>JAPVLO010000001.1:9447500-12337500 GCA_027257055.1 Cephalopachus bancanus | reverse complement strand
TTTGAAATGATCACTATTATTTAACAAAAATTCAGGTGCTACCAAGAGATTAGCAAATTAATAAATCATATAACACATTTCTGAGGCAATTGCATGTGTAGTCTAAGTTTTTTTGTCAGATATAGCATCTGTAACAAACCTGCCAGTGCCCAAGTTACCAAAAATTGCAACATATGCTTCTAAGAAAAAGAATAAAGTATCTAGCCAGTTACTGGTAATCTTAAAAGGGCAGGGACAGCTGCCAAAGTCATTAGAGGTTGGTCATCCATGTACGCGTTTTGTGAGGGAAACAATCTGTAATTAATTCTGCATTCACCAGCTGGTGTCTCTCTTGTCTCCCCTCTCCAAAACCCCCCTGAAAAAAAAAATCAGATGTAGAAAGTTGGAGAATAACATCTGTTGCCAGACTAAAAAAAAGAAAACAAGTATGGTATCATTTGCTCAAACACACACAAAAAATGGTAAAATGTATAAAAAGTAATGAATTCTAGATCATTGGAGTGAAGTGCAATACACTCATTAATGAAATCCAAAATGCAGTTTTAGGCATTCTCATGAAAGTCTCTTTAAGTAAATCGCCTACATGACGTGCCAAGCAATCACACAGTGATATACAGAGTAGGTATTCTCCACAACGTATCTGATCACTCCATGGAATGAAAAGTAGACTACAGAGATGGTGCTAATATCAAGATCTGTGGTTTTCAACTTCAGGTAATTTTTCTTCCTAAATATTTTGGTGATATCTAAGAGACACTGTGAGTTGTCAGAACTGGGGAGTGAGGTAAGCTTCTAGCCTCTAGGGTACAGGCCAGAAGCCCAGGATAGTCCCACAACAAATAAATGTACACTCAAATGAAACGAGAAATCATAGCAACTTCCTCACATGGCTCAAGGACCATGGACAGAGGGCAGCCTTCACAATGGTTAGTGCATGGTCCACAGTGGTTAGTGCATGGTATCCATCTTTCCATTAATTTGATCATTTCCATCATAAATGAGAAATGCCTAACACCTGATGAGCACTTCAAACTTGGGAGAGCTAAATAATTTAGCTATCATCTTTACTGCATCCTAATGTATATCCTATTTTTGAGGCAATAATGTCTTTTTTAAGATAAGTGAATTAGTGAGGTAACTTGGTTTGTGATATCAGTACTCATCACATTTTGCTTGGCATGGTTTTTGTCGCTCAGGCTGGAGTGTAGCGGCACCATCATTGTTCACCGTAGCCTTGAAATCCTGGGCTCAGATGATCCTCTCATGAACCTGATCTTGACTGGTCATTCTCAATGAAAACCAGAAGTGGTGCCTGTGTGTCCTGAGTGGACTATAGTCTCACACTCCCAGACAGTTGAATTCTCATATGTCACTTCTGAATATAAACTATTATACTATAGCAGTTTTTAAAAAAAGATTTAAACATATAAACTATAGAGCATTTTTTTTTTTTTAGTTGGAGTCTCACTCTGTCGCCCAGACTGGAGTGCAGTGGCCGCTTCCGGCCACCGCAGCCTCGACCTGCTGGTCTCCGGCGATCCTTCCACCTCAGCCTTCCAAGTGGCCGGAATTACAGGCATGCGCTACCACGCCCGGCTGATTTTTTGATTTATTGTAGAGATGAGGTCTCACTGCCCAGGCGGGTCTCGAACCCGCGGGCTCAGGCAATCCACTCACCTCAGCCTCCCAAAGGCGCGGGATTACAGGCTGAGCCACCGAGCCCGGCTTATAGAGCATTTTTAATTGAAATCAGAAATAACATTAAATAAACAGGTTGATTTCTCAACTCATCTCCATATTTTTAAAATACATTTTACATAAAATAATCAACCTTTCAACACAAACCTTCACCTTCAAATTCCACTTATGCTTCTTTTTCTTTCATTTCTATTACCATCTCACTCTTTATTTTATCGTTAATTTCATACTTGTCATTACCCCCATTATCACAGCACAATTCCAATGTGTTATAATATGAGTGCCAAAATCGTTTTTCATAACAGAGATGTCATTTGAGCCAGGTCTTGAATGGTGAGGTAACATCAACTGGTAAGGTCAGACAAGGGTGAAAGTGTCTTCAAAGAAGACAATGAGCTGAATAAAGACACGGACATGAGATGGCACACCCACATGCTTGAAGTAGCCAAGCACACAGGTCAGCTATGTAATCAAGACCAAGTTCCTGGAAAAGGGGACAGAAATAAGCCATGGCCACTTTGCTGGGATGTTACTGCTGGTTTTATGCCTGTGGTGGAGGGCTAATTGGATGACCTCTAAACTCTTCCAGATTTGAGCTTCTTTAACCTCCTGATTGTTGACATGAGCTATGAAGATTGAGGCCGGGTTGTGAAAAGACTTGACTACTGGGGTGAAGAGCTTGAATAAGACTGAATAAGACTGGAAGGTAGTGGGAAGACATTGGAGGCTTGGGGTCTGCCGAAAAATGACCATACTGGCACTAAGGAGATGAATTGGATAGCGAAGTGCACAGAGAGGATGAGGGGAGGATGCTAAATTCAGGCATATCCTAGGAGACCACCAGTCACATCACTGACGTTTCATAAGTAAAACCTGACATTGGATGGTGACAGATATGAAGGAGGAGAGAAGATTCAGATTTCACTGGCTCCATGAATGCAAGTAGGGAACTCAAGGCAAAGAACAAGTTTGGTGACAAAATCTGATTTTCCTTTCTGATGTGTTAAAGCTGAAGTTCGTGTTCACTGAATCAATTCTTACACATTCTTCAACTCTAAACTGTTTCCTCCCTGAGAGCTCCTTGTGACGACTTCGGACTTTCCTCAAGTAGACATGTCTGCATGTCTGCTTTTTTTGTAATTGCTACCACTGCACCTGAGACTTTGCTCTATCCTAGTATTTATTTTGCAAAGTCTTTGCTATGTCTCATATTCCATATTTAATCTTATCTTCTGACATTGTTATATAGAAAGGATTGAAGCTTGTCTTTGACACCTTTGTTGGGAGTTGAAGGGTGTGTCCCTTGCCTTAAATTTATATGTAGAAAACCTAATTCCCAATGACTTGGAGTGTGGCTTTATTTGGAAATAGGGTCCTTGCAGATATAATTAGTTGAGGTTATTGTGGTAGGCTTGTATCCTTATTAAAATGAGAAATTTGGACACAGAGACAGACAGGTGTACTCACAGGGTGAACATTACGGGAAGATGAAGGCAGAGGTCTACAAGCCAAAGAACACCCCAAATTGCCAGGTAGCCATCGGGGTCTAGGAAAAGAGGTCCAGAACAGATTCTCCCCCATCCTTCTCAGGAGAATCCAACCCTGCCAACACTATGATCTTGGACGTTTGGACTCCAGAATTGTGAGACAATAAATGTATGTTGCTAAAGCTCCCTAGTTTGGGATATTTTGTCACGGAGGGCCTAGGAAGCTAATGCACTCAATGAAAAATCAGATTTTGGTATGTTCCTAGAAATTATCATAGGATTCAAGACTTGGACTCGTTCCTGAAAGACAACTATAAATCCATGTGGAGAAAAAGTAACAGATGGTAAATGTAATTTGTTTGTATATTTATCATTTATTCAGTAAACAAACAGGAAATTTCTTTTGTCAGAAGTGACTTTCATAGCTCATTATTTGAATCATGTAATTCATGGAAGCCATTGCTTTCTGAGTAGGGAATAATTTGGGTATCTCCAAGATTTTGGATCAGTTTTGGGTTATATCAAGGCATACTAAAAAGACTGCTCTCTCAAGTATATCATCAGTAGCTGTACAAAAAAATTCAATAAATTATAAAATCTTATCATATAATCCTTATTTATTGTTTACATATCTGTCTCTATCGTTACTCCTTTCAAGCATCACTTTGTCCTTTGTACTTAGGTCTGCTTTCCTCTTCCCTTTCGTAGCTTAGATTTTGCTTCTCCATTTGGAAAATAATTAAAAACTATATATTGAGAACCTATGTGTACAATACTATAGTAATATACTATAGACAATGTAGGCAATACTATAGTAATATTCTATTGAGGAAAAGAAAGATCAGGAAAATTGCAGAGTATGGCCAAGCGTCATGGCTCACTCCTGGAAATTCAGCATTTTGGGAGGCAAAGGTGAGGATTGCCTGAACCCAAGAGTTTGAAATAAATCTGGACAACTTGGTGAGAGCTCGTCTTTACAATAAATCAAAAAATTAGCCGGGAGTGGTGGCACATGCCTGTGGTTCCAGCTACTTGGAAGGTTGAGGCAGAAAGATCACCTGAGTCCAGCAGGTCAGGGCTGCAGTGACCATGAGTGTGCCACTACACTCCAATCTGGATGACAGAGTGTGACTCTGACTCAAAAAAAAAAAAAAAGAAAGAAAAATTGCAGAGGAAACAGACAGAATGTGCACATTCAAAGAATATTTAGAGAAATTTAAATCATATTTACATCATTTGCCATTGATAATAAAAGTTGTGTTTAATGCAAATCTAGAACAAAGTACAAAATATACACAAAATAGTAACCTTTTCTGAAATAGCTAATGCTCACATTTCTTTATTTTTTCTACATTCAGATTTAATTGACTACCCACAGAAAGGGAAAGCCATTGTATTTACAAAACAGATCATTAAATATAATTACATTTACAAGCAAAACTACTTAAGGTCCCAAATGCCAGGTTCAGAGGCAGATTAACAGACATAAAGAGGACACTCATCAGTTTGAATAGTCCTATTTACCAGGCAGCTGCACAAAAGGTGACGGCAGGAAGTAGCATGCAGGCAACTAATACATTTCTATAATAGACAATTATGTTTGAGATGGAAAGAATTAAAGAACAAGACTCTTCTAACCTATAGCTGTGTTGGAAATAGACTTTGCAGAAAATTAAAGTAAGTTGAAATTTATTTTGAAAGTTTCACTTGTTTTTCCTACTTGCCACCTAACACAGACTTGCAAAAAAAAATCAAGAAAAAAAAACAGTAAACTGTAAAATCTTATCATGCAATTATTTATCATTTATATATTTAAACCATATCTATACTTTAGGCATCGCTTGAGAACCATAACATCATCCCTGTGAAGTCTCATTACCCATACTAGCCTCACTCATTGGCCCTGTCTTTAATTACTCTGACACTTTCTGTTGACTCCATTTACTGACTGGCAAATGAGGGGGGGACCCCCAAGAAATGGAATTATCTTTTGGAGGGTGAGCTCCTTGTAGTACAGGTTTCCCCCACTAGGTATGTTCTCTAGGAACCCAACCGCACCAGTGTACCTGCTAGTATTGTTATAAGAGGCTGAGCTCAGCTTCAGTGAATTTTTTTGAGATTCTTTCTATGCACTTATCCATTTCACGATAGGTGCTTTACAAGCATTCCTTCCCACACTACTGAGTGTTCAGCAGTGTTTGACCAAAAGCAGTATGATCCCCATGCCTTACCTTCCCTGTTCACCTGATCTCAACACAAATGACTTCTTCTTTGTTTCACAGGATGAAAAAAGCTCTCAAAGGGAAACATTTTGCTGATATGAAAGAGGTAAAACAAAAAAATGGCAGAAGTACTAAAAAGCATCAAAACTGAAGAGTTCAAAACTGTTCTGAGCAGTGGAAAAAGTCTCAACAGGTATACTGCATCCAACAGAGAGTACTTTGAAGGTGACTGAAATTTAAACATGTAAGAATTAATACATAATTTTTAAAAATAAATTCTGGGTGTTTATTTGGGGGGTCCCCCTTCATACAGTGACTTGCACTGTGCTATGCATGTTTCATATGCCCATTAACTTTCTCTTCATTTAGACTATAAAGTTTGGAAGGTCAGAGAATGTATCTTGTGCAGATTTTGTCTCAGACATAGCACAATGGAATGATACACATTTTGGATAATAGTAAGAAAAGGGTGAAGAAAGAAAATGGCAGAAGCAAAGGAAAAAGAGAAAAGGGAAGGAAAGAGGGAGAAATGAAAGAAAGAAGAAAATAATAAAAAGGTGGATGGGAATGTGGGATAAAACATGGAAGATGCAAATTACCCGTTGCACAAAGTAATTCGAGTTCTTCGGTCCAACTTTTAATTAATGCCAGTCCTCTACTGGCTGGAAGAGAAGTGTTTAGAGCACCCGCTACTGGTTTTCACTGGGAAAGGGAAAGTTTATGGTCTATAGCCATGGAACTTAGCTCAATGTGTTCAGTGAAGTATCTTTACTTTTGGTAATTCAGATTTTGATGCTGTTGAAATCTCATGTGTCTTCTGTGCTTTTTTTGTCTTCTGTGTATCCTCACTACAGGGTGCATTAAAAGTTTATGGGCTTAAATGTATCTGAGACTGAAGATTAATATAATTCATTAAATTATATTAATATTCATTAAATATAATTTAATGAAATGTAAAAATGTATCAGATTGTCAATAGATTATTTTCTTATTGACAAATACCAGTTTTGTTTAATGTGCTATATTGTAATAATTCAAGAAATAAAGATTGCTAATTTCACAAATGACTATCTGCAGCGTTGAAAAAAGATTCAAATGCACAATGAAGATATAAAAATAATTTATGATATCCAAAACCAGATATAGTCTGAGTATATCCTTTTTTTTTTTTTTTTTTGAGTTGGATTCTCACTCTGTTGCCCAGACTGGAGTGCAGTGGCCGGTCCCGGCCACCGCAGCCTCGACCTGCTGGGCTCCGGCGATCCTTCCGCCTCAGCCCTCCATGTAGCTGGAACTATAGACACGCGCTACCACGCCCAGCTAATTTTTGATTTGTTGTAGAGACGAGGTCTCACCAAGTTGCCCAGGCGGGTCTCGAACTCGCGGGCTCAGGCAATCCACTCACCTCAGCCTCTCAAGGCACGGGATTACAGGCTGAGCCACCAAGACCAGTCTATCTGATTATATCTTTAGACACACATTTAAATTGAACTTTTTCAAGTAAAATAACTCATGGTCTCATTATGTATACAGATGTATGGTTTTGCCTGCAGAGACATATAACAGTGTATATGTATAAGGTGCATATTTGAGTTTTGTAAATGACTTTCACATGCACCGTTTCATTTGATTTTCAGTAAAACTGAAGCACACCAGACATATCTCATGATACACACTTTGTAAATTAGAACATCATGATGGTGATATTAAATGATTCGCCCAGTTCCATGGAAGGAGGGAGAAAAAGGAGAGAAAAGAGGGAAGGCAAGAGCAAGGGAAAACTACACAAAATAAATATGCTTAAAGTTTTATCTTCACTCTTATTATTTTCTCAGTGACAATATCTCAAAAATTCTAGTAAGTTGCTATCTTATAAATTCATGTCTCAAGGGTTACAGTTTGAAGTTCCAAAGATAAGCTTCCTCTATACGTGGTTTATTGAATTATTTCATTAAAACAAGTACTGTATTTAAAAATACAAGTGTTCAGCTTTTCAAAACCTATGTTTTCAGTTTATTTATATAATGCCAGAAACTTCAGTTCCTTTTCTTAAGCCAACTAGGAAAAGAGTCACTCCCTACCACATTTACTTTGAATCCTAAAAATGGTCTTCCCATTGTTATTTGTACATAGTATTAATTTACGAGATGGCTTTTGTAAGTTTTTAAGAAAATGTTTAGATTTTGTGTAAAGATTAATTTTTTTCGGATGTGCATGTGTTATTATGCATATCGCTAATCTTGGCCAAGTGACTCTTATTTTTTCCATTTTTTTACAATGTTCAAGTTCACATGCGATATCCATGTAAGTATCCAATTTGCTTATACATGAAGTAATTTGACACAAGCAAGAGGACAATGAAGTCCACTTGAATCCCTAGATTAGAAGACTGGGGACAAAAGAAAAACAAGCCGAGCCCGTGGGTTCGAGACCCGCCTGGACAGCGAGACCTCATCTCTACAATAAATCAAAAAATCAGCCGGGGGTGGTGGCGCATGCCTGTAGTTCCGGCTACTCGGAAGGCTGAGGCGGAAGGATCGCCGGAGCCCAGCAGGTCGAGGCTGCGGTGGCCGGGAGCGGCCGCTGCACTCCAGTCTGGGCGACAGAGTGAGACTCCAACTCAAAAAAAAAAAAAAAGCAAGAAAAAGAAAAACAAGCCAACAAACAAAGAGAGAAAGAGAAAAACAGAGGGGTAGGGAATAGAAGGAAAGCGAAGGAAAGATTGATTTCCATTCTACAGAAAAAGTCACCACCAGCCTGCTTTATTTTTATAAAGCAGGTTGCCCTCTCTGGAGAGAGCTGACTTTTTTGCATTATTATTGGCGTGTTGCAAATTGTCATTGGCCACTGACCTGGAGCCATCTGCTACGCAAGATTAAACTATCCTGTGCTCACCTGTGTGAAATTTGGACTTCTTGCCTCAGGTAAGATGACCAGAATGCAGATTTGAGAAATGTATAATGCTACTGATCCTTTGGAAATATGAAAATACATACAAAGTAGGATTTTTTTTTCCCCCAATTTTCTTCAGCACCTTAAAAGCAGCATCTAGTCTAAGACGCTTAGGGTTGGTCTTTCTATTCTCTTTGAAAAGTATGTAAACCGGGCTGGGTGGCTCAGCCTGTAATCCCGCGCCTTTGGGAGGCTGAGGTGAGTGGATTGCCTGAGTCCGCGGGTTCGAGACCCGCCTGGGCAGGCGAGACCTCATCTCTACAATAAATAAGAAAATCAGCCGGGCGTGGTAGCGTGTGCCTGTAGTTCCGGCTACTTGGAAGGCTGAGGCGGAAGGATCGCCGGAGCCCAGCAGGTCGAGGCTGCGGTGGCCGGGAGTGGCCACTGCACTCCAGTCTGGGCGACAGAGTGAAACTCCAACTCAAAAAAAAATAAAAAAAGAATGTTTGTCAATTTGAGGTCACATTACTTAATTCATGTGCGTCCTTTTGCCTGATAATAATTTCTAATTTTATTAGATTGTCTCAGACAATTAAAATAGTCATTAAATTTCTAAAGCATTGTGAATTATAACATTCTTTTTTTTCTCAATAAGTGTCCCTCCACACTGCATTTTTTATCTCTATTAATTGAAATTGTTTTGATGAGGTAATCTAGAACTATATAGCAGACCACATTAAGAGATACTCACCATGGCATGTGATTTTGCCTGACTTTTTTTTTTTTTGTATCTGTCCTTAGAGGTTACTTTTTCCTTTGTTCTGATTTCATCCCTTTTTCATGGTAAATGGAAGCTATATTTTAGAATTAAGAAATATTTCTCAGCCGGGCTCGGTGGCTCAGCCTGTGATCCCCCGCCTTTGAGAGGCTGAGGTGAGTGAATTGCCTGAGCCCGCGGGTTCGAGACCTGCCTGGGCAGGCGGGACCTCATCTCTACAATAAATCAAAAAATTAGCCGGGCGTGGGAGCGCGCACCTGTAGTTCCAGCTACTTGGAAGGCTGAGGCAGAAGGATCGCCGGAACCCAGCAGATGGAGGCTGTGGTGGCCGGGAGCGGCCACTGCACTCCAGTCTGGGCGACAGAGTGAGACTCCAACTCAAAAAAAAAGAAAAAAAAAGAAATAATTCTCCATTCAAAATGTATAAAAATGCTTCAAGTGGAATATGTTAAAGATTACCCAAGAATTTCCTCTTTGAAGATGTGACTGTTTCCTGCCATCTTTGAAAAGGCAACGTACTGAGAAGACCTGACAATGTCATCATCTAAATTCAGGACACCCTAGACATCTTGGACAGATACCATTCCTATCTGATATTGTCATCTCTTTGATGGTGATCTGTCTATGCTATAAGTTCACACTTTCCTTTCTCTGGAATAAATAAAGTCAAATTTCTATTAAATTATGATTCATATGACGTATGCCTTAATACAATCATCCCTCACCCTACCCACTGGTCTAAGGCTGACTACGTAGAGTTAACAGATTAGCTATAATTTGCTATCACTACATAGAAAGATACTGCATTCTCCCTACCCTTTTCCAGAGCAAACGTTCCCAGAATACACTTTTCATATTGCTCTTTCTGGGTTTTAAACATTCTAGTTTATTTTCTCTGTACATATTTGCTATAGTCCGAGTTTTTGTGTCCCCCTCAAGGCTTATATGTTGGAATCTAATAACCAATGTGATAATATTAAGAGATGGGATTTTGGGGCACTGATTAAGTCATGAGAACTGTACCTTCATGAATGAAATTTGTGCCCTTATAAAAAAGGCTTCAGTGACCTCCCATGGCTCTTCTGTCATATGAGGACACAGCAACAAGGCACTATCTATGAAGCAGAGATCCCACACCAGACACCAAATTTGCTGGAACCTTGGTCTTGGATTTCCCAGCTTCCAGAACTGTGAGCAATAAAGTTCTGTTAGGTTATAAATTACCAAGTCTAAGGTATTTTGTTATAGCAGCCTAAACATCAAACAGATTAAGGCAACATTTCCATTTATGAAACTCTTAATTATAGATGACTCCCCAATATGAATATATTATCTTAGAAGTGAACTCATCAACTCATGATATTAGACACTATACTTCAATTTCAATAGCATATCTGTATTACTTATGATGATACTAGGCTCATTCTGTTGAGTATTATTCTATTAGTACTCACATATTTTCTCCAAGTGTCTGTGTCAAGACCAGTCATTGACATTCTGAACTTACGAGATCCGACAATCAGGTTCGCAAATCATCCTAGAAAAAGTGCTATAATCTCATTGCTAAATATCAATACGGTCACCTTTGAAGTATTCTCTGTGGGAAGCTACACACTGATACCAATGCTCAGTCCACCTGTCGAAGCAGTTTTGGAAGTATTTTTCTGGAATGGCCATCAGAGCTGTCATTGTTGTTAAAGTATGACAATTAAGTTTGAGGACTTGCCACTGTGTGCTTATGTTGGCAGCACTGTACAAAAAACATATTGGAACACCCTCCCTACTCACCTGATCTGGCCCCCAGTGACTTTTTCATTTATCCAAAGATAAAAAATATATATCAAAAGGAAGATATTTGATGACACTCAGGACATCAAGGATACTATGACAACAGCTCTGATGGTCATTCCAGAAAAAAGAGTTCCAAAATTGCTTTGATGGGTGATTTAGGCACTGGTATTGGTGCATAGCTTCCCAAGAGGAGTACTTCAAAGGTGACTGTAGTGATATTCAGCAATGAGGTATGGAGCACTTTTCCTAGGATGAGTTTGCTAACTTAATTCTTGGACCTCATATACCATTGATATGTTGAATCCACCAGCCAGGATTACAATTCTAAAAAATCCATTCATGTTATTTTTGGCCCAAAATGTTAACCTGTTAAGATCGTTTTGAATGTAAGTTTATCAACCAGGGTATTCATTTTCATATTCCACCCTTTCTTCCTAGGTATGGTCCTTACAGACATGTGTACATATATGCATCCAGGGGACATGCCAGGACTCCACAGGACAGCATCATTCATAAAATACCCAAACTACAACCCCAAAGCCCAAAATCCAGTAACAATGGAATGAATGAATACATTCTAGTATATTCACAAAAATAAATATACCCCCCAATAAAACTAGATAACACACAGCTCATGTAACAAACACAAATGATTCTTTTCACACGAAGTTCACAATCAAACTGAACAAAACTACAGTGTTTAGGGATGCGTATTTAGGTGATGAAACTATAGAGAAGAGAAAAATAAATAAATCTCATGTATATAAGAATGTTGGATGGTGGAGTTGCTTATAATAGTCTATTTTTGATACACATTTACCCTATAATAATTGTTAGGCGTGTATTTATGTTATATGTTACATTATGTTTTCCTCTATGTATATTATAGTCTTCAATAAAAATTAAAGACTTGAATGTCATGACCATCCTTCTGTAACTCACAAACATTCTAGGCAGAGGTAGTCTGGGGAGTTGTTTCAGGTGTTATTTGATCATGGTCTTGATCTCTTTCTCTTCTCACTTAACTTCTGCTGTATCTTGTGGCAGCTTTAGCAATAAGATGGCTTATATCATGACAGCAACATAACTGCTGTAGCACAATGTAGAGAATGGAGGGAGGAAGGCAGAAGGTGTGTGGTGGGGGCAGAGATAGAGAGAGAGAGAGAGAGAGAGAGAGAGAGAGAGAGAGAGAGAGAGAGAGAGAGAGAGAGAGAGAGAGATTCAATAATGTAAGAAAAGTCCTGGGCCACCCTCAGTTGGGTCATGTTCCTAAACCTGAAAAATTATCAGAGAGTAAATAAAATCACCAGTGCAAGGAGGATGATATTATGTTTATCAAATTAGGTCACTCACAGTTCACTTCTGGAGCTTGAGTGGGATGAATGTCATCCAAACCATGCGGTTATTACATAATGAAAAAAAGAGTGAAATAAATGGTAACTTGTATATACTCTTATGCTCAAATATGTATATCCACAATCATACAGTGAACATTATGGAAAGTTACACACCACAGTGTGAAGCATAGATTCCAATAGAGTGGAATTATGAATTATGATTTTTTTCCTTTTGAGTTATTTGTACTTTGTGATGTTTCTATAACAAACAATAACATAAAATACTCTTCAGTTTGTACAAGTGTCTCACTAACCTTGATGCTTAGCTGGGATTCCAGTACAATTTCTGTTGGTCTTTCTATGTCTCACAAAAATTGATCTTTGATGGTCCACAGCTGACACTGGTTTATTAAATATTTTGTTTTAAATCAACCAGACTTTACACAACCTTTTTCGTCCTAGCTGGTTTCCCCTGTCTGTCCACAATTAGAAATCACAGCTGCCCAGGGAAGTTCTCTGGAAAATTTAAGAAAACTTGCGAAACATTTTGTTAAAATGAAACTAAATTCCAGTCTATGGAGTGATGTCAGCAAGGTAACAATAGAAAGCCCCAGTGCTCACTCTCCCACAAAGACTAAACAGCAGTGTATGAACAAAATCACCTTTACAAGAAGTCTAGAAACCAGATAAGAAGTTGCATTACACCTGGCGAGTGCAAAGCCAAGAATAGCTGCACTGAAATGCATAAGAAAAGCCCTTGCATTCTACCCTCCCTACCCTTTCTCCAAGATGGCACAGCTCACACAATTGGGAGAAAACTCCCAACTCATGGCTTCTCTCTTAGGAGAAAAAGAAAAGAGAGGAAAGTGTATCCGATGTTCTAACTATCAGGGCATACTCAAGACACTGGTTTCTCTTTCTCCTGATTTACAGCACTGATGAAACCTGCGTAATTTAGGAACCTGGGGTCCACTGAGGACAAATGAGAGCTGGGTGATTTCCTGCAGTAGCCCAAAGAACCTGCAACATCACAGATAAACCCCAGAGGGAGCAGGAAACTACATGCTCCTGAAAAATAAACAGGCAAAACCCTATCAGACTGGGAAATTACACACACAATCCCAGAGAAAGTGCATTCCCAGAAAATCTTTGCGAGGTCCCCAGATTCTCTAGCTGGGTTGATTGGAGAAAGTCTTCCCCAATATGAAGTCAGGGAAAGGTAGCTTTCGTTTTTACTCAAATCCCCAAGTCAGTAAAAATTATGAGGTATAGAAAGTAAAAGGGAAACCTGGCCCACTCAAACAAACAAAAATAAATTTTCAGAGACCAGTGCTAAAGAAGCATAGATCTAGGAATTATGTGACAAAAATTCTAAACAACCATTTTTTAGAAGCTTAATAAGCTTAAATAGATAGCAAAATTTTTAAATCCAGAAAATTATATAAGAACAAAGTGAGAATATCAAGAAAGAGACAAAAACTATAGAAAAGAATCCAACAGAAATTTTGGAGCTGAAGAATATAATAACTGAATTGAAAAATTTATTATAAAATTCAGTAACAAATTAGGTCAGGCAGAAGAAAAAATTATTGAACTTGAAGACAGGTCAGTTCAAATTATCTAACTGGAAGAGAAAAAAGAATAAAGAAAAGTGAAGAAACACCACTGGTGTGAAACACCACTGGTGGGCCAATATATGAATAATGGAAGACCCCGAGGAAAAGAGAGAAAGAAAGGGACAGAGAGCCTATCTGAAGAAATAATGGCCCGAAACCTCCCAAACGAGAAAGAAAATGGATATTTAAATGTGTGGCTGAGGTAAAAATTATCATGTCTATAATTCCAGTAACTTGGGAGGCATAGACGAGAGAATCACTTGAGTTCAGGAGTTCCAGACTAGCCTGGACAACACAGCAACATTCTGTCTCTATGAAAAATAAGATAAAATAAATCAGCTAGGCATTGTGGCTTGCCTGTAGTCTGAGCTACTCAGGAGGCCAAGGAAGGAGGATTGCTTGAGATCAGAAATTTAAGTCTGCAGTGAACTATGGCCATGTCACTGCACTCCAGCTTGTATGACAGAACAAGACCCTGTCTCTTATTTAAAAAAAAAAAATCAAGAACCTATCCAGACTTCAACTAAAATAAACCCAAAGTGACCCACAGTGACACATTACAATCACACTGTCAAAAGTCATACACAAAGAGAGAATCTTGAAAGCAGCAAGGATGTGTGACTTGGCACATAGAAGGGATCTGTACAGCATTATCAGTGGATCTCTCAGCAGAAAAATTTACAGGTCAGTAGACAGTGGGATAATATATTCAAACTGCTGAAAGAAAAAGCAAGCATATTATATGGCAAAATGGTTGTTCCAAAGAGAAGGAGAAATAAAGACTTTACTAAGTAAACAAAACCTGATTGAGTTCATCGCCCCTAGACCTGCCTTAGGAGAAACGCTAAAGGGAGCTCCTTCAAGTTGAAGTGAAGGATTCTAAACAGCAACATTGAAGCCTACAAAATACTCATTTCTCTGATAGAGCTAAATATGTCGATGTTCCTCTACTTATGGTGGTCTCCATAAACCCATCTTAAGTTGGAAATGTTAAAAGTTGAAGATGTGTGCCTAAGCACTGTGGCTTACTGCTCTATTCAGCATCGCAAGAGGAGTGTGGTTTCCACTGAATGCATGGTGCTTTTGCACCATGGTAAAGCTGCAAATTTCTAAGTCCAACCATCATAAGTTAGTGACTTTCTGCATACACCAAAACGGACCTCTTTAATACATTAATAGTGATGTATAAATCATTTTAACTTTTGTGTATTTTGGTATATTTGGTATAATTTGAGCTTATTTCAAAAGACCAAAGCATAAAAATACAACTATAAATATAAAGCTAAGCTAATGGATATACAGTGCAAAATATGTAATCTGTGACATAGGAACATAAAGTAAGGGGTAAATGGGAAGAAGAGGTTTTGTATGTGATTAAAGTTAAGTTGTTAACAGCTAATAATAGAATGTTATGACTATAAGATGTTTTATATTATCTCCATTATAACTGCAAGGAAAATACCTATAGTACATGCGCAAAAGAAAATGAGAAAGGAATCAAGTCATGTTACTATTAAAAGAATCAGTGAAATACAAAGGAGGGTGGCAAAAAATAAAAGAAAGGACAAAACAACCACAAGACACACAGAAAAGAACAAAATGACAATACGAAGTCCCTTACCAGTAATTGTAAATGTGAGTGGATTAACTCCTAAATCAAAAGACAGAGAGCCTGAACAGAATAAACACATACATACAACATGCAAACACACACACACACACACACACACACACACACACACACACACACAATAATCTAACTATATGCAGTGTACAACCTACTTTGATGTAAGAACACACATATGCTGAAAGTAAAAGGATGAAAAAAAGATATTATATGCAAACGGTAATTTTAAAAGACCATGGTGGCTATACTTACAGCAAACAAAGTAGACTTTAAGTTAAAAACTGTCACAAGACAAAGAAGGACATATATAATGACAATGAGTCAATTTGTCAGGAAGATAAAACAATTATAAATATTGACCAGTATCAAAGCACTCACACATATGGCGCAAACACTAACAGAATCAAAGGGGGAAATATGTGGTCACCCCAACAATAGAGGAATATTTCAATAGCCTACTTTTAACGATGGATAAAACAACCAGAGAGAGGAGAAATAAAATAAAATAAGAACTTGAACAACACTATATAAACCAATACACAAAACACTCTACCCAATAACAGCAGAATGCAATTTTTCCCCCTCAGGAATACCCCAGACATCCTCCAGGATAGATCACAAATTAAATGGCAAAAGAAGTAAACAAACTTATGAAGTTTGAAATCATACCAAGTATCTCCTATGACTACAATGGAACAAAAGTTGAAATCAAAAAAAGATGAATAACTGGAAAACACACAAATATGTAGAGATGAAGCAACTTGAAAACTAATGGGTCAAAAAGACAATTGTGGTTGCTTTACCACAATATATTTTTTTAAAGACACCAAATAAAGCTCCTCCCCCTCAAAAAAAAAAAAAACTAAACAGTATCATAATTTCTTAGATGACAGGAAAACTCTTAGAAATTAATTAGTCCAGATCCCTAATTTTTATGGATGAGCAAACTCAAGCATTAATTTTAATCTGACTTTATTTTCAGACTAAGCAGTCAGGTTAGTTTACAAAGACTGACTTCTGTCAACTATTCCGGATCTTCATATTTTAAAGGTTTAAAAATTATTCCTAATGGCTGTGTGTATATTATTAATATGTCTATAAACTATTTTTTGATGTGTATAGCTTCTGATGCTTCCTTCTAAAGCTTGGGACTTCTGATGTCCCCGTTCTCTGACATTTCTGCAATTCTCCAGCATGTCACAAATATTACCAACAGCACTAGGAAAGCCACATCTGCAGATCTTTCAGTGTTTTGACTTGGGATTAACTTAAGCCTAACTGGAAATTTCTTCAAAGAGCAAGATGAGTTTTCAATTCTCTCATCTACCTTGGCTTTTAATCCAAGGTTCCATTTTTTTTTTCTTTTTTGAGCTCCTTCTCCTTAATATAGAGGATTAAGACCAAAATTATGATGAATAGTTTCACTACAACTACTACTAATCATCTTTTTTACATCACCAGTGTCCAGCAGAGGTTAGTCACTGCCTTGTGCTCTTCGCTTATACTTTGACTATCCCACTTCATAGATGAGACCTAGAAAGGTCATTTCCATGTATTTGTCATCTCAGAGGATTGAGAAACAGAACTGCAATTCCAACCAATGCTTGCCCACCTCAAGTTTACTCTCTTATTGACTATGTCATACTATTCTGTAATTTCCTGCCTCTGTATCTGTTTTACAATCTATATTAGGAAAACCACATTTATCACCCTTATCTGAATGCTTTTGTATCTATAGTTTTAGCAACCTCATTTCCTGAGAAATAGCATCTTAGGTTCACTCCAGAAAACTGTTATTTGTTTCGACACACTATAAAATGAAGATAGCAGCTACAATCTATATAAAAATATTTTCTCAGTATTCTGTTCTACTAAGTTTCTTTATTTCTTAGGCTGGAATTCTTTTGTCTTGCTCCTGCATGTAGTTTTAAAGCACTGAAATAAATGTAAAGTTAATGGCTCTCTGTTCCAAATAATAAAGATAAAAGGCATATTAATAGACTTTTTTAAAAGAAGATTTGGGAGCTCATAAAACGACTTCAACCCAGGGGCTCCCAAGCACCTATTACTGATCTTCTTATAACCAAGAATCTAAATTAGAAAGAAAATGAGAAAGCCTGAATAAGACTTTATCATTCTTAAAGGAATTATTTAATATTTCAAATGTGTTCATTAAAGGCATGCAGTACCGCAAGCTACAGATTTTCACCTCCCAGGTTTATTTTTAAAACACTAATTTCAGTAATAAAGATGAAATTAAAATGCTTTCAACATTTTAGTTATAGAAAAAGAAGATATTCAAATGCCAATTTTTATGCATAATTCAATTCAGCTTATGAGAATTTGAACATCAAACTCCCTGCTATCTATCCCTTCAAGCATTTTTAAACCACAAATGCCCAAATGATTTTCATGAGGAATTAACTGACTTACTTTACTCACATTACTTAACAGTAATTACATCTATTATGATAACTATTTGTGGATAAATGATAAGCGCTAAAAAGACTTTAAAAACAAATTTAAGACATCAAGTATTTGAATGTAGTATGTTATACTTTCATTTTATTTTTAAAATTCATTAACTCTACCTCTTATTTTTATATGTCCAGTTTTTTTCTGGTATCACAGTTATTTGCCAAGGTCAGTTGTTACATAAATTATAATAAACATGGTCTTATGAGCCCTAAGGATCGAAGCTCACCAAATATTTTCTGTATAGGGCCAGCGAGTAAATATATTAGACTGTGTGAGTCATAGAGATTTAGTTGGCCATACATTCTTTCTTTAGTTTGTGATTTTATTTTATTTTTCCATACTTTAAAAATGCAAACAACATGTTTAGCTTCCAGGCTGTATACATACAGGTCAAGGCTGGAACTGACCCACTCATGGCAGTGTGTTGATTCCAGATATAGATGGTTAGCTATGAAGCACTTGTTTAAAAGAGCAATTTTTTGCCCTCTTAAAAAGTGATACGAGTGTAAACAATCAGCCCATTCTGCAAGTCTGGATTCTACCATAAGCTAGCAGTGTAACTGAGATGATATTACTTAATCTCTCTGAGTTTTCTTTTTCTCATCTGTAGAATGAGCAGATGACGCTTATGAGAGAAGGGAGGATGTAGAAAATGAATCAGGCAGGATCTGGGATGTTGGGAGAGAGAAGAAAGACAATAAAAAGCAAGATAGGACACCATATGGTCAGATCTCAGGGGCTGTGGATACCAGAATCGCCAAAGCAAATCCTACAGGCCTCTAAGTCAGCGTTCCCTTTGTCTTCTGCAAAACTCGTCTCCACTCATGGAACACCCACCCAACCTCGACCTCTGACACAGACATAAATCAGAAAGTAGCACTCGCAGTATAGAAGGGAGCCAGGCATTTAAACAGGGCTGTCACACAAGGGGTTGAGTGCAAGATGTGTATGCAGTCAGAGTAGGCTTAGAAGGGATGTATTGCGGTACGGTGTTTTGGGGAAGACAGTCCGGGTTTGATTTCAGCAGAAAGAAGTTAGAAAGGGCTCATCCCCAGTGCATGGGAGAAGGAACAAAGCGGATGTATTAAGAAGTGCGAAGTTCCACGTGGGGAACTGCACGCACCTGCGTGTTGTCAGTGGTGGACACGGGAGCCAGGAGAGGTGATGGAAGAGCCCGCAGGTGGGCAGATATCCAGTTAAGGAGACAATGTGTATCTGGGGGGAAGAAGCGGGGAGCAGGTACTCTTGCGGGTGAAAGGAAATCACTCAAGTCTTTTAAGCAAGAGGTCTCAAGGCCAAATCTGCATTTAAAATAAATGGCTCTGGCAAGCTCAAGACTGGAGCAGGAAGATGAATTAGTCCCGGCAGGGCATGATGAAGACCGAGGATGGGGGACAGTCATAAAAAGTCAGAGGAAAGATGAGTCGCAGCAATGTTTACAAGACAACGGTGTAAAGAGTGATGGGAGAGGGAATGTAGGGGAGGGGGGCAGAGAATAAGGAAGACGTGGGTAGGAAACAAGCACACAGGAGTAGCAGGGGCGGATTTGGAGAGAGCGGTTGAGAGGAGGAGTCCAGTTGGATCTAAGAAGTCAAGCGTGGTGTGGAATGCCCGGTTGAGGCATCGGGTGAGCAGACGCAGGACAGGACTGGAGAGGCCGACTTGGAACCCAGGCACGCGGACTGGGAGAAGCCAGCGGAGCAGGCCGGTGTCCTATGTTAAGTTAGGAAAGGTAGAGAGCAGGAGGGAAACCCTAGGAGAAGAAAGAGAAGCCAGATGCCAAAGGGTTGAGGAACAGACTTCAAGAAAGTAGAGAGAGTGAAAGGAGATGACCCTGACCTGGCATCTTCCATGCCCAGGAAGTAAGCACACTGAAGGAATTATGAAGACCAGGTCATTTAAACTAGTTACTTTTGTACGCATGATTGGATACCAAGTACTGCAATCCTCAATCTTAAGGGGGATAAAAAAGAAATCAGTCGATCTGAAACTGCCATGTAAAGATTACCATCTACTCAAAAATAGTGATATTCTTTGTATACTTTTAGTCACAGTTGAAAATGTCAATCTAAACTTCCTTGGAATGATATAAAATGGGCCAGATGCCGTGGTTCACATCTGTCATCCCAGCATTTTGGGAGGCTGAGGCGAGAGAATCTCTCGAGCCCAGGAGCTCTAGACTAGCCTAGGCAACATAGTGAGACCTTATCTCTACAAAACAAATTAAAAAATTATCTGGCATGGTGGCATGCACCTGTAATCCCAGCTACTCGGAAGGTTGAGGTGGAAGGATCACCTGAGCCCAGTAGGCCAAGAATGAATGCAGTGGGCTGTGACCATGCCACTGCACTCCAGCATGGGCAGCAGAGTGAGGACCTGTCAAAAAAAACAAGAGAACAAAGAAAAAAAGAATGATATAGAATGGCATACTGGACACTCAGAATGGTAAGAGTCAGAAGGGAGGGAGGGATGAAAAATCACCTATCAGGAACAATGTGCACAGGTAGGGGTGGTGGGTACACTTAAAGCCCAAACTTCGCCAGTATATACTACATCCATGTAACCAAAAACTACTTGTCCCCCCTACGGTTATTGAAGTAAAAATAACAATAAGCTTCCTTTGAATGCATGGCCTGGTGTATTATCAAGTCTTCCTAAATGCCATAAATACATTAAAACTCCCCAATACGAAAATATTTGCATACATGGGAAGGAGAAGCCATTCTAGCTGGATGGAGGGAGCTGAATGTGAATTTTTAGAAGACTGTGGCACTGAAGTTCTCAAATGCAGTGCTCCTGGATATGACTCACGGGCTGGCTGTGTCCTAGCCTGACACCCCAGAGGCCTGAAATCCACTTCTTATCAGGTACCTCCAGGGAATTTAGACTCGTCAGCCTGAGGAGCTCACACCATTCCTTAGAGGTACACAATCTTCTCTTCAAAGTCTCACTGCATACGTGAATGGGTACTCATTTTTAGGAAATGTCATGATAGAACTGCTAATGAATTTTTATCGTATTACATTGTCTAAAAATTGGTGTTTAGCATATTCCTTAGGGGGGAAAAAAGTCTATGCTTAAAACAAGCAAGTGGAGTATCAATTCCTGACCTCAATTAACCCATTTGTTCACTATTTTTTTTTTTTTGAGTTGGAGTCTCACTCTGTCACCCAGACTGGAGTGCAATGGGTGCTCTCGGCCACCACAGCCTTGACCTGCTGGGCTCCGGCGATCCTTCCGCCTCTCCTTCCGCCTCAGCCTTCCGAGTAGCTGGAACTACAGGCGAGCGCTACCTGGCCCGGCTGATTTTTTGATTTATTGTAGAGATGAGGTCTCGCTGCTCAGGCAGGTCTCGAACCCGCGGGCTCAGGCAATCCACTCACCTCAGCCTCCCAAAGGCGTGGGATTACAGGCTGAGCCACCGAGCCCGGCTTCGTTCACTATTTTTTAAAAGATCGATTGAATCTTTGCAAGTGCCATATCCAGGACAGGCTATTAGCAGATGAAGACAAAATAGACTTAAGGACAGAAAACATACAAGGTGATAACCACCAGCTCCAGGAGAGCACCTAATTTTGTCTGGGGGCACGGTAAGAGGGAGAAGAAACAGAATTCAGTGATTAAAAATAGGGATGTGGAATAAATGCCCCACCCTTCATCCTAGGCAAGGCATTTGTGAGGATCAAATGAGGTATTAAATGGAAAAGCAACTTAGGAATGGGTGAAGTATTGGAACTGTGAGCCTTTCTGTTTTTAAGGGTGAAGACATTTATTCGCTTTTTATGACTGTGTCCTCACCTCAATGCACTGCAGGTACAAATCATCTGCTTTTACTGCCTGACTTCCTTACATGTATTAAGCCCACATGGTTCAATTGCATGCATTCTAAGCTCAATAAGTTTTTTCTTGTTCCCCTGACAGGCTCATTCTTGGCTCTCTGGAAATCTTAAAGAACAATTAAGATTCCTAGGACAGAGGGAATCCAGACGAAAAGGTGGTGGACAGAGAACGCCATGGGAGAACCCCACAGGAGAAAGACATGACATCTAAGGCAGGTTTACCCATCAGCCCCATCCCTCAGGACGAAATAATCAAATCACCCTACCTCCACACACATCTAACATACCAGTCTGGCAGAGACAGCAAGACCCAGTCATCCTGCCAGTATCTAGCTGTGTGATCTTGAAAAAAAACAAAAAAATTACCCGGGTCCAACTCAGGGTCTCATTTGCCCTCATTTGTGGTACTTGGGAGCTTGAGCAGGTCATTTTTAAAGTTCCTTTCTCCCCCAACATTTTCTCATTCTGTGAACATGTGTTGTTATTGGCCCTGGATTTGCCCCTGGTGACGAGATCTGGAACAGGCAGACACGTTTTGGAGGTGTTTAGCTGAGCACAGGCTCAAATTTAAAGTATCATTTTCAAATATCACAGTCCCAATGTCTTATCTTTTCTCACTTACGCAAATGTTTTTTAACACATTTACGATCTTCAAGTTATGTACATACATAGAGATACATACACTTAGACGTATATATTTGGATGGTATGTGTGTTCTACGTATGATTGTGGCTTTACCCAACAGATTTTATTTTCTGATTTCTTAAGGAGAAGGAATGTTTCTATTTGTACTGCCTCTCCTTCAAGAACATTCATGTTCTACAGTGGGCTTGTGTTTGGTAGACATTGTCTTTTACCTGCAGGGGTAGTGACTTATGCACAGATCACATGAACGACCTGACATAGTAACAACTGCGGCTTGTGTTTAAACTGGGGGACTGGTGAGTGGTGGGGGAGACCCTTCTAGTCTTCATCACACACATAAGATATTTCACTATGATAGTGTGTCCTGAACAAATCATTTCACTTCATCTCCCTGCCCCCTCACCAATCCTCATAGTACACAGCTAAACTCGACAATAGAATTCTGCCCTCTAGATAAAATTTTACTGCTCAAACTTCTTTTTCCTCCAGTCATTAAATATCACACTCTGGATGATTTCTTTTATAGCAAGTAATATAGTCCCTGGAACATATGCTGCCTTGAAGGCAATGCCATATATCCTGGTTTTCAAAATGTCCATCAACTGTAAACCTCATATGCTCTCACAAGTTATTCACGTGTGAGAGACCACAGCTGTTAAGGCGAGGTATATGTCACAGATGCTTGTATGATATTAACAAACGAAAACAACTTCAAACAGACCAATAGACATGCTGGGGAGCACCCTTAATCCTCAGACGACAAATTACCTTCAAAGCTTTTAAAAATACCAAGAGCAGAATTCGACTTATTTTGGCAGCTGTGTGATGCTCCCATAAGAAGGAAGCTTGCTTGGTGGTCCAAGTGGGTCTGTGGTTGGTCCCTCCGCAGTCATGTGGCTTTGGTTTCAGGGTCTCATTGATGAATTTGGGATCCCTTGTTCTTCCCAAGTGAAAAGCACTAGGAGGTGCATGGCTAGACGACAGGAGGCTTTACACTCAGAAATACCCCCAAGAACGCATGGCAGACATGCGTGTGAGTGCGTTAACCTTCATCCCAACACAGACTCCAGAGATTTCATGAGATGCTCAAAGAAAGCCGCCACCCAGAGTGGTGAAGGGCTTCCCCAGAGCTCCCGCACTTGAGTGGATACACACCGGCTCTCTCTCATTCACTCCAATTCTGCTAAGTTTTACGTGGCCCTGCTTAACCCAAGAAACCCCCTCCTCCCCCCAATAGCTAAATAACTCTTCCAGGTGGCAAAGGATTAACACGATTTTCCTGCATGGATTGGCTCACTCCTCCAGACACAGATCTGAGCCACAAGTGAGTAGCTGCCCCTCTTCTAAATGACAGAAACGCCAAGAGAACTTGATGAAAATCATCTCCGTGTCCTTTTGGGGGCGTACAAGGTACCAGGTAAACCGAGCTCTTCCACCGACCCCGTTGATTTGGCCCGGCGGGGGAAGACGGGGCGACGGATGAAGGGCCGAGGCACTGCGGCCCCAGTGGGTACTGCGCCGCCCTCCAGACTTTGCCCATCACTGGGTCGCCTCTGAGACAATGGCGCTCACACTGCCCAGCGGGGGTCGCGCCGAGGGGTCAGCAGGATCAGAGGAAGAGGTAACAGCTGGGGAGCCCTCCTTCGCCCCCACATCTTTGTTCTAGTCGGTCTTTTCTATCCCCAAAGAATGAAAGAGGAAGCACATCCCCCACCGCCCCCAGGAGCGGTTACAGAGGTGACCGCTGTTCCGCTCATCTCCCTTGGCAACCAAAGGCTTCCACGTCCCTCGCAATGACCAGTGTCGCCTTCTCCCTCCGGGTTAGGTCCCGAGTTCAGGAGGTTTCTGCTCTCAGCCTCGGGTCGCCCATCCTAAAGGCTGGGGCGCCCCCGCGGTTCCTTTCCCAGGAAGGGACCGAGAGGCTCCCTCTCCAAGCACCCCCCAGGCGTGTCCAGCGCTCTCCACGCTGGAACTCCGGGTGGGGACCCAACGACGCGGGTCCCAACACACCTCGCGCGCTCCCCGGCGTCGCCAGCCCCGCGGGGCTGGGAAGCCTGTGCGCCCCTCCAGCCTCCAGACCCGGAGAGGCTGCTCGCCCAAGTTCCCCGCGCCCCGCCGACGCCCTTACCTGCTGGAGAAGGGTCCGCGGGGTCCGGGAGCCCGGTGATGCGGCGGCGACTGGGGCTCGGCTCGGGGACCCGCCCCGCGCGGCGACTGAGACGGCGGTGGCGGCGCTTCCTCTGCGCCCAGGGCGGCGGTGCGCGCGGCGGGGCCGGCTGGAGGTTGGGGACGGTCGCTCCGCCGCCCGGTCGGCTGCAGATCGCTCTGCCCGCCTCTCCGGCCCGCAGGCGCGGCGTCGGCGGCGACACTGTCCCCGCCGGCCCCGCCCCTCCCCGCCTCGCGCGCCCCCCGCGCGCTGCCCGCCGCGGCGCGGGTCGTCGGGCTGCGCTCCAGCTCCCAGGGCGCCTCGCCCCGCCGCCTCCCGCGCCCCGCGTCCTACCCTCCCGGGACGCGGGGCCCGCCTGGCGCTTTATTCCCGCCCTGGGGGTTCCCCGGGTCCCCGGCGCCCTCCCTGCCTCGCCCCCTCGCGCGTTCTTGGAGAGCGCGCCTCTCTCCTGATCGCGCTCCCCGACTCCCGGATCCTCTGCGCCTCCAGCTTCGCGGCGAATCTAAGGACCAGGATCGCTCTTCAAACTTTTCTGCCCTGACTTCTGTAGGAACCCAGAGAGCAGGAGGGGAGTGCCCAGGAGCTGTGACGGGAGCCCGGCATCCCCTCGGGCAGTCCGAACGGAACAAAGGCCATCGTGGGGACCGTGGCGATTGTCACCAGATGACAAGTGGGACCCTTTTGAAAGGGGCCATAACAGTCCTTCACCCTTTCTGGTATTCCAGAACCTTCTTAAGTCAGCTCCCCAAAATTGTGAACTTCAGCCTGGGACGAGAGAACAAATGCTCAAAAACAATCCTTTCTCTAGTCTAGGAGTCACAATTTTTCGAAGAATGGTAAAGAATTCACCATGACAGTAGTCGATATCTGCCTGGGGAAGGGGGGGGGGGGCACACCTCATCAATAAGGGTACTTGCACGGTGAATATTTGTATACCTAGCCCTGAATTGTACCCCACAATTTAAAAATAAAATTTCAAAGAGAGAGGGAGAAAAACAAAGAAGAAGAATTCACTATGAAAAAAATGGAAGGTTTGCCCCACCCTTCACTTTCTGGTTTTGGGTGGCTGTGTAAACATGTTTCACTGTCTACGCTTTGCCGTGAGGGCTGTTTGCGATATTCATTCGGGGGCGAACGTGGGATTGGCAGTCACTGTCACTTTATCAGGGGAGTGCATTCTGAGAAAGGCGTCCCTACGCGATTGTGTGGACATGCGAACATCACAGAGTGTATGTCCACACACCTAGATGTTGCAGCCTGCTACACACTAGGCTGTGTTAGAGAGCCTTTTCATTCTGGGCTACACACCCGCAAAACACGTGCCTGCTGGGCGCTGTAGGCAGCTATGACTCAAGGGCATTTGTGTATCTAACATGTGTACACATAGAAAAGGTACAGTCAAAATACAGGAATATAATCGTATGGGGTGGGGCATCCTTCCTAAATGCAGTCAGTTGCAGACCCACACAGCCTTAGACAGTTCAGTGTGATTATATGTGTATTAGATACATGTTTATATCTACATATATTAGCAAAGGACCTTGAACATCGTACACTATAATCATTTATTCAGTTGAGGTTATAACCATATTAATTATTGGATCTATCTGGATAAATTTTATGATACGTGAATACCTGAAAAGTAGAGAATCTACTGTTTTGTGCATGTGATACACATTTCATACTGAGGTGATACGATAACACTGTATTTTCTGGAACAGATTCAATAATGACTACAGATATTCTTTTTAAATTGCTGATTATATTTTATATTTTTAAGTGGTTTGAAATGTAGTCTGTGAATTTTAAAATGGGATCAATTAAACTAATGAATTTGCTGTGTAATATGAAAGTCTATGGAGATATTTTTCATGACATGAAATAGAGTCTCAAGTCAGAGTTAATTCCTATAAAAAATAGTTTGCAAAATCATAATAATGGTGAATGTTAACAAGAATGACTATGAAGTAAAATAGATATTTCAGCGCCTAATTGCTTTCCTGGCATTTTATGCCTTCAGCACCAGAGAAATATAAGTGTATGAGGAATGAGAAATATTACCCATTTATGTGTTTACTGTGGTGAATAATATTTGAAATCATTCTGTTGCTCTTTCTATTATAAGATTTCTATAGAAGAAGCTTGCACAAATTTAGCTTACCAAAAGTTATTACTGGTAACCAGCATTTAGAACTCCATGTGGTCAGCATGAGTTCATACTTTGTGTTAATAAAGTGCTTATGTTTCTCAAATAAAGTTTATATATTTGATATATTATATCTATCGTATAAATATACAACACATTTAGGTATTAGTGGCTTATAGTATAAGATAAGCCAAGACAAAAACATGTAAAGAAAAAACATAAATCATAAATACAAAACATATTTATATTCTACCTATTCCTATCACATTCGGTTTCAGATAGTGATTACAGGGGACTTGAAAACACAACTGACTTTGATAAGGTTTTTAAAAGAAGGATTATGCTATTTAAGTGTATGTGCAATGTATTATTAAGAATGTCAATATTGGTTCAGTTCCCAAAGGTAATTTTTCTCTTGGAAGTGAGATATAAATGCTGGTTTGTCATGGATGATTTCTCTGTTTACATGGAGACTTGCAATTCTGAAATAGTCATTATTTGGCTAACACAGAAGTATGCATTACCCAGCTTTGGCAACCCCATGAGGTGCATTGTGGTAAAAGATGATTTCTTTAAATAGAAACCCCAAGGAACATGCTTACAATTACATTCTGAATTAAAGTTTTTGTCACTTCTCAGAATAGAAATTATTAACTTCATCTCGCAGAATAGTGTGTGAAGTGAATTTTGTTGTATTTTATTACATTCATCATCTATTTCGCCTCTGGATATTTAAACATGGAAGTAAAGCCATTTTCTAATTTTTAACAGTTGTTTGGGAAACAGGAACATTTATTTCCCCTGAAACACCACGTCTAGATTAAAGTCATGTACCTAAAAGTAAAGTCATGCATTGCTTACCCATGAGGATACAGTCTGATAAATGCACGGTTAGGAGGTCTCGTTGTTCTGCGAGACTTACACAGACCTAGATGGTCTCGCCCACTACACACCTGGACTGTGTGTCATAGCCTATTTTCCCTAGGCTCAAAGCTATACAGAATGTGACTGTCCTAATGCTGTAGGCAGATGTAACACAATGGTATGAATTTGTGCCTCTGAACATATCTAAACATTGAAAACATTCAGTAAAAATATGGTATAAAATATACAAAAGAGGGTAACCCCTCAGGTCCCCTCCCACTGTGGTAGTTTTTCTGTCTTTTCAGAAAATACATAAATAAATCCTGGTTTCTAAAACAAACAAATCAATAAAAGATACACCTGTAAAGGATGCTCACCATGAATGGATCTTGCAAGACTGAAAATTGTCCTGGGTGAGTCACCTGAGTGAGCGGTGAGTGAATGTCAGTGTCTAGGATGTTCCTGTATACGGCTGTAGACTTCATAAACACTGTACACTTAGGCTACGCTAAATTCATTTTTAAATTTTTCCTTCTTCAAAAAATAAATTACCCTTAACTTACTATAACTTTTTGACTTTATAAGCTTTAATTTTTTAACATGTATAATAATATTTAGCTTAAAACA
Organism: Cephalopachus bancanus; assembly: GCA_027257055.1. Lineage (NCBI taxonomy): Eukaryota > Metazoa > Chordata > Mammalia > Primates > Tarsiidae > Cephalopachus > Cephalopachus bancanus. The sequence continues at coordinate 12,309,286 of JAPVLO010000001.1, read as the reverse complement.
ATGCATATTGTACAACTGTAGAAAAGCACTTTATATCCTCATCTCATAAGCTTTTTCCTGTATTAAATACAAACATATATAATTTTTTACTGTTTAAATTTTTTTAAATAAAAACGAAGACAAACACACACATTATCCTAGGCCTACACAGGGTCAGGATCATCAGCATGACTGTCTTCCTCTCCCACATCATGTCCCACTGGAAGGCGTTCAGCGGCAATGACATGCATAGAGCTGTAACCTCCTATGATAACAGTTCATCCTTCTGAAATCCTCCCTGAAGGAACTTTCTGATGCTGTTATATGAGGTCTGACAATTAAGGTCAGGAATTCATACAAGAAAAAGTGTTACATACCTTGTTGCTGAGTATTAGTATGGTCACCTTTAAAGTTCTCCCCTTGGGAAGCTATGCACCGATGCCAGCAGCTAGTCCACCTGTCAAAGCAATTTTGGAACTCTTTTTCTGGAATGGCCATCAGAGCCATTGTCATATTGCCCTCGATGAGCTGAATGTCATCACATGTCTTCCTTAATATTTCCTTTATCTTTGTGTTAAAAAATAAGTCACTGGGGACCAGATCAGATGAGTAGGAAGGGTGATCCAATACAATTATTTGTACAGTGCTGCCAATGTAAGCACACAGTGGCAAGTTCGCAAACTTAATTGTCCAACTTTAATGATGACAAATCTAATGGCCATTCCAGAAAAAGAGTCCCCAAATTGCTTTGATAGGTGGATTAGGTGCTGGCATTAGTGCAGAACTTCTCAAGGAGTACTTCAAAGGTGACCATAGTGATAATTGGCAGTGAGGAATGTAGCACTTTTTCTAGGATGGTTTGCGAACCTATACGTCAGACCTCATACAATTAACATTTCTTTAATAAGTAGAAGGAATGTACTCCAAAATAATAATAAAAAGCATGGCATAATAAATACAGAATTCAATAACATAGTCACTTATTATCAAGTATTATACACTGTGCACATTGTTTGTGCTAGACTCTCAGATGACGGACGGTAAGTTTGTCTATACCAGCATTACCACAGCTACATGAGTAATGAATATGACATTTTAATGGCTAAAGTGTCACTAGGCAATAGAGACTTTTCAGGGCCATTATAATCTCATGGGATCACTATTCTATCTGTGATCTGTCTTGACTAAAATGCTGTTACACTGCATATGACTGTACTGGTATGTGTCAGATAATTAGCATGAAGAATTTCGTATGTATTATAAGAAATCACAACACCACTTTTAATGACTGCAGTCAGTCCTATGCCATTTTAAGTTTTCTAAAGGCAGTCTAGTTTTTAGACTTTTAAAAATAACATAGCTCAAAAGCAGAGTTACAATTGAGCATAATAAATTTTTGTTAAATTCAACACAATAAATACTTTAGCATTTTAGCATGGTATTTCAGTTATCACTTAAATCATGTATGAAAGTTGATTTTTTTTTAAAAAGACTACATAATAGGATTCTCTATTCAAAGGATTTTTGTTTCCAGAAAATTTTGTAAAATTATAAGATCCCCAATACACCATTTCTTTTAGATGCAGTTGTCTATAATGTGATTTCAAGGATTTTAACCTGTTTCTTGCTGTTTCCCTTTATATTTGAAGACCTTGGTGACCGGCTTCAATAAAGGGCACGCATTTTTTGCACATCAGATAATTTTTTACTTTGTCTTCACTGTATAATTTTTCCTATAATCTCTGCAAATATATATATTTTTAAATATCCAAATAACTTCATAAATATACTAAACAAAAATGGCAACCTCGGGGTTAGTGGCTTATAGCCAGCAGCCACAGACCAACTTCTGGGAGCATCACATGTGCTTATTCATTTATCTGTTGATTAACATTTGCGTTGCTTGTTGGTTATTACAAATAAGGTACACTGCTCTGAACAGTCATATTACATTTTTATTTGGATGTATGTTTTCATATTTGTTAGGTAAATGCCTAGCAGTAGAGTGGCTAGGTCAGATGATAGAACTAAATTTAACAGTTTAAGTAACTGCCAAACAGTTTTCCAAGGTTGTTAAACCTTTTTACCTTCCCACCAGCTTAGTATGAAGATTCTGGTTTCTCTATATTCTTGCCAGAATGTAATATGTTAAGATCATTTTTATTTTAGGTATTCTAGTAGACATACAATAGTATCCCACTGTAGTTTTAATTTCACCTCCTTCTTGACTAATAATGTTGACCTTATTTTTATAGGCTCAATTGCCACCTGTATATCTTCTTTTATGAAGTATCTATTCAATTTTTTTTTTTGCCTACTTTTGCATTGGATAGTTGATTTCTTGTTGAGTTTGAGAGTTCTTTACATATTCAAAATACAAGTCTTTTACTTAAAAATGTACTTTACAAATATTTTCCTTTAAATGTGTAGCTCATATTTTTATTCTTCAATTGCAAATTTCAAAGAATGTACCTTCTTAATTTTGATGATATTCCTTTTATATTTTTTCTATTATGTATTATACCTTTAGTGTCATGTCTCAGAAATCCTTGTCTGATCTAAGATTCAAAGATTTTCTCCTATGTTTTCTTCCAAATGTTTTATAATCTTAGATTTTACAGTTAGATCTATGATCATTTAGATTTAATTTTGCATTTGCTCCAAGGAAATATGAATATCCAATTGTCTGTTTCATATTTTGAAAGGCTATCCTTTCTTCACTGAGTTTATTTGCATCTTTTATAAAAATCAATTGACCATATGTGTGGATCTGTGTCTGGACTTTGTACTGTTCCATTGAACTACTTGCAAAAATTTTCACTAACAATATGCTGTCTGTTTTGATGTATTGTAGCTTGGAACAAATCTTAAAGTCAGATAGCATACGCCTTAAAATATAGTTTTTCTTTTTCAAAATCTTTTTTTTGTACCCTAGGTATTTTGCATTTTCATATAGATTTTAGAATCAACTTGTTGATTCATTTGAAATCTGCTGAGATTGTTGATTGGCATTGCACTGAATTCATATATTAATTCGTAAGTGACACTTTAACAAATTTGAATGCTCCAATTTTTGAACAAGACCTCAAAGAGCACATTGGTAACTATTTTATTACTTTGTTTTCCTGTAATAATTTGTGTAAAATTGGAATGACTTCTTAAATGTTTGCTAGAATTCATGAGTTAAGATATCATGGCCTAAAATTTTTGAGACAATATTTTTACTACAAGTTAAATTACTTTAATAGATATATTCATGTTATTCATTTTTTTGTGTGAGAGAGTTTTGGTAGTCTTTCAAATAATTTTATCCATTTTATACAAGCTGTCAAAAGTATTGGCATAAAGCTGTTCATAATAGTCCTTTATTATTTTTTAACATCTTTAGAATGTATAGAGAGGTTACTGCTCCCATTTCCAATACAGTAATTTGTGACTTCTTTATTTTTCTCTCTAAATTGGTCTAGCTTTATCAATTTTATTGACCTTTTCAAAGAACTTTTGGTCCTATTGATTTTTCCCTTGTTCTATTTTCTATGTTATTCATTTGTATCATGGCAGTTATGATTTTATTTCTTCATCTTCATTTAGGTTTAATTTTCTCTTATTTTTCTAATATTTTACAGTAAAAACCAAGAGCATGAATTTGAATGGATTTGAAACACACACATGCACAATGACTATAAATTCCCCAATAAATTGTGTTTTAGCTGCATCTCACAAATGCTAATTCTTTTCACTTTAGTTTAACATTGTTTATTCCTTTTGACTTATTCTTTTAGCCTATGGATTATTTTGATGTCTGTGGTTTGTTGTTTAAATGTTTTGAGATTACTGAAATATCTTTATGTTATTGATGACTAATTTAATCCCAATGCATCAGCAAGTATGTTCTATATTACTTGAATCATTTCAAATTTATTAAGTATTAATTTATGGTCTAGAATATGGTCTATATTGGTAAGTGTTCCCAGTGCATATCTTGCTGTTTTCATGTAGAGTTTCTATAAATATTACTTAGGTCAAGATGATTCATAGAGTCATTGAAATCCTTTATATTCCCATTGTTTATCTATTCTATCAATTACTGAGAGATGGGCATTGAAACGTGTAGCTATAAGTGTGGATTTTTATATTTCTTTTTTTAATGCTATCAGTTTTACCTTTTCACTTAGAATTTATATTTTCAGTGTACATTTATAACTGTTATATGCTTCTAATAAATCAGTCATTTTATCATTATTAAATGATTCTCTTTATCCCTGGTAATATTCCTTTATTTAAAAACTACTGTTATTTCTCTTACTGATCTAGCCACTCAGCTTTCTTTTGATTAGTGCTACAATATATCTCAGTCAGTTCAGGCTGCTATGAAACAATACCATAGACTGGGTGACTTAAACCACAGACTCTTATTTCTCAAAGTTCTGGAGGCTGGGAAGTCCAAGATCAAGGTACTTTCAGATTTGGTGTCTAAAGAGGGTGTTCTTCTTGACTTGCAGGCAGCCATCTTCTTGTTGCAACCTCACATGGCAGAGAAAAACAAATATGTTTTTCCTCCTTTCTCAAAGGTATGAATCCCATTCTTAGGATATCATCCTCATGACCCAATCATAACCCTCTAATTACCTCCCAAAGACCCTGCCTCCAGATATCATCTCTCTGGGGAATAGGTTTAAATATATGAACTTTTGTGGGAGAACACAAACTTTCAGTATATGATAGCATACAATTTTATTCTTCTTACTTTAAATGATTTGTGTATTAAAAATGTGTTTCTTGTAAGAAGCACATAATTATGTCTTGCATTTTAGTCCATTCTTATAATCTCTGCCTATTAATTGGGATGTTTAAACCATTTACATTTATCTCATATAAACACAAAGTGTAAGAATATTACAACCGTATACTTTTATATATTCCTTATGTGGGCCAGAGCACAGGAAGAGGCTGTGGCATAAAGCCTTGCTACATCTGATTTACTCATTCAATTAAGAAGAATAAAGAAAGTAATTTAACTCAACATAAATCCTCTTATCGAATATTCTATCTGTAGAATATGCTTCATTGTTACACAAAACGACCTTTATTAAAAAATATGCAAATCAAAGGGACTAATTGGATCCTCTCTATTTACACCAGACCATCTGCCTAATAATGTCAAAGCCACAGACAGGTCTCTATAATGTCTTTTAGTCACTAGTCACTTCTGTGAAAGATAAGTGTGATTGGTAGTTAATGCACAAAAGCCATAAAATGAACAGTTGGCTAATCCTCAAACTAGAAATATATGTTTATTCAATTTAGCAAGTCCCTTGCTATAGCAATGCCACCCTTTTCTCTGAAAAGTTGTCATTGGTTAAAGCCACAGTTTCATGTTCACTTACTTCTCTGTACCTGCAGAGGCATTTAAACTATGTAAATCAAATACTTGAAAACGCTAGATAGGTACAAATGTGTGTATTCAAACAAATATTCTATGCTTTGCTTAATGTCAAATAATGCCGTGCCATTAAGAGAAGTGCTTCAAGAAGAAAATTGCCAACAAATGTTGAGAATAAGTTATTAAAAATTCAGTCTTTCTCCAGTAAGAAAACAGTTCATTAAAATAATGTTCTTGAAACCCACATTTATTATAACTCTATATTCATATCCTTTATCTAAATTTGCCTATGTACTCAACAAAGACTAACATTTAATATGTGCAAAGTTGATTGCCATTTATTTTAAACTTTGTTTAAGTGTTAAGCCTATATAAGACATATTTGATTAAATATGCCTATATAAATAAGTAAAACACATGACAACAAGGTAAGTTAAACTTTTTGCTATTTATAGAAGCAGTCATAAACCAAAGGCAAAACATATGAGTTCAACAAATGCAGAATCCAGTACTCACCAACAGAGGTTCTGGAGAGACAAGGCAGCAATGCTTTTTGTCAACACTGTTTGCAAAATGCATGGTCAAATCTCAAGCATTTATACAGTCATAAACAGGTATTCTAACCAAGCAGGGCAGCACACTTAAAACTTTAATGAGTTCAGAAAACACTCATTATGCACTTAACAGTTTGTGTATTTTCTTCAAAAGAAAATAATAAAACAACTCATGTTCTCACTCATAAGCAGACCCTTAACATTAATCACAATATTATAAGAAAGGATTGGCAGTGCAGGAAACTTCCGGGGAAGGAGGCATACAATGTCCCTAAGGGTACCTGACCTCAAACCAGGCGAAATGGGACCAAAGGGAGGCCTAAACTTTACCTATCCGATAATCACTTGTATATCTAATTCTGAATTGTACCCCACATCCTTGACAGAAGATAAATTAAAAATAAATGATAAAATAAAAAGATTTTTAAAAGAAAATAATAAAACACATTAACTACAAGTACTGTAGTATAAAATTGCTATTTCTTTACAGAAACTATGTATAAACTATTCTATATTTTAAACTGGTAATTGCAACACCCAGACACTTCAATTCTGCACAAACAAATCTATGTTTGTTTGGCTTTTGTATATGAATTGTGAGACCACAGCTACTCAAACTAAAATGGCAAAAGGGTAGACATTGTGAAAAATAAAGATTTATGCCCTTGAAATTGTTGCAGTTCTTAGTTTGTTCTAAATGTCTATTCTGCAATCATTGTTCGGGGGAATATTCAGTCCAAATTGGAACAGGCAGAATTACAGCATTCCTAATAGATTGAAAAGTTGTCCATAACACAGGTCTTCTGATGTCTCTCCATATCTTTTTTTTTTTTTTTTTTTGAGTTGGAGTTGGAGTTGGAGTCTCACTCGGTTGCCCAGACTGGAGTGCAGTGGCCGGTCCCGGCCACCGCAGCCTCGCCTGCTGGGATCCGGTGATCCTTCCACCTCAGCCTTCCCAGTAGCTGGAATTACAGGTGTGCGATACCACGTCTGGCTGATTTTTTGATTTATTTTCATCTGATTTTGAGATGAGGTCTCGCTGCCCAGGCGGTTCTCAAACCCGCGGGCTCAGGCAATCCACTCACCTCAGCCTCCCAAAGGCACGGGATTACAGGCTGAGCCACTGAGCCCGGCTACTCTCTCCATATCTTTAAGGTTGTCATGGAGCTCAAGCAAGTTGTCCAATATTTATATTTCAGAAGTATCAATTTTGTAACCAATTTTGATGTGAATGTTTTAAAAATAAAATGTTTAGAGCATTTACACAAATCTTACAAATACTTAAAGCACTATTTTAAAACTTGTGTCCTATTACTAATGTTTCTTTCTGTATAGGAGAATATATGATTTAATTCTGAATTTTAACATATGAATAATTCAATTTAACAGCTCATGAAAATTTTCATATTCTATATAAATGCCAAATTATACTTCTGAAAAGATTTATAAAGGTAAAATATCTTATTAATGAAGACACATGGATTCACACTGGCCAAAATTGTCCAAAAATATATTAAAATATTTTGGTCTGGTAAGAATCAAGAAAATTCATTATTCATTTTATATCACAATCATAATGCTTAGAAATCATAAAATTCTAAAGCAGAACTTCTAAACTTCTTTTAAAAAATTTAAGCTCTGTACTAACAGAAAATAAACAATTTTCAAAAGGAATCAAATCAGGTGGCCAAGAAAAGTAGTATAACAAGTATTATCTAATAAAAGTTGTTAGAGACCATTGTGCATGTGAAATAAGGTTACAGAAAGTGTTTAAACATTTAAAGTGTGGAGAACATTTACTATGTAAAAGAGAACATTACAACAACCGGTTACCAGAATCATGACCTGCTGGGTTTCCATAGTTTGTGTGTTCAAAACAGTCCTGGGTACAAATGATTCTTAAACTCAGGCAAATACTTAGTCAATCTACCTTTGATGAAGTGTGAGGAATTTCACTTTTCCCAAGCATATTCATTTCATAACTATTATGACTGGAAGTGTTAGCTGACAAAATAAAAATAAAATGACATTACCATCAGTCAGTGTGTGGAGTTCTGATTTATTTCCCATTGAAGTTTCATATTTTTAAGTTTAGTTTTTTCACTGTTCTCTATGCTATGGAAATTAACAGTTATTTAGACAGAGAAAATTGAATATTGTTGGGAATAATGTGATTACTGCCTTGTGGGTGGTCATGTGTTCTGAATTCTTTCAAACATGGTGCTTCGTAGACTCTGGGGACATAAATTAGGCTGACACGATCATGTTCAACTGCAAAAGCATCCTTCAACTGTGGACAAGTCATTCCACTTGACAGAAGTGTTGGGAGTAGCTTTACTCTGAAGAACTTGTGGTGGGACTATTGGTTTCTCGACATCAATGTGCGGAAGATCTTTACTACAAACTTGATTATTCAGTTTTTTGTATCTATCTCTTTCACTCCCAAAGTATGATTAAGTTCAGTACCAACTACAACAGCACATAGTCAGCTTTTGTTCTTATTCTTGATGTATTTGATTTTTAAAAAAATTTTTCCCATGGTACGTTAATATCTCATGTGGATAAAGTCAACATTACTATGTCCAGATTCCGGTAAGAAAGGGAATGGATTCGTTGCCATTCAACAGCCATGAGGCAAGTTTTTTTTTGTTGTTTTTTTTTTTTGAGTTGGAGTCTCACTCTGTCGCCCAGACTGGAGTGCAGTGGCCACTCCCAGCCACTGCAGCCTCGACCTGCTGGGCTCTGGTGATCCATCCAACTCAGCCTTCCAAGTAGCTGGAACTACAGGTGCGTGCTACCACACTCGGCTAATTTTTTATTTATTGTAGAGATGAGGTCTCACCAAGTTGCCCAGGCTGGTCTGGAACCCGCGGGCTCAGGCAGTCCACTCACCTCAGCCTCCCAAGGCGTGGGATTACAGGCTGAGCCACCGAGCCCGGCTGAGGCAAGTTCTTAATATTTTCCACCTCTGTGAAACTCATTCACCTCAAATATACATCTTATTTTCTCTAAAAAGTCTGTTTAAAAACTTGATCAAATTCTTTGAGCCCTAAGTTTCATAATTTTTATTGTTTCTATTTTCCCCTAAATTGTAATAATTTACTTTGACTTTTTCAAAAAAGTACTGGGCATTACTTTACAGGCTTTATAGCCAGGCATTTTGTTTTTTAAATCGTTTCAATTTCACTTTGATTCAAGCTATTTGTCTTTTAAATTGACCCATTAATGTACATTGGTTACCATGGATGCACTAATGTCATTTGTGTAACTGAGCTTATTGATAGTAAGAAATAGTTTAGACAACTTTAGACATTGTGTAGTGTTTAATGCGCATACGGGTGTGGTGTGAAATCTATTTATAAATCTATAAGTTGTTTGTGCTTACAATTTTAAAAGCCTAAGAATGATCTGAAACATTTTTATAGTTAAAAAATGCTTACTTTTGAAAGCACCATTGCTTCTCTAGATATGTTTCACCTTTACTTTATAATTACCCATTTTCATTGTCCTCTCATTCATATCAGTTTCCAGCATCAGTTGAGAGCAATGACTAATGGTCCCCAAAACCCCCAAAGAAAAGAAGAATATGATCACACCACTGTCTTCCAGCCTGGGCAGCAGAGCTGGACCCCATTTCTGAACAAAATAAAAAATGAAGAAGAGGACAACACATTTCTGCTCAGCTATCTAATTGGAAGAATGCAATCTAGCAGTGCTACATAATATGGAGTATATTTACTTAAAAACTATTTCAGCTTCATCAAAGTGTCTAAGGCTGAGCAACTTTTCATTTTATCAAACAAGTGTCAGATTACTTTCCTAGCGTGACTATCAAGCTTTTAGAGCTGTGATACACCAATGGTGTATTTTTTACATGAGTTCTGAAGTTAGGATCTGTCTCACAAAGCAATATGACTCCTTTTCTTTCCAGAATCCTTGTGCTGTCCTACATACAACTCACCAGGGTCTTATTACCTTAGGCTTAGTCCCATTCAGACTTTATGCTTGCATGGACTCTGATTCCAATTTAATTACTCCCTCAGTTACCCCTCTCTTTTCATACAAGTAGACTTTTTACACCCTGACCTCAAATGAAATTCATTTCCCAAACCTAAGTCTCTGATCCCTATCTTCATTTGTAGTAAAACTTCCTCCCAAGATCAATGCTGTCACGTTAAAACAGATTCTGTCTCCAACTTTATTCTGTCTGCTTCAGCGATAACTCTGGGCCTCATGTATGCTCTGACACTGACATTTCACTTGCTATTATATCACAAACCTACACTAGACAGCTTGGTTCTTTCCCATTTCTCATTAGTGTTTTCTACATGTTTTTACAGGTAGATTAGATGACCAGGATACATGAATGTACAACTTATTACAATCCCAAAACGCTTGAGGATTAATAAGCATATTGAATGCATCATTACAATAAACACTTCCAGCCTGCAGAATCTGACATAATTAATGATTATGTTATTATTATTATGGTTTACACTAATTAGACCAGAAAGGTAAGTCATTATTTCAGACCGTTGTAGCTAACATTATTTTCTATTAGCCAAAGCGGCTTTTATTTTTCTCTTGTATTTTTTTTAACCTTACAGCATTTATAAATGGGTTACATAGGATATATTGGTTATAATAACTGCCACCTTATATCTAAAATTATCTCCACTAGAGGTCAAAAGGCAAAGGTTTTATATATTGATTCCTCAATATTTTGAGATCTCCTGTCCCGAACCTACTTTTACTTTGATCTTTGAGTCTTAGATGATCATAGAAGCTCATCCACAAGAGTCTATGCAATCTCTGCTCAGACCCCCCAAACACATAACAAACATATTAATACAGTCAGATTATTGTACTTGGTCTCTGTGGTCATGTCAAGTATCCTAGAAACTGATACATCTGAGGGGGTAGAAACAGCATACTGGGAAATAGTGTAATTGCTACTTAACAGGGAAAGAAGGAAAGGTACCAGGTAGATGAGAGCCAATAGGTACAACTGATTCTCAAACTATGTATCCAAGAAGAAGGCTTGGAGGAGTGGAGTTGGTGGACCATTTCAGGAAGGCAGAAAAAGAAACCGAAGTAAAGAAAAGTCACAGGACTGTCAGTCACTAATCTTTTTTTATCTGACTGCTTCCTTTTTCTATGAAGCCATGAAAATATATAAGCAGGTTCAACGTCAGAACTTAAGTATGATATAGTCTTAAGAATATCATCGGACTTTTTATTAAAAAACTGTTTTCCATATTAGCTGAAGTTTCTTAGCAACAAGTTGTTTCTTTACAGAAGTAAAAATAAAATATTTAAAATAAATTTTGAGATAGGTGGAGCTGACCTATGATAGTGAATTCATGTTTAATTGGTGTAAATAAGTATACACCTTTTTTTTTTTAACTTCTTCTAGCGATAGCCTTAAGGGGAAGTGGAAGAGAAGAGATACCATGAAAGGATGGAAGGAAACTGAACAAAGAATGGAGATTCCCAAAGCTAGTTCGTCTGATTCCGTAACTTACCTCTTTCTTCTCTATCAAGAGAACAGGGCCAACAGACGCTCCCGGGGAAGCACTTCACACCCACCTGAGCCTTGAAGAAGCACCACCTGCCCGAACCATGCTTCCTAGGCTGGATCACCAATAAAGGGCTTCTCTTCACTCTGCTTACATTTTAAATGCAAATGCCAGCTTGCAACTGAGACTCCATTTATTTCAACGTTTGACATCTCTGTAATCAATCTTTGTGCCCTGTTTCTAATCAATTGCCTAAATGCTACCACCTCCAGGCATTTAGAAATTTCTTTGTACAGGAATATATTTGCCAGAGAAAACGAATCATTTCAAATAAATCTCTAGAGGCCAAATTTGTTTATTTTAGCCATTAAATGTTCACATGGTTGTTTTTATCCCCGTGTTTTTAAAAAATGATAGGAATAAAGCAAAAATATCATTGGTCTCTGAAGAGACAATGTTCAAAACTTGAATTTTTAAAAATGATGTCTATTTAATACCAAGTATGATTGTTACATGTGATTATCACTTAACTCAACATTCTTAAATTTGGTTCCACCCTAAAATGAATTCTAGAGTCTTTACAATGTATAAATTATACACATATGTATGTGTTATATATAAATAGGTATATATCATGTACCTTTATTTCAAACAGAACTTTTTTGTTCCTCAGAACCTATTTATTTTTCTCCTCTTTCTGAAACAGTATAAGCCAGCTTATAAGGAGAAATAAAAAGTACAGTTTCCCTCATTATACATAGGAGATTGGTGCCAGGACCCTTGAGTATGCCAAACTCTGCATACACTCAAGTCCCTAAATCAGCCCTGTGAAATCTGGGTTCACACACACATGCATACATGCACACGCACACAGGTTTTGCATCCCATGACTACAGTATGTTTTGGTCCTCCTTTAGTTGAAAAAAATCTGTGTATAAGTAAACCCACACATTCCAGCCTGTGTTGTTCAAGGTAAGGTGTAGAAAGAGATGAAAAGGTTTAAAATAAAGGCAAAAAGCAAACAGAAGTCAAATCTTAAGATGCGAGAAGTAACTGGTACACAACAATGTTGTTCTGTCATCTCACAAAGTGGCATCTATAATAAATGATTGATTAATCATACAGTGGGAACGAATGGCCACTTAATTTGGCCCCCACATTTGTTTCAGAGATAACAAACAGTAAAACTGGATATAAACATAATCTATTTCAACATTTGCACCTTTTGCAAGATAAGCGTGTTCTGTTTGCTGTGGCAATGGCACACTTTCTTTTCTTGTGATAGTAGTCTGTGAAAAAAATATTTTCATGCAGCATTTTATTTATAGACATCTATAACCAGGTTGTGGAAGAGGCAGTGATTCAAGACAGACTGTAGCTAATTTTACCTGGAGTGATACACCAGTGTAGATGTTAAACACTTCCAAATAGAAGCAGCAAAATAACAATTAACATTTGTACATTACTATATAGCTTAAAAATAACTTCTAAATAAAATAACACTTATAATCTTAACATTCTTGAAGAGTAATGGTGTCATTACTCTCATTTAATGTTTGAGGTTACTGGACTTAGAGTTCTTGAGCAATTTACCTAAATAGGTGAGGGAAAGATTTAGGACTAAAATTCAGATTCTCTGATTCCAAATTTTATAATCTCTTAATTGAATGCTCCTGAATTTGAGACAGCAAGTTATACTTTTATTACCAATGTGTCATTTATATTTTTAGTTTACATTGACAAGGTTTTTCTTCTGAATTCTGCTCAGAGGTGAGTATATCCTGGTGCATCCAAAAGAATTTAATTAGTACATAAACTTTACCCAAGAAATTCTCGAATATGAAAAGTAAGTTGAGTTTCTTGTATTCACCACAGAGATTTAAAAGATTGTTTCGCATCCTGTAACGTGCATGTGAACCACCAGGGCATTTTTAAACACAGATTCTGATTTTGGAGGTGTGGGCGGGGCCTGGGACAGGTATCCCTCATTGTAGTTTCCATCATGCCAGGTTCATCTCTGGGGAGTCCTCCCTGCAGATTTTTGTAGTCGTTTCCATGGACAGATTTTAGTATAAAGTGTCTCCTTGGAGAATTTCACAGCAACCTTGCTTAATGTGCAGGCTATTACTGATTTTATTTTTACCAATAAAACTGACAAGCTTCTGCAAAGCCAAGGAAACCATCAAGAGAGCAGGGAGACAGCCCACAGACTGGGAAAATGTATTTGCCAACTCCAGGTCTGACAAAGGCCTGACATCTTGGATCTACAAGGAACTCAAATGTGCTGAAAAGAAAAAAACAAACAACCCCATTATAAAGTGGGCAAAAGATATGAACAGACACTTCTCAAAGGAAGACATCAGAGCGGCCGACAGACACATGAAGAAATGTTCAACCTCACTAATCATCAAGGAGATGTAAATCAAAACTACACTGAGATACCACCTAACTCCAGTCAGAATGGCAATTATCAATAACTCAAAATATAACGGATGCTGGAGAGAATGTGGTGAAAAGGGAATACTTCTACACTGTTGGTGGGAGGGTAAACTAGTGCAATCTCTGTGGAAAGCAGGGTGGCAATTCCTAAAAGCTCTAAATATCGACCTCCCATATGACCCCGCAATCTCCCTACTGGGAACATACCTTGAAGAACTCAAATCACTCTATCAAAAAGATACCTGCACATGAATGTTTATCGCAGCATTGTTCACAGTAGCAAGGACCTGGAACCAACCATGCTGCCCATCAAAAGTGGACTGGATTAAAAAAAATGTGGTACATATACATGATGGAATACTACGCAGCCATAAAAAAGAACAAAATCATGAATTTCTCAGCAACCTGGATGGAACTAGAGTCTATAATACTGAGTAATTTCTCACAGAAACAAAGATCTGAGTATCACGTGTTCTCTCTCATATAGTGGGCCTTGAACATCTATCATAATACTATAAGAAAAAGACTGACAGTGGTGAGAAACTATGGGGGAGTAGGGAGGGGAAGGGAGGTGGGATTAATGGTAGTCAATATCTGTCTGGGAATGGGAAGACACCCCTTATCAACAAGGGTGCCTGAACAATGCATATCTGTAAACCTAACCCTTAACTGTACCCCACAATTTTAAAATTAAAAATTAAAAAAAAACCAAACTGAGTCTTTCGAAGAGGTCACGGGGTGCTCAGAACTACTCAGCTGGCAAGAAAGGCAATTATGAAGTCACATTAGCTGCTGGCTTTCTGATTCCAACGCTCTTTCCATGATCTCACCACTTCAGAAAAAGGACTGTGATGCTTTATCAAGCATTCTTATACCAGGACTCTGTGTATCAGCCAATGCAGGAGTTGGCCAAGTGGTGCAGCGGTAACCCAGGAAGGCTCAGAAGCATCTGAAAGTCCCCGCTACACAAGCTCCAGTTCATTTCCTTAAGAGACAAACCTGCAAAGCTACTGCCTGACTGTGTGCTGCTCTCTGGGAGTGCCTTCCCCTGGGTCCCCGAGAGTGGGTTAGAATTGTACTGGATAGGCTCTGAGGCCTTGTTACAGTTGATGGTCAGAACAGCTGCTCTTAACTCATCAAGTGCCTTTCTCTCACCTGTCACTCTTCATTGAGGCTCCATTCAACTTCATCTCTCTCCTGGCTGCATTTAACCACCATCTCAGTCCTGATCTCTTATCTAACTTAGATTCTGCCTCCGTTTCCCCCTCTATGAAGGCTATATTAGAAGAAAAGGTCCCGTATGGTTACAAAAAGTGGTGGAAAATACATACATTTTGATGTGCTTTCTTTCCTCGTGAGAAAAATGCAATATGTGCTGGGTTTTTTAAAAACGTGTTTTGTTCTTTAATCTCCTATTTTAAGTTTTACCACCTTTGTGATTTTCTTAGAAAATTGCCTTCATCACAGCCGAAGAATATATTCTCTGTGGCTGATTGACTCCTCAGTCAAGCACTGCCCCTTAGGGTACTGTCCTCATTCTGGAGGCCTGTAAATGTGGGATGATGGTAATAATAATGAAAGGATCATTTCATGGTAAGCTCAAGAGGCGTGAATGGCAACTGCTGGTAGAAGCAACACTATAAATCTCAGTGAGAAAAACTGCGATGATATTTAATGAAACAGGTGGTATTTCAGCACAGAGCGGTAAGGCTCTTCTCAGACACTCACACTGAATCTGGTGAGTATCTCCTGATGGCCACGGGTACTGTAAGTAAAAAACACAACTTACAAACAAGATCTGTCATGACCCAAGAAGATGTGCAAGGAAATACTGTAAACTACAAAACTGTCTTTTATTTCCTCAGTTGTTGGCTCATCCAATCCATCAGCATAACAGGTATTGAAGATGCAAATAATAATAAAAACACAA
The DNA here is from genome assembly GCA_027257055.1 of Cephalopachus bancanus. Classification (NCBI taxonomy): domain Eukaryota; kingdom Metazoa; phylum Chordata; class Mammalia; order Primates; family Tarsiidae; genus Cephalopachus; species Cephalopachus bancanus. The sequence continues at coordinate 12,293,482 of JAPVLO010000001.1, read as the reverse complement.
TTCCCTGTTCAAAAGAACTTTAACAGAATAATTTTGCTAAAATTAGAAGTGCATATATATTTCATAAATCGATATACATGTACACACATGCATATATATAAGCACACTTATGTAGGGGAGAAGCACATACATAGTTTCAAATGTATTTAGACATAAATATGTTTTAAAATATAGGTTTTCCACTACTGCCAATCCCTTTCTTATAGTATTACGATAATTGTTCAAGGTCCGCATATGAGTAAGAACATGTGATACTCAGTTATTTGTTTCTGTGATAGATCACTCAGGATTATAGACTCTAAGTCCATCCAAGTTGCTGTGAAGTTCATAATTTTGTCCTTCTTTGTGGCTGCATAATATTCTATTGTGTATATGTACCACAAAATGCCAGGGGTAGGCAGGATTGGCAATAGTGGGAATCTGCTGGGGAAGGGGAGCACACCTCGTCAACAAGAGTGCCTGCACAATGAACATTTGTATACCTAACCCTGGATTGTACCCCACATCTTTAAAATAAAATTTTTTTTTAAATTGACAAGTTCAAAAACTGTTTTGAGCAATGGAGAAAGTGTCTGAATAGCTGTACTGTATCAAATGTAGAGTACTTTGAAGATGACTAAAGTTAAAACATGTAAGAATAAATACACAATTTTTTAATTTAAAAATATAGGTTTCATCAACATTCAGGTACATAGCGGGACATGACTCATGAGAAAGATGTTACACAGTCAGGTGCCGTATAGCAACGTCCTGGTCAACAATGGACCACATGCACCATTGTGGCCCCATAAAATTATAATACCATATTTTTACTGTGCCTTTCTGTGTTTTGATACTTTTAGATACACAAATATTTTTCACTGTGCTACAATTGCCTACAGCACTCAACACATCACATTGTAGCCTAGGAGCAACAGACTAGAGATGATACAGGTTGTAGTGCTAAGGTTTGTGTAAGTGCACACTGTATGATGTCCGCCCAGCAAGGAAATCATCTAACAACACATTTCTCAGAAATATCCCCTTTGTGAAGTGAAGCATGACTACACTTCTAGATCTCAAGAGGAACGGGAGCGTCATGTAGGGACCCACAGGGAGGCAGTAGGGCTGGTCAAGAGGCAGAGGGGGACAGGGAGTAAACACAGGAAAGAGTCTTTATTGTGGATTCTGCAGGAAGGAATAGAGGAGGGAAAGCAGGCTTAACGGTGCCCTAAGCTTTCTGGTACCTGGTCCTGAGGTGATTAAGGGGAGAGGAATAGTAGCCTGGAGTTTAAGAGTCCAAGAAAAGAGGTAATTGGGAGTGCGGGTTCTGAATTGGTTGGTTTGCATAGGAAAGGTGCTCTCAGACAAGTCTTTGATTACCTCTAGGACTTGATTGGCCCCAGAAGTGACTGTCTATCCAGATTAGCAGGGCCTCAAGATATTAAATAAGCAAAAATACAGAAAATAAAATGGCATGATTAATTCAATACATAGTAGATTAAAGCATTTATGTAAATGGTTCTATATTTCATATAGCCACAGTAAAAAATGTTTCAAAATTATGCTTACAGAGCATTTTCTTTCTTTCTTTCTTTCTTTCTTTCTTTCTTTCTTTCTTTCTTTCTTTCTTTCTTTCTTTCTTTCTTTCTTTCCTTCCATCCTTCCATCTTCCTTCCTCCCTTCCTCCCTCCCACCCTCCTTTCTTTCTTTCTTTCTTCCTTTCTTTCTTTCTTTCTTTCTTTCTTTCTTTCTTTCTTTCTTTCTTTCTTTCTTTCTTTCTATCAGAGTCTCACTCTGTTGCCCAGGCTGGAGTGCAGTGGCACACTCATGGCCGCCACAGCCTCACAGGTTGGGCTCAGGTGATCCTTCCGCCTCAGCCTTCCAAGTAGCTGGAACTACAGGCGTATGTTACCAAATCCGGCTTATTTTTTTTATTTATTGTAGATACGCGGTCTCACCAAGTTGCCCAGGCTGGTCTCGAACCCTTGAGCTCAGGCAATCCACTCACCTCGGCTTCCCCAAGTGCTGGTGTTATAGGCTTGAGCCACCATACCCGGCCAAGCATTTTCATTAATAGTTTCTCTCTTCATTATGAAAATTCATACAATGAAGGTAGAAACTTGTAAGTCTCATTTTAAAGAAGAAAAAAGATGTTTTTCTTGAAGATGCCGTTCTCCTTGTGCCACAATACATTCCAAATGCCTTACATATTTAACTATTCAAATTAAAGATAATATCACTTGGATAAAATATAGGGTAAGTTTTTATATAATGGATGACTATTTTAGTTATCTATTGATGTGTAACAAATTGCTTCAAAAATTAGCAGCAGGAATAAACAAACAAATAAATATATATTATCTCAGTTTCTATAGATCAGAAACTGGGAGTGGGTTATCTTGGTCGCTCTGACTTGTGTTCTCAAGGTTATTTTAGAGGTTGCCTACCACACACCAAAGGCAGAAAATATAAGGGAAAAGAAAACTTTTCAAAATGTTACTTAAAACTGTTATGCATCTGTTGATTTTAAAACTATAGGACACAGACTGAAAAAATTAAAATAAGAGAGTTGACAAAAAGCTTCTTAATAGTCTTAATGTGCCAAGAGCTCTCAAAATCAATTTTAAAAATAATTAAATTAAAAGAAGAGCTTCTCAGACCTTGAACAATTATCATAATACTGTAAGAAAGGAATTGGTGTGAAAACTGCCAGGGGTGGGGGTAGATTGACAGTTGAAGGAAAGGGAGGGGCATACCTCATCAACAAGGGTACCCGCATCATTAGCGTTTGTATACCTAACCTTGAATTGTACCCCACGTCTTTAAAATATAAAAATAAAAAGAAGAAGAAAAGCTTCTAAGAGACTAGGAAACAATTAAAAGAAAAGAGAAATTCATGTTTCCATCAAACATACTGAAAAAAATTAAACTATACTAGAAATGAAGGAAATACCAATTAGCAAGTGAGACTGTATGTTCAAACTTCAGGTGGGTAAAATTTTAAAAGAATTATAACATTGTGAGAAAACCAAGGCCTTCAAGTGCATTGTTAATGGGGAATACAAATTGATGTAGCTTTTCTCGAAACAAGTTGTCAATGAGTATGACCAACTTTAGAATACATCCATACACTTCATGTAGAAATTCTCGTTCTGGGTATCTAGAGCAAGAAGATAGAAGATGTAGATATCAACTTAGACACAAAGATAATTATCACAGAATTACTTATCTTGACAAAAAAAAGGAAACATTTAAACTGTCAAACACTAGAGCAATTATAGCACATACTTCTGCAAATGAAAAAAATGACCCTTCCTCCACCTCTCTGAGGGCCAGGACTCAGCTCAAGGACAGACACTGCTTAAAGCCAAACTGCTTCCTCAAAGTTAAAGTGAATAATTCAGTTTTGCTCTGGAGAGAAAAGGGGCAGAAAGATGGTCAAACATGCAGAAAATAAGGAAAAGGAAGCTTGGAGACCTGCTGGGAGCCTTTTAAAAATTCTCCAACCAAGAAATATATTAAGTGATAGATAATGCTAGATTTGAGGTTATTTGCATTACAAGGTAAACCCCTTTCATCTCCCCAAGCCTTCATTCACACACACAAATGTTGTCAGATATATATATATATACATAAATTTTTTTTTCTTTTTTTTTTTTAAAGAAAAATATCTGAAATTCATATCTGGGTCAGTGTGGTACAAATAAGGAAATCTTATGTGAGACTGTAAGAAAATTCTAAGGAAGATGTAATTTAATGGGACCCTGAATGTAGAGCTAGGATTGATGGTGAGAAAATCACATCCCTAGTAATTTACAGAAATCCTGGTGAGAGTATCGAACTTTCTACATTCTATTATATGGGGGATTTTGAGCCAATCTTATCTACACCTTAGGAAGTACAGTGACCCCAATTGTTATTTCTGCTGTTCAAATCATAGAATTCTATGCAGTCTTCATAAATGAAGTTTTAGAAGAATGTATAATGGCAGAGAAGGTTGTCCAAGCTTATATTGTTTAGAGAACAAGCAAGTGCAGAACTGTATAGCTAATATTGTAACTTAATCTAATACACATTTCTGTACATAGAAAATAAGATTTATAGGACATATGAAAATGTTAATAATGATTTTCTGTGGTAGGACACTTAAAAGTGTGTGGATTTTGTTGTGTTTTTTGTAGAGATGAGGTCTCGCCAAGTGTTCTTTGTCTCTATTTCATACAAGAGAAAGCAGTACTTTCTTTCTGAGGCAATCAGATATATGAACTCTTGGTAAGGTTGTCCGTGTGTTTATTATCTTAGGTCAGACACCCAAGAAGCAGAGCCTAAAACAAGGATGCTTGTCTCAGTGATGTGTCGTTCTCAGCCGAGGTGGAGGAGGGGAAACTGTAGGTCAAGGGAAAAAAATCTAAGCCAGATATTTAGATATCACACGTGTGAGACAATATTCTCATACCCCTTTTAAAACTAACGCTTACATGGCTGCTAAAATTCAGAGTGAGAAGATTTGGTTTGAATTGAATACATATTCATGTTTAGTTCAAACTGTTTTAGAATTTATTTTTCTGTGAATGGTAATTCAAAAAACTGCTGGGTAATTTGTGGATTGGAAACTTTTCACCTCTGTTTCATGGTATCCAACACTATGAGGAAAGTGCTCTGGTTAATCTAATCTTATGTTTAATAAAGCAGATTAGTATTTTGACAATAAGAATTTAAATATCATGATAGCAGTCTGCTTTTGTTTGGTGATACATGCTTGTCTCAAACCTACTTTCTAATTACCTATTTATTATTCAAGCCTCTTTTCTTAATCATCCTCTTATCTTACCCATCAAAGTACAGGACAAGTCTGTTTTTCTCACTTGCCTGGGTCAAAAACTTTAGAGTCAACCTGGAGCCTTCTCATTTTTGCACTAGAATCCATGAGCAAATTCTGTTGAATTTACCTTCAAATTACAGGCTGAATTGAACCACTTCTCATGATTGTTCCTGTTGTCATCCTGGACCAATCCATCATTTTTTGTGACTTGGGCTGTTGGGTTAGACCCCAAACTGGAATCTTTTCTACTTTTACCAGCATTGTGGAATTTTTTCACAGAGAAGCTGGAATTATCCTTTTCGAATCCAAGTTGGAGCCTGTTCTCCTTTGATCTTGCAACCTCTGCAAGGCTTCCCACCTATTTTAGCATACTGCATGGGCACTGCCAAATCTCATTATCCTCATCCCCTACCACAACTTCCCTCCTCCACTGCCCTCCTTGTGGTCCCTCTGCCCTTCCCCAAATGCACATGTTTCATCTCTTCACTTCCTCTGGGTCCCTTTGCAATTATCATCCAGAGAGAGCTACCAAAATAGTGCACAATGCTTAGTCTTTCTCATCTTTCTGGCATTATTTTGTTTCAAGGTGAGTACCCATACCTGGCCTATTATATGTTAACTTGTTGGATTTCTGTCTCCTGTACAAGAAAGTAGGTTCCATAAAAGCAGGAACGTGCTCACTTTTGTTCATGTCTATGTCTCCTGTGACTAATGCTTATAGTTGTGGCTCTATTATTTTTTGAATGAATGAATGAGTCAATAATCCATGAACCTTCTCTCTCATTCTTTCTACTGTCATGAAACAGCTTCTCTTCTTGAAAATTAAATTCTAGTTTTCAAGTAGTCTAAAATTTTAAAACATTTACTATAGTGCAACTACTGCCACACTGGCCCTGGAGATCTTATTGCCTTTATTTAATCTTTTTTTTTTTAATTAAGAGTCAAGCTCAAAACCTAAACCTAAGCTCAAAGTGTAAGCAGAATTTTGATCCTTTGTCCCTACTCATAATTGATACAGAGCAGTTTTGAGCTTAAGTAAACTTTCAATATATTTTTGAAAACTCATAACTTCTACACTCATATAACTTTATTTTTTGTTGCAAAACTTTGTGACCTAAGTCATACCTTGACCCTATTTTATTTTATTTTTTTTTCTTAAGGGCATGCAAAAGTACTTGAGATTAGATTGGGTTCAAATTTTCAAATTAGTTTTCTCATGCCTAACAGTATCCTCTCCTTCCAATATGAGTGGAAAGCAGAATGCAAAGATAGTCACAAAAGTCTAAAATTATTCAGCAAACTTTGCTAGTTAGTAGTATTTACATATGGTGTGGTGAAATATTATTACTCAGATAAGATTTAATGTATCATGAGCTTTAATCTGTTTTTCCACTTTGTAACTATGTTGCCTTGATCACATTAGTAAACATCTCTGGGTCTCATTTTGCCCACTTGAAATTTTGCAACATTATAGCAGCACAACGGGGGAGGGGGGTGGGGTTAAAGAGATCAAGGAAAAAACGATGGATAGAGCAGTACTTTAAAAAGTAGAAAGCAAGCAACTTTGGGAGAACGAGTGGAAAGGAGCCCAAGCTGCTGGAACCTATTCCCCACGAATTCATGGCTTAACAGGTGTCAAAAATAAAAGATCTCTGGATCATAAAAAAAAAAAAAGTAGAAAGTACAGGTTTATTATATGTAGGGCCACCCGTAAACTTACTATGAGAGAATTTTTAAAAGCACTCTTTGGGATAAGAATATTATAAGATTATGTTAAATATAGTATTATGGCTTAGTAAAAGCCATCCTTTTGAAATGGCGCCATTACTCCAACGTACAAATCTCGGCAAACAGCACTCACCAGTCCAATTCCCTGAAGTGCCAGACACAGCCTCTATGCTTAACAGAAATCCAGGCTGCTGGGAAATACAGATCCCTCTTGAGAACGCTCCTGTGTTTCTATCCTGTGTCTTTTCAAGACAGTTACACTTTCTTCTTCACTGGAGAGGAAGTCTTTCCTATCTCCTCTGTGACGTTTCTCCATGGAGATCTCAGTGTCTTAAATCTTCTACTTTTTCTCCATTTGCTATTTTCTGTCTGCAAATAAATATGAAATTGTGTTCCAATCTCTGGACACCACTCCTGAGCTATCACTGTCTCCCACTTTTACTCTTTATAAATTAAACTCTGTGTATCTCCTACCTAGATTTCTGCTCACTCCTCAAGTCATTGAAATATATTTTTGTCTCTACACTTCATTAAAATCACCCTAGAAATTTCCCAGTACCTTCATCTTAGACTTTCAGTTTCCAGAACTGTGAAAAAATACACTTGTGTTGCTTGTGTTAGTTCAGTCACCTAGTCTGTGGATATTTTGTTATGGCAACCCTAGCGTATCAATATAATAATGTAAAACTAACAATCTCTATGTTGTCAAATGTAAGAGCTGTTTTTCTGCTTATTTTATGTGACCCTCTGTTACCCTGGGACCAGTAAGCCCTTCTTCCCTTTTGAAAATATCTGTGCCCTTTGTCTTGGTAACAGCACCTTTTCCTGGTTTCCATGTTAGGACACAGTGAGAAGGCGAATGTTTGCAAGCCAGGAAGAGAACCCTCACCAGGAACCAAATTTCCCAGTACCTTCATCTTAGACTTTCAGTTTCCAGAACTGTGAAAAAATACACTTGTGTTGCTTGTGTTAGTTCAGTCACCTAGTCTGTGGATATTTTGTTATGGCAACCCTAGCGTATCAATATAATATTGTAAAACTAACGAGCAAAGTAAACTATCGTTTAATGGTAAATCTTTGGGAGCACAGAAAATATTCTCAGCTTCCCTCAGTAATACTCTGATTGGGCATTTGGGAACTCTGTGGGGTGAAAGGGTTAAGCAATGTTTATTTAGTATGTATACTTAGCTCTTTTCATCTTTCTGAAACTTATTAGCACTCTGAGTATCAATTCACTAAGAATGAATAATACCTTGAATGACATCAGCTTCCGCCAACATGTAAGAGGTTACTATGGTAATGGAGAAAGTTTTCCAGAGCACAAAACAAGTACCATGCTTGATATATTAGTCAGCTAAGGAAAGCAGTCACATATAAGCTACAGCATTCATTCAATGAATAGTCATTTATACAGCATGCATGTTAGCAATTCCGCTGCGTTTTTCTGAACATCAAAACTTTGGCAGTTGTATTGAGAATCTTGGCAGATTTACAAAAGTGTTACTCATTTTCAGAGCCTAGTTCCCCCCCCCTTTATTTCTTGGAACCCATATTTTGAACAAGTTCACAGGGTTTCTAACCTAAATGCCAAAGTGAAAGTTCTCTGCTAGGGTTCAACTCTACTTTTCATGCAAAATCAGCAGATATTCCCTTCTAGTCATTTAGAAATTTCTTTTTATTGTTCTCACTTATATTTGACCTTTTCAAACACAATGTTTTATTACATAGTCATTGTCTCTAAATATTTCCTTAAGATTTTAAATTTACACAGTTAAAATTGTTTGGCTTCTATTAATTGCTCTTGAACTTCTTAATCACTCTTAAAAAAAAAACTATAAACAAAAGAACAGAAACCTAAAAATACAATGACCAATCTGTTCTCATATGGTAAGATATAGATTTTATTTCAATATGTAGAATAGAATAAACTACTTCTCTATGAGCAAATTACTTGAAAAAGGTAATAATTATTAGAGATCAGAACCAAAACAATAAACTACTTCTCTACGAGCAAATTACTTGAAAAGGGTAATAATCATTAGAGATCAGAAAAAAACAAGTTCTCTAAAAAAAGGTATACCAGGCAATAGTTCCTTTGCTAATATATGGCTAGAGTAGACCAAAGCCATATGGTATATCTATATTTTAGCAAGGAACTTTTTCCAGCAAGGCATTTAGTAGTCTTTCATCTGATTTTTATATATACGATTTCTGAATGTTTGTTTGGGTAGGGATTTCTGGCTCTGTGATGTTTGTAGAAGGTTGAAGTCAACTTTTGCAAGGTCCAGGTTACACATTAGTTCTACAGCCCAAAGAGTTGATAATGCCAATATTGACAAAAATACCTGGTGATACCCGACAGGGGGTGTCAGACAAGCAAATCTGTGAAAGCAAAGCACGGTTTCTTGGAAGATTTTCTAATTCCTCTAAGAGGCCCTAACATCTGGAAAGAGTCACTCCAATCTTAATCCATTCCCTGCTGTAGACTTAGTGATTATTCAAACGTTGGGAGAATATAGAGTCTTCATTTTATCACCACACTCTAGCTAATGGTCCAATGAAGGAAATAGAGCTAGAAATCACAAATGAATGTTTCTGTGCAGTTTGAGAAGTATCCTCGTTAATATGGATATTGCTGAATTAGAAGAGAGGATCACACATCACATTTTCTTTAGAAATGCAATCATTTTGCAATTAGCCAATTTAAATATTTATGTTAGAAGTGAGGAAAGGCCACATTGCTTAGACTTCAGTCACACATACACAAAGCATGTTTAGTGCAAAAATTCATACAGTTATGAATGTGGGATTCGCTATTTTTTGGAAAAATTAAAATGCAATGACTCTTCTAAAGTTAAGATCAACTTGCCAGATTAGTTGGGCCCCATTTGGTATCTGGAAGACACTAAAATTCAATGCCATTTTACTTTTATTAATCTTTTCACTTTAATTTTTTTAACTTTTAAATTTTTTATTTAAAGTTGTGGGGTACAGTTTAGAATTAGGTATATAAATATTCATTGTGCAGGTACCCTTGTTGATTAGGCGTGCCTCCCCTTCCCCAGGCAGATATTGACTACTGTAAATCCACCTCTTTCCCCCACCCCACAGTTTCCTGCTACTGTCAATCCTTTTCTTATAGTATTATGGTAGTTGTTCAAGGTTCACTTAAGAGTGAGAACATGTGACACTCAGCTCTTTTTTTATGCAAAAGATCACTCAGCATTATAAACTCTAATTCCATCCAGGTTGCTGTGAAGGTCATGATTTTGTTCTTCTAATATTTGCCAATTGTGTGTCTGACAAAGACCTAACATCTAGGACCTACAAGGAACTCAAATGTGCTGAAAAGAAAAAACCAAACAGCCCCATTACAAAGTGGGCAAAATATATGAATAGACAGTTCTCAAAAGAAGACACACGAGCAGCCAACAGATACATGAAAAAATGCTCAGCCTCACTAGTCATCAAAGAAATGCCAGTTAAAACTACACTGAGCTACCACATAACTCCAGTCAGAATGGCCATCATCAATAACTCAAAAAATAACAGATGCTGGAGAGGATGTGACGAAAAAGGAACACTTCTACACTGCTGGTGGGAGTGTAAACTAGTACAGCCTCTGTGGAAAACAGTGTGGTGATTCCTAAAAGTTCTAAAAATCGACCTTCCAAATGAGCCCACAATCCCCCTACTGGGAATATACCCGGAAGAACTAAAATTACAGCGAGACCTCATTTCTACAATAAATCAAAAATCAGCCGGGTGTAGTAGTACATGCCTGTAATTCCGGCTACTTGGAAGGCTGAGGCGGAAGGATCACCGGAGCCCAGCAGGTCGAGGTTGTGGTGGCCGGAAGCTGCCACTACACTCGTCTGGGCAACAGAGTGAGACTCCAACTCAAAAAAAAAAAAACATATCTGCACACGTATGTTTATTGCAACATTGTTCACATTTTAATTTTAATGTGGAACAATTTAAAAGAGCTTTTGACCCAATGGCTTTGATTTTAGTTTCATGATGCGATAGTTCTATTATTCCACATTTACACACAAACAGTGTTTTTGGAAGTGTGTAATTTGTTTTACTTGACAATGAAAACAAATAGAGTATAGGAATATTTTAAAGAGATGATCAATACTGTATGTCAGAGACCTGTCATACTTTTTTATTTCAGAACACTTAATTACATGCTGCTCAGAGTGAAAATAAGTAGCAATGGCTTTGAGCAAAGCCAAATCACAAAGTCTGGTTTCAGTTCAAGGACTGACAAAAACAGTAACTCAGACTTGGCTACTGCTACTTCCACATAGCATCATAATCAAATGTGTTAAGTTATTGTGCAAAGGATCCCCCGGAGATCAAAGACACATAGCGCTGTGTGAGTCCTCTCTGCCTCACAGATTCATGGTGGGGAACCCTCCAGTCCTGGGTGACCCAGCAACCACAGGTATGACACTGCCTTTTAACTGAAGACAGTCAGGAAAGATGGAAGATCGCCTAGCATGGCTGATGCCCTGCCTTCACACCGCATTGGCCTCCCCTGGTTACTTCCATGTTTCCTTTCTTAGCTTCTTCATTTCTGCTCTCCTTGTCAGGGATGGGTATGGCCTGTGACAGGCATAATGCTCAGAGAAAGCCTTCAAGCCCCTATTAATTAAAAACTGAGAAGTGACCAGCCACTAGTCATGAAGCTGTCAGAATATATCCAAAGGACTGACAACCACGTGGAATAAATTGTGAGGCAGAGGAAAAGCTTTGCACAAGATTTCCAACTTTTGGGGAGATGAAACATCAGGGGGCATGCACATCCAGTCAATGTCATGACGCTCCTGAGATATCTTAAACAGATAAATATCCCAGGTTAACATGTTTTATTTTATTTTTATCTTTTATTTTATTTTATGTTATTGTCTTTATTGTATTTTAGGGTTGTGGGGTCAAGTGAGGATTTGCTGCATAGGTAGGGTTGCATGCAGGTGAAGTTCTGGCTTCTGGCTTGCCTTGTCTCCCCTGATACTGGACCAGGTAGCCATTGTGTTGTCATGTGGCTCCCTCCCTCCCCTGGCAATGAACAGGTATTTATTTATTTGTTTGTTTGTTTGTTTGTCTGGAGTGCAGTGGCACACTCACAATCACTACAGCCTCGACCTGCTGGGTTTAGATGATCCTTCTGCCTCAGCCTACCAAGTAGCTGAAACTATAGGCATGCACCACCACACCCAGTTAATGTTTTGACTTATTGTAGAGGCAAGATCTCTCCATGTTGCCCAGGCTGGTCTCAAACCCCTGGGTTCTTATAATCCTCTCACCTCTGCCTCCCAAAGTGCTGAGATGACAGGCATGAGTCACTGCATCCGGCATGAACAGGTATTTTTTAAAAGTGTTTGTAAGTGCATGCCTTCAGCTGCAAGATGCTTATTATTCTGGTTATGGGCATGCTCCATGGTTCCATGGTCATGCTATTAAAAGTCAATGTGTTCTTGAGCATGTGGCTTAAATTGTGTGTGCCTCAGTTTGCTCATCTGTGAAATGAGCAAAATAATAGCAACTGACATGTAACTTTGTTAAGAGAGAGTCATACAAATTAATGCATGGAAGGTCCTCTGAGCATGCCTGGAGCAAGTTAAGTATAGAAGTTGGACTGTATTTTTAAAAATGTGGTACATATACACAATGGAATATTATGCAGCCTTAAAGAAAGACAAACATATGAACTTCAAAGCAACTTGGATGATCTAGAGTCTATCATACTCAGTGATCTATCACAGAAACAAAGAACAGTGCCATATGTTCTCACTTATAAGCAGACCTTGAACAATTATCATAATACTATAAGACAGGGATGGGCAGTAATGGAAAACTGCTAGGGAAGGGGGGCATGGAATTGGCAGTTGAGGGAAACTGCCAGGGGAGGAAGGGGCACGCCTCATCAAAAAGTGTACCTGCATATTGAAAATTTGTCCTCCTAACCCTGAACTGTACCCTACATCAAATAAAAGAAAAAGAAACTAGTGTCATGATTACTGCACAATTCCTGGACTCAGCAAAAGGATCCTTTAATGTCTATAAATTTAGGATGAATCTCACTGCTGTTTATCCACTATGAAAACACTTTATGCCGGGCTCGGTGGCTCAGCCTGTAATCCCGCACCTTGGGAGGCTGAGGTGAGTGGATTGCCTGAGGCCACGGATTTGAGACCTGCCTGGGCAAGTTGGTAAGACATCATCTCTACAATAAATAAAAAAATTAGCCAGGCATGGTAGCGTCCGCCTGTAGTTCCAGCTACTTGGAAGGCTGAGGTGGAAGGATCGCCAGAGCCCAGAAGGTCAAGGCTGCGGTGGTCAGGAGCAGCCACTGCACTCCAGTCTGGGCGACGGAGTGAGACTCCAACTCAAAAAAAAAAAAAAGAAAAGAAAACACTTTTATTTTCACTGGAGTAGACTTACTTTTCTTAGCTCTTTCTTTTTCAAATACACATTAGGGGGGGAAGAAAAAACCGTTTTCTCACTGTGAGTCTTGGCTGTTGTTTCTATGCGTAGAAGAGGTAAAATTACGGAACGGTACAGGTTTGGAAACTTTCTGAGGAAAGAGAATAAAAACCAAAATTAGATGGGAAATCCTAAAAGCAAATGGTAAGAAACAGTACTAAAGAGAGTTCATCTCATATGCTCTTTGATATCTTGTCAGCCCTCAAGGTTATTGGAAACTTTCTAAGGAATTAAATAATGTTAGTAATAATAACAACAACAATAACAACTGTAGCAGCAACAACATTACCATGTAATTGGTTCTGCTTTTACTGCATGAACAAATGTACCCCACATTTAACCCATATGCTAGCAGGCACCGTTGTTAATTCTCATGTTATAATAGAATCTGACAAAGAAGAAGAAACCTGCCCAAGGTTACATGGCTTCAAACTGGGGGGAGTTAGCCATCAAGTCCACGTTCTTAAACATTACCCTCAAACTGACTCCCAGTAATTACTTGGAATTGAGATACACAGCAGGATTTTCATTAGAAATCCTAGAATCATTGACAGAAAAATGAATCTCAAGGTGCAGTGCTTCTGTGGACACATTACTGAGCCTTCTAAATAAGATGTGATTGGAAAGTACATTCAAGTCTTATTTAGAAGCAGCAGTTTCACTGTCATGACTTAGTACTTGTTTCATTAAAGGTGCAAAAATTCTCAGAGAAGCTTAGACTAGTCTTCATGTTTCAAAGTAAAAATAATATAATAGCACACTTCAGCTTTCTCTCGCACCATCACTCTTAAAGTATAGCAAAAAAAGTACTGGACATTTCAGGATTATAAGGAAAGATGTTCATTTTGGGGTCATAAAGAATCTGCCAGTACTTAATTTAAAAGCCCAATTAAAAATAAATGCAAAGTCATTTGACGGCAATTGATTTTAAAATTTTTGTTGTGGAATAAAATGGAATATGGTCTATGTTGCCCAAATCATGTACTTCAAAACCAGTTTTTATTTATTGCAGTTGAAATCAATTCCCATCGACAGAATTAAAATAATCCAACTATATATGTGGTTATTCAAATAGACTTTAATATTAGATTACATAACATAAGTATTCATTAATGTCCTTATTCATGTAATAGATATATAATGAGGACCTATAAGGCAGACCACCTGCTTTTATAAAATACATGTCTTAGTGTGGGAGAGAGATAAGTTAGACAGAAAAAGAGAACAGTACTAAGTGAAAGGAAGGAATGGAAGGAAGGAGGGAGGGAGGGAGGGAGGAAAAAAATGAAGTAAAGAGGAAAAGAAGGAGGAAAGAATAGAGAAAAGAAAGAGAGAAGGCAAAAAAGAAGGAAGGGAGGAAGGATAGAAGAAGGAAAAAAGAAAAAAGTAGGAAAAATGAAGAAAGACAAAAGGAAGTAAAAAAGAAGGAAAGAAAGAGAGAAGGCAAGAAAGGAAGGAAATAAGATGGAAGAAAGGATGGGAAGAAGGAAAAAGAAAGAAGGAAGGAAGAAAAAAGAAAGGAAGGAAGGAATGAAAGAAGAGAGAGAGAGAGAAAGAAAGAAAGAAAGAAAGAAAGAAAGAAAGAAAGAAAGAAAGAAAGAAAGAAAGAAGAAAGAAAGAAAAAGACGGAGGGCGGGAGAATAAGACCATGAAAGAGGAAAGCTGGGGTGGGGATTATCAGTACAACCTGCTTTGGAAAGCTTGGTTAGGAAAGACCACCTGTATTTGCAAACTGGATTGTGAAATACATTTTAAATTTCTCAATAAGAAAGATAAATTTCATTTGTGAGATCTAATTTCAATTTACAAAAAGTTTTTAAGTATCAATAATTCCCACACAGTCTCCAGAAGCAGGACCAAAACACTTTAAAATAGGCTATTTTTTTTTCTTTTTCTACCCAGATATTGTTCATTATAAGAGATCTAAAAGAACCACCCACCCACACAGATGCTAAAGCAGCACTGACTACTCTGTTGGAGATGTGCTGTGCGTCGTACTCATGAGAACAGCTCTGATTCAGTATTAAGTACTTTTCTGGCTTATTTCATTTCAATAAAAGATTTAGAATCCCTAGCTTGCGCTCATAGTTCTAACCCGATCTATCAATAATTCTGGTCTCTGAATAATTTATATGACTATTTCAGGGAAACTTGTCCAGTCTTTCACAAAGGAGGGGCAGCAGCTCTATCGCTCTTGTCCCTAGACATGTGCACACGTGCTTTCCTCCTAGAACACGAGTCCAGAAACCTCCTGTTTATCTGCCATACTTCATTTCTGTCAACAATTACATGTACACACTGAAGAATAATTTTGAAAGTTGGATATTTGGTCACTGCTGGAGATCCAGAAGACTTAAAAATTGTGTGCTCTGGAAGAGAAAATAGCACCAGGCTACTTTTCAGATACTTTTATACAGCAAGTTAGACGCCCAGGCTGCTTACTAAATTGGGCCTGTTTATCTCCCACATTGTATAAAAATGTTTACCAGTTCTTTCTCTATTATTATAAAAGCAGTGCATGAATAATGTAAAGAATTTGAGAAAAATGATTAAAATATCAATTAGTTGTATCCTTACCACTCAGAAATAATTATAAATATTTTGGCATATATTTTGCAAATGTCCTCTTAAAAAATTGAAGACATACTGCTCCTACTAGAAATAATTTTTTATTACAAAATACATCATAAGATTTTTCTTGTACCTTTAAATATTCCCCAAGAAAATAACTTTTGTGGTTTAATAGATATTTTTAGAGAAAAAAAAAACCCCAAAACTTGGTTGCAGAACATCCCATCACACAAATGTAGCAAACTTGTTTTAATCATTCTTCTATTGTTTGATAATTCTGTTATTTCCAAATTTTGTAAACACAACTGAGACTGACATCCTTGTATAGAAAACACTTTGTGTGTCTCTAATGACCTCCTTTTGATAAACTAGGAGGCTGATTATTGAATTAAAAACATAAAAATTTAAAATGCAGTTTATATGTCTAGCCCCCCCTCCCAAATAAAGGTCATCTTAACTCACACTTCCACTAGCATGAACTAAAAATGTTTACCTTCTTTATTACAGGAACTGGTTTCATTTTACCAAAATTGTGAAAAAGTAGGAATTGTAGAAGGAGAGGAAGAGGAAGATACATATATTTGGCCACTTAGAAGAAATTTAAGATGTGGGTAAGACAGTAATCAAATCAAATACACTAAATGAGCTAAATATTTATGTCCCTAACAATAATAAATTAAACTTAGGCATTTCCTGGGAAATCATAAATGCAAGTCAAAATAAAACAAAGGTGAAGATAAGAAGGGAACTAATGATATAAAACCAAAAGCAAGATATTAGAAATTTTAAGCTAAAACTGCGCCTAAAATAATATCAGAGAAGTAAAGCTAAAAGTTGATCCTCTGACAGCCAAGACAGATTGTCTCTTGTTTACTCTAGTGGTGTCACCACCATGTTCTAAAGTCTTATCGCCATTGCAGAGGAGAATCTGGGGGCCACATTTCCCAGCATCCTCTTCTGAATATAATCTCAGATTTTAGAGCCTACCAGTAAGAAAGTCTCACTCTATATTTGAAAAGCAGAATAGGGAGTGGGGGAGAGAGAGAGAGAGAGAGTGAGAGAGAGAGAAAGAGAGAGAGAGCAAAGTGAGGTTTGAAGAACCTTCAAGATAGATAGCATAAAAAAGGAACTTGTAAATATCTTACAAAACAAAATAAAATCCATCATATATTAAAAGACTAATAGCCCACAAAAAAAGCCAAATTTATTCCAGGATTGCAATCATAGTTAAAAATTAGGTAAACTAGGAATATCAATCAAAACAAAAATATTATCTTGCCATTTCATTTGATGGAGAAATAACATTTGAAAAGTTCCAACACCATTCCTGATTTAAAGAAAAAAGCATTTTTATAAAATAGGAATGGCTAAATATGTCCTGATTTGGTTAAAAGAACACAGGTGAAATCAAACTCTACATCATACTGAGAGGAGAAACGCTAAGAGTGGTTCAGTTTAGACCAGAGCAAGGTAAGAAGGCTCACTGCTGGCATTAGCCTTTAGTAGTTTTATTTCAGGAGTGTTATCCAGTGCAAACAGACAAGAAAAGACAGAATTAATAATAACTGTAAAATTAAAAAGAGAGTGGCAAAGTGATCATCTGCAAGCGAAATAATTAATACCCAGATCCAACAGAGTCAAACCAATACATACAAATACAGTAAAAAAATATTAAAGTCAGAAACAAGTTGGTTCTATTAGTACATTTAAATAGAAATAACTGTTTACTGTTTTGATCTTTAGTTGAGAGAAAATGTAAGATTTGTGATAACCCCCCCCAAAAAAAGAAGGTTTGATAGTATGTCAAAGAGATATCTGCATGCCTATGCTTATTTCAGCACTATTCACTATAGCCAAGATGTAGAATCAACCTCAGTGTCCATCAGTAGATAAATATATTAAAAAATGGATGAATGTTTATATATTTTTATATGTCTATATAACGTAATACTATTTAACTACAAAAAGAAGAAAATCCTGTCATTTGGGACAACATGGATGAACATGGACAATATTATAAGCCAAACAGAGAAAGACAAATATTGAACATTCTCTCTCACGGGGAAGCTAAAAATGCATAGACAGAGAGAGTAGAATGATGCTTTCTGGAAATTGATATTATAGGGAGGAAGGGGATCTGTAGAGATGTTGATCAAAGTGTAGTTAAATGGAAAGAATAAGTTTGAGAGAGCTATTGTACAGGATGGTGAGAAGTTAAGGATAATAGGTCGCATTCCTGAAAAATGTTAAGAGAGTGAATATTAAGTGTTCTCACAACAAAAAATAACCATATGAGGTAATGCATGTGTTTACTAGCCAGATTTAACCATTTCACAATGTATATATACTTCAAAACATTATGCTGTCCATGATAAATATGTACAATTGGTTTTTATATTGCTACATAATCGTTTACATATTTAGGGGGGTCCATGTGATATCTTGATACATGCATACAATGTATAATGAGCTAATCTGAGGAACTGGGATACCCTTCACCTTGAACATTGATCATTTCTTCATGTTGGGGACATTCAAATATTTCATTTCTAGCTATTTTGATATGTATCTAATAAATTATTGTTAACTACAATCACCCCCACTGAGCTATCCAACCCTAGATTTTTTTTTTCTATCTAACCATATGTTTTACACATTAACCAACCCCTCTTCATGGTTCACCCACATACACACCCCCTTCCCAGCGTCTGGTAACCACTAAGCTCTCTCTGCCTCCACGAGATACACTTTTCAGCTCCCACATATGAACGAGAACTTGTGATATTTGTCTTTTTGTGCTTGGCTTCTTTCACTTAACATGATGGCCTCCAGTTCCACCCACACTGTTGCAAATGAGAGAATTTCCTTCTTTTTTATGGATGAATAATATTTCATTGTGTATATATACCACATTTCTTCTACCACATCCATCCATCTGTTGATAAATTATGCAATTTTATACGTCAATTTTTTTTTTTTTTTTGAGTTGGAGTCTCACTCTGTCACCCAGACTGGAGTGCAGTGGCTGCTCCCGGCCACTGCAGCCTCGGCCTGCTGGGCTCCGGCGATCCTTCCGCCTCAGCCTTCCAAGTAACCGGAATTACAGGCGCGCACTACCACGCCCGGCTAATTTTTTTATTTATTGTAGAGATGAAGTCTCGCCTGCCCAGGCAGGTCTCGAACCCGTGGGCTCAGGCAATCCACTCACCTCAGCCTCCCAAAGGTGTGGGATTACAGGCTGAGCCACCGAGCCCGGCTTATACGTCAATTTTTTAAAATAAATACATTTTAAAATATCTTAATAAGCTGGACAAGAAACATGTAACACCTACTGAGAAAAATTTTAAGACTATACTCATTCACATAGAGTAAAAGACAAAAAAAGGACAAACATAAAGAAATATTTTCAACTCATGAGAGAAAAAGGTACTCTTTTTACAGTAAAAAGGGCACTTACTAACTGACAACATGTATACATATTTCTACATATATATCTAGCCCAGTATAAACTAGCAAAGCACATCACCAAATAATATGTAGAAAAATAAATTAAAATTCGGATTGACATACTAAAAGATGCTTTGGTTCCTAATAGTAAGAAAAATGAAAATAAAAGTAACTATGAAGGGTGATTTTTTCATTATCAACTAAAGTATAAAATGTGGGCCCAGCCCAGTGGTTCACACCTTATAGTCCCAATACTTTAGGAGACCAAAGCAGGAGGATTGCTAGAGCCCAGGAGTTCCGGACCTGCAGAAGTAACACAGTGAGACCCTGTTTCTACAGAAAACCAAAAAGTCAGCTGGCCATGCTGGCATAGCTTGTAGTCCCAACTACTTGGGAGACTGTGACAAAAGGATTGCCTGAGCCCAGGAGGTCGAGGTTGTGATAAGCCTTGATGGTGCCATTGCATTGCAGCCTGGACAACAGAGCAAGATCCTGTCTCTAAAACAGCATAAAATAAAATCTAGTAAAGTAAAACCTATAGTGACAAAATGTGGAGAAACAGAGACTCACTGTTGCTATGAGCGTAAATATTTGTAAAACTTCAGAAAAAAATTTTTTAAATCTACTAAATTTTAAGTGTATACAATCTTTGGCACAATCTTTATCTCAAATATGCCCTAAATTCATGAAAAACAGGGCACTGGTCAAATGTTTGCAATTCATCAACATTTCAAAAATAGCTTGCTTGATTAATTTAAAAAAACTTTCCTGCCTCTTACAGCTATTTTTGCTTTTAGAACAGTCATTGATAAGAGCAAATTTGGGTTCATTAAATTTTGCACAATCCTGTGCAAAAGCAAACAGATAGATAATGAACTCTGCAAAGCAGAGTAGCTAATCCTTGCAAGAGTGTCACACTCCTGTCGTCTCCATCATTCCCTGTCCACCCCAGAAGTGGAGGTCTCTGTACTCATCCTGGCCTGCTTTCCAATGTCTCCCCTCTACAAAACTGTACTCACCAATATTTTAAAACATTAAGGTCTCCTTTATATTACCCCAAAGAGGAAGAAACAGACAAAGAATCCTAGGTGCAGGGGCTTACACCCTTAATCCCAGCACTTTTGGAAGTTGAAGTGGGAATATCACTTGAGGCCTGAAATTTGAGACTAGTTTGGGCAACAAAGCAAGACCTCATCTCTACAAAAAAATAAAAATTAGCCAGGGGCAGTCGGCGGTACACACTTGTAGTCCCAGCTAGTTGGAAGGATGAGGAGGGAGGATCACTTGGGTCCAGGAGTCAGAGGCTACAATGAGCCATGATCGCACTTCCACACTTCAGTCTCAAGTAAGACACTGTCCTACACCCCCCCAAAAGGAAAAACACCCATCTTCAGTCCTCTGCTCCCCAAGCCACACAGTGGCTAACTGTAGAACGTGTCAGCTTTCACTTTCTGTCCCCTTACCTTCCAGTGTCGTCTCCACTTACTGAAATCAAGCAACTGCCCAGAATACTTTCACGAAACTGTTCTCACTCAGTCTCTCTTGTTGGGCCAGCAGCCTTTCTGTTTTGACTCCTCGACCTCTCTGCAACATTAACTATCAGTACATGCTCCTACTCCTTTAATTGTTGAATTATTTAACCTCAGCTCTGGCGTCTGGGATGTTGTCATCTCTGGTCTCTCGTTCTTAGTCTCTTCTGTGGCCTTCTGTTTTTCTACCATGCCCTAGAAGTTAATTTTCTATGGGATTTTCTGTTCGGATAGTCTCATCCCTTCCGTTTGCTTCCTCCACCAAATACCAGCTGAAGATTCGTAAATGTGTAAGGACGCTGCAGAAACATCTTTTGGACTTCGGATTCTTAGAGTGAATTTTTCACATCTTCATCCAAAGACTTATAATGTCTTTCCTTCGACCTGAATATGCTCAAATTTTCTGTTTTATTTCCCCAAATTTGTTACTCCTCCAGTGTTCCCTATCTTCAGAAAAGGACAGGTTGGCTTGGACAATGCTATATGTTAAATTGTTTTGTTTTTTTCCTTGATACAAAAAAAAAAGTGGCTTCATTCTCAGCCCTCCCTGCACCTAGAAGGACACTGTGACTGAGTCCTGGCTGAGGACCGTGGGCAGCAGTTCCTAGTCCCTTAGCAAAACGCCTTTGACTCAAACACTTCTCCCATGGTGACTCTACAGGATAAAAGTCGCTACTTGATGGAGAATTGTCCCACTTCCATAAGTGCCACATAAACCGCAATTTCACCATGTCAAGCCAACTACATTATGAAACTTATTACGATGCATTTGGTTCATTCCCCTCAATAATACAATCACCAAGTTAGAGGCCTAAGAGATCCCTTTGTGCCAAATCGGCTACCGTCCTCATTGCAAAAGTTGCTGACCAGGTCAAGTCATAGTTTTCCCAATCCGAAGCCCTAGGTGTATCTCCTCTAGAACTGAGGCTTGCAATCAGGCCCCTTGCTGCAGCCAAAGTGCTTTTTTGTAGGGAAGGGGGCAGTCAGAGTCTCACTCTATTGCCCAGGAAGGAGTGCAATGGCAGGATCACAGTTCCCTGCAGCCTCAGTTACCTGGGCTCAAGTTATCCTCCCTTCTCAGCAACCCGAGTAGCTGGGACTACAGGTATGCACCACATGCCTGGCTCATTTTTCCATTTTTTGTAGAAATGAGGTTTTGCTACGTTGCCCAGGCTGATCTTGAACTCTTGTCCTCAAGCAATCCTTCTGCCTCAGCCTCCCAAAGTGCTGATTACAGGCATGAGCCACCGTGCCTGCCAAAGTAGTCTTCCTAATGGTGCATTTTACTCTGTCTTATAGAACACCCTTCACTCATTTCCCATTCCGCCAGGATAAAATGTTAAGTCCTTAGCATAACATGGAAGACCTTAATTGTGAGTTCCTTCCTGATCTATTCAGCCTTAAATCTTAGCAGCATGCTTCCAGCTTCTAGATGTTGCTCCTGGAACAACTTGTAATGTTTCCAGCTGGCTCTTTTCCTACTGCTAGACCTGTGCACGTTGCTCTCTCTGATGTGAACAACCCTGCCTAGCTGAGTGCTAATTCTTATTTATCCAGAGAGATTGGACCCATGTGTCCCTTCTTCCAAAGTTTCTGTCGCCCTCCTGGCTTCCCTCCCCTAGTGTGAGTGCACTGCACTCCTGAGAGTTGAGCTGTCTCGTGGCACAGTAGGACCTGTGAGTTTATTCCCCGCCCTTCATTCAGACACACTTCCTGGAGCACAGTATGTCTGTTGCTTGCTCTGTGTTCCAAGTTCTACTGAAGAGCCTGGCACCCATTGGGTGCAACATAAAGGTTAACTGAATGAATGAAAAAAGGAATGGATTTATTTACTGTGGTGAGTATTCATTATTAAGACCATATGCAGCTGGGTGTGGTGGCTCATGTCTGCCATCTCAGCACTTTGGGAGGCAGAGGCAAGAGGACTGCCCGAGTCCAGGGGTTCGAGAACAGCCTGGGCAAATTGTCGAGCCCTCGTCTCTACATTAAATCAAAACATTAGCCGGGCGTGGTGGTACAGGCCTGTGGTTCCAGCTACTTGGAAGGCTGAGACAGAGGGATCACCTGAGCCCAGCAGGTTGAGGCTGCAGTGGCCATGAGCATACCACTGCATTCCAGCCTGGGTATCAGAATGAGACCCTGACTCAAAGAAAAAAAAAAAAGACCATATGCAATTATATAAGTATGTGTTGACTCTCAAATCATATTCTCTGTTTAATTATACTATATGCGAATAATATGTGAATTATAATGTCACTAAACTCATTACATTTCTGACGTTTTAGCAGAGTTATTGAGACACAAATGCACCTTGATTTTTCCAGCATCTCCAAATCTGCTCAAGTTCTTCCTCTGCCTGGAATATGACTCTCCTTGTCACTATCAAAAGTCCCCTTTCCCTGCAAGGGGCCCCAAAGCCGCCTCCCTCCTAAATAAATGCCCATCCTCACTCCTCTAGCTAACAGTAATCTCATTTCTATCTGGTAATGTAGGTATGGTTTCATTATGTTATTTCATTATATCCTATTTTTCCCCCACATATGTGACAGCAACCTCTACTGGTTTATAAATTCCCTAAAAACAGGGTGTATGTTGCTTTTAGTTCTATACTCTTCCGGGTTCAGTAGAATTTTTTGCACAGGGTAGAAACTTAATGAGTCTTATTTAAATGTAAAAAGGTTGGGATTTTCAACCTCACAACCACCAAGTTAATAGAAGATTCTTGATTATAATAACAGTGATTTCCTACAAGGTTTTGGGAATTGTACAAAGCTTTTTACATACATTAATTTATTTAATTCTCATGATAACTATATGCATAAGTATAATTAGTATCACCATTTTGTAGACGTTCCTCTGGGGATTAGGAAGAAAAGTAACTTGCCAAAAGTATACAACTGATAAATAGTGTGCTCTTAATCCCTAGGCTCTCAGATTGTGAAAGTTATATATTGGCAATAGATTTTTTCCCCCTGATTGCATTAATTTGTTATCCTTTAGGTAATTTCATTTAATTTATTAAATATTAAAAGATGTTTTTAAATAGCAGGGTTAATTTGATTGCATTTTGATATATATGAAAGAAAGAGGGAGAGAGGGAGGGAAGGGGAGGTGGAGAGAGAGAAAGAGAATAAATTTGGAATAGATAGATAACTCTCTGAAATAAACTAAATTTATTTCAGGAATTCACAATGTGCAATGGGGCTGAGTGGGTAATTACACCCACAGAATAGTTGCAACTGTCTTGGAAATGCTTCTTTCCCTTCCGAGATGCATGCCATTTTGATTCTAGGAGGGAGCAGGCACTACCTTTGCTCTCTCTTTACAGATAATTAGTCAGCTTAGCCTCTCTCCCTAAGTGACAAAAGACCCATCTGCTATTCCAATGAATTTTTAGCACAGCCCTGCCACTCTCTATCTCCTTGTGGAGATAATTGTGATCTCTGCAAACAGAAAATAAAGGGCTCCCTCCATTTTGGGAAATCGTTCAGTTTGATGTTGTCATGGGTGTGGCCTTTTCTTGGTTGCAGACAAGTGGTTGTCCTAATTCTCCCAGGCTGGCAAGGATTTTCATGATATCATTGCCTTGCATGATCTGAAGATGTTATGAGATAAGCCAGGGATAGAGATCTTTGGAAGCTGTGGCATGGTCCTTTCTACCCACTGCCCCAACCCACCTTCCTCTTAGATGCCCCTGCCCTTCCCAATCTGATGTCCAGTTGAGTTCAATGTTGAGAGAAAGGATGTCTGGCAAAGGAGAAGTCAGCACAGAAGACTGAATATCAGAACTCCTCAGGGAGACACTGCAGCTTAAATGATGCAACCTAGGCTTTACTAAATGAGGAACGAACAACCGAAGTGCCTAGGTCTACATCAGCTTTATTGAGAAATTTCAAAATATCTTATTCATTCATAGCATGAATGAAAACCCCTTTCTACTCTAGGAGCTGATGAAAGAACCAAGATGGTGACCACTTTGCTGTCTCCTAAGGTGGTATGGGAGGCTGATTGCTTCGATGGTCCAATTTCCAGTCCTTTGCTATCTATGCCTTTAAATAATATGTCCTCATACTTTAAATTATAGGTCCTCATACTTACTCCCAGCTTGGCCACATGGCAAATTGGCTGATGATGTTTAGCAAAGCAGTGGGAGGGAAAAGCAGAGGCTGGAAAATCTCAGTGAGTTGGGTCTTGCTTACTTCTGCCATCACCATGAGTATATGTGTAGGTTAGATCACTGGAGAATAAGAGACGTGGAGAGTCAGTCTAGATGAGATCGTCCTGCATCAGCCACAGACATGAGCAAGGCGATCTGAAATCAGAAGAGCCATCAGATAAACCCAGCCAAAATTACCAACCTACAGGCTTATGAACTAAATGCATGGCAATTAAAATCATTACCTTTCAGAGTCATTTAATTCCCAGTATTATTATGGCATGGATAACTGATATAACAAGAGATACCATTAGTGCAAAGATTTCCTCTTATCAATTAATCTCAAGTTCAGCATAATTTCTCAATAAGTTATGTTTCATAGAAACTGTGAATTTTCTTGTACATCTTACTAGACTGGAAACTATTTAAAAACATAGACTGTATCCAGTTCACTGCTGTAGCTTCAGTGCCTAGCACTTATGAGCTTTTTATTAGGTTTTTGGTCATTAAATGAATTTATGAGTGAATGGGAAAAGAGAATATTCTTTACAAGCAGGGAATCTAAAGAGAAATATCTGCTCTCAGTCTGGAAGAATAGCATTATAGTTCTCTTTAAGTTTAGGTCAGGTTGCAAGGAGTTGCCTGACCCTTTTCTAGCCTTTGAAACAGAGAGGATTTTTCTCTGTTGTGCTGGGGACGTCTCAGAGTGACATAGAAGTGCCAGAGGCTGTTAACAGTCCCCGCCTTAAGTCCCAAAGCCACTCTCCTATGTCACAGTGAGCTCCTGACTTCCTACTCCTAGGCTCCATTCCAACTCTCTATATTGGTTTCCCCTTGTCCATATCTCTATGTCTGTTTTTCTCCACATCCGCCTTTATCCCAACAATCTATTTGGACATTGTCTCGGAGGACGTTGACTTCAGTTGTGCTTTCCTTTACCCTCATTTTACTAGTCTTGTTAAGGTCAGTTTAAAATGCTTTACTTGTCAGTTTAAGAAATGCTCTTGGCCGGTCGCAGTGACTCAAGTCTATAATCCTAGCACTTTGGTAGGCCGAGGTGAGAGGATTGTCTGAGCCACAGGTTCGAGAACAGCCTGGGCAACTTGGCAAGACCTCATCTCTACAATTAAAAAAAAAATTAGCCAGGTGTGGTAGCACGTAGTTCTGGCTACTTGGAAGACTGAGGCTGAAGAATCGCCAGAGTCCAGCGGGTCGACCCTGAGGTGGCCATGAGCATGCCACTGCACTCCAGCCTCCAGCCTGGGAGATGGAGTGAGACTCCAATTTTTAAAAAATGCTCTTATCGGTATGAGTGATAGTATTAAGCCTTCTACTGGAGCATGAGGCATCAGTAAGGCTGTTATCAGAGGAAATCTGATAGAAGTAGAAATAGGCATCAGAAATAAGAGCTCATACAAGGCAGGGATTTGGTTGTAGGAAGGAAGGGCTTCCCAAGCATCAAGTGCAAAGGGTAAAGGGGCAGGCTGAGACTAGAAAGTGACCAGATAGATATGCCTTGGCATAAGATGGCTACCATAGTTCAGGATGGGTCAGTTGGAGGACTTCAGAAGACAGTCTTTGAGGGGATCCAGGTGGACCAAATTGAGAAGAAAAGGTAAGGGGTGGTTATGGCAGCTTACATAAATTATAAAGGTTGCACAGTGAAATGTCTATCAATCGTATGACCACACTGGCAATTTTTTTCCCTTTAACAAGGGTACAGTGAACTGAGATCCTAAGAATTTGGATGTTCTCAGCTCAATTTTTATTACTACAGCTGGAGAGGAAATTTAAAGGCAGTGTTTTTTAAATGGATTATGAATGTGCCTTGAAATAGTGATACTTGTAGCTTTTTAGATAGTCTGATGCAGGCGGCCAGGAGAAGCTACCAGGCAGGTCACCTCTAGCTCGAGAAGCCTTGGCATGGCCCCTCTCCTTGTTTGTATTAGTCTGTTTTGCGTTGCTATAAAGGAATATCTGAAACCAGATAATCTATAAAAGGAAAAAGGTGTATTTGGCTCACGGTTTTGCATGGCATTGGCATTTGCTCAGCTTCTGGTGTGGCCTCATGGTAGACTGCAAAGGGGGAGCAGGCATGTCCATGGGGGGAAGGGAGGGGAGGGGAGGGGAGGAGAAGAAAGGGTGAGAGAGAGAGAGAGAGAGAGAGAGAGAGAGAGAGAGAGAGAAGGGAAGTGCCAAGCTCGTTTAAACAACCAAGTCTCAGGTGAACAAATGAGGACTCACTCATTACCAGGAGAATGGCACCAAGCCACTCATGAGTCTCCACCCCCATGACCAAACACTTCCCATTAGGCCCCACTTCCAACACTGGGGATTGTATTTCAACATGATATTTGGAGGGACAACATCCAAACAATAACCCTGGTCTAAAAGAAGACCAAAAACCGTGTGTATCTAGCCAGGAAGGAAATCTTACCTCCCATTCCACCCCATCTACTTCAGCAGGGGGCTATCGAGAACACTGTGACCCTTCACAGATAAGCAACTGTGCAGCTGCCAGAGGCATTTATATTCCTGGTGTTCAAGCTGTGAAGCAGGTAGGCCATGGAATGGTAGAGAAGAGAAGGGGAAATGGAGAGGGAGATGAGCAGGGGCCTTTGACCTTTAAATCAGGGGCTGTTCCCTTTTTATGGCCACTGAGCCCACTTCGTAGTAAGTGATCAAGCTTAGTTGTGTTTTCTGTAAATGCAGTTGTCATCATTATTTCAAAGAACTCAATTTAAAGGTTGTAATCCATTTGTATTTCAACAATATAATTTCAACACGTGTACATTTTTGAATGGTTATAAAACATTTTTTTAAATGTCTACCATTTACTTGCATAAACAAGAAGTGACAATCAAGAATTTAGGAAGATTGGTCAGAAACTAAAGAATAGACATTTCAAGCAAAAATCTTCACATAATATTTGTGCCCAGAACCAAGTTTATCAATCTTTCAAAAAGTTATTTAAAAGGGTAATTCAAATTCAGTATTTAACACCATTTCTAATATTTGTATCTTAATGTTTATAATTATTGTCAAAAACTGAAAAGGCTCTGAGATTTTATTCTGCTTGTAAGCAAACAAGTGAGCCTGCCAAAGTTTCACTGATAATGGCAGAAGACATAAGTCTCATGGGTCAGAGACAGAAGAAAGTTTATTACTCACAACAATAGCAGTTTCCAGAGTAATATTATTTTTTTTTAAAGTTCCCAAGTCCCACAGAGTGACATAATCAGAGCCAAGTAACATCTGTGCATGTATTGGAGTGCATTGCAGAAAAGGGTCCCTGAGTTTAGGAAACTCAGATATTTTATGTTGGACAGTAAGTACACACACCTGCCCTTTTCTCCAGAGGATGACACTATTTGTCTTTCACAAATATTAGTATCTATGCTTATAAGATGTGTAAAAGTGTGGGAGACCCATGGATAATTCCCTCCCAACAATTATGTGGTATAAATAAAATAATTTATTTTCACAATGCCCCATATGACCACACTAACACATTTTCTCAAATTTACCCCGGGCTACGCCAGGCTCAGTGGCTCAGCCTGTAATCCCACACCTCTGGGAGGCTGAGGTGAGTGGATTGCCTGAGACTGCGGGTTCGAGACCTGCCTGGGCAGGCGAGACCTCATCTCTACAATAAATCAAAAAATTAACCGGGCGTGGTAGCGCACACCTGTATTTCCAACTACTCAGAAGGCTGAGGCGGAAGGATCACCAGAGCCCAGCAGGTCGAGGTTGCGGTGGCTGGGAGCAGCCACTGCACTCCGGTCCGGGTGACAGAATGAGACTCCAACTCAAAAAAAAAAAAAAATTTACCCCGGGCTGATACAAAACTAATATACTTTTCTACATATATCACTATACAGAAAAGGTAGCAAAACCTTGACCTAGTAAGCTAAGTATTTTGATTTGCTGACTGCTATTTTAGTTTTCTAGGACTGCCAGAACAAAGTACTATAAACTGGGTGACTCAAAACAACAAAAATTTATTCTGACACAGTTTTAAAGGTGAAAAGTCTGAAATCAAGGTGCTTGTGGGTTCATGTTCTCTTTAAAGGTTCTAGGGGAGGACCCTTCCTTGCCTCTTCCTAGCTTCTGTGGCCTAGCAGCAATTTTTGGTTTTCTCAACTTCTAGATACATCACTCCAACCTCTACTTTTGCTGTCACATGACATTCTCCCTGTGTATCTCTGTGTCTCTGCGTCTCCATCTACCCTAATCCAGTATAACCTCATCTTAACTTGATTGTATCTGAAGGGTCCTATTTCTAAGCTGGGTCACATTCACAGGGACTAGGACTTAGAACTTGAACATATCATTTTGGAGGAAACAATTCAACCCACAAAAGATGCTAGAGGGATGAGTTCCAGATTAAAAATTGTGTCTGATTTAATGAGGAAAGGAAATAGAGTCAAAGCCCTTTCCCTTCAAGAACCTTGATGTCTAGAGAATTTTTGAAAAGCTAATTAATGTACTACACACTGAATCTTTCCTTTTGACCTATAGGAATTAGTTATAAAGCCAGCCAGAAACTGTAAAGCAAGTTATGTTCTCCAAGAGTTAAAAACATCACTAATAACCACCCCACTTGCTTTGTCTGTGTCTTGGAAAAGGAAATCTCCTAACGGTATACCTGCATTTACAATCACAGGATTGTTCAATTTTCTGAACTAGTATCAAAGAGGGCATCAATATTAATATTTGAAAATCTGTCAGACTAGGAATGTAATCACTCCCCAAGACTGTCAACAGGGTGCTTGTGTTAAAACACCTCTTTTCCTAGGGGTCTTTTTTTATAGCATTCAACCTGGCAAGAAGTCCTACTCTCTTATACCAAAGCTATCAGGGTTGGTTGAGGACCTGCCAGTCTTGCACCACTTTTAGTTCCAAACAGTTTCCCTCCCCAAAACTCCAATGATATTTACTGTGGCATTGTCATCCTTCCTACCTCTAGTCCACTTTTTCTTTTGAAGCTGAGCCTGTCCCCTTTATCTCCAGTCTTGGATTTTGTCATCTACAAATAGATTTCACATTAACTCCCACCCTGTGTGACCATATAGTCACAGCTGAGTGGTTTTCCCTCTGCTGTGTCTCACTTGCACAAAGAACCACCCCAGGAGTAATGTCGAAGATTGCTGTCCCTGCCCAGATAATGCTGCCACGGGCTGCTGTATCCTCGGCCCAGAACTGTTCACCCGGCCACAGCAGACACTCCCAATCCTTAACTATTTTTGCTGTGTGGTTTGTTGTCTCATTGGTCCTGTCTTTGTCCCAGTCAACTCATCAAACATCACTGGCAGAATCTATGTTGTCACTAAGAGTTTAATTATCTGAGAAGGACACTAGTTCCTTTCAAGGAAAATACTTCATTGATGAAGGAAAAGCTCATGAAATAGTCTAACTAGTAGAGAAATTCTAGGTGGGCAACAGATAATCACTTTCTCTTCTTCCCTCAGCAACAAAGTAGCACTTGCATCATTTCTGTGCATTTGTTTTGCATCCACCAGTAAATTTGTAATTCAGATTTCCAAATATCAAAGTTAGAAACTCCATGGGCAGTTTTTGGAGAGTTTTAAAAACTATTTTCCACTGGAAAAAATTCAAACATACAAAATGCACAATAGTAAAATAAATTTCATACATTCATCATCCAGTTTGAACTATTAACATTTTACCTATCTTATTTCCTCTGCCTTCCCACACTGAAAGCAAATATCAGACATTATGTCATTTTATGACAACCTCACCATCTTCTTAATGTTCCAAACAAAGTTATTTTTTATAAAATTTACACTAGAATGATAAGTAGCATTAAGAAGCCAAATGGAAGATGCGAGATTAATCATGCTACATACAAGGGAGTACACCCCAAAAAACAGAATTATCTTTTGGAGGGTGAACCTCTTGTAGTACACTCAGAATGTGTTCCTCCAGATCCAGCAGTCAACCACAGTTTTTATCTCAAAGTTTTGAGAAGGTTGCAGTACAATATGTGCAAGAAATGTCCCAAGTTGTGGCAGACAGGTGACCAGTTCTTCCACCATGACGATGCGCCTGCCCATACCACGCTGAGTGTTCAGCAGTTTCTGACTCAAAATGACATGACCCCCAGGCCCCACCCTCCCTATTCACCCGATTTCACACCAAGTGGCTGTTTTGTCCCCCCTGGATGAAAAAAGTCATCACAGATAAAACGTTTTGCCCATGTGGAAAAGGTGAAACAAAAAAATGGCAAAAGCACCCAAAGGCGTCCAAACTGATGCGTTCAAAGACTGTTTTGAGCAGTGGAAAAAGTGTCTTGATGTGTGCATTGCATCAAATGGACAGTACTTTGAAGATGACTGAAGTTTAAGCATGTAAGAATAAATATACAATCTTTTGTAAATAAATTCCATTTTGGGAGTTCCTAGCATATTTTTCTATGTTAAAAAAAATATGCACACTGTGATATTTTTCACCTCTACTGTCCTCAGAAATAACCGTGCACTACAGAATTTGTTTATTTTAAATCTTATTTCATTATAAACAAAGCAGTTCCTCAGGTTGTATGCTTGACCCTAACTGATTGATCAACTCTATTTTAAAAGGCTCATGAGGAGAAACTGTTTAACATAAAGTCAAGACCATAAAATAAAGGAAAACACACTCAATAAACTTTTGTTTCTAAAGGGCAAAGCACTGAATTTGCCAGAGGCCTTTACAATGAGTCATGGTCCTGGACTCAAGTCCCAGCCCATCTCATCAATAATGAGGTACTCAGCATAGTTACCTCATCTCCATGGAAGTATCTGTGTCAGGTTGCTAGGGCTACTGAAATAAAGTACCACAGACTGCGAGGCTTAAACAACTATTTATTTTCTCACAATTCTGGAGGTTAG
This sequence comes from Cephalopachus bancanus, assembly GCA_027257055.1. Lineage (NCBI taxonomy): Eukaryota > Metazoa > Chordata > Mammalia > Primates > Tarsiidae > Cephalopachus > Cephalopachus bancanus. Next base: position 12,261,862 of record JAPVLO010000001.1, on the reverse strand, counting down.
CATTTCAAGATTTGAGATGGGTGTTTTTTGTTAATTTTTGTTCTTTTCTTCCGGAGGCCTTTCTCATTGGCTTATAGATGTCCACCTTTTTCCTGGGCCCTTGCAAGGTCTTACTTCTGTGTATATCTGTGTCCTAATCTCTTTTTCTTAAAAGGACACTGGTCATGTCAGATTAGAACCTGCCATATGATCTCACCTTAACTTAATTATCTTTTAAAGATTCTAGTTTCAAATACAATGTAGTCACATTCTGAGGTCCTGGGTGTTAGGATTTAAACATACGAATTTAGGGAGAACCCAATTTGATGCATTTGATTGCAGAATAAAGTTCTGTTCAGGTTAAATCAGGTAGGGTTTGCAAAGTTGTTGATAAACCATAATGCACTAAATGATATACCTTAATTGTTTGGTCATAAAGCATCTATCAATCCACCAGAATTTCATTATGTGAATAAAATGTATTCAGTGCTAAGCTAGCTGTTCTGGAAATATTTTTATTTTAGGAATTCAGCATATTAAAGAGAAAGCAAAATTAACACATATTAAACAAGTAACACATAAAATAGTCAGATTCGAAATAACCACAATGTTTAGTAATTCAGTCCAAAGAAGGGATCTCTCATAAGGTCAACAAGATGGCATCTGAACAGCGCTTTAAGGAAGTGTTAGTATTTTATACTGGTGGGATGAAGAAGAACCTTCTATAACACACAGTAGTCCCGCCTTATCTGTGCTTTTGCTTTCTGAAGTTTCAGTCACCTATGGTGTAGTACACTAAGTATTTAGACAGGCAGACAGACAGAGAGAGAGGCAGAGAGAGAGAAACAGAGAGAGACAGAGACAGAGAGAAGGGAGGGATGGAGAAAGGGGAAGGGACCACATTAACATAACTTTTATCACAATATTTGTTGTAATTGTTCTTTTTTATTATTAGCTGCTGTTAGTCTCTGACTCTGCCTGATTTATAATTTATAAATAAGGGACACTACTGCATGTATGGCCATGAAGTTTCCATCCTTACATGTGGGAATAATGCCCTTAAAACAGGATGAGTTCAGCTCCTGTGCAGCAGGAGAGCCCTTGCAAGATGCCAACACCTTGATCTTGGGCTTTCCAGTCTCCAGAACTGTGAGAAATAAACTCCTGTTCTTTTTAAATTACCAAGTCTCAGGTATTGTATAGTAGCACAGAAGGACTAAGATACACAGCTTGTAAAAAAAAAAAAAAAAAGGTATGACTTTGTTTTTAAAGATTTAGTTTTTGTCAATACCACATTGAAATTTTTTTTTTATATTATCAAGATGAAATGGGTCTTCATATGTCTCCTTTCATTATAATAATAGTTTAAGGCTTAAAACCACTTGGGGATTTTGTTTGTTGTTTAAATATCTTCCTTTGTGGAATTAATTTGAGTTGAACATTTGAAATATCTTGAAGCGTATCAAGCAAAGTTAACTACTTTTGTCATTCTCTAAGTGAAATTTCAGGTATCAAATAAATATGAGGAACAGTTCATATAAGTGTGAAGATTAAAAATATATGTGGGGAAGAACCGAGTTTCGGCATCTATTATAGTAGAGGCAAGTAAATAAAAGATTGATAAGTCAATCAATTTTTTACTTTAATAGATTAAGATCTAAGACATTGTTTAAAGACTATTTAGCATGCAAATTAAGATATCTACGGAAATCTAAGCGTGAAAGAACTCGACAATGCAGGTGAAGCTTATTACTTTTAGTACTGATGACTTGAGAAATTAAGCTGGGTCACAGTGTTCCGGACTATACTCATAGGAGGTGTCTGCAATTTTGTTTCAAGGATACAGATGAACAACTCATGAATCTATAAAATGAAGTGGAAAGTGAAGAGTCTGGAGCAATTGTCACTTTTAACATCTTGGCCGTGCAGTTTGAATTGGATGTCAGGAACAAACTAGTACTATCCAATATAATAGAAAACCGGGAGAAAAATTACAAGTCATATTTCTCAAAATTTAAGAAAGGAGGCCAGAAGGAATATGAAGTCTCTTGATTTGTGAAAATTAAGAAATAAATATGAATAAAAACCCATCAGTTCCTTGTCACCAGTGTTCCTAAAGAAAGATAAGCTGTGGAAGCTCTGGGACAAATGATTTGTGAGCTTGAGGATTTGGCAACTACCAGCACTGATGATTTATTAGTGTGCTAAAAGGGAAACCTCAGACAAATTAAACTTAACAGAATTTAATTGAGCAGGGAATGATTTGCGAATCAGGCAGCCTCCCAAACCAGAGTCGGCTCAGAGAGATTCCAGCACAGCCACATGGTAGAAGAAGATTTGTGGACAGAAAAAGGAAAGTAATAAACAAAAAAATGGATGTGAGGTACAGAAACAACCGTATTGTCTTCAGCTCGATATTTGCCTTATCTGAATCTGGGTTGAATAGCTGGCTGCCTTTGATTGACTGAGACATGGTGATTGACACAAGAGTAAGTTATGGTCTGTTTATGCATCCAGCTAGGTTACAGTTCACTATGTGAAAGATTACAGAGCAACCTCTAGTCCAGCTTAAAATATTTAAGAAGGCAGCTCTAGGGTAAACTCAATTGAACAAGTGTCTCCTTTCTTAGAAATGTGCAAGTCTTCATGTTTAAGGGAAGAAGCATCAGATTCATTTGGATAATGGCAATACACATTGAGAAAAATGTGTGTGTTTTGTGTAAGCACACTATGAAAGGATCCACCAAGGCAATTTCAGGGTTGCCCAGGGACAAAAGATAGAATTTAACTGTGAAGCCAAATTTTATCTAAATGAATAAAACTAGTTGAAGTACCTGTTGATTCAGAAAATGCAAATGCTTCTTTCTCCTTGGTTAATGCCAGAAATGGGGTCAAATGAGGAAGTTCACCACCATAGTATCACTGAATGTGGGAGTGCCTTACCCTAGGTAAACAATTTGAACTTGTAGTTGAAGAAACTGAAGCTTATAAGCAGAACTGGCCTGATGGGTGAAAGATCTATGTAGTTGCACAGGTTACACACATAGGAAGACCCTTACTTAACTTAATGCTCTGCTATTACTGCCATGAAATTCTTAGTAAGTTTTAAACCAGGAGCCTCCCATTTCATTTTGTACTGGGTCCTATTTACAGGGCTCCCACACCACTAATTAATAAATAACATCGGTAAGGGTAGCTTATCTCAAACCAGGTGAAGTGGGGATCAAAGAGATGCCCAAACTTTACCTGTATGATGACCACTTATCCACCCAATCCTGAATTGTACCCTACATCCTTAAAAAATACTGAATAAATAAAGACAAGGTTTGAGTGGTTGCTGCAGCAGAGGGGTTAAGAGTTACAATAGCTCTGAGGTAGGCATAGATAGCATCCACGTAATTTAGAAGTAGATAGGCAAATTTTCTTTTTTTTCTCTTTTAATTTTATTTTGAAATTTGGGGTACAATTTAGGGTTCGGTGTACAAATGTTTTTCTTAGGGAGGTCTCATTTAGATAACCAAGGAACAGGGTGATTAAGCACTGAAGCATCTTTCTTATTGATACATGACTTTCACCCGACCACCAGGCATATGGAACCTGACCACCTTGTGGGTTGGAATGTGGAACTACCAATGCAGTAAATCACAGAAACAATGCAGAATTACCCAAAATACAAAGACATGATATTCTAGACCCAAATCTAGTTAGGCAGTAAATTTCATTATTTAGAAGGTCTTTGTGACCTTAAAAGGTTGAGAGATAGTAACCAAAACTTGCGATCAGAGACCTATAGCTCCCGCACTTTGAGCTTACGGAACAGTTTGCTTAACCTCTGTTGTAAACTTATATAGAGCTTCTTGCCAAAGGCAAGAAGTGTTCTTTCCTTTAAGGCACTCGCATCCTTTCATGAATGTGTTTTCCTTTCTATAATAAACTGTATGCCAACTATTTCTGTAACTCACTCCGAATTTCCTTTCTGTGGCAAAGTCAAGAACCTGCAGAGCAACTACATCCCACACCACTTGACTTCCTCTCTGGCACTCAAGGCACATGGTTCAAAGATCACTGTCACCCATGAATTTGTGAGTATAGCTGCATTTCCTCACTCTTCTCTCAAGCTCTGCTTTAACTCACTTTTTCTTTGTTTCAGAGCCATCTACGAACTCTCTTCACTGTCACCCGAGTCTCTGTACCCTTCAACCAGGCTATTGGCTCCGCTTACCACCTGACATTAGCTCTACCATCTCCTGTTGCATGCCTTGGGCAAATTTCCTAACCTCTCCAGGCCTCTACCTAGTCATCTCTAAGATGGGAGTGGCAACAGGGCCTCCTTATTAGCATTTCCATAAACTAAAGCATGCAGAATGCTGATCACAGAGCCTGGGACAGGAGAGCCACGACGTAAGTGTTTGCTGTTGTAGTTATTGTTGAATTGGCAGGAAAGGTAAATCCGTTCTTGGCTGCCAACAACCTTGTCAACCAACATTCTCAGGTCACTGAGTTGCATATGCAAAAGTGACAAACTCAATGAAAGACTAGAGATCACTTTTTACATTTTCAATATACTGACTGATTTGACCAGTTGGTCAAGAACCTCCTAGATAAATCATATACACATGTTAGTATTGAAGGCAGTGAGAATGTAGAGTGTATCATATCAGCAGAATATAGATAGATATTTATTAATCTGATCATGGACTCTTCTGAACATTAAAAGGAATAAACCCCAGGGTGAGGTGGGTAATAGATGAGAAGGGAACGTGAAAAGTACAACTGATAAAAGGCACACAGTGCTGTGGAGATTACATCGCCCCTGTATCTTTCAGTAGCAATATTTTTGTTCAATGAATCTGTGGACCCACTATCCTATTAAATATCCCCAAGTGGGTAACCCTTTTCTTTTAGCTCTCAGTTGTAAGGAGACAATATTCGAAGGAGTGACTATCTCTTTTTTTTTTTTTTGAGTTGGAGTCTCACTCTGTCGCCCAGACTGGAGTGCAGTGGCCGCTCCCGGCCACCACAGCCTCGACCTGCTGGGCTCTGGCGATCCTTCTGCCTCAACCTTCCAAGTAGCTGGAACTACAGGTGCGCGCTGCCACACCCAGCTAATTTTTTGACTTATTGTAGAGATGAGGTCTCGCCAAGTTGCCCAGGTGAGTCTCAAACCCATGGGCTCAGGCAATCCACTCACCTCAGCCTCCCAAAGGCGCGGGATTACAGGCTGAGCCACCGAACCTGGCTAGGAGTGACTAAGAAGACACTATTTTCACTTCTGTTTGAAGAAGAAGGCACACTGAGAGTTCACCTTCTTTAAGTACAATAATTGTCAAGGTGCAGGTCAGGCAAAATTAATATAGTAATTAGATACACTGTAAACCAATGCATAAGGAATTGTGAGTCTAATTATTAGACAAGACTTAAAAAATATATTAACCAATTTGAATCATAATATTGGCTAATTTTCACACCCTATTATGATTCTTTCCTGGCAGAGGATAACAAAACCAACAACCAACCTAACAAAAATGCTGCATGTAATGAAATTCGAGGAGGGTCATGAGTCCCCTGGGTGACAGGTGTTATTAAAATTTGAAAGGACATTATAGTTACAGTTGGGCAGGGAATTTCAAATATTGGCATTGCAGGCCATTAGGCCATCTGTCTTGCATGATGCTCCTATTGATATGAAAAGAAACGGTAACAAGCTGCTATGTATTTGAAATAAGGCAGGATGCTTAGACCAATTATCTTGAAGTGTTCATTCTCACTATGATGCCATTTCTGAATTTCAAACTCTGATTCTGCCCATACATCTTTGAATCAATGCTTTTTCCTCCTTCCTGTTTACATATTTCCAATATTTTCAAGTGGAAGTCTTCACATCCAGAGATCGGAATTGAAATCACTTATGCTCTGAATCTCTCTCTATTGCATGCAATTAAATGATTCACATAATGTTATGCACTTAGAAAAACATTGCCACAATTGTTTCCTCACATAGAATATGAGGCTGGAGTATTCCTGCAGACTCCTATTGGTTTAAAATATTTGCTAAGTAAATTCTTTTTCTTCCCCACTCTTTTTCATTCTTTCCTGTATTCCCTCAAATTTTATCCTATGTTTATGTCACTGAGATACACTGAATATCACAGAGTTCATTCCCTCTGCTTAGAGCTCTCCAACTTCATTGGTAGGACAGATAGAAGGATTATACCTCAGGGTATGAAGATTCTTTGGTTATAGCTGAAGTCATGCTGGATTTGCCTACCTCTTGTAAACTGTATCTGTTTTGCGGCCTAAAAGATCTTTTCCAGCACAAACACTCATGACTTTCTAATCTGTTTCCCTGCCGACCAACTGTGATTAGATTCACTAGTCTCTAGATCTATTTGAATTACCCAGGCTCAGCATTACCTTGTTATTTCCCATGTGTATTTTTAACTTGGTGGTGCTTACAATACTTTTAAAATTAAGATTGGTTTAGAAATAATAAAAGAATTTCTGTCTGTCCTCATTTTCCAAGCCAAAGGTAAAGATGTGGCATAAATTCAGTTTAATGTTAATTCCTGCTGGCCTTCAATTGTGAGCTATTCTAAAACCAGAACATCATAATCTTTTTGAATTTGTCTATCTTTGGCTCCTCAACCTCTTCAATACTAAGTAATTGTGAACTAATTTCATTCCTCTCATCCATCTTCTTATATATACTGTACATTAATTAGGTTATTGGGAAAATAAGAACTGTGTTTTCGCCTTGAATGATACTCTGCAGCATGTTTTTGTGAAACAGCAAAAAAGCATGAGTTCAAAGTCCTTCTAGAGGTCTCTGTAAATTAACACAAAGAGATTATGAGAAAACTTTTGTGTCAAAAGACACTAGCTTTATTGGCCTTTGTGCTTATTTTTAGTGTTTTGCAAGGGAAACAGGTGCTGAGAAGGTATGTCATTAAGCAAAATACTGAAAGATCTATTTAAGGAGCCCCAGAATAATTACTACAGAAGGAATTTCTGGTCTGAACTAAGCGTACTGACTGCAGTGTGACTAAAGAAAGGCAGTCCACCTGCAGAAGGAGTAGAAACTAGGGATTTACTGAGAAGAGTGGAGAAAATGGGAACACTTAGCTTGGAAAGGGAAGCTGAGCAAAACAGTTATTGACTTAGATGATAGTGGGTGATGCTTAGAAAAGTAATTATACTTAATTACGGGATACTCCATGGGCCAGAAGAGGAAACCTACAAGGTTACAAAAAAGTGTGTAGGCCACCAAACCGGAATGGACCCCCAGGTCGACTACAGACAACCAAAAAGAGGCCTGTTGATGCTTCTACACTCCTTTCTACACTGAGTGGGTTAGGGGTGGGGTCTACACGGGGATGATTCACTATTGTTGGGTCTCTGATTTGAAGTCAGAAAATTATTTTTTAAAATACTTGGGATTCATCTATATAGGAGCACTGACAGTCATGAGAAATGAAGAATAAGAAAGAAGAGGATTAGGAATGATCTAGTTTGGCACTTTTTCTCGTGAATTGCTGTGTGTCGTGCTCTTGGCATCCACACCTCAAGAGTAGAAACCCTAGAAGCAGCTTCAAAGGGGTCAGTGTATCACAGCCCAGGCATGTGCTTATCTCTATTCAACTCCTTCCCCTTAAAACCAGTCCATACCTTTAGGTGAAACGAGTTTGGAATAAACCTAAGACTGCCTGGATATGTTGGTGAGATCAACGCTGGACCAGGATTATTGATGCCTGTGCAAATTGTAAACCAGCGTTCAAATGTAGGTGCATGGCATTTGTATCTGAAATTCTGACAAAGAATTGCTGAGTCAGAAATAACTACTTCCTAAAAAGAAGATGCAATGTAGATTTTGATCGGGTATACTATTCATTCCATCATAACAAAGTGATTTAGTACAAAGAAAAAATGACTTCCCAACAGTTTCTGACAATAGCAGCCATTATCGTCCCCTTCCATCTCAGGGACAGGTAGGTCACCAAAGCGGCAACACCCGGTAAGATTTTCTGAGTTTCAGAACACAAAGGGACCTCTGTTAATTAATTAGCCATCAGCTGAAAGGAGCTCAAAGTTCAGCTCCTCATGAAGACAGGAACAATGATGATCAGAAATGCCTTTTGCAAAACTTGGTTAGGGACAGCCTGAGAGAGTTTATTCTGTATCTTGAATGATTCGGTTCCATGACTGGAACCCTCTGCTTTATAGCCCAAAAGCAGCCACAGCCAATGTGTAAGCAAATGAGCACGGCTGTGTGCCAATAAAACTTCAGTTATTGACATTGAAATTTGAACTATGATTTTTTAATGTATCATGAACTATTATTCTGTTGATTTTCTTCCAACTGTTTAAACACGGAAGAATCATTTGCAGCTCATAGGCTATACAAACAGGTGACTTCTGATGTAGTGTGTTAACAAACTACTGCCTTATTTAGATCATTTGCAGCTCATAGGCTATACAAACAGGTGACTTCTGATGTAGTGTGTTAACAAACTACTGCCTTATTTAGATACAGATTTTGGCTGGACGTGGTGGCTCATGCCTGTAATCCCAGCACTTTGGGAGGCCAAGGTGGGAAGGGAAAATCATGTGAGGCCAGGAGTTTGAGACCAAGCTGGGCAACATAGCTAGATCCTGTCTATACTTTTTTTAAAACTAGGTAGGTGTGGTGGCACACACTTGTGATCCCAGTTACTTAGGAGGTTGAAGGGGGAGGATTGTTTGAGCCCTGGAGTTAGAGGCTACAGTAAGTTCTGATCACACCACTGAATTCCAGTCTGGGCAGCAGAGCCAGACCTGTCTCTACAAAATAAATAAATACAAACATAGATTTTGGATATGATATGACCATTCCCAATATTCAGGGTTAATAAATAACTTGTAGTGGTTATGCTATCTAACACATATGCTGTCGAAAAGAGGATTTTTAAAAATCATATCCAAGGAGCTTATTGAAGATGGTCAATGATTCATTGTATTTCTATGTCCATAACAACAGTTGCAGCCTCTCATTTACAGACTACACATCTATTATCTCACTGTCTTGACTTCTAGAGTTGCTGTGTTGAGTGTAAGCATTTGTGCTGGGCAATTAAGAAAAGAGCATTGTATCATTTGAGAGAGTGGAAATTTCAAAATTTCAAAGCTCAGATTAATTACAGGAGTGGATTGCAACTTATCTGACAATAAAGAAGTCTCGGTGTGGTAATTTTTGATACCACAGAAAATCTGAGAATAACTTATCTATCCTGTTTAAATAGAATGTGTTAACTGCTGAAGGCAATGTAATAACGACTCGATTTGGTATAAACACTGTGTTTATTTCCCTGACATTGGCATAATCCTAGAAGGACAATGGGGGCTTTCACTTATTCATAACTATTTAGAATTAGGTAATGAAAAGTGACAGGGTTATCTAAACACAAATTCAATGTGGGCTTAATCTCATTCAGTCTTAATAGAAATTTCAGCCAGGAGTTTACTTACTCTGAAAGGCACTTTTTTCTAGGGCTGTGACGTCTACTCCCATTTATGATTCAAATAGAAAGAAACATAAGTTAATGATTTGCTAGATCTATAGTAATCCACAGTTATGATTACAAAATAAAAGGTGCTGGGTTAAAAAAAAATGCAGAAACTTGGCAAAAATACAGAGTAGCTAGCAGTTCCAAGCACATTATAGAGAAACTTGTGATGTTCTTGAAAGTCAAATATGGAAGACTAAGGTGGAAGGATCACCTGAGACCAGCAGGTCAACACTGGGGTGGTCGTGAGCGTGCCACTGCACTCCAGCCTGGAAGATGGAGTGAGATTGTGACTCAAAAAGGGGGGGGGGGAGAGAAAGAAAGAAAGAAAGAAAGAAAGAAAGAAAGAAAGAAAGAAAGAAAAAAAGAAAGGAAAGAAAGAAAGAAAGAAAGAAAGAAAGAAAGAAAGAAAGAAAGAAAGAAAGAAAGAAAGAGAAAGAAAGAAAGAAAAAGAAAGAAAGAAAGAAAGAGAAAGGCAGTCAAATAGAACAAGTAGTTCATATGCTGACTAGTCAGGGTGGTTCATCAAACCTCAGGACAAGGATGAGGATGGAATCCATTCACAGACCATTTATTCCATGGAAATTTAGATCCTAGCCAATGTAATTCTATCTCAAGTAATTCCTGTCTCCTCTACCAATGACAGAAGTTCAAGTTGGGCACTATCCTATTTCCAGTCACAAAACAGCCTGGTTGAAGTAAATTCTCAGTAGTTTTGTTCCAGGACATGTTCTTAGCTTTTCTAAATTCTTACCAGAGTCTGTTGGTACTGTGACATACTTACGCTGTTCTTCTTCTTATAGTCTTAAATTTCATGCATCTGTTCTACTTTCAATTAAAACAAAATAGAAACAAAGAAGTTTTATTATGGGTCAAATATAAACGTGTATTTGTTTTGAGAAGTTATACAATGTGGAAGTTAGGGAGGGGATGTGACATACGCTAGAAAAAGGGACATGATTCTAGAAACGGGCTGGCTCCCTGTATTCCAAAAACAGGTGGTGAACGAAGCTGACACAGATAGAGTACTCAAGATTTAAATCACATGCCTTGCTTTTAATTTTTGTAAGAAAAATATAATAGTTGCTCACTACTGACTGAGTCCATTTTTAAGTTTGGACAGTGACAAAAATCTGAACATACACTTCAGTCTAAGGTCATTTACTTGGTTCATTTTGAGCATGAAGTGGTATGACCAATCTACACCTGGACTACGTTTCCCATGTTTTTGTAGTTATGGTGGTTAAAAAGTGTGTTTTATGTTCTTATATACATAATATTTGTATTTTGTCACTCATAAAGCAAATGATATTTTGAAACATACATAATAGTATTTTAAGAAACAGAATCACAGCTTTTGGTTTAGAAGGCATCCATTTTACTCACTAATGTGAAAAAAAAGAGAAAAAACTAGTGTGGCATTTTCTCCAAATCTTCAGTTTGAGTCCTGCCAAGGTATGGGACATTTTTATAGTTTATAAAGCATACCAGTTGTGTGATTGAACATCTCTAATTCATAAGGATTGGTTTTGTAGTAATCAAACACCCTCCAACCTTGCTTCTCAAGACTCCATCAAGAGGTAGAAAACATATAGCAACTTGTGTATTGCTCTGGTAAAACTGGCAGGCCTCCCATCTTATTAAATGCCCTTTGGTTTTCTCAAGAGACAACATTGCAAACATTCAGGCTTTCCGTGTCTCCTCTCATCACCTGGCGTCCCTGGGGTCTCTTTAGACAGTGCTGTTACTGGCTAAACAAAGCCAGAGAGATGCCTAGAATTGCCTATATGTTTCAGTTTCTAGAACTGTCTTTTAATCTCAGAAACAGTGTGTTTTCTACTTGCCATCCCTAACAAAAACCAGTGTTGTATTGAAAAAAAGGAGTGAAGGGAAGAGATGAATAGTGAACAGATTACTAGCGTTCATCATTGCAATATTTAATTTTTGAAAGAAAGAAGTTACATTATGTACAGAAATAGTCGCTAGATGTAAAACCTAAAAAATCCAATTAAACATGTTTAAAATAATGCCTGAGGTCAAGAAAGGGACGAACTTAAAATGTGTATACACGTGTGTATAATCAATGGATTTTCTATACACCAACAATAAGCATGTTCGCCACAAGAGACAAAGGCAAAATAGAAAAAACAGTAAGTAATAAAAATAGAAAAAAGTAACAAATTAGTTAGAAACAATATTAGCATGAAAATATCTGACTAATGTATGACTGATTACATATTTTTCTAGTATAAGAATTTATTAGAGACATAAATAAATTTTACAAATAAAAGATACTGACATGACTTAACATACATTTTTCACAATTCCAATAAAAATATCAGTGTGGTTTTTTTCTGAAAATGTTTCTCAAGTTTTTCTAAAATAATATATATAAAAAAGAGGAAAAAAATGAGATGAATACTTTATAAAATGTCAAAATATAAAAATGCAATAATTAAAATATATTTTACACATAGTAAAATGCTGGTTTATTTTTAGAATAGTTTTATATATGTAAAAGATATATTTGTATATATTCAAAATCATTCAGTGTTTGAGCTAGCAATTTATTTCAATTCTAGAAATTTATGCTAAGAAACTTATCATGTATTTCTTATAGGCACTACTCATCAAGAAAAAGCTGGAAATAACATAAGTAACTAAAGTCTTGAGCTTCCTACATGAAACACTGGATTATTGGAACAGAAAAGATACTGGAAAACAGCTTTGAGTATGTTTAAAAATTTAGTATATAATAAAAGTATCATTTCAAGTCAATAAGGAAAGGATAGATTGTAAACAGAGTTATGAAAACTCACTGGCAATTTGGGAGGAAAATTAGATACATATATCATTTTTACACCAAAATAAGTGTAAAATTATTTGAAAAAAATGTAGGCTGATATATACTATATTGAAGAGAAAAAGACCATTTAAACACTACACAAGGCTGATGGATTTTAACACTCAAAAGATTAAACTTTTTTCTATGTCTCTCATTGCAAAGAAAACCATTCAGAAGCAAATAAAAATATATTTATGTCATATTTAAGTGACAGTAAATTAATGCTTGAATGAGTTTATAGCTCTTTTGATCAATTAAAAGATAGAAAATAAACAGCAATGATATACAGCCAATTATCAAAAAAAATTCAAATAGCCTATATATGCGATATATATATTATAAATATATATATATAGAGAGAGAGAGAGAGAGGGAGAGATGCAGAGAGAGAGCAAGAGAGCATGAGCATGCACTCTATACATGTAAGCATTATTTGATCAATAAGTTTTTGGGTGTCTACTCAGTGTTAGGCATAGTTCTAGAAGATCTGAGTAAATGTATTTAAGTATGATATGCAAAGATGTAGCTATATAGGTATATGGTTCTTCGTGTTACAAGATGGTTCTTATGCTGCTTTGCTTTAATACAAAATTTACACATAGTGAAATATCAGTTTATTTTTAGGATAGTTGTATATATATATGAGATCTATTTGTATATATTTAAAATTATTCAGTTTTTGAGCTAGTAGTTTATTTCAATTCTAGAAATTTATGCTAAGAAACATATCCTATATTTCTTACAGGTATTACTCATCAAGAAAAAGCTGGTAGTAACATAAGTAACTAATGTTTTGAGTTTCCTCAACTTGAACACTTCTTTAAGGAAACCCTATGTAGTATTTTTTTGTTCCTGAATTTAGACGTTCAGCCCACTAACGAATATGGCTATTTGATGCTTCACTAGATTAAGCTAACTGAGGCCTGTCATCTTCGACAACTGTAGAAATACCAAGGAGTTGTTTGAAAGGCAATCAAATTAAAATGGAAGGCCTTGTATTTCTCTATTTGTCCTGCTACTTAAAACTGCTCAATATCCTTTGATGTGAAAGACATCATTCATGCAATTGCCAAAACCCGAATGAGGCCTGAGGTTTACAAAGTAGTAAGTTATTAATATCAACTTGTAATTTTGATGATTGTGCTTTGCCTTGTGTTTTCCTTAGTAGAACACTAAAGTATTCAGTGTTAATGGGACTGTGGGTTGGCCACTGACTCTCAAGTAGTTCTGGAAATAAAACATGTTTTGTATTGCAATTCTAACTCTTTTGTAAAGTTATGATTGCTATAAAAGAATAAAAGACATACTATTTTATACGTGTGTAAGTTCTTCCACTTCTTTTTAACTTTGGATTTTTCTTTTTTATGGGGGTAAAAAACTGTTTTCCTTCTGGTGGATAATAATTGAAAAAAAGATTTATTTTCATGCTCAAAAAAAACAGAATAATATGGAAAAAAAATTAGAACTACAAAGCATTATTGAACATTATTATTTTATACTACTACTACTACTAATATACTGCATTTAAAAAGTCATTCACCTATTATTTCCTCTTTTATCTATTCAACAAACAATTCATAAGTACATAAATGTTGTCAAGCATTATACTGAAATATAGTCCCAAACAAGACACACGATAGTGTGAAGTACAGTAAAATAGGAAATAAGCAAGCCATTTCTCCTGGCAGGATATGATAAGGGCTATTATGCTGTGAACTGTAGATTATGATAGGAGAGCTGAGGTGGATCGCATCAATCAGATTGTAGTGCCAGGAGAGTGTTTTAGAATGATGTTTAACCTGAGTTTTATAGGATAAGATATAATTTGAAGAAAAAGGTACCATCTTAGATAAGGCCAACAGAATGTATGATGCCTCTGAGTCATAAGACATGATATATGGGATCTGACAATTAAGTTCACAAACTCATCCTGGAAAAAGTGCTACATACCTCATTGCTGAATACGGTCATGGGTGAACTATGATCACCTTCAAAGTACACCCCTTGGGAAGCTATACACTGATGCCAATGCCTAGTCCACCTGTCAAAGAAATTTTGAAACTACTTTTCTGTAACGGCCATCAGAGCTGTCATCGGTATTTGTTGAGGTCTGACAATTAAGTTCATGAACTTGCCACCACGCGCTTACGTGAACAGCACTGTACAAATAACTGTATTGGAACACACCCTCCCCACTCACTTGATCTGGTCCCCAGTGACTTTTCTTTACCCAAAGAAAGAGGAAATATAGAAAGGCAAACATTTGATGACATTCAGGACATCAAGGGTAATACAACGACGGTTATGATGGCCACTCCAGACAAAGAGTCCCAGAATTGCTTTGAAGGGTGGACAAGGTGTTGGTGTTGGTGCATAACTTCCCAACGTGAGTACTTCGAAGGTAGCCATAGAGATATTTAGCAAAGAGTGATGTAGCACTTTTTCCAGGCATTCGGAGGGACTGGAGTGTAACAGTGCCTCTGTTAGGAGTGGGGAGAGCTCATGAGAGACAGAGGTAGAGAAATTTGGCATGAAGGGCACCCTGCTCTAAGCTAAAATGTGAGTGATATGTTGAAAAATAATTTGTATGAACCCATTTCTTTTACCAGAACAATGACCTTGCACTATGCAAGAAAACTCAAGTCAGTTTCATAAGCCAGGAGGTGGAAAGGCTGGCGGGTGTTGGTATAGCATCACATTGTCACATCCGGCTTGGGATATTGACCTGGTTCACCGTGGTAGGGATTATAAGATGAGGATAAGATTCCACAATGAAGAGCTCAGTCCTGGAGATCCTGATGTTAACTTTTCTCTGGGTCTCTCTGAATGAAGATGTTAAGTATCAAATCACTTGACGGAAGGGTGGAAGCAGAAACCAGCTCTATCCTCTCACCATCCCCTATTAATTCACTCAGCAGACCCATCCTTCCCAGCTCCTGGGAAGAAATTCAGGCAGGTTGTATGCCTTTCTCAGTTTCTTTGAGTCACACCTGCAGTCTCATTTCAACTTTTAAAGCGTTCTCACCAGTATACAGTCAAAATCTCAAGTTCTGATCCAATTTAAAATCCTACCTGTCCTAGTTCTGGCCTGCTTCATGCTTGGAAATCTGCAACGGAGGAACAGAGTCTGACTGGTTTCTTTCTTCACAGTTCCCTCCTTCCTCATCTTCTGGTTTCCACTTTTGATGTCTCCAGAATGAGGGCCGATGGGAAACATTTTGGGAGAGATGACACTATCTCATGTAGTCAGTAGCTGTGACCTGACACTGATGCCCAACAAGCATGATGGATGTGTCCAATGCTCACTTTGTCTTTCCTCTTGTGCTGGCTTTGGTAAATAACCTTAGCTGGGATCCTCTAGCTGCAGTTAGTTTGGCACAAGCCTCTCTTGTTGACTGCTTGCAACTCAGTCACTGGGCTTCCTGCGGCCAAGCCTTCTGTTGAGTTCCCTTTCTTCCACCAAGTACTTTCTTGGGTGGAATCCCTTTTAGGTGAACTCCAAGCCAGCCCCCAGCAGAAGGGCCATATTTGGTTTTCCCACACACAAATGTTTCCTCTCACAGCAAAAGTACAGCTGGGTCCAACACTGACACATTGTTTTTTAAGCATCCAGATGACAGCTCCAGTCCTAGCTGCTTTTTTTTAGACGTTTTAGGTGTGAGTCAATTATCAGTCACTGTGTCTGTCACTGTCCGGAGACAGACGCCAACCCTCTCAAAGATGCTCTTAGATCCCTTTCACATTGGATTTCGAGGAAGGAGAAGCTCCCTCTCCTTTCACACGAGCAGAGAGAGAAACACCATGACACTCTAACTTAAATTTTATCACTTTGTAGTATTTTCCATTTCAACTTTTTATCTACAAAGTGGGTGATGGGTTAGCAGAAAAATTTTGCAATCTCCAGCATTGCTGCTAGGATACACATGTTTTGGCTACTGACATCCTACATTACGCTTGTTGTTTAGAACCTCTGACAAAATCCTGACACTTCCTGCTGTAAGTACACTGACCTGGGCTAGAAACATAAAGTTGAGGGTTCATGATCCAAAAGAAAAATCTTTGATTCTGAGAAATCACTGTAACACATCGGTGACAGCTAAAGGGTTGACATGTGTCCAGGAGTCCTAGAAAAGCTAAGTTCTTTTATTATGCTGTCTTCATCTCTGGTTAGATGTCATTAGGTATCGACTGGTTGTTAACTAGGTTAAGATGATATCTAACCTGGGCAAGACAGGAATGAAATAGAAAGAGCATTTAACACATACACTCACTCACGCACAATCGTTTTGTGTACTGGGGCTCTATACTAATTTATTTAACTTCATTTGAAAACGAAAGGCTTTTTGATCGATTTCACTAATCATGCAAGGCTAAATAAAGGCTGAGTCTGTCAGCCGGACAATATCGTTGCTTATACATATGAGGTTTGACAGTTAGATTCACGAACCATCCTACAAAAAGTGCTCCTTGCCTCATTGGCGACCATCACTACGGTCATCCTCGAAGTACTCCCCTTGGAAAGCTATGCATGGAAGACAATGCCTAGTCCACCCATGAAAGCAATTTTGAAACTCCTTTTCTGGAATGGCCATCAGAACTGTTTCTGTTATTTGTTGAGATCTAACAATTAAATCTGTGAACGTTATCTGGCCCCCAATGACTATTTTTGTTACTCAAAGATAAAAAAAATATTGAAAGGAAGACATTTGGTGACATTCAGGGCATCAAGGTTAATAGGACCACAGCTCTGATGGATTGTCTATACTGTAAATTAGATTATAATAATACTTTTTCAAGTTCTTACAATATGTGACTTAGGTGACCACTCATAGTATTCCATCATTTCATTGAGAGAAGGATCAAATACACCAAAAAAGCAAAAATATCATCAAGAAAATATTAATTCAATGGTTAACCTACAATAATTTCATGTGCTAGCCAAATTCACAATTATAATTTTAATACCTAATATTATGTATTATTTTTAAAAATCTTGCCTATAAAGTACTGTGTTAAAGATAAGAGAATATAAAAATTAGACTACTATTCAGTTATTGGTGAAAAAATTGGTCTAGAAAGCATCTTGTAATTGGAATCAGAGGAAAACAAGATAATCGATCAATCCCCAGAGTAGAACAATTAACTTCTTAACTGAAGGAGCCAGTTAAATTCCTGATTAAATGTGTCACCTAGAATGTACATTAGCTGTCATAATAACATTTGCATTAGAAGACAACTTTGCTTCAGTCAATGTGACTATTAATATGGTAGCCTAATGTTATTATGTCCCTTCAGAATCCTAATTCTTCCTCTTTACCTCTAGATCCTACTGTGAAAACAAATACCATGGTTCCAAGGAGAGTAACCACTGATTATCTTTGAATATTTATTGTAGTTAGATGTGTATCTGGTGGGCATTCACCATGTATCTGAGGAATGAATGACTGTTTTAACTATCATAAAATCCTGAATGAGGGAAAGGTGGTAGAGTTTGAATGTTTGTGTTCCTCCCTCCAAATGTTATATGTTGAAATCCTGACACCCTGGGAGTTGGTAGGAGGATGGACGTTTCTTTAGGAAATGGTTAGGTCAAGAAGATGAAATCTTTATGAGTAAGATTAGTGCTCTTATAAAAAAAGAAAAAAAAAGGACCACAGAGAACTCCCTTGCCCCTTTCAACACATAAAAGCACCACAAAGATACCATCTATGAATTGGTGCCTCAGTTTTGAATTTCTAAGCTTCCAGAACTGGTAGAAATAAATTTATTTTGTTTATTAGTTACTTAGTCTGGGTGTTTTGTTAGAGGGGTCCAAGTGGACTGAGAAACAAAGGTAAGGCAACTTCTGATAACATTTGAAATTTTGCATTTAATGTTGACTATTGGTTTCAGCTCTTCATTATTTCACTATTAGTTTATGTCTCCTAGGAATGAGAACTTGACTACTGATAGGCAGTGAGACATGAATCATCACACAACAAGAAGGAAACTTGAAGAGACACAGTGAGACAGGGATGCAAGGTTTCTGAAGGGATAGACTGGGGAGAACTGGCAATCAAGAATCACATATGAATCCAACATATCAAAATGTGTGGGGTGCAGATAGAACTCATTGGGAAATATAGAGCTTCTAAAATGTTTATCAGAAAATGAACTAATCTTGAACTCAAAGCAAGAATAAAAATTCAATAGATTAAACATAAAGAAATAAACCCCCCAAAAAGAAAATGTTAAAGAGAAGACAAAAATGAAATAGAATAAAAATATTAAAACTTTATTATAAACATATAAACTATTTTCTTTAGAAGAATAATGATACGGGAAAACTGTTGTAAATACTAATTTTATTATTTATTTATTTATTTATTTTTTGAGTTGGAGTCTCACTTGGTCGCCCAGACTGGAGTGCAGTGGCCGCTCCCGGCCACCGCAGCCTCGACCTGATGAGCTCCGGCGATCCTTCCGCCTCAGCCTTCCGAGTAGCCGGAATTACAGGCACGCGCTACCACGCCCAGCTAATTTTTTGATTTATTGTAGAGATGAGGTGTCGCTGCCCAGGCGGGTCTTGAACCCGCGGGCTCAGGCAATCCACTCACCTCAGCCTCCCAAAGGCGCGGGATTGCAGGCTGAGCCACCGAGCCCAGCTCTATTTATTTTTTTTATATCGATATTTTTTATTTTGATATTGTGGGGTACAGTTAAGGGTTAGGTATACAAATACGCTTCATCCAGGCCCCCTTGTTGATAACAGGTGTCTCCCCATCTCCAGACAGATGTTTACTACCATTACCATTAGTCCCATCCCCCCACCCCATGGTTTCCCAACACTGTCAGTCATTTTCTTATAGTAGTGCATTGGATGATCGGTCTACTATATGAGTGAGAATATGTGATACTCTGATCTTTGTTTCTGTGAGAGGTCACTTAGTATTATAGACTCTAGCTCCATCCTGGTTGCTGCAAAATTCATGATTTTGTTCTTTTTTATGGCTGCATAGTATAACATCATGTATATGTACCACATTTTTTTAATCCAGTCCTCTTTTTTTGGACAGTGTGGTTGTTTCCAGGTTCTTGCTATTGTGAACAATGCTGCGATAAACATTCGCGTGCAGGTATCTTTTTTATAGAGTGATTTGAGTTCTTTAGGATATATTCCCAGTAGGGGGATTGCAGGGTCATATGGGAGGTTGATGTTTAGAGCTTTTAGGAATCACTACACTGCTTTCCACAGAGGTTGCACTAGTTTACACTCCTCCAAACAGCGTAGAAGTGTTCCCTTTTCACCACACCCTCTCCAGCAGCTGTTATTTTTTGAGTTGTTGATAATTGCCATTCTGACTGGAGTTAGGTGGTATCTCAGTATGGTTTTGATTTGCATCTCCCTGGTGATTAATGAGGTTGAGCATTTCTTCATGTGTCTGTTGGCTGCTCGGATGTCTTCCTTTGTGAAGTGTCTGTTCATATCTTTTGCCCACTTTATAATGGGGTTGTTTGTTTTTTTCTTTTCAGCATGTTTGAGTTCCTTGTAGATCCAAGATGTTAAGCCTTTGTCAGACCTGGAACTGGCAAATAATTTTTCTCCATCTGTAGGCTGCCTGCCTGCTCTCTTGATGGTTTTTTTGGCTTTGCAGAAGCTTGTCAGTTTAATGAGGTCCCACTTGTCTATCTTATCCCTTATGGCCTGTGGGTTTCGAGTTTTGTTCAGGAATTGGATGCCAGTTCCAATTTCCATGAGGGTATGTCCTTCATTTTCTAAGGTTCTTGTGGTTTGAGGTTTTACATTTAGGTCCCTGATCCATTTGGAGTTAATTTTTGTGTATGGGGATAGATAGGGGTCCTGTTTCAATCTTTTGCATGTGGTCAGCCAGTTTTCCCAGCACCATTTACTGAATAGGTTCTCCTCTCCCCAGTGGTAGGTGGTGGAAGCTTTGTCGAAGATGAGTTGGTTGAGAAATTGAGGTCTTGCCTCTGGAATCTCAATTCTATTCCGTTGGTCTATATGCCTGTTCCTATACCAATACCAAGCTGTTTTGATGATTGTAGCTTTATAGTAAAGTTTGAAGTCTGGTAATGTGATACCACGTGCTTTGTTTTTTTTGCTGAGGATTGTTCTGGCTATACTTGGTCGTTTGTGTTTCCATATGAATTCCTGTGTTGTTTTTTCTAGGTCTGAGAAGAATGTTGCTGGTAATTTGATGGGTATTGCATTGAATTTGTAGATTGCCTTAGGTAAGATGGACATCTTCACAATGTTCATTCTTCCAATCCATGAGCATGGGATATTTTTCCACTTGTTTGTGTCAACTTTGATTTCTTTGAGCAGAGTTTTGTAGTTTTCATTGTAAAGGTCTTTCACGTCTCTGGTTAGGAAGATGCCAAGGTATTTCATTTTTTTGTGGCTATTGTGAATGGAATTGTGCTTCTTATTTGGGTTTCTGTTTGTTTATTATTGGTGTAAAGAAATGCAATTATCTTTTGCACATTTATTTTATATCCTGAGACTTTGCCAAAGGCCTTTATCAGTGTAAGGAGGTTTTTGACAGATTCTCTTGGGTTTTTAAGGTATACGATCATGTCATCTGCAAAGAGAGATAACTTGACTTCCTCTTTTCCTATTTGGATACCCCTGATTGCCTTCTCTTCTCTGATTGCTCAAGCCAGGACTTCCAATACTATATTGAACAGGAGGGGTGAGAGTGGGCATCCTTGTCTTGTTCCAGTTTTCAGGGGAAATTGTTCCAATTTTTGTCCATTTAGGAGTATGCTGGCTGTGGGTTTCTCATAGATGGCTTTTACTACTTTGAGGTATGTTCCCTGTATGCCTAGATGTTCGAGGGTTTTTATCAAGAAGGGGTGCTGAATTTTATCAAAAGCTTTTTCTGCATCTAATGATATAATCACGTGGTTTTTGTTTTGACATCTCTTGATGTATTTAATTACATTTATTGTTTTACGAATGTTGAACCAGCCTTGCATCCCAGGGATGAAGCCTACTTGGTCATAAAAGATGACTTTTGAGATGTGTTGTTGAATCCAGTTTGCTAGGATCTTGTTGAGAATTTTAGCATCTATGTTCATCAAAGATATTGGCCTGTAGTTCTCTTTTTTTGTTGGATCTTTACCTGGCTTGGGTATATCAATGTGATGTTAGCTTCATAAAATGATTTGGGGGGGTTCCATCTCTCTCAATTGCCTGAAATAGCTTCAGTAGGATTGGAATCAGTTACTCCTTACATGTCTTGTAGAATTCTGCTGGAAAGCCATCTGGTCCGGGCTTTTTTTTTTTGTAGGTAGTTTTCTTATTACATAGTCAATTTCCTTGATTGGTATTGGTCTATTTAGGGTCTCAATTTCTTCTTGTTTCAACCTAGGCAGGTTGTGTGATGACAGAAAGTCCTCTATTACCTTGAGATTTTCAAGTTTGTTTCCATATAAGTGTATATAGTAGTCTCTGATGATCTTTTGTATTTCTTTAGGGTCAGATGTGACTTCATCTTTTGTGTTTCTGATTGTGCTTATTTGAGTTTTTTCTTTCTTTTTCTTGGTCAGTCTAGCTAGGGGACCATCGATGTTGTTTATCCTTTCGAAGAACCAGCTTTTTTTCATTGTTTTTCTGTATTGTCTTTTGGTCTTCTATGTCCTGGATTTCAGCTTTTATTTTGGTGATCTGGATTCTTCTGCTGAAATCAGGGTTTTTGTGATCTTGCTTTTCCAGCTTCCTTAGGTGGCTTGTTAGGCTATTAATTTGTGCTCCTTCCATTTTCTTCATGTGTGTTTGTAGAGATATAAATTCCCCTCTTACTACGACTTTTAAGGCATCCCAGAGATTTTGGTAAGATGTTTCTTCATTTTCATTTGTTTCCAGGTATCTTTTGATCTCTGTTTTGATTTCATCATTGATCCAGGAGTTGTTTAGCATCATGCTGTTTAGTGACCATGTCTTTGTGGGTTTTGGGGGGACCTTGTTGGTGTTAATGTTTATTTTTATTCCACTGTGGTCCGAGAAGGTGCATGGTAGAATTTCGGTCTTTTTAAATTTGCTTATGCTTGATTTATGGCCGATAATGTGGTCGATCTTGGAATATGTCCCATGCAGTGATGAGAAGAATGTGTATTCTCTGGTCTTTGGATGGAGTGTTGTGTAGGTATCAATTAAGTCCATTTGGTCCAGAGTCACATTGAGGTTCAGGATCTCGTTGCTGATTTTCTGTCCCGATGATCTGTTGAGGGTTGTGAATGGAGTATTAAAGACCCCAGTTATGATGGTGTTACAGTCAATATCTTTATTTAGTTTTCCTAGGAGTTGCTTTATAAAAGTTGGTGCACCTATGTTAGGTGCATATATGTTTAGGATAGATATTTCTTGTTGATGAAGTGAACCTTTTATCATTATGAGTGGCCCTCCATATCTTTTTTAATTTTTGAAAGCTTAAATGGTATTTTGTCTGAAATTAGGATCGCGACTCCTCCTTTCTCTTGTGTTCCATTCGCCTGGAAATTTGTTTCCCATCCTCTTACTTTGAGTCTGTGCATGTCCTTCTAGTGAGATGGGTCTCTTGAAGGCAGTATATTGTTGCCTGGTGATATTTTATCCATTTTGTCATTCTATATCTTTTCAGTGGTGCATTTAGTCCATTCACATTCAGGCTAATTATTGAAATGTGAGAGTTCATCCCTAACATAGAGTTCTTTTAGAGTTGTTCTTCCACTTGGTTTATTGCCTTTCTTTTGTTTTGGGGGTTGGTTCATGTGTATTTTGTTCTTTTTCCTGTACTCTTGTGAAGAATGTTGCTCTTTTTTTTCCCCTTTTTTTCTGAGTTTAGTACTTTCTTAAGTGTTTCATGTAGAGGTGGTTTGGTGGCAGTGTAAGTTCTTAGGGATTGGATATCTGGGAAAGACTTTAATTCTCCCTCGCTGATGAAGTTTAATCTGGCAGGGTAGGTTATTCTTGATTGAATTTGTTTATCTTTTAGGACTTTGAAGATAGGGCTCCAAGCTCTCCCAGCCTGCAGGGTTTCTGTAGATAAATCTGCTGCTATTCTAATTGGTTTTCCATGGTAGGTGATCTGACCTTTTTCTCTTGCTGCCTTTAGGATTTTTTCTTTTATGCCTACTTTGTTTAGGTGAATTATTATGTGTCTAGGAGTTGGTTTTCTCATTTGTTGTCTTGCAGGGGTTCTCTGGATCTCTTGTGTTTGAGTTTTTGCATCACTGATTAGATAAGGGAAGTTTTCTTGAATGATCTCATGGAAGGTTTGTTCCAATGTGGTCTCTTTCTCTCTTTCTGCCTCAGGCTGACCAATTACTCTTAGGTTAGGCCTCTTGAGGTAATCGCTCATCTCTTGAAGGTTTTGTTTCTGTCTTTTTGAGCTTGTTTTCTGTGTTTTTGAGAGTTTGAGTTATTTCTATATTTTGATCCTCAAGCTCTGAGATTCTTTCTTCTGCTTGGGTAATTCTGCTTCCCATGCTTATCAGTTTATTGTTTATTTCATTCACAGTATTCTTTATTACTGTTATCTCAGATATCAGCTCCTTTCTAGTTTTTTCTTGAGTCCCCTCTATTCTTTTTAATCTCACCATTAATGTCTTGATGTCTAGGTTTGTATTTTGAGACCAGTTATTCTGGGGGCTCTACTTTGTTTGCATTCCAAAGTCAGTTTTCTCGGTGTCTGCCCTCCCAGGAGTCTGGGAGAAACCCATATTCTTCTTTTGGGTTTTCTTTATTTGTGTAGATTTTTCTCTCTCATCCCTTAGTGGATCAAGTTCCTGAGTTCTAATCTCCAGCCTCTCCCCTCTGTTTCTGTTGCAGGCAGTTAGCTTGTTGCCTGGGAGATCTGTGACAATGGTCTCCATTCAGCGTAGTGGAGGGGCTTTGTCTCCTGTTAATGACATCACCATGGGAAACGAGGTGGTGGCTCTGATAGGTGGGCAGGGTGATGCGATGTAAATATGCCTTGAAAATGGCGGAGGTGGTGGTTTTACTTTCACTTTTAGGGATGCTCCTGAGGGTCTCTAGGTGGGACCAGCTGCACAGCCGGGCGCTGGATCCGGGGTGCCACCAGCAGGCTAGGGTGGAGGAGAAGGTTGGGCATTCCCTCCTCTGGAGCTGGAAGCCTGTGATCGGCACCTTATGCCAGCTTGGGGTTCTGCCCCCTTACACAGGCTTGTGGTCATGCACGCCGAGTGCCTCAGCCAGGGTGGGCCCAGGGCTTCAGATCTCCAGAGCTCCAGAGGGCAGGTAGTGGCTCTGGGTCCCTCCCAGGGCACTTTAGCCAAAAATGGGACCAGTATCTCTAAGATGCGGGTGCTCAGAGCCCCCCTGTGTGACCGGCAGCTTCGCGCTGGGTGCTGGTCATGACGATGTAGCCAGGGATGGAACTGGGATCTGGGATTTGGGATTCCCCAGCCAGCCGGAATCACATATAATGGAGCAGCCGTGGTCCAGCCACAATGTCTGGCCCTGTGTGGGACCAAAAGTCCCCAAGCCTCATACCAGTGTGGCTGGAGGTAGGCGGGAGGGTGCAGGAAGAAAAGTAATAGTCTTTTTGGGAAACTCACGTTTGGAGAATCTCAGGGATCCACCTATGCCACCGCCACTTTCAGTCGCCCCTGTAAATACTGATTTTAAAGTTGTATGCAAATAAACAGAGAAAATCAATTGTATAGGATTAAATAATCAAAGTAATTCAAAAACTTAAAGATTTAAAGTATATTAAATTTTCTGTACAAAGATACCCAATTGAATTTTTAAAAATCATGGCGACAAAATTACATGGGTAAATTTTCAAAAACATTGTAAAATATCAAATGGCATAATGAGAAACAGAGAAATGTGACATGACTAGTATTAATTTAAAATCATATAATGTTATTAAAAATCTTCTTTTTATTGGCCTGTATACAGGAACACATGCAACATACATACACAACATTCACAGGCATATGGGCTTTTACAGATGAATCCTGCCAAAATTGTTAGAAATTCCTATATTATATAAGTGGTTACAGAAAGCAGCAAAGGAGATTTTTAAAAAGCAAATAGAAAATGGGTGTAACAACTAGTAGAACACTGACACCAAAAGTGCAAAAACGAATGAGTGTGGTAAAAAGTAAAGACAATTCTAGATACTGCTGATATATTTACAAAAGTGAAACAGTTCTACACAAAATATTAGCCACCAAAAATATATTTGCTACCCAAATGCAAATGTATATTATAACAATATATCATAATGTAATAAGGTTTTTGCTAGAAATGAAAGAGGATTTCACATTGTCAATATGCTAATAATAGATTGAAACAGGAAAAAAAAACTTGATGTTGTTGAAAAGCCATTTGATAACTGTTACTTCACAATTATAGTGAAAAAAAGTGTTTTAGAAAGCTAGATATAAAAGAACTCCTTTTAAACTTTTTAGAGGCTATATAAACATTTCAAGAACATAAAGCAAACATCACATTTAATGGAAAAGCTACAGAAATTCTCCCCCTGACGGTTGAAGAAAAGACAAATATTCCACTTACAGTTGAATAATGACCTACTAGGTCAGCAGCTACTGGAAAACGAAGGACAAGATGGAAGCACTCGAAAGGAGATTAAATTGTCCTCATATATACAGATGGTATCGTGCAAATATTTAACTGGAAAACTCAGAAGCTTTACTAAACAAACCTCTGGAACTATTGTCAAACTCTAGCAAGATTGCTAGGTGCATGAACAACATTCAAAATCGAAGTCTGGCACTACAGCAGCCCTAATCAATTAGAAAATAAAACAGGAAATAAAAGAGCATGAACAGTAACCTCAGAAACTTAAAAAATGTCTGGGAATTAATCTACCAAACACTAAAGGAGTTTTTTAATAAAGATAATCTTAAAATTAGACTAAAGAAGCAGGAAACACACACACACAATCCCTGAACAGATGAAAGGGTTTTCTACTTCATGGAATGAATCATCGTAAAGATGTGAATTTTCCCTTTATGCAAATCCTAACAAATTTTCAAAGGAAATGGACAAACTGTTTCTAAAATTTTACTTCCAGCAATATGGAAGCCTGGATATTCTAAAATTCAATCTCACTGCCTAACTAGAAATGTGGGATACATTAAAATAAGTCTTTAAATACGGCTCCTAAGAAAGTGAACAAAATTGCCAGAGGTAGAAAAATGAAAAGGAGGTAGGATATTAAGTTTGCACACTGACCCTAAAGTCACAGACTCCCCTTGGGCATTTTTAACAGGTAGGAAGGTAAACAAGGTAACCATCCTAGAGAACAGTCCTACATGTATAGTGAAATTTGAACCCCACTCCTGGGTAAGAGCTGAGAGGAGGCACCTAGCTCTTTTTGTGATAACAAATGTTGAGATAACCTCATGCTCTCTATTGTAACAGAGAAGCAAAATTCAGGAAATTCATACAACGGAATACTATAAAGAAAACATATGTGAGTAAATAACTAGATAGCAACGTGGAAAGCTATCAAAGATAGTATAAGTGAAAAGGAAAAAGAGAGATTTGTAGCACAATGCATTTACATAAATTATAATCATAAGCACACAATATAATACTAATGTTCTAATTCGTGAATGTATCCAAATCAGTTGTTCTCAAATCAAGCCAGATATTAGGATAATCAGGTTATAAAACAATATACTCAAGACCTATGGATAGAGAGAGAGCTCTGAGTCATTGTGATTGACTCTGAACATTAATTTTTGTTTGAAGTCCATAGGTGACCTAATAGATAGACAGGTTAAAGAACCACTAATCTAAATAAATGTTACACTAAATATTCAAATACATGTAAAGATAATTAAATGCAGTCAAGTTCTGCTAGAACATTTGTCTTAAAAACTCAATTTGTTCTTATATGATTGACATATTAGGGACTAGTTTGAGATTAACGTGAATCTTACGTTTGTGTATGCCTTACTTTTTCTGCAAGAAGCATCAAATGTGTACAAAAACTATATTTTGTTACATAGCAGTGTAGGACTGCACAAAACACACACACTTCACAAGTTTACCAGCTACCCTAGTTTGTCTTATGTGATGAGCCCCACCTATTACAGCTGTCATCCATTTTCAAATAACCTTCACAGAATCTCAGAAGTGAGAGCCCTTCTCAGTACTCACTTCTTCAGGTCCTTTCCAACAATTTGTCATACGTACTATATTATGTAGCTCCTAATCATTTAACATGTGAAAATAGTGCTATCGTTTTCATTAGGTTCTTACTGTTTCTGTTTAACTGTGTCACTAAGTTTTAAGTATTGTATCCCTAACCATTTTTTTCCCACAGCCCTGTGGTTTTTTTCCATACTGTGGTCCTCTGAAGGGATACATATGTCGTGTCACTGCATGGGAGGTGATTGGATTGACACTGGGAGGCAGAGGAGTAAAACCAAATGTCAGGTTTCTTTTTCCAGATGAAAAAGCGTAATTGAATATCAGCGTCTATGAATAACGGAAAATGAAAAGTAGGTTTCGGGGCAAGCAAAGCCTAACATGGTAACCCCAAATCTAGGACGGCTTGTGCATAACACTTACCTAGTGCAAAGAAGTCACCCAGAGGTCTGGCAGGGAAAGACATTTGTTTATTAGATCTTATGGTCAGTAGAGAATTCAGGAGAATCTGCAGGAAACCACCCCTTGGGGCAGAACCACAAACAGATCTATAGGCAAGCCAGTCAATTAGTCAAATTTCTATCCAGTGTTTACAACGACATTGATTACACGTGATGACTATATTGCTTTCAGCTTTGGTTGATCACCTGCCTCGTATAACTCATTGTTGGGAATGTGCACACCCTTCAGAGACCAGAGGCTGCTCCCGAGGGAAGGGAAAAGGGGAAAGCGTCTACATCCGGACAATACCCCACACAAGGGAAACCAGAACAATGGGGTTCCAAGGACAAAGGTCTGCCTGGAACCAAGAAGGAATAAGTCCTCAACTATTCAGGGTGACTCGTTGGACAGTCTGAGCTTTAGCAAATAGCAGTTGCTTTCTGGTGACTCGTTGGTCAGTCTGAACTTTACACTTACCAGAGAGCATGTTTAAAAGAATGCTTGGGGTCAAGAGAGGGCAAATTGGGAGGAATTTAGACATATTGCTGGACCGATGCTAGTAATGTTTAACAACTGACTGTCAGAGAGAGGGAGAAAGTTGTGATTTATAAAAGAGTTTTCCAATATCTGTGTTGTAAATATTCACACCAGGGTTGATTTCAAACTGCCAATATGACACCTGTGAACGTCAACTTGGGATGAATGCTCACAATTGTCCCTAGCAAGCCAACAGTTCTGGTACATCATGTATATAATATTGCTGTGAGACAGCCCCTTGATGTTAACTCAAACAGGAGAATCCTAGATTGGTAGGTGTGAGAAGGGCTATGAACATGTGTTTATAGGTGACAGCCAGGATCACAGAAACCCAGGCAAACATGCAAGGAGATGACTAGTGGGTCTTGGGTAGGTTGCAGGAATGATATTAGCTCTACATGTTAACTAAACACTGTAGCTGGCCTCAGAGAAGGCTGGCTGGCAGGTGGTAAGCTCCTCTGTCTACACCAGCAGCTGGAAGTCCTGAGAATCAACCCCTCACTGCCCCACTCACCCTGACTAGATCTCTCACACACACAAACACACACACACACACAAATGCAGCCATCACAACTGTGGCATAGTCCTGAGAGGACAATGTTACTTGCTTCTCCATCCAATAGTCTCTGCTTGAATGAATCCCTTGGGATCTCTTTGGACAGTTACTATATTAATTCAGTCTATAATGCTTGGACATCACCCCAATCTAAGTCCCTCCAATATCAGTGAGCATTTTGTCTTCTGGTCTAACTTTGCCCTGGAAATTTCTACTATACTCTAGAATACTTGCTACATAGAAATCCAGACCCATCACAATGTCCTCTAGCTCCTCATAATTGGGTTGCCTGTTGTTTCTCTGATCCACCCACCACCCATTTTCTCTTCCTCGCTTACTTAGCTGTTGCCCTTGCCTTGCTGCCTGTTCCTAAAACACTTCAGTCTCATCTGTCATCCCATGGCCTTCACTGTCGCAGTTCCTGCTGCCTGATACCTGCAGGGACCAGTCTTCCATTTTCTTCAGTTTCTGTTTGAATTGTTACCAAACAGTCATCGGGCTTACTTTCCAGATACACTAGAGGTCAATATCAAGGTACTGGCTTTTGAGAAAAGGAAGTCTTTATCGTGAATTGACTGGCAAGGACAACACTCAAATCTGTCTCCCTGAGCTGGAGGCTGGGTAGGTTTTATAAGCATAAGGTAGCTAGGCATGATCTGCTTGGATTTGGCAATGTGATGCTGGGAGGCATGATCTGATGGAATCCTGCAAGGGGGTGACCCCACAGATTCATCTGATTGGATCCTGGATCCTTCCATGTGGTGTCCCCTTCTTATTTCAGTCCCCGCTCCTCAGTCCAAGAACTTAGGTTCCTACTGTTGTTGCATTCTTGGTTCATCTGGACATGTTCAGGTTACGTGCCCTTCAGCATGGGGGTCCATGGCAACTGGAAAACAACTCACAACTTCATTACATAAAAGTTGAACCAGATTGGTCTCATGTGGTTACAAAATGACACAATCAGAATGTATTTTTCTGGACACTTATAAAATACTATCCCCATCTCCATCATTACTGTCCCTCTCCCCTACTTTATAGTGTTTCTGCCTTTCTGATACATCACATGCTTATTTATTTTCTGGCTCTGAGCAATGAAAGTGCAGCTCCCTGGCAGGAGGGACTCTTCTATTTTGTGTACTGCTATAATAGCAGCATCCAGAGAAAATCCTGACACACAGAGAGCTTCTTCTCAAAAATTTTTCATTGAATTACTGAATCTATCTCGATCTTTGGCTCTGTTCAAATAAATTTGCTTATGAGCACACTCCTTTATTAATTCAACAAATCTATCAAATATCTACAATGTTCCAGAGACTAGAGGGATAGTAATTCATAAAATACGTGATTTGTAGCATCTGCTATCGTCCCTCCCTGAGTTCCACCAGGATGACCTTGCTGCTAAATTCAGCAGATTATTTTCGGTCCTTTATATAGAATTTGGCGTTCGACCATTTTCTTCTTTTTACTCTTTAATTTTCTTTTTCCATCTCCAGCTGCTTCTCAACCTTCTTTGCCGTTTTCTCTCTCCTACCTAATCCCTAGAGTTGAATACTCCCTGGGAATTTGTTCAAATCCTTTGTCCTGTCTTCTTCCATATACTTAACCAGGCATTATAATTCCTCATCTTTAATTAACATGTATATGTTGATAGCATCAAAATATCTGGATTTAGCTCACATCACTATCCTATTCATGTATCAACAGTTCCAAGAACAGAGTCTAACACCCGGCAGGCTTTTACAAAATATTTGCTGAATAATTTAAGCGATATTTCCCCCTGAGCTCCAGAACTAAATATTCTCTTTGAATCTCCACATGAATATCCCATAAATACTTCAAAAGCTTCAAGTTCCATAGAAAACCCAATATCTCCTCTCCCAAACTCCTCTATCTTTTGTTTCTTTCCTTCTGAGTTGAGCTTCCACTAACCGGCATGTCCACACTAGAAACCCCCACATGATTTTTCATCCATCCTTTCTTTCTCAACCCCCACATTCAGTTGGTCAACAAGTGCTATTGTTGTATCATCTAATAGTCATTCAGATCCATCCAATGTTCTCCAAGTCCCATTGCACATGCCCTGGTTCAGGGCACCATCTTGAACACTACCAGAGTCATCCCAAACGCCAACAAAAACGTGGCTTAATACCTCCCACGGCTGCCTTAGCCTCAAGATAAAATCTAAAGTTTAAAAATTGTATTGCATGGTGCATAATATGTTCCATACATCTCCATTCATGCCAGTCATTCGCTTTGTGTTGTGATCTCTTATTAATACCCTGAATCCAGTATTTCCTTGCCAGTCTTTATCTACTTTTCCCTTTGTTTGGAAGTCTTTTTATAGTACTCTATGCCTGCTCTCTTTGTTTTAAAATTCTACTCATCTTTAAACTCTTCATGTTTCAGCTTAGATGTCAAGAAATGTAAACGTTCCTTCTGTTTCCCCAACCCTCAACTTGCACTCTCCTATGTGACCCTGCAACATCTCTCTTTATAACACGTATCCTAATGAATTTTAGCTACACATTTACTTATCTGTTTCTTGCCTTGGCTTGTAAGGATCTTGGGAGTTGACATCTTGTCTTCTTCACCCTTGTATTCCTATTGTGTCAGTATGATGAATAGCACAGACACCCAAATATTTTTAAATTAATGAATAACTGTAGTCACAAACATGAAATTTATTAACCATATTTTCAAAATTGATTTGAACAAGTCATTTCACCTGGAAAGACACAGGAAAGAGAACAGTGTTGTAGACTGGAGGCAGACAATGAAAGCTTGGATATACAAATAAAGTAAGAAGTTCAGATTCAAAACTGGAGCAGGAAAAGGAGCAGGCTTGATGTGATGCTGAGTTCCCTGTGTTTGTGCGTTTCAAACAGGTCAAGTTTGGTTCTTCCCTCTGATGTACTTCAGATTGCTATCAAGTGACTGCAATAGCTGTCAACAATGTATTAGATTCGATTGCAATTCTCATATTTATACAGGCTAGTTCAACAGAGCATTATTTTTATGATAAATTATTTTAGCCCACATATATTACAGCTAACTTTTACTTTCTCAACTCGGAAACACTACTAATGATATTAAGAGAAAAGATCTTTAAAACTTATTCTGATATATCTTTTTTCTTTCTTTTTTTATTTTAAAAATGTGGGGCACAATTCAGGGTTAGGTATACAAATGGTCATTCTGTAGGTATCCTTGTGGACGAGGTATGCTCCCCAGCCCTCCCCTGGCAGTTTCCCACTACTGTCAATCCCTTTCTTAAAGTGTTATAATTGTTCAAGTTTTGCTTATGAGTGAGAACATGTGGTACTCAGTTCTTTGTTTCTGACATATCTTTGTAGAGTTTGCAAATTCATTCTCGGCATTGCATTAGTCAGAGTCCCAGAAGGAAATTGAGAGTACATTCAAGTCGAGGAATTGAGAAAAGCAGGGTGGTACTACTTACAAAGATGTGTGCAGGATCGAAGGAACCAACAAGAAACAGTCATTACTCCTTAATCTGAAGTTGGGAGAGGAAGAAGCAATTATTGGGCTCTCAAGAGGTGAGCAGAATAGAGAAAACTAACTGACACCACTGAGCCACATTCAGAGAATACACCAGCCAGCCTGCAGGAGCTAGCAGGAGAGAATGAGGAGTATATTCCCTAGCCTTTTTCTATTTTTCTTCTTGTAGCCCCTTGCTATTAGCACTCATTGGCGTAAGCCAACTACAAGCCTAAAGACAATAGAACTCACTTAATTTAGTCCATACAAATAGGCCTCCTAGAGGAAGAGGCAGAAAAGAAAAGGGAATTCAGAAGGTCTGGAGGGAGGAACAGAATTATATTGCACTGGAAACTTTCTAACTTTTTAAATTTTAAAAATGACCTAAAATCATATCTGAAGACGAATGAAATTTTAAAAAGTCAAAGCCAAATATGAAAGTATTCCTGTCCATCATTTTAGACATATGTATTCAATGTGCAGTTCTGCACAAAGGCATAGTAAATTATCTGGGCACTTATCTACAATATGGGATGTGTAATTTTAATAAAAGCAGTGATGTATGATTAAAATGCAAATAAATAATTCTTCATAAGATTCTAGGCATTGCCAAAGTTCTGAAGCAAAATTTAACTTTAAAGACATAAAGTGCTGAGATACAATTCAAAAGTTACCACATACACAAGATCAAACTAATGCTATTCTGTAGTCATATCAATAATGGTCATGTTACTTTGCTCTGCTGGGTAACTTTTTACAAATAAAAGAAAATGAAAAATCTTAGTAGAAGCAATTTTGCTTGTCTATTAGGAGATATGAGCTGGGACTTTCAGAGTTTACCAGGAAAATTCATGAAAATATATTTCTTTAAAAAACATCAGGAGGGAGTCCAAAAACAAATTTCCTTTTGAACAATTTTTCTAATGGTTCCTGTTTTCATCCAATGATTTAAGGATTTACTTTGTAAATTAAAAACGTGGATTCATTTTAAATTGATGTTTAAAAGTAACGTCAAATACACTTTCTTATCATTGAACATATGTATATCCCTGATAATTTTCAATATTTCTTTTAACTTTTTGTTTTCTCAACCCCCACTCCTGCCAATGCAGATAAATTTAGGGTTTAAGGGTAGCAAGTTCAGATCAGAGAGTCAAATTTTGAGCTGAAGATTTTCAAAGTGCTCTGATGAAATACATGATAGAAACAATAATCTTCAACATCAAAGCAAGTCTCTTGTAAATCATGTGATTGCTAACAAAGAAAAGAGTTGGCACATTTTAGGGAACAAAACCGGGAAGATAAAAACCATATGTTATGGCATATACAGTGAGACTATGGTTGGAGTGGAAGACAACTTCTGGAAGCAACACAAACAGCAGAGGAGCAGGAGGAGACACTTTTTCTTCTCATTCAGGCTTGGGCTGATTTTAACAGCCCTGCCCTGCCCCCACCCGTTAAGACAACAGCAATTTATAGCTCTAGGGCTGTTCACATTGCAAAGTTCTCTGTTCTCTTCCATCCCAGAGACAAGCTCTGCTTGTAAATGTGACTTTGGGTAGATCAATGAGTTCGTGCCTATCAAAAGATCGCGTACAAATGTTCATAGCAACCTTATTTGTGGTAGCCACAAACTGGAAACAAACCAAGTGTGACCCCACTGGAGAATGGATAATACAATTGTGGGGAGTGCCTACAATGGGGCACTCCACAGCAATAGGAAGGAATAGAAAATAGTGGTCTCTACTTGCGCCGTGGCTGAATCTCACAGCCATAGAGATGAGGGGAACATGAAAGACAGTACACTGTATACCTTCAGGGATGTCCCCCAGAGGTGGAGCTAGACAGAAAATCCAGAGAAGGAAGCAGAGGTCTCAAAGCAGATGTAGTAGAAGGAAGAGGGAGGGAGAGAGAGGAATCTCCTTGTAGCACAGATCTCGTTTCAATTCTCAAAATCATCCTTCCAAAAACTTTCCATGTATGCCTCCATCGTATGACTTTTTAAATAATGCATCTCGGTTTTTTAAAAAATGGTACTATATATATGTGTATACTATATACATATATATATATATATATATATATATATATATACGACTATATATATATATATATATATTTACTATATTTACTATATACACTGTTGTCTATGCCTTGCATTTATAATCCATCTGGGATAGCTTTTCATATAAGCATGTACAGCTTTACTTTTAAAAAAAATAACTATGCGCATGACATTCTCTTTTGTGGAGGCACAATAATTTATGGAATTATGTTTTGCATTGATAGGTACTTAGGTCACTTCCAGTCTTCCCAATTATAAACAAGAACATCCTTATAATGTAATGTATATGTAATGAACATCCTTATATATTCATGTTTAGGCATCTTTGTGATAATATTTTAGCTTAAATTTCTAAATGTGAAATGGAAGGGATATTTTGAGGTTTGACAAATTTTGTCAGGTTCCTTCTAAAGACCTGGCAAAATGTATACTCCTACAAACAGCATTGAAGTGTCTGTTGCATTCAATTTTAGTAATACTATGAATTATCAAACTTTATTTTATAGTTGGAAATTGTTATGACCCTCATTTTATTTGCATTTCAGCAATTACAAATTTAATAACTGCAATTGACAATATCTTCAAATGTTTTTAAGTCTTAAGGCTTAATGCCATTTATTTGCCTATAAAAATTTTTTTATATACTATCCAAATATATACTGGGTTGTTGGTCTTTCGCTTACTGATTCATAAAAGCTAATTAGCTACTAAGGAAATTAATAACTTGTCACATGTTGCAGATACTTTATGGAGGTTAACATGAATTTTTGGGCTTAATTTGTGTTTGCCATATTGTGATTTTAAGTTTCAAGCAACAAAATTTATCAGAATCTGTTTTACGGATTCTAGAGTTTGTATTGGCCTTAACAAAAAGATTTTCCCTTCAAATATCTATATATATCCTTGTTAATGTTTGCCCAGTGCTTTGAGGATCTATACAGTACACTAAGAATGTGTATCCATTCGCAGTTTATTTTGGAACAAGAGATGAGATAAAAATCTGGCTTCATTTTTATCTCAAGGCCATTTTATTGAAAAATCCATCTCTTTGCCACTGATTTACAATGGTACCTCTATAACTTGCAGTAAATTCCCAATAGTCACCCATATAGAATGGAGCTGTATGGGACAGCACTGACACTTCCCCACAGGATTGCAGGAATCATAAAAAAAGCAACAAGGACCTCAAGAAGCAGAAACGTAAGCTTCTCATCCAATCTTCAATGCACACAGGAGACAGTTAAACGCACCCCCAAACCAAAGGAGAAAAAAACGGAAGTGTTTCCCACACGATTTCAGGAGGAACTTGCAAAATAGAAGGTCCGAGGATCGAAGTTCAAACACCCCACATCTTTCATCTGCGGCTCAGGGGGAATGGGTGCAAAAGTGGTGGGAGCTTTTGTGGACCAGATGTAGGTTAAAGAAACAGAAACTGAGGAAGCACCCATGAATCCTTATGTGTTAAGCTCAATATAGATTGAGTTGTGTGTGTGTATACATGTTTGTGCATACAAGTCTGTATATGCATGTATATATCTGGATGTATATGTGTGTATATATGCGTGCATATGTAGATGCATATGTTTGTGTGTATATATGGGCATGCATATATATGCATGTAGGTGTGCGCATGTTTTTATGTGTTTGTGTGTATAGCTATTGCCCAGATTAAGATACAAATCATTTCCAGCAGCCAGCAGGCTCTGCAGTCCTCCCTCCTAGTTACTATCTGGACCCTGACACTGTTCTATGTGCATGTTGGTTTTGCTGAACCTGATCTATACTATGACATGAAATTGTGTAGCCTACCATCCTTCAGGTTCCATT
This sequence comes from Cephalopachus bancanus, assembly GCA_027257055.1. Classification (NCBI taxonomy): domain Eukaryota; kingdom Metazoa; phylum Chordata; class Mammalia; order Primates; family Tarsiidae; genus Cephalopachus; species Cephalopachus bancanus. The sequence continues at coordinate 12,225,445 of JAPVLO010000001.1, read as the reverse complement.
CATCCCGATTGTTGTGAGACTCGGCCGTGGGGCACGCAGTAATGACGATTTCCTTTTCCTTCCCACTGCTGTGGAGCGTTCCATGGTATGCCCATACCCCGTTTGTTTGTCAGTTCTCCGGTGGGTGCTCGCTGGACTTGTTTTCAGTTTGGGGCTGTCACAAATAAACACTCTATGAACATGTGTACACAATCTTTGGACAGACACATGAACTCATTGATCTAACCAAAGCCACATTCACAGGCAGAGTTTGACTCTGGGATGGAAGAGAACAGAGAACTTTGCCATGTGAGCAGCCCTAGAGTTGCAAATTTCTGTTTGGTGGGGGCAGGGCGGAGCCGTTGAAATTACTTATAGCCCAAGCCCGAATGGGAAGAAAAGGTGTTTTCTCCTGCTCTTCTATCTTTCACGTTGCTTTTGAAAATTAAGTCTTCCAAACTATTATATTTCTAAATGGATGTTGTTGGTAGCTTTGCAAGCTATTGATTGTATCTATTAATTTTTAACCCGTCACCTTAAGCTTTCTTATACGGTTATTTCATCTAATAATTTCAGTTCATTCTCTTGAATTTTTCTCATTGCTTTCCAATGATACTGTGTGTACTGCTTTAACATTTTATTGTACTTTTCTCACCCTCTTCAATAAATGCCGTAGGCTAGTTGTTCTGAACATTACATAAAGATTACAATTGATGTTCTTGGTTATTTTCTGACTTTAAGAAAAATGCTTTTTGTCTTTTACCATTAATCATTATGCTTGGTTTTGATTTGAGATATGCTCTTGTAAATTCTTAATGTATTAATAACTTTTATAAGCCATGATGTAGAATATTATCAGTTAGATTTTCAGCTTTTATAAAGATGTTGCTTTTTCTCCTTTAATATATTAATGTGTTATACTGTATTAATTTATGTCTAAAAGAAAGCTATTAGTCTATTCTCCTAAAAGTGTTTTGGTAGTTTTTTTTTTTTTAATATTTTCTAAGATCAATTTTTGACATATAATCTTTTTCTATGTAATCATTTTTTCATCCAATTTGTGATTTATTACCTTAGAGATTAGCAATGTAATCACATTTAACTATTTTCACTTGTTTTGTATTCCTTTACTGTTCTTATTTTATATATTTTGTCTCACCTTGTGATTAAGCTATTTATTCAATTGCTGTTATTCTAATAATCAATTCTTAAAGTTATGTGTTAGTTATGGACTTTGAAGCTTTTCGCTTATCTCTTTGCCTTGCAGTTCATGGAATTATTTTAACTGTTAGAATAAGTGTCTTATTTTGCAGTTGAGTTTTTCTGTTGTTTTCATTCAAAATGTATTTTATTCCTTGCGTGTTTTCTGATATTTGTTCATAAGCTCATATTTAACTTTTTTTGGTGACGATCCTTTCAGGCCTTTTTAAAAATTGTGATATTTGTTCATAAGCTCATATTCAACTTTTTTTGGTGACGATCCTTTCAGGCCTTTTTTTAAAAATGTGCTTTTTCAGACAGGAATCGTCCTTGTTTTGCCAGACTTCTAGGTTCACCACCTCCCTGAGATGACATGAAGTTAAATCCCTTGTACAGGTATTTCACAGACATGTGGTAATGTGAATTCATGTTGAAAACTGGGGGGTTTCTAGTTTTGAGGGGATTTTTGTTTCCTTTTGCTGAGAATGACTGTCTTCCCCAGCCTTTTGTTGTAGCACAAATAAAATATGAATCTTTCCTTTCAATAGTATCTGAGTTTGGAAGACGAAGTGTGTGGTCACTCAATATGGAAGCTATTCCAGGTAAATTCCCTTTCTCTCCTCTTTGATTTAGCTGAGTTTTTTGTTGTTATTGTTTTTGTCTTGTTTGATTTTTTTTGTTTGTTTTTTGTTTTGCTTTCCTGTGCTGAGGGTGTGCTAACTCCTTAGGACCACTTCTATTCTGGGGGTTTTGATTCTATTTCCAACCTAAGGTGGCCCTAGACTATGTTTCCCGTCTTCTGTCTCCCTCACCTATGTAGTCATTAAAACAAAATCTCACAGATACAAGAGCCCACAGCCCAAACCTTGAAAAAGACATTTGCTAAGAGTGTAGTGTATATAATTGGTGCAGTATTGATGGCACTGGATTTGTGATAGTTGTAAGCCTTTATCTAATATTGAACATTAATATTATAAAATGCCCCTTTTTATTTTTTGTTTTTGCCTTGAATTCAACCTTGTATGAATAATCTTATTATCCCTGAGCTATTTTTGACCACATTTATCTGTCATTCATTATTTTCCTTTTATGTCCATTATTTATTTACAAGTATTTTCTGGAATGCATTGCTTTGTATATATATGTTTGATTTCTGGGTTTTTTTGGTAAAGTCAGAACAATTTTCCTTCAATTGCACCAATTATACACTACACTCTAAGCAAATGTCTTTTTCAAGGTTTGGGCTGTGGGCTTCTGTATCTCTTCTGTCATTTACAATAACTGATATGAGAAGCAAGTTTGATCTCAGTTTTATCATCTTCTTTATATTTTCTTTTCCATTTTCTTTTGAATGATTCTTCTACTTTTTTAAATTTTTTTCGTCATCTCTGTTATTAATTTGGTGTGTGTTTGTATGTGTGTGTGTGTGTGTGTGTGTGTGTGTTTCATTCTTTGTGTTTAGAAGAATTATAGTCTGGGTTTTTTCCATCTTAAATTTTAAAAAAATTAAATTGTTTGCTATGCTTAAAAATTAGGCAGTGGACACTGATGAACCATAGCAAGAAATAAAGATATATTAATCTCTATGTTTCTTTATTTTCCAGATGAGGACATTTAAGCATTACAAATTATTATTTCTCTTCATTTATTTTCATTTTCCCAATATCAATAATATAATTGATTATGTTATCATAATTTGCTTTTTTTAAAAAACAGACTCATTTATGCTTTTAAACTTCTATCAGTTATCAGCTTTCGGTGAGCCTATTGATTTTTCACCATCATGGACACAAATATTAATAACATAAACATTAATACACTCCTCTCTTTCACTTCTCTTCCCTTTCCTATTGCAGACTAAGTTGATGTGGTGTTATATTGTTTATACCATTTATTTCCTTCTCCATATGTTTCTTCAGTACTGGATTCAATGCTTACCACTTTAATCTTAAAATCTTCATTCATCTCCTTGATGGCTGATTTTGTTATTAAATGTTCTTCTTTCAACAAGAGTACATAGTCTCCAAAATATGGATCTTTGAAAGTGTCTTTTATTACTTTGACTTTTGAGTGACACCTGACTGATTAAAGCATTTCAAGTCAGGCAAAGTGGCTCATGCCTGTAATTTCAGCATTTTGGGAGACTGAGGGAGAAGGATTGCTGAATCCAGGAGTTTGAAAACAGCCTCAGCAACATAGTGAAACCTCATGACTACAAAAAAATTTAAAAACCAACCTGGCTTGGTGGTGTGCACTCAGGAGGCTGAGGCAGAAAAATCACTCTGAGCCCTGGAGGTCGAGGCTGTGGTGAGCTGTGATCGTCACCTTGGGTAACAGTGAAACCTCAACTCAAAAAAAAAAGAAAAAGAAGGCATTTCAGCACTCCTGCCCTCTACCTCCCTCCCGGCATCTAGATGTGGCCCAGTGAGATCATTACGAATAGCAGGTAATAAGCAGAAATCTGCTGGGAAGAGGCGTGTGGTATCAGGAAGACAAAGGATAGGCAAGATATCACCAGGTCTTGTCCATTCATCTTGCTTGAACACAATCAATAAATGACAGATGAGTTTGATGACAGAACTGGCTTTCTGGAACTCTTTCTTCTATTTAGAAAGATAGGAAGGTTGAAGTCACATTTTCCAGAATCCCTTGCAACTCATTCTCGCATGCAGATTTGACTCCACCAACTAGAGATACTTAAAAGTGTGAACAAAGGCTGAATTAGAAAATATTAAAAGTCAGCATAATTATCACCAATGAACCTGATATAACTCAAAATGAGTTGGTCATTTGAACACAACCAGTATTAAATATGAGGTAAATGCATACATCTCTAATACATTTCTGCAAGCTGAATTGCCTTTAAAAGAGTTAACCAACCATTGAATTTTAAATTAATAGAAAATTATTTTATTCAATAGTTCTAAAAGGTGAAAAGATACAATAGCAGAAAGTGAGCTTTGAGTCCCTTTTGTTTCACATGGACATAAATAGGATTAGATACTGGAGTGCTAAAAATAGTTTTGTGGGTTTTTTTTTATTGTTTTTTGTTCTTTTAAGTGTAGGTTAAAAATACATCAGAACAACACAGGTTTTAGTAATATTAGTCCCCCAAATCAAGAAACATGTGGATAACTATAAGGCAACCTATTTTTTATGTGAGCTTTAGTAATCTTGGAACCACTTATAGAACCACTAGATAAACAAGAAAAAAGAGCTCACAGAGAAATGTAAACTTCTGTCCAACACTTCTAGCACAGGGAATTCTTAAAGTGGTTCTCTGATATGATTGTATGACATATTTAAATAATGAAGCACCAAAGATAATTTTAGTCTTTTAGAAATGTAAATTGTTCAAAATAGATATTATTAATCCCACAAATATTTACTGAGCATCTGATATGGTCCAAACAGTAGGCACTGAGAAAGCAGTAGTGAATGAGAGACTGTTGTCAAAAATGTCCTAGCATCTGTTGTTCCCACATTTGTGCCCATGTGACCAGTGGTCAGGGCTTGCTTTTGAGGAAGAACATGCGGTATTCAGTCTTTTTTGTTTGTTTCTGTAACAGTTCACTTAGAATGAAGGTCTCCGGCTTCATCCATATTGCTGCAAAGGATGAGATTTTGTTCTTCTTTCATGACTGTGTAGAGAATGAGATTTTGTTCTTCTTGATGACATTCATTGGGTATATGTACCATATTCCCTTTAGTTGCTGGACACGGCTAAAGGAAGGAGGGAGGGAGGAGGAAGGGAGACAGGGTACTGGCACACAGCCACCCACTGGGTACCAAGTCCACTCGCAGGGGGAGATATGGCTCACCAGAAGCCCAAATCTCACCTGTACACAACTGCCTTATGTAGTAAATCCTCATAGGCACCCACAACTCTAAATTTTTTTAAAACCATAATAATACAATGAATAAAAATTAATTCCTACAATTATTATGCTACTAAAATCAGAAATAATATTTCTGAAACAAACACATGACACGCCCCATTATCTCAGATAGAAGGATAGGCAAAGGATAGGCAAGATATCACCAGGGACGTGTCTGAGCTACTGCTGTCCTTCCTGTATAACACCCCCCCTTGCCCTCAGAATCCTCTGTGAAGTGCATCTGATTTGTTCTTTTCACTTCTCCCAGCAGAGCTGATCTCCAAATCTTTTCTCCTAAGAAACTCCTTCACAGCATCTCCTGGGCCACACCTTAGGAAACACTGGTCTGGTGGCCCAGTTCTTCTGGCACTCTGCTTCTGAAAACAAAGAAGTCTTTTCCCTGTTAGAACAGATTAATTCATGTTGAACCTAAATAAATAAACAAACAACAGGAGAATGGTCGCTGTGTCTCTATAGAATATTTGAACATTTAATTCAGAGATAACCATAAGCAAAGCAAAGTTGTTTACAAATGAAAAGAGCATGCAAGTGTTGATTAAGAGCATCATTGGGTATTAACATGCAAATAAGTCTAACAAATTCTGTATTAAAGAAAGAAGCTGCATATTTTAGGATTTTTACTAATTTAAGAAGCTTTGCAGGTGCCTTTTCTCCTTAAGAATTCATCTAAAATTAGTATCTTAACCAAGCAGAATCTGAATACATTATAAAAATAAAAGAATAATTGTCTTTTGCACAGTAAATTTGCATTTCTTTTTCTTTTCTTATCTTTTTTTTTACATTTTTTTCATCAAACTAAATATATGCTAAGTTCTGGATCCAGGTTTACATAAAAGCTAATAGCTATAGCTGGTACAGATTATGATAAAATATCCGTTTTTTCCCTGCAATTTATAAAGAGTACTGAACTGAAATATAATTCACTAAGACAGCAGGTATAGTCAGTCTAGCAAAAGCCTTATCAGTTTCCCTATAAAAAGGAATTGATTTTATTATAGTAGCAAGAACTTGATGTGTGAATTTTTTATATTTATTTTAAAGTCTCTTTTTAAATTCAAATGAACAGAAAACCAAAAATATCTTATCTAATAGTAGGAACATACTAATGCTTACATTATCTTTTTTTATCATTTTCTAAAAATATTTTGCAACTGATATTTCAAATGTCTGACTTAGTTATTAAATATGGGATTTTTCGAGTTTTCATACAATGTGTTCTAAACAATTTATAATTAAGATATTATTCATAACAGTAAGAATAGAATCACTGATTTTTTTTATGTTGTCTTTTGAGGAGAGCCAAGGTGAATTTGTCATTCCTAGCTGTACTCACTTTTGTCCAACAACACAAACCCGCTAGACTTGTAAGCCACTGATACAGTGTTATCTGGCTACTCATCACACCTTTTATTAAACTGATCTCAAAATTAGTATCTAAATGTAGATACCTCCTTGTTAATGAATATTTTAAAGAAAAAGTGAAAATGATGACTCAACAGAAGCTTATTGATTAGAGAAATGCTACAAATAACTGAACTGTGCAATTAGTTTGGGCTTAAAAATCTTTTCAATGTAAAAAAATAATCATTGTTATCCATATACGTGGACTCCGAGAAGATCTGATTTGTACCAGAATCGTCAGCTCACATTTTGTAGGGGGTAAATCACGCAAAACTAGCAGAGTAGAAAGAGTGTCCAATGGAACTTTGTTGGTTGGTATGTTTCCTTGAATCATATTTATTTATTATTGTTAAGATGGAGGAAAGTCATGCAGGAACTGAGGTAGAGATTCTGAATGAAGAACTTTCCTCCTCTAGTGGCAGGCACTGCATGAGCAACAGATGGAACACCAAGGATAACACATGAACTTATTATGTTACCCATTGGAGGGTGATCTAAGCCTGTGCTAGTATTGTTCAGGACCTCACCAGACTCCATTGCTCCATCCTGGCATCAGCCAGGGTGGCACAGGCAACCACAGGGAGGGTCAGAGAGCTGGGTGAGGACATGCCATTGGTTGGCTAAAATCCTAGTGAATTTACCCAGGAATAAATATCTTTCTGAAAAATTAAAGTAGTTGTCAATAAAGAACTTTGAAATTGGATACTCTATGAATTCAAGATATGTTGCCAATTTTTAAAGGATATCAATGTTTCTGGCCTCAAAACTGTGGGCATAGTCAGAAAAAAAACTACTGTGCTTTCAATACAAAAGCACATTGAAATAGAAATAGATAACACATCTTTATATATTATTGTTTATGGAGATATAATTCACACACCATTAAATTCAATCTTTTAAAGTGTGCAATTCACTGGTTTCAGTACTTTCACAGAGTTGTGTGACCATTACCACAATCTAATTCCAGAATAATCTCCTCACCCCAGACATATCCTATCCATTAACAATCAATCCTCAATTGCTTCTCCCCTGGGCTCCACACAAGCACTAACCTATTTTCTGTCTCTATTAATTTGCATGTTCCAGACATTTTATGTAAATAAATCATAAAATATGTGGCCACAAATTTTATCCTTTCAATTGAACTTAATCTTGAATAGAAGAAAGGTATCCTTTTGCTTTAGTTCACTGTCATAGTACTATTTTCTTTTACAAAATTTTATTATAAGTTAGTTCATGAATAAGAGATGTGTGGATCAATTGGCAAAAGCACACATTGTGATGGTGAAAATCCTTTAAATTTCACAAAGTTTAAAAAATCTAGTATTGATTGTCATTATTATTTCATTTTTCTTATTTTAAAACCAAGTATTCTAAAGTATCCCCTCGTGATTCTATTGAATAAAAGAATTTTAGGTTGACTAATTTTTCCCATCAAATTTCTTCAGTTGCCTAGTTGTTTAAGGGTATGCAGAGATAATCAAAATCAGTAAAAACAAACTACTAACAAATATTAGTCTGCAACATATTATTTTAAAATAATGTATTTATTCTGTTTCTACTTGGCCTAACTATTGAAAGAAAGCAGTTTATTCTGACTGCTAGGATGAGAAAATTATGTATGAGAACCATGAAAGTTCTGCAGTGCAAAAAGAGGAATTGAATAATGACTATAGTAGAAAATTGCCACAAAATAGTAGACTTCCTCACATTAGCTTGAGAAAGAATAGGTGTGGTCATAATAGGTGCAAGAGGGTTTAGTTTGTTATTAATGGGAAGAAATCCCATGAGCAGTAATTCTCACAAACCAAGAGAGGAAGAAACATCTCCCATTGACTGGGCTTGGTGGCTCAGTCTGTAATCCCAGCACTTTGGGAGGCGGAGGAGAGTGGATTTCCTGAGCCTGCGGGTTCGAAACCAGCCCGGGGAACTTGGGGAGACCTTGTCTCTACAATAAAACAAAAAATAGCCGGGTGTGGTAGCAAGCATCTGTAGTTCTGGCTACTTGGAAGGCTGAGGCGGAAGGAACGCTGGAGCCCAGAAGGTCGACACTGGGGTGGCCGTGAGCGTTTGTGCCACTGCACCCCAGCCTGGGCAAAGGAGTGAGACTCCAACTCAAAAAAAAAAAAGAAAAGAAAAAGAAACATCTCCCATTATGAAACTGCCTCCTCATCAGAAGTATTGTCTACTCTATTTGGGGAAGTTCAAACTCTTCAACTTCTACTGATGTGAATGGAGAAAACATGAAAACAGTGTCTCAAATAAACAAGCAAAAGAAACACATGAGTCCTTACCTCTGCTCCAAATCTATTATTTTTCCTTTCTCTTCACTCTTTTTCAATCACACAAGAAAACTTTCCCTAGGAGAATGACAGTAGATTTGAATCAATGGCCTGTGTAATCTATGAGATTCCATCAACCACAAAAATATCATCCCCAATAGTATGCCGCAATGTTGCAGTTTTAATCATTAGCTTTACTATTCTTCTTCTTATTATTATTACATGAATATGCTATCTCAAATAGACAAATCTCTCAAGACAAACATTCAAGGGATGTTTTGTTGTCAACTGCCAGATGAGAGCACTGGACACTTAGAAAAAAGGATAGCTCCAGAGCGGAGATCCTGAAATGAAAACTCCTTTGGTTTGACTTACATTTATATTTCCATCTCCAGGAATTGTGCTATGCTCTGGGCGTACACGGATGATGAAGACAAAATCATTGCCTTTAAGGAACTCAGTTAATGAGTGATGACAATTATCCTCAAAAATAGCATGAACTCTAAAAGAGAGGTGTGTGCAAAATATTAGGAGGCAGATTTCAGTTCATAGGATCTTAGCACCAGGCCTGAGTCTTGAAGAATGAGGTAGCATTTAGCAAGGAAACAAGAAAGTGAGAGACATCTTAGATACAAGGAATAACTTGCGATGCAATGGAGAGAAAAATGTCAAGGTCAAAAAAATACAAATTGCTCAGTGTGCTTGGAGCATAATAAAATGTACAAGATTAGGAACAGTGAGGCAGGCAAGGGCTAGTTTATTAAGGCTTTTTGTGCTAATAAACGGAGCTTATGTAGTAAGTGAAAGACAGCCATTGAATTAATTTATAGACAAAAGTATTATAACCTGACCCATTCTTACAGAAATCATTTTAACAACAATTGGGTGTGGGTGCACTGAAGCCATCCTACCCAAGTGCTGTCCCTGGAAACCCTGACAGTCTACAAACTGCTTGTTCTGGTCCCACGCAGGATAAGAACCTAGCTCCAAGGCTCGGTGCAGTAACTCACATCTGTAATCCCAGCCATTTGGGAGGCCAAAGCAAGAGGATGACTTGAGGCCAGGAGTTTGAGACCAGCCTGGGCAACATAGCAAGACCATACATACCTCAAAAAAAAAAAAAAAATGGAAAAAGAACCTTGCTCCAGAATGTAAACCAACTGCTTCATTAAGTACACTATTTAGCTCACCTGACATCTAAAAATATATGCTTTTTTGAAGAAAATAGCAGTGCATGGCTTTACATTCTGACTCAAAGTCCTCCTCCCTTTGAGAACCAGAACTTTGGGTAGCACTGCTTAGATGTCAGACTGTAGTTCCATGCTGAGCAATAAGTTTCTCTGGATGGTGGAGACATGAGCACCGTAAGGGCATGATTAGGTGTATCTTTCTCAGTGTTCTACACCTACTTCTAGCACTGACCATATCACATGACAAGTGCTCAAAAAGTATTGCACTGACCAATGAATGGAAACAAGCTAGAATGTTGTGACTTGTTATGATATTGTTGAAATAGTCCAGGAAATAGTGACTTTCCATTTCAGGGTACTGTCAGTGGAAATAGAGGAAGAAAAGATATAAAGATATTCATAAACAAAAATCAACTAACACAAGAGTAATCAAAATTTTTGGATGTGGTGTGTTAGAGAGAGAGAGAGAGAGAGAGAGAGAGTGATCTAGAGAAGATGGATTATGGAATTTTGGCCTGGGGAATGGGATGAGTGCTAATACAGATTTTCTAGGTTGTACAGGAGGAATATCAAAGTTTAGATATCGTCAGGATTATCAGGTTTATTAAGAAATCATAAATATGTATCTTTGGCTTGCAAGAGATTAGAGTTACAAATGCAAATCTGGAAGTCACCACCAGGTGCAAATGCAGCAAAGACAGGAAAGGAGCAGAACCCTAGGAATATTAATGTTAGGAGTAATGTAGGAAGAGAATAGCCCACACATCAGACTAGAAGTAATTTTTTGCAGAACAAGCAGCAAAATTAGGTCGAAATTATGCCATAAAAGAAAAAGAGTGGAGAAATTTTCTTGAGGGTGAAAATGGTAAACAATTACAATGTTGCTAACTCATGTACAATGCAGTAATTTTCTATTATTGCATACATTATCAAAACTTAGAAGCTTAAAACATCTGTCATTGTCTCACAATTTCCATGGCTCAGGAGTCTGGGTACTGCCTAGCTGGGTCTTCTGCCCAGGATTCCATGATGCTGAAACCAAGGTATTGGTCTGACTGTGTTCTCTTTTGGAGGTTGATTGGGTAAGAGTCACTTCCAAGGTCATTGTGTTTATTAGTATTAATTCCTTGTGTCTACATGACTGAAGGGCCCCACTTTCTGCTAGCTGTTGGCTGGGGGCCACTGTCAGGTCCTAGAAGCAACCCACAATTCCTTGTTACATGGGCTTCCTCACTATGGTTTCTTACTTTATCAAATCAGCAAGGAGACTCTCACTGCAGTCTGCCAAAATGGAATCTTACATGTGGCAACATAATCATGGGAGTGATATCTCATCACCATTGGTTGGAAGCCAGTTTCAGGTCTTGCCTACACCCAAGGGAGGGGATTACAGAAAGATGTGAATGCTGGGAGGGGACAATCATTTAGCGTTCCCATAGAGGCTGCACGAAACACTCCACATGACCTGAAAAAGACTAAGTGGCTTGAATTTTCAGGGCATCATTGAATTCTAGAAGAATTTGAGTGAGTCAGTGGGGACAGAATGTAAATTATAACTGGTAAGAAAACAGAACTGGAAACGAGAAAATGGAGACAGCAAATATAATAAAGATTCCCAGATTCTTACCTATGAAGGGAGAAGAGAGGAAATGCCAACTAGCTGGTTAGTGGCCCCAAGGAACAGACCTGGGTGGTGTTTGTCTTAGCATCATCTCAGGGTCTGGTGAAGGGAAGCAGTTCAATAAGGATGTGTTGACAACAGTAGCCAGAGTGAAGAACATTTTGGAAATTGTTTATGGAGATGTTTAAGATGGTCCAAACTGAAATATGTCTTTAAATGGAAGAGAAGAAGTCAATGAAGAGGAAGAGGTTAAAGATGTAGGAGAAAGGGGATTTTCAAGGGATCAAGAAGCCATTCAACATGGGAGGCAATGGGGCGTTTGTATCACTCACTTTCTTATTAGCATCTGAAGCCATTGCTTCTCACTCAGGGAGAAAAGAGAAATAACTAAAAGGAGACCTTCTGGAGCCTATCACCCCATCTCTCAATGTCCAACATCAGAGCTTATATTTCTTTTTTTTAAAATTTCAGATTCAGGGACTACATGTGCAGGTTTGTTACATGGGTATATTGTGTGATGCTGAAGTTTGGGCATTTATTGAATCTGTCACTTAAATGGTGAGCATGGTACCCACTAGGTTGCTTTTCTGCCCTTTCCCTCTCTTTTTTCTCTCCCTCTTCTCTTTCAGGGTCCCCAGTGTCTGTTGTTCACACATTCACATATTTATGCCCATGTGTAGCCACTGTTTCTCTCTCACTTATAAGTGAGAACATGAGGCATTGGGGTTTCTGTTTCTGTGTTAATTCACTTAGAATAATGGGCTGTAGCTTTATCAACACTGCTGCAAAGGACATGATTTTGTTCTTTATAGTGGCTGTGTAGTATTCCGTGGTGTATATGTACCACATTTTTTTTATCTAATCCTCCACTGATGGGCATCTAGGTTGGTTTGGTTTGTTTTTGATATTGTGAATAGGGCTGCAATAAACATATGAGTGTAGGTGGCTTTTTGGTAGAATGATTAATGTTCCTTCAGTATATATCCAGTAGTGGGATTGATGGGTTGAATAGAAAATTTATTTTAGTCCTTTGACTGCTCATCTTTTTGTCTTCTCTTATTCCTATATGAACTGCCTAGGAGCCTAGCTAAGGTCAAGTGCTCTGCTAACCTACTTGAAATTATTCTCTCTTTTCTCAAAGACAGTGCCAGTAATTCTTCCCTCTCTCTTTTGCTCCAACAATTTTCCTCTTCTACAGTATCTTACCCATTAGCAGACACATACTTTCAATTCTCCCAATGGGACAAAAATAAAACAAACAAGAGACAAGTTTCTTTTTTTATTTTTTAAAACTCCAGTGACCTTCAGTTTTCTGTTTCTTCTCCCAGCAAAACTTCTGGAGACATTTTTGCTCACTATCTCTAATCATGCATTTATAAATTTTGTTTGTTTACTAGCAAATTTTAATCAGGATGGTGAAATATGAAAGAAAATTACCTCATATTTTCCAGTTGACATTTACAAAGTAGGGAAAATGCAAGGATAAACATAATTACTCCTTTAAAAAATTAACTTGATTTAGAAGGCGGTAACTACTACCACCTGCTCTCTATTTATCTGGAATTCTGAGGGGAACTATACTTATTTACAGCGACATCTTGGTGAATTTACTCTGTTGGGGCGAGTGGCCTCTCTCTGAGAGCAAGGACATCTCTGGCTGCCAGGAGGACAACTTCCCCAGGGCTGAGTCAGCTGAGTGCACGTCTCTGTGCTCTTTTCTTGGGTGTTGAGCCTTCTACACCAGACCTTTCAGAACAGGGATCACGTGCCAGACACCTTTGTATTCAGAGAAGTCACACTGCTAAGCTGCAGGTTTTAAATTGTCTACGTTTGGTTTGTGGCCTTAGCTCCCAAAGACGCGTTTGCCTCTCCCTTTGAATTTGAGGTTATGGTTTTATTTAAAATTAGATTTTAAACTAGTCAACACATCTCTGTTTTCTCTGATGCTTTCTTGCCAGAAGCATTGTCACCGTGGTTTAAATTTGACAAGCTTAAATCCTTGTTCTTTATATGACTGAGATACATTATTGAAAGAGTAAACTGGTACATCCTGTAGTTTTCTCTTTCTCCTCATTTCCAGCAAGTAGCCAGGATTTGTTTTTGTTTTTGTTTTTTTTTTGAGTTGGAGTCTCACTCTGTCACTCAGACTGGAGTGCACTGGCCACTCCCGGCCACCGCAGCCTCGACCTGCTGGGCTCCGGCGATCCTTCCGTCTCAGCCTTCCCAGTAGCCGGAATTACAGGCGCGCGCTACCACGCCCGGCTGATTTTTTGATTTATTGTAGAGAGGAGGTCTCTCTGCCCAGGCGGGTCTCGAACCCGTGGGCTCAGGCAATCCATTCACCTCAGCTTCCCAAAGGTGCGGGATTACAGGCTGAGCCACCGAGCCCGGTTGTAGCCAGGATTTGTAATTCTTCTCTAAATCCTTTCCCCCACGCCCCACCTCTCTGGGATGAAAGCAAAGGCAGCCTGTCTCTGCCTGTCTTTTGTAAAAGCCCAAACCCATGGAAGAGCCCACCCTAGGTTTTCTGGAGGGTATGGAGGCGAGAGAAAAGCCTTGGGAACCGGAAAAGAATGTGAGTAAATCCCAGGACACCCAGAAGGGAAGAAGGTCTGTGGGTCCTGGGAGCAAGGTCTCTGGCCAAGGGGCTCAGCTGCTTCAATGCCTCCTTGCTTGAGCTAGATCTGGGTACTTGTAGTGATTCCAGAAGCCCCTCCAGGCAGCTAGACTCAGATGGGAAGTTGCATCTGGGTACCTAGGGAGAACAGGTCCTTGGCGTCACCCAAGAATGCCCACTGGGGTCATGGGAACCAGGGGGATGTGTGGGGTGCTGTGATTTGGGCAGTCTGCTGAGTAGACTAACTTCCGATTGCCTGATGCTAAACAAGACACTGGGCTTTCCTATCCTCTCAGCCTAAAAATAAAGAAAGTTGAATTTCCCAGTTTCTGCTCAGACTCAAACATTATGAACACCAACATTTTATAAATATATATATATATATTGGGCTGCCCTGAGTTGGTGGACTGAGATTTATACCAGCTACATTTATAAAACTGTGCTGAATTTTGTTGATTTCTGTGCTCACTATTCTAATTACTTATACTATTTTATCCCAAACTTCTACTTCTATTGTTTTAGGCTACAGACATGCCCCGCCCCCAACCCCGAATTATTTTTCTAAATGAAGTTTAAAGCCAGATTCGGTGGCTCAGCCTGTAATCCCGCGTTTTGGGAGGCTGAGGTGAGGGGATTGCCTGAGCCTGCGGGTTCGAGACCTGCCTGGGCAACTTGGTGAGACCTCATCTCTACAATAATTTTTTTAAAAAAACCACCCGGATATGGTAGTTCGTGCTTGTAATTCTGGCTACTTGAAATGTTGAGGCAGAAGGATCGCCAGAGCCCAGTGGGTAGAGGCTGCAGTGGCCAGGAGTGGCCACTGCACTCCAGTCTGGGTGACAGAGTGAGACTCCAACTCAAAAATAAATAAATAAATAAAATAAAATAAGTGAAGTTTAATATGCAGCTCTTCTGTCTGAGATGACAGAAATCAGAATGAAGGGTAAGATATATTTCCATCTTTGATCTTGATCAATTTGAACATTTTAAAACATGGTTGAAATGATAAATGCAACCATATTTTATTTATTTCAGTATATCTTATTTATTAGCTGCCCATTATTTATTATGTAAAATGGTTGTCCCATATGGCTTCTTGATGGGCATAGAGTAGTTTCTTTCAATTTTCACTTTTCAAAACATCCTTGAAGATATTTTGTGTGTGTGTGCACCTGTATGAGCAGATAAATTTAGAAGTGTCCTGGCTCAAAAATACATTTTTCCTTTTACTTGTTTTTGCCAAGTCAACCTCCAAAAAGTTCGTTTAATTTATACTCTCCCCCGACCCATCAAAAAAAATTAAAAGCAGCCGGGCTCGGTGGCTCAGCCTGTAATCCTGCACCTTTGGGAGGCTGAGGTGAGTGGATTGCCTGAGCCCGCGGGTTCGAGACCCGCCTGGGCAGTGAGACCTCATCTCTACAATAAATCAAAAAATCAGCCAGGCGTGGTAGCGCATGCCTGTAGTTCCAGTTACTTGGAAGGCTGAGGCGGAAGGATCTCCTGAGCCCAGCAGGTCGAGGCTGCGGTGGCCGGAGTGGCCACTGCACTCCAGTCTGGGCGACAGAGTGAGACTCCAACTCAAAAAAAAAATTAAAAGCACACAGGTGGGGTAAAGTCAGGCCCCTAGCATAGAGGAGGAACAACTTGTGGTTGCAGATGTGTTCAGGGGAAAATGTTTAGTGTGCACTCTTCCCCGAGGCAAGCCAGGACTCTACGGGAGGGCGTGTTTCATTGTGGATGTTTCCAGCAAACAAGTCTTGAGCAAGTGGCCCTCGGGGTCCTGCTTCCTGCCGGGGTCTCTCAGTTGACTACCCTCCTCACTGATGCCTGAGGATTAGTCCCTGCTTCCTCCTGAATCCTTACTGCGGTGGGTAGATTCGAACTGGTTTACATCTCTGGTTTCCCGTTCTTACTCAGTTTTGACCCTTGTGAACTTTCCTTATTTACTTATGTTCAGCCATGCATGTAAGAAGATGCCTAGATGTAGGTTTCTTTCACCCATGTCAGCTCCGGCATGCCACCCTTTCTTTTTTCCCTTCTCGCTCTAATAAATTTTGTTTGAAAACTTAAAAAAAACAGGTATCTGAAAGTATTACTTGGTATTTTTTTCAGTATTTTTTAGAGAAAAGCTCATTTAGCTTTTTTGATTGGTCATATTGTCAGAGATAGAGACATATTATTTTTATTTTTTTACTTTGTAGCTGATGTCACACCAGCCATACATTTCTGCAAACTTGTCAATCTTTCCTTGTATAGCAAAGGTTACAGATGGGTGGCATGTCTGTTGGACAGTATGATATTTTGTAAGACTCTAGAACTAGGTAGGAGTTATGGGTTCCTTGTTTTGTCAGGGTTGGGGTTTTGTCACTGCCCTATTTACCTAAAGTTAGGGAATAATATATAGTTGAGCCCCAGAAAACACCTGCACACCAAAATGTATGTGTGTGTGAGTGCATGTGACCCTCAAGTTGGAGGGGAAACACGAAAAACTCTAAGTATGACTTTATTAAAATGGCATCAAAGTAGGTTTGGCCGGAATTTCTTCTTGGCTTTAATCCATGTCAGTTCATGTCTCCAGTATTTTTTAAAAGCATAAACAAATGACTATCAATTAGACAAATTTCAACCTAGACCTTTTGCTACTGAAGACTCAACTCCTCAGTCATTTAAATTTGTATTTAAAATGTCTAAAGTACTATAATTCCTGTTCTTAGAGGGTGTACACACAAATGTAGTATTTATGCATCCTAAACATAAAGTTCAATTGATCTAAATTTTTCTATGGCTGAGAAAACATGACATTAATGTAATAAAAATGAAAATGAGAAATCAAGATTACTGCTCATCACAGTGCCATCTATGTGTTTTGAGTTAGATCTGACCCTGTTCTCTTGTACTGACCACCATTTAAAATCATGACCCTTTATATGACTTAACCTTTTTAAATAACTTAAAACTAGAAGGTGGGTTTTTACATTGTTACATCAGCTACCTGGTCTACTGAGAACAGGCAGAGACAAAATATCTGATGATGTCATAAAAATCAAGGAATGTGATGGACAAAAGTTTTCATCATCTGGAAAGACAAAAATGTAAAACTAAAGAAATACAAGGTCTCTAAAACGCAAATCACCTTCTGGATGATAACCACTCCATTCAAAAATACCTTACTACTGACAGTCTGTGATTCAATAATCAACCCTTTGTCTGATGACTTGAACCTGAATTCACTTTAGAAATACACTATGTGAAATTAAAGTGCTCAATGAATTGAATAACACTGCAAAGTTGGAAATGACGTCACCAGATAGAAAGACCTCAGTTGTGGAATTGCAAATCTGAATGTAATTCAAAGAATCTATCTACCTGTCTGTCTATCATCTGTCTGTCTGTCTATCTATCTATCTATCTTTCACCTATCATCTATCTAAACTTCTATCTACCTACCTGTCTGTCTGTTTATTCTCTGTCTCTCTGTGTCTGTTTCTTATCTACCTATCTATGGAGGTACTTCTCAGTTAGTGTATGTACATTTCTTTCTTCAGAACAACTTTTCATTACTGTAACTGCTATATCTTTCATGCTTGGTTGCTTTTTCTCCCTTGTATTACCTGCCTTTACAGTTTTATTAACAATTCCAAAATTCTCACAGCACTCTTTTTTTCACTGTAACTTTCTTTTGGATTACCCTCTTCTCCTGTTGCTTTCTAAGTACTTTATGACTACTTCTTGTTTGCTGTTGTCTTATGCTCCTTCATTATTACTCTGAGCTGGATTACTATTGTCTGGATACAATTATTGATTCTATTTCCTGGAACTATCCCTTCTTGTCACAGAGTGTACTCTAAAGTAAAGATAAGTAGGAATAAACTTTCTTATTCCTTGTAATCCAAAAATGTCTTTATTCTAATGTCTTACTTCACTGAAAGTCTGCAACACAATTTTAAGTTTAAAAAAATGACAATTCTGTAGGCATTAATACTCTGACTTGCGGTTTTTGTTGTTACTAATTAAAAATCTACTGCCTTTCTGATTCTTATCCCTTTGTGATGGTTTTTATTCTGGAAATTTTAGGAGCTTCTCTTTAAACTTGCTGTTCTCAGTCATTGCAATGATATACTTACCACGATTCTTTTCTCATTCATTTTCTTGAACATTTATGAAACTTCTTTTATTGATAGACGTGTAACCATTGGCTGTGGGAAAATATTTTATGTTAGGTTTTTTTGCTTTATTTTGTTTTTTTACCATTTTCCCATCTGTTTTCTCTGTTCTAACTTTTAAAAATTTCTGTTAGCTAAAAACATTTGAATTTTAATTTCTTGAAATAATCTTCCAAATCTCTTATCTTTTTACTCATATTTTTCATCCCTTTGGTTTTTATTTTGATTCCTAGACTGTTTCCTTGATATTGAATTCCTATCAGTTGCTGGGTATTTTAAAATTTATTAAATCATAGTTTTAATTTTCCAAGTGTTCTTTTACTCTCATTTAAAAACAAATAGTATCTTGTTCTTTTTTTAAGGATGAACTTTTCTCTTGAATTTCTCCGTTTACACTATTTTTCTTTCTTTGGGTCTCATCTGTTTCTGGCTGCTTCTGTGATCAGTTACTCTTGGTGTTCATCTTCATATCTTTCTTACCTCAATTATCTCATGAAATATAGGGAGGACCCAATGGCTTATTTATGTTTGGGATGAAAACAACAAAAGCTGCTTGTAAGCTCTGTTTGTACAGGCAAGTCTTGTCAACTAGCAGCCTTGTTTTGAGTAATTATTCAGGAATCAGGAAAGTAGCATGCAGGGCTATGATGTCAGCATCTTTGGAACAAGTTTCTATAGAAAACAACCTATGCGTTTTTTGTTTTGTTTTGTTTTGCCTGATCGGTAGACACTTAGGTTCTGGGGAGAGGTAGAAGGATTGTATTAACAAACCTTACACAGACTTTCTGATAACTGATCCTCCTGTTTTAAATGCTAAGCCTCACTCCAGCACTCTTTTGTAAATGGTATTTTTGAGACCCATGTTCTCTTGGGTTCTGCAACTGTCTCCCTCCTTGGCAATAACCGCCCCTCTGTGTACTCTAGATCGGTGTTAATTGATGTGTGATCTTTGAATCAAGGCATCCACATCACTGGGAGATCAACAGAATTACAAAACCTCAGACCTACCCTGGACCTAAATAGAATCACAATCTGTGGAGGTGATGCCTCCAAGTTGTGTTTGAACAGGTAATTTTTTTTTTTTTAAGAATGGTTATTTACGGCAACCCTCTCAGGTCCCATCCTACTGTGGGAGCTTTTCTGTCCTTTTAATAAATCCTGCCTTCATTAAAAAAAAAATTTAAAAAAATAATTGGCTATTTTGAGAACTGATTGCTGCTCTGGGGGCTGCTTCCTCATCTCTGTTTCACTTGGTACATCTTCTGCTGGCACTTTCAGACTTCCAGAAATTGCCCACCTCTTGTCAGACATGTTCCCTACTTATTCTAGGATTGTGTTTGCATGTCAGAAGTCACAAATATATGTGAAAAAGCGAGTAAAGTTAATGAGTGACGTGGATTGGGTGACTCTCCGAGGGATTCTAGCACAGGCTATCACCAGAGGCCATGGCTGCCACGTGATTCCCTACGTTCCAGCCAATGGCATCCAGGTAAGAATATGAGACACTGTGGTCAGAACGTCTGGTTTTGTAATAAGTGTGTGTTAGTGAAGTTAGGGGGTAATTTCCTAATTTGAAAACACTGGTATACCATCATCATCATTTGTGGGCCGCACTTGTAACCCCTTATTTTTAACATTTTTTAAAATATCATTTTAATGGAGGCTTGGTAAGAAAAGATTATGAAAACATGCTGTTAATCAGTACCATTTGAGAATATTTCTGTTTGTATTTTATTTTTATAACATGTTTAAAAATATGATTTACATACATAAAATGCATCCCTTTAAAGTGTACAGTTCAGTGACTTTTAGTATATTTATTCAGTTGTGAAGATTTGCCACAATCTAAGTTTAGAACATTGCCATCACCCCCCCCCAAAAAAAACACTCCATCACTCCATCCCCAGTGACAGTCATTTCCCATTTCTCTTTTCTCCAGCCCCTGGGAATCACCAATCTGCTTTCTGTCTCTATGAATTTACTCTGTCTGGATACTCATAGATCCAGACTCATATATATAAAATCGTACAATAAGTTAACTTTTTTAAAATCTGGCTTTTTTCACTTAGTTTTTTTTTTCTTTTCAAAATTCATCTATGTTATAGCATATATCATTACTTTTTTTCTTTCTCTAGCTAAAAAAATATTGCATTGTAAGTACATGCCACATTTTGTTTATCCTTTCATCCATTGATGGACATTGACTTTTGTTTTTATTTTTTGGCTATTTATGAATGGTGCTGCTGCG
This sequence comes from Cephalopachus bancanus, assembly GCA_027257055.1. Taxonomy (NCBI): domain Eukaryota; kingdom Metazoa; phylum Chordata; class Mammalia; order Primates; family Tarsiidae; genus Cephalopachus; species Cephalopachus bancanus. The sequence continues at coordinate 12,204,845 of JAPVLO010000001.1, read as the reverse complement.
AGCATATTTTGTGTGAATATGTTTTGTTCAATTTGGAGATGTAGACACCTAGTAATAGAATTGCTGAGTTCATGGTAACTTTATATTTAACTTTTTGAGTAACCACCAAAGTGTTTTCTAAAGTGGCTCCACCATTTTACACTGCCACCAGCTATATATGAGGTTTGCAATTTTTCCCTTTCCTTGTCCACACTTTTGTTGTCTGTCTTTTTAGTTTTAGTCATCCTAGTGGCTATGAAGTGGTGTCTCATTGTGGTTTTGATTTTTATTTACTGAATGACTAATTTTATTGAGCATTTTTTCAAGTGCTTATTGACTACTTGTATATCTTCTTTGGAGAAATGTCTATTCAAATCCTTTGAACATTTTTAATTAGGTTATTTGTCTTCATATTGTTGAGTTGTAAAATTCCTTTTATACTCTGGATACAACTTCTCTAACTTCTCATTTGCAGATGCTTCTTCCATCTCACGAATTTTCTTTTCATTTCCATGATATTCTTAGAAGCATTGGTCCTATGTAATATATATAAATAACAGAACTAGATACTAAATTTTGCTACCTGCCTTTTTGCTGTCAAGATTTATTTGTATCACTTATAATGTCCCAATGTTAAACTAAACTTGGACTTTCACAAGAAGCCTAAATACTATGTCCTGTGTTTAAAAATATAGAGCTCTGTTATTTACTTGTTTGCTTGTTTGTGTTTTGACTCCTTGTTCTGACAAAGTCCCAGTATAAAATGTTATTTTTATGGTAATGAAGTCTTTGTGTTTCTAACGTTTTTCAGACTTAAATATTTAATGTATTCTTATTCAGTGCCCGAGGAAGGTAATATATCGGCTCCAATCTTCTCCCTGTGCCAAATCAACATGTTTGGTTTGGCACACTGAATGCTACAAACATTGAGACAGCTCCCCCCAAAATTTGGAACTTCAACTATATTTTGAAAACCTAACTGACTGACACAGGGCTCATATGCCCACTCACCCATATCTGTGAGGGCTGGTTTCTAGTTTCCCTTTGGGATAGAAACCATGGACTTCAGGTGCTAGTATCTTCCACAGTGTTGATTATCATCTAATCACTGATGTCTTCTTCCTGTCCTCATATAGGTCTGAGTTTGTCATCTCTGGAGTAAAGGTCAGAACATTTACATCTTCACTGTAAATGTACACTTCCAATGTTGCCTGCACTTATGCTCTTTGTAGAATTTCTTTATAGGACCTATTTGCTCTGTGTGTGTGTGTGTGTGTGTGTGTGTGTGTGTGTGTGTGTGTGTGATTTCTTTACTCAACATTGAACAAGGCATGATGTTTGACATGTGTTGGGATGAAAAGAAGTTTTGGCCTTGATATCCTGCCCAATCATGGTTGAATCTTCTCCTATCTATTGCTTGAAAGCAGATCCATATGCAAACCCCCAGCCCAGTTCTCAGATCCAACAAGCAATAGACTCTGATTTTCTATATTAGGTTCCCTCATAGTCCTCCAATCCACTGGCACAAGGGAACATACTAGAGCACAAGGAAATGGAGATTTATAACTCTCCCTGTTACCAGGCTTTTGCCTGTCTGCCCCTTGCAGATGTTGTTTATTTGTGGGCTCTACATCCCTCAGAACGCAGCACACCACAGCCAGTTTGATTCTATTTTTTGTCCCTAGTTTTTAAACATTTACAGCATCTCTGACTCTATTGCGGGGCCTGAAATAAACTTCATTATCTCCTTGTCAGGTGTCTGAGTCACAGTTAACAGGTTGCAAATAATAAAATATATCTTCCTCCCTTTTTTCAGAAGTTGTCTGTTTAATGAAGAGAAGTCAAAATCTCACATGAGGTGAGTAGATTTTTCTCAAACCCCCACCACCAACCTTAATCACTAAAATTAGTTCTTCCCAGATTCTGCCACTCCGTTGACAGCTCCATTCTCAATGGTGATAAAAGTTGTTTGCTTTTCTGTGTCTTTCACAGATATTAATTGGTGAGTTGAGGGTGATTACAGACCAGACGGCGGTGAAGATGATGAGGGAGGTGATGATGCTGGTGACGTTTGTAATATGAATGTAACATCTTTCCTGGGCCAAGCACTTCCTTGTGGCCTCACACCTGCACGTGGAAGCTGAAGCTCTGTTTCAGTTCCCTCACCCATTTTGACATTTCACTTTTCATGCCTATAATGACTCTATTTCAATTTGGTTTGGAGAATCTTGCTTATTCCAAAATCTTGTGGAGTTGGGCTCTGGTTATTTTGTGCCATTTGGTAACTAAAATAGAAACACTAAACTCTGTAGAGCACTACATTGTGTCAAGTATTCTTTGGCGCATTTACATGAAGGATTTCACGTGATGAACATAACTTCTCTGAGGAACCAGTACTTTTCATTTGGTCTAAATAATACCAAATTATATATATATAATATATATAATATATTATATAAAAAACATATATATAATATATTATATAATATATATATAATAAAACATATATATAATATATTTTATATATATATATGTTGAGTCCTTTGTTTAATGCAGGAAATATAGTAAGGCACTTATCTTTCCTTAAAAATATTAAGGTGTGTGTGTGTGTGTGTGTCTGTGTTTGTTTGTGTTGAATAGTTTTTCTTTTCACTAGCATACAAGTGACAACATGTAGCTTAGCTGACAATAATCTATTTTAATTTTTCAGATCACCAGCTATTCTAATTATCCAAAACTCAACACTACCCACCCACCATCCTTCACTGGGTTTGATGTAGAAAGAAGTGTGTGTGTGTGTGTGTGTGTGTGTGTGTGTGTGTGTGTGTGTGTGTTTGTGTGTGTGTGTGTTGCATACAGTATACACACTTTATAAATAAATTCTTCCATTAAATGGAATTTCACGGAGTTTCATCAACAAGGCATCCGTCAAAGATATATGTATATCATTGTCCTTGAAAGAAGTTGATTCATTTTCACAAATAACATCCACCAACAATTTTTATTGTCTATCTGAAATTACTCTTATATAAATAGGGAAGGCAGTAAATTGTTTTTCACTCAATATATCCTTTAAGTAATTAGTTCTAATGTTTTTTAAAAGTATGTGCTACATTTATATTCATTTTTAATGACTGATTGTAGTAACCTGATACATTAGGCTATTATGATTGGCTTTAAATTATATTAAAGCATATATAAGGATTTTATTAATTCTATATAAACTAATTTGAATTAAACTATATCTTCTAAAAGTCAAAGTATTCCATTGTAAAATAGCTATTTAATGCATGATATAATTCATTCTTAATATCCAAGTTTAAAAAAACAAAAAGAAAACAACTGTAATAAAATGTCTTATCCTGGTATGTGGACAATATGATAATGAGTAAAAGTGATGGGGAAATTTTAAGTTGCTCATTTTCACTTTCATTATTCTAATTGCCCAATAAAACTCTCACATTCACTATCTGCGCATCAGAATTGTCTGTCTTTAAAAGTTTTGACATAAGAAATCAAACTTCGTTGATCACCCAGAAAGGGAAATGTTGGGGTACTGGAAGACTGGCATAATCGCCTAATTCCAGGTATAATTCTCATTGCTGTAGGCCCAGAAATTTGATTATTAGTGCACCCAGAGATTATCATGTTTCCGTATGCATCATGAAATTGAAACTTACATAAAAACATGTCTACCAAGCGGATGGGACACTTGGGATCCAAATTAGTAGTCTTTCTTCGTAGATGAGATAGCATGGGAGCCAAAATGGAAGAAAAGGAGAGGTGTTACTGAATGGTCTTAATGACTTTAGTTTGCATGCTATGGTAATGTACTACTCTATCGCCTTGTCTGTAACACCTATGTCACTGACTGAATGTTTATGTTCAGAGGGGATGCATCCTTTTTCATCCACAGTGAAAATCTTAACTACCGAAATTAATACTGCTACATCTCTTAAACACACTTTAAGGTCATTTGCATAGCAACTTTTCAGGTATTATTTATTTTCATATCTAATTTCCTACATTCTTATCACCAACTCTTGTACAACTTACAAATATATCGGTTTATAGCTCATTATTCTATAAGAAAATTTCCAATTAAATGAATAATGGAAACTCTTAGGAGCATACACCTCACAGCTTTTCTAATAAAATATCCATGGAAATTGCTTAATTATTTACATATGATTTAGTTGACATAAAAATTTACAATACAAAATGTAGTCTGATTCATAGTATTTTGTTCAGTATTTTTATCTTTAATACATTTTTATCTTATACGAAGAAATTTTTTAATAAACTTTCACATAATTTTCAGAGTAGACAGGAAGCATCCAAAATATTGGAGCAAACATTTCAGTGACATTTTGGGACATTAGTCCATCTTAAATTGGATCTGTGGATCAAAGAAAGAGCAAGGAGTTAAGCATTTAGGTAACAAATATTCATTGCGCTGTTTGGTCTCAGCTACTAGAAATATAGAGAAAAGTGAGTATAACCCCAGTTCACAAGGGGCCTGCAACCTAGTAAACAAGGAGATATGCAAAAATGATTTAGTGTGTAACAAACATTACCTAAGCAGACGTATATACTAATTGCTATACAGTTTTAAATGTGTAAGTTTCAGGTCATTATGGGCCATCTATGAAGGTCCCATGATGAAAGCAGAAACTAAGAAAGGTTTGAAAGAAAAAAAGAAGTTCAAATAAACAGTTGCAGAGAATACCTGCACCAAAGAGTGTATCTTCCAAAAAGAAGCATGAGAGAATGTGGAGAGTTCTGGGATTTGTAAGTAGTAGGACATGGCTGACTACAAAGAATGGTGGAGGGTGCCAGGAAGTAAGACTGCACAAGAAGGCAAGAATTCGGTGCATAAAGGGGTGTGCGAACTTTGGAAAATATCAGATAATTGTTGATTCACATTCAGTTGTAAGAAATAATACAAGCCGGGCTCGGTGGCTCAGCCTGTAATCCCACGCCTTTGGGAGGCTGAGGTGAGTGGATTGCCTGAGTCCGTGGGTTCGAGACCCGCCTGGGCAGTGAGACCTCATCTCTACAATCAATCAAAAAATCAGCTGGACGTGGTAGCGCATGCCTGTAATTCCGGCTACTTGGAAGGCTGAGGCGGAAGGACCGCCGGAGCCCAGCAGGTCGAGGCTGCGGTGGCCGGGAGCGGCCACTGCACTCCAGTCTGGGCGACAGAGTGAGACTCCAACTCAAAAAAAAAAAAAAAAAAAAAAAGAAATAATACAAAGAAATCTCACGTACCCTTCAGCCAGTTTCCCCCAATGTAGCATCTTGCAAAACTATTTTTATTTAGGAGAATCGTTTTGTGGCTAATGTGAAGATGCACTGATGAGAGACACAGACTGTGTCAAGGAACCTTTCTGGAGGCTGCTCCATGACCCAGGATAGCGGAAATGAGGGATAGCCTAAGTTTGTCCTATTGTAGATGAAAAGGAGGGAATGAATTTGCAACACATAGTTGTAATAAAAAGTCACCAATGTTGAATAAATAATTGGATGCTGGTACTACAAAATGAAATGGATGTAGACGTCTTCCAGGTTAATATCTTTGAAGATGTGGATTAGTCCCCAAAATAGAGTATAGAGAAGGGACAGCAGTTGGTCAATAGTAGGTGAAGTTAATGATGCCAGATGCCATGGGGTGTAGTAGTTCTGTGAGTTCTTGACTCTGCCATAGAAAAGAATTTTAGAGTGAGTCCAACATACAAGACAAGATTTACTAGAAAGAAAAAAGCATGCTCAAGGAGAGCATGGGTGACTTAAGAGAAAGGACACATACTTGCCTTTGATAAGAAGCTTTATATAATTTTACAATGATGATTATGAAAGCCATGAGCTAAGAGTGGAGGGCTGCAGGTATCTAGTCATGAGTTTTGATGACCATTTCACAAACTTTTAAGGTCACAAGGACCTTCTAAATAATGAAATGTATTGCCTTACTAGATTTGGCCTTTTATTTTTTTAAGCATCATGTGTTTGGGTTAATTCATTGTCTCTGATTTACTGTACTGGTAGGTCCACACTCAAGCTCATAAGGTGGTTAGGTCTGGTATGCCTGGTAGGTCAGGTGAAGGTCATGTACTGATAAGAAAGCCATCTGAATGCTTACCCTATTTTAATTTAGACCTGCTTGCAAGAAACTCATTCATCTATGTCTAAGCTGTGCTGGCTACTTTGCCTCAAAATGATTGATAATCATGATGACAGACATGAAGTAAAAGTCATTGTTGTCCTTAGGGAGAACATTTGGAAGAGGATGATTGCTCTCCCTTCTAGCCAGGCTTCCAGGGAGAAGAGGCTGCTCTCCCTGTGTCAATTCCTTAACTTGTTCACTTTTCAGTTTATCCTGCAATCTGGCTTCCTGTTAAAAGATGAATATAGTGTTTGAAAGCTATTGAACAATAATCTATTTATGCATCCAGGAATAAGAGAATTTCTTCCTAGGAATCATGTCTCCTTTCTGTATGGCTCCCAAAAGAGAAATGCAGGAAAAATGAAAAATGGAAAATCAATGTATCTCTTTAACATTAGTTAATCAAGTACCTAGTACTTAGTTCTAGGATAAATGAAGTGGAGCATATAATTTATTTTTAAGGCCTCAACCCAGAGCCTCTCCTTTCTGCTAAGCTGAATCTAAATTGTGTAACTAGCTCATCACCAATGTGCCAAAGAACTGAGACCCTCATTAATGAAAGCTCTCTCATGGAAAAAGAAGAGAAAAGGCAGGGAGACAGTTAAGTCTGCTGTTGGAGCTTGAGTCCTAGACCTGACCCTTTGCTGTTCTACATAACAGCAGCTGAAAAGGAGCCAAAAGACAAAACCCTTCACAGAAGATTGACCTCCTTGCCATCCCCAGCTTCCTTTGAAATGTATATCAATGTCTTTGAAAGTTTCTTGCCAGTTTTATAACCCAGAAGTGTCTTTCTCAAGGACCTGGGAGCCATCCCCTTTGAAATGTAATCATCAAGGAAGACAGGGCCCCAGTCTCCCAGTCTCTGTGGGAGAGTAAGGGCCTAACTTCCCATTAAAGAAGTTAACAGTGTTAAACACAGATGGCCTAATCATGTTGACCAACCCTCTCCTAAATTCCCCAACAACATTCCAATAGCTCACTCCAATGCTTAGAAACTGCACATTTTGTTTTAACAAAGTTGAATTTAATCTCTCTCCTCTCTTGTAATAGACTTTTTTTAAAAAGAGAGGGGGGGATCTCACTCTGTCATCCAGGTTGGAGTACAGTGTTGGAATCATAACTTACTGCAGTCTCAAACTCTTGGGCTCAAACAATCCTCCTGCCTCCACTTCCTGAGAAGCTGGAGCTACATATTCATGCTATCAAATCCAGCCAACTGTAGAAGTCCTGCATAAATTCTTCCTTACCTGTTTGACAGTTGTGCTGAATAAAACAGAATTTTAAGTGAATTTATTTAAGTACATTAAACATTTTATATTATAGCTCCAAATTGAGGGACCCACTGGCGTCATTACTTATCACAGGGGAAAAAAATCCATATGACTCACTTAAATGTAAATATTTTTTGTACCCAATATATTGAGTACCCAACGTACTCAAAGCTCATTAAGTATTGTCCAGCATAAACTATTAATGTAGTAATTTAATTGCAATTTAAAATTTAGAAAGAGAATTTCAAGGTCTCAAATTAAACACTCGATGAAAGTCTAAAAGGAAAAATATATCATTGCATCTTCAAAGTTTCTTTTTGAACCTGCAGTATTCTCAATGAAATCTTGCTCATAATACCTGTTCATAATGAAGTAACCACAAAGAGGTAGCAGAGTTAAGTCGCAGCACTTCTCAGCCTTGGGAGGAACATTTTGAAAACCCTATGCCAGACCTCACTCCAGACCCATGAAATCTGACGAATTGCTGGAAAACCAGAAATGTGTTTTTAATGTGCCTAGGTGATTGAATGTGAGGTGAGGCCAAGAACTTCTAAATTACAGTGCAGTTTCTAAGCCACAGTTTCTCAGATCTTGTGCATACAAATCATCAGAGGATCCTGTGAAATGCGGATTCTGATTCAGCATCTGGAAATAGACCTGCGAGTCTGCCTTTCTAACAATCTCCCAGGTGATAGAGGCCCGGGGATCACATTTTGGGTGGCAAAGTCAGTTTTCAGCTGTGGCTGCTCATTGGATACATCTGGAGACATTAGCATGCTCGCTGTGTGCTGGTCCAATGCCAGAGATTCTGGTTTCAATTGATCTGATGTGCAGCCTGAGTATTGGAGTGGCCAAAGTTTGGGCCTCTCTGTGTAACCAAGGTCCTTGCCCATCTCGTGATGAGGTAGAACCAAGGGTAGCTTCTGGGGACCTGAAGACACCTACATCAGTTAAGGATTTATCCCAGAAGCCAGACAATATTTGAACTTTCTTGAATTGAGCCTACTGATGGCAAATCCAACACTGCGGTTCTTTGAAAGAAGGGTGCCCCGTCCCATGGTAGTAGATAGTGTAGGCCCATTTTGCAGAGCTCATAACTGTGAAGAGAAAAAGAGGATGCCTTGCAGAGGTTCTCTGACTCTCTTGTGTCTGGATGGTCACATCTCTGATGAGATATGGGAAGTTTTCTTGAATGACTTCATGGAATGCTTGTTCCAGGGTGTTCTCATTCTCCTTTTCTGTTTCAGGCATACTGATCAGACATTCTATACTCATGGATTGGAAAAATCAACACTGTTAAGATGTCCATGCTGCCCAAGGCAATCTACGGATTCAACACAATATCCATTAAATTACTATCACCATTCTTCTCAGACCTAGAAAAAGAATACAGAAATTCATATGGAAGCATAAATGGCCACGAATAGCCAAAACAATCCGCAGCAAAAGAAACAAAGTATCACACTTCCAGACTTTAAACTTTACCAAAAGGCTACAATAATCAAAACAGACTGGTATTGGTACAAGAACAGACATATAGACCAAAAGGATTAGAGATTCTGGAAGCAAAACCTCAATTTCTCAACCAACTCATCTTTGACAAAGCCTCCACCGACAACCACTGGGGAGAGGAGAACCTTTTCAGTAAATGGTGCTGGGAAAACTGACTGACCACATGAAGAAGATAAAAACAAGACCCCTACCTACCACCATACACAAAAATCAACTCCAAATGAATCAAAGACCAAAATGTAAACCTCAAACTATGAGAATCTTAGAAAATGCAGGAGACATCCTTATGGAAATTGGAATAAGCAACCAATTTCTGATCAACAACCCAAATGACCATGCCATAAAAAATAAGAAAGACAAGTGGGACCTCATCAAACTGAAAAGCTTCTGCAAAACAAAAGAAACCATCAAGAGAGCAAGGTGACAGCCCACAGAATGGGAAAAAATATTTGCTAACTGTATATCTGACAAAAGCCTAACATCCAGGATCTACAAGGAACTTAAATGTGCTGAAATGAAAAAAAAAAAATCAAATAGTTCCATTAAAAAATGGGCAAAATACATGAATAGACAATTCTCAATAGAGGATATATGAGCAGCCGACAGACACATGAAAAAATGCCCAGCCTTACTAGTCATCAGAGAAAAGCAAATCAAAACCACACTGAGATACCACCTAACTCCAGTAAGAATGACCATCATTAATAAAACAAAAAATAGATGCTAGCGAGTATGCAGAGAAGAGGGAACCCTTCTACACTATTGGTGGTAGTGCAAACTCTATGAAAAATAGTGTGGTGATTTCTGAAAGAGCTAGAAATTGACCTTCCGTATGACCCAGCAATCCCCCTTCTGGGAGTAAACCCAGAGGAACTCAAATCATTCTACAAAAAAGATACTGGCACATGCATGTTTATTGTAGCACTAGTTACAATAGCAAAAACATGGAACCAACTGTGCTGCTCATCGAAACTGGACTAGATTTAAGAGATGTGGCACATAATGGAATATTATGCAGTCATAAAGAAGGACAGACATATGGACATCGCAGCAACTGGGATGGATTTAGAGCCTATCATACTCTGTGATCTATCACAGAAACGAAGCACTGAGTACCGCATGTTCTCACTCTTAAGTGGACCCTGAACACCTATCATGATATTACAAAAAAACCCAAAAGGATTAGCAGCAGCAGGACACTGCCAGAGGGTGGCCGGGGAGGCACACAACATCAATAAGGATGGTTGATCCTGATTCTGGTGAGGTGAGATCGAACAGGAAGCCCAAAATTTCACCTGTACCTAGACTACTTATATACCCAATTCTGACTTGCATTCCATATCTTTTTTTTTTTTTTGAGTTGGAGTCTCACTCTGTCACCCAGGCTGGAGAGCAGTGGCACACTCCCGGCCACCGCAGCCACGACCTGCTGGTCTCCGGCGACCCTTCGGCCTCAGCCTTCCAAGTAGCCAGAACTTCAGGCATGCACTACCACACCCGGCTAGTTTTTGATTTATTGTAGAGACGAGGTCTCGCCAAGTTGCACGGGTCTCGAACCCGTGGGCTCAGGCAATCCACTTGCCTTGGCCTCCCAAAGTGCTGGGATTACAGGCTGAGCCACCAAGCTGGCTGCATCCCATATCTTTACAGTTAAATAAAATAAAGAAGAAGAGGATTCATCTGAGAAAGCCCAGTAAACACAGGAGCAGGTCTCCAGAAGCAGACAACTCTGGCTCTTAATCATCAGTACTAAGATATTCTCTGGGGTTGAGAGCTTGAAACCCACATGGGGAATGGAAGGTGACCCGGCTTCACCATCCCTGACCTGCCTCTGGATGTCCACATCTCTGAAAGCACACCCTTTCTGCTCCAGAAGCCACTGTTGAACTCACTGGTGGCATCACCATATCCACCGGGCAACAACACCAATCCCTGCAGGTGTGTCATGAACCAACAAAACCCATCCACACGTGTACAAAGCCCCACAGCTGTGATGTGGAAACCAAAATTAAATAGGTCACCTTGGAGCAACATGAAATCATAAAGTTAGTTTCTATGGTTCTATGGCTGTAGGCCAGGGAGCTTTGGTCCACAGTAAGGACACCTGACAACCCGGAATCCATTTCTTTGTTAATGATAATAGTTGACATTGATGACCAGGTGACAGACAGCATTCTAAGCATTGTGCGTATTTTTCTTTTTAAATTTTTTTTGAGTTGGAGTCTCACTCTGTTGCCCAGACTGGAGTGCAGTGGCCAGGAGCGGCCACTGCAGCCTCGACCTGCTGGGCTCCGGTGATCCTTCCGCCTCAGCCTTCCAAGTAGCCAGAATTACAGGCATGCGCTACCATGCCCGGCTGATTTTTTTGATTTATTGTAGAGATGAGGTCTCGCTGCCCAGGCGTGTCTTGAACCCGTGGGCTCAGGCAATCCACTCACCTCAGCCTCCCAAAGGTGCAGGATTACAGGCTGAGCCACCGAGCCCGGCTGGTATTTTTCAAGTTAGCCACTCAAGTCCACTATGCCCTAGGTGTGATCCCCTTTTTGCACATGTGAAAACATGGCAGGGAGATGTTTCATAACCTCCCAAGATGACACAAGTGCCTGCACAAAGACAGCTCTCTCCAGAAACTATCGCTTTAAGCACCATGACCCCATGCTTTTTAAGTATAGCCCTGCCCCTCCCTCCAAAAATCTAGCCATTTTCAAAGAGAGTGTTCTTACACAATTAAATTGCTAGCAAAGGTAGTTCTTTCAGTACTGTGTAACTGCAAGCTGACTGCAATCCTCACCGTGGTGTTTTAGTGACTCTATCTGACTTAAGAGAACATCAGAACTTTCTTCAGCTCATTTTTCTATAACAGCTGCAGCTCCATATGTTAAATGAATTAGGGTCGAACTGTTCTCACGTGAACAGTGAGAGCTAAAAACAGTGTAATTGGAAGCGAGAGTTAATTGCTAGGATGTGAAATTTTTTAGAAAAGAATGCTGGAAAAGTGTTCTTTAAAAATATATATATTTGTATGTGTTGTTAGCTGGCTTTAATTTACAGAATCCTTGACCACCAATAAATAACTTCTAGGTAATCATCTAGGTTTTCCTTACAAATAGAATTGTTATACATTTTTTGAGAGCTGTAAGGCTTCTGATCAATGTAATCTGTTCACATATAGTCACAATATAATAATATGTGAGTATTCAAATTCTCACAGGCAACCTAATATCACCCTTTTTATGATAGGATGATAAATTGGAAGAAATATCAGATTTTATATATTCTGCCTTTCTTCTTTCAGTCCAGCTAATGATGATAGAAATGAAAGATGAGGCTCCTTTTATTTTACAGATGAAAATGTCAAGACCAAGAGGTGCAATTGGCCAAAGATCACACCTTTTTACAGGGAAAAGAGAGAATCAGATTAAGAGTGGTACAGAGATGTCAACTGTTTCTAGTCCCAACTTAACATATTAGCCACAACTGCCTGGGGGTTGTTTGATGAAGGACTCAGTGCAAGCACTCATTGGGATTAATGGGGTCTTGGGTTGGTAGTCTGCTATGCAGTGTGGTGATTGGTTGGTAATGTCCACCACGTGCTAGGGATGGAGCAAAGACCCTGAACCTGTGGACTGGCCCACGTCACTGACTCTTGCTGAAAAGAAAGCCTCGGAGCCTTTTAATTCAACTGGGATCCCACAGCTGCAACACAGAGCCGCTCCTGAACAAAATCAGAATGCAAATAAAACTTCCCATGCTGATTACAGAACCTCTTCAATCAGAGTATGTCCCTGAGTAAATCGTGTGTCAATCACAGTCTGGAGCTGATGCAGCTGGCTGTGAACTCAGGAGCGTAGGCCATGAGCAGGTGCCAAGAAGGCAGCCCAGAAAGTCCACCTTCTCCTGGGGCACTTAGGAATTTAGTCATGGGCATAAGAGAGAGAGAGAGAGAGAGAGCGTTGGGCAGGCAAGAAATAATTCTATACAAACTGTCAACAAAGGTTGAAAGGCAGATAAAAGAAGAGTCTATTTGGGGGTGCTTTGGTAGGTTCTTTAAGAACTTTCATAATGTAAATGAGTATGTTGTCATCCCTGGGGACTGGTTGAGTTTTGTTCAAATGTGCTAATCTCTAAGGATAATCCACCAAAAATTGTAGTATTTTAAAGTGTGCCAAAAATATAAAAACCTTTGAAAATCCCTGGTCACTCCTACTCCCGGGTCTGAGTGGTTTCCACTGGTCTATATTCCTTCCTGAATTCCTCCTACTGCAATGACATGTGGTTTTATGCCTCCTTGGGGTCACAGGTTCAAAGGCAGCAGCCTCGTCAAAACGTGTCACCACCCCTGGCCACTAGGACAGACTTGCTTGGTGAGCTTTTTACCCATAAAGCAAGAATGAAGTTGGTGTTACTCTTTGTAAGCTGAAGAGAAATTAAAAATCACATTCTTAGCCGGGCTCGGTGGCTCAGACTGCACTCCAGTCTGGGCGACCGAGTTAAACTCCAACTCAAAAAAACAATCACATTCTTTTCTTGGGTATGTGCTTTGTTTTTGTTTTGTTTTGTTTTGTTTTTTCTGGGGGGGGGGTGGAATCTGGAGCTCATGAGTGCAATTTCTTGCAGTCTCCAGCTAGTCAGTGTCAAAATACGGTGATAAAAGTCACCTTCACAGAGGTGGTGAAAAGATGAATTATGCTGTGAGTGGCAAAGGCTATTTTAAACTGTCAATATATTACTTACAATTCTGTTAACAATGATTTCCAAAGGAAGAACTGATTGTTTTTATCTAGAGTTTCAGTATAAGAAGTGTTTAATTTTAACACCGTATCTCTCACACCATTTTAATAAATGATTATTCAGATATAAACTAAAACTCTACATTTTAAGGTGATTAAATTGTATTACAATAGTGAATGCTTTTTAAAATTATGAAAACATTTCTTGTTACTTCTGAATACTTGTCTTGTTTATCTGGGAGTGAATATTAAAACATGCAGTGTGAATGACCTTGTTTACAATGTTTTACTTCCTAATAAAAAATTACCCTGAGACAAATCATGCTACTGCCTTTCATTCATATTCTTAAATCTTAAATAGTCCTAATATGAATGAAAAAATGTGGGGGTTACTATTATAAGTGAATAATTCTGTTCTCCATTATAAATCCAAGAAAAATCAGGCTGACTTTACATATCACACAATAGAGAGAGGAGCACATGACATTAGATTACTAGTCACTAGCCTTCTGTGGCGAGATCAACAAATTAAAACAGAAAAATAGCACACCACAGTTATTAAGGACCTCCCAGTGAGGTACTTAGAAGGGTGTCGATACATTTTTAAAAACTAACAAAGTCGGGCTCGGTGGCTCAGCCTGTAATCCCGTGCCTTTGGGAGGCTGAGGTGAGTGGATTGCCTGAGCCTGCGGGTTTGAGACCCGCCTGGGCAGCGAGACCTCATCTCTACAATAAATCAAAACATCAGCCGGGCGTGGTAGCGCATGCCTGTAATTCCGGCTACTTGGAAGGCTAAGGCAGAAGGATCGCCAGAGTCCAGCAGGTTGGGAGCGGCCACTGCACTCCAGTCTGGGTGACAGATTGAGACCCCAACTCAAAAAAAAAAAAACCAAAAAAACCTAACAAAAATAGATTCATTGTATAACTGAACTGCGTAACATTGTAGTGCTGAATATGAAGATGTGTGATTCGAAAATAAAATGACTTGAATATTTTCGTATGATTCCACAGATAACTGCTGTATTATAGTCCATTGAGTTCAGCATGAAGTAGAAATATCCAGCCGTCAATAGAATAAACTTGTTTTTGAAGTGAAAGTACATATTTTATAGTAAAAATAAGTTACAAAAGTAAATAAACTTGATGCGTATGTGATTTCATGCAATTCATGCTTGAAAAGAGATACTGAGATTTGGAAAATGATATGACATTGGAATATTTCAATACATCATTTAATATAAATGTCAGTGCATTTTATAGCTCACCTTCACTGTGCTGATTTTAGCATGACTTTTCTGAAATGTAATTTTTTTAGTCTTCGATTTAACAAACTTTGTTTCCAAACTAAAGGCATAAACCCTGCGCAAACATAGGTTACTACTGGTGCTATTATTTGCTAACTCAGTGGTTCTCAACTGGGAACAATTTTACCTCTGCATCTGGTAGCAATGTCTAGAGACATTTTTTTATTGTCCTGACTGAGAGTAGATAGGGAGGGCTCCTGGCAACTGGTAAATAGAACCCAGGAATACTGCTAAATGTCCTACCAGGCACAGGACTGCCCACAAGAGAGAATTATCTAATCCAAACTGTGGGCATTCCCACTGCTGAGAAAAATGGATGTGACTGGATTACACATCTGAATGGAACTATGTAAAAATCTTTCAAATTCTTGAAATATAAACTTTTTTCTAGCCAAGTCATAGGCTACCACTTAGTTAAAATACCCATCACATAGCAAATTAGTCAATAAAGACTTCAAGAGAGAAAATTTTAGAGGAAGATGTGATATCAGGGGAAATAAAATTGTATGCATTTTACAACCAGTTTTTTAATTTATATTATCTAGCCATCTTAGTTCACAGGAAGTGAAATTGTCCTCCCATTAAAATAGTTGCTGAGGAAACAGTTTAGTTGAGCAATATAAAAGGACACTTTTGTTCATGGCCTTAGAACTCAGTCCAGAAGGTAGCATGCCCAAGAACCCCAAAGAGAGGAACTTCAGAGGAAATCTAGAGGTAATGATTCCTAGGTTAGCCTTTCTTCTCTTCAAGTAAGCATGACTGCATCCAAGTATGAAGAGGAAAACCAGGTCATCTATGTGGATTTTCCAATAAGTGAAGCATCCAGAAATGTGGGGTGCTAGATTATACTACTATATAACCTTTAGCACACTAATCTGTTTAACCAAAATTTAAGGTCAAACTGTTCCCAAGCCAACTTGAGAGTGTGTGAATATGATTTGATAAATCAAGTAGGCAGTTTTCTTTAATGTATGTGCTGTGAATGTGCAGAGGTGGGTAGCTGTAACTCATTCACAACTAATCCTAACTGACAATCCCCATAGAATCACAAACAAAAAACTGAAACTGAACTTGAAAAGCATAGATGTCATATTTTCTTTCTATAAATGAGGTTGAATTGATTGTTGACATAATATGTTACCAAAAACAAAAATACTCATCATGAATGAGTAAACAATGACATTGTTTACAATGTTTAACTTCCTAATAAAAAATTACCCTGAGACAAATCATGCTACTACCTTTCATTCATATTCTTAAATCTTAAATAGTCCTAATATGAATGAAAAAATGTGGGGGTTACTATTACAAGTGAATAATTGATTAGGTAAGCAATTATTACTTAACAACTACTAAATAAGATGTTGATACCTAGGATAGCTAAAATTCACATTTAAGACTTGATTTATACTAGTATTTTCAACTCCCCCTCTAAACCTTTTAGGAAACAAACAGAGCTAAAATTGAAGAGCCATACTCAGACACTTGGGTGTCAAACATTGAGTGACTGTTGGAGAATGATTCCCTTCTCAGACAAAACTTCCTAGATAATAGTCATTAAGAAATTTCTAGAACAATATTAGATTTTTTTTACCACAAGATGCCGAAAGAAGGGAAGTGACTTAAATTTGAGTCTCTATTTGCATATTCAGGAAAATAAGATAGTTGATGTTGAGAAAAGGGTATTGCAGATCAAAGCAAGCAAGAATAACTGAGTTCTTGAGTCAATTTATAGATACAGACAAGTTGATTCTAAAATGTATACAAAAATGCAATGCAGCTACAATAACCAAAGCAATGTGAACAAAGAAAAATAAAATGAAAAACTCACACTACACAATTTTAACTACCACTATAAAGCTAGAACAATTAAGACTCTGGTATTGGTGAAGGAACAGGCACGTAGATTAATGAAACAAAATAAATAATGACATCTTTGAAATCATGAGATGATGAGGAATTAGTCTTAATTTGATGTTAAAATGTGTTAGTATCTGCTCTAAACTGAATGTTTGTGTCCCTCCCCTCCCAAAATTTATATGTTGAGATTCTAATTTCCAGTTTGATGATATTCGGAGGTGATGATTTGAGAGGTAATTAGGTCATGTGTATGGAGCCCACTTGATGTAATTAGTGCTCTTATAAGAAGAGATATGAATAAGACAATCTCTCTCTTTACCACATGAGGATACAGATGTACTCTTTACCACAAGAAGATGGGCATTTACAAGCCAGGACCATCAATGAAGGAAGAATAATCTTTTCAACAAATGGTCATTGAACAATTGGAAATCTGTACATGAACAAATAAAAATGAATCTCAGTATACATGTTACAATTTATAAAAGACATTAACTCAAGATGTAAAATAGAATTAATATTAAAAGTAAAAGTAGAATTAAAAAAATACATAGAGAAAAACGTTATGATTTTCTGCTAGGCAAAAGATTCTTAAACATAACATCAAAAGCATAACAAATAAAAGAAAAACTAAGTTAGATTTCATAAAAATCAAAAATGTTCTTTGAAAGATGTGGTTGAATGAAAACATGAGTTATAAATTAGGAGAAAATATGTGCAAATTGCAAATGTAATAAAGGACTTCATTCAGAATATTGAAAGAACTCTAAACTTCAGAGTAAGAAAATAAACAATCCAATTAAAAAAAAAAAAACAGGGAAATGATTTGAGCAGGTACTTTTCCAATGGATATATAAATACATGCAAAGATGCTCAATATTTCTAGTCATTAGATGAATGCTAACTAAAACCATAAGGAGACAGCACTACATATCTGTTAGAATGGCTAAAACCTTAAAAGAATGAATAAATAATAAATGACAATCCCAAATGCTGGTGAGGATGAAAAGCACCTGGAACGCTTATCAACTGCTGAGAATACAAAGCAGCAAGCCACTCTCTAAAAACAGCTTGCAATTTCCTCATAAAATTAAACATGTACTTACTCTATGACCAGAATATTATTCTTAGGAATTTGTTCTAGAGAAAAAAAAAATTGCATTCACACAAAAATTTGTACATGAATGTTTATAATATCACTATTCACAGGGGCCAAAAACCAAAACAACCCAAATGTCCTCCAATTCTCAAGTTGATGGATGGATAGACAGGCAGTAGAATATCCATAGGACAAAATAGTATTCATCCACAGATAAGAATTAACTACTGACACATTCAACAATCTCAAAGGCATATACTGAGTAAAAATGATTCAGTCTGAAGAGATTATACACTGTAGGATTTCATTTATATGACATTCTGGGAAAGAAAAAAGCTATAGGGACAAGGAACAGACTAGTAGTGGCCAGACACTGGAGTGGGGGAAAGTTTGTCTACAAAGCAGGGAGCAGTATTGATGTTTTGGAGGGTGGGTGATGGAACTGTTCTGTATTCTGACTGTGGTGTTTACACAAACCATGTATGTATTAAAACTCATAGAAGTATACATAAAAAAACTCAATTTTACTTATTTGTAAGTTTTTTAAAAGGAACTTGATGAGCAAACCAGTTTGCTACTATCTTCATAAATTGGCCAGTGGTTTAGTTGATTTAGAAGCAATATAACTGATAAAAGTTTCCCAAAGGGTAAGATATAAAAGACTACTCAAACTGATACCTACTTGGGGCGTTCAATATCACTTCATCCCAATGTGACAAAAACTTTTCCCAATTCAGGTTCCTTTGAAATCGTGAGATAATAATGAGGAACTCATCTAAACTGGATGTTAAAATGTGTTCATGTCTGCTATAGACTGAATGCTTGTGTCCTTCCCTTTCCAAAACTTATATGTTGAGATTCTCGTCTCCGGTGTGATGCTATTTCATGGTGGTAATTTAAGAGGTAATTAGGTCATGCATATGAAACCCTCATGGTGGAATCAGTGCTCTTAAAAGAGGAGACACAAGAGAGATTCTCTCTTTCTTACCACGTGAGGATGTAGCAAGAAGATGGGCATTTACAAGCCAGGATGCCACCCCTCACCAGAACCTGACAAAGCTGGCACGTTGATATTGGACTTCCAGTTTCTAGGACTGGGAGAAATAAATTTCCAGCATGTGAGACACTTAGTCCACTTGCTATAGTAGCCCAAGCTAAGACAAAACTCTAACCTCCCTTTCTATAAAAAAAAAAAAAAGACCAGAATTCAGATTTAGAGCTTTGGCTGATGACAGCATGCAGTTAAAACTGAGAACAATTATCTTATGTGATACCCTTAGTTTATCTAATGTGAAGAATAGACTTCAGGCAGGGTCAAAGTTCAGATTTGCCAAGAGACAACACACCTGAAAACTGACCTTGGATTCATTCCTCTCACAGGAAAAGCCTGACAACGGACTGGGAGTTTCTTGTCCCGGTTACTTGTATCTGACTTGCAAAAATATATTTAGTTGGGGTTTCCTAACAGTTGTGAGCATTGGAATAACCAGAATAGTATTTTAAACAATTCATCAGAATAGAAAATGTTAGCTTCTAACACCTGACAGAATCCTCATAAGCACTGACAAATTTTGTGAGAGGCAGCAAATTCCTAGATCTCTATTTGTGAATACGCCGGGTTGTCTTTTGTTTTGTACAACATTCTGTAACATTTTCAATTCTTGGTCAATAAAATGCTAACCTTTTAGTCACATCTGTACGTGTCTATCCATCAATCAAATTACTGCCACCCTGGCAACAACACAGAAAACGATGATGGTTTTCCTTTTGTGGTCCATTTAAATTTTTTTTTTAAGTAAATGAATTTCAGTAAAATAGAAAAGCAAATGCATTAAGAGGCCGATTTATGTAAACAACAGAACTGATAGTACATACGAGATGGGGGCACACAAAAAAAATAAGAATTCTTTTGGAGGGCAAGCTCCTTGTAGTACAGGCTTCCCCGCTAGGTAAGTGTTCTAAGAACCCATCAGCACCAGTGTACCAGCTCTTGTTGTTGTGACAGGCTCCATTGCAGAAGAAACGTCCTGAGTTGTGGCAAACAGGTGGCTGGTTCCTCCACAATGGCAACACACCTGGCCACACTGCACTGAGTGTTCAGCAGTTTTTGACCAGAAATGACATGACCTCCGTGCTCCACCCTTCTTATCACCCCATTTTCCTCCAAGAGAATTTTGTTGTTGTTTCCCTGGATGAAAAAAATCCTCCAAGGGAAACATTTTGCTGACGTGGAAGAGGCGAAAAAAAAAAACACAGCAGAAGCACTAGAACACATCAAAATTGACGAGTTCAAAAACTGTTTAGAGCAGTGGGAACAAAGGACTTTATGGGCGTACTGCATCAAACGAAGAGTACTTTGAAGATGACACGTTTAAACATATAAGAATGAATACATATGTTCTTATAAATAAATTTTGGGGGTTTTGAGGTTCCCCCCTCATAAATATGACCAAAGATCATGAAGGTGGTATTTGGTGCCATTGGGACTTGGCAGAAATTATAAGGATGGAATGGAATAACTAAAGTGGAATCAGCACCGGCATAACTTCCAAGTGTTTGGACTTTGAATTAGAATTCCCATTTTTAAAGTCTGCCTTTAATATCAGCTGGCTGTGGAAAGATAAATAAGTTAAATTTTCAAGTATTCAATTTTACCATCTGTAAATTGGAGTCAATATGTACATATATATATTCTTTTAATTTTATAAGATCATTGAGAGGATTAAACAAGATAAAACATGTAAAACCCTTAGGCCAGTATGTGGCATCCAACAAGTGCTACCCAGGAGAGTTAACCTCAGAATGTATTTTCTAGTACAGAATCGATAAAATAAGATTTGCTCTCTTGGTTTTTTGTTGTTTTGTTTTGTTTTGAGAAAGCAGGATTTATTGAGCAGACAGGAAATCTCTCACAGTGGGAGAGGACCGAAGGGGTTGCCCTGCTCTCTTGTTAAGTAAGCACTATCTTTTAGTTATTTGACAGCAATTCATATTGAACCATCAGCAGAAACTAGGATCGTATTTTAATTATTAATATTTTGGAGTATTTCTCCATGCAATCAAAAAAAAATACCAAAAAAGAAATAGCTCATAATACTTTGAGGAGAGAGAAAGCCAGAGCCAGAGTCAGAGATAGAATCAGAGAGAGAAAGAGAGAGATGCAATGGAAACCACATTTTATAACAACACTGATACTGAGCTATGTGAGAGGAAAACAAAGCAAGTTTCTGTCTCTTTAATCACTTAGACCTTGTAATGAGCCTGAAAAGCCCATAACAGCAAGGAACTCCTGGCCCACGCACTTTCCTTAAATAGCCCAGTGAAATCAATATTCTGTCTCATGCTTACAACTTTCCAACGCTTCACTCAATCTCACCATTCAATTGGCTTTCGGAAAGAGAAATGCCCTCTCTTAGATCTATTTAAGTGTCACAAGCTGGAACTGCTGCTAGATTAAGAATATTCTCTCCTTTACGAAATCTGATATGTGCAAGTTAAAATAAAGGGAAAAAATCTATAAGCACGTAAGAAAGGAAGAGCCGCATATGGGCCACTAGAGAACAAAAATTTGATCCAGTATAGTCAAACCTTGAACAACATGGAGGTCATGCTGACCCCCATGCAGTAAAAAAATAATAATAATAACTTTTAATTAATTTTAAAATTAGCAGTAGGCCAGGCACGGCGACTCAGCCTGTAATGCCAGCACTTTGGGAGGCTGGGGTGAGAGGATTGCCTGAGCCTGGAGATTCAAGACCAGCTTGGGTAAATTGGTGAGACCTCATCTCTACAATAAATCACACACATACACACAAAACTAGTCAGGCGTGGTGGCATGCCTCTGTAGTTCCAGCTACTTGGAAGGCTGAGGCAGAAGGATCGCCTAGCCCAGCAAATCGAGGCTGCGGTGGCCTGAGAATGCCACTGCACTCCAGTCTGGGAGAAAACAGTGAGACTCCAACTCAAAAAAAAAAAAATTAACCTTAAAAAAATAACTTTTGACCTCCCAAAACTTAATTACTAATAGCCTACTATTACTGGTAGCATAAACAGTTAATTAACATGTAATTGTGTATGTTATATATATATTATGTGATATATGTTGCATTCTCACAATAAAGTAAGCCAGAAAGGGGGGTTAATAAAAATCATATGGAAGAGAAACTATATTAAATATTAACAAAATGGACTTGACTATATCATGAAGGTCTTCATCCTCTTCACATTAAATAGACTGAGGAAGGGGGGGTGTTGGTACTGCTGTCTCCAGGGTGGCAGAGGTGAAAAAAAAAATTGCATGTAAGTGGACTTGTGAAGTTCAAACCCGTGTTGCTCAAGCTTCGACTGCATGTGGAAGACAGAAAGCAAACAGAGAACAATCGATAAATCAGGCTGGAAAATGATGTCAGAGAGCAGTGATAGAAACCCCCTTACGGGGCAAAGTCCAGAAGAGGTTTACAAAAAAATGAGTACTCACTAATCAGCAGACCTTGAAAATTAATCACAATACCATAAGAAAGGGATTGGCAGTAGCAGGACCCTGGGGGAGAGGGGACCTAACACCAATAAGGGTACCTGATCTCAAACCAGGCGGAGTGGGGACCAAACTCTACCTGTACAATGACCACTTATCTACCTAATCCTGAATTGTACCCCACATCTTTAAAATAAAATAAACTTTAAAAAATAAAATAAATTGTGAGAAGGGGCAGGATGGGCGGATGTGATCACTTCTCTCTTTCCAAAACCACCTCTCAAGCATTGTATGTGTCTGGGTAACACTTAAAGCAGGGGTCCCAACGCCCTGGCGCAGACTGGTCCCTGGCCTGTTAGGAACCGGCCTGCACCGCAGGAGGTGAGCGGTGGTTGAGCCCTGCTCTGTCTGCTGTCAGATCAGCAGCAGCATTAGAATCTCAGAGGAGCCGAACCCTGCTGTGAACTGGGCATGGGAGGGATCTAGGTTGTGAGTTCCTTAGGAGAGTCTAATGCCTGATGATCTCCTCTTCCTCTCACCCCACTCCGTGGAAAAATTGTCTTCCACAAAACCGGTCCCTGGTACCAAAAATGTCTGGGGACCACTGACCTAAAGCACAAACAAAACAGAATGGTGAAATCCTGGGGGTATTCTCTGAAGACATTGTCGGGATGGAGGTGCGGGGACGGTGTGCAAGGAAACGAGATGGTTTTGGAATTCCAGTATAAAGCTGACCTGTTTTTCACATTCAAGGATCCTCCAGCTCACGGGTGGGCCCTCCCAATGATCACAGAGGGAATTCTGTCAGTCGGTAGGGCTACCAACACATATAAAATTCCTATTCAGCTTTTGTTTTTACAGATTTAGGGGATGCAAGTGCAATTTTGTTACATGGATATATTGCACAATGGTAAAGCCTGGACTTTCAGTGGATGTATCCCCGGAGTAGTGTGCATTGTATACAGTAGGCAGTACTTTGACCCTCACAACCATCGTAGCTTCTCCCTTCTGGAGTCCTTGGTGTCTGTTATTTCTGTTCATTATTATTACTATTATTTTTGGCTCTCAGCTACGAGTGAGAACATGTGGTTTTTGACTGTCTGTTTCTGAGTTATTTCACTTAAGATGACAGCCTCCAATTCCATCCATTTTGCTGAAAAAAATATGATTTCATTCTTTTTTTTTTGGCTGAGTAGTATTCCATGGTGTGGGTGTATATATAAATCACATTTTCTTTATCTAATTAGCACTTGGTGGACACTTAGGGAGAGCTGTGGGATTCCTGGAGGCATAGCCATCTTTTCCTTAAATGTGAGTAATCAAGGAGCCTAAGTCATTTCAGGAACCTCTATATAATGAAACAAAAAATCCAAAACAAACAAACAAAAAACCCCAAATGATCCAGGAAATCAAATAAAAAACCATAAAATAACAACAGCAACAAAACTTCAATTGAGAGGTAAATACAAATTTCAAAAATAAAAGAGAAAAAATGATAACAAGCAATGTAGACTATCAATATAGGAGATACAACTTTTTATAGCAGTTTCAAAAAATAAGGACAATAAATTATTAAGGAGTGACACGTGATTATTTCCAAAGTTGAAAGGCACAAGAATTCAAGTAGGAAGACACCACAGAAAATTTAAAAGGACTTTGCAGCAGAGAATGGCTGAACTCTGTATTACCCATGCTATGCTTTTGTTCCTGAGACATACCACCAGACATTGTTTGCTTTTCTCAGTACACTGGCATCTCTCTCAGTCAAGCGTCTCCTTTTCTCTCCCCCCACCACACACACTCTTTTTCTCTCTATCACTCTCTTCCTTTGCTGCCTGAATCCAGATGATCAATTTCTATACTAAGAAGTTTGAAAATGGTAGCAGAAAATTTGGGTTCGTGAATGACTGATGTGTGAATAGCAGTAGCCGCCCACTACTAAGGCAATACTGTGAAGAAATAAGAAACCTTCGCTATGTTAAGCTGAGATCTGGGGTCTTTTTTTTCAGCAGATGGTACATTCTCACTAAAATAGAAATTGGTACCTTGAATTGAGCTGCTGCTGCAGGAAAAATCTAAAATATGTGGTCTTGGCATTGCAATAGAGTGTGGTGGTCAGCAAACAATTTTGCACCATAGATGGTTGCAAGAAGTTCGTGTGATGCAATAAGAAAAAAATTAATAAAAGTATAACCTGTGGGGCCATAAATATAAGAAAATTTTGAAAAACAGAAGGCAAAAATATATGTTGGTTAGTAGCCTGCATTAACCACATGGTATAAGGGGAAAAAAATGAACTCAAGAAAGGATTAGAGAAACTATATGCAGAAATTGTAGGAATAGGGAAATTCCATTAAAAACTAGGGTTTTGAAGGATTAGAGAAGCTTAGTTTCTTGAACCAAAAATAGCAGGAAGACCAAAATAAAACAAAAATGAGAAGAACATTCAAAGTGACCATTTAATGTAGGAGTAGTAAATGGTGGTGTTCTCGAAAAAATGGAAAATTAAAAAGCAATAAAGATACCCACTACTGGTTAGACTTGGGCACAAAGACAGGAGTCAAGGTGCTGGTCACATTCTACATGAAAGCAAACAGAATATAAGCTACATGTGATTTAAAATGGCCATATTATACTAGTCACATTTTTAAAAGTAAAAAGAAACAAAACAATTTTTACATATTTTATTTAACCCAACATGGAAAAATTACAAAATTTATTTATGAGGTAGTTTGCATTTCTAGGACTATCTTTTAAAGCAATTGTATTTTACATTTACAGGTCATCTTAATCCAGACGTTAATTTCTCAACAGAAGTTCTTGATCTATGCATAGATTTTGCAGATTTCACAAATTAAAAAGTGAATTTACATCTCAAGTTGTTGCAAATATGCTTAAAAGTTGTTAAATAAGTGAATCGATTTCCAATGTTTGTAGGTGCACCGCAAATGACAAATAGCCCCACATGTGTTGAACTTCATAGTGCCACAGTTTGATCTAGGTTGTTACTCCATGAATGGGTTCATGTTGCAGAAATTCATTCTGTACACGTATAAGCTGTGCATTTTCCTGTACACATATTTATTCTTCAATTGCAAAAAAGAACTTATTTCTTTGGGGAATAAACCCGAGAGTGGCAAACATTGGAACAGGAGTTCACTTTTTAAATTGCTTCTTAACTACTGCTTTTTAAAACATATATATAAATTGTTTGACAGTCTCTTAATTATATGTTAAAAAACCCTCAAGCTTTTCAAATTATGTTTTGCTGTATTCTTAGTAATGAGGTGAATTCATTGAAGTTTACTCTGAGAACTACACCCTGTCCCTAAACTAATTCACTTAATGAAACCAAGACAGGGTGGAGAAAAATGTAATAATTCTGTAGATTCATGGTGATTGTATATTTAGTCTACTTGTACAAAAGACTTCAAGAAAATATAGCTAATATGGTTTTGATTTGTTATTCTGCTCACGAATGAACATATTTATTTTTCCCAACAACTCTATCAAGTAGCGACTAGCAACATTCCCATTGTCCACATGAAGAAACCAAGGCAGAGAAGGGTGGCATGCGGGAATTCAAATCCAGGGGCTGACTTGAATGGAATGCTACAGAGATGCTTAGCCACTCAGTTAAATGTTTGCTGAGTTTCTTTATGGAATTGTAGTACTCTATTAGCACATAGTCTAAAATATTCATTGGTGTATAAACACATGCCCATTTTCTGTAAATATTTTAGTATAGTGGATACAAAAGTAAAGTAAATAAGAATAAAGCATTCTGATTCCTTGCTGTGCTCTGGCTGTTTCTCTTGAACAAATCCCAAAGAGACCTTATGGCAGTGCAAACAACAGCACGCTGGGTTGTCACAGCCTTGTCCTGAGCCATCCTGCATCTGTTTTCTCTCACAGACTGACTCTTCCACTCGTCATTCAAAGCAACTGGTGCTGTCACCACACACTGAGCCTGGCAGGTGCAAGACTTGCTAACACATGCCCAACACCCTGACCTGGTCACTGCAACACGTCTGGAAAGCTCACACGTGTCCTCAGCCGGTGTTCCCACCTGTCTACTTCTCTGCATCATCGCTAGTTTTGATCCTGCTTGGAGTTTGCTCCATCCTACTTCAGATTTTCTTGACCTTGTTTCCTGTCTAACAAGATGGCTGATCATTTTATTGAGCACAAATCACATTGACTCCATTTCTATATTCAGTCCAAATCCTGGAGAAAATCTTGGTAACTTCCTCCCCATTGTAATCCCACAGGAAGTACAAGGACAAAGGTTAGAAGTTTAAATTTATTCATTTTCTTATGCATCCCTAGGAGTTATAAGATCAACGCTATGAAGGATAGGACCCGTTTGCTGAAAGTCATAATAATAAGTTAACAACAGCAACAAAAAAAAAAACTCAGTGCTCAGAACTTACTTTAATTATGAAATCTGGATTCTTTAAACAACTTCCAAGTACATTTTCAGCTGATTACTTCAGGGCAGAGAAAAACTGTGGGGTGCGAGGCTGACACGTCAGCATAAGATATACAATGGTTTCATCAGAGCTCATAATCCCGCATTCCCTTTTTTTAATGGGACATGTATAAACAATATCTCAGGCATTCGCCATCGGCTCCTATGATTACTGTGTTGTTCGTGCTTCTCAGAACTAAAATTTAAAGATTAATGATAGACCCCTGCTCGATTTAAATCTCAAATTTGACAGCCTTCTTTGGTTGATTTTTGCTGCCTGTATACTTTCTATGAATAACGTTGCTGTAATGGATGAACCATGACAAGGAATAGGCAACATCCGAGTGGAAATTGCTTTTCCCAGAGAGTCAGAGTGCCTGTGAAACAGTATTGTTAAAACTCTGGGGATGGAAAATGGGCCTGCTGACTGTTAATTGGTCCATTGAGGGATAAGTAGCTGTTGGCTGACTCCACACAAATAAATTGGTCTCTTTCAAGCACATGTGTAAAAGCTTCTTGGATTATGTAGACTTTCAAGGATTAGGTGAATAAACACTTTAAAAAAAATCAGGAAATAAAAATTTAAAACTTCGAATGCCAGAAAAGTAGCTTGCCTTATCCATTCAAAGAATAATTTACTCACCTTAATAAAAGCACAATTACGATGAGTAAGTTAACATCTCATTCTAAATTCTACGTTTGAATTTATGTCATAACTATCTCTACTCTAAACTTAGAAGTATTGTTTAAAACATTCTCCATATTTTAAAAAATCACCTTGCGAGAAATGCCTGAAAAATTGAGATGTGCCTATATAACTGAATAAATATATTTATTTAGATCATTTGTATTTAACTGGCACTTGGGGGAAAAAAACTGTGCAATAAGTTGGTGTTTGTCTTCAAAACATTGTACTATTACTCCTTTTACCTTATTTCCTTGTCTCAAAGTGTCAATGAGTCCATATTATTTTCAAATCTGTTCCCATCTTAATAGAGAGAGATCTGCAGTCTTGGGTGTGAGTAATAATAACTGTGGCCTTCTGGGCTCAGTAGGCTTGCCACAGTGGCAGTGGGAGGCATGTCAGAACAGGAAGACAGTGCACTGTGCATTCAGGGATATCCTTAATATCACACAGATTCTGTGCTTCTCAGCCTAGGCTACTAAGTAGAATCCCCTGGGCTGCTTTAAAAACATTAATTAATGCATTAAGGCCCAGGTCTCATGCCCGAAGATTCTAATTGAATTGGTCTTCGTTGTGGCCTGAGCTTTGGAAATTTTAAAATCCTTTCAAGTAATTCGAACCCGCAGCCAGGAAGGAGAGCCTCGGTCCATATTTCCAACACGCTTACCTCTTCATTTGATTTTTTACAGTATCCTTGAGAAGTAGTCAGAACAAATGATAAAACATAGTGGGAAACTCGAATGGACCAAATTGTGTAGTTAAGAGGCACAAAGCAGGAGCTGAGGTCAAGTGTCAGGACTCAAGGTCATCTTGTCTTACCAGGTCACACTTGTCGTAAAGAAAGAGGACAGTGATAGAGGTGTCCTCTATTCGGATTGACCATCTACTAAGTATGAAAAATGTGCTTTGTTTTTCACTGTAAGACCCATTTTTGTGGTTTCTGCTTTTCTGTTTCTTCGTGTTTGCCACCATTCACCTGAAATCTATTAAAGTTAGGGACAATGGGAAAGAAGTAAGATGCTCTCAGTGAAAGCCACTGTCATTATGTTACTCTACATCAGGTCTCCACCTTAGCTGCATACATTAACATCTCAGCAAACTAGCATTAGCAGGAATTAATTCAAAGCAAATATATGGACACTTTTCAAAGAGTGTTATTGTTCTTAATTTTTTTTCTGTTGTTGAAATGCCTTCTAAGTATCCACTTTTACTGCTTATAAAGAGTTGCTGAATAATACACTACAGAGAACATCATTGTCACCTCCATTTAGAAGTTTAAAATAGTAATGCCAGTCCATTTGTGATTCCCAGGTCACAGTCTTTTCATTTTAATGTGCTGCCTTTCTGGAATGGAGGTGACGTTTCTGATCTATGATTGGGAGGGTATGCCCTTTGAGTTCCCTCCGTAGCGTAGATAGAGCCGCAGATCACCCCCATGTACGTTTCCTTCTCTTCTTTTGTCCTTTGTTAGTTTTTTGCTCCTTATAATTTGATTTTTAAATTTTTAACTCAATTTTAAATTGTGACTTTACAAGAAATAACAGGTGACTTGGGGCAAGTACTTTATCCTATGTGAACATTAGTTCTTATATCTATAAAAGGCTGAAAATAACACACATCCAAAAGATCGCTGCAAGCATTAAATGAGATCACGTATGTGAAAGTGCCCAGCACTCAGGGCCCAGGTCAAGTCAATAAGGCTGAGCTAGAAGGATCATGATGTGTTTTGGCCACATGTATGTCACCATTTAGGAAGTGCAACGTATAACTCTACTTGAGCTTTTTCTCCTGTTTACTGATTTTTGTGTCTATTCCCAGTGGTCTATGCAATTAAGCTACATATATTTGACTTTTCACTGTCCATTTTCTATTCAGACACATCATTTATATACTTCATATTGCCATATGTGAGAATTTTTAAAGGTATTTCCATGAAAGGACTTTTTTTTTTTTTTTGGTTTGTTAAAAGAAAAAGAAAACCTTTGCCATGGTAGTGATTAACAACTGGTACACAGACGGCATTGATCAAAGTTTTTCCCAGAACAGCTGTAGTTTCAGTAATCGACAGCCCAGCTGTCCCAGACGGTATTTTTAGTTTTACATTCTCTAAATACAGGAGGCAGTAGTAAAAATATAGTCAAGTGACACTATCGTTACAGAGGTTCTCGGAATGGAATGGAGTTTCTTAATTTTCCTATTTTAAAAAAAATTTTGTTTTCTGCAGATAACTGAACCTTAATGGAGTGGACAATTGTGCTCTTATGGTGCAGTCAGTAAGTAGTCACAAAGTCACACTTTTGTATATTGAAATTGTGAATACCCCTTCCGTAGTCTCACCTCTCTTTAGGCCTTATAATAATAATGTGAAATTAGGATCATGACCATTTCTGATTTTAAAAAAAGAGAGAGAGAAATGACTATAAAACTACTATCATTTAATAGGAAAGTATTTATTGAACGTGTGCTAAGTCCTTTTTCCCTGTTTTTTTTGTTTTTTGTTTTTTGTTTTTTGAGTTGGAGTATCACTCTGTCACCCAGACTGGAGTACAGTGGCCGCTCCCGGCCACCGCAGCCTCAACCTGAGGGGCTCCAGTGATTTTTCCACCTCAGCCTTCCAAGCAGCTGGAACTACAAGCGCGCGCTACCACGCCTGGCTGATTTTTTTGATTTATTGTAGAGATGAGGTCTCGCCAAGTTGCCCAGGCGGGTCTCGAACCCTTGGACTCAGGCAATTCACTCACCTCGGCCTCCCAAGGCGCGGGATTACAGGCTGAGCCACCGAGCCCAGCCCCTGTTTTTTTTTTTATTGTTTTGTTTATAACATCTTACCACGTACTCAGTAATCAGGCTGTAATGAATAAGATAATTAGGAACAAAATAAAATGCTCAACTGTAGAGAAAATTTTAAAAAGAGAGGGAAAAAGAAGTATGGTTTACCAGTAAAATATATGAAGTGCTGAAAAGCATTGTATTTGCTCCAAAGATTGATTACTAGAAAGATAGATGCAGAGGCAGAAAAATGATGTATATAAATATAGATGAATGAATTAATACATAGGGAAAAAGGCATTAAAACCATATTTTATCCAAATTCTCAATGACTGAGTCTTAAAGCCGATATTCCACCAGAGACCAACATCACCACAGCATAAACTTTTCAACATAGAAATAAATCTGACATATGATCAATTTTAAAATTATAAACATTTTATTTTTAAAAATTGCAGTAGCTTCATTTTAATGATTTGAGATTAAGCCAAAGGAACAAGTAATTTTGCACACTGTCAGCTGTTCGTTGGCTCATGTAGTTGATATGTCATACTTTTGCAATAATAAATATTTCATTTACTTCATTTACACTAATGGAGTACTTTGTTTCAAAACTTATCCTATTACTTTTAACCTATGTATTTTCCATCATGTCTAGATAAAATAACATGGTCATTCATATATTTTATTTGATATTGGACGTGATGTTTTAAAAATTTAAAGAGACCAAGTGGATATTTTGCTCTTACTTACTTTTACAAGATGTCAAAAATACCCAAATATGATTTTTATTGAGAAAAACTAAAGGCTAAAAGCAGAAATTAAGAACTGACCAAAAAAAGCCGGGCTTGGTGGTTCAGCCTGTAATCCCGCACCTTTGGGAGGCTGAGGTGAGTGGGTTACCTGAGCCCGAGGATTCAAGACCCGCTGGGCAGCGAGACCTCATCTCTACAATAAATCAAAAAATCAGTCAGGCGTGGTAGTGCATGCCTGTAATTCCGGCTACTTGGAAGGCTGAGGCGTAAGGATCGCTGGAGCCCAGCAGATCGAGACTGCGGTGGCCGGGAGCAGCCACTGCACTCCAGTCTGGGTGACCGAGTGAGACCCCAACTCAAAAAAAAAAAAAAAAAAAGGAACCGACAAAAAAGATACAGCTTTTAAAATTTCTGTTGTTTTGTATTATATATGTCACATATAATTTTTCAGAGTTTGGATTTGTGATATTATCTAATCTTTATCATCATGCCCTGAATTATTTCTTACATTTTAATATACTTATTTTCACTTAAAAATTATACAATGATCATTCTAGCAATGTCTAGCTAATGCACTTGCAGTTATTATTGCTATTTCTTTTCACCTTCGATGCTCATTTATTAATTTTTGAGTTTTTTGTCCTTTTATACATAAATTGCTATCATCACAAATTATTGCATTGAATTTTAGTAATAATAAGTACAGTGTATAATCACATTTCAACTAAGAAATGTCAATATTAAAATATGTAAGCAGATACTAATGTCAAGTTACATCCAAAACACTGAGATTAATATTGACAATTAATCTTAAAGTCTTAATAATTTTCTGAGACATAGGATATTTAAAAATCTTAAGCTATAATATATTAAAAATAATTCTAAATGATATGCTATTGTGATAAATAATTATGAGTCAACTATAAGTTATTACAATCATTGATTGCTGACAATTTCAAGGATGCCAGATAGAACATTGATGAATAGCCAATTTTAGTTCAATACATATATATATATTATATACATGAAGGATCTTCAAAAGTTCATGGAAAGTGAATATTATGAAAGAACTATGCATGGATTTCAAAAAATGTTTGCACCAAAATAAACTTACACTAACTTGTTATAACATATCTGAATAGAATCTAGTTTGGAGCACAGAGAAGGGTAAGACATTAGATTGAAAAGGAGTAACATAAATTCTCCTGAAATTGAAGCAAGAACATCACAGCTCTGATGAAGCTTGGATGCAAGAATGGTGATATAATTCATACTTTATGAAAAGCTTGTGAGGACAATGCCCCAAAGAAATCAGTGACATATAGCTAGATACCATGTTTTAAAAGGGATTGAAGATGAAACTTGCAGCAGCAAATCATCCACATCAATTCTGGAGGAAAAAATTAATATTTTCATGCCCTAATTAAAAGGGAACAATGTTTAACAGCAAAATAGCCAACACCACAGACATCTCGGTTGGTTAAGGTTACACAATTCTGACTGAAAAACTTTTTTCTCAATAGATGTCAAAACTTTTGTGTCCAGGTCAGTTGCAGAAAAGAGCAGTGCTTTCAATAGAAATTTTTAAAGCGTGAGATCAAAAATCCAAAGTATTTCTTGAAAGAATTGTAATAGGAATGAAACATGGCTTTACCAGTTTGATCCTGAAGGCAAAGCACAGTCAAAATAATGGCTATCAAGAAGTGGCTGTGGTCTAGTCAAAGCAAAAGTGGACTGGTCAAGAGCAAAGGTCATGGCAACAGATTTTTGGAACACACAAGTAATTTGCTTGTTGAGTTTCTGGAGGGGGTCCAAACAATGATAACATTTGCTTATTATAAAAGTGTTTTGAGAAAGTTAGACAAAGCTATGTCAATGTATATAAGTTTATGTGTTTTAACATATGTTCAATATATTAATTTCATATTCCAATATACATCTGTATATTTATTTAATTTCATGAAATAATATTTACATCAGCAGAATTACTAGTGACTGAATACCCCTTTTCTGTCTACCTCAGTCCTTCTCCTCTCCATAAAATGAAGACTTGGATTCCACAGTTATTTAATATTCAGATTGTAGGTCAAACTTCAACCAAGCCAGGTGATCCACTGTGAGTACTGAGTGGAAGCTTCTGAAGGTGGAGCCAGAATTCATCTGACATCCTGGTAACTGCCATAGACCTATTGGGAACCTCCCAGAGCCAGGCCTCTACTCCAATCCTGCCCCTTTGCCTGTTCTCAAGAGTCTTCTACAAAAAAATCATACTGATTCTCTAGTTGGTCTTGTTCAGTGTCATAGCTTTAAGTATTGCCTATTTGTTAAGAGAGCTATATATAAACTCCCTCAACTTCAGAAACTATGCGTCCTGTCTACTGGTCACCCCATTTGGAATTATATTAGCACCAAAAACTTACTTCCAAAAGTAAATTTCTATGTCCCCACCAACATGCACTCATCCCATAGTCTTCCCAATCTCAGGTAGCAGCAACTCTATTTTCCCAACTCTTCTCTTCCTCTCACCCTCTCATTCCTTACAAAAGTGAATCATCCTGCCGTTTCCCCCGTCTTGATTGCCAACTCCCCACTCAAACTCACCATTGCCTTAAGTATGTTTTAACTTTCTGCCTGCAGATGCAACTGAAATCGCTGTGGGATATTCTCAACATGCTAGTCAGTGTGAACCTGGTAAAACCTAAGTCATGTCTCATTCCTCCACTGTGCAAAACTCTGCCAGAGATTCCTATTCCAGAGTAAAAGTCAAAATCTTATGATATCCTGCAAGGCTCCCCAGAGCCTGCCTGACCTCATCGCTTTTCAACTTCATCCTTATTCTCTTCACTACAGGTGATCTGGCCATTCCTCACTTCCCCCAAACACACCAGGCATCCTTCACCACAACAGTTTTCTTTCTTTTTTTTTATAGGAACTTTTGTATATTTGTTTGCTCATATAAACGTCACAATAATTTTCCAGGTTCCAAAAAAGCAACCATGAACATTTTTATTAGAATTGTATAAAATGCATAGAAATGTTTTTTCCCCCTCTTTTTTTATTATAAAGATGTGGAGTACAATTCAGGGTTAGGTATACAAACGTTGATTATGCAGGTACCCTTGTTGAGGAGGTATGCCCCTCCCTCCCCTAGCAGTTTCCCTCAACTGCCAATCCTACCCTCCCTCCCCTGATAGTTTCCCACTACTGCCAATGCCTCTCTTATAGTAATATAATTGTTCAAGTTTGGCTTATGAGTGAGAATATCTGGTATTCTGTTCTTTGTTTCTGTGATAGATCACTGAGTATGATCTGTCACATCCAAGTTGCTGTGTAGTCCGTATGCCTGTCCTTTATGGCTGTGTAATATTCCATTGTGTCTAGAAATGTTTAAGCGACATGAGATCTTTACAATATTGAATATTCCCTTAAAGGAACATGTATAGGACAGTTTGGCCCACAACCACAATGCTTTTCTACTTGCTACTCCCTTTCTGCTCTCCCTCCTGCTAGTCAAAGGAGCCTCCCCATTTCTCTCAGTATTAACTCAGAAGTTACTGTCTCTGATAGGTTCTCTCTGACCATGCTACCTCAAGGTCAACACCCACCCCTGTCTCCCACTCTGACCTTTCATATGCCCACTCTCTCTTTCATATGTTCTCCTAGGCATTTATTACTATTATATGAACTGTATGTTTTATTTATTCAACTTATTTATTATCTATCATCTCCACTGCAATGCAGGCTCCCTGAGCAGAGATTTTTGTGTGCTTTGTTTTTTACTTCATTCCCCCAAACAGGAGCAGGACTCTACATATAATAGCCTATCCATTAAAATTGGTTTCACAATCTCATGCATTCCTTTGAGGGTTGTGGTCTAGGTAGCAAGGCATAGGATTGAGATTCTGCGTGTGAAAAAGCAAGTCAAAAGAGTAAATTCAATTAAATAAATGAAACAAGATACATAGTTGACCCTTATCTTTGAATCCACTTACGTGATCGTTTAACTCAATAGTCTGTAGACCTAGACATGGACTGTATGTCTCTTTGTGAGTCTGAGCCATGATCTGGTAATATATTGTAAGTATCTGCAGCAAAATATTGCATGGATTTGACTCATGTGAACTTATCAATAAATAAATATTAACTTATCAATAAATAAATATTATTTATTGATCAGAGAAGCAGCCATACCACATTCTTTCACATGGAGACTGAACATAGGAATGTACAGAGACAGCTCTAATGACTAACATAGCAACCTTATAAAATAAAAAAGCACAACGGAGTTCCCCACTGCCAAGAACCCTAAGCTATAAGCAATTCTCGGGTGGCTGAACAGAGCATTTGGTGATCTTCCTGTGAGCGTGATACTACCTGTTGCTCAGGAGATGGGCTAAACACTCACAAAGGGGGGTCATCAACCTCCTTGGATGAATGTTAGCATCTGCACGAACCCTTCTCTGGTGTCATCTGTAGCAAAAGAACATAATGTAAATGTGGGAGAGTCAACTAGTATTGCAAGAATTAATCCCTGGTTGCTGATCACTCACAAGTGAAGAGATAGATTAACATTTAATGAATGCATGTCAAGTTTCATTCTGTAGAAATGGAATCTCACAACCTTGAAGACTGATTGTTTATTGAAAAGAGGACCCATGTCTTTCCCTTCTTTGTATACTGTGAGTCTGACGTGCACCTTGCATGCACTAAAAAGTGATAATTGATGGAGTGAGCCATGAAGCTTCTAGAAAAAACTATTGCATCCCAATGTTCTATATAATATTTTAAATAAAAGCTGACGTGTCCCCAAAGTCAACTCATTAGAATAAAGCAAGCAAACAGGCCTCACCAGTATATCTGTCAGCCTTACTTACAATTTTTCATCCAAGTACTATATTGTTAGTTACCCTGTCAATATTATATTGATGAAGAGAAAAACTAAATTCATCTTCCTGTCTTTCTTTCTGTGCAGGCTTCAACTCAGTGATTCTTCAATTACCTAGTCGAAATGACAGGACATTTTTTACTACCCTATTTTCTGTACATAGAATTTCAAAATATGTCAGGTACTTCCAACAATTTGTCTTCTTTGACATTACGTAGTTTTGAACATTTGTGTATATCACTTTGGACATAAGTGCCTTACTCACCTGAGAGACCTCTTAGAGTCACCAGAGAGTGGTTAAAGGCTCTGTTTGATTTAAATGTAATGGCCCTCAGAGAATTATCTAAGAAAAAGGTGCACTTGACAAAGACTGAGTTACTTTTTCAGTCCAACAAATTCCAGAAGGAAAATGGTGTTCCTTCTTCTATAGTAGTTGCACAATTCCAGATTCTTTGAATTATAGCAGAAAGAAACTTGGGCTCTTTAAATAAAGAATTATATTCCCAAAGGACAAAAGGAGGAATTGCAATAGTAGAGTCATACATTGTCTTCTGGCAAAATTATACCAAAATCTCTGGAGAGAAAAAAAATGCACACTTTTTCCCTCAGCAAGCAATCACAACACACATCTGTTACTTTCAGGAAAAACACAACCTGAATGCCACATTCTCTGGGAGTCTCTTCTTGTTCTGCCATCTGTAACAGTGAAAGCAGCTAGCTTCTGTGCTTTGGTGTTGAAGGTCATTCTTTGTTTTCACTCCAGCTTAGCTTCTCCCCTTTAGAACATTTGTAGCAACAATGGGATTTATACACCAAACTGAATGGATTAAAATTAGTATTAACGCGAGGAGAATAAAAGTGGCAAATTAAACACTAATGATGTTCAAAGCTTTCTATCAAAATTGCTTATTTAATGATTTATTTTTCATTATGTCCTCAAAATGTTTGTATGTTTTCATTTCAAAATGTTTAATTGTCTTCACCTCTCTGTGTGCTTGTCTGTTCTTTCTTCTCCAAACACTCCTTCCCTTTTCGTTATATTGCCTAATCTTGTCAATGGATGCTAGCCAAGATATGTTTTTTTACAGCACTTTTTAGAGAAATAGATACCAATTTGCTGAGATTTGAGGTGTTCCAAGAAGATCTTACAACTCAGAATTCTTTTTCTTTATTTAACATCATACTAAAATTCCACTATGAGTTATGTATTATTTGGGTCAAATGTCATTCTCGCCACAAAAGCTTTATTTGAAATGTAAAGTCTATAGAACACTATAGATCTGATGGGGAATTCTGATGGAGACGAGGGTGACAATTACTTATTTAGCAGCAATTATTCTCTAGACATGTTTACATCTGCCTTATTTATTGTCTGCAACAGCCCATTTTATAGATGAATATGCTGAGGCTTAGAAAATTTAAGTCACCTGTCCTAAATAACCACCTAGTGACTATCAGGTTTTAAACCTGGTTAGTCAGGGCACAATAAAAAATTGCAAAATCCAACTTATCCTCTTCAGATTCAGTACTCACATCAAATCAATTCGTTAAATTTAATTAAGATTATAAGCACCATAGCAATTTTTATTAAAGCCAAAGTGCATGATCAAAACGTCTCTCACTTCTCAAACTAGTCATCTGGCCCTCTTCGGGAGAAAATATAATATGGAAAGAGCATATACACCTGAATTAAATTTCAATTTTTTTCATTTTCCAGTTGTGTGGCATTGGGATATTTATGCAATCTTGCTGAAATCTCAGCGTTCTTATTAATAAAATAAGGATTGTTCTGAGAATAACATGACTTGAGAATGAAGAATAAAATGAGAATCAATATTCCTTTTGCAATACCTGCCACAAAACATTGATTAAACAAACTAACCAAAGAATACTATGTACAATAATAGCAACTGTCGTAACAGCAAACCTAAGAGGAAAGGAAAGGGACTGCTTTCTAGATCTTCCAAGTCAGGTAGAGCTCCTAAAACATAAAACAGAAATCTGCAGGGAACATAAATTTCTTTTTTTAAATTTTTTAAAGTTGTGGGGTACAATTCAGGGTTAGGTATACATATGGCCTTTTTGTGGGTAAGTTTGGGCTTCACTTTGGTCCTCACTCAAATCTCTGCTTTGGGATCAGGTATCCTTATTGATGAGGTATGCACCCCCACCCCCAGCAGTTTCCAACTACTGCCAATCCCTTTTTTACAATGTTATGATAATTGTTAGAGATTTGCTTATGAGTGAGAACATGTGGTACTCAGTTCTTTGTTTCTGTGATAGATCACTCAGTATGATAGCCTCTAAGTCCATCCAAGTTGCTGCGAAAGAACGTAAGACATTTCTTTACACTCTTACTTTTATGTTTGTCTGTATTGTGTGTTTCAACAGAGATGCTGCATTTACACAGTTTGGATGGACTTTAAACCACAACTAGCCTTTGTAAAAAGATCCATACCTCAGCCATCCTTGTTCAACAATCATTACATCTGTTGTGCCCCAGCCAAGCTCCACCCTGCTACAATCGACCACAGCTGAAGGACATCCTACAAATAGAAACGCGATCCCCTCAGCTGGTGCCCCACTTGCTGGCACAAAGCAACATCTTAGGATATATTCTTTCTTAAAAATTTAGAGTTGCGGAGTACAAGTGAAGTTTGCTCCAAAAGTAGGCTGCAAGCAGGTGAAGTTTGGGCTTGTAGCTGAACCTCTCTCTCCCTGGTACCCTTTGTGCTGCTACGAGCCCCTTTCACTCTCTCCTTCCTCTGTCCCCTACAAGTGCCCAGCACCTGCCAATCCCACTCTTGTGCTAGTGTGACTATTATTTAGGGCCTGCTTGTGAATGAGAACATGTGGCATTCAATTCTTTGTTTCTGTGGTAGTTCACTCAGAATGATGGTCTCCAACTGCATCCAAGTTGCTGTGAGGGCCATGATTTTGTTCTTCTTTGTGACTGCATAGTATTCCATTGTGTAATGTGTATATGTTTACCATATTTTCTTTATCCAGTCCACTTTTGTTGGAAATCTGGGTTGGTTCCATGTTTTGCTGTTGTGAATAGTGAGGCAATAAAATGTAAGCGCAGGTGTCTTTTTGGTAAAGCAACGTATGTGTCTCTGGGTAAATTTCCAGGAGAGGGATTGCTGGATTTTATGGAAGCTCAATTTTTAGTTCTTTTAGAAATTGCCTCACTGCTTTCCATAGAAGCTGAACTAGCTTTACATTCCCACCAACAGTGTAGAAGCATCCCCTTTTCTCCACAGTCATGCCAGTACCTGTTGCTTTTTGGCTTGTTAGTGATAGCCATCCTTACTGAAGTTAGGTGGTATCTCGTAATTTTGATTTAATGATTAGTGAGGCTGAACAATTTTCAATGTCTGTTGACTGCTTGCATGTCATCCTTTGAAAAGTGTCTGTTCAGGTCCTTTACCCACTTTTTATGGGATTGTTTGTTTGTTTGCTTGTTTTCTTTTCAGTTCATTTGAGTTCCTTGTAGATCCTGAATGTTAGGCCTCTGTCTGACGCATAGCTTGCAAAAAATTTTTCCCATTCAGTGGATTGTCTCTTTACTCTCTTGGTGATTTCTTTTCCTGAGCAAAAGCTTTTCAGTTTGTTTAGGTCCCACCTGTCTATCTTAGCTTACGTTGCACTTGCTTTTGAGAACTTGATCATGAATTCATTGCCTACTTCAGTGTCCATAATGGTGTCCCCTATGTCTTCTTCTAGGATTTTTATAGTTTGAGACTCTACATTTAAATTCTTTTAAATCTGAATTGATTGTCTTATATGGTGAGAGACAGGGGTTTAGTTTCATTTTTCTACATGTGGCTTGTCAATTTTCCCAGCATCACTTGCTAAATTTGGTTTCCTTTCCTCAGTGTTTGTTATTGATGGTTTTGGTGAAGATGAGTTTGTTGAGCAACTGTGTTTTTATTTCTGGAATCTCTGTTCTGCTCTGTTGATTTATATGCCTATTTCTATACCAGAACCATGCTGTTTTGGTTACTGTAGCCTTATAATATAGTTTCAAGTCTGGAAGTGTGATATCTCCAGCTTTGTTCCTTTTGCCGAGGATCACTTTAGCTATCTGGGCTCTTTTTTACTTCCATATGAATTTCTGTATTGTTACTTCTAGGTCTTTCTAACTTCTGAAGAATAATGTTGGCAATTTAATGGGTATTGCATTGAATCTGCAGATTGCCTTGGGTAGGATGGACAACTTGACAACACTGATTCTTCTAATCCATGAGCATAGTATGTTTTTCCATTTGTTTGTATCATCCTTGACTTACTTGAGCAACGTTGTGTAGTTCTTACTGTAAAGGCCTTTTACTTTTTGGTTGTGGCAATTGTGAATGGGATTATGTTTTTTCTTTGGTTCTGTCTGTTTGTTGTAGGTGTATAGAAATGCAACTGTCCTTTGCACACAGATTTTGAATCCCAATACTTTACCAAAGTCATTTATCAGTGTGAGAAAGTTTTTGACTGACTCTCTAGGGTTTTCTAGGTATATAATCATATTGTCTACAAAGAGGATTACCTTCCTCCTTTCCTATTTGGATACCACTGATTTCCTTCTCTTTCCTAATTGCTCTGACTAGAACTTCCAGTGCTATCTTGAATAGGAGTAGTGAGAGTGGGCAACCTTGTCTTGCTCCCATTCTTAGGGGGAATGCTTCCAGCTTCTATTAAGCAACATGTTAGCTTCAGATTTTTTATAGATGGCTTTTATTATTTTGACAAATGATCCTTTGCCTAGGTGTTTGGTGGTTTTTATCAAGAAGGGATGATGGATTTTATCAAATGAATTTTCTGCATGTAATGGAATAATCATGAGGTTCTTGGCTTTACTCCTGATAATATGCTGAATTTCATTTACGGTCTTGTGAATGTTGAACCAGCCCTGCATCCCGGGAATGAAGCCCACCTGGTTGTGGTGGATAATCAATGAAATATGTTGTTGGATATGAATTTCTAGGATCATATTGAGAATTTTTGTGTTTACATCCATCAGGTCTGTAATTGTCTTTCCTTGTTGGGTCTTGCCGATTTGGGGTATCAGGATGATATTGGCTTCATAAAATGAGCTAGGGAGAAATCCTTCTTTCTTAATTGACTGGAATACTTTGAGTAAAATTGGTATCAACTCTTTGTTATATGTCTTGTAGAATTCAGCTGAGAAGCCATCTAATTCAAGGTGTTTTGTTTTTTGTTTTTTTTTTTTTTTGGTGGGAACATTTCTTTTAACTGAGTAGATTTCCTGAATTATTTGTGATCTGTTAAGGGTTCAATTTCTTCTTGTTTCAACCTTGGAAGGGTGTATGATGCCAGGAAAGTCTCCATTTCCTCTAGGTTTTCTCTTTATTTTCATACAGATATTCATAGTAACTTCTGATAATCTTCTGAATTTCTTTAGGATCAGTTGTGGCATTGTCTTTTTTTGTTTCCAATTGTATTTATTTGGACTTTCTCTTTTTTAAAAGTCAATGTGGCCACCAGGTTTTCAGTAACTAACCTTTCAAAAAGCCAACTTTTTGTCTTGTTGATCCTTTCTATTATATTTTTTGCCTTCTATATCCTGCAGTTGTGACTTCACCTTTGTAATCTGGATTTTTCTGCTGAAGTTAGGACTTAATTGCTGTTGCCTTTCCAGCTCCCTTAAGTGTGAAGTTAGGCTGTTGACTTTTGATCTCTCTATTTTCTTGATATAAGTATTCCATGTTATGAACTGTATTCATAGCATCCCAGATAT
Source organism: Cephalopachus bancanus (assembly GCA_027257055.1). Taxonomy (NCBI): domain Eukaryota; kingdom Metazoa; phylum Chordata; class Mammalia; order Primates; family Tarsiidae; genus Cephalopachus; species Cephalopachus bancanus. Next base: position 12,163,136 of record JAPVLO010000001.1, on the reverse strand, counting down.
TTTGATATGTGTCTTTATTTTCATTTGTTTTCAGGAATCTTTTTATTTCTGTGTTGACACAAAAGTCATTTGGCAGTATGTTGTTTAGTGTTCAAGTCTTCACGTGGTTTGGGAGAATCTTGTTGGTGGTGATATTTATTTTATTCCACTGTGATCTGAGAAGATGCTTGCAATTATTTCAGCCTTTTAAAATATGTTCATGCTTAATTTATATCTGATAATGTGGTCCGTCTTGGAGTACGTTCTATGTTCTGATAAGTAGAATGTATAATCTGTAGTTGTTGGGTGGAGTGTTCTGTAGATGTCTATTAGATCTATTTGGCTGAGTGTCAAGTTAAGGTTCCAGATCTCCTTGTTGGTTTTTTGCCTCAAGGATCAGTCAAGAGCTATTAGTGGGATATTAAAGTCTTTGACTATGATTGTGTGGGTGTCTATGTCCTTTCTTAGCTTACATAGCAGTTGTTTTATAAAACCAAGTGCTCCTTTGTTGAGTGCATATATTTAAGATGGATATTTCTTGCTGCTGCATTGAACCTTTTATCATTATGTAGTGTTCTTCTGTGTCCTTTTGACTTTTATTGGTTTAAAGTCTGTTTTGTCTGATATAAGAATAACTACTACTGCTCTTTTTTGTTTCCCATTTGCCTGGAAAGCTATTTCCCAGACTTTTACCTTGTGCCTATGGTGTCTTTTGCAGTGAGATAGGTATCCTGAAGGTAGCAGAATGTTGGATCATGTTTCTTTATTCAGCTTGCTACTCTAAGCCTTTTTAGTGGTGCATTCAGACCATTCACTTTTAAGGGAAAGTATTGATATGTGAGAGTTCAACCCTGTCATAAGGCTCTTAAGGGGTTTCCTTTGCATATATATGTGTGTGATCTGTATGCTCCATTAATTCTGTTTTTACCTGTGCTTTTGTGATGGTTGCTGACATTCTCTTGTTTTTGTTTTCAAAACTTTATCTCCTGGAGATCTGATCTGGAGACAGCATATTCTCTTAGGGATTGGTTCTCTGGGAAGGATCTTAATTCTCCATCACTGAAGATGTTTGGGTTGGAAGGGTAGGAGATTCTTCGGAGTCATTGCTTATCTTTGAGAATATTAAAGATGGGATGCCAGTCTCTTCTGGTTTGTAGCATTTATGCTGAGAAGCATTTATGCTATTCTGATAGTTCTTCCTTGATAGATAGATGGTCTGACCCTTGTCTCTAGCGCCTTTAGGGTTTTTTTCTTTCATGCTTACTTTGTGAAGGTGAATTACTATGAGTCTTAAGGATGGCCTGCTTGTGTAATACCTTGCAGCTGTTCGCTGAGATTCTTGTGCTTGGATGGTCAACTCTAGCAAGACATCAGAAGTTTTCTTGAATGAACTCAAGCAAGGTTTGTTCCAGGGTATTATGTTTCCCTTTCTGTTTCAGAGATTACAATCAAATGTAGATTTAGTTTCTTTACATAGTCTCACACCTCTCATAGACTCCACCCATTCTTCTTGAGCCTCTTCTCCTTGTTTTTGTCAGCCTGGATCAGTTCAGTAATTTAGTTTTGAGCTCTGAGATTCTTTTTTCTGCCTGGTTGATTCTACTTTCTAGGCCTGTTATTGTGATTTGAAATTCCAGGAGCAAGTTCTTCATTTCCAGGAATTCAGAATGGACCTTTTTTACATTGGTAAGTTCAGCCTTTACTTCCTGCATGACTTGAGTGATCTTTGCTTCTAACATCTCGTGGCTTTCCTTAACCATTTTAGCTATCCAATATCAAAATTCAGTGTCTGTCTTTGGGGACAGGTTTTTCTGGGTGGCTTCCATTGTTTGAGGATTGATAGCTGCTCGTTTAGGCTGTGACTCTTTGAGGGTTGCTGGTATTTTCTGCTGATTCTTCATCATCTGTGAGAAGCAGCTCTTCCCTCTTTATCATTATTCTTAAGTTTTGTTGCTTTGTAGCTAGATAAGGTATTGTTGTCCTAGGGCCTTTTCTGTTGCTCAACATAGCTCATCTAGGAAAACAGTGAAGCGTATTTACTTCTGCTCCACCACTCTTGCTGAATAATGTGTCACACTCAAAGTGACTTTTTGCACAAAGCAGCATTTTGATTGTGAACACCTTCTTATGCTTGAAACACTCTGGGTGGAGTTTCAAACTACAGATCTTCAGTTTCCCTTAAGTTAATACTCCACTGCAGAGCTGATAACCAGATACCAGCTTATCATCAAGAAGATGAAAGAGAGGCTGGATGCATGGCGGCTCATGCCCCCAGAACTTTGAGAGGTCAAGGTGGGAGGATTACTTGAGCCTGGGAGTCTGAGACCAGTCTGGGCAACGTAGAAAGAACTTTTCTCTAAAAACAAAAAGAGAAAAATTATCCAGGAGTGGTGGCATATGCCTGTAGTCCTAGCTACTCAGGAGGCTGGGGTAGGAGGATCACTTGAGCCCAGGAGATTGAGGCTGCAGTGAGCCATAATCATGCCACTGCACTTCAGCTTGGGCAACAGAGTGAGACCCTGACTCAAAAAAATAATAAAAATAAACAAAAACGATGATGGTCATTGCAATGAAAACTGGTCCCAGAAACAGAAAGAGCAAGACTATGGTGTGAGAGAAACCACAGGCAGCTAAATGTGCAGCTGGGAATATATTTGCAAAGTACATTGCAGGAGAAGAGGGTGGCTCTAGACAGAATGAAAAAGTAGACAGAGTCTGACTTTGAGTTTTGCTCCCTCAATGATCAGGGCCCTTCACCAGGTTCTTAGAACCCTCTGTCTTTCCACTTCTTGCCTTCCCAAATACTCGTGTCCTAGCTACCTTTTAACTCTCTCCCCTCCAACAAATCTTTCATATTTCTGCGAACTTTTCCCTAAAACCTATGTAAAGTTGTCTTTTTCTGCTTAATTTTAAAAAAAGGCTCCCTATATTTCCCACAAGGCTGAACTTAGACTTTTCATGCGACATGTAAAGACAGTCACAGTCTAAAAGCCACCTCATTTGCCAGCCTGTTTCCTGGCACTCCCTCTTTGCCACCTGCATGCAGACAGTTGCAGCCACTGATCAGACACTTAGCTCCTGCCTGAGGCTTTAAATATTCTCTTTCCTATAGAAAGTCAGAGCACCAGCACAATTTGTTAAATAAGCCACACTTTTGCCACTGAGCTAAAACACCATTGTTGTCTAATATTTCATGTCATGTTTGTTGGTTTTGTTTCTGGATTCTATTGGGCTTACCATTTGGTTAAACGAATCTATTTATCCCAGTGCCATACTGGGTTGATTCCAGTGACTTTATAGGATTTGCTGACATCTGCCAAATGGGTTTTAAAGTGTTGTCTTGGTTGTTCTCAAAGATTTGCATTTTCATATGAATTTTAAGATGATTTCATCCAATTCCAAATTGCATACATTCTGTTGAAATTGTAATTGAAATTTCATTGCATTTACATATTAATATTGACAGAATTGACTATTGGGGCATAAATAATGTTCTTCTTTGTGACTGGTTTTTTGAAGATGACAGATGTATTTTAATTTCTTTATTAAAAGCCTTATTAATTATTTTCTACAAAGGGCATGAGAAATCATAATAGCGATTTTGGACACTATAATGCTATTTTGCCATTTTATAGCTTTTTGAGAATTAAAAAAAGGTACATGTAAAAAGGAAATAATGATGGGGACTTTCTGGGAAACTGAAGCGAAAGCAGTCACTAAAATCTGAATCACTTTTCACATTCTCCAAAACACTCTATGAGATCACCAACAAGAACAAACAAAAACCACACAAATACCGTGCCTTTTTTGAAAGTATATAATGGAAAGCACAACAAATTCAGCAAAAATAACATGTCAGAGTTGAGACCAATCATATCAATCATATCAGTCTTTTCAATTTGGCCCAAGAGCCAAACACATGCCACACACGTGAAACAAAGTGAATCAGAAGGGCTGAATTAAGGATTTACAAAATATACAAAGTAAATAGTAACAGTGAGAAAACAGGGGTAGTGATCCTGACAGCAGGCACAACAGAATTTGAGTCAAAAACATTAAATGAGACAAATTAACCCCATTTAATCACTTTAATCTTTCATTTTAAGATAGGGGAGGTGTGGCTACTTATGTACCAAGTAACATATCAACTCCTTCATAAAGCAGAAACTATGAGAGATGAATGATAGATATAGACACACTGACCATGCAAGAGATATCAGGCGGACAAAAAACAAGGAAGGATATTAAAGCCCCCCAAGTATAACTTTAGACAACTCTCCCCTTACACACACACACACACACACACACACACACACACACACACATCAAGTGAGCAGATGTGAGTAAGGAAGTGTTCAAAAAAGTAAAGAAGAAAAAAATTCCATAGCAATAAAAGCATGTCAGAAGGGTACAGACCCCAGATGAAAAAGCCAGTAATGACCAAAGCTGGAACAATTAGAACAATAAATAGTACTGGATTATAACCCAAAATATAAATATCCATAGATGCATAGGATGTAAATAAATGTTTGAACAAATTAATGAATATGGGAGAAGAGAGAAATCTCCCATACAGAAGAATTCTGAATAATTTATGCAGACACACCACCCTAAAAAGCTGAAGCCTCACTTTCCACTCTTCGGTATGGGCTGCACTTAGTAATTTCCTTCCTGGTGACCAAGGCCCAAATCAGCTGTCATTGAGCATATTGATAACATGTACACTCGATATGATGTGAGGAACATGCCACTTTACTTCTGTGGTCTTCTTCCTGATAACTCATAACCCCACTCTTATCCTTAGAAAAACAGCAGACAAATCCCAATAGAGGGCATTCTATAAAATACTCAAAACCATCAGAATCAGGACATACAAGGCAAACTCAAGGGAGCCCAACAAGACGGCAATCCAATATGATGCGGTGTCTTGCATGGTTCCTGAACAGAACAAGACCACAGAGCAAAACAAAGAAAATCTGAATAATATGTGGAATGTAGTTCATCATAATGTATCAACAGCGGCTTGTTATTGCAACACATGGTACAAAGTACACGAAAACTCTGTACTATTTCCTCATTTCTTTCAGTAAATCTGAAACTGTTCTGAGAAACAAAGTCTACTCCAAAAGAAAAAACAAAATAACTTGATGAGTTTGAACTACTCAAGGGTTCCAATTTCAGTGTGGTTCTTCCAAGTTCCTACTAAGGTATATTTGGAGATTTTTGCTAGCAAAGTATGCCCAGGCTTTTTGTTTTAGGGGGGGTTCTTGATCCACCAGAAACAGAGTTGGAGTTCTATTTCAAAACACTTCCTTAAGAGCGAAGCAAGTAACTGTTTTCTTACTTCAAAGGCTAGCCTCGTGTGAGGTCGTGTCCTACATAAACATTTTGTTGCTGTTGGTGTGTACAGATTTATGATTACTGATAGTCAGGGAGTAAGTTGGTGATTTAAAAAATAACAGGATGGAAAGTCATTTTTATTGGCATTTCATTCTTAATCATGCGTTCAATGGCTTTTATAGGAAAGCATTAAAATAAAGAGCCATTCATCTAACAGAATATAAAAACACTCATTTGACATAATGAAGAGACATTTTTACACAACTGCTGCCTTTTCTCTCTCCCTCCTTTAGCAGATAAGCTTATTAAATAAGTGAAAACCACTCAGTGTCCCTATTTCCTGATCTTCCATGCATTTCTTGATCCACAGCAATCAGGCTTATGCTCCTGCAGGATTAAACCTGCTCTCACCAAGAGCAACTTGCTGGGCTGTGTTGGGAAATGTTTATTCTTAATCTCAACCCAACTTGTTAGGCCATGGTAGTGCATGTGACCAAACTACAAGAGCAAGTCAGGGCTCAGAGAGGACGTAAGTGACAATTGGGACACGAAGTAAGGTTGTTTTTTACTTGAGTTGACTAAGGAACCAATAAACAAGCTATGCGGAAGAGAAGAACAAGGTCAAGGATGTGGGTAGACACAATGCCCTCTTGCCTCCCCAAGTTCTCAAGGAGGTAGACGAGGAGTCCCAGTCTGCGTAGCCTGTATGAGCCAGGGATGTGCAGGACTGCAGACTTACTGCTCTCTTTCTGTCATAGGTTGGGAGAAGAATGCCATGACCCTCACCAAGGCTCTTCTAGTTCTACAAGTTACACGCTTCCTACTGCCATTATTTTCTGAGTCTGTGACCTGCAGCACCTGACCAAAGACCGTCATTCACATCAGATCCACCTTCCAAGTGTCTTCACTGCCCTTTCATTCTTCTCCTTCCTCTCCGCAACTGCCAAAGTCCAGGCCCTCTTAACTAATGCTCTTACTTCCTATCTCACTCTGACAAAACGTCTACAGCAATGATCCCAATGTAATCTTACAAGTAAAAGGAATAATATCATGCTCGTTCAATAATAAAATTCAAAATAAATCACTCATGTAATTCCCAGTGCCTCCAAGATGAATGTTAAACTCCTTAACATATATCATAGGACATAATGTATAAAAATGTCCTTATGTTCTCCAGGCAGATTTAAGCCCTCCTGTGGCTTGATGCCTCCGCTTCCTCATCTGAACACATAATCTCTTTAATGAAGACCACCACACTGTCTGTGAATCTCCTTGCCTACAGGAATGTTCAAATACTAGAACTGAGGTGCTCAAGGGAATGGTAGTAGTTTTGACCTAAAATTACTGAAAGAATGGTTGGTTAAATTAATTTAAAACCTCTTGCAAACTTTTAGAATTCTAGATATTGTTTGATAAGAACAAGCTAAACAATTGTGTTTCGCATGTACCAACTATGTGTTACGTGTTGTGTCTCTCATTGTGATAAGACAAAAAACATAAGATTCCTGGTCTTAAGAGATCACAAAGGTCTCACTGGAGAGACTGATACATAAATAAGTCACTTCAGATAAAAACGACAAAGTAAATAGCCTAACGTTTATTGAACATTCATGATGAATCAAGCAGAAAGTTATTTCACATGTTTTATGTCATTTAATTTTCAGAATTATTTATCTTTTTTTTTTTTTTTTGAGTCAGAGCCTTACTCCGTGGCCCAGGCTGGAGTGCAGTGCCATGCTCACGGCCACCCCAGTGTCAACCTGCTGGGCTCAGGCGATCCTTCCACCTCAGCCTTCCAAGTAGCTGGAACTGCAGGTGCGCACTACCACACCTGGCTAATTTTTGATTTATTGCAGAGACAAAGTCTCACCAAGGTGGCTGGACTAGTCTCGAATCCACGGGCTCAGGCATCTACTCACCTTGGCCTCCCAAAGTGCTGGGATTACAGGCCGAGCCACTGAGCCCAGCCCAGAATTATTAATGACATACAAACTGTAGTAGTAACTACTCGGGAAGCTGAGGCAGGAGGATTACTTGATTCCAGGAGTTCGAGGCTGCAGTAAGCTGTGACTGCACCACTGTACTACAGCATAGGCGAAAGAGTAAGAGACACTGTCTCTAGAAAAATTGAAATAAAAATAAATAATTAAACATATATAGTGATTAACCACATTCTACAGATATGGTGGCAGACCTAGTCCAAGTAAATATGCCAAGTTATACACCTAAAGAAGAGAGGATCTGGGTTCGATCCCATCTCATTAAAAAGCCTGCCCTTTGAGCAGAAACATATGCATCATATCTTTGAAATAGGGTTCCTAGCTATCTTTTGAAAATACCGTCAAAGGGAACCATGGTGAGAAGGGGTACACTCATTTTTTTAGAGAACTAGATGTAGTAAGTTTGTACTATGGAACTTGAAAATAAATTCCATATTTTCCTTTGCATTTACACGACTGCAAGTCAGAACACTACACTTCCCAGTTTGCCAGCAGGGTTTTTTAACTGAGCGTCTTTCACTGAGAGTCACTCACTGAAGCATGGGCAGCAAGAAGGTAAGCAGCAGCCTCGATTGTTCTATCAGTGGTTGGCAGGAGTGTGAGCTTTCATGGCTGATGGATGTGAGGTTTGAGAAACCCCAGCTTCCAAGGACGTTTCTGCAAATCACCTGCATTCATTCTGCAGGTAGCTGAGATCCTGCAGTTTCTGTAATCCTGGACTTTCTGAAGCTAGCAGCCATTTTCTTTTAGATTTACACTCCCACACATTCCGTTTTTATTACTCCAATCTCTTGCATTAGATCCGCTCAACTTAGAACACTTAGACTGATTTCTGCTTTCCTGAAAAACCTTTCATTGATATGCAGACCCTGTATCAGTTTGCTAGGACGGCCATAACAAGGTATGGACTGGACTGCTTAATGACATAAAGTGATTATCTCAGCCCTCTGGAGGCTAAAAATCCCAGATCGAGGTGTTAAGTTCTCTTCTAAGGACTATGAGGAAAGAATCTGTCTCATGCTCTTCTTCTTGATTTGTTTTCATGTTCACATGGCATTCTCCCCCTGTGAGTGTCTGAGTCCAAACTCTCCCCTTTTATAAGGACACCAGTCATATAGGATTAAGGCCCATCCTTATGGCCACATGATAGCTTGGTTACTTCTGCAAAGGCCCCGTCTCTAAATAAGATCACATTCTGAAGCACTGGGGTAAGGAATGGATCATGTCATTTTTTTAGCAGGACAAAATTCAACCCATACAAGACCTAAAACCACAGTGATTTATACAAGATATAAATTGATTTTTTTCTCATGCAGTCCAGGAATAATACAGCCACAGTTCGTTTACTGCTCTTCAATATCTGCAGGAAGGCAAGCTCTTGTTTCTCAGTCAGGCATGGTTTTCTTTCTCAAATTTACTTCATGGATCAGAGCTGTAGCTCCATCATGCCATGACTATATTCCAGCTACCAGGATGTGGTAATGGGCAACAAAGAAACCAGCAAAGAACACCAGCAAGCTGTCTCTTAAGGAAGTTTCCCCAAAACCGCTCACAGCGTTTTTCATTACATTCTACTGCCTGCAACCATACCAAATCTCCACATCCCTCTTTGGGATTGTATGGTGTACAAAGTGATCTTCTGAGAAGCAAGTAACCCAGTGAAAATTTGCTACTATGAAACAAGAAGAAAATGGACATTGGAAGTGGCTTAGCCAAATGGGTCACGCTGAAAACACTACAGAGTTATAGGATGTGGTTTCTCCTTTTTTTTATTACAAGTAATAATGAAAAGACTTTTTAAAAAACATATTGCTTAAATGGGTCAAAGGAAAATCTGTCTAACCTGTGGATTACATCGCACTCTGATTGTTATTTCTGAAAGTAAGATTTCTTTTTTATCCAACATCTTCACATGCAGAGTGTGTGTTGAGAATGTTGCCAAAGGAAGACTGAGAGGCAAAATCATTTAGAAAAAGAAATAGAAGGTTTTATCCCCCAAGATTTCTAGGGGAGTCAGACTTCAGAAAGTCTGGCTCAGCAAACATAAAAATCAACAAAAATTATTATTATTTAAATTTTTATTTTAAAGATATGGGTTACAATTCAGGGTTAGGTATACAAATGGTCATTGTACAGGTAAAGTTTGGGCCTCACTTTGGTCCCCACGTTACCTGGTTTGATATCAGGTGCCCTTATTGATGAAGTGTTCCCCCTCCTCCCTCCCCTGGCAGTTTCCCACTACTGTCAATCCCTTTCTTATAGTATTATGGTCATTGTTCAGGGTCTGCTTATGAGTGAGAACATGTGGTACTCAGTTCTTTGCTTCTGTGATAGATCACTGAATATTACTTTTTAACAGTTGAAGCACACCATACTTAGCAAGTTTATGGTCATCTGTTCTTTCTGGGAAAAGCAATTTTGCAAGGAGTTATGATATCACCAAAGTTCATAATGTATATTCAGACATCAACGTGTAAGAACTGAAGAATAAAATTGTTATGAAGTCCCCACTTATGCAAAATAGTCAAGGTTTTATTCTTTTAGGTATCAGAACCAGTAAGAATGATCTGGGTTTTTTGGGGGAGCGGGGTTGGCTTATCTGAAAGCACACAGTATTTTTTTTTTCTGACTGTGGTGGTACTTGAAGTTCTTAGTCAAGTCAAAAACAAGACAGAGCCAGTTTTTGTTTCTGCATTGTCAACCAAAACCATAGCTTCCTTCAAGAGTGCTTCTATTTTTCTTTTTCTCTCCTTGGCAACAACGACAAGATATCCACACTGATGTTGCTTTAGAGATCTTCAAGCTCAGATCTCCTTTGCTTGGCCTTTAAGATAAAGTAGTAAGATATTCCCATTGTGTGCCATCCTAGTCTTCCTGGTTTCCAAAATGGCCTGCATGTGTGTGTCACCCCTGTTCCGCCATCCTTCCTCCCCTCAGCATCCTCATCCTTCCGGCTGTTCCTTAGAAGGAGCAAATGCCATCAGGAAAGGGAAGGACCAGGGACCTCACCAAGGGCCCTCTGAAAGCCTAGAGCAGACAAAACACGAGCTTAGACTCAACTGGAATCCAACGCTCAACTTCTCATCTTAAAGAGACAACGTGTAAATCATAGGAGTGTTGGGAATGACAGTGTTTGCAGTTCCTGAGAAGAGAAGCTTTCTGTCGCGGACCCCTTGGAAAAGGGACGAGCAGTCCTCACCCTTGTCCGCCACCTCGTGGTGACTACTACCAAGAAATAAAACAGCCTTTTGTGTTCAAAATTCAGAATCAGGATGGAATCAAAGCCACACTTTCTCACACCTTCCATTGTTCCTTGTTCAAAATTAAGCCACCTGGAAAAGTATACTAAATTTTAAGCAATTAGAATGCGAGCCAGTGACGCTCCAGACTGATACTTAGTGAAAAGTATTTCTTTGAACATTAAAATTAGTTGAGAGATAATATTGAAAGGTCCTTATAGCCTTTCAATTAGCTTAAATAAAGAGTCATTTCTCTTTTATGGTGCCCCTTCCCTCACCTCAGGAGAAGGTGGGTCTACTATAATTTGTCAATGCTGGTAGTCATTGGTGTTGGTACGAAGTGGGCTATTGTTTGATTAGGTACTGCTAAAGGCGTACACTTTTTAAACAAGCAATGGGATATGAAAAATGTCCTGCAATTTGGAAATCATTTTTCAATTCTGAATTTTCTTTTCTTACAAACTCTAAGCAAAAGGTTGATTTTTGCACAAGGACAATCTCTCTAATGAAAGGGGGAAAAATCAACCTTTAAGCTTACTTCAACTAACTGGAGGTAGTTACATGAAGCACTGTTTTAAGAAGTAGCATATGATTAGGCTGAAAGCAATGTAGCCAAAGCAATCTGACTTACTGCAGTGGAACTGCAAGTGAGAGGTTCAATGTAAAAATTGAACTGAACAAGAACCACATCACAAAGTGGGCAAAGGGCATGAATAGACATTTCTCAAAAGAAGATACACAAGTGGCCAACGAACATATGAAGAAATGCTCAACATCAGAGAAATGCAAATTAAAATCACGATGAGGTAGCACCTCATACCAGTCAGAATGGCCATTCGTAGGAAGGAAAGGAACAACAGATGTTGGGGCAGTTGCAGAGAAAAGAGGACATTCATCCACTAACCACGGGACTGTAAGCTAGTTCAGCCTCTATGGAAAACAGTCTGCAGATTTTTCAAAGAACTACAAATTGAATTAGCATTTGACCCAGCAATCCCACTGCTAGGGATCTACCCAAAGGAAAATAAATCAATATATTAAAAAGACACCTGTGCTCGTATGTTTATCGCGGCACTATTCACAAAAGCAAAATCATGGAACCCACCTAATGCCCAACAACAATTGACAGATACAGAAAATACATATAGGTGTATGTGTGTGTGCATACACACACCCCATGAAATACGGCACTGCCGTAAAAAGGAATGAAATTGTGTTCTTTGCAGCAACATGGATGGAGCTGGAGACTCAGAAACAGAAAGCCAAACACCGCATGTTCTCACTCATAGGTGGGAGCTAAGTGGTCACAACGATGGAAATAACAGACACTGGGGACACCCATAAAGGGGAAGGAGGTAAGGGTTCAGAAACTACCTGCAGGCCACAGTATTCACCATCTGGGGAATGGGCCACTTGAGACCCCATCCCTATCACTACACAATATGTCCATGTAATGAACTTGCATGTGCACCTTCTGAATCTAACATTTTTTAAAAAAGCAGAAAGAAATAAATCAATGGAAAAGTTGCAGAGCCAAAAGACTATGGGAAAGAAGTCTGCTTATCCTTTCTACAGCAACACACCAAAACAACCTTGTGTCTTTTCATGGAAAATATTATAAAAAGGGGTCTCTGCCTACAATTTATTTATAATCTTGTTAATGAGAAAATGAGAAGTCTTACACATTAGAAACAATGGTGAGGGAATTCTAAGCAATCTTCAAATGCTAAAGTGATCATTGCAATCACAAAAAATAATCAGGAGCAGTGTCAATTTCATTAAAATAGTGAAACACACATGTACAGCTAAACATTAATGCAAAATGACCAAAAGTTTTGAGTGCATCAAGCATGGAAAAAGTTCTCAGTTCTAAGTCACTTCAAACCACAAAAAGAGTAAGTTTTTTCCTTTGCGTTTCCACCCAACTCTAAAAATAACCATTATTATTAAAATGCTAAATGAAAATGATTATTCTTCTATTTTGATGAGTTTTTAAAAATTATGGTGCTTGTTTAGATGGTTTCTGAAAATATGTGCTATTAAGAATTTGAAGAGAGAGATTTCTACTTCATTACTGCTAAATGTATTTTTTTATATATAAAGCAGGATTTATTGCAAGGGCAGAAAAGCTCCTAGTAGGAGGGGAAGCCACCCTGACAGCTGGCTTCCAACTGGACTTGATGTATTTTTAAATTTTATATTTATTACTACTTTGTTCTTTTTGCAATAACAAAAATGTAAAAAAAAAAAATAAAAACCTCAAGATGGCCAAGCACTGAGAATTGTGACTCTCTGGGTAATTGGTTTGTGGCTGTTCTTCTGAAGGAGGGTAATTTTGTCTACTACAGTCTATAAAAATAGAATTAAATCAATTCTTTAAAGTATGAAGAAGATAATGATAAAGATCTGAAAATCTGATGAAATTATTCAAAGACAGAACTACAAACTCCAGCGGTGAGCCAAAAAAATTAAAATGATAGTGTGTTAGTAGTTTGACTAAATTGTCCAGGTCTCCAGTTTACACTTGGCTAAACAATATTGATCAAATCACCTATAGGCACACGGGGATGCTGAAAGACCTCAGCTAGCCAGAACAATTAGATTGATCAGGAGTGTCAACAGTTATTGAAAGAGGCAACCAAGATACAATATTCCATCAAAGGTGAGGGGGTTAATTTTCTTACCCACTGGAAACTAAATTGTATTTCCATGAACAGAGAAAAAATGTTCTAACTGCAAATCTTCTCCATCTTCATGCTAAAGTAAATATAACAAAGAAATCGCGAAGTTCTTCAAGCTTTAGCCTTTGTTTGGGAAACACAGGTTAAAAATACAAACAAAGAAACAAGCAACCAAAAAAACCAATCTATTCTGACCCAGAAATTCTCCCACAAGGTTAATATGGGGGGAGAAACCTGTTTTATTATAGAATAAGCATTAAATATGACAAGGAAGGGTATCTGCATAATGACCATTTGTATACCTGATCCTGAATTGTACCGCACATTTTTAAAATAAAAGAAAGAATAAGCGGCCAAGAGTGGTGGCTTAGCCTGTAAGCGGCACTTTGGGAGTCTGAGGTGAGAGAATTGCCTGAACCCAGAGGTTTGAGGCCAGCCTGGGCAACTTGGTGAAACCTCGTCTCTACAGTAAATCACAAAAACTAGCCGGGCATGGTGGCACATGCCTGTAGTTCTGGCTACTTGGAAGGCTGAGGCAGAAGGATCGCCTGATCCCAGCATGTCGAGGCTGCGGGTGCCATGAGCATGCCACTGCACTCCATCCTGGGCGAAAAGAGTGAGACTCCAGCACAAAAAAAGGAAGAAAGAAAAGAATAAGCATTAAATAAAAATATGATGTACAAATTGGTAAGATCTCTGCTAAGAGATCACAAAGACAGAAAGAAGTCTCACCCTTTTACACAGCATGGATATATACCCACGATATACATTCTCCAGATAAACAATAACTAGTCCTCAAGTAAGAGGGCTTGACAGTAGCATGTATCACATATAGTTCCTCTTAAATCCACCTGGTAATTGGGTGACCATCTATGTTAGTTAGTTGACTTTATATTCAGGACAAATAAACTTCTCTTAACTTTATGGCAATAAGCAGTTTTACAACCTGGCATAAGATACCTGCCTAAGTTAGACTCCTACCTTTCTTAATACAGCTATTAAGAAATAGCATCTCTTATCTTTCTTGTTCACATACCAAAGAGGTGGCTCTCAGTTCCTTGAGAAAGATAGGTTTGAGTGGTGAAACTGGTCAGTTTGGCTTTTTAAGATAGTTGCACACATTTAAAAGAGCTACAGAAAGAACTTAGACGGTTTCTAGAGAAAATATTCTAAGGACAGGGAGAGAGTGGGGTCTGTTGTCTCTATTATTTATTTATTATTATTATTTTAGAGACAGGATCTTCCTCTGTAGCCCAGGTTGGAGAGCAGTGGCATGAGCATACCTCACTGCAGTCTCCAAATCCTAGGTTCAAGTAAACCTCCCACCTGGGTCTCCCGAGTAGCTGGAACTACAGATGCATGACAGCAAGTCCAGATACTTTTTAAATTTTTTTTCTAGAGACGAGTCTCGCTATCTTGCCCAGGCTGGTTTCCAACTCCTGAGCTCAAGTAATCCTCCTGCCTTGGCCTCCCAAAGTGCTGGGATTACAGGTGTGAGCCATTGTGGCCAGTCTCTTCTTCCTTTATTTTTAACAGGGAGAATGAAGACTTCTATTTTCACTTTCTATTCGCCCTCACACCTTCCACTTTTTGTTGTTCTCAAAGCAGGATCCCGTTCCTTTGTCAGCTATGGACGATAGTCTGTGCGCTATTACCCATGGATCTAGGGCAACGGACAACGGCCCTCGCCCTGACAGCTGGCTTCCAACTGGACTCCTTCACCAGAATGTTTTCTTTCGCTTCCTTTCCTTCCACAGTTGCTCGGGAATCAAGCTGCCAGCCTGATACAAAATCTGAAGTGTCTCAAAATCTCTGTTGTCACATAATTTCACTTTGTAGTGCTGTTACATTATGTGTAATTTCCTTTGTATCCTTTTAGTGTTGACACAGTGCTATTCACGTATGTACAATCTACCTTCAATTCATCACCCAGGGATGTGATGTAACGTTAGAAGAAATTACAACGTGAACCCCAGGGGTGAATGAGTGAAATACTGAGTCAAGACTCCATACTCAACATAGTTACGGTCAGTTCTTGGAGTAACTCAATCTGTATTTTGGGTACTGGAAGATTAATGATTAGCATAAAAGATGCAACAAATAGTATTTCACTGGGGAAATGGGTGATGTTCAAGATATATGATTGCTAAAAATAGATGTGAATCTTGACTCATAGGTAAGTGTATAAAACCTGGTAAGTGAGTATGATGCCAGAGGTCTAAACCTCTGGTTGATCCTGTGGCCAAAAAAAGTCAACAAAAATTTGTTATATCCTACTGAGGCAATCACAGTTAGCATAGCTTATTGCTCAGATGTAGCTAGGCAAGTTTTCTTAGGTGGGTCTAATTTTAAAAATTAAGGAACAGTGTGGTTAAGCATTCAGGTGCCTTTCTTACTAGTACATAACCTACCAGACACATCAGACCTGACTACATTTGTGATTGGAGTGGGAATTGCTAGTTCAGTAAATCACAGAAACAATGAGGAATTTCTCAAAGCACGGAGGCATGAATCGTCTCAAAAAAAAAAAAAAAAAGAAAGGAAGGAAAAGAAAAGAAAAAAAAAAAAGCCCAAATCTAGTTAGGGCTCGTGATCAGATTCCTGTAGCCCTCTGCTCTTACATTATGAAATAGTTTGCTTAATCATTGTTATGAGCTAATACACATCTTCTTGTTGAAGGCAAGGATATGTCTCTAAGACACCCACGTCCTCCCTTGTATGTGCTTTTTGCTCTATAATAAACTATACTTTGATTTTCTTTGTGACTTCCTCTTGAATTCTTTCTCTCGGTGAAGTCAAGACTCCACGAAGCAAATACACTCCATGCACCCCAACATCACCCTTCAGAACATTTTGGATTTTCATCTGAGTAAACCTTTCATGTAAGCTACCTATGGAGTACCTAAAGAGATAAAGAACTGGCTGTATGTCTCCATGGCAGCATGCAATACTCTTTCTCTTTGTAGCACATCTCCTGGTAGACAGTTGCTATCAGTAACTACTGATGTGCACCAAGAAATATATGACAATTGTGAATGGCAGTTTGATTTATAGAAACTTGATCCATTTCCAACAGGTGGTTTCCAACTCCTCAGAAAAACTTTAATTCATTAAGCAATGAGATAAACAACTAAAAGTGCCACACAAGATACTGACTATCTTCAAAATCTAAGAGAATGAGCAAAGCTTAAATGTTTTCCAGAAGAATTATGGTACATTTTAAAATATAGATAGAGAGATATAAAAAGAGTTTCACAAATTTTAATTCACCAGCAACCTGCAAAGGAAATCTAAAAACACAAATTTTGGTAGGATTTTTTATCCTTTGAAGCTACTTACTTAGAAAAATTTTTTAAAAGTTTAGATGAGGCCGGGCTAGGTGGCTCAGCCTGTAATCCCACGCTTTGGGAGGCTGAGGTGAGTGGATTGCCCAAGCCTACGGGTTCGAGACCTGCTTGGGCAACTTGGCAAGACATCATCTCTACCATAAATCAAAAAATTAGCCGGGCATGGTAGCACACACTTGTAGTTCCAGCTCCTTGGAAGGCTGAGGCGGAAGGATAGCCGGAGTCCAGCAGGTTGAGGTTGCAGTGGCTGGGAGCAGCCACTGCACTCCAGTCTGGGCAACAGAGTGAGACTCCAACTCAAAAAAAAAAGTTTATATGAGTTGAAAATGCCTACAAAGCAGACAAGGTTATTAATTTTACTAAAGTAATATGTATAATCACATTTAGAGTTTTGATGTGTGGGTTGATACATTTCAGTAGTGATATATAATCATGTAAGCTGGGTTTGAACAGTTTATTGGCAGCAGCTCTCGTCTCTGTTCAGTTGTTTTGTCCTTGGGTGAAGGGCTTTTAAGTCTGTACTTTGTCTCCTTTTTATGTTTGGGGTCAATCAGAGAGGTGGGTAAGTAGATAGTGAACATCCTTAAGCTGTTTCCTTTGAGGATTTCTTATTCTCTTCAAAAGTCCTGTCTTATCAGCTCTTTTCTGCTTTTCCAGAGGAGAAGGACTCTAGGTTTTTCCATATGTGCCCCACAACCCCCACAAGAAAATTACTTAGGAAGCGCCTATCTCCCCTTCTCCACACAAGCTTTTTCTCTCCCTGGGATTATCCGCTTCTCTTCCCCCTCCAATGCTTCCTTTTGTGCATGCTCAGATTTTGAGGACTTTTTATTTTTATTTTTTGAGTCGGAGTCTCACTCTGTGGCCCAGGCTGCAGCGCAGTGGCACGCTGCTCACGGCCACTGCAGCCCCGACCGGCCAGGCTCAGGCGATACTCCCACCTCAGCCTTCCAAGTAGTTGGAACCACAGGTGCACTCCACCACCTAACTTTATGGGAGAGAAGAGGTCTCACTAAGTGGCCCAGGCTGGTCTCAAACCCCTGGACTCAAGCCATCCTCTCGCCTCGGCCTCCAAAGTTCTGGTATTACAGGCTTGAGCCACCACGTCCAACCTATGCCCAGGTTTTATATTTATTTTATTCTGGAGTTTTGGGGGTAAAGACTTGGTCCATCCTAGTGGGGGCTTGATAGGGACTTTTTTTTAAGCAGAAGTTCTCCCTAACTGCCACTCTAACATCCTTATCACAAACCTCCAAACAAGATGATACATGCACTGTAGATGGGAGGGAAAAAAGCATAGTGTCCGGACCTTAAACTTCTTAATTAAAACGTATAGACAGTTACTTCACCAGTTAGATTTTCCTATGACCTTTACATTCAAGAAAAGGGATGGGAGAAATAATTGTCAGTATTAAATTTATATGGGCATAATATTAGAGGATATATATTGCATTTTAAACATAAATCATAATCTCTCACAAAGAATATTGATCCAAAAGAAATTAAACTTAAAAATAACACCTTTACATCAAATTTTTGTTATCTGAATTGTGACTTTTCTGGGGTCATTTTTATTTACTAGGCTTATTGACAACAAGCGCTATTGAATGGCCATGTTGACAAATGAGAACTGTGTACACAGGAGACAACATGGAACACTTAACAAAGTCTTTGTGGCCATTTCAATTCTCTCTATTTATTTGAAATGTAAAAGACATTTTGCTCCCCAAGATAAGAGCTTCCCTAATGCATAATGTAGGAGCCTGTGTCTATTTACAAACTGGCATCACATATAGAAAGCAATAAATACAGGGCAAGAAAATGAAAATTTCACAGCTTTCTAGATTTTTTTAAAGTTAAAGCTGATGAAGGGATTGATTTCTTAAATAATTTTCTCAATCAAGAAACATAAACAGTCCGGGTGTAGTGGCTCATATCTGTAATCCCAGCACTTTGGTAGGCCAAGGTGAGAGGATCGCTGGAGCCCACGAGCTTGAGACCAGTTTTGGCAACAGGGTGAGTCCTTGTCTCTACAGAAATAAAATAAAATTAGCAGGGCATGGTAGTGTGCACCTGTAGTTCCAGCTACCCGAGAGGCAGAGGCGGAAGGATGGCCTGAGCCCAGGAAGTCAAGGGTGGGGTGAGCTGAGACTGTGTTTGAGTGACAGAGTGTGACCCTGACTCAAGCAAACAAACAAAAAAGAAACATACAAGGATGCCAATTATGAATAAAACACTGTGCTAAGCCGTGGGGATAGAAAAGTGAACACGACAGAAATAGCCTTTGCCCTGGTCAGCCCTCGTCTGGTAACACAGGCAGAGGACACGTTCATGGAGGCATTGTTGGAACACCATGGGGAGGAGAGGGACTCCGTGTTTCATAAACATATCTCTGGTTCTCGCGTCAACCCTGCTCTGTTATTATCTCTGCTTCATATATCAGAAAACTGAGACCCAGGGAATTTAAGCGCTTGCTCGAGGATGCATTTCTAAAACGAACACAATTGGAATTCAGACCAGTTTCCTTGGACTCCAGCTCCCACGCCTGTTGTCAGGATATGATGCTGCTTTTCATGGACGAGTACTAAGATCCATCAAAATATGTGAAAGAGAAGTTCTGTGCCATTTTAGAAGAAGGCATGAGCAATTCCAAATGGAGAGATCTGCAAAATCTTCAGGCCAAGAGAATGTGAGTAGAAACACTGGTATCCAATTTTAATTAATCAAAACAAAATACAAGTGATTCAACCCAGCTGCCATTCGAGATGCATACACACACTCCTTCACAATTACAACTTTGTAGCTGGTAAGTTCAAAGAAGAGTGTGTGGGTGAATTTTTACAGAAGGTTTTTCTAGTTAAGTAGTAAAATGTGGGTCAGACGTGGTGGCTCACACCTGTAATCCCAGCCCTTAGGGAGGCGGAAGCAAGAGGATTGCTTGAGCCCCAAACCAGCCTGGGCAACATAGGAAGATCTCATCTCTACGATAAATAAATAAATCAGCTGTGCACAGTGGCACGAGCCTGTAGTTTCATCTAATTGGGGGGGGGGACTGAGGCAGAAGTGTCACCTGAGCCCAGGAGATTGAGGCCGCAGTGAGCCGTGATCACACCACTACCCTCCAGCCTGAGTGACAGAGTGAGACACCGAATCAAAAGAAAAAAAAAAAAAAAAAGAGCGAAATCTGTATGGTCTTTGAAATATCAAATGTGCCCTGAATAGTCACATTGTTTTGGTCTGGTGCATTAATTCAAAAGAAAATTGATGATTTGAGACACCAAGATAAATATGAATAACACAATCATTAAAGTTTTATCCCTAGATGTTAGCAACGTAATCATTAAAATTCTACTATTTCCATTGTATATTATTAATGTAATTCACAAAACAGGTGAATCCATTTTCTCCTGGGGATGCATGGCTAGTCCAGTTCAAACAAAAGTAAGCGAAATTCAATGAAGCTGCCTCTAGGGCTTAGGGCCTATTGAACTGAATTCATTATTCAAGTCAAAAGCTAATTAGAAATGAAAAGAAAAAATGATGTAGGTGCATACTCTACCGTGAATGGAAACGACTGGGTTAGGAAGCAATGTGAGGGTCATAAGAATTTAAGCTCGAGTGGAACTTTGCAACCAAGATCTTCAGTAATGAGGCTTGCAAGTTTTCAATTTAAAGAAAATATTTTGTTGCTATTTAAAGGGCAGAAAATGAGACTCTGAGAAGCTGATCGTGTCTCAAACTTACGTGTTGTCTCACAGGCAGGAGAGTGAGGGTATTTGGGTGGTGGGTGGGGGAGTTATGAAACCGTCCCTGTAAACTTTTAAAAAATTAATCAGGGAGAAAGGGAGAGAGAGAAACAAAAATAAACTAGTCTCATAGTACATTCATCATTACTCACTAGGTCAGCTTGCTCTCTGACCTACTTCCTCAGAGTTGTTTGGTGTCTATTGTCCTTGAATCACGTAGATCTTGCTACAAGATTATAATTCCCCTTAACTTTTTCAGAGAAAAGTTGAATATTATAAAATGCTAAGTTTCCCATCTGAGATATTCTTTCAGATCCTGAATTCCAGTGAAATTATTAATGTCAGCTGGTCTGAGAGACCCTACAAGAAGCTGGTTCACCAAAGAATGCAGTTTCCACATCTTGATGATTTTATCTCTTACCCCAACTAATCAATGACCCTGGTTTTCCAGCCCCTCATCCTCCACCATCCCCTTAAAAATCCCAGCCCAGATTGGATGTAGTGGCTCAAGTCTGTAATCCCAGCACTCTGAGAGGCAGAGGCAAGAGGATCGTCTGAGCCCAGGTGTTTGAGACCAGCCTGGGCAACTTGGCAAGACCTTGTCTTTACAATAGAAAGGAAGGAAGGAAGGAAGGAAGAAGGAGGAAGGGAGGGAGGAAGAAGGAAGGAAGGAAGGAAGGAAGGAAGGAAGGAAGGAAGGAAGGGAAGGGAAGGAAGGGAAGGGAAGGGAAGGTCAAGGAGGGAAGGGAAGGGAAGGGAAGGAAACGGCATGGGGGTGCAAGCCTGTAGTTTGGCTACTTGGAAGGCTGAGGCAGAAAGATTGCCTGGTCCCGACAGGTCAAGGCTGCGGTGGCTATGATTGGGCCACTGCACTCCAGCGGGGCAACAGAGTGTGACTCTGATCCCCCCCCCGAAAAAAAATCCCAGACCAGAACTCCTCAGGGAGATGGATTTGAGGGTCTACTCCCATCTCCGTCTTCAGCACCCTGTGATCATTAAACTCTTTCTCTGCAGCAAACCCTGAAGTCTTGGTGTATTGGACTGTTACCATGCAGCAGATATAAGGACCTGTTAGTTCTATAACGGTTACACGAGTAGGGAAGAAGCAACCTACCACCTCACAATTTCTACAGCTTATTTTTAATAGTACGGCAAATGGTTCATGGAACCATTTATTAAATGCAATCGCATTCATCATTGTATTTATTAAACTGCTTGAAAAACAGAACCACGAAGGCCAGTACCCAAGGGACACTGGGACTTTGGATTTCCACATTGATCTGATGGGGAAAAAAGACTGACAGACAAGGCAAAAAACAAACTAAACTCTCCCCTCCCTCAGTACACATTAGCTCACATAACTGTCTTCATATTGTATAGACTGAAAAGGGTAATCACATCCCTTTTCTTTGCCTCTCTGAATCTGGTAGTGAGACTAGTCCCTGACACCTGTTGATTTAGGAAGAGATCAACAAGTATGGCCTTCTTCATGGAACTCCAGCCAGATTGCAGGTCTTAGTGTAGCTTAGTGGTGTTTTCTGGAGGCAGCCAGCCACTTGCTTGAGACATGGGAGTTGGAGGACAGAGGGATTGATCAGCTGGAAGGGAGGGCCCACTCACCCCCTGGGCTGCCTGTGTTGCTGCAGGAAGAGTGAAGCGAAAGAGAGGAGAATGGACTCACTGCCAGCAACAGAAATCAGAGGCACAACGGTGCGAGTTGTTCCTGGACAATGAGACAGAAATGAGAGCATAAATTTCTTTGAGACAGAAAGAATACAAGATGATGAGAACCTTTAACCCTGAATTCAGCACACATTGAAATCAATAACCTTATCTCTCACCTTACAAAGAAAATAAAGTCTCCCAGGCATAATTTTCCTTTATCTTCTCTATACTTGCCCTCTGAGTCATTTCTCTTCAGCTTGTTCTATCCCATCGTAGATAAAGCGGGACCTCACACCCCCTCTCTACACCCTCCCATCCCTCCAGAACCCTCCAACACCTCCTTCTTCTCCATCTTCAAACCCCTCCTCTGGTTCCTATGTTTAGCCAGCCTGTGGGTGTGCCAGCAGTTTCTCCCCCAATTACTGCCCCCACTTGCCTTTAGCATCAAGCCACTTGAAAAAAATATTATCTTTTGACAAGTGCCTATTCATGTCTTTTGCCCACTTTGTAATGTTTTTTTGTTTTTTGTTTTTTTCTTTTCAGCATGTTTGAGCTCCTTGTACATCCTAGATGTTAGGCCTTTGCCAGATATACAGTTGGCAAATATTTCTTCCCAACCTGTGTGCTGTCTCCCTGCTCTCTTGATGGTTTCTTTGGCTTGGCAGAAGCTTGTGAGTTTGATGAGGTCCCACTTATCTATCTTATCTTTTATAGCATGGGCGTTTGGGGTTTTGATCAGGAATTGGTTGCCAGTTCCCATTTCCATAAGGGTGTCTCCTGCATTTTCTAAGATTCTAATAGTTTGAGGTTTTATGTTTAGAACTTTGATTCATTTAAAGTTGACTTTTGTGTATGGTGATAGGTAGGGGACTTGTTTTAATCTTCTGTATGTGGTCATCTAGTTTTCCTAGCACCATTTACTGAATAGGTTCTCCTCTCCCCAGTGGTTGATGGTGGAGGCTTTGTCAAAGATGAGTTGGTTGAGAAATTGAGGTTTTGCTTCCAGGATCTCTGTCCTGTCCCATTGGTCTATATGCCTGTTCCTTTTACCAATGCCAGATTGTTTTGGTTACTGTAGCTAGACACTTCTCAAAAGAAGACATACGAGCAGTCAACAGATACATGAAAAAATGCTCAGTCTCACTAGTCATCAAGAAATACAAATTAAAACCACACAGAGATACTACCTAATTCCAGTCAGGATGGCCATCATCGATAACTCAAAAAACAACAGATGGTGGAGAGGATGCAGTGAAAAGGAACACTTCTATACTGTTGGTGTAAGTGTAAACTAATACTGCCTGTGTGGAAAACAGTGCAGAAAGCAGTGCAGTGATTTCTAAAAGATCTAAAAATCAACCTTCCATGCGACGCTGCGAGCCCCCTGCTGGGAATATACCTCGAGGAACTCAAATCAATCTATGAAAAAGATACTTGCACACACATGTTTATTGCGGCATTATTCACAATAGCAAAAGCATGGAACCAACCGTACTGCCTATCGAAAGAGGACTGGATTTTTAAAAATGTTGTATATATACATGATGGAATATTACAAAGCCATAAAAAGGACAAAATTATGAACTTCTCAGCAACTTGGATGGATTTAAAGTCTATAATACTGAGTGATCTATCACAGAAACAAATAACTGAGTACCACATGTTCTCACCAATAAGTGGACCCTGAACAATTATAGTAATACTATAAGAAGGAGATTGGCAATAGTGAGAAGCTGTCAGGGGAGGGGTGGGGGTAGGATTGGCAGTTGAGAGAAACTGCCAGGGGATGGAGGGGCACACTTCATCAGTAAGAGTATCTGCATAATGAACATTTGTATACCTAACCCTGAATTGCACCCCACATTTTTAAAATAAAAAATAAACCTTAGCTTTTGCCATCAAACCACTTGAAATCATGTCCCTTGCCTCTGTTTCTCCTGACTCCCACCCATGACTCTAGAGACAAAGGTGACTCCACCATGTTGAATTCTCATCAACCCCAATCCCGTGAATCCCTCTAATTCTTACCTTATTTGCCGTATCTACTGCAAGAACATGTCAACCATGAGGGTATTGCACTAGTTGCAGAGTGCAACGCACACCACCTTTTTGCCTGTTCTGGAGGGTTGCCTTTGACTGTCTCCACAGAGAATACTTATTCTTTCCCTATGGTGTATAAGTCCTGGGTCTGGGGAGTAACAGTGTGGAGATCTGTGTTGCGGCCACCCAAGACCACACTCCTGTCTGTAAATTCCCTCAGAAAATCACCCAATGCCAACAAACCGGATTTGTCCGTCTCCTTCTATGGTTTCTTGGTTCCTGAGACTTTTGGGGGTCACTTTGCATAGACAGTCTTTTCACAGGGCAAGGACTCAGTCCATCACAGTAAAGTAACTTCTAAATCTCCACTCACAAAAGTCTACTTCTTCCCACAAACTTCCTTCCTCAATATCCATGCACTGGGCAGTGACTCCTGCATCTTTCCCCGCCCTCTTCCTTTTCTTGTTGCTGAGTGTTATTGTTTTTTTGAGTTGGAGTCTCACTCTGTCGCCCAGACTGGAGTGCAGTGGCTGCTCCCGGCCACTGCAGCCTTGACCTGCTGGGCTCCGGCGATCCTTCCGCCTCAGCCTTCCAAGTAGCCGGAATTACAGGCACATACTACCATGCCCGGCTAATTTTTTGATTTATTGTAGAGATGAGGTCTCGCTGCCCAGGTGGGTCTCGAACCCACGGGCTCAGGCAATCCACTCACCTCAGCCTCCCAAAGGCGCGGATTACAGGCTGAGCCACTGAGCCCGGCGCTGAGTGTTATTGTTGAGAGATTAGGTGGTTATGGCTTGGCAGCATATTTGGTGTGGGATATGCTGATCTCACCAGAAGGCTCTGACTGATGACAAGACAGCCTATCATACTTTAGCTATCCTTAATAGAAAAGAAAATCATCTGTGCTAAAAGAAAAATCTGCCTCAGATTGAACTTGGCTGTGCTCTCTAGAGGTACACAGGACAAAAATTTAATGATGTTCATTAAAGATGGCACTTCGCATATTCAAAGGTAACTCTCAAGCTTCCTCCACCTACCCTCACCCTGACTCCCATGTCTTCCTTCTTTCCTTCCTTTCTTTATTTCCTTCCCTCCTCCTCTTCCTTCTTGTTTTCTCCTCCCCCCCCTTTTTCCTTTTTTGACTACAATTCCTTATACTAGTGAGTATCTAAGTCCAGCATCAAAGTCTATGTCCTCCAATGTCAAGTTTATCATCTTTGGGAGAAAAAAAACAACATGTAAAACTTATTACCCGAGATAAAACACTAGCTGAAAGTATAAAGAACTTCAAATAATTAAAGAATGAATGGATATTGGCTCCATTCAATAATGAATGGATATTAACATTAAATAATGATATTTATCATTAAATAAAGTCATGATGCTGGGTGCCGACTCCTGGCACTCAAGTTGTTGCTGGGAAGACAGAAAATGATGACTTGGAGATGATCAGCAGAAATAGAACACTAGCCTATATGGAGTGAGGACCTGGACGACTATATTGTTATGGGCTGAATGATGTTCCCACATTCATATTTGAAGCCGTAAGCCTCAATGGAGTCTATGTGGTGCTACAACCTTTAAAGAGGCAATCAGGCTCAATGAGGTCATAAGAGTGGGCACTCATGGAATACAACTAGTGTCCTTACAAGAAGAGGAAGAGACAGCAGGGATACACACCCAGAGACGAGGACCTGTGTGGACCCAGCAGGAAGATGGAGATATGTAAGCCAAAGGGAAAGGCTTTGGGAGAAACCAACCCTGCCGACTTCTTGAGCTCAGATATCGTTCAGTCTGTGGTATTTTGTTGTGGCAGCCTGAGCAGACGAACACATATGCCACATACCTACGATGTAAACATAGCACACTCTTAGTAACTGATACTTACAAAGCAACTCATAACAAGAGGGGTATCAAAGAAGCAAGGAGTGACGGTAAGGCAAGCATTTTTTCTTCCTACCTAAATTCTTGTGTATGCCATCTTTGACATTTAAAAAGTGCAGATTTCCCACAATAGGGCCTACAAAGCCAGTTCACTAGCAAACTGCAGGTGAATATTTCCATGGCTAAAGTATCATCATGTTCCGGTGGTAAATCTCTGTGGACTGGTGTAAATAATAAGAAGAGGGGGCCCGGCTCGGTGGCTCAGCCTGTAATCCCGCGCCTTTGGGAGGCTGAGGTGAGTGATTGCCTGAGCCCGCGGGTTCGAGACCCGCCTGGGCAGCGAGACTTCATCTCTACAATAAATCAAAAAATCAGCTGGGCGTGGTAGCACGCGCCTATAGTTCCAGCTCCTTGGAAGGCTGAGGCGGAAGGATCGCCGGAGCCCAGCAGGTCGAGGCTGTGGTGGCCGGGAGCGGCCACTGCACTCCAGACTGGGTGACAGAGTGAGACTCCAACTCAAAAAAATAAAAAAAATTAAAAAAAATAAATAAATAAGAAGAGGGAACCTGAAAAAAACTCAGAATTTACTTGTTAAAAAATGGTATATTTGCTCTTTCATGTTTAAACTTCTGTCACTTTCCAAGTACTCTCCGTTTGTTGTAATATACCTATCGAGATGCTTTCCCACTGACCAAAAGAGTTTTGAACTCATCAATTTTGATGCCTTTTTGTGCTTCTCCTGTTTTTGTTTGTTTATTTGCCTCTTCCAAATCAATGAAATGTTTCCCTTTGTGAACTCTTTTCATTCACAGAAACAGCAACATGTTACTCAGAGTGAGATCGAGTGAATTAGGGAGATTGAGGCATGGGGGTCATGCTATTTTTGGTCAAAAAGGAGCTGAGCACATCCGCGAGGTGTGGGCAGGTGCACATGTAAATCACCCATCATGCAATGGGCAAACGCGTTGAAAGAATCACCAAAAAACTTCTCTGAAGCCGAATGCAGCCTCTCACAACACAACACTGCTAGTTGGTCCATGGATGCTGACGGATTCCTAGAACACTTCCCTAGCGAGAAAAGCCTGTGCTACAGGGGCCTGCCCTCCAAAAGATAATTCTGGTTTTTGGGGGGTGGGGAGGGGAGTCCCTCCTCATGGTAGGAGAAAAAAGAAATCAGAAAATATTTGATATTTCCCAATAGATGAGAAGAGAGCCAGTCAAGGCTAAGTGAGGATGACTCCATTCAAACTGCCAGGAAGTAGGGACCTTGTCTTCACCATCTTCATGTCCACAGCTCAAAGGCTCTACTCAACAA
Organism: Cephalopachus bancanus; assembly: GCA_027257055.1. Taxonomy (NCBI): domain Eukaryota; kingdom Metazoa; phylum Chordata; class Mammalia; order Primates; family Tarsiidae; genus Cephalopachus; species Cephalopachus bancanus. Next base: position 12,135,897 of record JAPVLO010000001.1, on the reverse strand, counting down.
GTCTATTCTAAAAATAATTTGAGGCCCAGTTCAGTGGCTCACACCTGTAATCCCAACACTTTGGGAGGCCGAGACAGGAGGATTGCTTGAACCCAAGAGCTCAAGAGCAACCTGGGCACTAGAGTAAGACCTTGTCTCTACACAAAATCAAAAATTAGCCAGGAGTGGTGGCGCACATCTGTAGTCCCAGCTACTCAGGAGGCTGAGGTGGAAGGATCGCCCTCAGTGGATCATGGTGGTGCCACTCCAGTCCAGGTAACAGAGTGAGACTCCACTTTAAGAAAATAATAATAATAATAAAGCAAATGCAATCTGAGGAGTGGTAAGATAATTAGATTAAGCGATACTAAGTGTTAAAGTTAATAGCAAACCGTGAGAATTGGCAGAGTGACCGGGCCAACCACAGAGATCCAAGTAAGGACATTCACCCAAAGTTGACACCTGGAAGCTACCATTGTGGTGACTTCACTTTACGTCCTGTTATAAATATTGATTAGATAAATCCCTCTTTGCCTTCTGACCCCCCCACCTCCCTACTATAGGTCAACATGAACAAGACTTCCCATTTTACATAACTCATAGCTGTGGCAGGACAAAAATTATTCTAGAAGTCCCAAACGTAAGTGCCTAGAAGTGTTATATATGGAAGCATGGAAAAAAATGAAAAGTGAAAAACAAAAAAACTTTTAGAATTGGGAGCTGTTGGCTTCTTTTCAACACGTTATATATTGCATCTATTTCATTTATTTTTTTAGAACAAATGTGTAAGAATTTATAGGCCATTGCCTTGTAGCTATGGTGTGGCCATGGGCTCTTTGAATTGTGGCCAGGCCATGTTTTTTTTAAGCTTTGGTCCCCTTCCCTGCCTTGGGGAGGTAAGTCACCTCTTTCTCCCTCTCTCTAATTTACTTTCCAAATAAACTATAGTTTCTAATCTAAAAAAGAGAGAGAAGAATTTATAAATAATAAAGATTTGCACTCGTCTATCATTTGACAGAGTGTTTTTTTTGGTGGTTTTTAAAAATTATTGTTTGGGTTTTTTTTTCAGCTTGTTTTATTTTAAAGATGTGGGGTACAATTCAGGATTAGTTATACAAGTGATCATTGGAGAGGTAAAGTTTGGGACAGTTTTAAAACACTCCACAAACATTGATTTGGATCTCTATACAGTTCTGTAAAAAGCAAAGACAGGAATTTCAAGCAGATTTATGAATAGCAAAACTCAGGGGGAAAAATAATAAGCAGTGACTGTCTCAAGGCCACCCAGTGAGTCCTGCGTGTAGAGCTTGGGCACAGGTTCTTGGACCAGACCGGGCAATTTATACAAGGCAAGTGCAGCTTATTTAGACCTTCGTTTACATGTGTGTGTGTGTTTTTTCCTGTGAGAGCAATAATTAATAGCTGTTAGAAGGTATAGGAGCCACCTCAAGGCAAAAGAGGGAAACCATAAGTTAAACTGAATAATATATTGAATTCATTGTGTCATGAGAGTGTCATTAATGACAATTGTTCCCTGGAGAATGTGAGAGAGAAAGAGAGTGTGTGTATGTGTGTGTGTGTGGTGTGTGTGTGTGTGTGTGTGTGTGTGTGTGTGTGTGTGTGTGTGTGTGTGTGTGTGTGTGTGTGTGTGTGTGTGTGTGTGTGTGTGTGTGTGTGTGTGTGTGTGTGTGTGTGTGTGTGTGTGTGTGTGTGTGTGTGTGTGTGTGTGTGTGTGTGTGTGTGTGTGTGTGTGTGTGTGTGTGTGTGGGGTGGTGTGTGTGTGTGTGTGTGTGTGTGTGTGTGTGTGTGTGTGTAAGGATGAATGTTTTCCTGCCAGAATCACTGCTAGAAAGGCAAAAATATTTTCGTGGAAAAAAGAAAATGTTAGTAAATGTTTGATGGTGAGATTCAGAGAGACCAGGGTGTGAGGAAACTGCTTTGCAAAGCAAAAGGGCAGTGATGACCTTGATGTCCTGGAGACTAAAATGGTGATGGGAAAAGGAGAGAGAAAAACAGAGAGAGAAGTCAGGGAGATGTGAGTCTGTAGATCTGACTGGTGTCTGGGATGCCATGAACTCTCATGATCCCCTAAAGTCTCAGAACAAGCCGTAAAAAATAAAATAAAATAAAATAAAAAATCAAAGAATAAATAGAAGGAAGAATTTTATGTAGAACTTGGGGAACAGGACTTTAAGCCCTGCATCCAGGGTGCAGTGGAGGAGAGAGAGAGCCTTGTGACAAAGCAGAACAGAAGCAAAAAGAAGCAAGGTAGGAGAGGGCATTACGATGTTACAGGTCATGGAATTGGATTCAGAAAACGCTGGACAGTTTCTGTAAGGCAGGGAGCCACCAGATGGCATGCAGATGGATGGGCTTGTTGGTGGACAGGTGGAAAGGTGAATCGGTGAGAGGCAGACAGATCAGTGGATAAATGGTTATTGCTATATTAGACCTATATATGTCATGGTAATGAATGCCTACCAAAATGTAGTAAGAAGATTCCAAACATCACTAAAGGCTTCAGAATTTAAAGTAGGGAATGCCTGAAGGAAGTCCTTGGGTTTGATAGCTTGATATTATGAGGTTTTGGTAGGTAATCTCAGAGAGTACATTTTGAGAAAGGTTGGCACTATTGGTGATGCACCCACAACATCACCTGCGGACTGTTTCACCCTGGATACCTTTTAATTAAGTGCAAACATTATTGATATCTCCCTGGAGCAACTCCCAGCCAAAGTGATTAAAAATAAAGGATAGTTGACCCCATGACCTCACTCCTGAAGTTTCATTTTCCCTTCTACAAAAGAAAAGGCTAAAATTTCCTTCTATTGGAACGTGACAGCCGATTTTTTTTTTAATGTGATGCTTTAAGAAACCATCCCATTATTCACTGACAGTGAAAAATCACCTGCTGGTGGTGCAAATCAAACTTTTTTTTTAAAGCAGGATTTTTTGAGAAGACAGAAAAACTCCTATGGTGGGAGGGAACCCGAAGGGGTTGCCCCAAATCAGACTTTTTAAAGACTGGATTTGACTTTACAGTATTTAAAATCGACTCTTAAACATGTACTATTGCCAGCTCGTGGCCCTTTCATTCTTTCCTTTCATGTCTGAGTCAGTGTTAGTGTCAAGAGTAGCACACACATGGAAAATGAAGGGAGGGGTAGAATATCATCATTATTGGTCTCAGCTAGCACAGGTTGCCTGCGATGCAAAGCTAAGGAGTTCTTGATGTGAATGTGACCAGCAGAGAACAGGACAAACTTTCACTCAGATGATCAGACTTCACATTCCAGATGCGTGGCCTCCTAGGTTTTGAGACTTTGGGCAAAATATATAAATTCTCTGTGGCATTATTTCCTCATCTGCAGAAGTAAAGTTAACAATAACTCCCGCCCAGATTTGTTGCAAACTGGCCAAGCCCAGTGGCTCATGCCTGTAATTCCAGCACTTTGGGAAGTCAAGGACAGAGGATTGCCAGGAGTTCAAGACCAGCCTGGGAAATAGCAAAACCTCATCACTACAAAAAAATGAAAAAAATTAGCCAGGTATGGTGGCGGGCACCTGTAGTCCCAGCTGCTTGGGAGGTTAGAGTGGAATAAAAAAAGAGAGAGAGAGAGAATTAAAAAATCAAAGTCATGAAGGAGGATAAAATACATGCAAAACTCATCTCTGATAAAGAACTTGTATCTGAAATATACAAAGAACTCTTAAAACTCAACAATAAGAAAGCAAACAGCCCAAATCAAATAATCCAGTTCAAAAGTAGGCCCAAGATCTAAACAGAGACCTCACCAGAGAAAATACACACATGGCAAAAAAAACCTATGAAGGATGGTCCATATCACCTACCATTGGGGAATTGCAAATTAAAACAACCATAAAATGCCTCTGTTCGCCTGTGAGAATGTCTAAAATCTGAAACACTGACGACACTAAAGTCTGGTGAGGATGTGGAACCACAAGAATGCTCGTCCTTTGCTTGTGGGAATGCTTTCGCATTGTACCATCTTTGGAAGACAATCTGACAGTTTTTGACAAAGCTAAACATAGGCTGACCATAGGATCCAGCAATTGTGCTACTGTACGAGGTATTTATTCAGACGAGTTGAGACACTCACGTCTGTAATCCCAGCACTTTGGGAGGCAGAGGTGAGAGGATTTCCTGAGCCCAGGGGTTTGAGACTAGCCTTGGCAACCTGGCAAGAGACATCATCTGCACAATAAACCAAAAAATTAGCCGGGCATGGTGGCATGTGCCTGTGGTTCCAGCTATTGGGAGGCTGAGGTGGAAGGATCACCTGAGCCCAGCAGCTCGAGGCTGCAATGGCTGTGAGCATGCCCCTAGGGGACATTTAGAACAGTGAACACATCTGTATTAAACTGTGATGATGGACACATGACATTATGCATTTGTCAAGTTCATAAAACTGCACAACACAGAGGGACCCTTAATACTAACTACGGACTTGAGTGAATAATATTGTATCCGTGTTTATTGATGAACATCCAAAAGAATTCATTGACCCAGCATGGTGGCTCCCACATGGCAGGCTGAGGTAGGGAGATCACTTGAGCCAGAAGTTCAAGACCAGCCTGGGCAACATAGAAAGACTTCATCTCCACAAAAATAAATATATAAAACATTAGCTGAGCAAGATAGAGCACACCTGTAGTCCTAGCTACTTCAGAGGCAGAGATGGGAGGATCACTTGAGTCCAGGTTGAGGCTGCAGTGAGTTGCAATCACATACCACTCCACTCCAGTCTGGGCGACAAAGACCTTGTCTCAAAAAACAGAAAAGATGCATTAATTGTAGCAATTGCACCACACTAATGAAAGACGTCATTAACGGGGGAAATTGTGGGGTATAAAACAGGGATTATATAAGAAGTCTGTGTTTTCTGCTCAATTTTTTATAAACTTCAAGCTTCTCTAGATAAGCAAAGTTTATTCATTTTGGGGGGAGGGGGTTGGAGTCTCACTCTGTGCCCAGGCTGAAGTGCAGTAGCACGCTCATGGCCACTGCAGCCTCAACCTGCTGGGCTCAGGTGATCCTTCAGTCTCAGGCTTCCAAGTAGCTGGAACCACAGACACGTGCTCCTACACCCGGCTAATTTTTTTGGTTTATTGTAGCGATGAGGTCTTTCCAAGTTGCCCGGGCTGTTCTCGAACCCGTGAGCTCAGGCAGTCCCCTCAGCTCAGTCTCCCAAAGTGCTGGGATGACAGGCTTGAGCCACCGCACCCAGTCTATTGATTTTTAAAAATGAAATTAGATAACAGGTGACATTGTTTTAGAAAGCGATTGATAAATAGTTTAAAAATGTAAGCAGAAGGAGATAAACGTGTGTTACTGTGGGTGTCAGGAAATACCATTAAAAACAACGGTGAGGCTGGGCACAGTGGCTAACGCCTGTACTTTGGGAGGCTGAGGAAGGAGTTCAGCTCAGACAGGGAGTTTGAGTCAACGTAGCAAGACTTTGTCTCTACCAAAAACATACATACATATCTAAGCAACAGAGTGAGACCTCTTCTCTAATTTTTTTTTTTTTTTTAGAGTTACACTTTTAATAAAACACTTTTAACCATTTGGGATGGTTTAGTCTTTTCTCCATTTTTTAAATAAAAGACTAAGCCGGGCTCGGTGTCTCAGCCTGTAATCCCGCACCTTTGGGAGGCTGAGGTGAGTGGATTGCCTGAGCCGCGGATTCGAGACCCGCCTGGGCAACCTGGCAAGACCTCATCTCTACAATAAATAAAAAATTAACCGGGCGTGGTAGCGCGCGCCTATAGTTCCAGCTACTTGGAAGGCTGAGGCGGAAGGATCGCCGGAGCCCAGCAGGTCGAGGCTGTGGTGGCCGGGAGCGGCCACTGCACTCCAGCCTGAGCGACAGAGTGAGACTCCAACTCAAAAAAAATAAAAAATAAATAAAAATAAATAAATAAAAATAAAAGACTAGTGGTCACTGGCTGCAATAATTAACCATGCAGAAAACGGAGAGCTTTTATGATACAATGAAATACAAGATTCCTTTTCTGCATTCTTCCAAGCCAGAAAACCACCTTGGTGGTTTTGTGTGTATTCAGACTCTGCTCTTATGAGAAAATTCAAGGACATACACGAGTGACAATCTAAATAAACAACTTGCCTTCAAAAACCGATTTCACTTTTTAACCACCTGAAATACCAAGGCTTCAGAAAAGGCAGTTTCGATCTGAAAGAACAAAAAGGGAAGCTATGCTGGGATATATGAGAGGGATTCAATCTGCTTAGGGACGGCGAGGCTGGCAAAATAATGCTGTCTGCTGCAGCACTGCTCTCTTGCCCCACTGCAGAATGAAAGCAGCATCGGACATCTTCCTCTATGACTTTGAGGGATTCCAGAACTCCCTCTGTTTCCTGCCCCATGTCGGAGTTCAGTGTGCCCTTCCAACATTGCTTATGAAGTTAGGCCTAGGAAGGTCTCCAACTCGAGTGCATAGAAAAACTCAACTTGTGAATCTTCAGCCTACTTAGGGGATTAATGACCAAGAAAAGTTGTCCAGTTGAAACATTAGTGAAAATTATACTCCTACATTAAAGAAGCTGACGAGTTCTTTTTATTACTATTATTTTAAAGATGTGGGGTGCAATTCAGGATTAAGTAGATAAGTGGTCATCATGCAGATAAAACTTGGGCCTCTCTTTGGTCCCCACTTCGCTTGGTTTGAAATCAGGTGCGCTTCTTGATGTTACATGCTCCCCTCACCCCGACAGGTGTCCACAATGAGACTTAAGATTGCAAAATGTTTGCTTTGATTTGGGATGGTTTAGTCTTTTCTCCATTTTTTTTAAAAGCCATGCACAAAAGAATACAGGCTAGACTCGCTATTTAGGGACTTCGACTAACCCAAGATATTGTGTCCTGTTCTATCCACAGATAGACCCTTGGTGAGATTCTACTTCAGTGCCAACCTAATGTAAATTGATTATATCTCTATTAGCTTTTGAATTTTATTTACTTATTTTAATTTTTATTATAAAGATGTGGGGTACAATTCAGGGTTAGGTATCTAAACAATGATCATGAAGTTACCCTTGTTGATGACGTTTGCCCCTCCCTCCCTTAGCAGTTTCCCTCAACTGCCGATCCCACCCCCCTCCCCTGACAGTTTCCCACTACTGCCATTCCCTTTCTTATAGTATTATAATTGTTCAAGGTCCTCTTATGAGTGAGAACATATGGAACTCTGTTCTTTGTTTCTGTGATAAATCACTGAGTATGATCGGTTCCAAATCCATCCAGGTTGCTGCAGAGTCCATATATTTGTCCTTCTTTATGACTGCATAATATTCCACTGTGTTTATGTACCACTTTTTTTTTTATCCAGTCCAACTTCTATGGGCAACATGGTTGGTTCCATGTTTTTGCTATTGTGAATAGAGCTGCAGCAAACATATGTGTGCAGGTATCTTCTTTGTAGAATAATTTGAGTTCCTCCAGGTATATTCCCAATAGGGGAGTTGCTGGGTCATATGGAAGGTCAATTTCTAGTTCTCTCGGAAATCACCACACTGTTTTCCAAAAAGGTTGTACAAGTTTGCATTCTCACCAGCAATGTAGAAGTAGTCCTTTTTCTCTGCATCCTCGCCAGCGTCTGTTGTTGTTTGTTTTATTAATGATGGCCTTTCTTACAGGGGTTAGGTGGTATCTCAGAGTGGTTTTGATTTGCATTTCTCTGATGATGAGTGAGGCTGAGCACTTTTTCGTGTGTCTGTTGGCTGCCCGTATATCTTATTTTGAGAAGTGTCTATTCATGTCTTTTGCCCACTTTTTAATGGGGTTGTTTGTTTTTTTTTTTTCTTTTCAGCATGTTTGAGTTCCTTGTAGATCCTAGATTTTAGGCCTTTGTCAGATATACAGTTGGCAAATATGTTTTCCCCATTCTGTGGGCTGTCTCCATGCTCTCTTGATGGTTTCTTTTGCTTTGCAGAAGCTCATTAGTTTGATGAGGCCCCACTTGTCTATCTTATTTCTTAAGGTATGGGCATTTAGGGTTCTGAATAGGAATTGTTTGCCAGTTCCAATTTCCATAAGGGTGTCTCCTGCGTTTTCTAAGATTCCTATAGTTTGAGGTTTTACGTTTAGGTCTTTGATCCATTTAGAGTTAGCTTTTGTGTATGGTGATAGGTAGGGGTCCTGTTTCAATCTTCTGCATGTGATCAGCCAGTTTTCCCAGTACCATTTTTATGTACTTATTATTGTAGAGATGAAGTCTTGCTCTGTTGTCCAGGCTGGTCTCGAACTCCGGACCCAAGGAAAAAAATCTCATTAACCATTTCCTGAAAACTCCAGGCTATTTAAATGCAGAGATGAGAAGAAACTCCTGCAAAGACTCAACCAATTTTGGGTGGAGTCTGTCCTGTATCTTCCCTCTCTACGGCCTCTACCTGCCATCGGTCACCCTCCTGTCCCCAAGGTCGAAGGAATTCATGTCAAAGCCCTCAGGTATCCAACTGATTTGGTACCACTGAACCAGAGCTGAGGTTTCCATCAAATGGGAAAAAGGAAAGTATCATATCACAAACTTCCATCCAGCATAGAGTATGGTTTGGGAAAACACTAAATGTCTGTTTGGTGTTTGTATGTCCTTCTAGTTTGAGGTTTGGTAAATTTTAGTGTTTCTCTATCCATGTAATTTCATTTAAGAATAACTCAGGCAGGCAAGCCCCTCAGGTCCCCTCCCATTGTGGTAGCTTTTCTGTCCTCTCAATAAATCCTGTTTTCTCAAAAAAAAAGAATAATTCAGGCTGCATACTTTAGTTGTTCAAGTGCTTCCCTCTAGTGGTTATACCTGTGGACAGTCAGGCAAAGGAAGGAAATGGCAACTAGGAGATTGCCCTACCTGGACGTTTTGTGGATTTGTTTCCAAATTCATGTACCAAATTAATTCAAATTTTCTTCATGACTAGAAGAAAAATAATTCTAACTTGAGAGTGAGCTCTTGGGAATTTGGCAAACACTACCTGGCCGGGTGGTATTGTCCCCTGATATGATGTGATGAGAAGAGCACTTCAATTGCGTGATGCTCTTGGAGGCTCTTCCCCAAAAGGCATGTAACCCTAGTCTAACCAAGAAAAATAAGTCAGATTAAACTGAGGGGAGCTCTATAAAACACTGACTATTTCTTAAGACTGTCATGATACCGGGCTCGGTGGCTCAGCCTGTAATCCCGCGCCTTTGGGAGGCTGAGGTGAGTGGATTGCCTGGGCCCGCGGGTTCGAGACCCGCCTGGGCAGCGAGACCTCATCTCTACAATAAATCAAAATCCAAACAAACAATAAAATCAGCTGGGCATGGTAGCGCATGCCTATAGTTCCGGCTACTCGGAAGGCCGAGGCAGAAGGATTGCCAGAGCCCAGCAGGACGAGGCTGCGGTGGCCAGGAGCGGCCACTGCACTCCAGTCTGGGCGACAGAGTGAGACTCCAACTCAAAAAAAAAAAAAAAAAAAAAAGACTCATGATTATGAAAAACGAGGAAAGACGGAGAAACTGGCTCAGACCAGAGGGTGTTAAGGAGACATGTCGACCAAATGCAATGAGGTACATTTGCTTGGTTTCTGGAACAGGAAAGGGACAGAAGTGGGAAAGAGACAGGCATAGTTAACATCGTTAAGAAGTAGTTAGGCAAGTTTTCCCAGGCAGGTCTAAATTAAAATAAGGTAAGTGTTCAGACGTCTTTCTTATCCATGCACGACCTTTCCCCTACCAACTAAACCTCTCAGGCCTGACCACCATGCGTGACAGAACCTGGAACTACCAGTGCAGTTAATCACAAAAACGAAAGGGAATTACCTAAAACACAGGCAAAAGAAAAGCCCAAATCTAGTTAGATAGCAATTTCTATTATTTAGAAGGTCCTTGTGACCTTAAAAGGTTGAGAGATGGTCATCAAACTTGTGACCAGATAACTGCTTTCCACCCGTCTTAGCTTATGGTTTGCTTAATCATCATTGTACAGTTATATAAAGCTTCTCTTCTCGTCAAAGGCAACCACACGTGCTCTCTTAAGAGATGGATGCTCTCCCTTGAGAGCACGTCTTTTTCTTTCTGATAAATTCATTCTTAAACTATGCTTTGGACTAACTTTGAAATTTTTTTGTGTGTGGTGAAGTCAAAGAACCCATGGAGTAGCTGTACCGCACCCGGCATCATCTCAACTCATAAAATCCAAATAAACCATGGAGTTTAATGAATAACAATGCACCCGGGTTGGTTCCTCAGTTGTGACAAACGTTAAGTAATGTGTTAATTACAGAGGAACTGGATCAGGGGTGTAGGGAGATTTCTGTACAATCTTTTATCTGTCTGCAAATCTAAATCTATTTTAAGGTGTAAAAAATATTTAAAATATTATCACAAAGGGTGCCTCAATATTTTTCTCAAAGTAATTAGTTTTCTTTCTTTCTTTTATTGCATCTTCCTCTAAGACCTTTCTTCCCAGGATTCTAATCTCTAATATTTTAAAGCAAATATGTAACTTGCTGCAAAAACTTTATAAATGTATTAAAACCAGTTAATTTTACACTAAAATTAGTTTAATTTTACAGTATGTATATTGTGCTTCAAGAAAGGCCTTGAAAAGACAATCTGTAAGTTCTATTGTTGATTTTAATTTTACCCCCAATCATATTACTGTTATCTAAATATTGAAAATACGTCCTCCCTCCCTTCCTTCCTTTCTCTCTTTTAATTTCTTTTTTTCCTCCTCCTCCTCCTCCTCCTCCTCCTCCTCCTCCTCCTCCTCCTCCTCCTCTTCCTCCTCCTCCTCCTCTTCTTCTTCTTCTTCTTCGTCTTTCCTTCTTCAGGTCCTTTATATTTCTTTATCTGATCACTTTCATGTTTCTTTTTTTTTTTTTTTTTTGAGTTGAGTCTCACTCTGTCACCCAGACTGGAGTGCAGTGGCCGCTTCCGGCCACCGCAACCTCGACCTGCTGGGCTCCGGCGATCCTTCCGCCTCAGCCTTCCGAGTAGCTGGAATTACAGGCATGCGCTACCACGCCCGGCTGATTTTTGATTTATTGTAGAGATGAGGTCTCGCTGCCCAGGTGGGTCTCGAACCCACGGGCTCAGCCAATCCACTCACCTCAGCCTCCCAAAGGCACGGGATTACAGGCTGAGCCACCAAGCCCAGCTACTTTCATGTTTCTTAATGTCACATTATTATCTCTTAGACATGCCCCAGAACCTGAAAAAACTTCTACATGTGTGACCCACTGTGAATGCAACCTATCAACTGGTTCTAAAGGCAAAGCCTTGTTTTCAGTTTCCATAACATGAAGAAAAAATGTTGTCCCTTCTCGATAACATAGTATCAGAAATTGAAGGAGAAATGTAACACAGTATATTGAACCTGAACTTTAGACTCAAGGTCAAAATATTTACTACATTATTTCAAAAAAAGTAAGATTTTTGGATCAAATTTATATTTAAAAATAAACTAGGGGAAAGGGGGCTGATTTCTGGGCTTTGAAACCATGGCTTAAAAAGCAAAAACAAAAAAAAAAACAGGGTTTATCTCTCTATCTAATCTATCTACCACTTATTATCTGTCTTCTATCCCTCTATTTAAAAAGACTATTTAACAGAAAGTCCAGACGCTGATGCCAAACATGCAACCTGTTTTATTCTCGATGGAATCAATAAGCCACTCTGCTCAAGGTCTTCCTAGAAATTAATATCATTGCCTAACCATAAACCATCTTGATGACACATTGCCTTAATTTGTAGTTCTGATATGTGGGACAAACTTAGCATCAACTATTTAAGGTCCTTGTGCCTGAAAGGTTTTTGCAATTCTTTAATTTGTAAAAGTTACAAGAACAGTCTGCTTTGAAAGCACATGTGAAAAACAAAAACAAAAAAATGTGTATAACAAAGGAAGAGATCAATAAAAATAAAATGAAAAAGAAAGCACACGTGTTTACTGAGTATGTGTCACGGGCATGAGGGTGTTTTAGAATGGCTTGCAGATACAGTTTAGTCAATGGTTGGGGTGGGAATAGAACACCTTGAGCCCGCGGGCATTTTGAAAGTAGGAGCCTTGTTTTGTTTGTCACCGTATCATCCGTGTTTACTAGAACACGGCACGTTGCAAAAGGAAGAGGCACTTCACAGGCATTTGTTGACCCTTCTTCCTGCAGACGAGTCATCAGGTATCACTCATCCTAAGAAAATTGGGGTCCTTTTCACCACACATTTGCAGAGGTGAACTCTCAAGGACCTCCCCGCAGGACTTGGCACTCAAGCAGCCGCTGCAATTCCAAGTAGTCAGTTTCATAAAGTAAAAGAGCTACAGATTCTCAAGCTCATGAGTGGAGCGTACATCCTTGGCATGCATCCACTTAGAAAAAGTGGGTTCAATGGAATTCACTTTGAGCTAGACTTCCTTTCCCGGCATGTGGTGAGATGGGGACTTGAATGTACACAGCATATCCTAGTTTTCTGGTACAGACACAGTTTCCAAACAGGAAAACTAGTGGTCTCCTCTGGACGTGTCCACTCCGAAACCGGATGATGACATTCCAGAGTTGGCAGAGGAGAATCCATATTGGGTGGGCTATTGTTCTAGAAACATCTTATTCATTTTTACTGTGTTTTTTTTTTTTTTTTGGACTCTAATCTGTGAGCCCTGTCAATTCTGAGGCTTACACTTGAGGAAAAAAATTAAAATGATTTGTCTCAATTTCTAAGAGAGTCAGATTGCCATGTATTATGCAATAATCTTATCTGAAATGCAAATTTAAAAAATGAGGCTGTGATTTCATTCCAACTCTCCCAGTCATCCCTGTTTATACAGAACTGTCCGCACTGTTTCTCCTCTTCCAGTGGGTGACCAAGAATCTCCACATAGTCCTCTTCCCTGCGAACACCCGCTCAGAAGGACCCATCAGATTCTTGTCATGTAGAGGGAGGCATGGGGAGTAAGTAGGGGCATCCCGACGGGTGCTGGCAAAGATACAGCCCAGTCAGCCTTACTTGTCCCCAGGCCCACCTACTGGGTGGCCCTATGTGGACAGTCCCTGGCTCCAGAAAGAATCGTTCCCCTAGACATTTTCTTTCTCATCTAGCCACCCCTTTTTCTGTTTTCTTGCTGCTGCCATTGGATTCCTCAATCCTGGTTCCCTCTCACTCCTCCTTTGAGGGGTGGGATGCAGTCGTAGCTGTTTGTTTTCTTTTTCGTTTGCACTGCTGGGCAGAGAAAGGTGACCTTCTGGGACCTGATGGAGAGATCAGAGTGGTGTTCTAAATTCTAGGATGCTTCTCTCTCTCTCTCTCTCTTTCTTCTCTTTTTTCCTGTCTACCTAAGATATCTTAAAGCAAAACAACAAAATCAGATATCCACCAATTTCCTGCCAATTTAGCTTTTATATCTCTGCTAAGTGCAGAGAGTGCACTTCTCTTTTCTTCTTTTGAATTCAAATTCAAATTCCTCTTATGTCTGTGTATGTGGATACAGACACGTGTATCATTTAAGTAAGAGTATTTAGCATATGTAATAGGCAACTCGCTAAGTGTTTTTACGTGTGCATTAATTTTTCACAACTCCACAAATTTAGGAGTACTCTCTAGATCCTCAATTATAAAATGAATAAACAACAAACTGTGATTTGGACGCTAGTGCTTTGGCTCAAGACATGATGTTCTTAACTATCACTCTCTACTCCTTCTCTCCAATATCTTCAGATAGGCCCACTACCTAATTTATAGGGCCCAGCCCAAAATAAAAATGCAGTCACACTTGTTCAAAAATGATTAAGGATTCCAAGGTAGAAACAGCAGAGCGTTAAATTCAGTACAGAGCCTTGCTGAGTGTGGCGCCCGGGCACCGTTGGCATGCCTAGACACCAGCTCTGTCTTCAAACATTCTAATTGTACAGAGAGAGAGGTGTGTGTGTGTGTGTGTGTGTGTGTGTGTGTGTGTGTACTTAGCTATAGTGAAAGTCAGGGGATTATTACACCTGAGAGAGGATGTGTTTTAATGAGAAGAAAAGAATCTGCAATTTAGGTTGCATCTGCAGGGCATAGGCAGATTGAGCTATCAGATGAACATAGGGCCAGTAGAATACAGAGCCCAAGGATGCTGAGAGCAAAGCCCAGACTATATCTGATATGCAAGGCAACGTTAAGGTTACTTGACAGGAAAGAGAGCACAGCAGTAGGCTGTCTAAGGCAAGGTAACACATGAGATACATGACTCAGTTGGGTTTCATAGGAGTCTGTAGGAGGGTTGACTGGGCAAGGTGCTGTAAAACTGATTTATAAAAGATATCAGTCAGGATAAGCTCCGTTATACTGCAGAAACAAACATTCCCATAATCTCGGTGGCTGTAGACAATAAAGATTTGTTTTTCATATCCCTTATCCATCATAAATATTCAGGGACCAGTGGTGGGGTTGGGGTGAGGATGGTCTGAGTTCAGCATAGTCTCAGAGAAGAGCCAGGCTGATAGACCAACATACATCCCTTTGAAATGTTTTGATCATTGGCCAGAGAGAGGAAAGTACTCCACAGAGCTCGATCCACAACTGTGTGCCAGAAATAGCCACGTGGCCTCATTCATGACAAGACTGTGCATTTTATCATAATCACAAAAGAGATGAGAACTGGAAATAATTAGATATTTGCACCAGGACACACATCTGAGAATGTTTTCAGTAGTGTCGATTGTAAAGGAAATAAGGAACAATTCAAACACCCATGGTCAAATAGCTTATTTACCCAACATTTCACCGATGGTTAACAAGCATTTTTTTTGGAGTCGGAGTCTCACTCCATCACCCAGGCTGGAATACAGTGGCACGCTTATACCACTGCAACCTCAGCCTGCTGGTCTTAGGCGATCCTTCTGCATCAGTCTTCTAAGTAGCTGGAACTACAGACTTGCACCATCATGCCAGGCTGATTTTTTTATTTATTGCGGAGACAAGATCTCACCATGTTGCCCAGGTTGATCTCGAACCCATGGACTCAGGCAATCCTCTCGCCTCTGCCTCCCAAAGTGCTGGGATGACAGGCATGAGCCATCCTGTCCAGCGCATCTTCAAATGAAACCTGCTCAAGACTATCTATGATTTTTCTTCTCCAGTTTGTACCCTTTCTTCCCCGTTTCTTCCCCGTTAATAAAGGCCTTTCAGGCTAAGTACAAAAACTTAAAAGTGAATCTCACCTCTTGTCTTCCTCTCACACCTTGTTTTAGAACATAGTTTGTTTTACCTTCAAAAGGCATAGAGAACTGGACCACCGCTCACGACTTATCCCTGCTGTAAGGGAGGTGTCTAACGAGGTTGCACGTTCATTTTCCTTTCTGCTTTCCCACCTGGGTCTTTTCCTGATCCTCTCATGTAAATTGCAATCTGCATTTGCCACCTCCCTGCCCTCTTCCACTTGGTCTAACAGAACTTAGCACGGTTGAGTGCACCGTTTCTTAGGATTTTTTTTCTTTCAACCAGGACCCCTGGTGTTTACACTCTCTTAATGACAATTTCTCTTCAATAGCCCTCGCCCGTTCTTCCTCCTCTCAAGGACTCCTGCACATGGATGTTCAGAACCCATTCATTCACTCTCTTCTCTGCTCTCTGGATTTATGTACACCCTTGGTGATCTTGCATGAAATTTAGATTCCCAGCTTCTTAGACAGCATCTCCCTTTAGATTTCTAACCCACACCTAAAACTTAGTGTGTTCAAAAATGAGCACCTAATTCCAGCCTACTCACACTGAAGCTGTTTTTTCCTCAGCCTGTTTTGGGTATGTCCATCATTCAAGATACTCTGTCTAAAACTTGGGAGATATTTCTGTTGCCTCCCTTGCCTACTTTCTACTCCCCTGCTCAGAGAATCAATACATTCTGTGGGCTACACTTTTAAATAGATTCAGCAAATGACCATTTTCAAAAAGCTCATCATCACTACCTGTATTAGATTTTTAGCGCTGCCATAACAGAGTGTCACAGACAGGTGGCTTAAAACAGCAAGTACTTCTCACTGTTCAGGAGGCCAGAAGTCTGAGATCCAGGTATTGGAAGGTCTGTTCACCCTCTGAAGGTCTGGGGTAGGCTCGTCCCTTGCTTCGTTTAACTTCTGGTGGTTGCCAGCCACCTGTGGGGTTTCTTGGTTGTAGATGCCTCAGTCCCATCTCTGCCTTGATATTCACCTTATCTTCTCTTCCTTTTTTTTTTTTTTTTTTTTTTTTTTTTGAGTTGGAGTCTCACTCTGTCGCCCAGACTGGAGTGCAGCGGCCACTCCCGGCCACTGCAGCCTCGACCTGCTGGGCTCCGGTGATCCTTCTGCCTCAGCCTTCCAAGTAGCTGGCACTACAGGCGCGCGCTACCGCACCCGGCTCATTTTGACTTATTGTAGAGTTGAGGTCTCACCAAGTTGCCCAGGCGGGTCTTGAACCCGCAGGCTCAGGCAATCCACTCGCCTCAACCTGCCAAAGGTGCGGGATTACAGGCTGAGCCACCGAGCCTGGCTCTCTTCTCTTCATAATCATGGGTATTAGTCATGGAATTAGGGGCCCTCCCTACTCCAGAATGGCCTGACTCTAATTTACATCTTAATTACATCTGCAAAGACCTTTTTTCCAAATAAGGTCACCTTTGCAGGTACCAGGAATTGGGACTTATTCAACCATCCTAGCCCAAGCCATCATGATTTCTTGCCTGGGTTATTGCAATAAATCCCTGTTAGTCTCCCGCTTCCACTCTTGGTCCTCTGAAGACTAAACTTGGCACAGACTCCAAAGTGATCCCTTTGAAGGTGGGTCAGATCACCTCTCAGTCCAGAACCTTCTAGAACTTCTCTTCTCACTCAGACTAAAAGCAATTCTGTCCCAACGCCTGGTGCCCAGTGAGCATTTGCAGGCGGTACCCTCCCAGCCCTACCTTTGTAACTTCATCTCCTCCTCCTTTCTCCATGGAGCACCGTGCTGCAGGCAGCCCGGCCCGATGCCCCTCAAACACACCTGAGGGATTTTGCTTTTTGATTCTCCTCTCTCAAATATTCTTCTTCAGGAATCTTAAGTTGCTCCTTCTCTGTCTTTCAGTGAAACCTTCTCCAGCTGAAGCCTGTATAGTTGGTGCAAGATCTGAAGTTGAAGGATTTCAAACTAAATGACCAAGGTTCAGATCTAGGTTTGCCATTGACAGTCAAAGGCTGAGCAAGCTGCATCACCTCTCAGTTTCCTCACTTATGAAACAGGGATACTCATAATGACTTAGTCTTAGAGAGTTATTAAAAATTGAAACAGGTGGGGTGTGGTGGCTCACGCCTGTAACCCCAGCACTTTGGGAGGCCAAGGCGAAAGGATTGCTTGAACCCAGGAGGTCCAGACCAGCTTGAACAACCAGCGCAACCTCATCTCTACAAAAAAATAAAAACGAAACATTGGCTGGATGTGGTGGCATGTGCCTGGAGACTGAGGTGGAAGGATTCCCTGAGCCCAGGAGGCTGAGGCTTTGGTGACCACTGATTATGCCACTGTGCTCCAGCCTGGGTGACAGAGTGAAACCCTGACACACACTCACACACAAAAATTGAAATAAATTAATACCTAGAAGAGCCTTTCACACAGTGTAAGCACCTAGTAAATATCAGTGATGGTTATTATAGACTGCAGCACACCACTCTCCAGTAGTACCTTATGTTGGTTACTTTATTGGACGTCACGGTATTTGTCACCATCTAACTTCCCTTATGCTTTGTTTATTTTTCCCCACCCACTAGAGAACCAGAACATAATAGACACTCCATCAATACTACTGGCATAAATGCTAAGTGTCTAGACTTTTCCGTATAATTTAGCTATAGTAATAGTGATAATTATCTTGTCCTGGTTGCTGACGTTTATTAGATTAAGAAGTCTTCTATATTCTCAGTTTGCTGAAAGTGTTAGCCATAAATAAATATTAAATTGTACATTTTTTCTGGATCTACTGAGGTGATCATATTTTCTTCTTTAGTATTTTATTATGATCAGTTATAAATTTTATTAATATAGATACAAACTTGTATTTATAAATCAGATCCAACCTGGTTATCATACATTATATTTTTATATATTGCTGGATTCAATTTGCTAATATTTTGTTTAAGATACTTGCACTTGCCAGGCTTAGTGGCTCAGCCTGTAACCCCAGCTCTTTGGGAGGCCGAGGTGAGTGGATTGCCTGGGCCCGCGGGTTCGAGACCTACCTGGGCAACTTGGTGAGACCTCATCTCTACAATAAATCAAAAATTACCTGGGCGTGGTAGCATGCGCCTGTAGTTCCAGCTACTTGGAAGGCTGAGGCGGAAGGATCGCCAGAGCCCAGCAGGTCAAGGCTGCAGTGGCTGGGAGCGGTCACTGCACTCCAGTCTGAGTGACAGAGTGAGACTCCAACTCAAAAAAAAAAAAAAAAAAAGATATTTGCACTGAAGTTCATGAGTAAGATGGGCTTATAATTTTTATTTCTAGTGCTGCCCTCATAATGTTTGGGGGAGATTATAAAAAAAAGAAAATGAATTTAAGTTGGGAGTATTCTCTAGTTAACCTTCTATATTTTTATTTGAAAATACTGCCAATATTTTATTCTACTTATTTGTTTCTAGATAAATGATTTTGTGGCCTTTTTGATCTGTTTGCTTTTTAATCTTCATCTTTTAGCTTCAGAATTACTGCTCTTATCTTTCATTGCTTTTGTCTATGTACTTTGGCTTGCTTTGGCTTAGGGTTTTTTTGTTTGTTTGCTTTGTTTTTATATTGCTTTTTCTTTGTCTTTTTTTTTCTTGCTATTGATGCTAAGCGTACCATTTTCAGTCATTATTTTTTTCCAATATAACCGTTTAAGTTTATAAATTCTGTATAAGAACTGATTTTACTACATCCCAAGGTTTCTTGTGAATTCTTTTATTACCATCTAGTTTTAGACATTTTCTAATTTCCATGTGCTTTCACCTTAAGCCATAAATTATTTAGACATAATTTCTTTCCACTTTAATTTCCAAGGGCATATTTTCCTTACATTTTAAGTACTGATCCTATTGCTAAAGAACGTTGTAGGAGACTATAACTGGTATGAATCCATCTACCCAAAAATTGTTGAATCTTGCTTTATGACTTGGCATGCGGTCAGTTTCCACAAGGTCTGTATGTTCGTTGGATTCATGTTACTGTGCTAACTTTGACTCTTGTACCATAAGGTGCTAACATCTGAAGTATGTAAGGAGTTTCACTGCACTTTCCCCTCTAAATTTTTAAGTCTGAAATTATTTCCAAATGAAAACTCAACAGGTTTTAAAAACATGTGTAGCGATGAACTCAACACAAAAGCATTTCCTCTCTTCTCTCAAATCTATAATCCTACCTGTCTGTTCTCTCATCATCACCATTTAATCTCATGATGAGGATTCAGAGCCAGATGAATTCTCCTCTGCACCTTCTCATCACTGGAGAGTGGGGGTCAGGTTCTCAAAGTGATAAAGATTGATGAGACCCGAGTTGCTCTCAGTGACACCATCCATGGTTATTACCAGACAACTGTACTAAGGGAATTGTGCTATATTATAATCAGTCCCTAAAGAGAAGGATGTTTTTGGCCTGCTGTTAGTTTTTCTTAGTATCATATATACAAACACATACTTAATAGTATACAAAAAATCTCACAAAGTATATTAACCTACAACAAATCCAACTTCAAAGATAATAATATAACCAATGTCTCCTAAATAACTTAAATTAATATAGATCAAAGATAGATATAGAGGTGAACAGATCCTTTTTAAACTATAGAAAATATTCATTTTCTATATTTTAAACTATAGAAAAGATTCATTTTCTATATTTCCAAGTGCTTTATTTCATATCCTAATGTATATTAATTTATAACACTTCACCTGATTTTAAAATACCATTGAATTACATAGAGAGAAATCAAAAGGTCAGTGATGCGAAACGAACTCAGTCAATGAGGCAAAAGGGTCTGAATGTTTTTATTTGGCAATCCAATTAGCAGCAACACAAAAAAGTCACTAACTATCCCTCAAGTATCAAAACTCTGAGTCCATTTATCACTTCTTATTTTTTAATGTTAATGTTGTAAAACAAAATAAATTGCAAAGTATATTTTATTTAAACCAAAACGTAAAAAAGATAGGAACCAGATATCTAAACAAAGTTTGATTTATATATAAAATTTAAATCATTTTCTTGGTTTAGAAAAGTATATCTTAAAAAATATTTCAATATAGATGAAGAAGTTAATGTAGACTGGAGTCTAGTCTTCCCTCTACTGTTTAATGAAGTAAATTGTTGTAGAACATAGACTGTTTAATAAACTAAACTGTTTAAACTAAGGACACAAGGAGACAAGCCAAACAAGGAAAACGAATGCTGTAAAAGATAAGAATTACAGCATTCTCAAGTATGATTCTTTATCAAATAAAAATTAGGATGATGTCTTCTGGGATAACATAGTATCTACCAGGAACACATGGCATATAACATACTTCAGGAAGCCAAGGATTTAATTAAACCTCAACTTCTAGAAAGCTAATAACAGGAATATTTTTTAAAGCTTGGGATATGTGAACTACAATAGCAGCAGTCTGAAACAGAAGAACAGGATATAAAGGGAAATTATATTATGTTATCATAAGTGTATTCATTAACTTCTGTTGGAGATTTTGTTTTTTATACAAGAACAATTATAGTTTTTTTAGTTAATGCTCTATGCATTAATTAGAATCGCCCTACATTAAAACTTTCTGAGCTAACTTAAGTTCGCCACTACAAAAATACACACAAACCATAGACAAATGAGGAAATCCTTTCCTACTATGAGATATGTCTGGGTAATGTATATTATCAGAAGTAAAAATTGCACTTAAAATAACCAAAAATACTTAAATAGTACATATATCCTATTTTTAATACAATTGTTAAATATAAACTTTTGGCTACTTTTTTTCATGCATCTAATACAAGATTTCTAGAATTTTTAACTTTCTATTATGTCATTTGAAAAGGAGAGGGGTATATTTAACATAAAAATAGAAGATAAATCCCCAAATTTTTCATACATGTCTTAACGTCTTCCAGATATGGACACTTTTAACATAGTCAATTATGGAATAACACTTTTGAAGAAATCCTTTCAGCTCCTTTGAATTGTGTGCTTTCTCCAAGACAAAAAGCTATGGTTAAATTGTCCAACATGAAATTATAGTGAAATGTCCTTCTAATTCTATCTTTCCTTAAATGGGCTCTAATTCTTGTAATTCACATGACACTCTTTGGCTGTGGCTGTCTGTTAAATTTCCTGTTTTGGTCTGGTTTCAGCAAACCAAACAAGTAGCTCACAGAAAAGGATATGGTAACTTTTTTTTTTTTTTTTGGTATCTTCAGTTAAATTATTTCCCTTACAGGCACAGTGAAAAAGAGGAAAATAGCTCCAGACATGGTATAAGTAGGTCACAGCAGTTTCAATGCACCAAAAAAGGTGACGTCTCCATCCTGTGATATTTGTGCATTTTCTCTTGGTATTGCAAGTTGAAGTTCATCTCCCTCTTCCAGTTTTGCAATGCCTGAGAAAGAACAAGTGACAAGAACTTTAAGTGACTGTGCAACAGAAAAGAAAAAAGGAAGGGACATTAAATAAAGCTATTTTGTTCTGGAAAAAAATATTCACATAAGTATTCACACGTCAAAATATACCCCAGGACATCTAAACCAATTGCAAATCTATCCACCTAAAAAAGTTTGAAGAAATATGCAGGAGTTACAACACATGTATTTATGACCAACTGTTTATAAAACTAAGACTCTAAAAAAAATACAAATATTCAACTTCTAAAAACAGTTAGATAAATCATAGCACATCCCTTGATGGAATATTATGCAAAGGTGAGTTTTGCTTAATTTTATGGACAAGGGAAAGGTTTTTATAACAATGCTAAATAAAAATGCAAAAATGCATAGAATGTTAAATTAAAATGCAAAAAATATATATGTGCATGTGTATATCCGGTAATATACTGAATAGTCCTAATTACATTATTAAATGTGCATATAAATTATAAATATTTAAAAATTCATAAAAATTAAAAATGCACAATTTATGTTTATAATTATAATATTTATAAAATTATAAATACTAAAAAGTTAAAAACATAACATAATTTATTAACATAGCACATTCCTTGACATAGTTTTTCTCTAAATCTAGACTATAGTTTTAGGCATTATTTGGATTACATTTACAGCATTCTATATTTTGCTTCCTTAGAGGATCATGTTTTACCTTATAATCAAAAGCAACAATATTATTATCTGTTTAAAAATGACCCATGCATTTGTGCGTGTACTAACGTACAATGGTGAACGCATCTGTGAATCAGTAATACAAAATACATTTAGAGATTATGCTCAGTATATTGGGTAATTCTTGACTCCAGAAAAAAACACAAAATAGAAGAAAGAGGAAGAGGAAAGGGTAGGACAAGAAATAGAGAAACAAAGACGGTAATTCCCATCTGATTGGTCGATACTTATGACTAATAATTCATAAAGTAGCTGCATTACTTCATTAACATACAGTGAATATTTACTTGCATAAACACATGTATGTTAATGTCTCCTCCATCCTAAAGTCCAAAGTACCCAGATTTACACAGGCAGCAGAAAGTCAGCATTTATTTACTGACCCTTTACTATGTGCCAGACACTGTCCTAGACAAACGAAGAGCAGTGATCAAGAATGACAAAAGTTCCCTTGCTAGTGTTTTGTTTTTGTTTTTGTAATAAGAAAAGACAGACAACAAACAAAAGAATACAGTTTTATGTACTGCTAAGGGTAATATGTACTTTCCAGAACTGGCAAAGCATTTGAGGATTTCCTTATGTGGTTAAAAAAAAAATTGGGGGTGAGTAGATTTATTTGTTGAATACATTTGTCATTATCACAGAGATTGGAACAATCTACTATTTTGACAAAAACCTATGGATCACAGACCATTAATAGTAACTCTAAGCCAGGCTCGGTAGCTCAGCCTGTAATCCCACGCCTTTGGGAGGCTGAGGTGAGTGGATTGCCTGAGCCCGCGGGTTCAGGACCCACCTGGGCAGTGAGACTCATCTCTAAATAAATCAAAAAATCAGCCGGGCGTGGTAGTGCAAGCCTGTAATTCCAGCTACTTGGAAGGCTGAGGCGGAAGGATCGCTGGAGCCCAGCAGGTTGAGGCTGCGGTGGCAGGGAGCGGCCACTGCACTCCAGTCTGGGCGACAGAGTGAGACTCCAACTCAAATATATATATATATATATATATTATTTTGTATATATATGCTAAAAATTAAGGTATGAACAACTGTAGGATGTATTTACAGTTTCAACATGTCATTTTACAACACCAAGCTATTATTCATGAGAAATATCTTAAAATCAAGTTAATTATTCTTAAAAAGTAAAACACCTAGGAATTCTTATAGGGTCTTAATAGGAAGTAAATGTGAGAGTAGCAGATGATTAAAAAAAATGTTTAAAGAGTTAATTGCACATGAATACAAGTAAATTACAGACTGGAATATTCTCACCATTTAAAATATTTTGCAACACCAAATTACTAATCAGTATTGAGTGTAGGGAAACATTTCTTTATGAAAATTAGAAAATTCCAATCGTAAAAACTTCCTCATCAACCCATCACTTGTGGTTGTGGATCCAGAATCACATCATCTCCGTTATTATGAACTGTTTTCCTTAATTTCTGACTGATTTACAGGCCATTTGTTTATAAACACCTTTGCAATATTGCACTTCAAAATTGAGACCAAGGCTCCAATCTTGTGTTTCACACTGTCACCCATGGTAACTGTCTGGAACTGAAGGCCTTCCTTGGGGTTTTGAATAGATTTTTAACAAAAATGGAGAAAAATAAGTGTCTGTAAAATGGCTACATACTTTTAAAACTAGCCTTGATAAATTTGAATTGGTGCCCCCCCACAATAAAATGAATAAAATGGCAATTATAGCTGAAACAGACCTGAAATTAACAAGGCCCATCCAGCCCTATGCCTCTCACTGCTCCTGAGTTCAAAGGCAGGGTCTGGTCTACACTTTCACATTCCAAAGTCACCTCACTGGTGTCCATTTATACCAGATGTCATCTGTATGAAAGTGAAAGGGAAGCCATTGTGTAACTTTCACTTGCCCTCAAACCTGGCAAGAGACACTTCTTCCACAGCATGCAAAGAATAATTTCAGTGGCTCTCACTGCAAAGTCAGACTGGTTGACTTAAATCAATTTATGAAACTCCATAGCTGTGCCTAACTGTGTCTCAGATTCCAACTCCCTTAAATGTGAAGATTAAATGAGCAAGCACACATAAAATGCAGAAAAGAGAACCTGGTAAGTGGTAATGACCCTGTGGCAGTTAGATATTTTTGTTGTTATTAAAGGTCAAAGAAAATACATTAGCATTGTTCTCAGAATGCTATAAAATGACTACCTTCTTAAACATATATGAAAATGATAAAACAGTTATGATTCCATCTGTCTCAATTAAAACAGACTAGCTCATCATTCAAGATTTAAAAACATATAGTATAGTAAAGAATGTCTTTTGTCTACTTCTATTTTAGGGTACTGTCCTTTCTTTTTTATTGTATAGCTCAATTTCTTAATCAAACGATCTTCATTTTACACTTAGCAGGTCTGAGAACTATTATTTACCAGCTGAATAGCAGGAGTTATTGGGTAGTGTTTTAGGCATATTTTGAATACATCGGAACAAAGTCACCAGACTCAATTCGTCCCCAAAGACATGAACTTTTTTCCTCTGTATAAGATGTCCCATGGCATACGTGCTATCGGTATATAAAACCTGAAAAACAAACCAGAAAACTGTGTCAGAAGTGATCACAAAACAGGAGGCTTTGGGATGGTAAAAGCAGAATTAGGGTTTGTACCTACCTGACCATATATAAAAAAGTAACCAGTTTCTTTGACCAATATTTTATTTTCTTTTTCTTCCAGGGCTCTTCCTCTTTTAAAGCTGAGAAGCCACGGAACAAATGTGTAAGATCCTACAATACAGAGAATTATTTATAAGAAAAGAAACCAAGTAGTACAGTTTTCCCTCCACTGAGTTGCTAAACTACCTCTGAAACTTAGGAGAGAATTCCATCTTCAGAAAAAAAGAGAGAGAGAGAGAAGGAAAAGACAAATCACAATACTCAACTGGATTCTTTGCCTTCACTTAGGTATGAACCCAGACAACAACCGGATCTAGGAAGTTGAGAGCTAACACTTTATATGAACGTCTGGGTTTTCTTTGATTGTCCTGTATTTCAGCTATTTCATAATAAAGGCTAGTATGAATGGGCAAGATTGAAGCAGAGAATGGACACTGTTTCTCTGAATAACACACTGGTAGAGATTTTGCTTTAGTTCCCAGAGAAGAAGGAGTCAGTACATGAAGAGTTTAGCAAAGGGCATCCGGCAGAAGTGAGTCCTCACTCCCAAACCTGGTGACAGAACAGAGTTAAGTAAGAAAAAGGAAGACTAAGACAAAACCTTTACCGTGAAATCGTCATGGGACTTTGAAACAACTGAGTCTGTGATATTCAAGTTTAGGTGGTTTCTGTTCCACTCACTGATAATTCTCCTCCATGGTCCCTCGAACATCACTTGGGGAGTGACAGCAAAGCCACTTGCTCAAGGGTGGCATGAAGGGACAGAAAGAAGACATCCACCACTGAGTATATCAGATGGGACCAAATTGCTGACCCAGAATTTAAGTGGTTAAAAAAGGGGGATTTAATTGTTGAATCAATTTGTCATCATCATAGAGATTGAAAATGTCCTCATAGATACTAACATCACAAAGACAACAAACATTCCTGTAAATTCCCCGGATTGCTCACAGGTGTGCTATGCAAATATAAAATTAAAGAGTGAACCCTAAGGCTACAGTCTAGAAAATTTGGGGAGTATAAATAAGATGGTGCAAAATTAGCAAATAGAAGATTAGAAAAATGGTGACATATAGCTAGAATAATAAAATAAATCTATGATAATTTGTCTAAAATTGTATTTTAAATGTCCATGTATGGTTAGTAATGGTGGACCACACACATCTCCAAATTCTTTCCTGGTCATAGTCAAAAAGGAAAATAAAATTGGTAATAAAATTCAGAATCCATGAAAGTCAATATGCTCAAAGTTCCAGAAAAGAAGAACTTTTCCTAGAATTGAGATTAAAGAGAAATTTCTTCTGTGAATTTCCATAAGGAAGCACACTATGAAGTGGTAGGCTACGATGCTTTCACATGCCATAAATATGATTGCCAAGTATATGTAATGTCCCTGATTTATATAGTGTTTCCAAGGCAAACTGATTAAACTTTTTCCAAATGAAATTCTTTATAATTCAATTGCTTTTAATTTTTTTATTTTAAAGATGTGGACTACATTTCAGGGTTAGGTATGCAAATGTTCATTATGAAGATATCCTTGTTAAGGTGCGCACCCCCCTCTTCTCTAGCAGTTTCCCACTACTGCCAATTCTGCCCCCCAATTCAGTTTTTTAATTGGCAGATAAATTTGTATATATTTGTTATGTACAATATGATGCTTGAAAAGTATATACACTTTGGAATGGCTGGATCAAGCTAATTAACAGACATACCTCACATAGTTGTCATTTTGTGGTGAAAGCATTTCATAGCTACTCTCTTAGCATTTTAAAGAATATAATATATTATTATTAACTATAGTCACCATGCTGTACAAAAGATTTCTTCAACTTATTCCTCCTGTCCAACTGAAATTTTGTAACCTTTGACTAATAACTTCCCAGGCCCCTACATCAGCACCACTCCAGCCCTTGATAACCACCATTTTTCTCTCTACTTTTCCAAATTCAAATTTTTTTAGATTCCACATGTGAGTAAGAATCATGTAGCACTTGTCTTTCTGGGCCTGGTTTATTTCACTTAGCATAATGTTTTCCAGGTTCATCCATATTGTTGTCAATGATAGAATTTATTCCTTTTTATAACTGAATAATATTCCATTTTGTAAATACCACATTTTCCTGATGCATTCAACTGTCCACGGACACTTAAGTTGATTCCATAGCTTGGCTATTATGAATAGTGCTGCAATAAACTTGGGAGTACAGATATCTCATCGATGGCCACACCACTCTGGGTATACCAGATCTCATCTGATCTTGAGAGCTAAACAGAGTCAGGCCTGCTTAGTACTTGAATGGGAGATATTTCTTTGACATACTTTCATTCATTTCCTTTGGATATATACTTAGTTGTTAGATTGATGGATAATATTATATTTTATTTTAAATTTATTGAAGAACTTTCATACTATTTTCCAAAATGACTATATCAATTGATATTCCCACTCCAAATAAGATGCTTGAGAGGAAAATGTAAAACAAGAACCACATATTTCTGAATATTTCTAAGGAGTTAATAATCCTAGGTGATAAAACAAGGCAAATTACACTGTGCATTCAAAATGAAAAGAAACAGCAGTCCCTTGGTCAGACCTTTACATTCACATTACCATAGACAAGTGAGGAGAGCTGTCAAGGAGATTGGGAAGGAAGGATGGAGGGAAGGAGGAGTGGAGGAGGGTCAATGGCTGGATAAAGAAGCCCCACAAGTCTTCTTCAGCACATGCTTCTGTCTGTGTGTGCCTCTCGGCTACTCCCAGGAGCCAGGTCTTTCACTGTCCCTCGGTGTGAGTGAATGTGCCCTGATATGGGCAGGTCTGGTCATTCTAATCTGCTTTTCCCAAAGAAGGGACCTAAGGAACATTTTCCTTAAATGAAAAACCCTCCAGTGCCATACTGTATAATAATAGTGAACCACAACCAAAAAATCATCTCAATGACAACACAGGCAAAATCACTATCATCTATTTTTCACATGACATAATTTCAGTGCTTATAATAAAATTGTTTCTCATTTTTATTTGAATGAAATGATGTACTCAAAGCACTTTTTAGAGTCTTGAAAAAAGTGAGGAAGAATTAATGTAATGATGAACAGATAAAGACTTCAGTGACCACATAGGACAAGGAATACTGTCTAGGCAAAAAGGAATGCTTTGGAAAATTTACTAAACAAAACGATAATTGAAGCCCACAGCAACCAACAACAGAATACCCTGGGGATGGGAGGAAATTTGATTTCCATATTTGTGAAATTATCATATCCAAACTGTCTAATGTTCAATAAAAAAATTAAAGGCATACAAAGAAACAGAATATTATGAACAAATCAATTGACCAAAATAGTGAAGACGGATAAGTAATTATTGCAAAATTGTAGGACACAGATTAATAATAAAAGTCAATCACTTTTCTATATACTAGTAATAAACAAGTAAAATTTGAAATTAAAAACATAACATTACTTACATTACCACCTCAAAAAATGAAATATGTACGTATAATCTAACAAAATATGTAAAAGATTTATAGAAGAAAACTCACAAAAATTTAACAAATGGAATTAGAGAAGAACTAAATAAAGAAACATTCTGTTCATGGATAAGAAAACTCAATGCCGTCATAAGTTAGTTCCTCACAACTTTATCTACGGATCCAATGCAATTCCAATGAAAATCAAAGAAATTTATTTTGTAGATATATTTTTTAAAACTCGAGTCTCTAGAATATATAGAGAGGCAAAAGATCCAGAAAATCCAATACAGCACTGAAGGAGAAGAACAAAACTAGAGAACTGATACTACTTTACTTCAAGATTTACTGTAAAGCTAAAATAATAGAGACAGTGTGGTATCAAAGAAAGAATGGACAAATAGATCAAGACAACAGAATAGAGAGCCCAGATATAGACCACAAGCATAGTCAACTGATCGTTGACAAAGGTGAGGAAGAAAAGATAGTCTTTTAAAAATAGTGCTGGCAAAACTTAACATCCACATGTAAAAAATGAATCTAGATGCAGACCCTACGCCCATCACAAAAATTGGCTCAAAATAGATCACAGACTTAGGTGTAAAGTGCAAAACTATCAAACTATTAAAAGTGATGTAGGAGAAAATCCTTAAAATCTTGAGTTTGGCAACGACTCTTTCGATGCAATAACAAAGGCACAGTTCGTGAAAGAAATAGTTGATAAACTGGACTTCACTAAAATGAAAGATTTCTGCTCTGCAAAAGACAATGTACAGAGAATGAAAAGATAAGCCACAGACTGGAAGAAAATATTTGTAAAAGACATACCTGACCAAAGATTGCCCTCAAAAATATTTTTTCAAAATTCTTACAACTCAATAAGAAAACAACACTAGTTAAAAATGGACCAACATCTTAACAGAAACCTTATCAGATGGTAAATAAGCATATGAAAAGAGGCTCCAAATCATATTTCATAGGAAAATGTGAATTAAAACATTAATGAGATCCCACACTTATTAGAATGGCCAAATTTCAGAACACTAAGAACGCCAAATCATGGCAAGCAACAGGAACTCTCATTTATTTTTGTGGAAACAAAAAATGGTACATTCACTTTGGAAGACAGTTTAGTGATTTCTTACAAAAACAAACTATACTCTTACCATGCAATATAGCAATCACACTTCTTAATATTTACCTAAAGGAATAAAACATAAAAAAGGTTTTTATGTTCACACAGAAACCTGAACATGAATGTTTACAGCAGTTTTGTTTAAAATTGTCAGAACTCGGTAGCAACCAACATTTCCTTCATTAGGTGAATAAATAAATTACTGAACGTCCAGACAATGAAATATTATTAGTCACTACAAAAAGAGCTATCAATCTGTGAAAAGACATGGAGAAAAGTTAAATGCAAAATATTAAGTTTAAAAAAAGAGAAAATGGAAAGGTTACATACTGTGCAATCACGACTATATGACACTCTGGATAGTCAAAACTAAAGGGTCAGTAAAAAACAACAAAAAAATACAAAATTGGTCATTGCCAAGGGTGAAGGGGAAGAAAAGGGGTAAATAGGAGGTGCACAGAAGATTGTTAGGACACTTGAAATACGCTCTACAATACTATCATGGTAGATAAATGCCATTATACATCTTTGCTAACCTACAGAAAGTACAACATTAAGGGTGAACTCTAATGTAAACCATGAATTCTGGGTGACAATGATGTATCAGTGAAGGTTTATCTATTGTAACAAATGTACCCCCTATTAGCATAGCCTCACCCACTATCAAAAACCCTCATCGTGGTAGTACATTTGTTACAAATATATTTGAAGATGTTCTCAAATAAACAAAAACAAGAGTTTTATGAGTAGTAGATATACCCTATAAGAAATGCTAAAGAAAGTCACTTAGATTAAAATAAAAAGACACTAGGTAGTAACTGAAAGAAATATGAAGAAATAAAGAACACAGGAAGGGGTACTTACATAGACAAATATAAACGCCATTATTATTTCATGGTTTAGTTTGTAACTTCTCTTTTTTATATGACTTAAAAGGCAAATACATAAAGCAACAATTATTAATGTATTTTAAGTGCACATGATGTATAAGCGTACATTTTGTGAAAACAACTACATAAAAAAGAAACAAAGTTGGTAACAAATTAAACAAGCTTGTAAATTTAGGATGTTTATTGTAGTCACCAGAGTAAGAATAAAGATAGTAACTGAAACAGTATGCAAAAAAAAAGTTAGGAGGAAAAAATATGGCACACATATAAAAGTCTATCAACATCAAAAGAAAGAAGTAATGAATGAATTGAAGAGGAAACATATAGGAAACATGCAAATCAAACATGAAAATGACAGAAGTAATTATTTTCCTATCAGTAGTCACTTTAAGTAGAAATAGGTTAAATTTGTCAATTAAAATACAGATACTAGCAAAATAGATTTTTAAAAACCCAAAAACTCATAATCCAACTATATGATGCCTACAAGAGACTCAGATTCACACACCAATAGTTTAAAGTAGAAGGGGTAAATATGCATCATTACAAATAACAACCAAAGACAACTGGGTGGATATGCTGACATCAGACAAAATACACATTAGGTCCAAATGTGTTACAAGAAACAAAGAAGATGTTATATATCGATTGAAGAGTCAATTTATCAGGAAGACCTAATATTATAAACATATACACAGCCGGGCTCGGTGCTCAGCCTGTAATCCCGCGCCTTTGGGAGGCTGAGGTGAGTGGATTGCCTGAGCCGCGGGTTCGAGACCCGCCTGGGCAGCGAGACCTCATCTCTACAATAAATCAAAAAATCAGCCGGGCGTGGTAGCACGTGCCTGTAATTCCGGCTATTCGGAAGGCTGAGGCGGAAGGATCGCGGAGCCGCAGGTCGAGGCTGTGGTGGCCGGGAGCGGCCACTGCACTCCAGTCTGGGCGACAGAGTGAGACTCCAACTCAAAAAAACAAAACAAAACAAAACAAAAAAAAACATATACACACCGCACAACAGAGCATAATAAAACCTCAAAATATAAGCAGGTATTGGTTGAATTAAAGTGAGAAATAAATATTTCTAGTGTAATAATTAGAGACTTTCATATCCCACTTGAAGTAATAGGCCATCTAGGTAAGAGATCAATAAGATTTGAACAGTCCTGTAAAATAACGTGACCTAACAGACACACAGAAAACATTCCACATAAAACAATATACATATTCTTCTCAAACGCACATGAAATGGACTCCAAGATAGACTGTATTCTGCAGCACAATAATTCTTAAAAATTTTGAAACATTTAAATGTTACAAAATGTATTCTTCAAACACACTGAAGAAGCAAGAAATCAATAAGATAAGAAAATTGGAATACTCACAAATATAGGGAAATTGGACAACAAGCTCTTAAACAACCAGTGTATTTATGAATAAACCAGAGACGGAAATAGGAAATCCTTTAAAATGAGTGAAAAGAAAAGCATAGCATAGCAATACTCATAGAAAGCTGCCAAATTAGCACTCAGAAAAAAATGCACCGCTGGAAATCTTCTACCTTAAAAAAGAAGATCCCAATGCAGTAACCTAACATTAAACCTTACAGAAATAGAAATCGAAGATCAAACTAAACCCAAAACTGACAGAAGGAAAAAAGTAATAAAGATTAGAGTGAAGGTAAACAGAAGAGAGGAGAGAAAACCAACAGACAATCAAGGACACCGAAAGCTGTCATTTTGAAAACCAAATCAACAAACATTTAGCTGTACTGACAAAGACAAAAGACTCCAATGAATAAAAATCATGAAAGAAAGTGAAGACATTGTTCTTGGCCTATTAGAAATAAAAGGTTTATGCATTTTCATAATTTATAATGATGATATTCTATCACATTAAATACTCTAGATAAAATAGACAAGTTGATAAAAACACACTAATAAAACTCACTCAAGAATAAAATAGGAAATCTGAACCAACCTATAACAAGTGGAGAGTTTGAATTAATCAAAATCTTCCATGAAAATTTCTAATAGATGTTTACTGGTGAATTCTACTAAACAATTAAGAGAGGTAACACCAATCATTCTCAAACGCTTTCAAAAACAATAAAAAAGAAGGGAATGATTTCTAACTTGTTTTATGAAAATTACCCTGATACCAAAGCCATAGACACCACACACACACACACACACACACACACACACACACACACACACACACACACACCACACTCTACAGGTCAAAATTTACCACACTATGAATGCAATAGTTCTCAAGATCTCCCTAAGATCAGGAACAAATCCTGTGCCTTTGGGAGGCTGAGGTGAGTGGATTGACTTAGCCCGCGGGTTCGAGACCCACCTAGGCAACTTGGCGAGACCTCATCTCTACAATAAATCAAAACTTAGCGGGGCATGGTAGCGTGCGCACCTGTAGTTCCAGCTACTTGGTA
The DNA here is from genome assembly GCA_027257055.1 of Cephalopachus bancanus. Classification (NCBI taxonomy): domain Eukaryota; kingdom Metazoa; phylum Chordata; class Mammalia; order Primates; family Tarsiidae; genus Cephalopachus; species Cephalopachus bancanus. The sequence goes on along the minus strand of JAPVLO010000001.1, from coordinate 12,102,975 downwards.
GGCTGAGGCGGAAGGATCGTCCGAGCCCGGCAGGTCGAGGCTGCGGTGGCCGGGAGCGGCCACTGCACTCCAGTCGGGGGGCGATAGAGTAAGACTCCAACTCAAAAAAAAAAAAAAAAGATCAGGAACAAGACAATGTCTGCTTTCACCACTGCTATTCAGCATGGTTCTGCAAGCTCTAGCAAGAACAATTAGGTAAGAAAAAGAAAAGGCATTCGGATGGAAGGAGAGAAGCAAAACTATCTCTATTTGCAGATGATATAATCCTCTATATATAAAATTACAGAATCCATAAGAAATCAGCTAGAACGAATCAACGAATTCAGTTAAGTTGTGGGGTACAAAATCAGCGTTCAAAAATCAGTCGGACAAAGGGAGGCCCAAACTTTTCCTGTACGATGACCACTTGTATACCTAATCTTGAATTATACCCCACATCTTTAAAATAAAAAATAAAATCAAAGGATAAAAATAAATAAGTATCTCAGAGTATCAGGAATGGATACTCTAAAATGAAATAAGGAAAGCAATTCCATTTGCAATGGCATCTGCTATGGACTGAATGTGCCCGCCCCAAATTCTGTTGAAATCCTCACCCCAATGTAATAGCTTTAGGAGATGGTGCCTTTCTTCAGAAGGTAATTAGGTCAGAAGGAAGCAGTCCTCATAAATGAGATTAGTGCCCTTGTAAGAAAAGACAGGAGAGCTTGCTTTTGTCTGTACTCTCAACCGTGAGGACACAACGAAAAGACTGCCATTTGCAAACCAGAAGAGCACTGGATCTGCTAGCACCTCAATCTTGATTTTCCATCCTCCAGATTTGTATGAAATACATTTCTATTTTTTATGCCACGCACTGTAATTTTTCTTTTTCTTTTTCTGGAATACCAGAAAGTCAGAATACATTTTTTAAAATGTTATTTATTTTTATCCTTTGATTTTATTTTTTATTTTAAAGATGTGGGGTATAATTCAAGATTAGGTATACAAGCGGTCATCATACAGGTAAAATTTGAGCCTCCCTTTGGTCCCCACTTTGCCTGATTAGAAATCAGATACACCTGTTGATGTTTTGCCCTCCTTGCCTCTCCAATAGTATCCCGCTATTGCCAATCCCTTTCTTATAGTATTATGGTAATTGTTCAGGGTCTGCTTATGAGTGAGAACATGTGGTGTTCTGTTCTTCATTTCCATGATAGATCACTGAGTATGATAGACCCCAAATCCAGCAACCTGAACTAAGACAGCATCCAAAAGAATATAATACCTAGGAGTCAATTTATCCAAGGAAGTAAAAGACTTGTATATTGAAAATCACAAAAATGCTGCTAAAGGAAGTTACAGAAGACATAGTAAATGGGAAGATACCATGTGTTTATGAGTTGATAGATTTAGTATTGTTCAGATAGCAATATTACCCTACCCAATGTTATGTACAGATTCAATCTTGTTCTTGTACAAATTTCAGTGACTTTTTTTTCCAAAATAGAAAAGCTAATTTCAAAAGTAATTTTTTCTTGCAAAAGATTCCCAAATAACCAATCTTAATAAAAAAAGAAACAAAGTTAAACAATTCACTCTTTTACATTTGAAAACTTACCCAAGGCCGGGCTTGGTGGCTCAGCCTGTAATCCCAGCGCTTTGGGAGGCCAAGGTGAGTGGATTGCCTGAGCCTGAGGGTTCGAGACCCGCTTGGGCAACTTGGCGAGACCTCATCTCTACAATAAATCAAAAATTAGCCGGGCATGGTAGCGCACACCTGTAGTTCCAGCTACTTGGAAGGCTGAGGCGGGAAGGATCGCCGGAGCCCAGCCAGTCGAGGCTGCGGTGGCCGGGAGCAGTCACTGCACTCCAGTCTGGGTGACAGAGTGAGACTCCAACCCAAAAAGAAAAAAAAAAAAAGAAAAAGAAAACTTACCCAAAAATTTAAAAAATAAAATTCAAAACTTATTGTAAAACTGCAGTAATCCAAACTGTCTGATGATCCATCACAAGGATAAGCATATCAGAATAAAATTGAGTACAGTAATAAACTCATATATCTATCGTCAAGTGATTTTTAACAAGTATGCCAAGATGATTCAATGGGGAAAGAACAATATTCTTCAACAAAGGATGCTGAAACAACTGAATATCCCCATGGACCTCTGCTTCCTACTACATACAAAAATGTACTAAAACTGGATCAATGACTTAAATATAATATATAAAACTGACTCTTAGAAGAAAATATATGAATAAATCATAAGGTTGAATTTGGGAATGAATTCTTCAATAATAACACCATAAAACATAGAAACAAAATAAAAAATAGATACAATTGATTTTATTCATTTGATGCATGATACTTTTGTTCTTTCAAGAACCTTATCAAGAAAGTGAAAAGACGATCTAGGAAATAGGAGAAAATATTTGCAAATCAGATATTTGATAAGAGTCTAATCTAGTCTCCTTTTTAAAAAGAAGTCATTACTCAACAACAAAAAGACAAACAATTCAGTTAAAATATTGACAAAGGACTTGAGTAGACTTTTTTTCAAAGAAGATATACAAAAAGCCAATAAGCACATGAAAAGATACTTACCATTAGTCATTAGGGAAGTGTAAGTCAATACCACAATGAGATGTCACTTTACACCCAAGTAAGAGGTGATAATAACAAAAATATTGAAAATAACATGTTGGTAAGGGTCTGAGGAAATAAGAATCCTCATACATTACTGGTGGAAATGTAAAATGGTACCGCACTGTGGATAACAGTTTGGCAGTTTCTCTGCAACTTAACTCCTCAAAATATACTCCAAATAACTGAACAGAGGCATGCAAACAAATATTTTACACAAATGTTCATAGGATGACTACTCACAATAGCCAAAAGGTAGAAACAATCCAAATACCCATTAATGAAATAATGGTTTATATATAATTAAGTAGTATGCATCCATACAGCGGAATGAAGTACTAATACACGTGAGGGCCTCAAAACATTATGCTAAGCGAAGGAAGCCTGATACTAAAAGTCATGTGTTGTGTGATTACATTTGAATGAACTATCTAGAATAGGTGAATCCAGACATAAAGCAGACTGGTGGTTACTAGGGGCTGGGGGAGACAGAGAAATGGTAACTCACTGCTTAATGGATACAAGATTTTGTCTCGGGTTAATGACAATGTTTTAGGGCTAGAGAGAATCGGTGATTGCAAAAGATTGTGAATGTACTAAACATCAAATAATTGTACAGTTTAGTTTTTTTTTTTTTTTTTTGAGTTGGAGTCTCACTCTGTCGCCCAGACTGGAGTGCAGTGGCCGCTCCCGGCCACCACAGCCTCGACCTGCTGGGTCCCGGCGGTCCTTCCGCCTCAGCCTTCCAAGTAGCCAGAATTACAGGCATGCACTACCATGCCTGGCTGATTTTTTTTGATTTATTGTAGAGATGAGGTCTCGCTGCCCAGGTGGGTCTCGAACCCTCCGGCTCAGGCAATCCACTCACCTCAGCCTCCCAAAGGCGTGGGGTCGCAGGCTGAGCCACTGAGCCCGCTAACAGTTTAGTTTTATGTTATGTGAATTTGATCTCAATAAAAAAGATATAAAGGTAAATATCTCCAGTATTTCATATTTAGAACTCTATACAAACAGAAAAATAAATGGCCAGCATAGTAAATTAAGTCTTTAAAACTATAAAATAAAAACTCTTTTGTTAAAGTATAAAACAATGCATAGTATTGCAAAAACACAATATATAAAGGTCAAACATATTTCTGAAATAAGTAAATGTAAAATGGGTTAAATCACTCAAGAAATGATGTTTATTTTAAGATGAGACTTAAAAAAGCAAAACCCAACCCTGTTTAGCATACATGGGACACATAGAAAACAAATTATTTCAGAGAAGTTAAAAATAAAATTTTGGACAAAGTCACATGAGGGAAACGCAAGCCAAGAAAAAAATTTATTTCAAACAATACTGAAAAGACATATCATGGAATTCAAGGGCTTCATACACAAAAATAATAACCATCTAGAAGAAAAAGGGAAAAAATATCTCCACTTATAGTAGCGATTGGAAAGATAAAATACTTTGCAATAATATTTCTGAAAAATATTCAAGACCTACATAAAGAAATTTCAATTCATACTGAAGAAACAAAAGAAGATTAAACAAATATTAGTATGTATCACATTCCTGGATTAAAATTGATGGACCACCTATTGTCATGACAATAGTTTTCTAAACTTAATTTACAAATGTAATTAGATCTGACAAAAATAATAGAATTTTTTAAAATCTACATAAGCTGATTCTATAGTTTCTGTTAAAAAATAGGAAAACCTTCTAAGTAAAAGAAAAAATGAGGAAGAAATTAGACTTACCAAATAATATAAAGGCCTAATAGCTAAAGTGGTATTCTGGGGTATATAAATAAACAGAGAAATCAATATATCAGAAAAGTCAAAAAAAATGAAAAGAATAAGTAGATTCAAATACAGGAATTTAATATCAATTAAAGTTGACATCTTCAAGCAAGGTGGAAAAAATGTGCTATTGAAAAAAAATTGATGGTACCTTCTAGAGGCAGGGGGGAAAGTTGGCTGCATACCTCACATCTTATACTAGGATAAATTGCAAATAAGTAAAACTTTTTAAATATTCAAATTTTAAAAAACATACACGTTTAAGGAGGAACTTGAGAGCCTCCCTTGATATCTTTAAATGCCCAAGGATTTTCTAATCCTAATTCAAAATCCAGAATCCTTAATAAAAACCTTGATAAATTGGAACCTCCAAAAAACTTTTATGCAGAATTGAAAAGAAAAATGACAGCTTGATGTTAAATACTTACAACTCATAATACAAAGCACAAGTCTGCTTAAGATATAAGAAACTCACAGAAATCAATTTTAAAATGACCAAAAGCCCAATAGAAAAATGGAAAAAAAAATGAACAAATGGCTCACAGAAAAGGAAGTAAAAATAGAAATGAAAAGTTGGAAGAATGTGAATACAGAAATACAAATGATTATTAAAACATACAACAAGATGGCCCACACACTTCATATTAAAAGAAAGTAAATTATGAGACACTACTTTCATCTAATGTTCTTTTTTTTTTTTTTTTTGAGTTGGAGTCTCACTCTGTCGCCCAGACTGGAGTGCAGTGGCTGCTTCCGGCCACCGCAGCCTCGACCTGCTGTGCTCCGGCGATCCTTCCGCCTCAGCCTTCCCAGTAGAAGGAATTACAGGCATGCGCTACCACACCCGGCTGATTTTTTTTTGATTTATTGTAGAGATGAGGTCTCGCTGCCCAGGCGGGTCTCGAACCCGCGGGCTCAGGCAATCCACTCACCTCAGCCTCCCAAAGGCGCGGGATTACAGGCTGAGCCACCGAGCCTGGCTTCACCTAATGTTCTTTTGTCACCCATGATAGCATAACATTTTATAATTCTGATAGAACCAGTAGGTGATAACTGTCAACTTTTAAAATCTATCCAACACACAGGCTGACATATGAAAAGTTATGAATGTATACAGTTATTTTTTGAAACACCGTCATTGCAAAAAGTTGTCACCAAGAAGACAATTGGTAGAGGATTGATTAAGTAATATATTCATACAATGGAATACTATACAACTTTTTAAAATAATGAGGAACTCTGTACAGCATCAAAATATTTGCAATTACATTACTAAGTAAAGAAAGCAGGTTAAAATCTTGTTTTCATATTATGTATTGCAAGCATGGTATTTCACATTTAGTATAAGAAAGGGTAATCATTACTACAACCTAAGCTGTGTTTACATAAAGATAATCTTAATGCCTACATAGGAAACAGTAAAAGTGAGGTGGTCATGGGCAGGAACAGATGGGAAGATTATCAGTCTCTTTCTTTCATGCTTTTTAATCTGGCTGCACATGTGAATGTACCACCTATTCAAAATTAAATTAAAATTCAAAACATAAAAAATACACAGGAGAGATATGCATCTACACTCTGATAGGCCCCTCTTGCCTTCTTCTATTTTTGTGTAGCTTACCTATGCCCTCACTGCCTTGACAAAAGTATAGAACACAGATATCACAGGAATTCATGGCCAGATGCAGTGGCCCAAGCCTGTAATTCCAGCACTTTGGGAGGCTGAGGTCGGAGGATCATCTGAGCCCAAGAGTTTGAGACTAGCCTGAGCAACATATCAACACAAAAATTTAAAAAATAAGCTGGGCCCAGTGGCTTGGGCCTGTGGTCCTAGCTACTTGGGAGAAAGAGGCAGGAGGATCACCTGAGCCCAGGAAGTCAAGGATCAGCTCAGGAAGTCAAGGATGTGATCATGCCACTGGGTGACAGAGTGAGATCTCAACTCAAAAAAAAAAAGAAAAGAAAAGAAATGATAGGAATTCAAAATATCAGATGAACATATGCCCATTCTCCTTTGAACTTCCAGGTTTCTGAAATATGCAGCATAATTTCATCTTAAGATATATATAAGGCAATAAGATAATATTGCATATAAGGAAAATATACTAATATATTATTATATTTCCCAAAAGGGTTTCCTAAGGACCTACACAAGTAAAAATGTTTCATTGAGCACAATCTTTGCAAACAGACCAACCTACCTCTATCTCCCTGCTAAATGTCCAGGCACACTAACATTTATAGACTGTCAAAGGTGGTTGCCAGCATTATCAGGACAACTTATGCATCCAAAGGGTTCAATCACTGCAGATCAGCATCCCAGGTAAGCATCCCCGAATCCAGGAAGATAACACACTGTACAATTCACACTCACATTGGAGTATAGCAGCTAAATCACTTTTCCAGCGGTTATGACAACTTTATTTTTTTCCCCAGATGTGCAAGGTAAACCTTTGCCAAGTCATTTTTAAAAATTTGTATCTTTAATCTTTAAAATCTTCTTCTGGCTTTATCATATTTCTTAGGAAATAGTTTGCTGCCTATTAAAAGTTGCAAACATATTTTTTGGAAGCTGTAGAGCAATAAATAATAAAAGATTTTCAAATAATTCAGTACTTGTGTTGCATTTAGAATAATTAAGTCACTTTGCAAAATGCAAACGCAAAATAGGCTTCTAAGGAATCATGACAAAGGCCAGTATGCATTCATCGTCTGTGTTGGTTTTGTTTTGCCCATTCCTGGTCCCCTAGCTTAATCTCCTACTATACCTGAACTTTCCACTGCGGTTCACAACACACACACAAAACTCCTTCCGTCACCTGCCTCCACAGCATTTCCTCATTCTACATTTTACTTGTTCAATTGCAAATGTTTTCTGTTTTCTCCTCATTGGGAGAAGGAAACCACACAGATGGTCCCCGATTAGGGATGATTCGACTTAGGATTTAGTGCCAAAGGAATAGGTATTTAATAGCAACCAAACTTCGGTACAATATTCAAAACATAACATGAGCTATTCAATCCTTTATTATCAAATAGACTTTGTGTTAGATGATTTTGCCCAACTATAGCCTAATGCAAATGTTATGAACACATCTAAATTAGACTAAGCTTAACAATGAAGTTTGGTAGATTAGTTGTATCAAATGCATTTTCAATTTAGAATGGGCTTATCTTGATATAAATTTCAGGAGCATCTGTACATTATTTTATTCACTGCTACCCCTAGTGACCATAGTAATTAGAATAATTGCATATTCTTAACCCATGTATGCAAAATAGATGAATAAATGAATGTGTGAGTGAGTGGTACTTTTCTAGTCCATTTTTTCTCTTTATTAATCTTGTATACACTATGAAGTTTGGTAGATTAGTTGTATCAAATGCAGAAACTACTATACAGATGCAATATTCCTAAAATATTTTGCTTTCAGGGAGATGTTGATACATGTTAGATGGTATAGTCCCATACATTTGTGAAAAATTGGACAAAACAAAGTCAAACAAGTTTTTTTTTTGTAGTAGGAGTCCTCAAATTCAAAAATTTGTTAATGTGCCTTGTGACTCTCAAAGAAAAATACATGGGGTGATCTGTGTTTCTAAACTTGTCTGACAATAAAACTCTTATTTCAAGGGCCATTTCTCTGGACTAATAATCTGAGTGATCCATTTGGAAAATGGCATTAAAAGTTTATCTTCTATGAATGTGACTTCAGCCCATTATTACAAAAAGTACTTATTTATCTATAATTAAAGCTAACAAAAGCCTTAAATAGCTGAAAAGGATTTAAATATTCTACCTCTGTGAGGAAATGATAAATTATTAAGTAATGATTGATTTGCATTTTCATCAAAAAATATAATTTTCAAATGGTCTGTTCAATTTCATCATGATTCTTTTATGATTTATACAACTGACCATAACAGAAAAATTAATATTTGTGAAAATGATCTTGAGTCATTATGCAAGTCAAAATGATTTTTAAATGATAAAAAGGTTGATTTAGCATTGATTTTATTTTATTGTATTTCAGTTATTTAAAATTTCTAAATACTAGTGACTCTAACATCATTCTGCTTATTAGATTATTACATTATCCTAAATATATATTCCACAGTCACTCTGAATACATTTATTTATAACATTGCATTTAATTATAAGAAATTTGGAGGAGAATGGTTGACTTGAGATGCCATTCAAACAAAGTCTGTAGACTTGAATCTTACAAGTATTTGAAGGGAACTGGATCCTAAGTGGAAAAAGTACTGGGCTATTTTATTACCTTTTTGTATAGTCGGGGTGTCATTATCTGCAATCAGTTGCAAGCAGTCTTGAGTTACTGAAAAGCAAAAACATCATTTCAGTTACTTGAGTAAGGGAACTAGGAGACTGAGAATACAAAGATACAGACCCATTCTACCAGAAACACCAAATCAATTATACTTTTTACATGTCATGTATGATATGATTCTTAAAGTTACTTTATGAAATTTACCCATTGATTGTGATATACATACTTGAAATTCGCAACACTTGAACTCTATATGATGCTAAAATATAGTAAGACTATATCATCTATACAGTTTAACCTCATATGTTTAAAATATAAATGTAGAGAAGCAAATTTAATCATTAGTTTTTCGAGTTTACCAAATACCTGAAACAATTACACTTATCAGATCATTCTGAAATAAGCTTTTGTAAAAGAAATCTACATTACTGCTACTGCAAATACTACTTCTGACACTAATGTTATGTTAATTGCTAACATGTATCAAGCAGATGTAAGTGCATACAGTGTGCTATGGCTTAGTACACCTCTCTTCCTTTTATTCTCACAAGAATCCTAAAAATTAGGAATTGGAAACAAAGCCTTAAGAAGCCTAAATCATATTCAGGGTCTCAGAGACAGAAAGTGACAGGACCAGAATTTGAAACCTTCCTGTTTCACTATGGAGCCAAAGTAAAGCTTTTTGGTAAAATGTTTTGAGCCAAAGGGGAAAGAAAGAGGGATCAAATATCTTTTAAAAATAAAATGAAAGACTTCCATGAAAGTGCATAATCAGTAAATCTTCTTGGAAGCATCAATTCACATCACATATTGCATGTAGAATATTCCAGAGAATATTTAAGGAAGTAAATAACAATTGCATTAAATAAAGAGAAATACCTTCAGTAAAATCAAAGCAAGTTCAACTTCTTTTGAATCATTAGGGGGGTGAAAAAGTAAAAAAGGGGTATCTGTGGAAAACATGGACCATAAATCTAAACTTGCATGTTTTAAATTAAAGAGATATTAGTTTAAATTTTGTATCTCACACATATTCAGTGTTTAAGAAATACTTTTAGTACACATATCTCAATGTATACATTTTAAGAACCTGACAGAGAGGGAAACTCTTACTGTGATTAACTGGTGACTATATGGTGATGAATTTAACAATTTCTACGACAGTCATGCACTACGTAACAATGTTTAGGATGCTGAGTGACTGCATATTCGTCTGTAGTCTCATGAGATTATAATACTGTATCTTTGCGGTAACCTTTTCTTCGTTTAGATATGTTTAGATATACAAACATTTACCACTGTGTGGTAATTATCTCCTGTATTTAGTATACTACCATGCTCTACAGATGTGTAGCCTAGGAGCAAACAGGTTGTGCCATATACTATACCATCTAGTTTGCAGTAACTATGCTTTATCATGTTTGCACAATGACAAAACCACCTGATGACACATTTACCAGAACATATCCCCATCGTTAAATCAAAACAAAACTCCTACTGGAGCTCTGGGGAGACAGCGGGGAGGGGGTAACTTGAAATAGAAAGTCATTTTTTGTTGAATCATTTTGTGAACAATTTAACAACACTTTGGAAGAATAGTTTGGAATAAGGACAGCTGGAAAGAAAGAAAGGACAAAGCATGCACAGCAGCTAAAGCCCACAGGGAACTGTACCTGTAGTAGCCATGTTAAACCTGTTTTGTTTTCTATTTATTCATTGGTTTATTTTTGAGTTGGGAGTCTCACTGCTGCCCAGGCTAGAGTGCAGTGGCATGATCACGGCTCACCAAGGCCTCAACTTCCTGGGCTCTGGTGATCCTCTGGCCCTAGCTGGAACTATAGGCACGTGCCACCAAGCCTGGATAATTTTTTCTATATTTTGTAGAGATGAGGTCTTGCAATCTTGCCCAGGCTGGTGTCAAAAACCTGGGCTCAAGTGATCCTCCCATTTCGGCCTTGCAAAGGGCTGGAATTAAAGGCATGAGTCACAGTGCCCAGCCGAAGCCTATTTCGAAAGTATTTCTCTTTTTCTAATGAATTCTTCTCAACTAATTACCATTCACAAGGCACTTAAGAGGTTCAACAAGGGATGCAAGGTCAAACAGAACATAACAAGCTGTAATCTTTTCTCCACCATAAAAAAGGAAAGGATGTTGGTGAAGATCAAAGTCAAATTTCCAAATGTTCCCTCTTTCTTTGCTGTTACATATATGTATTATTGAAAAAATTAAATAAGGTGCATTGCCTCATTTGAGAAAAGCTTGGTGCATAAGTATTGCGAAAGAAATATTGGCAGTTATTATCAGTAGCAGTGTTGGCATAATATTGTTCTTAGTAACACAGAGTCAAATGAACTGGGAAACATAATGGAAGGACGCAATGGAAGCATGTGGCCCAGTCAAAGGTGGTAAAGGCCTAAGAAATACAAGAATACAAGAACCCATGACTTCCTATTTCAATTAACCCTTTCCCTGACTATTTCCCCAAAACTCCCATAGGAGTTTACTATAGTCTGAATGTGTGTGTCTTCCCCTGAAATTCATATGTTGAAACCTAACTCCCAAGGTGATGGTATTAGGAGACAGGGCTTTGGGGATGTGACTAGGTCTTGAGGTCAGAGCCTTCATGAATGGGATTAGTGCCCTTATAAAAGAGCCCCCAGAGAGCTAGCTCAGCCCATCTGCCACATGAGAACACAGCAAGAAGACACCAATTATGAACCAGGAAGCAGATCCCATACTGAATTTGCAGGTACCTTCGCCTTGGACTTTTCAGAGTCCCCGAGCTGTGAGAAACACATTTCTGTTGTTTATAAGCCACTGAGTCTATGGAATTTTGTTATTACAGCCCAAGTGGACTAAGACAGAGACTTAGATATTCTATTTAATCAGAAGGAAGCTCATGAGCGATGACTCAACACTACAAAAATATCTGAATTTTAATTTCCACAGACCAGTTAATACTTGGTCACAATCAATACATGGGAAAACGACAGTCTATTCTATCACACTGTAGCAGAAATCTAACCTTTAGAAGAAAATGTGCTGTGGAGAGAAAGGTTTATTTCAAGAACTGTTCTTCAGAAGAGAAAATGGGATATAAAATTGACAATTCAATAACAGTGTTTAAATTACACTCACTGAAGCCAGTACTATTCATTGATTGGCCTTATCCCTGAGAAAATCATTGGACTTTTCAAAGACAACCCTTTCTTTTAGGAAATTTGATACCTATTATCACCTTATCTCCAATTCAGTCTTTTAAGACTTTCTCTCAAATTCAACAGAGATCCCATCTTAGGCTAGATATGTTATTGCTCAGCTAAAGATTTTCCTCAAAAAGAGTGGAACTATAAAAGGCAGTGTTATTTTTAATAACTTTCAATAGCATAACTGTCTAAGCACAGAAGTTCTGAAAATGAATAAGTTAGTGAAAGAAACAATTTCAGATTTGAAAACAATTGTAATTTTAATTGATTAGTGCTTGGTTTTCAGAAGTCTTTCACACATCTTCCCTCAACAATAATTGAAAGAAATTATACAAGAGATTAAAAATAGTTTATCTTTTTAACTTAGCAAAGAAATAGTACACCTTAAAATCTTTCTGAGCATATGGAGAGAGATTTTTGAATATATATTCCTGAAGACTATGATATAATAATGTGTAAAACATTTATAATCTTATTCAATATCCTTTTATAGCATAAGAAAATTTGCTCATAATAGAAAGAAATATTTCTAAAAACAAAATGTTATATTGATGACAAAAATAATCTATGAAATAAATTCCAAAAATAAAAACTTAAAAGACAATAATAATTTGCTATCCATCAGTATTTGACATAATAAAATTCAGCACTTCACAATTACAATACAAATATTAACCACATGAAAAACTATTTTTATAGTTTAAAAAGTCAACTTTTGAGGTATAATATCTAAATATCACTTAATCAGAAAAAGTGGTTTGAAAGTTTAGGGACTTGCTAATATCTGTTGTATTGTATTCCGTACTGAATCCTTTCAAAGTGGAATCTGGTTTGTTATGCATTATTTTGACAAAGTTAAATCTAATATAAACTTCCATAAATAATGCAATTATTGCAAGTGATGTGTGACTCCATGAAAATCATCACACATAAAGTTCTTCCTATGACATGCACCCTAGCCACACAGTCTACACATACTAATTCTTCCTAGTGCTTCTCACCCACCTCATTTAAAAAGGCTTCTCCAGTCTTTCACTATGGATGAGATGTGCTTCTTGCATTTTCTCTTATCTCTGTTCTTTCTTCTGTCATCATACTTATTGCGCATATGTTTTTAGACAAGGATTCTTTGAAGGCCACACCTTTCTTTCCTTTCTGCATACCTTATCATTTGGTAGATATAAGTAATGACAAATACAGGAGTTTATTTTTTTCTTGAACTAGCCTTGAATAAATATTCAGGAAATACCCAGGAAATGCTTAACAAGGAGAAACCACTTAAAGATCTAAATATTGATCTAATGCTTGACATAGATTTATGAAGGAGTTGGAGAAAACGTCATATTGAATAAACATTTCCACCAAAGTGGTAATATAAGAATTTAGAGGTGGAACTCTTGTTTATAATGTTTTATTTGATCAATGATACGCAGTTTTCCTCAGATGGTTACTTACGAAAGTAATAAAAAGTAATAACATAGTTTAAAAATAATTTCTAGAACTAGATTGAGAAGTATTTGGCTTTCTAGAAAATGTTTTAAAAATATAATTCTAAGTCTCAAGAGAGGTTTGCCTGATATACATTGTGCTTGAGAAAGATTATGTACATATGTCTATATGCAGAATGTTCTGCACCAAGGAAGGATGACAGCAGAAATCTCAACTATTGACTGGTAAACAACATAAGATAGGATGGTTTGTTCTCAAATGCAGTTATGTAAATGAAGCATCTAAGATAAATTGTGAAAAAAATTTTTTAAGTAGTGACCAATTATTATGTGTGTTTAAAGAGAATAAAAAATTAATTATAAAAGCAAGTGTATAATTCTGAAGAATTCAGAAAGATAATAGCACTATAATGTCCCAGATGAAGTAAGAAAGGGATGCTGGGATATTTACGGGGGCGGGGGTTGTTGAATATGAGTTGAAAGAATAGAAATAACTACCGATGAAAGGAGTGATGAAAAAATATTTAAAATGACTTTCTACATTATTGTATGTATGTGTGTGCATGTGCGTATGTAAAGAAAGAGTCTTAAGCATTAATTGGTCATTGTCGAGTATCCACTCGTATTTTATTTATGTCATATGATTAAAGAAATATAGAAGCTTAGTAGACTTTTGCATTGCTTCATAGATATTAAAGTAAAAAGGAATCATCTTCCTTAATGTTGTTTCAATGGATTATTGATAAAAAAAATTTAAAGTGATAATTTTACACTTGAATTATCATCTGTGTTTTCCATGACTTCATTGAATTGTGTTGGAATATTTCATTGTATTACTAATATATAGCCAGAAAGCACTGAAGATCGGTAACTTGCCAGTGAACAGTAGCCTCATGATACCACATGCAAATAGACCCGTGTTAAGGGAAGACAAAGCCAAAAATAGAAATACACTTGAAAGTCTTTGTAAAGTTACCAGTGAATTGTGCAATAGCTGTTACAACTTCAACTTACCCTCGGACATTTCCATGTGGGTGCCATGATGACACTTCAAATTCAACATGCCTCAAGTCTAATTCTTTGTCCTGCTCATGCACACTCACCTTCTCTTTCTTCTCATTTTCTTTCTTGGTGGATACATAACTATCCTCTGAGTTTCTCAAGCTACAACTTTGTAAACATGCTGATTCTTCTCACTTCATTCTTGAAGTTCAACTAGTAATCAAGTTTGAGTGGTTTGAATTTAAACTTTTGATTAATTTAGATTCCATCTCCCATTCATCTCTTTTAACAAATTTACTGAGCACTTAATCTATGTCAGGTGTTGTTCTAAGGATAAAAAATAAAAGCAATCATAGCCCCTGTAGAATTTACAAGGCAGTGCAAAATAAAGACATTACTCAATATCACAAAAACAGAATCAAAATAGCAACTGTAGGAAAGATACAGTGCCTAGGCGAAGCATTCAATTCACTTTGGAAAGGCTTCCCAAAAAGGTGACATTTGAATTAAAATCAGAAGGAAGAGGAACCATAGTAACATTCCAGTTAAAATTAACCATATATATAAATATATACAAAGGCTGAAGTTTGAAAGGAACACACACACACACACACACACACATACACACACACACATACACAGAGAGAGAGAGAGAGAGAGAGAGAGAGAGATATAAGGAGAATGGTAGCTTAAACTCAGAACTTTACCCTCACTATTCTTGACAATTACGTTAGCTTATCTACTTGTGTCTTGCTTTTCTACAATTCCAAGTCCAACATTTGCATTTCCTCCAGAATTATCTTTCTAAACCCAAATGTAATCTTCTCATCCTAGTGTTTATAATTTCCTCAATGCATCTCTCTGGCATGCAGACCAATACCTTCATACCTTGTTCCAGCCCACATGTAGTCGCATTCATGCCACCCCCACCCTCCAGTTGCACTTAAATGCACCTTCCAGAACAAGAAGTCATCTTTCATGTTCCCATGACTGCATATCTGCTGTTCCCTCTGGGTAAATATTCTGTGCCTTTACATCTGGTGAAATTTTATTCATCCTTCACGACAGATCAAATATGAACTCTTTCTCTAATCTTTGTGCCTAAATCTTGATCCCACCACACTTTGCATATCATCTACTACAATACATTTTACTGTATAGAGGTTTATCACTATAACTGTTTCTTTCCCTAACTGTGAGTCACTTGATATTAGGTACCATCCTTTACGAATGTTGAGTGTCTAATTTACAGCAGAGTATAAAAATCAGTGGAATAGCACAGGAAAGAAAACAGGTATAAAGAGCAGCATTCAATTTTCCAAACAATTCTTAACTATCCAATCATTAAATCCAAATTTGTGATGCATATTAAATCAAATTAATTTAATGGTTCAGGGAAAAGGAATTTCATAAAATAAGACAATTTCCATTATTTGTGCATTCTCTAACCATAATGCTTTGAGTTTTCAGTTATATAGGAAACATTTTCCATAACAAAAATCCACAAATATATTGAATCTTTATTCATATGAGTACAACATTTATAATATAAATTTTTTGAGTTGGAGTCTCACTCTGTCACCCAGGCTGGAGTGCAGCGGAGGACGCATGGCCACCACAGCCTCGACCTGCAGGGTTCAGGCGATCCTTCCAACTAGCTGGAACTACAGGCATGCACCACCACGCCCGGCTAATTTTTTTATTTATTGTAGAGATGAGGTCTCACCAAGTTGCCCAGGCTGCTCTTGTACTCCGGGACTAGGCAGTCCTCTCGCTTCAACCTCCCAAAGTGCTGGGATTATAAGCGTGAGCTACCACGCCTGGCCCATTTATGGTATTTTTTAAGTAAATATGTGCAGTATTTTCCCAAAATGTCCTACTCTTTACTTCCCAGAGGAGGCTCCAGAGAGGCAGACAGAAAAGGGCCTAGCTAAAGTGAGACTTCTCAACTGCTGTCAGACACTATCACACCTTATCTTACCCTCACCTATCTCAAACAACCTGACCAGAAAGGGAGGAGGGAGAGGAAGGGAGAGAAGAACAGGACCAGGGAGCGCCTGTGCTTGCCAAAACACTTCAACAGATCAACACTCGCAAACATTCATGAATTTAGAAGAGTGCTCGTGTAAAGGTGTTTGCATGAACTAGACCTCTATGCCTACTACAACAAGGCTTTTCTTGAGTTACTTCTATTTCCAGTTTCTTCACTGTTCCCATGACCTGGGATATTATGTCCACTCATCCAAGTGTATCACATCTTCAAGTCCACTTCGGCTCTCTGGTACATGGTCTAGACAATCTCTCAATCTGTGCTCTCAAACACGAATAGCATTATATGATTCCACAACTTGTTGTCTCTCTGACTGGCAATAATCATAATACCCTGGGCCTTCCCAGAACCCGGTAATTTTTCTCAAATCTGGTCTTACTTGAAAATTACGTATGTACAGCTTCCATCATTAAAAAAAAATCAGAATTTGTAGTCAATGAATAATTAATTCAAACCTAAGCTCATTTATCAATTAGCTGTATAAGCATGAGTTTGACAGTTTATTTTGAAATCTCTTTTAATCTATATAATGAGAATAGCAGTATATATCTCATGGTGTTGTGAAAATCAATTTAAGTCATAATTTAGATATGCTCTGCTAATTGTAAAAAGTTGTTATTTATTTTATTGTTATTTTAAATTTTACAGCAATTTGGTTTACTTTATGCACCTAAATATTAAGCCTGCTGAGAGAAGGAATTGACTCTTAGGTTTCAATTTTTTCATCTAAAATGAAGACAAATAATGCCCAGCTGACAGGGTTATTAAGAGGAAAAGTGATATATCCTCAGAGCCTAGCACAATTTGCACACGAAACATGCTCAGTAACCGTTAATTTTCCTGTATTCTTATCTGCATATTCTGAAGTGTCTATCACAGATATTACCACAAATAGTAAGTGATAAATCTATTTTGAGAGAAACCTGTTTCTCCTCTTTCTCTAATTCTTCAGAAATGAGAATACCCTTTAAAAGAAAATACTACTACAACAAAAATACAAATGTTCACTGGAGCTCTTTTAAGTAGGAACTGACCTATATAAAAAGAATAATTAAACATTAAAATTATATTATCCATTCATATGGAATTATTGATTTAAAAATACATCACTAAACATTACAAATGTATTTTTAAAACACCTACCAATGTCTGCCAAGTTAAAAAAGAAAAGCTGAGAGGGGAAATGATTATTGCACTTTCAAAGAGAAGGTACAAAGGCTTAACCTGACTTCCCTACTTAAAACAGAAATATATCTTCTTTCCCTTTTCTCACCTTTCACATTCCTCATACTGCTTTGTTTCACTTTTTCGATGTATTTACTATTTTCTAGTATTACAATTTATTCATTAACTGTGTGTATTTTTTATTTTCTGTGTCTCTACAATTTATTATAATATAATAATTTGTAGAAGAGACATCATGTGACATTTGGTTGCATTGATTAACTTGTTTCCTGGCTTTTCTGTTTCCCATAGCTTCAAGCTTAACAAGGCTCAAAGATTTGGTTGTCAGATCCCTGTTTTCAATTTTAAGTACTTTTTCAGAAATTAAACAGATGCCAGCTCTTGCAACACTGAAGAAAATGTCACTACTGAGGCAGGGGGAAAGAAATAACACTCAGGGAAGACTGGTCAAAGATCACCATGGCAGCAGCCAACTGGTTCTGTTCCAGGAAGAAACACACCCTTGATGGATAAGAGGCTCTAGTTAGCCTAATTTTGATATGAGTTGGATGGTTGAGTTCTACATTGCATGCTTTCAACATTCATATTACAGCCTTGTAAGTCACAGCTAAGCCAGAAATGTCAATAAAGCAAAGATTGGACATTGCAAACCTGTCAGGAATCTCATCCTTCCATGCCAAGAAGTTGGACAATGAATATCAAGAAAGAAGACAAAAAATAGTATTGGTGTCTTTACCTTTAGCAGTTAAAAGGGTTTTTTCCTGGAGAAATGCTTAAGTTGCAATATTAGGTGTTAATTTTGTATGGTATATTCAAAATTCTAGCTTCAAGAAATGTTAAATGCAATGTGATGTTATGGATAGATCTTGAGACATAAACAGGACTTGGTAGAAAAACTGGTAAAATTCAAATAAAATCTGGAGTTCAGCTAATAGTTAATCTCAATGTTGGTTTCTCTCTTAATGAAGTATGGGCAATTTTTTGTCCACTCGTTTTATATTTCCTGGAATTGTTTATATTTTCACCACCACTTTTCTATGACAATTGAAGACAAGTATAACAAACATTGTTCACAAAAATAATTGTGTCTTTCTATAATTTAAACAAATGTATTTCTAATAGCTCTTGAATTCCCTATTAAATATCAAGGGAGAAAATGCAAAGGTAACCTGACATTATCTGAAAATTGTCTTATGTCAGTAGTAACCCTTTGGGAAGAATTCACTTGTTTGATAGACCCTAAAGATGCTTGTCTCTTGTTCTTAAAAATGAGTAAAATTATAGTTAGGTGAATGTTCAAATCACAGACTTTCATGGTTCCATTTGTAAAGAAATTTTATTATGTAATATTTCAAGCCATATTACTTTAGTTATTTTTTTTAATTGAGAATGTTGTCAAATACACTTATGGACTTAAAAGTGAATGTTTGGCTAATATGAGCTATTTGGCAATTTTTTGACCCTGGATTTCCCCACATTTCTGTTTATGATAGTATCATCCAGAATGGCCTTATGAAACACATTGAGCTTGATAAGACTTTAATTTGAATCACCAAATAATTAAAAGAAACAAAACTGGAGCCAAGGGACACAGTTGTAAAATTAAGTAAAAGCAGTGTTTACCCATGGGTGACTGGAAGGAGTACCATGTGGACATTGGACTGACGGTAATGACTATCCCTTCATCTGCTGTCTGTATGAAGTTCCAATAAATGCACGATTCTTAAATACACAGACAATTAACTAATAAGAACATAAATGAACACTTTGAAAGCTGTAAGGGCAAGTTGCGGTTTTTAGTACTCCTGAAAGTAAATCAGAAAAAGTAGAATAGGAACAAAAATCAAAGAAAGCTGCAAAGATTTGAGCTAAAGAAGATTTTCTCAATTCCAAAAACATACTCTTCTCAAAAAAGTCATTGAGTTTCAGACAACTTTCTTGAGTATGTAAGCATTAATTTTGGAGTAGTATTAAATAAAATAAAATTTCTGTCTACCAATGGATAGTATCTGGAACAGCATTCAAGATAGTTTCATTGACAAGGAATAGGAGATATTACATGTCATTAAGATGCTTATCTGCAAATCTTCCATCTTGGATATATTAATGTTGTAAATATATGTACTACGTACCACACACACACACACACACACACACACACACACACACACACACACTATGTGCTATACATGTATATTGAACTATATATAAATGTATACAATTGACCCTTGAACAACCACAGAGAGGCTGACTGCTGCACAGTCAAAAATTTACACAAAACTTTGGACTCCCCCGAAACTTAACTACTAATAGCCTACTGTTAACCAGAAGCCTTACTGATGTATTGACAGTCAATTAACACATGTCTTGCATGTGACGTGTATTATGTAATACATTCTCACAACAAAATAATCTAGAGAAAAAAAGTTGTTATTTTAAAAAAACAAAAGGAAGAGAAAATACATTTACTATCCATTAAGTGGAAATGAACCATCACAAAGGTCTTCTTCCTTTTTATCTTTGCACTGAGTAGGCTGAAGAGGAAGAGGGAGATGAAGAGTTAATCTTGCTGCCTCAAGGTGGCAGAGAGGGAAGAAAACCTGCACTTAACCATGGACCCTGGCTGCTCAAACCTATGTTGTTCAAGTCTCAACTCTATGTAGTATATATGTACATCTACATGTATGTATGAATGTATATAGATACACACACTATATGAAAGTTTTATTAAAAGGTCTAAGATAAACCATGAAAATAATAATAATGATTACCTCTGGGCTGTGAAAATCTGGGGAAATAATTCATTTTGTTAGAATGTTCTGTTATTCTTAAACTTTCTATGACTTGCAAATTATTTGACAGAAGGTATTCATCAGTATACGATTTTTGAATATTATTAAAACACGAGTAAATAAAAATACTAGTAGATGATATTTGGGGAAAATATGACTCAAGAAGTTATCTAATTTTTGCTCTATTATTCTTTTCTTTTTAAATCTGTTGAAATGAGTTTATATCCTCTTTAGAATGGTAAATTTAAGTTTGCTTTTAAAACTATTATTTATAAACAGGGGAGTACTAGCAGAGAAGGTTAAAGAAAATTGAGGATCCTCACCCTTCCAGATATTGAAGCTCATTATAGTACATAATTACTTAAAACAGTTTCTTTAAAGCAGACAGAGTAATAAACTAATGTAAAAATACAGAGAGCTTCAAGTAGATGCAATTATATATGAGGAACTCAATATCATGTGGTAAGATTTCCAACACAAAGAGTTAACAAGACTTCTTTAATACATTTGAGTGACATAGCAGTTTGGAAGGAAAAATAGAGAACGGGAAGTTAAAGTCAGTATGAGATGATTTACCAAACAAACACTGAAAGGGTTAATGAATTAAAACTAAACAAAACACTAAACTATGAAAAAGTTAAAGTAGCAAGAAATAGACTATATAAGAGCTCATGAACAAATATATTTTTATCTTTACTGTATTAGAGAAAATCAAAAGGAAAAGATTATCACATTAATATACACAGATGCAAAGTCTCTGTATAAGCAAAAAAAGCAGCAAAACACTGAAAATCCTAATATCGAAATTTTGATAAACAATCAATGTGTCTAATTAGAAAGTTTATTCAAAATTATAGAAAAAATAAGAAAGTGGGGACTTTTCTAACTGAGGAAAGTTATAAATAAAAACTAGCAGAAGATAAAACTAGAAGTAATCAGCAGAAAGTAGCTTATTCTTATTGGTAAACATGCAACCATTAAAATAAATATGAGATATTATTTTACAATTACTAAACTAGTCGAAATAAATGTAAAAGACAAAATGCTAGTGAAAATGTGCAGAATGGATACACTGCATTTTTGATTGCACACATTTGGAACTCATTTTGAAAACAATCTGGCAGTAGATAGCAAGGGTGAAAAAGATATTAATTCTCTTTAGCTCAAAAATTTCACTATATGGATTTTATAATGAATATATAAGTCATCAGAAACAGAGTTCTGCACTAAAGTTTTGCATATTCTATTATTGAAAAATGAAAATAGCCATGTTAAATAAATATATGATAACTAATACAGATAAATGAGAATTACTCACAGTATATATGCTGCCTTATTTTCTATGATGTAGAATATATAAATGATAAAATGTAAGCTATAAAAATAATTGATGTGTTAAAGTATAAAATAAAATAAGTATAAAATAAAAATGAGAATGTTTCCTAATTTTAAAATGTTTAACCCAATTGTTTCTGATAACTGGCAAAATGATATAATAACCAGATGCCAAAAATTATAATTTTACAAAATAAGAAATAATTCTTTTATATGAATAAGGCATACAGTGATAAAATAAGTTTATAGTCAAAGAACTTCACGCAGGTATGCATGTGTGTATGCCAATGAAAGATCTGTCTCTCACTGTGTCGTTCACACTTCTCTCCAGAAGTAAAAATCTTTATAAACAATTAGATGTGTTGTTTGCACCTCACAGAGTCACCGTGAAAGTTAGATGAAAGAATATGTGTGAAAATACCTATTCTGATCTATATCTGCCTGATATATTTTCAGGTGCTCAAGAAATGTTCTTTCAGTATAAACTGAAAATAATACCAAAAATTTGTTAAATTATGTCAGTAAATGTCATACAAATAATCTTTGTCCATCTTCGAAATAAAAGAACTCCCACTGATCTTTTTGCTAGGCCCTACCAACTCCAAAAAATCCTATAGAAGAAGGGAATATCAAGAAAGAAAGGAGTCTACAGAACTATTATAAATAGATTAAAAATGCATAAAACTCCTGGAAAAGCATGCACTAAAGAAAAGTTTTAAAACGAGGTTGTGTGGTGTGTGTGTGCGTGCAAAATAAACTTTAAAAACGTAAAGCACAACATAGAGAGACTTTCACTGTGATCTTTACTTGGCCTCATGACATGCAACGCATCCTTAGAAAACATCTGTCTTTGACACTCTATGTCTCAGGTAAACAAAGTCTAAATCTACAGTAAAAAGTAGTGCATTCTGGGTTTTGTGGGTTTTTTCTCGAGTGATGGATGGTGCTTTTCACATACAAGGAAAAAACCTGTGCCCTCGTCTTCTCCTCTATGCTCAATGCACAGATAAATACTTATTGATACACAGATAAGTACTGCTACCCGAACAATGCGCCCATTGGAGGACAAAACACACTGTGCAACCTATTATATTTGCCAGTGCTTTGCTTGCTATAAAGCCACGTCTGGTTTGGATGGCTAATTTCATAGTCTCTATTTCAGACGTTCACAGAGGTCATGCTAACCTCAAGCTCCCCCAGACCAGATGTCATTCTCTACACCTGTGAACACTGTCACCCCCTGACACCTTGAAGTTTCTGTGCCGGAAACATACCTGTCTCCTCTGTACTCTCAACGGCTCGCTTATTTCTGCTGCTCCAACTGGAGTTGCTTTCTCCTGGAGCTGGTGCTGCAAAGATCTCCTAGAACAGAAAGAGCCCAAGTTATTAAAAAGACAGCTGAACTGGGGGAGAGGCAGCAGTGAGGGCAGGATTGTGCCTGAGGCTCGCTCAGCTGCTGCAAACTCACTTTCAGTCCTGCGGTGACAGCTGGAGCTTCCCCCAAGGCGGCCCTGGGGACTCCTGTCCCTGTTTCAGGAGGGGTGGGCAGCTGCTCAGCTTGGTGGCCCTGCATTTCTGCCCGGAGGCTCACCAGGTCTGCTTGCAGGACGGCGACCTGGTAGAAAGACACCACTGTGAGGCTGCAGGACAGCAGCGCCAACAGTAAGCTTGCAGCCAGCAGCTTCCCATCTTTGGAGGATCGGACAGAGGGGTTTTCTTCCTGCGGGAGGATGGAAACACACTCCTTCAGTTTCATTTCTTCTCTTTTCTTAATGCAAGAAGAAAGGCGTGACTGCTCCCTTTCTGTGAAGTCACCCACTTCACCACTTGAACTTTGCAGGTTGGGGCCTTTAGAATAAGTGACCATGGGGAATGGGTCATTTCCTGTTATCTGTGTTTGCTGATGTCCTGCATTCACTTCATTGCAGGGCTTGGCTCACCCCTCAGGAGAGTTCCCCTGAATTTTCTTCTTTCTGCCTTTCTGCATCTCCAAACCTACTGTGCAGTAGCTTAGTGGCATTTGCCCTTCCATTGGATTGCTCAATCTGCCTTCCTCATTTCACTTTCAGTTTTTGTAAGAATTCTGATAGCATCTTAAAACACTCAAGCTCAAAGAGATTTAAGGCCCCCGAATGACAGAGGAATCTTGGAGTTTAGATTGGCATACTCAAGGGATAACTTTCGAGAGACTTACGCGTTTAAGACGCTCAGCCTTAAGCAATCTAAGAGAACTGTGTCTACTTGGGGTCATGTGGCTTCATAAGAAAGAGGGAAAAGGATGTTAACAGTTCCTGCTGGTGTCATAAAAATAATTAATGTGATGGTCAGATAAGCAAAGCACTTCAGCATTGAATTGTTCTTAGCTGGAGCATGATTTATTAACAGTCTTCAAGTAGGAGATAAAATGGAGAATCCTTAAAAAACACATAGAAGTGCAGTGGGAGTTAGTCTTGTTATTTTAGCAATGTCATAAAAAGAATGTGACAAAGTTTCAGAAACATGTTTAGATTAGCTATCAGAAGAGTTCTCTCAACGTGGGTGAATACATTTTTTTTTTTTTTTTTTTTTGAGTCAGAGCCTCACTCTGTCGCCCAGGCTGAAGTGCAGTGGTTTGCTCACAGCCACCCCAGCGTCGACCTGCTGGGCTCTGGCGAACCTTTCAAGGAGGCGGAACTACAGGCGTGCGCTACCATGCCCAGCTAGTTTTTTTTATTTTTTTGTAGAAAAAGGAACACTTCTACACTGCTGGTGGGAATGCAAACTAGTGCAACCTCTTTGGAAGACAGTGTGGCAGTTTCTGAAAGGACTAGAAATTGACCTTCCCTATGACCCAGCAATTCCCCTATTGGGAATATACCTGGAGGAACTCAAATCATTCTACAAAAAAGATACCTGCACACGTATGTTTGTTGGATCTCTGTTCACAATAGCAAAAACATGGAACCAACCATGTTACCCATCGAAGCTGGACTGGATAAAGAAAACGTGGTACATATACACAATGGAATATCATGCAGCCATAAAGAAGGACAAACATATGGACTCTGCAGCAACCTGGATGGGTTTGGAGTCGATCATGCTCAGTGATTTATCACAGAAGCAAAGAACAAAGTTCCATATGTTTTCACTCATAAGTGGACCCTGAACAATTATAATACTAGAAGAAAGTATTTATTTGTCAGTAATGGGAAACTGTCAGGGGAGGAGGGGTGGGATTGGCAGTTGAGGGAAACTGCTAGGGGAGGGAGGGGTATACCTAATCAACAAGGGAACCTGCATGATCAATGTTTGTATACGTAACCCTGAATTGTACCCCACATCTTTAAAATAAAACATAATAAAATAAAATTTTAAAAAGAAAGAAATGAGGTCTCACCAAGTTGCCCAGGCTGATCTCGAACCCCTCTGCTCAAGCAAGGTGAATACATTTTGGAGGGAAATATGCCTAAACTTTCCCATCTGAAACTCATGGCCAGAGAGTCAATGATGCATATGATGGGCTTGTCCTGAGAAGCACTGTCACCTTTGCTGCTCTGACTTCTTCAGGTACAAGTCCCTGATCAGTCTGATACTATCTTGAGGAGACTCGGCCCTCTCTCCAGTTCCAAACCTCCTGCCATTAACTACTCCAGATTAGCTTCTCTGCAACTCCCACCTTCAGGTGACTGTGCCCCAGTCAGCAAGTGTGTATACAAAACAACCTTGATCAACACAGAGTCACTTCAGTTTCAAACCTCTCTGTCTTTGGACTTGGTGGAGCTGCAAAGACTCTTTTGTTTTTTACTAACTCCCGTTCTGCCTCATCTCAATGGCTGGTTCCTGGACATTTCTCAGTTTCTGGCTGCTTTGCCCCCAGCACCATAAATATCTCTTCATCCTTCAACAAATATTACTGAGCACTTGCCAAGCCCTTGCCAAGGGTAGTCACTTCTCCCCTAGATGCTAAAACTACTAAACATCAGCTCTGTCTCACTCCACACCTCTATACAATCTCAATAAAGAAATTTACAGAAATAATATTAGGTAGAGGTAAGGACTCTGGAGCCAAGCTTCTGGGCTGCGGTTCTTGTCTCTACCCCTCACCCCACTTTGGGCAAAGTACATAATCTGTCATTCCATTTTCTCATCTGTGAAAAGGGTGATGTCGATAACAGTCCCTGAGATTTGTAATGAGACTTGTGGGAACACAGAAATGAACAGCATGTAGGACGCTTCCATTTTTTCATTTGCTTTTATTCATCACATTCAAAATATGAATAAAATATATGTCACGATGACAAACAGTGCTGCCGTAGACATTTTTGTACAACTGACGTTATAACATCTGCAAAGGTTTCCCAAGCAAACGCCCACTGAGGCACAACTTCACTTTTACCAGGTATCCCCATGTTATCCTCTAATGAGTTACCATTTCCTTGCCATCTCACTACCAAATGATGTCATCAGATATACACATGTTTAACCCATCAGGGTTATTATTTTTCCCTTTGCTTCTGCAAATTCCAAAGACTTTTCTCAATGACTTGCTACTATGCTGCCCCCACCAATAAGCTGTTTCTTGATTTCTCAAGTCTTCTTTTATTAGTAAGTTTGTAAACTTACTTGCAAAGTCACTTTTAAAACTCACTTATACATCACACAATACACATCACAGTCCTGGGTTTAAGTCAATCAATCGAGGTGAGCCATACTGGATAATACGGGAATTAAAAAGTGGAATTCATTTGGGGATTGTATCAAGCCCTTCCCCCGAAAGTAATTGAGATGCAGATTATGTGTATATTAATGTTCCCTAAATACATATAGACATTAAAGGATTCCAGGCAGTGCCAGAAACTAATGACACTCTGCTCTCCACCCAGGATATCCTGGAGTTACTGTTTCTCTCTGGGAATCGACTTTCTTCCACTTCTGATGGGTCACTCCTCTCCATAGTCTTCAGTAAAAATTCCCTCCCCCTCGAAATGGAATGATTTGACTGTTCTCGGGAATTGCATCTGCTATTCATTCCATTGGGAAGAAAACTTCATGCCTGACCACCTCAAAAGAAAATCAGTGACCAGCCTACGTCCAGGCCATTTTAAACAACTACCTAATGTTGGCTGCCCCAAGAAATAAAGTTGTAGATGAAATGGGGTGGCGTTTCTTCCATGCAATCCAGCCAGGCAGTTTCCCTCTGACCCAAGCATGGGGCAAGCAGGCATTGCAATGTTCATGTCCTCCACAGGGGGTCACACAATTGTATTTTCTCTAAAGACAGATAGAAAACTAAGTGGCATCCGTCACTCTTGAATTTCTTATTAGATGAAGAAAAGGAAGTCATTCCTCCATAAAACAAGAATCAGTTTCCTGCAGAGGAAATGGTTTGACAATAATTTAACTGAAATTCTGTTAAACAAAATGAATATTCATGCCC
Source organism: Cephalopachus bancanus (assembly GCA_027257055.1). Taxonomy (NCBI): domain Eukaryota; kingdom Metazoa; phylum Chordata; class Mammalia; order Primates; family Tarsiidae; genus Cephalopachus; species Cephalopachus bancanus. Next base: position 12,075,834 of record JAPVLO010000001.1, on the reverse strand, counting down.
ACTGAATAACACACCACTTCATTAACAAATTTGTTCAGGAAGAAAAAGTTACTATGTTGGAGTCACAGACTATATGGTGACCCTTATTATATATTCAGTGTTTACTGTCATTATTTAGCTACTTTTTACACCTTTCTTTTTGTCAAGTGTAAAGTATTCTTCGATAATACTGTATTCCAAATTTAATAAACAAGTTGGGATACTGTGCCTTTGAGATTGTCTAAATCATCTCATCTACTTAGGAGTAAGCAGATAGGATTAAAAAGAATATAATTTATATGTTTATCCAAGATACAGAAACAGCAGAAATAAACATTCATACTTTGATTAAGTTCTTACATTGACAACCTCAAAAATATTTAAAGGGTGAATTTTAAATTTCTGGCAAAAGAGTGCTATAGGGAATTACAGATTTGAGGAATCTCTCCTATGTACCTTTCTTTGAGGAAAGAAGTGTCTTCCATAAGAATTTGCACCAGTCAAGCTTGGGGAAAACAACTCTTCTGGATCTGTGAATCTAGCTAAAGAGACATCTAGGTAAAACCGGCATCTTAAACACTCAGTACATTGAAAACAGTGAAACAATTACTACATTTCAGAAAAAAAGGTCATATTATTTTCTGATAGAAATATACACTGTATATGCAGTTAGCTGCTATTATGGTTAAATTTGATTTGAAAGGCTAAATGCTACTCACTGTATATAATTATTTTAATTTTTAAAAATATTTAATTGACAGAATAATTGTACATTTGTTTCATTACAGTGTGATGTTTCAACACATGTATACAATGTACAGTGATCAAATTAGTATAATTAGCATGTCCATCACCTCAGACATTTACCATTTCTATGTGGTAAGAACATCCAAGATCCTCCTGTCTAGCTATTTTGTGATATATACTATATTATTGTTAACTAAAGTAGAATGGAATTCTCCTATCTAACTCTAACTCTGTAAGCAGGAAAAAGCTCTCTTACCCTCTACACACACTTCCTCTCCCTTTCCTCTGGAAATCACTATTATACTCAATTTCTATGAGAGTAACTTTCTTAGATTCCATATATGAGTGAGAACAAGCAGTATTTGTCTTTCTGTGCCTGACTTATTTTACTTTACATAATATCCTCCAGACTCTCCATGTTGTTAAAAATGATGAGATTTCATTTTTTATGGTATTCTTCATGTAATTCCACATTTTAAAAATCCGTTCATGGATTGGATGAACACTTGGGTTGATTCCATATTTTGAATAGTGCTGTAATAATCATGGGTGTGGGGATATATTTTTGACATACTAGCTTTGTTTCCTTTGGAATTACACCCGTACATTGTAGGCAATCAACCATGAAGTAATGATATGTTACTCAAAATAGACAATTCTATCCATTTCTTATACAGAAATAGTATTGATGTGAATGAATGGAGATGCTGATTTCCATTTCCTAATAGTTATATTAAAAGTGCATGCACTTACTGGGGCTTAATTTTGTCACGGTTGGGAAAAAAAAACCTCCATTTTTCTAAGAACTCAGATTCAAGGGCCCTATATATATGATTCATTTGTTGCCACATCCTCAGTTTGTTGTGTGTCCTTCCAAATTTAATGATCTTGAATCACAGTTTGAGCATTTTCAAGAAATTTCTGTTTATCACATACTGTTTTCAACCAGAGTATAACTTAGTTTATTAATCCTTACCTTTACAATACTTACATGAATATTTTCATTAATGTTAAAATGAGCATGTGTCAGTCTATGTGATCATTCACCTATTTTATATATGCAAGTGAATTTTTCTGTCTACCTATGCAGGAAATGTTACTTATGAAGTCCCCACTGCCTTTTAAAATGAAGTTAAAATGATAGAATTTAATTTTTTAATTCTATTTATAGCTGGATAATATTCCATTGTGTATATGTATCACATTTTCTTTATCCATTCTTCCACCAATGGGCACTTAGGTTAATTTCTTATTTTGGGTATTGTGAATTGTACTGCCATAAACATAGGAATGCAGACATCTCTTGAATATACTGATTTCCCTTATTTGGATACATATACCCAGTAATGGAATTGCTAGATCATATGATGGCTTCATTTTTAGTTTTTTGAGAAACAACCATGCTGTATTAATGAATATGCCCACCAGCAGTGGATGCGGGTCCCCTTTCTCCACATCCTTACTAGCTGACCACATCCAGGACTTATGTTCAGTGAAGTAAGTCAGGCACAAAAAGACAGGTATGGCATGTTCTCACTCATATGTGCAAGCTGAAAAGGTGGATCTTATGAAGACAGAGTAGATTGGTGGTTGCTAGGTGCTGGGAAGGGAAAGAAGGAAGGGAAAATAAAAAAGGGGTTGATTAATTAATACAAATATACACTGAGATAAAAGAAATTCAGGACTTAAATTTGGCACTTGACCAATTAAAGAAAACAAAGGAAACAAAAACAAGATCTAGCAGACATCTACAGAGCATTACATCAAACAACCACAGAAGATACAATCTTCTCATCTGCACATGGAACAAACACTAAGATTGACCAACCAAGCTTGGATACATTCTAAAAAGTCAAAATCATACTAACCATCTTTTCAGACCACAGTGGGGGGAAAAATGGATATCAACACAAAGAGTAAATATCAAAAAAGACTCTTCCTTGTTCCAAATCTGAAAACTGATTTTATTTAGGTATATCTGTCAGATGCTGACACAATCTCACACTGCAGAAATTCTAATTCCTGAAATCCACTCATGGTGACTCCAGCCTCATCACTGTTGATTGCTAAGGGTAGACAAAGGAGTGATTTTTGTTTTTTTTAACAATTAGATATGATGTGGTCTCTTAGGGGGCTCGTAAGAAAGAATTTTGCAATCTTAAAGAGAATGTCAATAAAGAGGCACTCTTTTTCTTCAACTGGACATTATAAGCCTACCTGGGACCCCAACCATGAAACTGCCGAGTTGCCCAGGCTAAGACGTGGAGTAGCAGAGAGCTGGATCCTGGAAGAAACCCGGCTCTTTAAAGACACGATTGAGCTGCTTATTAATCAACTCTTCGTGTTCTCTATTTGATTCATATGCTTGCCCTACTGTTTAAGCCAATCTGACACAAGATTAGATGTTAATCCATCCAAAGACAACCTAACTAATTTTGCTAGTTTGAGAATTGCATTCCTCTAACCCAAGAATTTGTATAACAGAGTTTTAAATGTTCTTTCTAAATTTTTTCCAACTGTCCACAATTTTGAAACTACAGTGTGAGGAGGAAAGGTCAACATTCACAGGCTAGAAAAACTAATGTGTTTATTTATGAAGTCTTCTTTCTAGTTCTACCATAAAGTTATGTGAAACATATTTAAGTAATCTGTCTTTTCTACATGGACCAGAATAAATTTAGTCACCTCTTTCAGAAAGGGAAATATGAAATCAGAATTTGTGGTCCTCCATGTAAGGAGGGAATCATTTCATGCTTAAAAAAATAAAAATAAAAACAAGGGAAGCCCAGGGTATTCTGAGAAAAATCCAGCACAAATGCATCTTTTTTTCCCCTCCTTTGCTACCGATTATAAATTATTTCCCTTTTCTGAGTTAAACTGAAATAGAACCTAGACATAACTGGATATTAGGGAGAGGTCTTCGGCTCTAACTGGTCCCAGACAGAGACCAGTTAGATGTGAGGGATTTTTCTTTGCTTTTTAATTTCTAAGGTAAGAATATACAGTACTGTATCTGAGACCAGAGTCTTAGTGTATCTTAGAAGCGGTGAGCAGAAATCTGTGGGCCCCAGGCAGTGACCCCCGTCAACTTCATCTGAATCTGCCAAGTTTCCCGGACCTCTGAAAACCCACAAAGGAATTAACTGTTTAAGATTAGTCTTCCTTGTTCCTGAGGTTGGGAGACTATCAGAGGATCACAGGAAACAAAAATCTTTGCCAAAGACCTCACCAGTGGACTAAAAGTTTTCCTGCCAGTACAATGCTGGTTCATAGGGTTAGGGGTGACCACATGGGACTAGACTGCAACAGATGAACCATCAAAGAAAACGAAGGAGATGATGTTTAAGAGAGCTAAGTAGTCGTGGAAGGAAAGCACAGCACACCCCAACATACACACAAAAATAGGTAACAGAGACAACTTGAATTTTTAAAATTAATATGGGACCTAAGATGTTTCAACTGCAGAAAAATTTGTAAGAACTAAAAAGGATCCCTATCATTTTCCAGTTAAACAATTTAATGCATGCATTAAATGAAAGGATGGTTTCATTTTAGTTCTGAATTACTGACCTTCAGACTCAAGAAAAGGTATAGCCTCTAAGTTCAGAGTGTTTTGAACCTAGCATGTAAAAAATGAGTTGTAATAAGAGGGAAGGATGCAGATCAAAGAGCGATAATGAAATAAAAACTTATAGGGAAAAAAGAACCCTTCTTAATCTATGGAACACCTGAAACTACAGTTTAAAAGTGTTTACCAAGTCCCAGGTTAAAATGCTGAGAAAAATAGACTCAGGAAAGATGTGCTGAAATTACTGAGCGCAGCAAGAGTGGTGAGGTATGTTGAAAATAATACATATCAAAACGTGCCAGATACTTTTAAAGTCATTTTTATGAGACAAAAGATATCTTTAATTGCATGTTTTAATAAGAAGGATAGGAAACAATTAGCTGAGACTACAGCTCACAAATTCCTAAGAAAATAAGAAAGTGAACACAAATTAAGCATAAAGATAGAAATAAATATACAAAGAAGAGAGGAAACTAATGAAATAGACCATAACTATATAATAGAGAGCAAACAAAATTGGTTAGTTGGAATAACAAATAAAATTAATAATTTGTAGGAAGACGAATTAAAGAAAAAAGAAAATACAAAATCTCAATAATAGACATTTTAAAAACAGAATATTTTAGAGCTATTACAGATGCGAAAATGATCATTGGAGTATATTATGAACGAATGTATACAGTAAAAATGAGGAAAAAATTGAAATATATGACATTTTGTTTACACAAGAAAAAATGAAATAATAAAATGAGTAAAACATTTGCTAGAGGAAAGACATTCACCATGTACACCTTGGATAATGTAGGTGCTAGGAATACACAACAAAGAAAGAAAAAGAGAGAGAGAGAGACTCTTGTCTCATGCAGTTAAATTCTATTGTGTAAGTTCAATTCGAACAATTTCAAATTTTATTTGACAGATTAATGTAAAATAGTGTCTTCTCTGGTTTTCAACCTCTTTTGTATTTGTGGTTAATTGTATTTCTTTTTAATTGTCTGCATATGACTTCTCCCTTTATTTCTTGAAAGGATAGCTAAAACTTCCGTGTCTTGGTGTTGCCTGAGTAACCAGCAGATGGTTTTCTTCATTATTTTTATGATGCCACTTTTCTTACATTTGTTTCACTGCTCTTTAGTCTAACTTTCCCAGTTGAATGCTTAATCATTTATTTCCTTTTTTGTTTGTTGATAAGCTATTGAATTTTCCATGAGCATTGCTTAGTGAAATTCAATCATATCTGATATGTATTGTTTGTTATTATCAGAATTTTCTAGAAAAATCTGAAAATTTGGTTTGGATTTCCAATTTGACCCAAAAGTAATTTAAGAGATATTTATTAATTTGTTTTCATTTCCAGGAATTTTTCCATTTTTCTTAATAATTTCTAGTTATTTTATTGCATTCAGATAATTTGTTCTCAATATTTCTATTTATAAAGCTGAGTTAGAGGTTCTGTAGGGATTAAGCATATTGCCGTTTGTGTGAATACAACATAGATACTTGAAAAGAAGGAATATTCTTAATAATGTTATTTTACCTGGTATTTTTTTTTGTTTATTTGTCACAAACTAGTGGATAAAGTCTCCCATTACTAATTTTTCTTCTGTGTATTTTCAGCAGTTTTTTTTTTCTGTGACTTTAGCTTTATGGTTATTGATGCTATATTATTGGGCATTATATTATTTAGTGCAAAAATATTAAAAAACAAGAGGGAGATAATGACTTGTGTCTTTCAGAAGATAACTTCTAGTGGGTCGTGGTGGCTCATGCCTGTAATCCAGCACTTTGGGAGGTCAAGGCAGGAAGATTTCTTGAGCCCAGGAGTTTGAGACCAGCTTGGGCAATGCATCGAGACCCCTTTTCTACAAAAAGAATCCAAAATTTATCTGAGTGTAGTGGCATGCTCCTGTAGTCCAAGTTTCTCAGAAGGCTGAGGCAGAAAGATTGCCTGGCCTAGGAGGTCAAGGCTGTAGTAAGCAATGATCATACCACCACACTCCAATCTGGGCAAAAGAGTGAGCCCCCGATGAAAAAAGAAAACGTTCCCACAAATACACAAGAAACACTTAAAAATTTAACCAACATTAATAACTTTAAAAAGTAGTCTTTTATAGGCTTTCATGATGGATAGTTTCCAAAGTTTGGAAGCACAGTCTTTCTGAAGGTATGTCTATTTGCAATGTTATGGATAAAAAGGTTATCTGTCTCCTTACCCCTTGAATCTGAACTGACCTTGTGAGTTGCTTTGATGTGTAGAATGTGGCAGACATGGTCCAGCTATAGCTTTTACTCTCTTGAACTTCCTTCCTGAAACTCTCATGTAAGAAAGCCAGTCCAGCCTACTGGGTCAGAGAAGACATATGGAAAACCACCAACGTATTTGTGCCAATAGATAGCACTTACCACTAAATGTTGACTAAAGCCGTCTGGAGCTTCAGACTGTGCATGGCTGCCACAGGCATGCGGCCACACACATGAACTCGGGAAGAACCACCTCAAGAATCACCAGGAAACCCCAAAGAATCATAAAAATAATAAATCAGTGCTGTTGTATCCTACTACATTAGGGTAGTTTGTTACTAAGCTGTAGCTAACTGATATATCCCATTCACTGATTATTATTTAATAAAAAATGGAAATTATTACCAAAAAACCAAAGAGTTATTCACTTGAAAATGTAAAAATACATCCACAGATCAAATTTGTATCAAAGATGTATGCAAAACTGAAGTTAGAAACTACCCAGGAAGACACAAAAAGGATAACAATGTATACTAAAACATATGAACCCCAGCAAAAATAGTACTCATTTAAAAAAATTATAGTGCTAAAAACAAAGTTATAATATAAAAACAATAACATTCTATAATTACTCATATGAAGAAAATAGAAAAAAATAAAGCAAACCAAAAAGATTCAAGTAACAAAATTTAATAAAGATAGCTAACACTGATGATTAATTAATTATATATTCCTAATTAAGATGTGAGCAAAGATTACTCTTTTGAAAATGTAAAATAATAAAGTTGTTTTGGAAACCAATTTGACAATACTAAAAACATTGGAAACACATCTACACTTTAATTGAACAATCTCACTGTTGAGCATTTATCTACAATGGAAAAACAATAGAAAATGATACATATATACACAAGGGAGAGACCTCCCCAAAAAATAGAATTTTTTTTTTTAATTTTGTATTTATTCTTACATGTTTAAACTTCAGTCACCTTCAAAGTCCTCTCCCTTTGATTCAATAAACCTATCAGGATGCTTTTTCCACCATTCAACACAGTTTTTGAACTCATCAATGTTGATGCTTTCTAATGTTTCTGCCTGTTTTTTGCTTCACCTCTTCCACATCTGCCAAACACTTACCCTTGAGAACTTTTTCATCTGGGGAAACAAAAAAAAAAGTCGCTTGGGGTGAGATCAGGAAAATAGGAAGGATCATTCTATTTTTGGTCAAAAACTACTGAATACTCAGAGCAGTATCGAAAGGTGCACTCATAAACCACTCATCATGAAATGGGCAAACACGTTGAAAGAATCTTCAAAAGAAAAATTCACTGAAGCCAAATGCAACCTCTCATAACAATGCTAGCTGGTACAGTGATGCCCATGGGTTCCTAGAATACTTACATAACTGGGGGAAGCCTGTACTACAAGGGTCCTGCTCTCCAAAAAATAATTCTGTTTTTGGGGGGTCCCCCCTTTATATGTATCATTTTATGAGATTTTATGGAACTCTCAGATAAAATTAAATTTCACTATGCGTAGTCCTTATTCAGGAATCAACGACTTCTCTTGTGTTTTCCTTCCTCCACTCAGATATAAACCTAAACCTTTTGTTCTCAAATTGTTTTATTACCAAGTCTGAGTGCTAAAACTAATATAATTTTATGTTAAAATTCATAAAAGCTGTATTAAATACTTTCAGACACTTGAAAAACATGTCTAATACAGAAGATAGCAAGAGTTCACAATTGTAATTATTGTTAATTTCTTCTGAATTTACTAAATTAAAAATGAACTTGGTATTTTTTTTGGTCCAAATTTGAATATAAGCTTCTTAGTTCAAGCACTAGTATAAAAAAGGGAGGTGATTTCCAGAATTTTAACCAGAAGCATAATTTGTTATCTCATGGCTACAGCTGTTTACATATTTTAAACTAAATAGTGAGCTTCCAGACAATTTCAGAATTTAAACACAGTCCAGACCCATGTAGACAGTTCCACACTCAGGACAAGAGGCTATGAAGCATATAAAAATTAATGTGAAAAATCGCATTATCATTTATCCACCATCAATACTAGCAATCATTAACCAAGGATAACAAGTCAAATAAAATAAGTGAAGTATAAACTGTATTTTGCTAGTGTAAAATCCTTCAACATTTCATAACACTAATCTAAAATCTTTTACCACTGATATTTTTTGACTTAAAAAATGTTGTTGAATATGAGTAACATAAAAGTTACCATCCTCACTATTTTTAAAGTCACCCTTCAATTTCTCTTTAATATCATTGACTTGTGAATTTCTAATTCTCATCCTGTCCCAGATGAGCAAAGTTATTTCATTTTGTAAACCTCTGCAGGTTGTTGGAGCTTAAAAGGATGTAAACAACATCTAGGGCTTAAGAACGTAGCAGAGTGTATGAAACAAAGCCCTGGACTAGCACTCAGAAAAAAATGAGTTCTAGTTCAGTTGTGTAAATACATTTAGTCATTTGATGCCAGAGACCAGCTCCAGCCAGGTTCAGGGTACCCCAAAGGTGGAGACTGTGTAGGCGATTGGGGGAAGAAGAGAGAAAGAGAGAGAGAGAGAAAGAAAAAGACTGGACTCCGGTCTAGTGCAGAAGCAATGTGTGTTATTGGGAATTACAACAGGTCTTTTATACACAAAGTCAGATGTGGGAGGGGTGTTCCCCACCCACCAGAAACCTTAATCCATGAAAATTTAATCAATGATTGCCTTTAAACCTTTTTCATATGATAATCTTAAAATCCCATAACAAAGGATAACTTAATCCGTAACTGATATATTCTATAAACCTTTTTCATCCTAAACTGATTGATTTATGCCAAGTTAAACAATTCTATAGAAGCTTAAGTATTTACTTTACAAACAAAAGTGGCCCATCCCAGAATGTTTGGAATGTGGCCCAGTCCAAAGTTCACAGTGGGCTACCTGCAAGTAACCCAGCCGCATTCTTTCAACAAAATGGCTGTCTTCTAAGACTATATTCTACAATTTACACCTTCAATAAATCCTAAGATCATGACCCAGAAGCCTATGACCAATACTAAGGCTCTTAGATGTGACACGAGTTTGAATTATAAGTTGAAAGTCAAAAATGCGGTTTGAGGAAGAATGGGAGCAATGAGCTTCTAAAGTTAGCTTGTGTTCGTCCCAGTCTCAGAGTTTTTATGTTTTGAGCTCACAGGAGCTTAACCTGGTTAGTGCTGAGTAGAAAGGGGGAGGAAATGGGGTCAGTAGCTCCCGAACGCATCCTAGTGGTCTCGGAGTCAACGAATCTTCCTGATCCCTAATGCTCAGTGGTCCTCCGTGGCCGGCTTCCAACAATTTGACCCTTGGGACTCATAATTTTTCTTTGTAAAAAGATTTTATCTTTTCTTTAAGATCTTTTCCACTATAACTGGTGGCAGAGACAGGCATTTTGATTCCCAGGGCTGCCTTCTTTGTCTACAATGTCTCCTAATGTCCTAGATTTTTTTTTTCTAAATGTGGTGAAAAAATGATAACTGAAAATTTTACTATTATACCCATTTTTAAGTATATAGGTCAGTAGTATTAAATATATTCACATTGTTGTATAGCCAATCGCCAGAACTTTTCCATCTTACAATAGTGAAAAGTTTATACCCCACTCTCCAGCTCCTCGTAACCACTATATTATTTTCTGTTTCTATGAATTTGACTATTGTAGATACCTCATAAAAGGGGAATCTTTTAGTACATTTGTTTTTGTGACTGGCTTATTTTATTTAGTATAAAGTCCTGATAGTTCATCCATGCTGTAGCATGTAACAGAATTACCTTTCTTTTTAAAGTTGAATAATATCCTGTTGTATGTACAGACCTTAATTTTATTGTCAACCAGATTGGGCCATGGGGTAGCCAGATATTTGGTCAAACATTATTCTGGGTGTATTTGTGAGGATCCTTTTGAATGAGATTAACATTTAAATCAGTAGGCTAAGATTGCCCTCTCTAATGTGGGTGAACCTCATTCAATCTAAGGTTTGAACAGAACAAAAAGATGGCCCCTCCCTTGAGCAAAAGGGAACTCTCCTGCCTAAGTACTTGAGCTAGAACTTTGATCTTTTCTTGCCTTTAAATTCCAGCTGAAGATTTCTGGCAAGATGGCCACAGGACAGGTTGGACTGTGAGAGTCTCCGCAAAAGTGAATGTCCATAAAGGCGCTCTGAGATTAGGTGTGTGCCAGTGGGTGAGTGAAAGTCTGTCTGAGGGAGACTCAGGTCCACGCACCTGGAGTTCACCTCTGGAGGTGACTGCAACCCCCCACCGCCCTGAGATTGGAGCCCCCTGTGCGTGGGACCATGTGCTGCTCTTGGGGCTCTTCTGATAAAAGGCAGCAGAAAACAGCTGATCCTCACCAACCAGCACCCAGCCCACACCATAACCTGTGACAGCAGAGCAGCATGAACCCCAGGATCCATGAAGAAAGCAGGCTGTGGAAAACTGGAAAGGAACTCTGCCCCCAATGAAGAAATGCTGACTGGCGCCATTTTCTCTGTTGGAGGACCAGGCAGAGACCTGCCCAGCCTCCCACCTGGGACCTAGAGGTTATCTCCTCTTCAAATTCAGAGAGACAGATGCCCCTCCCCCACACTGGAACAAGCCCGGACACATCAGATCTGAGTGGGAGACTGGCCACGCAGCAGCAGGCTGGGTCAGTCCAGATCTGATCCACTCTCCTCCCACAATAGTCCATGGGACATCTGACCCACACTGAGAGCAGCCCTATCAGCCTGCACTGAGAGCAGAGGGGAGGGGCTAGAGACCAGAGCTGAAAGGAAGTTGGAGTTACAGAAGCAGCCTCAGTTTTGGTTTTTTGTTTGTTTGTTTGGTTAGTTGGTTGGTTGGTTTTTTGCTTTTGTGTTTGTTTGTTTTTTGTTTTAGGTTTTTTCCCTCTTCTCTCTTTCTGTTTTTGATGATGTTTTTGTACTTGCTTTGTTCCTCTTATTTTAATACTGTCTTTTTAGACTTCCTGTTTGTGTATGGGTATTTTTGAGGGAGTGTACGTCAAAAGGGTTTTTTTGGTCAGTTTGTGTGTTAGTATCATTGTCTGTATTTTTTTTTATTTGTTCTGTTTTTGTTTGTTTCTCTGCTCATTTGTTAATTGTTATACCTGTCTGTTATTCTTTCTTCTTCTCTTTTTCCACCTTCCTCTCATCTTTCTCCTTCCTTTTTTCATTATTTTCCTTTTTTTTTACTTCATTTTGCTTTCAGGGGGCAAACATATATTCCCACTGCATGGACAGCTAGCAAGAGAAGTGGGTTCCAGGAGGCCCACACAACTGTCAGAGGATACTGGGATCTGCAGATAGTTTCTGAATCATAGCTTCCCCTCAATTAAATCTCAAAACTGCAAAAAGTACAGCTCCTCACCCCAGTCCAACTTTAGAATTAAACAAAGCCAAAGGATCTACATAAGGCAGAATAGGAGATAAAGCAAACAGAAGTAAAAGCTATCCCCCATCACTGAACAACAGAATTAAAGAAGAGGTAAAAAAGGGGGAGGGGATCTACACAAATACAGAAAAACCAAAGGAAGAATATGAGTCTCACACAGACCCCTGGGCGGTCAACCTTGAGATTACAGATTTGGAATGCAAATAATAAAGAGCACCCAGAATGACTGGTTTTAAACCACATACCCAGATATCAAGATATTAATAGAGAGAATAGAAATGAGGAGAGACAAGTGGAAAGAATGGAGAAGTTGATAACTGAGATAACAATAAAGAATACAGTGAATGAAATAAATAACAGACTGATAAGCATGGGAAGCAGAATTAACCAAGCAGAAGAAAGACTCTTAGAGCTTGAGGACCAAAACATGGAACTAACCCAAAATGTTAAAAACATATAAAAGAAGCATTAAAAGACAGAACAAAACCTCTGAGAGGTGAGCAATTATTTCTAGAGGCCAAACCTAAGATTAATTGGAATCCCTGAGGCAGATAGAGAACAAAGACCACCCTGAAATAAACATTCCATGAAATTATCCAAGAAAACTTCCCTCATCTCATCAGTGACATGACCATTCAAACACAAGCAATGCAGAGAATTCCTGCAAGACAACCAATGAGAAGACCAACTCCTAGACATATAGTAATTGGCCTACATAAAGTAGGTAGAAAAGAAAAAATCCTAAAGGCAGCAAGAGAGAAAGGTTAGAATACCTACCAGGGAAGATCAATTAGAATAGCAGCAGACTTATCTCATAAACCCGTCAAGTTAGGAGAACTTGGAGCTCAATCTTCAAAGTTGCCAGAGATAAACAATTTTGACCAAGAATTGTCCATCCAGCTAAGCTAAGTTTCATCAGTGATGGAGAATTAAAATCCTTCCCAGACGTCCAATCCCTAAAAGTTTACGCTGCCTGCAGACTAGCTCTACAAAACACTTCAGAAAGTATTAAACACAGAAGAAAGGAAAAAAAGAATGACAATGCCCTTCCCAGGAATGCAGGAAAAAGATTGAAAATACACGTGAATCAACTCAAAAATTGAAAGAAAGACAACAAACTTAAACAAGCAAACAGCAGCAGCAACAACAAACCCTATAAGAACCTCATGACAGAGATAAACTCTCACATCTCAATAATTAGCCTGAATGTGAATGGACTAAATGCAGCATTGAAAAGACATAGAATGGCAAATGGATAAAATATCAGGAGGCAACAATATATTGTCTCCAAGAGACTCATCTCATCAGAAAGGACACTCACAGACTCAAGAGGATGGGAAACAAAATTTTAAGCAAGCAGGACACAAAAGAAAACAGGAGTTGTGATCTTAATATCAGACAAAATACCATTTAAGTCATCAAAAATTAAAAAGTTGTCCTTTGAAAGGATAAATAAGATTGATGATCTCCTAGCTAGACTAATCAAGAAAAGGAGAGAGAAATCCCAGAAACACACAATCAGAAATGCAAAAGAGCAAGTCACAACTGACCCTGAAGAAATGCAAAAGCTTTTGAGAGACTACTATGTACACTTGTATGAAAACAAACTTGAAAACTTAAAGGAAATGGGGGACTTTCTGACTTCACACAACCTCCTCAGGTTGAAACAAGAATAAATTGAGACCCTAAATAGACCAATAACAATCCAGAAAATTGACTATGTCATAAGAAAACTACCTACAACAACAACAACAAAAAAAAAACCCTCAGTTCCCCTCCCACTGTGGGGGCTTTTTTGTCCTCTCAATAAGTCTTGATTTAAAAAAAAAAATGTTCTGGTCCAGATAGTTTTTCAGCAGAATTCTATAAAACATATGAGGAGGAACTGATATCAATCTTATTGAAAATATTCCAGGCAATTGAGAAAGATGGAACTCTCCCCAAATCATTTAATGAAGCTAACATCACATTGATACCCAAACCAGGTAAAGATTCAACATAAAAAGAAAACTACAGGCCAATATCCTTGATGAACATAAATGCTAAAATTCTCAACAAGATCCTAGCAAACCAGATCCAACAACACATCTCAAAAATCATCCACCATGACCAAGTAGGCTTCACCCCTGTGATGCAGGGTTGGTTCAATATTCACAAGACCAAAAACGTAATTAAAAACCCCAACATATATAAAAACAAAAACCACATATTATATCAACAGATGTGGAAAAAACTTTTGATAAAATCTGGTATCCCTTCTTGATAAAAAACCCTCAAACATCTAGGCATAGATGGAACATACCTCAAAATAGTAAGAGGCATCTATGAGAAACCCACAGCCAACATACTGTTAAACAGACAAAAATTGGAATCATTTCCCCTGAAAACCAGAACAAGACAAGGAGACCACTCTCACCCCTCATTTTCAACATAGTTTGGAAGTCCTAGCTAGAGGAATCAGATAAGAGAAGGATATTTGGGTATCCAAACAGGAAAAGAGAAATTCAAGTTATTCCTCTTTGCAGATGACATGATTCTATAACTCAAAAACCCACGAGAATCTGTCAAAAACCTCCTTGCACAGATCAAGGACTTTGGCAAAGTCCCATGGTATAAAATAAATGTGCAAAAGACAGTTGTATTTCTATACATAAACAGTAAAGAAACCCTAATAAACAGCACAATGCCATTCCCATTGCCACAAAAAAATGAAATAATACAGTAATACAGTATTATGATAATTGTTCAAGGTCCACTTATGAGTGAGAACATGTGGTATTCAGCTATTTGTTTCTGTGGTAGGTCATTCAGTATTATAGATTCTAAGTCCATCCAAGTTGCTGTGAAGTTCATAATTTTGTCCTTTGTGGCTGCATAATAATCCATCATGTATACGTACCACATTTTAAAAAATTCAGTCCTCTTTCATAATACTGTAATAAAAGGATTAACAGTAGTGAGAAAATGCCTGGGGGACAGAATCCACAGTAGTGAGAAACTGCCAGAGGAGGGGGGCACACCTCATCAACAAGGGTACCTGCATAATGAACATTTGTATACCTAGCCCTGAATTGTGCCCCACATCATTAAAATTAAAAATTTTTTTTAAAACTTGAACTGAGACATCGCTCTTCTTGGGTTACAAGCCTACTGACTTTAGACTGAAATGACACCAATAGCTCTCCTGGGTCTCTAACTTACTGATTTAGATCTTGGGACTTCTCAGTCTCCATAATCAAATTAGTAAGTCTATTGCCGGGGTGTCAGCCCCCGGCCAAAGAGGGAAGGGTTAGGACCCGCTCCAGAGAATCCAGACGGCGAGAAGAGACCACTCTGAGGCAGTTTCTTCTGGGAACAGTCTGATCAGGACTGAAGCCAAATTTTATTCGGACTCCTTCCAACTTATATACCATTTTTCATACCCTCCAGGAGTGTGATAATCACTTGCTGGGGGCGTACAAACTCCATGATGTATATTGCGATTTACAAACTATGCATCACAAGACCATCAAGAGACTTGCAAGCTCCAAGCAGGCGTGCCTTACAAATCTCACATCAAGGTCACAGGTGCACAAATACAGTTCGTTTAAAAGTGTCTTCCATAGTGTTCAACAAATCATTCATATTATACTCTTTGTTCTAAACCCTGATTAATACAAAAACTTCCTTAGTTAACTCTAGGTTCAGTCCAAGTTCACTGACTCCTAATATTTTTTAACATTTGATATTATCAACTTAACACTATACTATAATTTATAAGTTTACTTAAATGACTTAATTTTTATTTATTCCATTAACCTATTACGATTCAACATAGTGGCCTGTAATTCTATAACAATTAATTCAAAACTTATTCCTTACCATGACTTATATGAGTTTCATGATCTAGTGTTTGGGCTTTAATACTATGCTATATCTCATTAAGCTAATACCTTATCATTAAATCTTACAATTATCATTGACGTATGATTTTAGAATCATAACACTGTAATTCTCATTCTATTCTAATAAAACTACGACTTTAACCCAAAACTTAAATCTTTTTTCCTAGTATATTAGTACATGGCTATGTGTAAAATTTCCTATTGTCATATTAGAAGCAAAAACTACAGCGTTGGGAAAGTTTCGGTATACTAATCAAAGGATCTTAAAATTGGCCTACAGGAACAGGAACTAAAGTCATAATCTGAGAAAAGGAAACTTAAACAGCTTAAACAAAACCTAAAAGTTTTCTACGAATGCTTATTACTGTTTAAATCTTTCCGATGGAAATTATATCATCTTAAATGAATGTTTTATCCGAACAAGTCTATTCTAAAAATCAAATAGTGTCTGTCACACTCTTGGATAATGGACTGTGCAGTTACTATGGAAATGGCCACGGGCTGAAGCAAACAGTTTCGGCATGTAAAGAAACTAGAAAAACGTCCTGAAGAAAAACGCCCTGCCCGGCTAAAAGGCGGGGCAATAAAACTATTATGATAATTTAGTTTCTAATCTTAATCCTAGGAGGAACTGCCTTTGGGAACAAGAACTGACTCACCAGTCTACCAGGAATAGAAGTTAAAAAATATCTAGAAAGAAGTAAGATTTAGAAAGGACAAGGTCATTCTGCTGTATAACCTTTCATCAGGTGTACAGAGATTTTACTTATAAGTTTTACTGCCATGTATGCACACTGGTCACTAATCACACGCCAATATTATAGGTATAACTGATATCCTATGTCAGAGGCGATCTTCCAGACGGGCCTTTACAGGCCTCAGCCATGTAGCTATAGATGTTGGCTCCCAACAGTCTATCTATCTATCTGTCTGTCTGTCTATCTATCATCTCTATACATATATAGCCATCTATCTACTTATCTACTATCTATATCCATCCATCCATACACACACACACACACACACACACACACACACACACACACACACACACACACACATATATGTTCCCCCTCCCCCAGCAAACCGTGATTAATCAGTATCATATTTTGTTCATCTGTCCATCATCAATGAACACTTGGGATGCTTCCTCTTTTTGGCTATTGTGAATAATGTTGCTCTAAACATGAGTATGCAAATATCTCCATTTTCCATCTTTTGGCTATATACATTTTGCTGGATTATATAGTAATTATATTTTTAATATTTTGAGGAATTAGCGTACTGTCTTTTATGGTGGCTGCATAATTTATATTCCCAACAAAAACGCACATGAGTTTTCATTTCTCCACATCCTCACCAACATTTGTTGTTTGTTTTTCATGATTACCATCCTACTGGGTGCCAGATGATATGTCTTGTGGTTTCTCTAATAATTAGTGATGGATCATGATACTTTTAAGAGATCTTCTAAATTCTTTAACTATAACATAGATGCTATCTCATTTATAGTGTGAAACAAAGCTATAGGTAGAAAAAAATTCTTGTGTATTGATTAGTAAATTTTCTCAGATATCCTGACTTATGGGCAAATGCACTAGTGAAGTAAAATTAGAAGCACAAGGATGCTGAGCTGACCAGGAAATTTAGTTGAATTAATTTAATAGTTATTGTTATCAACCTATGCTATCCTAATGACCTATATCTTCCACAAGGACACAGTGAAAATTTACTGCCAATCTTGTTCCTAGTTTTTAAGGCCCCATTATCGACCATTCCCCTTTCAAATTGAAACATTATTTCTCCTTTGGATTTGTTATTCTTGTTCTATGAACCAGTTTACTATTTAAGGTGATTTTGCATATATGTAATCTATTATAACTAGTTTTTTGACATAAAACATGAAATTCAGATGTAATGTACAAACCAGATTTAGATTCTACTTACAAAAAATTTGCTTCAGAAGATATCTGGGGAGAAATTTGGGAGATATGAGTATGGATTGTCTATTTTATGACCAATTACTTCAATGTCATAGCAACATTTTATATTTTACTTATGTAGGAGAGCATCCTTATTCCTAAATAATGCATAATAAAGTATTAGGGGTAAGGTGTCATTATACCTCCAACTTACATTGAAAAAGTTTAACAAAGAAGAAGAGATACATGAGAGAGATGACAGACTGATGAGGTAAACATGTAAAGCATAAAGTTCTGAATCTAAGAGATAAGTAAATGGTTATCCATTTTACTATTATTGTAACAATCCCATGAGCATGAAAACTTTTGTAACTGCACCTATCCCCCCCAATGAAACAAAATTTCAATCACCGTTTTCTATTTACAAGTTCTGTAGAAAGCCAAAGTTGTGGCGGACACCCTACTCTTCTATCATGTGCATCAATCTTACCATTTTTCTAAAAAATAAAAATGACACAAAATTGGAATAAAAATTCACTACATTTGAAATTGAGTATATGATGTGAAAATAATCCAATGGAACAATTGTACCAAGTAATGATACTTTCTCTCAGTTTTGTCTTTTCTTTCAGAAGGCAAATCAACTTTTTTCTACTCAACTTTCTAGAATCTATGCCCATCATATGCTCTGTCACTTCTGGATTTTTAAAAAATAATATAGTATCTCTGAAAATTTGTTTAACAGAAAGATACTCAGTAAAGAGACTGGTAAGAACAAGGTGAGGGCTTCTGACAAGGAGGAGAGACCTGTCTCTGGCCTCTAATCAAGTTATGTATGTGCATACTAGTGATGAACAGTAAATATCTTGTCCTCAGAAGCCATGGAAAATGAACGCATGACTGAGCCTGTGGGAGGAATGTAAACTCCAGATAAGAATAACCCAATGCAGGCTTAAATAATAAGCAATATAGCAATGATGTGAAATACTAAGAAACAGATGCCTTGTTTCAATTGTCTTAGATTGCATAAGTTCAATGGCTTGCCAACCATTTGCCATGGTCTGAATGTTTTTGTCCTCTCTAAAGTTCATGTTTAACTTAATCCCCAATGCATCAGTATTGGGAAGTGATTGAGTCATGAGGGTACCACCTTTGTGAACAGGATGAGGTACACCTAAAAAATGGCTTGACAAAGGTTGTTCACCCCTTTTGCCATTCTGCCTTCCACTATGTGAGGCTACAGCAAGATACCAGACACCAGATGCTGGCACCTTGATGTTTTTCCTTCCCAGCCTCTAGAACTGTGGAAAATAAATCTCTGTTCTTTATAAATTACCGTCTTGGGTATTTCATTAGAACATCACAAAATGGACTAAGACATCATCCCTGGAAGAGATAAGTCTACCCCAATTCATCATCAGTTTTCACATGATCACCAAGATTGACCAGTCAGCCAGATAGATTAGTGAGGCTGAACTGGATTTAATTTGATTTAGTAAAACAAGAAAAAGTGATATTTCCTGCTCCCAATTGTAATGGAGTAATTGCCTTCAGAGCAATCTATTTTTTCCGATTATGATTATTATTTGTTTTGCATGTATTTATTTATTTGTTTAGCTGTTCATTGTTAATTTCCCCAAATACCATGAGAGCAGAAGCTGTGTCTTTTTTGCGTGTCTCTTTAGATATATAGGACACATGGAATAGTATTGTAGATGTATGTAGATGCTCTATTCATTGAAAGAATTGGTGCAATAATAATATTTATTGCACAGACTACATGTGTTTATATATTATTATATCTATATAATCAAAATTTAGGATAGTTTACCTAAATGTTTATCTAAATGATCCTTGAGTAACATAAGGCAAGGGGCCCCACTCTCTATGCAGTCAAAAACCTATAAATCCCCCAAAACTTAACTACTAACAGCTTACTGTTCACATATAGAGTTAATGAACACATATTTCATATATGTATTATATATTGTACTCTCATTATAAAGTAAGCTAGAGAACGGAAAATGTTATTAAGAAGATTGTAAGGAAGAGAAAATATTTACTGTTCATTAGGTGGAAACAGATGATCATAAAGATCTTTATCCTCAATGTCTTCACATAGAATAGGCTAAGGAGAAAGAGGAATAGGAGTTGGTCTTGCTGTCTCAGCAGTGGAAGCAGCAGAAGACAATTTGTCTATATATAGGCCTTTACATTCAAACCATGTTGTTTAGAATTAGTTTTACCTTTGGAGATATATCTGTATATCTGACATTTTAAACTATTCCATACGAGTGGTTATAAATCAATATCTGAAATATTCAAGCAACAGAAAGTTTAAATATAAATGCCATCGATTCTTTCCCTTTCTTACTCTTGATCTTTATAATAAATATGTTCACTTCTGCCACCTCTAAGTATCAAGCTAAATATAAATATTAAGTGCATTACCATTTTCATGGTTAATGCAGAAGGGTTGACACTAATAAGTACATAAAGATGAGGAAATCCAATAGTAATGAAAGTTGTTGATAACAGTTGCAGAATGTGACCCAAATTCATCACCCAAAATAATACGTCTTACTTGAGAGAGAAAAAAAATACACATAGAATTAAGTTGTTTCTTAACAGGAGTGTTTCAGAAAGCGACCAATTGCTTCTTGGTACACGTAACATAAATAAGTATTGCGCTGAAAGACTCCCTTCTCCCCCTTTTCCCTGCAGACTCTGCAAGGCAATAAAAGGGGACTGTTCTTTGCAGTGACATCAATTTGCTAATCTTTTACATCATGCTTCTACATACCTAACTGTATCACTCACGTGCAGTTACATGAGTAATTAACACCCAACAAGCAAAGCAACATTTCTATTTGAGCATTCAGTTCATTCATTCATCCAAACATTGAGAAAGACTACAATCATTGATCCAAACTATCAAGTGTAAATTACTGTGTGAAGAGTTGAAAATGATGTGTTATTCTCAGTCTTCTTTAGGGATGTCTTCTTCCATTCTTTTCTCATTTAAAGGTTAAAATTCCTTGAGCTATTTTTTTTAGGTTCTCCTTCCTGTTTAAGACTCTTGCCTTCAACATTTCTATCTATTCTTTTTTTCTATGACTGTGGTAAAATATATGTAACATAACATTTACAATTTTAACCATTTAATATATATATGTATATACACATATATGCGTACAAATGCATACATATATATATAAATTCAGTGGCATTAAATACTTTAATATTGTTGTGTACCCATCCATTCTTGTGGTATCATTGATGACTACTCAAAGCATGTCTTTAGCCCAGTTCTCTCACCAAAAACCTATTGGTCTATTCGGCATCTCCTGTTGGACATGGTATCATTCAGCTTTCTCTTAGGTGCAAGCAATATAAACCATCTTCAGCTAATTTAAATAGAAAGGGATTTGATGAAAGGAATTTGAAGTTATTCCACAAATCTTTAGGAAGAACTGGTGAATCATGCTTCAAAGTGATGTAAGTATTACAAAAAAAAAAAAAACCCACTCCCAATCACAGTGCTGAATTGGACTCATGAAACTACCACTGCTGTGACCACTAGGCACAGATCCTTTAGTGTGTACCACCATTTGCATTCATCCATCTGGGAACCGATTGCCAGTCCCACAGGTGCTGGAGGCTCTGAAATCTACACTCAACTGCTGCTTCTGCTACTCCTGTTCACTGCTCTTGCCTCTCTTCATGTGGACTTGATGTAGCTCCTGTGATGCTTTGTCATTTGCCACATCGATGTCTAGAGCAAGTGTGCCTGATTGATTAAGTCTGGTCATGTACAGACCCGTACCTTAGCTGAAAAAGGGCATCCCTCAGTGGGAGGCGGACTTTGACTCAAGAGAGGAAAGAATTGTCAAAGCAAAGGACAGGCCTAAAGAATAAAACATGCTCATTGCCTCTTTTTTTCTTTTTCTTTTTTTATTTTAAAGATGTGGGGTATAATTCAGGGGTAGGCGTACAAATGGTCATTGTACAGGTAAAGTTTGGGTCTCACTGTGGTCCCCACGTCACCTGGTTTAAGATCAGGTACACTTATTGATGAAGTGTTGCCCACTCCCCAGGCAGTTTCCCACTACTGCCAATCCCATTCTTACAGTATTATGAAAATTGTTCAGGTTCCACTTATGAGTGAGAACATGTGGTACTCAGTTCTTTGTTTTTGTGATAGACCACTGAGTATTACAGACTCTAATTCAATCCAAGTTGCTGTGAAGTTCATAATTGTATCCTACTTTATGGCTGCGTAATATACCATTGTGTATATGTACCACATTTTAAAAATCCCGTCTACCTTTGTCTTATAGGCATTTCAAACTCATCATGAACTTTATGTAAACTTCTGGTATTTCTCCCAAAACCTATTGTGTTCTCCTAATTATCCAAGTATAAAGGAAGAAAGACAGAAGTATTCATTTTTTACTCTCCTGCACCCTTCCCCATCAGTTACATCCCAAGTCTGTACTGAGTCTAAACACACTTTGCCAGACCCAATACTATCATTTGAATTCAATACTTTTTACCTAGAATATTTGCTGGAGACCAGCTTCAGCCGGGTTCAGGGTACCCCAAAGGTGGAGACGGTGTTGGTGATTGGGGGGAAAAAGAGAGAAAGAAAGAGACTGGACTCCAGTCTAGTGCAGAAGCGAATGAGTCTTATTGGGAATTACAACAGGTCTTTTATACAGAGAGTCAGATGTGGGAGGGGCATCCCCCACCCACCAGAAACCTTCATCCGTAAAAACTTAACCCTTTAAACCCTTTTCATATGATAATTTTAAAATCCCATAACAAAGGATAACCTAATCTGTGACTGACATATTCTGTAAACTCTTTCCAATCTAAGCTGATTGATTTATGCCAAGTTAAACAATTCTATAGAAGCTTAAGTATTTACTTTACAAACAAAAGTGGCCCATCCCAGAATGTTTGGAATGTGGCCCAGTCCAAAGTTCACAGTGGGCTACCTGCAAGTAACCCAGTCGCATTCTTTCAGCAAAATGGCTGCCTTCTAAAACTATATTCTACAATTCACCTTCAATAAATCCTAAGATCATGACCCAGAAGCCTGTGACCAATACTAAGGCTCTTAGATGTGACACGAGTTTGAATTATAAGTTGTGTGAAAGCCAAAACTGCAGTTTGAGGAAGAATGGGAGCAATGAGCTTCTAAAGTTAGCTTGTGTTCGTCCCAGTCTCAGAGTTTTTATGTTTTGAGCTCACAGGAGCTTAATCTGGTTAGTGCTAAGTAGAAAGGGGGAGGAAATGGGGTCAATAGCTCCTGAACGCATCCTAGTGGTCTCGGGGTCAATGGCCCTTCCTGATCTCTAACGCTCAGTGGGCCTCCGTGGCCAGCTCCCAACAAATATTCCCAAGTGGTCTCACCTATAATAACAGCTTTATTGAGATATACTTTCCATGCAATATTATCCAACTTTTTCATGGTACAATTTTCAGTATTTTCGCAGAGTTGTACAACCATCACAACAGTTAAATTTAGAACATTTCATCAAACCCCCACAAAAGCCTTTATGCATCAGCAGTCACTACTCATTTCTCCCAGTGCCCCTAGTCTTAAGCAGCCAGTAATCTACCTTCGGTCTTTCAACAGAGTCACCTATTATGGGGATTTTGCTTGAATCTTTGGAATCATATAGTATGGAGTCTTTTGTGATTGGCTTCTTTCACTTGGCATAGTGTTTACAAGGTTCTTCCATGTTCAGTATCCATCAGTACTCCATCCCTTGTTACTGCTGAATGACATTACATCATATACTGTTGGGAGCCAACATCTATAACTACATGACTGAGGCCTATAAAGGCCCATCTGAAAGATCGCCTCTAACAAGCAACACCCATAATATTGGCGTGTGATTAGTGACCAGTGTGCATACGTGGCAGTAAAACTTATAAGTAAATCTCTATACACCTGATGGAAAGTTGCACAGCAGAATTATTTTATATGACCTTGTCCCTTCCAAGTTGTACTTCTTTCTAGATAGTTTCAAACTTCTATTTCCTGGTAGACTGGTTAGTCAGCTCTTGTTCCCGAAAGCAGTTTCCCCTAGAGCTAAGATTAGAAACTAAATTACCATAATAGTTTTATCACCCTGCCTCTAGCTAGGCAGAACGTTTTTTCTAGTTTCGTTACATACCAAAACTCTTTTTGCTTCAGCCCATGGCCATCGTCATGGCGGCCATGCATTTCCTTGTTCAAGAGTGTGACAGCTACTATTTGATTTTAGAGTAGACTTGTTAGGATAAAATATATACATATACACTTATAGTTGCATTTGCATTTTATAGTACATTTGAGTAAATTTATGCTTGCTATTTTGTTTCCTTTTGCTACATTATTCAAATATAACAGTTACTATACGATTTATAAAAGAATTAATGATAAGGTATTAGCTTAATAGGATATAGCATAGTATTAAAGGTCAATCATTAGATCATATAAAAATTAAAGTTTAGACATAGGAAATTCATTTAAGTCATGGTAAGGTTTTATAGTTTAAGAATAAGTTTTAATTGTTATAGAATTACAGGACACTACGTTGAATCATAATAGGTTAATAGAATAACTAAGTCATTTAAGTAAACTTATAGATTATAGTATAGTGTTAAGTTGATAATATTAATCATTAAAAATATTAGGAGTCAGTAAACTTGGATTTAACTTAGAAAAGTTTTTGTATTAATCAGGGTTTGGAACAAAGAGTATAATATGAATGATTTATTGAACATTATGGAAAACACTTTGAACAATCTGTATTGAAATTGTGCACCTGTGATTTTAATGTAAGTTTTGTGAAGCACGTCATGCATAATGGAATTGTAATTGTTTGCTTGGAACTTGCAATTCTCGTGATGGTCTTGTGATGCGTAGTTTGTAAAGCGTGATATGCATGGAATTTGTACGTCCCCAGCAAGTGATTATCACACTGGTGGAGGGTATAGAAAATGGTATATAAGTTGGAAGGAGTCTGAATAAAATTTGGCTTCAGTCCTGATCAGACTATTCCCAGAAGAACTGCCTCCGAGTGGTTTCTTCTCACCGTCTTGACTCTCCGGTGCGGGTCCTAACCCCCCCTCGTAGGTCGGTGCTGGTCCTCGACAATATACCATATTTAATTTGTCCAGACATCAGTTAGCGGGCATTTGTGTCATTTCCACTTTTTGGCTGTTATAAATAGTGCTGATGTGAACATTCAACTGTAAGTTTTGGGTTAGGCATTTATTTACAATTCTCTTGGAGTGCAAATCCTAGGTTATATACTAACTCCATTTTTAAGGTTTTATGAACTGTTTTCCAAAGTGGATAGTCCATTTTACATTCCCATCAGAGTGTTCAAAATTTCTCCCTATCCTCAGTGACACTTGCTCTTTTCTGTTTTATTATTATTATTTATTATTATTATTATTATTATTATTATTATCATTATTATAGTCATCCTAGTGGCTGTAACAAAAAATTATGGTGTAATTTGTTTACTTCATCCTATGAAGTAGCATCTCTTTGTGTTTTGATTTGCCTTTTCTTTTTTTTTTTTTTGAATTGGAGTCTCACTCTGTCGCCCAGACTGGAGTGCAGTGGCTGCTCCCGGCCACCGCAGCCTCGCCTACTGGGCTCCAGTGATCCTTCCGCCTCAGCCTTCCAAGTAGCCGGAATTACAGGCATGCGCTACCAAGCCTGGCTGATTTTTTTTTATTTATTGTAGAGATGAGGTCTCGCTGCCCAGGCAGGTCTCGAACCCGCGGGCTCAGGCAATCCACTCACCTCAGCCTCCCAAAGGCACAGGATTACAGGCTGAGCCACCGAACCCGGCTGCCTTTTCTTATGACTAATGACATTGAACATCTTTCTGTGTGTTTTTTTGGCCAACTATAAATCTTCTTTGGATAAAGATGTATTCTAATCCTTCATCCATTTTTAAATTGGGTTGTTTGTCTTTCTATTATTGGATCAAAGGTGTTCTTTATATATTCTAGAAACAAGCCCCCAATCAAACATATGATTTGCTAATATTTTCTCCCATATTATAGGTTGCATTTTAACTTTTTTGATAATGCCCTTTGAGGCATAGTTTTTTTTTTTATCACGTCTAATTCATGTTTTTAGTGTTCTTTTTTTCTTTTGGTTTTTGTCATTTATGCTTTTGGTGCAATACCTAAAAAACCATTGTCTAATCCAAGGTTACAAAGATTGATGCTTGTGTTTTCTTTAAAGAGCTTTATACTTCTATCTCTTACATTTGTATCTTTGTTCCATTTTCTAGTTGTTCTTTATTTATTGCATAGTGTGATGTAGAAATCCATGTGCATTGATTTCACATAGATATCCAGTTGACACACTATTGTTTATTGGACTTTCCTCATTGAACTGTCTCGAAATTTTTGTCAAAAATCAATTGAATGCAAATATATTTTAAAATAATATCTCAGCCAGGCTCGGTGGCTCAGCCTGTAATCCCACGCTTTGGGAGGCTGAGGTGAGTGGATTGCCTGAACCCACGGGTTCGAGACCCGCCCAGGCAACTTGGCGAGACCTCATCTCTACAATAAATCAAAAAATTAGCCAGGTGTGGTAGCGTGCACCTGTAATTCCAGCTACTTGGAAGGCTGAGGTGGATGGATCGCCGGAGCCCAGCAGGTCGAGGCTGCGGTGTCCGAAAGCAGCCACTGCACTCCAGTCTGGGTGACAGAGTAAGACTCCAACTCAAAAAATATAAAAAAAATAAAATAATATCTCAACTCTAGTACATTGATTTATGTTGATCCTTATGTCCGTATGTCTTGATTATTGTAGCTTCACAGTAAGTTTTAAAATAAGGATAGATAAGATCTCTGATTTTGTTCTTTTTAAAGATGATTCTAGTAGTCTGTGTTCCTTCCTTTTACATATAAATTTTAGGAACAGCTTGTCTATTTCTAGAAAAAAAAGTAATAAAGCCCAGCCAAGATTTGATAGGGAGTGTATTAATCTATCAATCAAGTTTCAGGAGTAAAGTAGGCCCCCCTTTTCTGTGGGAAATACATTCTAAGACTCTTAGTTGATGCCTCAAAAACTTCAGACATACCCAAACTGTATATTTTCCTATACATACATACTATGATAAAGTTTAATTTACAAATTAGGCACAGTAAACCTTAATACTGTAATTAATAATAAAATAGAATCATTACAATATATGCCAGCATCACTACTCTTGAGCTTTGAGGCCATTGTTGAGTAAAATAAGAGTTACTTGAACTAAAGCACCACAATACCACGACAGTTGATCTGGTAACTGACACGGCTGCTAAGTCACTTACAGGCAGTTAGTGTCTACAACATGGACACTCTGGACAAAGGGTTGAGTCACATCCCATTCAGCTACGCTGAATGGTGCACATTATATAACATTTATGAATTGTTTATGTCTAGAATTTTCCACTTAATATTTTGAATTGCAGTTCACCATGAATGACTGAAATCATGGAAAACTAAACTGCAGGCAAGGGAATGCTAATGTAGTGCCATCTTCCCTGTAACTCCTCCTGTCCATAAACATGTAAGGTCTTTTTAGGTCTTTAAACATGTTCTTTTTTTTAGGCTGGGCACAGTGGCTCAAGTCCGTAATCCCAGCACTTTGGGAGGCTGAGGTGAGGGGATTGCCTGAGCCCACGGGTTGGAGAACAGTCTGGGCAACTTGGAAAGACCTCATCTCTACAATAAATCAAAAAATTAGCTGGGCGTGGTAGCGCTTGTCTATAGTTCCAGCTACTTGGAAGGACTGCAGAAGCCCAGCAGTCAATGCTGGGGTGTGGCCACGAGTAAGCCACTGCACTCCAGCCTAGGCAAGAGAGTGAGACTCCAACTCAAAAAAAAAAAAAAATTCTTTTTAAAAAAATAATTTAAATTTTTTTAATTTAAAATTTTTCTTTTTAAATTTAGAAGACTTTTTTTAAAAAGTTAAATTTATTTTTAAAAAATTTCAGTGTCTTTTCAGAGAATACACTTTATCTTTATTTTCTAAGTATTTGCCTAAGTATTTGTTTTGGTGCAATTATAAGTAGGATTATTTTCTTACGGTATTAGGGTTGCTATAATAATTGCTAATGGAGAGGCGTAAAATCACAGAAATTTATTCTCTCACAGTTCTAAATTACAGAAGTCTGAAATCATAGTGTCAACAGCGACATGTTTTCACTCATAGTTTTTGAATGGTTGATGGAAATTCTTCGAATTCCTTGGCTTGCAGTCACAACTCTAATATTTGCCTCCATTGTCACATGGCAAAGTCCTCTGTGGGTGTGTGTCTCTTAAGCAGTGTTCTCCTTTCTATGTGTGACTGTCTCTTCTCCTCTTATTTATAAGGACAACTGTCACATTAAATTAAGAGCCTCATCTCCTCCAATAGAACCTCATCTTAACTATCTTAATTACATCTGCAAAGACCCTAGTTCCATATAAGGTCACATTCACAAGTACCGGGAGTTAAGACCTCAATATATATTTTTGGTACACACAATTCAACCCTCAGCACCCACTTTGGATTATTTATTAATACTAGAAACAAATAAAATTGATGTTTGTATATTGATCTTAAATTCTACTACCTTCCTGAACTTGCTTAATAGTGTTGATTACATGTAGTGGATTTCTATTATGGTTTTCTATATACAAGATCATGTAGCCTCCAAAAAGAGATGGTTTCACTTTGTCTTTTTTAGAATTTTTTTGTAAAGCCTTAGAAGTTTTTCTTTTTCTTTTAATTTTAAAGATGTAGGATACAATTAGAATTAGGTAGACAAGTGGCCATCATACAGGTAAAGTTTGGGCCTCCCATTGGTCCCCACTTTGCCAGGTTTGAGATCAGGTTCCCTTACTGATTTGTGTCTCCACTGCCACACCCATCCTGGTTGTATCCTGCTACTGCCAATTCCTTTCTTAAAGTATTATGGTAATTGTTCGAGTCTGCTTATGAGTGAGATATGTGGTACTCTGTTCTTTGTTTCTGTGATAGATCACTGAGTATGATAGGTAAAGTTTGAGCCTCTCTTTGGTTCTCATTTCACCTGGTTTGAAACAGATACCCTTATTGATGTTATGTGCCCCCTTCTCTCCCCTAGACCTATCCCACTTCTGCCAATCCCTTGCTTACTGTATTATGGTAAATGTTCAGGGCCCACTTATGAGTGAGAACATGTGGTATTCAGTTCTTTGTTTCTGTGATAGATCACTGAGTATGATAGACTCTAAATCCTTCTAAGTTGCTGCGAAGTCCATAATTTTTTTCTTCTTTATGGCTGTGTAATATTCCATCATGTGTATATATCACATTTTTTTAATCCAGTCTAGGTTTGATAGGCAGCATGGTGGTTCCATATTTTTTCTATTGTAAATAATGCTGCAATAAACATGTGTGTGCAGGTATCTTTTTTGTAGAATGATTTGAGTTCCTCCGGGTATATTCCCAGAAGGGAGACTGCTGGGTTATTCAGAAGGTCAATTTCTAGTTCTTTTAGGAATTGCCCCACTGGTTTCCATAGAGGTTGCACTAGTTTGCATTCCCACCAACAGTGTAGAAGCATTCCTTTTTCTCCACATCCTTGCCAGCATCTGTTGTTTTCTGTTTTATTAATGATGGCCATTCTTACGGGAGTTAGGTGGCATCTCAATGTGGTTTTAATTTGCATCTCTCTGATCATTAGTGAAGCTGAGCATTTTTTCATGTGTCTGTTGGCTGCTCATATGTCTTCTTTTGAGAAGTGTCTTTTCATATCTTTTGCCCACTTCTTAATGGGGCTGTTTTTGTTGTTGTTGTTGTTTTCCTTTTGGCATGTTTGAGTTCCTTGTAGATCCTGGATTTTAGGCCTTTGTCAGATATGCAGTTGGCAAATATTTTTCCCCATTCTGTGAGCTGTCTCCCCACTCTCTGAATGGTTTCTTTTGCTTTGCAGAAGTTTTTCAGTTTACTGAAGATCCACTTGTCAATCTTACCTCTTATGGTATGGGCTTTTAGGGTTTTGATCAGGAATCAGTTGCCTATTCTGATTTCCATAAGGGTGTCTCCTGCATTTTCTAAGATTCTTAACGATTGAGGTCTTACATTTAGATCTTTGATCCATTTAGAGTTGATTTTTTTGTATGGTGATAGGTAGGAGTCCTGATTCA
Organism: Cephalopachus bancanus; assembly: GCA_027257055.1. Classification (NCBI taxonomy): domain Eukaryota; kingdom Metazoa; phylum Chordata; class Mammalia; order Primates; family Tarsiidae; genus Cephalopachus; species Cephalopachus bancanus. The sequence goes on along the minus strand of JAPVLO010000001.1, from coordinate 12,045,857 downwards.
TTCTTCTGCACATAGCCAGCCCGTTTTCCCAGTGCCATTTTGAATAGGTTCTCCTCTCCCCAGTGGTTGTTGTTGGAGACTTTGTTGAATATGAGTTCATTGAGAAATTGAGGTTTTGCTTCCAGAATCTCTGTCCTGTTCTATTTGTCTTCATGCTGATTCTAGTACCAATACCAGGTTGTTTTGATTATGCTGTGTAATATAGTTTAAAGTCTAAAAGTGTGATACCTTCTACTTTGTTTCTTTTGCTAAGGATTGTTTTGGCTATTCATGGGCTTTCAAGTTTCCATATGAATTTCTGTACTGTTGTTTCCATCATTCTGAGAAGAATGATGCTGGTAATTTAATGGGTATAGAGTTGAATCTGTAGATTGCCTTAGGTAGGATGTACCTCTTAACAATGTTGATTCTCCCAATCCATGAGCGTGGAATACTTTTCCATTTGTTCGCATCATTTTTTGACTTCCTTGAGCACTGTTTTGTAGTTTTCATTGTAAAGGTCTTTCACTTCTTTGTTTAGGAAGAGGTGTTTCTTTTTTTGTGGCTATTGTGAATGGGATTGTGCTTTTTATTTGGTTCACCCCTTGGTCTCAGCATTCAGGCTGCTTAGGATGCAGGCAGCTCAAAATTGGGGAAGATAAAGCAGGTTTTGACCAGTCTCAAGACAGAGAAAATGGTGGTGGCCCATGTATTTTTCTTCTAGTGGGGCTCAGCTTCAGATTTCCTCCTCAGGCTTTCTCCACAGTCCCTGTTGCCCATGCCTGGCCTGTTGCCATAGGTTGTGGTGTGGGCCAAGTGTCAGATGATCTCCTCTGGCTTTTCCAGAGAGATGCCCTGGGGATGGTGGATCCTGCACACACCGGGTGCCAAATTCAGAGCAGCAGCAAATTGTACTCATTTCTGCAGGGGGCCCTGGGTGCTTGCTCCAGGTCTCCCTTCAGTTGGACATTCGCTCACCCACTTGTACACACAAACAGTTGCAGATTAGTTTGTTTGCGCACTCATCCATGCTGAGACTCTCACACTCTGACCAGATTCAATGCCATCTTGCCCCCAATCCACTTTGCCCTTTCTGATCTATATGGTGTGTTATTTTATTTTATTGCCTAATTGCCCTGGATACACTCTCCAATATAATGCTGAAGTTGAGTAGAAGTGACAATAGTAGATATTCTTGTCTTGTTCCTGATCTTAGGGGGGACACTTTCAGTCTTTTATTACTAGGTCTAATGTTAGCTATATTTTGTAAATGCATATTATAAAATTGAGTCAGTTTCCTTCTGCTTGTAGTTTGCTGAGTTTGTTTTTTATTTTTAAATCAAAAAGGAGATAGAGCCTTTAAGGGGGTAATTAAGAAAAAAAATGAGACCATAAAGGTAGGGCTATAGAGGCTGTAATTCCACGGGATTAGTGTCCTTCTAAGAGGAAGAGACACCAGAGATCTCATACTCTTTTATTCTCTCTCTCTCTCTCTCTCTCTCTCTCATAGGGAAATGTTATGTAAAATTACAGCAAGAAAATAGTCAATACAAGTCAAGAAGCAAGCCCTCACCAGAAACTGAATTTGCTGGCACCTTGATTATAGATTTCTATCCTCCAGAACTGTGAGAAAATAAATGTCTGTTGTCTAAGCCAAAGAGTTTGCAGTGTTTTGTCATGGCACCTCAGGCAAACTGATATATATATAGTATTATAATAAGCGATTTTAAAATTTTAAACCAATCTTGCATTCCTGTGATAAAGGTCACTTGGTCATGGCACATAATCCTTTCATATGTTGTTGGGTTCATATGAGTTGTTGAAGATTTTGCACCTATATTTATAAGGGCATCTTGGTCTTTTTGTTGCTGTTGTAATTTCTTTGTCTGGGTTTGGGATCATAGAATGAGTTGTGATGAATTCTTTCCTCTACTTTTTTGGAAAAGCTCATGAAGTGTTGCTGCCAATTTTTCTTTAAAGATTTGGAATAATTCACCAACAAAGGATATGGAATTGGAATTTTCTTTATAGGAAGGATTTTGATTATGAATTCAATGTCTTTACTTGTTACAGGTCTACTCCAATTTTCTATTTTTTTGTTGAATCAGCTTTGGGAGTTTGTATATTTCTATAAATTTTGCCCCATTTGATCTCAAGTATCTAACTTGTCAGAGAGTTTTTCATCATATAGCAGTCCCCCTTACTTATGGTTTTACTTTTCATAGTTCCAGTTACCTGCAATCAACCATATTCTAAATATATTATATGGAAAATTCCAGAAATAAGCAATTAATTGTTTTATTATGAGTTGGGGGGCTCGCTGTCATCCAATCTGGAGTGCAGTGGCACAATCACAGATCACTGCAGCCTCAATCTCCTAGGCTCAGGAGATCCTTCGATACCTCAGCGTCCCAAGTAGTTGGGACTACAAGTACTCATCACTACACCTGGCAATTTAAAAAATTTTTTGTAGCGATGAGGATTTGCTGTGTGGCCTAGGCTGGTCTTGAACTTCTGAGCTCAATCAATCCTCCTGCCTTAGCCTCCCAAAGTATTGAGATTACAAACATGAGTCACTGTGCCCTAATCTCGTTCATAAATATTAAATTGCACTGTGTTCTGATAAAATCTCACACCATCCCACTTCATCTTGCTGGAGATGTGAATCATTCCTTTGTCTGAACATTCATCCTGCGCATGACACCCCCACATCAGTCACTTAGTAGCCGTCTTGATTATCAGATTATTCTATCATCTAACCATGATCGTCATCATGGCTTAATGATGTGGGATCGCCTAGAGCAGATGAGTTTCCTTCTGGCATATCACCAGAAGGTCTGTATAGCCTAACACTATGACACAGTGCCCAAGTCATTCCTCTCACTTTATCTCATCATGCAGGCATTTTATCATCTCAGATTATCACAAAAAGAAGAATATGTTCAGTACAATAAGACATTTTGAGAAAGAGACCATATTCACATAGTTTTTGTTACAGTACATTGCTATGATTATTCTATTTTATTATAAATGTTGGTTAATCTTTTACTACATCTAACTTATAAATTAAACATAATCATGTTACATAAGTATGTATAGTTAAAAAAACATGATATATATAGGGTCCAATACTATCTGCAGTTTCAGATATCCACTAGGGATCTTGGAATGTATCCCTCACAGATGAAAGGACAACTGTATTTTCTGAAATTATTTTTATTTCAGTAATAATGTCCCTTCCATTTCTGATATTATTAACATAATTCTCCTCTCTCTCCTCTCTCTCTCTCTCTCTCTCTCTCTCTCTCTCTCTCTCTCTCTGTCTGTCTTTGGGGGAGGACAGAGTTATAGCATTTCATCAGTCTAATAAAAGGCTTTTTAATTTTATCAGTCTTTCCAAAGAGCCAATCTTTGGTTTAGTTTATTTTATCCACTGCTTTATTATTCTCTATTTCATCAATTTCAATACTAATATTTTCTTTCTGCTTGCTTTGGGTTTAATTTGCTCTTCTTTCTCAGTGTCTCAAGGTAGAATATTAGGCTATCAAATAATTTTTAAAAACATGGTGTTTTACAGTTGCAAATTTCACACTAAACTGTATACCTAAGTTGTTAGCTGCATACTAAGTTCTAGGATGTTGTTTGCTTATTTTCATTTATCTCAACGTATATTCTAATTTCTTTGTGATTTCTTCTTTGAACCTGTTGGTTATTTAGCAGTATATTCTTTACACAGATTTGTAAACTTTTAAAACTTCTGTTATTGAATTCTGATTGCATCCCACTCTTCTTGATGAACATATTTTTTTAATCTCTGTAACTTTGAATTTTTTGAGATTTTTTTTTGACCTAGTAACAGTATCTTGGGAGATGTTCCATGTGCACTTGAAAAGAATGTGTATTCTGCTATCTTTTATTTGGAATATTCCATATGGGTGTAAAGAGAATTTAATTTATAGTATTGTTTAAGTTTTATATTTCAAAAATATAAAACTTGATAATTTTTGCCAGTTTTCTCCATTTATTGTTAAATGTGTGGTATTGAAATCTACATTTTGAATTACCTACATTTTCCCATCACTTCTGTCAGTTTTCAGTTTTTGTATTTTAGGGCTCTATGGCTAGGTACATATATGTCTAAAATTGTTATATCGTCTTGATGGATTGACCCTTTATCATTATGAAATGACTTTATGTTAGGTAACATTTTAGTTTTAAAATCTATTCTGGGCTGTGGGTTTGGTGGCTCAGTCTGTAATCCCAGCATTTTGGGAGGCCGAGGCGAGTCGATTGCCTGAGCCTGCGGGTTAGAGACCGGCCCTAGCAACTTGGCAAGACCTTGTCTCTGCAATAAATCAAAAAAATGGTCCAGGCATGGTAGCACGCACCTGTAGTTCCAGCTACTTGGTAGGCTGAGACGGGAAGATCATAGGATCCTGCAGGTTGACGCTGGGGTGGCCGTGAGTGTATCACTGCATTCCAGCCTGGGTGTCAATGGAGTGAGACTCTGGCTTAAAAAAAAAAAATCAATTCTGCCTGTCTTCATTTCATATTGGAACTATAAGACATTATTTAAAAATTAGTGGTTTAAGGCATCAATTTATTATCGTACTATTCTGCAGCCAGGAGTCCAAAATCAGTTTCATTGGCTAAAATCAACGTGTTGATAGGACTGCTTCCCCTGAAGGTTCTGAGGGGAGAATCAGTTTTCTTGCCTCTTGTAAACTTCTAGTACCTTTCTGCATTCCTTTGTTTGTGACTCTTTCCTCATATCACTACAACCTTTTGCTTCCATTGTCATATCTCCTATTAATTATGTTGATACATGCCTCCCTCATAAGAATTATTATGATGACATCAAGCTCACTTGATAATCCAGGATAATCTCCCCAGCACCTTTGGGAACTTTTGCCACCCTATCATAGGGTCTGATAGGCTCAGTATAGTCACTTCAGTATTCTTATAGTTACTGTTTACTTGGTGAGTCATCTACCATCCTTTTACTTTCAACCTACTCATTTCTTTGAATTTAAAGTGTATCTCTTCTGGAGAGTGTATGGTTGAATCCTGTTGGTAGTCCCCTCCAATTGATTGTCAGCAATCAGCAATCTATGTCTTTAAACCACACTGTTTAATTCATTTATATTTAATGTTATTGGTATAGTCATATTGATATCTGCCATTACTGTTTTTGTTGCTTATTTATTTTAGAATTGCATGTGAGGATCTGCTACATAAGTATATAGTGTGAAGGCAAGGTTTGATCTGACGAGCCCTCCCTCCCTCAGTGGTGGGGATGGTACCCCATGGGTGGTTGGGAGTCACTTAAGTCCTCTCCCTCCTTTCCTCCTTTAGCACTGCCCAGCTTCTCTCATTCCATCCTTGTGCCCATGTGCCCAATATTTAGGGTCCACATATGAGTGGAAACATGTCATATTCCGATTTTTGTTTCCGTGATAGTTCACTTAGAATGATGGTCTCCAGCTGTATCTATCTTGCTGCAAAGAGTATGATTGTGTTCTTTATGACTGCATAATATTCCATACTGTATATGTGTCACATTTTCTTTATCCAGTCCACCTTCAGTGGACATCTGGGTTGGTTCCATGTTTTTGATATGGAGGATAGTACTGCAATAAACATACACACATTCAAATGCCTTTTTCTGTAGTGCTGTCTTTCCCTTGGCTAGGATGGCAGAGGCTCACAAGAGCTTTTCCTGTTCACTTACGGATTCCTTCTTCAAGAGTGTTTTCCAGATCTCTTGTCAGATTGCTTCTGGGGATGGTTGGGGCTTGGAGCTGTTGGTCTCTGTGTTCCCAGGGAGACTGGCCTTTAAACGCCAGCCTGGGTTTCCAAGCTGGCCCCCAAAGCACCAGGCTCGCTCCTCCTGTTCAGACTTTTTGCTGAGAGTGGCAGTAATTTGCTGTCTTCAGTTAGCCAACTTGGGCCTCCCCTCCGTTCCCTATCTTTATCATTGCCTCATTTTTGTTTCCTATATGCCTCATACTTTTTTCCTCTATTCATCCTTTACTGCTTTAGTTTGCATTAAGTAAAATTTTTTTAGCATAACATTGAATTCTTTTAATAATTTTTTTACTATATATTTTAAGTTATTTTCTTATTGGTTGCTCCAACATTTACCATACTTACCATAGGTTATCAGCACCTATTTCAAACTTCTACTAACTTAACTCCAGTGAGATAAATAATTGCAACTTGGCCAGGGTCGGTGGTTCAGCCTGTCATCCCAGGACTTTGAGAAGTCAAGGCGAGTGGATTGCCTGAGCCCAAGCGTTCAAGACCAGCCAGGGAAACTTGGCAAGACCTGGACTCTACAATAAATCAAAAATTAGCCCGGTGTGGTAGCGTGCGCCTGTGGTTCCAACTACTTGGAAGGTTGAGGCGGAAGGATTGCCGGAGCCCAGCAGGTCGACGCTGGAGTGGCTGTTAGCGTGCCACTGCACCCCAGCCTGGGCAAGGGTGTGAGGCTCCAACTCAAAAAAATAAATAAATAATAAATAAATGTAACTTATATATAGTCCTTTTCTTTCTTCCCCCTTTCCTGAAGTATTATTGTTGTTTTTTATTTTTTTTATTTTTTTTTTTTTTTTGAGTTGGAGTCTCACTCTGTCGCCCAGACTGGAGTGCAGTGGCCGCTCCCGGCCACCGCAGCCTCGACCTGCTGGGCTCCGGCAATCCTTCCGCCTCAGCCTTCCAAGTAGCCGGAATTACAGGCGCACGCTACCACGCCCAGCTGATTTTTTTTTTTTTTTTTTTTTGTAGAGATGAGGTCTTGCTGCCCAGGCGGGTCTCGAACCCACGGGCTCAGGCAATCCACTCACCTCAGCCTCCCAAAGGCGGGGGATTACAGGCTGAGCCACCGAGCCCGGCTCAGTATTATTGTTATACATATAAATATCCATATATGCTATAAAACCCAAACAAATTCTTATTATACATAATAAATTATGATATATAATTTTACATCTAGTAATTAGAGGAGAAAGCAACAAAGCTAGTATTTATTTATAAAGTGTGCTATATTAAGCTCCTTAGCATTGTAGGTTAGTCAGCTGTTAGCTTATTGAGGTTCCCTTGAACATGACGAGTTGCTCTTCTCTTGCTGCTTTTGACATTGTTTCTGTCTTTGTCTTGAGGCATTTTTTCTATGATGGTTCTAGGTCTGGGTCACTTTGTGCTTATCCTACTTGGAGTTCCTTAATCTTAGATGTATGGAATGATATTTTTCAAAAAAAATTTTAGTAAGTTTTCAGCCACTGTTTCTTTGAATAGTTTTTCTGCTCTTTCTTCTCCTCATCTTTCTGGTACTATCATTATGAGGCCTATGTCGGTGCAATTCACTCAGGGTCTGTTCATTTTTCTTCATTTCTTTTTTCCTCTCTGTGTATTTCAAGTGACATAGTCTTTATCCATCTACCTCCTAATGTGCTGATGCTCCTGCCAGCTTGGGTCTACAGTTAAGCCTGTCTAGTGAATTTTGCATTTCAGTTATTGTGCATTTCATCTCCAGAATTTTCATCTAGTTAATTTTTAAAAAATAATTTCTACCTCTTTTGATATTCTCCATTTGATGAGATAAAAACTTTTTTTTTAAGGAAATTATTCAATGCTATAGTCATCTTCCAAGTGTTGACTTGGTTCTAGAATTTGACTGCTAGATAAATCCCGTAGGAGCTTACTCAGCCATACTGGAAGCCGACCCTGAATATTTTAGTATGAACAACATATGTATCAACATTTTTCCTGAATGATCTATATTTTCAGTTTCCATACAATACACACATACATATACCATTTTATTGTAATTTTAGTAATAAATGTACTTATAAAATCTTTTTAAAAGTGTGCTGCCCATGATTAGATAATCTGGGGAAAAGTTATTAATATGTTTACTTTATTTTTATTGTATCTACATAATCATATTCCATGTGTAATCCATGTCAATAATATGGTTTGTGCTTTAATTCTTAGAACAGTGTTATAATTAAAATTGGGCCTATAAATCCAAGTTAGATCCAACAAAATTGACAATGCCTATACTAATACTACAATTGGTGGCCTGTGAACCGTTTACCAATTTCATGGTCAATTAACAAGCGAAAACAAGAGTTTATGTAGTTCTTTCATAAGTGAGGCCACAGCTTCTCAATAGAGCCAAGACATGTACTTAAACACTGTTTAATACTTGCACAATGATTATGCAAATACAAATGGTTTATATTTTAGATTAGCTATCCCCCTTAAAAAATGGAACATAAATAATTAAATAATGCAATATACATACACCAAATATGAGATAGAATTTGCATATAAAAAATTTAATTAGCCCTCTCTACTAAGCAAAAAGCTTCTATTTTCTTCTGTTAATGGAAAAGCAAAAGTATAAAATATTATTAGTCACCTACTCCAATAACCTTGATTAAAATAAACAAAATGTCATGTAAGGTAACCTTCAATGATTGCATTTTAATTAGAAAAATGATTATTTCAATGATATGTTTGTGTTTTAATGGTACACATAACTGTCACTTTAACTGGGCTATGACCCTCATGGTCACCTTAACTTTAACACCTAGATTAACTGCGAACTGCATACTGCAGCCTTTGCAAGCTTTTGGGGTGGCACAGTGATAGAATCTACTAAAAGTTCTAGAGTTTTCTGCTCCTGGATAAAGTGACTCTGGAATGCAAAGGTATTTACAAGGGGGAACTCAGAAAAACCTGGAATTATCTTTTGGAGGGCAGGTCCCTATAGTAAAGATTTCCCCTGCTAGGTAAGTGTTCTAGGTAAGTGCATCGGTTTGCATCTGGAAGTTTTGAGAAGGCTGCACAATTTACGAAAATAATGTCCTGAGCTGTGGCAAACAGGTGACTGTTCTACCACCAAGACAATGCACCTGCCCACACCATGCTGAGTGTTCAGCAGTTTTTGACCAAAAACTGCATGACCCCTATGCCCCACCCTCCCTATTCATCCAGTCTCCCAGGGAGAGACTTTTTTTTTGTTTTCCCAGATGAAAAAAAGTCCTCAGAGGGAAATGTTTTGCCCATGTGGAAGGGGTGAAACAAAAAAAAAAAAAGCAGAAGCACTAAAAGGCATCAAAATGCATGAGTTTAAAATCTGTTTTGAGCAGTGGAAAAAGCATCTTGAAAGGCGTATTGCATCAAACGAAGAGTACTTCGAAAGTGACTGAAGTTTAAACATGCAAGAATAAATACACAATTTTTTATAAGTAAATTCTGGGAGTTTTATCAACATTTCCCATCAATGTCATCATACAGTGGAGCTTTTCCTACATACTAGGGATTTATTCGTTCATTAAATGCTTACCAGCTATACGTGCAAAGCCTGAGTCTCTCCACGGAGGAGAGATAATTGTGCCTACCTTCATAAAATGTTTAACCCAGTGGGTGAAACTACTCACTTGGTGTCTGTGTGCCTGTAATTCAAGATACTGTTGACTAAGTGGCAGGAATTCAAATAATAGGTCATGGTGAAACTGACCTATAGAGATAAAGGCCTTTAACAATACTAAATCAGCTTTCATTCATCTCCAGGTCCACTTTTGAGTAAGAATTACAATTGTTTACCGTCCTGCTCCATTTGGGCAGCTATTACAGATACCACAGACTGGGTGATGTAAACAACAGAACTTTCTCTCTCACATTTCTGAAAGTTAGGAAGTCTAGGGTCAAGGCCCCACAGATGCCACGTCTGATAAGGACACTCTTCCTGATTTCTACTTGTATCCTTACATGGCAGAGTGGTAGGGATAGCTCTCTTGCTCTAATGAGGGGACCCATCCCATCACGAGGTTCCACCCTCATAACTTAATTACCTCCCAAGGCCCTATCTCCTAATATTATTACATTGGGGATTAGATCTCACATATGAATTTTTTAGGGGGACACATTCAGCCCATATTGTTTACTGACTGGCTCCTGAGAGTTTGCACTCCTCTCTGCCTCTCCTTTAACTCAGCCTGCCCTGTCTGCAGGCATGCATGAGCTCTGCATAGAGAAGTCTTGAAGTCACTTATATCTCAAGAAGTATGTCCTGGAAAGAAAGGTCAAGAAAAATGCCAATGTGTCACATTAATTCAGCTGTCTGTGGCATCGTATTTGTTTGAAAGATTATGATAGACACGGTAAATTTTTAAAAAAGGGAATCATGGCCTGGGGTGCAATGGCTCACACCTGTAATCCCAGCACTTTGGGAGGCAGAGGCTAGATTGCCTGAGACCAGGAATTTGAGACCAGCTTGAGCAACATAGCGAGAACTCCTCTTCACAATAAAAACAAACAAACAAACAAACAAAAAACTTGGGAATAGTGGTGCAAGCTTGTAGTTCCAGCAACTTGTAAGGATGAAGTGGAATGATCGTGTGAGCCCAGCAGGTCAAGGCTGCAGTAACCATGAGTGTGCCACTGCACTCCAGCCTGGGCAACAGAGCGAGACTCTGACTCAAAGTGAATAAACAGGAATCATGAGTACAGGGTAAAAAAAAAGAATGGAAAGAAATTCAAACTCGGATACAATCACTATCACATGTAGATGACACATGACAAAGAGTTCTCTGGCCTTTCATGAATGTGCCCTGCTAATGTTCTGATTCTGTTGTCTTCTCCAATGTCAGTTCTACTGGTTACTGCTAGGCTTGGTGATCTCCAGTGAGTTCCTGTTACTCATCCACCATTTTCGCCCTTTGCTCCTGTGCATATTTACATCTTGTTCTCCTTCTTCTGTTCACCTTAAGCTAGATCCCTCAAGCAGAATATGGCCTGCATAATTACTACATAATTATTGCCCCTTTTGTTTTCTGAAGAGTGACTTAACCCCATGGGTAACTTCCAACAACTCTACTTTAATTATTGGCTTGCTAAGTGTGTGTGTGTTTAACTTCCAGGTTTGTTGCTATTCTAGGTCTAAACCCTTGAGAAATATAAAGTTTTTCAGTAACGGCCTTTGTGTTTCTTAATGGAAATATTTGCACTAACTTCAGATCAGCACATTCTATAGAGAAAATATACTAATACTACAAGGTGCTTAGCACTGTGTTGTTATGTAGGAGGAAAGAACCATGACTTCCCTGTCAGATCCTGGTTTGTTGCAGGAGCAAGACAGAAAACGAGAGACAGCATGTAACAAGGAACTGAATTGTGGAATCAAGTTTCACCATACAAAATGCTTTAAATGTCATGGGTGTTCAGAAAGGAGATAAAACCATTGCTAGAGCTAAAATGAATTTGGGCCAGGTTCTGGAGCTTGGGGAGGGGGGATCAAATTTAGAGGTTAAAGCACCAGGCACAAATAAATGTTCAGGAGAGGAATAAGTTTGCTTCATGAGAGAGGAAGAACAGATATCTTTAACAACTTTGGTTAACTTTGGGTTTTGAAGGCCGCTGTAGGCCAAGAAGTCTGACTTTGACCTACTGAGAAATGCAGTCACTGAAAATCTAAGGAACAGCATGGAGTTATTTTTGACAAGTTAGGAAGAGCAGGGGCAGTGGTCCAGGAGTGGAATCAGTGAAGTTAGAAACCTATTCATAGAGTATTCAGCTATTAAGAAAAAAAATGACAAAAAGAACAATACTTTGAACATAATCACTCGATAAAAAGTGTTGACTATTATAAAATAATTTCAAGGACTGGTATGGTAGCAGTGGAAATGCTGAGAAAATAAATCTTACTGGTAAAGGGTAAGTTTCAAAAGCATCAAGAATTACTTTTTCCCAGATTTTTTGCAAGGATAAGTCTTATGAGGTTAACTGCTAGATTCTCCTGCAGGAACACACATTTAAGCACTTTGAAGAAAATGTAGTTTATTATATATAGTACTTCCAGTTTTCTATTCACAGCCAATTCTTTGAGAGCCCTGAAGAAATGATGCACTTGTAATTCCATTTCAACATTTCAGATCTATTCCAACATGAATTAAAATGTTCAAATAGTTTCATTTGAACAATTGAAACAATTGGTTTGTGAAGGGCCCTATAGACCATGAAGTCTGACTTTGGCCTACTTATACAATGGGACTACAAATTACTCAAAGGTTTGTTGCAAGGACTTAATACATTAACACATGCAACACCTCTAGCCAGATCAAATTGTTCACGCCTTTTAGGATGTTACAATATAGAGAGTGAGCTGGAGAGTGAAATGGGAATGTGAAAAAACTTATCTTTTAAAAATGAGAAATAGTGATCTAAAAACGACTTCACCCTGAGATTCAGGTTGGCAGTCTCTAAGGGAGGGACATAAGAGATCCTACTTCCCACAAGATCTACCCATGGAAAGATGGGCCCCAATTAATTTAAATTAATTCTTCATCTGCAGTTCAGGGGACCCTTTGAGGTTCATGACACACTTTCTATCATCCAATTCATTATGACGCTATTCAAGGAGGCTATCGTCCCCCATGGTCGAGTAAATTTCAAGACACTTTTAATCATCAAAAACCACTATTTCAAATACGAGTGAAATAAAACAAGTAACAGAATTTTTTTGAAAAGGCACTTTATGAAATCTGAAGGCAACATGACTATGAATAACACATATCTATGCATTCCTAGATTTATTTAACTAAAGAAATGCACTGTGATCCATTCAGTCACCAGTAGTTCATATTTTAAAAATGGCTTTAATAATAGCCTAATTAAAAGTAGGAGGTAATACTCTTGGGGGGAAGGAAATATAAATCTAACCTCTATTTTTATTCATATCATTAGGAAAAAATTCATTAATTTCAGTGCAAATTCAGGAATTTTATTTAAGAATTAATGAAACTTTAATGCCCTACCATAAAATTTAGACTTACAATTTTTTTAAAAAAGAATAAATACATACTATCTGAAGACATTAAATGTTTAATGTACCAATTTATTGCATGTCAGTACAGAAAAATAGAAAGTATATTTTAAAGGAAATTTACTGTTAAAAACAAATGTAAATGTCTGCTTGCCATGGTTAGCACACAATGTACTTACTGCAACATTCAAATTTGAGTTATAAAATTTTATTACTGCTTCAAATAAAATATGGCAAATAACAAAAATATGATTTACATTATGAAATGGGATTTGCTTATTTTATCCTGAACATACTTGAATATATCGAAACAACTTCAATTCTCCATATATGCTGTACTGACAGAAATCATTAAATTATGTTAAACACACTCACCTGTTACATATGTATATATGGCACTTTTGTAAGAAAGTGTATCATACATAGTCTTATTTTTAAACTACATTTTAAAGATACAAAATATAAATGGAGGTATATTTGTGCCATTTGGAAAAACGTGTTGTCTAGTATTAGGATGACTGCATTTATTTTGCCATACAAATGAACATATTTCTGATTAGCTAAAATGATGTGTATACATGGTAATAAGAATAAACAGAAGTGCATTTAGTTTTCTACATATCAATTTAAAAAATAAATGTCTGTGCTCTATCATTTCCATCTTTACCTGAGTAATATGAAAATACACAATTTATTTAAATAATCTAAAAGGGTCATTTATGATTAATTTTACCTTTCACAGTAAGATATGAGGGGGAACGGGACTCAAAAAATCCCAGTATTTTATCTTAAAAATTGTGTATTTAACTTCAGTTACCTTCATAGTACTCTCTGTCTGATGCAACATAGCTATTGAGACACTTTGTCCACTACTCAAAAGTTTTGGAACTCATTAATTTTGATGTCTTTTAGTGCTTCTGTCTTTTTGTTTCACCTCTTCCACATAGGCAAAACGTTTCCCTCTGAGGACTTTTATCATCCGGGGACAAAAAGAAAAGTCACTCGGGGTGGGATCAGGTGAATCGGGAGGGTGGGGCATGGAGTCTGCTGTTTTTGGTCAGAAACTGCGGGACACTCAACGCGGTGGGAGCAGGTGCCTTGTGGTGGAACCAGTCACCTGTTTGCCACAACATGGGATGTTTCTTCCGCAAATCAAGACACAACCTTTTCAAAACTTCCAGATAAAAACCAATGGGTTCCTAGAACACTTATCTAGTGGGGGAAGCCTGTACTACACAAGGCCTGCCCTCTAAGATAACTCATTTTTGTTTTTTTGGTGGGGTCCTCCCTCGTGTCTATAAGTATCAAACATAACAGGAAAAAGGGAGAGGAAAAGATGAGTGGAAGATTTCACTATGTCATGATCTAAACTAAAAAGTGACTTCTGTGAAAACCTTTTTAAAAGTTTACTTAATTTACACCACCCTCAAGGAGGCAAGGGTCTCCTTAGCATAAACTACTCTTAAGCTGTCTGAACTTGCAAGATAATTCATATAAAATTGAGTATGACCTTCATTCATGAATCCCCCCAGACCTATTTCCATCCAAGTCAAGATGCACAAACATAAGAAATGAATACATAAGCATCAAATAAATGTGTATGCATCCTCAAAGTATTACAATCACTCCAGTGATACATCACCACTACTATACTCTGTAATCATCAAATGTCTGCAGCTCATCTTAAAATAAATTTAAGTTGCTCTGGAACAAAATTCAGAACACTGTTTTTGTGAAAATATCAGTTTTACAGTCAAAATCATATTTGCAAAGACACAGGGTGGTCGCAATGTCAAGTGCCTCATCTGTCAGAAATGCTTGGCATTCGAACATTTCATTTTGCACTGTTTTCTTTTCACCAATTTCATCGGTTACTTATTTCCTATAGCTAAACTTAAGAACTGTGTCACATTTTCCTTTCTAGTTGTCTCTAGCCTATTCTTATTCTTCTACCTGCCACAAATTATCTCTTATTTTTGCTGTCTTTTTATAACTTTTTAACACCAGTACTCCCCCCCACACACTAATAATCCCCCTTAAAATACCAGATTTGGAATTTTATTCTCAATGAATTATATCTTGCCATATGTGTGGGCATTCTAGGATTCCCAACTTTACGGTAGCTTCGTAACTTAAAATTCACAAATGTTCTTGTCTAAATCAGTCAGAACTACTACACAAGATGGATACATACACTTCCCATTCTCACTAAGCAACGGGCCCAAAGAGGATTCCCAAAGAGGATTCCTGAAATCACGTTTTACTAAGACCGATGGCTTTCGGCCGCAAGATTAGAAGTTCTCAAAAATGATGTCATGAGCTTCAAGAAGCCTTGATGATAAGAGTTTGTTTTCCAACTCCTGCCCATTCAAAGAAACGGTCTCAAACACAGAGGCTAGTGAAGGTGACCAACCCTAGGCACAGCCTCTGCCCTGATGCAGAAAGCAAGGTCTTCAACCCTAAGTAAGAAGTGAAGGAAGCAGGTACACAAGTAAGTACTCTACAGTTTTTGAAGTCCTAGCTTAAAAACAAAAAAGTTTATAAACCAGGAGTATCAAAACAAAAAGTAGCATAAAAGCAAAATACTGATGAATTTTTAGACTTCACCAGCATATTTACAACTAAACTAGATCTATACCTTCATAGTAAACTAAATGACTCCATTAAAACATAAAGTACTCTGTAAACTTTAAATGATACAAGTATAAGGTGTGCCATGTAAGCTCATATCTAAATATACATTCTGTTGTATTTTTAAATATATTGATATTTAGAATAGTCATTCTACATAGCAACAACTGACAAGATGAAAAGTAGCCTTTAATTGTGGTGAACTTATACATACAAAATACACCTTCTATGATACGCATTACCAACTCGTTTTAAAAAGCAAGATTTTTTTACAATTAATAATTTATAGAAAAACACTGTTCTTTCGAAATCATACTTGCTATAATGTATTTTTTTCTAAATACTGGCATAAAGCGAATGATAAGAATGCTATTTGGCAAAAGTATTTGTAGCCCTATCTCCATGAAAAGAGTTTTAAATTAAGGTCAAGATTACTGATTATTTCTCTGCTCTACTTACTTGCAGAAAGCTAATAAATATAGCTAAAATATTCAAAATATTGTATGTTAAAGCTGACATATTATACAGAGCTGAACTACATCTATTTTTTGAGGACTGCTTAAACAACAACTTGGCACAATTATGCCTCATAGCTTATATTTTTATTAAGGTAAATCCTGCAAGTTTCAAGGGGATTTTTTTTTCCCAAGATTTTCTTGCTCTTCTATATGTCTAAATACTACTTCCCACCTACAGCCATTTAATTGTTAAATGGGGTAATAGGTTTTGTGGTAAAAAGTTTCAGAATTCTTTCATTCCCACATTCCTACATGTAAAAAATTTTAAATAAATAAATAAGGCTTCCTAAATTGTCTTTTGATGTAGGAGTTCTATTTCACAACAACTGGATCACTAAACCAAGAACATAGTTTTTTGGCTTTTGTTTTTGTAACTTTTATTTTCAAAAAGATATCCTGTCTTTGGTGGGATAGATGTAACTAGGTACTGGGATTTAATTGTGAGAATTTTTGTAAAACAATATGTACAATCATGTAATGATAAGACTCCCTAATTTAATTTTTAAAAAAATTTTTTTTTGAGTTAGCGTCTCACTCTGTCGCCCAGACTGGAGTGTAGTGGCCGCTCCCGGCCACCGCAGCCTCGACCTGCTGGGCTCCAGCGATCCTTCCGCCTCAGCCTTCCAAGTAGCTGGAACTACCGGCACGCGCTCCCACACCCGGCGAATTTTTGATTTATTGTAGAGATGAGGTCTCGCCAAGTTGCCCAGGCGGGTCTCGAACCTGCGGGCTCAGGCAATCCACTTACCTCAGCCTCCCAAAGGCACGGGATTACAGGCTGAGCCACTGAGCCCGGCTCCTAATTTAATTCTTAAGCAGTTCTAATCTCCACTAGACTGCTATTAGTGGTTCCGCTGTAGGCTTACAAAATTGACAGAAGCTAAAATTCTCTTTGCCACCAAAATTACAAATGTTAAAAAGTTCAAATATGCACATCAAAGCTGCAGTAAAATTCTAAATCTCTATTTTTACATGCCATGATCCAGACTGTACCTAACAAAAACACGGTACATCTATATTGGAAAACAGAGTCCCATTTATTTGTAAGAAAAAGCTGGATCTCAGCATTCACCAGAGCAAAATTCAATGGCAACCTGCACATAGGCTTCAATTTCACTTCTTGCCAAAAACAAAATATAGAGTTTACATAAAAATAGATATAACGCAGGTAACCATATACATTAGTATATGACCAGTGTTATTTACATTTAAAATGTTGCATTGCATAATTCAAGGAATAAAATACCATCATGCATTTCATTTTAATTTTTAAGGTGAAAAATGCAGTTACAGAACTAAGTTTGTTTACTATGATTGTCCCAATATTTACTTAAGAAAAAATATCCAAAGACTTCTTGTTTACACATCTCCTTCCACGACCCAGCTATTAATTTTTGTAACACAGATATCACTTTAGAAACAAGAAACTTTTGAATAATCTCTATTATACTGACATATTAAACTAAAGATATGAATACAGAATCACATTGAAAATTTTGATGAAAATGTATGAAATAATCCCAATAATTATAGTTCTTCAAATGTAAAAAATTATTCGGATCATCATAAAAGAGCAATGAAGTCCTGTCAATGTTTAATGTAACTCTTTAGACAAGTACAGACATAACATACTTCTAAAGTAACATTCTTTATCATTCTGCACAAATTAAAATATAATGCATTAATCAAAAAGGGAAGAATTATATAATTGTTACATTAGATGACGTTTTTGTCATTTCTTCAGGAGAATGACTCTTTATGACTTCTTTGATGAATTGTTCAAGTGCAGTGAAGTAGCCTTGGCACTGCCACGTATCATTGTGAGTCCCATCTGGAAAAATGGCTAATCTCTTAGTCCGAGATGGGGAGAGTTCATACAGCTGCTTCATCATCACAGGTGGAATTAATTGGTCAGAGAGTCCAGAGATGAAAAGAGAAGGCATTCTGCACTGAGAGATTTTCCTGTAGGACAAAAATTTATTTTTGTAGCACCATAAAGGAAGGTAACGCATTGGGAAAAATGAAAATAAAGTGCTGGCCATATGTGGTATGCTTAAAAACGTGTTCTCCACCATAATGGCTGAAATCCTATGTGAATTTTCAGAAGCCAAATGAATAGCCACTGCTCCTCCCAAGGAGCGGCCAAAAAGAAAAATTTTTGTTTTATCAAGGTCAGGTCTAGTCATCACGTAGTCTAACACGGCTTCAGAATCCAGGTAGAGTCCTTCTTCACTTGCTTCTCCTTCGCTTTTTCCATAGCCTCGGTAATCAACCAGCAAAAGGTTCACTTTGAGGTTCACCAACATAAGCAATGCATTTGGTAACCTGTGACCTATGTTGCCTGCATTCCCGTGAAAATAAATTATAGTTGGGGAATAGGGTGAATTGTCTCCAGTGTATCGAATCAAAATAAGATTCAGACGTATTCCATCTTTGGTTCTGATGAAAATGTTTTCATGTGGAATACCAGTGGGCATGGGAACATAAAGGCGTGAAGAGGATGGCTGTTCTGGAAAATAAAGCAACACATCCTGGAATTTATACAGAATACCTGCTATTGATATGAATATTAACAAAAGTAAGATAATGCCTCCATACAGATGAAAAGTCACTATTAAAGGTAAAAGAGAAATACGGCAGAGAGCCCAAGACCATGACGCTAAGGCTATTAGCCATCTTTCAACAAAGTTCCACAGCATCCAGGACTTTTCCATTGTTGCTCTCCGTAAGAATCCTAAAAAGAGAGAGAGAGAGAGAGAGAATGTCAATACTTCAACATATATCTGCTATTTTAACAGTAAGATCCATGGGATAATAAACTATGGCACTAGGACTCGTTTTATTGTTAAATGTGGTAATGGGTTCAATCTATCCACAAAACTGACTGCTATAATTCCCGTCTCTTCTGTTCTCAATAGTCTCTTTCTATCGTATGCCTCCACTGTCCTATTTGTGAAACACTAATATTTATCACATTGTATTCATTGTTTTTTAAAAGCATTTGTTTACTGCCAGGTACCCTCATTCATATGTTCTCACTGATTTGACAGAAAAATAAGTTGATGCTACATTCTAATTTTTTTTTAAATGAAGGCTCAGGAGCATAAGTGGACTGGCTATCACCCCAGTTCCCCAGGTAGAGCAGGAGGCAAACAAGCTCATGTCCAGAGCCCAGGATACACTACGAGAGCTACTTATGTCATGCCAAGGACAAGCCATGTGAGGAGGTGGTCAACGGATTCTAACCCCATGTGAGGAGGTGGTCAACGGATTCTAACCAAGTGAGAACCATCCAGTGTAAATTATAGTAAATTATAACTAGACAAACTAGGGTAAGAATGAAAACATCTCCCAGCGACTTAAAAGTTTTCACACTCAACTTAAACTATTTAAATTAACTACTACATTCTAAAACTATATCAATTTTGAGAAAACGTTTAATGTCTTTCATGTCTAATTAAAAATAAATTTTAGATTGCTAATGTCATGAGATATGTAGTATCTTGTATTTAATTTTTATTGAGATTTCATACCGTGGGGTCAACACACTGCTAAAATGTATTCATGTGGTAATAAATGCTTAAGGGATAAGTATAAAACAACACACAAATATTATGAGAAACAAAAAATGAAAGCACAATGACTCACTAGAGGAAAGTTTTTTTAAAAGATTACTGAAAAATATAACTGATATAAAAAAATAAAAAAGAGAAATTATTAAAAGACAATTTTCTTTGCTATCAAATCAAAAGGTTTATACATGTTTTCCTAAAAATGCAAAATATCAGATATGTTACAAGTTTTCTTATGTATTACAGAATTCACCTACTTATGCTTATTTATCAAATTTTAGTATCAAACTTCCTTTACCCGTGAACCAAACAACCATAATGAAGTTATTCCTAACTTTAACAATTGCTAATTTACTTTTTAAGTTTTAGTGTATGCCATAAGTTAACACACCTCAAAGTAGATTTAAACACCAAAAAATAATAACAAAACCAGCTTAAATTAGATGAGTTATAAAAACAATGAAATAGAAAATTTAACAAATTTTATTTTTCACTATTATTTAACTAAACATAGATTCCCATATTTGAATTCTTATTCAAATGGTTCTTTTTGAACACAAACAGCATTTTTTCCTGGCTTCTCAGGATCAACACTGCCACCAAGTGGTAGTGAGTTTTATCACTAAGCAGTACATGCAACTTAGAGACTCATGTATGCAAAGTAAATAAAAATCCAACACAGTATAAGTGACATCTGACACAGCGGTATTAAACCTGGCCAAAAACCAGCTTTTAAAAAGTTTTGGTATAGAGTCCAAATACTAGGCCTATTACACTGAATTATTTCATTGTTTTATAATCAACTGTTTATGTTTCCTTAAGAGCTCAAATTATAGATGTCAACAACATATCTGGTCACTTAAATTTTTCATGTAATGCCCACTTTATTTTATTTTAAGTACAAGTGATATCTGAATGATTTTAGTTTGCGCCCAGCTGTACTGGATAAACTTGAAAACAAACTGGTATTAGCTTTATACATCAAAATAACAATTTTAATTTCTGTGTAATAATTAGGTTTAACAAGGTCTGGGATCTAATACATATTATACTATCTCTATATTGCTAGTGTACATTAACAATGTATATTATTAACATATAACATATATAATACATAGAAGAGCACTACAATATTTGGTAAGGTACTATTTAAGATATCTAGTGAAAAACATCAAAATTTTACTATTTCATAGCCTAGCCAATTATTTATGACACATGTATCAGAGATGAGAAATTCAAACATCATTTATTTGGTGAATAGGAGGAAACACTAAAATTCCATCACCCTTAAAGTCTTTGCCACATCACATACTTGCTGAATAACTTTGCATTTATCACCTATTTTCAGTCTGAATTTCCTTTTCGGCAGAATGAGAATTTTAAAAATGCTTATATATAAGTCTAGTCAGCAATATCAAGCAAAATTCATAAAAAAGCATTTATAAATGCTTCAGCTATGTTAGCTTTGCTTTTGTGATTACTATTTCTGGCTTTACCGCTCACTAACTGTGCTTGGCTCAAATTCTTATTAAGAGATTGCAACACAAGATAAGATATAAAGCTCCAAATACATGAAGTAAATTTTAAAATTTGAACCTTATATCTGTATAAATTTACATAATCATAATTTTTAGCCACTAAATTTTGAAAAGTTCTTTTTTTGTTTCAGTAGTCTCTAATTTCTAATTCTGACAAATACTGAATTTAAATCTAATAAACTAGGAACTGTGTTTCTCTTTTTCACCACTGTATCTCTAGTGGCTAGTATATCACTTTACATATATTTATGACTAAATGTAGTTTTAAATAATTTAGTAACAGATCTGAATTATTATTTCTAAGATGAAAATATTCTGAGCAGTAAGCATACATATTTAAAACTGGACATCAGAAAAATTAGCATCTTTGGGTCTGTTACTAGTTCTCAAAAGTCACTTTAACTAAATGACTTTATGATAAGCCAATGTAGTTTCACAATGGATTGTTAGACTATGGAACTCAGAATAAAAGTCAATTCATTTTGAGTGGTATCAAATGGAAGTCGTTTTTAAGAACAGATTAATAAAAACTGTTTGTGTGTGTATGTTTGTGTGTGTGTGTTCCCTTTAAGATCTCCTGACACACTGGTGATTTAGCATGCAAACACTCACGGACTGCCCATCTAACCCAACTTGCCAATAACCTCTGCTCCCTAGTCTGCATCATACCTCCACCTCAGAGATGCTCTTAAATGATCTAGGATAAGTGAACAATAGCAGAGAGGATTTTTACTCATTAAATTTGCAGAAACATCAGCAAAGCACAATTACTATGCGCCATCTGCTGAGACGTAAAAGTAATTACATAAAGACCCCTATGATGGTCGCCAACAATGATACTGCCTCTAATAAGGTCGACTGCATAGATCCCACAGCCAGAATTAAGCTAGTTTCTACTGGTTTTGTCAATAAATTAGTGAGCAAAGGGTTAACAAAACCTTTTTCCTTCTCCAGATAAAAAAATGACCTCTCCTTAACCTTCCACACTGTTTCCCTGGAAACCGATAACTGGCACATCAGCTGTGTTTCTAAGCAACATTGTTTGCAGTAAAAGTGACTCCTGTTGGTGCACAACACCGGAATTGAGAGGGCAGTGAGCAGCAGATACACGGTGGAACTTCTCCGAATGGGATATGACCTGCAACTGGCTTGTCCTTTGCTGAGACCTGTATGCTACCAACGGCTAGGTGCTCCACAAAAGACACTGTGTCCGGTGGAGCAGAAGCAGCTAAGCCAAGGTGGTACTCACTCCCACCCACGTGACATCTTTCCACTACACCTCCGCTATCACCTGGGAACAATATACCTGACGCTGACATGCTGGGTTTTCCATCCCATATTTTTGAACAAAGCACACAATATGTGCTGACACACAAAATGTTCTACTATGGTCTATCAGGTCTTGTGAGTAGCAATGTCCAGGTGACCCCATTCTGATCATGCAGAATGGGTGAGGCAGTTAAGTATGTCCTATGTGGCAAAACATTTATAAAATGTGTCTTTGGAACAGATAGATTGTCAGGTTCTTCCGCATGTGAAACACATTTGCTGATAACATCTTAGCATCATAAACAGTCAGAAGAAATGAGAGTTTAATATACTCCTCAGTTAAAGTTAACATCAAATAGAAAGGTTGCTTAGAAGGAAAGAAACACTAGACCTGTTCTACAGTAACCTCTCATCTTCCTCTCTTCTTCTACATCACTGTGTGGTGTACTTCTAAGCTTATGCCAGCATCTTAAGTGAACACCTGACATTCCTGTTTCTCAATTCTGCTTCCACCATGTTATCAAGACCTCATCTCACATGTCAAACATCTCGAAAACCCAGCAATCTGTGGCTTTAACAATCCCCAGTAATTCCTTTACCACCTGCTGAGAATTTCGTCAGGGAGTTCTCACAATGATCACTCACAAGTAAAGCTCACTTGTAAATATATCTAGTGGATTTTCCTTGATCCACAGTGCAACACCCCACCTCCAAAGTGGCATTCACTGCTGATTTCTCCTCAGCTTCCCGGGTACTCAAATTCCTATTTCTCTCTGCCCTACCCCCCTTAAAGTATTTTCCCAGGTCTTGTCTGCCCACTGTCTTTTAGGTTACTACATTCTTTCCCTCAGTGATGTAACTCCTATCCGTGCTCCAACTATTACTACTGTGTATAAATTATGCTTCGCAATCTATGAGTCTATTCTTCATCTAAGTCTCAATTTACCTGTTCCTCAAGTACCTGATGATTCACTGACAACTCAAACTTACCCCAAGCTGAAGTCATCCTCCTTCCCGTCCAACATTTGCAACACTTTATATTAATTATCAATAAAAAAGCATGGTGCATAAGCAAATACATTTTTTCAAAACAGGTTTTGGTTTTGAGACTCAACATATAATATGCAGACTAAGATTTAATTATGTGTCACAGTATCAAAAAGTCACTAATTATATATTACAATATAAAAAACAGGTATCTTATTATAGCATGTACATGTTCTTGCATTTTCATTAAAAAAAATCAATCTTGGAAATAATTTTGTGCTTTCTTTCTAAATGAAATGGTTTGATATTCGTGAGCACATCTCAATAAATAATCTATTGAAAACATGACTAGTCTTTATGATAATGTACTGTGAAGACAAATTAGATAATTGTTTTCCTTTTAAAGAATGGTTTTAAAATATTAGCGACAACCTGATATGCTATATAAGAATTTTGATCCTATCATAAGACTTACAGAAATGGTGATGGTAACCTTGGAAGTTTCATGGTCCTAATTAACAACTTCACCTCTAGTCACTATGTCACCTCTAGTGCTCTATATGCTTCCCATCTCGAAACTCAAATCTATTATGGGCTTAAAATAACCAATTTAAGACAAAAAACAAATACAATTAAGAACTGGTAAGCTCTCAGACCATCCTGCTGGCAAGCAGTGAATGGTAAGTCAACTGAGTAAGTGATGACCATGCTCATCTGAGCTCTACAATCACCCCATGTGCTCTCTCGTTTATATACTTGGAGGATCACAAATGGCTCCATTTCTTAAGGAAAACTACTTAATTAAAATAAAATGATGCTTAAAGAAAAGATCATTACTGAAGTTACACCTTCCCCTAATAAGATCAGTCTTCAGAATACAACTGCAGGACCCCAGGTGAGATCACAGTGTAGACCACTTGTTTCCCAGCCTCTTCCCAAAGAGATGGTCATCAGTTTCCAACACATCCTACTAAACTATTTCAAGATTGAAGATAATGTGCAGACACCTACTATGTCAACCACAGTGCTTAGGCACCATAGGCTACTTAAAAATTATAAATGTACTATATATAGCCCTTGCTCTCAAGGAGCTCAGATCTGCTGTAACTCTCAAGCAATTCAGACTACTCAGGAAACAGACAAAGAAATAAACAACTGAACATGTTCAACATAACTTCATTTAATTATAGAGGACACAAAGAAAAATCAAAGAAAGATCACAATTGTCCTTAAATATAGCAAATGAAAATCAAAACCTTAACAATGTGTCCTTCACAACATAATTTTAGTAATCTCTGGATTCATCAAGCTTGATTATTTATAGAAACCAAGTGGAAACTTATGCAAACTTTCCAAAAACAGGACAAAGCATAAATCCAGGGTTAAGAATCGCTCTTACTTTCCATCAAACAGCTGTCTATGCCACTTATTTTTATTCATTTAGCACAATTATTCACAGAAACTGAAACTATCCAGCAAAATCTAAATAAATACTTGGCAAGGATAGTGTAGAAGAATTTAGAGTAGTGAAACTGAACGTACTCTAAAATCCTATTAAATCAGAGATCTTTCTATTCCAGTGGCTCTTAAAACGGGGCCACAGACTCCTGGGGGTCCCCAAGACCCTCTAACATAGTCTACAAGATCAATGTTAAAGTTTTAATAATATTTATTTTCAAATCGTAAAAATCTTTCACGTTTTACTAAAGATTCCCATGGAGAGGAACAACCCTGAGTCTTTAACCAATTTTTTGAGGCCTTGCATTTGCAGGGCTTATTTTCAAGTCCAAAAAACAGACCTAGTTGCTGGTGTTCAAAGCTTCTAAGTAACTATAAGCAATAGAACTACAACTACACTCATCAACTGAGTAAGCAGTAAATTTGATCCTTAACCTTAAAAAAAAATACTAAGACTCTATTTACCTTTTCACTATTTGACACTTGCACTAATGGTGCATAAGTAATGATGGGTAAAATTGCTTGTGCCTTGGCAAGAATCAGGGCAGCGACACCATGTGTTCACATTAAGTGTATCCTTCATCACCATGAACTCGCAGTAAAAGAGGGAAAAAAGCCAGTTTTACCAAAGAGTGCCACTGAAGAAGCAGTAAATGTTATACATTTAATTATATCTCAACCCATGAGTATAGACATCTTTTGTTGTTGTTGTGGACTCATTCTGTCACCTAGGCTGGAATGCAGTGGCATGATCACGCTTACTACAGCCTTGACCTTCTGGGCCCAAACAATCCTTCCGCCTCAGCCTCCCAAGTAGCCAGAACTACATGTTGATTTTTTGGTAGAGATGATGTCTTGATATGTTGCCTAGGCTGGTCTCAAATTCCTAGGCTCAAGCAATCCACCTGTCTTGGCCTCCCAAAGTGCTGAATCACAGGTGTCAGCCCCTGCACCCAGCCTAAGGAAATACACATCTTTTTAACATGCTGTGTGACAACATGGAAAGTACACATAGAGAACCTTTGCTGTGTACTGAAACACATTTGAATTGTGAGCTGAACTAGCTGCTTTTTTAGGTGATATTTTTTATTTAAAAAGACAACTGATATGTTGGGCGCCGGTCACAGAGGCCCACTGAGCGTTAGGGATCAGGGAGGGCTGTGGACCCCGAGACCTCTAAGTTGTGTTTGGGAGCCGCTGATCCCATTTTCCTCCTCCTTTTACCATGCAGCGCAAGTAACCTAAAGGAACTCTGCTGATCTAAGCTGAAGGTTCTGTGACTGTGATAGGCATGGCTCACTCTAGAAACCCATTGTTCCTGTTTCCCATAAACTGTGGTTTCGGCTTAGGTATTAGATATAATTCAAATTCAGGTCACATTTGGGAGGCTTTTATATGGTACAAGCTTCTTTATAAGATTTAAAAGTATACCTGTAGAATTAGTATATACTTATGGAGAGCTGTTTTCAGCTTTTCAATGGTATAGATGACTATCTAGAGTTACCAGAAATGGCCCAGCACAAACTGGGCTGGGCCACATTCCTGAGGGCCCAGCGCGTACTTTGGACTGGGCTGCTTTCTTTTAGGCCAGCTTTAGCTACAGTTAGTGTAGGGTTTTTTCTACCTATTATAGAAATTGAATTTATTTTATTCATAGAAAGTACTGTAGAACAGGTCATGCTACGTCAGGGAATCATGTTAGTTCAAGCACGATCAATCATGATATTTTGAGGTTTAATAAGAATACAGTTAACTCTAAAAATTTCATTGTCTCCATTTTCTACTATTGTGGTTCTGGCCTTAGTACATTTACAGTTTATATTTGGGTTTTATTTTTAGAAGCTTTGCTGCTGATGATCAGCTTTATATATTAGGATTAGGAATTAGAAACTTTCATAGAAATTAGGATAGATATACAGGACTTTAGAATAGCCATTTTGTTAAGAGACTGTAATCTATTGTTCCAAAAAGTGGCCCACCGTGAACCTTGGACTGGGCCACATCCTGTAGAGCCAAGCATGATCTTTGGACTGGGCCACATTCTTTTTTTTTTTTTTTTCGAGTTGGAGTCTCACTCTGTCACCCAGACTGGAGTGCAGTGGCCGCTTCCGGCCAATGCAACCTCGACCTGCTGGGCTCCGGCGATCCTTCCGCCTCAGCCTTCCGAGTAGCCGGAATTACAGGCATGCGCTACCACGCCCGGCTGTATTTTTGATTTATTGTAGAGATGAGGTCTCGCTGCCCAGGCGGGTCTCGAACCCGCGGGCTCAGGCAATCCCACTCACCTCAGCCTCCCAAAGGCGCGGGATTACAGGCTGAGCCACCGAGCCCCGGCTTGGGCCACATTCTTTAGGAGTTGGCTTAAGCTTCCGTAGCACTGTGTAAGTAGTATTAGCACAGAACAGAAAGGTAATAAAATTTAAGTTAGTCATCATGGGTGTTGTGTGCGCATGAGCTTTAGAAGTTATTGATTATCAGAACATCATGATGCTAGTAGGGATTGTTGTACTGCTTTTGAAAAGCATTAACTAGCAAAGGGAACAATAAGACAATCTTGGGGTTTGTCCTTCCTCATACCAGATGAGAAAACATCTGGTGGGTGGGGGACACCCCTCCTGCACCTGGCTTTGTGTTCACGCGAAAGACTTGTGAGACTGTCTGTGTAAAATTTGGGGATAAATACCTGCTGTAACTTTCAATAAACGGGTTCTGCTCATTTCACTGAACAGTTGTCCACTTTCTTTCTCTTTCTTCCTCTTTATATCTATCCCTTCTCTTTTTTTCTTTTAATATCTATCCCTACTACAGAATCGGATTCTGCGATAGACAGAGTCCAGTCTCTTTCTTTCTCCCCCTTTTCTCTTTCTTTCTCTTTATTTCTCCAGAATAATCGCCGACGCTGCCACATTCTTCCAAGGGACCTCCTAAATCTCCCCAAAACTTGCATGGGCTGGCCTCCCACACTGATAAACTATGGTTGTTCAGACCTAGGTGTCTGGCAGATTTTTCTAGATGAATGAAGTTGCCAGTAGTTCCCACACTTAGAGACTTTTCTAATGGCATCGTGGTGGTAGTGCTATTAACATGTGATTTTTAGTCATCTATTAAAAATCTATTAAATGTGTCACCATGTGGAAGAATGTACATAAGTCAATAAAAAAAATATTCCAAATGACCAACGCAAAATCCATCAGAGATAATGAAAAATTCATTAGATTATAAACCAAGAGACTTTAATGCAACAGAGACAAAAACTCTGATATTAGTGTCAGAAGACACAATGTAACTGGCCTTTAAGGAATTACCTACTGCATTTTGAGTACTGGAGTAGTACTAAGGAATGTCCACAATACTCATTTTACAACTACACATTTGCGTGAGCCTGATTTTCTTCATATGCTTCATAGAAATAGCCTGCATGAGAAAACATAATAAACAGCCTGCCTTCTATTAAGCAGATTTAGAGATGTTTACAAAAATGTAAAACAATGTCATACTCCTATTTTTGTAATGATGGTTGTGTCACATAAATTGTTACTTATGTTAATATATAATGGACTTATTACTGTTATTTTTAAATAAACTAAATACTTTATAAATTCCTAGTTTTAATTTTTAACACAGTATATATCTACATATAATCAACAAAAGAATGAGATCAAAAAGTTTGGGAATCATTGTTCTATACTGTCTAACCATATAATTTACTGCCTTTTTTCTACACGGACTTGCCTCCTTCAATTAAGACAGGCATACATTTATTTGAATCCTTTCTGCACTGTAATATGTGTATAATTGATTTACAGAGTCTGCCAATAGCAAACTGTTTCTAAAAATTACAAAAGATGTTTTATCTATAGGTGAATTAAAATTAATTTTCCAATCTGGTAAAAGGATAAACATTTTAAACACAATAAAGAATGCCCTAAGTCATAAATGCACTATGATTTTTTTTAAAGGCCCTTATGACCATCTTAAATTGATAAATTTAGGATCAGCTTGTTTGAAAATAAAAACTTCTCATACACTAAAAAAAGATGTCTATAAAAGATGCCTTGCACACTGAAAGAACAATGTGCAAGTTCAAGTGAAGACTGTAAAAAGTGAAAAGCAAGTCCATGTGTCACTGCTGACATCCACATCACAGGGGAGAATGAGGACCCCACTGTGCTCATTAATTACTCTGGGGGAATTCACGGTTTTCAAACACATTTCAAGTTATGTAGAACTCAGACTCCGCTTCTTACATCAATCTATCTCCTTTTTTCCTAAGCACTGGGAAGTTAAAAACCATGCCAGCTGCTCAGCTAAAATGGAAACACAAATAGCTGCTATCAGTGTGCTGGAGACACCACAGAATGAATTATCTATTTCCCTAATGGTTACCCACATGCCATCAATAATGAAAAACTGTGTATTAATAGTCCTACGGGACAAATGAACAGTAACTGCCTATGCAGATGATGGATAATAACCAAATAGTTCAGAGAGCATTTTTAAGTGGAATTTAAATCTGCATGAGCACATACCTCAAAGTTACATGAGGCAGCAACTTAGTAGCATTTCTATACTCTCCCCCTCCTTGAAGCATGAAAGACTTGGCAAATAAATTCAACTCCAACAGAACTAAAATGAGAGATTACTGTCACTATGGAATTCAACCACAATTTGCTCTGAGATTATAAATATTTGAAATGATTTTTTAAAAATCTACTAGCCTAAAAATGTTGAGTAGTGATATCAGATTGATAATGAAACTCATTTAAGTTTCCAGCTTATGAATGGGCAAGGTTATACAACTAGACGGATGAAACTTACAATTTATCCTCTTGTATGAAACCAACGTTACAGCAGCAGCTAGGTTCTCAGGCTAACTCACAAACTCAGTAGTTCATGTCCTGGAAATACTACATCCTTGCCAAGGACTGACTTCAGCAGAATACACTGTTGTAGAAGTTAAGGACACATGAGACAGTAACATAAAATGTAATAATGTATTATGAAATCTCTCATTTGAGGAAAAAGATCCTGAGTAGAAGAACTAGAGCCTTTAAGTCAACTCAAAGGAGAGCATTAACTTTCCTGAAGCAACTAAACAAGAATTAGAAAGATTTTACTCTCTCTGAGTAATACATAAGTTCTAAAGTAATGAAATCAGAGAAAAAGGAATAGATTCCCCTGATATAAGTGACAAGAGAAGGGAGACCATACAAAAATGTGAGGGCCAACAGTTTCCTGGGCCTACCACTTGGTCATATTGTTGACCCAGGGCAACTTGGTTGGGGAGCCCTGTAATTCAGAAGGCAGGAGGCCTTTGGTGTGTCAAGAGAGAGGCAGCGTGCCAGAAGCCACCTGTCGGTAGGGCAGTTGACTTGCTTTCATCATTCCAAGTTAACTACCCGTCCAGGGAGGCAGTGTGGTGCAGTGCCAAGGAGACAGCGCTGGGGCATGGTCTGTTAATAGCTAGGTAGATGTGACAACTCCCTTAGCCTCACTAAATGTATATTTACTCCCTCACATGTGAAAGGTGGGAAAGACCTACTTGAATCAGTGCAGAGACCAAATGCAGTAGTATGTTAATAAATGCAGTGTCTTCGATGAGACAAAATCGAAGGTACTCTATTACCTACTAAAGCAGAGTACAAGAAAATAAGTACAACCAGAAGTCCAACTCGTCTTGGATTAAATAATAGATATAATTCACTGGCACTGAATGTGAGTTACCTGAACAGAGAAAATAAATTAGGACAATGTTTAATTTTTCAGTGAAAACCAAGCTCAGGCAGGCAAAAGCTCTCCTTGGGGCTCCTACTGTTCCTGCTGCCAGCCATTCCATATTCTGCAGCCTGTGCAAACTCAGGCAGTGGCACCGGCTTTTACAACCTAACTAACCTGCTTACTCAGGCTGTGAGTTCCTTGAAGGCGGTGACTTCAACCCACTCTGTATTTTCAGCAGGCAGCAGCACCTGGTGCACAGGAGACTTCTACTAATAATCACTGAACGGAACCCTTGATGTCGCAGGCAGGACACTAAATGGACAATGAGGAATTCTTACCAGCAGAATAAAATAGAAGACTTTAGTTAAAGACATGTGATGAACCTAAGCACGCACACAAAATAAATACTAATCCACACCAAAAAAGAGAAAAAAGAAATGGACAGGATCGATGAAAATCAATCTTCAAAACTTGAGGCCAGTACACTCTCTCGTCTCTTCCTCTTGCACAGTAAATGCGCGTCAGGGAACTGTTCCTTGACAGCCTAATTTTTGGCGATGACACACCTGGGGCAGTGCCACGAGGGATGCATTTTGCGTAAAACAAACGTCGACGACAACCCGGCAGCAAAACGGACTTCCACCGTGCGGGGTGCTGTCTCTTAAACACCCCCAAACTTCCCGCCGTGGGACTGGCCGGTCTCCACCCGCCACAGCCGCGACCAGACCAGGACGTCTCCCCCCTGCATCCCGGCCGCGGGGAGGCGTCCAGCTCCCGAGGCGCCCCGTGCGGGAGGGAGGAGGCTCGGGGAGCGCGGGGGGCTCGGGGGCTCGGACACGCCGCCGGAGACACGGCCGGCCCGTGACACCAAGGTACGCTGCGGGTTCGGCCCGGAAAAAAGCGACACCGGGCGAGCCCGGGCGAGACGTCCGCGCCCCGCGAGTCCCCAACCCCGGGGTCGGCTTTCCGTGCGCCGTCCCCGCCCGCCAGCTCGGGGGCCAGCCGTGCCCGGACCCCGCGCGGCCCCCCGGGGCCTGCCCGCCGAGGCCACCCGGGGTCTCTCCCCGCGGCCTCCCCGCAGGGCCCCTCGCGCCCCGCGTCGAAGGCGCGGACCCGGCGCCCGGGCCGCCCCGCGGGCTCGGCGGCCCCGGCCGCGCCGCACTTACTCAGACTCGCGGGCAGGCTGCGCAGTCGGCCGCGGGCACGAAAGCGGGCGCCGCGCAGCAGCGTCCCCCGGCGCCGCTTCCGTCGCTCCTCATCGTCCTCCTCCGGCCGAGGGGCCGCCGCCGTCGCCACGGTCTAGCCCGGAGCTCCCGCAGCGCGGCTCGCGGCGGCTCCACTTCCGGCCCCCGCTCGGGTGTCGCCGGCAAATGCCCCCGCCGGCTCCCACATAACCCGCTCTCCGCCTGCCTTCCCCGAGTGGGGACCGCGGCCCGCGCTCTCGAGCATGCGCAGAACCCGCGGGACGGGGAGTTCCCGCGACGGTGGCCGGGACGGGAAAGAGACCTCGGGACAGGCCTGCACCGCCAAGAGGGAGGAGGATCGCGGCGTCTCACCCTGTTCTCAGCGCCGTGAGACCCTCGCGTTCCGCATCCGAGGCCTCTAGGGTTGGGGGAGGAGCCGGACCTCGGGCAAGGCCATCCCGGAGCCAGTGGCCTGCAGAGCGAGACGCGGTTTTTTGCAGTAGAAATTGTGTCTCTGCCTGATGGGGTCGTTAGGGGTGTCGCAGTGAGTTCCAGGATCTAAAGCGCTTGCATCACGATTTTTTCCACTTTTTGCCTCTGTCGGAGTGGACTGTCAAGGGCGAATGCAGGCTTCGTGAGGCCTGAAGCCTTACAAACCGGAGAGCACTTTTAAAGAGAAAGAAGGGGGAAATTACCTTATTGTTGCAAATTTTGCAGGCGTGTACAACCGTGGGGACACGTTGTCGGGGCCCCTCTTGGGGCCTGGGCCATGGTCCCCACACAAATGAGCCCTGGGAACGAGGACTTAGTCGTCAGTTTGACTGCCAGCCACCTGTGCACCAAATTGTACAGAGTTGTTTGTTTAGAGATGTGTGTCTCTCCCCTCCCTAGTCCACGGGCCCTATTTTAAATAAAGATCAAGGCTGTTGCATAAGTTTTTGTTGTTGCTTGGGTTTTGTTTTTGTTTAACATTTGTATCCTGATACCAGATGGGGAGCTCTGGGTCAAAGCTGAGCTCTTGATTTCACAGCTTCTCGTCTTCAATCGCCTAGTAAGTGCCAAGCAGGCAAGTAGACCATTTACATAAATAAATTAGTAATCACAGCAACTCTAGAAGATACTTAGGGAAAAGCCTCTGATGCTCTTTGAACTAAGCAGCTAAAATGACATGATAAAACAGAGACTGGGCTTTGAATCACTTTGGAGCTTGTGTTGTAGCGGGAAGACAGAGGAGGGATCGTGACACCAAGACTATTATAAGAAGTGGCAACTTTATTACGCTGGCGGGCTCGAGGGCTAAAGCGTCCAAATCGAGCCCCACAGAACAGGAGAAGCAGGGTCTTATACCCTTGCTTAGGTCAGGGAGGGGGTCGTGTTGAGTGATTGCATATTTCCTTTGGAATCTTACAAGGTTGTACTCAGCAAAATTAGATCTTTCAAAGAACAAATGGTCTCCAGGAACTGCAGGATTGTAAACCGTCAACTCTAGAAGAGGGGTTTTGGATAAGTCTGTGAATTAGTTACTCTTTTGCATTTCCATGAGAGCCATCAGTCTGTAGCCATTTGGCCTTTTTCAGACAAAACCATCCTGGCCTTGGTGGGTCTTTAAAGCTTGCAGCTTGGCTTTCAAAAGGAAATACCTTTAACTGCTACCAATCCCCCTTTCTGCCACAGGGTTAGTGTGAGACATTCTGTCATCCCAGGTGATTGCCATGGGGCCAACTGCTGATTCCGAAGCAGCTACTCATGTGTTTCTGCGTTCATTCACTCAATCATACAAGAAATATATTTGAGCATTTGCCGCATTCTGCCACAGTGTGGCTCCATAATTCATGGCTCTCTCATATCACTCCAGTGAAATCCAGTCTCTGACATTGTAGGATTTTGGGAGAGGTTGAAGAAGGTGCCAATGTACACACACGTGCCCGCTCATAAGACAGGCAAGTGGGGGTTCCTCTAAGTTAGCACTGTTGAGTGTTCCTCCAAAGTGAACTGGGTATTTAAGTTCAATAGTAGATAGAGGAACTACCCATAAGACAGTATCATATGGCTTTGCAACATCACGGATGATTTCAGAGAAATATTCAGGTAATAGGTGAATTAGATATACAAGCAAAATAGCTTAATGTTCTTGGGCTCTAAGTTCTAACTCCACTACAAACAACCCCTGTTAATTAATGTGTCTATTTTGGAAAATGAGGTTTTTGTACATTAGATGACCCCTAAGGGTGCTTAATAGCTCTAAAATGTTTTATCAGAGCCCATTGCAGCAAAATTTCACTTTCATCTTAAGGCAACGATATCTTATACTAAAAGGAAATAATTCTAGAAGCGATTTCTGCCACACTTTATGGATAACTTCTCACTTCATTGTGGAAGAGGACAGATCATAGCAAAGTTTCGGGTGAAATCAACGAATTCTTGGGACATAAGAACTGGGTTTGTTTTCATTTATAAATCCTGAATACCTAGCACAATTTACTGTATCCTAGTAGGTGCTCAAGAAATATTTGTCAAATAACTTTATTTTGAATCCTTAACCAGATGAGTCCATAGTTGATTTCTGGGCATGCAATTGTTTATGTATTGTAAATAATGCATTGTTATGAATTATGTATTATTTATGTATTAAGAGACAAGAAATCAGATCAGTAGCAAACGTCATGATAAAGCAAACAGAAAAGAAAAAGAAAACAGCCTTAGATAGTTTTGCAAAATCCTATTTTTCTCTTTATATGCAACAGTAGACGTTTGGGGTGGGAGGTTGTCTTCTCTCCTGGGCAATTTCACAACCAGCAATACTAGTATAGTTACTATTAGGGTTACTGTTAGGGTTAGGGTCTGTAGAGGGCACAGCACCGCTGGAGCCAGCGTGCCAGAGGTGCGCGCTGGCCACCAAAGATCGGAATAACACAAAGATTTGCGACACACCAAGAGATGAAAAAAGAAAAGATTTGTTTAAGAAAAGATCACTTCCCACAGACAGGAAGAAGGCCAGCACTCTAAGATGAGTATGGCCTTGAAGGCTGGGGAACTGGGTATATTTAAAGCTCTTGGAGAGGAGTTTGGTTCAAGAAGCATGTTTAAAGTTGCATTTTTTGATGTAGATAACACAAATCACTAGGTCCCGGTATCTCATGACCCCAGGTGGTGAACTGGAGGCCGGTTACAGTAAACTTATTAACAATACATCAAGGCCAGAAGCACAGATGCCTCCCTGGGTGGATAATTTGTAGACCTTGAGGTCTGCTTTATGATTACAATGGGCAGATACTGGTCATGTCTGAGGGATCTGGGTTTCTGAAGAGACAAAGTCAGCAAAGTTCATCTTTATTGAAAGCATGCATTCCTCCAGGACACAGCTCTCACTTTCTCATTATTGTGTCAAGACTTAGGAACAAAACAAAGTGGCTTCTCGCTTTCAGTCCGTCCTTTCAGTTACCAACTCTTTTGCGTG
Source organism: Cephalopachus bancanus (assembly GCA_027257055.1). Taxonomy (NCBI): domain Eukaryota; kingdom Metazoa; phylum Chordata; class Mammalia; order Primates; family Tarsiidae; genus Cephalopachus; species Cephalopachus bancanus. Next base: position 12,010,714 of record JAPVLO010000001.1, on the reverse strand, counting down.
GGGAGAACCAGAACTCCGAGAGGCTGTCCCTTGCTGAGGGCTCTCTGGCTTAAAGTCCCACCATGGAGCCAGCGCAGAAAGTGATCTGAGATCTCGCTCATCCACAAAAACCCTCTGGTGTAGGAGTCAACCGCCTGCAGAGAGCACCTGCTGCGGAGGCTAAAGGGAAGCGCTTGTAATCACTCCGGTATCCAGGATCCCGGGGATCCTGTCTCTGCTCCGTGGCTGCGCTACCAGACCTCCCGCCACGCCTCCCCAGCGCCACTGCGCCTGCGCATAGTATCCTCGTGACGTCACGATTTCCTGCCCTTCGGTTCGCCACTGCGCCTGCGCGGCGAGCAGCTGGCGGAACCGGCCTTTTCGGGTTTCAGCTTCCGGTTTGGCGGCTGCGCCTCGGGCTTGACGTCAGGTGGAAGGTGTGTGCGGTGGCAAGGGGGCGGAGTGTGGGGGGCGACAGGTGGGGAAGGAGGTGGGGCGGCAGGTGGGGGGATTTGGGACGGCGGGAGGGGGCCGTCCGGGCGGCGGGGGTGGGAGGGCTGCTGAGTTCTCAGCGCCAGTGCCTGCGCTGCCCTTGAACTTCTCGATTCAGGCTCTGAGCAACGCAGACGCCAGGACGCGAGACGAGGGGCGACGGCTTCTCCCCACCGGGACTCCGGAAGCGTGTGACTTGCTTTACCTGCGTACGTTCCGATTCTGACGACAACCCGCGAGCAACCATCGAGAGCCCATTATTACAGAGGGCCCATTCCCCCCCCCCGCTCCGGCTCGGAGAGGGAGCGGGGTGGCCCGAGGCCAGGTACACCCTAAGAATCGGTGGGGGCCGGGGGAGGATGCAGACCCCTCGGGATTTTGCCAGAGCAGACAGGGGGATTTGGAGCGGGGACGACTGCAGGCTGGGAGGGAATCGCTTTGCGTCGTTCTCTTCTTACATTTTGTCTCTCATTCACTTTGGGAATCCCAGAGCCTTTCTGACCTTTTACTTATTTTATTTGATTTATTTAGAGTTGGAGTCTCACTCTGTGGCCCAGGCTGGAGGGCAGTGGCACGCTCACGGCCACCGCAGCCTCAACCTACTGGGCTCCGGCGATCCTTCCACTTCAGCCCTCCAAGTAGCTGGAAACTACAGGCATGTGCCACTGTGCCCGGCTACGTTTTTTGATTTATTGTAGGGATGTGGGCTCGCCAAGTTGGCCAGGCTAGTCTCGAACCGGTGGGCTTAGGCAGTCCTCCCACCTTGGCCTCCCAAATGCTGGGATTATAGGCGTGAGCCACCGCGCCTGGCCCTTTCTGGCCTTTTTTAGCGCTGATTTCTTCCCGCTGAGTCTCCCGAATTGTCACTAAGTACTGTGGAAGACAGGCAAGGGTTAACCCCTGTCTCCTAGGGATGCACACATTGTTTAGGGTTGCTTGAAGGAAAACTTCAGTTGTTCTAGGCACTTTCTCTTTCCTTCTGCAAGAAAATGGCTCTTAATCGTCCTCCACATTCACTGAGTAAGACCTACTGGTTTGTCTTGTTGTGTCACTTCAGGACAATACTTATAGGCAGCAGCTGAATGGATGATTATTGTGCACTGATTGCTTGCATTAGTTCTCTTGAAAGCTTTGCTTATCACTGTGAAGAGTACAGCATACTTCCTCCTTTCTCCCTTCTTATCTACTTAGGCTTTTGCAATATTTGTATTTTAAATGTTGCTTGGATGATAGTTCTAAAATTATAGCATTAAAATGATCAAGGATTTACTACTGTGTTAAGCATGTTTTGTAGAGTATCTGGTATCATCATCATCCTAATCGCTACATAGTTTTTAACTCTATTGTATATTTAAGGAAAAGAAGCTTAGAGAAGTTAAGAAATTGTTCAGTATCACACAGCTGTTAAATGTTAGAGTCCACATTTGAACTCAAATGACTTGATTCCAGAACCTGAGCACTAATCAAAAACCTTTGTGTGTGTGTGTGTGTGTGTGTGTGTGTATGTGTGTGTGTTAGTGCAATTTGAAAAGCATTGGATAAAATCCTCCGAATCCAAAGAATAAAATTAGACAGCATATAAAAAGCAATGGAAGCCGTAATCTTTAACTTTTTATGCAATTGTAATGAGCAAAAATTTTACGTCTAGCCAGGCTCGGTGGCTCAGCCTGTAATCCCGCACCTTTGGGAGGCTGAGGTGAGTGGATTGCCTGAGCCCGCGGGTTCGAAACCCTCCTGGGCAGCAAGACCTCATCTCTACAATAAATCAAAAAATCAGCGGGGCGTGGTAGCATGTGCTTGTAATTCCGGCTACTCGGAAGGCTGAGGTGGAAGGATCGCCGGAGCCCAGCAGGTCGAGGCTGCGGTGGCCGGGAGCGGCCACTGCACTCCAGTCTGGGCGACAGAGTGAGACTCCAACTCAAAAAAAGAAAAAAATTTTACGTCTATTTATTTGATAGAAATTCTGGTATCCTTCTTATCTATTTATCTATGCTGGGATACCTATATAACCACACTATTTCCTAAATTTTATCACTGTAATTTGAGTCTTTGCCTGGAATTTGTTGAGGGAAACTGAGACAATATAGAATTTACAGATAGGCCTGTAGAAACTATATACCAATACATGAACATTCAAAGAAACGTTTTGTAACCTACTTCATTTTACATAGGTTGTATGTAAATTTTAAATACAGCATTATGTCCTATAGTGTACCCGCTTAAGGGAGCAGTAAACATACATAACCAGGTGGTGCAGTCAGTTATGCAAATTTGGTACAGGAAGAGGAAACAGTTACTATATTCAAAGAAAAATGTCTCAGGAAAGTGTCTCTTCTAGGTTTAGTCCCTTGATCTAACCCAACCAGCAGAAGCTGAGTTTTCTTTGTCAGATATTAGACTGAGAAATGCATGTCTTTTTTTTTTTTAATCTGTAGGTCACTAAATCGCTGTTTTGAACCAGTTTCAGTATAGTCAGAGCTGCCACATGTTTTTAACCAACCTGGATCCCACACACTATGTGAGTGAGAGACAGAGAGAGAGAGAGAGAGACAGAGAGTGGTGTGTGTGTGTGTATTTGTGTGTGTGTAATAGCCCATGACTTTCCCTAGTGTGCTTTTCCAGGAGCCAAATCTAGGTGTTCAGTAATTGTTCTGTAATTCATTCAGCAAGCACACCTACTACATGTCAGCTACTAGTGGAACAAATCACAACACAATTTCTGGCCTCTGGGGACTAACAATTTAGTAAATGTGATATCGTAATTGACCATTTGATTTATTTTACCGGAAACTAAGTCATGTAGCCGTGTGTGTGTGTGTGTGTGTGTGTGTGTGTGTGTGTGTGTGTCTTGAGTTTGCTGAGGTAGGGCATATCATGGTCTCTGTTCTGTAGTAGACCTCTCCACTGCCGGTGAAGCTTCTGTGACTCTACTGCTTGGGCTACATGGTGGTGTTCCAGCAGGAGTCTGAAACCACAAGATAAAACATGGTTTCTATTCCTGAAGCATGTGTTTTACTGGAAGTCTTTTTGGAAAACTTACTTTATTTTAATGTTACATAGTTTAAACCATATTAAAATTACTCTGATAGATATTCCAATGGAACTTGCATGAATATTTAAAACTTCAAAGAGATTTCACAATTGTGGTAAACATTTTAGTCAATATTCTAGATCCTAGATGAGCAAGGTGCCCATTATTTCTTCTCTAACTTTAGAAGGAGCTTTAGAGCACTTAGCATTTTATTATAATTCATTTTCATTACATCCCTTTTTCTTTACATAATATATGTTATTTAAAAACAGAAACATACTGTTTTGTCCACAGCACAGTGCCAAGTTCATATGCAGTCACTGAACACTTGAGGAGTGACTGGCAAGGGAATATGAATACAAAGAAGTATACCAAGATATTTTTAAAACAGGTGGATAGAGTGAGAATTTTATGGGGAGTGCATTTGGAGTTGGGTTTGAATGATGGTATGATATGGCATAGCTAGCATTGAAGAGGTAAAGGTAAGCATAAATATAAACTTTGACTGGAAGAAGAGGATACCTGTTTTGTTTTGTTTGGGTCAAGGTAACACTCTATGATTAGGATTATCAGTCTTTGGAGGAAGTCAAGTTTCAATTCAGTGAACAAGTGATTTGTTAAAAACATCTGTTTAAGAAGTTTGTTTCTGGTGCTCTGTGGTGGGTAGTCTATCAGAGAGAAAAAGACCTTATTTCAGAAGCTCAGAAGTGAAATAGATTGAGCCTGACTTGTTTTTCTGTAATAATTATTAGCAATACTCTTTTGTGTTACATGCTAAATAATTAAGTGATAGCATAATTAATTCAATAAGAATTGAAATTTAAGGAGAAAAATAATTAAATTTTCTTTTTTAGTATTATAGGAAATGGGCCTGATATTACTTTTTGAGAGAAAATTCTCATTAGGGTTGAAGTAAAATAGGAAATGCAGAGGCTAGAAAAATACATCTTTTATAGTATTGGTCTGTTTTTACTTAGCATATATTAATAGACATGTAATATGATCCAAATAATCTCTGTAAGGTCTTTAAATATCTAGTTGAATTTTATCTTTTACTTAATCTCTTTTTGCTTTGTTAGTTAAACCAGAGGACTCACCATCGCTTCTATGGCTGCCTCACAGACTCCAGAAACTGTTGCATCTCACGTTCCTTTTGCAGATTTATGTTCAACTTTAGAACGAATACAAAAAGGTAAAGGACGTGCAGAAAAAATCAGATACTTCAGAGAATTTTTAGATTCTTGGAGACGATTCCACGATGCCCTTCATAAGAGCCAAAAAGATGTCACAGATTCTTTTTATCCAGCAATGAGACTAATTCTTCCTCAACTAGAAAGAGAGAGAATGGCCTACGGCATCAAAGAAACTATGCTTGCTAAGCTTTATATTGAATTGCTTAATTTACCTAAAGAAGGAAAAGATGCCCTTAAACTTTTAAATTACAGGACACCCACTGGAGCTCGTGGGGATGCTGGAGATTTTGCGATCATCGCATACTTTGTGTTGAAGCCAAGATGTTTGCAGAAAGGAAGCTTAACCATACAGCAAGTAAATGACCTTCTAGATTCAGTTGCTAGCAGTAATTCTGCTAAAAGAAAAGACCAAGTAAAGAAGAGCCTTCTTCAACTTATAACTCAGAGTTCCGCACTTGAACAAAAGTGGCTTATACGGATGATTGTAAAGGATTTAAAACTTGGTGTTAGTCAGCAAACTATCTTTTCTGTTTTTCATAGTGATGCTATTGAGTTGCATAATGTCACCACCGATCTGGAAAAAGTGTGTAGACAATTGCATGATCCTTCTGTAGGACTCAGTGATATTTCCATCACTTTATTTTCTGCCTTTAAGCCAATGCTAGCTGCTATTGCAGATATTGAACGCATTGAGAAGGATATGAAACACCAGAGTTTCTACATAGAAACCAAGCTTGATGGCGAGCGCATGCAAATGCACAAAGATGGGGATGTGTATAAATACTTCTCCCGAAATGGATATAACTATACTGATCAGTTTGGTGCTTTTCCAGACGAAGGCTCTCTTACCCCATTCATTCATAACGCATTCAACATAGATATACAAAGCTGTATCCTTGACGGTGAGATGATGGCCTACAACCCAGATACACAAACATTTATGCAAAAGGGGAATAAGTTTGATATTAAGAGAATGGTGGAAGATTCTGATCTTCAAACCTGTTACTGTGTTTTTGATGTATTGATGGTTAATAATAAAAAACTAGGACATGAGACCCTGAAAAAGAGGTATGAGATTCTTAGTAGTACTTTTATGCCCATACCAGGTAGAATAGAAATGGTGCAGAAAAAACAAGGTCATACTAAGAACGAAGTAATTGATGCACTGAATGAAGCAATCGATAAAAGAGAAGAGGGAATCATGGTCAAACATCCTCTGTCCATTTACAAGCCAGACAAAAGAGGTGAAGGATGGTTAAAAATTAAACCAGAGTATGTCAACGGACTGATGGATGAATTGGACATCTTAATTGTTGGAGGTTACTGGGGTAAAGGTTCACGGGGTGGGATGATGTCTCATTTTTTGTGTGCAGTAGCAGAGAAGCCCCCTCCTGGTGAAAAGCCATCTGTGTTTCATACTCTCACTCGTGTGGGCTCTGGTTACACCATGAAAGAACTGTATGATCTGGGTTTGAAATTGGCCAAACATTGGAAGGCTTTTCATAAAAAAACTCCACCGAGTAGCATTTTATGTGGAACAGAGAAGCCAGAAGTGTACATTGAACCTTGTAATTCGGTCATTGTTCAGGTTAAGGCAGCAGAGATTGTCCCCAGTGATATGTATAAAACTGGCTGCACACTGCGTTTTCCACGAATTGAATCGATAAGAGACGACAAAGAGTGGCATGAGTGCATGACTCTGGATGACTTAGAACAACTTAGGGGAAAAGCATCTGGAAAGCTTGTGTCCAAACACCTCTACTTGGGTGACGACGAGCAACCACAAGTAAAAAAACGAAGAGCTGCCCCCAAGGTGAAAAGGGTTATTGGAATCATTGAACACTTGAAAGCACCTAACCTTACTAATGTAAACAAAGTTTCTAATGTATTTGAAGACGTAGAGTTTTGTGTGATGAGTGGAACAAGCAGCCATTCAAAGCCTGACCTGGAGAGCAGAATTGCAGCATTTGGTGGCTATATAGTACAGAATCCAGGCCCAGACACATCCTGTGTAATTGCAGGGTCTGAGAACATTAGAGTGAGAAACATAATTGCTTCAGGCAAACATGATGTTGTCAAGCCCATCTGGCTTTTAGAGTGTTTTAAGACCAAAAGCTGTGTGCCGTGGCAGCCTCGCTTTATGATTCATATGTGTCCATCAACAAAAGAACATTTTGCCCGTGAATATGATTGCTATGGTGACAGTTATTTTGTTGATACGGATTTGAACCAACTGAAGGAAGTATTCTCTGGCATTAAAAATTCTAATGAACAGATTCCTGAAGAAATGGCTTCTGTGATTGCCGATTTAGAATATCGGTATTCCTGGGATCGCTCTCCTCTCAGTGTGTTTCGATGCCACACCATTTATGTGGACCTGTATACTGTTATTAATGACTTGAGTACCAAAATTGAGGGAACAAGATTAGCTATGCATGCCTTGGAGCTTCGATTTCATGGCGCAAAAGTAGTTTCTTGTTTGGCTGAAGGAGTATCTCATGTAATCATCGGGGAGGATCATAGTCGCATTGCAGATTTTAAAGCTTTTAGAAGGACTTTTAAGAGAAAGTTTAAAATCCTCACAGAAGGCTGGGTAATTGATTCAATAGACAAGTGTCAATTACAGGAGGAAAACCAATATCTGATTTAAAACTCGCCTCTGATCCGACAGACTCATTGCAACAAATGGTAATGATAAAATATTAAGCTACATTTTATTTTTGTCTCTTAAAATATGTGTTTAAAAAGTATTATTAGATATAAGAAAGCAATTTTAACTTTTAAAATTAAAAACAGAATGGCCTAAAGGTAACCTTATCTGAGTAATGTAGTATTTTAATGATTTTTATAACCAAGATGAAATAATTAAAGTTTAAAGAAGTGTTTGCATAAAACAATATAGAAATCTAGAATTTTGACTGAGATTCTAATAAAGTACATTTAGAAGCTTTTACAGTGTTGATCATCTAGACAGTATTTTCTGAAGTCAACTTAAAAAAACAATTTTTTCATCTAATAAAAGCATTGAAAGAAAAAAGGGTAGACTTGTTCCAACTGATTTTGTAAAAAGTACATCCTTTTACTTGAAGGCTAAACTGTTTCTTTTAAATATGAAATGTAAAAAAAATTTTTTTTAAGGCTAAGGACAAATGCATTAATAAAACTTTGTCAGTGATGTTTTTAGCTAAATTTGGGGAGGTTGAATGAGATTTAATGGTCTAAAAATTTTAAATTGAATTGGTTTGATTAAAAATAAACCTAGCAATTTTAAAAGTAGCCCACATTTAATTTTTTATCTGGAATATAGCATTTTTTCAAGAAAGTATTTTTATGTGAACTTGCATGCCAGTATAAGTAGTATTAACAAAAAGTCTTCTTTGATATTATCCATTGATTGGGTGCTGGTATGTCATATGTATTGTAACTTTCGTTAGAGGGAAATAAATTGCTTTGACTTTTTAAAATGGCTTTTATGTTTAGATTATTTAAAGTCAATGTGTATAGTGTATATTATATCTGGATTTATTATACCAAATTTTGGGATACAGCCTATCTCATGACTGGATTGTGGTGTATGGAATTTGGTATGTGAGATACCGTGTGTAGTAATTTTTGAAAGTAATTGGAAATTTTATCTAAGCAGTGGATCAGATGTATGTGATTTTGTTCTATTTGTTAACTTAAATAAAAACTATTTAATATGCAATTAAAATAATGTGTGTTCTGTTACTTTATTTTAAAACAATTCATAATAGTTTCAGTCAGATTTTATAGTGTCAATACAATTTTGACTTGATTGAATCAGGTTCCCTTTCGTCCTGTTTGTTTCATATTACTGAATGAGCTTTACTAAAAATTTTAAACTTGTATGGTTTTCTGTCTATTGAGAAACACTACAAAATACAGGCAAATGTAGTGGGAGGAAAGTTCATAGTCTTACCACAAAAGAAAATAACATTTCCTATTTTAGGTAATCAGTGTTTAGAATAGTACAAAATATTTAGTGTAGCATTAATGCATAAAACAAACTATAATGCCTCATTCAGTCAACTTTTTTCACTTAATTGTGAAAATCTTTACAGGTCACAAAATATGCCTCCAACCTTTTTTGTTGCTGTGCAGTACTCCATTGAATGTCCTGTAATGTATCCAGCTAGCCCATTATTGTCCAAATTTGGGGCTGTTTCACCATGCCACCACTGCCTATTTTTTTTTCTGAATCATTGTGACAAATCTTTTACATAGTCTGCATAAAGTGGTCCTATTAGTTTCCTAAGACACTTGCCTAGAAGTGAAAGTGCTGGTTTAAAGTTACATAGTTATCAGTGACTTTTGATATGAATGGAAAAATCCTGGCAAATAGAGTTTTCTTGATTCTTCTTCATCTTTAAATGTTGGGGTGTTCAGTTGCTCCGTGCTGGACCTATTTTCTCTTTTTAGTCAAGCCATAGGTATTCTTTTTTTTTTTTTTTTTTTTGAGTTGGAGTCTCACTCTGTCGCCCAGACTGGAGTGCAGTGGCCGCTCCCGGCCACCGCAGCCTCGACCTGCTGGGCTCCGGCGATCCTTCCGCCTCAGCCTTCCGAGTAGCTGGAATTACAGGCATGCGCTACCACGCCCGGCTGATTTTTTGATTTATTGTAGAGATGAGGTCTCGCTGCCCAGGTGGGTCGCGAACCCACGGGCTCAGGCAATCCACTCACCTCAGCCTCCCAAAGGCGCGGGATTACAGGCTGAGCCACCGAGCCCGGCTGCCATAGGTATTCTTATCCTGTCTCATGGCTTTAAATTCACCATAAAACTCCCACATTTCTTTAGCCCCGATTTCTTTGCTGGACCACTGCTAGTTATATGGTGTCTTCACATGAAGTGTGATGGACCTCTCACGCTTAATGTCTGTAACTATTCTTTTTAGCATTTTCTTATTAAAAAGTTAAAACATGTAAAAGAATTGTATAATAAGCCTGCATATGTGTGTGTGTGTGTGTGTGTGTGTGTGTATCCAATTGCAACTATTATCAATGATCAATATTATTTCATATGTACTTCTGTCCAGATTATTTTGAAATAATTTTAGATCACATAATTTCATCTGTACTTTTATATAATAGAATTCTTGACTTCTCAAACAGATTTATGATTTCTTCCCATATTTCCTCCTCACTAAATAGTGCATCTATATACCCAGTTGCTCAAGCTAAAAACCATTCAGTTGTCCTTGACTCCATCTGTTCTTATACCTCTATTACATAGCAAATCTTGTTAGATCTTCCCAGTACATTTCAAATACAACTTCTCACTGCTTTTACAAGTAACCATCTGTGCCACTATTCCTGGATTATTTGAAGAGCCTCCTAACCGGCCTTCCTCCTTGGGATCCTACCCCACGACTTTCTGTTCACAACTAAATTTTTATTTGTAAAGGTCTTAAAAAATAAAGATTTTCAAGATTGTGTTCACCCCCGGTGAAAACCCCCGAATTACTGTCATTCATAATACCCACAAACTTCAACATGGGCCATTGAACTTGGCTTTGAATTACCTGGCTTTGGTTAGCACTTTGGCTTCGGTTCCCACTGGTTACCCCCTTGCTCACCACGTCAACCTGTTTGCTTTCCCTTTGAACCTCATTCAGTTCTTATACTTCACTCACAACCCCGATGCTTGCTATCCCTTTACTCTATTTTTTTCCAAGTCGTATTTCCTACCCCCAGTTTAGGAACTTCATGAATGAGGGCACTTGGCCAGCTATTTACAGGATAAATATTCTGAAGCAGTCTGAAAAATACACGTGCTCTCATTCACCAAGGTCATATAGTTTTCTTGTCAGAAAACAGGATGCAGATGTACTAAGAACTCCTCCACCCTATTCCACGTCTCTGATGACTTAGAACTGTCTTCAAAGGTTCATCCATTTCAGACTGAGGGTATCTTCTCTGAAAACCAGGAGGCTGAAGTAGCTACCTCTTCTCATACGCTTTGCCTGGAGTCTGAGTGAACAGGGCCGTTGTAGACCCGTGGAATTCTTGCTTTTGGGGAAATAAGTTGTGTTTAACTTTAAAACGTCTAGCATGGAATTCTTTCAGCACCAGAGTTATTCTGTAAACAACAACTACAATTCTCTTTTTTAGGGGTCTAGCCCCTTTGCCAGGTCATGAGATCTCCTGAAGGAGAGACGGATAGGCGAAAGACGAAAACATTATACTCAGACACCTGCTTCCTGAGCAGATGACATCCTTTATTAGTTAACAGAAAGCTTTTATAGCATTTGTAAAAGGGGCAAGATAAAGAAAATTCCTTCATGTACATATGCTTTAAAAGTTACCACCATCTAGCGGTCTTTAGAAGAAATGAATAAGCCAAAAACTATCTACTTTCAGTTAATGAGTCTTGAGATAAGTGTAAAAGGCGTTTCACTTAAACTATTCATAATGCATACAAGGTTTACTTTGACTTCGGTTCCACATCACTTGTCTAATTAAAAAAGCCTTAAAATCACTAAGGTAAAACTATAGATTGTACCTAGTGATAGTAGGAATATGAAGCCCATTAACTTGACCAAACAACAGTGGCTAGCATTTAAAGAATAACTATGAAAGTCACTTACTGTGAAAATACATACACTAATCTTTTACTCTGGATAAACATATAAAGTGAATGAAACATGATGAAATAAAACTAACACAACTAAAATTATTATGGTTGCAAATTGCCAATGAGCTTTTAAGTTTAGGATAATGGTGATTTGACTGTTTTCCTTTATGCTTGGCAACCTCCTGGAAAACATCTTTGTCTTAAGATAGGCGGTGGAGCAATTATTATTATCTTTGAGGCACCAGCTTTATTATTGTGTGAACTTAAACTTATGAACTTAAAACAATCTTCAAAGTAGCTATAAAACACTAAACTATAGCACTAAGACTTAATTAATGACACAAAGTAAAAACCTTGTTAAACATAACCAGAGCCTAATAATTTTTGTCAACACTCATACATATGTATATTGATTATATAAACTTGCATGATATTACATTTACCAATTATGATTAATACATGGATAAAACAATTATCATGTCTAGAATAGCACTGCCAGCAACTCTCTTCAAAAGAGTCCCAAATTACAGTCCTTGAAGTGCTTCAAGAAAGTTCCCAGGTGCACGATCCTTCATGTAGCAGTTCTTCTCTTTTGGGCTTTTACGACCTTCAAAGCTTTTGTAATCGCCTTTCTTGTCCAGGTGTCTTTGTTACTTTTCTCTTATCCTGCAGTGTTTATTTCTAAAGAAAACTCAAAAGAAGCTTTTAATGACATTTCCCAGGCCCCCAAGGTTGCTTTCTGTATTTAGTTAATTATCATAAAAGTATCTAATTAGTGTATTATGAATTCAGTGAAAACCCACTCTATAAACGTTTACTTAAAATTTAACTATAGAATTAAGTAAAAACCTTAATGATTAATCTTTATCCTAAGTCTGTGAAGACAGTGTTATAAATCACCTACATAACTCCTAGATAAGTGTTAGAACTTACAATGAGCTCATAATGAACTTACCATAAACTTGTGCTTCTAAAAAACCTTATGCCTGACCACTAAGCTGCATAATTCGAAATCAAATGAGTGAATATACTAATATCTTTTTATTCAAGCAATATCTAGTAACTTATAATCAAGTGAGAGAAAGCATTCTTGATGTGCTTCAGAGTTTAACCCTTGCATATGTTAGAAAAGTCCAAGCGGCATAGTGGGAAAATGGGAAAATGAACCATGACATTCTCAGGTTAGGTGTGAGTACTTCGCATAAACATGCCATTTTCTTCTTCCGCGACTGCACAGAATTTCTTCAGCCATATCAAACAGCAAAGGTGGAAGACAGAAGGGCCTCAGCTTCCCGGGCTCGCCCTGCGGCCCGGGGTCTTCGGCCCACCGGGACCCTGTCAATCATGTGGACCTCCAAGGCTGGCTCCCAACACTCTTTCAACCATATCATAAGTTCTTACTCTCTTTGGTAATCATTTGGGTAAAAAGATGAATAAGGCAATCCCTGCCTTCAAGGAAATCTCAGGGTACTGAAAGATAAAGATAACTGGAATCCAAAAGGTAAGTGTATTCCTAGTTAAAGGAATGATGTATTGCCGGTCATATGGCGTATATAGTGTACGGGACAGATTGCAAGGTTAGAATCAAGTCATCCTGAGCTTAACTTCAGTTCAGCCACCAGTTATCTGAGAGGACTAAACTGTGGCCTTTTTCTCTTGTCCAAATTCCTAACTAAGAAGCTGGGGGGCGTCACACCTGATAAGGATTCACTGGACGGGGTTTTATTTTCCTATTATCCTATACACTAAAGTTTGTTTTTAAACCTGACTCTGGCATAACATCACATTAACAAATAAAGAAGAAAATCAAAGTATTTTAGGCTGGGTGCCGTGGCTCACACCTGTAATCCCAGCACTTTGGGAGGCCAAGGTGGGAGGATCACATGAGACCAGGAGTTCGAGACCAGCCTGGGCAATACAGCGACACCTCATCTCTAAAAACAAATGAAAATTTTAAAAATTAGGAAAGAAATTTGTTATTGTCCTGAAAAGACTTTTCTTGGGGACTCCCAGACTCCAGAGACCTTGTAAAACACTTATCTGTGATCTCTGAAGTTGGCCACATGTAGGACTTTGTCTACAAAGCAGCAAACCAGGAGTTTTTCCCACCCCCTTATCTTACCAAAGCATCTCCTCTACTGAATTCCAAAATCCCTTAGATAGGAACTGCAAATTACCCGTCAGGATATCTTTAATTCCTCCTTCCTGAACCAAATCAATGAAAATCTCATATACAAAGGGTGCCAAAATAATGTATATATATTTTAAGAAAGAAAAAAATATATTAAAATTGTAATAGTAAGATGACTACAAATAATATTTGACTTCTGCAATTGCAAGGGATATTCAAAGTGGTTGCCATTAGGGTCCAGACACTTCTGATTACAACCTAACATCACTTAAAATGTGTGTACATTTTTTGGGACCCCCAGAATATTGATTTATGGGGTTTTTTTTATAACGTATGCCTCCCTAAAATTGTACATAATCAAGACACTATTCAACAATGGTGGGCACAAATTCTCAGAATTTCCTGGGGACATATAGGGTCTAAGTCCTCATGTTTGGTTCAGGTAAACCACCTTAAAGTATTTTACAGAGCTTGGCATCTTTTCTTCAGTGTCTATTATTTTGAGCAATCACAACCCCTTTGAACTTTAGTTTCTAAACTTTCAAATGAAAACAACTACTGTTTCACCAGAATGTTCTAGGACAGAATTGTAGTACCTAGCATATAGTAAGGGCTCTCTAGTTTTTTCATCTGTTATTCTTACTGAGACCCTCCTCAGTGAGGTTAATGAACCCTAGAAGGTTAATAAATGAGTAGATTCTGGGAAAATAAATGGAATGTCATCAGACATCGTGGTATGGTAGGTTTTTCTTGGCAGAGGAAGGGTTACAAATAAAACCACAGGAGATACAAAAACTGTGTGGGAATATTTATAAACTATTCAGACTTAGGAGTGAGAGAGAGATAGGTAAATAGGGTAGATGTTGAAAGGTCTTAAATATCACATTAAGAGAAAATGAATCCAGTGCTCAAAGTAAGTACGTTGAAGAATTTCGTATTCATCTGCTAAGGACTCTAGTTTATTTATTTAGACAACTCTATTAAGGGGATCGATACAAAACTGTGTTGTTTCAAATCAATGAGTCTGAGATAATATACCTGTGAGACTGATGCCACACATCAGGTTGCAGTTGCTTCGTGAATTTTTGTCTTTGCTGCAAAAAAGAATAAGTAAATATGAGTGGAATAGACAGGATTATTAGGAAGGCATCCAAGAGCACAAGCCTTAAGAAGGCACAGTGAGTGTTGTTAGCTGAGGCTTCATATTCTTTAAGGGGGTAAGCAGTTTCTTAAACAAACCTCAGTCAAAAACCTGTATTACGTGCTAGGGGAATATGGTGGTGGGTTACAACGATCATAAGTTTCTATTCACTTTTTCTAAACCACTTCTAAGTTTACTGTGTCATGTGAATGAATGGTACAAGTTATCATTTTAGCTGAGTAAATTGTTGCACAGCTCCAGTGCTCTGGTATTGTGCCTTGTTTCGTAGCTGATGTACAGCTACCTGCATTCTGGGTATGGGGAACTATTCAGATTAGGATAGTTTCAGAAATGGTAAATAGGGTAGATGTTGCCTGGCCTAGCCATCATGTTTTTCTTTTTTTTCGATTTGGAGTCTCACTCTGTCACCCAGACTGGAGTACAGTGGCCGCTCCCGGCCACCACAGCCTCGACCTGCTGGGCTCTGGCGATCCTTCCGCCTCAGCTTCCAGTAGCTGGAACTACGGGCGCACGCCACCACGCCCGGCTAGTCTTTGATTTATTGTAGAGATGAGGTCTCGCCAAGTTGCCCAGGCGGGTCTCGAACCTGTGGGCTCAGGCAATCCACTCACCTCATCCTCCCAAAAGGCGTGGGATTATAGGCTGAGCCACCGAGCCCGACCTAGTATGTTTTTCAACTACCTAAAACATGCCCGCAAAAAAACAAAACAAAACAAAACATTCATCTATCTATGTCTAAAACTACACCAGCTTCCCTGTCTGAAGACCAACAAAATCAGGTCATTACTTTATTGATCACCTCCAAAAGTTACCTCCAGTCCCACTATTTATTGACTGAATTCCCACTTGCCTTCTATTATCTAATCATTCACAAGTATGAGCACTTCCTGAGTTCTAGGCTCTGTTCTAGGTCCTGGTCAAACAGCAGCAATTAAAGTGGCAGAAATTCCTGCCTTCTCTGAGTTTACATTTTTGTGGGTAAGAGGTAAAAGAGTAAAATTATTCTCTCTCTCTTCCTGATTCTTCCTTTATAGAGACTGTTTCCCTCAGCATTTTAAGCAACCCTATATTCTTTTGTTGAGTTTCTTTACACATGCAAGTATTTCTAAGAATTGTCTTAACGCTGGTTTAATTTCCTGGTGTATCATTCTTAAAATTACTTATATAATTTTCTAATACAATCTTTGATCTCCCTATTGCTATACCCATAAATGTTAAGAGCTTGTTTGGAATTCTATTAATGAAGCATGAACACAAAGCTCTCACCAAGAAGAGAACACAGTCATGTTCTGCAGTGATGTACTTGAAACATTCAAGGAAGAAGAAAATTCACCCAACTAGAAAACCAGATTAAACAAATAAACCTTAGAGATTCCTGACTGACAGGTATCATGGGAAGGCTGCCTTTGAAGAAACAGATGTTTCCTTTGACATTTCAAACATTTTGGAGCACAGAAAAGACATGAAATTCTTCCCAAATAATTTATTATGGTTTTAGCAATCTTGGTATCACCACCTAAAAAAAAAAAAAAAAAGGCATAGAATTTGGAGCTACCAGAACTTTCTTCTTTTTTTTTTTTAAAGAATTTCTTTCAGACTTATTTTGTTTTTTATTTATTTTTATTTTAAAG
Source organism: Cephalopachus bancanus (assembly GCA_027257055.1). Lineage (NCBI taxonomy): Eukaryota > Metazoa > Chordata > Mammalia > Primates > Tarsiidae > Cephalopachus > Cephalopachus bancanus. The sequence goes on along the minus strand of JAPVLO010000001.1, from coordinate 11,994,503 downwards.
ATATGGGGCACAATTCAGGATTAGGTACATAAGTGGTCATCATACAGGTCTCTCATTGGTCCCCACTTTGCCTGGTTTGGATAGAACTTTCATACCTTGATAATGGGAATACAAAATGGTGTCACTTGAAATAAAAATTGATAATTTTAAAAGTTATACACCTATTTTGAGACTCAGCACACCCACTTCTAGGTACCTACACAAGAGAGGAAAAGCTGCCCACAGAATGATTTGCACAAGAATGTTCAAAAAAGCTTTATTTGTAATAGGACAAAACTGGAAACAATCCATTTGTCTAACAACAGAGAATGGATACATACATTATGGCATATTTATGCAATTAAACTCTACTAATAACAAAAGAATAACAACTGATGCACACAATTGCATGTATGGATTTCTGCCATGGAGTGACAGAAGCTGGATGCCATTGAGCGTACATATTACATGACTCCTTTTATATGAAGTTCAGGAACAGACAAAACTAATCTATAATGATAGAAATCAGAACATGCTTGCTGGGAAGGCAGGTTGACTAGAAAAGGAGCAAAGAGATCATTCTGTAGTGATGGAAATTTATTTTGATTGGCATGTTGCTCACACAGATGTATATATCTGTCTAAGCCCTCAAGCTCTCTGAGATTGAGTAAGCTTGTGATTTGCTCATTTTTCTCTGTGTAAACTATATTTCAATAAATTACTTAAATAAATATTAAACAACCATTGATTGCATAGTTGCCTAGAAAAAAAAATCCCAATAATGTATTTTTAATTAATATTACAAAAAGAACAATATAATGTTTCCAAGTAATGTTCAATTTTAAGGAATGTGAGAATAATCCAGTATTAAAAATATATGTAACGGTATATAGCTGCATTAATAGATTAAAGGCAGCAAAAAACATTGCTATGTGAAATTCAGCAACATTATTTTTTAAAGCAATACAAACAAAACTAAGTTGAATTCAAATAGGAGATGTCTTAACTATGATAACGCGTTTTTATTTATTTATTTATTTTTTATTTTTTGAGTTGGAGTCTCACTCTGTCGCCCAGACTGGAGTGCAGTGGCCACTCCCGGCCACCGCAGCCTCAACCTGCTGGGCTCTGGCGATCCTTCCGCCTCAGCCTTCCCAGTAGCTGGAACTACAGGCGTGAGCTACCACGCCTGGCTGATTTTTTGTTTATTGTAGAGATGAGGTCTCGCTGCCCAGTCGGGTCTCGAACCCGCGGGCTCAGGCAATCCACTCACCTCAGCCTCCCAAAGGCGCGGGATTACAGGCTGAGCCACTGAGCCCGGCTGATAATGCGTTTTTAAAAAGCCAGTAGCTTTGGGGATTTTAGGATGTTGGTAACAGTGGCATTATAGTTTTTCACAAAACAAATTTTCACACAAAAACTAAGAAAAAAAGACTAAATAGCAACCAAAAACCCACGAACAACATTTATAACAGGACTAAGTGATGAGGTATCCCCCCAAAAGCCAAATATGCAAATAGATGAAAGCAAACAGGTGAACCATAAGGCTTGCACGGTTTTAGTATTTGTGTGAAAAAAAGCAAAGGGAATGAGGGGACCGAGAAAACCAGAAACTCCACATTCAGCAGGTATTTGTTTAAAAGCACAGTGGGTAAGACTGAGAGCAGCAACGGAAACTGAAAGAGGCTTTGTCCAATGGAATGGCAGGTAAGGGAGAGGAGCAAAAGATAAACCAGGGGCTTGACACAGTCTAGCTCTGATGAATTCTCAGAACTGAAGCCACCTTGACACTTTTCAGGAGAGGACCCCGTACTGAAGGTAAACTGTTGGGAGTGGAGTAAAAAGAAGCAGAATAGGCACAATTGAGAGATAAATGAAATAGAAGATCTAATGAAGGTGGGGAAGGAAACTGTCCCAATTTTCAGTAGGCAAACTGCTACAATTCTGAAAAGTAACAGAAGTGGGGATTCTATGACGTTAGAAATGTTACCATTAACTACTTTTTCTTCTAAAATGCTTGGAGAGCTAAGCTCACCTAAAAAAATAGTATTATGATAAATGTTCAGAATCTGCTTACTGTAAGAATCTTAGAAAATGCAGGAGATACCCTTACAGAACTAGGAATAGGCAACCAATTTCTGATCAAAACCCCAGGTGCCCATGCCATAAGAGATAAGATAGACAAGTGGGACCTTGTCAAACTGAAAAGCTTCCACAAGCAAAAGAAACCGTCAAGAGAGTGGGGAGACAGCACAGAATGGGAAAAAATATTTGCCAATTGTATATCTGACAAAGGCCTAACATCCAGGATCCATGAGGAATTCAGACATGCTGAAAAGAAAACAAAAAACAAAAAAACAAAACCAGCCCTAAAAAGTGGGCAAAAAGCCAGGACTCAGTGGCTCAGCTTGTAATCCTGTGCTTTGGGAGGCTGAGGTGAGTGGATTACCTGAGCCCGTGGTTCGAGACCCGCCCGGGGAAATTGGCGAGACCTCATCTCTACAATAAATCAAAAATTAGCTGGGCGTGGTAGCGCACGCCTGTAGTTCCAGCTACTTGGAAGGCTGAGACGGAAGGATCGCCGGAGCCCAGCAGGTCGAGGCTGCGGTGGCCGGGAGCGGACAGAGTGAGACTCCAACTCAAAAAAAAAAAAAAAAAAAAAAAAAGATGTGAATAGACACTCCTCAAAAGAAGACGTACAAGCAGCCAACAGATACATGAAGAAATGCTCAGTCTCACTAATCATCAAAGAAATGCAAATCAAAACACAATGAGATACCACCTAACCCCAGTCAGGATGGCCATCATTAATAACTCAAAAAACAACAGATACTGGAAGGAATGTGGAGAAAAGGGACCTCTTCTACACTATTGGTAGGAGTGTAAATTAGTACAACCTCTGTAGAAAACAGTATGGTGATTTCTAAGAGCTCTTTTCTTGTCTAAAGCTGGTACAGGCTTCTTCAGGAACTTGCAGTTTCTCTTTGCCTAGGTGATTTGATGTAAATGACTGTTTTCCCTTCAGCATCAACAAGGTTTTTTGTTGTTGTTTGTTTGTTTAGATAAGATTGGTCTCCCAAATCAATTTTGCAAGGGTGGGCTAGGGGCAATGCAGGAGGGAAAAAAAAAGAAAAAAGGTGCACTTTCAAATCTAAATGGTCTATGAGGCTAACTTGGTAATCAGAAGAGTCCTATGATAAAAGTTTTAAGGATTATTCTCAAATGTCCATTTTTCAGCCTATAACAAAACTACATATGACATTAAAGGCAGTTTGGTCTGTGTATCATTAAGTCAGTTTTGGAGACAGGGTGAGAAGAAGGCTGGGACTTCTCCCTCTTGCTGACGTCACTCTACCATAAATTTGATCCTTTAGAAGGTCACAGAAACTCCTGGCCCTTGTCTGTTCTGTAGGACGTAAGTGTGATGAACTCTGAAGTTCTTTCCAACTTTAGCATTCTGGTACATTCAAGAGTCATTTATTGCTAACTTTAAATTAATTTATTAATGTGATTCATTTATTTATTTTTTTGAGACAGGATCTCTGTCACCAGGGCTAGAGTGAGATGACACAATCATGGCTCACTGTAACCTCAAACTCCTGGGCTCAAGGAATCTTCCAACTCACCCTCCCAAATAGCTGGGATTATAGGCACATGCCACTCTGGCAGGTTATATTATGATTATGATTTTTATTTTATTGAGACAGGGTCTCAGGGTCTCATTAAGTATTATTACTATTATTATTATTATTATTATTATTATTATTATTATTTTGTGGAGACAGTTCTCAGGGTCTCATTAAGTTGCCCAGTGCCCAGGCTGGTTTCTAACTCCTGGCCTCAAGAAATTCCCCTGTCTTAATCTCCTGACTTTTATTTTTTTATTTCTATGGTGAAATCTTGAGTTAGTATCAATGATTTGGATGGTGGATGGGCCTGAGTGGGCAGCTGGCAGAGAGATTCAGAGGTGAGGGAAGAAGTGCACATCTATCTGGCAGTGGCTTTTCTAAAGTGTGACTTTTTATTTTCATTCACTTTTGATGTGGACATAGGAACTTCTTCTGTCCTAAGTAAATAAAACTGTCTTTCATGGATTTGACCCTTTTATTAACTGCTGGCATCAGTATAAGCACTAAAAAACGACTTCCTGGCTGGGCTTGGTAGCTCAGCCTGTAATCTCAACACTTTGGGAGGCAGAGGCAAGTGGATTGCCTGAGCCGGCGGGTTCGAGACCAGCCCAGGCAACTTGGTGCAATCTCATCTCTACAATAAATTTTTAAAACATTAACTGGGCGTGGTAGCGCATGCCTGTAGTTCCAGCTACTTGGAGGGATGAGGCGAAAGGATCGCCTGAGCCCAGCAGGTCGACACTGAGGTGGCTGTGAGCTTGCCACTGCACCCTATCCTGGGTGAGGGAGTGAGACTCCAACTCAAACAAAAACAAAAAAACAAACAAACAAAAAACTACTCCTTGAACGAATGCATCTCAAGATAACACTTATACATTATACTCTTTTCCCCACCACACAGACTTCCAGTCAGATTGCCTTCTCCAAGCCCCCTCTTGTAGAGAGATTTGCTCAGGAATTCAGGAGCAGTATAGCCTAGTGATTAAAAGACACATCTAAACACAACTGTTGTTGCTCAAATAATAATAAGTACTGTGTTTAAATAAGTGTGAGTGTACTTTCCGTTATGGGATAAGATAAATAAATAGATCAAACTTCATGACTTCTTGAGAATCTCAGTTGGAATTTTGTTACCCAGTTTAAGTAAACAATGGGAGAAAAATGGCCAAAGCTCATGAAGGCCTTAATGAAGAGCATTCTGTGTCTTGGATTTTTCTACTTGACGATTAAGGTGACTGTTCAGTTTATGATGTACTATTTCAATAAATAAAAGGAAATGGAATTCAGCGAATAATGCAAGTCTTCAAACTCTTGCAAAAATATATGTCATAATATTTAAGGGCAAAAATATCGCTCAGTTCGATGCATTTTCTAAATTCATGCTTTATATAATTTAAGTGCGTAAAGGTACATTTTTTTCTTATGACTAACAGTGGTTTTCTACAATTATTGGAGCAAGACTTTTGGGATTTCTAAAACTAAAGTTCTGAAAGAAAAGTAGTAGGAGCCATTTTGCTAACTTGTTTTCTATTCCATTTTGTAAATGATTTCCTTTCTGCCAGAAATTTGGTATAGTTAATAGCTGTAGAGAGTGTTGCGGATCATACAATTTAGTCTTAAGTAACAACAGGCAATCTATTGTGTGTCTGGTTTTAGGGTATAGCATCATTCTCATTTCATGGTTTGGAGACTTCAAGGTTTTACAAAGATTTTTCCATCTAAAGTTAGTCATGGTTTTAATGTCTCTGGCTTTTTTGTTTGTTTATTTTGAGCCAGAGTCTCACTCTGCCACCCAAGCTAGAGTACAGTGTACACTAGCATGAACATGGCTAACTGCGGCCTCAACTTTCTGGGCTCAGGTGATCCTTCTACCTCAGTCTCCTGAGTAGCTGGGACTATAGGTGCACACCACCATGCCTGGCTATATTTTACTATTTTATTTTACTTTACTTTATTTTATTTTATTTTATTTTTAGCAATGAGATCTTGCTCTGTTGCCCAAGCTAGTTTTGAACTCCTGGGCTCAAGCAATCTTCTCACCTCAGTCTCCCAAAGTGCTAGTATTACAGGCATAAGCCACCACACTTGGTCTTATCTTTGATTTTTATATGAATTGAAAAATAAGATAATTAATGTTTTTCCTTAAAATGATGTGATTTGAAGTTCTCTAAGTAGAAATTAAGTAAGCACTTGCAATAATTGTGTCTGATGTGTGGTCTTATGACTCATTTACTGAATCACTCCTTGCTGACATGGAAGTCAGAGACGTTACTCAGTTTTGAATTGTTTTTATTCTAAGTCAGATATACGTCAGATTATATTTGTCTCATAACATGTCTTTAGCAAAAGAAGGAAAAATAAGCTTCTTTAAGATAAAGCAAGTTAATAAAGAGCACATACATAGTAATATTACAAACACATATTAAGATGATTGTTACTATATTAATAAATCATATTCACATGATGAAAATTCCCACATATTATGTCAAGTTTTTTCTAGCAGTTCTAAAAACAATGCTGAACAAAAAGAAACTACATTGGCAATCACAATCAGTTTGCTTTTTTGTATTAGTAATATAACACTATTTGTAACCTCGATGTATTTATTTGTAGAGTTATACTTGCAAACAACTCCAACATTACCTTTTTCTAAACACTTAGAGAAAAACCACGACCATTAAAAAAAAAACTCAATTAATTTTTTTTAAAGCATGATGCAGGCTGGGCTCGGTGACTCAGCCTGTAATCCTGCACTTTGGGAGGCCGAGGTGAGTTGCCTGAGCCCGTGAGTTCAACACCCACCTGGGCAACTTGGCGAGACCTCATCTCTACAATAAATCAAAAAATTAGCCGGGCGTGGTAGCGTGCAGCTGTATTCTCAGCTACTGGGAAGGCTGAGGCAGAAGGATTGCCGGAGCCCAGCAGGTCGAGGCTGCGGTGGCCGGGAGCGGCCACTGCGCTCCAGTCTGGGCGACTGAGTGAGACTCCAACTGAAAAAATAAAAAAGAAAGAAAGTACGATGCAAAAAAAATTAAAAATCAGAAAGTTAAAATATTTTTAATACATTTCTGATGCTGAAACAGTTAATTTTTTGCTATATTTTAATGAACAATAGGTTCCCAAATAGGATATAGGATGCTATTTTAAAATCCCTGTCAACAAATCATGGCTACTTTTATGATTCATTTTAAAAAATTAAACTGAATTTACTTATAAAAAAACAAAAATTGAACTTATGAATATTTTTCCAGTTACTATTGTTGCACAGTAAAATCAGTCCATAACTTAATAATATAAAATAGCCATTTTAATTATGGTTAAGGATTCAGGATGCAGTAGAAAAGCAAATATTTTGCAAAGATCTATTGTCTTAATGTGGTTCCATCTTACCTGGGACTCAACTGCGAGTAGCCTCTTTCTCTCCCCTTGCTGGTTTTGAAGTTAAGCAAGGGGACATGAATCTCATAGTCTCAATGGACTGAGTTTTAGCAGCAAGCATAACAGCAGGGAAGTGATGGTTCCCTAGTGATGGTTATCATACTTTAGGTGAGAAAGCAGCAATAGACAACTAACACGAATTTTGTCTCCAGAAGTGGGATGCTGCTTAGCAAATACCTACATGAGTTTGGAAATGAGTAGTGGGCAGAGTCAGAAAGAAATTGAAGGTGTGTAATATAAGAAGCTTATATTACTGAGCCGACTGTTAGTGGGAGTCTGCATTTCAAGGCCACGGCCAGTGAAGTCCCAAAAGCAAGTGGGGAAAATATTATTGGAAACTGGGGGATAAAACTCTTAGGGAAATTATCTCTTGTAATCATGTAAAAAATGGAACTTGTAGGTGATGAACTTGATTATATAAAGAGATTTACAAGCAAAGTGTTGATGATGCCACCTGTCTTTTTGTTGTTTACAGTAAAACGCAAAAGGATTTAAACAAATTCGTTTTTGCCTGTTAAACAAAAACGAACCACAAATCGATGATTTTAAAAATCCTTAGCAGCTCCAGAAAGCAAAAGTTGCTGAGATTAAGAAATTGCCTTCAAAATGACGGTATGTGGAAAAAACCAAAGGGGTGATTATGCAAACTTTTCTCTAACCCCAGATATACCTAAAGATCACTCATTTTCACAAAGGGTCCTTTCAAGGGATTTCCTTAGATATTCTCTATCAACCTATAGGACCTATGGGAAAGTTAGGTATGTTGTCCTTAAGCCGTTTTAGCAGGAGGATAAAGCAGAAGAAAAATTATTTTGCAAAGATCTATTGTGCAGCTTTTGTCTAATGAAATGAACCCCATTGAAATTCTCAGGTGTCCCATGGTATTTCTGAGAAAATTATTTCAGCAGATACACTGCCAGCTTGGACTGAAAGAAACAGTGTAAAATGAAAGGAGGCTGAGGGACCACCACCAGTAGATTAGGAATCAACTGACAGAAAGCAGGCTCAGAAAACTCAGCTGCAAACATTTGCTTTCTTTCACAAAAAAAGATTGACTAAGAGAACAGAACCATGAGTCCAAAGGGTGAAACAAAGAGCCCGAGACAATTATTCCCAAGCTTTTAAATTATCAAGGAAATCTGAATATTTGTTTGGTTAGATTTCAAAACTGCTCTGGACAAAAAACTCCTTTTGTCTTCCATTTCCTCCTCACCTCCTTTAGAAGAGAAATATTACAGCTGTCATCTTACATCCGTCCTCCTAATGCATGTTGGGTGTGATGGGCGTAGACAGATTTTCTTCAGTTTCATAGGTTCATAGATAGAAAACTGCACTTAGTTTACACCAAAATCCTCATCTGCACCTGAACTTGATTTTGATGAGTTTTCTACTTTGTTGATAGTATAATGGGATGAGACTTTTGGGAATCTTTGGAAGGAATACATTATTGGGATCAGAAGACAGACTGTGATGAACAGATTTTAAAGGTGGTTCCCATGATCCCTGCCTCTTGGTATTCACGCTTTTATAGAATTTCCTACATTGGGTTGTGGGCAGGACCTGTGATTTTCTTTTTATCAATAGACAATGACAGAGGTGATGAAATGTTACTCCCATGATTAATTACACTATATAAGTTTCAATCTTATTAGCAGACTTGGCAGTCTTCTTCTTCTCCTCCTCCTCCTCCCCCTCCTCCTCCTTCTTCTATTACTTCTTCTTTTCTCTCTCTCTTGCTTCCCTTTTTTAAAATAGAAGCTAGCTGTCATGGAACCTATAGCTACAAATAATAGAAGCTACCAACCACATGAGAGCTGGGAAACAGATGCTTTTCCAGTTGAACTTCCGGATGGGAACATAGCAATTAATATACTTATATTAAACAACTAATATACTTAAATTAATATACTTAAACAATTAATATACTTAAATTAAACAACTAACATTTCTCATCATGGTCTTTTCTTTCTTAAGTTCTTTAATGATGAAATAAGGTAATGTCTGTCAAAGTGCTCTGCAGTGTGTAGTGCATAACAGTTACTAAAAAAAACTTTCTTTTCCTCCTTTTTCATTTTCTAAGACTTACTGAAAGAAACCTACATTTATTGGAATTTATGTATAACTTGATCATAAACTAATTTTTTCTTCTTATTTCTGTTTGGCCTGCAAACCAAAAAGAAAATCCTAAGCCCTCCAACCAACTGAATGAACCCCTCTTGATCCAGGCAATCCCAGGGAAACCTGAAAATGTGCATCCCAGTCATGAAGGGAAAGGAAATCACACACTCTTCATATGCCCCCTCCCTTTGGGAGTTTAGACACAGTTGATCAACATTAACATTAAAATAGAGATCAGAAGACTGACAAGATAGGCTCCCTCTGTGGCAATTAGATACAAAATTCTGACCTGACTCAGGCATACGAAGGGTGAGCCCCCCCCCAAAACGGAATTTGCCTATAAAAATTGTGTATTTATTCTTACATTTTCAAACATCAGTCACCTTCAAAATATTCGCTGTTTGAAGACCCCTGCTGGGATGCTTTTTTCACTGCTCAAAACAGTTTTGAACCTGTCAATTTTGACGCCTTTTAGTGCTTCTGCTGTTTTATTTCAACTCTTCCAAACATCTGCAAAATGCTTCCCTTTGAGAACTTTTTTCACCCAGCTAAACAAACAAACAAAAATTTGCTGGGGTGAGATCTGGTGAACAGGAAGAGTAGGACGCAGGGGTCCTATAGCTTTTTGGTCAAAAACTGTTGAACACTCAGTGCAGTGTAAGGAGATATGATCATAAATCACCCCTCATAAAATGGGCAAATGTGTTGAAAGAACCTCCACAAAAATATTCACTGAAGCGGAATGCAACCTGTCACAATAACAGCAGCTGGTACATTGAAACCAATGTATTCCTAGAACACTTAGTGGGGGGAGCCTGTCTACAAGGGGCCTGCCCCCCCCAGTCTGTTTTTTGGCTCCCTCCTCATAGTATCACATGACAGCAGACTCTAAAGAAATGAAAATTTTTTAACCCTAAATATATTTCCATGATGTATTTTTAAATGGCCCTGCAAGCCGGGCTCGGTGGCTCAGCCTGTAATCCCACGCCTTTGGGAGGCTGAGGCGAGTGGATTGCCTGAGCCCGCGGGTTTGAGACCCGCCTGGGCAGCGAGACCTCATCTCTACAATAAATCAAAAAATCAGCCAGGTGTGGTAGCGCATGCCTAATCCCGGCTACTTGGAAGGCTGAGGCGGAAGGACCGCCGGAGCCCAGCGGGTCGAGGCTGCGGTGGCCGGGAGCGTCCACTGCACGCAGTCTGGGCGACAGAGTGAGACTCCAACTCAAAAAATAAAAAATAAAAAATAAATAAATGGCCCCGCAAAGTCACCTTTGTGGAGAAAATTTGCATATTTAGAAAATTTCCTTTCTTTTCTAGGTCTTTCCCAGATCTAGGAGATTTAACTAAAAGTCTGACATCTCTGAAGTTCTGAATAGATATTTATCTTCTATTCTCTCTGAAGCCTGCTTCTTAGAGGCTTGAGCTACATAATAAGAATCTTGGTTTTCACAACCTCCTTGTCTTAACTCAAGTATTTTTTCTATGGGCTTTCAAATTCTTTAGACAAAGCATGACTCTTTCAACCAATGGCCACTCAGAAACTCTATGAATCCACTTATGACCTGTATTTCCCAACTTGAAGATGTCTCACCTTTCTGGCTAAGCCAATGTATACCATAAATGTAGTGATTTATCTCTTTGCTGTAACTTCTGTCTTCCTAAAATTTATAAAACCAACCATTCTCACATACTCCCAGGACCTCCTGAGACTGTACTCTGGACCATAGTCACTAATATTGGCTCAGAGAAACCTCTAAGTATCTTACAGAATTTGGCATTTTTGTCAACAGCCAAACACTTATTACCCTAAACCCTTTCAAATTCTGTGACTATCATATATTCTGTCTCTGAAAAGACCTTTCTGGGCACCATTGCAATCTTCAAATTTCCTAATCTTATTCATCTCTAAAATCTTATGTCACATGTCATTCTTATCCACAAAACTACCCCCAATGTCTTAGTCATAATAATTTCCTTTTCTCTACCACCTAGCAGCTTAAACATTTTAGTGTCCATTATAATTTTCAGCCTTATAATCTACTTATTTAATGTTATCCTTCAGTTGAGCTCTTTGAGGAGGTTGCGAATAACTTTAGGTAAATGAATCTCTTATGCTTCGGCATGTCTTGTTTTATTTTAATGTTTCATAAATATCTTTGGAATATACCTATACAATCTTGTCGTACCTTGTTTCTTTTAAATTTTTTTCTTTTTTTAAAATCTATTGAACTACAGTTGTTTCTTAGACACGTAATATACAGGCACATATGAACTTAATCATGCTCATTGATGAAAGCCTCTCTGCTTGAGAAAAAAATACTACTTATATATGGCTCTTGGTTAAGAGCACAGATCCTGAAACCAATGAGCCTGGATTTAACATCTATCTTTCTACTTGGGCAAACTGTTAAACTTTTCTTAGTTTAAATTGTGAACTTTGCCTTATTTTCCTCTTCTATAAAATATGATAATAAAGACATCTATTTTATGGAATTGCTTTGAAGTCTAACTGTATATTTATGTGTTTGTGTTATGATGATGCTCAGATGGTGAACTGTATCAGTAATTTTTGTACATGATGGAAAAATAACAGGTGCACAGGTGCTATAATGCACAGAAATAAAGGGAGACAAATTGAAACAAAGAAATGCATTTGTAGGGAAAAACCTTACAACATGCATTCTCAGTTTTTTTTTGTTCTTTCTTGTAGACAGTGATTCATAACTGGGGATGGTCTTTGCCCCGTCCAGATGTTGCCATCTGGAAATTTCTTGATTGCCAAGACTGAGTGGTGATACTAGCATATAGTGAGCGGAGATTAGGAATGCTGCTAAATATTTTACAGTGAATAAAACAACCCCCACAACAAGTAATTATCCAGACTAAAATGCTAATAGTGCTAAGACTGAGAAAACTTGTTCTAAAATCATCTGAAATGCAATGAGAAAAGGCACTATATTACTTGTTAGTAACGCCATTAAGCTATGCATAATCACAATGGTATTACAAGCCAGTGTTCCATTCATAAAACAAATGCTAATTCCTGCTTATGTCCTTTAAAAGGGTTAGGATGTGGGTTAATTAGTGTTTGCAAAGTCCTTTGAAGATGTAAAGCCTTATGTAAATGCTACTTATTATTAATTACTCTTTTAGAAGAACTGTGCTGTGACCCTACTTGTTCACCAGCACAGTCAAGCCTTAAGACCTAAAGAATGCTGAATTATTTTTTGATACGTTGGAACATTTATAATGAGAAAGATAGGCATCAGGGACCTAAGCCAATTTTAGATACCAGAGATATGGCTGTATATAAATTGGCTCATTAAGATCAAGAAAACTATAGGTTTTGCTTTGGGATATGTTTGCTCTATTGGAGTAAATTTCTTCCAGTTTTGCACCACTATATCTAAGAGAGGATGGTAACAAGAATTCATAATACACATTTAAATTATTATGAAGAAACAAAAATGATTCATAGAAAGAAATTTTATTATTTATATTGATAAACTATTTTTCTCTGACCAATGAGTCATTGTGTTATTTGGAGTGCTTCTGATAAGATAAAGATAATAATAATAATAATAATAATAATAAACCCAAGACACTGGATTGGCCGATTGGAACGACTAGCAATAAAATATGTTATTTTTCCTTTCTAGGTATGAAGTGTAAATCATGTCCTGTAAATATAATCTTATACTTTGTATAAATGTCCTTAAATTTCAAGACAGCTCTTAGTCTTCCCATCTGTGATGTCTTCCTGTTAGGGCATAGAGTCTAGCCTGTAGATTTATATAGCAATTATATTGTGTTCTGCTAAAATGCCTGTAGTGCTATCTTTAGCTCAGCATCAATCTGAATAAAGTACTTCTTGGTGACATGCTGGGGTAAATCTGGATTGGGTATCCTTGTTGAGACGTAAGTCAGAGCTGTGGAATTTGGCTTTGTCAAATCCTGATGGAACACATTTGCATGCATGACTCAGCTTCACGTCCATGTTGATGATATTCATTCCCGGGCCCCTCATTTCAGGAGTGAAATTTAGAAATAGAGAAGAGCGACAGAAGAGTTACCAGGGAAGTCTTGAAGTGTGACTGGTAAAATTTTCAATGTGGGTGACAACTGTCCTCAAATTCCAAAGAACTGACGTGAGAAAAGGGATGGCATGGGGGGGGAATAAAACTTCTGGAATTTGAAAATTTGGAAATGACACATTTCTCTTCCATAGGAGAAAAGAATAGAAGACTAAATATGAAATGAGCTACCTCTAGGGCTGAGTTTTCTGTTGCTCTGTTGCATTGGACACCTACTCAAGGTGACCATTCCTGCTGGATTCTGCAGAGCATCAAAAATGCATGGGAGGTTGGAACACATGCCATTTAAGGTCTCCTTTGTCCATGAGATTTTAGCAGTTATGACCTGGCTTTTGTGTGCTTTGCTTTACTCACTCTCAGCATCTCCCTAATTAGATCAGGTTCTCTTGACATCCTAAGAGAAGAATCTTACTGTAGAATGTTTTGATTTTCTAAAATCTATGGCCAGTCTGTGAAAAGTTCTATGTCTATTATGTTCCCTTAGCTTCTTTACACTGTTTTAGTGTTGTGGTGTAATCCCTTTTTTATTCATAAATGAATTCAGCATAGATTTATTATATACCTTCTATGTGCAAAAGCACGATGTTTGGCACAGTATGGTTTCAAGTACTAGAAAATTTCTACCTATTATGAGCTTTTAATTTAGAAGGGAATGTTTGATTGCAGTAGTGTGATAAACTACACAGAGTGATGCTAAATGTGAAGTGTTCATATTTGGAAGACTTTTTTTTTCTAATCAAGGTGATTCACAGAAGGAAGTGACATTTGAGTTGGTACTTTAGGGACAAAGAGGAATTGATGAAGATGGGTCAGTAAGGGGCCTCTTTTTGCAATGTCAGATCATTTCAGTTTTTTGAGGTGGTTTGAGCCTATAGAGAGTGGTTTATTTTTCTTTGCATGTTCTCACTGCCTCTCTTTCTCTCTCTCGTTTTTTTGTAATTGGAAATATTTGGTTTTATTCCACTGGGTCCACTTCAAACAACAACTAAATGTAATATTGTAATATCTTTCATGCTTTCTTTCTCTCTTTGTTTTTTTTTAAATTTACTATTTAGTTATTTGTTATTGCTACATTGAAGTTAGATACTAGCATGCCTTCCAAAATCTCCCTTGGCTTGTATTTTGATATAATATCCCTCACTGTCAGTTCACACCTAAAAGGAAGTATATTCTACTTCTTGTATGCCCTTTTTTCTTCTTGTTTTTATTGTTGTATTACATCTAGCATCATATATATTGTTTTTCCTATTTCCATGTTTTAAAATGGTTCAACAATTATTGCGTCAAAGCTTCTATAATTATTTCTTGGTGGGTTGAGACTTATTCTCTACAGGTTTATCAGATAATGGAAACTGTATTCCCTAATTCTTTAATTTTTGTAATGACTTTACTGTGACTATTATATTTAAAGTTTAGTAAAGCGGAGGTGAGATCTAAGACTCAAATTTTCTTCCTCTATATGTCTTCATATATTATTCCTTTGTCATCTGTCATAGAGCATTGTTGTTAAATGCCTTATGTCCATTAGATTCTCTCCTTCTTTTAAGGGACTTTGCCTGGATGTCAAAGTAATTTTTTTTTTTTTAATGTTTCAAGTATTTTCGTGAAATGTTTCTTGGAATTGAGCATTCAGAGTTAGTTCTTCCAGGTGCACGTTATGGCCCTTAAATATACAAATTCAAGTCTTTTATTACCTGCAATCTATTCTTGGATCATAATCGTTTAAGTAAACTTTCTAATATATTTCTTTGGTTTTCTTATTTAAGACTTCCATTATACATATGTTGATTTTTCCTTGTCTGCTGTTTCTCTTGTTTTCTCTAGAATTCCTTTGATCTCTTTCTTCATTGCTTTATGCATATTTAGTATTTCTAAGTCATCTTTTCTATCTTCCATTTTTTTACAATAATTTCTATGCTCTTATATTCCTTTTAGTTTAGGTTTAATTTCTAAAATAACGTTTTCTCTTATTTCCAAATAGTTTTTGAGCATACTCAGTTCTTGATTTATGTTTTTTTGTTGTTCAGATATTTCAGTAATGATGCTAAAATTTTGATGTACATTGTTTTCTTTAATAGATTTGATTGTTTTCTTAACTTATCACAGTGTGCTTTGGGATAGTAGTTTATATATATTACTTTCTTTCATAGTTATATTCTCCAGGTGTGTCTTCATATATTAGGTATTATTCATATTTTGGACCTCGTTTTTCTACATCTTTGCATGGTTTTGGTTCTAGATCTTTTATGTTGCTATTAAAGTATGAGTAATTTTCCTATACTATTAAGTAGAATTTCCTTTTGTTCAAGAAATGGAGGTGGGCTAGGATGACCTTGCCAGTTTCACATTTATGGAGTTTAACTTCTGTTGTTTCTGAAAAGTGCTAAAAATATGGTCTTTTCATGTAGCTATCTCTCTAATACTTTATGCAATCTGCCTTCTCTGTTCAGTCACGAATCTCTAAACTTACCATTTCTTTACTGCCAGCATTTCTGTTCAGGTAAATATGGTCCAAATTTCCCCACAGGTATTCCTCAGCATGGAGCTCTATCCTTCAGTGATGACTTCAGAGATTCCTAATGGCTTAGGCTTCTGCAGTCCAGCCTCTAGTATTCCCCAGGAATTCAATATTTCAAATCTTTTTTCGCATTCTTTTTTTTTTTTTTTGAGTTGGAGTCTCACGCGGTCGCCCAAACTACTGGAGTGCAGTGGCAACTCCCAGCCACCGCAGCCTCGACCTGCTGGGCTCTGGCGATCCTTCCGCCTCAGCCTTCCAAGCAGCCGGAATTGCAGGCATGCACTACCACGCCGGGCTGATTTTTTGATTTATTGTACAGATGAGGTCTCGCTGCCTAGGCGGGTTTCGAACCCGCGGGCTCAGGCAATTCACTCACCTCAGCCTCCAAAGGCGCGGGATTACAGGCTGAGCCACTTTTTTCACATTCTAAACATTATTTTCAGATCCTTTCACCTAATGGGGACTCCCTTTTTTGAAAGTGAGTAATTATTGGTCATTTCTGAATTTTCTGTTTATGAGAAGCACCAGAAATCCCTTTTTTCTTCCATCTTCTTTGTCTAGTACAGCTGCTATTTCTGCACGGTTCTTGCTGCTGCAATTGATATAACCCCATCCATTCATATTCTGGGGTTTTCAAAATTTCACTCCTAGTTTTGTTGAAAATGTTGTTGTTGTTGTTTTTGTTTGTTAATTGGTTGGTAATTTGGTTGTTCTTTTGGTCTTTATGATGTATGTAGGAAAAACAAAAGCTCTACTTTTTTTGATGCTTCTATCTTGCATCTTCAGGAGAGAATTTAGATTCTTGCCTATGGCAAATTTTTCCTCTAATATTTTTACATTTAAAAAAGTTTTCTCTTGAATTGAAAATTCACCCTTTTTTGAATAAAAATATATTGGCAGTATATTCTCAAAGGTTTTAAGAAATGAAATATTTTTGTTTTTTAAAATATGTTTACTAAGCACTAAGTTTAAATTGTTCTTAGAGGTTCATACTTATGCTGTAAAAGATCAGTTAATAATATGTGAATATTTCATTATACTTAGAACAATATTGATGAGGTATTTTGTTTTCAGGAGTTTTCAACATTCAGCAATGTCCATACAGAGTTTCTTGTATTTGAATAGGTCTAAAGGAACAAGGCAGTGCAGCAGGTGTTTAAATGGACTTTGGACATCTGCATTTTTCTCTCTATTTCTGTCAGTCTTAGTGTCTGGTACTCAGGAATAGTAAATGATGGTTTGGTGTGAAGCACATGCAATTTTATGCATTATTGACTTATATGGGTGTTTCTTCTTATTTGGTAATTACTGTATTTGAAAAACTATTAAGTTTTTCTGAAACCAACCAACACTGAATACATTGGGAAGGCGGGTTGTTTTTTTTATCTAATAAAAAATGTCCCCCAGAAACAATTACAAATGCATTAGATCAATCACAGTACTGCCAATTAATTTTAGCATCCAATTATAGAGTAGGGACAATATGACTTTTTTTCTTCCCATGAAATTGTAATCTGATTTTGGGTTAGACACTGGGGAAATGAATGGAAGCTTCATTTTCCTCTGAATTTCAGAATCTTCCTTCCACGTTGTCTTTCGTACACCTTCTCCTTTCCATAGTCGTCCTATTTGGGAATGACCATGCAGACCAACCAATTCATGCTAGTGTTTTTTACCAAAATTTAACACAATGACAACTAGTTATTTCTAATTGTCTTACTTTATTAAGAACATGAGTGAATGTTATTTCATTTATTCAGAGAGAGAGAGAGAGAGAGAGAGAGAGAGAGAGAGAAATGCAATTTTGTGCACCCATTTTAAATATTAGCCTAAAATTCTTTCAGCTGATAAACTGTTGTGTGTTGTGTTCTTAACTGATTCTCCTTCCTTCCTAATCATTTTTATATTGCCATAAAATTTTTCTTTTTAAAATATTAGTGTCTATATGGTATAAAATTTAGTCCCAAATCTGTAATATGAAACACATGTCTCTAATAAATGGCTATTGTTCATTGATTGTGTGTCAAGAATTGTCATCAATTACACACGCTATTACATAAACTATTGTTTCACTTCATCCTCATGACAAACCAAAAAATATCATTAACTTCATTTTATGGAAAAGGATACAGGGACACAGATAAACTAAATAACTTGCTCTAGTTCAGACACCTGGTAATGTGCAGATTCAGGGTTTCAACTCAGACACCTACTTCTCCAGCTATACACATCACTACTGCATAAACATACCCAGCATTTTAATTATCCAGTTTATGTTCTGTCTCATTCATGGATTCAGATATTTTACATGCAACATATCTTATTCTCAGTTCCCCTAATAAAACGTTTCCTTACATTTTTTTAGTTGATTTTATCTTTTACGTTTTTGCTGTTTTTGTGAACTCGAAATTAAATATGTGTCACTAACTTTGGTCATTGCTAAATTCTACCTCACTGTTAATTCCATTGAAATATGTCATCTAATAATATTTATGTGTACACTCATGGAGACATGGCAATAGGTTTTAGAGTTAGAAAGAAACCTGCCCTCAGAATATTTGCCTCCATTGAGATATACACTATCATTGGAAATTAAAGGAAA
Organism: Cephalopachus bancanus; assembly: GCA_027257055.1. Classification (NCBI taxonomy): domain Eukaryota; kingdom Metazoa; phylum Chordata; class Mammalia; order Primates; family Tarsiidae; genus Cephalopachus; species Cephalopachus bancanus. The sequence goes on along the minus strand of JAPVLO010000001.1, from coordinate 11,976,125 downwards.
ATCCGCATAGACTAAAGTAGGGATTATTTCCTTAGCCACCTACTAAGAGTTGCCTCCAGGTCTTTAAAGAGGAAGAACTGAAAGTTAATTGTCACAATCTTATGTATAATATTCTAAGAATTGTTGTCTCTATCTTTTTATTATCTCAATATAGTGAAGTATATTCACAGATCATATTCCAGGTTGTGCTTTTATTGTCTTCATAAAGATTCGAGTTATAGAAGTCAATTAGCTATTGCTATATATCCCTATCTCCTCCTACTTGATTGTTAAATGACTATCAAACCTCAATTACAGTTGCCCTAGATAAGTGGCACACGTTACTCCCCAGCTGCATGCTAATTGACTTAAGTATATTTCTCTGGATATGCTACATATTATACATAAAAATGATTACTGAGTCATACAGATGATAGTCAAGTTGAACTTGATTTTTTCATTAGTTTATAAAATCCCTGATGACAGAGATTATATATCTTATACCTCCCAAAATAAGTAGTATAATATCAGAAATAAAATAAACTTAAAAAAAATTAGAAAATAGGGTTCAGAATATTACTTGAAGAAATATTATGAAAAAATATAAAAATAGTTATGAAGAGAAGAGAAATGTGGGGGAAGATTTTACATAGATTATAAAAATTGGGTTTCACTAGTGAAAACAGTACAAAATAGCATAAAACAGTATACAAATTTAGTAAAGAAAACAGTATGGTTCTGTTGCATGACTAAACAGAGAGACCAAAGTCCTACAAAGTCTAGAAATATACTCAATTATCTGTGAACGTCAAGATCTAATGAAGGCAATTTTTCATGTCAATGGGAGAATCCCAGACTAACATCCAATTATATGTGAACTTCAGGATATAATGAAGGCAATGTTTCATGTCAATGGGGAATCCCAGACTATGTAATACATAGTTTGAGGACAACCATGTAATCATCTGGAAAATGGAAAGTAAATCTGGAATTCTTGTTGCTTAGATAAAAATACATTTTAGATAGACCAGATATTTAAAAGTAAGAGAATAAAATACAAATAATTGAATCTATACAAATAACATAACTTTAAGGGAAGTTTCTTTTAAGCATTACACACACAAAAAAACAAAGGCAGAAATCAGAGAAGAAAAGATAGCTAAATTTATTGTATAACATTTATAAAAATTCTTTGCAGTAAACATCATAAGTAAGTCAAAGGAGATAACAGTAGAAAAAACTTATAACAAAATAGCAGAAAAATGACTTTTTCCTTTATTATAGGAAGAGCATCTATAAGAAAGACTGTTAACTAGATAATCAAAAACAAATAGGACTACATATAAAATAGATAAAGACACAAAATGGCAAGTCAAAGAAAAGAAATGACTATAAAACATTAAAAATATCTGCCTCATTCATAAAAATAAGACAAACTAGAGTCCTGTTTTTCTTATTTTTTTAACTTTGCAAACCAAACCTTTGAAAATATTTTGTGTAGACAAGTATGTGAGAAAATATATACCCCCTTCTTTCACATGTTTATATTTATGTCATGTATATTAAGTTTCTATGGGGGGACACATGGCAATACAGACCAAAATTGTAAATGTATTTACAGCTTGACCCAGTTATTTAATTTCTAGGGATTTATCTCACAAATATCTTGTAAGTGTAGTTACACCTGTACAAAGATATATATATATATATACTTTTTTTTTTTTTTTTTTGAGAAAGCAGGATTTATTGAGAGGACAGAAAAGCCCCCACAGTGGGAGGGGACCAGAAGAGTTTGCCCAAAGATATATATTTACAAGGATATCTAGTATAAAATTACTATGCTGAAAAAGAGGAAATAATTTAAATACTAATTAGCAGAATTTTGGTTATATAAATAATGGTACATTAGCCTATGATAATATGCAACTATAACCATAAACTGTCTAATGACAATTTTGTCAATGACAGACTGCGCATACAATGGTGGTCCCATAAGATGAAGATACCGTATTTTTACTATACCTTTTCTGTGCTTAGATGTGTTTACATCCACAGATCCTAAACAATGCATTTCTTTGAAAGCTTTCTTACCCCTAAATGATGTATGAATTTATTCAAAAAGAATAAGGCATTTCCCTGTGTACTGAGAGGACACAGAAGGATCTTCAAGATATATTAAGTTAAAAAAAAAAAGGAAGATTTGGGACACTTTTGCGATTTGCACTTTTGAAAAAGAAGGTAAAAACTCATATCTTGTACGTGGTATCATATCTCTTCAAAGGTACACAGGAATTGTCAAGGTGTCACCTCAGTAGACAGAGATGAGGAGATTTGTTCTTTTTCTTCACACACTCATTTGTACCTTCTGAACACTGTACCAAGTTTATATATTATTTATTGAAAATAGGAAAGACTACAAATGAAATACCTATTTACACAAATAGCTATAATCACCATAGCACCTGTGTTTTTAAAAATACATATCTATGTTGCCTGCTCAGGGATGTAAGAGGTGTTTTTGTCCTTGCCTATGTGACTGTGCAGTGGCCATCTTTCTGGTATAAAAATATTATGTTTGTATTGATTTCAGTGTTGAAAAACGATATCAAATTTAGTTATTCAATATGTAGACATTTAAAAATGTTAAATAAAAATGTGTTTTTTATCATCATGTTTATAATGGTTACATTTACTGACATTCATGTTTGACATGAGAACAAGATAAATTCAAACCATGTTTTGCTTTTGTTTTTCAGGAATAAATGATGCGTCTAAGAAATTAGACTAACCACTACAGAGATCCACTGCTCTATTTTCCTTGTTATTATTTTCTTGTTTCCAATGCATAATTGGTGTGAACTTTTTTCCTTTTTTAGAAAGCAGGATATATTGAGAGGACAGAAAAGCTCCCACAGTGACAGGGGACTCAAAGGGGCGTTGCCCAAATTTTTTCAATAGACATATTTCATGGTATGTGTTTTATAATATTGTCTACTAAGAATAAGTTCAATAGAAGATAATCAGCAAAATGCTTTTCAGACAGTCTGTGAACAGCCTGGCCCAAATGCCCGCCTTGGTAGTAACAGCTGCCAGATTATGGCTCTCTGAACAGGACAATAAATTTCAGCTTATTGCATTTTGTCAATTAGCGTAAATGAGATCACAGTAGAGGTAGTTGCTAATTATCAGTTATTATCGAATACCTGATGAGAGAGGTAGAGATGATATGCATAATTTTAATTATACGAATATATTTGAATACAGTGAGAATAAGGGCATTACAGGTTTTTTAAAAAAATTATAGATATGTGAGGTACAAGTCAGGATTAGTTATACAAGCAGGCTTCGTGCAGGTGAAGCTTGGACCTCTAACTGACCCTCATTTTCCCTGGTTTAGGACCAGGGACACTATGCAATGCTACATGGCTCGTCCCTCCTTCCCTTCTCCTGGCAGTATCCGTTGACTGCCATTTCCTTCCTTCTGCTAATGTGATTAATGCTCAGGTCCCACTTACGAGTGAGAATATTCAGTATTCAGTTCTTTGTTACTGTGATAGATCACTAAGTATAATGGTCTCCACCTCCATCCAATTTGCTGCGAGGGAATTGCATTTTTTATACTCCAGGTCTTGGTGAACATCACTCTTTAAAATGAAATTCCATATACATGGAAAGAAGTGTATACAAGAGTGTTTATCACAGTATTATTTGCAATAGGGAAAAATTAAGGACAATCTCAATGATTCATTGCAATGGAGTACTTCATATGCTGTATGATACACAGCTATTAAACGGCTGAGGAAGATTTAGTGGCAAGCATGGAAAAAAATATAACATCTTAGATCGTATTTCAAACTGTGAACTGATGATATGTAAGTGAATATGTAATGGTTGCCTTCTATGTGTTTTCCTGAGTTTTTCTTGTACTTTTGTATTGGGGGGAAAAAGTTCTAATGAAATGGAATTCGTATGAACATAAAAATGAGACACCAAGGACTAAACAGGACACCAAGATCAGAAATCTCCTTTGACTCTCCAAGTGGAATTCACATGATATGTTCTGGTTCTCCCACCCCCTTTGGATTGTTTTACCTTTCAGGTATCTATTTTTTTCTAATGATTCCTTCATTTATTCTGTACATTTTTACTGAGGGACAGTAGAAGATATGTCTTTGTCGTCTTTGTCGCATTGTAAGTTGTCAGATATAATCTAGCTCTAATTCATTGACAGCAGTGCTGCTGACACCGAATAGACACTGGAGTATCATAAAGTTTCACTCATTCCTCTCTGTCCTGGAGTCTGAGGCAAATGATGACAGGGCACAGTCTATAGAATTCATTCTTATGAGAATGAACCTCAACACACACATTTTTTCTCTACCTTCTTTAAGAAAATAACTGATTTATAATAAAATCATCAAACTTAAGTATGACAAGAAATAAAAATTCACCAGGTGGCCCTTGTGTGAATGACAAAAACTGAATTACGAAGCTATCAATAAATATCAGATGCATGGTAACCATATCATAGAATACCTAGTCTTCAATCCTTCCTAAGAAACCTTAGGATGAACTCAATGACTAGGTGTAATTTGTCATTCCTAACCCCCGTTCAAATCATAAATCTTGCTTGAAGATTGTACCTATTCAGGATAACAAACAAAAAAAGGGGGAGAGAGAGAGAGAGAGAGAGAGACAGAGACAGAGACAGAGACACAGAGAGCAATTAGAAAAAAAGAATGGCCTGGGGACCTCCTTGTTTATCAATTATCACCCAGCATCTCTTCATACACATATGATTCCATTTCTCAACATGATATCTTTGTTCAAATCATCAGGCTCTCTACTGGCTCAGCTTCCTTATCAGCCTACAATATATCATTTCTGAAAAATTACAGGTAATAGGCCAGGCGTAGTGGCTTACACCTGTAATCCAGCACTTTGGGAGGCTGACACGGGAGGATTGCTTAAGTCCAGGAGTTTGAGACCAACCTAAGCAATATGGCAAGAACTTGTCTCTACAGAAACTTAAAAAATAGGCCAGGTGTGGCAGCATGCACCTGTTGTCCCAGCGACTCAGGAGGCTGAGGTGGAAGGATTGCCTAAAGAGGTTGAGGCTGCAGTGAGCCATGATCATGACACTGCATTCTAGCCTGGGTGACTGAGTGAGCCCCTGGAAAGAAAGAAAGCGGGAGCGGGGGGAAGGGAGGGATGGAGGGAGGGGGGAGGGGGGAAGGAGGGAGGAGAGAGGAAAAGAGAAAGAAAGAAAAAGAAAGAAAGAAAAATAATTAAAGGAAGGAAGTAGAGAGGGAAAGAAAAAGAAGAAGGGAAGAAAGAAAGAAAAAGAAAGAAAGAGAAAAAAGAAAGAGGAAAGCAAATAAAAATTAAAAAATATATAGGAAATATACATGTGTTACTCTTTTTACCCTTGCCTATGATCGCAGATTCAGAAGCACCCTTGACCCACTGCTCCGTCCACAAATAACCGGTGTATTTAATGAGGCTACACCTAGTCTTACCTGCTCCATTCACACCTCTCTCGTCTTTTCCTTATCTGAACTCCCACTGCGGTTTCCACATTAAAAAATTCAATTTGGTACTCAATCACTCTCTGCTTTATCTATTGGTCTTAGGGAAATTCAGTCTTTTACCTACATGTTTAGGCTCTCTCTTTAATTATAATTTACATAGTATACTTTTACACCTATTGATACATTGATTTGATATTCTTGTGCTTTTAAACTTTCAAGCTTGTATGTTTGCCTTAGCAGTGTATCAATAAAAAATAGACAGTAATAGTGCTGAAAAGCTGGTAAGTAATCCTTATTCCATAGGATTGCTGATGAATAATTTATAGAACTGATCATTTTTAATAGGAATTGGGGAGAAATGGAAGCTCCATGGCAAGGCAATAATGTCTAATTTTGAAGGAAAAAATGTCCCCGCTAACAAGGGTAAGTAAAGGGAAGTACTAAAGTTAACTTTAGAAAATATTTTGAAACTGACTGCAGAAAATAGATAAATGAACATGTTTGGGGTGGGACCTAGGGACTGGGAATAGCAGGAAACACCTTTGGCCAAGTTGAAGTTGTTGCAGTGTAGTGTTTACATGCCTGAACTCTGGAGTCAGAGAGCCAGAGGAGTATTGCTGACTGGACAACCTTGAGATGTTAGCTTAATAGGAAAGCTGTATTATTTTGGGGCCGTTAACATAGTAGCTCTGAGTCGAAGTTCACTTCTAGGTAAAATTGTGATAATACAAGACCGCATAGGTTTGTGGTGAAGATTAAATGAGTTAATACCTGTGAAGAACTTAAAATAGTTGCTTGGTCGCAGGAACAAATAATCTTGTGAGGCCTGGAGGTATAACATTTTCCAGTTCTTTAACATGAAAAATTTTTTAAAGAATACAAAATTAAATATGAAACCAGGGGATATCACTGGGAAAGACAGAAACACTGTCCTCCATGAAATCTATGAGAACACTGGCAACTTTTCTTTTTTTTAATTAATTAATAAATCACAGAGTCGTGGGGTACAAGTGGCACGCAACTTTCCGAAATCAACTTTTTCAGTACTTCGGTGACTGAAGCCTTGCCACAATCCAGGGGACATTTATTTAAGAAAAGCGTCTGACTCTTGCTGAGCGGTGAGAATTGTCATGTTTTAACTTGCTGCATGCCTGTTTTCCTCTCCCCAGTTCCATGGCAGCTTTGAAAACCAGCAGACCACATCGGTTTGTGGAATGGCTCCACAAAACTTTTTGAGGGAGTTTCATTCATATTTTATGACAAAAAGAAACAGGGAAGGTTACCATCTTGCCTGATTATACAGAAAGAGGGAAAAGACTTATGCTATGGTGGGGAGACATGACAGATGCTACCTCAGCTGACCGTCAAGGTCTTCATCAACAGTGATAGACCACGTTGATAGTATGAACCCCTGATACAATATAGCGATAAAGACACTTTATCCCTGGGTTCTTTCACCCCCAAACTCATGATCCATGTCTAACCCTGAGAAAAACATAAGACAAATCCCAGTCGAGGGATATTCTACAAAACATCTGACCACTACTTCTCAAAATCTTCAGAGTCGTTGAGAAACAATGAAAGTCAGATAACTTGTGGCAGCCAAAGGTGCCCAAGGAGACATGAAGAGTAACTAATGCATACTCTGGACGAGATTTAGAACAGAAAACACATTTAGGTGAAAATTCAAAGAAAGCGTGAACTTTAGTTCATAGTGATGTGTCAGTATAGGTTCACTAAATGTAACAATGTTATTTTTTAATTGTCATATATTCATGTAAGCTATTATTAGTAGGGAATACTGAGTGTAGGGTTTATGGGAACTCTTTGTACTATCTTTACACCATTTCTGTCAATCTAAAACTATTCGAAAATTTTTAAAGTTTATTTTTTGTAAATAATCTGCTTCAGAGAACATAGTATGCGGTGGAACTGAGATTGAAACTCATGGTCTCTGCCATATACAAAGGTGCTATATTAGTGCTTTAGAGATGCCCTAACACAATGCCACAGACTGAGTGGCTTACACAACATACATTTATTTTATCAGATTCTGGAGGCTAGATAAAGTTCCCAAACCAAGGTGTTGGGAGGTTTGGTTTCTCCTAAGGCCTCTCTCCTTGACTTGCAGATGGCTGCCTTCTTACTGTGTTCTCACACTGTCTTTCTTCTGTGCACGTGCATCTCTGGTGTTTGTGTGTGTCCAAATGTCCCTTTCTTGGAAGGACACCAGTCAAACTGGACTAGAGCCTGTCCTAATGACCTCCTTTTCATGTTATCACCTTCTTAAAGGCCCCATCTTCAAATACAGTCCCTTCTGAGGTATGGGGAATTAGGGCTTCAGCCGATGAATTTTGAAGAAACACAATTCAGCACTTAACAGGTACTTGCCAAACTTGGGTATAACATTATAGAGAGAGAGAGAGGGGGCAAAAATGTATACACATTTTAAGAAAGGAAAAATCTGTATTAAAGGCGGAAGGATCGCCGGAGCCCAGCAGGTCGAGGCTGCGGTGGCCGGGAGCGGCCACTGCACTCCAGTCTGGGCGACAGAGTGAGACTCCAACTCAAAAAAAAAAAAAAAAAAAGCTGTAGATGAATACAAGACATGTTTGACTTCTGCAATTACAAGAGGTGCTCCAAGTGGTTACCATCAGTGACCCGACACTTCTGTTTATGGTGAACTAAAAGTAATACTTTTTGGAGCCCTCGGTATGTGCTGTGTGTATGTATATATTTTAATTATCTCATGTATGTTCATTTTACATTTTAAAGGGAATGAATGATGCTTTGGCGGCTCTCCTTGTATGAGGATCTTAGCTGGAGCCAGAAGTCCCTGCTTTCATTTTCTTCAAAGCATCTCATGAGCTTTGCATTTCTGTTAGGTCCCTGCAACCTCCACCTGGCATTGGCCTCTGAGCTCCATATTCTCAGACCCCTCTATTTTCTCCTTTCTTTCTGCACACTGGCTTTCCTCTCTTATCTCATTTTACCCTCATTTGGAGACACGCCTTGCCTGCACGCAATGCATCTAAGGATGTCTTTTTCTTATCCCCACCCTCTTCCTTTTTTGAGACCATTACCGTTTATTTACTATCAGATGTTTGTTTTTTATTCCATTTTAAAAGTCTGTATGTACCAACAGTTTAAAAAAACCCTCCTCAAAACATCGATGACATTTTAATGATAATGTAAACCTTCTTTTCCTTCCTTTGTCCTAGGTCTTGGGTGTTAATCCAAAGATTCACTGTCACTTGTTTTTAGAATAGGCTGGAGACAGTAGGTTGGTGCTATTTTCTGATGTTCTCACATTTAGAAAATTATGGAGACTGTTGATAGGAAACGCAAAAAGGTCAAGAGATTTAAAATAATAAATAATAATTGGAACTGCAAATGTTTTAGTTAAGTTTTAAAATTAGGTTATATAAATAAATTACGTGGGCTTGCATAAGCTGTACGCTTTCTGTAAACATCTAAAGGACTTTCAAAGAGAAGGGATGGCTGTAATTAAAGTGGTAAATTTTTAAATACTTAGTAATTAAATTATGCAGAAGCTGTTGAAGAACTTGCTGGAAATAAAGATGAAGCAGGAAGTTAGGGCATAAATCATTAATTATATATGTGTACACACACATATCTATATATCTCTATACATACACATACACTTTGATTTGGTTTGGCATGAGCTTGAGACTTTAAATATACTAAATATTTAAAAATAACTACAAATCTATTACACAAGAGATAATATAATAGATTAGTATCTTAAATACCTTGGAATCATGGAGATCTAGTGAGACTTTGCAGTCATGAAACTTCTTATTTTTAATACAATAAACAAGATAATCTGGAGAACCTATTAAAATCTAGGGAACTCGAGACACAGAGAGATTATGTACTTTTTCAATAGTAATAAGCATATTTACAAACATGAATGTGTTCTATATTATAAGTAGAATAAGCAAAAGAGATAAAAATCAATTCAATTTGAACATATGGACAATGTTTGTTTTTGTTTGTTTGTTTGTTTGTTTGTTTTTGGGCTCAGAGTCTCACTCTGTCGCCCAGGTTGGAGTGCAGTACCATGCCCATGCCACTGTACTCTCAACCTGCTAGGTTCAGGTGATCCTTCCACTTCAGTCTTCCAGGTAGCTGGAACCACAGGTGTGTGTCACCATGACCAGCTATTTTTAAAATTTATTGTAGAGATAAATTCTCACTCTGTTGCCCAGTCTGGTCTCGAACCTATGAGCTCAGGCAATCCTCTCAACTTAGCCTCCCAAAGTATTGGGATTACAGGTGTAAGCCACTGCACCTGGCCATATGGCCAATTTTAAAAAGGAAAAAAAAAATTGATATAAATATTCTAGTCCTTTCTACCCCTTCTCACAAATACAGAGGTGTGCACTGTGTCCAGGAAGCTGATTTAGTGCCTGATGTTAGTGGACTGTGGGTGATTCAGGATGACTGCACACTCCTTGGCACTCCTGTTGAGAGGAACAATCCATGTCTCCTTCCCTGGACCTTCACTGGCCTGTGATGGCTTTGACTAATAGAATGTGATGGAAGGACACCCTGCCAGTTCCATGGCTAGCCTGTAAGAAGCCTGGCGGCTTCTGCCTTGGGCTTGAAATCTGAACCATCATATAAGATGTCCAAATGCCCTGCCGAAGAGACCATCTAGCAAGGCCTGGACACTGTAGAGTGAAGAGAAACCCAGAAGAGTTCAACCTTCCAGACACTGCTCTACAGACGTGTATATGCAGCCACCTTGGGACCTCCAGACAGGTGGCTGCCAGCTGAATACCACTGGGTGACCTCAGTCAATACCTGCCTGAATTCCTGGCTCATGAAGTTGTGAGATTGAGTGAAATTATTGGTGTTTAAATCCCTTAAGTTTTGGGAGCATTCGTAATGCAACAATAGATAACTTCCATACTTTGGATCAATTTAGGAAGATATATAATGTTAATTTCAGAAAATGACTGTTTTTAACAAAAACTAATCAACATACTAACTCAGGTATGTATATTATGTCAAAGTATAATTAAGAAATACTTAATATTCCACCTGGGCATAGTGGCTCATGCCTGTAACTTCAGCGATTTGGAAGGACGAGTAAGTTATAAGAATTACTTGAGCCCCAGAGTTTGATGCCCTCCTGGACAACATAGCGATTTCTCGTCTCTACAGAAAATAAAAAAATTAGTCGGTGTGGTGGTGCACACCTATAGTCCCAACTACTCAGGAGACTGAAGCAAAAGGGTCATCTGAGCCCGGAGGTCAAGGTTGTGGTAAGCCATGATCGTGCTACTGCACTCCAGACTGGGAGACAGAGTGAGACGCTGGCTCAAAAAAAAAAATAGGAGAGAAAGAAATACTTTAGATTTCCCTAGAGGCCATCAGACTTCTAAGAATTTCTAGGCACAGACTATTCTTGTCCTTAATACCATGTAAATCACTGTACTCTAGCTTTTTGCTCCTGAAATTGTGGTCCATGATCCCAGGCCATCATCTTCACCCAGGAGCTAGTTGGAAATTCAGGATCTCTGACCCTGCCCCAGAACCACTGCATGGGAAGCTGCATTATAACAAAATCCCTGGTGATTCATAGGTACTGTAAACATTAAGCAGTACGAGCCTAGACAGTTTTATTAGAAAGAGTGGGAGTTTATATAAATGAATGTGGGAGAAACATTCTTAATTTTACTGCAGAGTCCTTCCCCTGGACTGTTTGGACTGCGGTTGAGTCTAAAGGGAAAACCATTCATGGACATTTTGCTCTTTCTTGTCTGGTTATAATGGGTTCTAGTTTGGGATAACTTGGTCTTCCTTTAATTTTGAGTTATTGTTACAGGCAGAATGTCTTCAAGCCACAGATATTGAAGAATAAGAAAGTATCCTTTCAAATTGGAACATGTTTTACATATATTTAAATTAGAGCTGAATTAGGCAACTAACATATATAAACCTGTGTTATCAGTTCTTTGAAACACACACACACACACACACATATATATATATATGGTTTCACAGGTTATATGTTTATGGTGCCAAAAAATGTATACACATTTTAAGAAAGGAAAAAAATGTATTAAGTTTGTAATACTCAATATAAACTCATAACAAAAGATGAACACAAGACACCCTTGACTTCTGCAATTGCAAGAGGTGCTCAAAGTGGTTCCCTTCAGTGTCCAGATAAAAAGTCAATGATGGCAGGACTTGCTGCTGTGTGAGGTATCTCAGATCTTCCCTTGTGCACGTTACACACAGAACCAGACGTCTCAAACTCATGCCCAATGTGTGCAGTTGTGCAGCATGTTGGAGGTTCTGTGGCATACTCACACCTCCATTGTCGTTGGACTTTCACAATGTTCTCAGATTTCAAATACCACTTCAAGATGGTCTTGTGCTCCTCTAATGACAACCATGACTCTGCCATTTTCTTTGACCATCCTGTCTGTTGCATTTGTTTGAAGAACACCATCATTTGAGTGAGCATCATGCTACACATCGCTACCATAATTCAATTCAACTTCGAAAGGTAAAACATACATGATGTCTCTTCAAATTGTTAGACATTTTTTTGGCACCCCCCTCGTGCATGTGTGTATGTGTGTGTGTGTGTGTGTGTGTGTGTGTGTGTGTGTGTGTGTGTTTACGATTTAGGTTAATGGGGAAACAGAACCATCTGAAATGTTATTACATATGGAATAATTAAATCAGTTTGGGTTTCTGGTGCTGGAAAAAGGCATCTGAGGAGTAACTACATTTATTAACACAAAAAGGTAACTTCCCCCAGCAAGTGGGTAGTGCAAGAGCCTTTCCTTGTGACATCTGTCCACCGTTGCCATCTCGTGGTCAAGGATGAATCTCCCCACAGCCTGATGTGAGCAGTGCTTCGTGCCTGGTTGCTGGCTTTAGCTTAGTCTTCAGCTATGGGGGACAGAAGCTCTGGATAACCACCTGAGAGGTGATCCCAGGCATTAGATCATCCACTCACTAACAAGAAGAAGGAGACTCACCAAGTAATAAGGAAATTGAAACTTGGAGCAAGATCACAGACTGAAAATAAAGTCAACCCAGAATATAGGAGCAATGGTATCCAGTAGCAACATGGGGGCAAGGAAGGCTGTCCAAGGCTAAGTAGAGACGTAGAAAAAGATCTGCTATCCATCTTAGCTTGTTTTCCAAGGGTAGGGAGAGTTTCTGGGTATGAAAGGGGTATATTTATCCTGCCATCTTTAGTTGTTCTTCCATATGGCCTGGGGAAGTCCAAGTTAAAATTCAACTTATAGGCCAGGCGCAGTGGCTCACGCCTATAATCCCAGTATTTTGGGAGGCCGAGGTGAGAGGATTGCCTGAGCCCACAGGTTCGAGACCAGCCTGGGCAACTTGGCAAGATCTCATCTCTACCTACAATAAATCAAAAAATCCGCCAGGCATGGTGACGCATACATGTAGTTCTAGCTCCTTGAAAGGCTGAGGCAGAAGGATTACCTGAGCCCAGCAGGTTGAAGCTGTGACGGCCTTGAGTATGCCACTGCACTCTAGCCTGAGCGACAAAGTGAGAGTCCGACTCAAAAAAAAAAATTCAACTTATATTTTTGCCATGTTTCTAGCAACATCTGTATTCACCCAAAATGAATCACATCTTTTGTCCTTTAAGCCCAATTAAAATGCCCCTTCTCCCTATAAAAACAGAAAATTACAAGGAGTACGCCTTACTATGTATTATATTTTGCTGTGTAGGTGACTAAAATAAACAGTTCTCATTTGTAAATAACAAGTAACAGGAAGAAAATCATGATTAAAATTTTTAAAGTATGGCTTATATAAATTGAGGTATAAAGCTATTGATCAAGTAATATTATGGTTTGTAGGAAATACATGAAGGTGGTAGCTTCAGTGTGACTCCCAGGAAGAATTTTTTTTTTAAGATAAAAGAGGCTTTTCTTTACAAGAGTTAAATAAAGGTGAACTATATACATTCTTCAACAAGTGTTTATTAGGCAACAGATGTATGCCAGACACTGTGTAGTTGCTGGGGATTAAATAGTAGCCCAAACAATAAAAATGTTTACCTTCATTGTTCTTACAGACTGAATAGGAGAACACAAAAAATTAACATAGAAATGGGAGAACACTATGAAAGCGTTTGGATTAGGAAGGAATAAGGATTTGCAAAAGGCTTCCTAGAGGAAGTGGTATTTAGTTTGGGGATGGTAATTAGTGAGGGGTCCTTGGGTTGGAGTAAGAGAGTCCTAGGCAAAGAGAATAGCATCCACAGATACTGTTGGACATTTTAACTTTTGTGCAAAAGGTGAGGGCAAGTCAATTAGAGTTTTTTTAATGGGGAGTGCTACATTCAGTTTGGCATGCTAGAAAATTCTATCTGTCTGCAGTATGGCGAACACATTGGAGAGAAATAAGGATGGAGACAGTGTTACCTATTTGGTGACTATTGATTGTCTTTCAGGAAATGAAATGAGTACGCCCCAGGAGATTGAAGCCTTGGTAGATGGCATCACCTGACTTTTATTTATTTATTTATTTATTTATTTTTTGAGTTGGAGTCTCACTCTGTCGCCCAGACTGGAGTGCAGTGGCCGCTCCTGGCCACCGCAGCCTCGACCTGCTGGGCTCCGGCGATCCTTCCGCCTCAGCCTTCCAATTAGCTGGAACTACAGGCGCATGCTACTACGCCCGGCTAATTTTTGATTTATTGTAGAGATGAGCTCTCGCCAATTTGCCCAGGCCGGTCTTGAACCTGCGGGCTTAGGCAATCCACTCACCTCAGCCTCCCAAAGGCTCGGGATTACAGGCTGAGCCACCTGACTTTTAATTCATGTCTATTTTCTTTAGACACTAGCACTCGGTTTTCTTTTACTGTCATCCCAATAGTGAAACATTTTTTCTGTTTTTTTTCTTTTTCTAACTCTTTATCAGCCTTTGGTGAAAATAATCATCTCTGCCATCTGCTGAGCACCACTCTATGCAAGGTACTATGTGTTCTCATTTGGCGTTCATCACAGTCCCTTGAAGAGGTGCTTTTTTGTGTTTCAGACAGGAAATCTGAAAGTCAGACTTAAAGGAGAATATGATACATTCACATAGAAATTTCAATAAAGTTTGAAAGCATTTGGATTAGGAAAGCATAACGGTTTTGAGAAGGCTTCCTAGAGAAAGTAGTATTTAGGTTGGGAAGGTGACTAGTGAGGATAGGACTTGGGTGACGGAAGAGGTCCCACGCATAGGGAACAGCATCAACAGAAACTGTGGATTATTTTTACTTTTGTCCTAAAGACATTGGTGAGTCAATGAGAATTTCTTAAAGGGGAATGATACATTCAGCTGGGCATGCTAGAAAATCTGTCTGGCTTGTGTGGCAAATACATTGGAGAGGAATCAGGATAGAGCCAGCATTACCTCGCTATATATAACTATATGATTTACTGATTTTCTTTCAGGAAATAAAATGGGTAGTCCTCAGGAGATTGAAGCCTTGGTATGTGGCATCACCTGCCTTTTAATTTGTTTCTATTTTCCTTAGACGTTAACACTTGGTTTTCTTTTGGTTTTATCCCAATAGCTGAACATTCTACCCCCCTTTTTTTTCTGCCTCTTCATCGGTCTTTCGTGAAAATAATCATCTCTGCCATCTGTTGAGTACCACTCTGTGCGAGGTACTGTGTGTTCTCATTTGATGTTCACAACAGTTCCTTGAAGAGGTGCTTTTCTGTGTTTCAGATGGGAAATCTGAGGCCTGGAAAAGCTGTGTAACCTAAACGAACTCACCCAGTAATTGTTGGTTCTCTGGGCTCTCTGGCTCTGTTGTTCAAGCTCTTACCTAAGGAACAAAATGAGTTTCCCAGCACTATCTGGAAGCATGAGCACCGAGAAAGAGGTACTGTGTTGGGTGGAGTATAGTCAGCGCTATGGAGCCGGATCAGTAGTTTTCTCTCCATTTCACAGAACAGTGAGCACTCACCTCTTCCCTGTTCCATCGTGGGAGTGCGTTAAAGATTTTTTTTAAAAAAACAAAGTGATAAGAACCAGATTTACTGATAAAACTTTTTTTGCTCAGGAAGCACCTACTGTTTCTTTTACAAAAATTTCTTCTTGGCCCACCGTGATATAGAGTGTGTGGCCTCTTTGCTGGTGTCCCAGAACATGGCAGGACAGTGTATCCTGTTTGAAAACTATTATCTTAACATCCACACCTGCCTAAGCTGCCCTATTTTCTTAAGTAGTTGCCATCCTTGCCATCCCAGGTGTGATCCATGGACTCACTGCATTGACATCACCTGGTAGCTTGTTTAAAAAATGCAGAACCTCAGGCCTGCTCCAGGCCTTCTGAGTGAGAATCTTCTTTGCAGCAAGATCACAGGTTATCTGCATGCACAATACAGTTTGAGGAGCGCTGTTCTAAATCTTTCAACATCCTTATCAATGATCCACAAATATGTGGCCTGCTTATAACAGAATTGTCTGATGTGCTAGTTAAAGAAAATGCAAATTCTCAAACTCTGGGGGGGAAAAAAAAAAACTAAATGAGAAACTCTATCCATAGGATCTAGAACTCTGTATTTATAAATTTCGCTGTGCAATTCTGATGCATGACTATATTTTAACCCTTGATATAGGCAAAAGGAAAACTCATTTTCTACATTATTGTGAACCAACAAAGTTGTTCTTCTGACACAACATTTGGAGTAAAAATGTCACATAATTAGGTCCCATTTTATTTCTGAAAAAAAAAAAAATGAGACAGGGTCACTCCTAGAGCACAGTGGCATGCTAATGGCTTACCACAAGCTCAAACTCCTGGGCTCAGGTGATCCTTCTGCCTCAGCCTCCCAAGTAGCTGGGACTACAAGTGACTGCCACCATTCCCGGTTAATTTTTCTATTTTTTGTAGAGGCAAGGCCTCACATATTGCCCAAACTGGTCTCAGACTCCTGACCTCAGGTGATCCTCCCACCTCAGACTCCAAAAATGCTGGGATTATAGGCGTGAGCCACCATATCAAGCTTATTTATAAACATATTTAAATGCCATTAAAGTACAATGTTAAAGATATTTTGCAAGTATTTGAGGACATTCTCAAATTACTCCAGGAGTATATATTTCATAGGTTTTTTTGTATAATTAATATTGCAGTCTTGAGACTATTTGGCCATTAGAACTTGTAATTATTCAAATTAAAACCAGAGAAAGCTCCATTGCCCACTCAAATTCACAGTGTGCCGGACTTGTAAGTATGCAATCACAGTGTTTTATAATGTGCAGATACAGAATTCAAATCGTGATAACTCAGTGTTTTAAAATGTTCTATTTCTATTAAATCACCCATCTGAGGTGAGGGGTTTCACATCAACCAAAGAAAGAAAGAAAGGCACAAAAACAATTGAAATGTACTCTTGTTGGTTATTAGCTTCAAAACTGAATATTTCAGTAAGAGACTATTATTCTGTTGCTTTTTGTATAACATAAGCCAACTATGACTCAACTTCCTTAACTGAATGTTTGCACACGGCTCTAAGTACTAACCTTCATACATATCCATTAGGATTGGGCCACATCTGTCATAAAAAGGGGTATTTTCTTGGGTATCTGAAGTCTCTGTGTCAATTTGCTAAACTTCTATAGTCTACTGTGGGTAGCCTAGTTGTTCATGTAGGAAAGACGCAGTTCTGTTGTAGAGATGTACTAAGACATGAACCGCTGTAAGGATTTACTAGCACGTTAACTTTCTTATATTCACACTTCGAGGTGAGTATCAGTTTGGAATCCTTCACATACTGTTTTGAGGTTCTAGTACTTTAACTATAGGATTCGATGCATCTCTAGCAGTCAGCTGCCTGTCTTGCATATGTTCAGAGGGTTTTCTGGCATTCTCTTTACCACCTCTTCCTACTTGGCTTTGTAATAAACACAATTCCATTTGGGGATCTCAGTTCTCATTTTAGAAAAAAAACGGAGAGCGCCACTAGGTAGGCAAAGCAGTGAGCTTCAAGAGTCCTTTGTAACTTACCAGAAATTAAATGTCTAACATTGAGTTTTCTCAACAGCAAGTGCAGATGGTGTGGCAGGAATGGCTGGCTGCACCGCAGTCCGTGTCTCCATCTGTCATTTCATGTTGTGGCTGGGAGGCAGCTGTCCCCACCCCTGCTACCCACAGTCTAAGCTTCCCAACCTCTTGGCTTGAAGGCTTAGCCATGTCACAGCCCTCTAGCAGAAGGTGAACAGCAGCAGGGTAAAGCATTTCTGGATGAAGACTTTTCAGAAGCAGATTCTGCTTTCATTTTCTTTTCCCTTCTGCTCTCCAGAGGAGCCACAGACACAAGGAGCCCGAACCCTGACTTAACACAAGGGGAGAAAATGTCTGGTGCCTGGGAACACGCATTTGGGTTCTATTGTACAGAGCCGTCAGCTTTTTGAAACTCTTCATTATCACCACTGAGCCTCTTTTTATTACAATGGGCAGAATACATTGGAGTGGGATATAAACACTACTTACAGGCAGGGCATGGTGGTTCACACCAGACATCCCAGCACTTTGGGAGGCTGAGGTGAGAGGATTGCTTGAGTCCAGGAGTTCAAGACAAGTCTGGGAAACATCGTGAGATCTCATCTCTACAAAAAATTACAAAACTTAGTTGGGCATGGTGGCACACAACTGTAGTCTCAGGTACTTGGGAGGTGAGATGGGAGGATACTTAAGTTCCCAGAAGGTTAAGGCTGCAGTAAGCCAGGATCATGACATTATACTCCAGCCTGGATGACAGAGTGAGGTCTTGTCTCAGAAGACAAAACAAACAACAACAACAACAACAATAACAACAACAAAAAACACCAACAACAAGACTCCACTACTTAGAGGATAGGGTAAGATAAAGTTGAACTTTCAGTAAGTGCTGTGGGATTTAGTTTGATGTTATAGCCCCTTTTTTTGGTCCCAAAATGTAAATAGAAATAAATTTACTTATTTAGTCACTTGTTCAGTAATAAAAATTTACTGACTATTGACTATGTGCCAAGTTAATATATTTTGAAAGATAAAGAAGAATGCCAACAAGAATAAGACCAGGTCCTAGCCCATAAGGTCCTTATAACTAAGATTTGAGCCAATGGAGCCGAGGAAGGGGAAAGAGTTTAGGTAAAACATTATTCTAAAAGAATGTGGTAAGTGCTACACTAGAAATATGACCTGAAAACTGTGAAAGCCTAGGAGAGATCGTGATTCTGCTTCAAAGTAATGGGAAATGATTCACCAGCTGCCAAATTTCAGTGCTTAAGATGAATAAATCAGATAGCTTTATGATTGAGGATATTTTTACTAAGCAATAAAATTAAAATAATTGCAAAAAGTGGGTAAAATTAGAGTCCTTGACTGAAAATATCTAAAAGCATTTTATAAGTTGGAAATTAGAGAACAGATGGTACAGAAGAAGGTGGCTTTGGGTTGTGTATAGATTGACAATCAGACATTAAATAGGACATTGAAGAAGAGATTTCTTTCCCAACATGGACTACAGAAGCGAGACAAGTAAATAGCTGAAATGCACGGAAACGAAATCCTTCATCTTTGGTGTGGTGGATTTTATTAGCATGCTCTTTCTATTATCTCTATCACTATCTTGTCTAAACATCTGTTTGTCATGTTTCACTGAGGAGCTAGCAAGATGTAATGACATGGGTGGAATAATGCATGGGTGGAAGTCAACTGCCTAACTCTCATAATATGCAAAAGTTCACTGACATTCCTCTACTAGCTAAGGGATTATTACCTAGTGAAAATTCTACCTAAATATCTATTCAATGAGATATTCAATGATAAGCTAAAAATGTTTGAACATCCCAAATAAAATTCTGCAATGATATTATTGCATAAGCTTGGATATCTCACCATCAAACAGCATGTATCCAGTACTAATAAAATGAGTGTACTGGTCAACCAGTCAAGATTTTATAAAAGTGGTAATTGTTAACTCAATTCCTCCTATCCCTTTTTTTTTTCTTTTTCTACAGATATCTGATAATGTAGAACAGAGAACAATGTTTTTAAAAAGGAAGAAATGAGAGAAAAAGGCAAAGGAATATGAAGTAGTTACGTGTGTGCAGACGAAAGCTTTATCATCTGTTATTAATTCTGAATTTTGAAGAGATTTAAAAAGTCAAGGCAAGACTGACACCATATGAGTAAACCTGACCTTGATATGATGAATCAGATAACAAAGACCTGAAATGTCAAAACTAAAGACATTTTCAATTTAGCCCCCATTTAAGGGTCATCTCTCTGCAAATTCTCATTTGTCAATTCAGCTCTAATCAACACAAATATAGAGACCGAAGGGCAGGGCAGGAAAGCATCACTGTGGAAATCTTGCACGTGCAGCCGATGAAAATGCAAGGAAGATTGACATCCCACAGCAGGAAACAGCAGAGGAAAGAGTGTGACTTATAAAGGGCAGGCATTTTGGAGAGGACAGAAGTATTGTGTCAAGCCCCTTTGTTTTACTGCACAAGACACAAGAGATTTTTCCCACAGTCTCACTTAATTCCCAATTGACTTTGCAGAGCTCACTGCACTATGTAATCCACATTCTCCAACTCTAATGGTGATGCTGTTTCAGCTGTCAACCCTGCCAGGCGATGAGTCCCAGAAGTAGTGGTGCATCCCTACAGCACTCTTATCTTATAGGACTGGTGACACTCGTCACATTTTAGGGCTGAAGGACAATTTAGAGGTTATATAATTCAATAATGTCATCTTACATGTATTCATCCATTGGAAAGCCATGGCAGCCGTACCTTTGAAATCACTGTGACCACTATTCTGAGTCACTCCTACCCACCTGGACTAATTAATCAGTATTTGATAGCTTTTCTCTTTTTCCATTCTTGGATCCTTATCATCCATTATTCACATGTCATCCATGGTGTACCTGTCAAATGTAAATCTGAGCATTCCTCTCCTCAGAATAAAATTGTTCAGTGATTTTGGCATCATACACAGAGTAAAATAGAAAATAAAATGCAAATACTTGTTGTGACCTCTAAGACCTTATGTAGAAATCTTTTGGACGTCTCTCTGATGCCACTTCTAACATCCTCACACTGCAACCTTTCTGCCGCGACAAAGACGTGCTGGGTAGACTCCCAGCTCAGAGCCCAGGCAGATGTGAAAGCTGTGAGGGAAAAATATATGGCACAAATTATTCTAAGATTCTTGTTCACAGCAATTGAGTTATGATAATGCCCTTTAATCAGATGGAGATGTCATTTCTTTATAAAATTTAATTAGGAAAACATTTAAACGTAACCAAAATTAAAAAGGATGGTACAATAAAAACTCACAAATCTTATCCAGCAGCAGCAATTGTCTAAAACTCCCTAAGATGCTTGTTTCATGTGTACCTTAACTGGATTCTTCTTTCTCTAGTTCCCACACCACCAGCATCACCACTGGACTATTTAAGTAAATCCCAGGCTTCATATAATTTATTTTATATAGTAAAAAATATTTTTAAAACAGCCATAACAGTGTTATCATCCCTAAGAAATGAAAAGTAATTTTCTATTATCAAATATTCACTTAATGTTGAAATTTAGAAAAGTAGTTTTGATGTAGCTCCTCACTTAAAATCTAAAATGAGATGTTGAACTAGAAGGTGATCATATGAATTCAGAGTTTGGAGAAGCATGTAAATTTTGGAGTCAGCAACATATAGAAAAACTAGGATTTTGGATAAGATCCTGTAAAGAGTAAATGTTCAGGGATAGGAAATGGAAGTACTTTGACATTTAGGGAATAAGAAGAGGAGGGAAAGGCAGAAAAGAAAACTACATTTTCAGATAAAAAGTGAAGCCCAGAGAGGGTAATGAGAGGACCGTAATAAAGTATACCATAGACTTAGGTTAAGAGCATGCTATAACCCAATAAATATATAATCAGCTTGTGGACAATAGCACAGCCATTTTTAGTTTTCTGTCTTAAAACATAACCTGTAACTGTTTAAAGTTCCAGTTATGGGAAAAACTGCAAAGCTTCAACCCCTTCCCTTATCTCACTTTCCCCTTAGCAACATCCAATCAGGTGCCAGGGGTAATCACCTAAGTTTCCAGATGTCTCTGCAACTTCCCTAGCTAGTGGACCAAGGTCAGCCCGAGTCAGGCTAGCCAATCCTCCACGATTAAGCTGACCACCAGAAGTTACTACCCAATTAAACGGTAACACAACTGGAAAGCCCCCCAAACTCCTCCTCCCTTTGTGTAAAAGCATAAAAGGCATCTGCTTAAGGAAATCAGGGCCTCTGAATGTACTCCGCTGTGTCGGCTGTCGACAGAGGCCCAGGCTCGAGCTTGCAAATAAAGACCCTCTTGAACTTTCATGGGAACTGGCTCTTGGTGGTCTCTCGGATTGAACTTTCGGCCACTACATTTGGGGGCTCTCCCGGGATCCCAGAGACCCCGAGACCCCAGTCCGGGGGTTTTCAGGCCGGCATTCGGTAAGTCGCTCCCAGGTTAGCACATCTGTGTTCTGTGTCTCCGGTGGAGCTCCACACTTTGTTCTGAGGTCGGCATCAGGCTAGGCGGACGCGCTGGAAAGCCGCCGGCCGGGGCTCGTGGGAGACGTCTCACATCCCCATCCGGAAGACGAGGTCTTCATCTGTGGGGAAGGTCAGACTCGTCGACGGTCTGTCTCTCCCCTATCGTACTTTCACATTTGTTTTCGCGGCCGCTACTGTCTGTCTCTTGTCGTTTTCCCTTTGCATCTTGTTGGTTGTGTTTGTTGGGGCGACAGTACCGACGAGTGAGATGGGACAGACACAGACAATGTGCGCCACTGAATGGCCCACCTTCCATGTAGGCTGGCCACGAGAAGGGACCTTTCTAACAAGTGCTCTCTTGCAGGTCAAGAGTGTGTCGTCACAGCCTCGCGAGAAGCAGAATCCCTTCCATAAGTCCCCAAAGAACCCCTTTTACCCTGTTCTCCCTGATTCTAACTTGGAAGAGATAATTTCCCCCCCCATACCAGTCAGCTCCCTCTAAACTTTCAGCCCCGCCAGCGCCACCCCTGCCCCCCTGCTCGCAGCCCGCGTGCAGAGCCGCGCATCCCGGAGGCTCCGGGACCGTGGCGGCAGGTGGCAGAGCAGCCCTCCGCGGGCCATAGCATCTCTGGCCGTGGCGAGGACCTCCCCTGGAGGAAGTCGGAAACGGCGGCCACACTGCAGGGCCGAGGCCGGTTCTGGGAAGTGGGCAGCGACCGGCTGGAGCGCGCGGCCGCGGAGTCGGAGCGCTGGGAGCTGCTGCTCCGCTGTCACGAGCTGCTGGCGCTGGGCGGCCACCTGAAGGCAGTGCCGGAGGCGCTGTGCCACGGGGCCCTGGCCAGGCCCGAGTGCCTCGGCACCCTGGTGGACTACCTGGTGTTCAACTACTGGCTCCGCCATGGGCTGGGCTGGAGCACAGCCCCCGCTGCGACTGCGGGCGTGGGCACTGGCGGCATCCTCAGCTGCCTGGGCTGCTGGGGCTTCCTGAGCCAGCCGGTGACCGTGCCCTGCTGTGGCAGGAGGCGGCATATGCTCAAATATATTTCTTGTGTGATTGAGTGAATAAACACAGAAACACATGTGACTAATTCGGGATCAGCAGTTGGCCTCACCTGGGCCGCCACTAGCCCAGTGGCAAGAAGGAAAAGTTAATAGCAGTTAAAGGTATTTCCCTTTGAAAGGCAAGTTACAACTTTAAAGACCTGCCCGGTGTTAGGCAGGTTTTGTTTAAGAAAGGTCAAATGGCCCAGAGACTGGCTATTTCATGGAAATGAAAAAAAGTCTTATCTAAAACCCCCCTTCTGAAGTTGACAGTTTACAAGCCTGCAGTTTCTGGAAACCATTTGTTCTTTGAAAAATCTGATTTTGTTAAGCACAACCTTGTAAGATTCCAAAGGAAGTATGTAATCACTCAACACGACCCCCCTCCCTTACCTAAACGAGGGTATAAATTCTCCGCCCGCTATGCTGTGCTAGCCAGCGTAATAAAGTGCCACTTCCTATAATAGTCGCGGTGTCACGATCTCTCTATTTTTTCTGCTACATTTCTGGTGCATCAGCTGGGAAATGGAGATTGGAGACGGTGTGTTCCACCTCCTTTGTCATCGAGGTGCCACCTCCAGGGCAACGGGAAGGGCAATCTCGCCTGGCGCGCAACGGACTTTTTGATCCATAGGAGAGAGGCCCCTCCTGGTGCACTGAAGCTCAGACCATGAAAGCACAGCAGGAACCCAAGAGGCGAGGAACTGGCACAAGGACGACCACCTGATGGAAAGGACAGAAGGACCACCTGATGGAAAGGGTAGGAGTAAAGGCCTTTGCATAGACCTGCTAATGGATGGCAGAAGGGGAGCTTGATCACCTCCTGGAGCCCACTAGTAATCTTCCAGCCTGAAGAAAAGGGCTGAAAGGCAGTGGAAGGAAACACTGTCCGAAGAAGAACCCGTAGACTCCTAGGATTAGGACGACGAGTTGGCGAATGTGCTGTGTGTTTATGTGTGAATGAGATGGACGGCGGGAAGGTTCCACATAGTCTGTGTTAGGGGTGTACCAACCTACCAGTTGCTAAGAGGTGTCTGAGATATCTTCGCGAGGAGTATAACTGAAGGGAGACAAAGCGGATATTTCCCATACCTGTCATTTTCTTATTTGTGTGTGCCTGTCACTTTAAATATGCTAAAAGGCTGGTTGAGTTATTATGCTTTGTGTGATGGGGCATCATCTTTTAAAAACTTGGTTGGCGCATATTTCTTGATGTCATTTTATGTCTCCCTTTATTTGTGTGGTGTTTTCTCCTAACCCGTTGGCACTGTTAAAATTTCTGCCTTTTGTTGTTAAGGTTGTAAAAAATTGCCTGTTGTGTATAAGGAGTGTTACTGGTTGCCTTAAATTCTTTCCAGGGACCATTCCCCCTCCCTTCCTTAGCCTGTGTTCTCCTTTGTAAGTTCTGAAGGGGCTCATTCAAATCCACCTGTAAAGAAACAGAGAAATGTCTCTTATATACTACCTAGCCTTTTGTTAACTCAGTGTAAGTTAATGCTAGCCTTGGAACTAATCTTTCTCTGGCAACTAAGGAAATGAATAGGCTGTTCTCGTTTTCAAATACTAAAAGCCAGGTTAGTTAAAAGTAAGTTCGTTCCTCAAGGTTTAGGCCTTGCCTAAAATCGTAATCAACTACTTGTTCCTGGAAAACTGTTGGGAAGTTTCTCAGAGTCTTATAATGTATGCTGAGTCCCTATATTATATTGTAATACTAAGTAACACTAATGCTTGCATTTTTTTGGCTATGCTCATTTAATTGTCCATGTCTTAACTAAGAGTGCTGTTTAGTAATTCATGAGGATTTTTAACAATTTTGCCTGTTCATAATTAGGAATATGGAGGAACAGATCATTTTACATCTTTGTAGTCTGTTCACTCTAAAGGGTTTTGAACCAGGCCATTTTTGTAAACATCACTGGAAAATTCATGAAGCAAAAAAAAAAAAAAAAAAAAAAAAAAAGGAAAAGAACTCCAAAATAAGCATCAGTCAAAGGAAAGGTAAACAATTGGCAGTTGCCACTAAAGGCAAAAGCTCCAGCCACCCAAAAGAGGCCTAATAAGGATAAACCTGCTAAGGGGATGGTATCAGTTGCTATAAATGTGGTCAGTCTAGGTACCTGAAACACAATTTTCTTAATAGCCTAAGCCCCCAGAACTTTGTCCAATATCTGGACTAAAAAGCTACTGAAAGAGATGGTGCGTCCTATCCTGAAGGGGAGGGGGGAACACCTAGCTCGGCGATAGTGGCAGTTGACTGAAGGGGAAGAAGCACGGCCCAACACAACACTCTGAATGCCATCCACCCAGAGAATCCTTGGGTCTATATAAATGTGGCTGGGGTCCAAATTAATTTCTTAATTAATACTGAAGTTAAGTTTTTAGCCCTTGTGCTCATACTGAACTTCTTCCTCCTAAAACCTGCTCTCCCGTGGAATTAAAGGTGTTCCAAAAACTGAATGTTTCACCTAACTGTTACTAAAAGGTGAATTCAAATTATATATATATATATATATTCATCTAAAAGAAAATCTTATATGGCACATTTCTGTCCTATAATAAAGTAGATAGTTATGAAAATTTTTTAAAACAGGAAGTAAAAACAAAAATAAAATGGTATAAGCACACCAAAAATGGTATAAAGAAAATTAAAAATATATATATACATACAAAAGAAATTCTATAAACAATCTATGCATAATAAAGTCTTTTCTGAATGCAAGTCTCCAAACATTTTCGGATTTCTCTTAAAATTTTATATAGAATTTTTTTAAGTGCCTAGTTCAAATTATAGTCTAAAACAATCTGTCAGGCTACCATTATAGTCCAGAAATACAAAAGCTGATACTTGTAATAAAGCTACAGAAATTAAAGTTTATCATTTAAGTTATGCTAATAACTTCAGACCTTGTAGCTTTTGTATAAAAAGGTAATCAGCTACTGCCTGCAATTGTCAAAATGTAGGCCTGACTTTATTTCTTTTATTGAACTAGAATCCAGTAATTTCATGCCCACATAATGGTCATGCAAAAATTTCAGCCAATGCCTGCAAATAATGCCACTGCTAAATGCCTTAAGTCAGACAGGGAGAGATTTTTGATCTCTGGCTAGGCAGGACTGCGCCCATTATCAGCTCTGAAGAAATTACAGAAGATGGACCTTCACCCCTCAACACCCCAAATGATTATGGGATCGAAAAATCTCTAAAGAATAAATAATTGAGGCAGAGTAGCTAGCACAGGTTAAACATAAATAAATTTCCTATAGATAGGTTTTGAAAGGCGTTCAAACGTTTCTACTGCAGGCCGAGTGGCAACCTGTCCCACCCCTTGGCAAATCCAGGGAAAATTCCATCAAATGTAAGACTAGGACAGTATAATTTCAATTTGCGGGTTAACATAATAATCACTAAAAATCCTTTGAAAACATAAGTAAACTGAACATAGGTATTTGGTATTTCATCACTCAGAGTCCAAGTCCCTAAAATGAAATTTATTAAACCTTTAAAATTGTTTAATGGTAGGCCTCTTGTTAAGGGCATACAGGGAGACTTAAAGGAATTAAAAAGTCTTATCCTAAAACAGCAAATGCAGGCCTTAGGTTCAGTCCTAAAAGCCATCCATTGTCAAGTCAGAGAACGATTGCCAATTAGTTAAACTACCGATGCTCATTCTTTTAAGCCAGGTGATATGGTATGGGTAAAAGAGTAAAATGTATAATCTCTAAAGCCCCTCTGGAGGGGGCCATTTACTGTTCTTTTACATAACAGAACTAAGCTGGCCTTCCAGGACTGGGAGTGCACCGCAGATTCAGCTTAAGGGAGAACACCCCTTAAGCTGACCATTCGGAAAGTCACTAAACCCAACGAAGAACATGGAATTAATTTATCCAGCCCTGCTCCAAAAGCGTAAGGATACTTCAGGCCCTGCTTCAATCACACTCTGGAAGCTGATTGATCCACGCACGGCAGAAGATTAAGAATTCGGTTTAAGGACTCAGTGGACATTACTGATAAGCCTTTGTTTTGCTTTGTTAACCTTTATACTTGCTGAACTATTTGTAACTTTATTTGTTGTAAAATTAACAGTTGTCCCCATTGCTCATGTCAAAAAGCGTTTCACTAGCATTTCCGTCCTTTCTTACGATAAGAAGTTTACTTGTGCTTTTATGCATTTCTACCTAATCTGGGTATCTACCGCTTCCCCCCCTATACCCAGCATGTAAATGTATAGAAACTATCTGGCCACGCTCAAAGGTTTTCCATCATTATTCATCCCAGCCAGAAGTTTGTTATACTGATAAATATATCTGCACCCATAATGGCCAGCTATACTTTGCTAGATTATCAAAACAAAACTACCAGTACACTAAAGCTGGTGTCATAGCTTGTAACACCCCCGGAAGCACAAATTGGGTTTGTTGGGATTTTGCTCCCTCACCCACAACTGAAAAGCTAATTAAAGAAACTGTGCGATTAGTAGTTCCTCCGACTGCCCAACAGTCAAAACTAACCTCCTTCCCTCAATCATGGAAAGTAGGGCAAAATCTGTTTATAAATTTGGCTGAAAATATAGCTCGGACACTAGGTATCACCAATTGTTGGGTATGTCAAGGGGTACTAATAACTAAAAAGTGGCCTCGTAAGGGAACCGGTCACTACAATAACCCTGTCAGTGTTGCTAGGACTAGGCCTTGCCTGGGGCAGGGACAGATATCGCCTCCCTAGCCGCTCAATCCTATCATTACAATAGCCTTTGGGCTGCAATAGAGTCTAACATAAAAAAGAATAAAAACTTCTATTTCACACTTACAGAAATCCCTAACCTCTCTGTCTGAAGTAGTTCTGCAAAACCGTAGAGGCTTAAACCTACTGTTCCTCCAGCAAGGTGGCCTCTGCACCACCCTGGGAGAAGAATGTTGTTTCTACACCGACCATTCAGAAATAGTAAAGGAATCCATAGCTAAAGTGCGAGAAGGTTTGGCTAAGCGTAAATCAGAGCGGGAGCAGAAACAGGGATGGTTTGAAAGTTGGTTTAACTACTCACCTTGGTTAACCACACTATTGTCTGCTTTAATAGGCCCTGTGATCATACTCTTGCTGTTGCTAACCTTCGGTCCATGTATTATAAACAAGCTAATAACTTTTGTAAAAACTAAAATAAACACTGTGCAACTTATGGCCCTTAAACAACAATATCAACAGGTACCCCTGGAAAACTCAGCATGTTAAAGGAATCCAAGATTAGATTCACTCTACCCTCATGAGAAGGGGAGAATGAGAGGACCGTAATAAAGTATACCATAGACTTAGGTTAAGAGCATGCTATAACCCAATAAATATGTAATCAGCTTGTGGACAATAGCACAGCCATTTTTAGTTTTCTGTCTTAAAACATAACCTGTAACTGTTTAAAGTTCCAGTTATGGGAAAAACTGCAAAGCTTCAACCCCTTCCCTTATCTCACTTTCCCCTTAGCAACATCCAATCAGGTGCCAGGGGGTAATCACCTAAGTTTCCAGATGTCTCTGCAACTTCCCTAGTTAGTGGACCAAGGTCAGCCCGAGTCAGGCTAGCCAATCCTCCACGATTAAGCTGACCACCAGAGGAACTACCTAATTAAATGGTAGCAAAACTGGAAAGGCCCCCAAACTCCTCCTCCCTTTGTGTAAAAGCATAAAAGGCATCTGCTTAAGGAAATCAGGGCCTCTGAATGTACTCTGCTGTGTCGCTGTCGACAGAGGCCCAGGCTCGAATTTGTAAATAAAGACCCTCTTGAACTTTCATCGGAATTGGCTCTTGGTGGTCTCTTGGATTGAACTTTCGGCCACTACCGTAATTTATTTGGCCAAAGTCACATCACAATTTGCATTAAAGCTAGAACTTGAACTCAGAGCATTCTATTATTCTTCAAGTCAGTCTCCAATTTTACAGTAGAAAAAAGAATGCATTTTACTTTTCAAATACTGGATTTACTGTGAGGTGGAATAAGTTCCATAAGTTCGTCTATTTCCATATTGTTATTAATTTTATTATTTCATACTTTTTCATGGACAAGAAAACTTGCTGAGTAACAGGAAAAAAATGAAACAAAACAAAACATTTCTCTAAGTCTTTGTTTGCAAAGGGAGCAATGCCTTTGTTAGTTAGGAAATAAGACAACATTGTGATGCTATCATTGCCAAGGACTGTGTTCTCCAGAAAGGAAGGAATAATTCCTTGATGATGTTAGAGAATGACTCAGTAAAAGAATAACACAAGGCTTACTGGACCTATTGAGAAATGATGATAAGATCTCTATAATATCCTGTAAGCTACTGATCTAGAACATTACCATTTGCTCTGCTTCTTCTGTCTTAGAAAAGTGATGCTGTTAATGCTTATATAAGAATTCAAAATAAGGTGTTGGTAACAAGTAGAAAATTATTGTTTATAATCAAAACTCTAGGGGCGAGAAGGTCTCAGGACAATACAATATCAAGTGTGCCAGCCTAGAGACATTTTAGATCTCACAATAGTCTTAATTTGAATTTTTTTTTTTTTTGAGTTGAAGTCTCACTCTGTTGCCCAGACTGGAAGCTCCCAGCCACTGCAGCCTCGACCTGCTGGGCTCCGGCGATCCTTCCACCTCAGCCTTCCAAGTTGCCGGAATTACAGGCATGCGCTACCACGCCCGGCTGATTTATTGTAGCGATGAGGTCTCACTGCCCAGGCGGGTCTCGAACCCGCGGGCTCAGGCAATCCACTCACCTCAGCCTCCCAAAGGCGCGGGATTACAGGCTGAGCCACCAAGCCCGGCTTAATTTGAATTTTAAAATTGTGTTGCCACAATGGATTTTATCATTTGAGGCAAAATATGAATGTATGCATATATGGTTCCATTTTGATTTGTACCCAAAATGGCAAAAAGCAGAAGACTCAACAGTATGACCCTGATGTGGGCCCTTATTTCTGGGAAAAGGGAAGATAAGGGACATTGAAAGAAAGATCATAAGGAAATGGCAATATTCTTTATTATCAGAAGACTATTCCAATGAAGGCGTGAAAAGCATATGTTATTCCAGAATTTAAAACCTGGAAATTAGTTATGATACTGTCATTGATGAGAACACTGATTATAGTTATCATTAGAAGTTAGGAAAAAGAGTCATTTGTTATATAAGCAGATGTTTTCCCAAAATATGTACTAAAAAATGAAAGCTAAGTGCAAGAACACAATGTCTGACAGAAAAACAAATCAATCAAATCTATTGTGAGAAGTCACCCTATTTGATATTTATATAACAATTTCCTTTCAACAGATTCAAACGAGTTGACTAATAATATCAGCAAAATTAAAATTCTGTTCTTCAGCAAAATTAAAATATTAATAAATAAAAAGAAAGAGCTTGATTCTATTCTTGAGGGTTATAGCTATTTGACTGATACAGACATAATACAGTAACTATTGGTATCAGGCATACTTAGATTACTCACCTGACTTACCAATTTGCAAATTATCTGACTCTGCATAGGATATGAAACTCTCTCAACTCCAGTTTGCTCATCTCTTTTTTTTTTTTTCTTGAGTTGGAGTCTCACTCTGTCACCCAGACCAGAGTGCAGTGGCCGCTCCCGGCCACTGCAGCCTCAAGCTGCTGGGCTCCGGCGATCCTTCCGCCTCAGCCTTCCAAGTAACTGGAACTACAGGTGCGCGCTACCACGCCTGGCTAATTTTTTGATTTATTGTAGAGATGAGGTCTCTCCAAGTTACCCAGGCAGGTCTCGAACCCGCGGGCTCAGGCAATCCACTCACCTCAGCCTCCCAAAACGCGGGATTACAGGCTGAGCCACCGAGCCCGGCACTACATATATCTCTTAAACATATACTTGGGGTATGGAAGGTGATCCAATTATTAGAATAATAAATTGGTCACATTTGGCACTCATTTTTGAGCTATCCCTCTTGGATGCTTAGAATGGTGCCTACTGAGAGTGGAAGCTCCTGTTTTGCTTGGTATTTTTTGACTCTCAGTTCACAGTTCATGATGAAAGAAGTGATCTGAGAATGAACATTACTCTGGACTTGAGGGTGGCCAGACACAATGAAGGTAAAAAACTTTTGTAGGGTAGAATTTGGAATTCAGGCTCTCGGTTTTATAGCCTTGAAATAGACCAAGAAAGTAGGTGCTGATATAGCTTGGATTTTTGACCCTTCCACATATCATGCTAAAATATCATGTTAAATGTAATCCCAATGTTGGAGGTGGGACCTAGTGGGAGGTGACTGGATCATGGGGGTAGATCCCTCATGAATGGCTTCATGCCCTCATTCACACGGTAATAAGTGAGTTCTCCTTCTCTCAGTTTACATGAGAGCTGAGTGTGGAAAAGAGCCTGGCATCTCTTCCTCCTTCTCTTGCTTCCACTCTTGCCATGTGACATGCCTGTTCCTTCTCTGCCTTCCACCATGATTGGAAGTTTCTTGAAGTCTTACGAGAACCAGGTGCTTCTTGGACAGCCTGAAGAACCACACGCCAAAATAAACCTCTTTTCTTTATAAGTTATCCAGCCTCAGGTGGTCCCTTATAATAACACAAAGCTGACAGATACAGATCCATTGTATATTTACAGCAGACATTAGTAGGAAGTTAGCACCATTGTTTTTGGGATAAGTCTGTGAAGGATAAGAAGCACAAGACATTACTTGATGACACAGGTAAAATCAGAACATATTTGCTTCTGACAAATGTATGTTCTCCATGTTTCAGCCATCACAGTTATGCCTTCTGCTATGTCTGGGCCTTCTTGGTGTTGTAAGGAAAGGTCTTTCAGCGTGGGTGCCTGCCATTGCAAACCAGCATCTACACAGAAAAAAAGAGGGGTTACAGTTATGCTTCTGCACTTCCTTCTTTTTTCCCCTAGAAAACTGAATTCTATTCCCCTCCCATTCTAAAACAGAAGAGCTGAAGTCACTGGCGAGTAAACACAGGGGTGGGGGAAATAGCTAATGGAAGAAACACAAAGGGAAAAAGTAGCCATTGACTCCTTTCTCTACTCCCATATCTACTGAGGAAAAAAGAGCTCCAATAAAATATTAAGGCTGGGTCTCCATGCTGCAATTTCAAAAGGGTGAATGGAATCATAAGCAAGGCTACATTTGGCTATTCTGCCTTCTGTCCCCTTCCTCTCTTTGTCTCACTTCCTTCTCCCCTTTTTCGGAGGAGGAGCCCTGGGTCGAAATTCAGAAGTGTGTTGTAGTTCTGGAAACATCACTCGGCCTTACCAAGCTGATTCCTTCATCTCTAAAGCAAAACAACGTATGTCTGTTGGCATTGTTTGATTTCTGCCCCTCCTCTTAGTTCTAGAGTTCTGTGGCCGTATGCTTCCTAGTTTTTCTTCTCATCTTTCTCCTCTTTTCCCAGCTACAAGTGCTCTTAGGAGTCAGGAGTCTTGAATGTCTACATGTGGCCATATGTAAAGTCATGTCTTTGAGCCCCGGTTTCTTTAGTGACTGAGTGCTCTGCATCTATGATCATATCTAATCCTTACAACAATCACTGGAGAGTTCTATGCCTGTCTTCATCAATGAGGAAACTGAAGCTTAGAGGTGTTAGGTGAGGACCTGAAGTAATCGTGGGGACAAGAGTCAAACTGAATCTTAGCCATTAAATGGGAATGCTTGTGAGGCAGAAGACAGGGTTGAGTGGCCCAGTTCTGGGTTCCCTCTTATTTAACCAATCATTCCTCAGGGAGATGACAGTGGAGAATGTCGCAACCCTCACAGAAACCCCACTGCAAGGCAAGCAGTGTTCTGTGCTCCCAGAGAGGTGAGACAAGGGAGTCAGACACTCAGGCAACCGTGGTTCCTTTCTAAAACATAGGACAGCCCAAATCCCCTTTATTGACCTTCTAAACACATTGTCTCGTTATTTTCCATGTGCTGGGCATTCAAGCCTACCTATTTGTGAATTGCTGATGATGAGGAAACTTGATCCTTGGAGGGCACCTTCAAACATGAGACGTTCTGTGTCCCAGTGGGCCCCGCCTGTGTTGTGGGAAACACACACAGCTCTTTGAAGTTGCTGTCCTTCCAGCTTCTCAGTTTCCAGGAACTTGTGGATTCTCCCACTCCCCACTCCTCTCTTTCCCTCTGCCACTGCACCCACCATCTTGCTGGGGGCTCAGCTAAAAGCCAGATTTCGCAAAGTGTCTCCACTGGCTCTTAACTATTTGCATATTGCTGCCAAAAAAATTGCCCCAAATATTTCTTTTTTTCCAGATGTATCTCCCTGTAGGAACCAACTTCACCTTCCTGATATTTATAAAATAAATTTCAAACTTTTCTGCTTGGATTCCAAGAGTTGGTAAATAATCAGATTGATTGATTATTGAATGGATTAACTAAATTTCTATTTATACCCAACAATGAAAATGATATCATTTATTTACATCTGACAATAGTTTAAAATTGAAATGTTAAAATAGTGTTCTACCCAGGTGCAGTGGCTCATGCCTGTAATCCCAGCACTTTGGGAGGGAAATTCTGCCATATCATCTTCTGGTCTTGAGGTCAGGCATTCAAGATCAGTCAGGACAGCATAGCAAGACCATATCTCTACAAAAAAATTTTTAAAAATTAGACAGATGTGGTGGTGCGTGCCAGTAGTTCCAGCTTGAGAGACTGAGGTGGAGGGATTGCCTGAGCCTAGGAGGTTGAGACTGCTGTGAATCACCACTGTGCCACTGCAGTCTAGCCTGGGCAACAGAGTGAGACTCTGACTTGATAAGTAAATAAGTACATAAATAAATAATTAATAATAATGTTCTATAGTGATTATATTGCACATAAAAAATACAAATCAAGTGAATTTTTTCCTAAGCAAGGGCGCTTCTGGATTCATCTTGGGTTAGAATAGCCTGTAATATAGAAAACATGTCTAAGAACTGCTCTTAGGCCAGGCATGGTGACTCAAGTCTGTAATTCCAGCACTTTGGAAGACAGAAGCAAGAGGATTGCCTGAGTCCAGGGGTTCTAGACCAGTCTGGGCAACTTGATGAGAACTTGTCTCTACAATAAATAAAAAAATTAGCTAGGTGTGGTAGCGCACACCTGTAGTTCCAGCTACTTGAAAGGCTGAGGTAGAAAGATCACCTGAACCCAGCAGTCGAGGCTGCAGTGGCTGTGAGCATGCCACTGTACTCCAGCCTGGGCGACAGAGTGAGAATCCAACTCAAAAACAAACAAACAAAAACTGCTCTTGAAGAATTTATTGTCTCACCCAAAGAAGACTAGGTTCAAATAATCACGAGTTAAATTTCAGGCTCTATGTGTACTAATAAGAATATGGTAAATAGGACATGGGTGCTTTGCCCTAAAATTTTTGAAATAATATATAAGTAATTGGTTCTAACATTTTTTCATGATTCTTTTTTTTAAACTAAGACTTAATTTACTACTTGAACTTTAGCATTGCAAAGTTTCTTAGATACAAATATGGCTCATGGATTATTTACCCTTAAGGTGCCCAAGAAAGAGATTCAGGGCTTACTCAATGGTGTGTGTGAGAGAGTGTGATGGATACATCAGGATTTTTCTAGAAAGAGATTTGTGGCTTTCATAGAACTCTCAACTGGGCCCTTGTTACCCACCATGGGAGCCACAAAGCAGCATAGTCCCTACAGAGGGGCAGAGGAGTACACACACACAGCTCTCCTACTCTAAAGCTAGGAAAGCTGCTGTATTCTCTCACCTGGTGTTCTTGACCATCACGTGTGTGCCTTCCAGACAGAGAGCCCAGCATTTAATGACCTAGTGGTTATAAAAGGATACGTGCTCATCCCTGCCCTAAGTAACTCTTAGAACTACATCCCAACACCCGCTACGTGGGACTTGTGCTTCACCGGGGACAGGTACTTTATTTAAATTCTCTCAGATGAGAGAGCACATATGTTCTAAGATTCTGTTTGGGGTTAAGTATACTTAAATCACAAGGTGTCATATTTCCCGAGATTTGTTTATGAAATTCTGCCATATCATCTTCTGCTCTTTCACTTAAATTTATCTCTGACTTTGGATCGAAGTGTACACATATTGTACAACAAAAATATGGCTTTCATTACAGGACCCCATGCTCTGTGTAAAACAAAAATCTGATAACTGGGGGAATTAATGGAAAGACTTTAGAAAAATATTTTATATTTTTCCTTGGTATTCTTATTGGGGGTTATTGATTTTTGAAACCTCAATTTCACTTAACATATACTACTTTAAAAAATGTTTGTACTAAAGTATTTCTAAATAAGAAGATAAACTGTTTTATGGTATCAATAATTTAAATCTCTTTTAACGTAAAAGAAACCCAATCTTTTAAATATCACATTTATCTCACATTCTACATTTTATTGCGATACGCCCTGAAGTGTGGATTTTATAACTAAAAGAGCCTTTACAGTCATTGTCATAAACACCACGAAGCTTATCATCATCTTGGTGTCCTGTGGCTGACAACGTAGCCTTTCCAAGGCTTTAAAATCACATTTAGTTTAATAATGCCACCCAGCGAGAGCAATTGCTCAGGAGATTATTCGTTGGATGCTTTGAGTAATATGTTTTGCTTTCTTTATTTTGGGTAAATATAAAATTATGTCAAATAACACGGCAGTGCTAATCACGTCTTGCTATGGGAACCATTCTTGATGGTTCCAGGAGGTGGCAGCATATCATATCCCAAAAGCACAGAATCGCCTGAAAAATGTGTGCCTGCATCCTATTCTCACTCTTCTTAATGTGATTGAGTTTTTCCTCCCTCTTTAATGTAAATGTGAAATGTTTGTATGTTAAGGATGAAATAGTTTTTCATTATGGAGATAACATCATACAGAGGTTAATAATAATAATAATGTTTTTATTGAGGGTTAATTCTATGCTTCTCCCTATTCTAAGAACTTAACATAAAGTGACATATTTAATGTTCACAACAACCTTTCTGTTGATGTTATTATTGTCCCCAATTTGTAGACAAAATAAATGAGGTAGAGACTTTGCCCAAGTTTTTACCACTACTAAACGAAGGAGGTAAGATTTTTGTTTTATCATGTCTTTGAGTCAGGTATCTCACTCTGCCGCCCAGGCTGGAGTCGCAGTGGCATGATCATAGCTCACGGCAGCCTTAAACTCCCAGACTCAGGTGATCCTTTTGCCTCAGCCTCCCAAGTAGCTGGAACTCCAGGCATGCACCACCACTCTTGGCTAATTTTCATGCTTTTTTATAGAGACATGGTTCCTCTATGTTGCCCAGGCTAGTCTCAAACTCCTGGCTTTAACTGATCTTCCTGCCTTGGCCTCCAGAAGAGCTGGGATTATAGGCATGAGCCACCATGTCCACCAGGAGATAGGATTTTAAACTAGATAGTCTGGCTCCTGTGACCAATCTTTCAACTACTGAACCATGTTACTTAATTGTTGAAAATGCAACAAGTAGTTAAAATTAAAAGCATTAGAAAAAGTACAACACGATTTCAGAAAAAAAAGTACCTGAATATTAAAGATAACTACAAAACTATGGAGAAACTACTAGATTATGGAGGAGTAGTGCAATAAAAAAAAATCATGAATCAAACTACAAGTCATTCCAGTAGGAGAGAAAATGGGATTTCAAGGAGTCTCAGAGTTAAATGGTACAAATCAGAGTAGGATGATATATGGCAAAGACAAGTGACAAGTAAGGGTAGGAGAAACAAGAGAAATTGGTATGGGCACAGAAAAGTCTCGAAGGAGCACCCAGGGGGTGGCAGAGAAAGCATTGAATCTGGAATGTTATTGAGGACATCAATCTTTATTGTGTCCCTGTGCCTCACCGACTCTATCTAACTCCAAATGATTTCTTCATCTTCACTCTGTCTGGGCTGTAACTGGGTTGTATAACCCCACAGTTGGGGAATATGATGTAGTTTACAGAATACCTGCATCTATACTTTTTTTCCTCTGTGTGCACATTAGGAAAAATAAGACAATTTAAAGATAACCTTATATTTACTTTTTAAAATGTTTTTAATTTATTGACATGTCTCCTACTGTCCTCTCTCCCTGAAACCTTACCCTTACCCTGGAATACTGTCTCTTCTCTGAATATGTAGATCCCTCACTTCTGGCCTTCTGTGTGTTTATGGATTTTGTTTTCTAAACCTGGAGGCAGCCTACTTCTCCCTGGCCCCTTTGAGTAATGGTTATTAAACCAATGTTAATATTGACCCAAGAAAGGACAGCACGCATGGGCAGGATGTCAGACAGTCTAGGGTAAGTCACCGGCCAGATTTTAAAACCAATGCTTTGACGAAGAGTGAAATGATGTCTTTTGCAACAACATGGATGTAATTGGAGATCATCACCTAAGTGAAGTAGCTCAGGAACAGAAAACCAAACACTGTGTGTTCTCAGTGATAAGTGGGAGCTACGCCAAGGATCTGCAAAGGCATAAACAATGGAGTAGTGGACATTGAAGACTCAAGAAAGAGAGTGTAGCCCTGAAAAATCACATATCAGGTAAGTACAGTGTGCACAGGGGGACATGGAGGGTACACTTAAAGCCCCAACTTCTTTGCAATGATACCATGCAGCCATGAAACCAAAAATCATTTGTACCCACTAACGCCATTGAAATAATAACAACAACACAGTACAACAAAGAGCCTTCTGTTGGCAGAGTTGCCTCTCTGGTGTAACAGGTTTTCCCCTGGTTAGGCTGTAAATTCTTTTGAGAGGTAAGGCCATGTATTATTTATCTTTGTGTCCCTCCCAGTCTTATTTTCAATACTTTGCTCCCAGCAGGAATTCTGTGACTGAAGTAAAGGACAGAGTGGTGCAAAGTCCAGTTCACATGATAGCTGGTTTATCTTGGCTAAATCTGAGCACCCTCACCTTGTCTCTCTCTCTCTCTCTCTCTTTTTTTTTCCAAGAGGGAAGCTGAATAAGCTGAACTCAGACAGAGATCATTTTTCTAATTTTGGAGAGAGAGTAAACAGCTGCACAATATGGTCATGCAGAGAGCAACAAGGTGATAGAAGTCACAGTTTACAAAATAAAAAATAAGCTCAGACCTGCTCTGCAGGTCACTCTGAAAACCAGAAGTTACCCCCATCCCTTACCCATAGACTAGCAGAACAATTAAAGCACCCTCAAGAATAAGAGAGCTGTCTGAATGCAATATGGCCCCTGTCCGGGATAGAAGCAGGAGGTTGAGGTAGGAGGTTCAGCACACATCAGGACACTAGCTATTACCTGAGCTTTGGGAAAAAGAGTAGGGATAGCGAATAGTAAAGATAAGACTCAAATCCTCTCATTTTGAGTAGATAGCTCTTAACTTTGTTGGATTCAATGCCCCCTGTCAATAATAAATATTTTTTGTTTGTGTCATCTTTGACTTCTTTGAGCAGTGTTTTGTAGTTTTCATTGTAAAATTATCAGCAACATTCTGCTCAGACCGAGAGAAAACAACACAGGAATTCATATGGAAACACAAACGACCAAGAATAGCCAGAACAATCCTCAGCACACAAACACACACACACACAAAAGCAAGTGGTATCACATTACCAGACTTCAAACTTTACTATAAAGCTACAATCATCAAAACAGCTTGGTATTGGTACAGGAACAGGCATATAGAACAATGGAATAAAATTGAGATTCCAGAAGCAAAACCTCAATTTCTCAACCAACTCATCTTCGACAAAGCCTCCACCACCTACCACTGGGAAGAGGAGAACCTATTTAGTAAATGGTGCTGGGAAAACTGGCTGACCACATGCAGAAGATTGAAACAGGACCCCTATCTATCCCCATACACAAAAATTAACTCTAAATGGATCAGAGACCTAAATGTAAAACCTCAAACCATAAGAACCTTAGAAAATGAAGGACATAACCTCATGGAAATTGGAACTGACATCCAATTCCTGAACAAAACCCGAAACCCACAGGTCATAAGAGAGAAGATAGACAAGTGGGACCTTATTAAACTGACAAGCTTCTGCAAAGCCAAAGAAACCGTCAAGAGAGCAGGGAGACAGCCTACAGACTGGGAAAAAGTATTTGCCAATTCCAGGTCCGACAAAAGCTTAACATCTTGGATCTACAAGAAACTCAAACATGCTGAAAAGAAAAAAAACAAACAACCCAATTATAAAATGGGCAAAAGATATGAACAGACACTTCTCAAAGGAAGACATCCGAGCAGCCAACAGACACGTGAAGAAATGTTCAACCTCACTAATCATCAAGGAGATGTAAATCAAAACCACACTGAGATACCAACTAACTCCAGTCAGAATGGCAATTATCAATAACTCAAAAAATAACAGTTGCTGGAGAGGGTGTGGCAAAAAGGGAACACTTCTACACTGTTGGTGGGAGTGCAAACTAGTGCAACCTCTGTGAAAAACAGTATGGCGATTCCTAAAAGCTCTAAATATTGACCTCCCATATGACCCCACAATCCCCCTACTGGGAATATACCCTGAAGAACTCAAATCACTCTATAAAAAAGATACCTGCACACGTATGTTTATTGCAGCATTGTTCACAATAGCAAGAACCTGGAAGCAACCATGCTGTCCATCAAAAGAGGACTGGATTAAAAAAATTGTGGTACATATACACGATGGAATACTACGCAGCCATAAAAAAGAATAAAATCATGAATTTTGCAGCAACCTGGATGGAACTAGAGTCTATAATACTGAGTGATCTCTTACAGAAACAAAGATCTGAGTACCACATGTTCTCACTCATATAATGGACCTTGAACATCCAACATAATACTATAAGAAAATGACTGACAGTGATGGGAAACTATGGGGGTGAAGGGGAAGGGAGATGGGATTAACGGTAGTAAATATCTGTCTGGGGATGGGGAGACACCTCTTATCAACAAGGGTGCCTGAACGAAGCATATTTGTATACCTAACCCTTAACTGTACCCCACAATATCATAATACAAAATATTGATTATAAAAAAATAAATAAATAAATAAGTAAATAAATGTTTTTTCACTTTTTTTGTTGGGAATGGAAGAAAATTTAAAGATAACATAAACTACCTGCATATATCATTCTTAAAAATCAGTATGGGCCGGGTGTGGTTGCTCACATCTATAATCCCAGCACTTTGGGAGGCCGAAGTGAGTGGATTGTCTGAACTCAGGAGTTCGAGACCAGCTCAGGCAACTTGTTGAGACCTCATCTCTACAATTAAAAAAAAATTAGCTAGAGGCAGCTTCTTGGAAGGCTGAGGTGCGAGGATCACCTGAGCCCAGTAGGTGGAGGCTGCGGTGGCCATGAGTGTGCCACTGCACTCCAACCTGGGTGACAGAGTGAGACTCCAACTCAATAAAAAAAATTCAGTATGAACGGCTTCACTGTATCATAAAGAAGGAAACATGGGAAAGTAATCTATAAGAAGGGAATATCTATTTCAACATATAAGTGCTGGGAACAGCTACAGGGAAGAGATACCGAGGTGTCCAGTTATGGGCACCTCCCACAGACTTCAGGACTTCTACCCTTCGGTGCCTGCCCATTAAAATATTAGCATCATCACCACTTATTTTGACAGAAACAACCCCACAGATTTTCAAAATGCCCACCAAGAGTGGTACTGCCCCTTTGAGAGTCACTGTCTTAAACTGAATAGGTCGGGGATAAAGTTCTTGTGGCTACTTCTTCTGTGCAATCTTACTAAATGATGTCTTATTATTTTCTTTCTATTTATGACCATTCTGTAAAAGCAAGAACTGTTTCTCTAAAAGCACTTGAATATTATGAGATGCGTTTAAATGTTTCTTAAATCATTTTGAAAAAAATGCATTATGACTAAAAGTAAAGAACACTAACAAAAAGATGAAAATAGAAACCTTCGATGATCTCACCTAAGTAGAGGCATGGTAATTATGCATGAGTTGCAAAATCGACCCTATAGTATATGTCTTTGACAATGTGTTTTTTCCCTTAAAAACATTTTGTACTAATATCTTGGTCTGCTGATCAATATAAAACATCACTAAAAGAGGGAATTTTTTTTTTTGAGTTGGAGTCTCACTCTGTCGCCCAACCTGGAGTGCAGTGACATATTCACAGTCACCACAACCTCAACCTGCTGGGCTCAGGTAATCCTTCCACCTCAGCCTTCCAAGTAGCTGGAACTACAGGCATGCACCACCATGCCCGGCTGATTTTTTGATTTATTGTAGAGACAAGGTCTCGCAAATTTGCCCAGTCTGGTCTCAAACCTCTGGGTTCAGGCAATCCTCTTGCCTCCACCTCCCAAGTGCTGGGATTATAGGTGCGCTGAGTCCAGCTAAAGAGGAAACATTTTTTAAAAGTTACCCAAATATTTAGAATTAGTCTTGTCAAAAACTTGAATATAATCAAACCTGTATGTCTAACTTCCAATTTACTGGTTACATGAGGTATAAGAGAAACAAGAGAATACAATCAGCAATCTTGAGAAAATAGGAAATTCTACATGAAAATAAGCCACTTTTTATTATCACATTCTCTGAGCTACAGGTAAAACAACATTCTCTCAGCTACATGTGAAACATGTGAAACATGTGAAACAACCCTCCCATCCTTCTATTTTTGATCCTAAATAGAATCAAAAACCCTATCCAGAGGCATCAGAAAGCAATCAAGGCAGCCAAAACTTGAAGGTCAAAGATGGCCAAGAAAAATGAAATCATTGAGCTGAGCCTGACATCCCATACTGCATTTTCCCTTGAAACAATTTAGTAGTTTTTAAATTAAGCTGGACAAGAGGCTAAGAAACCCAGGTGAAATCTGAGCAGGAAAGCAAATAGGGATTCTGGCTATCTCACAGCATCAGGAGACTAAAATGGAAATTCAGGCTACCAAGGAAGCTAGGATTTGGGAGGCCAATTCCCAGAGAGAATGCAGGTATAGAAAAGTTGCATTTGGCATTCTGTGTCACTTTTCCACTTGAGGTGGTCATTGTCTAGTTAGAAGCTGAGAGAAGGAAAACTCCGCTTCAAGGCTGAGGAGTAAGCAGAGCTTCACTGGGTTTTATGAGTCTAGAGAAGCAAACTTGGTTGCCCTCCTCGACATCCTTAGACTCATTCTAGCTACCTAAATGCCTGAATACTGCATCATAAGAAATGTGTAATGCAGAAATCAACCTAGATTTTTCAAGTACAAAACCCCAAACCAGTCTCAGATTCAGGAGGTATACTCTTGTACCCATAGACTAGAGAAAACAGAAAATCCTCCCAGGTAAAGGTATAGATCCATGTTGCCAAACTCAATTCCTGATTGGATTAAGAGGATCTTTTTCTAACTGCTCATCAAAAGCTAAGTTCTCATACAGATATTCTATATTAACTTATACTCATGATCCAACACTTAATCAATAATTACCAGGTAGGTCAGGAAGCAAACAAACAAACAAATAATAGAAGCAGAACTACAGAAGCAGATCTAGATGTTGGACTTGTTAGACAGAGTTCTTAAAATAGCTGTGATTATTAGTTTTAAGAAAATAGATAACAACATAGAGAATTTCACCAGAGAACTGAAATTAAAAAAAAAAAAAATCAAGGAGCATCGTCTGCTGAAACATACAAGGTCAGGCACAATGGCTCATGTTAGTAATCTTGTCATTTTGGGAGGCCAAGGAGGGAGAACTGCTTGAGCCCAGATGTTTGTGACCAGCCCGGGCAACATAGTGAAACCTTGTCTCCACAAAAAATAAAAAAAAATTAGCCATGCATGGTGGTACATGCCTGTAGTCCTAGCTACTTGGAACTGAGGTGGGAAGATAGCCTGAGTCCAGGAGGTCAAGGCTGTGGTGAGCTGTAATAATGCCACTGCACTTCAGCCTGGGTGACAAAGTGAGAAATTGACTTGAAGAAGAAAAAAACCAAAAACCAAAAAACAGAAACTCAGCCTCACCCTCCACCTCAGCCTTCCAAGTAGCTGGAACTACAGGCGCACGCTACCACACCTAGCTCATTTTTGATTTATTGTAGAGACGAGGTCTCGCCAAGTTGCCCAGGTGAGTCTCGCACCCATGAACTCAGGCAATCCACTTGCCTGGCCTCCAAAAATGCTGGGATTCCAGGCTGAGCTACCGAGCCCGGCCAACAGCTTTTTAAAAAAATAGCTAAACTAAACACAGTCTTACTATGCAACCCAGCAATTGCACTCCTAGGTATTCACCTGTGTTGAAAAATTATGTCGCTATAAAACCTAGGTGCAAATATTTATAATAGCCTTCTTTGTTCATAATTGCCACAACTGGAAGCAACCAAGATGTTCTTATGCAAGGAGAATGGATAAACAAATCATATCACATCCATACAAAGGAATATTATTCAGTGATAAAAGAAATGAGCTGTCAATCTTCAGAAAGACATAGAGGAAACTTACATGCACAATAAGTCAAAGGAAGTCCAGAAGGATTCCAATCATATGACATTCTGAAACAGGTAAAACTATAGACGAGCAAAAAGATCAGTGGTTGTCATGATTTTCACAGGGAGGCAAGGGGCAGGGGACTTCCAGGGCAATGAAATTATTCTGTAGGATCATATGGTAATGGTAGATATGTATTAAGCATGAGCAAAACCTATAGAACTTTATAGGACGAGGAGTAAACTTTAATGTATGCAAATTTACAAAGTCATTTAGGAAGTAAGGGAGCGTAGAAAGAATGTAGATCACTACAAGAGAATATAGCTATATTAGAAATGTATGAAACAGGCTTAGCAGTGGCTCATGCCTGTAATTCCAGCACTTTGGGAAGCCCAGGCGGGAGAATTGCTTGAGGCCAGGCAACATAACAAAACTCTGTCTCTAAAAAAACCCTCAATTTTTATTATCCAGGGGTTGTGGTACATGCCTGTACTCCTAGCTACTCAGGAGGCTGAGGCAGAAGGATCGCCTGAGCCTGGGAGGTTGAGGTTGCAGTGAGCTGTGACTGTGCTCCTGCACTCCAGTGTGGAAGACAGAGACCCCAACTCAGAAAAAAAAAGTATGAAATAGACTCATTAAAAAAGTTGAGAGGGGGAAAGGTGTGGATCTAACTAACTGGAAGTGAGTAGAAGCGAAAATACTAAAGGTAAGAGGAGCTCCATATAAGCTCAGTACTGTAGTTGATAAAATTGTTTCT
Organism: Cephalopachus bancanus; assembly: GCA_027257055.1. Lineage (NCBI taxonomy): Eukaryota > Metazoa > Chordata > Mammalia > Primates > Tarsiidae > Cephalopachus > Cephalopachus bancanus. Next base: position 11,931,856 of record JAPVLO010000001.1, on the reverse strand, counting down.
ATGCAGATACAATTCTGATACAGCTACTCAAGTATCCTGGAGTAGAACTATTAGGTATAAGGATGGTAGACAGTAGCAGTCTCTCATGAATAGGGTAAGAATCCTCAGGTAGGCAAAGGGAGAAAACTAAAATGATCCATGTGGCAATGAAGCAGAGTCAGAGATACCAGTAAGAATGCAGGTTTAGTCCAATACCAATACAGGCATTTCCATTAGAAAAATGTACCGATATATGTGTATACCTAAATAGCACATACACATGTATGTCTTTGTTCTGTCATCTGAGGAAGACAACAAGAAATACAACCCAGTAGTAATAAGCATAGCTAGCCTCAGATTTCATCTTTAAAAATATGCTTCAACAAAAGGAGCCAGGGGCCAGGTGTGGTGACTCATGCCTGTAATCCCAGCACTTTGGGAGGCTGAGGCAGGAAATAGCTTGAGGCAGTAGGTTTGAGGCATGCCTGGGCAACATGGCAAGATGCTGTCTCTACAGAAACAAAAACAGGATACCAGAGGTCCTTGGCTGTTTCTAGAACTGGTACAGGAAATATACAAGATGAGCCTGGGCATCTAATCGTGCCAGGAAGTAAGAGAGTGCTCGAAACAACAAACTAATAAATAAACAATGAAACCCTGCAGTGATGAGGGTAGTGAAAGTGACACAATAGGCACCTTGAAAAGTTCAATTGGTAAAAGTAATACTGGATTATTAATCAATCTCCATGAGTTATGTTGATATCAAATAAAGATTAAAGTCATAAACAAAGAGAGATGATTTTCTGGTATGGAATTCCAAATAGTTTATAGAGCTACTCTGCTCCCAGGAAGTGGAGCATACCTCTCCACTCCTGAGGTGCTGGCTGCACATAGTGACTTTCAATGCTGCAACATGGAAAAAGAAAAGAAGAGTAACATTAGAGTAGAAAAAACCTGACAAAGAGTAACTTAGCTAGGTGATCAAGGTAAACGTTAAGAGTGATAAATCATGTTGATTGTATGAACCATGAAAGAAGTAAAGAAAATAGAACTTTACCTCGGAAATCTTTCTCTCCAAAACCCATAACCCTAAATTAAAAATGGGATAAATGCCAGAGAAACCCTGGCAGAAGGTCATCCTATGGAGTACCTGGCCAGTAATCCTCAAAACTTTCAAAATTATTAAAATCAAGAAAGTCAGAGAAACAGTCGTAGCCGAGAAGAGCCTGAGGACATGTGACAAGGTGTTCGTAACTGCCTTTTTAATGCCTACACCTATGAATTCTTTCTTAGTCTATTATCATTCATTTAAATTTTGTAGTACCTCACAATCCATTTATTGGAAATTCGCTTTAGAAAGTTACTGTTTTCATATTTATTTTTGCATTACATTACTCTCCTCTGGATTCATTTTTCTTCCTTTTGAAGCATTTCTTTTAATAATTCCTTCAGAGCTAATTGGTAAGTGACACACTGTCTGACTCCTGTGAGATTTTAAAAGGACTGATGCACAAGGCACAGCCTAAAACAACTCAATCAGAATCTCTAGGATAGAACTGCACAGGTTTTTTTGTTTTGTTGTTGTTATTGTTGTTGTTTTAATTTTAAATTAATGTATACAAACATAGAGCAAAGTACATAAATTATACCAATAATAGGTGTTGCTCAATAATTTTTAGACACACACAGTCTTATATATATACACAATGATGTAACCATCATCTATATTAAAATAGAAAACATTCTCACTAATCCATACAGTTTTATCTTATCCTTTTTTCAACCTATTCTTAAATGAACAATACAAATGCATACATTTACTTTAATCAATATCCATTAATTTGCCTGATCTTGAACTTCTTATAAATGTACTCTTTGGTTTCTGGCTTCATTTACTTACCACAATATCTAGGAGAGTCATGAATGTTTTTGCACATACCAGTGCTTTTGTGTGTATTTTTCCCCCTGTGTAGTTTTTCATTGATTAAATACATCGGTTTATTTATGTATTTTCCTGTTCATTCACAGTTGAATGATTTTTAGTTTGGGATTATATGACTAAAACAACTATAAACATTCTTGTACATGTTTTTTTTTTGGTGGATATATGTATAAAAGGCCCAGTTTCCCCATAAAACTAGTATTTATGATTTTAAAAAATTTTTATTTTGATAAAATAAACACAGAAGTTGAGCCTTTTGGCCTTAAAACCTACATTCACCTTATCTGAGTTCTTCCTTGGGAGACTGACCCTTAGGCAAGGAATTGAAACTCATCATAACACCATATCCAGAAAAATGAGATACCAGACCCCTAATTCATCATGATTGCTTCCTTATCCCTCTCTAATTGCTGTTTTATATTTCTTCTCCCACTATATAAGCCCTCAGTTTTACTCTCCTAAGAAAAGGGATTTGAGACTGATCTTCCATTTTCCTTGGCTATCACCTAATTAAAAAAGATTTATTTCCTAGCAATACTCCTTGTCTCAGTGACTGACTTTCTGTGCAGTGAACTACAGGACCCTGACTGAACCTCTGACATTTCAGTAACACATAAGCTAATCCATCTTGGGTATATTTATTGGGGTAGAATTGCTGGTATATATAGCAACTTGACTCTTCAAAAGACTGTTGAAGTTTTCCAAAGAGATTTAACCATCTCAATTTTCCATCAAGAATGCATGAGGCCTCTAGATTATCCATATCTCCACCAACACTTGGCATTTTCAGTCTTTTTAATTTTAAACCGTCTACTGAGTATGTAGTGGAATCGCATTGTATTTTTAACTTTCATTTTCTTGTTGAGTAATGATGTTGAACACCATTTTGTATGTTTATTAGTCATTTGAATATTTTCTTTTGTGAAGTGTCTGTGTCTTATAAGCATCACTATTATTTAAAATTCTGGAAATAATCCCAATATGCTGTCAAAGTTGATATCCACTGTGTTAGAAGTTACTAGGGACTGGAATCTATTATTCATGTCTTACTTTGCAATTCTACTTTTAAAATTTTCATCTCATTATTCCATGCCACTTTCTGGAAGAATCCCTAGTTCATTCTTTCAACTCACTAAATTATCTTTCGGATATAAATATTTCAGAACACTTAGTGAAGTATGAATTTCAACAATCTTTTATTTATTTATCTATTATTTATTATTTTATTATTATAAAGATGTGGGGTACAGTTCAGGGTTAGGTATATAAATGTTGATTGTGCAGGTACCCTTGTTGATGAGGTATGCCTCTCCCTCCCCTAGCAGTTTCCCTCAACTGCCAATCCCACCCCACCTCCCCTGACAGTTTCCCACTAGGGATTCCGTTTGCCAATTCTTTTCTTATAGTATTATAATAATTGTTCAAGGTCCACTTGTGAGTGAAAACATATGGTACTCTGTTCTTTGTTTCTGTGATAGATCATCGAGTACGATTATCTCTAAATCCATCCAAGTTGCTGTGAAGTCCATATGTTTGTCCTTCTTTATGGCTGCATAATATTCTATTGTGTATTTGTATCACATTTTTTTATCCAGTCCAGCTTTGATGGGCAACATGGTTGGTTTCATGTTTTTGCTGTTGTGGATAGAGCTGCAACAAACCTCGAATGCCCATACCTTAAAAAATAAGATAGACAAGTGGGACCTCATTAAACTAATAAGCTTCTGCAAAGCAAAAGAAACCATAAAGAGAGCAGGGAGACAGCTCACAGAATGGGAAAAAATATTTGCGAACTGTATATCTGCCAAAGGCCTAACATCTAGGATCTACAAGGAACTCAAATGCTTCAAAAGGAAAAAAACAAACAGCCCCATTAAAAAGTGGGCAAAAGACATGAATAAACACTTATCAAAAGAAGATATACGGACAGCCAACAGACACATGAAAAAGTGCTCAGCCTCACTCATCATCAGAGAAATGCAAATCAAAACCACATTGAGATACCACCTAAGCCCTGTAAGAATGGCCATCATCAATAAAACAAACAACAGATCTGGCAAGATGAGGAAAGAAAGGAATGCTTCTACACTGCTGGTGGGAATACAAACTTGTGTAACCTCTCTGGAAGACAATGTGGCGATTTCTGAAAGGACTAGAAATTGACTTTCCATATAAGCCAGCAATTCCCCTATTGGTAACATACCAGAAGGAACTCAAAGCATTCTACAAAAAAGATACCTCAACAATCTTTTTAAAAATTGTATGTTTAATTGTTTATATTTTATATACACAATATTGCCTTGCATCTTTTAGGGAGCATTAATTATACGTCACTAAATTTTTCACTCTGCCAGTAAATTCTTTTGTTTTAAAATTTACTACGTCATTCATGATGTATATTTTCCTCAAGTACTTTGTGCTCTTTGTGCCTCTAGAGCTTGAGAAAATTGAGTGGAGTTATCACAAGTTCTTGCTACTTAATTTTGAACAGGAATTTTTAAATGTTAATTATGGCTTTTCAATGAACATGTAATAATATTTTTAAGAGCATACTAAAGTACAAATGAATTAACACAAATAATATGAAATCCTTAAGAAGAGTTCATCTTTGTTATCTCCTTAAGAAGTGTTTATTAAGTGCATAGTTTATAACAGTCACCATGTAGTTGTCTAGGTAAGCCAAGATGCATAGATAGAGTAAGATATGGACTCTGACCTCACACACTTAAGTACACAATACGCATGTAGCATAGAGTAATTATGGAAAAGCATGTGACTTACTGGAGTTGCTGAGAAGCAGAAGTGACTAATTTGGGGGTAATAGAGCAGGTAGATGAGGAAACTGTCACAGAGGAGGTGACATATGGGTTGGGTGAACACAGGTTTGTCACAGATTGATGGAAGGATTATGAGTATGCATTGCATATTCATCTTTCAAGTTGGAAGGACCTGCATGTGACCAAGTTCAAGGAAGGAGGGAAGCACAGCCTGTTTGCAAAATGGTAAGTAGCTCAGAATCACTGTTGCATAACATTCAGATGGAAAGGAAAGAAAGTAGATAAAAATGAAAACTTAGGCAAGACTAACTCCTGAGAATTCTTACTAAGGAACTTAGATTTTCATCAAGTTATAAGAGGTTAAGATCTTTACACGCAATGGTAGCATGATCAGAATGACATTTCAGGTTGATTCCCATAGTAAAATTTCAGATGGATAGGTGATAAGAAATAGTGTCAGGATGGCCTTTAAAAATATATGAAGGACGCCTGAACCAAGGACATGTTTAGCAATAGGGATGGAGAGAACAGGAAAGGAGAGAACAGTAAAGAGATTCACTGCAAGGCTTGAAGAAAACTTAGAAATAAAAAGGTAAAGGATAGACAATGATCTTAGTCTCAGATGGCTGAAGAGATGAAGGATGGAAGGTGGACAATGACCACAACCTTGGGTGGCTGACTAGGTAGTGGGATGGAGGAGGGAGAGTGATCCCAGGCCGGGATGACTGAAAGATGGGTGACATAATTTGGATGTTTGTCCCTTTTGAAACTCAGGTTGAAATGTGATCTCTGGTTTTGGAGGTGAGCCTAGTAAGCAGTAATTGGATCCTGGGGTGGATTCCTCATAAATGTCTTGGTGTTGTCCTCTGAGTAATGGGTGAGTTATCACCCCATTAGGGCACACAAGTGCTGGTTGTATAAAAGATCCTGGCACCTCCCTTTTTTCTCTTGTTCCCTTTCTCACCAGGTGACACACTAGGTTCCCTTTTACCTTCTGCCATTATTGGTAAATTATCTGGTGAGGCCTCACCAGAAGCACAATTTTTCTTGTACTGTCTGCATAACCATGAGCCAAATAACCTCTTTTCTTTATAAACTACCCAGCCTCAGGTATTCCTTTATAGCAATGCAAAACAGACTAACACAGTGGGGAGTGGGGGATAGACAATGACTCCAGTCTCAGATCTCTGAATAGAGGGTAGTACTACAAACTCAACTTGGAAAGAGAAATAAGGGCAAGAGAAGAAAATTCAGTCATGCAGTTAAAAGGAGCATTCACTTGGATTTGAAGGTACATTCATTTGGACTTAGAAAACAGTTTTTAAGGAGAGCACTAGTGTCAAAAAACTAGAGGAAAAACCAGATAATATAAGGACAAAGCATGAACCATTCAATTTAGCAAATGCATAGTACAGCAAATTGAGATAGCCTAGTTTCTTGCCAGAGTTAACAATATCGTAAAACATATCTTAACATCATATATATATAACTATATATATATATATATATATATATATATATATAACTATATGACTATAACTCTAGTCATAGAGGAACATCAATATATTTATCCAGAAGTGTATTATCTAGGGAATAATTTATTGAAATTTCTTTCTATGCAGACAGAGGAATTATTTAGGTGATATAAAACGGGTTGGTTGTGTGATCTTAGTGCATGCCCAAGCCAACATTTTGAAGTGCTTGGATGTAGTTCAGTTTGTCTTTCCCCACTATTACTTTAGGCTTTTAACTTTTTAGCTACTCTCATTCCAAAATAGATATAACCAATGTGCTTTCTAAAGGTCATAGTTAATATCCGTGTGGAAGTCTCTACTGCAATGTAGGATAAAACTAATTTATTTCCCATATAAGCTGCTTTCCTGTCTATCTTTGCCAAAAAGAAATAAATAAGTAAAACTGAAGTTAATTTAAGTATTTCCCTGTTAAGCTTTTCGGGATTTTCTTATTAAAATTCCAAAGGAATATCTCTGATTCTCCTCTAAAATCACTCTTCAACTACCAATTCTTTTGCTGGCTCAATGTGAGTTAACAAAAAGTGACCAGTGGGACCTCTCGGTAATTTAATATCAAGGTGCTGCACGGTTTTAGATGCCAGAGCGCCCTACAGCAATGCAATTATTTCCTCTGAGTTTATCATTCTCAAAACAGGATAGAGTCTGAACAAGTAGAACTGCCTTTTTCTTGTGAAAAGATGATTTTTCTTTGTTGTTAATATAATATTCTTGGTCCTTGTATTCAATTGAAGGAAACAAATTCTGGTTTGCTTGATCTGAAATTTTTTATTTTATTCTATTTTTTGCTGAAAATTACAGGCCACTTGTGTGGAAAAATAATGTTTGCTCATATTTATTCTGCTTTGAGTGATTTTTTTTTAGGGCATGTAAAAGGGAAGTGCTGATAACTTTTGATCGTTTTATGTGTTTTTTGTCTTTCTTTGACCTGGGTGTGGTCGGCAAAGTAAAACGGAAAGAAGTTTTACACAATCCTCCACGCAAAATCTTGGGTGGCTGTGTGAGCAGAATCAGTGATTCTTTTCTGTAAATCTCATTTCAATGTATAAATGCTCCTCCAACTGGTCTTTAGATGATTTGCATTACGATTTCTGAATTTATCAACAAGTAAGCATGTTGCTTTAATGTAACGTAGTGAGCAAGATCACAGGCTCTTAGTCAGACTGCCTAGTTTTGAATTCTGTCTGTGTTGCTGACTATCTGACCGAACTGGGACACGTTAGCCTCTGTATGCCTATCCCCTTAGTATAGATAGGATCCATTTCCTGGCCACATCGTGATTGCTTAGAACAGTTCTAGAAAATTATAAATGCTGAATATGTTTGTTATTCTTATCCTCTTTTCTTTCTTTTTTTTTTCTTTTAGAATTGAGTAGAGTGAGGATATGATACATGAGTAGACTGTATGCAGGTGAACTAAGGGCTTCTAGCTGGTTCTCTTTCCTCTTAGTAGTGGATCAGGTATCCCTTATGTTGTCACATGCCCCCCCTTCCCACCTTCCTCCCCTTTTCACCTATCAGCACCCAGCATCTGCTAATCCCACTCTTGTGTTAGCATGACTAGCATACAGGGTCCGTTTGCACATGAGAATATGCGGTATCCAGTTCTTTGTTTCTGTGATAGCTCATTTAATATGATGGTCTCCAACTGCTTCTAAGTTGCTGCGAAGGCCATGATTTTCCTCTTTTTCATAGCTGTGCAATATTCCTTCATGCATAGGTACCACATTTTTTTTTATCCAGTCCACTTTCAATGGGGATCTGTGTTGGTTCCATGCTTTTGCTGTTGTGAGCAGTGCAACAATAAACATGCATGGGCAGATGTCGTTTTAGTAGAGCAATTTATGTTCCTCTGAGTATATTCCCAGGAGAGGAATTGCTAGATCATATAGAAGCTCAATTTTTAGTTGTTTGAGAAATAGCCACACTGCTTTCCATAGAGGCTGAACTAGCTACATTTCCACCAAGAGTGTACAAGTGTCTTGTGTTCTCTGCAGCCATGTCAGCACCTGTTGTTTTTTGACTTATTAGTGACAACCATCCTTACTGTTGTTAGGTGGTATCTCTTTGTAGTTTTTGCATTCCTCTGATGATTAGTGAGGCTGAGCATTTTTTCTTGTGTTGGTTGACTGCTTTCCTTTGAAAAGTGTCTGTTCATGTCCTTTGCCTATTTTTTAAGATTTGTTTTCCTTTCAGTACATTGAGTTTTTTGTAGATCCTGGATGTTAGGTCTTTGTCAGGTGCATAGCTTGCAAAAATTTTTTCCTATTCTACAGTCTTTCTCTTTACTCTCTTGATGATTTCCTTTGCTGTGCAAAAGCTTTTCAGTCTGATCAGGCCCCACTTATCTTACCTTTTGCTGCACTTGCTTTTGAAGATTTGGTCATGAATTCGTTGCCTATTTTGATGTCCAGTAGGGTGTTCCCTACATTTTCTTCTAAGTTTCTTATAGTTTGGTGTCTTACATTGAAGTCTTTAATCCACTTTGAATTGATTTTTGTACGTGGTAACTGGCAGGGTCTCAGTTTCATTCTTCCGTATGTAGCTAGCCAGTCTTCGCAGCACCATTTGCTAAATATTTTTCCTTTCCTCCGTGTTTGTTATTGATGGTCTTGTCAAAGATGGGTTGGTTGAGGAACCATGTTTTTTTTCCAGAATCTCTGTTCTGTTCCATTGGTCTATGTGCCTATTCCTGTACCAGTGCCATGCTATCTTGGTTATTGTAGCCTTGTAATGTAGTTTAAACACTAGAATACCCCCAGCTTTGTTCCTTTTGCTAAGGATCACTGTGGTTATTCATGCCCTTTTTCCTTCTGTATGAATTTCCGTATTGCCTTTTCAAAGTCTGTGAAAAATGATGTTGGCAATTTGATGAATATTGCATTGATTGCCTGCAGATTATCTATAGCTTGCCTTAGGAAGAATGGACATCTTGATAATACTGATTCTTCAAATCCATGAGCATGGGATGTTTTTCCATTTATGTCATCCTTGATTTCTTTGAACATCATTTTGTAGTTCTCATTGTAAAGGTCTTTCACTACTTTGGCTATGTGGATGCCAAGGTATTTCTTTTTTTTTTTTTTTGAGTTGGAGTCTCACTCTGTCGCCCAGACTGGAGTGCAGTGGCGGCTCCCGGCCACCGCAGCCTCGGCCTGCTGGGCTCCGGCGATCCTTCTGCCTCAGCCTTCCAAGTAGCTGGAATTACAGGCATGCGCCACCACGCCCAGCTGATTTTTTTGATTTATTGTAGAGATGAGGTCTCACTGCCCAGGCGGGTCTCGAACCCGTAGGCTCAGGCATTTCACTCACCTCAGCCTCCCAAAGGCGCGGGATTACAGGCTGAGCCACCGAGCCTGGCTCGGTATTTCATTTTTTGGTAGCTATTGTGAATAGGTGTTTTTTATTTTGGTCTCAGCCTGCTGGTTGTTGGTGTATAGAAAATGCAAGTGTCTTTTGTGCATTGGTTTTGTAATGCAAGACTTTACCAAAGTCATTTATTGGTGCAAGGAGGTTTTTGACATACTCTCTAGCATTCTTCAGGTATACAATCATATCACCCACAAGGAGGGATATTTTAGCCTCCTCTTTTCCTATTTGAATACTCATGATTTCTTCTCTTTTTTGATTGCTCTGGCTCAGACTTCCAGCACTATATTGAACAGGAGAGGTGAGCATGGGCATCTTTACCTTGTTCTAGTTCTTAGGGGAAATGCTTCCAGCTCCTATGCATTAAGCAAAATGTTGGCTGCAGGTTTGTTATAGATAACTTTTATTGTTTTGAGGATTGTTTCTTCTATGCTTGGGTGTTCGAGGGTTTTAGATTAAGAAGGTTGCTGAATTTTATTGAATGCTTTTTCTGCATCTAGTGAGATAATCATGTGGTTCTTGGTTTTCTATCTGTTAATGTGTTGAATTATGTTTATGGTTGCAAAAGTTGAACCAGCCCTGCATCCCAGGAATGAAGCCCACCTGGTCATAGTGGGTGATCCTTGACATGTGTTGTTGGATACAGTTTTCTAGAATCCTGTTGAAAAATGTTGTGCCTTTGTTCATCAGGGAAATTGGCCTGTAATTCTCTTTCCTGGTAGGGACTTTGCCAGTCTGGGGTATTGAAATGATATTAGCTTCATAAAATGAGCTAGGGAGAATTTGTTCCTCCTCAATTGCCTGAAATATTTTCAGTAAGATTGGTATCAGCTTTGCATTATTATATGTCTTGTAGAATTCAGCTGAGAAGCCATCTGGTCCAGGGCTTTTTTTGATGGGGAGGTTTCTTATAACTGAGTTGATTTCCTAGATTGTTATTGGTCTGTTTTGGATTTTAATTTCTTCTTGTTTCAACCTCAGGTGGTTGTGTGATGCCAGAATATCTTCCATTTTCCCAAGATTTTCTAGTTTATTTACATGCAGATGTTTATAGTAATCACTGATACTCTTTTGAATTTCTTCAGGGTCAGTTGTGACATTTCCTTTTTTGTTTTTAATTGTGTTTATTTGAACTTTCTCTCTCTTTATAAAGTCAATCTAGCCAGGTGTCTGTCAATCTTCTTTATACTTTCGAAGAACCCACTTTTTTGTTTTGTTGATTCTTTCTATATTTTTGTCTTCCATATCCTACAATTGTGACTTTATTTTAGTAGTCAGGATTTTTCTGCTGAAATTGGGACTTCATTGTTGTTACCTTTCTGGTTCCCTTAGGTGTGATATTAGACTGTTTACTTGTGATCATTCTATTTTATTGATATGAACATGCAATGCTATGAACTTCTCTTTCATCACTTATTTCATGGCATTCCAGAGATTTTTATAAGATGTGTCTATGTTTCCAGGAATCTTTTTAATTCTGTCTTGATTTCTGTGTTGACCCAAAAGTCATTCAGCAGCTTGGTGTTTAGTGTCCATGTCACTGTGTGGGGAATCTTATAGGTGGTGATATTTATTTTTATTCCACTGTGATCTGAGAAGATGCTTAGTATTACATCAACCTTTGGAAATTTGATCACGCTTGTTTTATACTTAATATTGTGATTAATCTTGGAGTATGTTCTATGTGCTGATGAAATAATGTATCCTCTGTTGTTGTTGGGTAGAGTGTTCTGCAGATGTCTATTAGATCCATTTGGGCAAATGTCAAGTCAAGGTTTCAATTTTCTTGTTGGTGTTTTGCCTTGGTAATCTGTTTAGGACTGTTAACAGGGTATTGAAGTCTCCGACTATGATTGTGTGTTTATGTCTTCTCTTTGTTTACATAGCAATATGAAAATCAGATGTCTCTATGTTGGGTGAATATATATTTAAGATGGATATTTCTTGCTGATGGATTTAGCCTTTTATCATTATGTTGTGTTCCTCCATGTCCTTTTTAACATTTATTGCTTTGAAGTCTGTTTTATCTGATATAATAATAGATACTCCTTTTTTTTTGCTTTCCATTTGCTTAAAATGTCATTTCTGAGCCTTCTATCTTGAGTCTGTGGGTGTCCTTTGCAGTGAGATGAGTTTCCTGGAGGTAGCAAAATATTGGATCATGCTTCTTTGTCCAGTTTGCCACTCTATGCCTCCTCAGCGGCACATTCAATCCATTCACAATCAAGTTAATTATTGATATACGAGAGTCTATCTGTCATAAGACTTTTAAGGGCTGCTTTGATATATTTATCTGAGTATGAGCTATATGCCCCTGTGGTTTTGTGATAGGTGTAATTGTTCTTTTGTTTCTGTTCTCAAAATTTTCTTTTTTTGAGAAAGCAGAATTTCTTGAGGACAGAAAAGCTCCCACAGTGGAGGGGGCACAAAGGGGTTGCCCTCAAAATTTTCTTAAGCATCTTCTGAAGTGTTGGTCTGGAGGAAGCACATTCTCTTAGGGATTGAATGTCTGGGAAGGATTTTAATTCTCCATCACTGATGAAGCTTAGCTTGGTAGGGTAGGAGATTCTTGGCTGAAATTGCTTATCTTGAGAATGTTAGATGGGAGTCCAGTCCCTTCTGGCTTGCAGGGTTTCTGCTGAGAAGCCTGCTGCAATTCTGATGAATCTTCCCCAGTAGGTAATATAACCCTTCTTTCTAACTGCCTTTAGAAATTTTTTTCCATGCTTACATTGTAGAGACTGATTACGATGTGTCTTGGGGATGATCTTTTCATGTAATATCTTGTGTGTGTTTTCTGAATCTCTTGCACTTGGATGGTTGCCTCTCTAGCAATATATGGGAAATTTCCTTGGATGCCCTCATGGAAAGCTTATTCCAGGTTGTTCTCAGTTTTCCCTTCTGTTTCAGGGATTCCAAGCAATTGTAGATATGACTTCTTTATGTTGACCCACACCTCTTGCAGACTTTGCTCTTTTTTTTGTCAGATTGGGTTAGTTTAATATTTTGATCTTTAAGCTCTGAGATTGTTTCCTCTGCTTGATTGATTCTGTTTCTAGGCCTGTTATTGGGTTTTGAAATTCCGGGAGGGAATTCTTCATTTCTAGGATTTCAGAATGGGTCTTTCTTATATTGGTTATTCTACTTTTACTTCCTGCATGACTTGGGTTATCTTTGCTTCTAACTTCTCAAGGTTTTGCTTAGTCATTTTAGTCATCAAATATTTGAATTCTGTGACTGTCATCAGGGACAGGTTATTCTAGGTGGCTTCCATTGTTTGGCGACTCATAGCTGCTTTCTTAGGTAATGTCTCTGTAAGATTTTAAGGTTTACCAGTGTTTTTATCCTGGTTCTTCCTCATCTGTGAGGAGCATCTCTTTTCTTCTTCTTCTTCTCCTCCTCCTCCTCCTCCTCCTCCTCCTCTTCTTCTTCTTCTTCTTCTTCTTCTTCTTCATTGTTATTTTGTAGCTATACAAGTTCTTTCTGTCCTAGGGATCTTTCTGACATTCAAGATTCATTCTGAGAGAGAAAGGGAGTATTCACTTCTGCCCTGCGACTTTTGTGGGGCAGTGCTCGGCACTCACAGTGACGTTCTGTTGCAGAGTTTTTTTTTCTGTGGTCAGATTGGCCAGATTGCTCTCTGACCCTGTTGGGAACTCAATGCAGGAACCAGGTGGGGGCATGGGCCCCCTCCAGCTGTTCATCATTTGCAACCAAGAAATGTTTCCACTGGGAAACAGTGCCTCCAGGTGCCCTTTGTGTCTCATCTTCTCAAGTCCAAGTCTACACTCAGATTTCCTATCACCCACCTTTTGGGTATACGAGGCTGGCAGGAAAGCCTTCCAGGTTTGGAGAAGGAGGCTGGCCAATGAACAGTGGTGGTGGGCACTGATTGAGTGTGACTGTGAGGACAGCTTTCTAGGCCTTGGAGCCAGCTGCTGGACACTGCTGGTGGAGGGCGCTCACTTGGGGGCTGACGAGCACGGTGTTCAGAGCGTGGGTGTGTTCACAGCTCTACGTGGTCTCTGGCTGTACTCTGCTGTGCCCTAATCATGTGTCCTCCCACTTGGCACCAATGAACTGTGTGTGGCTGGGAGGAAAAAAACTGACCCAGACCATGTCACCCCTTCACATACAAGGCAGGGGTGCAGGTCCTATGCACCCAGCAGGGATGAGGCACCCGTTCCTACACTGACCATACGGACTCTCTCCCACTTGTCCCCAGTGCATTTGAAGAGACCTCTGCAGGATGCAGGGTGCTTCCTCCATCTAAAACTGTTCATGCTGTCTGAGTTTATCAGCAGCTGGGTCCATCCTCTCCATTCCACTCAGCAAGAGAGGCGCAGGTCAGCTACTCCCTGGTAGCTATCTTGGATCTCCCTCTTTTTTCTTTTTTCAGTTTTTGCGATTTCAATGTCTTCTCCTCCCAGCCACTCACAAGTCCTTGGTCCCAAGTGGGATGACACTTGATTAGGATGGAGCAGAGTACAGCCAGAGACCATGTGGAGCTGTGACCACGTCCATGCTCTGAACACCTGTGCTCGTCAGCACCCAAGTGAGCACTTATTCATATTTAAAATATACTTAGGAAAGGATTTTCAGTCTTAGCTTATGGAAACATTAGAGCCATCCTCACAGGGTTAACACGAATTCTGGACAAAAATATTGTTATAATTAATCATTCATTTGGTTACACTTTGACCTACTTATTTGTAACCAACAATCCCTGTAGCACTAGACATTCGACAACTTGCATCCCCATTGTTTCTGTTGATAGGCTCTCTGACGTTAGAATCATAAGGCCTTTGTTGAAGAGTTGCTTAAGATGTTTCCAGATCCCAAATTTCAGTGAAACAGCTGACACCAACCTGTTTGGGAAGACCTCCCACAGAAAAATGGGATTCTCAAGCAAATAGTTTCTCTACCTTCTGTCCCAAGACTTCACCCTTTACTCTTTGATCAATCAGTGATCGCTACCCTTTAACTCACTCCAAAACCCTTGAAATTCCTAGTGCCAAACTCCTCTGAGAGATGGGTTTGTGGTTTCATCCCATCTCTTTGTTTGGCAGGCTTATGATCAAACCACTCTCTGCTGCAATCTGGTATCTCAGTGTATTGACTTGCCAGAATGCACTGGGCAACAGATCTACTATGGTTTCAAAATCAAAGAGACAGTTCTATTCTATTTGAAGGGAATTGCACTTTTGAAGGTTTAGAAATGACCTCCTTTGTTTCTGCCACCCCTTTCCTTGCTCAGGAGAGTTTATGTCCTATAAGAAAACAGCACACAGGTCGAGTTTTCTCATAATATTTGCAAAGCAACAACACTAACATTGCGTTTCTGGTATACTAATGGGATTTTTCTTCTGACCCACAACTTTTTCTTGTCTCTTTTTTATTTTGTCCAGGCTCAGTAGAACAGGGAAGCTATGTGAGAGGCGGCTTGTTTCTTCTGACAGATACCAAGCGTTTGTGGACAGCACACCGAGCACCTAATATTGGGTTAACAAAAACATGAATAAAACAGTTTTAAAACTGTCTCCATAGGGTTGACAAAAATGGCATAATGGATTCTGGATGGGAATATAGTTATAATAAAGCAGTAATTTGGCGGCACTTTGGCCCACGAAATTGTTGCTAAAAGCTACGTAGCACTAGACACCGATCATTTGCATTTTCGTGGCTTCTATTGATAGGATTTCTAATATTAAGGTCATGATACTGTTTAAGGATTGAATTGCATGCATTGTTCCTAGAGACAGGGTCTCTGACATTAGAACCACAAAGCTTTTATTTAAGTGTTGCTTAAGATGTTTTTCAAACTCCACATTCCAGCAACCAGTTTTAAGCCCCTCTCAGCATGGGAATATAGCCTCTTCCTCTCCCTGACCCCTGACTTCCCTCTGCACTCTTCAACCAATCAGTGACCTCCACACTTCAGTTTCCCTCCAAAAATCTTAACAATCCTAACCTCAAACTCCTTGGGGAGATGAATCTGAGGTGTCCCGTCCCCTAGATCGGAGACGCTACAGTGAAGCCTTTTTCTCTGCTACAACCTGCTGTCTCTGTGTACTGATTTGATGTGTGCATGGACAATAAATCTATTATGGTTACAGTTTCTGCCTTCAAGAAGTTCCTAGTCCAAGCAGGGAGAAAGTTGAAACAAACACGTTCAACATGTTAATCCTTTCACATAAGAATGCATACATATCTGCAGATTAGAGAGCAAAAGTTGTTTCAAGCTGAAAGAACAAATGGGTTAAGCCAGGCATGAGCCTAATCACACACTGTGTTTGGGGACTGTCAAAGCAAGAATTGCATCAGACAAAGGTCAACAGGTAAAGAAGACCTTATTCAAGGCTATTATAGTGGCAAAAAGAGGCCAGACACAGTCTGAATTTAACTCCACTGAAAGAAAAACATGAGGATTTTTAGGTACTGGGCAAGAGGGAAAATACAGGACTACAGGTCTTGTGTGTTTGCTAATTGGCTTCACCCAAAGGAAAAGTAAGTGTCCTCCTATCTTGGTGATTGGAGGTAGTTTTACAATGTGAAGGAAGGTGCGCCCTAAATTAAGCCCCTATCCTCCAGGAGGAACTGATGTTCTCAGAAAGTGAGAAGGCCGTCCAGTTCAGATCATGGACCATCTTGAAAGTCCTGATACAGGGTTCAGGCTGTATGCTTTAGAAACAAGTACTTATTGGAAGTTATTAAGCATGGGAAAGAAATGATCGAGCTTACAAATTAAATGAGGAGGAACATTTGCATATTTATATGAAAGAGGAATTGAAGAGGATAAGATAGGTCAAAGGAATTTTTAAAAATGTAGAGGGAATTAGTTTGCTTTGTACTTAAAAACCTGTGATGTGGGTGTTTATTATTGTCAGTTTTACATGATAAATCAGAGACTCAGAGTGTTTAAATATCTTTCCCAAATGTTATATACTTAGTGAATGTGGGCAGTTTCAGCTCAATCTGTCTCCCAATGAGCCCAGAAACTTTTCCCTTGACAGTGGTGCTACCGATCCAGTGACCATCAAACAAAAATTGTGGGTTTGCTTTGTGAGATAGGAGGTGACATGTGAATGGTGGGGTACAGTCATTCTGGATGTACAGCACCGGCACAATTATGGAGAACTGCAAAGTGAATCAATATCAATGTCAGATGGATTAAGATGGATGTCAACTCTTTCTAAAATCATACTCCTGGGATCCTGGCCAATGTAAGCTTCTTTTGGTTTCCTAGGTTGAATGAGATAATGCACATAAAACAGATTTACAAACTGCAAAATCCTAAGAGATGAAGGCTATTGCTTTCGCATTAGAAAGATATAAATTGTTTATAAGTCAGTTTCTATTTTAAGTGCACTGGGGTGGATTATATTCAGTGGAGTCCCATCATGAATTATTTATACAGTGAGGAAGTTTTTCCTGTTGTATAACTGTAAAGTTTCATACTTTCGGGGCTGTCTGTAGATGATTCCAAAACCCTCTTTGAAATTAAAAAAAAAAAAAATTGCCTTGAGAAAAACATCTATTTAAATATGCATCATTTGGAATGTTTTGTGTTTCAAGTTGTGGAAAACTCAACTAAGTTGTTTTAAACAGCAAAGTTAATCTGCTGTGTTTTGTAACTAAAAGTCTGGCATTTGAAGTGTCTTTAGGTACCAGCTCAAATCACGCATCCAGGGCCATGTTTGGTTCTGACTTCTGCAGCATTCGATGTTGGTTTTATTCTACTGCGAGGAGTGCCACACCACCTCCTATGACTGTCCCTTCCAGCTCTCCCTTATGTCACTGGAAAATGGCTTTCACAGCTCCAGATCTCAATATCTTTTGAGTTCGAAAGAGGGAAGATTTCTCTCATTATCTTCTTAGGAAAAAAGGAGAAAACTTGCCTTTTCTAGCAGACCTTAGCAACGAACTCCTCACATCTCATTAATCTTTGGTTATAGGGTATTCTCTGAACCAACCAGTGTGACCAGGCTTCATTGACGGGTATAAGGCAATCTGTCCTCCCACCCCATCCCTGCAGCTGACGTAGCTCTGTCCTAACCATGTTGTGGTTTCCTGAAGGATGGGCAGCTATGCTAGGAATTAGACAGTAGACATTCCCTGCAAATTTCATTGGCAATCTCCTTTGCTAATAGCTTAGTGGGTTCTATTAAAAACATTAAATTTCAAGCCGGGCTCGGTGGCTCAGCTGTAATCCACGCTTTGGGAGGCCGAGGTGAGTGGATTGCCTGAGCCCGCGGGTTCGAGACCTGCCTGGGCAACTCGGTGAGACCTCATCTCTACAATAAACCAAAAATCAGCCGAGCATGGTAGCGCGTGCCTGAAATTCCGGCTACTTGGAAGGCTGAGGCGGAAGGATCGCTGGAGCCCAGTGGGTTGAGGCTGCGGTGATCGGCAGCGGCCACTGCACTCCAGTCTGGGCAACAGAGTGAAACTCCAACTAAAAAATAAAAATAGAAAAAATAAAAAAATAAATTCAGCCTACTTTACCAAATAGATTAGTTTCCTTTATCATTCTTTTTTGGATTATTTTCAAGTTCATTGGGTGTTTCTCTAATAGGTTTATGATAGATTCACTTATATCTTCTTCAGATTATTGTATGGTTTAATCAGGAGTTTAGTGCTTTGTTTAGTTGAGTCTGGAATTTGTCTAGACTCCATTTTGATACAATGTGTAATGAGGCTCCAAGAAGCTCTCCCCATCCCATCCTTGTCCTAAGTTCTCATTCTCCTTTATTGTAAAACTTTCCCCTTTGTGCTGTGCTATATTTCCTAATGTGCATAAGTGTCTCCTGGGCATGTATTTTGCTTTATTTCTTTATTGATTATTCTCTTACCACAATGAAAATTCGGTTTATTGTAACTGTTAATAATTTTTTAAAAATTAACATAGATGCAAGATATTTACATGGTGATTTTTATTTTTTATTCTTTTAATTAGAAAATATAGTTCATTAAAAAGGTAAATTAGAGAGAAAGGAAGAGAAAGAAAGAGGAGATTCCCCTTCCCAAGTTAGAAAAGGGGGCCAAAGCCCAAAGAGTACGTGGCCACAGCAGAGTCTAGTAAGGCAATGGATGCAATAGTCTGACAATGGCCTAGCAACAACCTGGCAATGGCCTACATGGTGATATTTAAAAATCTCCTTTCTGTGCCTGAAAACCTCCATTCCACTTTTCAGAGATAACAATTTGTTGTATTTCTTTCCAGAAATGTTCAATGCATTTATTCACATATACCTGTAAGAATACACAAAAGAGTTTGTTTTGCACACTGTTCTAAATCATGATCCCTACAGGCTACAATATATGAAAACCATTTCCATAGGAACATGTAAAAACTCTACTTTATTATTTATAATCATTACAGAGTATATAACTTTGCGGATATGCTATGGGTTATTTAACTGGCACTCTTTTAATGAATATTTAAAATAATTTGTTGCTTACATATAATGCTGCAGTGAGCATCAATGCTTTTAATATATTTTCATTCATATGCGAGTAAATTAGTAGGATAGAATTTTACGGGTGGATAGCTGGGTCAAAGGACATGTATATTGTAAGTTTTTGAGAGCTTAATTGTCCTCCAGAGAGGTTGCACAATGGCACTCTTCCAGATAGAAGATAGGGCAGTGTGTGTCTTATGCTCTAGCACTGCGTGTCAAACACTAAAGCCTTGCCAACATCAGGGTGAAAAATAGGATCTTGTCTTTTAAAATGTGTGTCTGTTGAATTACATGTTTATAACATTATCTTCATATGTCTTATATGTTTATATGCCATTTGTTTTTCTGTCGTGAGGTTTCTCCTTGCGTTTGCCTTTATGTTCGACGAATGTTGGGCTTTTGATCTTTTTCTACAGTCTATGGTCTATGAGTTGAAAACAATCATGTTTCTGTAATTTGTGCATCCTTTTAAACTCTGTTTATTGTGGATTTGCCTTATGATCGTTTTAAAAAAAAAATTTTGTGTGCCCAAATTTTTCGGTATTTCTTTTTCTTCCTTATATTTCTTTATGCTTTCTTGAGCTGCTCAAATTGTATCACTGTATTATCGCTGAGCTATGATGTCTTTTTCTATCAGGTCCCTTTTGTTAGTTTTTCAGAATTCTCTGGCTATTACTGCAAGTTTCCTTTCCCTTAAGTCTTTTAAATCAGGTTGTGACGCTCAGCTTTCCACACATCCAGTGGATACTTTGGTTGCAAATTTTCTAAAGGGGTGGGGGAGAGAAGAAGAAGGAACAGGAGCAGCAGGAGGAGGAGGAGGAGGAGGAGAAATAGGGAAAATACCAGCAAAGCGAATTGAAGCTCAAAGTGGAAGATCAAAGGCTACAACTGGCAGAATTGGTGCTTGTGTACAGTATTCAGGTATCATCATCATTCTTTCTCCATCCTGGAATAGAAAACCCTCAGAAGAGTAAACAGAAGGTTGCTGGATGAAAAAACAAAAAGGCACAAATGAATAATTAGAATGAGCTCATGTATTTTAAATACCTCAATATCTATCATTCCCTCACCACCTTATTTTAAAATCTTTTCAACAAAGCCCTCTCCTTGCTCTATCATAGTAGATTGTTAAGGAAGATACAGGGCCTGTAAGAAGTGAACACAGATTACGAATTTCAAAATCAGAAGCCCATGTGAACACCTTGCTAGGGTGCTTCACAAGGCCTGGAAAGGACCACGGAAGTGAAGCCTGAAGCTTCTCAGTATCCCTATAATTCCTCCTCCGTGCACCAAACTATAACGGAATTATTTTTTCTTATCTGTCTCTCTCCCTCGCCCTCTCTCCTTTAGATTTGATAAATGGCTTTCATTGTGCTCACTAATTTAAGCCCAATCTATTTTAGATTTTAGCTAAATATGCCAAGCCTTATTTTCATCACTGAATTTTGCTATTTGCACTCTTTTATTCCCATACCATTTCTGGGTGGGGGGAAAGTCAAATACAGTTCTGATCAGCAGGTTTCTGCATTGTTTTAGATGGAATTTGTGATACTTATTTGCAATTTTTAACTAACTCTCGGCCTCAAAGGAAACTTTCTCAGGAAAAATGGTATTAACATCTTCAGAATAAAATACACTCGGGAAAATATATATGAGATAAAATTATTCCAAAAGAAAATAAAGCCATAATCCTTTTAACAGTAGCAATCAATTCTTATGCAAAATATTATTAACTCAGTGTTCTTTTTAACAACTATTGTACTTTTCCCATAATGTATTTTGCTCTGCAGAAATTGTTGGGTGAAAAAAAATGAATATAATTTAGCTGTTTTTTTTTGTCTTTTTCATCAGCACCTGTACTGTGATATTTAGCTTTTTCTGACTTCATCTAGCAAATGCTTGAAAACCTCTTGCTGAATTGCTTATGACTATCTTTGAATAGACTGATGAATTTCTGATTTAAAAGAGAATTTTTAAGTCATTCACTTATTTAAAGAATTCTTGTTTTAATGGGAAATTTTCTCAGCAGACGTTTGTTATTGTGTATGTACAGATTATGCTGTGGTCTAAAGGTTCGTGTTCTCCTAAAATTCATGTATAAAACGTAATTCCTAATATGATGGTGCTAAAAGTTGGGGCTGGCAGTGGGGAAAGTGGTTCACACCTGTAATCCCAGCTCTTTGGGAGGCTGAGGTGGAAGGGTTGCTTAAGCCAAGGAGGTTGAGATCAGCCTGCACAACGTAGAGATAACTTGTCTCAGTAATAATAATGATAATAATAATAAAGATGGGTCATTTGGGAGGTGATTAGTTTATACATAAGGGCTCTGCCCTAATGAATGGGATTAGTGCCCTTATAAAAGAGGTAAGAGGGAACTTTTTAATTCCTTCTACTATGTGAGGACACATAGAAGGTGTCATCTATGAAGAACAATCCCACACCAGACATCCAATCTACTCCTGCTTTGATCTTGAACTTTATGGCCTCTAGAAGTCTGAGCAACTTATTTTTGTGTTTTATACATTACCTAGTCTAAAATATCTTGTTATAGCAACCTGAACAGACTAAGACATATTATATATGTGTATTGTAAGTTCTCACCTATCATGCTATATTGTGCATGTATATAACCCGCATGATTTTCTGCTCACCAAGCAACTCTTGATTCTTTCATATGACTTACATTTATTACTTTTCTTCTGTTGAACTTTCATTTTTGAGCCTTTTTCTCCACTTATTTATTTCTTTTCTGTTTGAAGAGCATATCTGGAAATATGAAGTTAGTAGCATCAGAAAGTTCACTACAGGTTTGCAAAAAGAGGGAGCTCTCATTAGTAGGTGAAGAAGAAGAGATACAGTGTGGTTGGACAGGGATGAACAGTGGACCTGCTTGGGTGGAGTGGCCATTCTTTTGAAGAGACTAGCCAGGAAGCACCATGGCTGGCGTAGAACAGTCTCACTACTCTTTTAATTTTGTTTGATTATAGACGATGTAATCATTCTTTTTTTAAAAAAAGAATTAGACGAAAGCACTCTCCCAGCTTGTTCAGATAATAACATTTATTATGTAACTGCTTTTTATTTTAACACTCAGATTTTATAAATGGTCTGTAATAACAATAACGATGTATGTTCTGAAATTTTTTGTTTTGTTTTGTTTGAGCCAGTCTCACATTGTTACCCAGACTGGAGTACAGTGATACAATCATGGCTCACTACACAGCCTTGCCCTCCTGCGCTCAGGCAATCCTTCTGCTTCAGCCTCCCGAGTCACTGGGAGGCAGATACCACCACACTTGACTAATTCTTTGTAAAGATGAGGTCTTGTTATGTTGCCTATGCTGGTCTGGAACTCCTGGACTCAAGCGATCCTCGTGCCTCAGCCTCCCAAAGTACTGAGATTACAGGTGTGAGCCACCACATCCAGCCTATTCTGAAGTATTTTACATGTGTAATTTTATTTAATCTTTTCAGCAACCTGGTAAATACTATTAATAGGTTCATTTTGCAAATGACGAAAGAGAGGATCAGATAAGTTGAATACATATTCAATCAGTGGAGAATATACTCTCACCTAGGCCCTCTGATTTCAAAATGTATTATCTTAATTACTCCACTCTATTGAAACCATTCTATTTAAATAATGGAACTTCAAAACATACTAAAATCTAAGGCAAGTTTCATTTGAGTTGCATAATATTTCAATAATAGACTATCTGAACAAAGAATGGAGTCATACATGTGAAAATTGGTCAACAAACTTTTGTTGGGTATTTTTAGAGAACTTGCTTTATTGAAATGTTAGAACAATAGTAAATGAAAAATAATGCATCTAAAATATTTATATAGCTTAAATACTACTCCAAAATTTTAATTATATTACTTATCATTGTATATAATATTCATTGATTAATTACATATTAATGTTTTGCTTAACGTGAATTCACATATATGTCTCTTCCTTATCTCTTCAACAAGATGTTCTGTCTTGGCCTGACTTATTAAAACATTTTTTTTGCACTGATATGAGGAATTTTTTCCGTGATTCTCTAAGGTCAACTGTGATACATGGTTTTTGCTAATGGGCAGCAAACAACATGTTGAACCAACCTCTTACCTAAGTGCTTTTTGTTTACAAATCCATAATGAATTTCTAGCTTCCTTCATGTTGAGTCCTGCAAATCTTGATATTTACTTCCATACCTTTTTGAGGAGGCAAATTCCAAGCGGGGGTGCATCTTTTAACTTTTTTCAGTATCGTATTGTGAAAAATTTCAAACATACATGGGAATTTTTATAGCAAATAGCTGTATACCCTTAATTTGGACATTTTAATGCTATTCTCTTTAACCATATGGGGATTCGATTGTGGGGATATTATGGAAGTCATATAAAGGAATCAGTCTGGGAACACAGAGAGACAGCACCTGTCCAGGGCCACACACAGAGAAGTCTTCGAAAGATAATGATAACGGCTTTTGCTAAATTAGCAATTTATAGCCAGCATGCTGGGCACTACTCTTTTTCTCCTAATTGGGGTAATATTTCAATGTAACCCACTATAGCTTATGCAAGTGTAAAAAACTGGGCCCACTTTGATAAAGTATTGTAGTTTTTGAGAATGTTTGCTTTCTCCAGATAGAAATTACAGAATCTCGTTGTATAATGAATTAATACATGGCTATTGTCCCAAAATGCTTTATATTATACAAAAATTCCACTAAAAGCATAGGTAAAATCATTTCTGAGGATCAAGATATAAAGAAATCTTGACCAAAAACATCACCTGGTTTTGGTGTTGCAGTGCAAAAATGCCTTTGTGGATAGAAAATCAAGCTGATGAGGGATTTTAATAAAACTAAATTATTAATAAAGTATTTTCCTCAGCAAGCTTATGTAAGATCTAGTTTGAAGTGTGCATTTAAGTGTGGTGTCTGCCATTTCAGCTTTCAGTAAATATGAGTCTTTGAAGAACAAGATGAGCAGAAATTATGATGAGAGATAACTTTAGTGAAAAAATTCCTATGACTGGTTAATAATCTAATTATTACTCTACTCTTGATGAAGATGCATTCTCACAGTGGATTCTCTGCAATTGAAATTTGAGTTCTATAAATTACATGTTATTCACTTACAATAAAGCATACAGTATTCTGTAATGCGAAACGTCAGGCAACACAAACATAGCATGTTGTCATTCAGGTGGCCTGTTCTAGTGACGTCTTTCATACCTACTTGTAATCTTGTAATATCTATTATGGGATCTCGGTTATTATTTCACTTATGATTATTATTATCTTAAACAATTTTCTTTTAAGAGACATTTTCCCTATTTGGCTATTTCTTGTAAGTGAAATTTGTGGCATTCCTTAACTCAGTTGTTAGTCCTCAAAAACAGATATATTTTATTCATTTAATAGATAGTTTATTCTTGTTGTCTCTATATAGATTTAAACCATTTTTGAGAGAGGATGACATCTATTTTTGTGTATCTCAAAGCTCCAAACTATTGCTATTACTTTTCAATAGACATCCAACCTAAAAACATAAAATAACTGGAGAGCTGAATTCCATAGAGCTAACATGTGAAGTCCCAAAGTGACATAGCATGAAAAATAGGAGGCATAATAGATAAATGTTAATGGTCATACTTTCCCTGTAATATTAATAGGCCTTTAATCTTGTCATTACCAAGGGCTTTGTGCCCTTTATAAGGTGAATTAAACCCTGTTCTCTATCACAGAATTTGACTAAAAATTCAATTATTTATATAATACTACCCTATTATAACATGGCTCATTATTCAAGTCAAGTCTACTAATATATATTAAGTGCTCATTTCCACTGGAGCTATGTAAGGTTCTGTGGGGACACAAATTAAAAGAAAAAAGACAAAAAGTCCAATATGGGGGATGTTCAACATATATAGATATAAAGCAGCTCAAATGTTACCCTTTGGAATATTATAGATTGCAAAAATATGAAATGACATGGAAAGCTTATAGTCTAATGGAGAAGATAGAGGCACAGGTAATCTGGTGACATGCAGCAAGTGAAGAGTACTCTGCATATTCTAGGGTTCAGGACACATCGCTGGCCACGTGATGACCTAGCTGAGTCTTAGGAGAGAGTTTGTGTAAGCAATGAAGTTTTGGAAAAATTTCAGAGAGCAAGGATCATGTGAGGAAAATGAATATAGTGTATGTAAAGATGCAAAATCTGAATTGTCTGAATTAGGAGGCGGAAAATGATCATAAATGAGGGTTGAAAACTGAGAATTATGTGTTTATTGAATTTAGAATGTTAATGAAAGAGAAGATGAACTAGACTTTCCTATGGTAAACATTTTTAACATTAATTACTTTTCTGGTATCGGTCAATTCAATATCTCTGCAATCCTCTCCCAGACTCTCCATTTCACCTCCAGTGCAAAACACCAATGACTCTAACTTGAGTAGCAGAGCTCTGACCAAGGCGTGTATGGAAGGATAGAAACTTGCCTCCAAGGCCAGTCAGTTCCTCATTAGTGGACAAGCAGAAAGGCCAATCTTGGAATGTGGTAAAAATAATTGTGTTTCTACAATGGTTATTAGCAGGAACAAAGGCCAATTGTGTTGCATGTGTGACCTACACAGCGTGCAGTGTGAATGGCAATCTGCCTCTGACTTACTACCCCAGAACGATTGCAGTGGCACAAGGAGTGGCATGGTGTTCTGTAAATAGCTGGCCCACTTTTTGCCTTTCTCTGAGCAAGAGATAACTTTTCCACTCAAACATCATTTAAAATGTCCCACTTGCTGTTCCAGACTTTGCAAAAACAATACTGACTCCCTGGGAACCGCATAGTCACTAAGAGAACTTTGAGGCTACAGAAAAAAAAGAAGGTCTTTTCCAGAGAAACAGTAGACAGTCTTGGGGCAGAAAACACAGGATGCAAAACATCACACTGCCGTTTCTGGTTTAGAACACAAGAGAGACACCATTTGTGACCAGAATGTAGGGCCCTGAAGAAAGAAATAGACTTTCCAACCAAGACGAACCCATGTGGTAGAGCACCTGCCCCGGACACACAGGCTAGATTCTACACAGGACCAAAAGAAAGACTAATTATGAGATACTAACCAAATTCTAGAAATACTTGACAAAAATTTATAGATGGGGGACAGTAGAGAGACGGTAAGGGAAACAAATATGGAAAGAGTTTTAACAGTCCATTTTAGAATTTATTTTTGTCCAGCTTGTTTGGTAAATGCAAGTCATATCATTACATAACTATAAAATGTAATTGGGAAAAGAAAAGTGTATCAGTCTGGCATTTTTTCCTCTAGAGGAGAGAAAGCTTAATTATTGAACTTTCTAGGTTAAGGCAGCTCCCTGGACCCTGTGCCATTTCATTAGTGAGGAAAGACCAGAGTGTGATACCTGAACCCTCTGTAGATCCTCTGGCTTTGTGGATCATAGTGGCTAGGTGTCACATTTACACGCAGGCAAGTGGGACCCTTCCCTGGGCCACACACTTCATATTTGTCAAATACGTAGGTTTTGGTTTCAGCGGAAAACTGGAAAGTGCAACTTTTGATTTTAGAGAATAATTTTTAAATTGCTGATGGCAAGCCTATAATAATGGTGCTAACATTAAAAGATTTGAAAGCAGAACATTTTAAAGATATTGTATAGATTTATGTATTAATTTAAGAGATGGTGAACACCACCATTTACATAATAACAATTTAAATGATAAAATTAAAAAACATATTACTTTCTGTGAAAATGATAACTTACCATATATATTCTCATTAGGACAAGCATGGAACATAAACTTCACAAAAGTTACAAATCTGGCTTTGCTTTAAGAGATTCATTGGTAATTTCAGCTGCTACTACTGCAGTAGAATCAGCATTCTTCCAATTAAACTTAAGAAAATCTAAAAGAACCTCAAGATTCTACAAAAGTTATCTAATTAGCATCACTGTTGATAAAACACAAGTTATGTGAAAATTTTCATTACAGCCACATAATTTGCAGTTTTATCAAATGAGGACAAGAAAAGTAAATTTTATAGAATAAATATTTACAGGTATATTTCATTATTCAACTATGTATTATAAACACATTAACATAATATTTACATTTATGTTAATAATTAAATTCAGCTTTTGAGGGATAGCAGAATCCTGTTTCTAAAGTCTTTATTTTAGAGGACTATGACTGTGTATGAAAATTCTTATCTGTAGAAGAGTGTATGCAATTGTAAATTAATTGTAAATTGTTATACAATTTACAAATAAAAAATGCTGAATTTAAAAAAATTCAAACAATAGGAATTTTACTTGTTTTAACTGAAAAAGCATAACTTTAAAAAAGTAGCACAAAGCCCATTGTAGTAAAATTCATGGAAACTTTAAATTGTTTGTGTTGTTGGACTTTTGTTTAACTAAATTATTGTCTATTGAAGTTTGTAGATCTGTGAGTTGAAGACCCTGATACCCATCATGCTATTGAATGAAAAATAAAAAATTGTCATACATATATTCTTCCCATATCTTCCCCCCCACTGTTTTTTGTTTTAAAGAAGTTTTTACATACTTTGACTTGATTTGCTTATTTAAGGTTTGTTTTGCTGGATAGTTTGTCAGTTTCGTTTTGTTTGATTTTTTTTTCTTCTTTGGTTTATTTCCATTGGAATACACAGTGGAAATTGAAGTGGAATCACTACTTTTTGTCAGCATCAAACTTTCCAAAGTGATGCTTTATTTAGTTCTCCATCTAATTCAAGTGATGCTTGTCAATTCCCATTGGGATTGAAAGTAGGGTATTTTAGAGACTGAGATGTGTTTTAAGTCAATTTAACTTGAATTTTATTTTTTGAGAACACCATGTATCGCCAAGAATACACATAGTCACCATGGTGTAGAATAGAGTTCTTGAACTTACTCCTCCATCTAACTGTACTTGCATATCCTTTGGCCGCAAAAATGGTGACTATGTGAGGTAATTCATTTATTAGTTGGCTAGATTTAACTATTCCACAATCGAGTTAAATACACACCACACACACGTACATACACACACAAACACAGAAAAATATAGACACATTTTAAGAATGGAAAAAACTGCATTAAAATTGTAATACACAATAAGATGAATATAAGTCACATTTGACTTCTGCAATTACAAGAGGTGCTCAAAGTGGTTACCATTAGTGTACAGACACTTCTGATTAGTATGAACTACTGCTTGAACAATGTTGACAGGAGTGTCCACTTGTATCATTGTGCATGCCGTTTCAATTTATTCCCAAAGTACTGCCAGTGTAGAAGGTTTTCTATGGTCCACCACATCCTTTAAGGTCCTCCACAGGTAGAAGTCAAGGAGTGTTGAGTCAAGAGAACTCAGAGGAAACACAACTGCAACTCTTTGTTCTCTACATTGCCATGATAAATTCTCATCATGCTTCCGCCATTTTCTTTGACTGTCCCGCCTGTCTCTTGGTGACACTAGCATTCATTTGGTTAAAGCAATCTTCTGAGTGAATGTCATAGTCATTGACACTGCAATTCAATTCAACTTCGAAAAATAATGCATAAATAACATCTCTTAAAATGTGTATACATTTTTCTTATGAATGACATAATATCTGAGATTTGCTTTAAAATAATTTTTTAAATGGGGGAAGGAGAGATGAAACAAGATTGGTAAGTTGTTGATAATTATTCACACTGGTTGATGGATAGGACTTCACTTTACGACTTTCTCTGTGTTAGATAATGTTAAAAGTAATAATAATAAACTTTAGAAAAGGAGATAGAAAAACAACAAAAGGCCTGAGTCTAAGTCCTGGTTCAGCCATTTCTGAACTACATTACCCTGGGCAAGCTATTTAACATTCGTAAAATGTGGATGATTAGGGTACCAAATGTGAATCACTTAATACAGTGTGGGCTGCATAATAAAGTTCATAATAAAACTCAATAAACACTAGCTAATATTGTTATTGTGAAAGAAAAACACTAAAATTATGACAGATCATTTTTAAATGTCTTTGTGTAAAAATATCAATCATGAATTACAATATTATTTGTAACTAAGAACATTGGAAGCCGCATTTATTGGGAACGAATCAAATAAATTATGTACATCTTTAAAAAAAATGTGTATACATTTTTTTGGCATCCCTGGTGCCAAAACATCATGTTGTACAGTGTAAATACATACCGTTTTATCTGTTAATTAAAAAAAAATACAAAGAAATAACCCGAATTTTAAAGGACATCTAGGTAGCTATCAACATAGTGACAGACGTGAAGAAAGGTCTCAATACGTGTAAGTTTTCCCTCATCCCCCAACCAACCATGAACAATTACGAGGTGACAAACCAAAATGACAGAGACTTCAAGTAACAAATAAGCTGTGCATTTCATAATGTAGCTTTTAGGGAAGGGTGTGGTAACTGAATGCATTTTCTTTGTTGTTGTTTGTTTTTGAGAAAGCAGGATTTATTGAGAGAACAGAAAAACTCCCACAGTGGGAGGGGACCCAAAGGGGTTACCCTGAACGTATTTTCAATGTCAGCCTGAAGTGACTTTTTTCCTTTTGCAGAGAACTGCAACAATTTTTGTTCTTAAAATTCATTAAGCCATGAGTCATATCTCCCCTATTAATGTTAACTGTTTTTAGGTACTTCGTGATTAAGGTTCATATTCGAATGTCTTGTTTCTAACTTGGGTTACAATTTCCTCAAGTCCAGGAGCCTTGCTTTAAATCTGTGTCTTTGCCACCATGTAGAGATGCCAGTTATGCTCCATAAATCTTTGTGGATGATACTGACGATATGTCATCAAGAGGATTGTTTTGCTTTATTTATCATTTTAGGTGATATACTTGTTTTTCTGTTCATCTTAGAACTAGGTGTGGATTATTTTACACAAGAACTTGTCCTTGAAATTAAGACTATCTGGGGACACATGTGAGTTTAACTTCCTTTCTGAGCTCCAAGAGAGAGTGCCAGAGTGCAGCTGTATTTTAATGGCATTATATGTTAAAACGATGGTTGGGGGGAAAAAAATCAGTAGGCAATTTTTAGACTAATCATGAATAGCCGTTAGTCAGAACCCTGCCTACTGCAGGATGTTAATATTAGGTAGATGGAACAGGAAACTCAAAGACAGACCTCGACCTCATTAGAGAACAAAAGCAAGAGGAAATGATGTCAGCAGCAAGCTGTGGGATACAGAATGAGAAAGCGCACAAAAAACGAAACTGAAGGGAATATTGAGGCAAAGGGCACACAAGAGAGGTCCCTCAGCGGGGAACCAGCCAACAGACTGAAGACAGTACCTTGATTTATCTGCCTCCCAAATATGCTGATGAATTGTAATATATTCTGGGTTTCTTGCAATAGACATCAATATAAACTAAAGAATATTTAACTAGGGAAAAACGAAATAATTAATTTTATTAATTAGGTTGACAATTTGTTTCTTTTTCCAGGTGTGTGGACTGACTCATTTTTAATCATCTCCTATCTTTTTGCTTGGGAATGAAATGAACATGTAATTTGTGTTTTAGAGACAGGGTCTTGCTCTATCACCCAGACTAGAGTGCAGTCATGTAATCATAGCTCACTGCAGCTTTGAACTCTTGGCCTCAGGCGATCCTTCTATCTCAGCCTCCTGAGCAGTAGGGTCTGCAGACATGTGCCACCACTTCTGGCTGGTTTTTTAGTTGCCCAGGCTGGTCTCAAACTCTAGGTCTCTAGGGATTCTCTTGCCTTGACCTCTTGAAGTATTGGGATTACAGGTGCCAGCCACCTTGCCTGGCTAAACATGTAATTTTCTAATGTTTGAAAGGGTCATGGTGGTGAAGTAAATTACCCACTTTTCCCCCTAAACACAGAATAAATGTTCACCTCCAGGACATTATTCCTCCCTACCATGCCTTTTTTCTAAGTTTCAGCTGAAATCTCACATCTACCCAGAGAACGTGAATAGCCTACTCCTCTCATTCACACACACACACACACACACACACACACACACACACACACACACACAGTGACCAAAAAAGTGTAAACAATTAGGAAAGGAAAAAAACTATATTAAAACTGTAAAAAATATATTAAAATTGTCATACTCATTATATGCCAATAACAAAAGATGACTACAAGTCACGTTTGACTTCTGCAGTTACAAGAGGTGCTTAGAGTCGTTACACTCAGGGTCTAGACACATCTGATTACGGCGAACTAAAAGTAATACATAGATGACATCTCTTAAAAATATATATATATACACACACATATGCATGTATCTGTTATGGTCCTTAAAAGTTAGCACTAGGGTTAGCTATTTTCTTTTGGGGCCCAGTAAGGTAGGAATCATGTTTTGTAGTTGTTTTGTTTTTCCAGAGGTTAGTATGGTGCATAAATAAACTAAGAGTTTAAGAAATATACTACAGGCTGGGTGCAGTGGCTCACCCTGAAATCCCAGCACTTTGGGGGGCCATGGCGAGAGGATTGCCTGAGCCCCTGGGTTCGAGACCAGCCTGGGCAACTTGACCTTATCTGTACAATAAATCACAAAAACTAGCTAGGCGTGGTGGCGTGCGTCTGTAGTTCCAACTGCTTGGAAGGCTGGGGTGGAAGAATCGCCTGGGCCCAGCAGGTCAAAAGCTGTGGTGGCTGTGAGCGAGCCATTGCACTCCAGCCTGGGCTATAAGAGTGAGACTCCAACTCAAAAAGGAAGGAAGGGAGGAAGGGAGGAAGGGAGGAAGGAGGAAGGAAGGAAGGAAGGAAGGAAGGAAGGAAGGAAGGAAGGAAGGAAGGAAGGAAGGAAGGAATCGAAGGAAGGAAAGAAAGAAACCAGAAACATAAAAGTGAGAAAGGCAAAGTCTTGTACACAAAGAAACCTCACAAACTCAGATCCACAAGCAGAACGGACTTTGCTTTATTGATTCGGTTGTCTGCTGATTGGACTGGTATATCCTGAGGCTGTGATAGAATCCCTTCCTCCTCCTCTCCCCCTGTTGCCAGGGTCTTGAGGAAGGAAATCTAAGTTTGGGCTCAACAACTCCAGATTTGTGGTGGGGGACAGAGAATAAAGAGAGACTTGGGGTTGTCCTTAGTTGTGAAGGGGAATGGACTGCAACACAGAGAAAATCCACCCCTTATTTGAGTCTGTTCCCTCCTCATCTCTTTTCTCACAGATCCTTCGGTTTCACTGGCCTCTGCCAGAAAAACCCTCTCAATGGTTATTATGATCATAGCCCAAGGCAGAATGGCAAAATAAACGTTGGTTCAATTATGTATAAAGAGTAAGGAGCCCAGGGCTGGGAGAGGTAGAACTTCCTTTGTTAAATCTCCCGGGTTGTGAGTCAAATCATTACAAATCTAAGGGTCTGTTTACTCTTGGGTATTTTATTTATGTCTGTGTTTGTAGCACTTTCCTCGTTTACTTATGTCTTATGCTTTCTTGAAACATGCTTCCTAATCTGATGGTAAAATGTATTGCAGTTTACCTTTTGCTAAGTCCTTTTCATGGTTCACCCCTCTAATCCCCCATACGACCCTGTAAGAAAGACAGCATTGTTACCTCTGTTTACAAATAAGGAAATTAAAGCATTTTAAGTTAAGTATTTTGTCACTGTCACTCAGATAGTAAATGAAGATGTGTGAGTAAGTGCAAGTAAATAAAGATGAAGAAAGGAAGATGTAAAACACCAACCTAGATAGTACCTTTAATGTGCTTCTATGTCTAAATACCTGCACCTGTAGGTAGACTTTAATCCCTCAACGCGGGGGGGGGAAGCCTCCTTCTTATGTCTCAAGTGCTTAGGACAAGACTTTGCACATAATAAACCCTTGATAAACATTTGTTGAATAACTTAATGGAAATGCATATCTGCAAACTACGGCAGCCAAAATTTATTACTTTTAAGTCAGTGGAAACAGTATGGGGGGATCCAATAAAAAATACAATTAACTTTTGGAGGGAGGGCCTTTTGTACTACAGGCTTCCCCCACAAGGTAAGTCTTCTAGAAATCCAACATCAGTATAACAGCCAGCATTATGAAAGGCTATGTTCAGCTTCAGTGAATTTTTTTTGGAGATTCTTTCAACACAATTGCCCATTTCAAGATGGGTGATTTATGAGTGCAACTGCCCACCCCTGCAACTTTATTTTGGTTTTCCGAGTGAAAAAAGTCCTCAAAGGGAAACGTTTTGCCCATGTGGAAGAGGTGAAACAAAAAATGGTAGAAGTTCTACAAGGCATCAAAACTGAGAGTTCAAAAAATGTTTTGAGCAGCGGGAGAAGCGTCTCAATAGGTGTATTGCGTCCAACGGAGAATACTTTGAAGGTGACTGAAGTTTAAACATGTCAGAATAAATGCACAATTTCTATAAATAAATTCCGGGTTTTGGGGGGTTCCCCTTTGGATTTGTAAAACAAATCAACACAGATAGCTGAATTAACAGGAAAATTAATTTGAGATATTTTTGAAAGATGTACCATGAAAAGTAAATGTTAAAAATATTCAACCCCACAATAAATTACAAATGGAAAAAAAATCAGTGACTGACAAGTTTTATTTGGAAATTAGAATTCAGACTATACTGCGTGTCCTCTCACAAATGCCCGGCCTTGTAAACTGAAGTAGCATAGCTTAGTGGTTAAGAGCACAGATTCTGAAGCCAAACTGATTGACTTTCAAGTCACAGCACTGCAACTTGTATGAACCTTAGTATCTCCAGCCCTCAATGTCTTTATCTGTAAAATGGGGTGATGATAGTCCTTTCTTCACAAGTTGATATGTACAATACTTTCATGTCGTTGACTGTCACCGAATATGTTGCATAAAGGTTTTTTTAAAAGCAATTTCCGTGTTTTCAGAAAAGAGAAGAAGGAATTTCACGCTTACTGATGGATAGGAAAGTTCTTAGTACACCATGCGTGTTTAACTTATGTCCTCTCTGCAGCTCTGAGGCACATATTGTAAGACTCTTTTTACAGATAATGAAACCACTGAGCAAGAAGCCAATCATTTTCCTAGAACTCACATTCAATAGGGACATAATATGATGCCTAACTGCATACTCTTACATAATACCTTACTTTGATTGGCTATAAACTTCTTGAAATTAGAAACGTGAAAATGTATTTTTGACTCTTATACTACACATCATGTCACTTTTCACAAACTGTAATAACTAATATAATTTAAAGAACACATATGGAATATGCATCTAAAATAAGCATTTTACAGTGTATTTGGATAAATAAGAGACTTCAGGCTAAATCAACAGATAGAAATAAATCTGAGACAAACACCAATTGAGTGAGCATTAAGAAAGGCTTTTAAAAGTTCCAAGATAGTCTTTTGCATGTTTATTTAATCCTAGACAACTTTTTAAAAAAATGATAACTGACTTCAATATCTCTGAAATACGGCAGTTCATTATATGGACATTCTTCTGTTATAGTTTCCAGGATGGTTTACATTGGTTTACAACTTTTGCAATGTTTCCTTATAGATCAAAACAGTATCGATAATATGGCCTTAAATACATCAATTTTCTTTTTTACTTCTTCAAACATGTTCAATGATATTAGACTCCAGCAGCATATGTGACATATCATATTGTGAAGAAAAAGAATAACAATTCTCTTTTTTCTCCTAAATGGTAGAAAATATATTCAATCGTAAGTAATCTGTTATCAGTAGCAGGGTGCAATACAGAAATTAATGTGATTTTGGTAACAATGAACAGTCAAAGTGGATGTGCCTCAATTCAAACAATTGTGCTGATAGAAAAGCTAAAAACCAAAATAAAACAGGGTGAGAATAGTGACAGCACCGATAAATGATGTCTCCCTGAATATGAACATAAAGAGTGCATTCAAAACATCCAAACATTGAGCCGGGATGGGAACCCAACAAGTTGTGCTGCTTGCTAAGGTTAGTTTTCTGTCAGGCAATCATCCTCAGACGTTGAGGATAACAAGACATGTATAGTTTTTCCCTTGCACATGTATTCCAAGGAATCGCAAGCTCAGAATTTAAGAACCAAAGGAACATTGCAGATTCTCATTTCTTAGAAAAGAAGTTGGATTCCCAGAGAGATAAATTGATTGTCGCAAACTCATACAGCCAGGTAAGACCATATCTAGAGCTGAGACAAAAATGCAAGTATCTTAATGATTAAAATCATATTCTAGATTCTGCACTGCTTCTTGTCGATGTTATTATAGACATAGGTATGGGTATTTTTAATAATTTTTTTCTCTCTATACTGATGTCTGTCTTACTGGTCTCTGCCCCACCTGTAACCCTTACTTCCTTTGTCTGTATGCTTTTCCTCTTGTATTACCATTGGGTTTGGCTCTACATTACCTGGAAATGGCAGTTTTAATGGAGAATTGATTGTATGATGACATTATACTGGAAATTTAGTGTGATGTTTTAGAGACCAAAAACCATCCCATATCCAATGAATGGGACCATGGTTTGAAATGACAAAGAGGTGTGAGCTTCTTCTTTTAGAGATGCAGATGGCAATACTATCACCTGCTCCTTTGTGGAGGTATAAAATGTACCTAATTTGTTGGGTGATTTAGCTGAGGAGATTTCTGACCAGGATGCTGTAAGTGTCACCTGCTTATTATAAAATGCAAGAGGACAGGAATAAGTAAAGGAAGAATTGTTTAACAAAAATAAATCATGACTTGCTGGTTTGGAAGATTCTCATCTCTCAGATGCCAAACAATGCTAAAATTAAAAAATGGCTTCTGAGCAAATATCTAATCCAAACATGGTCGCAAAAGCATGACATAAAGATGAAGATGACGATATTAATGTAAAATGCTTTGCTAAATCTTTAGAAAGGCCAAACAGTGCTCTAGAGATCTCTCATTCCCACAAAAGGCCATCTAAGGAGATGAAGGGTGTGCTTCACTTTCTTCTAAATCAAACATTGAACTTCCAGGAAACATAAGGGAATTGTCCCTCAGGCTGTTCAGCAGAAGCCCAAGGGCTTATTTTTCACGGAACCTGAGTGAAATGTTGCAGGATACATTGACTTCATTCCTAGCAAGGGTGTTAGTCAAGTTGTTAAATTTTGCAGACTTCCAGGCAGCACTGGAATTTATATCTTTCTCTCTTAGAGATTCCTAGCAGAGAGGGAAGGTAGAGCCTAAAAAGAATGAGTCCCTTGGCTCTTTCTCATTCTGAATATTGTCTCTGCAACTTTTTATTTCCTTCTTCCCAGCACACTCAAGAAACTCAGACACATTGTCCTGCTTTAAAAGCTGATAACTAGCCGGGCTCGGTGGCTCAGCCTGTAATCTCGCGCCTTTGGGAGGCTGAGGTGAGTGGATTGCCTGAGCCCGCGGGTTCGAGACCCACCTGGGCAGCGAGACCTCATCTCTACAATAAATAAAAAAATCAGGTAGCGCATGCCTGTAATTCTGGCTACTTGGAAGGCTGAGGCGGAAGGATCGCCAGGGCCCAGCAGGTCGAGGCTGCGGTGGCCGGGAGCGGCCACTGTACTCCAGTCCGGGCGACAGAGTGAGACTCCAACTCAAAAAATAAAAAAATAAAAGCTGATAACTTATATGTATTTATTTTGAGGGGGAGTTGGGGTAAGGATTTTACTGCCAATCACTATAGAGAAAGTGGCAAAGATAACAGAAACATTAAATAACATTAAAGATAGGCAGTAAAATCTTAGTGAAGTAAAATTCAGATTTTTATATGTGGGAATCTGCTGGGGGGGGTGAGGAGGACACACCTCATCAAAAAGGGTACCTGCATAATGAACATTTGTATACCTAACTCCGAATTGTACCCCACATCTTTAATATTAAAAATTCAAAAAATAAAAGAAACAATAAAGCCCTCATAATGTGAATTTACATTCCACAAAACTCAAGTGACTATCAACATTGTTGAGTGCCTGTTTTACCAAAGCAGAGGCCAATCTCAACCCCTGACATGACACCATTCCTTTGGAGGACACCAGCCACCTGGTGGCAGGTTGATTCCACTGGCCCATTTCCATTACAGTGGGGGCTGCGATTTCTTTTTGCTGAAGCATAGACTCATTTTGGCTATGGATTTTACTCCATGACTGCTAAGTCTCCTTCAGGGATACCACTGTAAACTTATTGAATTCTTTTTCATAGTCTCTTTTCATAGTCTTTCATACAACATTATTTCTAAGTATCCCCCCCACGGCAAAATAAATGAGGCAATAGATTGAACCATGGCATTTACTCATCTTACTATATATCTAATTACGAGATGCAGATGGCCTTAGTTACAGCATCAACTAGGAGAAAATATCTTGTGAATTTGGGGTATTGTCCTCCAGAATGCAGTGAAATGCACTGAAAGGTCAATAAAGAAATAATTCTTTTTCCACCATAACCAGAACATGAGAATGGGGAACCTGCCACTCTTAGACCGAAGGGTCCAATGCAGATTTTTTTTCTTCCTAATACCATGAATTTGGGATCTTCTTGGTCTTAAGTCTTAAGGTCCAAGGGAGACATGAGTCGGCACAGGTATAATAATGTTTCTGATGAGACTGCTGACTTACAATTTTAGGATCCTCCTGCCATTGATTCAATAAACCCCCAAATATTCAGAGTCATCTGGGCTTGTGAATCCCCCTAGCATGGAAGTGGAGCTGTTGTTGACAATGTAAGATAGGAAGAAAGTGTTAGGAGACTAGGGAATCATTTGGGATAACTGATCCTACCAACAGTCGTAAAAACTTACGTAACATGTCAGCAAGCCCATACAGACAAGTCCATTAGGCACTCAGACTCCGTGGAAATGAGAATTTGGGTCCCTTCCTTACACCTTCAGATAACCTGAAATAGAGGGAGACAACATTGTAGATGTCAACATGTTCTCTTGATAAATTACAGAAACAAAGATTCCAGTAACCACCCATTTTTAAATATTTACTTTGTTAAGTATATATTTGTAAAAAATGGAACAATTTCCTTTTATTCCCTCTTTTTTATAAGATTAATACAAAGCCTGGTGATGGGTCTAACCATTTAATTAAGTCCTTAGATTAGAGGACAACAAAGCAGGATTGGGACTGAGGTGAGGGAGGGAAGAGAATCATCCACAATTGTGCACCATGATTGATGGCCCTACGGATTTCCCCTGTATGGGAGTGTGGGAATGTAAACAAAGACTACTTGGAAGTTGTAAATGCAAATGGAAGAACATGTATAGATGTGGAAGAGCCACAGGTGTAAGAATGCTATGGTAGATGAACCCTCATATTCCTTCTGATGAGTCTTTGCAGAGACTTAAAACTAAAGGTACTTCCTAGACTCTCTCACAGATGGAGTTTTGAAAGTCGGTTAAGTTCTTCCAGTTAGATAAGCTTCCATGAGATATAGGAAATGGAAGTTAGGAGGAAGTTACACTCTTGGCTGTTTTGGAAAGCCAAGTCAGGACATGCGGCTATTTTCCTGGATGAATAGCAACTCCAGCAATTTCAAACATTTTATGAGGACCTAACACTCTGTATTAAGATAGTTGAAGTCCTTTTTTTTTTTTTTTTTGTCTGAACCTGAACACCTACTGGCATGATTTTTAATGAAGAAATATTGGAAACATTCCCTTTAAAATAACAAATGAGACAAACATGGTTGATAATTCCTATTCAGTATAAAACAAGAGGAAAAAAAGACAAAAATATAAAGTAATGGGAAAAGAAGACATAAAACCATCATTATTTTAAGATTGTATTACCATATTTGCAGAAAAATCAAGATAACGTATAGACACAATTTTAGAGTTTGTAAGATGGCAGTCAATATTGTTGAATTTTAGATCAATATGTGAAAATAAGTTTTATTCCTACTAAGTAATAACAAACTCTTTTAATTTGCAATTTTCAAAGAGATAACACAGTAGTGAAAAGAAAGTAAAAACAAAAAATTCTAAGGTCTTGGAGTACATCTAGCAAAAAAAGAAGTTTAAGTTTAAAGACCAAGGCAATTACGAAGAAAAGTATAAACTCTTATAGAAAAAAATCAACAAAGATGCAAATAAGCCAAGGTTTATATGACGTTCAAGGAAAATAGGATCGTTAGGTAAAATTCTCAATTTTCTCAAAATTAACCTATACATTCAAGTCACAATTATTTCACGGTCATCAGATAGTCAGATATTAGAATTCGACAATGCCAGTTACTGTCGAAGATGTGACCCAGTGATATTTCATATACTGCTGATAGGAGAGCAAATTGGCAATACTCGCTGTTGACCCTAGGGCTATCTTCTGGGTATACCCCCTTAGACACTCTCGGATGCCTAATGTTCATAACAACACCATTTGCAGCAACACAGAACTGATTTCTAACATCGATATCACTGAATACAATTTCCTTCTCACCTGTTGATAAATTAAACAAAGTATTTGACCAATGGACATGTTTTATATGTGTATAGATTGTGCACAAGGCCAATCATCCTATTTTTGTTTGGGCAGCTCTACTACTGGAGAAGAGGTCTTTGTGTTTTGTCTGAGTATAAACTTTCTCTAACTTCAGATTATTGGCACTAGTTCCTCCAACCTCACACATTTAGATTTAATCCCTTCTCTACATTTAAATTGTGCTGTGGCAATTCATGCTGGTTTCTGGCTAAAAATTACCTTGCATTATATATATACTGTGATTTTACCTTGAATTCTGGCTATTGATCTTCATTCACTATATTCATGTGTCTTTCTTAAAGTTCATGCTGAGCATTGTTCACGGCAGCAAGAACATGGAACCAACTGTGATGCCCATCAAAAGAGGACTGGATTTTTTTTAAAAAGATACATATACATGATGGAATATTAAACAGCCACAAAGAAGAACAAAATCATTAACTTCACAGCAACCTGGATGGAAATAGAGTCTATATTACTGAGTGATCTTTCACAGAAACAAAGAACTGAGTATCACATGTTCTCACTCATAAGTGGACTTTGAACAATTATCCTAATACTATAAGAAAAGGACTGGCAGTAATGGGAAACTGCCAGGAGGGGAACTAGAAAGTGGGATTGGCAGTGGTGAGAATCTGCCTGGGGAAGGGGTGGGCACACCTCATCAACAATGGTACCTGCATAAAGAATACTTGTATACCTAACCCTGAATTGTACCCCACATCTTTAAAATAAAAAAATTAAAGGAAAATAGAATAAGTTCATGCATAAAACAAGACATCCAGAGTGTGCACTGAACAGTGCAAAAATAGGATGTATCAATCACACATTTTATTCTAGATAATACATTTCTATTAATTTACTCATTAACGATGACTAGGATTGAATAGCCTGTCATAGTCATGTAGTATTGTTGACCCCATAATCTATTTTTATCTTACCAAATAATCCCACTCTACAACAGTGCATAGCTAAAACAGCCAATGATATATTAGAGTCACCACTTCCAGCAGTGAGAGGAGAATTAATCTCATTGTTCAAGCTTGGAACCTCTTATTCTTAGGGGGGATTTCCCCTCTGTTCTTCCCCCTCTGTATCTGTAGGCACCCAATAACACCTATCCTCA
Organism: Cephalopachus bancanus; assembly: GCA_027257055.1. Taxonomy (NCBI): domain Eukaryota; kingdom Metazoa; phylum Chordata; class Mammalia; order Primates; family Tarsiidae; genus Cephalopachus; species Cephalopachus bancanus. Next base: position 11,891,208 of record JAPVLO010000001.1, on the reverse strand, counting down.
ATTTCCCCTTCTATAATTTCTAGGCCCAATAACTGACCTTTCTAGGCTCTGATTTGCACCCTTGTGCCTTGCAGCTGATGGCACTCCCATAACTCATTAGTCCGGGACTCTAATAACCTGTCCATTCTGATCATCGTTGGAGTGATTAGAAAGGACAGCAGAAGTAAGATATGAAGACTGTTAGTCAGTTTTCCTGCTAGAATATGAATCTTACCACGTACTAAGAAGAATCTACACAAAATTCTTCAGCAAGGAAATGCCAAAATTCATGTTCTTTTTTTTTTTTTTGAGTTGGAGTCTCTGTCACCCAGGTTGGAGTGCGGTGGTACACTCACAGCCACTCCAGCGTCAACCTGTTGGGCTCCGGCAATCCTTCTGCCTCAACCTTCCAAGGAGCCGGAACTATAGGCGTGCGCTCCCACGCCCAGCTAATTTTTGATTTGTTGTAGAGACAAAGTCATATCAAGCTGTCCAGGCTGATCTTGAACCTGTGGGCTCAGGCAATCCACTTGCCTTGGCCTTCCAAAGTACTGGGATTACAGGTTAAGACATTGAGCCCAGACTTATGTGCTTAAAAAATAACTCTAAGTCTCTTTCTCCATGTGGACTGGAGTTTGATCTCTATTACAAACCCTGATGAGGTCCTATCCTTACCACTGGGAGTCCAAGGAACCAAGAAATCTTTTTGCCTGTCTGAGTGATACATTTTGTCAGCTCAACCAGCCTCTTTAGGTAGTGATAGTGTCCCAGGACACAGCTCTCATGACCTGGTGGACACTGCAAAGGTCTTTGCATGGTTTCGTGCTCTAGAATGAATCAACTTTCTCCTGAGTTCCCATCTCGTCTCTGCTTCTGGTTATTTTTCCATTTTATATACTCACCCATCAATATCTTAACTCATTAGAGAACAGCCTGTCCTACTACATAAGCCTCTTCAAACAGATGATCATTTCTTTCTTTAACTAGTGCATATGTTGGACTCGCTCCACAATTTCATTATGAGAGCCTTCCGTTATTCTTGAGTCATTTTCTCTTTTAAAGCCTCCTGCAGTTGGAATGTACCTACATTTGCTCTTTGAAGTTTAGAGAGACACTGAATTTTTCAACCTATTTGATTCAACCAAAATTACTGTTGATACAAAAATGAACAATACAGTGTGCCTTTGAAGACTCATGACCCAGTTAGGTTAGACAGACATGTGTAACATGTCTAACAGAATGTTAGACAATGCTTTGTACTATAAACTGGTAAAGGTTCTAATAGAGGGCCTTAGTGAATATTGGGAAGAACAGAACAATCTTCAGAGGTTTTGAAACGTAAGCAGATATTTTCTTAGTATGTGAAAATAATGGGACATTTGTGACAAATGGGGGCAGCACATATACAGGCACTGTTGTGAAAACGAGTGTATGTGTCGAGAGAGCAGGGCAGATGTTGTAATGGCTAAACAATTGTGTATGGCAGTGAAGTGGTTAAAAGGACAGCAGGAGTAAGCTTTTGCAGAATGTCAGTTAGTTTTCTTGCTAGAATGTGAGTCTCATCACATAGCAAGAAGGATCTACATAAGATTCTTCAACAAGAAACTGCTAAAATCAATGTTCTAAAAAATATCTCTAAATTATGATGATTAGTTTGGAAAATGCCAACTTTCACTTTTATAGCACTGATAAATTGACACAACTCTTTTAGGCAAGAACCTAGACTCACAAAAGTGGTTGTAACAGTCACATACGCTCATGGATGTTGGGTTTCACAGTTTGCATGGTTAGTGTATTCTACGCATTTATGATCTCCTGCTTCTTCCTGAATGTTTTCCATTTCCATAGTGTTTAGCCTTGAGTAAAAGTTTGATGCACAACAGCTGAAACTGTGTTTTCCAACTTGTTTTGAAACCATGAGAGAAATTGAGTAGAACATTTTTGCAACTTTTTAAAGGTCCCTAAATTAACCCAGCATAATTTTCTGTTTCTTATTTCTAACACAAAGACATGTCTGTAAGATTTAAACTTAGAGTCTATCTTGTTCACAGTTGTATTAGAGAGAAATTTCACAGGACCTATAATATTTACAGAAAGAAAGAAGGAAGGAAGGAAGGAAGGAAGGAAAGAGAAAGGAGGGAAGGAAAAAGAAAGAAAGGAACAAAAGAAAGAAAGAGGAATAAACAATAGTAATAAAAAACAATCTCATTGACCCATGCTACATCCTTGGCAGGGACTTGGTAAGAACAAACATGGAATTGCAAAACTAATATAAGATTCTAACAAGTTTGTATTAGGCTGGTATGTGGCAGAGCCCTAAATTCTTCTCAGAACTTGATCTTGAGATATGCAGCTCATCTTTCTTGTGTGTACTGCCAGAGACACAAAAGACCAGAATTTCAGGGGTTTTTTTGTGTGTGTGTATGAACATATATTCTTTATTTATTTTTTTATTTGTGTATGAACATATATTCTTTAGATCTGCCTGAGTTATATACACATACACAACTGTAATGATTGAGGCTATACAATGAAAAGATAATGTATCTGTAAATGAAATATAGTACAAGACAGAAGGACAGACGTATTTACCTGTCTGGTTGTCTCCTTGTTTTTTGAGTCTTATCCACCACTAAAACAGCTCATGTTCAATTGCCTCTTCTTTTATTCATATACAGTACTCAACGTAAACTTAGCCACTGGTATTTGCCATAAACCATGTCTTCGGTTAAATGAAGTTAATTTTCTTAGGTATCTATTTCACCTCTTCAAGTTTGGATCTCTTGCAGGACTCATCACCTTAACTCATTGTAACTGCTCCACAAGTTTTTGTTGTTATTGACTGTCTGTTACAGAACAATAGACATTGTGTAGAGAATGACTAAGTCAAGCTTTCAGTCATTTTTCTGAGTGTCTATAGTATTGCACCAACTTAAATGCAGTCTCTTCACTCACCTTGTATAAATGAAAGGAGAAAACTCTACGCACTTCCAGGGTAGGAACTCAGACAAGTGCAGCACTAGAAACATACTCATGTTGTTCATAGACTGGGAACTCACACAAATGCATCACTAGAAAGACACTTAAATAATGTGTAGACTTGTCTTCTATTTTAGTTGTGAGAAACAAGGACTGAGAGAACTTATATCTACATAGCTCAAATCACATACATTAAAATTAACAGAACACTGGCGTCTTTCTTGTTAATGCCTTTTTCTGCAGTCGTTGTGATGGTTAGCATTGCAATCTGCAGAACATATGTTTTCTGTGGCATGTACCATCAGAGTAGTAATTAATCATATGACTTCAGGCATTAGTAATTATAGCAGCCATTTGTTAGGCACTTTTCGTATGTGGAGTACTTTTATGTTCCTATCTGGCCTAATCTTCATGGTACATTCATATGATAGATATTATCATCCATATTTTATAGATAAGAACAGTGGAAAGTTAATGCCTTCACCTCTAGCTACCCTACAATTAATCATGGAGCTAACACCCTAGCCCAAATTTTGTTAGATGAAAAATTCCAAGCTCTAACAACTAAGCTATACTTTCAGTCAGGCTCTGCTGTGAAAAAAATTCAATAGGATTAGTCCATGTCAAAGGTTCCTCCCAACTTCGATAACCAATGATTTGATTCTGAGTTTGTGTCTTAAAGAGCAATCTTTAACTAACTGTAAATGTAAAATACCGGTAATCCAGTTTTCTTAAACGATTTACTCTCCCCCCCCCCCGCGCCTCCTCCCCCCCTGCGAACTGGTCTAATCAGTGCATGTCATTTTAGAGATCTCCTTGGTATAAAATAGAGCTTTGAGTTGTCCTATAGAGAACAGGGGAGTGCTGTAATGGGGGTGGGCTGCTCGTTGAGCCCTGATCCTTCGCCCATTAAGGTCTTTACCTGCTTTTAATTGAAAGGATGGTTCACCCGCTATTTTCCTTTAATGTTGTACAAGTATCATGCTGACAAACACTGATCTCATCCAAACTGCCACAAATGTAAAACCTTGAAACATATTCTGCCTTCTTATTAGTTGAGTGGGACAGCCAGATCTCTTTGCAGGGAGCGAGTTGCCCAGTTAGTTCATTTTCCATGCCTGGGGGTTTTTATATCTCATTTTGTTCTTTTCTCTTTGAACATGTTGTGCTCATTAGCATCCGCATTGCACAGGGAGGAAAGGCAGAAGCGAGAGAGAGAGGGTGTTTTCTCTCGCCTATTTCAAAGCAGCTGAGTGGACACATAAGTAAAATAAGGATCTGAGGAAGTATCTGATGCTTCCATGTATTTATGCTATTCCTCATCAACATGAACTTTGAAAATCCCTAGCTGAATACTGAGCTACATCTTCTGTAAGAAAACCAGAGAGAGAGTAGCAGTAGAAAAATAGGATGATTTAGAATCTTGATAAAGTATTTAGCTTCTTTTTTATTACTATTTTTTATTATAAAGAGGTGGGGTACAATTCAGAGTTAGGTATACAAACATTGATTATGCAGGTACCCTTGTTGATGAGGTACGTCCCTCCCTCCCTTAGCAGTCTCCTCAACTCCCAATCCCACCCCCCTCCCCTGACAGTTTCCCACTACTGCCAATCCTTTTCATATAATATTATAATTGTTCAAGGTCTGCTTATGAGTGAGAACATATGATACTCTGTTCTTTGTTTCTGTGATAAATCACTCAGTATGATCGACTCCAAATCCATCCAAGTGGCTGCGAAGTCCATATGTTTGTCTTTCTTTATGGCTGCAATATTCCACTGTGTATATGTACCACATTTCTTTAATTCAGTCCAGTTTCAATGGGGCACATGGTTGGTTCCATGTTTTTGCTATTGTCAATAGAGCTGCAACAAACATTCGAGTGCAGGTATCTTTTTTGTAGAACGATTTGAGTTCCTCCGGGTATATTCCCAACAAGGGAATTGCTGGGTCATATGGAAGGTCAATTTCTAGTTCTTTCAGAAATCGCCACACTGTCTTCCAGAGAGGTTGCACTAGTTTGCATTCCCACCAGCAGTGTAGAAGCGTTCCTTTTTCTCTGCATCCTCGCCAGCATCTGTTGTTGTTTGTTTTATTAATGATGGCCATTAATCTTACTGGAGTAGGTGGTATCTCAGTGTGGTTTTGATTTGAATTTCTCTGAATGAGTGAGTCTGAGCACTTTTTCCTGTGTCTGTTGGCTGTCCATATATCTTCTTTTGAGAAGTGTCTATTCATGTCTTTTGCCCACTTTTTAATGGGACTGTTTGTGTTTTTCCTTTTGGCGCGTTTGAGTTCCTTTGTAGATCCTAGATGTTAGACCTTTCATCAGATATACATTTGGCAAATATTTTTTTCAATTCTGTGAACTGTCTCCCTGCTCTCTTGATGGTTTCTTTTGCTTTGCAGAATCTCGTTAGTTTGATGAGGTGCCATTTGTCTATCTTATTTCTTAAAGTATCGGCCTTTAGGATTCTATATTTATCTACTTCTACTGGTTTCCTGGTTTTAAATTTCTCTGCTGAAGAAATGTATTTGGAGCATTCACATACAAAATAAGCAATTTATTGCCTATTATGCCCAGAATTCAGAATTTCTCAAAGTTTGTTCTAAAATTCTCTGCTAACCCAGGAATCATTCCTAGAGGCCTTCAGGGTTTTCAAATTTTTACATTAAGTATTTTGACTTAGTCTTTTTTTAAATCTTCAAGACAGTATATTCCAGATCATCAGCATTGCAGCCCGCAACTGAATCTTGGCTCTATTTCTGCTCCATTAATTGCCTTTGTGTTTATTTTCACTCCATGTAAAGACTGGAGGTAAATATTTGTGGCACATGGTGGGAATGAGGGTTGTGCAAGAATCTGAGGAAAGTGGTGGGAGAATTGAGCCATAACTCCTCTTTCACTGGTATGGCTGAATAAGCTAAGAATGACCTCTGCACAGCAGATATCACTGTGTTCATATTGAGAGCAGATGTGTCACTGGGTTCCTTTCCTTGTAGGTATCAATTTGAGGCACTCCATTGTCAGTGAAGACTTTTTCTGTTTCAGGTGTGGCAGTGACTGCAATATATATCCATGAAATGCAGGATTTAGTATTGCAAACTTCATATTCAAGTAGACAAAGACAATCATACAGCATCAATAAGTGATTCCTAAATAAAATTAGTATTAAAAAACTTCTTATGCCAGAGTTTCACTAAAGTAAGAAGTCTGATCAGCTCAAGAAGTCAAGTCTTAAAATTATTAATATTTTATAAAAGATACCAATACAGGTAAATGTTTTCTATAAATATGTTATATTTATGTCACCATGAGAGAAAATTTTTAAATAAAAATGGTACTGGGCTAAGTTTTTGTTATTGCTAAATACATTTTTTAATCATTAAGGCTACTGTTTGTAATTTAACTTCAACAAAACAATCCAGTTGAATAAGTATTATTGATTTGAAATACGCTGACTTTTCTATTTTTTCATTTATTTTATAATTTCTTTCAATCTCAGGGTCGTATTAAACAGTTAAAGGTAAAGAATTCATACAAAAACAAAACTTTCTATGAATTTAAGTCATTATGCGATCAAAATACCAGAGAATATTTCCTATTAAGGAGACCATACATAATAAAATCTGAGAATATACTGTGTGATGCTCTATAAATGGCAAACACTTGGTAGAAATTTCTCAGTATATTGGGATCACAGAACTGGAAGAGACTTTAGATATCACATAGCCTAATACCCTTGTTTGGGTGAAATGTGAACTCACCAGTTAAAATGCCTTTGTCAAGATCACATAGCAAGTTTAATCATTCAAGCAACATATATTTCTGTGCACATACTCCTGGGTGCTAAGAGTATAATGCACACACACAGTTACCAGCAAAGTCCTTCTTTTTTATGACCAAGTCCAGTATGTTTTTCATATATCATGGTGTGTTTCTAAGCCTGCACTCCATTCAAGATGACGCTCAATGACTTATGCATTCATCAAACACATCATAATGGCCTCTTCCATTCTAGTATCTAATTCCATTGATATCACAATTCATTCTGAAGTTAGCTGAGATGGCTGATATCTATTTTAGTCTTACTTACAGAAAAAGAGAAGCAGGTAAATAAGTCTTAGAAACTCATATTGGCCTCAGGCTAGCCACACAAAATGAACTGTAGCCCTCTCTTAATCAAAGACCATGTTTTACTACTTGGATGGGGAAGCCAAAACTTCAATATCTTTCTTCTTTCCAGCTATAGTGAAAAAATGACAAAAATTAATGGGCTAAATTTGCAGATTATTGATGATATCCATGTTGCCAATATGCTCAGTCACAGGAGAAACAAGTGTAAGTTGGGCTTGGTGTATCACAGGGGTTTTGGTACAAATATCAAAACACATTTACCATCAGTTCATTGCAAGCTCTATTCTTACAGATAGCCAGGCCTTGGGAGGATGGTGGGTGGGGGAAAAAAAAAAAAGCTCAGGAATGAGCAGCAAAACATCTTAGCATTTATGTAGGTCATTGGCATTGGTTCTGAACCGTAAACTAACCTTGGCTACAATGTTCGGGTCATCTGTAGAACTTTTAAATAGCGCTACTGCAGAAATTAAGAGACAACTTGAGGCATCAAAAAATGTATCACATGGATGAAATGGATTGACAACAAATACAAAGAAAGTATATTAAAATCTCAGTTTGGTACCTAATATCTAGAATGTGCAAAGAATTGCTTGAAAATAAAGGTAAATCAAAAGCAGCCCTAATATAAATATAAGTAAAATATATAAATGAGTAATCTCCATAAACATAAAAAACCTACAACTAACAAACATGGAAAGATACTTGGAATAATTGGTAAATGCAGAAATGAAAACTAAAACAAAATAATGTCTTTTGAAATTTTAGAATGATAAAATGAGTAAGTTGCATGTTGCCAAGGGTTAGTGAGGATGTGAGCATTTATAAAAAGTCATGTCTTGTTATTGGGTGTGTGGACTGGTATAGTCATGTGGAAGAGGACTCCCTTATTACTTAGAGAAATTATGCATGTAGCACAGTAATTCCATTCTTAGCTATGTACTCCAAAGACATTCTCACATAGGTCTCTAAGAATGTTTACTTCTGAGATATTTGTGTTGTGGTGAGTTGGTTTCCAGTTGGTTGTCCATCCATGTGAGAAAGGACAGTTAAACTTGGTGGATATACACCAAGAAGTATTATACATCAGTAAATAGTAGCAGCAGTTGGCGGCAATGGATTGAATATATACACAGCAACAGGGATAGATTCTTAAATTTTTTTTTTATTTTTTAATTTTTATTATAAAGATGTGGGGTACAATTCAGGGTTAGGTACACAAACACTGATCCTGCAGGTACCCCTGTTAATGAGGTATGCCCCTCCCTGCCCTAGCAGTTTCCCTCAACTGCCAATCCCACCTCCTCCACCAACAGTTTCTCATCACTGCCTTTCGCTTTCTTATAGCATTATATATTTAAAAACACTTGCTTAGTGAAGAAAGAAGCAATATAACATATTTAGCGCAGTGCTATTGAAAAATTTAAAATGCATACACACAGGATAAAAAATATACATTTCAAAGAAAAACATATAAGCATATTAAGTACCTAGAAGGGTACCACAGTACCCAATACTAATTGGAGTTGTGTATGGAAGTTTCTAACGCCCCCAGAATTTATTTATGTTAATGTTACTTATTTTATTTTTTAAATGTGTGATTGACACACACCAATTGTACATATTTATGGGGTACAACACGATGTTTTAATACATGTGTAGGTTATATAATGATCAAATCAGACCATCCATCACCTTAAACACATATCATTTCTTTGTGATGAGAACATTCAAAAACTTCCCCAGCTATTTTGAAATATACTTTATTGCTAATTCTAGTCATCCTACACTGCATAGTCATCCCATGCAATAGACCACTAGAACTTATTCCTTATATCTCACTGTGGTTCTAATCTCTCATCATCCACCTCTCTCCTTCATCTCACCAGCTATTCTCTGGTAACCATCATTTTACTATTTCTATGAGAAAAACGTTTTATATTTTCAGCTATGAGTGAGATAATGTATTTGCCTTTCTGTGCCTGGCTTATTTTACCTAACATAATGTTGTCCAGGTTCATCCATGTTGCTGCAAATGGCAGGATTTCATTTTTTAAATGTATGACTAGCATTTTCTTTTGTATGCATACCGTATTTTCTTTATCCATTTATCACTATGGGACATTTAGGTTGGCTATATATCCTGCTAATTGTGAATAATGTTGCAATAAACATAGGATTTCATTTCCTTTGGATATATACCCAGTAGTGGGATTGCTGGATCACATGATAGTTCAATTTTTAATTTTTTTGAGGAACTTTTATACTGTTTTCCATATTGGCTATATTTAGACACATTCTTACCTGCGGTGTGTAAGAGTTATCTTTTCTTAATGGCCTCATCAATGCTTACTTTTGATTTTTTTAATAGAAATTCTGACTGGAGAGAGGTGATATCTTACTGTAGTATTAATTTACCTTTTCCTGATAATTAGTGATGAGCAATTTTTCATATATCTATTGGCCATTTGTATGTGATCTTTTGAGAAATGTCTATTAAGCCTTTTGCCCATTTTCTAAACAGGTTTTCTTTTTGTAATTCAGTTGTTTGAGTTTTGTAAAAATTTTGGATATTAATTTTATATCAGATATCTAGGTTGCATATACATTCTGCCATTCTGTAGAATATATGTTGTCTCTTTGCTCTGTTGATTTTTTTTTTTTTTTTTCTGTGCAAAAGTTTTTGCTTGATGTAATCCCATTAGTCTGTATAGTATTCACTTTCGTCGCCCATGCTTTTGGGGTTTAATCCAAAAAACCTTTGCCTAGATCAATGTCATGGAGATTTTCTCCATGTTTTCTTCTAGTAGTTTCTTAGTTTCAGGTCTTATGTTTATCTTTAATCTATTTTGAGTTAATTTTTTATATGGTGCCCGAAGATATTTAAGACAAGGTCTTTGATTCCAGAATGATAAAGATTAATTAATGTATTGACAATTAACTTTTAGAAATTCAGAATTCAATTTATTTTTCTTAAAGAGATGTCATGATTAATTAATGTTGAATGCTTAACTTGTATTACACTAAGTGCAGGGGATAAAAATGAATATATTTTGGATCTCGTGTAAGAAATTTTAGGTTAAATAAATTATTCTCTGTTTTTGGTGCTACACAGTGTCTTAAAATGTGATATTTACCAGATTTTTTTTGTAAAATATTTTTTAAAAAGCTGCTTAATGGAATGACTTGTATGAGGATTTTAGGAAAATCCCAACATTTTCTACAAACTTTCCTTACCATGACCTTGAATTTTTAATATTACATGAGACACAGTTCCCTGTCCTCTTCCAGTACCTACTCAGACAATAACTTAGTTATCATGGCTTTGTGGAAAGCTCTATTTCCATCACTATACATATGTTCTAGCAATAGAAACATCTTTAGCTCTGTAAGTAATCTTTGGGTTCTTATTATCCACTCTTTTAATTTTTAAAAAAATACATAAATATATTGGTAGACATGGATGTCTTGGTATATTGTCCAGACAAGTCTTAAATTCCTGGTCTCAAATGATTATCTCTCCTCAGCTTTCCAAAGTGGTAGGATTATAGGTATAAGCCACCACACCCAGTCTAATTTTATAAAGAAAATAAAAATTAAAGTGCAGAGAATCGAAGTCACTCTAGCTAGAATGTGGAAGACTTAGGGTCTCATTTTATGGCTTCAGCCTTTCAGTATGACATGAGGAGAGTTTTATGAATCTTCATTGATTTGTCTTCCAGAGCGGATAATGTCTTTCTGGTGCATTCATAGTAGACGATCTATAAAGGTCCAGAACCTTGATGCCTGCCCAACTGATACTGAAATTCTCTCTCGCTCTAGTTTTACAGCTTACTTGTTTACAACTTGATGTGGCAAGGGATCTAGTGTTTTGTCATAAGTAATACAGCACTACTGAGCCATGTAATGCATTTTTTCCAATTTGTTTTGTATTCCAATTTACATACATGTTTGTGCATATATGTGTTACATATACATACATATGTTTAAAATATGGAGTGCATATGTATATGTGAGACATACATATATTCTTGTATACACTATATAAATATAAAACCTTTAATATCCAAAGAAATTTACTAGATGTAGGGAAGGTGAAATAAACAGATATGATTTATGCCCTCAGGGAGTTACAGTTTAGTGAAGACACTTTCTATTAAGAAAAAAAAGCAAACAGATAAAGCAGGCATCAAATCAGAACTGAAGTGTTTTGTTCTTATACCTTGTGGGGTGTGTGTGTGTGTGTGTGTGTGTGTGTGTGTGTGTGTGTGTGTGACTGAAGGGAGGAATGTGGAGTGGGAAAGGGGAAAAATAAATTATGTATTTACTTTATAAAAGTCTCAGGAATTTGAGGAAAATTATATTTGTTTGAGCGTATTTATATGAATTTTTTTATTTGAATACCTTTCAGTTGCTTGAAATTATTGTGCTACTGCTTGTGCTGAGTATGTGGAGAGTGTCCTCTTATTTTTCATTACAACATTTCTCCCTTTAATATAGAACATAGTTTAGCAACTGACTCTACTCACTTTATATTTTATGAGCTTCTATCTTTTCATTTTTTGTACAAAAATATTTTACAATCTTTTCTAAATGTGTGAATGCTTTGTATTTAAGCACAGAGAGATTTGGTAGAATACAGCTTTCTAATTATGATATCTTCTTTTGTACATATGATACTTTGCACACAGAGAAACTGATTGCTTAACTGATTTTTCTCCATTTACTTCTCTCCAAGTTTTTCTCACATCTGTGCTGTATTTTCTTTGAACTGACCCATCCCCATGACTCTAACCAGCACTTTATGCAAATCATTCCCACTTCCAAATCTCAAAACTTAAGCTACTTTCTGAGCATGAGTTTTGCTTGCCTGGAAGGCTAATGAAAATTTCCACCAGATGAATGCACAGCAATATATTACTTTTCTAACTGCCCTGACTTTGTTTCTATGAATTGCCATTGCAATCTTTCAGACATCTATGTTGAAAAACAACATTTTAACTCACCTTGCATTTTTTGCTTCTTAAATTCACTCAGCCACCAGAGTCTTCTGATTCTTTCTTTGAGATCCTCCTTCTTAATATTTAAAGTGAATCAGGGAATAAATTCATAGTGTTAGCCTAAGAGGGAATGGGTAGGCTAAGAGATGGGTATGAAAAATACCACTGAACAGGATTTTGGTTATGAACACTTGCACACGAGAATGCTTTGTTGCACATGAGAATGCTTTGTTATGGTTAGAGGTTTTTGGTGGCTCAGCCTGTAATCCCATGCCTTTGGGAGGCTGAGGTGAGTGGATTGCCTGAGCCCGTGGGTTCGAGACCCGCCTGGGCAACTTGGCGAGACCTCATCTCTACAGTAAATCAAAAATCAGGTGGGCGTGGTGGGGTGCCCTGTAGTTCCAGCTACTCGAAAGGCTGAGGCGGAAGGATCGCCGGAATGCAGCAGGTCGAGGCTGTGGTGGCCGGGAGCGGCCACTGCACTCCAGTCTGGGTGACAGAGTGAGACTCCAACTCAAAACAAAAAAAGAAAAAAATAAAAATAAAAAATTAACAGGCTTTTGTTTGACTTTTTAAGAAAATATTCTTGAATTTCCAAACATGTAAATATGTTTTGGAGTTATTTGGCAGTAAATTAGCTGTACTTCTAACAAATCTTTAGAAACCACTTGAACTTTTTCTTAATGAGTAGAGGCCAGCTCTTTTCTTGGATTGATATTGATTAACAACCACTATTCCAGGCAAAGGTGCACACCTTAAAAAAATCTTCAGCTACGGGATGTGAACATCAAGGGCCGCTGGTACTCACACCTAGTCAATGACTCACGGGTGCCTTGTTACTTCTGCAAAAATTCTATGCTCCTTTAATAAGTCTGCAGAGACAGATAGAAACCTGCTTTATTACTTTCTTCCCTCAGCCCAGAGAGCCAAATCCTTTCGCAGTACAGTTGCTGCTTATTCCACCAGTCTGAGGATGCCAAATTATAAAATCTTGGTTATATTGTCTTCTTTTCTCTCTTCCTCTTCCCTGTTGATCCACAATCATAAGAAATAGCTATTTCCACCAGGGCTGAAGGTTGAGGGGACAAGGTGGTCTTAAAAGAACCCCAGTGGAGCTGGAACCATAGAAGAGACAGTCAATGACAACCAAAGATGCAACTTGATGTAGAGACAGAGAGGAAATGAAGACATCGGTTTCCCCTTCCTGTTTCTTGTCAGTCTCCTCTCAGGGCCCTTTGTTGGAACCCAGTGAGAAGCTAGCTGGAGAAGGAGCCTGGGAAACTTAGTTTGCAGGACATAGACCCAGGAAAGAGCAGGACATAACCTCAGAGCCAGCAGGCCAAGATTGACCCAGGCAGAATAGTTTCTGAACCTTGTAATTTCAAGAGTATCTTTTATTTTGCACTAATGCAATAATCCTATCTTGGTTTGGCACAGAATTTTCAGTTCTAGTCCTGTTGTCTCTAAAGTTTACAATCATGTTCCACTACCATCTGGCTACCAGGATTTTCCATAAATAATTGGGCTTATTTATTTATTTGTTTTTGAGTCAGGGTCTTACCCTGTCACCCAGGCTGGAGTGCAGCGGCATGATCATGGCTCACCACAGTCTCAAATTCCTGGGTTCAGGCAATCCTTCCACCTCAGCCTCCCAAGTAGCTGTGACTACGGGTGCATGCCACCATGCCTGTCTAATTTTTTTTTTTTTAAAATAGAGACAAAGTCTTGCTATGTTGCCAGGCTTGTCTGAACTCCTGGGCTCAAGCAATGCTCCCACCTCAGCCTTCCAAAGTGCTGGAATTGCAGGCATGAGCCATCATGCCCTGCCAAATTTCTCTTTTATTCTCACATTCTTCTTCACCGCAACATGTACACTGTCTTTTCTTTATTCTTGAAATTTGGAAATTATGCCAGATCGATCTCCAAATTATACTGGACTTTGGGATGCCTTTCAAACTACGGATTCATGGAACTGTCTCACCTTTGTCTAATTTTCTATATAATTTGTTTTTTTCTCCTTCTTCAATTCTTATTACTCATAGCTTGTTTCTTCAATATCCTTTTTCCAAGCTGCTTTCTTCCAATTATTTTCTTCACAATTTCTATTACTATGTTTGCCTTAGAAATTTTTCTGCTTGTTTTTCCAAACAATAGTATTTCTGAACTAAGATTTTCTATGAGGCTAATGGTGTCTATATATTCAGAAAACAGTTCTTAGCTCATAGAGATATTGAATAAACACTTGGATAAAATAGCATATAATTATTAATCACAATTATTTTAATTTTGAAGGGTATAAGAAATATGGGCAATGGTATAGATGTATAAAGGTATCTGTATATATGTAGATGACTGTTCAAATACCAAAATAATACTATAGACATAAACATTTGGATTTCTGGATGTTATTACAGGATATACAATCTAAAAAGGACTTTTCTGCATAAAGAAAATCATGAAATAAAAAACAAGACAGATATAGGGTTTACAATGTATTTTACCTCAAATTTCTTTCTTTTTTGTATTCTAAACAAGAAGCAATGATGCCCATACATTCCTTGAATGGTATGCTTACAGAAATACATGTGCTTCATGCCTCAAGTTATAGAAGAACAAAATCTTTGGGTTTTTATTCTTTATTAAACCACTTTAATGTTACTTAGTTTTCTCATCTGGGAATAAGTATAATAATGCTGTTCTCAGAAATACTTTTTAAAAATGATATACATGAGACTGAAATTTAGAAGAAGAGCTATATAATACTTGTACCTCACAACACGATACCAACTTAAAATGAATTAAAAAATGAAAGCTGTCACCTAAATATTGGAGATGCATTATTTGAGTCAGAAATGCAGGTGTGTATGGAATACTTAATCTTTTACTTATTAACCTGTTAAAAAATAGCAAATATCAAATGAAACTACCATGTTTGTCTTTTCCTTCTGATTTTCCTCTAGTCTCCTGTTGACTGATAGATTGTGATATCTGTATATATGGGGATGACTGTTCAAATACAAAATTAATGCTGCAGACATAAACATTTGGATGTCACTTACATGATTGAAAGACTGATTATAAATTACATTGTAGCTATTGCAGACAGTCGACTGAGTCACTGAGGTATTTCAATAAAATGAGTTATTTATTTAGGATTTATATGTAGTAAAATGCAGTTAGATTGATGAGTTCTGACCTAAGTAATCATCACACAAAACAAAATGGAGAACATTTCCATCAGTCTCTGAAATTCACTTAAAGACTCCAGAAATGCACTCTCTATTTGGTATTGAGTTCTGTAGCGCCCATTTGTATCTGTTCTGTCCAATATCACTCTCTTTGGGGAATAGTTTTTTTCCCTCCACCAATGCAGTCAGTGGAATTCTGATTTCAAAGTGGAGACATCAGTCATGCTAACATATAAAAGTATTATATCACATAGGTATCTGAGTCTTGCGTGAAGACCTAGAAGTTAAAACTATGGGATATTTTCATCTGGTGACAATGTCAGAAAAATGGTAGTTCTCACTCTTGACTTCTCATCGGAATCATCTGGGAGCTCTCAAGAAAGACCAATGCCTCTTTGTTCATGCTCAGACTTATGGACCCCAGGCTCTTTGCTATTTCATTCCTAAGCAAGTTTCCCAAGGGAAGAAATAATCAGTACCTGGCTTACAAGAAGAGGAAGAAGAAAGAAAACAATAAGAACACAGTAAGTATTATTTCTCAAAACTTTAATGACATTCCTTGTACTGTGCCAAGTAATTTTAATGTATTCTCTCATTCACAAGTTCCATATAAGATAAATATTATTACTGTTGCTATCTTTATTATTTGAAATATAAGAAAATTGAGTCTTAAAGATGTTTAGTAACTTGCTCAAACTTGTCATTTACCCACTGGTGGGAACAGACATGGACTCAGTTCTGTTTGAAACCAAATCTCATGCTCAAACTATTCTGCTGTGCCGCCACTCATAATATCACAATTGATCTCCATGATAATGCCATATTTATTCCAACAATTCTCACTTTACCTTGATGGGAGAAAATTCAACTTGAAGAATTGTTTTTCTCTAAAAGTGGAATTATGGGCAACCCCTTTGTGTCCTCCTATGTGGGAGCTTTTCTGTCCTCTTAATAAATCCTGCTTTCAAAAAAAAAGTGGAATTACACATATAATTATGCAAAGGATAGAAGTATAATTAAAAAACAAACATTTTGTTGATACAAGTGAAACGTTGGACTGTTTTTCTCTAGGTGCTTTAGATTACTAAAGATAATGCTCATAAAATAGGGCGCCTGCTAACAACATAATACATTATGGCATAATGCTTTGTTTAATATAAATGCAAGTCACTATGTTTAATTTATGATATAAACATCTCTAATTTTAATATCCATGATAACAACAGCAAAAAAGCATGGGTTTTGTGTTAGGCATTGTTCTAAGCAAGCTTCATCTGAATCTCAATATTTATATATTTCTCACAACCTCCAGAAAAGAGAGTTGTGTGTGTGTGTGTGTGTGTGTGTGTGTGTGTGTGTTGTTTGAGTTCAAGTTTATTAAAACTAGGAAATTAATTTCATAATCATACTTGACAAACTAGTGCTGGAGAAAAGTGATAAGTATTCACCACTATCTATAGATTTTCCTCCAGGAAGGAATGGTGAACAAGACATGAAGTTCTGCATGGATGACAGTCTTGATGTTGTTCTTTGTGGAGACTTTCTAGAGCCTGACAGTAAGCAGGGAAGCACATTGGTCTGGTGCATGACTCCTGCCCACAGCCCAGGCCCCAAGCTGTCCATCTCAACCCCAGCCACCTGCACACCTGGCTTTTGTAGACCTGAGTCAGTAATTCCTCTTGCTTGGGGCTGGAAGATTGCCAAAATCACATAGTCATTACCTCTTTATCATTTTTGTTTTCTTTATATATGTCCAAAAATGATGTTAACCAAAATGTATCTTAGAAGACTTAGTAATTTGTGTTATTTCTATTGGTTCATATGATTTTCCCGCAATCCTAATAAAGTACTTTAGGAGATGGGATTAACAGTAGCAAATATCTGTCTGGGTACGGGGAAACATCCTATATCAACAGGGTGCCTGAATGAAACGCAATTGTATACCTAACCCTTAACTGTACCCCACAACTTCACAATAAAAAAAAAAGAAAAAAAAATGTCCATCCTACCAAAGGCTACAGATTCAATGCAATACTCATTAAGTTACCAACAACATTCTTTTCAGACCTGGAAATGACAATACAGAAATTCATATGGAAGCATAAACGATCATGAATACAATCCTTAGCAAAAGAAACAAAGCAGGAGATATCACACTTCCAGACTTCAAACTTTACTATACGGCTACAGTAATCAAAACAACCTGGTATTGGTACAAGAACAGGCATATAGACCAATGGAACAGGTTAGAGATTCAGGAAGCAAAGTCTCAATTCCTCAACCAACTCATCTTTGACAAGGCCACCAACAACAACCACTGGGGAGAGGAGAAACTATTCCATAAATAGTACTGGGAAAACTGGCTGATCATATGCAGAAGATTGAAACAGGACCCCTACCTATCACCATACACAAAAATTAACTCTAAATGGATCACAGACATAAACGTAAAACCTCAAACTATAAGAGTCTTAGAAAACTCAGAAGATACCCTGGTGGAAATGCGAACTGGCAAGCAATTACTATTCAGAACCCTAAATGCCCATACCTTAAGAAATAAGATAGACAAGTGGGCCCTCATCAAACTGATGAGCTTCTGCAAAGCAAAAGAAACCATCAAATGAGCAGGGAGACAGCCCACAGAATGGGAAAAAAAATTTGCCAACTGTATATCTGACAAGGAATTGGAATCTACAAGGAACTCAAATGTGTCAAAAGGAAAAAAAAAAAACAAACTGTCCCATTAAAAAAGTGGGCAAAAGACATGAATAGACACTTCTCAAAAGAAGATACACGGGCAGCCAACAGACACATGAAAAAGTGCTCAGCCTCACTCATCATTAGAGAAGTGCAAATCAAAACCACACTGAGATACTACCTAACCCCAGTAAGAATGGCCATCATTAATAAAACAAACAAACAACAATAGATGCTGGTGAGGATGCAGAGAAAAAGGAATGCTTCTACACTGGTGGTGGAAATGCAAACTAGTGCAACCTCTTTGGAAGACAGTGTGGCAATTTCTGAAAGAACTAGAAATTGACTTTCCATATGACCCAGCAATTCCCCTATTGGGAATATACCCAGAGGAACTCAAATCATTCTACAAAAAAGATACCTGCCCATGTATGTTTGTTGTAGCTCTATTCACAACAGCAAAAGATGGAACCAACCATATTACCCACTGAAGCTGAACTGGATAAAAAAAAAAGTGGTACATATGCACAATGGAATATTATGCAACCACAAAGAAGGACAAACATATGGACTTCACAGCAACTTGGACAGATTTAGAGTCATTCATACTCAGTGATCTATCACAGAAACAAAGAACAGAGTACTATATGTTCTCACTCATAAGCAGAACTTGAGCAATTATAATACTATAAGAAAGGAATTGGCAGTAGTGGGAAACTGTCAGGGGAGAGGGTTGGGATTGACAGTTGAAGGAGGCTGCTAGGGAGGGAGGGGCATACCTCATCAACCAGGGTACTTGCATAATCAACGTTTGTATGCTTAACCCTGAATTGTACCCCACATCTTTATAATAAAAAAATAAAAATAAATAAATAAAGTCTAAAGAGGGCTTTTTTGTTGTTTTTTTTTTTTTTTACAAGATTTACAAAATTTTCTACAGGTGCACTTAACCTTATAATACCTCTCTGTTTTAATGCAATCATTGTTTTTCATGATTAGAATTCTCCATCAAAATCTGTCCTTTATTCTAGGCCAATTCTATTCACATCAAGTCTTAAAGAGATATTGTATTTTTTCTTAATAATTTGTATTTTGGTATCTAAATGATAATCCAGCTTTTCACTTTTTGTTCAGTCTGACAATCTCCATGCTCCCTTTTGGGTTTTTATACAGAAGAATGTTCACTATGCCGGCTAATTTAAGCATTCTTATACAATGATGGCAACTGTATTTCTGTTTAAGTCTACATAACTTATAACCTATGTGGGGTACAAAGGGACCAAAAACATATCTTTTGAGAATTCGCAAACCTAACTCATTTCTTAAACATGTCTCAGCAAATAGATTAATTAATAAGAGATATGAGTTGGCGATTTTTTTTTTTTAGTCATAGTCTCACTCTGTCACCCAGGCTGAAGCGCAAAGGCATGATCATGTTTCACCACAGCCTCAGCTTCCTGGGGTCAGGGGATCCTTCTGCCCCAGACTCAGCTTCAGCTGGGACTATAGGTGCATGCTGCCATGCCTGGATAATTTTATTTCAAACTCTTTGTTGAATTAAGATCTCCCTATGTTTCCCAGACTGCCCTTGTATTCCTGGCTCAAACAATCTTTTCCCTCTTGGCCTCCCAAAGTGCTGGGATTCCAGGCATACGCCACTGAGCACAGGCCTGGGCAATGTATTTATTCTGGCTATAAAACCATTGAAAAGCAGTCCTTTATATTAAAAAAACAATTTCCTGATAAAACCAGCCTAACATTGTGGTGGCACGGGAATCACGCAAATATCTGGAGAATGTAATAATGGGAAATGTCAATTAAAGAAAGGTGAAGAGGGAAAGCATCCTTCACCTTGGAAGATTTACTGGTAATGGGCAGATTAATAGGAGATTAATACGAGAAAAAAGCATACAAATTTATTGTAACGTGTGTAGCACAGGAGAGTCTCAGGGAAATAATTACCTAATGGGGTCCAGGGAATTATATATCCTTTTTCATAGGAAAAAGGGAGGTGAGGAGTGGGTATGGAATAAATGATTTTTTTGGGGATTTAAAAATATAGTTTATTTAAAAGTAAATTAGAGAGAGAAAGAGAAGGGAGAGAGAAGATTCATCTCCCCGAGGTGGGGGAGGAGGCCAAAGCCAAGAAGCATGGAGACAGTCATAGCTCAAAGAGCACATGGCCACACCAGAGTCTAGCAAGGCAATGGTCTGAAGTAAGTGATTTTAGTAGCGATAAATGGATCTGATATTTAGGCAATTATTCATAAATAATTCTCTTTGGGAATTAAAAGGGGCCAAAAACAGACAGCAGTGTGAGACAAAGTTCTTCTGGACTCTAGGTATATTTAATTTTCAATCTTCTCCTCTGTGTTATGAGTTTTAATCTTCTCTGGTTGATACAGCTCCTCTTTGGGGGTCAGATTTTTTAGGTAGAGAAGGGAACTTCAGAGAACAGCCTCATCCTGTGCTTTGGGAGACAGAGGATTGAGAAACAGAGCTGGGAAGAAGGTCAGAGAGACCTGTAAGTTGCTTCTTTGACTCTGCTTGTCAAGGCGCCATATTTGGCGTGTTGTGTTCTGAGCCCCAACAGCACAAAATAACTCATTTGTATCTAGCTTTCATCACACTTCGTAAATATTAAAGGCTAAAAATATCACCAAATATAACAGACTCTGGAAAAGAAACAAACATCACTATAAATTTTCAAATGTATATTCTTATTGTAAGGAAGGAAATCGAATTGAACCCATAACTTTTGTGTTAATGGCATTCTGTGAGACAAAAACATACTGACATAAGCCAGTAAAAATAAGGCTTGTTGGTGGTATTTTCCCAAGATTAACATAAATAAATCACTGTATTTAAAACCTGATTGTATGATAAATTCATTTTATACCATTGCATTTTATTAAAACATTGATTTGGGCTTATTTTTTTTCCCCCTGTGGCATTTGTGTGTGTGTGTGTGTGAACCAAGAATGGATTCGTATGTTATCCGTGATTGCTGCCACTTTTTCATCTGCAAGAAATGGTGATCTTCAAACTTCATAAGTCAGTTGAAGATCTTTGGCTCATGAAAATCTAATCATGTCATAAGTTGGAATATTTTAGTTTAAAAAGCACAGTTGGGCATTGAAAATGTAATACCATTTACGTCTTTAAACACTTTCTTGTAAGTGACTTTCCAGTAGAAGAGAGAATGATACAGAGCTGGTTTCTCACTAATCATAAAAAAAAAATGCAAATTGAAACCACACTGAGATACCACCTAACTCCAGTTGGAATGGTCATCATCGATATCTCAAAAAACAACAGATGATGGAGAGGATGTGGAGAAATGAGAATGCTTCTACACTGTTGGGGAGAGTGTAAACTAGTTCAATCTCTGTGGAAAACTGTGTGGCGATTCCTGAAAGATCTAAAAATTGATCTTCCGTACAACCCAGCAATCCCCCTCTGAGAATATGCCTGGAGGAACTCAAATCACTATAAAAAAATACCTGTTACATGCTTGTTTATTGCAGCATCATTCACAATAGCAAAAACATGGAACCAACCATGCTGTCCATTGAAAGTGGACTGGATAAAAAAATGTGGTACATATACACAATGGAATATTACACCACCATAAAGAAAAACAAAATTATATACTTCACAGCAACTTAGATGGAGTTAGAGTCTATAATACCCAGTGACCGATCACAGAAACAAAGATCTGAGTAGTACATGTCCTCACTCATAAGTGGATCCTGACCATTTATTATAATATTATAAGAAAGGGACTGGTAGTAGCGGACAATGCCTGGTGGAGGGGAGTTATCTCATAATGTCAGTAAGAGTACCTGATCCCAAACCAAGCAAAGTTGGGACCAAGCGGAGGCCCAAATTTTACCTGTACAATGACTACTTATACCCCACATCTTTAAAATAAAAAAAGAAAAAGTAGATATAGAGCTAGTCTATACTGAAACTAGGCACCAACTGCTTTGAGGCTTATGAGCCTAAATCAGTTACTATCAAACAGGGGTTACCATTTTAAAGGGTCTCAGAATTGCTTACTGAAAATATTTAAAAAGGGTATAAGTCTAGATAAAATGGTAGAATATTGAAACTAAGGATACAAAAAATAAATATTTTTTTTCTAATATCCACATCTTTGTGACCCATGAAAACTCTGGACTAGAGGCTTTCAAATTCTTCCCGATTAAGAGGCTAAAAACTTGGTCATGTCATAAGAGTGATAGGATACGATCACTGTGCAGAGGGGCTTCCAGCAGGGAATGATCTTTGTGTGCTTCTGGGGATGCTCAGAGCAATGTCACCAGATGAACCATTTGTGATAAGAGTCATGCTAAAATGAGAGATGAGAGAGAGAGAGAGAGAGAGAAACAGCCAGTTTAAGAATTAGAAAAGTTGTCCATGGGTAGAGTTGACTAGGGGCAAAAAGTAGAGCCAGAAACATATTTAACAAAGACCCGCAGCAGGGAAGTCAAGCTTGGAGCAGGGTTCTGTTAAGAAATGAAGAGACAGAACAGGAAGTTACTAAGTTTAAGTTCATAGCCTGAATCAACTTAACAAGGTTCTCACTTTGCATGCACGGCCGAAATTTCTTTCACCAGAAAGGAACTGCATCTGAATTTTGGCAATTTATTTCTACATAAGAGATAGACAATGTGTTTCGACAGCAGTCATTCTATAATTTATTTAGATTGATAACACTTATAGGCTTTTATATTGAAGAAAATTATGTTTAATCATGAAAGTAAATATTAGCCATGAGAAGAAATTGCAGAAAGAATCCAATAATAACCAACCTTCCCAGCTTCATGAAAACATTGTCCGTTTCTTAAGCAAGCAATCAAAACATTATGTGGGCACACTACTTTTGTCTTTAAACATAAAGGAGTTTTGGGTTATGCATACTAATATGTTCAAACATATTTCGAATTTTTGAACATGAATCCAGTGGAAATCTAAATAGGTATGCTCAAATATTGTTTGGAGAAGTGATCGGAAACCTCTAAAGCACTGTATACATATAAATTATTGTTTCTATAATTGCAATTGTAGAGAATCACTCTCCAGTTTCCATTGTAATGTGCATTTTTAAAGTAGGGTTAGTCTCCTATTATTCCATTCTTCTCTATTCCTTTTAAATTTTTTTTAAACAAATTCTCAATTTCAGCATCATGCCACAGTGAGCTCCCTGACTTCTCTGTTCCACATTGGTGTTTTCCCTTCTAGATTCTTCTTCACTTATGGACCATTTTACATAATTGTGTGTGTAATTGCTATAGTATTGTTTTATATACATGCTCATTTCGGGGAGAATTTTTGAAGGCTGAAAGCGGGTTTTAATCATCTGAAAATATCAATGGCTGTGACATATTTGCTGTGAACATGGCACTTTGGGTTGACCTGTGGACACAGGTGACTTCTGGAAGAAACATGGCTTCCTGCATCAGATATTGCCCTTTCTTTGAAAACAATCCAAAAATAATACAATAACAAAAAAAATGAAATAAAAAGAATGAGGAAAACAGAAAACAGACTTCCATTTCTGTCTAGATCACAGATCCCAAACATTTTTTTAAATGGGAAAGATTAAATTATAGTTCTTCTGTTTTGCAATAAAGAGTGCGTATCTTTCATTATTTCACAGCCCATAATGTGAACATTTCTTTCTTTTTTTTATTTTAAAGATGTGAGGTATAATTCAGGATTAGGTGGGACCAAGGAAGGCTCAAACTTTACCTGTACGATGGACACTTGTATACCAAAAAATTTTAAAGAGCTGCTAGAAGCAGCTAGGATTTGATAGCAGCTGCAGGGAAGAGGAAAAAGGAGGAAGAAAGATGAAGGAAAGAGTACATACGATAACATCTGACACCTGACCTCAGAAAACTTGAACAAAAGAACGTTTTCTGAAGATGAAGGGTTCATTTGAAGTTCAAAGACTATACTTCTCTATGCCATTGGAAACTGAAGCTACACGAGCAGATCTAGGAGAAAACGTTCTCCTTGTTTAGTTCAGGGATGCCGAGGTGATGGGCTATGCTAAGACTCACAGAAATGAACCATAGTTGCTGGAAGCAACTACTCTGATAGCGCGATTTCAGCACCATGACACTTCTCCAATCTGATGCCTCTTCCTCAAGATCACTAGGTTGTCCCAAGGGTAAGTTGATAATGAGGTTTTCTTTTAGAGAATCATCGTCATTTGTACAATGAATGATGCCTGGCACCCACCCATCAGATCCCTCACTCCACCTTCACTGTGAAGAAGAGGCCATGGGACAAGAGGTCTGGAAGGCTTGGGGAAAAGATTTTCTCTTGAAAGCCTGAGCAGTGGGAAAATACCAGTCCCAATAATAATTATTGCCATTAGTCTTATTTTACTACATTATTTTATTGGTATTAAAATCTTCTAAGTGTATTTTTTAAAAATCATGACGGAAGGGGAACTACTATGTTTTGAATGTCTACTAAAGTCAAAATACTTTCATTTATCTCATTTAATTTTTATCCTAACCCATCTATATTATGAGAAATTAGGGCTTAGGCAAATTTTACTTATGAAAATTCTATCAAGTGCTAACGCCAAGAATTGAACCTGTGGTTTCTGCCCTGAAATGATTTATTAAACATACTTTTTTTGTTCCTTTCCAAAGTGTGTAAATTAATGGAGAAAAGTCTTTATAACATCATATTTTATGGAAACTAGGATGCCATGATTTAAAAATTGCACTATCAGGTTATATACTACTAAGAAAGAAAACCCACTACTAATTAAACTATGGTATGGTGATAGTTCTCATATCAAGGAAGGAATGCTTCTGATTTATTAGTAATATCAAATGATAAGGTCCTTTGATTATCACACATGTTAAAATGTGTTAGGATTGATGAAGATTTGATATATTTAAGCTAAGAAAAATGTGAAAAATAAGCCTCATGACTTCATATGTAAGATAAGTGATTGGACTTGGATTGAATTTGTTTTGTATAGATACTGTGAATCAGTCTAGTTTTTTGACAGTAACTACCTGAAGAATAGTTTTAGCTTATTTTTTGCTAATTGTTAATATACAGTGTGACTCAATTTTGGTTAACACTGAAACATAGTTGAGTCATTTTCATTTGTGTATACTAAGAAAGAAATTAAAGTTAAGCACATAAATATAATTCTTTCTTATCAGTTACACATTTCCAAATATAGAATGGCTCTTATTGCCAAATCCTCATTATGAAGCAACATATTTTGAAAATTTGCAGTTTTTGACTCTTGACTCAGTCAACTACTATTGTTTCTTTTTGTTTACTCAATTAGCTTCACAGATTTTTGTAAAGCTCTCCAATAATAATCAATAAAACAGCCCATGACTGAGTCAATAATCACAATCTTTGTTAAAAATAGCAACTACTAGAATCTATCTTTCTGCTGTGAGAATGGGTAAGCTTTACTTGAGTTTTTCATGATATTGTTATGCAAGAGGAACCTACTCAGGAAAGTCAGACATTGCTATTTACATAATTTATTAAATTCTCTAAAAAAAATTATCCCACAAAATGTGAAAATGAGTTGTAAATGGCCCCTGATTTCTTTGTTCCAACATGGAATATCTCTGCTATTTTGCAATTGACATTAACTCCAATTTCTGCCTTTTTTTTTTTTTTGCTTCAAAGAGTGTTTATACTTATCTTTGGAGCATTTAAAGAAAACTCTGCAAGAGACCATTAATGAATTAATTTCTAAGGAACAAGACTTTTTAATCACTTTCTTCTTCACCTCACCTCACCTGCCCCCCAAAAAAAGTCACAGAGAGTTTTAACTCCTTCTTGATTTTAGAATCATGCTTAAACAAAATTAATCTTCACATCATTTGCTATTAAGGTGGATTGGGCTTAAGAAAATGTATGCCCTAAAAAATATATAATATGTCATCATTATGATATAGCCTTTCCTTTAAGACAATCTTCCCCCCAAAAATATATCTAAAAGACACTATGATATTATAAAGTAGTCTATATAAGTAATAAAGTGATATTCTAGGTGGTTGCACTTTCAAACAATATATTACTCCTCCCTCTCTCTATTCATCCCTTTATTCATATGCCAACAGAATCTTATCCTCAAAGTGGTTTGCTTTTATCTAGTATAAATGGTTTCAAACAGGGGTTGTCTCATTGCATTGTTCATCTTTTTAAATAAATTCATTTTTTTCCTATATTACCTGGCTAGACTTTTGTTACTGCCATCAGCTTGATAACATTCTACGATGAGTGTGTGAGCAGAAGGCAGAATGGAGGGCAGACCACACATCAACACCATCATCCAAGTGTACATGAATGTCTTAAGTTCTACTGCACTGACAGGAAGGGCAGGGAGATTCCACACAGAAAGTTAAAATATTAGTGGAAGAAAATCTCAAATGTATAACTAACATAACAGACTCTATGTTTTAAGAGAGAAGCAACTTAAAATCTTAATTCCTTCATTCAAGTTACTTTATTGTATTTTTACTTCCACACTTTTTTCTTTTTTTTTTTTGAGTTGGAGTCTCACTCTGTCGCCCAGACTGGAGTGCAGTGGCCGCTCCCGGCCACCGCAGCCTCACCTGCTGGGCTCCGGTGATCCTTCCGCCTCAGCCTTCTGTGTAGCAGGAATTACAGGCATGCGCTACCACGCCCGGCCGATTTTTTGATTTATTGTAGAGATGAGGTCTCGCCAAGTTGCCCAGGCGGGTCTCGAACCCACGGACTCAGGCAATCCACTCACCTCAGCCTCCCAAAGGCGTGGGATTACAGGCTGAGCCACCGAGCCTGGCGCTTCCACACATTTTTACATGCGACGGGTGAATTAGATATTTAATGAGTAACCCTTCTTTTATGAAGGGCAATTTGGGACAAATGAAATAAGTCTTTGATGCCTATTTTTATTCAACAAAGTTAAAGTAGCTGTTCTGAATTCCATGGAAAACATGGAATATTTTTATAACAGACTCATTATATCTGTTAGAAGAATATAAATCATAACAATTTAGTATCCTATTAGTATTGGTGTAACTCGTGCTACAGTGTTAATTCTGTTAGAATTGGTATAACTCATGCTACAATGTTAGTATTTAAGTATTATAGGTTAGCATTTAGGTATATTTTAGGTACAATTGTCAGTGGCGACAAAGAATTAGCTCTTAAAACTTGTTGTTCAGGAGGCCAGTGAGAGAGCCAAGGTGGACACCCAACTCTTAGCTCATGTGTTCATCATGGATTTGCATGGCCTGTAAGTGACCTTCTAATTCCTGAATTGCTCAAGATGTTAAAGCAGGATCCAGAATCTATTTCACTTTCTATTTTTTGAAGCAACCATATCTGATATTTTTGAAAAGCATTTCTGTTCTTACATCCTTGGACATAGATCCCCAATGACTTCCCACGATGGCAAACTGAGATCATCTTCCTCCAAAGCTTCAGTCTCTTCATTTTCATCTTAAAGCAAAGATCAGAGTCTGAACTGCAGAAAAAAATTACTATTTCTTATTTTACACCAGGCAACTTTTGTTCCTTGTGTGAACTCTCAAATAATGAGGTCTCTGTTCCACTTTACACTGTGAAATGCCTGAGTAGAAGAGACGGTGAGTCTTCATCTACATCTACTTGGGAAGTCTTACTCTGGTCCACTGGCATAAAAAAAAATGCTCCTTCAAACTGGGTTATCCTCACAGCAAGATAAATCCAGACATCTGTTCCTCTGTCTCTGGTGTTTCCCCTTTCCAAATGCAAAGGGAACCATTGAAAGACTCAATAATTCTCATATTTATGTTCTAAAACTCGACTATCCTTTATAAGAACACTTAGGGCAAGTCTGTTTCCAATAATCTATTAGGTATCCTAAAATCTAGACCTGTAATACTATTATGGCCACAGACAATGGTGTTATTAAGGGAAAAGAAGGAAGATAAAGCATATAGAAGAAAAGACAGCATAACAAAAGAAGAAAATGGAAGTAAAACAGTGATTTATTTAGAACATCAGTCAATTCAAAGCTGTCTCTGTTGTTCAGAGACTTTCACATTTGAATTTCTGTGAGGTCTGACAATTAAGTTTGCCAACTTGCCACCATACACTTACATTGATAGCACTGTATAAACAACTCGATAAAGGTAGATAACCTTGGTATATCAGTGTCTTACAGCTGTATTTGTGTTGACATGTGGTCGTGTCTTGCTGGGTGGCATTCATTATTGTTGTTGCATGTTTTTGTGTGCCATCGTGAGAATGTTAGAAATTGAATGAGAGCAATGAACAAACATTAAATTTCTTGTCAAACTTGGCAAGAGTAGAATTGAAATCAGGAACATCTTGGCCCAAGTTTTTGATGATAATGCCATGAAGAAAACTTCCGTGTACAAATGGATTAAACATTTTTCTTCAGGGAGAGAAAGTGTCATTGATGAAGAGAGGTGAGGATGACTGGTAACAAGCAGAATTGATGACAATATTACAAAAACTTGTTAACTGTCTGTCAAAATCATCAGCTGATCATGAAAATGCATAGCAGACCAAATAAATATCTATGGGGAAACATTTTGACAAATCTTTTTTTTTTTTTTTGAGTTAGAGTGTCATTCCATTGCCCAGACTGGAGTGCAGTGGCCGCTCCCGGCCACCGCAGCCTCTACCTGTTGGGCTCCAGCGATCCTTCCACCTTAGCCTTCCAAGTAGCCGGAACTACAGGTGTGCACTACCACGCTCGGCTAATTTTTTGATTTATTGTAGAGATGAGGTCTCACCAAGTTGCCCAGGTGGGTCTCGAACACGCGGGCTCAGGCAATTCACTCACCTCAGCCTCCCAAGGCGCGGGATTACAGGCTGAGCCACCGAGCCCGGCTCTTGAAAAATCTTAACTGAAAATTTTGGCATGAGAAAGGCATGTGCAAAAATGGTCCCAAAGGAGCTCTTGCATTATAACAATGCACCAGTTCACACAACACTATCTGTGAGGGAACTTTTAGCCAATAAACAAATAAATGCATTGCAACACCCTCACCTACTCACCTGATCTGGCCCCCGGTGCCTTTTTTTTTTTAACCCGACATAACGACAGCTCTTATGGCCATTCCAGAAAAGGAGTTCCAAAATCGATTTGACAGGTGGATTAGGCATTGGCATCAATGCATAATTTCCCAAAGGAGAACCTTGCAGTTGACCCTAGTTATGTTCAGCAAGGAGGTGTGCAACGCTTTTTCTAGGGTAAGCTCATGAACTTAATGGTCATAGCACAATTGAAAGACACCTTCTCAGAAGAGGTTTTGTTTTGTTTTTGAGTTTGAGTCTCACTCTGTCACCCACGCTGGAGTGCAGTGGCACACTCATGGCCATCCTAGCTCGACTTGCTGGGCGCTGGCAATCCTTCTGCCTCAGCCTTCTAAGTAGTTGGAACTACTGACACACACTACCACACCCGGCTAATTTTTTATTTATTGTAGAGACGAGGTCTCACTAAGTTTCCCAAACTGGTCTTGAACTCTCAGGCTCAGGCAATCCACTAGCCTTGGCCTCCTGAAGTGCTGGGATTACAGGCTAAACCACCAAGTTCAGCCCAGGAGAAGTTTAATAGGCCCCCAAATATTCTCACCTCTTGAGGAAATTTACCATTATTTATGCCCGCTTTTGGAAATATGCATTTGACCCATGTAAATGAGAAAAGTAACTTGTAGCAATTGTAGTCTACTGTGATTATTGATATGTCGATTTATTTTCACATGCTATTTTGTTCTTATTACTTATTCTGTGTTCTTTTCTCCTTTTTACTCCATTTCTTAGTTTAAATTTGTTGAGGGTTTATGGTTTGTACATTTCTTGTTTTCACATTTTATTTTCCCATCTATGGTTTGGAGGTTATACTCTTTGCTTTGTTTTGTTTTGTAATAGTTATCACAGGTATTTTAACATACCTGTTTAATTAAAATGAATATAATTCATCTCCATAGAAATAGCATAAAACACATTGATCCCACTCACCTTTCTCCTATTCTTGCTAATTTTGTCCAGTATTTTAGCTCTACCTTGCTTATTATTATTATTATTTTTTTTTGAATTGGAGTCTCACTCTGTCACCCAGACTGGAGTGCAGTGGCCGCTTCTGGCCACCGCAGCCTCGACCTGCTGGGCTCCAGCGATCCTTCCACCTCAGCCTTCCAAGTAGCCGGAATTACAGGCATGTGCTACCATGCCCGGCTTATTTTTTGATTTATTGAAGAGATGAGGTCTCGCTGCCCAGGCGGGTCTCGAACCCATGGACTCAGGCAATCCACTCACCTCAGCCTCCCAAAGGCGCAGGATTACAGACTGAGCCATCGAGCCCGGCTTACCTTGCTTATTTTTAAAAATCACAAATCAGAAGTCATTCAAATTATTTTAGTGATTCC
Source organism: Cephalopachus bancanus (assembly GCA_027257055.1). Lineage (NCBI taxonomy): Eukaryota > Metazoa > Chordata > Mammalia > Primates > Tarsiidae > Cephalopachus > Cephalopachus bancanus. The sequence continues at coordinate 11,860,793 of JAPVLO010000001.1, read as the reverse complement.
AGAAATTCTTAGATTTGCTCACCCATTTTCTAATATATGTGTTTTCTATTCATTTCTGCTTCTCAACCTTGCCATCTGGTGGAATTTTTCTTCTTTCTGAGTTTCTAGCATTTCTATTAGGGAAGATTGGCAGTAAATTCTATATTTATTTGTCTTTATTTCTCCTTTGTTCTTGAAATATATTTTCAGAGTTTAGAATTTGATGATTTTCTGTCCACACCTCAGATGTTCAGTTTGGCTACCAATGTTCTCAGTACCAACTGTCCATAATGAATATGCTATCTCAGCCTTATTCATTTAAAAGACCCATGCAGAATAGCCTTTTAAACATCTCCCTAAGATTCAGGTGAAATATTTGAAACAAAAAGTGCAAGATTACACATTTAGAAAATCATACTCAGTAAACTACCTTTGCTATAATTTATGACTCCTGCAAAATACCAGATACAGCAGGAAGTGACTTCATAGTTTTATATAGGTTTTCTGTTGAAGATAGATCAACTACTTAAAGATGTATATTAGTTTCCTAGGGCTGCTATAATAAATTATCATAAACAGCGTAGCTTCAAAAAGCAGAAATGTGTTCTCTCTCAGTTCTGGAGGACACAAGTATTAAAAAATAAACAACCAGGGTGTGTGCAGGTCTTCCCTCTCTCTGAAGTCTTTAAGGAGAGAATTCTTCCTCATCTCTTCTTGCTTCTGGTAATGTCAGGTATTCCTTGTTTTGAGACTATTTGGCTTCAGTCTCTACTTCACTTGACCTTTTCCTTATATCTCTGAATCTCTTCTTTTCTGGACTCATAAAGTCCCACCCTAATCCAGGATGGTCTCACCTTAAGATCTTTATCTTAATTACATCTGCAAAGATCCTTATTCAAAATAAAGTCACATTCTGAGGTTCTGGGCAGATACATCTTGTGAAGACCACAATTCAAGTTACTATCAGATGCATCAGCATTTGCACAAAAACTATGTAGAAGAATTGTGTTTTGAGAAGAAATAAGAAAAAAACTTCTAAAAGGCCACAATAGAAAAACTAGACCACAGTGGTTAAGTAAGTATGTAGGATGGGCCTGCTTTTCAATAAACTTCTTAATTTTATCAATGGAAAGTTGAAAAAAGTAATACATTGTGGGGATTCAATTGACAAGACGACTCTGTTCTCATATCTGCATGACTTCTGGAGTCAGCATGTAGGACTACATGCTTCCATCATTACATTTTGCAATAATTACATTAGGCATTGTTAGATTTGTCTGTACAAATCTCCATACTATGTTTTTTTATTTTTATTTTTGTATTTTGGAGTCAGAGTCTCACTCTGTCACCCAGACTGGAGTGCAGTAGCACTCTCACGGCCACTGCAGTCTTGACCTCCTGGGCTTGGGCGACCCTTCCACTTCAGCCTTCCAAGTAGCTGGAACTACAGACTTGAGCCACCATGCCCAATTAATTTTTTGATTTATTGTAGAGACAAGGTCTCGCCAAGTTGCCCATGCTGGTCTTGAACCCACGAGCTCAAGCAATCCTCTTGCCACCACCTCCAAAATTGTTGGGTTTACAGGCATGAGACACGCACCTGGCCCATACAATGTTTATAACTTGCAGGAATACTTGAAAAGCTTAAAAATTATTACACTTACCAGAGAAGTCGTGTTGAATACAATTCTGAAGATTCTGTTTCCTGTAAAGGACACTATGAGAGAATAAGATGAAATTGAGTTTTGAAAGATGCTAGAGTCAACTTTTTTCTAGGTGTTGTGATCTTCTATTATAATGAATTTTGGTGGCTGCAACTGTGGAGGTATATGCTGACATCTTTCTCTTTTCTATCATTTCTCAGCAGAGTGGAGTCAACCTTAAACTGTAATGTCTCTTTTATATAGAGTTGGAACAATTACAGAAGAGTGTACATGTTTCATAAGATATTGTCATAGTCAGCATGCCATTGGACATGTTCAGATTTAAAACCATTTAAGTGAATTAAATGCTTGTAAAAGTTGCTGATGTAGGAAAGACCATGTGTTTTTCTTTAATTCACAGGTCAGCATAGACTGCATTGGAGTCTCTCTCTGACAATTTATTTTACCCATAAAGGACTAACTACCTGAGCTTCAGTAAGAATATTCCTTCTTTATGCCAACAAAACCATTTACAAAATTCTTTTCACACAGAACTCGAAAGGCTTTTAACTAATTCACTCAGATGATAGATATACCGTAAAACAGTAAGTGCAGACTGCCTAAGGACAGAATTTGTTAGGCTCAGAGAGTGGATTCGGTGACTCTATGGCTACATTTTTTAACCAGTAACTGAGTGGACTTTTCTTCTGGGGCATGTGTTCTCTTCTGAAGACATCTTGGCATGTGACTCCTCTATTTGGTTGCCCCCTTAAAGGGCTTTCAAGTGTCTAGATATTTTAAATATATATGCCCATTCATAAAAATGATTGAGGCACTTTAATCATGCCATATCATACAAATTCCTGAACTTAAAACTTTTTTTTTTCAGCCTAAGCAACATAGTGAGACCTCATCTCTACAAAAATAAAAATAAAAAATATTAGCTGGGTATGATGGTGTGTGCCTGTAATCTCAGCTACCCAGGAGGCTGAGGCAGGAGGCTTATCTGAGCCCAGGAGTTTGAGGTTCTGGTGGTGATCATGCCACTATACTTCAGCCTGGGCAACAGATTGAGCCCCTGACTCAAAAACAACAGCAACAACAACAACAACAACAAAACCCAATTTTTTGTCCCTGCTAATTAGGAAAAAATATATTGGTTTACTTCATGTGTTTTTATAGAATAGAATTTTAAAATCAGAAAATATTCTAAAGATGATCTCGCTCTCATCCAGACACCCCAAGTGGTTGCCCATGGGCACGGTTTGCCTTCTGCTCATTGTACTACGAGGCTGGCTCTGAGTCTGACTATGCCTAGAAGTTTTCAACAAGAGAACTGAGAAGTTCTCTTTTGAGTGTTACTCTGGGAGACATTAACAGTACCTTGTGATACTAACAGTAGTCAGAAAAGCTATAAAACTTAAAACTAACCACTGTTGGTTATCGAATTCTTCTAAGAGAAAAAGAAATGCCATTGAGAGAATTCTTGAGAGTCTTCTGAGCTCATCTGATATCCCTGGCAATCCTATAGAAGTCAGTTATTTTTAGTCCATGCTTTAAACCCTTCTGCCAGAGAGCTGTTCCTGGCCCCAGAGTTAGTATCCAGGCAGATAAAACTCTAAGAATGCTATTCTCTTCAAACCAAGAGGGATATTAAACTCTGCAGGGCAGATTCAAACCATTCAGCAGAAAGGCTTTAATATACAAACACTAACCAGTAGAAGTTCTGGATAAAATAATCCATTAGGGTTTTAAAAATCAGATGAGAAAGCTGGACCTTGGATACTGAATTAGTCTTCCTCTATCAAGGGGATGAAGCTGGAAGCTTCTCTGCTTTTTCCAGTTACAATTTATTTTGTCTGCTTTTTTCAGTTACAATTTATTTTGTCTGTTTTTATAGCAAAGAACACAAACCATTCAGTATCCTGCAGGGTGTGCTACAGGGGACTCAAGCTAATACAAAATATTACATCTGACTCTAAGACACTTAAATGATTATTTACTCATGAGAAAATTAAAAGCAATAAACAATGCAAGCAGTTGTCAAAACATGTACATACAAGGAACTTTGACTATTTTTGCTGAGACCCTAGGACAGATCAACGTGTGAGGTTGGCATCAGACTTGCAGAGATTGGCAAAAATAGACATGGCCGATGTAAATCGAGGAAGGCAGCCAAGGAGATTGGGATCAAGTTGCTGAAAGCGAGGTTTTGAACACTCAACATATCTTCCTGTTTTTGAGTGTCTCTGTTTCCTTCTACAGTCTGTGTCAAAGGCCAATGTGGAGATCAGTGGAGGTCACAACTCAGGGAGACCACAGGTTCTGTCTTCTGCCAATCTCACACCTCTTCTGGTAATGATTCAATCTTTGTGTATAGTTCACTTCATATGGTTTAGAAAGTTCTGACTTTTTTTTTTCACTCTTGTACCAGACCTGGGCGGAACTGGGAAAAGTTCATGAAAGCCCACCTGATATACAGTAATTAGCCAGTCAAAATGTTCAAGGTCATCTCTGAAACAACAGTGATATATGGAATTTAAATGTCCTTGGTTGTGTTGGGCAGAAGGATGATGTAAATGGGAACTTCCTGCCTCCATCTTGGCCACCGCATGAAGACAGCCAATCAGGGAATGAAACTGTTTCAACCACTGGGTCCAGCAGCACTCTAGGACTACCTGGTTGCATGCCAGTAGACTTGTTTTACTTTGTGTAAGCTAATCTGTGTTAGAGTCATGTCACTAAATCTAAAGGAGTTCTGTCTAACATGCAATCAGAACAGTTGTATTCATAATGGCTACATAACTTGATATTCACCTTTACCTTCTAAATTTTGTGTACTTTCTCTTCCTTAGCTAGCTTGTTATTAGTTTTGAGGATGGATTTCCACTTTGTTCCTATTGATGTGACCACTGACTCTATCCTATGTATGCCAAATGTGGTGGTTTTTGTTTGTTGGTTTGTTTTCTGAGTTGGGCTCTCACTCTGTCACCCAGGTTGGAGTGCAGTGGCACAATCATGGCTTACCACAACCTTGAGCACCTGGGTTCAGGCAATCTTTCTGCCTCAGCTTCCCGAGTAGCTGGGACTACAGATGCACACCACCATGCCTGGCTTATTTTTTAGTTTTTATAGAGAGAATCTCACTATGCTCCCTAGGCTGGTCTTGAAATCTGGGGCTCAAGCAACCTCCCACCTCTGTCTCTGAAAGTGCGGGGTTTATAGGCATGAACCACAGCACCTGGCCACGTTTTCTTTTCTTTTCTTTTTTTTTTTTTTAGTTGGAGTCTCACTCTGTCCCCCAGACTGGAGTGCAGTGGCTGCTCCCGGCCACCGCAGCCTCGACCTGCTGGGCTCCGGCGATCCTTCCGCCTCAGCCTTCCAAGTAGCCGGAATTACAGGCATGCGCCACCACGCCCGGCTGATTTTTTGATTTATTGTAGAGATGAGGTCTCGCTGCCCAGGCGGGTCTCGAACCCGCGGGCTCAGGCAATCCACTCACCTCAGCCTCCCAAAGGCGCGGGATTACAGGCTGAGCCACCGAGCCCGGCTACGTTTTCTTAATAAAAGGAAATGAACTAAGACTTTACGATGCTGATTAATTAACATAGTAGCATGGAGAAATCATTATGATCACTCCCACTTTTAGAAGTGGCCATCTATATGTTTCCTGACTCCATCCTATTCACATAACATTTATACTTCTTAGTGCCCTTGTAAGTGTATAATTAACAACAAGGAAAATGAAGGGAGCTTCTGACATCATTTTACAAAAACATAGTGAGTTACAGGAATGCTATGTAAGCAGGCCATGAGAATACAAGTTTATTTTTTATTTTAGAAGTGGTTGAGTATTTTCTCAATTTAGAAACATTAAATAAATGATGATAACCCAAACTTGTTAGAGATGTGATATAGTGCAGAGCAAAGCCACCCAATGTCAAAAATAACCTTTTGAAAGAACTAGATGTCATAAAACCAAATTAACCTAAGTCAATCGCTGAAGTTTGACAGATGAATTGCACGGCAACGATTTCTTCTGGTTTGTTCTACCATTGGTTTGCAACAAATCATTTGTCAATAATGATGTCCTTTGTCATATTATTCCTAGTAACTATCCCTAGTCCCTAATCAGGGTCATCCATGGGCAGAATTTATAGCTTACTTAATTTTGTGTAATATTTATGGGGTGTCTGCCTGAGGCCTTCAGGGCTTCATTAAGACTTTGCAATGATTAAAGACTTTAGAATGAGGGAGAGTTGCATAATAGTACTTTTTGCATGTTTCTTTTTGTCTTTGCCAAACTCAAGTCTACAAACACGAATGGTCACTTTGCACAAGGCATTGCATTAGGTGTGTCATACAAACCTGAACAAAAATAGTCTCTGCTCACAAGAAGTCTGCAATTTAATTGAGGGGACAGACATGCACTGTAATGCAAACTGATATCACATGCATCCCACACGTTGTCTAAGGAAAACCTTGGCCCAACGTTTCAGTATTGTGAGAGTTTCCATACAAATCTGGGTTCACAGCTTCTGTTGACTCCTGTTATAAGAAAATTTCAGTATCAATCAGAGAAATCCTGAATATTCAGGACTGAGAGTCTCTCATCGCAGAGTCTTACAGTTCCTAGAGTGAACATAACAGGCTTAATTGTGTCTCTATAATGCAATTATTTAATATTATGGGTCAAAAACATATCCCCAATTCAAGATTATGGGACAAAAACATATCAAGTCTCTTGCTGATGCTTTGGTTTACTTCAACTGGCTTTCACAATCTTAGACACACACCAAAAATATAAGTGTTGAAAATATCACCATGGAATTGCTAAGAGGGTATGTTTATATTATATAATTGTGGGCATTTTTTTTAACCACAATTAAATATACATCTCACCTTGGGCATAGGTAATTATACATGGCAAATTATATTAGTATTATTTTTAATTATGCATGGCAAATTATATTAGTACTTTTTAAATTAGTATTATATTTATGGCATACAACATGATGCTTTGATGTCTGTATACTGTGTGTAATGGCTTAATCAAGCTACTTAACATATGCATACATTATGACATCCAAAACATGAAACGGAGGGGGCTTGTGGGATAAAAACACAGAGTTACTTTATATTATCGAAGTTAAGTAATTATCAGCTTAAAATATCTTGTTGCAACTCTAAGATACTTTATGGAAACATCGTGGTGACCACAAAGCAAAAAATTATAGCAGATGTAGGTACCAGTGTTCAAGTACTTGTGCAGCCCCACCTGATACCCCCAACAAATAAATAATTGGCTAGGATTAAAATAACGTATTATTATTTTGTGCTGATGATGGTATTGCCCCAAATCAGAGAGCAGAAATACCTGTCAGTGCATAGTAGCAACCTTATTGTTTTTCTAAAAACCCAGTTTGATTTTGATTTTCATTTTACCTTGGCAACATTTGAGTTATTATTCATTTTGGGGGGAGGAGTGGGTGTCTTGCTATGTTGCCCATCTAGGTTTGGTTCAAACTCATTATCCTCTCGCCTCAGCCTAAGGAATATCTGGGACTGCAGTCACACACCACCACACCTGGTAACCACCTTATTTCCAAGTTCAATGAAACAACAACAGTAATTGAAAGTACTAAACTGTCATATCTTATTTAGGTCTCCATCATTTTGTCATCTTCCTGATCGCAAAGGAATTCATGCTACTCAACTCACTCTGCCAAGAACCTTTGACTTAATGAAACTCAAAATTTTTGCCAAACAACTGTGACTTAGAACGCCAATTTCTTCACAACATCTGAACATCAGTCTATTCTTTCTCTTACTTCTTTGGTACCTAACTCTTCTGCGACACTGCAATAGGCATTTGCAAATGACCAACTATTTTAAAATTAAGCTACAAGTTTAATTTCCTTTCAAATTAAGGAAATTAGTGAACCAATTAAAAGGTCCTTTCATTAGAGCTTCTCTCTATACCTACTAACCAGCCCCATGAAAAATGGACTATGGTTTGAAATAGGCAATATATGCAATGTTAGTCTGGCAACTCATTTTCTGGGATCTTTTGAAACTCAACATGATTAATGATTAATCAAATGTCCTGTCAAGTAGAAACTGCCACTGTAAATGAAGAATGCTTTTAAAATAAATAAGTTTCTCAGAGCCGATATGACCATCTTCTTGGTTTTGTCTTTGCCCCACAGTATCTGGGTTTTCTTTAAAATTTTCAGTGGCTTAAGGGTTTGATTTGAATGGAGAATAAAAATTGAAATCTAATGGAGAAAGTAGTCTGCATTTAGAAGGCCTTCTGTGCCATACTATTGAATAATGAATATGTTGGCATTTATATAAAAATGCCTTTGTAACAATATATAGAAAACAGCAACAGTAAATAAATGACTTTTTTTTTTCTATCTCTTCTTGCCTTCCTCCCTCCCTCCCCTCTTTCCTTCCCTCTCTCTCTTTCTTGTAAATAGGCCCTTTATGGAAGTGGAATTAAGTTCTACCTCTGGAACAGAGAGTGACTGTATGTAGTTTGAAATTCCTTTTGTAGGGAAGTTTTGTCCCTTGGTACGCATTTACTTATATCAGAATAAATGCGTGCATTTTTTATACTTTGGTATTTAAACCAATTCTAAATTATTTATTTTGTTGTCTAAATTGTTGCAGCTTTGTCCATTGGGAGCTCTTGCTGATTGGCTCCTGAGTTGTCTTTTCATAGTCCATATTTTTGTTTATTTGTTTTGTTTTGACCCTTTACTTACTTGTTCTTTTTTGAGTTGGAGTCTCACTCCGTCGCCCAAACTGGAGTGCAGTAGCACGCTCCGGCCACAGCAGCCTTGACCTGCTGGGCTCGGTGATCCTTCTGCCTCAGCCTTCAAAGCAGCCAGAACTATAGGCTCAAGCTACCACGCCCGGCTAATTTTTGATTTATTGTAGAGACAAGGTCTCATCAAGTTGACCGGGCGGATCTCGAACCCGCCTGGTCCTCCCAAATGACTGGGATTACTGGCTGATTCACTGAGCCTGCCCCGAGGCTTTACTTACTTTAAGGGACCACAAGATGCTCTAGTATCAAAGTGTACATTTTCTGTTCCACCCCTAGTATCAGCCACTTCTCCAAGGTGCTTTGGTTCCTTTTTTGGTGGAGAATGATTTTGAGAACCCAAAGACTGGATGCTGGTGAGTTCACTGAACTGGGCATCACTGCTTCTAGGCTGTCTCGGTGGACAGAGTTAGGCAAAAGAGGCATATGTGCTAACCTTTACATACACACATATCTATAATTATTTCTGCATCTATCATCTAGACATATAGAAATAAACATGAGCTCATATTGATGTTACACCAAATATTACACCAAAATATTCACTCCAACCTTCTCGGCTTGCTTTATTGTAGCTTCTTCCTCTGACAGAAGAAAACTCAATCCCATTATTATTATAGTTTTTTAACCGACAGGAACATCATGGATCTTTGCAACAGTTTACAACAATAAAACCTAAATTCATCCAAACTCAGCTAATCATTCCAGAGACTGATCCATGACAGAGATTATAACCATTGCGTTATCACTTCTCAAAATTAATATGTTTAGTTCCTTTAGTTGTATAGTTCCTTACAGAGTATAGCACCCACTTCTTTTATCAAACACACTGGAATAGTAATACTATCTGGTGCTCAGAACTGGGGCGAAAATACGAGTGTGCTAAAAACTTTGCTCACTATTTGATGTCTGTGGGCTTTAAAAAGTTACTTAACTTCTCTGGCACTCAATGTTGTCATCTGTGATATGGTCTTAGAATTAAATTTATCACAGTCGTTATGGTAATATTACATATAAAATTATCTAACATTAAATATTAGACACGTTTGATTTATGTTAAATAGTTAACACATGTTTGATTACAGATTTTGGAATGTTAACGTGTAGTTAAATACTATATTTTTTATTAGAGAAATTGTTATTAATTAAAATAAAAATTTTAATAATAAAAAAATTACAATTTAAAAATCTTTGATAAGCATCCTATTTATCTATTTCTTGCATAATATTTCTTGTATTTCGGTGTAGCAATAATCAATATTTATATTATCACAGAGGCAAGATCCTATAGGATTTGGGTCTCTTTCTTAATCATCAGAAATTCTTTATAGTTGACTACAGAGTTTTTTTATGACAAGGTCTTGCTTTGTTGCATAGGCTGTAGTGCAGTTTCAAAATCATGGTACGCTGCAGACTTGAACTCATGGCCTCAAGTGACCCTCCTGCCTCAGCCTCTTGAGTTAGCTGGGATTGCAGGCACATACCAGCACACCCAGCTAATTTAAAAAAAAATGCTTTGGGCCGGACTCGATGGCTCAGCCTGTCACCCAGCATTTTGGGAGGCCAAGGTGAGTGGATTGCCTGAGCCCGTGGGTTCGAGATCAGCCCAAGCAACTTTGCAAGGCCTTATCTCTAAAATAAATAAAAAATTAGCTGGGCATGGTAGCTTGCACCTGTAGTTCTGATAGCTTGGAAGGCTGAGGTGGAAGGATCACTGGAGCCCAGCAGGTCAATGCTGAGGTAGCTGTGAGTATGCCACTGCACTCCAGCCTGGGCGACAGAGTGAGACTCCAACTAAAAAAAAAAATTCTTTTGTAGAGACAGGGTCTCACTATGTTGCTCAGACTTATCTTGAACTTCTGGACCCAAGCAATCCTACCACCTCGCCCTCCCAAAGTTCTAGGATTGCAAATGTGAGCTACTGTGCCTGGCTACAGTTGGCCATAGACTTAATAAACGTTGTTCTCTGTGCAATATTTCCAAATTGTGTTTTTTTTACAATAGTTATTCATCTAAAATTAAATATTTTAAAATATAATTTAAAGACTTACAGGTAATGCTCAAGAATGGTACAAAGAATTGCTGGATATCCTTTACAGAATCTTCAAATATTGACATTTTACTACACTTCTTTTATTTTACTCGACCATTTTCAAGTAAGTTGCAAAAACAATGTTTCTTTATGCCTAAATACTTCAGTAAATATTTCCTGATAATAGGCAATATAGCATATTTTTTCCTGTTCTTTTTTTTATGGAATAGAATATTAAGTTTAGAGGCATAAAAACTGTCTACTTCAGCTACTAAAATGGCTGTGACTATAATCTGGGGAAAATGACATCATCTCTCATTGGTAGAATAAAGTAGATAAAGATGACCACCAAGTCTTCTTTCAGGATTTAGACAGTAGTAGTTATGATGTTGACACTGATAATAATTGTAATTTTTTAAAAGTGATGTTATAAGATGTTAACACTAATGTCTTGATCAACTGCCAAACATTTATTTAGTCACTGAGATCACAGAAAGATCCATATAAATTATTATTAGGACAAAATAGTACTAGCTAATACCTGCAATTAATAGTGAATCAATAATCTTTTTATAAAGGACAGCTTGTTATTATTGATAATATTGTAATAACGATAATGTTTGCCATATACACAAATTAAATACTGAGTGTTTCTTTCATTTGAATCGCCACAGTTCAACTAATATTTTTCTGTACCATCATATTTTAAACTGACTTCAATTCCTCCTTTCGAATTTTTTTGGGTTTTCCTTTTTGCTTGACATAATAAAAATCTTATGTAACTTTTGCTGGTACAGTGGTACATTTTTTTTCCCCTAGTAAGATGCTAAAATACAAATACTGATTGTACAGGCAGCTTAAGACTTTTTTTTTCTAGAAGGCATTAGCATTCTTAAACAGGGTACATATTAATCATGGCTTATACTTTTTATATCAAATAGAGAGCAGTCTGTCATTTATAAAGAACCAATTCAACACACATCTCAGACCTGACACTTGAGGAAGATTACTCTGCTCATTGGTTAAGAGTCATTAGTGGCAGGAGGCTTGCATTCTTGGCCCTACCACTAACATTTAGAATTTGGGGACAAGGGCAATGCTGTTCATCTTTTAAGAAATTTGTCGGATTTCAAAGGATGGAACATTTGCTCTCTTCTTATAGAGAGAATCTAGGTATAAAAATGTCACTTCCTAATCATAACTTACATTTATAGAGTTTCTTTTCTTTTTAATGCCTAAATCTCATCTTCTTGGATTATAAGACCCTTTGGATTCAGTATGTAACTTCAGGCCTTGGGGCTGTCATTACAAGGCTCACCATTTCGCTTAGGTACTGAGATATCATAGTATTTTTGATATGTGACCCATTAGATAAAATTGAAAAATTTCTTAGCAAAGATGGAGCAAGAATTTAAAATATTTTTAAAGCATACATAGGCAATATTAAAAGTTTATGGAAATGTTCAGATTTCTATGCTTCTGAAAGTTTTTATCAAACAATAATGTATTACTTTGGGTTCTCCAAGGAGCAGATGTCATGATGGGGTTAGACGTGGAAAAAATTTATTAGGCAAAATTTATATGAAGAATACATGGAGAAGGATCAGAAAACAAGCAGGAAAAGTCTTTGGATTATGATGCATGTCAGACAACTGTAGAGGAAGAGGGATAACAGAATGCGTAGGAAGAATATCAGCCCAAGTTATGAGGAAGTTTCACAGATGAAAGTGCCGTTTCCAAACAAAGGTCGCCCATTGGAGGGTCCTCGTGTTAGACAGATGTGGGCAACACTTGTGCCATGCCATGGTCATTCATAGCCTGGTAGTAACTCAGAGGAGTCATGACATCTGCAGAGACTGGGTGTGGATTCAAAGGTCAACAGCTGGAGCTGGTCAGTGATGCTTTCCACATCAGGCTCTCTTGAACGATATTCAGGTGGTGAACCTCTGCTCATCATTTGGAAGGAGAATCAATAAAGAACAGCTAATATTGTTAGGAAGCATTGATCAGAAAGAAAATGTTGGATTTTGGGGAAAAATTTGATTAGAATCATTCAGTTGTTTCATAACCTATTAAGTCAGCATATTTAAAGAAAGTTATAGCGCAGTTTAACCGGATGGACTTGAGGCTGTACCGGTGAACTGGGCATGACCTCGCTCTTCATGGGAATGGTCTTATTATGAGAAATGTTGTATGCAAGTAATGCAGATTTAGCTAGGATGGAGAAAAATGCACATACTTATCTGCTCAATTTAAAGAGGAGATTGACCTGGAGTTTACAATATACACTTTAACCTAAAAATACCACCTATAAATTTCATATCGCATTAAGTATAATATAAGAACCTCATGACAATACAGATGGTCCTCAACTTTCAATGGTTTGATTTATGATTTTCTGACTTTCGGATGGTGTAAAAAGAATACACATTCTGTATACTCTTTAACTTTAGCATAATGAAGTTATTCTTATCCAGATGCAATTCACAATGTAACTTACGGAAAGAAGTAACACCATGGTAAGTCAAGGGGTCCCTGTATATCCCAATTCCCCCTTTTACAGCTTATACCAATGTTAAATACATTTTACTCTTGCCTATGCTATAATCACACAATACATTGTTAATATTATTATTTTATTTCATTAAAATGTTATTTTTCTATTCTTCTCTAAATAATATTTTATTTTCAAGCTGTGGGGTACAAGTGAGAATTAACCCCATAAGTAGGCTACGTGCCAGTGAACTTTGTGCTTCTAACTGACCCTTACTTCCCCTGGTAGTGGACCAGATATACTTTGTGTTGTCACACGTCACCCTCCTCCCACCCTCCCTCCCCTAGCCATTACCAGAGACTGTCGATCCCTCATTTGTGCCAATATGACTATTGTTCAGGTCCCATGTATGTGAGAACATGCGATATTTAGTTTTTTGTTTCCATGATATATCACTTAGTATGACGGTCTACATCAAAAATGTATAAAGAACTTATGGTGCATGTACTCAATGGAGTATTAAGCAGCCATAAAGGAGTGTAAAAAAATCACAGACTTTGCAGCAAATTGGATGATTGGAGATTGTCACATTTATCTTTCAGAATAATTATAACATGATACAATATTTTGTTTTCCTTCATTTGTTCCATTTCAAACACTCTTTACTTCTTTGTGTGGATCCAAGGTTCTGACAACGTATATCATTTTCTTTCTGCCTGAAGAGCTTCCTTTAACATTCTTGGTAGAGGAGGCATGTTGGCAATGAATCCACTCCATTTTTTTTTTTGTCTGCCTAGGAAACTTTTCATTTGTCTTCATTTTGGGAGAACATTAATACTGACTAGAGATCTAGGTTGACAGTTCAGTTCTTTCAACTCTCTAATTATGTCACATCATTGTCTTTTGGCTTGCATGGTTTCTGATGAGAAGCATGTCATAATCCTTATCCTTGTTTCTCTGTAAGTAAAGTGTTGTTTCCTCTGGTTACCTTCAAGATTTTTTCTTTGATTTTGGTTCAGGTAAATATGATATGCTTAGGCGTGTGCATGTGTCTGTGTGTGTGTGTGTGTGTGTGTGTGTGTGTGTGTGTGTGTGTGTGTGTTGTGTGTGTTGCTGTTGTTTATGATGTTTGGTCTGAGCTTCTCAAACATGCTTGGTGTCTGTTAGTAATTTTAGAAAATTCTAAAATTCTCAATTTCTGCTTCTTGGAATATTTCTTCTATCCTGTTCTGTCTTCTATTTCCTTGTTGTAGTCCTTTGATATGTTCCACAGGTCTTGGATGCTGTGTTCTTTTCATCAATATCTCTTGCATTTCGAGCAACTTATATTGGCCTATATTTAAGTTTATTTATTATTTCCTTAACTTTCAAGCCTGCTGATAAGACTTGGACAGTTTCTGTTACTGTGTGTTTCTTGTTTGTTTGTTTCTAATGTTTTCATTTAACTGCTTCTTACAGTATCCTACTCTGCTGGAATTATCTTTTGACTTTGCATATTATCGACTTATTCTATTAGAACCTTTAGCATGTTAATTATTATTGTTTTATATTCCCTGCCTGATAATTTCAACATCTGTGTCATAATTGATTTTTGTTAGAATGATTACTTTGACTCTTCAAGATTGTATTTTTCTTGCTTCTCGGGATGCCTCATAATTTTGTGTTGAAGAATAGATATATTGTAAATGACATAAGATATGGAGACAGATATTTTATTCCTTCTGCTCTGCATTTAGTGTGGCATTTATTTTAATTTTGTCAGGATTTGGGCTGGATTTGAAACTCGTTGTTGCTTTATTACCATAGTTGGAATTTGTTACTGTTATGGGCACCAGAACCTTGCAATTCCTCTAGTCATATATAACTTTGTGTCTTTAATTTGTGTTAGCATAGTAGATGGAGAAAGAGAGTGAGTGGATTCATTGTATTATTCTCGCTAGAATTCACACTCTGGGATGTTCTGAGAACCTGGCTCGTTGGTATGTGGTCTTCTCAAGATTTTCTGTCTCTCCTAGGGTTGTAAAACTTTTTACCCCATCTTTTTCTCCTCCACCAGCTGCGGTGTCCCACAACTATGCATCTGTCACTCCTCTTCTGCAGACCAGCCTTTTTATACTTAGGAGAGATGTGATCAAATGAGTCTATGCTTAGTGTCAGGGGTGACCTCTTCCTCTAGTTTCTCCCCAATCTTCCCTGATCTCTCTGGGTAGGTATCCTGAAGGAAAGGCCTGTAGAAACATGAGGCCCTCTATGTCAGTGCTCCCCAGAAGTTTCACACTCTGATGCTGGTCCTTATTCAGCCCTTAGCAGTTTGCTAAAAGTTACTATTTTAAATTTTCTTTCAGATTATATCTCATCCAGTGATGTCTGCCCCTAAGCAAATGCTTGGGTCTTATTTCTTTCGGCAAGTTTCTGTCTTCGCTCTGAAATTCAGGAGCATTGACTGTCCTGTCTTCAATTCTCTGACAAGTTCAAGAAAACTCATTAATTTTCAGTTTGCCTTGTCTTTTTTTTTTCTTGTAGAATGTGAGCGGAATTCTTTTTAGCTCTCTATGTCTCTGAGATATGTTTCAGTTATAGATGATAACTGACAGTTATGGATGATAACATGGCTGGGTTTATTTTTAAATGCTTTATTGTCCTTTTGATTAAATAGGCAAGCAGATGATGCCATGGTCCTATCTTAATTAAAAGCCCATATTTCCTCTCACAACCTTCTTGATTTTTCATTCCCAAATTGAATTCTAAATACAGAAATATAATATAATTTTCAAGATATCTTTTAAATGTAAAACTAACTTTGCATTTTCCTGGAAGGGTCTTAACCATTAAGATTTGTTAGTTCATCTTACAAAAGGAGAGGTTCCGGGAATAATCTCATTTATTTGATTAATCTTATAGGTCATATATTCCCAATTGCTGATGCACATCAGACTTATCTAAAAAGTTTTATAAAAATACAGAGGTTAGACCCCACTATAGAACTACCAAATCTCTTCATATGATGTTCTTACAATATTTTGTATATTGTATAAAGTGTCAAGAGTATAACATGTTTGGCAACATTTTCTTCCCAATAAAAAAAATGTTTATCTACTGGGCACAGTGGCTCAAGTCTGTAATTCCAGCATTTTGGAAGGCGGAGGCAAGAAGATTGCTTGAGTCCAGGGGTTCGAGACCAGCCTGGGCAACGTGGTTGAGACCTCATCTCTACAATAAATCAAAAAATTAGCCGGATGTGGTGGTGTGCTCCTGTAGTTCCAGCTACTTGGAAGACTGAGGCGGAAGGATCGCCTGAGCCCAACGGGTTGAGACTGTGGTGATTGTGAGTGTGCCGCTGCACTCCAGCCTGGGCAACAGAGTGAGACTCCAACTCAATAATAAAACAAAAAGTTTATAAATCAGATATAAAATTCACTGCCTTTTTTTGAAATTAGTCTTAATAATTTTGCTTAGAGACATAGCAGGCTTATTATTTTTATCTGTCACATTTGTTTAGAAAAAAAAAAGTTCTTTCTATTTTGAAACCAAAGTTTGATTCCCTTCCTATAATCCCCACTACTAGCTGACTCCTTCTACTTTTTGCATATTTGAAAGAATTGACTTTATTTTTCTTGTATTCTTTTTCTGCCTTTGCCCATCACCTGGCACCTACCCGGCAGGTCTACAAAAACATGCATCATGCACATTTGTTGGGAGACTTTCAAATGTACTTATTCATTTTACGCTTTTCAAACTTCCTCATTGAATTTCAATTCTCTTTAAAGTTTAAAAGTCATTGTCAACTCTTTATTTCTCCAAACCACATAGATTACCTTGTTAGCGTTGGTTACAATAATTCTTACATGTATTTCTCTCATATCCACCCATAACACACACAAACACAAACCCACAGACACACACAGATATGCATATTTTCCTAGTGGATTTAAGTGCTGTTGTAATTGTAATTATAAACACTTGAAAATATTGACTTTGTAGTACAGTGTTATTAACTGTCTTTTCAACTAATAGGTATTAAGAATACAGCTTCCATCACTGACGTCTACAACCATTTTTCATAATAACTAAAGTCCTTATACTAAAAATATGGAAGCTGACTAATCTAAAAGAGTTATTTTGAGTTTCTTTGGGTATACTATTCAGATCTGCTCTATGATGGTACAGTTTCTTCACATCCTTGCTAACACTTACTGTTCCATCTCTTTCATTATAGCCAGCCTTGTAGGTACGGAGTGCTGTTTCCTTGAGGTTTTGGTTGCATTTAACTAATGATGTTGAGCATCTTTTCATGTGCCCATTGACCGTTTGTATATATTTTTCAAAGAATTGCTTTAGTCTTAAACTAGCAATAAATGGAAATAGGCAAGTTGCTGTTGACCTCAAAATTATCACTGTGTGAAATATGTAACAGGAGTTTTTGGAGACTATTTAAGAAACATAAATAATTAAATCTTCCAAATTATTACAGAGTATAAGGATTATTTTGTTGAAAATTGTATTGCAATAGTGTAAAGAATGATAACATGCAAATGAGATCTGCTTATAATTCTACTTAAAAACCAAACAAAAATCAAATGCATAATGCATGTACTAATAATATAGAAGGTCTGACCTTAAATGAAACTCCTCTGAGAAATTTGACCCAGATGAAATATATTGCAAATGATTTATAGCTTGATCTTAACATCATTAGGAGATTTTTATACTTCGGAAGCAGATTGTACAGTAAGAGTACCTAATAACTGCAGTTCAAGTTCACCAGGTGTGATTCTGTAATCAACATAGATTTTTTTCTTTGTGTTTTAGTCAAGGAATACCATTTAAAAGTTCACACCCACAAAATGTTAAGTTTGAAAGGTTTGAATACAAAGAAAGTTTTCATTTGAACAGAAATATCAAAGAGAATTCACTGTCCATAGGCAAATGAGCTTGTCTCAATCCTGCAAGAAATTCTCAAATGAGTTATGAATAAAAGCGGTGTTTGTAAGTACTTAGGGAAGGAAGCAGTTGGTCCAGGGACCAGCATGGGTCCAGAGAAGAGTTAGCTTTCAGGCAGTCAGCCTTTTCTTCCTATCCTATCTCAGCCACCCATTCACATCATTATGCTAATCCTTTCTATATTATCTTGCACATGCTTTTGTTACTTATGAATCCTGTGATCCCAGACTAAGAGCTCGTTCTTATTTGCTTTCAAATCCTGAATGCCTAGAACAAGTAAGACACTTCCATCTTGAGTTAGTTTAAAGCAAAATAGAATTACTATAAACACAGCATATATAAACCACATAGAACATTTGACAAAGTTGCTCACTAGATTCCTGTGGAGTAATGAGACAGCATCCTCTTTAGAATGTGCATGTGTGCATGTGCACATGAACACACACACACACACACACACACACATACACACACACACACACACCCTCACACAATATTAAACCCTGAAGAAAGTCCCTCCACCTTCCGGAGCTTTCAGGATTAAGACAGATGACCTTCCTGCAAATTCTGTAGATCAGAGCTGTGTCTGTTCCCTTCATCCTCCCTGGTCCCTGTAGAACATCTGCATTTGGAAGACTTTGCTAGTCTTCCCCAATGTTCAGTTTTCACTCAGTCACTGTGAACTACTTCACAGGAATGCCCTCACCACAGAGCCCGCTCTGCTTTTTTCAAAAAAAAAATTGTTTTATTTGATTTTAAAGGTATGGGGTACAATTCGGGATTAGATATAAAAATGGTCATTGTAGAAGTAAAGTTCGGGGCTCACTTTGGTCCCCACTTTGCCTGGTCTGAGTTCGGGTGCCCTTATTGATGAAGTGTGTCCCCTCACTCCCTCCCCTGGTTATTTCCCACTACTGTCAATCCCTTTTTTATAGTATGATGATAATTGTTCAGGGTCCGCTTATGGATGAGAACATGTGGTACTCAGTTCTTTGTTTCTGTGATAGACCACTGAGTATTATTGGCTCTAAGTCCATCCAAGTTGCTGCAAAGTTCATAATTCTGTCCTTCTTTGTAGCTGCGTAATATTCCATTGTGTATATGTCCCACATTTTTTTTATCCAGTTCACTTTTGATGGGCAGCTTGGGGAGTTCCGTGTTTTAGAACAATGTGAGAGAAGTGCATTGATGGGACAAAGAAGGGGTGATGGAGAGAGGCCCAAGAGCTGCTGTAGTCTTCATGGAAAGGACGCTTCATAGGAGGGAGGAGGAAGGAAGGGGAGGCAGTTCCGTGAAAGGAGAAAGGACAAAGAAAAGCAGAAAAGATCTAAAAATCTGCTTAAATAAACCATTTCCTTGTCCTTTTTCTTTCCACAGAGGTCCCTTCCCTTTCTTCCTCTTAATTGCCACCCTTCTGTGAATACTGCCCCATCTCTCAGCCCCTCCCCATCATCCCTTCTTTGTCCCGACACTGCACTTCTCTCATATTGTTCTATAAATCTTGATTTTCTTGTCTCTTTTCCCCACTAGATACAATTATCTTTGAAAGCAGAGGCTGTGTTTTATCTGACTCCGTGTCACCAGCACTTATTTTAGTTTCTAGCAGCAATATTTGTAGAATTAATGAATTATTTATGAGCGAATCAAAGCAAGTAAGAAGTAAATTTGACTTAGAAATCTCTTGCTCCTGTGTCTGGGAGGATAATAAGATTAAGATAGGATAAGTGGGTGTAGAAACAGGCTTTGGGAAAGAAAAAGTGAATTCAGTTCAGACTATGTGGAACATAAGAAACCGGCGGTGGTGAGGTCAGGCTGGGCGTGGGGACATCTAAATAGATAACTAATGACACTCAACAAATATTTATTTGGAACCTACTAATTGTCAGACACGACACTATGTGTTAGAATGGGGGTCACCTTGCCCAGGAAGTTATATCCTTCTGTCCTCCCTCAGGCAACCAGTTGATCATAACTCAATGAGGGAGGGATATTGAATGCCAGACAGCCTGTGGAATGACCCCAGGGAGCAAGCCAGGTGCCAAAGATTCCCTGGGATTGGACAAAGGCCAGTCTACAGGTCAGAACTTACTCTTACGAAAGATGTCCATTCTAACCAAGGCAGTTAGATCCAGACCTAAACTATTTCCCTTGGCCTGGATCTAAGACAGTAGCCATCAGCATAGTCCTCAGGTGGTAAATGAGTTCCGAGTGAATGCATGATGTTTTAACTAGAGAGTCTGTGCTCAGCTGAACTGCTCTTTCTATTTTTTAATTTATTTTTTTAAAATGTTAGAGTTATGGGGTACACATGAGAACTTGCTGTGTAACTAAATTGTGTGCAGGTCAGGTTTCGGCTGCTAGTAAGCCCTTGGTTCTTCTGGTACTGGACATGGTACCCAGTGGGTGGATGTGTGCCCCTCCCGACCCCTATATACCCCACCCCCCACCGTGAGCAGTATCAGTTGTTCTTGTCTTTGTACTCAGATGTCCAGTGTTTAGGGCCCACTTATGAGTGAGAACACACGCTATTCAGTTTTTTTCTTTTTGCGATAGTTCATATAGAACAGTGGTCTCCAGCTGCACCTATGTTGCTTAAAAGGACATGATTTTGTTTTTCTTTATGGGTGCATAGTGTTTCATTTTGTATATGCACCACATTTTCTTTAACTAGTTCACTTTCAATAGGTATCTGAGTTGGTTCTATGGTTTTATTATTGTGAATAGAGCTGCAATGAACATATGTGTGCAGGTGTATATTTGGTACAGTGCCTTATGTGCCTCTGAGTATATTCCCAGAAGTGGGATTGTTGCATTGTATGGTAGCTCAATTTTTAGTTATTTGAGAAAATGCCTATACACCCACAAAAAGCAGACTGAGAGCCAAATAAAAACACAATCCCCTGCGCAATGACAGCACACACACACACACACACACATACACACACACAGCCTCAGCATTCACTTAACTTTACAATGAGAACTACAAAATACTGTTCAAAGAAAGCAAGGATGACGTAAACAAATGGAAGAACATTCCACGCTCATGGATTGGAAGAATCAATATCATCAAGATGTCCATTCTAACCAAGGCAGTCTACAAATTCAATGCAATTCCTACCAAATTACTGACATCATTTTTCACAAGCAGAAGACAATGCAGAAATTTATACGGAAGAAAAAAAGAGTCTGAACAGATGAACTCTTTTTGCTCATGTCCGGTTGTGTGCTTCTGTCTTGTCTTTCCCTGTTGGTCCCCATATCTCCTTAGATTTTAGGGCCAGTTGGTTGTCTTGTGACCTTAGATTTCTAATATGTTAAAATTAAATTTAAATTTTAAAAACTTTAGCAGTGAGAGCGAGCTTCTTTCAGTTCTTCTCTGTCATCCTGAGCACAACTGGAAATGCTCTTGGTGTTTAAAAATTTGCATATTTGTATTCATCAGAGTATGTACACAAAACTATTTTAAGAAGCCACTGTAAAAAAGTTTGCAAGAAGAAAACAAAAATGCCTATTTTTTAGCAGTTTATATTCTAATGAAACACATTCACATACACCATAAAATACATTTATAATAAAACTCACAATTGTGTTCAGAATAAGCTGAGCATTTAGATATATTCTGTTCAATGCTAAAAGAATGGAGAGTTTTGAGTTTTTTTCTATATTTCAAATGTAGTTTAGGATTAGGATATTTCATTATACATGATATGCTTTTATATTTTCACATTGCTTATGATTATTGGTTCATAAATTTAAATGTGATTATCATTATTTTGTTGTTGTTGCTGTTGTTCTTTGAGTTAGGGTATTCTTCTGTTGCCCAGACTGGAGTGCAGTGGTGCAATCACAGCTCATCATGGTCACCAACTCCTGGCTGAAGGAATCAACCCTGAGGGGCTGAGACTACAGGAATATGCCTCCACAACTGACTACATTTTTTGTTTGTTTGTTTGTTTTGAGTTAGAGTCTCACTCTGTTGCCCAGGCTGGAGTGCAGTGGCATGCTTATGGCCTCCACAGCCTCGGCCTGCTGGGCTCAGGCGATCCTTCCACATAAACCTTCCAAGTAATTGGAACTACAGGCACACGCCACTATGGGCTTATTTTTTGACTTATTGTAGAGACGAGGTCTCACCAAGTTGCCCAGGCTGGTCTCGAACCCCTCAGCTCTGGCAATCCTCTTGCCTCCTCCTCCCAAAGTGCTAGAATTACAGGCTTGAGCCACTGGGCCCGGTCAATTTTTAAATTTTTTGAGGAGATGAGGTCTCTCTATGTTGCCCAGGCTGGTCTAAATGTGATTATTAAAAGCAGTCTTTTATCTAAAAAAAAAAAGAATTATAATTTGTTTATTGGAGCACAGGAAGTGAATTAGGAAACTCATTGCTTTCTCTTCTAATGATCTCCACTCCTTTGACACCAGTCTTATCTTCCATTTACTAAAACACTGAATTTCCCACTCTGATTTATATATCTTTTTTTTATATATGACATAGACTATCTTTCTCTCTTAGAAGAGACTTATCTTTACTTATCACAGAATACATTTAAGAATCACCTCAAAGACAATATTTACCATATTCTCTTCAACACTCATTCATCACATGACAAAGAAGGACTGCCTCTTACAGATACCTTTATTCACCTACTCTTTTGTTGGATTTATGAGCCCATTAAATGGAAAGGAAATGCCTCAATTTTAATATGTAATATTTTTAGCATTTAAGTTTCTAGAAAAACATTAAATAATATTTTTGAATCTTGAAATTTGTGTATGATCTCAAAATAAAACCTTTAATGTAGCTTTGATAGTGTAAAAAGTTTGCTAGTTTCAGATATAAACCCTTAGGGTTGGTTTTTGTGTTTCTTGTACTCTTGAACAAAGAACTAACTCTATACAGATCCATTGCATCATCTATAAAATGTGTGTATTAGTATCTACATCAAAGGATTGGTGTAGGAATAAAATACATCAAAAGGGGTCAAGCATTGAGGATGCATTCAACAATATCTGTCTTGGTTTCTTGGTACACATTCTATCGTTCTATTACTGCCTCTGAAGATAATTTTAATTGCTTGACAATACTACCAGTATTAGTGATATATAGACACCATTAATTACTAAATATCAAGGATTTTTATCACCATTAATTTACATATTTAGTGGTAATGCTTTCACTTATGCTTTTGAATGGTATAAATACTTATAAATGAATAGAAGGATCTATAGAAATAGTATAGAAGAAACTATAACCACGGGTTTGAGGATTACATCTTTTAAAAAGAATTATGGAGATACTCCACTGAAAATGTTTACAAATATAGCAAACTGATAGATAAATATTCTTTCCTTCTGTCTCTCTCTTTGTCCTTCCCTTCTTTCTCTCTTTCTTTGCTGTATTGGTTTCATTGAGTAGACATTAGTAGATGCGTTCACTACTAGAAAGATCAGTAATTTTTAACTCTATTTTTTAAAAGCAAAGACTTAGATGGTTTATTTTAACTCTGCATTTATTTTATTTATTTATTTATTTATTTAGAGTTGGAGTCTCACTCTGTCGCCCAGACTGGAGTGCAGTGGCCGCAGCCTCGCCTGCTGGGCTCCGGCGATCCTTCCACCTCAGCCTTCCAAGTAGCTGGAATTACAGGCATGCGCTACCACGCCCGGCTGATTTTTTGATTTATTGTAGAGATGAGGTCTCGCTGCCCAGGCGGGTCTCGAACCCGCGGGCTCAGGCAATCCACTCACCTAGCCTCCCAAAGGCACGGGATTACAGGCTGAGCCACCGAGCCCGGCTAACTCTGCATTTATTTAGCACATTTACAAAAATAAGTTCACATGGAAACATTAGGAATAAAATTCACATGTGTACAGGAAGAGAAGGAAGATTTTTTTTTTTTTAACAAATTGCTTTCTCTCCTTAAAGGTTTTGGTAATTAGATTGTCTTCTCTTTTTACCTAGTTTCATTTCTGAATAGTTTTAAGTTTATGAAGTAGTGATGTTTTCTGGTAATGGTAATATGACTAGAATATATTCTTATTTTTAACTAATACATTTGTGGTTTTTTTGTTGTTTTGCTTTGGTTTTTTTTTTTTTTTTTTTTTTGAGTTGGAGTCTCACTCAGTCGCCCAGACTGGAGTGCAGTGGCTGCTCCCGGCCACCACAGCCTTGACCTGCTGGGCTCTGGCGATCCTTCTGCCTCAGTCTTCCGAGTAGCCAGAATTACAAGCATGCGTTACCACGCCCGCTAAGTTTTTGATTTATTGTAGAGATGATGTCTTGCAAGTTGCCCAGGCAGGTCTCGAACCTGCGGGCTCAGGCAATCCACTCATCTCAGCCTCCCAAAGGTGTGGGATTACAGGCTGAGCCACCGAGCCCAGCTAACTAATACATTTGTAAATGACAGTTTGTTTTGCTTTTATGTATAATTTTATTATTATTTTACTATAATTTTGATATGACACAAAATGGAAAAATCACTCACTTATAACCTGATCATCCTTACATAAACTATATTACCATGTTTTTGTGTTTTTTTTTTGAGTTGGAGTCTCACTCTGTCACCCAGACTGGAGTGCAGTGGCTGCTCCCGGCCACCGCAGCCTCGACCTGCTGGGCTCCGGCGATCCTTCCGCCTCAGCCTTCCGAAGAGCCGGAATTACAGGCACGTGCTACCATGCCTGGCTGATTTTTTGATTTATTGTAGAGGTGAGGTCTCGCTGCCCGGGCGGGTCTCGAACCTGCGGACTCAGGCAATCCACTCACCTCAGCCTCCCAAAGGCGCGGGATTACAGGCTGAGCCACCGAGCCCGGCTACCATGTTTTTAATTATAAGAGTGAGTATACTCTTTTTACCCCTTTGGTCTTAGGTAGATATTTTGTCTTTTGCGATATCATGATTATATTTTTTTAAACGTCTTCTCTTCTTAACTATCATTTTAAAGATCATCATAACATTCCACTAAATAGGGATAATTTTCTTTAATATTTCATATTACTGAACAATCATCTTGTTCCTAGCTTTTAATTATGTTTAAAAATGTTGTAAAATCATCTTTCCGTATGTGTACATTTTCTGAATTTAATAATGCTTCTTTTGAGTTAATGATAGGATGTGAAGTTAACAATTATAGGATATAAAGTCAACAATATGAAGACTGTGGTGTCTCTTAGGGTGTGAAGTCTTAGAATTTTAAATTATTTACATGATTTTATAATACTGTTTAGCAAAGTTTGAGACAACCAGAATCATCACAGCTCTGGAACAATTAGGCATTTAAATTTGTTTAAATACCTTGCCAATATATCAAAAGTTTAATTCAATTCAGTTGTAATTTACATCTTTATTTTTATTTTTATTTTTTATTTTTTATTTTTTTTGAGTTGGAGTCTCACTGTCACCCAGACTGGAGTGCAGTGGCCGCTCCCGGTCACCGCAGCCTCGAACCGCTGGGCTCCAGCGATCCTTCCGCCTCAGCCATCCAAGTAGCTGGAATTACAGGCAGGCGCTACCACGCCCGGCTGATTTTTTGATTTATTGTAGAGATGAGGTCTCGCTGCCCAGGCGGGTCTCGAACCCGCGGGCTCAGGCAATCCACTCACCTCAGCCTCCCAAAGGCACGGGATTACAGGCTGAGCCACCAAGCCCGGCTAACTCTGCATTTATTTAGCACATTTACAAAAATAAGTTCACACGGAAACATTAGGAATAAAATTCACAAGTGTACAGGAAGAGAAGGAAGATTTTTTTTTTTTAACAAATTGCTTTCTCTCCTTAAAGGTTTTGGTAATTAGATTGTCTTCTCTTTTTACCTAGTTTCATTTCTGAATAGTTTTAAGTTTATGAAGTAGTGATGTTTTCTGGTAATGGTAATATGACTAGAATATATTCTTATTTTTAACTAATACATTTGTGGTTTTTTTGTTGTTTTGCTCTGTTTTTTGTTTTTTTTTTTGAGTTGGAGTCTCACTCAGTCGCCCAGAATGGAGTACAGTGGCTGCTCCCGGCCACCACAGCCTTGACCTGCTGGGCTCTGGCGATCCTTCCGCCTCAGTCTTCCGAGTAGCCAGAATTACAGGCATGCGTTACCACGCCCGGCTAATTTTTTTATTTATTGTAGAGATGATGTCTTGCAAGTTGCCCAGGCAGGTCTCGAACCTGCGGGCTCAGGCAATCCACTCACCTCAGCCTCCCAAAGGTGTGGGATTACAGGCTGAGCCACCGAGCCCAGCTAACTAATACATTTGTAAATGACAGTTTTGTTTTGCTTTTATGTATAATTTTATTATTATTTTACTATAATTTTGATATGACACAAAATGGAAAAATCACTCACTTATAACCTGATCATCCTTACATAAACTATATTACCATGTTTTTAATTATAAGAGTGAGTATACTCTTTTTACCCCTTTGGTCTTAGGTAGATATTTTGTCTTTTGCGATATCATGATTATATTTTTTTAAACATCTTCTCTTCTTAACTATCATTTTAAAGATCATCATAACATTCCACTAAATAGGGATAATTTTCTTTAATATTTCATATTACTGAACAATCATCTTGTTCCTAGCTTTTAACTATGTTTAAAAATGTTGTAAAATCATCTTTCCGTATGTGTACATTTTCTGAATTTAATAATGCTTCTTTTGAGTTAATGGTAGGATGTGAAGTTAACAATTATAGGATATAAAGTCAACAATATGAAGACTGTGGTGTCTCTTAAGGTGTGAAGTCTTAGAACTTTAAATTATTTACATGATTTTATAATATTGTTTAGCAAAGTTTGAGACAACCAGAATCACCACAGCTCTGGAACAATTAGGCATTTAAATTTGTTTAAATGCCTTGCCAATATATCAAAAGTTTAATTCAATTCAGTTGTAATTTACATCTTTATTTTTATTTTTATTTTTTATTTTTTTTGAGTTGGAGTCTCACTGTCACCCAGACTGGAGTGCAATGGCCGCTCCCGGTCACCACAGCCTCGACCCGCTGGGCTCCAGCGATCCTTCCGCCTCAGCCGTCCAAGTAGCTGGAATTACAGGCATGCACTCCCACGCCCGGCTGATTTTTTGATTTATTGTAGAGATGAGGTCTCGCTGCCCAGGCGGGTCTCGAACCCATGGGCTCAGGAAATCCACTCACCTCAGCCTCCCAAAGGTGCGGGATTATAGGCTGAGCCACCGAGCCCGGCTACATCTTTATTTTTAATGAGGTTATATTTGCATCATTTGTTTACTTGTCATTTTTTTCTTCTGTGTAAGTTGTATCATCATAAATTCCAAATTAATCTTTTAAAATTACATTAGCATTTCTTATCAATTAAAAACAT
This sequence comes from Cephalopachus bancanus, assembly GCA_027257055.1. Taxonomy (NCBI): domain Eukaryota; kingdom Metazoa; phylum Chordata; class Mammalia; order Primates; family Tarsiidae; genus Cephalopachus; species Cephalopachus bancanus. Next base: position 11,833,538 of record JAPVLO010000001.1, on the reverse strand, counting down.
TTTCCTATGCATTTAACTTTCTTTTATATTTGTGACATATGTATTTTCCTCAAAGTGTTTCCCTTTTTATTAAGATTAGATATATCTGTTTCATATATTAACATTTTCTTTATTATTACTATTATTATTATTTTATCACAAAGATGTGGGGTACAATTCAGGGTTAGGTATACAAACGTTGAATATGCAGTTACCCTTGTTGATGAGGTATGTCCCTCCCTCCTTTAGCAGTTTCCTCAGCTGCCAATCCCACCCACCCTCCCCTGACAGTTTCCCACTACTGCCAATCCCTTTCTTACAGTATTATCATTGTTCAAGTTCCACTTATGAGTGAGAACATATGGTTCTCTGTTCTTTGTTTCTGTGATAGATCACTGAGTATGATCGACTCCAAGTCCATCCAAGTTGCTGTGAAGTCCATATGTTTGTCCTTCTTTATGGCTGCATAATATTCCATTGTGTATATGTACCACATTTTAAAAAATCCAGTCCAGCTTCGATGGGCAACACGGTTGGTTTCATGTTTTTGTTATTGTGAATAGAGCTTGTACAGGTATCTTTTTGTGGAATGATTTGAGTTCCTCCAGATATATTCCCAAACAGGAAAACTGCTGAGTCATATGGAAGGTTCATATATGAACATTTTCAAAAACTACATATCAAGTTTGTCTCCTTTCTGCAAAGTAGTCTTTTCTGTAGTATCTAAATTTTTTAAAAGTTTTCTAGTGAATTGGTAGGAATACAATATGCATTCCTTTTGTCAACCTCCTATTTAATAAACTTTCTGTTTTAAGTTTTCTAATTTTAAAATGGTGAGACTTTTATATGACTGACAAAATAGTGTGCTCACTTTGAATTCAGAAATACAGAAAATTTTTAAATTAATTTAAAAATGTTTTGTCATTTTTTTTATCTAATAGTACATCAGTAATATTTAATTAAAATCCATGGAAAAATAAAAATAAAAAATAAAGAAAGAGTGGAAAAAAAATCCATGAAACTTTCAACATATACTAAATAAATTAGGGAGTATTTTTAGTTCTTGACTTGAGTAAATGAAAATTGAAACAAAGAAGTCTCAAAGAAAACAAAAGTCTTTGATCATGCTCATAATTAAGTAAAAATTATGTATTTTTAATATAAGTTTAATGATTCATGATTGAATCATTCTTTATCATGGCATAATAATATAGATTTTATGAGGCACATTTTTCTAACTTGATGGATTCTTTACTCAGGTTTTATTATTATAGATCATGGAATATTAAAGTAGAGATTAAAATAGAAAAAGCAAAGCTTAGAAAAATTGTGTATAAAGAGATCAGTTGACCAAATCTCAGTATATATGTTAGAAGATCTAGGAGATGCATGATTAAATACCCTAATGATGGGAAAGCTTTCCTAAGAAGTATGGTTTTATGAGCATCATTAAAAATATTTTGACACTAGAGGAATAAAACATGGGAAAAAAACCTAAAACCAGTAGAATCTCTATTCAAGTATAGTCAACATTTAAACGTTTAAAAAACCAGAAAATTAATGTATACTTTGGGCTATCTATATCCCCGTTTCTGAGCAATATAGTTTGTTTGTACCATGCTTGTTCTTATGAACAGGGAACAGTGTGAGGGTCATGGTCATAAAAGAGTCCTTGGCAAAGTTACTCAGAATTTGGGTAAGCATAATGACATTTAAGAGGTATTTTGGGCTTAAACATTTCAACGAAATCTTCCAGTGTAACTTTCATTTTGATATTGAGAGGCTAGAATTTATTATTGTGTATTTCTGTGTCAAAAAACTAAGTACAAAAGATGAAATCAAGCTCTGGGAATGGCCATTGTGTTTAGTGGTCCTGAAGCACTATGTAAAAATCAATGTGCTTTCACTTTTCAGCAGTTTCAAATCTTCCCCTTTCTTTAGAAAATGAAAACATGTAGAACAAAAATTGACCTTTTTTTTTTCCAGCTAAGAACAGGCTTTTCTGTAAACCCAATTTGGCGAAGATCTAGGAAGAGCTACTCCTTTGATTATGATACACATGATCTTCTTTATCTTCCTAATCAGAGTCCATTAAAAGCATGGTAGGTATAATCACCTGGTCTGTAGGATTTACAGATTTTCAGGAGGATCCTCTACTTGTTGTATGAAAAACAGAAAGAACATAGCCCATTTTTGGTGTTATTTGTGTTTTATTAGCATGTTTTGATACAGGAAGCCAGTGAAACTCGAATTTCTAACACACATTCACAAAACTTATTGATAACAGTGCTTGAATATAAGACCAAACATATAGCTGGGTAGAACCATCACCCTAGTCACAATTAATAAAGTATAAATTATTATTTTCCTCCCTCTCAAATCGTGGTATTTCGCTGAGGCAAAGATGTACTTAGGTCCCAATGTGCTAGGAAAGTATCCAGAGATCTTAAATAGCTCGTTTCTAACGGGGAATTCCACTAAACCTACTATTATCTCACTGCTTCTTTTAAATTTTATTTTATCTTAAAGATGTGGGGTGCAATTCAGGGTTAGGTACACAAATTGTCATTGTACAGGTAAAGTTTGGGCCTCACTTTGGTCCCCAGTTCACCTGGTTTGCGATCAGGTACTCTTATTGAAGAAGTATGCTCCCCCCCTCCCGCCCCTGGCAGTTTCCCACTACTGTCAATCCCTTTCTTATGGGATTATGATCATTGTTCAGGGTCTGCTTATGAGTGAGAACATGTGGTACTTAGTTCTTTGTTTCTGTGATAGATCGTTGAGTGTTATAGATGCTAAATTCATCCAAGTTGCGATGAAGTTCATAATTCTGTCTTTTACGGCTGTATAATATTCCATCAGGTATATGCACCGCATTTTTTTTTTTATCCAGTCTACTTTTGATGGGCAGTACAGTTGGTTCCATGATTTTGCAATTGTGAATAATGCTGCAATAAACATGCATGCATGGGTATCTCTTTTTGTAGAATGATTTCAGTTCCTCTGGGTATATTCCCAGAATTTAACACATTTGTTTTAGTTTACAGACAAGACACTGTGTCTCAGAGTGGAGAACCATTCAGAGAAAATTTCAGGTAGCTGAGATTAAACTAGTCTTCCCTTTATTCTAAAGCATATAATTTAAGAACTACAAAGCTAGGGAAAATATAGCATTGCTTTGTGTTCTTATCGCCAAACAAGTAAATATTCATTATTAAGACATTGAGATTTGATTGAATGCTTCCTAGGGACAATATCCTGCTTTTCAATTACTATCTTTCTTCTCACGGAAGTTTTTTTTTTCTTTTTATTAATACGTTTATTATCCCTCATGCTAAACAATAAGGTAACTGAGGCACAGAATGTGTAATTATCCAAGACGAACTCAGCCTGCCCACCCCAGAGCACAAACTGTTAACCGCCATGCTGTGCTGCTTCTCCACATCAAAAATGATTAGAATTTATGATATTAAGATAGAGAAAAGTAAACACTTCAATTTTTTGCTATCTTAAGATTGAAAATGTCAAATAGCTTCACCCAGGGTAGAGAAGTAGGGGGAATTACTCTTTCTGAAACAGAAAATGTCTGGACAGTTTTGTGTTAGCAAAAATCTTGTTGAAATTATTATTTAATTGAACTTGCCCTGAACACACACAATTGTCTGCATAAATTCAAGCCAAAGAACCATCTGTTTCTTCCTTTTTAATGACATTGCCAGCATGTGTTTTCCAACTTGTGCAGGATTCCCGAGAGTCCTGTAGAGACATGCTAAGCAACTCCCTGGGTTACATTTGGAACTCCAGGTGAGGTTTCATGTTCTGATTAGTGTGAAGAAAGCAAGATGCTTTTAATTGTGTTAGTAAAAAGAAAGAAACATATAAAAAACAGCACAAGGTTTTGGAGTCTCATGTAAAATGGAGTCTACTTGACATTACATGCTCTAAAATTCGGTTCAGACATACAGTCTCACAATTTTGGTTTCAACTCAGAAAAAAACATCAGGAGCGCTACTTCTACAGTGTTTTTAGGGGAAAAATATAATACTCTGCCAGGTAAGCTGGCTTCTGTGTTTTGGTCTATGTTTGAGCTGATTTGTATAGTGTTCATCACACATTTATTTAGAAATGTGCAGGGCTTTCAAAGATTAACAATTATAAGGGACACAGTCTTTGCTATTTAGATTAAATCTTATTATAGACACTCATAGAACTTTTACACCAATATGTTAAAAAAATTATACTAATTATACTCGAAATCAGTTTGTACTTTACCCTCGTATTTCTGTGTTTGTCTGTCTATACAACACTTTGGAGCAAACAGATTTAAGAAGAATCTGGCTTGAGATTCAAAAAAAGGGAATCGTACTGGGTAGAGGACAATCTGGGCCCCGCTGCCTGCGCTCAGCACCATCAGGACCTCTGGTAGGGCCACATGCCTGCTTCTTGATCCTGATGAAGATTTCCTAAGCAAACCCAACTTTGTCACTGTGTATGTATATATGCATTGGTTTTAGTGTACATGAGCACACCCATGAATGCAGACACGGTTATTTACAGCTATGAAGGGGTGTTGCTGTAGTTTGATATGGTTTGTTTGCTCCCTGCAAGCCTCATGTTGAAATCTGATCCCTAATGTCGGAGGTGAGGCCTAACGAGAGGTTCATGGGGGCGGATTCCTTATAAATGAATTAATTCCCTCTCTGGGGCTAGGGGAATAAGTGAGTTCTTGGTCTAGGAGTTCTTTTAAGGGCTCATTATTAGGAAGACTCAGGCACCTGCTCCCGATTTCTCTCTAGCTCTCTCTCTTGCCACGTGACCTCGTGACATGCCAGCTCCTCCTCACCTTCTTTGTACATCACCCAGTCTCAGGTATTCTTTTATAGAAACACCGCTGACATGTGCCATCATTCATATGCCACCCTTTGCGATACACTACAGGTATATGGTTGTGAGTAAATGCATTTTATGGACACCATGGGATAGTCTGTTACACAAACTACAAGTCACTAAATAATTTAGAAGGTCAGCATGGTGCCACAGCCTCAAAATAACGCATTGGAAAAAAAAAATCGGTCTGTGTGGAATCAGGTGTAAAACCCATGTCATCAAGTTTGCTATGTCAACAACTCACATCACGGTCATAGCTTACATGCTGTCTTAAGCAATAACATTTCTCCCTTTTTAATTTCATAAGAGCTTGAAAGAAAATGATGGTTGGGATTATATTACACTTTATCCCTTATACTTGGAGAATTGAAGGCTAAGCGTGTAGATGCTGTGCCTCGGCTGCCTGCTGGACTCTATTCCAGGCTCTGCTTCTTTTAGGACAAGTGACTAATGTCTATGGGTTTTAGTCACTTCTTTTGCAAATTGGGGTAAATAAGAGTCACCTACAGACTTCTGGCTTCCTCCTCATTACCTCAAGATTCTAACACTTCCCTCATGGTCATTCTTACCAGGAATATTTCTGATGTTTTCAATACCCATGTAGATTATCTCTGTAATATTTGAGCCTTTTGTTTTCTTGTTCTCCTCCTTATTTGACTTATGCTCTATTATGTTCATAGTTTGCAGCTGTCATTATCAATACTATTTCTCCCTTTTCAGTTTCAATTTTAAGCCTCAATTGGTACTCCCAGTTCACTCTCATATCTCAATTTCAAAAGTTTTTTTTTTCTCTGTGAGATCTATAGTCCGTTGTTTATGATTCCTCCTTCCAACTGCTCATCCTTTTTATGCCCTTACCTTCTTTCTTAATGAACTTGGATGTTCTACTCTCTTACATTCTTTCATTACTTTCTTACGTTCTTTCATTACTCATTCTTTGCCTGGCAAGTTGAAGCCCAGGCAAAGCCCACTTACATTTATACCTATATCTAGTACAAGTGAGTGTTCTCATACCTGAATGTGGATTGCAAAACATAGGCTTGCATTTAAATTCTGTAAATTCATGACTATCAATCTCAGGTGGATCGTTAGAGCCATCTATCAGCAACCATTCATCATCTTCCCAGGTGGTGTCACTCTCCCACACTTCCAAATGGTTTTTGTGTGAAACATCACTTGATCTGAAGGTGGAAGCAACAATACCTCCCATCATATTCCCTTCTTACAATATGAACTTTACACCCTTCCAGTAGAACTGTGTCCCTATGCCTCTTTCCTTTGAATCTGGGTAGAACTTTGTGACTGCCTTGACCAATAGACTGTGGACAAATTGATGCCATGTGGCATCTGAAACTAAACCATGCAAGGTGACACAAGTTCTGCTGGCTCTTCTCGGGATGCTTGCTCTTTACATCAAGTCATTATGACTCAGAGAAACCCATGCAGCCTATGCAGAGTCTCATATGGACGGGAGCTGAGGCTTGCAATCCATATTCCTGGTTGAGCATCTGATTCATTAATGACACCAATATCCACTTACTCATTGTGTGAGTGCGCCATTTTGAAAATGGGTCCACCAGTTTCTAATCAAGCATCCCTAGCTCATGATGTAAAGCCGAGACAAGGAGTTTGTTAACAAAGCAGAATTAATTATTTTTTGACAGCACTGAATTTTGAGATGGTTTGGTAGGCAGCAAAGATGACTAATGCGCTGTTTTATACTTACTCCAATTTTATTAAATTCTCTCAGAAATTTTTTCCAATCTCTGCTTTTAGCTGATGCAGAAAATGAAAAATATCAGGATAAATTTTCCACTCACTGTCACCACTGTGCATCCCAATGTCCTGCATCTAGGCATGTATACCTGCACCTTCTAAGGATTGACTTCCTCGGTTCTTCAAAGGATAGCCTTCTGTTGTACACTTTAACAAATATAAGTAACCCCATAGTCCATCTCCAGCCATCACTTATCTTTTCTGTTTTAGTGATACTCATCAAGAATTTTCTATGCTACATGTCTCCTAAGAATGCTTTTATTTCCATAACTTCACCCAAAAAGTTGCTGCTAATGTTACCAATAATCACATTGATGCCAAAGCCAATGATCAATTCTGGTTTTTTACCTTAACCAATCATCAGCATATAACAATTAGTCACTTCCTACAAACCTTCTTAATTTGATTTTCAGGTGATCAGTCTTTCTTGGCTTTCTTTCTTGTTGTCTGACTTCTTAAAATTGCAGAGTTTGAGGGTTCAGTTTTTAGACTTCTTTTTTCTCACTACAGTCATCTCCTGGGTCATCTCATCCAGTCTTAGAACTTTGAATGCCATGTATATGTTAATGATATTTAAATGTATATCTCTAGTCCAGAACTTCCCTCTAAACTCCAGACATTATATCCAACTGGTTACTCAACATTTTCACTTGAATGTTAAATAGGCAACTTGAACTTAAAATGCTTAAAATTAAAATCGTAATTTTTCCTTCCCAGACCTGTCCTTCCCATGGTGTTTTTCATCTCACTAAATGGTAATACATTTTTTTTGTTGCTCAAGAAAAATGTCTCGGAATCATCCTTGACAAATCTCTTTTTCTCACATCTTACATATAATCCTCTCAGGAAACTACATTCAATATGCACACAGACAGAATCTGTCCACCTCGTTCAACATTCACGACTACCATCATGGTCAAAACCACAATCGTTCTCAGTCCAACTATCCATATAGTTCTGAACTTTCAGAGATAACGTCCATTGCCTGTCCTCAGAACAGACCTACAAATGCCATGGCACACTTCTTCTCAAAAACCCTCCAGTGGTTTCATATTTTAGAATTAAACCAAAAGCCCCAATGGAAAGAGTAATAAAAGGTCCTGAGCTAAATGAGGATTTTTAGATCCACTCCATTCCACATTTCTGCAGCTCTGTGCCTCTCAGAGGTGAAGACTAAGCCTATGCTGGAATCTGAGACCTGTGTCTCTTTATCATCTGCTATTGCCAGAGCCTTGCCCTGGTAGATACTCACTCTTTCCTTGACGAGAAAGTTATCAATAGCCTGTAAATCAGTTCCCAGGAGGTCCCTTTTTTTGTTTCTTTAACCCATAGCCATACTCAGTGCATACGTTAAGGAGAAATGTACAATTTTTGGCTTGAATACCATTTGCATTTGTAAATTATGTGAAAAAAAACTCTCCTCAAAAATCTGAATCTTAAGATCAGAGTACCTTCTTCACAGACAAATAATCACAACCACAGTTACATCAAAAACATTCAACAAGATTGCTTATTGTGGGCCAGGCACATAAGACATGTTCTATTTTAACTAAAAATAATAACACATTTTATTTTTATATCTCTCTCAAATTATTTCTGAAGTTGAAACCTCTTTTATATTTTTCTTTTACATTTCACCTATCTTTCAATGAATACATTTAGTTCAATGATGTAAAAGAGGCTCATTCCCATCTCATAAAGTTTTTTCAACTTTTCCAATGCCAGTGACAATCCAGGTATCCTAATTATTCCAAATGATAAAACTTTGTAGGGTAGTCTTGATTTATATTAAAGTTTTTGTTGTAATACAAGGTAACACATTTTTATAGGCCATGCCCTATGTATGTGATAGGCACACCCTTTGATCCTGCATTTTTGGAAATATAAGAACATATTATATTTTATTGGTAAAAACAGAATGCACTGAATCATTAGAGTTTGAAAAGACTCTTTCAGCAAGATATTTCTGCACATGAAAATTATACAACAATGATGGAAAGGAATGAATTGTAGGTTTTGTGATTTGCAACCACAAAAGGAGGAAGGATTTAGGTATAGTTCTGGAGGATTCATGCAGAGAAAAATGCCTGAACTAATGAGGAAATGGCTGCAAGACAGAAAAACAGGAATATATTGAACATGGAGATTTCTCAAGATCCACTTGGGCACTGCTCTTACTGGTGATTTTCTTGCTGCATGGTCCCAGCAGAGAGATCATTATAAAAAAATCAAAACATTTCTGCATCACTTTGACTCTGCTGCTGTCTCCATAGAGCGCTGCTGTTGCCTGGAGAGATGCCCTAGGGAGAGGGTAGGCGAGTTCACCATCAAAATAGATGTCTTTTTGTATTGTTGAGTAAACAGAGAAAAATCCAATTGGCATGTATGAAAAAATATTGCCACAAAAAGCAATAAAAACATATGCCAAGAACAGAAAAGAAATTTATATTTCTGAAATTGATTTTTACAAAACCAAAAATACAATGTAGTTTCTTCATATTCTCAGTAAGGAAAATTACCTCTGATGAAAGTACAGATCATCTTAATGACAGTGAAAGCAAAATTGAGAAGAGCTGGCATAGAAAATGTTAGCAAAGTTTGTTTTTTTAAAAGCAGAACAAACAAATGGAAAACTTTAAAGAACATTTCTTACATATTACAAATGTAATTAATTATTTAAAGCACATACTTGTGAACCAATCACAGAAAGGAGAGAAACAAGATAAGCAGATACAAGTTGTAAGATAGAAGACAATATATTGGAAACATGATATATCTTTAAGTGATAACCATGAAAAAAATGGAAGAACTGAAGGAAAAGATGTTATCAAATATATAGAAAACAAAACATCACCTAATTTTTTTAGAAGCAAGAGGCTTACTAAGGTTGAAGAATAAATAAAGAAATGATGGGTACCTGGTTGTAATCAGGCGACCATTTTACTGGCATTCATGTTATAAAAAGTAAAACTAACAAGTTAGTGCAAATTAAAGTTACTACACTGTTATTCATAGCTATTTAATATCAGAAAAAATAATGTGATGTCTACAATTGCTGATTAGAAATTATCTAAACTTCTATGTCCATTATGGATATTTAGGATTCATAAAACTTAGCTCCTAGATGCAGTTTCTGAAAAATGAACTTGAAGTCTGAGCCACTTGAGAAATGTCAAAATTATTAACACAATAGAAAGAAATAGCTCAATTATATCTGTGAAAATCATGAAAAATCAAAGTTGTCTTGTTGTCAATATTGTGACAAAATAGAATGGTAAAGAATAACAATCTTTAACAAAATCATTTATTTTGTTAGCACAGATAAAATAAATGCCATTTTTAGATGTGGGTTTAGAAAATGAAGATGTTGCAAGATAAACCATTCATTTTCTATGAAGGGAAAATATTCAAAATGACTTCATATAAATTTCAATTCAAGAATTATTTTGGAAGACTTAAATAAAAGTAACATCAGTAGAGGTATAAACATGATGGGGACCTTCAATTAGCAACCAAAATATATTATCTCTAATAAGAAAGTCAATGAGATAAACAGCCAAAAATATTAAAACAGGTGGGTGAAACAAGAAAACATATGTAAGTTCTATTCCTTGTCTTTGTGTTCTGTTAGGGTGTAATTATTTTTATTACTCTTTCTGCAATTTGTTGGACTTTTTGAAGCTGGGTGTTTGATTCCTCCAAGGTTTTAGAAAACTCTCAAGTCATATATATGTAAGTTATATATACAACTGAAAGACAGGGAGAGAGAGAGAGACAAAGAGAGTTGGGGGGATATTTATCACAGGAACTGGCTCACACAGTGATGAAGGCTAAATCCCATGATATGTCATCTGTAATCTGGAGACCAAGAAAAGCTGGTGGTGTAATTTCGTCTAAGCTTAAAGGCCAGAAAACCAGGGAAGACAATGTCTCAGGGCAGGAGAAGATGATGTTTCAGCTAAAAAAGACTCATGTGGTGAGGGTGGACCTTACTTCTTCTGTCCACTGATCCAAATGTGAATGTCTTCCAGATACACCCTCACAGACACACCCCAAAATAATCTTTTACCAGCAATTGGGCACCTCTTAGCCCACTCAAGTTGAAACATAAAACTAACCTTCGCACTTGGAATGTGACTTTGTTCTATTTTTGTAATATTTGGTTTTTACAATAATTATAGGGATATTCTTTCTCCCTCTCTGGACACTAAAAAGTCAGAGTAGGTTGAAAAAATGTTTCAAAACTTTTGACTTCTGAGAGTAAAAGATTACTGACTGTCTAGCAATGGGTAAAACAATTTAAAAATGTAACTGAAAAGTAGGTGGGAAAAGTATTTAAAAGTGAAAATCTTTTTTAAAGATAAAAATATGTTTCGAATGATATGTTGAAGTTCTAAACTTGAGTTTCCCAGAATGTGATCTTTGTTGGAAATAAGGCCTTCACAGAGGCAATCACATTAAAACGAGGTCATTAGGTTAGGTTCTAATTAAATATGACTGGTGTTCTTGCAACAAGGGAAAATTTGAACTCAGAGATAGACACAAACAGGGAAGACAGTATGACTTGGCAAAAAAGACGTAACTGGAGTAATGTATTTACTAGCCAAGGGAGGCTAAGGATTACCAGCAACTACCTGGAGCTAGAAGAGAGGAGGAGGGATTCTATCCTAGGGTCTTCAGAGGAAGCATGGCCCTGTTGACACCTTGATTTCAGACATCAAATCTCCAGAATTGTAAGAAGACGTATTCCTTGTTTCAAGACACCCAGTTTTTGGTGCTTTCATGCGTTATCTTTAGGTGGATGGGCAAATTCTTCTCTTAACAGGACCATATTTAGAATATCAGGAAGGAAATCAAGCGTAATAGTCTTTTTTTTTTTCCTCTTACTATTTCTATTATTCAATTTCTCCTTTCGGTGATCTGGTCTATTCATTCTCAGTGGCAGTGTGGTTTTTTTTCCTATTGCAGGTGGTCGCCCATGGCATCTTCATCAGCTTGCCTCTCCTTCTCACCTTCTCTTTTCCTCTTCTTCTTCCTCACTGCATTTCTCCCTACTAGTCATTACCAGGTTTCCCACTATCTCCTTTCTGCACTGATGTTTCTGTTACCCTGGAGTGGCCAAGAGATATGCAGGAGAGGTAGCACACACAAAGAGGTGGTCAGGGATAATGAGAAAGTCACTTCAGAGAAAATGTCAGGCAGTGGAGACTAACTCTCTCTTCTGGGTGCTCCACCTGTCCCTAAACCCACCACTTTGAGCTGTTAGTTTTAGATAATGTATTTTGAATGTCTATACAATGCTCTGCATATTTTAAAAAAATGTTCTTTTAAGTTGTTTATAGTCTGTTTGAATATATATTTTCAAGTTGTTTTTAGTTTATTAAACCTATAAACATAGCTCTTTTATAATGAACCTCTTATACATTCAACATCTTGTTATCATTATTTTGTTTTCTCTCTCTGAGTTTACAAGCCTTTGCTTATGTAGTCTCTTCTTCATGGATAGTTATTTTGTGTCTGGGTCGCATATTTTCCTTGATATTTTGTTTGAGGGAATTTGCCAGGGGCTGGAGATGAGAGTTCATCTTCAGGGAGGAGCTTTCCTTGCCCCTGACAGGATCCTTGGGCATAAGTCAGGCCAGAACCACTCCAAAAGGCATTCTGGGCTTCAGTATGGACTCTGAAATTAAACCCCCAGGAAAACACCTTGCAACTCATCATTCTCAGATGCAATGTCTCCCTGTTTGCATAGTTTCAGAGAGGTAATTCTGCTTGGTCTCTTGGAAGCATGGTGATGCACGGTCATTTCTGTGTATCATTCCTCTCTCTGGAAGCAGTCCTTTGGGGTCTCAGATTTTGTGAGAAGAATCTCTATGAGACTTCCCACCTTGGGGGTCCTTGGGTTAATCTGTTCCCAAAATGCTGTGAATCTGTGAAACCTTATCCCAAGTTTTCTTAATTTAGCAAATGTTTTCCGAATAAATATCAGGTTTTGCCCTCAGTCTACCTCTCTGGGTCCCCATGGCGACCTATTTCTTTTTTTAATTGGCAAATTTTGCTTTTTTTTTTTTTTTTTTGTGAGTGGGAGTCTCACTCTGTGAGATTGGAGGGCAGTGGCAAACTCCCGGCCACCACAACTTCAGCCTGCTGGGCTCCGGAGATCTTTCTGCCTTAGCCTTCCAAGTAGCTGGAACTACAGGCATGCACCACCACACCCAGCTAATTTTTTGATTTATCGTAGAGATGAGGTCTCACCAAGTTGCAGGCGGGTCTTGAACCCAGGGGCTCAGGCAGTACTCTCGCCTTGGCCTCCCAGAGTGCTGGGATTATAGGCGTGAGCCACCTTGCCTGGCCATAAATTTTACTTTTTTATTCAGGACAAGAGTTGATTCAAATACACAGCCCGCCATGCTACATGTAACAGAAACACAGCCCTCTTTTGATCAACTGAGTAGGTCCATAGGCCCAGTGTCTTTGTCTTTTCCTCCTGGAATGAAGAGGCCCAATGGCACAATGTTGCTAGATAAATTATTGGATTATTTTACTTTTTTGTAGCAGTTTGTAAGAAATAGGGATGCAGAAATGTAGCTGCAGATAGAGCATCCCTCCAGGATAAGCAATATTAGTTGGACCAGAGTGGATCAAGGTGTAAATTCATTAGTTGGACCAGGGTGGATCGAGGTGTAAATTCTTTTGCAGTACTTAGACAACCTCCACACCCTGTGGTGACCAGTTTGTTTCTCTCCTCTTATGCTATCAGATCCTCTTCCTGCTCACCTTTTTTTTTTTTTTTGGAGTTGGATTTTCACTCCATCACCCAGACTGTAGTGCAGTGGCAGGCTCACAGCCCCCTGCAGCCTCACAGCCTCCTGCAACCTCGACCTGCTGGGCTCAGGTGATCCTTCCACCTCAGCCTTCCACGTAGCTGGAACTACAGGCAAGTGCTACCGTGCCCGGCTCATTTTTTGAGGTGAGGTCTCACCAAATTACCCAGACTGGTCTCAAACCCATAGGCTAGAATAATCCTCTCACCGTGGCCTCCCAAAGTGCTGGGATTACAGGCTTAAACTACCGTGCCCAGCCCCTACTCACCTTCTTAAAGGGATTTGGAATTCTGAAATTCCAATCTTCTCAATGTTTTCTTTTCTGATTTTGTAATGTTATATTTACTCTTGTTCAAATGCAAGGTAAAGAACCAAATCCCTTTTTAACCTTTTCCAGTCCTGTGGTAGAATGTTTTAAAGAGTGAAACATTCAGTGTTCTAATCCAGTGTTTCTCAAAGCAGTGCAGTTGACATTTGGGTGGGATGGTTCACTACATCTGTAGAGCCCCAGACGCCAAGTGTGCTCCCCAGCTATTGTTAAAATTTAAAAAGCCAACCAATCACCAAACCAAACCAAACCAAGCAAACAAACAAAAAACAGGTGCAAACATTTCCTAATGCCCTTTGAGGTTAATACTGTCCCCAAGGGTAATTACTGAAGTAAAATGTATCCAATTAGCTTAAATTGGCAGCATCATGACCCAATTCAAGGAGTGACTATTATGTGTGCTTGTGCACCAGAGTGGGGGTCTTAGGGGTGGGTGGCTAATTTGAGGGGAAAGGAATTACAATAAGAGAAGGAATACATGTGTATGACACTTGGTCAAAAATCATTAATCTGTTCATACTACATACGTACAGGAGCGATTCTCACGTCCCGCCCCGGTGCAAGTTCATAAATCCTAATTCTAAGAGGCATTCTGACTTCGGAGCTCGAGGTTGACATAGAGGAACCAGGTGAGACTTTATAGGTAGAGTCCAAAGAAGATAGAGAGGTTAAAGGGAGGCGTAGGTGGTGATTTAAAAAGTAGTAGTGGCCAGGCTCGCTGCTGACTCAGTCTGTAATCCCAGCACTTGGGGAGGTCAAGGCAAGTGGATTGCCTGAGCCCGCAGGTTCGAGACCAACCCGGGCAACTTGGCGAGACCTCGTCTCTACAATAAAAAATAAAATAAAAAATTATACGGTTATGGTGGCGCGTGCCTGTAGTTCCAGCTACTTGGAAGGCTGAGGTGGAAGGATCACCGGAGCCCAGTGGGTCGACGCTGCGGGGGCCTTGAACCTGCCACTGCACTCCAGTCTGGGCCACAGAGTGACACTCCGACTCAAAAAAAAAAAAAAAAGTAGCAGAGTGTAGTGAGGTTTGTGAAAAGCATTAAGCAGGGAGAGCACCTGCAGTAGCAGTACCCCAAGAAGACAGTGAGCTGGGCTGCAAAAAGAAGCGAGGATGTAAACATTTCCCAGAGCAGACATGTATTTCTTCCTCCTGAGGGGTAGCCTTTCATGGAGAAACGGAAGAAAAGAATAAAATACTTCTGAAATCCTTTGAATTGACATATGTAACTTGATTTAGGCATTTGGGGGAGATCAGAAAAAAGCTACAGGAAGACTGGCTACCGTGATATCTGTTAAGCAAATGATTGCTTTTAAGGACAGTCATGCTATTCTCATCAAGATTATTGATATTTTTGAAGACACGTCTTTGAACTAGAAAATCTCATATTCAGACCATGCTATTTTTCTATTTTTAACTTTGTTGGATGCTCACACAAACGAAAACACATCAGGACAAATTTTATTTGGGCATTTTTTTAAACAGGCAGTGCAATACATGCTTTAGGCATTTTAATAATAGTATCTATTATGATTATTATTTTTAAAGGCAGGGTCTTGCTGTGTCCTCCAGAATGGAGTATGGTGGTGTGATCATGAGTCACTGCAATCTTGAGCTCCTGGGCTCAAGTGATCCTCCAGTCTCAGTCTCTCATGTAGCTGGGACGTTGGACGTTAGCCACCGTGTAACAGAATTAGTGTTAGTAAGTACTCAAAACCTATACAAATGATTTTGAAGTTGACTTGATTATTTGAGAAAAAATATTTTAGGTCTAAAATGAAAGCAGATGCTAGCACTTATATTTTAGGGCTTATTTTTATATAATACAGAGATACATTTCACTTATCTGATACAAAATTACACCTTTAAAATTATGATGTGGTATTTAGTACAATATAAACAGACATTATATTCACATAAATATTCAGAAAAGTTGCTTGTCATATGCTGTAGTTTTCTTATTTTTATGGCTATTAAGATTTTATTTTATTTTATTTTTTTTCCCTTAGCAAGTAGGCACAGAACTTATGCATTATATATATTTTTATTTATATATGTATATATATGTAATGTTCAAGATTGTAGTAAGCCCTGATCATACCACACACTCCATATATATGGGGTGTGTGTGTATGTTGGTGTCTCCTTCTGTCTCCCAGACTGGTGTACAGTGGCATGCACGTGGTTACCATAGACTTACAGCCTTGACCTCTGTCCAAAGGCAATCCTTTCACCTCAGCCTTCTGAGTAGCTGGAACTAGATGTCTGTACCACTCTGCCAGGCTAATTTTTTAATTTATTGTAGAGACGAGGTCTCGCCGAATTGCCCAGGCAGGCTGGTCTCAAACTCCTGGGCTCAGTCAATCCTCTCGCCCCCACCTCCCAAAGTGCTGGGATTGCAGGCATGAGCCACCCCACTGGGCCCATTATTTTCTATATTGAGGTTCTGGGATTTTGTCTCCCACTGTGTGTTCTGTAGTGACTGATTTAGTAATACACATGGAAACAGCACTAATAATTCCTTCAGCATATTACAAGGTGGCTATAGAACCAAGATAAAAATTTGTTGTATTTATGTGGCTTTTAGAATAAAACATTTTTCTTAGCTCAGATCATATTGAAAATTAGCCTATTAGGTTGCAAACAATCGGATATTAAGAAGCCCAATCTCTGCCTTGGTTATGTTATTAGAACCTAGCTCAAAATGCACACATTCTGAAATTGAAATTCATGATCTTTTGTCTAAATAAACTGATACCTGGCTTTCAGCAATATGTGCATTATTTCCCAAACGTTGAGGATCAGATACTATGTTAAGAACTGAAGTGACTTTTGTGTTTGCCTGTAAAGGTGCAGTCATCATTGGTAGGGTTCTAAAGAAGAAGGCATGTGCCTTTTAATTTGTACAACACTGGTGAGCTCTGTCTGGGAGAAAATCAACAGCTTTTCAGAAAGCAATAGCTTTCCCTTGTTAGGTTTACACGGTGTCAAAACAGGTCTGTGAAATCACTGGGCAGGAGCGCTCTAGTGGAAGAAGGGGCAGCGGGGTGCTTGTGGTTTCCCAATACTGAAATTCTATCTTCTCTCTAAATGTTCGTGTCAGGTTCTGGCAGGGGTGATGTGGAAAGGAGCGAGGTATTTGACTACAGCTGGTGAAAAGGGCTTAAGAGAGAAGGAGAAAGAAATGAAAGCAACTTTCAACAGTGTCAATTCCAGTCAAGGAGAGAAGACACTGGGGCCGTCCAGCTGCCCACCATCTGCTCACAGGCGGGAGACCTGCATGCGGAGGGAGACACATGTCAGGTGACACACGGTGGCAGCCAGGACCTGAGTGATGTGCAAGAGGGCGGTGTGACAATAAACAAGCTGCCCACGATGCCATTTTTAGTCACCTATTGAAGCAACAAACTAACTTAGGATAGCCCTGTCCTTTACCAGGTAAGCACTCCTACGGCCATGGAAAAAGTGAAATGCTAAAAATTTGCCTCTGGAAGAAGGGATCTTAATTAAGTAGGCTGGAAATTTGAGAGTAGCTTTAAATCTTGTAAATATATGTTTTTCAAGTTGCCTATAATTTCCCCGAACTTAAACAAGAGGTTCCTAATTTTCTACTTTATTGATGTAACCCATCCTGTATAATAAAAAGTCCATATCATATGCCGAGATACTAATTAAAGACTATCCATACTTGTATTTTGAGAAGTAAAACCAATGATATATTTTCTGAGGCTAAAATTGCATACAGAATAGCTGTCTGAAGAACATGATTATAATGACTCTTAAGTTCTGTAATTTTTTGTAAGCATATTGAAATATCTTCCTACGGTTTATTTTCATAAAGTTTAAATTTTCCATCTTACAGGTGATTACTACAAAAACCAAACACACTTCTGTTGAATGATATCTGGGAATATAAGGTCATACAATCCATTAGCATCTAACAGAACTACTTCTATTTTACATGTAAGGAAATGGTGACTTATTGTTAACAGAAGGTACAAAGAGAGTGGGACAAGTTGAAGCACATTCTTGGAAAAAAGTAAAATAGCTAAAATGTTAATAAGAGGTAAGAGAAAAAAATAGACTAATAGATGATATCGGAAGAGATGAGGTAAGGAGCCCTCTGGTATAAGAGTCAGGGATAAAATGACATAGACATCCAACACCAGGGCCTAACCACAGTTCTGATACACTCCCACATATTTATGCTAAAGAAAATTAGGTTGGCAGAGTCTGGAAATGGAATGAGAGATGTATCAGCAAGAAAGAGAAATAAGTTAATCCAGTGTGGAAAGGTAGGTCATTTATCCCTTTAAGTGGAGTTGTTTTTCACCATATGCCTGTTTTCATCTCTTATTTTAGTTCATATAAGCCCATCTTTGCCAAAGATTCAGTACCAATGCGCTACACCTTGCAGAGGTCCTGAGAGCTGTCCTGTCCCAGCCACCTAAGAGCCTTCTCTGGGCTGACAGGTGCTAACAGCTAAGAGCTGCAATAATAAACAAGACATTAGAGTACACTTCGACCTAACATTCTGTGTGACCCAGTCTCCTGACATCCAAAAGATGCAGTGTCACTTTAGAAAACTTACGCAAAATCCCAAACAGAAAGTGATATAGATGTTGAGAATGGATGAATTAAATTGTTGATTTTATTTTTCACTCACTCTGCAGCTCTTATAAGCGTGTATATGCAGCTAAGTCCCAGAGAAGATAGAGTCTTATCTTAATGCTTGTTGTTGTTTATAGGTGTATTTGAATCCTGTGACACTCCAGTGGATTTCTCAATAATTATTTTTGTAATTATAAATTGCTACATAAGTCATGGTTTAAAAACCAAGCCTCTAAAGATGTGATGGGAATCAATCTGTGGATTCTCAAGAATACCAACGCTTTATGACTATAAGCGTTACAGAACCTGTTTCAGTTGACAGAGAACGGAGATAATTTGGTTTAAATGTTGCACGTTGTTAAGTGAGACATCTTAAACTCACATCATCTTTTAATCATTTAAATATTAGAAACAGTCACAGGATTTCTCTTTCTTTATAAACTCTCTGCATGAAGGTTTCTACCTTATAAACTCTTCAAAATTAAGTAACATTAATTAATAAACCCATGTTTATTAAAATTAAAAATAAATCAAAGGTGACAAATACAACAATAAAAACAAATGCAAACTCAGGCTCTGAAATCTCATATGGTCCTCAGAAACACATTTGAAATTCACGTTAATATTTTTTAATGATCATTCAAATGATCGCAAAAAAAAAAAATTCCTAAACAGCTGATGTTGTTGAATTACTCCAGCTAAAGGAACACTCACCTCAAAGACATCACAGTGTTCTCATATCAGAGATTTATTTTTCAATGTTCGGATCAGTGTAATATAGCCAATCAAAGAACGCGATGGATAATGGAATTCAGTATTTTTACTGAATTTAGTCCTGATAATCTAGAACACAAAGAACTGATGAACTTCTGGGGACTTTTCACACAATTATGAAGACAGACCACAAAAAATTAAAGACATTCTCCCAGAATAGGGAGGAAACGGGAGCAATACCTTTGTATGTCCTGAGAATGGTGGAGTCCTGCTGCCTGGTCCTGATCGATCCTAGGGAAAAAAAAAAGTGCAACCCCAGAGAGAAATGGCGGACTGGCGTGTTGATGGACGCTCCCATGGCCACTTCATTAGGGATTTCTGTGACCCAAGAGCCCCACTGGCAGAACTTGAATGGGCCATACCACCAGACACTGCAGACACATCTTTGGCAAGCTATGGACCAACGATTGAGCACCACATGTTCTGACTATCATGTCTTGGTGCTATAGTTTGAATGTTTGTTCCTTGCAAACCTCATGTTGAAAATTTTTTTAAAAAATTATTTATTTACTATAAAGATGTGGGGTATAACTCAGGGTTTGGTATACAAACATTGATCATACCGGCACCCTTGTTAATGAGGTATGCCCCTCCCTCCCCTAGCAGTTTCCCTCAACTGCCAGTCCCACCCCCCCCCCGACAGTTTTTCACTACTGCCAATCACTTTCTTATAGTATTATAATTGTTCAAGATCACCTTATGAGTGAGAACATACGGAACTCAGTTCTTTGTTTCTGTGAAAAATCACTGAGTATGATCGACTCCAAATCTATCCAGGTTGCTGCAAAGTCCATATGTTTGGTGTTCTTTATGGCTGCATAACATTCCATTATGTATATGTACCACATTTTTTAAATCTAGTCTAGCTTCGATGGACAACACAGTTGGTTCCATGTTTTTGCTATTGTGAATAGAATTGCAACAAACATACGTGTGCAGGTATCTTTTTTGTAGAATAATTTGAGATCCTCCGGGTATATTCCCAATAGGGGAATTGCTGGGTCATAAGGAAGGTCAATTTCTAGTTCTTTCAGAAATCTCCAGACTGTTTTCCAGAGAGGTTGTTCAAATTTGCATTCCCACCAGCAGTGTAGAAGCGTTCCTTTTTCTCCACATCCTCGCCTGCATCTGTTGTTGTTTGTTTTTTTAATGAAGGCCATTCTTACAGGGGTTAGGTGGTATCTCAATGTGGTTTTGATTTGCATTTCTCTGATGATGAGTGAAGCTGAACACTTTTTCATGTGTCTGTTGTCTGCCCATATATCTTCTTTGGAGAAGCGTCTATTTAATTCCCAATGTTAGAGGTAGGGTCCAAGGGAGGTATTTGGGCCATGGGGACAGATTGCTCATGAATAGATTAATATTACCTGTCCTCAAGGGTGAGTTAGTTTTCACTGTTTACTTCCCAAGAGAGCTGGCTGCTAAAAAGAGCCCAATACCTCCCCCACTTTTGCTTCTTTCTGCTGTGTGATGTGTTCACACTCTGATTCCCCTTAACTTTCTGCAAAGAGTGGAAGTAGCCTGAGACCCTCACCAGATGTCCAATCTGAAACTTTTCCAGACATCATAATTGTAACTCTACACATTGTTTTCCTCCATAAATTACCCAGTCTTGGGTATTTATAGCAACACAACATGGAAGGAGACACTTGGCATGACATAAGCTCTTTGAACTGTAGGAACCATGAACCACTGAAGCTGCAGTCATAAATCAAGTTGAATTATGGAAAGTAAAGTTATGTATGCCATAAACTACTATTTATTAATATAAAGCTATCTAATATTCTCCTCTGAATATAAAGGAGTTTGGATGGATGGGATACACAGTATAGTAACATAGATGTATTTCAATAAGTCAATAACTTAGAGCACATTCATTTATTTCTGGGAAAATCAGCCTGGTCGTCTCATGATCCTACTCCTCTTAATCCTTGAGTTCAGGATTTTTTATGGTAAATGTGTGGCTCTGATAGTATTGAATTTAGGTACCATCTCATTGCTTTTTCCTTTTTAAAAACCAAAGATCATATCAAGATGATATTATGATTAGAAATGTATTTGGTGCTAAGGAAAGACCTTAATTATTCATCCACTGTCCAGAATCCAAGAAAAAAAATCCATATGTTGATCTTTATAATTTCTACTAGCATAATTTCCCCAGGAATAGGGACTACTATAGGACCCAGTTTTGTTTTCAAAAAGAATTGTGAGAAAAAATTATGATGTGATTTAAGTGTTGATAAGGAGAATACATCATAACTGAAGTATGTTAATGACTGAATACTGCTTTAAGGAATTAACTTTCATATTGGGGGTTTGGCATCTCTATCAGTCAGGATCAAATCAGAAAAACAGAAACCCAAACAGTTGGGGTTTTTTTTCTTCCTATTATTATAAACTTCATTATTATAACCTCATGTTATTATAAAGGTGTGGGGTACAAGTCAGGATTAGGTACATATATAATGTGTGTGCAGGTGAAATTTGGGTCTCCGACTGATTCTCACTTCCCCTAGTTTAGGCTTAGGTACCCTTAGTGATGTTATGTGTTCCCCCCCACCCCCGCCTGGCAGTGTCCCACAGCTGCCTAGCCCTCCTTTATGTTATTGCAGGGTTTTGTTTTTGTTTTTGTTTTTGTTTTTTTTGAGTTGGAGTCTCACTCTGTCACCCAGACTGGAGTGCAGTGGCCACTCCTGGCCACCACAGCTTCGACCTACTGCGCTCCGGCGATCCTTCTGCCTCAGCCTTCCAAGGAGCTGGAACTACAGGCACGCACTACCATGCCAGGCTAATTTTTTTGATTTATTGTAGAGATGAGGTCTCACCAAGTTGCGCAGGTGGGTCTCGAACCCGCGGGTTCACTCACCTCAGCCTCCCAAAGCGCGGGATTACAGGCTGAGCCACCGAGCCCAGCTATGTTATTGTAGTTAATGTTCAGGTCTCACATATGAGTGAGAACATGAGGTATTCAGTTTGTTTCTGTGATAGGTCGCTAAGAGTGATTGCCTCTAATTCCATCGAATTTGCTGAGCCGTCCATGATCTTGTCCTTTATGACTGCATAATATTCCATCATATGTATGTACCACGTTTTCTTTATCCAGTCTACTTTTGATGGGCAGTGGAGTTGGTTCCATGTTTTTGCTATTGTGTTTTACCAGAGAGAATTTAATGCTAGATATCAGTTATACAAGTGTGGAAGGCCCTGAAGATGAAAAGAAACTGCTGAGGTACCCCAGCAGGGTGTCATTCCAAGAACAGGGGAAAGAGGGATGCGTCTGGGGGCTATTAAATATTAAGACCTTCATTGAGGAACCTATGAACAGAGTCAAGGGCATCTTAGGAAAGAATTTACCTGGCAGGTGCTGGAACATCATGAACTTGGAGATGGCTTTGCTGAGCCGAGACCCAGACCTCGGAGGAATGGATGCTTCGGACAGTTTTGAAGCTTCAGTATCTCAGGCAAGTGTTCACAGAAATAGGACCTAAACATCTGAGGAAATGGTGGTGCCTCTGGTATTTATGGAAGTCATGTTGAAGAAAATTCTGGGAGTGAGGAAAATATCTGGAAATGGAAGAACCTGCTGTCAAAACCCAAAACTGCTGCCAAAGGGAAGAATCATTATTTGGGGGCAAAACGTGTAGGACAGTGAAACCTAAGAAGTAGCAGGTCCTTCTACGTCCTTCTGCCTTCCACTCTCCTTCTCGCGCTCCCAGCTGTAAACTGACAGAAAGCTAGCTGGTGAGGAAGTGTCGTTTGCTGTTTACTCACTGCCCAACAGAGCACAGAGAAATAATTTGCAGCAGAAATATAAAAGCATAATATCCAAGCACCTGGTACAATCCACCATTTTGGATACTCAGTAACCACATTTAACCTTATAAACAGTTGCAGTTCCATAGAACAATTACAGCAACAGCATTCTTGTGTCTAATAAGATGAAAGTAGCCCTTATACAAATGATGACCCTCTTGCCCATTTGTCAAAACAGAAGAAGAAGGAGAAGGAGAAGGAGAAGGAGAAGGAGAAGGAGAAGGAGACGGAGAAGGAGAAGGAGAAGAAACAAAACACAAAGCAGGTTGCAGCTACACATGGGCAAGGAAGAATGTGTCTATGATGATCCAGGGGTTCCCTGGGGCCCCTGTTAAACTACCATGCCATGTAGAAACAATTAATGTTACGTTACAGCAGGTCAAGCAAGACAGGGCCTCTGTGGGTCCAAATCTTCCAGGAATGAAAGTGTCAGTCACAGCACCAGGTAAGGAAACCCACTAGCCAAGGCGCTGGAGAGGACGAGGGCAATTAGTCTAGGTACAGGCAGAAGGAAGCCACAGTACTTAGCGACAGAAGCTCAGACTGGAGCAGCTTCTCTGCATCGATTCATTCTTGCTTTTTGGTGCGTGTGTGTGTGTGTGTGTGTGTGTGTGTGTGTGTGTGTGTCCCATTTTTCAGCTTATCATTTCTTTATGTGTGTTCATGTGTATATGGCTGCCTATCTATCTATCACTGTATCTATCTCTGTGTTTCTCTTTCTTTTCTCTGCCTATCTATCTATCTAATCTATCATTTATCTACTCATCTTCTATTCACTACTTTTTTCCACTCTTTCTTCTTTTTTTAATTTACACACCGAATGCTATCAGAGTGAATCAGATTATTTGTGTGTTTTGAGCAAGATGAAACCCTAAATTTCCACAAACTGGACTATTAATCAGGCATGAAAATGCTAATACAGATGAACATCTATTGGTGTAAAAAGATACTTGTAATATGGTTGAGTGATTTTTTTAAGTGCACAAAATGTTATCTGAGATCTCTGTTTCATCCCATGGTAGTGGCAGATTTGCTTTTTCACTGGAAAACTGGAGAAAATGTGAAACGAACACTTTCATTGGAAAACAGGCAGAAAGGGGACAGGTGAGGAGAGTCCAACAGCTGCCCTGACTTTCTGTTGGAGGAATGTTCTCCAAAGGCCAGGCAGGGCACCGTGTGTTCCCGAGTGGAAGAGGCAGAGGTGGTTTGGAGAGGACAGATACTGGACCTGGAGGGAAAGCGGATCAGAGAAGAAGGGGTCCGCTGAGAAGGAGCTCTAGGAATTTATGTAGGGTCTCTTTTTTTTTTTTTTTTTTTTAGTTGGAGTTTCACTCTGTCGCCCAGACTGGAGTGCAGTGGCCGCTCCCGGCCACCGCAGCCTCGACCTGCTGGGCTCCGGCGATCCTTCCGCCTCAGCATTCCAAGTAGCTGGAACTACAGGCGCGCGCTACCACGCCTGGCTGATTTTTTGATTTATTGTAGAGATGAGGTCTCGCTGCCCAGGCGGGTCTCGAACCCGCGGGCTCAGGCAATCCACTCACCTCAGCCTCCCAAGGCGCGGGATTACAGGCTGAGCCACCGAGCCCGGCTAGGGTCTCTTTTAAGACTTTGAATTTTAAGGTGTACCTGTTGTTAAAACTACATGAGGTTGGGCAAAGAATGACTGTTGTTTAGCTGTAGCTGGAGAGCCAGAGTGAAGAAACCTTACTGACCACGGGCATCCAACAACATTCAGCAAAGCTCACAGCAAAGAGTAACCTCCTTTCTTCTGAAAACCTTGTGATGTTATAGCATTTACCATTGACTGATGCTCATTCTGGGCCCTGGAGCTGTTTTAAACACTTCATGTATGCTAACACCCTTATCCTTAAAATAGCCCTGATGATTATACCCATTTCACCAACAAGGAAGGGAAGGCGGAACGTGAAACCTAACAATCTGACTCTAGGATTCTCTGTGACTGTTTCTCCTGGGCCTGGGAGGATATATAACAAAATACTTACAGTGACCATGTCAAAGAAATGGGATAATGGCTATTTTTGCATTTGCGACATTGTGCTTATATGCCTGTTTAAATGTTTGTAAAATGAGCATGTTTTTATTTTATAATAAAAACAGATTTATTTTTAGTTGAGGATATAACAATAGTTATGAAGACTGTATGTGGATGCAATATTTTTGGAAAGCAATTTGGCAATACAACTCTGGAACAAAAATAAGACTGTTCTTATTTTAGGTAAAGTTGGATCCTACTCCTTTAAAAATGCATAGTAGACATAAATTTAAAAACTGGAAAGAGGATAGGGTTATGCATGATTTTGACTATTTTAGTTTTGGTTTCTGGGCATATACCATATGTCGTGCAATGAAAGTATACTAATATTACTTTTAATCAGAAAAAATGATGTTTCTCCATTTTTTTCACCTAACTTAATTTAATTTAGAGTTGTGGGGTACAAGTGAGGATTTACTACATAATGAAGATACATGCAGGTGAAATGTGGGTTTCTAACGAGCCCTCTTGCTTCCTGATAGTGGAAAAGATACCCAGGTACCCAGTGTGTTACCACTTGTGGACCCCTTCTCCCTCCTTCCCCTAGCACTGTCCAGCATCTGCCAATTCCACCTTTGTGTTCACATGACCAGTGACCAGGGCCCACTTATGAGTGAGAATGTACAGTATTCAGTTCTTTGTTTCTGTGATAGTTCACTCAGCATAATGGTCTCCAGCTGCATCCACGTTGCTACAAAAGACATGATTTTGTTCTTCTTTATGACTGTGTAGTAGTCCATCATGTATATGTACCACCTTTTAAAAAAAATCCAGTTCACTTTCGATGGACATCCGAGCTGGTTCCATGTTTTTGCTATTGTAAAGAGTGCTGCCATGAATATATGTATGGAGGCATCTTTCTGGTAGAGTGATTTATGTCCCTCTGAGTATATACCCAGAAGTGGAATTGCTGGATCATATGGAAGCTCAATTTTCAGTTTGTTTGAGAAATCACCACACTGCTTTCCACAAAGGATTAACTAGCTTACATTCCCAGCAACAGTATAGAAGTGTTCCCTTTTCTCTGCAGCTGGGCCAACACTTGTTATTTTCTGACTTTTTTTTTTTTTTTTTTGGCATTGGAATCTCATTCTGTTGCCCAGGCTGGAGTGCAGTGGCATGCTTATGGCCACTGTAGCCTCGACCTGCTGGGCTCAGGTGATCCTTCCACCTCAGCCTTCCAAGTAGCCAGAACTACAGATGTGCTCTACCACACCTGCCTAATTTTTAAACTTCTTGTAGATCCGAGGCCCTCTGCAAGTTGCAGGGTAGTCTCAGAACTCTGAGCTCAGGCAATCCTCTCACCTCCGTCTCCCAAAGTGCTGGGACTATAGGCTTGAGACACTGCGCGTCCTTACAGGCATTAGATGCTATCTCTTTATCGTTTTGATTTTCATTTTTCTGTTGATTAGTGAGACCGAGCATTTTTTCATGTGTTTGCTGGCTGCTTGTGTGCCTTCCCTTGAACAGTGTCTGTTCATGCCCCTTGCTCATTTTTTAAGGAGGTTGTTTTTTCCTTTCAGTTCATTTGAGTTTCCCATAGTTGGTGGTTTTGGGCCTTTGTTAGATGCACAGCTTGTGGATATATTTTTTCCCATTCTGTGGGTTGTCTTTTTACTCTCTTGATGGTTGATTGTGCTATGTAAAAGCTTTTCAGTTTGACAAGGTCCCACCTGTCAATCTTAGCTTTTGTTGCACTTGCTTTTGCGGACTTTGCCATGCATTAATTGCCTACTTTGATGTCCAGGAGGGTGCTTTTATAGTGTGAGGTTTTACATTTAAGTCCTTGATCCATTTTGAGTTAATTTATGTATATGGTGATAGGTAGGAGTCCAGTTTCATTCTTCTGCCTGTGGCCAACCAGTTTTCCCAACATCATTTGCTAATTATGGTCTCCTTTCCCCAGTGTTCGTTATTGATGGCTTTGTCGAAGATATGTTGGTTGAGGAGCTATGGTTTCATTTCTGGATTCTCTGTCCTGTTCCATTGGTTTATGTGTCTATTTCTATAATAATACCATGTTGACTCAGTTACTGTAGCCTTGTAATAAAGTTTGAAATCTGGAAATGTAATGCCTCCAGCTGTGTTCCTTTATCCCTGTACAATTCATCTATGTAATAACAAAACCACTTGTACCTCTAAAGCTAT
This sequence comes from Cephalopachus bancanus, assembly GCA_027257055.1. Classification (NCBI taxonomy): domain Eukaryota; kingdom Metazoa; phylum Chordata; class Mammalia; order Primates; family Tarsiidae; genus Cephalopachus; species Cephalopachus bancanus. Next base: position 11,806,341 of record JAPVLO010000001.1, on the reverse strand, counting down.
TAAAATATATTTTTGAAAGTGAAAAATAAAACACATTTTAGTCTGTTTCTCCATGATGTCACAATTTCTCAAACGTCAGGCAACTGAATTTTTCTGTTTTTATCAAGGCTCTTAGATTTATGTAAATACTGCTTAAGGATGTTTCCTTGAAATTTTGAATTTCAATAATATGAACTTTCATGATGTACTTCTATATGTGAAATAAAATGAATTTTAAATTTTACATTTTACTAATTGAGCAAATTGTCATATAACTATACCCCACCTATGGATAGGGGTGTGTATTCTTCCAAACCCATCATTAAAATATTTGATCTCATCTGTGTATCTTCTATGGTAGAAAACAAACAAAATATGTGAAATAAAGGCTACTTTTGGAAACATTTTTGATGTCATACTTTTTAAGCGGCTTCTCTTTTGTGTTTTTGTTAACTGTTGCCTCATGTAAATTTAATACTTTAGCTGAACAGTGAACAAATTCTAGTTAAATGATACTATATATATCATGTAGCTTAGACATTCTCAGCTGGCTAAGATAATTCAATACTTAGCAGCTGCAAACTGAAAAAGTCAAAACAAAAAAATTTCAAAGATTGACTTAAGTTATTTTGGGACTAAACTTTTTTTAAAAGGCAGTCAGGCAAAGGAACTGAAAAAATAGAGAAAGAAAAAAACATAAAAATCATAAATATGGACAAGTTTTTCTGGAGACCGAATTCACGAACTTCCCAGGAACCAGGAGTGCCTACTCTCCAACTGTAAGGCTTGGCTTCAGTTTTGTTACTTTTTTCCTAGTAAGTGAAAGTAATCTTACCTTTCTGTACATTCAATTATGTATACCAGGTGATCTAATTCCTGGTTTGTTTGTTTTTTTTGCCTCAATCATTTAACTCTGAACCTTACAAATTAACCATTACACTCTCTTGTTCTTCATCACTGCTGTCCCTTTTCCAAACTCACACTGTACAATGTGTTACCCACTAACCACATGTGGTTATTTAAATTCAAGTCAATTAAAATGCAATAAAATTTGAAAAATCAATTTGGTGGCTACAGCATTGGGAAGAACAGAGACTGAACATTTCCATCACCTCAGCAAATTCTACTGGACAAGACTTATCCAACTTCACCAAGAAATGAGTTGGCTAAAGACAGAGTAATGAGAGGTCAGTCATACAAAAACTTGGAGAAGAACTTACCGTGGAGACAGAGCAGCAGTTGTGCAAGTCGTGCATCCTCACACAATCTCTGTATGACAGGGATTATCATCTATAGAGTGAAAAGAAGTAAACCGGAATTTGCAGAGCAGAATAATGCCAAGGATTATACAGTTGGCTGATAGTGAATCTAGGACTTGGACTCATTTCAGTTCGGTTCCTATCACTGTACCAGTATGTGATTTCCTAGAAGGAAGGAAACACTGAAGCTGATAGAAAGGCCTAGAGATTCGTGTGTGAGTGTGGAGTGGGAGAAAGGTCTGGGAAGGAACTGGGCAGATTCAAAGGTTTCAGTTTATTTTGATTGTGCTATTTAAATATTTGGAAATTGTGTTAGGTTTAAAAAAGTAAATTTTTGACAGCTGCTGGGGCAGTGGTATGAATATGCATAATAATTGTCCGAAATGGGGAAATAAGGCCCCCCAAAATATGGATAGTACGTTCTTTTAACGTCACATGGAACTGAGGGTTGGTGGAATGTATGTACTTTGATTCAATGTTCATTGAACTTATTTCACTGTTCATTGTTGATTTAAGGGTTCTATACTAAAAAAAAAGTTACATGTTCACTTGTAGATTTTTGTCTGGTAGAAATGTAAGTTATTTTTCTCTAGATATAAACGTGAGGGTTATGCTTATAATTTATTTTATTTTTTTTTATTTTTTTTTTTTTTTGAGTTGGAGTCTCACTCTGTCGCCCAGACTGGAGTGCAGTGGCCGCTCCCGGCCACCGCAGCCTCGACCTGCTGGGCTCCGGCGATCCTTCCGCCTCAGCCTTCCACGTAGCCGGAATTACAGGCATGCGCCACCACGCCCGGCTGATTTTTTGATTTATTGTAGAGATGAGGTCTCGCTGCCCAGGCGGGTCTCGAACCCGCGGGCTCAGGTAATCCACTCACCTCAGCCTCCCAAAGGCGCGGGATTACAGGCTGAGCCACCGAGCCCGGCTAATTTTTTAGGTATAAATAAGTTTTGTTTCTCTAACTCAATAAGCTTATCTTATCATTGCCTATTTGCACCTAGCTTCTCAATTACTCTCTGAGCTGGCCATCATCTGTTACGAGTTCCCTTAATTGATGAATTGAATAAGTCTTTGACATACATTTATCTTAACATTTTTTTTTTGCTCATGTTTTATTCTCCTGGACCATCTTATTTTTATAAATGTCATTTTAAAGCATGTTTGAAAATTACTCATTAGCAGTTCTAGAGTTTTAGCCAAGAAGTCTGTTGGACTCACCTGATGAAATACAGTAAGCTATATTTCTTAGGAAGTGTTTCTCATGAGCTGTTTAAGCTCAAACATATTTTGTCTTGCACCCCTGAGGGAAAAGTGGTCCTGTCTTCAGGTTACTAAGCACTGTGTAAATATTATATCTGTAGGTGTAGAGGGTCATGTAATGATTGTCATGAGCTTTGGTAGTCTGTAAAGTGATATTACAAGGGAGGACTAAAACAAAAAAAAGAAAATTATTTTTTGGAGGGTGGGCCCCTTGTGGTATAGGCTTCTCCCACTAGGTCAGTGTTTTGGGAACCCATCAGCGTCAGTGTATCAGCTAGCATTGTTGTAAGAGGCTGCATTTGACTTCAGTTAGTTTTTTTTTGGCAGTTCTTTTAATGCATTTGCCCATTTCATGATGGGTGATTTGAGAGTGCACCTGCCCACCTGCCTATCCTGCACTGAGTGTTCAGTCGTTTTTGACCAAAAGCATCATGATCCCTGTGTCTCACCTTCCCTATTCATCAGATCTTGCCCAAGCAACTTTTCTGTGCTTCTCTGGATGGAACTTTTCTGTGCTTCTCAAAGGGAAACGTTTTGCCCACAGGGAAGAGGTGAAACAAAAAATGGCAGAAGCACTAAAAGGCATCAAAATTGATGCGTTCAAAAACTGTACTGAGCGGTGGAAAAAGCGACTTGGTGGTTGTATTGCATCAAACGGAGAGTACTTTGAAAGTGACTCAAGTTTAAAGAATAAATGCTCAATTTTTTTATAAATAGGTTCCAGGGTTTTTTTTGGGGGGGCGGGGTTCCCCCCATGTGATACAGACAGTTCTCAATTATCTGAATACCAGTTTTATTTTGTAAAAATATAAGTGAGCTACTTTGTTTAAAAGTTATAATTAATATTGAATGTTGGGACTTTATTAGGAACTATAGTAATAGACATATGGCTGTGTATGCAATATACCGGGTGAAGTCTTGTTCAAAAGAGAAAAGAAGACTTTGTCAAGGTTTGGTCTTCTCAGAATGAAACAAGGTGGTGACAAAGACTCAATGGGTGCAGAAAGTTGCAGAAGGTACACAAAAAGGTAATATTTATTTGCTTTCATTTATAATCTGTAAATGAGTCTGAAATTAAATGAAATATGTCAAAATTTTGCCAATGTTCACTCAGTTATTCACTAGAAATAAAATGTTTATGAAACTTTGCTACCAAATATTTTACAATGCAAAAACAGAGTTTATCTCTATCTATCTATCTATCTATCTATCTATATTAAAACTACAATCTGAGTTTTGCATTTTTAACAATGAGTAATAAAGGTTATTAATTGCCTTTTATGTGATCTTCCTAGGCAACATGAAATTTATATTTCACCAGAATATTTTATCTGTTTAGTGTCAACTTTACTGTGTTACTGGCTATTAAAAAGAAAAACAAATTCTCAGTTTCCTCGCTTTTAAATGAGCAGAGGTCCATTCCGATTATGTGGTCTGTTTCTTTGTCCTTTTCACTAGTGGGTGGTGTTCTGCTGTTTCGCTACATCCCAGTTGTTTACCCATCCACCAGCTGAAGGACATTTGAGTGTTTTCTAGTTGTTAACCATTATCAGTAAAGCCACTATAAACGTTCTTGCATGGGCTATTTATGAAAATGTTTCTTCTTTCTAGGATAAATAAATACGTAGAAGAAAGATTGTGGTACTTATTGTGTGTTAGTGTGTGGCACTTATTGTGTGTTCTATTGCTGTTATAAGAGATGAACACCAGTGTGGTGGCTTAAATAACACCTGTCTATTTTTTTTTTTATAGTTAGAAATCCAACATGGATTTCACTGAGCTAAATCAAGGAGTCAACAGAGCTGTATTTCCTTTTGCAGAATCAAAGGGGGAATCTGTGTATTTGTTAATTGAGTTGTAGGCAGAACTCGGTTCCTTGCAATTATAGGACTGACATTCCTATGCCCTTTCTTGCTGTCAATTGAGGGACACTCTTAGCTTCTAAAGGCTACCAGGTTTCCTTGGTTTATGAGGACATCATTATGCCAGCCACAGTTTTATAACTTTAGGTTTTACATTTTGATCCATGGCTTATTTTAGTTAATATTATATCTGGAATGTGGTATTGATTGGAATTATTTTTTAAATGGATATTGATTGTTCTAGTATCATTTATTGAAAAGATATCGAATCGACGGACAACAATAACTGCTGATGATGTGGAGATCTAACATCCTTGTGCATGTCTGTTGGGAATGTGAAATTGTGCAGTGTTTCTGGAAAACAGTATGACAACTCCTCAAAAAATTAAACACAGAATTGCCATATGATGCAACAATTTCACTGCTGAGAATATACCCCAAAGAACTGAAAGCAGGAACTTGAACAGATATGTGCACACTCATGTTTAAAGCAGTATTATTCACGACTGGCAAAAGATGAAAACAACCCAGGTGTTCTTCAAAAGAGGAACGGATAAACAAAATGGTGTGTACATACATTGAAATAATATTCAATTTTAAATAAAAGAATGAAATTCTGATACATGCTACAATATGGATGAACACAGAAGACACCAGGTGAGATAAGCCAGACACAAAAAGACAAATATATGATTACACTTATTTGAGGTACTTATACTAGACAAATTTATAGAGAAAGAAATTAGAACAATGGCTACCAGGGACTGGAGGGGAAGAGAAGAATGAATAGTAGTTCAGTGGATACAGAGTTTCAGTTTAAGATGACAAAGAAAGTTATGAAGACGAACAGAAGTAATGATTGTGCAACAGTGTGAATGTAATTCATACCATTCAATTGTATATTTAAAAATGACTAAAATGATAAAAATGGTCTTTCCTCTTTGTGTTTCATTTTGGATAGTTTATATCATTAGTTATTAAGTTCTCTGATCATTTTGTTTATGACGACTAGTCTACCTTTAAAGTGACACAATATGGTGTGTATCTTGCATTTTGACATTGTGGATTGTAGAAATTTGATTTATTTGTTTGTGCTTAACTTTTATAACACATAGAATCCAGTTATGATCATTGTTTTAATGTCTATTCATTTTTACATCTTTCTATTAAAATATTTTTTCTCCATTATGATCCATATTTTTCTGCTCCTCTACATGCTTGGTAATTTTTAATTGAATTCTAGAAGTCATGAATTTTACCTTGCTCAGTGCTGGATAACCTTCTATTTCTGTTACTGACCTGTGTTTTGGGACACGGTCAAATTACCCATGAACAGTTCTATTTTTTTCAAATATGTAGTTTTTTTGTTTTTCTTTTATTCTCTTTTTGAGACAGTATCTAACTCTGTTGCCCAAGTTGGCAGGCCAGAGTGCAGTGACAGAATCCTGGTTCACCTCAGCCTTGACCTCCTAGGCTCAGGAGATCCTTCCTCCTCAGTATCTTAAGTAACTGGAACTACAGGCATGCACCACCATACCCGACTGTTTTTCTGATTTTTTGTAGAGATGTGGTCTCACTGTGTTGCCCAGGCTGATCTTGAATTGCTGGATTCAAGCAGTGCTTTCACTCTGGCCTCCCAAAGTGCTGGGATTGCAGTCGTGAGCCACCATGACTTACCAGATATTGCTTTTAATGCCTGTTAGACAGGAACAGCTCACTGCTGAGTCAGAGGCCAACTTTTTCTCCGTTAGGTGGGTGAGACCCTTTTGCACGCTGCACCCAATGTCCCACGAGCCCCGGGGATTTCCAGTCTGGCTAATGTAAACAGGCACTATTGATGGCCCTGTGGAAGCTCAGGACACTATCACCTTGATACTTTCCTGGCGTCTTATTGCCACATCTCCTCTTCTCACATGTATTTGCTCATCAAATGAATACTCAAGGAGGACGTTCTGCAGATCTCTGAGAGTCTCTCTCTCTGTTTAGCTCTTTCCTCTTTTGCTTTCTTTACTGTAAAACCTAGATACCTTGGTATCCTAGGTCTCGGTTTTCACTCCACAACTCAGTGTGTCCGCTGGGCTTTTCCCTTCTACAGCACAGCCTGGAAACCTTCTCAAAACAGTAATCTCAAGGAATCATAAAGCTTCTTTTGTTTGATTCCTGTCTCTCAGGGTTCATGCCCCAGTCACCTGCTGTCCAATGTGTTGAAAACTGCGACTGTGTCTTGACCTGAAATGGAAGTCATGATAAATTATTTTTAAGCTTTTGAATATGTAGAAGAGCTACCAGATCTCCAGCCACTGTTTCTTAACGTTTATGTATTTATTTGTGTTTTTGCTTGATTGTTTTGTTTATTCACTCTCCTACTTCCCACCTTTTTCTTTCTTCTTCTCTTTCTTTAGTTAATATAGGTTAGTGTTGGACAAGTCAATCATTTCTAAACAACTCAGATTCTGTCATGACCAAATATCCCCTGAAAAATAACTGTCTGGAAAACACACATGCTGTGAAGCTAATCGTAATTGGAAAATGCAATGTGAACTTTTCTGTTTGCCACATCAAAATAGCTCTTCAAGCAAGGTAAATTTGAACATTTCTAGGTAATAACAAAGTAAAATTTATGACTTATTTTATGCATCAGGAAAATTAATGGATGACCAAATGATAATTTTTCAGAACAGCAGAAAACAAAAGCAACTACCAGAAACCAGGAAATAAATTCATTTTCATTAATAAAGCCAGAGTTGTGGGCAGCTATTTTATTTTATTTTCAGCTTCACTAAAAGCGCAAAACTCTGAAAATCTGTTTTAAAATATCTAGTTTTCTATCCATTCGTTTAATTAAGGGAGGAAGAAGAACCCTACAATCAGCAGAAGTAAATTAGAGACTCTAAAAAGAATGGCATTTTACCAAGTTTATAATTCATTTCCCTCCCCAGGACTTGATCCTGTTAAAGTTCAATAGATGAAATATGGCAGAATTATTTAGCATAGTTTTTATCTTTTCTGAAAAGAAAGATCAGTCATGTTTAATTCACAAATTTAAAACTCTAGTGATTCTAGCTGACAGGGGAAATAAATGAATGCTTTCTGGGACGGTATCACAGAAAACTAGAAGAGACTTCAAGGGAAGACTCCCTGGAGTCCAAGGTTGACAGCAGACATCTGATATTTGACACATCATTTGGGAGGCTCGGTTTTTACAGGAAGAATATTTCTCTCAACTACTGTTCATGTTTAAATGCCCCTAAATTATAACACATGAGAATAAAGGAAAAAGATTGTGTAGATCATATAAACAAAATAAAACAATGCGTTTTTCCACTCTTCATATGAGAGAGATGAAATACAAGGAGATGGTTACCAAATTTAAAAGGCTCTTCTTTTGATCATGTCAATGACCTTAATTGTGATTTGAAATTCCAATTCATACCTACAAGAAAGCACACCTCCTATTTGGTGGTGGACATATTTCTTGCCATTAATTCAGTTATTAAAAAAATGTGAGTTTGTGTACTATCTGTTACACAGTATATAAACTTTGAATAATGATTCTCAGTTAAATGAAATTCACTTTTTCCTTGAAGATAAAAGTTAAAAAAATCTTAGAGTTTTTTTAAAAATTTTAGAATAGTTTTAGATTCACAGAAAAGTTGCAAAAATAGTACAGGTTTCCATATATTGCATACCCAGTTTCAATCGGTATTAACACCTTGCATTTGTATAATGCATTTGTCACAATTAATATATGTATTTATTGATACAGTATTATAATTAATGACTGATCACTAATGATTACTATTAGTACTTTAATCAGATATTGAGATAGCTATTTTGAATACATGTTACTTGGTATGTTAAATATTTATTTGATTCTTCCTTAAAATATGGCACCCTATTTCTCCTTGTTTAACAAACTGAACCCTGGATATATGAGTAATATTTTAGTGTCATCTCTGAAGGGTTGGATTGTATTAGACAGCACACTGAGGTTTATTGAGTCATGCCAAATCTCTCTAATGTCATGATTTTTCTTGGTTTTTCTTTTTTACTCCTTGGCCCTTTCAGCATTCAGTTAGCTAAAGTAGCGTATCCTTTTTTTTTTTTTTGGATACAAGTTGGAGATAAAAGAAAAAATAAGATGTCTACTCATATTGAGATAATATTTGCAAATTTTCTTCACCACCCAACCTCCACCCCGGTTAATGCTTCTCTGAGTTAAAGGAAGAGAAAGGATCAGTGGCCAGTGAGAACTGTGTGGACCTGGAGGAGCTATAAGAAATGCATTCTTGAGCAGGGGGAGGAAGGGCAAGGACTGGACAAAAAGTCTTGTGGAATCTGAAAATGGAGGGAGTGAATGTGTCTCTTGTCCCAAAAGGAGTTCTGGGGAGGCGACCCGGTCAAAGAGAAATGTCACAGAGTTACATTCAGAAAAACGGACCTGAAGTAGATCTGAAATGTTCTTCCTTATTCCAGCATATATAGAGCAGCATAATAATTTTCACAGCTTTCAAGTAGAGTTGAATCAAGCAAAAGTCATGGAACGATTGACAGAATTCCCCAGTTGCCATGTGATAAGGATGTATTGAATCACTCCCGCTCCTCAAAAGCGAAGGACCCTTCCTGAATGGTGAATAAATAGATAAAGACTAAGTAAGGTAGGCCAATGGCTGCCTCAATAAAGCCAACTAAGCATTATGACATGAAGGACAAAAAGCCCTTCCCATTTCTACTTCTGTCTTGTCCCAGCATTGAGTACTACTCCCCACCAGCTGAGATTCAATCCTTACAGGAGAAAAACATTACTTACCACATGACTAAGATAACATTTCGAAATGCAGTGGTAGACTGCAGACTGAGTTTTGTTTCACTTCATATGCTAGGTTAAAACTCAACTGAATATTTTATTTACAAGTAAAAATTGAGGGCTTTTTTTGGTGTCATTGTGATCGTCTATATTAAGACCCCAAGATTTTTTTCATTGTTCATTTGTTTAAGTTACCTCTTATCACTTTCGGAGGCACGGAGTATTTAAAGAAGCATTTAAATTTATCATAGAACCATTTTTAGACGTTAAAATGTTCTGATTGCTAATGTGATTTCTTCCTCTGTTTAAACAACAGCTGTGCATGGGTGTCCCATATTTTCCTTTAGTACTTTAATGATTCAAGCTACATCCTAAGAAAATGGCAGTACCATCACTGCAGGCATGATACTGATGGAGATCACCATAACATGGAGGTTTGAATTAAGTTAACCTTCTATTGAGGTCTCCATATCTGTAAATTTTGAAACGGGCAATTAAATGACCCACGTTACAGCCTCACAGAGAAGTGCCCAGTTTTGTAAAGACAAGTGAATAGAAACGGCTCTCTCAGTCAGCAAAATAGACTTCTTTCTATGAGCCCTCATGAATGCATTTTTCTGAAATTCCATGAAGTACGCAGACAACTTTCAATAAACCTGTCACTGTCTCAATTTTCTATGAGTTACACTGTGACACAGCACCTGGAAACCTGCCTTTCACTCACAGGAGATTAAAGAAAGTCAGTAGTTAATGGTAGCCACCGATAATTGAGTAGTTAATACGTACCACTGTAATAAGCATTGTCATGTATCAAAATACTTAATCTTCACAACAAATTGTTAGGTGTTTAATATTTATCTTTGTTAATTCTGTCCTAAATGCACCTTCAATGTTTTTGGTTAAGAGAGAAATTTCTTTCTTTTTTTTTTTTTTTTTTTTTTTTAAGTTGGAGTCTCACTCTTTCTTGCACCAAATAACCAGCATATGGTCCCCTTGTGTCTCTGTTCTTATCTTGGGCCATTGTGATGAAAACCAGGTCCAATATTTTAAAACTTCAAAGACTATATTGTGAGCAAGAAGTGAAGAAAAAAGAGTCTCATCTGCTTATAATGGGGAGTAAGGCAACTATCTCTCCCTCCCCTTCTGAGACAGTCTGTTTTGGAAACATGGCAAGTTCTGTGTCTTTAGTTTCACACCTCAGAGATGTCTCCATGGTTCTGAGCCTCAGACCCTCCACCTCCCTTGAAATGTCAACGCATCAATCAGGAGTTAGGTGAATCTCTCTGGAGTTCTTATTAGCTTTACAATTGTAAATTAATTTCTAAGGCTTTCAGCTGGCTTTCAGCACAAGTCCCATGTTTCAGTAAAATGTGTGTGGAAAGCTAAAACTGCAAAACCATAAACATTTTTTCTACAACTCCACACACACACACACACACACACACACACACACACACACACCATACCACACCTACCTGTGTTATTTTACAGATGTGTCAACTAAATTTAAATAAATTAACTTGTCCCCAGTCAAATTTTAAGTTAGAAATAAAGCCAGGATTTCGACCCTCACCTAACTTTAAAGCCCAGGTTCTGAAATATTACAATATCTTGCTTATCTATTGGTTAGATTAATGGTTGCACGCACAAAACAGCCATTTCTGGTTGCTGTAAATCAATTTTTAATTCACATTCTTGTTCAAACTTCTCTGAAAATTATATAGAAAAACAGTTTTAAATTATAGAGTAGTTTATATGACTTATTCATCCTGAGAATGAACTCAGGGTTAGGGAGAAAAAAATAAATGAATAAAAGCATACAAGAATCAGTAAATTAAAAAAATCAAATCTGAAGTTCAGTGAATGTTTGGAGGCACAATATTGATAGAAAAACAGTATTTTCTGATGCCCCAAGTGGGACGGGTAATCTGTAAGATAACTGACAAGCACAGTGCATTGTATTCACTTAGTGTAGATTCCCATAATCTATAAATGAATGAAAAAAATACAAAATGAGACACACATACTAAATGTGAATGCTTTATTTATTTACTTATTTATTTATTTACTTTGAGTCAAGATCTCACTCTATCTCTCAAGCTGAGTACAGTGGCGCAATCACAGCTTATTGCAGCCTCAACCTCCTAGACAAAAGCAAACTTCCCGCCTCCTGAGTATCTGGGACTACAAGCTCCAAACATGACACCCATATGATTTTTAAATGTTTTTGTAGAGACGAGGTCTTGCTATGTTACCCAGGCTGGTCTTGCTATGTTACCCAGGTTGGTCCAGGCTACTGGACTCAAGCAATCTTCCTATCATGACCTCCCAAAGTGCTAGGATTATAGGTATGAGTCACCACTCCTGGAATACATATTTAATTTTTAAATGTCTTCTTTTCAAAATTTTAAGCAAAAAGGAGCAACGTAGATGACAAAGTCAAATAGTACATTTAAATGAATTATTGATTTTATATAACAAAAGATCTCCTAGGAAAGTTTATTAGCTTATATTAGATAAGACTAATATGTTCATACCTCGAAAGATACTTTTGGTAGCTTGCCTTGTTTTCTAAGGATAAAAAAGTTAAACAAACAAACAAGCAGATAGACATTTAACTGATGCCAGAGGTGGATGCTGGTTTTATGGGGGCCTGAAATTTATATTATTTGGACAGCCAAATTTAAGAAAAACAAATCAAAACAAAAACAGGAACACAACATAACAAAGCAAAAATGCTACAAATACAAATAAAAACCTTGGAAGAATTTTGAATAAGTCTGTGGCCCTGAAGCCTAAATACATTAACCCTTTACTCAGATATGAAGGGGTTTAGTCTTTTTGCCTCAGTATAACCATTAGAAAGCATTCAGACATTCCACTGCAGAACAAGCAGCCTATCCCATCCCATCCCCCCAGCAAATCTCCTTCAGATACAAGACCAGGACAGCCCAACCATTCATTGTTTAGCATAATAATCTCTAGTAAATTTTTAGGTTCCTTGTCAAGGCTGAAGATCAAAGATTACCCTTTGGGTGGCCAAAGTCAGAAAAGTAATAATATGACCACCTTTGGTCAAGGAGTTTGTGAATTGCAAAAGTCTGACTTTGTGAAATGCAAATGTCTGACAAGTCTCTTGCAGGAACCTCCCTCCACCCCCTCCAGGTTAACCTAATCAGCCCTTTGTGACCTGTGTGACAGGAATAAACCCCACCATGGCAGCAATCATGTGACTAACCCACCTATCTGCCTGCTGTCCATCTCCTGACATCAGTACCTGCACTGTGGCAGGATGTGGCAAATGGTCAAATAAATTTCTTGTATGATTGAGTGAATAAACACAGAAACATGTAGCTGGTTCAGGATCAGTAGTTGGCCTCATGGCAATCACTAGCCCAGGGCAGGAAAGGAGTTGATAGCAGTTAAAGGTATTTCCTTTTGAAAGGCAAGTTGCAACTTTAACTTTAAAGACCCGCCAGGCAGGTTTTGTTTGGGAAAGGCCAAATGGCCCAAAGACTAGCCATTTAATGGATATGCAAAAAGAGTGGCTAATTCACAGACATCCAAAGCCCCCCCTTTGAAGTTGACAGTTTACAAGCCTGCAGTTCCTGGAAACCATTTGTTCTTTGAAAAAATCTGATTTTGCTGAGTACAACCTTGTAAGGTTCCAAAGGAAATACCCTCCCTTACCTAAACAAGGGTATAAGACCCCAGGTCTCCTGTTCTGGGGTGCTCGAGTTGGACGCATTAAATTCTCGGGCCGCTGTGCTAGCCAGCATAATAAAGTGCCACTTCCTATAATAGTCTCGGTGTCACGATCTCTCTATTTTTCCTGCTACAGCACTTGCCTGCCCCCTTGTGATGACTAGGAGCAGACCACCACCCAATCACCTTAATGATCTTTCCCCATCTAGGGGAATGGTTAAAAGGACTCAACCACAAGCAGCTGGCAGCCATTGCCTTGCTAGACTCCGGTGTGGCCATGTGCTCTTTGAGCTATGGCTGTCGCCATGCTTCCTGGTTTTGGCCCTCTTCCCCACCTTGGGGAGGTGAATCTTCTTTCTCCTTTCTCTCTCTCTAATTTACTTTTAAATAAACTTTTCTTTTTTAACCTCTTTGTGGGTCGCAGTTCTTTGCATTTACTCGGATCTCTGGGTTACTGGTGCCGTGCCTCCCCTTCTCTCCATCTATCCATCTGCCCTCACCCTATCTGGACCCTAACAAGATATACATAGACATTTTTGAGGTTATGTTTATGTAACAAAACCTTATAAAGACAGATCTAACAGTGGATGTAGCAGCAAAGACTCTAGAAGAGGCCAGATTGTCTAGGTAAGTGGCACTTTAACTTAACTTTGTCTGCAATCTATGTTGCTCCAGGGTACCTAACACTCAGGTTTAATGAACTGCAATCTCCAATCTGCTGTCATGAGTAGAATCTCCAACCTATCACTTGTGCATGAGAGCGCCAGGGGAATGGTGATTTGACATTTCTGGTTTGTCAGTATATGAAATACCATGTAACCAAACAAACTTATGTTGCCAGTGATATGAGTTACATAATGATATTTAAACATTTAAAAAGTGATTTATACTGTATAATTTCAATACATAAAAAGGTATCTGTATTTAAGATGTTAGTCAAAGTTTATTTTATTGTGGTTTTCTGCATTTTTTTTAAATTTTAACTTTTTTTCATGTTTTCTAAATTTATCACTAAACAGAATCAAATTTATTTATAAAATTCTCTTACATTTATAAATAGAAAACTTATATATTATTGAAACAAGAGTGAAATTTGAGACAAATGTTAAAATCTATGAACTCAAAATAAGTGAAAAACAATTATTCCAGTGAAATGATATAAATAGGTTTCATGGTCAAATCAATAGTGAATTACATTCTCAAAAATATGTGATATTGTGTCTCCTGCATAAGTAGGATCTTGGCAGCATATGTGAAAGCATTTCACATTCTTGGAGTGAAAAAATTACAACTGCCCTATTTTTATTGCTTCTTCTTTGTAATAAACATGTGACTTCTTTTTAACTGATTGAAACACACAAATTCACTGTGTGTTAGAAGGGAGAAAGTCAGAATCCGTTCTGCTTTCATTGCTTACACTTCCAAGCAGTTATATACTCCCACAGGAAAAATTTTCAATCAATTGTGTAAGATTGAAGATATTTTTTATTTTTTTACACCATATAACTTCAATTTAGTTCTAACAATTTGTTACACGATTTTCTAGCTTATATGGCTGTTCAATTTGTAGAAAGATAAAATCACAGGTTGTTTTTTATATTCAATATATCCTAATGAATGAATAATTGCCAAGAAGATATTTGCAAAAGTAAATAAACACGGAATATTCATACTTTAGTTATATTGCTTCATCCAAAATCCTAATAGGTTATTAATGTTCGTATCTTTAGTAAAAGGAACCAAAAGGAAACTACCAGAGGTAGTAAATAAGAACTAGTTTATTTTTGAAAGAATGGAAGAAGACATTTGAAAACTATGGTATTTATTAAATAGAAAATAATAAAACACAAAGAAAAGTTTGAAAATACACTCTGTATGATTAAAGAAAAATAATAAAGTACTATCAAAGTATCTGTTTTTCTACTCCTGTCTGTTAATTGTATCATAAAAATGTGAAATTATATCAAAGTTTGTTAAGAAAATGCAAAAATCAGGAGAATAACAGATAAAATTTGACAATAGCACTTTAATCCCTTTCACAAGATAAAATATAATAAATAAACACAAATTGGATATAAAGAAATAAGTGAAAATAAACTGTTAATTTTGATAGCATAAAAGGTGCTTTTTGAGAATGACAGAAAAAAGTTAAAAAATTTGATTAAAAATTGAATAATGACTGAAGTCTGTATTACCCACTCTGACAACTGGTGGACATATGTGATCATTTAAGTCTAAATTAATTAAATAAAACAAAACTAAAAATTCAGTTTCCTAGTCATGGTTGTTACATTTCAAATAATATTCCTACTACCTTTGAAAATTTTACTGAAGATTGTTACTCTATACTGTCAGTTAACAAATGAGCAAATTCAAATGCTCAACAAGTGAACAAAAAAAAAAAAATCTCCAAATTCACTAGTAGTCTGAGTAACAGAGATCACAATTACAAAGAGTATTACTTTACAATCACTGCATTGGCAAACCTTGAATAGAGCAAGTATTCTCTTGTACGGGATTAATGTATCTTCATTCCTACCATAGAATAATCAATCATCATACTATTTTAAAATATGAAACAATCTTTATATAATAACAGTTTATGACACATGTATGCATATATATACATTAGATGTAATATTTTTGACAATAATATTATTCCTGGGAACATCTCCCAAGAAAATAAAAGTTCACAAAATATGTATATGAGGGTACTGAAAGTCTTGGTTATAATACCAAACAAGAATAAAAAGGAAAAAAAGAAAAGAAACAAAATAACTCCTGGAAATAAAATAATTGCCTATCAATAGAGAAACACTTGACTATAGTACTGTTACATTATATTCACATCTTAGAATACTCTAGTCATTAAAAACAATAAGTTAAAATGTTACAAATTGACTTGGAGTGATGTCAACAAGAAAGTATAAGTGAAAAATACAAGGTTAAGAAATATGTGCATGTTGTGAACTCATTTTTTGCAAAGTAAATGACAAATACAGACACATGCACACACATACACAATTATGTGCATGCATGTATAGGCAAATATGCATATACATATATGATTATTTGAGCATGAGAAACTATAAAGACTACATATTAGATTGTTCATTTTACTGGCATGGAGTGGAGGTAAAGATGAAGATAGGCTGATGGGGATAGGAACAGGGAAGCATAAAAGCCCTTAAAAGACACATGATTTGATTATTCATGTGATCATGTACAATTATATATGCCTGCTTCAAGACAGATATGTGTAAAAACATTAAAATGATTTAAAAGAAAATTAAATGACTCAGATTTTATTTTCTCTCATCAAAGTTTAATTCTCATTTCTTTTTCAAATTCTCACACAAGATTGTTTTTTGCAGTATATGGTTTAATTGCCTAATTATCAGTGATTGTTTTTCTCCTTTATATAAAGGGTTATTCAACACATCCCAGCAAAAGCATGATTTTATTTAAATAACATGATTAGAAGATTTAAAATACTGCAGCAGAACTATCTAATGGAAGTATAATGCAAGTTGTAAATAAAAGCCTCATATGTAATTTGAAATTTTCTGATATATATTGGAAAGTAAAAGGAACAAGTAAAAATTAATGTGATATATTTTATTTAGCTCAAAATATCTAAAACATCCTGTCAACAAAAGGATCATATAAAATTGTTGAATTATTCACATTGAAAAAAATACTAAGTCTTTGAGACCCAGTGTATAGTTCACATTTTCAGCACTTTTCCATTTGGACTGACCGCGTTGATAGTGTTCAATTGCTACTGTACCAGACAGAGTAGTTCTTGAAATCAGAAAAAAGGGAGGCTGATTTTAAAAGTTGCTGTAGTAGAAAAATTGTTCATGAAATACAAAACAAACTATAGCAACCTAAATTTTTTTTCCCTGTTCATTAGCTTACTGCCTATAAGTGTGAAACCTAAATAACAGAGAGGCTCTCTAAAGGAAAATGATATTTATTTGGAATCAAACATTGCAATGGGAATAGAGTGGGTATATTCAGGGAGGTAAAGGAAGACAAGGGCTTTTAAAGGAAGCCCTTGTTTTTGGCTACACATATCAATGACGAGGGAGATGTCAGTCCAAGGCTAGATAAGGAGTTACTGGGCAGGTAGATGTCCGCAGAAGTGTGAGAAGCCCTGGTTACATTGTGGGGCTGCAGGCATCTCAGTGCCTAAGTTGTACAGAAATTTCTCCTGCGTTTTCATGTTTTTCTTATTCTGAATTTTTTTTAAAGCCTCACTTTATTTTCTCTTCACCTCCAATGTGAACTTCCCTAACTCAATACTGACCTATAGCAGATTTGCAATCCAAGTTATTCAATGAAGAAAAAGGGAGAGAGAAATGTTAACATATCTTTGGGAGATGTCTTGACTAATGCATCACTTGAAGCCTAGTTGCCCCAGGCAATTCATTTGCCTGCAGAGAAGATTAGCATTAGCGAAGTTACAGAGGAATGCAAAGAAAACATTTCTGCTGTGCAAAATAGATTTTGCAGCAAAACAATTAGCTGTGCAGGCCCATTTATTGTGTGGATAAAGACTGCCATTTTCCTTTGCCTCGCCAGCAGTTTTGTGAATCTGCAAAGAAGGGGAGTGATGTATGCCCTTCGGATTCTCCCTCAGTGTAAGGAATATAAGCTCTTTTGCCTGTGGTAGCTCAGAAGTGGGGGGTATAACAAGGACAGGAGATAAGAAAGAAAAAAAAAGGAGAGATGGAGAGGGCATGAAAAGGGATCAGAGAGAGAAGAGGTAGAAGCAATTCAATTTCCTGAGACCTAGAGAGAGGGAAATACATTCAACATCCGAGAGCTCCTTCTAGACCTTTAGTCGGTGGTTTCCTTGAAGGCAACTACATACCAACCTGGGTAACAATCTCTGCAAAGCGCACAAGACCCTGCGGCATGGACAAGCAGAGAGAGGTTGGGGTTTGCCTTTCCATTTTCCGGTTCCCTGGTGGTACATACTGCAGTTAGGCTTCGCTAACTGCAGTAAGGGGACTGTAGGGAGGGATGTGAGCTTTGCTGCTTGGACAGGGACAGAACAGAAGTCA
Organism: Cephalopachus bancanus; assembly: GCA_027257055.1. NCBI lineage: Eukaryota > Metazoa > Chordata > Mammalia > Primates > Tarsiidae > Cephalopachus > Cephalopachus bancanus. The sequence continues at coordinate 11,788,396 of JAPVLO010000001.1, read as the reverse complement.
TATCCAGAGTTCAAGGGAAAGCACATACCTGTGTGAAGTGAGGTGTGTGCCAGGGTAGCCAAAGTGCACCTAGGGCATTCTCCAAACTGAGAAGAGGCAGCAAGTCCTTTGCAGAGAGCACACGTCAGTTACCAATGCCACCTTAACAAGTCAGAGCCAGGAGACAGGTGGTGGGTTGCACTCAGTTACCAAAGCACAACAAAATAATCCTTTATGAAAATGAGGGACTGTCATAAAATTTAAGCCTGTGGGTCATATCAATCATCCACCTCCTTTCTCACAGCCAGCCATCATCTAAGAAAGGTATCAAGAGGACTGGGAGTGATCATCTAACCAAGACTATCTGCCTCACAAACAATTTAGAATATATTTTAAACCCCATTTAACATTTAAGTACTTTTTTTACCTGCTCAGAAGAAAGGTGAGGTTACTTAAATAAAAATTCAAGTTAGTGTTTCTGGCTATTTCATTTTTAATGAGAGCTGATTTTTTTTATCCCAAGGAATAGTTTAAAAAATGAATGATTTAATGAAATGATAATCATATGATTTGGACTGTGCAGAAGGAAATATAGGCAACGCAAAACAATATGTTTAGTGTAAAATGCCCTATTCAGCAAGTCTAAATCAAAACAAAAGCAATAACTTATGAGTTATAAGTAAAGTGCAAGATCTGAAGTAAAATATAATTATAGAAAATAAAGTATAATCATTTCTATAGACACTGTTTCTGGTCAAAGTGTGCCCAGTAAATAACACAATAGAGAACCAATCACCAAGGCTTTATTAAGATACCACTTGATTCCAATTGTTCCTGTGTAGTTCAATCTACGTCCAGAGACGCTCTCCAAAACTTAATTAAGCCACAATATTCTCTGTTTAACAACCAGTATGGTTGCTAATCTACTCCTCTCCTTTCCAACTAGGTTTAAAAATAATTGTTGCCATAGGATAATAGAAGTTTCTACTAAAGTCCTGTATCTAACTGGTAATGCAATAATATTGTGGTCCTTTAATAGAATCTAAATCCAAAAGTTAAAAACAGAGTCTCGTTCCAGTTTTCAGGGAATAATCTTGGATAACTGAAAATTATTTTATATATTTTATATATTTTATATCCAAGCACTTTTCTAATTTGTATATAAAAGTTCATATTCATTAAGTGTTTTTTGCTGTTTGGAATGTTCTTTATTTTCATCAATAACCACTTTTTCGGGTACTATACTAGTGGTGTATGGAACAAAGATGATTCATTCTATCTAATAAATTTGAAAAGAATTCATCTTTTATATCCCAAAGCTTGGACTTGTGGTGGGATTCCAGAATTATCATTTATTTGTAAACAGTTATTATGTAAATTTCAAACTTATTTAAAAAAAAAGACAGAAAGATACAACAAAATTCAAAGTACCTATCACTTACATTTGACAATGATCAATTCCTGGCCACTCTGGTCTCATTCACATTTCACCCACTTTCTCTACAATCAAATAATTTTGAGACATATCTCAAAATTCATATTATTTTATTCAATAAAAAAATTTGACCTAAGGGGAAAAACCAAATGTGGATAACTTGGCATCCACAATCACAACTGTTAACTTTTACGATTAGAAGAGGAAGACTTCAAAAACAACTGTAGAATGTTTTTTATTCTACTTTCACTTGAAACACTTAAACTTGGGAATTTTTTTTTCTGACATCTCACTGGACTGCATTGCAGAAAATTCTCTTGTTTAGAGCAATAAGATAACTGGACAAAACATTTAAGCACATCCTTTGGTAAGTATGGCAAAGTGCCAAGAAGTTACGGAGCTCTTCTGGGATCAAAACAACACACAAGTGTGAATTTACTAAGAAAAGCAGACGCTAAAATTACAGTTTGCTGTGGCGGGCTCTTCCAGCCAAGTAGTCCTGAAAAATTGTCTTGATGGGATTCTGTGGAACACATGTGATAGAGGGGAGGGTCAACACAAGGTGAGCCACTTGATCAGGTGCTCTTACAGAGAGCTGAGACACAGGAGAGGAGACACAACCAGTGCTGTTAGCAACAGCAAAACAATCACAACAAAGGCACCCTCTTTGTAGATAGGGAAGATGGCTGCCTTTCTCAATCATTATTCTAGAGGAAGTATCTTTCTACAAATGTCTATTATAGGCCAAGTCCACTTTTATATAGATTTGAATTCTCAATCAAAATATCTTTGTGAACTCGCCAGAAAAGGTTAAGCTAAAATATAAGGTATTCCTGGGTTTATTTGTGCTCACAAAGATTGAAAGAAACAAATACTGTTCCTCTGAGGTGTAACTAAAGTCAAGTTCAGATTTCAAAATGCCACAAATAAAGTCCCAAAAATCAGAGTATGCAGCAAAATAACAAAATCCAAGAATTAGTGCGAAATTATAAGGGAGAACCTTTAAAACACAAACTACATGACCAGATTTTCAAGACAATGTTAGCATTAATATTCAAACTAAATGGAAATTCATTTTCTTAGTATGTTTGAAGAAGTAAAACATAAAATTGACAGTAGTATTACGGAAGAGAAAGAGAATATGAAAATGACCATGTAAATTAAAAAAAAATAAAAAAGATTAGAACTCTCAAAAACATAAACAAACAAAATATTGAAGTTAAAAGTTGAGTATTTTAAAGAGCAGATTAAAAACCTGTAAAGAGAAAGTTAGTGAAAACATATGAAAAATCATACAGAATTCAGAAAAAAAGTCAGAGACATTAAAAAAAAGAAAGTTCTAGAGAAATGCAGGGCAAAGCTAAGGACATAACATTTATTAAACCAGTTTCATGAATAAAGCATGGAGAGAATCAGGTAGAAAAATTTTACGGAGAAAATAGTTGAGATTTGTCTGAACTGGTAAAAGATACTGCATGAATTTCCTTTGCTTCCATGTGACTATTCTCATTTCCAAATTACCACAAACTTAGTAATTTAACACAAATTTATTATCTGAGAGTCCTGGAGGTCAGAAGTCCAAAATAGATTTCCCTGGGCCGAAATCAAGTTGTCTGCAAAGCTGCATTCTGTCTGGAGCTTCCAGGAAAAAAAAAATGTTTCCATCCTATTTTAACTTCTAGAGTTTGCCTACTTTCTTTGGTGTATGGTTCCTTCCTTCATCTTCAGCACTGACAACATAGTACATTCAAGTTTTTGACTTTCACATTGATTCTCCTGCCTCCATAGTTCACTTAAAAATACCCTGGTTATTACATTTGACCCACAGAATTAATCCAGGATAACCTCTACATCTAGGTCAGATGATTAGCAGTCTTAATTCCATCTGAAACTTTAGTTTTCTCTTGCCATGTAACAAAACATATTCACAGCTTCTGGGAACTGAGATAGACATCATTTAGGGACCACTATTCTGCCTAAGATACCAAGCTTGTTATTCATACATCCTAACAAACCATAAAGAGAATAAATTATCTACAAGTAGACACAGGCTTCTTGAAGCAATAATGAAATCCAGTTCAAAGAGAGTAACATGACAACTCCAAAATAAAACACCTGACATCTAGAATTTTATACCTAAGAAAAGTTTGTTTCCAGAATTTGGAGAAAATAACTAACTAGAAAAACAAAATCTTAATTGCCATAAGATTCTCATTAAAGAAATGCTGAAAAATGTGCATGGTAAAGGAGGAAAAGGTTCAAGTAACAAAGACTGAGAGGCAAAAAAGTTTAACACAAATTTAAAAAAAATATACTGTGATTAATAACATTGATTGTAAGCTGGCCTCGGTGGCTCAGCCTGTAATCCCACGCCTTGGGAGGCTGAGGTGAGTGGATTGCCTGAGCCTGCGGGTTCGAGACCCACCTGGGCAATTTGGTGAGAACTCATCGCTACAATAAATCAAAAAATTAGCCGGGCATGGTAGTGCGCCTGTAGTTCCAGCTACTTGGAAGGCTGAGGCCTTCCGGAAGGATCGCCGGAGCCTGGCAGGCCGAGGCTGTGTTGGCCGGGAGTGGCCACTGCACTCCAGTCTGGGCGACAGAATGAGATTCCAACTCAAAAACAAACAAACAAACAAACAAACAAACAAACATTGATTGCATAAAACAAAATAGAGAAACTGTCAAATCTCTAAAAATCTTGGGAGATTTTCAACTCATCTCTCACAGTAATTGTGATTACAGACAAATCAGTTTTAAAAAAGTATATTTAAATATCTTAACTAAAGTGGAAACTTTTTCAGAATGTTAATGAAAAATGGCAAATATGAAAGAAACAATTATAAAAAATGACCATATGTTAAGATGTAAATGGTGTCTCAAAATTTTTAATTTTAAATTTATCATATATTGTTATTCACTCGCTGAGATGAAATGAAGACAGAATTACTGTTAAGAGTATAATTTTAAGATCACCGGCTGGGCACAGTGGCTCATGCCTATAATCCCAGCACTTTGGGAGGTCGAGGTGAGAGGTTTGCCTGAGGCCATGGGTTCGAGACCAGCCTAGGCAACTTGGCAAGACCTCATCTCTACAATAAATCAAAAAAATTGCCGGGCATGTTGGCATGTGCCTGTGATTCCAGCAACTTGGAGGGCTGATGTGGAAAGATCACCTGAGCCCAGCAAGTCAGAGCTGCAGTAGCCTTGAGCATGCCACTGCATTCCAGCCTTGGTGACAGAGTGAGACTCCAACACAGGAAAAAAAAAAGGGATCACCATTTAATTGGAAAATGTTTAAACGTCGGGGTACCAGCCCCGACTTATGAGGGGTGGGTTAGGATCGCACCGGAGAATCTGGACGGCGAGAAGAGACCACTCAGAGGCAGTTCTTCTGGGAAGAGTCTGATCAGGACTGAAGCCAAATTTTATTCGGACTCCTTCCAACTTATATACCATTTTTCATACCCTCCAGCAGTGTGATAATCACTTGCTGGGAGCGTACAAACTCCATGATGTATATTGCGCTTTACAAACTATGCATCACAAGACCATCACGAGACTTGCAAGCTCCAAGCAGACAGTTCAAACTCCATGATGCCTGACGTGCTTCACAAATCTCACATCAAGGTCACAGGTGCACAATTTCAATACAGTTCGTTTAAAAGTGTCTTCCATAGTGTTCAACAAATCATTCATATTATACTCTTTGTTCTAAACCCTGATTAATACAAAAGCTTTCTTAGTTAACGCTAGGTTCAATCCAAGTTCACTGACTCCTAATATTGTTTAACGATTGATATTATCAACTTAACACTATACTATAATCTATAAGTTTACTTAAATGATTTAATTTTTATTTATTCCATTAACCTATTACGATTCAACATAGTGGCCTGTAATTCTATAACAATTAATTCAGAACTTATTCCTTACCATGACTTATATGAGTTTCATGATCTAGTGATTGGACTTTAATACTATGCTATATCTCATTAAGCTAATACCTTATCATTGAATCTTATAATTATCATTGACGTATGATTTTAAAATCATAACACTATAATTCTCATTCTATTCTAATAAAACTACGACTTTAACCCAAAACTTAAATCTTTTTTCCTAGTATATTAATACATGGCTAGTGTAAAATTTCCTATTGCCATATTAGAAGCAAAAACAACACCATTGAGAAAGTTTCGGTATACTAATCAAAGGATCTTAAAATTGGCCTACGGGAACAGGAACTAAAGTCATAATCTGAGAAAAGAAAACTTAAAAAGCTTAAACAAAACCTAAAAGTTTTCTACGAATGCTTATTACTGTTTAAATCTTTCCGATGGAAATTGTATCGTCTTAAATGAATGTTTTATCCAAACAAGTCTATTCTAAAAATCAAATAGTAGCTGTCACACTCTTGGGTAATGGACTGCACGGTTACCATGGCAATGGTCACGGGCTGAAGCAAACAGAGTTTCGGCATGTAACGAAACTAGAAAAACGTCCTGCCTGGCTAGAGGCAGGGCAATAAAACTATTATGATAATTTAGTTTCTAATCTTAATCCTAGAAGAAACTGCCTTTGGGAACAAGAGCTGACTCACCAGTCTACCAGGAAATAGAAGTTAAAAAATATCTAGAAAGAAGTAAGACTTAGAAGGGACATGGTCATTCTGCTGTACAACCTTTCATCAGATGTATAGAGATTTACTTATAAGTTTTACTGCCATGTATGCACACTGGTCACTAATCACACGCCAATATTATAGGTATAACTGTTATCCTATGTCAGAGGCGATCTTCCAGATGGGCCTTTACAGGCCTCAGCCATGTAGCTATAGATGTTGGCTCCCAACATTTAAAGACCTAATAACCATAAAAAATAAAAGTACATAAAGATTGTATAAACCAATAAAAAATTGTCATACAATAAATATATGAAATGTAAATACATCTTAATGACATACCGAGTTTTTCTCTTTTTTTTTTTGAGTTGGAGTCTCACTCTGTTGCCCAGACTGGAGTGCAGTGGCCGTTCCCGGCCAACGTAGCCTCGACCTGCTAGACTCCGGCGATCCTTCCGCCTCAGCCTTCCAAGTAGCCAGAATTACAGGCATGCGCTACCATGCCCAGCTGATTTTTTGATTTATTGTAGAGATGAGGTCTCGCTGCCGAGGCGGGTCTCGAACCCGCGGGCTCAGGCAATCCACTCACCTTAGCCTCCCAAATGTGTGGGATTACAGGCTGAGCCATGGATCCTGGCTACATACTGAGTTTTTCTAACAACAACAAAAAAAAAATTTCGTGTCCTTTGCCCACTTTTTAATGCTGTTATTCATGCTTTTTTTTCCTACAAGTTCAAAGCTTCTTAAAGATTCTAGTATATTAGGCCTTTGTTGTATGAATAGTTTGCAAATATTTTCTCCCATTCTGTAGGTTGTCTACTCTTTTGGTAGTTTCTTTTACTGTGCAGAGGCTTTTTAGTTTAATTAGGACCCTCTTGGCCATTTTTACTTCTGATGCATTTGCTTTTGAGAAAGTGGTCGTAAATTTGTTGCCTGGTCTAATATCCAAAAGAGTGCTTCCTAGGCTTTTTTTCTAGGACTTTCATCATTTGAGGTCTTACATTTAAGTCTTTAATCCATTTGAGTCAATTTTTGTATGTGGCTTCATTCTTCTGCATATGGTTAGCCATGTTAGAGTACTTGAATGGTATTCTTGATGAATTGCTGGAGAGGAATTGTGGGCTAGCCTGAAAGTGAGATTCTTCTTGAGGATACACTTTTACAAGGACCTCACATCTTCATGGGTTTTATCTCTAGACCATTCCCTTATCAGGTACCGTCATTACAATAAACCCCCAGAAAATTCACATCAAAAATGATTACAATTAAATTTCTAAAAAATGAAGAACAAAAATCTTGGGAAAAGGCTGAGATAAATTGTGAGTCACTTATAGACAATGTTAATTTAAAAAACGGTAGGTTTTCCATGTGAATCTCTAGAGACCAGAAGGAAGTGGAATAGCATTTTTTAAATACTGAAAGTAAAGAGTTACCAACTGCAAATTTTTTGTCTGATATAGCCATTTCTCAGGAATGAAGAAGAAATAAAGATATTTTCAAAGGGAAAGTAAAGACTTTTGTCAATTGCAGACCTACTCTTAAAGAATGTCTTACAGAAATTCTTCAAAAGGAAAAGAAATGAAAAATGTCTTGGAATGTCAGGAAGCAAAAAATAATAATAATAACAGAAATAACAAAACTGTGGGTAAATATAGTAGATTATCATGTTCATGAGCTTTCTGAAACATATGTGATAATTGAAACAAAAATTATAACAATCTAAATTGTGTATGATGATTGAAACAAAAATATTAACACACTCCCAAAAAATATCATTTAAGACAGAACCAGAAGGGTAAAAGAACCAAAATAGAAGCAAGGCCTACACATTTCACTCTAAATCACCAAAATTAATTCTGTAGACTTTGATAATCTGTATATTTATATGTAATATCCAGAATAACCACCAAGAGACCTACACAAAGTGATAAACACTATCAAGATAAATTTTTTTTAAATGTTCAAATAGCACAAAATAATGCAAGAAAGCAAGACAGAGGAACAAGGAAAGGAAAAATCAAGCAGAAAACAAATTTTGAAAACATTAATCTTTTCCTGGAAGAAATTATTGCATGCATATATCCAACAAAGGACTAGTATCCAGAATATATTTTTTAAAAACTCTCAAAACTCCACATCGAAAATCTAGTAGCCCATTTGGAAAACAAGCCAAAGACCTGAATAGACATTTCAATGAAGAGAACATACACATGTCAAATACGTACAGAAAAAGTGTACAACATCATTAGCAACAAGAAATTCAAATTAAAGCCAGGGTGAGGTATTGCTGCCTACCCATCAGAATGATTAAAATATAAAAGCAAATAATGCCAAAATCTGGCAAGAATGCAGAGATGCAGAGATGCAGGGAAACTAATTAATGCATATCTTGCCGTAAGAATGCAAAATGTTGTGGCCTCTGTGGAAAACAGTTTGGCAGCAACTTAATAAAATTAAACATACAACTATCATAAAACCAAGCTTTCACAATCTTGGACACTTATCCCAGAGCAATGAAAACACCAGTTATCAGATTCATACAAGAACCCATACTCAAACATTACTAGCAGCTTTATATATATTAGTCAAAAACTAGAATGAACCCAGACGTCCCTCAATGTATGAATGGTTAAATAAACTGTGTTACATCAATTCCGTAGAATACTATTCAATAATAAAAAAGAACAAGCTCCTTATACAAGCAAAAACTTTATGAATATACAGGTAATTATGCTGAGTGACAAAAGCCAATCCAAAAGACTAGACACTGCATGATCTTTATATAACATTCTTGAAATGGCAAAATCATAGGAATTGAGAAAAGATATCAGAGCTTAAGGAAGAGGCAAGTAAGAATTGACTGTGGTTAGAAAAGAGCAACATGGAAGAATTCATGTGTTGACATAAATTAAATGTTTTGTATCTTGACAGTATCAGTGTCAATTTCTTGGTTGTGATATTATCGGACACTTTTGCAAGATATTGCCATGGGGGGAGATTAAGTAAAGGGCACATGGGATCTCTCTGTACTGTATTAGATCTCCCAAGTGAAGGTGAATCAACACCGAATTAAAATTAAAATGCAAATAGAAGCACTGATTAAATAAAAACACGATTAAATTTAAAATAGTGTTTTGATTCACATGTGGAAAAACATCCGCTGCTAATGGAACCATACAAGGGTTTTTTTTGTTTGTTTATTTGTTTTTTGAGTTGGAGTCTCATTCAGTCGCCCAGACTGGGGTGCAGTGTCCGCTCCCTGCCACTGCAGCCTCGACCTGCTGGACTCTGGCAATCCTTTCGCCTCAACCTTCCAAGGAGCTGGAACTACAGGTGAGCGCTACCATGCCTAGCTATTTTTTTATTATTATTATTTATGGTAAAGATGAGATCTCGCCAAGTTGCCCAGGCAGGTCTCGAACCCGCAGGCTCAGGCAATTCACTCACCTCGGCCTCCCAAAGCGCGGGATTACAGGCTGAGCCACCGAACCCAGACCATACAAGGTTTAATATCTATGATATAAAGAATTACCACAATCATTAAAGAAAAAACTAACAATTCAATATAAATGTGTGTAAAAATATAAATTTTTTTTTTTTTTTTTTTTGAGTTGGAGTCTCACTCTGTTGCCCAGACTGGAGTGCAGTGGCCACTCCCAGCCACCGCAGCCTCGACCTGCTGGGCTCCGGCGATCCTTCTGCCTCAGCCTTCCGAGTAGCCGGAATTACAGGCATGCGCTACCACGTCTGGCTGATATAAATAAACTTTTGAGTCTCCTCAAAAGAAGAAGAATGAAAATCACATACAATATTTTTTTAAGTATTTAATTTTAATAATATAAATATTCTAAACAGTATGATACTTTTTTTCACACCCATGAGATTAGTAAATTATAAATCTTTTAAAACCAAGTGTTTGTGAGGATATGAAATAAGTAAAACTACTTTTTCTGTTTCTGAGGTTATACATTTGTCTTCCAATTACTTAAGTTATTTGGCATTGATATATGATTAAAGCTGTGCATATTATATGACCTGGCAATTTCATTCACATGTGTTTTTACCAAAGAACTGTTATAGATGTATACAAAACAACATTTATTAGAATGTTCTCAGCAGCATGGTTTATAGTAAAAAAAGAAAGAGAGAGGGAGAGGGAGGGAGGGAAGAAGACAGAGAGAGGAGAGAGAGAGAGAGAGAGAGAGAACGTAAGGAATCCAAGTGTTCAAGAATGGATAAATTATATCTTCAGACAATGAAGTGCAATATCACAATGAAAATAGATACAACATTTGTAACACTTAAAAACAGATCTAAAACAATATGCAATTTTGGGTTTAAACATTTGGTAAATTATAAAAGAAAACAAAGAAGTGACTAAAACAGAACTGGTTATTGGTTACATCAAATGAATGAAGAGTGATGCAATTTCAGAATTCAGCAGTTTTCTTCAAGTACTGCTTATCTTAATTTCTTAAACTGCATGGTCAGTACAAATATAGTACTTAATACTATTATTTAACTATGTGTATATACATATTATAGAAATGCATATACATATGACATATATGTGTGATATTTTGTAAAAATATATTTTATAACATTAAAAAGTAAATAGTAGCATAACGATGATTGACTTTAAATTATTATCAATCTAAGTTTGAACTTCAATTCTTCCACATTCTAGGGGATCTTGGACACTCACTAACCACTGTGGCATTATTTTCCTAAATTTCTTAATGGGGAAGATACTTAGTTTAAAAGGCAAAAGGAAATTATAAAAAAAACTATAGTCATTAGGTAAATATTAAGGTTTCTCCAGTCTCGTTCTCTCTGCCAATAATTCCTGGGATAAAGTCCAGTGAGTAAGAAATCGTCAACTAAAACGGATTTTTCTTTTCTAATACTCTCATTTCCTTAAAAATTTTTTTGTGCAGGGAAAAAAAATCGGGTTTGGCAGTACCCTGATAAAAAAATCCTGAAGGGTTAACTTCCTCCCCAGCGCCTGGGTTTATGAACAGTACTGAACAGCTGAGGCGGGGGTGGGTACTTACTGCATGGCAGATATTGGCTCTAGACACCACTTCCAAAATAGTTCTCCCAAAGACTTTGTAATCAAACTATTGTTCCCTTTGCAGTAATTTAAGCTTTGTTGTTATTGCTATTGTGAAAGGAATTTAATTTAGATGGAAATTTGGTCTTTTGAGCAATTTGCCTTTCACTGGCCCCTAAATTAAGACCTTGGAAGAAGTCTTTCTAAGTCCAAACTCCACTCCTTAATATTTCTACCACGTATCTACAGCAATCTGTTCTTTAGATGCTTAAAATAAAATTAAATAGTTAGATGCACAGCCTTTGCCAAAGTGAAACTTTAAAAATCGGATTCTATTCACTTACAGAATTTAAAAGTAATATTTCTTAACACGTTACCATATAAATGGGACAAACTCTTGAATAAACTTTCTATGATTTACTAGATATTATATTGATTTTCTTAGACAATAAAATGATTTTGTTCACTATTTCTGTGACTTTTCATTTTTTTCTTTTCCTCTTCTCCCTCACATCATATTTCATGGTGCAAATCCTTCAGATTCTCAAAGCTCTATGTTCTGTGCAAACTAACAGCAGGTGATACTGTTTTGCTTTCACTTCACACTAAAGAAGACATCACCACGGTGTTTAAATGTGTTCTTGCCCCTTGTGAATAGCTGACATCATTTCCAAATTTGAGTGCACCCAATAGGTTGTGCGCTCTTTGCTTACCTTCAAAATTATAGGTTCTTCTACAGTATTGTTCTTGATACTCAAATGATGGTGTCGCAAGTATTTGTATGTGTGTGTAGGCACGCAAATCAGTAAGCAACAATCCTGTTCTTTGCGACATGTAAGCACACTTTAACTTATAGACACATATGGACACAGTAAAATTCTATCTAGTAGTGACTGTACATTATAAAAGCCAGTAATTGAAAAACACCCTAAAATCAACAATAAATTAGTTGAAAATGTATCACTAAAAAAGCAGGAAAAGACTATCAAGTCTGAACACCAAAATTTAGTGACAACCATAAACATCATTTGCATATATAATCTATGGTCATATAGTTGCTGATATATCCTGGATTGGTATGCTGTGAATTCCCAACAGTCCATGTAAATTGTTAATGTCAATTTTTCTCTCTTCGTTGTTCTAAAGTATTCTATTTGTCCAACATCTTGGGTTCAACCTATTTTATGTACCATTGGTACCCACTGTCTACTCACAAAACACACATATGAACTTAGTAACCATTTTTGTGAACTAGTTTTGTGCCAGGACACCTATTTAGGTGTGATGCATTAACATGTTATCTAAGTCAAGGAGTTTCAATAAGAAAGAGCCTAAATTTAGCGTTTCAAAACAACCAGAATTTTACCAACACTTCTAGTAGAATATTTATGAATGCTGTCTAAAAAGAAAAATACAAAAGATACAATATGAGATGATAATGATATTGATAAGGCTAACACAAAAATAAAAAACACCCTATAAATCAAAGAACACTAGTACTCCTATTCTTAAGAAAAGAAGGCATCAGTGGACCAGCTACCCACACTTGTTGTGAAAGGCTGCATTCAGCTTTAGTGAAATTTTTTTGGAGATTCTTCCGATGAGTTTGCCTAGTTCATGTTGGGTGATTTATACAAAAACCTGCCCACACCGTGCTGAATGTTCAGGAGTTTTTGAACAGGAACAGGATAACCCCAGTGCCTCACCCTTCCTATTAACCCAATCTGGCCCTGAACACCTTTTTTTTTCTCCCTGGATGAAAAAAGTCCTCAAAGGGAAAAGTTTTGTCCATGTGGAAGAAGTGAAACAAAAAAAAAACCAGAAGCACAAAAGCCATCAAAATTGATGAGTTCAATAACCACTTTGAGCAGTAGAAGAAGCAACTTGATAGATACATTCATCAAATGGAGAGTAATTTGAAGGTGACAAGTTTAAGTATGTAAGAATAAATATACAATTTTTTATTAATAGATTCCAGTTTTTCTGGTTCCCCCTTCATATTAGTAGGGGAAAATAGCATTTTCAGATTAAAGGCTGAGTTCAGGGATTTACGTCAATGTACCTCATTAAGATACCACCTCTGGGACAATGTCTATACTTAAAATAACTCCTGATTAATTTTATCATACTTGCAGTTAGGTTGTAAATTCATAATTTACAGCAGATGAAGGTAGGAAAGTTACAGTTCTGAAAGGAATCACCATTCCTGCATTTTAAACCTTTGATTGGGGACTTAATCTCTGCTGTTTTCTAGAGAAAGCATTGCTCTCTAAACAGGACATTCACAGCATTGAATTTTCTCTACCAAATGTGATAGACTTCACTCTTTGATGCAGAGGGTCAGTATGGAATGTTTGTCAGTTGCCATGCAAATCTACTCAAATGATATTTAGGAACTGAAGAAATAAGCGCTTTGATTCAAACCTCTGTCCAAACCTGACCACCTCCACTGTGACTGTCAGACCACAGCGGTGCCTTTGTTTACACGGGACCAGCTGTAACCACAGCCAGTGTCTAAAGTCACTGGAAGGTCAAAGTATTTCCTTTTCCCACTGCACGGTAATCTGACTATATGAATCCATTCACCTTTTGAGCAGTATTTAAAGGAATATTTATAGTGAACACTTGTGGCAGTGGCAAGTGATTCTTTTACAAGGGGCTCTGGTATACAATTTTATTTGCTTATTTATTTATTTATTTATGTTTTTGATTTCTTTTAAGAGATGGGATCTTGCTCTGTCACACAGACTGAAGTGCAGTGGTGCAATCATAACTCACTGTAGTCTTAAACTCCTGGGCTCAGTCTATCCTTCTGCCTAAACTTTCCCAGTAGCTAGGAATACAAGCAAGCATCACATGCCTGGCTAATTTTTTCTTATTTTTTGTAGAAACAGAGTCATGCAGTGTTGCTCAGGCTGATCTTGAACTCCTGCCAGCCTACATTTTAATCAAAAACTCTGTTCTCAGAATCAATCTGGTAAGAACAAGCAGCCATGACTCTCCACGGCGTGACTTAAAGCAAGATTCAGATTTTGGGTCCACATAAATAGACATTTTCTTGATATATTTATCAAGTATTACTTAAGTAGGGTGTTAACCTAATTTTTTAAATTTTTTTTTCAAATATATAACAAATTATATATTTAACTAAAAAATTCGGGAAATAAGCAATAAAATAAAGGAAAATGCAAAAATAAATAAAGACAAAATTTAATGTATCATTTAATTAGTAATCTCTCTATTTTTTCTAATAGAAAATGAGTAAGATGTAATAAAGAAATTCAAAAGCTGGATTTTAAAAAATAATCTATAAAATACATACATTTCTGGAAAACTGCCAGGGAAGGATAGGGGCACACCACATCAACAAATGTACCTGCATAATGAACATTTGTATACCTAACTCTGAACTGCACCTCACATCTTTAAAATTTAAAATTTAAAAAAAGTGGGAGTGAAAAAAGAATCCACTTTTGGTGTACTTTACCACAATTTCTATGTTTTTAAATGGAAAAAAATGAATATAGAGATGAAAAATACATGCATTTCTACCTAATTTAATAAAATAATTTTAGGTTCAAGTTTTTTTAAATGAAGAAATAAAAAATAAGATTACAGGAAAACTCCAGAATAGTTTAAAAGAATCATAAACAACAATTTTTATAATCTGCTACAAGTATATGTTTTAATGTGGCTGAAATAAATATTTTATTTGATACTATACTGAAAAAAATTAGTCTTCTAAAATGATTCAGTAATGATAGGCAATCTAAACAACCCCATTTTATATAATAAGAAGAAGTAAATTTTTTTTCAAATTTTTTTTATTTATTTATTTATTTTTTAAACATATTTTTTATTTTAAAATTGTGAGGTAGAGTTAAGGGTTAGGTATAGAAATATGCATCATTCAGGCACCCTTGTTAATAAGGGGTGTCCCCCTGTCCCCAGACAGATATTGACTACTGTTAGTCCCACCTCCTTTGCCCTCCCTCTCTCCCCTCATAGAGTCCCACCACTGTCGATAATTTTCTTATAGTATTACAATAGATGTACAAGGTCCACTTATGAGTGAAAGCATGTGATACTCAGATTTTGTTGCTGTGAAAGATCACTCAGTATTATAGACTCTAGTTCCATCCAGGTTGCTGCGAAATTCATGATTTGTTCTTTTTTATGGCTGTGTAGTATTCCATCGTGTATGTGTACCACATTTTTTTAATCCAGTCCTCTTTTGATGGGCACAATGGTTGTTTCCAGGTTCTTGCTATTGTGAACAACGCTGCGATAAACATACATGTGCAGGTATCTTTTTTATAGAGTGATTTGAGTTCTTCAGGGTATATTCCCAGTAGGGGGATTGCGGGGTCATATGGAAGGTTGATTTTTAGAACTTTTAGGAATCACCACACTGCTTTCCACAGAGGTTGCACTAGTTTACACTCCCACCAACAATGTAGAAGTGTTCCCTTTTCACCACACCCTCTCCAGCAGCTATTATTTTTTGAGTTGTTGATAATTGCCATTCTGACTGGAGTTAGGTGGTATATCAGTGTAGTTTTAATTTGCATCTCCTTGATGACTAGTGAGGTTGAAAATTTCTTCATGTATCTGTTGACCACTCATATTTCTTCTTTTGAGAACTGTCTGTTCATATCTTTTGCCCACTTTGTAATGGGGTTGTTTGTTTTTGTCTTTTCAGCACATTTGAGTTCCTTGTAGATCCAAGATGTTAAGCCTTTGTCAGCCCTGAGTTGGCAAATACTTTTTCCCCAACTGTGGGCTGTCTCTCTGCTCTCTTGATGGTTTCTTTGGCTTTGCAGAAGCTTGTCAGTTTAATGAGGTTCCACTTGTCTATCTTATCTCTTATGGCCGTGCGTTTTGGGTTTTATTCAGGAATTGGATACCAGTTTGAGGTTTTACATTTAGGTCTCTGATCCATTTAGAGTTAATTTTTGTGTATGGGGATAAATAGGAGTCTTGTTTGAGTCTTCTGCATGTGGTCAGTCAGTTTTCCCAGCAGCATTTACTGAATAGGTTCCCCAGTGGTAGATGGTGGAAGCTTTGTCAAAGATGAGTTGATTGAGAAATCAAGGTTTTGTTTCTGGAATCTCAATTCTATTCCATTGGTCTATATGCCTGTTCCTGTACCAGTACCAAGCTGTTTTGATTATTGTAGCTTTATAGTAAAGTTTGAGGTCTGGTAATGTAATACCACCTGCTTTTTTTTTTTTTTTTTTTTTTTGCTGAGGATTGTTCTGGCTATTCTTGATCATTTGTGTTTCCATACAAATTCCTGTATTGCTTTTTTCTAGCTCTGAGAAGAATGTTACTGGTAAGTTGATAGGTATTGCATTAAATCTGTAGATTGCCTTAGGTAAGATGGTCATCTTCATAATGTTGATTCTTCCAGTTCATGAGCATGGGATATTTTTCCACTTGTTTGTGTAATCTTTGATTTCTTTAAGCAGTGTTTTGTAGTTTTCATTGTAACGGTCTTTCATGTCCGTGGTTAGGAAGATGCCAGGGTATTTCATTTTTTGTGTGTGGTTATTGTGAATGGCATTGTGCTTTTTATTTGGGTGTCTGTTTGCTTGTTATTGATGAGAAGTAAATTTTTACATTTTACTTTAATACAAAGTATCTGGCTCAGACAAGATTTTTATCAACATTTTTTAAAAGCAAGATGATTTCAACACAGGATATTTTAAAAAATACAAGAAAATTGAACAAACAAGCATTTTACCAGTTTGATAACTTTTGATTTAAAAAACTCAGCTAAATAAAAATAGATGACCATTTTTAAACATAATAAAACACATTAAACTACGTTTTGAAATCCATACAATGATAATAATTAAGTGGCAGTAAAACAAACAAGAAAGTTCTTTAGAAGCTAACGTGCAAGTTCTCAGGTTTTTGTTATTACAAAAAGTGTAGTTTAAGTGTGGGAAAATATCTAAAAGAAAATTTTTTGAAATTAGAATTTCTGAATGAAAGAGTAAATTCATATATATTGGCAAACAGCTATCCATAAGAGGTGGTATCTATTCCTATTACCAGCAGAAATGTAACACAGTGTCTCTCTACAGGATAATCCATAGGGCACAACATCCAACTTCAAATTTTTGTCAATTGGAAAGTTAAAAAATGATTTCTCACCAGAGTTTCATTATTATTCTTACATTACAAAAAAGTTTTTCTATATTAAAGGGTCATGTATATTCTCTTACTATGTTTGCATCCCTAGTTCTTGTTTCTAATGAGATATTTTTGCTTTTGTATTGATTTGTCAGCAGACTTTATGTTTAGGAAAACTAATCCTATTGTATCTATCAAAACCTCAAAATTTTTCTTTATATATAGTGTACATTTATTTTCAAGTTCGTTCCCTCCTTTTGTTGTTTGCTATTTTAAGTAGGACTTCATTTTCAATTGGTTCTTTTAAAGGGTTATTTGTGTCTATGAAAGTTATTGATTTCTGAATATTATTGTTTTCCCTCAAAGTATTTACTGATTCTCCTACTAATCATAATTGTTTTCATGCTGCTTTCCAGTAACAAAATAATGTTGTCTTAAAATAATGATAATTTTACTTATGCTTTCAGAATTTTATACTTCTAACTTATTCTTCCTCAGAAAAGTGCATTGATAGAGACCAAAACAATGCTAAATAGAACCGTTTATGATGTCAAATAGTACACATTTAGCCTTTTTCCAATGCACTCAGTGTTTCAAAATTAAATTTTATACTGGTGCTTTTAATTTTATTGCATTAAAATCATATTAATCCACTTCTATTTTATCATTACATATTTTTACCAAGAAATGATTTTGAATTTTAAAATGTTACTTCATCATTAATGGAGATTTTTTACTATAGAGCTATGTATATGATGAATTATATAGATACAATAATTTTAAATTCTAATTCTAAAAACTCTTGCATTCTTGGATTTGCCCCAATTTAGTCAATTTTTATTTTTTTAATATGTTGCTGGATTCTACGTGCTGACAGAATTTCATTTACTATATATAAAAAAGTTGATCTGAAAAATTTTTTGAAACAATCTTTCTTATTTTCTTTTATTTTATTGATATTTTCCTGAAATAAGTAAGCCGTTTTCATTCTCTTATATAAACTGAAATGGTGTAATTCCCATCAAAATATTATTCTTTTAAAACACTTTATAAAAGTCACCTTTAAACAATCTATATCCAATACTCTCGGTAAAGAAGCTATTAACAATTTCTCCTATTCTATGGAAATAGACGTTTAAATTTCTAACTTGTCTGGGGCCATTTTTGGTAAATTATTTTGGTAAATATTATCCTATAAATATCCCACATTTCACGATTTGAAATATGTTGCTTTTAACTATGTTGCATATGTTTAACCAATGTAGGTTCTTATGACTCTTTTAATATTCCCTGTGTAGGACTTTAATACAGTGTGAATAAAATGGTGATGGTGAACTTTGTTTTATGCCTGAACATAAAGAGAGAGTGTTAAATATTTCACCATTAAGAAAGATGTTACTTTGGGGTTTTTACAGATAACTTATATTGGAAGCAAGGATCAAACTCAAGTCTATCTAGTTGCAAAGGACACCCTAGTTTTTTCTACACTTGCGTATTCTTCCACTCTGTGGAACATAGTTGGGTGTGTTCTAAAGAATGAGTTAATTTGGATACAGCTATTTCTAGAAACTGACTATCCTGTAAGACATAGAATGCCTTCCCTGAAGTCAAGCGAAAACAGATTGCAATTCCAATATTATTAATATTAAACACAGTTTAATATTAAAGGCCATGCTTCAGGAAAACCTTTGGTTACATTTGGTTCACACTCATCTAATCTGTAAGAAAAGTTAATGTTATTTCTCCAAATCATGTAGTCACAGAATTTGATCTAAAGATTTCAACAAAAATTCATACCCGGGGTTGACTACAAAATTTAAAAGACCCACTGCAAAATGAAAATGGGGGGGGTGAGGGTGTTGCTCAAAAAATATTAGAAATTTTAAGACAACAGCAGAGCATTGAACTAAGCACAGGGCTTTCTAAAGGCAGGACCCTTTGTGACTTCCTAGGTTACACATCTGTGAAGTCAACGCTTACCACCCTACACATTTCTTTCATAAAATCAAAAGATGTTAGAGCCTGAAGGGACCATAGAGATTAGCCTTAATTTCACAGAAATTTGAAGTAAAGACATTCTCTTAGGTCATATTTTCAGAAAGTCTTGTTTTGATATATTAGACAGGTTGGATATAGGGGTGGATTGCAAGGGCAGTTGACAACAGTCTTAAGCCTTCCAGACTCAAGTTTCTAAGCTTCAGTCTGCCATATTTAATGTTGTTTTTGCCAGATGTATCCTCATTCTCAGTGTGCATCATTGCTTGTTGGCTTGCTTGTACAGCTGGGGAAGATTGTTTAAGCCACTCTGTTCTTGATGCTACATGAACTTAGAAGGCGTTTATGTTCTCTTCTCCACTTGAGTTGTTTATGCAACCTTGATAACCAAGTTGTTTTCATCCCACATAGGTCTCAGTTTTGGCACTAGCTATCATTCAAAAACCTACCACTTAACTGTTTTTGAGACGTAAATACCACAATAACATCATTTTTGTACTCTTTGAATTATTTCCAGGCATATTAATAGTTAAAGCCAATATGTGTAAAAAAAAAAAAAGGTTGGTGTGAGTGTTCTAAGAGCCAGGTTAATAATAGCAATTAACCTATTAGCTACAGAAACTACTGCAAAAATGGCAAAATTATGTCGTTTGTTTCAACAAAAATGACTGGCCCTGATAGGCATTTTTCAAAGAGACTGGTTGTTCATTACTAGTTAACATTTTTTGTTGTTGTTAACTAGGTTCTATTTTCAATTTATTATGCAGAACCACTGCATAAATGTTCACCATGCAGTATCTAAGGGACTATACATAAGGATTGGTGTCACTAAAAAACATTGACTTGATTTATCAATTCTAAGCCCTCTGAACCAACTAAGCCTCATTTTTACTTTAAGTAGTGTTAGGACACTTTGTCCTTGATGAGTAACTGTCATTTGGGTTTTAAAATCATTTTAAATCACTAAACATATGAAACTGCCTATGGAAATAGCTAGCAATTACTCCTATTGAAAAAGATGGAGAAATTGTGGTATAAACACATTAAATCTTCTCTCCAAATTCAAAATCAGGGACCAGTGTTCTAAATTACCACATAGGTCTTCTTTGAATCTGCAACAGAAATTATCTATGACTTTTAAAATTTTGTACCAGTTTAGTTTTTGAGCTTACTTTTATAATTGCATTGTCTAAATATTTTTACATATATTAGGCTCACAAAATACTGTAATAAAATAATCCATAGTTACAGAATTCAACTTGGACTAAATAACAGAAAACCACATATTCTTTTTCAAAATGAAGATGTGTTTTTCAGCTTAGGTTTGTAAGAAATTAGTACAAAGACACCTCATGTGTCTGTAGATTATTGGACTGGTGGTATCTTCAAGTCTAACTAGAACAACTTCCTCCATATACAATTGAAGAAAGTAAAATCCATCAATTGAAGTAACTTACTCAAGAGCATGAAGTTGGCACCTGGCAAAGTTGTTAGGGTTTCTAACTTTAAGTATTGTCTGTGATAGAGGGAGTAGTCATCTTTTTTTCCTTTCCCTCCCTCCCTCTTTCCTTTCTTTCTTTCAGAGTCTCACCCTGTTGCCCAGGCTGGAGTGCAGTGGCCCACTCAAAGTCACCATAGCCTTGACCTGCTGGGTCAGGTAATCCTTCAGACTCAGCCTTCCAAATAGCAGAAACCACAGGCATGTACCACCATGCCCGGCTAACTTTTTGATTTATTGTAGATACGAGGTCTCACCAAGTTGCCCAGGCTAGTCCCAAACCCTTGGACTCAGACAATCCTCTGGCCCTCACCATCCAAAGTGGTGGGATTCCAGGTGGGAGGTCCCCTGCCTGGTTTAGAGACATCTTGATTAAATGCAAAGAAAAATAAGTCAGAGTAGCCTGTTTCAATTATTCACTGATTAGTTGGGGATTACGCTAATGTGATTCAATCATCTGATTGCTTTAGCCACAATATAGTAAGAACCTCAGTTGTCTTACATACTATCTTATATCTGAAAATTCAAAGAGTATATAAAAAGTGTATAATACTCCAAATATTGAATTTGGTGTAAAAATACAGATGCTTTTCTTTTCTTTTTGGTTCTTTTCTGGAATGCTTAACTAGTCTACTGTCATTTTTTAGAATTCCATAAAGGCTGGGGAAGACCAATGTTTTTGGTAGAGCTTCTCCCCATAAGAAGGGTGTGGAAGGAGACCGGCTGTCTCCCTGCATTGGTCACATGAGGGAATGTGGGCTCTCCAAGACTAGGAAACAGCAAAACCAGATGTTTTTGTGATCTGTGATTCAAGCTTTTTTTTGTATCTTTCTGAATCGTCATGGAAGATATTAAATTCATAAACACATGAATGTGATTAGGTTTTTAACATAGCAAACTAGTAAAAGAACTCAGATCTGCATATCAATCAGCAAAAGGTTGAATTAAAGCAATACACACAGATGCAGGAGTGGAGACCAAGACCCAGAACATGGGAGAAGGAAGCGGAAGTCAGGAAAGCTGGGAAACGAGCATTTACCTTCAATTCCAAGGGGTTAGGCTGCCCCAGATTGCATTTGAGGACAAGAGGGACAAAAACAGGAAGCCATGTTGTAGTGACCAGAGATTGACACCCAGGAGGCAACATTGGTCCTTGAAATACTATCCTGAAACCAGAGGTGAGATGTGAAACTTATATGAGGCTGGCATCCCAGTTTTTGGGAAGATGTGCTGTTCAAGCACAGTTATTTCAGACAGAGAGCCTGATATGAACTTAGTAGAGTGATAAGATCGAGTTGGAAAGAAGAAATGAAGGATAAAAGAAAAGAAGGAAGGAACCAGGGAGGGAATATAAGGATTCTTATTATCCCCTTCACAAGTGAGGAAATGGGAGTAATTAGAAGATAAGCAACCTACTCAAGGTCTCAAAATAGTATATGTTGAACTAGAATTGAATTCCAGAGTCCATGTGCTTAGTTTAGCCACGAAGCTCTTCAACCAGTCCAGAAAATATCTGAAGGACAAATAGAGCTAAAGAAAACATGTGGAACTGGAACTCATCCCAGCCTTGGCTGACCCGCATATGTCTTGGAGACGGGACCAGAGATGCAAAGTGGATGCAGGTGTGACTTAACTCCTTGATATTGCAGCTTCCGGTGATGCTTGTATTACAGTCATGATTTCCACAAGGAGCATTTGTTATTAAAAAAAAAAAAGATGGCTAAGTGTGTTGGTTCATACCTATAATCCCTGCACTTTGGGAGGCAGGTGAGAGGATCACTTGAGCCCAGGAGTTTGAGACCATATTGGGCAATGTAGTGAGACCATGTCTCTACAAAAATCCAAAGATTAGCTGGGCATGGTGGCACAGTCTGTAGTCCCAGCTACTTGGGAGATTGAAGCAGAAGGATCATCTGAGCCCAGGAGATTGAGGCTGCAGTGAGTCACGATCATGCCACTGCACTCCAGCCTGGGTGACAGAATGAGACACTGACTCAAAAAAAAAATTAAAAAGGGCTGGGTTCGGTGGCTCAGCCTGCAATCCCAGCATTTTGGGAGGTTGAGGTGAGTGGATTGCCTGAGCCCATGGGTTCAAGACCATCTCAGGCAACTTGGCAAGACCTCCTCTCTACAATAAATCAAAAAATGAGCCCAGCGTGGTAGCATGCACCTATAGTTCTGCCTACTTGGAAGACTGAGACAGAAGGATCGCCAAAACCCAGCAGGTTGATGCTGGGGTGGACATGAGTGTGCCATGGCACTCCAGCCTGGGCGACAGAGTGAGACTCCAACGAGAGAGAGAGAGAGAGAGAGAGAGAGAGAGAGAGAGAGAGAGAGAGAGAGAGAGAGAGAGAAACAGGCTTAAAAATGTCTTCTATTAAAGTACAGGCCTGCATAGCTTAATGATGGGATAGATTCTGAGAAGTGCATAATTAGGCAATTTCATCATTGTCTGAACAGTATACGGTGTACTTGCAAATGCCTGGATGGTGCAGCTCAGCACACATCTCGGCTACATATAGGTACGTGTTAGTGCATGTAAACATATCAAAACATAGAAAAGGTTCTGTAAAAATATGGCATGAAAGATTTCCCTTAAATGGTACTCCTCAACAAGACATTGACCACTGATGGAGCTTTCAAGACTGGAAGTTGCTCTGAAATCCGTCTGAGGCATCAGTGAGTGAGTGGTGTAAAGACCTAGGACACTACTGTACACATTTATACAACTAGAAACACAGTAAGTGTGTTTCCACATACATCACCACCAACATGTGAGTAATGCGTTGTAGCAGGATAGAGGAAAAGATAGGACATCACTAGGAGATGGGCACTTTTCAGCTTCATCATGGACTTCCGGGACCACGTCACTGGTCAAAAAGTTGTCATGCAGCATATGACTGTACATTTAAAAGGATTATATGCATGCAAGCAATGAATGGTCCAAAAATAAAATTCAGAATAAAATTTCATTCACCATAGCATCAAAACAAATCCTAAAAAGTGAGTTTAAGAACAAGAAGTAATGACTTCTACATTAAAAAAAATCACAAAACTTTGCTGAGAGCAATCTAACCTATAAGTAGATAGATATACATTTCATGTGTGTGGATTGAAAGATTCAAAATTGTTAAAAATGGCAACTCTCCCCCAATTCATCTGAAGAGTCAAGTCAATCTCTTTCAAAATTCCTGCAGGTGTTTCCTTCCCTAGATGTTAATAAACAAATCTAAAAATTGGCATAGAGATGAAAAGTAGAGAATAACCAAAACAATTTGGAAAAAAACAAGTTGGAGGACTTTCAATTACCACTTTCAAAACTTTCAGTTATCAAACAGTAAGGACAGACCTATTGAGAAGAGAAATGGAACAGAGTTGAGAATCCAGAAATAAATATTTATAGTCAATTTATTTTTGACAAAGGGGCCAAAAATATTCACTGAGGAAGTGACAGTCCATTCAACAGATGGTGCTGGGACAACTGGATATCCACATGCAAAAAAAATGAACTTAGACTTACATGTCACACCATCCAAAAAATTAACTCAATGGATCACTAACTTAAATAAAGTAACTAAAACAGTGAAACTTGTGTAAAATGTAAGAGAAAAATTCTGAGACCTTGGGTTAGGAAACAGTTTCTTAGACATGACACTAAAAACACAGTCCATAAAATAAAAGAATAAATTGAGCATCAAAATTCAAAGTTTAAAATTTACATTTTAAAAATGGTCATTAAGAAAATGAGAAGGTAACAGATTGGGAGAAATGTTTGCACAACATATATCCAATAAGGAACTTGTAGTTAAAATTTATAAAGAATACTTACAGCTCGATAATTAGAAGACAAATAAACCAATACAAAATGGGCAGAAAACATGAACAGACAAATAAGAAGATATATGAATGATTAATAAGTACATAAAATGATGCTTAGTATCATAAGACATTAAGAAAAATGCAAATTAAGCCACAATAGCAATTACAATAGTGATTACACTGACTTGATCATTATTCATTATATACATTTAAAAAATTTCTCATGTACTCCATAAATTTGCAAAATAAAAATAAAAATTTAAAAGCAGTGGTTATAATACTTGAGACAGACTAAAATAAATATTGGCAAGAAGGTGGAGAAATGAACACCCTCACATATTTTTCTGGGAATGTAAAATAGTGTAGCCACTTTAGAAAACAGTTTAGCAACTTCTCAGAAAGTTAAACATAAAACTACCATATGGCTCAGCAATTTCACTGCTAGGTATCTACCCAAGAGAAATAAAAATACATGTCCATGTTAAAAACTTACATGTGACTATTCATAGCAGCGTTATTTTTAATACCCCCATACTGGAAATAACTTAAATGTTCAACTGGGAATAGATAGACAAGATGTGACATATTTATACCATAGAATACTATTCAACAATAAAAGAACAACAATCTACTGACATATGCCACATCATAAATGAACCTCAAAAAATTATGCTAAGTAAAAAAAGCCAGACACAGGAGCACAGAGTCTATAATTTCATTTACATGAAATGTACAGGGAAGATAAATATATGGAAACAGGACATAGGCAGGAGTGATGCTATTGGGTGAATAGAAGCATTCTAAAACTGGTTTTTGATTATGGTGTCACCTCTTGGTAAAGCTACACTTTAAATTTTGTAATACATAAAATATACCTCAGTGAAGTTGCTAAGGTAGGTAACACACACACGAAAGATTAATTTGGATATCAATTGCTCTCTTTCTCTCCATAAAGAAATAGATACCACAAAATACTAGTGTGATTGAAATTGTAGGAGCCCAGATCTGCATATCAATGAAGAAAAAACTGATATATTGGAATACACTTGGTTTGTAAAATTTCACTTCCTGTGCTCTTAATATTTTTTAATATTCTAATAACTGGGATCATTATTTTTCATCTCAGTAATGATGAGTTCAGAATAGTAAATCAATGAAAAATTCCATGAAAAAATTAGAGTTTAATATAAGGTCATTTTGGAATTACCAGTTAATATATTATTGTTAAAACTACCACCTAAGAAAATAGCTATTCATTTTTAAGTAATTTACGACCTTTTTTAAACTCACAGAATTATGAATTTATTTTTAATAAACCTTTACACCTAGAAAGACTTTGACTATCTGTCTATAGTATGTAAAATTAAAACCATGCAACATTCATTTGGTCCCTTTCAAGTAAGACTATGAATAAATGGAAGAAAAATTCTTCCATCAAAGGATAAATAAGAGATGGGATTATTGGTAAATGACAATACCAGTTCCAGTACTGATGAAGTCAACACAATATGGCTGCATCAAACCATGAAAACATTGCTAGCTTCATGGGTACAGGACCCATGAAGACACTCAAGACTCTGCTTTAAATAGCCTATGCTTGGTTTAATGCTCTGCTGTTATCAGCTTGGTATTCCTAATAATCTTTTTAAGCAGGGGCCCCACATTTAAATTTTTGCACTGGGCTCTTCAAATTAGGTAGTCAGTACTGCATGAAGAAAACAGGTATCCGAAGTAAGGTGGCGTTTCACCAGATTAGTTTGAGTTTAATTGGTCTCCTACGTTGAAATGCATCCTCTCTCGATGCTTGGAATGAGGCCACTCTACATAAAAATGTATGCCTTTCTATGGTTGTACTCAGGTGGCTAAAAGAGTTCATGCGAACTTCTAACTCAGAATCATCATTTTCTTGCATTTATATAATTCTTTGCGGATCCAATGGTATACAAACCAGTTTCTTATTAAAAGACTTAGCAAAGGGTGGACCATGTGTCTGCTTGGCCAAGAGCACCCAGGAGTGACACATCACCAGTTGGCTTTGCTAAGCAGGGGAGGAAGGAACAGCTATCAATAGGTCTCCTTGCTGGAGGCTACTCCACTCACAGCCGACACTTTGTGATAGAGAAGGAGGAAGAGGTGCCAGACAGGATAAGTGGTACTTATTTTGAAACGAAAATCCATAAATTATACTATATTAAACGCACTTGTGAAAGCAAGCTGGCATCATCTGCTAATGATGGTTTAACTGCTGTAGAATTGCATGAAGGCTATCAAGAGATTTTTGTAAATGAATAAAGCTTATTTCAGAGAGCATATATTTTCAAAGAGGTAAAAAATACATATATTTTCTCACAGCTTTATTGGAAACAATGCTCCTTTTCTTTTTCCATCTTTTTGCATTCTTGAAATCTTTATCCAATCTTTCTCTTTCACCCTTTCTGAGGAATCTATAGTTACAAGGCATACATCCCCTTTTTACTAACACACACACACACAGACACACACACACACAGCACACCACCCCTGATTAAGTGGTGGGTGTCTGCTTCAGTGCTGAGATGAGGACTCTTCACTGTTCACTTGTCATCAGGAAAGTGAGTTGTGATTGATTAGCGATGCCTTCCCACAGGAAAGGGGCTCTAGACTGGTGGGCTGTGGGGAGATGGGGAGAGAGATTAGGGGAAGTTATCTCGTGCATTTGCTGATTTTGACTGTGGATTTGCTCTGCTGCTTCTAACCAGTCAAATGCCCTAATTTTTGCAATTCTGTTTCATTTTTTGTAGAAGTTTTAATTTGAGAAACACTGATTCGATCAACAGGTTCCTGTTTTATAGTCACTTAGGAACTTTTTTGATGTTTCAGTGAAAGATGGAAATTAAACTAGAACCTAGATGGAAAACTTGGGCAGTGTCATGTGTGAAAGAAGCAATAGTAAATCGGGCAACTGTTTAGGGCTCCATATTCTTCCCCACCTTTTCCTCCTCTGAAAGATTCATGAAATATTTCACTCATTCTTAAAACCTATCGCAGAGATCATCTCCTCAAGTAAGTTATTGCTGCTTTTTCTACCCACTGAACTCTTACCCTTGCTAAATTCATGTCCTGTGCAACTTTTACTTTTGCTCTTTTAACTGTCAATAATCATGTGCAAATTTCCAAGACTGGCTTCTGTGCTCAGTGTGAGTTTGACTCAGCTAGACCCATAAAAGATTCAGAAAAATGTAGTTATCAAAGGAACTATTAGAGAAGGGTCCAATTTGACCTCTCAATACGAATCCCAAAGGCCTTCTATATTAACTCATCAATATGATTTTATTATACACAATAGGGCACTTATATATATTAAAACATTAGTAATATGTTGATGAGACTTGGAGAGACATTTAGATATATTGATAATGTCTACATTTTTCTCCTCTAACGCATCACACAATGTCTTCAATTGGGTAGATATTTACTACATGTTTTCGGATGATTTTTTATTAGTGTTCTAGGGCTGTTGTAACAAAATACCACAAATTGGGAGGCTTAGAACAATAGAAATTCATTGTCTCACAGTTCTGGAGTTGGGAAATATGAAATCCAGGTATTATCAATGACAGGTGTCCTCTGAAACTTATAGGAATATCCTTTCTCATTTTTTCCAGCTTCTGGTAGTTTGCTGCCAAACTTTGGCATCCCAAAGATGCGTTACTCCAATCCTTTGCCTTCACACAGAGAGCTCCCTATCTTCACATGACTATCTTGTTACAAAAACACAAGCCATATTAAATTAGAAACTTTTCCCACTCCACTAAGACCTCATCTTAATCTGATTAACATCTGCAAGACTCTATTTCTAAATAATGTCACATTCTGAGGTAGCAGGGATTAGGACTTCAATATTTTGTTTTTGAGTACATAATTTAATTCATAACAGACTTGTTTATTCTTTGGTGATTTTGTTTACATTAATCTATATGCAATGTTCCCCAAATATTTCCTATTTTCTGCAATGAATATGCCTTAAATTCCAAATGGAAGATATTAAAATATTAATTAAAAATCTCTAACATGATCATATTAATTAATTAGAAAAAATTGCATTGTTTTACCTTTATATGACTTTTAAAAATAGCTGGACTTTACTAAAATTTAAAAAATAGGTCATGCATGTTTACAAGTTAGAAAAATTTAGTGTATATTTTCAATTAATATACATTGTTTTAAATTATGAGTAAACTTCCTTGTAAAAACATATATCTGGATTTACTGATGTTACTAGCAGCAATATTAAATATTTGGGCAACGTTCCAATATCATGTAATGAAGAAAACCATAAAATAGTTTATAGCATATTAAAGCAAATGTCTTTAACAGTTTAAACTATACTCGTGAATATTTTCTCAAACATTTTTGTATTGCATAGTTTTGCCTTTTTTGTCTAAATAATTGTCTCAGTTTCCATTTTATATTTTGCATATAGTTGTAGCACGTTTTGCTTTGACATATTTCTAGTAGGACACTTCTTTTTTAATTTTTGAAAGACTCTCGAGCATAAGAAATCTAAAATCCAAAGAGCAGTCATCAGCAAAATAGCTGTATCATATTAGCTTGAATAAGTGTGTGGCTAATAGCCATACTGGCAATCACTGAAGGCTGGCTACTCAGACAAAAATCAACAGGAGGGCTGATGATAATATGCCTTTCATTCTGTGACCTAGAAGAGAATGAAAAATACGACAGTCAGTCTGCCCCATATGACCTGGCACCTGTAGAATACTGCTAGCTTAACATGGGGGAAATGTGTGATTTGTAATTTAATCCTAGAGAAGCCAACTCTCACAATGGAAGTGACTGTGACGGCTGATAACTTCTCATACCTGGGAACATCCTTTGTGCCAGCCCATTCATTTCTAAGGAAACAAAATGAAAAGAGTAAACCAAGCTCTAAATTTAAGCATGGATCCAGAGGAATTACCATCCATTTCATAAACAGTGCTGTACTTCAATCCAGAGGATAAGGTTTGAAAAGGAGTGTTTTCATTGTTAGTGTATTATGATGTCTCAGATTCTTAAGGATGTGAACTGAAAAGGCCTGTAACAACATCATCACATTTTTATTTATGGTAACAATTATAATAGCTAATACTTCGTGGGTGCCTGTGTTAGCAATTCAAGATCAATGCCTGAACGTTTCAGCACTTTCCTTTCAAATGCCTCAGAGTATGAACAAACCCTCTTCTAGCATATTGTTATGATTTGTTTCCTGCAAGTCTGACATCCTACCCACACATTGAAATAGGTTGTATGAAAGCTAATCAATCACCTTCCCAAAAGCAACACCCACAAGCTAATCAGTGTTCTGCAAGCTACCATATAAAATGTGAACACAATAAGCTACCCCATGCCTTCTGAAGATTGGCTGATCTGATCAAAGGCATCCCCATGAGACAGTTTTAATTTGAGGAAACAGAAACAATGGCCAGATGAATGGAACCAATAAAAACAAATATATAGATTAAAAGACCCAACACTACAGCAGGACACTAGTGTTGGAAGCAGGAGATTCTTTCTGTTGGCACATCTCTCCCACATTAGGGCCACATGTGCTTTGCATTTGGGAAAATTCTGTTCTTATTGAGGCTTGTCAGTGTCGCTAGTAAGCTTGTTTTCTGTCCTGTATCTATCTTTTTTGTGTGTGTCTTTAAACAGTAGAACCCATTAGCCAAAGTTAACTCAGCACACCTCTGCTCTTTAAAATTGATACCTGATTATATGATTGACAATTATCCCACCTCTCCATAGCCTCTGGTAGAGTATATTCATTCTGGGAACAGAAGACGTAAATTTCAAGAGACCTACATAAAATATTGTCCTCATTTTCATATGCGCATTTAACCTTGCCACTATAATGTGTGTTTGTCAAAGCTCTAACAGGTGTAGTACAGAGAAATAAAAGTTACTGAGAAAGTTGTGTTCTGGAAAAAAAACACACACATCCATTTCTAAGTAAATATATTTAACTACAAATGCATAACGGAGTAATTATAAGGAAAATATGTTTAGAGCTACTTGATAACGTTTCACTTTCTTTTCGAAACCATATTTTATCAAGATTATATTTGCTTTTCAAAAAGATAGATTGTCTTTATATGCTGAGAGTCTCTGGCGATATATGTTCTATTCAGG
Source organism: Cephalopachus bancanus (assembly GCA_027257055.1). NCBI lineage: Eukaryota > Metazoa > Chordata > Mammalia > Primates > Tarsiidae > Cephalopachus > Cephalopachus bancanus. The sequence continues at coordinate 11,757,684 of JAPVLO010000001.1, read as the reverse complement.
ATTATCTCAAGTATGCCATCACTAGCATAGGGATCATTTTCCCTTAAACTTTATAATGCAAAATGACACTTTACCAATTCTTAGGCCCTCCCCCATAATTAATGGGTGACTCAATGTTTAGTGGTGGAAAATGAAAATGTATTGACTAGGTCTTAAGACCTAGAAAACAGTCTTTGTTCTATGAAAATTAGTTTTACATTTTTGGTTAAGTTACTAAATTAAAAGGAATAACCCAAAGTTCCAGAGGTATTAAAAATTTTTATTAGATTATTGTCAAAATCCCCAATAGTAGTTTAAAGCCTTGATTTTATAATAGAAACTGATCTGATACACACACACACACACACACACACACACACACACACACACACACACATATAATAAAATACTTTCAATTTTATTAGTTTATTGTTTGATTAGGATTGTCTGCTTCAATATGCAAGCAAAGCATTATTCATCAAGCTACAAAAATGCAAATCAATGGATTTCAAAATACAGCCACAACATACAAGATGAGATCTCATCATCATTCTTTGGTATCAGGATGAAATTTGGTGAAATTTGTAAGATTTTAGAGTCCTATCCTGTGATGTGTGACATTGGTAACATAGATATATTATGGTAACCTTCTTCATGTTTATTGTTTTTCAATACAATAATATGCACAGTCTAATCTCAACAGAATGTAAGGTACTTACAGCAGGCATTGTTAGCAGGGTATACAAGTCCAGAACATCTTGACATTATCATAGCATTCATTTCAATTTAAATAAAAATAATGCCTTGCTCAAAGCCACTTTAAATCTAGGCCTAATCAGTTACACTAACACCACAAGTAACTGTGTTTCTTCCTTGACATATAACACACAAAATGGTACAAAATTGCTCTCCTCCCATTGCTTGAACTCTTTTTCAAGTGAAGCATTTGAAAAATGATTAGGAGCTGGGCTCGGTGGCTCAGCCTGCAATCCCGCGCCCTTGGGAGGCTGAGGTGAGTGAATTGCCTGAGCCCACGGGTTCGAGACCCTCCTGAGCAGCGAGACCTCATCTCTACAATAAATCAAAAAATCAGCCGGGCGTGGTAGCGCATGCCTGTAATTCCGGCTACTCGGAAGGCTGAGTCGGAAGGATCGCCGGAGCCCAGCAGGTCGAGGCTGCGGTGGCCGGGAGCCACCACTGCACTCCAGTCTGGGTGACAGAGTGAGACTCCAACTCAAAAAAATAAATAAATAAATAAATAATGATAGGGTAATTACTGCTTGTTAGTGATTCAGTGAAGCTACTACAGAGAACTAAAATTGTTTTATTTTAAAATAAATTCAGTATGATTTTAAATAAACTTACCGAGAATTATAGGCTTTAGTATTCAAATTGAGCAATACTATTATGTTTTGTATTAATGGGTAATTGAAGCTTCATCTTCCCCCAAATATAAAATCAAGTAAAATTGGCTATTATTGTGTTAAAAAATACTGGAATCTGATTCATTAAATGTAATACAATCATCTATTGCTTCATTGAACTTATTAACTGTTACTTAATCTCCAGCAAAGCCAACAACATAAGGTTCTGATTTAATTTGGAGATTCACATTTGAATTATAATATGAGTATTATTCATTTATATTTGAGGTTGATCATACAAAACCTCTTATCTCACTTAACAACAATGAATATATATGCCAAGGGAATGTCTTTGCATCTTTAATATTACAATCATTTTTGCAGCAAGTTGTGTGCATAACTTTTAAGAATGTGGAATTTGCTAGTATTTTCAGAAAAAAGTGTTTCCTTATCATAGAAATTAGGAATAATCTGCAATTTTCTGAAGAGGCTTGGGGTATCAGATGGTAAATCGGAAGAGCGTGGCAAAAGAAAGAAAACATTTCTCATGGAGTAAGAAGACTTGGGGGAATCCTTTGACCTGCTAATAAACTACTTCCCACAGCTTCTATCAAAATCCAGTGAAATACTAGATCGTAAATCAATCTGAAACTTTGAAGATGAAATGCATGGTCAAATATCAACCAAAGATACACAAAGGAAAGATCAGATACCAATATGATTTCAGAAGTACTTTCAGAATAACAATTATTTAATTGAGTATGAAGCTAAGTAAATATTCCAAAACAAATTAAAATGAATAGTTTGAACATTTGTATTGATGTGTTTGCATTATTGATATTACTGGTTAATTTTGCCTAAGGAGAGCTTGAAAGTAAGTTCTAGCTTATCGGCATCAAGGGATTATGGAGTTCTTGGAATAAGGCCACATTGTGACATAGTCTTCATTTAATGAATTACATGGGAGTGGGTTTGATGTTGAAGCTGGTGTTTCTGCTTCTTCATGTATTAGTCTTCAATTATAACATCCCATCTGCCTAAATATTAAATATTCTATCAAGACCAAGAAGGAGAACTTAAATAATCTTTTAATACCTAATTTCTCAATTAGGGAAAGACCATTACCTACACCAAATTCATCTTCTCAATTAAGGAGTAGCATTGCTACCAGAGCTTCAGTACTATACCAGCTGGCATATATTGTGCACATAGCATGAAGCCCACCTAAGGTCAGCTCACACCTGCATCAGCGTTGATAAGAAACCGAATGGCAAGTAGCAGCAAAGAGAATAGTATGCACTCATTATTAGTAGCAACATTCCAATTATCAAGGCAGGGCTATAGTATAGATTATGTAACCTCATCTAGATTGGGTGGGGCACCGAAAACAGAATTGACTCTTGGCAATTCTTAGAACGAGCTGAAACCATTTTCTTTTGGGTCCTGATAAATATTTGGCCTATATGTCCTATGACTAGTCATTGTGACATTTTGCTGCCCTCTGTTTTCAATTTTCATATGAATGATGCTTTATAACTGTGCCTTTTCAAAACTGCTTCCTAATATATGGCACAAAATTCCAAAAAGTACATACCTCAGAGCTGTTAATTAAAAGGACCTGCTGGTATAAATAAACACATATGCTCCTGATTAACCACCCTTTAGGGGTCAACCGTGGGGAATTCCTGATGGGTTTCTGTTAATTGTTGTCCAAAATTTTAACAGGAACTGTCTAAAGACCTCTTATGGCTTTGGCCATCTGGCCCTCTGAGTTCACTTGCCAGTAAATAATCAACCTTTAGAGACAGAGAAACACTTTTCTAAGAAGGATATTTTATAAGATGCACCCTAGCTTCCACAGGGGCATCAGAATATATTTGCCTTAATTCATAGTGCAAATCCTATATACCTAATTTAAATTATCTTTTAGATTTATTCTGATGTCAAGTGGCTTAGTACCAGCTGCAAAATGGGTGCTTTTGCTTCTTTTACATAAACAGCATTAAATGCAGTTAGGACTTACTAGTATTGCATATTATGTTTGTGATCATAAATAATCTTTCAATAATGAATATTTATGTACCTACCTAAGAATGTTAAGTAGTAGTGTGTCTTGTTCTTCCAGTGAGGTCCTATGGAACTGAAGAACACGTGCAAAGCATAGTTTTCCCACATTCTGAAACAGACTTAGGATTTTTGTTGCCATTCGTCTTCTAAATGTTACAATACTACACTCTTAGTTTGCTTTTCACCACATCATCCCTCCCATTGTTGTCTGAATGTTATGTAATAGAAATAAAAGATTTAAAGCAGTTTAATAAAAGGAAGAACGTTCATTCATAATAAAACATTGTTTTAGAAAAATCGGATTTGTTTGCCTCATTTTCCAACAGACATGAATATTTTGATATAAGGTAAGAGATCCTTCATCTCAAGGTGCATATGAATGAATTTTTTTTCATATACACTCGTGTGTGGAAGAGAATAATCTAATTGGCCACATTTGGCTGGGTACAGTTGCTCATGCCTGTAATTCCAGCACTTTGAGAGACTGAGGCTTGTGGCCCATCTGGGCAACATAGTGAGACCCTGTCTCAAAAAATAAAGTAACTTTTACTTCTGTATGTTTACCAGCTGATAAACATGAAAAGAGATCTGACAGTACTCTAAAATCTTTACATAGGCCATGGAAATGGAGGTTACAGGGGTAGTGCTTTTTCTTTATATCTGATCTTGTTGCCTCCTAACAGGTAATTTTGCCCAAATTTTCAGACTACTTATTTTCTCAGATGATATTTTTTCTCTCCACAGGGCTTTGACTAACTGTTAGGTAGTACTTTTAAAAAATTAAAAGCAAAATATAGACAGAGTGCTGTGTATGGTATTGTTCATGTTGGCACATGTCTGATCAGGAAAGTATCAGTGGTGAAATGCAGCTGCAACTCAGATGCTGACTTTATGAGACATAACTGCTTTTTAGATAAGTGGCCCTGATGCTAGAAGGTGGGGGGGGGACAAATTATTTTAAAGGTTTTATTAACAAGTGAGAGTGTCAGAAACTTTCAGGTTTGGGTTTTATTCCACTTCTCTTTCTAGCATGGCACCTGCTACCAGAGCTGAAGGTTGAACGGGAAATGAAGAATCAAAGAAATGAACCATCTCGTTTTTCTAGAACTTTTTCACCCTTGAGATCTCTGGCAGAACAGTTTATTTTAGATAGGATTAAAGAAATTGATTTTAGATAGGATTAAAACTCAAACAAAGCACCAAAGGAACCCTTGGATGACTGGAAATCTCTGCATCCCTCCAAAACACAGAACCTGCACTATCTCAGTGACCCTGTCATCTTCTGGTTACTTTACGGGCAATCTTCTTGGAAAAATCAGTGAACTTTGCCATCTTGGTTTTTTTTTTTTTTTCCCCACACATTTTTGAGACCCCAGCGATATTTCAGGGTCTCTCTTGAGTGTCCACTAAATATTTGAAATTTATCTATTCATTAGATTATTTGCCCTTGTCAACAATATAGGAATACAAAAAAATTTCAGGATGTAGAATTCTTACCGCATATTTATACTTTTAAAGAATATGTCTGGTTAATAAGTTTCTGTGAAAAATATCAACTAAACTGCTTTTCAAAAAGTATTTGTTGCTGAAGTTACAGCTTAACAAATGTAATCGCAAAACCTGAAAGCTGAGGTAATTTGTCAGTATTAAAGTTATGCTTCCCTTCAAGTAGCAAAAAAGGACGAAGTAATTATACCAGATTAATACCAATTTATATTACATTTATTTACATAAATGGCTAAAAATAGGAAACTGTGGTCAGTGGAAAGAAAAAGTTTTATGTAAAATAGGAAGTCACCTCGAATTAGTATTTAATGAGGTAAACAGAAAAATCATGATTATAATTTGTCAGTACTTCTGTCCTGTAATTTTGTCTCTTGAATGCTTTCTTTTTAAGGTAAAATTTACATAACAATATTCACCACAGAAAACATTTCAAAGTGTACATCACAGTGGTTTGTAATACAGTCATAATGTTGTGCAACCATCACCATTGCTTAATTTCATATTCCATATTTTCATAACTTTAAAGCAAAACTTTATACTCTGTGAGCAGTCGATCTTCATTTTTTGCTCTACCTTAATTCCCGACTCCCACTAATGTGCTTTCAGTCTTTGCGATGTTCCCATTCTGAACTTTCCATATAAATGAAATCATAACATGTATGCCTAACTTCTTTCACTAGGCATATTGTTTTCCGGGTTCACCCATGTTTTAGAACGTATTGGTACTTCATTACTTTCTGTAGTCAAATAAATTCTATTGTACCATTTTTGTGTATATATTTATTACGTGACTGATATTTGAGTTGCTTTCACTTTTCAGCTATTCCGAACAATACTGCTATGAACATTCATGTGCAAGTTTTTGCATTTGTTTTCAGTTTTCTTGGATGTGGACCTTACAGCAGAACTTCTGTGTCAAAAATCTGTTTACCACAGTGGGCTCACTGGTTTACATTCCTGCTAGTAAAGTATAGAGGCATTCCAATTTATTCACATATTTGTCAACATTTGATATTTTCCATTTCTTTTTATACCACAGTCATCCTAACGTGTGAGAAGCAGTATTTCAGTGTGGTTTTGATTGTTTTCATAATAATTAATGATGTTGAGGATATTTTCATGTATTTATTGGACACATGTATCTTCTTTATAGAAATCTCTATATTCAAATTACTTGCAGTTTTATTTTATTTTAATTTATTTGACTTTTTTGGTTAAGTTGTACAATTATTTATATATTCTGGATACTTGCCTCTCATCAGATATACAATTTGCAAATATGTTCTCTCATTCTACTAGTTGTTGTTTTACTTTCTTGACCAGGACCTTTGAAGCACAAACATTTTAAATTCAATTTTCTTTGTCTGTTTTTGTGTTTGGTGTCATATTTAAGAAACTGTTTCTTAATTAATTATCACATCACAAAGATTTATACTTATGTTTTCTTCTAAGTGTAAGATATTTTAGATATTTGATCTATTTTGAGCTAATTTTTGTCTATGATGTGAATTAGGGGTCCAAATTTGTTTTCATTTGGCTATCAAATTGTCCTAGAACTATTTGTTGAAAATAATATTATTTCCTCATTAAATGGCTTGACATTTTAATATTTTATTTCTTTTTACTTTTGCATAGTTCATAATAATGCCAACTTTCATTTGAATTTTAGTAATTCGAGTCTTCTCTCTTTTTGGAGGGAGAGGCCAGTCTTCCTAAAGATTTGTCAGTTTTATTGATCTTTCAAAGAAACAACTTTTGGTAATATTAGTTTTCTCTATCGATTTTTTAACCTCTATTTTTTTATCAATTCTAATTTTTATATTTCCATATTATTGATTGTTTCCCCTTTAGTTTGTCTACTTGAATCCTTGTGGTAAAAGTTTAGGTAATTTATTTGTGATCTTTCTCATTTTTAATGTATGTGTTTAGCACTCTAAATTCCCTGTTCAGTACTGCTTTTGCTGTACCTCATATATTTTGTTGCTGTATTGCTATTTTTATTTACTTTACAGTTTTAAAAAATTCCTTTTAAAAACTTTTTATTTGACCCATTGCTTGTTTGAGAATTGGTTATTTAATCTTTATGTATTTGTGAATTTTTTTGTTAGATTTTCTTATGCCATTCATTTCTATTTTTTAAATTGCATTTGGTGAAAATACTTTTTAAAAAAATTCAGTATTTTTAAATCTTTTAAGATTGGTTTTGTGGCCAAAGATACAGTTTATCCTGGAGAATGTTTAATACATATTTAAGAAAAATGTGTATATTGCTGTTGTTGACTGGAGTGCTCAGTATATGTCTTTTAAATCTAATTGATTTATAATGTGGTCAAGTTCTCTTTGTTCTTTTTTAGTCTTCTGTATGGCTGCTTTTCTGTTAGAAAAAAATGGGATCTTGAGGTATCTGATTATTATTGATGAACTTTCTACTTGTCTACTTTTTCTAACAATATTTGCTTTGGTCATTGCTTTGCTAAACTCTGGTCTGACCATGTGGTTCTTTGAGCTATGGCTGCCATGTTTCCCCAAATTTGGCCCTCTCCCCTACCTTGGGGAGGTGAATCTCTTTCCTCTCTCTCTCCAATTTACTTTCTGATCTATCTATCTATCTATCTATCTATCTATCTATTTTGCTTCATGAATTTTGGGGCTCTGTTGTGGCTGCACATATGTTTACAGTTGTTATATCTTCCTGATGAAGTTATACATTTATTAATATGCGAGGGCCCGCCCCCACAAGGGTCGTGGGAAGTGTTGAAGGAGAGACAGATAGGCGACGACGACAATCATATACACGGACACCTGCTTCTTGAACAGATGACAATTTAATGTTAGTTAATACAGAGCTTTTATATCATTTTTGAAGGGGCAAGACAAAGAAAACTCTTTCATATACATATCTTTAAAAGTTACCAGCTAGTGGTTTCAGTAGCAAACAAACCAAGATTCCCAGTGGCTTTAGTAGCAAATAAGCCAGGAATCTCATAGGCATTAGACAAGTCCTATTCATAAAGCCAACAATGACACTCTCAGTCCAATGTCCCAAATTACAAATGTTTCAAGAAAGTTTCTTTAAGTGTATATTTCTTTATGTGTCAGGAATATTCTCATCTTAGGCTCTTATGTTCTTCAGAGTCCTGTGATCGCCTCCCTTGTCCAGATGTCCTCGTTACTTTTCTCTTATCTTGCAGTGCTTGTTTCTAAAGAGAACTCAAAAGAAACTTTTAGTAATGTTTCCCAGGCCCCTCAAGGTTGCTTTCTGTTTTAGCTGATCTTGTCATAAAAGTGTCTGATTATTATATTATGAGTTTAGTGAAAACCTACTCTATAAATGTTAATTTAGAGTTATAAGTTTATAGTTTTAATTATAGAATTAGGAAAAAACCTTAACATTAATCTTTATCCTAAGTTAGTGAAAACAGTGTTATAAATCACCTACATAACTTCTAGATAAGTGTTAGAACTTATAATGAATTCATAATGAACTACTATAAACTTGTGCTTCTAAAAAATCCTTATGTTTAAACACTAAACTGCATAATCCTAAATCTAATAAGGAGTGAATATACTTATATCATTTATACTTAAGCAATATCTAGTAACTTATAACCAAGTGAAAGAAAGCATTCTTGATGTGCTTCAGAGTTTAACCCTTGCATATGTTAGAAAAGGCCAAGTGGCATAGTGGGAAAAATGGAAAAATAAACCATGATATTTCCAGGTTAGCTGTGATTCTTCGCATAAACATGCCATCTTCTTTCATGACTGCACAGAATTTCTTCAGCTGTATCAACAGCAAAGATGGAAGACCGAAGGGTCTCAGCTGCCTGGGCTCGCTTTGCGGCCAGGGGTCCTCAGCGCACCTGGACTTTGTCATCAGGCGGGCCTCCAAGGCTGACTCCCAACATTAATATATAATATTTTTTGTCTCTAGTAACAATTTTTTTCTTAATGTCCTTATGCCCAACATTAGTATAGTCACTCCTGTCTGTTTGACCATTACATACCGCAAATATACTGTTTTAATCCTCTTAACTTTCAATTAATGTTTCTGAGTGTAAAGTAAGTCTTTTGCAAATAATACATATTTGAAGCATTTTTTTCTATTCACTCTGCGCATCTCTGCTTTTTAATTAAAGAGATTAATCCAGTTGTAGTAACTTGCATTCTTGCATTTGCTTCCTATGTATCTCATATTTTTTGTTCATTATTTTCCCCATTATTGCCTCCTTTTGAGATTAATTTATTGTTTTCAGTGTACCATTTATATTTCCCTTCTCATTTCCTTTTCTTCTCTCTTCTTACTTTTTTTGTGTAGTTTTGTTAATGCTTATCCTGAGGCTTACAATTAACATCTTAAATAATATTCAAAACCCTATACAGTTTCATCATTTCATCTTTCCCCCTTTTGTGATTATTGTCATAAATTACATTTTCATATATTACAAGCCCGTTATCACATATTTATAATTATTATTGCATGCATTTAAAAAATGTTACTATCAGAAGAATTGGATCTCCCCCAGAGATACGTTAAATTCTTAATCCTGAGTGAACATGACTTCATTTGAACATGGATTTTTTTTTTTAACTTCAGATATAATCAAGTTAGATGAGGTATTAGGGTGGCCCTTATTCAATCTAACTAGTGTCCTTATAAGAAAGGAAAATAGCTATGTAAAGACACAGATGCACAAGGAAAATATTTTGTGGTGACAGAGACAAGATTGAAGATCTGGCAGCTGCAAGCCAAGAGCATCAGAGATTGCTGGCAAATCACTAGAAGCTGGGAAGAGGTATGGAAGTATTTGTCCCTACTGATTTCAGAAGAAACTGCCTTATTGACACCTTGGTTTCCAATTTTAATCTTCAGAACTATGAGAAAAAAATTCTTTTATTATTCAGTTGTATATATCAAGCACTATAACTATTTGCTTTACCATTCATAGTTTCTGCTCTCAACGTATGTAGGAATGCATGCAAGAGAACATTTTTACTGGACACAAATTATGGAGGAGAGTAGGAAAAGTTTCAGCTACATTTTTAATGGAGTCAGAGGAATTTAGATAGTGGTAAAAGCATTTTAATTTGGAGTGAAATTATAAGAAGTGGTTAATTAGACTGAGAAGCAATGGGAAAGAGTACTAGATGAGAGCTTTTGTGCCAAGCCATGAACATTTGAAATAACATGAGCTGATTTGGAAAATGTTAGAATTTCAATGTTGCAGGATATTGTTTGAGATGCAGAATGTGAGAATATATTAGTAATGTCTCCATTATTTGCAATGATGAAAACATGCCTCAGCTAAATTTAAGAAGAAATGGAGGAAAACTTGTACTAATATAACTTAAAAATACATCGTTTCTGGCATAGCAGCATCCAGGGATTCACATCACACCATCTGGAGTCTCTTTTTGCCTTCATCTCTTGTCTCTTCTTTCTTGTGTGTTGGCGTCATTCTGAGTTGAGTTGACAAAGATGGTAGCCAAAGCTGGTGACTCACATTCAACATCTTAGCCACCGTAGAGGATGAGAATTTGTGTTGCTATTGTTATTGTCATTGTTTATTCCTAACACTCTACTAACAGTTCTGGGTAGGATGTGGATTGGTTTCGTTTTGGGTCATATTCTCCTTCTTGGGGATCTCTAACTTGCCTAATATAATTTCATATGCCTGCCCTTTGATGGTGCCAAACTCTTCGGCATATGAGATGAAAAAAATGGCAAAATCAAATAATCTCCAAAATAGATTATGAGCAGAAGAAAAAAGACAGAAACATGATAAAGGAAAAATAAAAGCCACACAAAAATTATTTGCGACTGAGGAAATAAAAAGAATGAGTATGATAAGTGGGCAGAAGAAGATCATGATACTAAAAGATGAAATTTGGCTTATCTTGTAAAAATGAAAGATGTTGAACAGTTTGCATGTTAGAAAAATAATTCTCAGGATTGTATGGAAGACATATTAGAGATGGGTAAGACTGCGGTGCCTAACAAATAAATATCTCAAATAAAAAGTTTTTTCTTTATCTGGCTACATTTTGATAATATTTTTTATATTCTTCAAAGGCCTTGGTCCATGACACAGAAATAGTGGATTGTGTTTAAGGAAGCTATGCAAATATGATTCCATTGTAGAATATATGATATATATATATACACACACACACACACACACACACACACACACACACACACAAAACAGTATTATATAATATTTTATATATATATAATATATATACACACACACAAACCAGTATTATATAATATTATATATATAATATATATACACAAAACCAGTATTATATAATATTATATATTTTATATATATACAAAACCAGTATTATATAATATTATATACATATATTGCATAATACTGGTTTTGTACTTCTAAGATACTACATTTTAGAGAAAATGCTAACATCTTTTTTCTGAATTAGATATGTCCTTCTTTAGATTTTTTTACTTCCTGTACACATCCATGTGTTTATGCATATATGATAACAACTCTGCTATTTTGGTATAAATACTTTTTATTATAAGCATTGTAAGTTCTAAAGAATATGTTCTAGCAAAGCAATAGCCTTCTGATACAATATGGTTTAGAAAATAATGTAATCAACCAGAATAATTGAATATGTATTTTAACTCAACATATGCTAGTATCATGGATCACTTATTAGATTTAATTTCTTGATCATTTCTCCTTCCTTTGGTGTGTATTAAACATTAGCCTGCAGTGCTGGCTAATGCTCTTTACATAATAAAGGTTACTCATATTCATGTGGGCTCTCACAAATATTTATATTTATTTTAGATCAAAAATCCCTTGTGAGCTCTGTACAAAAACACATTAGGAAAGGAAAAAAAAGCCTTCCAACTTAGACATCCAGCAGCAGAGTATAAACATGAAGACCAGAACTTTGAAATTCCTTTGTAAATAGAAGACTAGCATCATTGAACCACAAAATATACCAAGAGATTGTGCTTGCTTATTTACTTTTCTGTTACATATTGTATCGGGCCTTTTCTTGAGTCTGTGTTTGCATAGTGTTAGGCATGCAACGAAGAGAGTGTGTCTATTTGCATTTTTAACATCCGGTATCTTTGGCATAAATGAAGGTAGGAGTTTGCCCTCATATTCCCTTAATACATTTCTTGTCATGAAAATATCTCCCTAGTGATTCACTAGCATGATGTGCAGAATAAGTCAGAATATTACTGAGACAAGCTCCATATATCAGTTAAAAGTTTAGGCTCTTGTTAAATCTACATCTCAAATGTGATTTAAAAAAAATGCTTTTATGAGATTTAGTCATGCAATCCTTCCTCAGACACCCGATCAACCACCCCCGACCATTTATGCATTTGTTGTTACAGACTTTGCACTGACTCAAATATCTATTTCTAATCTTGAGGGATGACATCACTTGGAAGCTTAGAGTAGGTTAATAATAGGTTGATTCATTTAAACTAATCTAATGTGCAGGGCACTCTGAATGGAAACAGAGAAAACAAACAAGCAAGAATAGTGGCATGTTCTGAAAATGGCAAGCAGTACGAGGGATTAAGGCAAAATTCATTTGCGTGCTAAATGAAGACAGCACAGTCATAACAGTTTCACAGAACAGGAGACTCAAATCTCAAATTTAATGCTTATTAATTGAAGAAACTTTGGTCAATTTCTAAAATATTTTTAATTTTTCAGTCACAAATTATTTTTTTAATGACTATTTAAAACAGCCTATAATGCACCAGAAATCTCATCTACCTGAATTTCATGTTATTATACATATCCTGTGTTTTTAATACTGCTTTAATACTGACTTGCTTAGTACAATGCTGGATATAATGTAGAATAAGAACATATATATTCTGAGCCCGCGGGTTTGAGACCCGCCTGGGCAACTTGGTGAGACCTCATCTCTACAATAAATAAAAAAAAAATCAGCCGGGCGTGGTAGCGCGTGCCTGTAATTCCGGCTACTTGGAAGACTGAGGCAGAAGGATCGCTGGAGCCCAGCAGGTCGAGGCTGCGGTGGCTGGGAGCGGCCATGGCACTCCAGTCTGGGCGACAGAGTGAGACTCCAACTCAAAAAAAAATTAAAAAAGAACATACATATTAGTGGAATAAATGAACAGATGGAAAAGCATTATCTAAACATCATGAAGATAAATATAAAATAAAAACAAATTTTTAAGTATACAAGACAGTCTTTTTTAGCTGTGAAAACATTAGAGAGCATTAGGGTTGTTTAGAAATTCAAAGAGAAAACAAACAAGCAATATTTATTTTTTTTTACCACTCCTAATATTTTTATTATTTCTACTTTAGTTTCTAAAATATTTGTATGCCTCAGCTTATAAGCAGTATCACATTATCACTGTTGGACAACTGCATACTATTATTTTTTGGTTATTGTATATAAAACACCCAAGAAGGATGGTACGAACTGTTCAAACCCATCATAGAATAAAGAATTGCACAATGTTTCAGAAGCTAACAACAATGCATCTAAACTAATATAATTTTTTTGGTTATTAGCAATGACTAAAATGTTTCTTTAGCATGTTATTTGTGAGAATTTGTCATTGTTGATATACATTAGTTAGAGACAATGAAGAATATTACAGGGGAAATATGCATAAAATGTATAGTAACATATGTATATATACATATATATCAAGTTATAGAGTAATAACAAAATGAACCCTGTGAATGATCACTTTGCTAAAGCAGTTAGCATATTACTACTTGAAGAGCCCTGTGGGTCATGGCCTGGTCTTGTTTCCATCCCTCTTCCACAACAACAGCACTCCTGGTAATTTGGTAATAATCATTTCCTCCCATAGTTTTGTAGATTCATTACAGTAGTAGATTTCTCTAAATTATATACATATGTATGTGTGTGTGTATATATATAGTTCTGCTTTCTCGTGCACTTTATAAAAATGGGCTGATGCTGTGTCGATTTTCGCTAATCTGCTCTTTATCCCTCAGCACTGGTTTTAGATTTACCAGTTGTTTCCCGGTGAGCAGGTCTAAGCAAATCTACTTCCAAAGTCCGAGGAAGCTGAGAGGTCAAACAAAGAGACTAATTCTCCAGTTTCTTAGAGACGAACATGTAAAGGAGACTTAAACAGAATCCCTGTTTATGCCTCAGGCAGCAGAGAGACAAGATGGTGGATTCTGGTCATTACTCATCAGACCCAAGGCTTATATGCCACAGGGAAGAGATGTGTAGGACAATGGAAGTACAGTAATATCAAGTTTGCTTGATGGAAGGACTGGATTTACAGTATGTACCTGTTCTTACACAAGAAGCAATAGATAAACTGGAAATCTTTTTTTTTTTTCAATAGATTTAGGGAGTACAAATAGTTTTTGATCTGGGCTTCAAGTATACTCACCATCCTCACTTGTGCATATTGTACCTGATAGGTGATTTTCCATCCCACTGTTCCTTCCTCCTTCCTCTTCTGAGTCTTTAGTGCCTATTATGCCACTCTCTTTGTTTTTGCAGATCCTTGACTGACCTGTCACTTGTAAGTGAGAACATGTGGTCAGACCTTCCTGGAAGTGGGTTTAATTGGGAGCCAACATAGTGCATTAGCATCCAAGATGGAGTTGCTTTGTCCTCCTCACCAATAATGATTTGTGTAGCTCCAGATCAACTATTTTTATTGCTCAAAAGGAGTGATTTCTGGACCTTTTGATTTCAGGACTCCTTTTTCTTGTTTCCTCAAAACATTGTTGGCTGATTGAAAGTTTTCAGTCATACCTAAGAAACATCTTTTTTTGGTAAACTTTAGACAAATGGAAGGCAAAGGGAGGTGTTTCAAGGCCTTCCAGAAAGGAGGGAGATCTTCACTAGATAGAAAACAACCTCCATCAGATCCACCTCAAATTTTTCATCATCAATTTTGATAGAAGATGAAAATGAGCCGTATTTTCAAGTATTCATGTAACACAAATTTAACATAAATGTCGGTTTCTCCACTATTGCATGCTCCACCCCATCTTAGCCAATACATGATGATAACATCTAAAATTGCAGGACTAATTTGTTATAGATATGTATTTGTTGTTTGCTTTGTTTTGTTATATTCCTTGTTTATAAGAAAACCATATTTACTAAGTTATGTGAAAACCTTATTTCTGTTGACTCCTGTCATCCACGATAGTGCTTTCTTCTTCCCGAAGTACTTTCCCCAAGAGTGTTTATAAATCAGATCTTGGTATGTCAGATCATCTTATGCCTCGACAGGCTGACCATTTCTCTGACTACTTAAACCATTTATGATTGAGTTGGGCAGGAAACTAGTTTTAAATTTATGTTACTTGAACACATGAAAATACTACTCATTTTAATCTTCCATAAAAATTCCTGATGAAAAGTCTGAGGTGGATCTGATGGAACGTGTTTTCTATTTAGCAAAGATTTCCTTCTTTTCTGGAAGGCTTTGAAACACTTCTTTTTGTCTTTCACTTGCCTGAAGTTTACCAAAAAAATGTTTCTTAGGTGTGGTTGGAAACATTCAATCAGCCAACAATGTTTTTTTCTTTTATCCTTAGAAACTCTCAGATAATGTTCCTTTCTTTTAATTATTTTTTCTATCTTTGACTACCCCTTTTATGTCAATGTTGAAATTTTCTTCTGTCATCATTGTTTCTAAGCTTTCTTTCGTGTTGTTTACCTATTTATCTCTTCCTAACACCTCCAGGAAAGTGTCACAATCTGAACTTTGAGTTCAATGATTTATCTTTAAATTTATTCTACTTATCTTCAAGTATTTAGTTATTTATTCCTCAACGTCAATTAAATAAATAATTATTTAAACGATATTAAGGTAAAAAAATGGACTCTTGATTCTTCTTTATAACTATGTATTCCTTTGTCTCCTTAAGAATATTTTATAAGATTTATTTGTTTATTTGAGAGACATGGTCTCACTATGTTGCCTAGGCCGGTCTTAAACACCTGGGCTCAAGTGATCCTCCCACCTTGGCCTCCCAAAGTGTTAGAATTACAAGCATGAGCCACCACATCCAGCTAGGGCTAATTTAAATTCTTTAATTGTCTGTTCCATTAATTTTATTTTGCCTGGTGTATGTGATTCTTTGTCTTTGTTTTATACTGGTGTACACCTAAAATGCTTAATTTTTCTCTGATGAGCTAATATTCCCTCAGTAGGTCATGTGCTGCAAAGGGTTTTGCTTGAGGCTATGATTATTTTATGCTCCTTTTGATGAATTTAGGGGGCTGGAAACATGTCTCAAGACAGAAATCCTCTGGCATCATAATACTGCATTTCTGTTATTGGATTGTTATTCTGCAAAGATGATCTTCCTCCATTGTGATCGTCTTGCCTTTGAGGAGTGGAGAGTCAATGCTCAAGTGCTTTCCAGTTAATTCATGCCTAATGATTACTTCTCTCCATGCTAAGTGCCACTATACTATGATGTAGCCGGTGGCCTTCCCACAGCAGTGCAACTGAGAAAAAAGAGCAAATCAAAACCTCCCTCCTTTACTCATGCCTCATCTCTGGTCCTGCTCTCTTTCATTCTGGTCTTCACTTTCCCCCACATGCACTGTGAGCCCAACAGTTTCTGTTGGAATATATGCTACTCACAAGCCTTTTGTAATTGTTAAACCCATCAGTCTTGACATGGAAGTGGGAGTCACTGCTGCCTCTTCACTTATGGGAAACTCTAAGCCCACTGCTTGATAAGCTTTATACAGGTGAACCTTGTGTCTTTTTACATTCCCCTTCTTGATGACTGATGGATGTATAAGGGAAGTTAGGTTAAAGTATAGAGGTTCTTTTTGTTTTCTGTTTATTTTCTTTCAGGGTCTTACTCTTTCAGTCTGATGGGCTCAAGGACATGATGAGACTTACCACAGCCTTGAACTCTTGGAGTCATCTGATCCTCCTTCCTTGGCCTCCTATGTAGCTAGGACTACAGTTGTGTGCCACCATGTTCAACTAATTTTTTATATATATTTTTAGAGACAAAGTCTCATTATATTGCTCAAACTGGTCTCAAACTCTTGAGAGCAAACAGTCCTTCTGTCCTGGCCTCCCAAAGTACTGAGATTAAAGCATGAGCTCCTACATTTGGTAGGTGCTCTTTTGTTAATAAGTATTTTCATCTTACGATAGTAATAATAAGATATCTCAGTGCCGTTCGTTCAGTGTGCTACACATTCAGCCATTTGAGGTTAGAGATGATTTCACTCAAGCAGCAGAGTGGTACCACATAAAACTCTCCAGACACAGAGAAATCATCTGGGAACGTTGCACATCATTGTGCTATCCAACTGGACATCTAAGAGGATCTGGTCAAAAATCAGGGCCAGGACAAGCCACAGGCATGCACTTGGTAAAGGAAAGTTTTTATTTCTATAGATAATTCTGATGAGATATTTATAAAAGTAAATTTTTGAAGACGAGAAAGATAACTTTAGCTCAAATAAATAGTTCAAGTTATTTTTTTGGTGGGGATTTGTAAATTTGCTTGAATACTAGGTGTAAATATAAAATGTGATTAAGAGTGAGTATGGAAACCAACCAAAGAGGTCTTGATCAAAAGAGTGAAATTCCCAGATGACTCAAAGGGTGTTGAGCTTGGCTAGCAGCTTAACTCAAAGCATGTTGCATTCATATGGAAGCAGTGTACTCTCAAGCAGGTGGCACACTCATGCTTAGGCCAGAAGACCACTTAGAAGCAGACCAGCACAGTGATAGGAGAGCCGGAACTTCCAGGATTTCTGGACTGATGTAAACTCAGAGGTATCTCTGATAAAAGGACTTGATTGGCAATCATGAACACCACACTTCACTCCATTATAGAGGAGAAAGCTCTTAAGGCAGAGAGAAATGGGAAACCAGAAGGCTAGTTTTCACCAGTACACAATATACCCATGTAGAGCATGCACTTGAACCCCCCGATTCTGAAAACGGAAAAAAATATTATATTTGTGCAACAACAGTTGTCAAGAAGTAAGCCCACATGTGCAAACGAGAAATGATGTCAGCCAGTGTGTGGGCAAGAACATTTTGAGTGTGGATGTGCCCTGACGCTGACTTGAACAAGATTACAAGAGTTCAGGACTCAGGGCAATCTGTTTTACAAGATTGCACTGTTCAATGTCTGTACATTCTGTGCAATTCAAAATATATTTTTCCCAGTTATGAATCACTTTGGTAAAATGAAATCCATTTGGTTTTAACTCACGAACAGCTAACTAATTAACAAAATTGTATGGTGAGAACAAGTTAAATAAAAAATAAACACACTAAAAATACTGGTGGCATAATGTGTTCTTTAAGTATGATGGAGAAATCTAGACCTGGTATATGCATGCACACACACGCACACACACACACACACACGTGCACACACACATGAACCCACACACAAAAGACTATTTTTAAAAAAACTCAAAATGCCAAATGTTTAAAAAAATGCTTACTTCTTACCAGTGGGATTATAAAATGATTATTTCCTTAATACTTTTCTGTATTTGCTACAATAAGCAGTTATTACCTCTGTTATTGGAAAAAATGTGATTTTTGAACAGGAAGAATGTAAATTTACATGCAATCATTCTTTCTGTTTTCTTACAAGCTGTTGGGAAAAGCCTTCCACAATTTCTTCTGAAGTTAAAATTCTTGCTCTTATTAAGGCCAATATTCAAAATGAATATTTTGACAATAGCATGGATGTTAACTGACATTAAGGAAGGGATGAGGAGGGACACACCACAATGGTGGGTCACATGGCAAGGGGAACATGATACCAGCAATTTCTGGTACAAGTTCAATAGAGACCATTTTGGTCTTTTCTTTTGCCATTATTCCAGTGCATTCTTAAGCATCCAGTTTGGTTGCCTGTACTGCAGACATGACCGTGCATTGAAGTATTGTGTATTCTGGCAATGATCATCCAAAACAAGTGTATCAGTGCAACGTGTTGCCTAATTTGTTTAAACTGTGAAAGGATGACCATGATAAATGAACACCAGATAATAAAGACTGTGTGTACATGCATACCATTTATTTGCACAGTCATACAAAATACTATCAATTTGGTAATTCTTTCAATCACAATAAGTTACTAATTATTAATAATTTTATAAGATGAACTTTTCTGGTTGCTAGATAGTCAGACAATGTCCTTGACTTTAGTGGTCAAGGCAAATGATAAGCAAGTGTTCAAATAGGCATAACTAATCACAAGTATATAAATGATGCCTTCAGACTTGACTTCTGCTTCCTAAGTGCATATTATGAGGGACTCAAGATTATCCCATAATCCCAACATTCAGCAACCCCAGAATCGTATGCAGAGATGAAAATATTATCACTTGGACACAATCAAGCATCATTTTGATTTACCTCTTTTTTCCTGTCATCAGCTACCTTTGTGGGTTCAGGGCTAGATGAATCGAGAGTATATTCTTTGTTTTTTAGTTTTTAATTTTAAAATTATGGGGTACAATTCAGGGTTAAGTATACAAATATTCATTGTGCTGGTACCCTTGTTGATGAAGTGTGCCCCCATTCCCAAGGCAGATATCGACTAATGTCAATCCCACCGCTCCGCACCCCCCTCCACCCCGCCCCCCGCTGCTACTGTCAATCCTTTTCTTATAGTATTACGGTAGTTGTTCAAGGTCCACTTATGAGTTAGAACATGTGATACTCAGATCTTTGTTTCTGTGAAAGATCACTCAGTATTACAAACTCTAATTCCATCCAGATTGCTGCAAAGTTAATGTTTTTGTTCTTCTTTATGGCTGCATAATATTTCATTGTGTATATGTACCACATTTTTTTAATCCAGTCCACTTTTGATGGGCATCACAGTTGGTTCCAAGATCTTGCTATTGTGAACAATGGTGCGATAAACATACGTGTGCAGGTATCTTTTTTATAGAGTAATTTGAGCCCTTCCGGGTGTATTCCCAGTAGGGGGATTGCTGGGTCCTATGGAAGGTCGATTTTTAGAACTTTTAGGATTCGCCACACTGATTTCCTCAGAGACTGTACTAGTTTACACTTCCACCAACAGTGTAGAAGTATTTCCTTTCTGCCACATCCTCTCCAGCATCTGTTATTTTTTGAGCTATTGATGTATATTTTTAATCATTTTGTTACTTAAGGGCATCTTTGGAAGAAAACTTTTTTCCCCTTTATTTTATTTTAAAGATGTGGGGTACATGTCAGTATTAGTTACATGAGTGCAGGTAAAGTATGGACCTCCCACTGGCCCTCACTTCCCTTGGTTTAGGGTCAGGTATCCTTAGTGATGTTTTGTGTCCCCCCCAACCCCCCCAATAGTGTCCCACTGCTACCAATCCCTGTCTTGTAGTAGTGTGATAAATGTTCAGGACTCCCTTATGAGTGCGAACATGTGGTATTCAGTTCTTTGCTTCTGTGATAGATCACCGATTATATTAGTCTTTAAAATCTATCCAAGTTGCTGCAAAGTCCATAATTTTGTCTTTCTTTATGGCTGCACAATATGCTATCCTGTATATGTACTACATTTTTAAAAAAATCCAGTCTACTTTCATCAGTCAGCAGGATTGGTTCCATGTTTTTGTTATTGTGAATAGTGCTGCAATAAATATATTTGTGCAGGTTTCTTTTTTTATAAAATGATTTGCATTCCTCTGGGTATATTTCCGGAAGGGGGATTGCTGGGTCACATGGAAGATCAATTTCTAGTTCTTTTAAAATTGCCACACTGTTTTCCATAGAGGTCGAACAGGTTTTACACTCCCAACAATAGTGAAGAAGCATCCTTTTTCTCTGCATCCTCAACAGCATCGGTTGTTGTTTGATTTATTAATGATGGCCATTCTTACTGAAGTTATATTTTATTATAAAGATGTGGGGTACAATTCAGGGTTAGGTATATAAATGTTCATTATGCAGGTACCCTTGTTGATGATGTGTGCTCCTCCCTCCCCTAGCAATTTCCCTCAACTGCCAATCCCACCTCCCCACCCCTGACAGTTTCCCACTACTGCCAATCCCTTTCTTATAGTATTATAATTGTTCAAGGTCTGCTTATGAGTGAGAACATATGGTACTCTGCTCTTTGTTTCTGTGATAGATCACTGAGTATGATCGAATCTAAATCCATCCAAGTTGCTGCAAAGTCCAAATGTTTGTCCTTCTTGATGGCTGCATAACATTCCATTGTGTATATGTACCACATTTTTTTATCCAGTCTAGGTTTGATGGGCAACATGGTTAGTTCCATGCTTTTGCTATTGTGAATATAGCTGCAACAAACATATATGTGCAGTTATCATTTTTTGTAGCATAATTTGAGTTCTTCCGGGTATATTCCCAATAGAAATGTATACATTTTTCAAGAGTCACAGGTCTTCAAGGCTAGCTTGGGGGCTATATTTTAGAAAGCTTTGCAGAAAAAACTTAACATTTAAAAATAAATAAATAAACACAAATTTAAAAAATCTGAATTTTTTTAAGTAAGATGTCTTTGGCCACACTGCATAAGAATACAAATTTAGAATAAACATATATATGTCTAATAATAAAAAAATTCATCATACAATGATTAATTCTTCAATAAAAAGTTTCTTGATAGGAAAAAAAAGAAAACAAAGCTTTGTAGACAATAATGAATTATGATGACTTTGATGCAGCTCCTGGTATTCTTAGAACACTTTGGAAACATTAATCTAGGATAAAAATTCGAGGTGAATTTAAGTGGATAGAGATAAGAGCTTCACTGGACTTGAGGAAAAATAGAAGGAGCGTTAGAATGAGCATGAAACCGCAACGTGGCTCCCGACATGTAAATTATGTGAGCCTGGTTGAGTCTCTCAGCTCGTCTGACTGCGGATTTTTTTATGTCTGTTAAAAATGGAACAGAATATCTACTTCACAGAAGTTCATCTAAGCATATAATAAGGCAAAGTTTGGAGAGTCTTGGAGTATACATTACCAATAATTACTTGTTTTATCCACCTATGTCTCTTGTTTTGTCTTTACAGTGGTCTGGAGTAACAGAGATGTGCTATAGCGATTAGTTGTGAGGATAAAAAAGGGGAATAAAAGAACATTAAGTAACCTCCTGCATCCATGATTTTACTCCTAACAGGAAATGATGAATTAAAATAAATGACAAAAGTCACTTCATGGCAAGTTATTCTGGAGCTTTTTTTTTTTTTTTTTACTGAAATTCTGGAGAAACCAGGACAACTTCATAACTGATGAATTAAAATGTCTAATGAATTTTAACTTGTCATTTCTTAATCATGGAGAATTTATGTCCAAGGATTATAATATATGGAGCATGCGTCTCTGAATTGATGCTAACTCAGGGCTCCAAATGAGTTTTGTGAAGTGTGGAGAAATGTGGTGATTCTGAAAACAAGAAACATATTGAAGACATCTTGACCCTGCATCAAAGGGATAATCTGAAATCAAGGAGCCATCACTAAGGGAATTCTGTCCTTTCTTTGTAAAAAACACTGGTCTTTTTGTTTATGAAATGTATCGAGTTTAAAGTACTGCAAGAGAGGACGTGGTTTTATAAGCTATCTTATTTCATTTGTCAGTGTTTTTCACACAATAACATACAAATTATCTTCCCTACTTCTTCCTTGAACTGATCTCAAAGGTTTACAAAAGGAGAAGAGGACATTAAAAAGAGAAGGGTAACTTAGAAAACGCATTGACAGAATTATGCGGGAGAATAAAACATAATATAAGTAGATGTGTATATATGCACACACCTATATATATGCTCACTTGCACAAACACACGTCGGAGTGTGTATATGTACATTGCTGCATAAGAATATGGCAGAAATGTTGAGTCCATTCGTAAAACTGTGAATACACCTAGAAGATCAACAGAACCATTGTGTCCAAAGCATAGAATGAGAATACATAACAACTTCCTAGAGTTATTTGACCCTAATAATTTTTATTCTGAATTTAAAAGTAATATATGTTCATTAAAAAAAATGGAAACAAGTAAGCCGGATGTGATGGGTCATGCCTGTAATCACAGCACTTTGGGAGGCGGAGACAAGAGGACTGCCTGAGCCCCGGGCTTCCAGACCAGCCTGGGGCAACTTGGCAAGGCCTCATCTCTACAATAAATTAAAAAATTAGCCACGTGTGGTGGTGTGTGCCTGTAGTTCCAGCTACTTGGAAGGCTGAGGTGGAAGGATCGCTTGAGCCCAGCAGGTAGAGGCTGTGGTGGTTATGAACATGTCACTACATTCCAGCATGGGCGACAGAGTAAGATTCCGACACACACACACACACACACACACACACACACACACACACACACAAACTGAATCAAGTAAATTGAACCAACAAACTATTATCCAAAGATAGTTACTGTGTAATTATTGTGAAGCATGTCTATTTTCCTTTAGTGCATTTAAATATGCATAAGAATAGCATATTGTATTTACATATGCATGCATATGTATATATATCTAATTCTACCTTTATGACTTAGCATCACATCACCAAAATAATATATTAGTACCAGTTTTATAAAACATAAATATGTTTTATAGTGACTTCATGATATTCTGTTGAATAACTACATCTTAGTACTTAGACATTAGAGTTCTTAGTACTTAGACATTAGAGTTGCTTCCACGTTTTAACTCTATAAACAATCACTTATATAATCATATCTATGCAAAAAACCCTAAACTCCTCAAATTTTTAATGGGTGTATTAAGCAACCAAAAGTGAGCTTTTTAAATAACAGAAAACAAGAAAAATTGAACTCCCTTCTGCTGGACCCTCTTTTGGCAAGGGAAGCAGAGTGTGTATTTATTGCTTATTTTCTGAGCAGTCAGTAGGTAAAAGAACACTTTTCTTAGAGAAGAATGCAATAATATAGATTATTGCAAAGTGACTTTGCAGTGACTTTTTAGACAATATTATTGCTTAACATTAGTTGAAGATTCACCATGTGCCAGGCAATATTTTGAGCACTTTATAGGAAAAATACATCTAATTTTCACAAAGGCCCCCTGATGTAGGTATTATCATATAACTTTACTTTATAAAGGAAGAAAATGAGACACAAAAATGTTATATAAATACCCCAGGCCACTCAACCATGAAGCTGGGATGTCAGCAAGTGGACCAATTGCCTGAGAGCTCTACGTATGCTAAGTTTATGAAATGTATCCAGTTTAAAGTATCTATCTTGCAATAATGTTGTTTAATATTGAGTATGCTTCTATGAGTTGATCATGAATTACATCATCAGAACTCATATTTGCCATCCTGGAAGTTAGAGGTAGTGGAGCAATATTTACAGATTATTCGGATATGTAAGTGCTCGCTGAGATTCTGTTTGCATCAAAGACAGCAGTCTTGTGTTAGGGCAAAAGAAAGAATTATCTTAATGTGTAAGTGCTTAGCATGTTTGCCATTCAGCATGTCATTCTGAAGAAACAGACCAAATAAATCCTCAAAACAAAAGAAAATGGCATCAAAGCAAGACAAAAGGTAAACAAGACATGCAAGAAAAAAAGAGGTGCGAATTTTATATTCTTACTTAAATTAAACGGATAGAACTTTGCTCCAAGCCATGGGGAAGAGAGAAGGACTCAACCCGCTGTCATAAACATTTTAGAAAAATGGGAAAATACATGAAACAACTGTTTCAGATACAAAACGACCATCAGTCTCTGACTGTGATTTTGGGGTGGAAGCATACCTATGAAGTGAGTCCTGTGATTGTAATCCAGCTTTTTGCTTGAGGAAATTTTTGAATCACGAGTTTAAGAAGGAGGAACACAGACAGAGATCAGCAATTTCACTAGATTGAGGAGGTGGAGAGAGATATTAGAGGAGAGGACTAGATGTTGTGGAGGAGACTTCTGGTATGATGGAGTGTCACAGTGAAAGAGGATTACAGATTTGTGTAAAAACATCCCTGAGTTGTTACTCCATACCATAGAGCAGGTCTACACAGAGCAGCTATTTCAAAGGCTGGGCAAAAATGACCAAGAAATGGCCAGCTGGACATCTCCCAGAGCTCATGCAAGGTAAACAGATGTTCAGACGATGGCCCGAATAACTAAAGAATCTTTGAGGCTTCATTGAGGCTTCTAGCAGCAACCCCAGAGTCATGCCTCAGAGAAGAGCAGAACATTCTCTAGACTCCATACCCACACTAGCAAAGTGTGGAAGCAGACGGCAAAGGGAACACAAGTTTTTTAATATAATTTTTCACTGTAAGCATTTTTTACATAATTTAAAGAAGTGAATTATCTGTATAAATTCAAGGTAGGTATATAAAGTTGTACCTAATGCATGAATACATATTTATGTACTGTATTTATGTTTAACAATTTGCTTGAAGGTCTGTGGAAGCAAACAAGTTTGTAGATCAATCGTTCGTAATGTAGAAAAGTAGGATTCACTTAGAGGGGCCAAACAGACCAAGTCATCTAAGGAAATTAAATGTATCTATTTACTAGATCAGTATAAATCTCTAAGGTAGCCATTTAATGGTGTGGAACATTGTGGCATTTTGCAGTTAGTGGGGATAAAAGTCTAAGAAAGAATATATAAATGTAAGTGCTTAATATATATTTACGTTTTCATATGAGTTAAAAAGGAAAGAGTAGCCGGGTTCGGAGGCTCAGCCTGTAATCCCGCGCCTTTGGGAGGCTGAGGTGAGTGGATTGCCTGAGCCCGCGGGTTCGAGACCCGCCTGGGCAGCGAGACCTCATCTCTACAATAAATCACAAAAATCAGCCGGGCGTGGTAGCGCATGCCTGTAATTCCGGCTACTTGGAAGGCGGAGGCGGAAGGATCGCCGGAGCCCAGCAGGTCGAGGCTGCGGTGGCCGGGAGCGGCCACTGCACTCCGGTCTGGGCGACAGAGTGAGACTTCAACTCAAAAAAACAAAAAAACAAAAAAATGAAAGAATATACAATACAGTGACTATAATGTTTACTGTATCTATCTATTTATTATGTGTATTTTTTACTTTCTTATCTTGTGTCATTTTTTTCCTAGATTTTCCGTAAGTACATGAATTACTTTTGTCATTAAAATTATATAAGTATTCGAAGGGCTGTGTCATATTCGGATTGATAATATTTACATCACTTAGAGTTTTGTTGGCATTTAATTTATAGTTAATGAATCAATGGGTAAATGAATAAAAATTGTATTATTCTAAAAAATTATTTCTCAGGTAAATACATTATTTTTCTTCTAATTGAGCAACGCTCTACTAAGTATTCTAAAGTCAATACTTTTAAGGGTTTGGTAGTCATCCTTTGTTATTAGTTTAGATATTTTAACACATATCACTGGTGCTTGTGCTCAATTCTTTCTCCTTGCATTTATAAGCACAACTTTGTAAAAGCTTTGATGCTTCTTTGGTGCTTCATAGGATTAAATGCCTCAGCAGTAGTGATTGTTTGTTTGAGAATCAAATTTTGATCCCGAGCATGTTCTGGGTATTTATAATGCTCTAATTCCTCATTAGTTACTACAGTGTTAACCACATTACCTTTATAAAATTAAGAGTCGCCGTGATGGATACTATGACCTACTGAATTAACAGAAAGTCAAAGTGTGGGGACAGGCAAGAAGAGAAGGAAAAAACAGCTGCATAACTCTATATTGTCGCAAATAAAGAACGCGAGGGAGACGAAAGTTAGGAGCCAGAAAGGAGGGAAAAGGATTGTATGGAGAAGACTTTGGTCAGCAGAATCCAATAATGTCAATTACACTGTAACTTATTTTCATTCGGATGTACCATGTGTCTTGGTGTCAAAATTCCGTGAAGCCCCACCTCTGACTTCCAGTTCCCTTAGTCTACTGGAGAACTGATTAGAGAAACATCCATAAAAGCATACACATCCTGAGATACCAGCTAAATGCTAAGAGAATTATTTTACAAGAAGTCTTTATAACTAAAATAACTTAATATCGCTGTATAACTACTCAGGATCATCATAGATTAATTTTGAACTTATCAATAAGATATCTCTGGTAATCATTTTCAACTTTATACAATTAGTTGATATGTCAGAGAAAAGTAAAATTGGAAAGTATATATGACATAAAGTTTTAGTTGTAAATGTGACCGAGTAAAAAATTTTCAAAACTTCCAATCATTCAGAAGAAACACACACACACACACACACACTAACACAAACAAGCAACAATCCAGGTAATATGATAAAAAATAATAAAAACAGAAATATATAACAATATATGAATGCAAATCCAGAAACAACCACATTTGCTGTATCAAGAGGTTTAATTATTTAAAATCATCAATTAAAGGAAAAATACTTCCAGATGGAATTAAAGAATAAAATGCAACTGTATATTATATATAAACCAATAAAACAAAATGACTCAGAATAATCAGATGCCAAAGCATGCCAGTCTCAAATTGAAATCAAGAATCGTGATATCAGTCCATCTTAAATTTACAGTTATTAAACAGTATAGAACAAAAAGAATGTCAATTTGTATTGGTTAAATGTGCAGCCCACAACCAAAAAATAATATCTATGCATGTGATAAAATATCATAAACATTCATAAAACAAAACAACAGGCAATACAATGAGAAATAGAAACAATTTAGTAGGCAATTTGATACTGTCTTTTTTTGTGGTATAACTTGTGGACACAATAATGAAAATTACTTAGATAATTTGATGAATAAAAAGATCTATGCAATATAATATATTCTATATTCTGAATACAGAGAATTTGCCTTTTTGTTAAGTGATCACAAGCCCAACCCCAAGCCGAAGGATCAGTGCACCTGGTCTAAGACATTTTAAACATGACTCTTGTTGCTGTTCGGAAAACTGTTCCTATCCTAGTTCTCAGTCACTAAAATCAGGTGTCAAGTCAGGCCACACTGAACCCAAGTCAGTGAGTGATGGATGGAGATTTCTTCATCTTCAGGAGCACTATTTTCTTGGAGTGATAAATTACACAGGATACCTCAGAGATTGATGAGGCACACCTGGCCCAGGTGAGATTTTCTCTGGCATGGGTTCAGATTTGACTACTAGCAGAATTTCTAAAGTCTAATATATGCCCAACTGGACCTAGGAAGAAATTCTTATACTTTGAGTAGCTCTAGAATAATCTTTGTTTACTTACATATTATCATCTGTAGCTTTGCTTTCTTCAGCGAGGAATTTTAAGGCCAAATATTCACAGTGTTTGTAAAAATATAGTCGATATTTTGCTACCTGCCTCTGTTGTGATGATTCATCTGTATCCTTTAAGTAATCAAACAATGGTTGATTTATTTTTATACTCTCTATGTGTTATTTTTTAACAACCCTTGTCCTATTATTGACTCTTGTCAACAGTGTTCATTCTGAAATAGTTACAAAAATTGATAACTAAAACCTCAAACTACTCCTAAAGAAGACAAAATTACGAAAAATACGTTATTTTCTTACCAAAATATAAAATGACAAATGAAGAAAAACTAGAAAATAAATTATTCTACTATATAAAATTTGAGCATTATCTTTAAGTGACTCCTGGCTAAGGCTGGAGAAGGGAAGGGTAGTGACAGGGAAAAAAGAGCATTATTGTACAATATGCCCCAAATCATTATAATACAATCTTATATTACATTAGACACAGTCAAATCCACACTCAGGAAAAAATATTCCCATAAATTATTGCACTGTCAATTTAGATAATTATCCAAACACCCAACTTGAGGAGTTAGAAACACAACAACAAAATAAAACTAAAAGAAAAAAAATGTTTAAAAAGCAAAGGTGTCAACAAAGATAAAGACAGAGATAAATAAAATTGTCAAAAGACATATATCCAAAAGCTTGATTTTTGAAGGAAAAAAGATACAATAATGTATACAAAACATTAGCTAACCAAAACAAGAACAGTGGTGAGGCAAGACACAGCTATTCAAAACAAGACACTATCAGGACAAACTCACCGGAGACACAGAGGAGACTTGAGTTCACGAGACATTTTGTTCAGCATTAAGCACATAATTTTGAAAGCATGGGTGACATGCAAGTTTCTTAGAAATCACCAAACTAATCAATGAGAATATAGAAATTCTAGCTAGACAACTTGCCTTAGAAGAATTAAGGAGACTTGTCAAACAGTAGCAATGTGAAAGATGTCTCAGTTCCAGATGACTTCACCTGCTGACAAAATCAATGCAGATTAGCTATATGGATTATGTATTAATATTTTCTTTTGTATAAATGGAGAGACTTTAATGAAAAAAGCTTTTTTTCCCCTGAGATCTGATTCTAGTCATTCTAAATCTTGCAATTAAAGTGCTATAAAAAGTACCAGTTAAATCAGTGAGAAACTGGAGTCTTCTGTGAACTTTGGCTGAGAAGTCTCTAAAAGAATTGATTTCCTAGGCTTGGAACAAGTGGGTAGGAGCCCAGTAAAAGTTTTTAATAAATGAGGTGACATATTTAAATGGAGACATTACAGTAGATATCAGGAGACTTGGGTTATGTCCTAGTTTTTTTACTCAATGACCATTTGACTTTAAGCAAGCCATTTAAAGCTTTTTTGTGTGAATTTCATTTTCTTCAATTGTACAATTGGAAGATAACTGAAGGGAGGGTACATTTTATTTATTAATTAGATTTTCACCAGTACTTGAAGAAAGCTTAAACAGTTAGAAGTTGAAATATTAATATGATTGGAAAAATATAATGTCTTGCACACTTAAGTGGGTGAACTAAGAATAGTACTACCCCCATATGGAAACTTGCCTTGAATTGCTAAGAATATTTTATGGAAAAGTCGTAGATTTATCAATATCATATTCAAACAGGCAAAGAAAATTTAGCTTCCTTCTCTCTCTTGTTACAGTAGATATTTTTCCCTTTCAACGGGGATGTTGAAAAATATAATTGAAACCCAATGTATTAAACTCAATCTCATGGGACAATTTTTTTATTCATTATTTTTACTTTTTTCATGGGATAATTTAAACAATCCTTTGAGGAGTTGCTCAATGCTCTTAGGGGAAAATGTTCAGCATCTAATATTGCCCTCACCCTCATTCATCTATCCAATAGGGTGCCCAGTGTAAGATCTTCCCTTTGCCATTGTGTTCTGTGGTTTCCAACTAATTGTATCTGTAGAGTAGC
Source organism: Cephalopachus bancanus (assembly GCA_027257055.1). NCBI lineage: Eukaryota > Metazoa > Chordata > Mammalia > Primates > Tarsiidae > Cephalopachus > Cephalopachus bancanus. The sequence continues at coordinate 11,727,579 of JAPVLO010000001.1, read as the reverse complement.
TGGTTTAAGTCCTTGTGGACATTCTGCTGGAAATGCTGCTAAAGATTATAGCTGATAAAACAGGCAGTCCATTTTCTTTTAGCTTGATGAAAGCCTGGCCATCTTCCAAAACTGGCATTTATCACCTGGGGTTTACCTCTATTCCCTCCTTCTCTCTTCTGACCAGGCTATCAATGGCACAGATTTCATGGTGAAGCCACCCCTTCCTTCAATAGTGTAAAGCCAACAAAAAAGGCCATCACCATTCTATCTTTCTATAAAAAACATCCAATAACTTCTGGGATTTGTGTACCTCATACATGAAAAGTAGATGGAATCATCCGAGTTGGTGTAGGATGAATAAAAGCACATTCTGAATGCTCTAGAGCCTCGTTTTCTCCTCCCTTTCTGGGGAGACTCTAGCTCAGCATGTCCTAGTCGATTCAATGAAAGAACACCTCCAGAAAACTCTTATTTTTAAACAAAGTTATATCCTTAGCAGGAAGCACCTACTGTTACACAGTAGTCTACATGTTCTCTGCCCTCCTTTCTCTATAAATTGCAGAGTGATGTGGAAGGTTGGGTCTTTCTGTTGGTGTGCCTGGTTGTTGTGGTAAGCTCTGCCCAACACAAGCTACTGCTCTGAAGACTGACAAGAAAATATGGGAACACTGCACTCTGCCTCTAAGTTTCCTCGGTAACCTTTGCTTTATGGTTAAAGTGCCCAGTGCACCTGGTACCGTGTGTCTGTGCCACCACTGTACAACGAGGGAAAGACTGCACACCTCCTTACTCAGACCAAGAGGTGTCGCGTTAAAGGATATTGCGACACAGCCCTGGCTTGCTATAATCTAAGGCAAAATGACAAGGCCAATATCCAGTGATGAACTATCGCTGACTTCTATCTACATGGCAGAGACAAAATCTAGAATTTTTCAAGGCAACCTTTATTATAAATTAAAGTACATAAACTTACAATTAATGAATTATACTAAAAGAAAATAACAAATTTACAAGGCTCATCATTTTCTAATTAGTTTACTACTATCTATGCTCTTAGGATTATTTACAACTATTGCATCTATGTGATGGAACTATGACATCGTGGTATATTACTGCACATTTCTTCCCACCTCTACCTTCAATCATGTTGTCTTGATATCCTGGATTTGGTCATGGAAGGAGTACTTATGCCATGGAAATTGGCAAATACCGCAAACATGGGCTTTATTTTTGTCTGCTGAAAAGTTGACTGTTAAACATTTAACAATGCATAACTGTATACCTGTCCCAAAATGGAGACTGTTATTTGTTGATGACTAACAACCAAGAACAGAGTACTATCAACATAATCATCAGACTCTGAAAACTGAGTTTCCTTTCTCCTTCACAGGAAATCTGGTAATCTGCCAATTACTCATTCTTTAAGATATGTAATCAAATCTCAGTTATATACACAAATAAGAACTAACCATGAACAGAGTTATTTGAATCTGACATAGTCATCTGAATACGATCTTGTAATCCTTTACCTAACTTATTTGGCAATGCATTTACCTTTCCAAATGTGCTTATTTTTATTTTAATCAGGTATTCATTCCTTCAGCAAATACCCTTTGATGGAAGGACTCTGCAATCAATTTGAGGGTAAAGAGGAAAATGAACTGGTTAATATATTTTGTCAGAAATAATACATTCAAAAATTTATATTCTCACAATTCCTTTCATACCAAGATTTCTAAAGTTGCTTGAAGTGAAACATTCTTTAGTTTGTATGTTTTTCCATTTGTTAAATAAAAATCTTAATTCATTATTTTATTCAACGTACACTTAAAAAGAACAACTGGAGTTCGGTAATAAATAAGGCTTATTCTTTGCCCTCAAGGGAATCATAATCCAATTGTAGCAGACAGCCAGATAAATAGGAAACATCCAACAACAACATGAAAGCGGTGATATAAATGAAGAATGATTTGTAGACACATGTGTTGGATAAATGTATAAATATAAACATGCTGTGGTCTGCCTCTTGCCTTCTTTCCTTTGTTGTTTTGTTCTGTTTCTCTCTTTCTGGTAGACCCCTAAATGCTCCTAATGAGTGACTTCATCTCTTAAATGTATGGTGATATCCCCCATCCCTCTGTTGCTTCATGTATTACTGTGAAAACAAAACCAATTTTAGCATCAAATGATATTTTCAAGTATTTTTCTTCACTAGACAAGCTGTAAGAATCTTCCACTGTTTTGTTGCCATGGTGAGTGCAGTTGAAGGGATATTTCTAGTCAGAGAGGAAAATCTATAAAATGAATGCTAATATGAAATAAACTTACGGTCATCATCCTTTAATGCAGTAGCGTTTAAATGTGAGACCCATCACTTTCTTCCACACCTGTGATAGTGCATGAATCTTGGAGAGTAAGGTTTGCACGTTTTCTTCTTTGAACAGATTCAGTTTTGAATACATCTAAAGTTATACATTGTACTTTATTACAGGACTAGACTTAAACACTATTGTGGTGGAAAGATACTGTTTTTTTTTTCCTGAGGACAGAGAACCTAGGTTTGAGTCAGTCCTTCAGAAATTATTAGCTCCTATGTGACTCAACAAATTTTATAAATTGGCAGGGACTCAATTTTTTTCACCTACTAAAATACAAAAGGAAAACTAATCATCCTTGTTCTTGCAGAATTGTTTTAGGAGTAAGTAATATAATGTATCCTAAAAGGTTTTAAACTCTACAGCATGAGACAAACATTTCATTTTAGTAGTGTCGCATGGCGACACAATACACAAAATGGAATATCATTGATCGCAACAGCTGGTATAACAAATATTGAATTGAGTGGGTCAATAAAATTTTTTCACTATCTCAGATAACTCACTCTGTGCTTGTCCCTGTGCATATGCGAGTGTGTGCGTGCACGCACGTATGTGTGTGTGTTTCTCCTTCTTTTTTTTTTTTTTTTTTGAGTCAGAGTATCACTCTGTCACCCAGGCTGGAGGGCAATGGCACACTCATGGCCACTGCAGCCTTGACCTGCTGGGCTCAGGTGATCCTTCTGCCTCAGCCTTCCAAGTAGCTGGAACCACAGCCGTGCACCTCATGCCCTATCTTTTTTTTTTTTTTTAATTGTAGAGACGTGGTGTCACCAAACTCCCGACAAACCTCTGGATTCAGGCAATCCTCTTATCTCCACTTCCCAAAGTGCTAGGATTACAGATGCCCAGCTAGTTTTCACTCTATGCCTTCTAAAACACATCTTTGAGAGATAAAGTGGTTCTCCTGTGGGGCTCTATAGCCATAATTAAAGCATTCTTCTAGCCGGGCTCAGTGGCTCAGCCTGTAATCCTGTCTTTGGGAGGCTGAGGTGAGTGGATTGCCTGAGCCTGCGGGTTCGAGACCCGCCTAGGCAGGCGAAACCTCATCTCTACAATAAATCAAAAAATCAGCCGGGCGTGGTAGCGCATGCCTATAATTCTGGCTACTGGGAAGGCTGAGGCGGAAGGATCGCTGGAGCCCAGCAGGTCGAGGCTGCGGTGGCTGGGAGCGGCCACTGCCCTCCAGTCTGGGTGACAGAGTGAGACTCCAACTCAAAAAAAAAAAAGCATTCTTCTGCTCACAAATGAGTTGCAGTCAACTGAAACTTCAGATGGCTATGTCATTGTCCAACATGAGATCTAGCAAACAAGTATGATAAATAGAATAATGCTGAATCCAGAGAAATGAAGTCATAGGAGGGCCATCATTTAAGATCTTCTAGTGGAGAAGAAGCAAAGAGGACTTCTCTCCAAGAAAGATCTGGATGTGGCAATGGGATGAGGTACATACTTCTCACCAGGATGGTTGCAGTAGGTCCTTAGGTAAGGGAAACCTACTTCTTGGCCTTATCTCAGTAAGGGGAAATATTTTAGAGAAGTAGAAGACAAAACACGGTGTACTTTGACTGTGCACCAGCTACGGGTCACCAGGCTTTGGTAGAGTCCCATGATTCAGGAAGCAGCAAAATCCCCGGACTGTAAAGGATTCCTTGAGTAATGAAGATTCCAGAAGCATAATGAGGGAGTAACAACAGCCAGGTCATACCCCTTAGTAGATAAATTTGTAAGTATCTCAGGTAATGAGACCTTAGGCTATGGTAAGGTTTTCCTAAAATGAAAGAGATTAGATCTCCCACCACCTCAGTGGTATGAGGTCTCAGATTAGAAGTTAATTACATGCAAAGAATTTTAAAAATAAAATCCAATTACTCTCGCTTGTTCGACTTAATCTTTGCAAATGATTTCTCACTGTATTAGTTAAAAAATTTAAATCTGGAGAGAAGAGAAATGTATAACTTAAATATCTTACCTCTTTTTTGAAATATTGCTCATAAAGACAACAGAGATAGTACTAGCAATAAAGAGAAAGAGGTGGATTCAATAATGAAGATAAATATATTTTATTGAAGGCCTGCTATTTCATGGTGTTGGGTGTTTCACATAATTATAAATAATTCCCAAAACAACACTACCCGTATTCTTCTAACTCAACTGAATACCCGTTTTCAACTATTGACTTTTCTTCTAGTTTAATTGAGAGAATGGAGTCAAACAGAAAGAAAATTCTATTCTTCTGTTACTAAATCCCCATTGTATCTACATCTTACCATGTGCTCTACCTTCCCTGCTGTGATAATGAATAAACCTACAAGCTAAAAGCTAATTACAACTTCTCCATTTGTACACTAAGTCTTGCCTATTCTTGCCCACAGTGATTTTGTTTTTTTCCAATTGTTTCTTATCTTTAAATTCCAGACTGGATTTGCAGCTTCAGAGACTAAGCCTTAAGAAGTCTTTCAACTTTGTTCTTCGTCTTCTTGAATACTAGTTCTGGGAAAGGCAACTGCCATGTGAAATTTCAATTGTCCCGAGGCTTCCATACTGCGAGGAAGCCCAATTTAGACACATGTAGAATAAGGGCAGTGCCAGCCAGTGCCCAGCTCTTCCATAACCAACCTGGATACTAATCATATAATACAGGAGACACTCTGGATCATCTAGCAGATGCTGTGGAGAGAGATCCAAAGTCCCAGACGTGTGGCCTAACCAAGCTTCCTAATCATCTCCTGCCATTTGAGCCATACCATCTACGTTGGACACATGGAGCACTGTCAAATTGCCCCTACTGTTTTGACTCATAGCATCATGAACATAGAAAAATGTTGTTCTGTGACACTAATTTGGGGTGGTTTTTTAGGCAGAAACAGATAATTAGAATATTAATCTATATTTATCTCAACCAATCCACTGAAGCTACTATCATCAAGACGATTTAGTAACCTCCATGTGGTCAAAATCTGTTTTTCTCTCATTTCCTTGCTTTGAAATGAAACTCTTCTTGAAAATTCTTCTGGAAACTCTCTGCATTTAGCATCTAAGGTGTTATTCTAGTTTTCCTCATAATTTACTTGGCATTTCACAGATTACTTTGCAGAGTACTTTTCCTTCTCCCTCCCCTTATGTAGGGGTGTGTGTGTGTGTGTGTGTGTGTGTGTGTGTGTTGACACGTCTCAAAACTCAGTACTGAATTTTCTTCTTATTGCTACCTTCATTTACCTTTAAGAGCACTCATCTGAATTTAAGGTATTAAATACAGTCCATCCGCGTTATTCATGGACTCTGTCTTTGAAAAATTATCTAAAATTTATTTGTAATCACAGAATCAATACTCAGGTTGTTTCTTTGTGGGCATTGGTAGGCACGCACAAAGTGACTAAAAATCTGAGTTGCTATGCTGTCCCCAGCTGAGGCAGAATAAGGCAACACGAATCTTGTTTCAGCTTTGTCCAGAGGATGAGAAGGACAGTGGACAGGGCAATGCAGCCCCAAAAGTTCTGACTCTGGGGTCATTGTACCAGATTTGAATCCCAGCTCTGGCCCTTGTGGGTGAGGAGGACTTTGCCAAGACAAATAACACCCTTGAGTCTCATTTTCATTTTTTGTGAAATAAATAAAATAGAGTGTGCCAGGATGAGTTGTTTTTAAGATGAATATCACAATTTATCATATGATAGATACATGAATTATTGTCTACATTGAACATACAGAAGGTCTTACCAAAAACTACTAGAATTAATACATTAGATTAGCAAAATGAAAGACTACTGAGTCAATATTTAGAAAGCAGTCATATTTCTATATATTAACAATAAAACCAAGTAAAATAACACACATTATTTTATTTCCAGTGACATAGCGCATTTAAAAATTTGAGAATAAATTTAACAAATAAATTGCAAAATGTTGAGAAAAATTAAACACCACCTACATAAATAAAAAATATGTCTATAGACTGAAAGACATAGTAGTAATATGGGCCATTGTACCCATAATAATCTTTAGGTCACCAAAATTCCAATCAAAATCCTAGAAATTATTTTTGTGGTAGAAATTGACAAGGGTTGGTTCTAAAATTTTTATGGAAAAGGTAAAGTCCAGTATTTAAGAGTATACTGAAAAGAAGAATAAATTTGGAGAATCTACCATACATGACTTTAAAACTTACTGCAAAGCTAAAGTGTACATGACTGAAGAATTGATATAAATACACAGAGATAATTGGCACAAAACATGAAATTCAACTTAATAGTCAATCGACATTCAACAAAGGTGTCAAAGAAAAAACATAGTCATTCAAATAAGTAGCTTTGCAACAACTAGGTATTTGTGTGGGAGCAAAATTAATTTTATATCATACTCAAAGTAAAGTTAATATATAACAGAGATATAAGCATAATTTTTTAAGAAAAAATAGCAGAAGTTATTTACACTCCTTTGGTGATCTAAGTTCTCTTAGAAACAAAATTCTACTAATTTTAAAAGGAAAAAGGAGATGAATTAGACTTTATCAAAATTTAAAACTCTTTCTCTTTGAAGGTGACTATTTTAAGAAAATGAAAATTTCAGTCACAGACTACAGGAAAATATTTGCAATACATTCATTTAATAAAAGACTTATTTCCAGAATATATAATCATCTCTTACAACTCAATAATGAGTAGATAAAATCTCCAGAAAAAACAATAGGCAAAAGTCTTGCTTGGACACTATCAAGAAAGGTATAGGAATAGCCAATGAGCACTACAGGTGTTCACATGCATTTATGATTAGGACAATTCAAATGGACACTATGGCGATGTAGCAGTCTTTCATAGCCATAAAGTGAGTATAATTAAGGGTACTGGCCAGAATGTGAACCAACTAGATCCATATTTTGCTGATAGTAGTGGGAAATGGTTTCACAACTTTGGTTTATTTTACTGTAGTTTCTTTAAGAATAAGCCTACATGTATCATAGGATTAAGAATTTTTTTTTCTAAAAAGCTTTTTAAAGGAAATAATAATAGGCTGTCACAAAAGAGTTATATACACATGTACTAATCTGTTGATAATGGCCCCCCCAAAATATCACAAATGTCCTTCCACAAGTGAATGGGTACACAAATCATAGCATATTTATAAGATAAAATATTCCTCATGAAAAGTATAAAATATCGATTTAGGAAACATTAATAAATCTCAAAACATCATGCTACATGAAAGAAGCAAGACACAAAAGACTGCATACCCTAGGATTCCATTTTTGAAAAGTTCCAGAGCAAGTAAAATAATATAGAGTGATGTACATTAGATAAACTGTTTGGATGAGGGGTAGCCTGAGATTAAATTCAAAGGAGTGCAAGGAACTTTCTGGACTGATGGAAATATTATGTATCTTGAATGGTGTGGTGGTTTCAGGGTTGAACGTATTTGTCCATTATTTATCTGATTATAAATTTAGAGTTTGCTCATTTTATGTAAAGTATAATTTATAAAGTTAACTCTAAAAAATTAGGTGAAATACAAACATTCTCAGATAAATGAATACTAAGAAAATGTGTAGACAGGTGACTTCCCCATAAGAAATGCTAAGGAAGCTCTTCAGGTTCAAAAGTAACCATTCAAAAACCTAGATCAGCAAGAAGAAATCAAGGAAATAGCAAATATTTGAAATGTGTAAAACACTATGTTTTTCCAAACTTGATTTTTGAAAGAAAGGTTTTAATTTAAAAATACTAAAGCATTATATTGTGGAGTTTAGATGAAATGTAAAGTTTTATTTACATAGATACATGTATATGACATATACGTGTACATGATGATATATGGTTCATATGCATATATGAGTGACAAAAATAACACAAGGAAAAGTGAAAGGCAAATGGAACTATACTGTTATAATTCCTATATTTTACATAAGGCAGTACAGTATTAATATTAAATCTAAGTTAAAGTTGCATAATATAGTCCTTAGAGGAACCACTAAAACATTTTTAGAAGTGTTAGCTAAAAAACTAAATGGAGAATCAAAATGAAACACTATATTTGATTAGCCTAAAATAAATCAGAACAAACATAACAGAGAACAAAAAACCCAAGATGAAACAAATAAAAAGTAAATAGCAAAATAATGTGTCAAACACAGCCATATTAATAATTATTTTAAATATAAATACAAATGTTTTTAGCACTCCAATTAAAAGGCACAAATTACAGACTGAATAAAAGGCAAGAATTACATCTCTTACTGTTATTAATATAGGATGCATTTGCACAGATAATTAGATTATAAGAAGTTGGGAAAAACTATAATATGCAAACAGTAAACTTAAGATAGAATGAATCTATTAATATTATATTTCAATGAATGAGCATTAATTTCACGTATTTTCTCAGTTGATGTCTTGCCTTTCCATTTGCTTTATAATGACTTTGATGATCAAAGTTTTAAATGTATCCCCCAACTCTATTCTTTAAATAGTTTATTTTCTTATTTAACAGTGAAGTTAAACACAACTTCATCTTTAAGGGCCATTTATTTTAGCCATATGCTTTGTCAGTTCACCATTTTTCTATTTCTTTTTGATTTAAAAGAACTCTGAATGATGTGGATATGTGAAAATACTTATTATTAGTTATTTCTGTATTTGTGTTTCCTAATAGGATAAAAGCTTCTTGACATAAACCACAAAATCATATTAATCTTTTTATATCCAGGAAAATCACAATGTTTTGTCTAAATTAGACATTCAAATATAGACCAAATGAATAAAATTGACAAAATGATATATTCCATAATTATTCCTCCAATAAATAGTGTATATCTCATGTTCTGTTCTTTAAACCATCAACTTTTAAAGCAGGTCACAATCTATTCTGCCTTCTATTTTAGGAGCTGAGGTCATAAGGGTGCTTTTTAATGAAACCTCCACCCTTGTAACCCTGCTTGAAGTCCAGCCTACCCAGTCATTTGAGCTACCTTCAATGGCTGTAAAAGCACAGTCCATCATTTGTTAATGAGTCATCTTTTATCAGTGCATCAATTGTTCACTCTGACTCAGTAATTGATCTTACTCAAAATACAGACAAGGCATAAGTAGCCCTTCAATACAGAGTTTGATTAAGCAACCTATTCAGAGCCCTGACAAAAAGCATGTTCCATTTTACCGAATCTAATTTAGAAAAGAAAAACCCCTCTTAAACCAGTATGTGTGAGTATAAAATGACCCTAATTCACTTATATTTTTGTCATTGAAAGTTCACTGTGAGACAGTGATTGGAAGACTCCACTAAGAATGGCAGAACATGGCAACTGAAACAGATGTCTCACGAAAAGAGAATGGGAGGCTCAGGTGTTGACTGCTGTCATTTCCTTCGAGAACAGCTTTTTCTAGCAGTGAGTCAGAATCCACTTGTGTGTCTTGATCAGTTCTTGAATGTGTGGAGAAGATAAAAATCTCAGTATGTCACTTCAGCTGTGCACAGACTTGACTTCTTATTTAACTCAAAGCTCGTATTTGACTCAGACACAATGTCTTTAAAGCTTTTCCCTCACACACTGGGACATGGCTAAAGGGTTTTACATGCTGCAAGGAACTGGGGGTCAGGGGAATATAGAGACAGAGTAAAATCTGTTTCTTATATTTCTTATAAGCGGTTCATACCTGTTGAAAATTCCCTGCCCTTAGTTAATGAGTGAGGAATGATTCATTTTAAAAATGGACACAAAGGAAAAAGAAGAAACAAGAGTGAAATAGAGGGGAAGAGAAAATAAAATTAAAACATGATCATTGCCAGGTATGTGGTAAGAAATTCACTACTAAAAACTGAGTATTATTTGCTTTTCAAAAAACACTAAATATTAAGATTGATGAAAGTTTTTCATCAAATCCCAGAACTCTAACTGGAATGTGAAGTTAGTGATCTTTTTGAATGGAAGAGAGAGAGAGAGAGAGTCCATAAAAATGACTGAAATATACGTTTGGTTAATTTTGATGAATACCATTGTTACCTCAGTATTTGTGGCAAATAAAGATTATAGGTTGATGTCCCAACAATGTTAGTAATCCTGGATGTAGTAAATTTGGGTGTATCATGTATGTGTGTCATGCATGGAATATCTTTATGTCTGCAGCAGAAACAGAAAGATTTTGGAACTTCTATTTTACAGAGCAAAATGTAACTGGCATGGCAGCAGAACAATACCAGTTTGCAATTAATGAAAGATTTAATTAGAACTTTAAAAAGATGTTTTCAGAAAGTTTTTAGAAAATAAAAGGAGAGAAGTAGAACAGATTTGTGTTGACTATCTTTCAATTAACTATATACAGTTGATTATTCTGTGAATTCATAAAAATACCCATTGAAAGCCATTCAAGAATTGGGCTTGATGCTAGGTAATAGAAATATGAAGGATGTCTATCTATAGTAAGAAACTAATATATGTCCCTAAAATATTGCTTGTCAAATAAATTTGGGACAGGCAAATTTAAATAAAGTAAGCAAATTTTTTCACAATAGGATATTTTGAAGTATTAGCACACACATGGGCAATTGACATTTCTAAGAAGGAGGCATGATATTCTGTGTTTTTCAATATCCCTTGAAATAAAACTTCTTCTCTACTTTCATGTTGTTTCCCCAAAGAGTATTGCTTAGAAAATAATACATCAAAATCCTGCGCTAAGAAGTTAAAATATTTGGGACAGAGACATAAGCACCTCAAGTGTTAAATTTTTTAAAACTTATCTGAAAAAAATAAACTCTTCTTTATTTTTATTTCTTTCTATTTGGGCTACAAGAAAAAAAAAGCATCCTTAAATAATAAGAAAGTGCAGGTGTACTTTTTATTTTTATCTTTTTAATTTTTTTTGAGTTGGAGTCTCACTCTGTCGTCCAGGCTAGAGTACAGTGGCACGCTCATAGCCACAGAAGCCTTGACCTGCTGGGCTCAGGTGATCCTTCCACCTCAGACCTTCCAAATAGCTGGAACTACAGACACAAGCCACCACGCCCAGCTAATTTTTTTTTATTTATTTATTGTGGAAATGAGGTCTCACCAAGTTGCCCCGGCTGGTTTCGAACCCCCTTGCTCAGGCAATCCTCTCACTTTGGCCTCCCAAAGTGCTGGAATTACAGAATGAGTCACTATGCCGGGCCTGGTGTACTTTTTAAAGAGTATGATTCGCCACAGATTTTTTTTTTTTTTTGAGTTGGAGTCTCACTCTGTCGCCCAGACTGGAGTGCAGCGGCCGCTCCCCGCCACCGCAGCCTCGACCTGCTGGGCTCCGGCGCGCCTTCCGCCTCAGCCTTCCCAGTAGCCGGAATTACGGGCACGCGCTACCACGCCCGGCTGATTTTTTTGATTTATTGTAGAGATGAGGTCTCGCTGCCCAGGCGGGTCTCGAACCCGCGGGCACAGGCAATCCACTCACCTCAGCCTCCCAAAGGCGCGGGATTACAGGCTGAGCTGCCGAGCCCGGCACAGATTTTTTTTTTTTAAGGGTCTACGAGAAAATGAATCAAGGGAGGGAAAGTGGTCAGCAAAAATTAGCAACTGATGTTCAATATTTCAGTGACATACTCACAAGATCCTCTTAACAGCTTTACTTCCTACTGAACGGTGTTAAAGTCCTCGAACAAAATCCTTTTCTCCTCTCTTTGTTGCAGAAACGTAGCAGAGAAAGCAGTAGAACTACTAAAAGACAAACAAACAAACAAACAAACAAACAAAAAGAACCTGTGTTGTAATGAATTATCACAAGCAGATGGGATCGGCTGTGTTTGTGTTTGTTTAATTTTGAGAAGTAATGAATTCTGGGAGAAAATATAGAAGTAGTTTCAACCTAGAATATGCACTTGTTTATTAAAAAGCAATTATTATTCAAGAGTTGTATGAGATCTTCAGGATGGAAATCATCTTTAGACAACTGCTGAGGATGGTCTGGGTAAGCAACAGACCCCCTGGAGCACAATGAAAACTTTTGTCGAAAGCCGGGTCCCAGAAGAGTCTCGGAGGACAGAGGCTATCGTCAGCCTCATATCTAAAATGCATACTTATTTTTTAGCCAGGTGTTTTATGATGGGGAAAAAAAAATAGTTGCTTTGGGCCCAGAGCGAGGTTCAGAAGAAGCTAGTTTACAAATTGCAGTACAGGAGGGTGCGGCGCCTCACGCCAGTAATCCCAGCACTTTAGGAGGCGGAGGCGAGAGGATGGCCTGAGCTCAGTCAGGGGTTCCAGACCATCCTGGGCAACCCGATGAGACCTCGTCTCTACAATAAATCAAAAAATTAGCCAGGTGCAGTGGTGTGTGCCTGTCTTCCCAGTTACTCAGGAGGCTGAGGCAGAAGGATCACCGAGGTAGAGGCTGAAGTAGCTGTGATGGTGCCACTGCATTCCAACGTGGGTGAGAAAGTGAGACTTCTCAAAATTAAAAAAAAAAAAAATGCAGCCCATTAATACTACACAGAATGTGACCAAGTTAATCCAGTCAATCTCCTTCTTCAGAATTCACATAAAGTCTTGAAAATTCTTCAGACATAGTCTCCTATTTAGATTTTTTCTTCTTTATTAAATTCAATTTAGTCACACTTGCTTGCATATGACATATCCAGAAAACTGTCAATAAATTCAGATGAGAAAAAGGGAGTAAAATGTTCCTTGTAGAATACCTCATGATGAAAATAATTATCTCAGAAAATGCAAAAAAGTAAAATTTCAGTAGATGTAAAAGAATTTCCAACTTCTAGGCATTAGGCTCCTCCCAGTTAGAAAGCATTGGGAAAGTGAACAGAAACTGTAGCTTCTGATCCTGTTCACTTGTATTAGCATAATAATAGCACAACCCTACATCAACTCACATGTCTCACATGAGTGGCAACCTTCTGGGGTTCTGACTTTACACAATAGTCTGATCCAAATTTCCAGCTTGCCAGAGTCCTGGACTTTATCTCCAATCAAATGTCACAGCCCATTAAAATCAAAGCTCTAAATAACCAGATGGGACATTAACTTCAGGTGACTGTTAGACAGGATTGATCACTGGGTTAATGCTTTCTTGTTGTTGAAGTCGTTATTACTATTATTATTACTTTACCTCTGAGGGTTTACATTGTTGTATTGCTAAGTTTTGCACTCCTAAATATTTTCTGCACCTATTGAAGTGATTAAATGTTTTTTCACTTTTATTATTTTAATGGAAATATTTGCATTCATTCATTTCAAATATTATGCCAGCCTTGCATGCTTAAAATAATGTAAGAATTCCTGAATTTCTACTTGTCATGATTACATTTTGTGTGTGTGTTGCATTGATAGCATTTTCTAAAATTTTATTTAGATTTTTTACCTCTTCATACGTAAAATACATTAAAATGTAATTTTCTTTTTGCATGATATTCATCTTGGGTGTTTGTATCAAGATTCTGCCGACTCCATAAAATAAGTGAGAACATATTTTTCCTTTCATTATTATTTAGAAAAATTGATATAAAATTTGGTGTTATTTATTCTCTAAATGCTTGAAAGAATTCACAAATGAAGCCACCTGGACCTGGAATTTTCTTAATGAGAATGTTTTAAATTACAAATTTAATTTTAAAATATTGGACTATGTAGATATTTTATTTCTTCTTACAGCAGGTTTGGTAGCTGTTACTTTTAAGGGGTGTATTAATTTTTCTAAGTTCTCCAATCTGCTGACATAAAATTATATGTAATATCTTATTTCTTTGTAATGTTTTTTGAATCTATAATAATGTCTCCTTTCTAATTTTTGTATAGATAACTTATTTTTAGTATTATTATTATTATTATTAAAGTACCAACTTGTGGCTTTATTGATTTTTTTATCACTTTTTTGTGCTTCATTAATTTTTTTGTTTTATTTTTAATTTCTGTTTTTTTCTATTTTCCATTGGTTTTACCTATATTTAAAAAATCAAATTGCTTTGGGAGTTTAAATGATTACTGTGCAACTTTTCTTTATCAAATATATGCTTTGAAGCTAGAAACTTCTCTCTAAGGAGAACTCTCTGAGTGTTGATTATATGTTTTTCAAAATCATTCAGCTCAAAGTATTTTTTATTTCTATTATTTATTTTTATGCTGTGGGTTTTGTAGAAGTATGCTACTGAATTTTCAAATTTCAGTTTTTTCATTCCCATGTTTTACTCTCTCTGTTCTCTTTCTAGGTTCCAGGTTTATGTATTGGGACATTTTGGCCATGTCCTACAGATATTTATCCCTTGCTCTATTTTTTCTCCTCTTCTTTTCCTTAGTTTGGGCATGTTCGGTTAATTTGCCCTCAGGTCCACTCATCTTTCCTTCTGCTGATTTCAGTAAGCTGTTAAAACGGTTCCACGAGCTCTTAATTTCATGTATTGTACTTACCCATCTTATGAATCCATCTTTTAAAACATTCCATTCTCAGTTGAAATTATCCATCCTTTCAGCTATATTGTCTGAATGTTTTACTCTGTTTCCTTGTTTTAATACTTTTGTCATACTTACTGTCAAGTCCTTGTGTGCTAACTCCAGTATCCTAATCATGTCTGTATCTGCTTCTGTTCGTTAACTTTTCTATCAATTAATATTTAACCTTGCCGGTTCGGTGGCTCAGCCTGCAATCCTGCGCTTTGGGAGGCTGAAGTGAGTGGATTGCCTGAGACTGCGGGTTCGAGTCCCACCTGGGCAACTTGGCAAGACCTCATCTCTACAATAAATCAAAAATTAGCTGGGTGTGGTACTGTGCACCTGTAGTTCCAGCTACTCAAGGCTGAGGCGGAAGGATCGCTGGAGCCTAGCAGGTCGAGGCTGCAGTGGCCGGGAGTGGCCACTGCACTTCAGTCTGGGTGACAGAGTGAGACTCCAACTCAAAAAAAAAAAAAATTTAATCTTTCTCTTCTTTTTTGTATGGTTAATAATTTCCAATATATATTGGACACTAGATTTTTCTTTATAGAATCTATCTTCTCAAAAAGGGGTTCACTCATCATTCATTCATTCATTCATTTATTGTCATTAAATGCCAGCAGTTAACCTTGATACTCTGAGGTCGAGGTTGTAAGCTTTATTGGGGGAGGGAGGTTCCATTTCAGTTTTGCCCAATAAAGGTGTGTTATTACTTCTAGGGTGTGAATTTTCTGAGCTCACATTTTTTGGATTTCTGTCGTTTCTTCTGCTGTAGCTTATCTGGATTTCAGACAAGATTGTGTCAAGGCACAAAGCTTTTTTTTTTTTTATTAGAAAGTGGGATTTATTGAGAGGACAGAGAAGCTCCCACAGCGGGAGGGGACTCAAAGGGGTTGCCGGCACAAAGCTTTTTATTAAAAATTTTCTTCACTTAAGCATTCTTCTCATCAGAAAACCTGTGGTCAGTCACTTTGAGTGAAGGACACCTGAGCTCTCCAAACCTATTGTGTATGTCCTATGCCCTTCAACCAAGTTGAATGAACATTCAAAAACCTGAATCTTTTATATTGTGAATTCTACTGTGCCATCCATTTCATGAGGCCATGGGCAGAGAACAGTCTAATTATTGCTTTATCTAAGAAGGGTCATAATAATTTTTAGGCTAAATTTTTTATTTCAAGAGATGACATAATTCGACAATAGTGTCATTGCGAAGAATATCAATTCTGCAGCCAGAATTCCTGGTTTTAAATTCTTGCTTTGGTTCTTTGTGTCCCTGAGCAAGTCATCCAACCTTTCTGAGATTCGGTTTTCTTATCTGGAAAACTGGTTAATAATTGAATTTGCATATGAGAATGTGTACTGAGTAAATGGGCTTAAACAGCTAAAAGAGGTGCTGGTGCTTGGCTCGTGTTCCTTTTTATCTCAAGAGCTGGCTGTCTAGGCATTGGAAACAAGGACTCGGTGAACATTAGCATCTGCAACTACAATGAAGTGAAGGACACAGTCGGATTCTGCATATACATAATGAAAGGCTCTCCAGCCATCCAATGTTATTAGCTCAAGTATGAAAACCCTGTGAGACAGCACTCAGCTGGTCAAGATTAAGCCTTATGTGTTTGCCTCTTGATCCTGTGGGAAAATGAGATTACTCCTTTTTGGTTTCTATAGAGAAGGCAGTCACTATTTCCCAAAAGTAATCAATGTATTAAGAGAAATAGGGAGCCGGGCTCGGTGGCTCAGCCTGTATTCCCGCGCCTTTGGGAGGCTGAGGTGAGTGGATTGCCTGAGCCCGCGGGTTCGAGACCCGCCTGGGCAGCGAGACCTCATCTCTACAATAAATCAAAAAATCAGCCGGGCTTGGTAGCTCATGCCTGTAATTCCGGCTACTTGGAAGGCTGAGGCGGAAGGATCACCGGAGCCCAGCAGGTCGAGGCTGCGGTGGCCGGGAGTGGCCACTGCACTCCAGTCTGGGCGACAGAGTGAGACTCCAACTCAAAAAAAAAAAAAAAAAAAAGAGAAATAGGGGATAGGGCTCAGAACTCAACTATTGATTATAATGAGCCACCTGAAAACCCAATCCCCACCACTATGCAATATGTCCATGAAATCAACATGCACTTGTGCCCCCGAATCTAAAATAAAATAAAATGAAGTAATAACAGAAAAAAGACTGCATATGATTTGTCCAAAAAAAAAAAATGTCTATTACTCAGGGTGACAAAAAATGCAAGACTTGAAAACACATCAACAAATTGATCAAAGTGGGTTCTGCTGAAGATGTATAAGTTGCTATTAACTTAGTCATTTTCTTATTTTGCTGTTAATTTGATCATGCTTTTTCTCTACTTGTTACTATCATTTTAAAATTCCAAATAACATCCTTGTACATAAACTTTTCTTCTTCTAGAGTTATTTCCTTTAGCTTATTTCATGGAGATGACTACTGTTGAATCAAATATTGTATTCATTTTACATTTTGACATATATTGCCAAACCAGGCTCCAGAAACGTTCTTTCCATTTATGCCCCCATCGTTCATGCTTGAGAGACATGTTTGCACTCATTGTTAAAGCACTACGGCAAAAGAGAATAACATTTGAAGATGGTGTAAGTGTAGTGAAAATTCAAGAAGAGAGAGTGATATGTGGCTGTGTTTATTTCTGGTTATTTTGGAGTTCTGTGCAGAGTGTGCTCCTCTGCTAAAAAATAAAAATAAAATAAATAGGTAGAAAAGTATTGTGAATATTGTGATTGAGAATGAATCAGGATAAACAAAATGGTTTAAAAATGGTAGAAAAGGGAAAATTAAATTTAGAAAGCATGAATCTATAGCAGAACAAGCCAACACAATTCTCTCTCTTCCTCTATAAATTACAGACACGAGAAGAAAAAAATGAGTTGAAGGCAGTGAAAAGGCATGGAGCTTGCAAGTAGGTCACTGTGTTCAGAGCTCTTTGACAGGACTGGGTAAAGGGTGGTGGAGAGAATTTAGGAATCTAGGATAATGGAGAAGGTACCAATGGAATTACTAGGGAGAGTCCCTGGGATCCTTCACAGTTGACAGTATAACAACTGGATTGGAAAAATTAGGGGGGAAGATGAAGAAGTGAGCATATATTCCTTGCCAGAATAAAAATTCCTAACTGAATCATACATAGTGCTCACTCTGCAAGACTTCTTGTGTCTTTGGTGCTCAATAGGTGTCCATGAACAATAGTTGCTGCTTCAACAAAATTCTAGAAGGGTGACCAGCAAGGAGGAGAAACCACTGAAAAGGGAGGGAAGCAAGAGATTATGTTCTACTTCTTTCCCAAGGGTAAAACATAAAGAGGGTAGCTGGAGAGTGGAGTTGGTGGAACAGTAAGAAAGTCCAGGGAACTGGGAGAAAGCTGTGCAGTGCTCCGTTGGACATTCCCTGCAAGCTTTCATCTCATCAGGACTGAACAGTGTCCAAAGTATGGTTGTGAAAAGGAAAAAATGATTAAGACATGCAGAAATGCAGCACACATAGAAGCAGAGTAGACACCAAAGTAAGATTAATGGGTTCAGAGAAACTCTACAGACAGCTTGGATTTTCAAAGCTATGGAAGAGGTGCTTAGAACTAAATGTTTCCAAATCTTGAAGTAACTGAGAGTCTGCAGTGATGTGTATTTTTCCACATAGAATTTTTGTAATAAGAAATAACACCTAGATATGTTTCAGATTAAGCCATCCCTTATAATTGAATAGAAGATGAACTCTCACCATACTTGATGGAGCCTTGGATGTGAGGTGATGAGAAGTTGAGACAAATCAGGCAGGATCTGTGTCAATTCTTAGTACACCACCTCAAAGTCAGTGACATTGTGGAAACCTGCTGGAGATTTTGTTTTGTTTTGTTTTGAGAAAGCAGGATTTATTGAGAGGACAGAAAAGCTCCCACAGTGGGAGGGGACCCAAAGGGGTTGCCCCTTGTCTGAGATCTTAATGAAACTTTTGTGAACTGTATGTTTTAAGATGATGTTTCAGATGCAAACCTAGGTACTGGAGCAATGTATGAATTTACTAGGAAAAAACTAAAAAAACAACGAGGTGATCAAGAAAACCGGAAAATGGGGTACAACCTATATTTGAGAGTGAAACTTGTATCAATAAATTGGAATTGTCTAGCCATGGGAAAGAATGTCATGAGTATCATGACTTTGCTTGAATTACAAGACTCTCCAGGCTGGAGAGCTATGGTGGAGTTGACTATCAAGCACAACTCTGAACTTCTGGTGTTAGCAGAGTCTAGAAATATTTGTAGGAAACACACTGCCAGAAACAGGAGTGCAGAATTTTGAGTTGGCGTTACAATATGCCTCTGAATTTTTAGAGAAGTGATAGGCCTCAGACAGAAGTGACAAATGTAAATGGAAGGTTTTCAGGGCCTGGCGTTAAGAATTATATCTGGTCACATACCCTAAAATTCCTCCACTTCTGAACGGTGCACTTGAATAGTATGATGCACGGTGCACTTGAACTAGTATGAAGTATATGGAGAGTTGACAGAATTTTGACATCAATTTTCTTCCATATAGCAAAGAAAGCAGAAAAATGCCTCAGCCCTCGCACAAACTGCTGTAACTTGGTGTTTGGAAAAATCAGCCCTGGTTAGAGAAAACTGCTGTGAAACAAACTCTCCATATATTGAATAAAGTCTAACCAAAAAAAAGTCCTCCATGAGACATTAAAAAATACCTCTAAATTCTTGTAATTATTGGAACTAATTCAGACGAAATAAGAGTGCAAAACAGCACTGAGAGGAAGAAAATTAGACTGCACAGTGATGTTGGCATCAGAAGCACCCACATGGGATCCCAAAGCTGAGGCTGATGCGTGTTTGACTCACCCCCCAAGCAGAAATCCTGAAAGTAATCACAGGCTCTTTGCTTCTGGTTACCCTTCTCTGAACTCTGCTCTCAAACCAGTGAATTTTTTCTGATGTGGGGACCTGGTCAAAAAAACAGGCAGATTTGACCTCAGTCGAACTTACCATCTGTCTGCTGGGGCCACTATAACAACATTCCATAGGCTGAGTGGTTGATGAGTGCCAGAAAAGTATTACTCACAGTTCTGGAGGCCAGAAGTCCATAAGGTCAGGGTACCAACCTGGTAGAATACCGTTGAGGGCTCTCGTCCTGGTTACAGACTGTTTAATTCATCTTGTATTCTCACATTGTAGAAAGGGAGAGTAAGAGAGCCCTCTGCAGTACCTTGTATAAGGGTGTTCATTCTATTCATAAAGTCTCCACCATCATGGTAGCATCAGTTTCCAAAGACCCCGCCTCTTAATCCTGTCACGTCGAGAGTTAGGATTTCAACATATGAATTGCGATGGGACACAATCATTTCATCCATAACACCGTGTGATTCCTAGATGACTTCTGTAACAACGGAGCAAATCCTGGAAAGAAGACAGGCACAGAGACTTACCCTGTAATCCAGCTACTCAGAGGTGGAAGCAGGAGGGTCACTTGAACCTAGGATTTCAAGGCTGCCGTTAGATATGATCAGGTGACTGCACTCCAGTCTGGGTGACAGAGCAAGACCCTGTCTCTTAAAAAATAAATAAAAAATTCTGCAGAAGGTATTATGAAGATGCTTGTCTTACACTGTTTAATATTTATCTTTTAACTCTTATGCCACTGCTTAAAGTTCTGCTCTACTGTTTTGCCTCTTAGCTGTTAACTTTTGACATAACTAAGTCTTGCCATTGCTGACTTTTAGATTAGCAATATTCTTAAGGGGAAAAAAATCACAGTAAATTTTAATCTCACATTTTTCTGGATTTTTCTTTTTAAAAATATTTGAGAGCCAGGCTCGGTGGCTCAGCCTGTATATCTCAGCATTTTGGGAGGCTGATGAGGTGGATTGCCTGAGCCTGAGGGTTCGGGACCAGCCCAGGCAACTTGGCGAGACCTCGTCTACACAATAAATTTAAAAAAAAAAAAAAAATTAGCTGGGCGCGGTAGCATGCGACTGTAGTTCCCGCTCCTTGGAAGGCTGAGGCGGAAGCATCACCGGAGTCCCACAGATCGATGCTGGAGTTGCTGTGAGTGTTTCACTACACTCCAGACTGGGCAACGGAGTGAGACTCCAACTCAAAAAAATAATAATAATAAAAGAAAAAATATTTTAGAATACATTGAATCTGAGGACTTTTCTAAAGCCATTTACCACATTAAGGCAAAGAAGCAAACTTCTGTGTCTTGTAATTTTTTTGGTCTATTTCCCTTCTGTTACCCTTGAGTTTTTACATCTTTCTTATTATTCTTCCCATTTCCCTCTCTTATATGTGAATTTTTAAAAATTGTAAAATTTGATAAGGTTTGACATATCATAGATCTTCCTATCTTGATTCAAGATATAAATAATTTTTAACAATATTTGTTTGTTTTTTTTTTAAAGATGTGGGGCACAATTTAGGATTCGGTATGCAAATGGTCATTGTACAGGTAAAGCTTGAGCCTCACTTTGGTCCCCACTTCACCTGGTTTGAGATTAGATACCCTTATTGATGAAGCATGCCCCCCTCAGTCCCCTGGCAGTGTCCTACTACTGCCAATTTCTTTCTTATAGTATTATGATAATTGTTCAGGGTCTGCTTATGAGTGAGAACATGTGGTACTCAATTCTTCATTTCTGTGATAGATCACTGAGTATGATAAACTCTAAATCCATCCAAGTTGCTGCGAAGCTTATAATTTGGCCCTTTTTTTAGCTGTATAGTATTCTATCGTGTAGATGTATCACTTTTTAAACATTTATCCAGTCTACTTTCAATGGGCAGCAGAGTTGTTTCCATGATTTTGATATTGTTGAATAGTGCTGCAATAAACATGCATGTGCAGGTATCTTTTTTGTAGAAGGGGGATTGCTGGGTCATATGGAGAGTCTTTTATGAATTACCACAGTTTTCCACATAGATTATATTGGTTTATACTCCCACCAACAGTGTAGAAGTGTTCCTTTCCCTTTCCAACACATCCTCTTCAGTGTGTGTTGTTTTTTGTTATTCATGATGGCCCTCCTGACTGGAGTTAGGTGGTATCTCAGTGTGGTTTTAATTTGCATTTCTTGAATGATTAGTGAGGCTGGGCATTTTTTTCATGTTTCTGTTGACTGTTCTTATGTCTTCTTTTGAGAAGTATCTTTTCATGTCTTTTGTCCACTTTTTGATGGGGCTGCGTTTTTGTTGTTGTTGCCGTTATGGATGCCGGGCATTTGTCAGATATACAGTTGGCAAATATTTTTTCTCAGTCTGTGTGCTGTCTCCCAGCTCTCTTGATGGTTTCTTTTGCTTTGCAGAAACTTTTCAGTTTGATAAGGTTCCACTTGTCTGTCTTCTCTCTTATAGCATGGGCTTTTGGGGTTTTGATCAGGGACTGGTTTCCAGTTTCAATTTCCATACGAGTGTCTCTTGCATTTTCTAAGGTTCTTATAGTTTGAGGTTTTATGTTTAGGTCTTTGATCTATTTAGAGTTGATTATTGTGTATGGTGACAGGTAGGAGTCTTGCTTTTTATCTTCTGCCTGTGGTTAGCCAGTTTTCCCAGCATCATTTACTGAATAGGTACTCCTCTCCCCTGTGGTTGTTAGTGGAGGCTTTGTTGAAGATGAGTTGGTTGAGAGATTGAGACTTTGCTTCTGGACTCTGAATCCTGTTCCATTGGTCTATATTCCTGTTCTTGTACCAGCACCAGGTTATTTTGTTTATTGTAGACTTATAATAAAGTTTAAAGCCTGGAAGTGTGATAACGTCCACTTTTTTCCCTGAGGATTGTTTTGGCTATTTGTGATAGTTTATGTTTCCATATAAATTTCTGTATTGCTGTTTTAAGATCTGAGAAGAATGATGGTAGTTTAATCTATAGATTAAATTTCATTACATTTAATCTATAAATTAAATTTCATTAAATCTATAGATTGCCTTGGGTAGGGTGGACATTTTAACAATGTTGATTCTTCCAGTCCATAAGCATAGAATACATTTCCATTTGTTTGTGTCATCTTTGATTTTTTTGAGCAGTGTTTCATAGTTTTCGTTATAAAGATTTTTCACTTCTCTGGATATGAAGATGCCGAGGTATTTCATTTTGTTGTTGTTGTCGTTGCTATTGTGAATGGGATTGTGCTTTGTATTTGGTTCTCTGCCTGTTTGTTGTTGGTGTATGAGAATGTGACTATCTTTTGCAAGTTTTTTGTACCCTGAGACCTTGCCAAAGTTCTTTATCAGTGCAAGAAGTTTTTTTTGACAGATTCTCTTGGGTTTTTAAGGTATAGAATCATATTGTCAGCCAAGAGGGATATCTTTTTTTTTTTGAGTTGGAGTTTCACTCGGTTGCCCAGACTGGAGTGCAGTGGCCGCTCCCGGCCACCGCAGTCTCGACCTACTGGGCTCTGGCGATCCTTCCGCCTCAGCCTTCCAAGGAGCTGGAACTACAGGCGTGCGCTACCATGCCCGGCTAATTTTTTATTTTATTTTATTTATTGTAGAGATGAGGTCTCGCCTGCCCAGGCAGGTCTTGAACCCGCGGACTCAGGCAATCCACTCACCTCAGCCTCCCAAAGGCGCGGGATTACAGGCTGAGCCACCGAGCCCGGCTAAGAGGGATATCTTGACTTCCTCTTTTCCTATGTGGATACCCCTTATTTCCTTCTCTTGCTTGATTGCTCTGATTAGGACTTCCAATACAATGTCAAAGAAGAGGGGTGAAAGTGGGCAACCTCGTCTTGTTCAGGTATTCAGGGAAAATGCTTTCAGTTTCTGTCCATTTCTCAATATGTTGGTTGTGGGTTTATTGTAAACGGCTCTTACTATTTTGATGTATGTTCCCCTCTTGCCTAGGTGCAGATTTTATATTAGCAATATCCTTATGGGAAAAATCACACCAAATATTAATCTCACTTTTTCTGGATTTTCCTTTTTAAAAATATTTTGGAATACATTAACTCTGAGGACTTTTTTAAAACAATCAATCACATTAACACAGGAAACCAAACTTCTGTGTCATGCTATTTTATCTATTTCTCTTCTGCTACCCTTGAGTATTTAAGCCTTGCTTAATATTTTTCCCATTTCCTTCTTTCATATGCAAATTTCTTAAAAATTGCAAAATTTGATAAGTTTTGACATATAAAGATCTTTCTATCTCCACTCAAGATATAAATCATTTTTATCATTCTAGGAAGTTCCATTTTCTTCCTTTTAGTAAACCTTTACTCACCATAGAAAAAGACTCTTATTTTTATCAGCATAAACTGGGCCTGTCTTGTTTTTGTTGTTGTTGTTGCTCTTAAATTTCAAGTAAGTGGAATCATTCTGTGTGTACTCATTCATGAATGGCACTGTGCCGGGAGCCGCAATCACTAGTAAAAGTAAGATAAAAGGGACCTGAAAATAGGAAAAACGCTGGCTGGGAGCAAGGCCCCAGTAAAATGTGGCCATGACGGGGGCAAAGCCCCATGGATCCTGTTGATGGACCTTCCGTAACTTTGAAGGATTGCGTGCATAGGCTTGAGAATATTCCCTCTTTAATTGAGATAATAGATGTGCAAATGGATGATGGCATTTTGACAGCAAAAATTATACATAGGCATAATGGAAGTAAGATTGCAGCAAAAAAGGTGCCCCTTAGAATGTGCAAGGATGTGGAATTAGCAGTAAACCTATGTATAGAAATGTAAAAAAGGCTCAACAGCAAAAATTTCCCCCCTGAAGGGACAAGGGAATGCAAATTTTGAAACCTTTAGCTAAAAAGGAAAAACAAATACTTCCTCATATCCTTTATAAGTAACAACATTGACAGTTGTGATTGATGAGGAAGTGAGAAACTGAAACAGAGTATCTCCAAAAACAGGTGTTTTTGGGAAAAACAAGTCACAGACATGCCTTTTGATTTAAGAAATATAGTTTGATTAGAAAGAGGGTTAAAATTAAAGTAAAGATTAGAATTAAATAAATAACAATTATAATTAAAAGATAAATGTTTATTATAGATGTAGGTAGTAGTTAAATATAAGGAATAGGAAATAATTAAGTTTTAAGGTAAAATTTAAGATTATATGCACTTAATGTAGGTTTAAAATTAAATACATTTAGGATTAGAAGTAAGATTAATTTCATATATAAGTGTAGATTTAGACATAAATTTTGTTTAGAAATATAAAATGTAAAATGGGTAGAATTAAGAAAATAGATAGAATAGTGAAGGGAAGAGATTCAGCTGGCCTAGAGATCACAGGATGTGGCTGATAAATTGGCAGCTGGTATTTTGTTATACCACTGGTAGCAGGAAGGAACAAAATGAAACTTGTAAAGGTCAACTTCCCCACCAACAAAAGAAAAAACATGATGTAAACATTTAATGTGTAACATGGGATGCATTTTGTGGGTAGAGGGGTCAGTAAAAAAACTATATAAGCTTGTAAGAATTGAATAAAAATTGGCAGAGTCTTGAGCTCTCCCCAGGAAGAAGGGTCCTGTCGTATTCGTCTTTTCTTTTTTGATGCTTCCCGATTCCCCCGTCTCAAGGCCTGACTCTCTCCTGGAGCTGGACTCCAGCAGCACTGTAAGTTTTTTAGACTTTTCTATGTCCATGCATATTTCAGTATTTCCATCTTATTGGCTGGAGTGTAGTGGCATGCTCATGGCTCACCAGAGCCTTGACCTCTTGGCCTCAGACAGTCCTTACCCCTCAGCCTTCTGAGTAGCTGGGACTACAGGAGTATGCCACCAAGGCCAGCTATTTTTTTTTTTTACTTTAGTAGAGATGAAGTCTTGCTGTGTTGCCCAGACTGGTCTCAAACTCTTGGTTCAAGTTATCAAGCATTGTGGTCTCCTGATGTGCTGGAATTGCAGGCATGAGCCATGCTCCTGGCCTCAAGAAGTACTTTGATGAAGAAGTATAACACAATTTGTTTATTCATTCTGCTTTTTATCTATACTTTATTTTGTTGTTTCAGTGTCATTTGTTGAAAGCATTTTTTTAACACTTAGAAATCTTAGTTCTGTTCCATTGTACTGCTTATTTCCCCCCAATACTATGCTATATTTTATTGCTATAACTTTATATAAAGTATTAATACCCCTCAAATTTATTCTTTTACTATCTGTTTTTTCCTGTTTTAGAAACTTCTCTTTTTTTAGAATTAAATAGTCAATAAATCTTTTAAAGCTTATGGGGATTTTGACTGGGATTGCTTTGACTCTAGAAGGTATTTGACATGGTAACAATTTTTAGTCTCCCAATCTATGAACATGTTATAAATCTCCATTCATTTAGTTGTTTAAAACTTTCTCAGTCATATTTTATAGTATTTTTAGAGTACAAAACTTGCATTCTTTCATTAAATGTATTCATGCATATGTTATATTTTGTTACTGTAAATGAAAATTTAAATTTTTATCTCATGGATGTTTGCTGCTGTTATATAAAAATGCAGCTGATTATTTCCTATTAGCCTTGTATTCTGTACATTTGCTAACCTTTCTTTTTAGTTCTAGAAAGTTTCATATTTATTATGATGATTTCTACATAGAAAATCATATTGTAAGCAAAGAAAAATAGTCTTACTCTTTCTTTCCTTGCCTTTTATTTTATTTTCATGCTTTACTGCACTGGCTACTATCTTCAGTTAAAATACTGACGAGAAGTGGGAATTTCAGATAACTTTGCATTATTCAGTGATTCTCCATTAAGTGTGATGCTAGTTGTAGCATTTTCATAAATGCTCAGTATTAGTGTTTTGTGGCTGTGTTCATATATTACCCCAAACTGCGAGGCGTAAATAGCAGAAATGTATGATCTCACAATAGGGTTTCCAGAATAGGAAATCAGAGTATTGGCAGGGCCATGCTGTCTCTGGAGACGTCATGGTATATACTGTTCCCTGCCTCTTCCTGCTTCTGGTGGTTCCAGGCATTCTTTTGACTTGTGGCTGCTTCATTCCAATTCCTCTGTCCATGACGGTGTTGTCTCTTCCTTACCTATACCTCTATGTTTCTCTTTTGATGTATCTTATAATGTTACTTCTCACTGAATTGTGGGGTCCTAGAGAATCTGGAATTATATCTGGAAAAAAAAAATCTTCCAAATAAGGTGACAGTCACAGTGTCTGGAGATTAAAAATTAGAAATATCTCTTGGGACTACCATTCAATTCACTATATACCCTTAATCAGGCTAATGAAGTTTCCTGACATCCTAATTTGCTGAGAGTCATTATTATGAATGTGTTGAATTATGTCAAACACTTTTCTGAATTTATTAATCATTTCTATGCTTTTTAATGCTTCATTCTATTAATATGTTGAATTATATTTATTGATTTTCCGTTAAATAAATCTTGCATTTCAGAGATAAATCTATTTGGCTATCGTGGATTACATTTGTAATACATTGCTTGATTTAATTTTCTTTAGGGTTTTTTTTTTTGAGTTGGAGTCTCACTTGGTCACCCAGGTTGGAGGGCAGCGACTTGTTCCTGGCCAGCACAGCCTCAACCTACTAGGCTCAGGTGATCCTCCTGCCTTAGCCTTCCAAGTAGCTGGAACTACAGTCATGCTCCACCACACCTGGATAATTTGTGAATTTATTGTAGAGATGAGGTCTTGCCGAGTTGACCAGGCTGATATTGAACCCGTGGGCTCAGGCAATCCTCTTACCTCGGCCTCCCAAAGTGCTGGGGTTTTAGACTTGAGCCACCATTCCTGGCCTCTTTAGTTTTTTTTAATGCCCATGGGGGCTCTTAATCTGTAGCTTTGTTTCATTTTTACTTGTAATATCATTGCCGGGTTTTAGTAATAGTTATGTAAGCATCAGAAAATGAGGGCAAAGTGTTCCTTCAGTACATTTTGAAAAATGTCTTATAATATTGGTATCATTCTTTTCTTAAATGTTTAGTTGAATTAAACAGTGAATCCATCTGGGGCCAGAATTTCCTTTGGGAAAAACTTTCTGATTATGAGTTAAAGGTCTTTGATACATGTAAGTCCATTCATACTTTCTATTTTTAACCGTATTCATTTTGGTCAGTTGTATATTCCAAGGAATTCATCAATATTATCTAAGTTGTCAGATTTATTGTCATAAAATTATTTTCAAAATGTCATGGTATTCTTTAGTGACTGTAGAACTAGTAATGATATGCAATATTTTATTCTTGATACTAGTAATAGTTTTTAATATTAGTAGGTAACATTTATGATGTGCCAGGCTCTTTCCAAGTTCTTATTCTATGATTAAAAAAAAGCAAATACGGCCGGGCTCGGTGGCTCAGCCTGTAATCCTGTGCCTTTGGGAAGCTGAGGTGAGTGGATTGCCTGAGCCCACGGGTTCGAGACCCGCCTGGGCAGCGAGACCTCATCTCTACAATAAATCAAAAAATCAGCCGGACGTGGTAGCACACGCCTGTAATTCCGGCTACTTGGAAAGCTGAGGCGGAAGGATCATGGAGCCCAGCAGGTCGAGGCTGCGGTGGCCGGGAGCAGTCGCTGCACTCCAGTCTGGGCGACAGAGTGAGACTCCAACTCAAAAAAAAAAAAAAGAAGGAAATACTCATTGGACAACTATTAAATATTAAATGCTAAGCACTGTTGTAGGCCATCTTACTATCAAAATCTTATAACAATACTATGAATTTGCTACTGTTATCATTAATTTTATGAGGGAGAACAATGAAATACCAACCTGCTCAAGGTTTCATAGCTAGTAGTGACAGTGCTGACTGGCTTCAGATAATGCATTTTTTTTTTGTATGAGTCGGAGTCTCACTCTGTCACCCAGACTGGAGTGCAGTGGCCGCTACCGGCCACCGCAGCCTCGACCTACTGGGCTCCAGCAATCCTTGCGCCTCAGCCTTCCAAGTAGCTGGAACTACAAGGCACGCACTACCCATGCCCAGTTAATTTTTTTTTGGATTTATTGTAGAGATGAGGTCTTGCTAAGTTGCCCAGGCAGGTCTCAAACCTTCAGACTCAGGCAATCCACTCACCTCAGCCTCCCAAAGGCACGGGATTACAGGCTAAGCCACAGAGCCCGGCTAAACAAGGCATTCTTAAACACTTCATTATGAGCTTCTGCAAGCATTTTATATAGTCCTTAACAATAACTTTATGAGAAAATGCTATAATTAACACCAATTTTACAGATGAGGTTATTGCATTTCAATTACCTTGAGTTAATTAACTTCGATTATTGAGCTTGCGTGAGTCACAACTGTAGTGATCTGTGAAGATAGAGCTTAAACCTAAGTGTGACATCTCAGTCTTTACTATGTGAGACTTGTGTTAATTATGTCTCAGAATAGTAAAGTAAAAGAAGGTAGTGCTAGCATATGATGAGACAAACACTGGTGGCAAAAGTAACTACTAACGATTGTCAAAGAGGCGAGCGAGGCTGAAAGAAAAACATTTGGGCTCAAGACTCACTTAGCTTCCCTGCACTTCAAGCCGAAACTATTGGTTTTATATAAGTAGCTGTGCACTACATATAAGTGTGAGAGGTAGTATACTGGAGATGTATATCCTGGAAAATGAAATTAGGTACTGTGACATTTGGATGACTTATGGAATATTAGATCTCTTAGCCTTAAAAGACAATCAAAACTATGCTAAGAAGCAAGCCAACTTACTGACTCAGACAGCAGTCACTTCCAGGGATAGGATTTATTTAGTCCATTATGGAATTAAAAACTGAGAAGCTCTCCTGAAGACACCAATCCATTTCATCCATTTCTTAGCTCTATTTTTTTCTCCTTGGATCTATTATTGCAAAGTCTCCCTTGTTCCCATTAGGATATAGCTACCAATAGGACCATGCTTAAGTACTGTTCTCTCTTCCTAGAAGTTCTAAAAATTCTAGGATTGTGCCTCATTGGCTCTTTTGGTTTCAGACCCACCCACTATGCAATCACTGCCATTAACCAGATACGATATTGACTAAGAAGGCCATGCTCATCTCTGGACATATGAGAGTGTTTATGGTGGACTATGAATGATGTGTGGTTCATTCCCTTCTTTTCCATCTCTATCTAGATTCACATGTTCCTTTATCATTTTACCACCGATACACCTAAACAATATACTGTGGCTTTGCCCATTTTTGGATTTTGTATAAATGGAATTGAATAGCTTATATTATGTTTTGACTGGCTTCTTTAGCTTAATATTATACTTATGAGATTCATGCAAAGTATTGATTGTACGTGTGACCTGTTCGTTGTTATTGATTTACCAAATTCTGTATTCTGAGTAGAGCACATTTTATCTACTACAGTGTGAATGGATTGATTATTTTTTAGTTTTCACTCTGAGGCTAGTGCAAAAATGTGGGAATCGCATATCTATGTCCTATATGATTAGTACACATTGCTCTAGAACACATAGTTAAAACTGAGTTAAAACGAGATGTGCATGTGTGTTAAATAGAAAACAAAGTCAAACTATTATTCGAAGTACTTGTAGCAAGGTACATTCCTATCAGAAATGTGTAAGAAGGCCTATTGCTTTCCATATTTATACCATCCTGTGCTGTCAGATTTTAAAAATTATTTTGTCAGTGTATTTGCATATGGTTATTATAAAATGTCATTTTCCTTGGTATTTCTCTTACTTTTAGTGAAGTTCTTTATCACATGTGTATTAATCATATCCTCTTTTCTAAAGTATTTCTTTACTTTTTGCAGATTTTTATGTCTTTCTCACATCCATGCTGTCTCTCTTTTTTTTATAGATTCGAGTTGTTTCCATGGATTGTAATACGAATTCATTGCTACCTAAATACAATAAATTATGGGTGGTGTATTGTGTCTTGCTTAACAATTGTTTCCTATCTGGAAGTAAGAAAATTATTTCCCTGTGGCTTTATGATGCTTGTAATTTGTTCTCTTAAAGTTGGTTTTAATCAATTTGGAGTTGATTTTTATAAGGTTAAACTCAAATGTTAATGTAAAATATATTATTATTATTATCCTAAATTATTTATTAAAATCAAATATCAAATATTTATTGTAAATGTCCCCTGACCTACATGGCAATATCTCTCATAAACTAATTATCCGTAAGAGAGAGATCGCTTCCTGTTTTTAGTCATTTCAGTCTGTACCTCAGTCTTTATGAATCTTTACCTTCCAATACCACATTTGAATAATTATCATAAATTAATAATCAAGGCAACGATATGATTTTTTTCCAAACTGGGATAACTTTGAAAGTGAAAGAGGCACCTCCCAAAAAATCAACCTATAGGAATTTTAGAAATATTCATTTATTCACATGTAACTTGATTTTATTATATCAGTGAACTATAAAAAGTTCTACTCAAACTATTTTTAAAAGTAAAATAGAAAGGGATTGGCAGTAGTGGGACACTCCCTGGGTGGGGGATGGGAGGGGACACAGCATCAATAAGGTTACCTGATCTCAATCCAGGCAAAGTGGGCACCAAAGGGAGGCCCAAACTTTACCTGTATGATGTCTGCTTGCATATCTAATCCTAATTATACCCCACATCTTTAAAATAAAATATATATAAAAAATATAAATACAGCTGGGCTCGGTGGCTCAGCCTGTAATCCCGTGCCTTGGGAGGCTGAGGTGAGTGGATTGCCTGAGCCCGCGGGTTCAAGACCTACCTGGGCAACTGGGCGAGACCTCATCTCTAAAATAAATAAAAAAATCAGCTGGGCGTGGTAGCACACGCCTGTAGTTCCAGCTACTTGTAAGGCTGAGGCAGAAGGATCACCATCTGGGTGACAGAGTGAGACTCCAACTCAAAAAAAAAAATATATATATATATAATATATATAATATATAAATACAAAAAAGTAAAATTATTTATTAAAAGATAAAAAATAACAGTTATACGGTGTATACATTGTGTAGAGTAATGCAAATTTTTAAAATTTTTAATTTGATCCACAGCATCAACAATGAGCAAAAGCTGAATAATTCATCTTGGTAACAGTCACAAAATCATGTCTTACCTACATCTGTTTGTAATAGCCTGATACTGTCAGATATAGTTTTATGTTTTTCAATATGGTCACTTGAAATTTGTTAAAAAATTTGCTTCACTCTTCTTCAAATTTTAAATTTATGATAATAAATTTATGTTTCATATTCATTTGTTGGAAACTTTGAGTTGTCTCTGCATACCCAAATATTTTTGAGAAGATATTCTTTTCAGGTTTTGAATTAGCTGGTAGGCTCAGAAAATTCAGCTAAATGGAGGATGTTCTTGTATCTTTTTAAAAATATGAAATATGTAAATATTTTGCCAAAATATTTTCTGGGTACTCTCTTTTAGCCTCTATTCAGATTATCTTTCTTTAAAAAAATTACATGAAAAATTATCCCTAAATCAGTTGATTCCATTTATGATTCTTCTGAATGTTTTACATTTACATCCTGGAAAATCATAGGCTTTCTCTGTTTCATTCTGTTCCAGTCAGAACATAAATTTATCCAATTAAAATAGAAAGTTCATCAAAAATTCTTCTCACAATCCAAGATATTCCAAATCACACTTAAAGATGTTGAAAATTAAATTCTGTACACCATCTGAGCTCTCACTCTTCGACTTGCTCAGTTCCTCCCTTGCTTTTGTTGGGATAATTTTAATGTCTTTTTGCTTACAATGTCTATTTTCAATAATTGCAGTTCACCCAGTTATTCAAAATCTGAAGTTTCTTAGCACTCTATTCACTGAATACTTGTATTAAAGATTTGCAACTGGTTATGAACAAAATGGAATCAATTTTTAGATAGCACGTTCACAAAATAATTCAATAATACCATTAGGATGGATTTAACCATCTCATT
Source organism: Cephalopachus bancanus (assembly GCA_027257055.1). Taxonomy (NCBI): domain Eukaryota; kingdom Metazoa; phylum Chordata; class Mammalia; order Primates; family Tarsiidae; genus Cephalopachus; species Cephalopachus bancanus. The sequence continues at coordinate 11,694,981 of JAPVLO010000001.1, read as the reverse complement.
TCTGAACTTTACTTCTTTTGATTAGTTGTTTCAAAGTTGTGATTGTTTTATTAACTTTTTTCAGATCAACATGAAGTATTAGGCTACAGTTCATTCACTTTGTGTCACATGTTTCTGGTGTGTTTTCATTATGTGTCAAAATGGTATAAGGATTACTTTCATGTTTTAGCTTCATAATAGTTTTTTTATTTCTTTTTTGTTGTTGTTATCTCATTGCATGAGTTTATGGGAAAAGGATGAGTTAGAGCCGCTTTCTCAGTTTTATTCTGGTGTTTTCCTGAAGAACTCAAACCTTGTCTTCACCTCTCTTTGGGATCCATTCCTTGGTCACTCTAAATGATGTGGGTTAATTTTATGTGTCATCTTGACTGGTCTAAGGGGTGCTCAGAAAGACGGTAAAACATTATTTCTGAGTGCGTTTGCAAGGGTGTTTCCAGAAAAAATTCATAGTAAGTCCTCTATATATGAATCTTCAAGTTGTGAACATTCAAAGACGTGAACATGCCTTTGCATGTCCAATTGTCATGTGTGTGTGCACTTTCTACAAGTGGCTGTGCTTTTGTGTACTTGCCTGTACAGTACTTTTAATGTATTATTTGTGTAATGAGTATTATACACCTATTATAGTTTAGTACTATATAGATGATTGTGTTAATTGGGTACTTTGGCTAACTTTGTTGGACTTGGGAACAAATTGGACTTATAAACGTGCTCTCTGGATGGAATTAATTTGAATGTAAGGGACTTACTATACTGTTTGAGTCAGTAGACCAGGTGAAACAGATACCCTCTCACCAATATTGGCAGGAATCAGTCAATCCATTGAGGGCTCAAAAAGAACACAAAGGAGAAAGTGTACATTCTCTTTCTCTCCCCACCCCCCCACCCCCGATCTGGGAAATTCAGCTTCTTCTGCCTTCCAGCGTGAGAGTTCCTGGTGGTTCTAGGGCCTTCTGAATGTGGGAGTTACATCATTGGCTCCCTTTCAGGCCTTTGAAATCAGACCGAATTGCACCACCAGCTTTCCAGATTTTCCAGCTTGCAGATGGCATCTTGTGGGACTTCTAGGTCTCCAAAATTATATGAGCCAATTTTCATAATGATCTCCTCTCTATCTCTATATATCCTATTGGCCCTGTTTCTGTGGAGAGTCCTGGCTAACACACTCATATGATTCCTTTTTCTTCAGCTCTGTGCGCCAGTCCTGGGTCCATGGACCCCGCTGCCCTCTACAGCTCTTTTAGCCTTGGGTATTCTGCTGTTTTCCCAGTACTTTCTGAATCCACAGGTTTCTGGTAAGCACAGGAAGCCATAGTAGAATGAGCCCTGAGAATGTCAGAAATACTATCAGAGACTCATTTCCAGAAGACGAGAGTGTCATCTTGAGGGAGTCAGAATCTAAATTGAGCAGAGAAGGGTCTCTGAGGCCAAGAGTTAGAGAAGGTCCAGGTGCCCCAAAGGCAGGAAACCCAGGAGAAGTGTCAAGCACCACCATGCCCAGCTAATTTTTTGAATTTTTCTAGGAAAAAGGTCTTGCTATGGTGTTCAGGCTGATCTCGAACTCCTGGGCTCAAGGAATTCACTTGTCTCAGCCTCCCAAAGTGCTGGAATTGCAGTGTGAATTCCAGGCCCAGCTGCTGCCAACTATTTATCTTGCAAGCTAAGTAAAATGTATTTCTATGATTTCGGCTTAATTTTCTATTGTGGGGCATTTTGGAAAGCTGTCAAGGTTATACAAGCTTGATATTTTTTCAGGTAAATTTTCGAACATATTTCTTGTATGGTTTTTTTCCTTTCAACATCCTGATAGATTTTTTTTATATCAGAAAGAGTTATAAATTATGTTGCCTAAATGATCATATCACTGGAATTGCTCATGAATTTTAATTAAATGATATGAAGTAGAATTCATCACTCTGCCTTTCAATCTCATCCTCCAGAGGTAACCTCTATTAAGATTTTATTAGATTTTGTTAATACTTTTAATAATCTTAAACATATATATAGTATATAAATATATATACTAGTTGCTAAGAACTAAATTATGTCATCTTTAAATTCATATGATGAAGCCCTGTTGTTCAATGAAATCGTATTTTGAGATGGGCCTCTGGAAAGTAATTAGGTTTAGATGAGATCTTGAGGGTAACACCTTCATGATGGGATGAGTACTCTTAGAGGAAAAGACGCCAGAGAACTTACTTCCTTTGTCTATCTGCCATGTGTGGACATAGCAAGAAGGTAGCCATCTGCAAGAAAGGAAAAAAGTTTTCATCAGGAAACAGAATCAGGTGGCAGCTTCATCTTGGACTTCCTGGCTCTAGAACTGTGAAAAGTAAGTTCCTGGTTTTCAAGCCACCCATTCCATAATATTTTGTTATTGCAGCCCAAGCTAACTAATACATTAGTATTCCTCACTTGTGTTCAATCACATAGAGGCTCTCTTATTTTTTTAAATCAGTTTTTAAACATAGATTTTTCAGAGATTACTAAAGGACATGAGAATTTTAAATTTTAATTGCTAATATGAAGTTACTTTGAAAGACAGTTTTATCAATTAACATTCTCCCGAACAATGAATTTACTAAGAATGATTTCACCTCATATGCTACCTTTAGTATTGAATTCAATTAATCAGAGATATAAGATAACAAATATTTCTGTATTTAGATGCATCCTCAATGTATTACTTAAGCTAGCATGGTAATTTTGTGTCAAAATACAGTGATTGCTTTTAGCTTTTCTTCAACATGTGTCAGCTGATCAGCTACTATGTTTTTGATCTTTAGTAACTATTTTTAGAGCATCTGGATTCTGAAGGTGTTTTCCTTTGCTCCTGCTTATCTATGAGCTTTTTTAAATTTTTAAACGTAACAGACCCTTATTTAGAATCTAGGATTTTCTAGTTCATTAGCATCATCTATGTATCTGAGTCATTATCACTTGATATAAACTCTGACTACTGATGGATTTCTGTTAACTAGTCCACCATCATCCCATGAATGTGGCTTGCATGCTCCCAACTTTTGTAAAAGGTGGGATAGTTAGGTATAGACAAACCATACAAGAAATATGCTAGAAAATTTACCTGAAAAAATATCAAGCTTGAATAACCTTGACAGTTTTCCAAAATGCCCCACAATAGAAAATTAAACCCATAACGTAGAAATCCATTTCACTTAGCTTGTGGGATAAATAACTGGCAGCAGCTGGGCATGGAATTCATACCTGTAATTCCAGCACTTTGGGAGGCTGAGGCAAGTGAATTCCTTGAGCCCAGGAGTTCGAGATCAGCCTGGGCAGCATAGTAAGACCTTGTTCTTATAAAAATTAAAAAAATTAGCTGGGCACGGTGGTGCTTGCCTGTAATCCCAGCTACTTGGAAGGCTGAGGCAGAAGGATCCCCTGGGTCTAGGAAGTCAAGGCTGTGGTGAGCTGTGATTGTGCTACTGCACTCCATCCTGGGGCAGAGTGAGACCCCCCCAACTTTACAAAAACATCATTATTAATGATGGCCATTCTTACTGGGGTTAGGTGGTATCTCAATGGGGTTTTGATTTGCATTTCTCTGATGATGAGTGAGGCTGAGCACTTTTTCATGTGTCTATTAGCTGCCCATATATCTTCAGTAAGAATGGCCATTATTAATAAAACAAACAATAACAGATGCTGACGAGGATGCAGAGAAAAAAGAATGCTTCTACACTGTTGGTGGGAATGCAAACTAGTGCAACATTTTGGAAGACAGTGTGGAGATTTCTGAAAGAACTAGAAATTAACCTTCCATATGACCCAGCAATTCCTCTATTGGGAATATACCCAGAGGAACTCAAATCATTCTACAAAAAAGATGCCTGCACACGTATGTTTGTTGCAGCTCTATTCACAACAGCAAAAACGTGGAACCAACCATGTTGCCTATCGAAGCTGGACTGATTTAAAAAATGTGGCACATATATGCAATGAAATATTATACAGCCATAAAGATGGACAAACATATGGGCTTTGCAGCAACTTGGAAGGATTTAGGGTCTATCATACTCATTGATCTATCACAGAAACAAAGAACAGAGTACCATATGTTCTCACCCATAAGTGAACCTTGAACAATTATAATACTTTAAGAAAGGGATTGGCAGTAGTGGGAAACTGTCAGGGGAGGGAGGTGGGATTGGGAGTTGAGGGAAACTGCTGGGGGAAGGAGGGGCAGACCTCATCAACAAGGGTACTTGCATAATCAATGTATGTTTGCCTAACCCTTAATTTTACCCCACATCTTTATAAGAAAAAAAAATTGGCTGCAAATAGTTCTAACTCTTCTCTGTGTGCTTCTCTGACATCTGTCACTGTCTCTTATCAGTCACAACAGTCCAGAGGGTGAAGTTGGTAGAATGTTCTGGTTCTCTAAACCCTAGACTGGAGAGACTGAGTATAGGCAGACTTGGACTTCTGCACTTACTTTTTCTTTAAGTTTCTTACTGAAACAATTCAACATGCTTTCTGTTCTCCACTTCATTTTATTATAATAACTAAAAAGTAGACCATTGCAAAAGGATTATTGATAAAGTGAGTTACAAATATGAAATGCTAAAATTCCAAAAGAGACGTCTTATCATTGTAAATGTGTTTTCTCATTATTCAATCAAGACTACACAAGTTACTCTATATCAAACTTATCTTCTTAGGCAATTACAGAAAGGAGTACAAGTTATTAAAAACTCAAAAAAAAAAGACAAAGAAAGGAAGAAATGTAAATACCGTATGACTCCATTTATGTGAGGTTTCTCAGAGCTCTGAAAATGGATGATGGTGATGGTGGTATAACAGTGTGAATATGCCTAATACCACTGAACCACTGAACCTTAAAAACAGTTAGACTCGTGAATTTCATCTCATTGTCTCCTTCCCTCCACTACTCCATCTCCCTAATTCTGCTCACCTCTGAGGCATGCACTTTGAATAATTTAGTGAGCTGCTCTCTAAACTTTACAATAACAGATGAACATACAGGTTTTAGAATGCAATTTGGATCAATTTATGTTGACAGTGATGGGTTCTTACTTTTTTTTTTTTTTTTGAGTGAGAGTCTCACTTTGTCACCCAGGCTAGAGTGCAGTGGCATGATCATGACCACCACGGCCTCAATCTGCCGGACTCAGGTGAAACTTCTGCCACAGCCTTTCAAGGAGCAGGGACTACAAGCACATGCCACAACTATTTTTTTCCCTTTTAAAAAAATTTATTGTAGAGACAAGATCTCGCCAAGTTGCCCAGGCTGGTCTCAAATCCTGGGTCTCAGGCAAAGTGCTGGGATTACAGCACCACACCCAGCCTGGTTTTTAGCTTTCTAAGAACATGTCTTAAAAATCTTTCTGTGCCAATTTGCAAGGCTCTCTCTTATTGACTTAATAGCCACACTTTTAATATAAAATATCATCATATTATTCTCTGTCATGGGAAAATTAGAGTTTTCCCAACTTTTTATCTCAATAAACTACATTGTTTCATTCATATTTATTTATACCTTTTTGTTCACATGTGCTAAAAGGTGTAGTCTTCAGAGTGGAATTCTGAGTTGAAGATGAGTACATTTCAATTTTTGATAGATATGGCCCAATTCCCTTCCAAAAATTGATGCTAAATTAAAATGCCACTCCCCTTCACAAGAGCCCCCATTTCTCCCTTTTCTCACCATTCTGACCTCCATACTTTTCTTTCTGCAATGTGTCTCGGCCTGCGTGTGCTACCCAGCTTCTGTTGCTTTGAGATCCTGTTTTCCCGTCCATTAGTGAGCCCTATCCCATTACAGCAGCTCCCACGGAGGACGGCTGCCACTGAATGTCTTGAAAATGCTTCCCTCCAAAACCCATTCTTCATTGAAGTGGTAAGTAGAACATCCTATGAGACATCTCATGGGTTATGCTCAAACGAGGGTCTGGCTTCGTGTGTCATCTTCACTAGCATGCCCACTTGGGCCTTGGATATTTTCCTTCATTATCTGCCATGGTGGCTCTACATTTTTTTTCTTCATTGAGAAGAAGCCACTACTTCTTCCAGACTTCCAAGAGCCATCTTAGCAGGGTCATGGCATCGTTCCCAGGTGATCTTGCCAAGGTGTTACTCCTGTGCCCCAAGAAAGTGTTGCCGTCTTAACATACTCTGCTTTACACACCTTTATTCTTTACTTCTCTTGATTTGGTTCTTGACTCCTGACAGTTTTGTTTGGGTATACAGTTTTTCTAGGTTAGAATCCTTTTTCCCCCTAAAAGGCCCAGAATTTCCTCAATTAGAATATGCTATGAGGCCAGACTCTAGAAATGGTGGTCAACAGGGGAGGCAGGTATTGATCCCATGGGAATATTTATGGTCCTGTAAATTAGAGACCTCTGTACCATCTTAAAGCAATGGAAATAACTAGCCTTTAGTAGAGACATATGGACACATTCTTCAGTCATAGAGGGCTCAGAAAAACCTAGAGTGTCAGTATTTTCAAGTACATTGACCCAGATATCTTCATCCAAATTATCAGGGTCTTGTTTCTTCCCATATGAACTCTGAGTGTTCCGCAGTTCTGCTGGAGATGAAATTTTATTTTTCTCTGGAGATTGTCTATCTCTGTAATTAATGCTTGGGCATAATCAGCAGGTCTTTTCTTCTTTGGTTGCAGGAGCTAGCCTTTCTTTATGTGCCACCTTGTAGATTCTCTTTCACACTGCTTTAGATTTTGGATTTATTACCATTGGCCTTTTTCCGCTACACTGAGCATCGGTCATCCAATTCCATGGTCTTTATAGCTACCGCTTGTTCTTCCAAACCTCCAAATGAAAGAAATATTTCATCAGTTAGTGAATTTCTTCTCTCAGCTATCCCTTTCATGTTTGCCATCAATAAATATTTTTAAGATTGTTCTCCTGCAATGTACAACACTAACCAGTAGTGATAGGATCCTTATTGCCAGAACTGATAAGAAATTCCAAGTCTCATTTTGAGTCCTTTTCCTAGAAATACTTTTGTTACCACTTATTTTAGATTGAGTTCCTGGAAATAGACTCAAGTGCAGAAGTTTATGCAAAGATGTTTTATTGAGGAATGCACCCTGAAAAAAAACCTCAAGGAAAGGAGAGAATCAGGTTTGGGTAGAGGAAGGAGCTGAACTGTACTATAGTAGAAGCTGCCTCAGACAATCCCATATATGCTTGAACAAGCCCCCTGATCCTTTGTTCCCTCACACTGCCTAGATATTTAATGAGGTGTAACCTTGGGCAAAGAAGTTCTCTTTGGCTGAGGGTAATTCCTAGGAAGGAATGCAGTTAGATACTGAAAGTACCCAATATTTCCAGCAACTTGGAGAATGAATGCCCCAGTCATAAATGAGGTACACACTAATAATATAACCAAAGTTGGACTCTGAGATGACATTTCTATCAGTAGAATTTTAAGAGTTTCTGGGATCAATTTCTAGAATGCTCTCTCACAAATATCCCTGAATGTGAGACTATCAAACTGTGCCATCAAGGTCAACTTTCCAAAATGCAAAATCTGATTGCTATTCTTGTATTTTTACCATTTACTGCAGCAATCATCTCCTTGTGTACCAAGTAAAGTCCAAACTTGGTGAAATAGGCATGTGCTTGTTTGTGCAACCTTATCCCTAATGTCCATTTTTTTTTTTTATTGGAAACACTCCAGTTTTACTCTGGTAGAGCCAAGCTCCTTCATCCCATAGGCTTTGGGGACAGCACCATGATTAGGACTTTTTGATAGCTCTGGTGAATGAGGAAATTCTATTGCTCTCTCCAGAGAAACAGTTCAGAGTGGGCATTGAATCATGCCAGAGTCAATGAAACACGGGAACACTGGGGCTAGGGCTGCCTGGACCCGAAAGACAGCAAGATTCTAGCTGCCGTGATGGAGTCAGTCTGAGAACAAACTCATGCAGTAGAATGCAGAACCACATGGTGAGAGTAAAGAGAAGCAGGCGGCCCAAATCTAATCAAAACTGCAGCCAGTAATTTGGGTTACATGAACCAAAGACTGCTAACTGATATGGACTTTTACATTGAGAATAGGATTATGAATTGGGAATAGTCACTTCATAAACCACGAGACTGTTTCTCTAAATCATGAAATTCATTGAGCTAAAGTCTAGAGGTAGACTGTATCCTAGGCTGGAAAGTTGGGAATTCTTGTAATTTAGAGGTAGACTAGACAGTTAAGCATACCTTGTGAATATTGAGGCTTAGAATTCACACCTGGGAGGACAAGCTCTAAAACCTTAGCAGGAAAAATTGGGATATTACCATCAACAGGAAGAAGGACATGCCAAACTGAGGTTGAAACTAACCCATCTGACAACAGAGACAACTCTGCTTTCAGTTGGTAATGGAAAATAATTACATTTCTGACAGTTTGGATAGTAATCCCTTTTGCATTGTTATAAATACCTTAGGCTAGGTAATATATAAATAAAAGAGGTTTATTTTGGCTCATGGTTCTTCGTGGTGTGGTGTCTACTGGGCTGCTAGTGAGGGCTCAAGAAGCTTACAACCATGGTGGAAGGTGAAGAGGGTGCAGGCATGTCACATGGCAAGAGAGGAAGCAAGAGAGGGAGGAGGTGGTACCAGGTTCTTTTAAACAATCAGTTCTTCCATGAACTAATACAGCCAGAGCAAACTCATTACTTGCAGGAACGTCATCAAGCCATTTATGAAGGATCCACTCACATATCCCAAACACCTCCCACTAGGCCCCACCTCCAACACTGGGAATCACACTTCAACATGAGATTTGTAGGGGACAACCATACCAACAATATCAGTTGGGAACATTGCATGGTTAGACAAGCTACATCTCTCTAGTTTTAAGCTAAATTTAGAGAAAATACAGGCAAGAGAGATAGACACTTAGATTAATCCTAGAACACGAGAGAATCCTGTTTCTCAAGGCCAATCCTCAGCATCTCCTGTTGTCCATTTCTGCCAGACAAGGAGACAGTTACCCTTACTTTTGGGATGCTGCAGGAGTAGAACTTGGGGACAAGATGGAGATTAGTACCACAGATTCAAGGTGCAAGCTAAGTTGGATACCTCTAGGTCATGGGTCTGAGCATAGATGCCTGTGAGTAAAGAAATGAACAACTACAGGCCAAATTGTAATTTCAGAGATTTCAAGTGAGCAAAATTTATGGCATTTGTCAGTATCCTATGTAAATGATCAGAAAGAGTTGTTGGTAATACATTCATTTCTCATAATTTGGTGGTTACTTTATGTATTGAAGCAGGCATATGTTACTTTTACTTTATTATTTTCATTGTAGAATTTGTTTGATTCAAATTAGGATTTATCTAATACAATCCTTATTGTATTATCTATTTTCTTGAACATATCAGTTAAAATTATTTTAACTTCTATGCCCAATTTTTAGATTTCTTGTAGAATTTATTATTTGGTTTTTATCCTGAAAGTTTGCCATGTTTGATAGACTTGATCTTCTTTTATTACTTTCAAATATTAATATGGATCTTTGTAGAGGTAACTTAAAAATATGAGTGACATTATATTTCCCACAAGAGATTTACTATTGCACCAGGCAGACAGAGGAGACACAGAGCACCTCAACCTATTCAGGGATTAATCTGCTTCAAATTTGAACTTCAGACATTATGAAGCCTTGCCTTTTTTTCTAATTAACATTTTTCCTTCTAGTTTATAAATGTTTTAGGTTCCCTAATGAATGCCTGAGCTATTTACCATGATCTTTCTTTTTTAGCAGATCTTAATCACCTGCTTGAATCAACTCTCACAGTAGCTTATTTCAGTTTAGCTATACACCTGTCCACTGTTGTGTCTCAATTGACAGGTTCCTGGAGAGCAACATGGGGGTGGGACTTACTGTATTTCATCAGCACTGTCACACAGATATGAGTGATATGAGTCTTTTACATTTTATTCAGCTTTTCCAGCTATAACAAGTCTGTCTTCCAACAACAAAAGTGAAGAATCCTCCTCTTTTGATAGATTGTTGTTCATAATCCACAGTGCTGGGTGAATTTGGGAGTGGTCAGGTATATTATTTATTCACAATTTCCAGATTCTGAGAAACCACATTTGTACCCAAGACTATGACGTATCACTCAGAGATCCTGGATTTGGAGTCAGATATTGGGACGCCAAGGTGGAAAAGTAGATTATATTACTTGAATGACTGTTATCTGGGTGTCTTCTCCCTATCCACTTTCTTCTTGTGACCAGAGTATCTTGACTTTGTTGAGAGGATCTGTCTTTAACCCATGTGATTTCTTCAAAGCTACCTTCACTTCTAGATTTCTGAATGAAATACGTGCTTCAGACTAAACCCTTCAGCAGGCTATCTCCTCTTGGCCATAGTGATGTGTTCACAGATGGGCTTTCAGACCAAGCCAGGTGGAGTGGGAGCAAGATATCTTAATTATGGAAACTGATGTCTAATTGTTGCTCTCCAGAGGCCACAGTGTGGACCTTAAGAATGAAGGCAACACAGTGGAAGGCAGAGCTGAGAGAGAGAGAGAGAGAGAGAGAGAGAGAGAGAGAGAGAGAGAGAGACACTTACTGACACTGGTTGAGCTGAATACAGATGCATATGAAAGCAGCTCTCATCCTGTACGTGTTTGGTAATAATAGTCAAAATATTCATTCTTTTTTTTTCAAATGAGTTTTAAGTAGATTTTCTATGACTTGCAAATACAATAGACGTAATTGATAAAAGCCGTCTGTATTTATGGAAGGGAGGGAGCAGACTGTGTAAATATGTATTTTGAAGGGTTGTGAATGAGGAGGGTATGTGGATGTTTGTTATTCCTTGAGTGTTCATCATTCACTCCCCCAACTCTGTTATCGGCCTCAGATTTTCAAATGCAGGTCAACCGCTCTTGCATTCCTTTCCTGCAGCCAGGGTGATGATATCAATCTCAGCTCCAGGTGTGGATAGTAAGCAGCAACTCTAAGACATAGTGTTTGATTCAGGAATGAATACTTGACTTAAGCCTCTCCAATCACAGTGAAACTCAGAACTTTTGTGGAAGATTCTGAAAAAGAATCTGTCATTTCTAATGGTCTTGAACTTTGGAGACTGTGAAACTGATTATCCAACCCTGCGATGTGAGTAATGCACCCTGCATGTGAACAGAGCCAACAAATCAGAATTCAGAGCAGAGAGTTGAACAATGAAATGGGCAAAAAAGCCACTGTTTAATCTCCCCAATCCTGCTATGTTCAAAAGAAAACTTACCTCTAGATTCTTCAGTTACATGAACCAATAAATTGATGTCTATTTAAATCTACTTAGTATTTTTTAAATTTTGCTTTCAGCAGAAGAATCCTAATTGGTGCTGTATGTGATTAGTTGTCCCTGGCACAGTTGCATTACATAGGCATAAACATCTTTCATGCACCATGTATTAGAGAAAAAGATACATGAGGTCCTATTGAATTACATCTTTACACATATTCACTTACACTCAATGAAAATTGATATGTGCTATTATTCTGTTAGCTGCTATAAATGCAAAATGATATACTGCTCAAGAGAAGCCCAAAACAAGGTTTAAAAAAATGAAGAAAAAAAGGAAGATATATAAACAACAGGCAATCTTTATAGACGCCTGCCAAGATGGAAGGTTTTGCAGCAGATATTTTTGAACTGATATGAATGACTCATTATGAACTTTCAGAAAGTCCATGAACTCTGTAAAATATGGCTCTAAATGCTGAGTGTATGGGCCTATAAACCTGTTTCAGAGAAAGCATGCAGAACTGTCATCAGAAAAGCAAACATGTACTTCACCCTGAAATGGTTAAGAATTACTGTTGCGTACATTATTGTGGAAATGCTTAAGGGGAAATAGCCGATAGCAAAATTTCAACCACATTCAGAACATGTTAGGACATGCTCACGTTTGTATTTCTAGAAAAGCACACAGTTGCTACTCAATATACATTGGTGACATGAATTAAAGAATGACTAACTACATCTGTGTGGAATAGTCAAGGAGAAGGCAGCAAGGAAAAAATAACATGTGAGCTGAAACTTAATGAGCAATCCAGAATTTACAAAGCTGACTGGAACTGGTGACGTGTTTGTTCTTTTGTGATGATGAGCTTGTATAGGCTTAAATTTAATTTTGACAAAACCTTTAAAAGTTAAGAATAAAAATATGTACCCATATTTCTAGACTGTAAGCACCATGTGGTCAAATATGCATATTTTCATTGCTCACATAGAATTAAGGAAAACAGGACATTTGCCTAACATTTAGTGCTTGTGAAATAAATATTTCATAATAAATGGATGAATGGAGATACATTAAACAGTATTTTAGCCATTTATGTTTGTAAGTTTAAGGAGGAAGTCCTTTTGAGATAAGCTTCTGATTCATCAGAAGTGTCAAGAAACAAAATGAATCTGCAATATGCATATAAAATTTTTGAATACGTAAAAGTTTACTTTTCATGTAGTGTAACTATACATGTTTTTACTAAAAAATTTACAATTTCATAAATTTAAATATTATAATGTATCTGCTTCTTCCATTGGTTTTGAATGTCATATTTCATAGTCATATCTAACGTTCTTTTTCAGTTTTCAAGTTTATTATTTTCACATTTAAGTATTTAACATGCTTGAAAATTATGTTAAGAAAGTAAATACCTAAGTGAAGTCATATCCAAATATCAAATCTATTGCCCCATAACCATTTACTGTATAATATTTTTTCTTAATCTTTAATCATGTATATACTAGGTCTTTTTTCTGTAGTTTTTATTTTTCACCACTACGTGCCTATTCTTGGACCACCTTTACACATTGATTTAAATATTATATCATTAAAAAGTGCTCTAGCACATAGTAAGGTTATCATCCTCATAACTTTATTTATTCACTTTAAAATCCACCTGCATTGGCATGCTCCCTAAGTGGGTGGCCTGTCCCATTGCTTGTAGATATTTTAGGTGTGTTCTCCCTCCTCTTTGTTTTTGATGAATTTTCTCTTGACCTCCTCTCCTGTCACCCCTGTTGGTTTTAAAGTCTGAGAACTAGTGAAAGCAACGAATCATAGAGTCTTCTCCTTTGTAGATGTATCTGATCTCAACTTATGATTAAACCCATAGCTAGTGTCTGAAAGTCTACTCTCTGTATATTGTGGGAACCAGGGCCAGCTCTAGGTAAAGGTAAGGTAAAGGTTTTTTGAGAGCTGCCCCTCTGGCCTCATCCATACTCGGCCTGGAGATTCTCTGAGAGAAGAGGGGCAGAGGCTGGATCCTGCATCACATATTCATGGAATGAGGAAGTTGTCCTTGATCTCTCTCTCCCTCCCTCCCCCTTTCCCCTCTGCTTTCCTTAGGCTTAGGAGCCTACAGTGTCCTGTGACTGAGCTCCAGCAAGGCCAACAGAAGACAGAGATAGATGCTGTCCATGACAGCTGCAAACTGCCACAGGAATGTGTTCAGCTTTATCCTAGTGTCTATTTATAATTCCAGATAAAATTTATAACTTGTCAGAATTTACCAAAAAAAAATCTTATTTTAATTGAAATGGTACTAAACAAACCATATGTATGCCTGGATATAAGACAAACCCCCAATACATCTAAAGCCCATCTCTTTTGATGCATCAGAAGCTTATCCCAAAAAGGTATCCATAAGTTTTTACTTCTCAGATTTAAGTAAGAAAGAAATTAAGTAGTTGAATGTCTGTCCATAACCTTTTAGGTGTTTATTTAGATACACACAATTTAAAGTAAGACAAAGCAATGTATTAACTTTAAAATGCTGCTTTTGTACTCTCAAAGGTCATGAAACTAGAATTTTCAAACTCTTCAGTGTTTTTGACATTGAAACCTTCATTACCATTGGAGCCTCTTGTAAAGCCATCTAAGTGTCATCATCAACGTCACTCTCTTCTCTGCTTGACAGGCAAAATTTGGATCAATCCATGATTGTGTCACTGGGAAGTTTTGTACCATACCAGAGAATCCACACATATAAATGAAGGTGGAGGGGGGGGGGAGAGAGAGAGAGAGAGAGAGAGAGAGAGAGAGAGAGACACATAAATATACATCTTACTGAAAATGTCTATTCTTAATGACTGCCACATGAATACTTTTTATATTGTTTTCTACCATGATCTTTATTTTTATTTTTTTATTCTCTCTTTTAAAAAAATTTAATGTTAAATATGTGCGATACAACTCAGGATTAGGTATACAAATATTCATTATGCAGGTACCCTTGTTGATAAGGTGTGCCTTCCCTCCCCTGGCAGTTTCCCACTACCACCGATCCCTTTTTTATAGTATTCTTATGAGTGTGAACATGTTACTTGATTCTTTGTTTTTGTGATGCATCACTCAGTATTACAGATTAATAAATGGGGCAGGGTAGCTAGCACAGGTTAGGCATTGATAGATATATTTCTTTTTTTTTCTTTTTTTTTTTTTGAGTTGGAGTCTCAGTCTGTCACCCAGACTGGAGTGCAGTGGCATGCTCCCGGCCACCGCAGCCTCGACCTGCTGGGCTCCGGTGATCCTTCTGCCTCAGCCTTCCAAGTAGCTGGAACTACAGGCGCGCGCTACTATCATGATCTTTAAATGTTTTATTTAAAGTGATATCTAATATTTGCTATTATAAAATCATTACCATAGAAATAATTGTTAAATTTTTCTCCTTTAAAAACTGTATTTTGTTATGTTAATAGCTCCATCAGGTAACCTCTATAAGCATTTGAAACAAACATTGGTGGATGTAATTTTAGGAGAATGTGTCTTCCCAAAAAAGAAACGAGACAAACTAAGGAGAGGCCTCCATAATTTGAGATTTTGTAAGAACTTGTGTAAGCTCTTGTAAATTTGAGGTTTTGCAAGAGATTTTTGTGACTTCTTTTCTGAAGGGATAAATAATTTTCTCTCAGGATAAATAATCACACCTTGTTTTCGGTCACATGTAAACTGATTTGGGGAGAGTTTCAATCTTTATCATAGCCATCCTCCTATTTAGTCATGGGCAGATTTTTCCCACTGCTCCAATCTTTTCTTCTATTTCACAATAACTTCTGTTCTTTTTTCCATCTGGGGCTTGTTCTGTGTATCTTGAATGAAATGTTTTCTCTCTGTCACTTTTCTTCTTGCAAAACTGTGTGTGTGTACACATTCTCAGAACAGTTTGGCAAACAGTAATTTCTACGATGATGATGCAGACTTTCAATGTTATATGTGGTATACTATATTTGCCTTCTAGGAAAAAATACGCATGAACAAATTCTATATGTGCTTGCTCTTAATCACAAATTACTTAATACGACATTCTCCATGTGTGAATGTGGATATTGACTTAGAATTTAGAGCATGCAGTCTCGTTTGACTAACACTGGTAGCTCTATCAAGCAGGGTCATCACTATGGAGAGAAAAATTAATTGGTTATAAAAAGTTCCCAGGGGGTTTTGTTAAAAATACGGTATCCTCGAATATCTCCTTCCACCTCCCTTCCACCTCAGTTCTACTAACGCAGATCTCTGGAGAGAGGCCCACGTTGACCAAGTTCTCACTTGTTTCTCTGCCTACCAGTGTGTGAAATCACTGAGCTACAGCGTGGTGGGCTACTCAAAAAACCAAAACAGAAAACTTCTAGCTCTGCCAAATCATCCTAATCATGTCAAGGTAGAAATGAGGTTACAGGAACATTTACCATCTTGGAAACTCACTGGGGGCCTCAGGTACCTTTTAGTGCCAGAATCTGCTTTTATCTTAAAAAGAGGTTTACATTAGTGAATGGCAGTGGGCTCACAAGTGTGGTTCAATCTTATATTTTTAAACAGATAAACTTAGACAATCCTTTTCTAGTTCTTTACACTTAATTTGTTTTTTTTAAATAAAGACATAGTGCTCAAGAACTTGTACATTATTTGTGAGTTCTGAAAGCACGAAATTTCTTTCCTGGATTAAGACATATATGAGTGTAACCTATTTTCACTTATGTCGCACATAAATGGTTATGACAACAAAATGTCTATTTTGGCACCTTCAGGAGGCATTCAGAGTGAATAAGGAAACTATCTCAGAGTCATTATGTATCAGACTTTTGAAGTGGACATATTTAAGTAATGACTTTCATTAGAAAAGAAGATATTCTCATTTTGGCTACTTTTCTTTTTTTTTTTTGAGTTGGAGTTTCACTCTGTCGCCCAGACTGGAGTGCAGTGGCCGCTCCTGGCCACCGCAGCCTCGACCTGGGCTCCGGCGATCCTTCTGCCTCAGCCTTCCAAGTAGCCGGAATTACAGGCATGCGCTACCACGCCCGGCTGATTTTTTTATTTATCGTAGAGATGAGGTCTCGCCGCCCAGGCGGGTCTCGAACCCGTGGACTCAGGCAGTCCACTCACCTCAGCCTCCCAAAGGCGCGGGATTACAGGCTGAGCCACCGAGCCCGGCTGGGCTACTTTTCTATGGTAAAATTATTACTGTAGAAAGATGTTCATTCTAAAGGATGAGAATACATTTATGAGAAGACAGCAAATATAACGTTTATCGTTTTTATAACATAAAGGCAGAATAAAAAAACCCATCTCCCAGTGCATAACAAATTTAGCCATTTCAACAGAAATAAAAATGAAGATTCCCATGAAAATAAGCATAATCAAATAACTTAAGAATTGTGAATCTTTGAAGGATATAAGCAGACATGACACCCCAAACAGTAATTACAGAGGTATGATACATGTGTAGAGCATCTCTGCAATGTTCTCTTATATAAAATACAGCCTGTCGGCAGAACCCTCAATATAATGTATTTGCAACTACTATTCAGCAGCCTTCTGAAATGTGCCGGTGCTATTAAACTTCTCTATGCCATTAGTCACACTCCGAGGTAAAACCTACGTGGGAGTTTCTAGACTCCACAGCCTGCTTTTCCTGATAAATGAAACTTACATTCCAGCCAAACTATTTGCTCTTCTTTGCCACTGTGCAATATTTTAGCTGATAAAGCTAACAAGAATCAGCATTTACTAATCTGGTTAACACGTTCTCTGAACACACTTCTCATTTTGATTTTAAGGAACAGGGATGTTAATGAAAACTAGCATTCAAATCACGATCTAAATTTCCTTCATGAATCCCAATCCCTTTCAGGTGAAAGCCAATTCCCTTCACGCATTATACTGTGTGGTTCATAACAGAGTCCCAATCCTTCTCTCCCCTCTTCATTTCACCCCCTGCAGATAGGCAGGTCACACTCAACATAGCACACCAGTCTGTCTGTAGACCCTCAGTGAACCGGGCTCCTTCAAACTCCTGAGTCCTTGAACACGGCTATTCTTCTGAAATACCCTTTCCCACTTTCTAAAAGACTCCTTTCTGACTGCAATCTGTGCCCTCAATACCTACATATGCCCGGTTTCTCTCAAAATCTGATTGGAGGTCACCACTCCATTCCGAAGTCTCAGAAATTGCTCAGCCTCACAGAGTCCCTTTCACTGTGATTGTTGGCTCACCTGGTTTCTTCCTTCACCTAAGTTTCAAGAGGCCAGATACGGCCTTTCATCTCAGTCTTCCTACAAGACTCACTAGGCCAAACAGAGGTGGAACTGGTTAACAGTTTCAGCAGGCCTGCACCCTTCAATTGTCTTTTATAACAGCTGATCCAATTCATGAGAAACATTAGAAGGCAAGACTCAGCTGACTTAAAAACAAAGAATGAACTCTAGTCTGTTAGAAAAAGTAAAAATCACATTAAGCACTATGATTTTAATGTAGTATCTAGGGCTTTTCATAAGTATCATCGAAATATTTTCTGATATATAATTTGACTAGATCTGCATACTAATTAGATAAAAATAACAGAACCGGCCTTTGCTCCTTTTTCTTGTTTAGAAATTACCATCCTTTGGTTTTATAGACTTTTCTTTTATTTCCTTTATTTTGGGTTCTACTTCTGATTTAATCGCACATTGAGAGTAAGAGGGATGCCAATAATCTGAGCCACCATTAAAATTTGTGTGTCTCATTAAAATTAATGTGATATTGAAGGGAAAATATTTTATTATTTCATACATGTGGAAATGTATTCTATCATAACTTCTACTTCAATTCCTCAAAAACCTTGGACAAGTATCACAAAACTGGATGGACAATACAAAATAAAAATGTTAGGAAGATGCTATAAGATGAAAATAGTACATCTCTGTGTATGCTGAGATCAGTTATGACTTTTTAAATTGCTCTTTTTCTTTTGAAAATGCTTCTACAATGCACATACACTACTTGTATAACAATAACGATGTCTGTGTGAACATATGAACACATATTATTTAGTTTAGTGTATAAGCTTGTGGCTCGGGGTCCTCATATAAACTACAGACATCAACTGATTAATAAACAATCTAGCTAATAAATAGTATTTGTATATGAATCATGAAGTAAAATGTTGGCAATAATCAGAAATTCAATATGCTGAATGATCTTTAATAAAAACACGATATCACCCTTAATAAGCAAACCAGCCAACAAACTGAACACTTTTTTTTTTTTTTTTGGTGGTCATCACAAGTAGTTTTTAGGAACTTAGAATTTACACGGGCAACATTTCGTAATCTTCGGTACCTTATTACGCTTCAGAAGGGACCTGGTGGTTGAATCTCGACCATTAGGCTTTGCGACGTCCCGTTTAAAAAACACCCACTGCTCCCTCAACCCCAACACCCATGGCGCCTGCAAAAGGAAAAGGGATACGATGACCCCTCCCTTTGGTCTCTCAAGGTATTTTACTTAGGACGAGGACGCCTACTGCGACTCCTGAGAACGTGCACTCAGGCAAGGCATTAGGCTCTTTAGAAAGCAGGGACGGAAGCAGGCGACACAGCAAACCGCATCCTTCGCGACCACCGGCGACAGCCCCGGACAGCGCTGCGCTCCGTTGCGCGCCAAGCGGGCTCGCACGCCGGGTGCCTCCTGCCCGCGTCCTCGCGGGCCCGGGGGCAAGGGGGCGAGGGGGCTCGCCGCGAGGTCGGCCGCATCTTCAGAGAAAAGCGGACGGAGGTCTGCCCACAGCCTCGAGCCGGAATCGAGGTGACCCCAGATTTCCCCAGTGTGTCTGTCGCGTTCCCTTCTCGGAACGCCGAGATCCAACGCTAAGGGGCACCAGAGCCTCAGACTGCGGCGACGACTCCCAGGCAGCCCCGCTCGCCGCCGCTGCGGAAGTCCCGGGCGGCAGAGAAGCCCACCGCGGTGGGGGCTGGGCGCAGGCCTGGGGGAGGGGGAGGGCAGAGGAGCTCGAGCTGTTCCAGATCGAGGAGGAATCCTCGGAGAGGCAGACGCGGAGCGCAGCCGGGAGAGCTAGCCGGTGACCGCAAGTAGCGCGGGTCGCACTGTTTCCTCTTAAGACTCTCTGAGGCCACTTCTCACCGTCTACTTCCCAGCACGAGAAGGGACGCCTAGGTAGCTGTCCTATACACACTGCCATATATACATAGCCAGAGACAGACAGACGCGCGCACACACGCACCATCCCTTCCGTACAATCAAGTCGACCGACCACACCGCATAACGCACGGCTGGCTGCTGGTCGCTGTCGCCTAGGGACCCCCGAGGCACAGTCACAGAGACCAAATGTCACCTCGTCTCTCCTCGAGTCAAGGCGCATTTTCTCCCCGACCCCCCTACCTCCCATTCGAAGGAGACCGTTTCCTAGCCGAGAAGACGCTCCCCAGACCCTCGCCCGGACAGAGCCCTCCAGCCGCGCTCCCGCACCTCGGACTCTCCCGAGACGCAGAGTGGAGGATGCTGGCGAAATGAGCATCCTCGGTCCTGCGGTCCACCTTCCGACTCCCCCACCCCCTCGCCGCCCCCCGGGGGGAGGGGGAATAGTGGGGAGGGGTTGGGACGGAAAGGAAAGCGCCAAAGCCCGAGCCCAGAAAGCCAGGCGGGGGGCCCCTGGGCAGGGCGGCCCCCACCCCGTCGGGGCCCTGCGCGCCTCCCCCTCCCCCCCGGCCGAGCCCGGCGCCAATGCGCCAGGATGGAGAGACCTCGGCGCGGGAGGAGATGACGCAAAAGCCGGCGCTCCCCCCCAAAAAAGTGTTTCTCCAGGACGAAGATGGCGGCAACTTAGCCCGGGGACTGAAGATGACCGTGGCTGTCGGGAGGCCCAGCGCAGGCGATCCGGCCCGGAGGTCCGCGGGAGGCGGCGTCAGCAGTCCGAGCCCCGGCGGCGGCGGCGGCGGCGGCGCCCGCGGGCAGACCGGCGGCGGCGGCGGCGGCGGCGGCGGCAGCAGTTAGAGCGCGGGGTGGGGGGTGGGGGGGAGGGACAGCCCTGCCGGCGGTGGCAGCCCAGGCTCCGGACTCTGGGAGAGCGAGCGAGAAGTAGGAGCGGGAGGCGGAGGAGAAGAAAAAGGAGAAGGAAAGGACGGAGGAGGAAGAGGAGGCGAAGAAGAGGAGGAGGAGGAAGAGGAGGACGAGGAGGAGGAAGAGGAGGACGAGGAGGAGGAGGGGAGGCGCTCTGGTCGCCGTCAGTGGGCAGCGGAGACGCGGCATGCCCCTGGCAGGGGAGAGCGGGCTGTCCTCCGCGGGGCCATGGGGACCCGTGCTCTGACAATGCCTGGGTGACAGGAGCAGCGCCAGGCACCCCGCCACCTCCACCATCACCTCCAGCACCCAGCCTCGCCGCCGGCCACCAGCACAGCCTCCTCCGCCTCTCTCTCTCTCTCTCTCCCTCTCTCTCTCTCTCTCTCTCTCTCTCTCCATTATTGCTTCCCACTCTACGGAGGATGGGGTCGGCTGACGATTAGGTCGGAGCAAGTCAGACCTTCCTCCAAAGCCTGGTAATATTCATGTAGGCAAAAAAGAAAAGAAAGGAGAAAGGAAGAGAGGGGGAGAGAGAGAGGGAGAAGAGAGAGAGAGAGAGAGAGACAGAAAGAGAGAGAGAGAGAAGAAACGGGAGGAGGGGATAAGGAAACTAAACCCTTTAAGTCAATGCATATTGTGGCGACAGCGGCCCAGGAGCCCTCACGGTGGAGTCGGCCAGGGCTGTGCCTTCCCAAAATATGACCAGGGGTGCTTGGATGTGTCGGCAGTATGACGACGGCCTAAAAATCTGGTTGGCAGCACCCCGGGAGAACGAGAAACCGTTCATCGATTCCGAGAGGGCTCAGAAATGGCGACTGTCTCTGGCATCTCTCTTGTTTTTCACAGTCCTGCTGTCTGATCACTTGTGGTTCTGCGCCGAGGCCAAACTGACCCGCGCCCGGGACAAGGAGCAGCAGCGGCAGCAGCGCCAGCGCCAGCAGCAGCAGCAGCAGCAGCAGCAGCGGCAGCGGCCGCCGGAGCCCTCCTGGCCCGCGCTCCTGGCGAGCATGGGGGAGTCCGCGCCCGCCGCCCAGGCTCACAGACTCCTCTCCGCCTCCGCGTCCCCCACCCTGCCCCCCTCCCCGGGAGCCGGCGGCGGCGGCGGCGGCGGCGGCAAGGACAACCGAGGCAAGAGCCACCGGGGCAAGCCGCCTTTCCCAGGAAACTCCGCCAAGCCCCTGTGGCGCCTGGAGACTTGCTACCCCCAGGGCGCGTCCTCGGGCCAGTGCTTCACGGTGGAGGACGCGGACGCGGTGTGCGCCAGGAACTGGAGTCGGGGGGCGGCGGCCGCGGGGGAGGCGCGGGAGGCCAGGGGCCGGCGCCCGGCTCCGCTCGGGAACCTGTCGGATTTTTACCTTTCGTTTTGTAATTCCTACACACTTTGGGAGTTGTTCTCGGGGCTGTCCAGTCCCAGCACTTTGAACTGCAGTCTGGATGTGGTGCTCAAGGAAGGCGGCGAGATGACCACCTGCAGGCAGTGCGTCGAGGCTTACCAGGACTATGACCACCATGCTCAGGAGAAATACGAAGAGTTTGAAAGTGTGCTCCACAAATACTTACAGTCGGAGGAGTACTCGGTGAAATCGTGTCC
The DNA here is from genome assembly GCA_027257055.1 of Cephalopachus bancanus. Classification (NCBI taxonomy): domain Eukaryota; kingdom Metazoa; phylum Chordata; class Mammalia; order Primates; family Tarsiidae; genus Cephalopachus; species Cephalopachus bancanus. Next base: position 11,673,023 of record JAPVLO010000001.1, on the reverse strand, counting down.
CGAAGACTGTAAGGTAGGAACGCTGGGGTAGCCTCGTCCCCCTCCCTCGACCTGGCCTTCTCCGTCTCTGTGGGCTCGGTTGGGGCGCCTTCTCGAGTTTAGTTTTGTGGTCTTTCTCCTTCTGGCTCCGGTGTTGTTGCTTTAACCGTCGTTTTTGTGGCTAGAAGAGCTTGGCTCGCTGTTTGAGTTGGGAAGACCTGGTGGATTGCTTGGTGGACGGATGCCTTCTTCCGGGAATCCTTGGAGGATCAGGGAAGTCCCTGGTTATCTGAGGTAGTAAAGCTGGTGCCTCAGCTATTTCCTACAGCCGTGCAGTTGGCTCACACTCTGTTACGTGTTTTTAAAAATGGAGTTTGAATAAGGCTTGTCAGGAAGACAAGGGTGGGACTGCAATGCTGCTGCTGCCCAGAGGTAAAGCCTAGAGTTGGAGACAAGTATGTGTGATTTGGCCTGTGGACCTGCACATATGAACTTGTGAATAGTGACATCATTAAGTTGACTGGCCAGAGGGACAAGAGAAATTGTCTGTAGTTGTTTATGTAGGAACATAAAACTACCTCTTTTTACAGGGCGAGTTCTGTTTGCAAAGGCTAGTGGCCTACCTAAGTATACTTATTCTCCTTAAGTTTCCTGTTTTCTCTTAAACGTTTATACAGTTATTGATCTGAGTCTTACTATGAGTGAAAGACTGTAATTAGGTATCTGGTGATTGATTACCAATGTGAGGTCATTTATCAGAAACATTTAGTTAGCTTGGATTTTCAATATGCTTTTCAGAAGTGTTAAGTGGCAAATGTTTGATGCCGTACATTGAGATTTAGTGACATATTTAATAACCTGTGTTATACTCAAGATCTCCCTGTTGAAGGTAACGGGAAGCTGATTGCAAAGGAGAGGTCTGTACAAGTTTCTTGACATTGGTCAGTGCAACCATGGGCTCAGGTCCTGATAGGGGTGTCGCTGTCCGTGGTACTGAAACACGATATATCCCAAGGCTCCTTTGAAAATGAAGTTACTGCAGTGACCTTTAGTAGGAAGAATATAATGACAGAATCTCTTATAAGCCCTAATGTTTTGTTCCAAGGGCAATTTCTTACACAACACAGTTAACTGGTATTTCTTTTAAAAAGAAACAATACACCACATTCTCTCTCGTCCTTTCTCTTTGCCACTTCCTCAGCCCCCTCGTGCACAGAAAGCTCTTGACCCTACTTGCCTTGTGTTGGGAAGCACAATCAAGGATCATATAAATCAACTACTTTGTGATTCTTTGACAGGAAGACTGGACTAAGGACACACCTATTTTACCTGAATATAATGCAAGGGTCATATTTTATTTGGTGTTGACTAGTTGTGTTATTGACAATTAAACTAAACTCATACTCACCTTGCATTATTATCGTTTTTTAAAGATCAGAAACATAGAACTTTAAAAACAGTGACTCGGAATTTACAACATTAATCTAAAATACTATTTCACTAGATACGTAGATCTTACTCAAACTTTTCACCGAGTTTTTTAAACCATACCACTATAACTCATGCCTGGGAATTGAACTTAAAAAGGTAGAAATTAATAATGAATGACTAGTGGGTTTATTGCATAGTTATTTATTTGGAAAAGATTTGCTGCATTGAAATTGTAAAGAAAAGGGTACTCTGTGTCTGATAGTTCTATTATTAATAAAAAGTTGCAGAGATTTTAGCATATTTATATTTAAGAAGGGTACCATGTAATAACTGAATATGCCTCCTTCCAGTATAGAAGCCCTCATTTCTCATTTTTAAAAAATTCAATCTGTATAATTCAGTACTAAAAAGATAGTCTGTGTTGTCAATAGACTGCCTCATATGTTCAAAAAATATGTCCGATATATTTGTTCAAGTGTCCAAAAAGTGTATCGAAAAGTTTTCTTCCCCTTTACCTGAATTAATTCTCAACTTTATATTTATATCATCATAACTATATAGGTATAGTGTAAGTTAAACTCATTTATAATGTTACTGATTGCCTCTGGGTTATATTTTTGTGTGAGGTAGAAGTTGGCTACATGCACAAAAACACATTGTAAAAACTTTAATTCCTATAAGAACATTCTGAAAGCCTTAAAAATTTTCACTCCTTAAAAAGATTTCTTCTTTCTATTGAAAAATAAACACAGACATTTGAGTTTCTCTTCATCACAACAGATAATTAATTACCTATGATGTCTTGTAGATATTTCTTAGTTGTAGGGTTTTGTTGTCATCAGGTTGAAACATTTATTCCATAATAGCTGTTTTCAAAAATTATAGTTTCAAATTTAACGTGCAGGTGTTCATAGTTTAACAAATCAATTGATTATGTTCAGAAATGTAATACAAGCACAGTTCCTTAGTTTAATGTATAATTTCTCTTTGATTTTGAAAAGGCCACAAACACACTCACATATAAACTGTATCACATGACTTAAAATGTTGTCATTGAAGAATGTGCTAATGTTGTTTTCTGAACACTTTTCCTTAATTTTAGACATTCTTATAACTACGAAGTGGTATAATTAAAAGTCTTTTTCAATATATAAGTTCTGTGAAAATGCTTTTTTCATTTTTAAGGCAATCTACAAAATCATAGGCTACATTAAAAGTAAATGCATTATATTTCTGTAACAGGCAACATTTTCATAAAAATTATGTTTAATAGTTTATAAATCTATCTGTCAGAATTATAGATAGAAGAATACACAAAATCATGTTGCATTACAAATTATTGGGATTCATAGTAAGAAGAAATATATTCGCTTTATGATACCCATATGCAATTTAAAAAATTAATGCACTGATTTCTAAATTTTAGATTTAGAATGTATTATTACTTTCTAGTTTTATATTCTCTTCCATTAAAAAAATACCACTTTTCATATATGTATAAAATAAAGAGAGATTATATTTCATTTTGGTTTAAATTGTTTAAAGAGCCTCTTGTCTAATTATTCAAAAGAAACATCCTCGAATAGTTCTAATAATATTATAGTGTCTTGAATTCACAGAAATTGGAGATCAAATACAGCTTAGATTTACTTTGGTAAACTTTTTTATTACAGTGTATCATAAAAATTATTTGTTCTATGGCCAGGTGTAGTGGTTCACATCTGTAATCTCAGTATTTTAGGAGGCCAAGGCAAGAGGATTCCTCAAGGCTGAGAGTTTGACACCAGCCTGGGCAACACAGTGAGACCTAGTCTTTATGAAAAAGAAAATTAATCAGTCATGGTGGTGTGCACCTGTAGTTCCAGCTACACTGGAGGTTGAAGTGGGAGAATTGCTTGAACCCAGAAGTTTGAGGCTGCAGGGAGCCATGATCATGCCCCTGCACTCCAGCTTGGTTGACAGAGTAAGATCCTGACTGGAAAAATAAAAAAAAAAAAGGAAAGGAAAAGAAATAAACAATTTGCCTCTGGAATGTATTTATTAATATATCGAGGAATAACTGGATTAACTTTCTTAAAAAGTAAGCATATGCATTAATCTAGAAAATACTTTAGGATAAATAAAGAATAATAATTGTTCCATATATGATTAATATTCTAGAATTTAAATTCCTGTATTACATAAATTGAGTAGCAAATATCAAGGCATGTAATTTTTTCCCGTAGTTCATGCTATTATTTAAAACAGGTTTTTGATATGCAATAAGAATCTGACAGACCTGTCAAAATCTTCAAGTTGCCTGGCAATATTAAAAAACGAAATATTCTAAGCTACAAAATTACAAAAGTATATTATTAACATAATTTACACTTAAATAAAGATTTTTCTCATACATATTTAGCTCTCATACTTTCTTACAAATAAGCATTATAAAAACGAAGTATTTAGGAGATATAAGTTTTGATGTTACAGGTAAACTTTTGTAGTTACTGACAGATTTATTTACTCACCATACTCCCAGACAGTTGGTTAGTGAAAGTGGGTTTGAAATTAGGTACCAACATAAATCTTATACTGTCTGTGCTTTGTTTATTTAAGTATAAATTTGAATCTTTATACCTCAAGAATGTATGCATTCTTTTATTTTTATAATCTTATATGAAAAGATTATATTTCTTATACTTGCTTGACAGACACTGCCAAAAGGATATCTTGCAAATGTTAGGCATATATCCCATTCATAATACCTGAGAATTTCTGTCTGCCTTGCAGGTACCACCCACAAACACTACTCAGTTTGAGAACTGGTTTACATAATACTCAATTTGAAAAGAAAAATACATTTCTTAAATTCTCAAGTACTTAAATTCTAAAGTGTTTACATTCTTGAGTACTATTGTAATATATGTCCCCATTCAGAAGTGTGGCGTATACATATATAAGACAGATTTTTTTGTGTTTTTTTTTGAGTTGGAGTCTCACTATCGCCCAGACTGGAGTGCAGTGGCCGCTTTCGGCCACCGCAGCCTCGACCTGCTGGGCTCTGGTGACCCTTCCGCCGCAGCCTTCCAAGTAGCTGGAACTACAGACGCACGCTACCACGCCCGGCTAATTTTTTTGATTTATTGTAGAGATGAGGTCTCGACTGCCCAGGCGGGTCTCAAACCCGCAGGCTCAGGCAATCCACTCACCTCAGCCTCCCAAAGGCTCGGGATTACAGGCTGAGCCTCAGAGCCTGGCTTCAGATCTTTTTTTATATTCTACCACTTTTCAAAAATTATCTTTGTGATTGAGTTGCTCCTCTACAAAATCAAACAGTCTGTTCATGCAGATAACTACTTAAAATTTTTTATGAATACATAATAGTTGTACATATTTTGGCGACTTTAACCATTAATAAAGCTATTTATAAGATCCAAGAGTTTACATTCACATTTATTTATGATATGTTTTTCTTATTTTTGCTCCAGGTACAACTATTCATTGTGTTCTGTGTTTCATTTTTGTAGAGAAACATCCAAAATTATATCTTATCATTCGATATTTGTTGTCTTACAGATCAAGGAATAAATACTCTTACTTTAGACTTGTAACTGGGTCACATTAGGTATATAGGGCATAACCACAAAGTTTGAATAATTGCTGTAATGCATTGATTTTAATCACTTTTATTAGATAAAGTTAGTGTCTGCATATGCAAGGTTAATTAAATTATGAAGGAAAGGAAATCAGGCAATGCTCTCCTTCTCATCCTTCTCCACAGATAAATCAGAATTCATTGTCCTAATTTTTTCTTGTTAGATTTAATATCCAAGAACAAATATACAGATAACTATTTCAAATGAAGAACTATTTTGATTTGAATTATCTTTGCTATTGTTTTCGTTTTATTTTTCAATTAAAAAAATCTTTATCTTCAGTCTCAATTTTACAGTGACTAAGCACCACATATTTTGTTGTTGATATTGATTTACATCACAAGGCTATGTCTTCAATATCAGTGAACATATACACTAGACGAGTGGACTTTGGGGTCACAGTGGAACTTCCTGGGGAGTTTTGAAAGCATGAAGCCTGGGAATCCCCAATCCCAAAGGATTTTGATTTTGTTGTTCTGTCTTGTTCTTGGATTTGGGCTCTTTCAAAGTTTTTCTGATGGTTCTGATGTGCAGCCAAGCTTGGGAAGCACTGTTCTGGTTGACAGTGACAATTAATACGGAATGAGCTTTTAGTGCCCATGTCTCAGAAGCACATAGCAATTCCGTGTGCTTAACTGATGAGAGTAGATTTCTGTCAGATATATTTTTAAGGTGGTAAAGGCAATAGAACACAGTCAAAGGGCAGCAGAGCAAATTTGTATTGAGGAGACTGAGGAAGTGGATGAGACGTGAACCACCTGGATACCAGCATTAGAGGATGTACCAAAAGACAGTGTGGAGAGAAGGATATAGATGTATCGAGCACCTGAGTTTTGAATGTTTAAGGATGTGTCCATTGATTGTGGATTTTCTGTTTTAGCCAGAACTGAGTCATTATACTGGTGTTTACATAATGGGCTGAACACATGAACACAGAAATTGAATGACGGTCTTTACGAAACTAATCAGCAATCTGGTTAAAGGTGCCAAGCTTCATTATTTTTGCCTCTATCTTGATCCTATAAAAATGACTAAAGTTTAGACTTTTTCAAAAGTATATGGTTGGTTTTAAAGGAAAATGTTTGGTTTTTCATAGTTTCACCCGATTTGAGCCTATTATTTCTTTGTCGGATCACTTAATTAAGTCTACGAAGTTACTCATTCTTTTTCACTTTTTTCCCTTTGTGATGATAAACCATGCTTTATTGTTTACTTATTTTTATAAGATTCAAATAACTAGTTGACATTTTTATAGTTTTTTGAATGATATTAACTGCTAAGTAGTCACAGACTACTACCAAGCTTAGTCCAAGATTTAGTCTTAATAAGATTTTAGCCTTAATAAGATTTTATCATTATTCACCTTTGTAGTGTAATATCAGTCATCTATTTTACTTTAACATTTTAGGTTACAAGACATTGTATAAAACTGAACTTATATTTTATCTAATAAGAAATTAAAGTATCATTATAATACAAACAGTGACCTTTTTTTTTTTTTTTTGGAGTTGGAATATCACTCCATCATCACCCAGGCTGGAATGCGTTGGCACACTCATAGCCACCCCAGCATCGACCTGCTAGGTTCCAGCGATCCTTGTACCTTAGCCTTCCAAGTAGCTGGAATTACAGGCATGCACTACCACGCCCAGCTAATTTTTAAAAAAATTTATTGTAGAGACAAGATCTTGCCAAGTTGCCTGGGCTGATCTCAAACCTGTAGGCTCAGGCGATTCACTTGCCTCAGCCTCCCAAAATGCTGAGATTACAGGCTGAACCACCAAGCCCAGTCAAACTTTCTTTAACAAAAAACTCTGATTTACTCTCGTTCTTTAATACTCGAAACAAGAGAGGATCAACATGTGTTATTTTTTGTGAAAAAATAGTTAATGATATACTATGTATTGTCCTGGAATACATAAAAATATTTAACTCTTGGGTAATTCAGATGTTAAAAGATGGTAGGTGATTTTCCCCACTCTGTGTTCTACTTCTACATGCAGTCATTTATAACAAAATCTTGTAGAAACTATCACAGATGGCTAAAAACCCTGCAAAAGCTAGATGTTTAATATCTGTTTAGATACTGTTATTGGTCTTAGCAGTAAGATATCCACACATTTGCGTGACAAGTGAATGCAATTGTCATAACTTTGCAAATGATAGGGAATCTTGTGTGTCAGCCGCACCATCCTTTGCAAGAGGGAAAACGGGTTCTATCAGAATTGTGAAGTTGATGACTTTTAGCCTCTTCAACCCTTGGGTTTCCTCCCTTCCTTCTCAGTATGCTTTCCTTTTTACACCTGGCTGTGTCTGCCCTCTCCTGCCATTTAGAAGCTGCGTTTCCAGAGCCTATATGCCATGGAAAACTTAAAGTTCAGGATTCTTTCTCTTTTTATCCCTTTGCACCTCCGGTCCCATGAAAAAAAAAGTTTTTTTTAAAATTAAATATCACTGACTTTGCTTATTTGAAAAGAAAATTGATCCAAGATGGAGGATCATGACAGAATATTAGCTCATAAAAATGACTTAAATCATTCAGAAATTTAAGTCTTAGAGCAAGTTTCAATAGCAACTAACGAGCTAGAGAATTCATTAGACGTCAGAAACTATTCTCGTTTATTTAATTCTCACATCAACTTTACGAGTTATTATCTCACGTTTTACAGATGAGTACAGCAGGAATATCCGTGTAACTCTCCCAAAGCCAAACAGCTGAGTAATGTTGAATATTCAGTTCTCCTCATCACTTTAAATGTTTTATTTTTTGCTTTGATTAGGAAAATTCGCAAGCTTCTCCTCCCATTAAGAGATTAGTATAGCAAGTCCACATATATCTGTCATATCAATTTCACAATTGTTTTAAAATTTTTCTATTTTGCTGCTTCTATTTATTTTAAATTTGCCATTAGGAACATTATATAGCTGATATCTCAAGCCAAGAAGACAGAAATTTGAGATCCCTCGGCAGCTGGGTTGGATGGCCTGGTTTAGCATGTCAAAGGCATGTGGGATCTGAATGTGAATAAATAGCATGAAGTTCGGGATTATGCTCAGGGTCTGCTTTCACATTTAGAGCTGAGCAGAGAGATGTCATGGGTAAAGTGTTGGTGAGAAGTATGTCAGTTTTGGAGACCGGTGATAATTCGTATGAATTCATAAGTTCATTATGACTGAGTGTATTAGTCTTTTGGGCTGGTGTGACAAAATACCACATGCTGTATGGCTTAAACCACAGATATATTTTCTCACAGTTCTGGAGACTAAGTTCATGATCAAGGCGCAGGCAAATTTGGTTTCTGACGAGGGCTCTTTTCCCAACTTGCAGATGGCCACCTTCTCTATGTGCACGTAGTAAAATAGCTCTGGCATCTCTTCCTCTTCTTGTAAGGATATCGGTTCTCTTAAATTAGTGTCTCAATCTTGTGACCCACCTAACCTTTGTTAGCTCTTTTTAGTATCTATCTTCATATATAGTCACATCTAGGGTTTGGACTTCAACATGGAATTTCAAAGGGACGCATTGAGTCTATAAGTCTCAGTAAGGTGTGTGTCAAGGGCTGTAGAGAATAACTCTGGGGAGATGTCAGTGCTCAATTGTAGAGGACTATTTAATCCATGGTAACATCTTTGAATTTCATTATTTGGATGGTAAAATATCAGAGAGGAATTTTAATCAATGTATTCGTCTAAGATGATTTTTTTGTTGTTTTTTAAAATGATCTTTGGTGCCGGGCTCGGTGGCTCAGCCTGCAATCCCGCGCCTTTGGGAGGCTGGGGTGAGTGGATTGCCTGAGCCCGAGGGTTCGAGAACTGCCTGGGCAGCGAGACCTCATCTCTACAATAAATCAAAAAATCAGCCGGGCGTGATAGCGCATGCCTGTAATTCCGGCTACTGGGAAGGCTGAGGCGGAAGGATCGCCGGAGCCCAGCAGGTTGAAGCTGCGGTGGCCAGGAGCGGCCACTGCACTCCAGTCTGGGCGACAGAGTGAGACTCCAACTCAAAAAAATAAAAAATAATAAAATAAAATAAATAAATAAAATGATCTTTGGTAACAATGTAGAAATAAGTTGGGCAGGGTGATGTGATGACAGAGAGATCAATTCAAAAGCTGGTGCCTTTCTTAGGAGTAATGGACAGTCTTCTAAATCAGCACTCTGGAATAGTACTTCCTGTGGTGATAGAAATGTTTTAATCTGTCTTGTCCACTGTGGTAGCCAGTGGTCATAGGTGGCTATTTTACACTTGAAAAGTGGTTAAGGTAAATGAAGAACCAAATTTCAAATTTTACTTAAGTTTAATTAATCAAAATGTAAATAGCCAGTGGCCAGTGGCTACCATGTTGGACAGAAAGTTCTAAATGACTACAGTGGTTGTCAAAGTGGAGGAGAAGAACCAGATTCAGGAGACTTTTCTGGGTTCAGATTCAGTCTTTAGTGGCCAATGTTATGCAGACGAAGGATATGAATCAAGTTTCATAAAATAAGAAATTAAGTATATGTTAGCGCTATTTAATGAGATAAGAGGAAAAGCAAATTGGAACTTAGATTGGTGAAAAAACAAGGAATTCCTTTTAGGAAGTAATGCTATCAGGAACTGCCCAGTGGATACTTACGCCATGAGGAGAGCACAGCTGAGTGTGAAATTCACTTTCTACGTGTAGATTTGATCTGGAAGGGAAGCTGTGGGCAGAGATTAGATGACTCAATAAAAACAGATAATGTGAAGAGAACACCAAAGATAAATTGTGAGGAAGAGCAATAGTTAAGGGTTTGGCAGAAAAGGGGCCAGGGAAAGAGACTTAGAAGAGGCAAGGAGTGACAGTGAGAAGGAGAACAGGAGGCGGGGGAGAAAGAGAGAGGCAAACAGAGAGACACAGAGAAAGAGAGAGAAGAAGGAGGAGGAGGAGAGAAGGGGGGGAAGAAGAGGGAGAAGGGGCGATCGCGAGACTGTGAGGATTTGAAAAGCTTAGGTGAGGATTTTAAGAAAGATTCAGAATCAGTCAAGAGTGTCCCACATTGCAGAAATGACATGTAAGATGAAACCTAGAAACAGGACACTGAATTTGGCAGTTAAGTCTCGGTCATCTTACAAGAGCAGTTTTAATAGAATTGTAGGAAGAGATGTCAAAATGTGATGGATTAAGGAAGGAGTTGGTACTGAGGAAATAAAGACTAGTTCAAACTACTTTTCACCAAGATTGGCAGGGAAAAGAGAAGAGAACAGAGTATGTGGGAAGATGGATGTGAGTTTATAGGAATACATGATTTACGATGAAGTCTACTTTAGAGTAACTGAAGCTTTTGATCTAAGATCCAGGTGGGAGTATGGGATTAAAAGAGTCAGCTTCAGAAAAAAATTAATGATGCCACTAGAACCCAAGGAAGATAGAAACGGGTTTGATCTTTTTGATTAGTCTTGGGAAGGAGGAGAAGTTGGTTCTTGCATGTGCTGCTGTGTATCTAAGATTCTTGTTTTGCTGTGTATATTATGAACAGTAATAATGATTTTTAAGAATTTCAGAAAATGAGTATATTATCAACTTGACTATTCTTAAAAGAAGTAGAAAGCTCATTTTCAGGTAATTTAAAATAATTATTGGCTTTAAATATAGATTTATTGACAATTACATAGTATGTGTTACTACAGGTTACTTTCTACTGGAATGTGTTGCCCTGGAATTCAGTGGCATATTTGTAGAACCAACTGAATTAAATATGACTTTTCTAGTTTTTCTTGAAAAATAATTAATATGTGTGATAGAAAATTATACAAATATGTTTGAGTTTTAATTCTAATAGGACTGTAGTAAATTGACTTGAAGAATGATTGAGGGGGAGATTGGGTCAAATTCCCAGTTTCACTATTTACTAGCTATATGAAATTGCCTAGCCATATAAAATAGAGATTTCTCATTCATCTCTCATAGAATAGTTGTAGGGAAGAAATGAGGAGACTCTGGCATATAAAAGTACGATGCCTAGGGCTTTGTGATACCCGATAAATGGTAGCAATTTATTAAAACCCATGGGAAACATCTCAGATTGATATAACCCTTATTTAAGATCTCATATGAATTTTTTGGTAAACGGCATTCATTTACAGGATATGTAAAGGTGGACTTTGCATTTTATTTGGTGAAATCTTCTTATTTATTGCATTTATATTTATTCTGTGTCACTAGAAAGGTGACTTTAAGTGACTGAACAACTCCAGAATGAAATGAAAAACAAAAATTCGGCTGGAGGAAGAATGTTTTGTTCCTGAAGCTTGGATTTTTTTCTCTGTTATTTCAGATGAAAAATCAACCTGTGCTGCATTTTAAACTGAGTGGATCTTGTTAGATCACTTAACTAAAGGCACCTTAGCACTTTGTTCACAACCTTTGTGGGAGAAAAATTAGAGAAACCATTGTAGTGATCTTTTGTCTCCTATAAATCCGTGGGTAGAAATAGTCTTGGGAAGAGTTCTGTTATGTAGTTTCTTAGGCACTGGGAAACTGTGTGCCTCCAAATTCTATTAGTGAAAGGTAGGGCCTTTGCTTTCCACTCTTGATTCCCAACTTTGTATTTCTTTTTTGTTGTCCCTGCTATTCTCTGCTCCATCCCACATTTATCTACCCAGTCATAATTACTACAAGAGGTACCCTCCAAAACATGAAATATATAAAAATTTGTGTATTTATTCTTACATGTGTAAACTTCAGTTACCTTCAAAGTCTTCTCTGTTTGATGCAATATACCCATTGAGATGCTTTTTACGCTGCTCAAAACAGTTTCTGAACTTGTCAATTTTGACGCATTTTAGTGCTTCTGTCATTTTTTTGTTTCACCTCTTCCGCATCAGCAGAACTTGTCTCTTTGAGGACGTTTTTCAAAATCCAGGAAAACAAAAGTTACTGAGGGCAAGATCAGGTGAATAGGAAGAGAGGCAATGGGGCTGATGAAATTTTTGTCAAAAACTGCTGAATCCTCAGCGTGATGTGGGCAGGTTGTTCTTATAAATCACCCATCATGGAATGTACAAATACGCTGAAAGATGTCTAAAAAAATTCACTGAAGCTGAAAGCAGACTCTTATAACAACGCTAATTGGTACATTGATGCTGATGGGTTCCAAGAACATTTACCTAGTGGGTGAAACCTGCACTACAAGGGGTCTGCCCTCCAAAAAATAATTCTATTTTTTGTGGGAGTCCTTCCTATATTTTTGTTAATTGGAAAGTGAGATAAAGTGGGGGTTACAAACAGCTTTGACCTTTAACTACAGTTACCAGACAACACAAACATGGCAAATGTGAGATACAGAAGACTGAGCAGGTAGGAGAAAAAGCTGTTAGCTGCCTCCATGCATAGGAACAGAATTACCCCGAGAAAGAGAAGGCACAGGGAGACACAGCAAGGTTCTCTAATTTGAAGATGGTCCTGTGGAAGGGAAGTCTTACTGTCAATTGCTTCCTTTGCTCTAGGAGTGGGAATAAGGCTCTTTGTGTAGGCAGGAGGATCTCAGTTCTTGTAAGAAAGAGTAGTTTACTTAAGGAGCTGTTGCTCTCCTACAAAAGGAAGGATTGTATAAGGAATCAGGAACACATAACTATAGATGATGTAAAAATAGGATGGGCGCTGTCTGCCATGACATCTTTTTATGGGTTGCAGGTTGAACTATATTATTTAAAACATCCCATCCAACATCCTTTGGCATAAAATGAGACACCCAGAAATGATTTTGTACAGAGAAATAGTACTTATTAACTATCCCCATCAAAGATAAAATTTTATTACACACACAAAAAACTTTTTTTAGTCAAACACATTGCTTATAGAGATAGTACTTTGCTTTTTAAAAGATAAAGCTTGACAATTTTAACTTTATTTCTCTATTTTTAATTCATGTTGTTATTATTCTGAATAATTTTAAAAATAATAGATCAATTATGTAAGCTTATCCTAGAGATAGATAGAAACTGACACAAGGTTATAAGTAATTTTTGTTGTCATTGCTAATATTAAGGATATACACTGCTTTTTTCTCTTTTGTCATAAACGTATAAATCACTGTTACAAACTCTCAAACAACCCTTTTGATCAAAGCAGAATACAACATTATGGTGAAACTAGGAAAGAAAGTTTCATATGACCTTTTCCCTTTGGTTTTGCAGCACTTCTCACATACTTATTCATCCATACATCCAATTATTCAGGGATACTGTCAACAGGACTGAAGTCACTATATAAAAAATCCCCTTGCTCACAAAATTCCACCCATTTGTATGGTTCTTACAATAAACAGGTCCTATCCTGATAACTTTATTGTTCTTACCTTATTTATTCCCCACAGCAATTCAAAATCATGGGCAAAATTAGCTTTTTAAAAAAACAAATGAGTAGCAAAGACTTAGAGAAGTTAAGAAATGTGCCAAAGTTTTCTTTTTTCCTTTCTTCTTTTTAGAGATGAGGTATTGCCAAGTTGCCCAGGCTAGCCTTGAACCCATGGGCTCAGGCAATCCTCTCACCTTGGCCTCACAAAGTGCTGGGATTATAGGTGCGAGCCAACCGCACCCGGCCTTGTGCCAAAGTTTTCACAGGCATGTGTACCATATCCAGAATTCAAATGCAAAAGCATCTGACTCTTCATTCCATGGGTTTAACTTGACTATGACATTGGGCTTAACTTGATGATGACATTATATTATTCATGCTGTCACAAGTCTTTGCCCATGTTTAATTTTTTTGTTTGTCTGTTTTGTTTTTGTTTTGGAGGATAGGAGGTGGGTGGATAACAGCAAGAGTGGTTAGAATATAAAATTACTTGGCACATAGAAAAGAATGTAACTTGTTTCATCCAAAATGCTTTGTCGTTGCAGCAGGCTGGTGAAAGGAACGAGCATGTGCTTAAAAGTCAGAAAGGCCAAGATTCATATGAACCTTTCCATCAGTTCTGGTGAAGGAGTCGCTGAGAGAAAGAACAGATCAAGTATATAGTCAAATGCAGTGGGGAGTTTTCTTCCTCTCAGTGAAACCACTCTGAAAAGAGACAACTGCTTCCTACTGCCCTGCAATAGCACTCTTCTCTACTCCCATCTAGAAGCAAGTGGGTAGAAGACATGGTTAAGTTTATCCATCTCCTTTCAGTAATTGACTTCCAATCAAAGTCGTCCTTTTCCCAGACCAGATCAAGTGCCTGACAGAGATCTTGAACTTGGTTTCCATATAGCCGTTATTTTTTAAAAGGTACTGGTGATAAATTTAACCTCAGGGATCACAATGGTCCTAGATAATCTGCGAGAGGCTGTTAGGAGAGAAACAAATGTTTTTTGAAAGGTCAAGTTGAATCTTAAATCATTTAAAAACTGGATTTCTTCCACCTGTAGCGAACACTAGATTGGTTCTTATGGGCCATTAGGCAACAAGTTGTCAGGCAGGTGTGCCGTCTGAGGCAATGACTTCGTGCCAAAGTCCAAATGAAATTGTGAAAAAATAAATAAATAAATGATTATGTGCAAATGCAACTCATTTTGTTGATGGAACACCGAATCTACATTTGTGGAGGTTTGGCAAATTATGAGACGTCAAATATATTCTATTTTTCCCTGAAAGTTTCTAAGTATATATTCTGAAATATTAGAATCACTTATGAAAAAATGAATCCTTTTACAACACTTCAGTTTTGATTTTTTTTACATTGAATGTGCATTTTTATTCAGTGTGCCTAAAATTCTAGTAAAGAGGAGGGAATTCAATTCTGAGTGAACAAAATTTTGTCTCACTGATGAATATATGGAGTATATGGATTTTCAACGATCATAGTTGTCAACTGGATTTGATTTTTTCCATTCAACCATTTGACTCTTTATGATGATTAAAATAACTGATTCAATTTGTGGGTACTTTTAGGTATTTTTGTTGTTTTTATGACTTAGTAGTTAACACAGGCCAGTAATCTATATGCTATTTCATATACAATGTATCAAAGGAGCTATATATCTTTTTCTTTTAATTATGAAGCCAAATATTAAAAGAGTATTCAATCAACTTTGGGGTATTTTATTTTGTCTTTGACAAATAAATTTCTCATTTTCAAATAACTTCAAAATCTATGAAAAATTAGGGAAGTCTATTGATAGTTATAAACCTAAAATCTTTAATTGTACAATTAGAATGAACTTAAATGCACAAATGAATTTAAAATTTAATTAGTGATATCAAGATCTTGTGGTATTGAAAACTTGAACTTTTTCATGGTAAAAATTTAAATGTTTTTTTTTAAACTGTGCAGATCATCTTTGATGTTCCTTAGTTGTTTAATAAAAGTAGAAATTTTTAGAAGGGTCCCAATTGCAGGAATAGATTTGGTGCTTATCAGTCTTTGCTGACTACTTGTTTTGACCTTGTCTACACAGAAAAAAAAGTAAAACCAATAAATAGCTACAGTTGAGACAAATCCAAACATGCAAATATTTAAAACACTCGTTTGTTCATCAACTTTTTTTTGCTAATAGTCTTTGTCATAAATATGGTGAATTACTGTTTAAGAAATGATGTCCACATTTTCAATATTACACTTTATTCAGATAGATGTTAAATTTTCTCACAATAACTACTTTAAACAGATAAATTCAAAATCTTATATTTCTTTCACAACTTGATAATATTAATAATATTAAGACAATACAGTAAATACCCTATGACACTCATTTTCATGTTTTCTCCATGTGAAGACTAGAAGAGATGGATTATAGAAAGGTTGCTTTATAATAGATATAGTTGAGAAAAAAAAATCTTTATTTAAATGTATTAATTCATCTTTATGACCTGACATTTGAAAGGCATGGGGCAAGATGAGGTAGCTGAATTGATGCTGCAAATAAGGAAGGAAAACTGCGAAATGACATTTGAGAGTTCCCATTTCCTACCCTTGACTGATTATGACAATTTTCTCTTGTCAGTTAATGCTGTTTCCATTCTGGGCTATTTTGTGTGACCCTCAATCTATCCTTCTTCTACTGTGTTGCTTTATTGTGTATCTGTGTCAGTGCCATGACAACAGATAATACATTTAATGTGGCAAATTATTAGAAAGAATCTTCCAAGGGGATGTTTAACCTCTTTCCTCTGATTTTTCCAAAAAAAGATGAGGTGTCATTTCCGGGACTGCCTATGCTTGCTGTGGAATGAGCAGGTGAATCAGGGGAACCAAGGGCTGTCAGCACAGAAGAGAAAGCATGCATTTCCTCAAAATTATCACAGGAACTGTTTGCAGAGTATACAATCATTGTCATCCAGAGGCAAGGAAAGATGCTGCATAAAAAAACATGTTAATATCTTCATTTGTGATCAATTCCTCTGAGAATGCATTTTATCATACAATTTTGGTGTACCACATGAGAAAAAAAGACCAAGCAGAGGGACTAATGAATATTGCTTTTAAAAAATAGATCTTTAGTGGAAATGTTTCCTGGATAATTTGAGCACCGTTTTATATGGCAATAGTAATTTAGGTACTGAGATAAAAGATATCCCAGCGCACCTGTTAAAAAGGGAATAAATAATCAAGCATTTCATCATGTGCAACTCATATATGGACATGGAAAAATGTAAGACTGTCTATGTAAACGGGGTGATTATTAAAGGAAGGGAAGGAAAGAATATAAGGGAAAAAGTAGAAAAATATTTGCTCTTCTTTTTCTAGATGCATGGTCATGAAAATAAGATTAAAGGGCATGTAAGTCTCTTAATCCAAAAGTTGTTGTGCTCAAAATCTCTTTCTGGGGGAAAAAACAATCTTAGTATCGCATTTTCCTTTTCTAATGGTCCTACTTTCTTTTTAAAAAAATTTATTTTAAAGATGTGGGGTACAATTTAGGGTTAGGTATACAAATGGTCATTGAACAGGTAACGTTTGGGTCTCACTTTGGTCCCCATGTCACCTGGTTTGAGATCAGGCACCCTTATTGATGAAGTGCCCCCTATCCCTGGCAGTTTCTCTCAGTGCTGCAATGTCAAGTCAAGTCGTTCTTCCTTACTTGCTTATGACAGATGCATGATTTCCCTTTCCGAATATGGTAGGCTCTAAGCCAGATAATTGCAAAATACCAATTTTATAAAATATTGTGTTTGATATTTTTGCTGGAGAACAACAGAATCATAAGACTTTTATATGGAAAATATAAAAATGTATTTTTATACATACTTTTTAATGACTAATTATGGGTTTGAAAGTAATAAACAGCAGTGCAATCACTCCATAGCTTGCAGTGGGGATGGACACGTGTTTCCTTCATCTGGCCACTTAAAGAAAGAAATGACTGTTTATTTGTGAACTTTTCCAGAGAAACAATTTTTAAAGCTAATGTTGCTTGTTTTCCAAATTTAGAAGATGTTAGAAAATATGTTACAGTTTGGCTCTGTTGGTTAATTTGCAAATTTGAAGACACTGGAGAAATATTATATATTTGGGCATCAAAATTAAGAAGTTATCGAAAGAGAGAAGATTCTACCTAATGGAAAAAAGCAAGAGATAGTTTGAAAGTATAATTGAAGCTTTTTGATTAATCTAACCATTGGTTTAAACTTATAGATGTATATGGTTTTCTTTACTATGCAATCCCATCGGTAGTTAACTTGCTTAGGATGCCTAGAGCAGAAAGATTGTTATATCATCCGACAAATCACCAATGCAGGTCTTGTAGTTCTAAAAATTAAATCACTCACAGTAAATGTTTTAAAATATCACCTTCCAAACATTGTTGTGTATTATTACACATTATAAAATGAGCTAGGAAATTACCAATAAAACAAAGAGTAAGCTAAATCCCTATTGGTCATTGAGTTTTTTGTTTGTTTGCTTTGTTTTCTTTGTTTTGTTTTTGTGAAATCTGTTACTCCTAGTAGAATAAAACATATATCAGTAAGTACTGTGACTGCTTTGGTCATCTCATTTAAGGACAGTTTGATATCATTCAATAATCCAACTTGATAATTGATGTAAACTGTTTATTTGTAAATATAAGTGTTTTAACTAAATTTTACCTCTTTATTTTGATTTGATTTATGGATAGGTAGTGAAGTTATGCCTAAAGCTAGAGGGAAATTTTCTTCCCTGGCAAGATAATCGTCCATAACAATTAGCTCTGAGTGATCATGCCAGAACAATTTGTTTAATTCTATGAAGTAGTCTGAAAATTATTCTCATTTTTTCAGATAAGGAAACGAAGGCTTCGGACACAGTGCTCTTAACTAAGGCTTTTAACAACCAGTTTACATTTGTTTTGTTTTTTTATCACATTGTTGTGGTATAGAAGCAATCTTGCTTTTCAAAAATTATAGATCATTGAAAAAGAAAACAGGAAATCACTAAAACTATTAGCTTCAAGAACATTTCTAGCAACATGTGGATAATTTACATAATACAGTTATAAAATGAGTTTCACATGTATACACCAGTCCACTTGTTTCTCTTATTAGATTTTGAGAATAGTCTTAAAGATGGGCATTGTGTCTTAATCACTTTTGTCTGATCACTTGCAAAAAAAGAAAAATCAAGAAAGGAAAAGAAAAAGCAGCAAATTCTTTGACACTTCTGTAGTGGAGAGTGAGTAGGGCAGAAGTAATGTCCTGTGACTTCCAAGGCAGGTGATAAAAGACCATGCAGTTTTCACGCTGTTTTTTTGGGACATGCATTCTTGAAGCTTTGAGCTGTGATCTAAGATATTCAACTAACCCAAGACCACCATATTGCTACTAAGTCCAAGCCACATAGAGGCTGTAGGTAGACTTTCTTGCAGACAGTCTCAGCTGAGCTCAGCTTTTCTGTCTCTCCACCCAGGCACCAGACAAGCGGATGCAGCCTCCAGACGAGTCTAGCGCTCAGCTGTTTAAATCACCCTGAGCCCTTCAAATCTTTCCAAAGCCTCACATATTTCAAAGGAGAGAAAAGCTGCCCCTATGATGAACTACCTGAATTTCTTGCCCGCAAAATCCCAGAATCTAATAAAATGGGTATTGTCTTAAACTTCCTTTTTGGGTGATTAGTTCAGCAGCAATAGATAACAAGGGCAGTGTTCAATAATAGTTTGTCAAATCATTCTCTATTATATGAGAAGGTCCATTGAGTAAAACTGATGAAAATTGGTAGAAGAGAAACCTCTGTGACTTCATATATTTGACCGAATTCTTTTTCTCTCGGGTTAGTAATGATGGTAAGTAGATTTCTCAAGTTCTTGTTCTGTCAAATCATTTACATCATTTAGCAGCAAGTATTACAGGATTAGCTTTTTTGCACAATTTATCATTTGAGGAGTTATAACAAATATCATATTATGCAATATAATGCCTGTGGATACGTTGCGTACAGATGCCTGAAAATATACGGTTTGAGGTTACACATGTAACGCCATGAAGAGATAGAACACAGTTCAGAGAATTTAGGAGAGACAATTCTTTTTTTTTATTTTTATTTTTGAGTTGGAGTCTCTCTGTCTCTCCCAGGCTGGAGTGCAGTGGCAAACTCATGGCCACCCCAGCATCGACTTGCTCGGCTCTGGCCATCCTTCCGCCTCAGCCTTTCAAGTAGCCAGAACTACATGCGCCTGCTACCACACCTGGCTAATTTTTATTTATTGTAGCTATAAGGTTTCACCAAGTTGCCCTGGCTGGTCTTGAACCAGAGGGCTCAGGGAATCCACCAGCCTTGGCCTCCCAAAGTGCTAGAATGACAGGCTGAGCCACCGAGCCTGGCCTTTTTGCTTCTTTCATTAGATTATATTAATATGTTTTACCGTATCCATATGTGGCAAGTAAAATGGAAATTAACTGTCCAAATAATTAAAGCATAAAAACATATCTGCTGACAATTTAGGGGAAAAGTAATTTTAAAGTTGCTTTGATGGGAGATTTAGTTGAAATTCTCACATTTTGTTTTTGCTGTTGTTTATAATTTATTCTACATTTATGATGCTAAGCTTTCTCTCTCACCTTGAATTTTGATTGTTCTTTAGGAGAAAGTAGTTATATTTTCATGCACATGTTAAAATGATCACTTCTCTAATCATGTACCTACCAACCATACTTTTGAATATTGTAAAGAGTATTTGTGCAAATTTGCATATTCCATTTATTTTCATTATTTTGGGAAGAATTAAAGGCTAATATTCTTAGAAATCACCAAAGAAAAGTTGATTATGTTACCATCAGCAGTAAGAAGCGTTATCTATCTGTGTTGTTAGAGATTTTCTTCAAGCTAATATTTTTAGTGCTTTCTTCTTTTTCAATAATTTTTAATCTTTACAAGTTGAGATTGCATCTAAACCATAACAATGTGATTGAAAACAAATTTTTTAAATGGTGTTAGAAGATGCTAATAATCAATTTTTATGAACACTAATCAGTTTTCTGAGTGATTTGGTAGACTTCTTACTAGACATTTTCTTTGTTTTCAACCGAATTGTCACTGTTTTTAACAGGTAATTCAAAAAATAAAATAATGTTATATTTGGTTGAGTTTATTTTTCTTGTTGTACAGAAAAAAAGGTAGGGCGTGCCATCATATTAGTTCTTTATTGCTGTGTCACAAATTACCACAAACATGGAGACTTAAAACAATGTGTGTCTACTGTCTCACATTTGCTGTGAGTCAGAGAAGTCTGGGCATAATTTAGCTGTGTCTTCAGTAAGGCTGCAATCAAGGTGTCAGCCAGGGCTGTGGTCTCATCTGAGGCTCTAGAAGGGAAATATCAGATCCCAAGCTCACATGGTTGTTGGCAGAAGTCCGTTCTTGTAGGCTGTTGGATTGAGGATCGATCTCAGCAGTTTGCTGTCTGTGGGTGGAATGCTGCCCTTAATTCTTGTGTGTGACCTTCTGTAAAGTAGCTTTCCATCTGGGGAATGCTTCTTTAAAGCCAGCAAGGGGGAACGCTTCTCAGTAAGACAGAGGTTACGATCTTATGTAATGGAATCACAAAAGTGACAACCCTCACCTTTGCTATATTCTGTTTGTAAGAAGCAACTCACAAGTTCTGATCACATCCAAGGGAGGGCGATGACACAGGAGCCTCAACAGCAAGCAGAGGGATCATGAGGCCATCTTCGAGTGTTTGTGCATCCATGACTTGAGGGTCCCTCAGTAACATTAACCTTATGTAATCAGAGGTAATTTCATATAGTTTTTAATCATCTTGGGCAAGATACACGCCTATTTTTGTTCTATGTTGTCAATCAATCAAGACATATTCAATAAATATTTAACTATTTGCATTAAGTGCAAATAAGTTTTATTGTTGGAACAAAAGTAAGTAAAATGTTGGTAAACATTATTCTGCATGGGGAAAATGGAATTTCAATTAATTAAATTAAAAATGGTCATTTTTAAGTTTTCTTTTGCTTTTAAACTTGCTGATGTGTAAAATAAGTTTTAAGGTTTGCCTTTTTTTAGTTTGATAAATGCACAGTGATTGTGGAATAATAAACGTCACACAGTTGTTTTGGAAGAATAGTTTGCTTTTTGAGAATTTTTTGGGTTGATACATAAGTGCAGGAGTTTTTTGCAAATGTTGCACCATAGCTGACTCGTCACAGTTCAACCCATTTACCAATTCTTGGGTTGACTGACATGGATCATCATGTATTAAAGCATTTAAACGGTCCTCATCAAAGCCCAATGGTTTTCCTAAAAGTGGAGCATCATTCAGGTCAAAGTGTTCCTCTTTGAAATGACAAAAACATTTTCTTGCTGTGCTTTCCCTGATGGCATTCTTCCCAAACACGGCACAAATGTTTTGAGCTGCCTCCGCTGCCTTTACTGCCCCGTTAAATTCAAACAGAAGAGTAATTCAGAAGTGTTTGGTTTTTTCCCATGTCACACTCCATCTTCCTTAGCTCACAAATAGTACTCACTTCCTTTAAGTCTGCAAAATGCAAGACGTGTTCATAAGCACAACATTGTCACTCCAAATGACAGATGACAATCGATAAACAAACTCCCAACTCTGCTGTATTGCCATACCAAAAACAAACTCTATGACCTTATGTATCAACCTAATATTTTAGGGTAAGTTAATAAATCTTTAGATTCATTAATTCTACATGACGACTTATAGCTCTCATAATTACATTGACTTCTTTCTTCTAATACAGTAATCACATGTGGTTATTTAGCCACCCATCTAAAGCTAATTTGCCTACAATGCTACCTGTAATCTAAATTCAGATGAAAGGTTTCAGTTATGGATTTGAAGTAAACATGAAGGCACTTTAGGGCAACTGCCTTTATGAATGGAAGTCTGGAATCTTCCTTTCTTCAACTATTCTGACTCTATTAGTGGAATTATTGGTTTTCTCCAATTCTGAGATGCTAGGTAGTCTTCTAGGATTGCATCTTTTATCTTCGATCCTTGGTTCTCATTAAAACACAAATTCTACATGCTTATCCTCATTATACACTTACTTAGTTTTATCCCATATTCTTGCTAACTGTATGGTTTTGTCAGAGAGAATTAAAAAAAAATCCCTGGGGTAGGAATGGGATTATTGAGACTGACTTGAGAGGCAGAAGGGTTTATCAATCAGGATAGATAGGTTACACTGAATTAGTAAACATCCCTCCAATCTTGTGGCTTACCAGAATTTCTGCTAAAAATTTCTTTCTTGCTAACATTCTATGCCTCTTGAGGACTGGCAGTGTCTCTGTTTTATAGGTATTTTTATTCCAGACTTCAGTCTGACAGAACAATCTCTAGCTAGAAGAGTTTCATGGGAGAAGGAAAAGAGACAGGGCCACACTTTGGCTCTGAAAAGTCCAGCTCAAAAGTGAGACATGACACTAGCAGCCACATTTCAATGACTGAAGCAAGTCATTTCACCGTTCCTGTATTCCAAGGAGCAGGGAGGGATTTAGAGTGTTTGGCAAGTGGTAACACAATCTACCAGAAGGGTAGGAATAAAATGTGGAGAATCTGGGCTCAAATAAGCTATGTTTGTATATTTCAGGGCTTTGCTTACGATTGGTACTATCTTTTCTAGTTTATACCCTACTCTACTGTTATCTTCCATGTTTAAAGCTGAGTTTTCTTAGGAAAGTGTTCCAGAGAATATTTCATTATTGGAATTATTTTGGGCAGTCTTATAATGGTGATAAAATTAATATAGCTGTAGATAAGACTTTTCCACCTGTGTTTTTAAAATATCAGTAATTCAGAAGCAAATTAGAATTTTCTGAGGAGTAAGAAAGATAGAGATGTTTGTAGAAACATGTTGGGCTCATCTCCCAGAAAGCACAGAGGTTAAATTGTCTTGAGATTTGAAAGATTATTCTCAATTGTATTCTCTCTTTTTTATATTACTATGAGTTTATGAGTTAAAATTATTGAGCTAAAATAAGTAGCAGAATATTTTGGGTTGAAAATGGAAAACATAGTGTGGGGATAATATTTTATTTTATTTTTTATTTTTTATTTATTATTTTTTTTTTTTTGAGTTGGAGTCTCACTCTGTCGCCCAGACTGGAGTGCAGTGGCCGGGCCTCGACCTGCTGGGCTCCGGCGATCCTTCCGCCTCAGCCTTCCGAGTAGCCGGAATTACAGGCACGTGCTACCACGCCCAGCTGATTTTTTGATTTATTGTAGAGATGAGGTCTCGCTGCCCAGGCGGGTCTCGAACCCGCGGGCTCAGGCAATCCACTCACCTCAGCCTCCCAAAGGCGCGGGATTACAGGCTGAGCCACCGAGCCCGGCCTAATATTTTAAATTTTGGATTCATACTCCTTGAGGAACTGGTATGGTTCCTTGTGGAAAAAGTGGAAATCACGTAAGAGTGTTAGAGTCTGACTAAGGTTAAGGTTAAAGGTCCTCCTGCTTGCCTCTACTTCCCCCCAATCCTTTTTCATTAGGTAGCCCTATTCCACGACTCAGGCTAGACTTTCTGGTTGTTCAAGTAAGCTGAAATGGATCACTGCAAATACATCATCCTTACTTGAAAAATAATTCCAAACATGGGTCACCTAATGACATCATATTGATACTTAAAAGAGAGAATGGAATTAGCAGTCTTCCATTTGGACTTGGGTCATGCCAAAGTGATAAAAGAAACAAGTGCATTCAACCAAGATTAAGAATTTTAAAATAGTATTTCTAGGCTTTCCCTTTTGCCATAAATAGAATCATTGTCTTCCTGGATATTTTGAACTGGCAATTAAGTTATGCGTGTATTGTTCTTTTTTTTTCCTGTGCATAACTGCGACTTATAAATAATGTGCTATGTTAAAATCTCAAGGACACTAACTATTACTTATTCTTGCCCTATAATTGATACCTAAGTATTCACTAAATATTTGTTAAAATAAATATTTTTTTTACTTGGAAAAAATCTAGTCTTAACTACATACACATTAAAAAAAAAGGTTAGATCTCCAAATATCTTGTGACTCTTAGAAACAGCTATTCTAAGGATACTGAAAGAAATTAGGCATAATTTAGTTATGCCTTTTTGTGTGGTTTTTAGACAAAGTCCTGCTGGATCATAATGTCAACATCTTGTTTGAATTAGGGAAAAATAATTTAAACAAATTCATCTCTTCATTTGAAAGTGTATTCATTCCATTGTCAAACTATCAGTAGTTGCTAGATTTCTTCAAATCAAAATATGATTCATATAATTACTGTATTATGATTAGCTTCATTAAAGGACTGAAGACATTTTAATGGTTTATGACAAATAAAAAGAAGATTAACTGTGAAGAGCTAGTCTGTAGTGAAAACCGCTAAATACTGAATTCAGTAATAGTTATTGTTGAATAGTCTTTTAATAAGATTAAATCCAAAGGTAAGACATTTTGTTCCATAAAACTTCATTAAAGTATATTTTAAGAATGACCTACATAAATGGGTTTTCAAATTCTTATTAGCATCCTGCAAAAAATAAGATGAAAAAGAACACTGGCATAATGACTTAGCTTTTCAGTTTAAATTTATGCTTATTCCTTTCAGTTTTCTACTGGTCATTTTATAAGAGTCTCTTGTATAGTTATTGATACTTTAGATTTTCTTGAAATCTATATTTTATTTGTGGCTACCTACAACCTGCTATTCAACAAACTCTCATTATTTCTAGTCTTATACATTAGAAAAGAGAATGCTAAGTTATTCTATTTACTCTAATCATCTATTTCCAGAAGCTTTAAAAAAGAGGTTTCTTTAGAATATGGATAAGAGTGAGTGTTAATGTCCATTATTAATTAATTCACATCAGATTTAATCATGCAGAGAGTAAAGACCAAGCATTTTTTTTTGGTGCTTCAGTACTGAGTGGAAAATAACTCAGTGAAACATAGTTTTACAACACTTTGTGTTTTTAGAAGCAATACCATTTGATGGTAGGGGCAATACCTATTTTACAAAATAAAAATTTTGATCATTAGTTAATGTTTAGTTTCCCTCCAAACATCTTCAAAATGCTGCAGAGTTTATTCTCAATTCTTTTTTTTTTTTTTGACTTGATTCCATTCACAGATGGCTTATGTTTCTACTGGCTCTTCTTTCCTTTACTGATTTTTGGTCAATCTGGCCTCCATCCCAGGGAAGGCAGTAAAGAGGTTGTCCTTGTGCATATGAGAACTTTCAGGATGTATCTGACAGAAAACAAAGCTGAAACAGGGAATTGAAGTGGTTAGGTTCATTCCCCAGGGAATTCCTTGTGGTGAACCACTGGGGAATCTTGTTAAAATGCCAGACCTGATTCTGTAGGTCTGGGGTGGGGCTGAACCTCTACATTTCCTACAAGTTTTCAGGTCAGGATGTGGTAGGGGTACCAAGAGAAAGATGCAAACAATGATAAAGTGAGATCTAAGGAGCTCCTATTGTACTCGTATGCAATATATTTTGGTAGAGCAGCAGATCATATGCGTGATTCTCTAAGTAGTGCAGGAACTACGCAGTCAGACTGACTTCAGACTTTGGCCCTGCAGTTTATAGGCTGTGTGATTTTGAGTCATTTACTTTACTTTTCTGAAGCTCAGTTTCCTCATCGGTAATAACAGGATCATAATGGCACCAACCTCCTGGGATTGTTATATTGATTAAATAAATTCAGATTAATAAAACACTTGGAATAGCATCTGGAATGTTGTGAGTACCACAGAAGTATTTGTTAGGTAAATAAAATACATTTTGCATGTAGAACATAGCAGCCAGTCATCAGTCTTTGGTGATGGTCCACTGGATATTGTTAGCTAAGTATTAAATGTATTTCCTCTATCTAGGCAAATATCAGGGGTCTGGATAATGTACACATGACTCATGGAGTCTGAGAACTTCTTTGACTTGAGAAACATCTGGATGATGCTTTTATTGAGGAGAACATGTAAAAGTTGCTTAGGGGATGGGGCCATGTCCTAGCATTACCTAAATAAGAAGCCAGACATAAATATCACCCCGACAGATGTCTTCTTCTCAGAGATTTGCCAAGATGGGATTAAATCACTCTCAAGTTTTTCCAGAGAATGTGCTGGGGAATGACTAATTCCATAGGAAGTTGAGAGCTGTTGAAAGGTAAAGGGATTTTTGCTCAAGTGTGTCTGAGAATTGTTCGCTTTAAAATAGTTAATTATATTTCTTTATGGCAGGCGTACTCAGAGTCCTTTGTATATCATGTATTTTGTGAATCTCCAAACTCATTTAGATATGAAACTTTTTTAAGAGGCATTGTGAGGGACTTAGGTCCACTACAATTTGCAACACTAAAATATATCAAACAACCTTAGAGATTGTACCACAAATAATATTACTTATTGATAAATTTATAAATTTCTACAGTTAGTCTTCCTGTGCAATTTACATTTAGTCTACATATTTTATTTAAAAAGCAATTATAATTTTATATCACAAAGATAGCCACCACATAAGGAAATTTTAAAAAGCAATATATCAAATTTTTTATAATAGGCATACTGTTTGTGGTCTTGTACAAATAATTTGATTAATCTCGTTTTGACTTTTTATCTATAAGATGGGCATGCTTTATTTTCATACAAGTAAATAATGAAATCAAACTTAAAAAATGTTTTTTTCAATTTGAGTGTCTTTAAGTACATGGATTTTGGACAATGTTTACATCAATAATTTATTGGGTATTTTAAGAAGAACAATAATCTATTGCTTGTCTTACCTTATACACACAGAAGTCAAATTGGCTAAAATGCTTCTAAATGGAATCACATTTTTAAAAATTTACTGTATGTTTATGGAAAGAATATGTTGTTTCATCAGATAATAAATAGTTTTTTATAACTATTAACAGAAAAAATGCATTTTCATTGTTAATATATAACTAATCATATTTTATCTTCATATTGCCTATTTCTAGAATGTTAGTAATTTATATATAGATGAACATTTCTATATTGGTTTGTGAAAAACATTCTTTTGCAAGAATATTTGAAATTTCAGTGATATTTCAAGCATGCAGGAAATATTATAAAAAGTAATACAGGCATAGAGCTGACTTCTTTCTCAGAACTTATTCAAACAATATGTGTTTCCCGTGGCAATGTAAAAGTGAACCAAAAGGTAACATTTTAATTTATTCTAGTTTGTGTTCTTGGTTTTTTTTTTCTTTTTAAGGGAAATTCCAGTATTTCTTTTGCCTTTCTCTTTTGTGTGGGCAATAAAAATGCAGGATAATTTTACTGCGAAGAAGCGAGAACTAGTAAAAAAGGGCAAAACAAACATCTATGATTTATAGTACTCATTCAGCTTATCTCAGTGTTGACGACCTTTTCCTCCTTCAAGCATTTCAATTTTTTTATTCTACCTGAGTGAAGATACTCCCCAAAAGCCCTTCCTTATGTCATCATCTGTGCTAGACGATCGTCTTTGTCTTTGCTCTTGCTCCTTTAGGATGGAACCTTGACAGCAGACATAGTCAAACTCTCTCTTTACAAGTAAGCTCTTTAGCCAGCAGTTGGAACAGTGACTGATGGAAGCCCAGACTACCCCTTATTACTTTGACCCCTCCTTAGGTTGTAAAATCTAGAATGCTGTTAAAATTTTATTTGAAATCCACTTGAGTACAATCGCATCATTTAACACGTTTTAGACAGGCATATACCTACTTACACAGTCATGCACACTCTTCCTTGCACACACTCGCTCACACAGAGTCTCACATAATCCCATTGGCTCTGCCACCATCTTCCCAGAACCTCTCAATCTAACACATTTCAAACAATATCTTGTATACACAAAACATGAGGTCGGAATGCTTGTAATAGTTGCTGAATTCATGCTTGTCAAATAAATAGATGAATACACAGATGACCTCTGCCCTTCAAGAGCATATCATTTAATGGGAGAAACATAGTTGTTTAACACTGTTTGTATTCCAAGTCAGGATGCTATGGATCCCTAGAAAAGGTCGATTTCAACAGGGAAGGATTAGGAGAGATTTTATTGAGGAAGTGGCTTTTAAATTGAATTATAAGGACAGTGTAGGATCTGAACATATGAAGAAAGAAAGAACATTCTGGGTAAACAGAATACCAAGAACTAGAGACTAGGAAGGCAAGGGCATATCATAAAATGAGCTTTGCTGTGCCAGATGAGTTTGTACTAGAACCCTTGAATCATTTGTTTTTGTCTGATTCTTTTGTTCCCACATATTGGAGACTGACAATTGCTTCCAATAAACATTCCCTCTTTCCTGTTTACTAATAGAACTCCAACTCATTCTCTTATTGTTTACTCATAGAACCCCAACTTCTGAACTCATTTGTGACTACATGTGGCAATGAGAACGAGGATACTAGACAATAAAATACATACAAATTCAGTATAATCCTTTAGTGGGATTATCTTAAGGGAAAAAAAACATCGATTCTCCTTTTATCACTCCATTTGCCACCTGTAATGTGAGGTTCAGGTGCTCCAGCAGATATCTTGAACCTTGACCAGAAGGGTCATATTCTAAGATTGGTACAATTTAGCCAGGGAACCAGATGCATATTGGGGGCCACTAAACCAATGTGGACCACCTAGTGCCATTTTTAAAAAAATGTAAGTGATAAACTACTTTCTTGTAATCATTGTTATTTGAGATTTTGTTGTTAAATGTTGCTAAAGACACCCTGACTTATATATTCCTCCAATAAAGTGCGATTCTCCTGGAGTTTACAATCCAAAAGACTCAAGTCTCTGTGTCTTTCCTATTTGCATAGTTGTATGTATAGAGATAGTATATGGCAGGCTGTATTTAACTAAATAATGAATGAGTGAATGTGTGAATAAATGGCTGAAAATATAAATGACAGTGACATTACTAAAGAGCTTTATCAACTGTGCTGATTTATTTTAGTTTCTTTGTATTTAGGTCTTAGGGTCAATTTTTAGATCCCTTTTTATCTATGTGAGAACATTAGAAGCCCATATTATATGTGCTTTTGTAGAAAATTTGTTTTTGTGACTTTGTATATTAAAAGGAGAGAGGTACAATGTCCACTGACTATAGTATATTAGGCAGTTTCATCACTTTAAATTGTTTACACACTAGTCTTTAAGTTTCATACAAATCATAAGATATAATGGTCTTTTGCCATTTATTTATTTATTCTACTATATTCTTTGTCTTTCAAATGTTTTGTGGGTCATGAAGATCTCTTTCTCTAAAAGGCAAATAATATTTAAGCAATTTCTTTTCTTAAACAGGGACTCAATTTTTTCCACTAGGGACTCAGTCCCAGGATCCCACTTCTCTGCTTTCTAACTGTGCAACCTCAGGCACATTTCTTAAAATTTCTCTCCTTTTATCTCCTCACAGATGGGAAATAATACAACTTGCATCAGAAGGTGAGTCATTAACATAAGGAAAGTGCTTGTATAATGCCTGACATCAATAAACAATATCAAATAACCAACAATTATTTATTTATTTATTAATTATTTTTTTTTGAGTTGGAGTCTCACTCGGTCATCCAGACTGGAGTGCAGTGGCCGCTCCCGGCCACCGCAGCCTTGCCTGCTGGGCTCCAGCAATCCATCCGCCTCAGCCTTCCGAGTAGCCGGAATTACAGGCACGCGCTACCACGTCCGGCTGATTTTTTGATTTATTGTAGAGATGAGGTCTCACTGCCCAGGCGGGTCTCGAACCCGCGGGCTCAGGAAATTCACTCACCTCAGCCTCCCAAAGGCGCGGGATTACAGGCTGAGCCACCGAGGCCAGCACCAACAATTATTATAATGAAGAACCTTTCATGATAAACTATTGTGTTTAAATTTTATCTGTGTAGAGAATAGTAAATAATATAAATTGGGAGAGGAAGCATACCAGATAAGGAAACTGGGATTTAAGGACTCAAAGAGATTGGAGTCTGGAAGATGGATTGGAAGAAATATAAAGATGTTAGGAAACCACTTAAATAACAGCTAAGCTTATGCACAATGTGACCAGAATAAGAGCAGTGAGACTGCTTCATCTGCATGGCAGAAAAATTAAACTAAGCAGTAACTAGGTAGGCTAAATAAAGATAAGCCTCTTATCCCTAGTCTTACTACAAAGCACGCGCGTGCACACACACACACACACACACACACACACACACACATGCAATTCATATATATATATATATATATATACATATATGAAATTCATATTCAAGCAATTTTTTTTTTCTTAAACAGGTCCCGATTTTTTCCACTAGGGACTCAGTCCTTGAATCCCTGGGATTCCTCTGCTGCTTTCTAACTGTGCAACCATGGGCACAGTTTCTTAAACTTTCTCCTCTTATATTTCCTCATAGGTGGGAATAATAGAACTTACATCAGAGGGTGAGTTGCATTACTATATGGAAACTGCTTGTATATATATATATAATACAATATGATATAATAAATACATAAATAAATATATATATGCATATACTTTTTTCTCCTAGGAAGATAGAAATTATTAGCTTACTTCAGGGTGATAGAGGTCATCTTGAATTTTCACCTTTTTTAGAGGACAAGACCAGACCCAGAATCAAGCATAATCAATATTTTGCAGCCAAAGATAAGGCCCCTGCAGGTGAGGGGAACGCATCTGCTGTGCTCTCTCCTACGGCAAGGCAGAACTGTTAATCCTTCGCTTGCTAGAACACAATAATTACTCACCAACGAAATGTGATAGAAGAGGATTTGTTGTCGTATAATGACTTTCATACTCAAAACATCCCCGAACTCTGCAGATGAGTGATTGAAGAGCTCTGCCTCATCCTCCCACCTGCTCAGGGAATAACTGGAACCTCTAACAGCATGTGTTTTTTTTTTTTAAGCCAAGTGAGTTCACTAGAGGGGAAGACAAGAGTGGAGGTGTGTTTGGCATGAATTTAAATGATAGCTTGAATAAAACAGATCTCTAAAACACATTTCAAACTGTTGCTATCTCCATTATTTCTGCTAAGATCTCTTTAATCCACGACATAGCCCATATGCATGCTCATGCAGGCGTGATTCTCACCAATTAGCCGTTATGGGCAACAGAATTTGAGATGTCTTTAGAAATGCCTCCCCGAGCCCCCTTTGAATAGGAAAAGCACACTGATTTCCAGATGCAGGATGCTCTATACCGTATCAGCAGTTATGAGGAAAAAAACTTACTGCAGCTAAAAAGGAAAAATAAAAGCATTCAGTTTCATTTTAATTTATCATTTTAAAAAGTAATGCATCATGGTGCAGCTTAAATTGTGTTGATGACGTGAATCACCTCAGGATCCCACTACAGTATAGTTCTGATTCAGTAGGGGAAGGGAGGGTCTGAGAGTGGATTTCTAACAAGTTCCCAGGTAATGTTGATGATTCTAAATACCAAGGGCCTAGGATCGTGGCATAATTTCTTAGATGTAAGAAAGGATCAACGACAGGCTTGTTAGAATCCCGTTCCTTCACATGGGTTTCTTGTGTCAGGTTTACTGCACTACCAGCATTTGAAATTCAGTCTATGCAGAAATCACAGCCCTTTCTTTGCACATGTCAAGCACCTAATTAATATAAATACCAAGCCACAGCACATTTCTGAAGCATCGTGGGTCTATCATGCACCTTTGGACCCATGTTTAAAGAACTCTGTATTATCTATTGATGGAGGTTCCCTTGTAAGTCAGTCATGATTGCTTTCTCACAGGGAAACCTCCGTCAAATGATCTCAGAGTATTTCAGGCTATTTTGCAGAAATTTCATTCAGCATTCTCATCAAATGTCTCTTCTGAAACCTGGATGGCTCTGTGAAGTGCTGTATCGAAGAAGTGAAAGCAGATGTCATGCTGACTCCCAAGAGAATCTGTGCAGCTGGTGGGGCATTTGGGGTCTCCAAACCCTCCCCAGACTATTTCAGGCCATTTTGGTTGCTCAAAGTTTTATATTTCTGCATTTTCAGCATCTGCGTTCTCAGTCTCCTTAGGACCCATTGCACACAACATTCTCTGTACTTACAGAACGCACCCCAAATTCATCTAATAGGTAGATGCTTAAGGAAAATTGTGGAGGTCCATTTGTAGTTGAAAGAGGTGTAAGGGAAGAGGGACTATTATTGGCAAGAAGTGGAAGAAAGTAAGAGAAGTTGCTTGCTAGTTCTTTATGATGTTCTTTACTGCTATTAAGAGTTGTTACAGTACTAATGTATTATTCATTCAGAAATCAGAACTTGCAACTTTGTGAATGTGTCTTCCTCTCATTCCTGTCTCTCTGAGCACCATTCTCTACAGTGCTTCCATAATCTATAAGCTCATTTGAGATCAGTGAGCTTACGAGAAGGGTTGTGAATAACATCTCCTAATGTTAGTGGTATTCATAAAGTGCTTTGTAATTTACAAAGCTTTCACATGTCATCTTCACAACAAATGCAGGGCAACTCACCTGAGGTCACTTAGTTACTGAGTATTTTAAAGGACATTCTGAAGCCAAACTATCACTGTGAGAAAAATGCTGTTAAATTCCCTTTAAATATAGAGTAATATTTAACTCAGAATATTATTGAATCCCGATCCTCTTTTTTATGTTACATTCCTATTTTTCCTAGTTAAAGCATAATTTTATATAATTTTTAAAAATCCCATCTCATGAGCAACTGGGATAATCCGTTTTTCAGTGAGAAATTTCTCATGTTTTATGATATTCTCATTGGCATATTAGACAAGTAAATACTACTATATAAACGTTAATGCTCAACTGTCTTAATTTCAAAGCTTACTACACTCTTTAAAGTTCTTTTTGTACGAGACACAAACAATTTAAGATGGTTTTAAAAGTGAATTGCTTCATAAAATTTACATAAAACTGCTTGCTTCTGTATTGTGTTTAAAGTCAGGCAGCCCCTGTACTTTCTTGATTTAAACCCTTGCCTGGGACTTGCTAGCTCTTCGTGATGTTCTAGACTATAGGAAGTCTCCCTCTTTATCCTTATCTAGAGGGGAGGGGAGCAAAAAATGTATACACATTTTAAACATGACATTGGCTCAAAATGAATGCTAGCGTCACCGTGCCACAGGCAGGACACTCAAAGAAAACGGCAGAAGCATGGTTCAGTGAACATCATAATGCACATTGCTATGGTAATTTAAATCAACTTCGAAAAGTAATACATACGTAACATCTTTTAAAATGTGTATACATTATCTTGGCATCCCTGGTATTCTATAAGATGGACACAATGGAGCACATATTCTCAGAGGGCACATATTCATATACATATTCTCATAATCTTCTGTTGGATGATTAAAATAAGAAGGTAGAGTGCACAGCCTGGCACAAGCAGGTGTCAGTATTAGCTCTTTTAATTAACATTGTCATTCCATATCTTATATGACTCTATTCCTTGACCCTTATTATTTATAAAATTCACACATTTTGTTATTAACTGGCTAGGTCCTGAGTCATCGGTTTTCATGTGGATCTTATCCTTGCTGTTAAGCTCCCTTGAATGACTGACTACAGTGTTTCATGCTCTCCACTGCCTCAGAATAAGTGACATAAAAGACGCAAGTGACAAAAGTCCTGGTCTCCTCAATCTCAGGGTAGAATCAAATGAGGGAGGAGACAATCCCAAAGGGGAGGTCTGTTCTTCTTACTTTCAGGGGCGTGGTTTGTGGATTCAGTGGCTCTCTTTATTAATTAAGATAAGTCATGCTCTCTTGAGAGCATTCACAGTACAGAAAGTTAGGAGGGAGAAAGGCCAGTTGGTCTGTCTTTCCACTATTTGCAAAGTGAGAGATGAAGTCGTATTTAAGGAAATTTTTATCTTCTGGTATCTAACAATAGAAAAAAATTATGCCATTTTAACCCGTGCATCCATGCTCTCATATGCTTCCGTGGCCTCCATTTTAACCCATGACAATATTATCTTTTTTTTTTTTTTTTTTGAGTTGGAATCTCACTCTGTCACCCAGACTGGAGTGCAGTGGCCACTCCCGACCACCGCAGCCTCAACCTGCTGGGCTCCGGCGATCCTTCCGCCTCAGCCTTGTGAGTAGCCGGAATTACAGGCATGCGCTGCCACGCCCGGCTGATTTTTTTATTTATTGTAGAGATGAGGTCTCGCTGCCCAGGCGGGTCTCAAACCCGCGGGCTCAGGCAATCTACTCACCTCAGCCTCCCAAAGGCACAGGATTACAGGCTGAGCCACCGAGCCTGGCTGACAATATTATCTTAACAACCATTTTGTAAATAAATATAGCAGACATCATAGACAATAAGTAATCATGTTTTTCCTAGAAAGGATGAAACAGAAGAGAAAGAAAAATATTAACATATATATGACTGCTGCATTATTACAATAAATAATCCTATATAAGACATCATGAACAGCATATGATTACGTATGTGTGTATAATTTTGTTTTTTGATTGTGCGATACATGTGAGGACTTACTGCATAAGTAAATTGCGTGCAAGTAAGGAAGTGATGTTTGGGCTTCTGGCAAGCCCTCTCGCCCCTGGATAGTGGACCCCGTACTTGGTATATAGTTGTGTGCCCCTTATTCCTCTTCCCTCCCCCCCACCTCCTTCCTTTAGCAGTGTGTAGCATCTTTTGTTTCCATTTTTGTGCTAGTGTGTTCATTGATCAGGGTCCATTTGTGAGTGAGAACATGCTGTATACAGTTTTTTGTTTCTGTGAGAGTTCACTTAGAATTATGGTCTTCAGCTGCATCTGTGTTGCTGCCAAGGACATAATTTTGTTCTTCTTTATGGTTGTGTAGTATTCTGTCATGTATATGTACCACACTTTCTTCATCGAGTCCATTTTTGATGGACATCTGGGTTGGTTCCATGTTTTTGCTACTGTGAATAGTGCTGCAAAGAATGTATGTGTGTAAGTGTCTTTTTGATAGAATGATTTATGTTCTTCTGTGTATATTCCCAGAGGTGGGATTACATGGTAGCTCAGTTTTTATTTTAAAATGATGGAGCAGCAGAGAAAGGAAACTACGAACATCTACGTGGTCGCTGCATTATTCCCAAATCAGTCTTTAAAGGCTCTTATTTATGGCATATTGCTTGTGAATTGTGTTCCCTTTCATCCTCTGTGCCATTCGCTGTCATATTAAACCTGGAATTAGTTGGTATTCTTACCACGTTTCCCTAGGAACCTTTCTGAGGGATTCCGTTATACAGGAAATCATCGTCCCACAGTTAGGAAAGCAATGCTACAGGTGAATAATGTTTTGACAGAATTTTCAAAATTAAATTGCTTACCATACCTAAGTAGAGTTGAAATATCTTAATGTATATGTTCTGGGGGAAGTTATCTTTATTATCTAAATAGGGAATATGAGAATGAAAGTTAATTGTTTTTCTTATCAAAAGTTGGAGAGCGAAGCTTTTCTCTAGGCAAAAGATCCAGCTGTCTGGGGTAACATTTAGACGTGAGATTCAGAAGCTTTTAAATTACACTAGTTAATTGTTTACCCAGTTAGTGCATCATTAATTGCCAACTTTGTTGAACCAGTACTCTGATGACTACTATTTCACTGCTTGGCTGATAAATGGGGGCATGATTCATTGAGTTTTTCCCATACCTGTGACATCAGTGGTAAAAGCTGAACTGTGTTAAACATTGTTAACATAAAAACATGTTTAAAATTTGGTCTCATTCTGCTTGACTTGACTATAACACAAAAGTGGTGTAATTTAATACAGTTTACAGAAAAGATTATTTTCAAAGATAAATAAACGGAATGTCACAGGAATGGAAAAAGTGAAGTAATCTGAATAGGTATGGTTAAAAGGTAGTCATGCAAAATATTTGAGGTATACTCTGTTGTATGCGTAGTAAATTAGCTTGATATTATTCTTAGTGTACTCAAATAAAAAAGATATTTAAAGGAATGGAATATGAAGAGGTGTTTGGTGTGAGAAAGGAAGACATTTATTTGACACAAAGTCCCCATTTTATCAGTTAGCAGCCCAAGCATCAAGACCACGGATCACTATCCCTATCACCTGTGAATATACATTTGCACTTGAGTATGCAAGAGGGGGGGTAGAAAGGGAAGCAGACCAGAGACAGGTGAGCTGAACTATTGTCAATGTAGTTTTCCTAATAATTTGATGAGGGTTCACCAGTAATGGTGGCACTCCTGGGCTATGTAAATACAATCTTCCATTAGTTAGGGTTAACACACGTTGCTAAACTTTTACGTTATTTCTTTCACTAGGCCTGAATGTAACTTCAATGTCCTTTCAACAAGTGACACCATGAGTGAATTGAAACTGAAATACATCTCTGGCATCAATAACAATGCATATAGAGATTTTTTAAAGTGGGCCCTTCTTATGACAATATCAAACTTACGGAATATAGTGAATTAGTGATTTCAAAGTGTATATAAATGAAAACTTCACTGATAAGGAAAAACATGTTAGCCTATTAGTATGTATGTTGCGTGTTGCTGCAAAATGTTCAGCTACGTGTAAGCTCATGATTTTTGCTTCCATAAATGATGCTGAAGCACGAATAATACTTAGATTTGCAGTTAATTCACTTGTCTTAAATGTAATTATAATCACTTGTAATAATATAAAAATGCAAAAGGGAGATTCTGTGCTTAACCTAGACTCTCAAATGTCAATACTTTGGTCTGAAAAAATTTGAAAACCTGATTTTATTCACCCACTGCAAAGAAAACAAATAATAACATTTAAATGTCAGGTTCTCCACAGTATTTTGGTCTAGCAAATTTCTGAAGTACGCATGTAGTTTTTATGGCAGATGTGGTATATTTTATCAGAGTTACAGGTTTGACTAACCAATGCAATTTGAATCTTTATTTTTTTAAGTTTTATAGAGATGAGGTCTCACTGTGTTGCCTAGGCTGATCTTGAACTCCTGGGCTCAAGCAATCCTCTAGTCTCAGCTTCCCAAAGTGCTGGGATTACAGGCTCGAGTCACAGTACCCAGCCTAATATGAAGCTTTATTGATTACTTCTCAATATTGGAGTTTCCTGTATATAGTGTGGAACGAATATGGAAGCTCAGTGTAGGGGTTTTTTTATTTCATTGCCATGTTATTCTGACATTCTCCTTCTCTTCTTTCATCTCTTTGCTTTGAAAAAATAATAGGTAATCTTTGTGGAAGTTCATAACATAATTTATTATAAGAAATTGTGCATTTATTTGTTTAATAAATTACAAGTTTAAAATTATATTTTTTTTTGAGTTGGAGTCTCACATGTCGCCCAGACTGGAGTGCCGTGGCCGCTCCCGGCCACCGCAGCCTCGACCTCTGGGCTCCTGCGATCCTTCCGCCTCAGCCTTCCAAGTTGCTGGAACTACAGGCGCGCGCTACCACACCTAGCTGATTTTTTGATTTATTGTAGAGATGAGGTCTCACCAAGTTGCCCAGGCGGGTCTCGAATCCGCGGGCTCAGGCAATCCACTCACCTCAGCCTCCCAAAGCGTGGGATTACAGGCTGAGCCACCGAGCCCGGCTAAAATTACATTTTTAAACGTCAGTCATCGTCAAAGTATTCTCTGTGTGATGCAATACATCTATTAAGACACTCTTTCTGCTGCTCAAAACAGTTTTTGAACTCGTCAATTTTGATGCTTTTTAGTACGTCTGTATGTTTTGTTTCCTCTCTTCCACGTTGGCAAAACGTTTCTCTTTGGGGACTTTTTTCATCAGGGAAACAAACAAAAAGTGACTCAGAGTGGCATCAGTCAAATAGGGAGGGTGGGGCAGTGGATCACACTGTTTTTGGCGAAAAACTACTGAACATGCAGCACGGTGTGGGCAGGTGTGTTGTCATGGTGGAAGAACCAGTTACCTGTTGGTCCCAACTCGGCATGTGATGTTTCTTCTGCAAATCATGATGCAACCTTCTTAAAATTTCCAGATGAAAACTTCGGTTGACTGTTTGGTTCAGAGGAACAAGTTCTGAGTGTATTACAAACGGTTTACCCTCCAAAAAAAGAATTCCTTTTTTTGGGCGGTCCCATCTGGTACCTTTCATTATCCAATTTGTCTGTCTTCGTTTGTTCATTTGGCTACATTCTTAAGTGCAGAGAAAATAGGGGGCATCTTCATGGCCCAGCCATTTTTGGAAAGTGTTCCAAGATGGGACAATGGATACAGGTTGTATTGAACCTTGGATCAGAAGTAACTTGTCCAAGTAAAGATACAGATATAATCAAAATGGTGAAATTGGTACAGTCCTCGCAAACTGATCTGAACCCATGTCTTTATTCATATAGATTGAGGTGCTGGTTATCAAGTGAAAGTACAAATTTATCTGTCTTGTACAAATTTTGATTGGGTGACCAATTATTAAAGTATCATTCTTTTATCTGCTTCTCCAGGCAAAAATACTTCTCTGAGATGAGATATTGAAAATAGTAGAAATGGAAATCAGGTTTGTTTTTAGGAGAGATTTTGTGTATGCATGTGGGCATGTATGTGTGTGTGTGTGTGTGTGTGTGTGTGTGTGTGTGTGTGTGTGTATTTGGTAGAATCGAATTTGGTTCACTATGTATTCTGAATTTTTTCACAGTGTTCTTCTGGAAAGAAAAGGAACTCTGTGGCTCAACTCTAAAAAGAACTTTACTGTCTGCTTGATTTGATTTAACCAGATTAAATGAGATGAGTTATGGGAAAATGTTTATCACACACTGATGCATTCAGATGCAGCTGCTATATGAAGCCTGACCTGACACCCTTTCTGTGCTTCTGTGAGGTGGTTTCTGTGCTTACTGTAGTCACTGCAGATAAAAACCATACACAGTGACGTGATTTTGGGCCACATCACAATAACAAAAAGTTGAAATGCCAACGTTACCAAGGAGAGCCTTAATTTGAATGATTCATTAGAAAAAACTTTTCAAAAGTAAAGATACACTTGGGTAGCTTAATAAAAGTACTAGCAGCATTTTAAGACTAAGTTGAAAATTGTACGGATGAGAAACAATGTGAAATCTAATTCACAATTCCTTTTGAGTTACTCTGTCTGTAGTAACATCCCTATCACCTGTGAATACACATGTGTACACCAAACTATTAATACAAGGGACAAGAAGATTCTGACTGAAGAGACAAACCACTTCCCACAGCTGATGGCTGCAATTTTGTTCAAAGAAAAATAAGAGAGCATAATATTCCCAAGAGTTTTCTTTTCATTTTTTATGCTAAAGGATGTGCTTTAACAGCCCTTTCTAAATTCTACCCAACTTCAATTTTCTTAGAATTGGAACCAGTAGTTATAATATGGTTTTTTCCAATTCAATGCCATCCTGACAAAGAAACACATGATTTATCTCATTTTTGTGTGTCTGTGGAAAATAGAGCTGAGTGTTTACAATTAGAATGATTTTAAAAACATATTTGTGGAATAAAATTGGATTATTGATTTGCAGGCAAAGATTATATCTGTATTGACAATAAGCATAAAAACAAACAAAAACGGGCAGCCAGTAATTAAAAGCATATGGAATGGATTGGCCTAGCGGTGGCAGATTCTTGCTGACCTGGGAAATTGAGTTTGGGTGTTTGAATTCCAATGCTGTCCTGTGACCAGACCCATGTCGAGGTCTATGTGGGAAGAACTCAGTTTAGTTCCCAGGAGTAGGTCTGTTCTCAGTGGTTCAGCAGCAAATCCTCTGACTCTGACAAATGTTAATCCTGGGTATCTGGGTGGAATGAGTCTAAGGGAAAGACATAACTGATTAACAAGGAATCCTTCAGTTGAGATGGACTCTAAGCTAGTTGAAAAGCAAAAGGAGAGAACAGAAGGGAAAAACACGCAAAGCCTGCAAACGTAATTAGGAAGACATCAAGGAGTGTCCTGTTGATCATTAGGAAAATGCCTTGATCTTTAATAGATACTCTACAAATATTTATTTTTTTATGTTCCAGAGATGACTTAAATAATATTGGTTGGTTAAAACAAGTATATTATAATGTTTGTGGTTTTAGGGGCCTATATTCATAAATTATAATGCAAGTCAGAGATAGTGCTCAGCCTAAAGTTTTCCTCCTTGAATGTAGTAGATGATAAGTCTCGTAAATAAATGAATTTTGCGGATCAGTAGTCTGAGGCATGTTGATGTAATTTGACACACGGACTTGCTTTCTGTCTCTTGTAAATTTTCTCCATGAGGTCTTGTCTTCCTCATAAATTAAGAAGATTGAGCACCTACTATGTGTCAGGCAAGGTGCAAAATCCACTACGCTTTTTCTCCCCCTGCAACCGTTTGAGGCCTACGATACTTTTATTCTAATGAGAAATCAGAGACAGATAATTCTACTGTGTTTCCCCAAGGTCATGAAAATAGCGAGATGGAACAGAATTTTTAATGGAAATGTTTCTGAATCCAAAGCCCACCTTCTATTCAGAAGATGTTCTCTTTGGGAGCTGACAGTGGTCTTCTCCACCGGTCTCATATGGGTTTTAAGCAGACATATCTCTCTGACATCACCAGCTGTAAAGCTTAAAGGGCTCTCCTAACCTTGTAGAAACAAATTTACAGGCTGCATTTTTTTAAAAATAACTTTTCGTCTTCACTCATTCGCTCTGAGCTGTTCACAATGGATCATTATATATGAGGCCTGTTTCCTGTTCTTCCTATGCCTCCCTCTTCTGTTTTAAGCATGCACATACTATTCCTGCTTTCTCTGCTGTGTACCATCCTCAAGCTGAGTTTGACAGATTTTCAACTGCAGGCATTCCCTCTTTCAGGTTGTCTTTTGGTTGCACTCTAGTAGGATCTGGACACACACACACACACACACACATACACACACACACACACACGGCACATGTAAATGCACAAGAAATCTGTACCTACATAGACATAGGCAAATTAAGAAAGATCACTTTTCAGGGATGAATCTTTCTCTTTTCCTCACTCTAAAATATTCTTCTCCAGGATTCAGCTGTGTGACTCCTTTGAAAGGACTATCAGCTGGATAATTTTACTCGTTAATGGAAAATACCGGCGACAATCAAAATACAGATACATGATTGGCTTCTGTTGGGGTGGTAACTGCTTATTTGACGTTTATGAAGCTTCTTTTCATAGATTTGCATGGGTCAAGGACTGTTTGTATTAGTGATAAGTGAAGCTGATTATGTTCTACAAGTATAAGAAGTTATTTATTTTTAGTTATCTTTCTGGTTTTGATTATTAAATATTTTCAGCAGTTATTGTGTTAACGCTCTCTGTGAAATACTTTTTTAACATGGAACATAAAGATCGAGGCTTAATTATGGATGGGGCGAGAGATCAGATCAAGAAAAGAAGGTTCTGATGAAAAATTCTATATCCAAAATTTTTTAAATTAAGGAGCATCAACATTTTTTCTGATGTCATATGACATTTGGTATGAAATATGTCATTTCACCAATGAGATAGCATGCTTCATTTAGATTAGATAAGAGAAGAAAAATTATGTAGAGACCCAAGGTACTATAGGTATAAAGCCTTTTAGTTAGACCTCTGAAGCAGATCAATATCCTCATTTTACAGTTGATGGAATTAATGAAAGGTAGATTTTCGATTACTTATGACAAAATTACACAGCTAGTAACATAGGCCAAAACACTACCCAGTCCAGTTTTTGTTTACTTTTTATTGTTTTGAGAAGCTGACAATTGTGTTTTTCTTTTATTTCCTATTTAATTTTTAGTTTTTATTGTGTAAAAGTAAAATTCATGTAGACTTTCATAGTGCTTTACCCGTAGTGTTCTATTATTAGCATAGCTTTTCCTTTGTAAACATCTGAAATACTACTGGAAAGTAAAGCAACAAGTAAAGAAACAGCAACAAGAACAAACACATTTAGCTTCTAGGTTTTTGGTTTTGGATTATGTTCTGGTATTCAGGAAAGGTGAAGAGCATTTTATTACTTTAACTTCTACTTTCACACTTCTGATATTGGCCACTGGAGTGGCAAACTGAAATCCGTAGAGCAGTGGTGCAAAGCTGGAATGATTTATGACTACAAAGCAATGGAAAAGGCTGACCCACACTCAGTGAACACTGTGTGCATTCACACTCTTATCAGGTGTCTCATCAGAAATGAGCCGCAGTTCAGTTGTGGTACTTCTCCTAGGGTTCTGTGATAACCTGTCTTTATACGGACTGAATGGAGGAATCTTCTAGACACACGAATGGAGTTGGGAGACAAGTAATTTTCTGTCAGAAGCAGTTATTCTAACTCTTTCATCTTGATTCTTACAGACCAAAATTTCCTGTCTAGAATATCAGACTCGTGGCTTCTATTTTGCCCCTTATTTTGTGTTCTCAAATTTGTGTTCTCAAATTTGAGGAATGTTTGGATTAAGAGAGAATGAGCTCCATCATAGCTTTTCCAATCCAATGATGTGTCATCCAAAATGCAAGTAGTTAAGGAAATTATGGAAGGAAATGGATTTAGGGAAATTCATCTATTCACAGGGTTTTTTTCCCCCTAGTTATTTCCTGTTTCAACAAATAACAGGTACTAAGTTAGACACTGGAGTCAAAATAAATATACATAAATGCTACTTTGATATGGCCCCTGTTATTAACAGATAATCTAGCAGAAAGCTAGAATTATTTATTTGTAATTATTATAATATGTGGCAGATATGCTAGGGAAATATTTATTTGTTTATTCAACAAACATTCATTGAAAACTAACAATATATTATGAGTGTGCCGCACAGAATGAGAAAAACAGAAACAGTTCTTGCCTTTCAGGATGTTAGTCTGATGGGGAGTGGTGACAATAATAATAATGACAATAATAATAATGACACTAATAATTATAGCATTTTCTAGATGTCAGTACTACAAAAAACACATTGCATGTTTTCAATCACTGAGCCTTCCCAACAGCCTCATTAAATAAGCATTATTTTTATCCCCATTTTTGTAGACGAGAGAATTGAAAACACGGAGGTCGAATAACTTGCCCAGTATCACACAGCTAGTAAGTAGCATAACTGATATTCAAACCCAGGTTTTCTGACTCCAAAACCTATGCACTTATCCTACAAACAGGTAAAATTGCCTCCAAAAACAGCACATAAAATGTCTCCTGAAGGTCATGGAAGGCTTCTCAGAAGAGAGAGCCTTTGAAGGCGATGTAGGGTGTAACTTGGTGGAGAAAGGAGAGAGG
This sequence comes from Cephalopachus bancanus, assembly GCA_027257055.1. NCBI lineage: Eukaryota > Metazoa > Chordata > Mammalia > Primates > Tarsiidae > Cephalopachus > Cephalopachus bancanus. The sequence goes on along the minus strand of JAPVLO010000001.1, from coordinate 11,629,369 downwards.
GTATCAATGCCCTCTGGAGACAGGCCATGAGAGATTACCACAAAAGCCAGTGATGCCAGAGCACAGAGGAGCTTGGCAGAGGCGAGGCCAGAGGAGTGAGCAGGGACGAGTCCAGAAGTGCACTTCTTGGCCCCGGTCAAGAGATGTGTCCTCAACCTTAAAATATTGGGAAGCCATGGGGTCAGATGATTTTGCATGGAAAATAAAGTGCAGCCAGGGCAGAGGAGCTCCTGAAAGATACATTGGTGAATCATTGCACTTCCCTGGGTGAGAGATGATGGTAGTGTGAACAAGGGTGAGAGTGGTGATGTTGACGGTTTGATGATCACAACAGGATGGGGTTTTTAATTGCCTTAGGATTCTCAGTTAAAGGAAGACTCAACAGAGAAGTAACAGCCACACTGGGCCTGAAAGGCAGGGGTTTGCCAAACAGACAAGGAAGGTGACTGCGACTGCCCGTTCTAAGTAGAGGAAAGAGATATTGTTAAAGGAAATTCAGGTAAATTGAACTGTCACATTACAACTAAACAAATGCTCTTGAGAACAGCATCTCCTGTGATCAGCTTTGTCCGAGCACATTTATAGAGATTCTCATTCTCAGCAGACCACAACAGTACTCAATTATTTGTTATGGCCACTGGCAAACATGTTATTAAACCCAACTCGAAGAGAGTGCAGACTTCCTCAGAAAAATGAATTAATATTCACACTCCATAAATTTTTGGTTTAACTATAGCAGCTTAACTGACCATTTCAATCTTTGGGTTCATTTTATAAGCCAGAATTTTTCATTGTTCTTTTTATATTTAACCATTTTCCTAAATTTTCACATTTTTCCAGAAGGTGAATGCAATCTATCTTTTTAACTATAGTGCCAAAATCTGGGGAATTTCCTATTACATAATGCTAAAATAAAAAGAAAAAATGCGAAGCAGGTTATAAAAAGAAGGATCTCAGTGCTTTAACAATATTCTTGATTTGTCATCTGCAATAGCAAGACTGTGCCTTGCTGACTACTTTTGTGCTGTAACACGTAAAATTGCTTTAATGGCAAAGCAGTTCTCAAGTGTGTAGGGGAATCACCAACAAGACTAGTTAGAACACAGCCTGCTGTGTCTCCCTGCTCAGAATTTCTGATTCAGTCTTATATTTGCATTTCTAAAGACTTTCCAGGGGCCGATGATGCTGCCAGTACAGAGACCATGCTTTGAGATCCAGTAGAGGAAAGGAAAGGTGGTCTGGTAACACTTGGGCATGGCATTGGGCAAGTGCTTGGGTTGGAGGGATGGCAGTGCTTTACCACCCAAGTGCAGTTGCTTGAAAAAGAGCCCAAGGCTCTCTGGACTTTGTTGTTTTTGTTGTTGCAGAAGGTCAGTATAATGACCCCCATCTCCTGGCACTTTTATAACCAGAGGCTTTCTAATAAGAGTTGGCTAGCCTTCTACGGATGCATGCACCTCAAAATCATATGCACGCACATTTTCTAAAAGACAGATATGTTTGTAACTAATTTTATGCTCACGGGAAAGCATAAAAGGTATGACAGAAGAGAATATACTTATATAATCTTCTTTGTCCACATCTATTGTGATTTTAGAGTTATATTTTATATTCTATTGTGCCATGGTTAATTGGTTCATGTAGTACTTCTAAAATACGTTTGAATGTAATTATCAATTATAATATCATACGTTGTTTGAAGGTTTAAGGAAGAATAAGAATGATAATATATTTATAAATTAATTAAATTCAGTCATTAGTTTACGCTATTTCCTTTTTTTTTTTTTGTTAACATGGTTAATGGCATGACTTTATTTGGATTTTATCAGTCACTCTATTATGTGTTGTCTGTCCCATCCAGAGAATGACATTGCATTTAGGTGTCATGTCTCCCTAGTCGCCTCTGGTCTGTGACAGTTTCTCAATAATTCTTTATTTTCATAACCTTGATAATTTGAAGAACACTATCCGGCATTCTGTAAAATGTCTCTGGATCTAGAATGGTCTATATTTCTCTCAGCATTAAGCTAGGGCTATGTGGTGTCTTTTTGGTGATGTTTGTTTTGTTTTGTTTTGTTTTGGTGATGCTTGTTTTGATTTGTTTGTCAGGGTTTCACTCTGTTACCCAGTTGGCGTGATCACAGCTCACCCCAGGCTCGAGCTCCTTCTGCCTCAGCCTCTTGAGTTGTTGCAATTACAGGCACATGCCCTCACACTTGGCTAGTTTTTTGTTTTGTTTTGTTTTGTTTTGTTTTTGGTAGTGACAAGATCTTGCTATGTTGCTCAAACTGGTCTTGACCTCATGAGCTCAAGCAGTCCTCCAGCCTCAGCCTCTAAAAGTGCTGGGATTACAGGTGTGAGCCAGGGTTATGAATTTTTGCAAAGGATTCGACAAAGAAGAATGACTTTCCGAAGCATCATCAAAAATATAAACATGACATTACAGTATCATCTACTTTTAGATTTATACCTGTGTTCCTGTATCTTCAGACATCATTACTGATGCTAAGTGGCAATAAATGCATAATAAACATTTGAGCAAATTCATGCTCCAGTAGTTGAAGGTCATCAGGATGTATGCCATCAGCAAACCAGGTAGAGAATTCTCTCCCTTGTAAATATTGCTGTAATAAAGCAAAATATGATAAACTATGTTTTCCAAACTACAAATAAACTAGGAAGAAAATAATACTTAAGAACCTGTCTACTGAGAAACATGTTTAGTCCTTAAGGAAACATTTGTTTTCACCTCTAGGGACATTAAAGAACATAGGCAGCATTGTATGTGTGCATATTAAGTCTGGAATTTGTGCTCATACTCTTCTCATTTTTGATCAATATGAAGGAGAGGATGTATGCAAAGTTAATCGCTATGCATTTTATCCACATATACTAGAGTGCTAATAACATGGTATGATATTTGCTGACACCTGAGGTAAATGTATAGCAGAGACATTTTGCTGCCAGCTTTCTAATATTGATTACGAACTAGATCATGAAATAACATCCTATTTTGCAAAATCAGTGTCTCCTGTGGTTATTAAGTCACAGACTCAAACTGGAAAATCACCGTAAGCAGCAGACACTGTGACAGAAATATCAATATAGTGAGTCTTGGGAAACATGTATTTTCCATTAAAACGTGAAGCCCTTAAGCACAAAGGGGAAGATCTATATAGTAGATAAGGGGAAATACATTAACTCTCCCAATATTCATTTGGAAATTGTCATTTAGGCTTTTGGACTCCTAAACACCATAAGCTTCTGCCTGGAAGGCTTTGAAAAAATAAGTTTTTATATCAGCACCTTGACAAGGTAGATAGGGAGCTGCAGGTAACAAGGCTGAGAGCAATTTTAGTCTGCCCGTGTGATGTACTATAAAGAGTTAGAAATAATCCATCCAAAGTAAATGTCAGATCTGGATGTGCATTCAATTTTAAAAATATGACTGTGATTCAGGCACTTGGAGACAGTCATGCTCATGAAAATATATGGTTAACAATGAGTCCAGCTGACTGCAATAGTTCCTTGGAAGAAGAGGAAATTCTTGCGTTCACAAAACATCACACAAGGCATCATTCATGAAATATGTATTCATTGATCTCTTACCTTGGGCAAAATACAATCTATTGGCACTGTAGGGGATACAAATAATATATAAGATAAAGAATCTACTCCCAAGAAGCTTGTCAGTAAAAGCATAGGTGTTTGAATTTCTTCCTGGAGAAAGTAGGGTGCCTGGGGTTGTACCAAACTGTGTTACAAGAAACAGAGCTTGATAGTACAAAAGAAAGCAACTTCTGGAGCAAGGTGTTTATAACCTGCATTTCCAGGGTTTGACTTTCAGATTCCTTGTGAATGAATCCATTGTCAGGAAAGAAACTGATAATAAGCTAGAACCAGTTTGGACAACGATACAAGCAATTAACTGCAAATCAGAAACCCTACAAAATAGAAAGCTGCAAGGGAAACAGGAATGGTATAGATTATAAAATATATCTGAGAGAAGGAAAAGGAGAAAAAAAGGAAGGAAGGGAAATAAAGAAAAAGTGTGTGTGTGTTGTGTGTGTGTGTGTGTGTGTGTGTGTGTGTCCCCACACGTGCACGCATAAGAGGGGGGAAGAGAGAGAGAGAGAGATTTCCAGATGGAGATAGAAGATTCCTTTTGATACCTGTAAGTAATAACAGAACATAAATGGAATTGTGCTTTAGGAAGGTTCATTTCACCAGAATTTATACAATTGCTTTTAGCTGTGTAGACCATGAGAAACCCCACCTAATCTGAAGGAGCAAATGATGGTGATGCCCTACGTTTGGAGAACAGATGACACAATCACTAGAAATGCTGTTGAGGCAGAATTTGAAAAAGCATAACTATTTACATTCATTCACTTAAGGGATCTATTGAGTGTCTACTCTTGATGCACAAGTCACTGTATCGACATTGGAAATTCAGAATGCATAAGGTAAATCATGTACCCTGTCTCGTATTATTTATGCTCTAATGGGAAAGGAAGGCTTTTTCAATGAAGTGATTTCAAATCATATATTTACTCCATAGATATTTATTGAGAACCTGCTAACTGCAAGACACTGGGTTAAGCTGAGGAAATTTCACAATAAACCATACACTCATGGCAGCATCACAAAAGTAACAGGTTGTAATGGGAGATTGCATCAGTGACCCTGGGTAGTCTAAGAAAAACAAAGGGAAAATAATTGAGTGTGATTTTCAGGAGGCAAGCTCTCACACTGCATAATTCTTTCATAGCTCTCACCCTGTAAGAACACATAGTTGGATATCTTCCCCCTCTGACTGGCGTCTCAAATTTCTCAATTCTGACCTCATGTGCAAGACATGGTCAACTCTATCTACAATCTTCACCTCAACACCAAGTAATCCATGTTACCTGATGAAGGGCTCTTGGAGTCTGGGACACACCTTCCACAAATCTCCTTCAAATAGGAGGAGCTATGTACAGACCCTATTTGCACCAGTGTCTCCAGGTACTACACCTTTGCCATTCCTAGAAATCCCTGTAGATCGGTGGCCCTGAGTAAATGTTGTTTGGCCCTCAGATCCAGAGTATCTTGCTCTCTTTTCCCACCTTGATGTCCCCCTAGCCCTTAGAAAAGTAAAATAACAAGTGGGCAGAGTCACCTATGATTCACCTACATCATAGCCCCTCACTGTGTCCAACTGAGCAAGAACAAGCTTACCTCTCCTCAGGATGTCTCCTGGAAATTAATGCTCCCAGGCCTGGCAGGAAATGGTTGTTGAAGTTCCTCAGATTCCATCACACACCAGAGAAGATAGCTTTACAGGAAAGACAGTATTGGTCACCATACAACCTACAGAGATCATTCAGGAATAAGGATTTTTATTTTATTTTATTTCGTGCCTATCTCTACTGCCAAAGAACTTTTGGAAAGCAAAGAGTTGGTTTTATTCCTCTGTATATTCATAGACCTTCACAAAGCACCTGACAATCAATGCATTTTTTTTTGTTTTTTTGAGTTGGAGTCTCACTCGGTCGCCCAGACGGGAGAGCAGCCACCGCAGCCTCGCCTGCTGGGCTCCGGCGATCCTTCCGCCTCAGCCTTCCTAGTAGCCGGAATTACAGGCATGCGCTACCACGCCTGGCTGATTTTTTGATTTATTGTAGAGATGAGATCTCGCTGCCCAGGTGGGTCTCGAACCCGCGGGCTCAGGCAATCCACTCACCTCAGCCTCCCAAAGGCGCGGGATTACAGGCTGAGCCACCGAGCCCGGCTCAATCAATGCATATTTTTGATGGATAGATAGATATAAAAGCAAAAGTCTTTGGGTTGTGCTACTACAGTACAAAAAAGCAGATGGAAGCTAGATTGCAAGGGATGATGTACTGAGGAAGTACAGAACTCACAAAGAGTGCCCTTTCAAGGAGTTTGTCACTGATGTGGAGAAGGACGATGTGACACAGAAGCATGTCAGAGCAAAAAAGATGAGAGAAGTCATTTAGAATTTGGGAGATTGGAGCAGGAGTGAAGATGGATGAGATGTCCTTTATATTTGTTGAGAGATTGAAAACAAATTTTTAAAAAAGGTGAAATGACACAGTTTGATGGATTATCTTTTAGGGGAAAAAAGGTTTATGTAAGAGGAGAGAATTGGAAGAGAAAAATAGAAGATACTTACAGAGATAAAAATCCCCACACTCTACATTGTGAAAGTTTTCAAGATAAGAACATTTCTGAAGCTATCATAGTATGTTTCTTTATATAACTCTATTTGCACAACATTACCTGTTCATACTTCTGAAATGACAGATTTTTGTTTACGTCTATAGAATCATCCTTCTAAGGAAAACAAGGCTGTATACCATGACTGTATATGCTGTTGTTTCCATACCTATAATGTGTCATTTTGTACGAATCTCAATTCTCAAATGCATTACATTCCACAACATTTTATTAATGATAACATCTTCCATTTTTAGTTAGTGGATACCCTCCCTGTATGTGTGGCTTTGCTTGTAGTGGGGACACATTGAGGATGATGAGTCAGGAGAATAGTCCAAAAACACTTCTCCCGACTCTTGATGGAGGGTTGGCAAGTGGATTGCATCAGAAAGTCCTGTCCCTTAGGGGCTTTTAGCGTAAATATCAGCAAATCTGTCAATGTTCCCAAGGTACAACTTTTGTTGTCCAGCTCCAAAATATTTCCTTAAATATGAATCTATGATCTGTTGCTTCAGTTTGTTTTGATGTTTTTTCCCAACTTGCTGAATAGAAGGCAATATGCCTTTAGTTTCCTTCTTTGCCTTCAACCTTATATTTTGTATTATCTGCTCATGCTATAAGCTCAAAAACGCATATTTTGAATATCTACATCAATTGCATATTAATATTTAATCTACAACAAATATAGTTAAACAACAGCAACAACAAAAGCAACCATTTAACTGGTAGTCTTCATTTAACTCACGCTCTTGAATCCCAGCAATTCAGAACCACTTGCATCTCCAGTGCCCATCCAAAATCTATGTTCATTCATCAATATGGATAATCTGGTGGGATTATAATAAATTAATACTTTTCTTTTCCTGTTGATTGAATCTACAAGCCTCGTCTTAGTGTCCTAACTTAAGAAAATAATTTGCTTGTCTTCTTTATGCACTTTTCTGGAATTTTCAGCAGAACACTGCTATTATTGATGGCAAATTGAATTCAGTAAGTATCTACTGTTCATGAAATATATTGCTCCTAGACTATACAGAGGGTGCCAAAAAATGTATACACATTTTAAGAAGGCAAAACTGTATTAAAATGGTAATGTTCAATAGATACCAACAACAAAAAATGAATACAAGTCATGTTTGACTTCTGCAATTTCAAGAGGTGCTGAGTGGTTATCATCAGCGTCCAGACACTTCTGATTACCACAAACTAAAAGTAATTACATGAATAACATCTCTTAAAATGTGTATACTTTTCTTTGGCACCTCTGGCATATAGTATAATAATAATAATCTGTAATAAACAGTACCTAATATATAACGAACTTTATGAGAAAATTTGAAAACATGCAAAAAAGCAAACATTAAAACAATTTTGAATTTTCTAAAATTTATCTCTGAGCTTTCCAAAATGCAATTCATGTTATAGGAAAAATTAAAGACTTTGGCTTTCTTCAGGGTCATATGTTTCATGTGTTGTTATTTTAATGTATAAAGTTTGTGTTTCCAAACCAGTCCTTGAAGACCTATAATACTATTGCAGAATATGATAGTCATTTTCTATCAACTTAATTATAACTTTGCCTTCATTGTTCACTATGATAATTTGCTGTGGGCAAATGATAATATAAACAGACATATTAATTCAAAGCTCAGTAGCTCACAATTTATAATAAAATGACCAAGCCTATTCCACAGTGAACGTTTATTAAAAATGTTGCTAATCATATTCCAGTAAAATCAAGAAAGAATGCACTTTTTAAAAATCTCATAATAGCATGTATATAAATGATGTGGTGTTATTAAGAAATTTTCAAAAAGGCATACTGTTTGAAAAAAGAATATTTGACTTAGGAAAAATAAAAATAAATTCAAGCTTTTACAACCATGAATTTTATGTGTTAAATATTAAATAAACTGTGTAAATTTCTAGGTAGAACTATAGGTCAAAAATAAACATCAAAACAGATATGTTTGAATATTAATAATATAACACAACTTTTGTATCTGTTTTTATACATTTTGTTTCATTGACAACTAAAAAATTCACAATGTTAGGTAGACCTAAAATGAACTGTGTCAATGTTGTACGTTCTCTGATCATTGATCAAGTAAATCCATTTCAGGTAGTCTATTTCATGAATCTTAGTAACTAGACTATTTTCACATATCATAGTGGCAGTCTCTTGTATAGTTAACAAATACTGTGATCATAGCATTAAATTTATTTAACTCATTAAAGCAGGACAACAGCATCTATAATGACAAAATTTGGTTACAATTACTTAATCTTCATGAAAACAAAACTGCATTTACACTGGGATATTATGACATTTATGCTACATACAGACTTTGCATGAATTTACCATGTATCTAGCTGACATGCGTGAGGTTTTCTTTATTCATGTTATATTACTCAATTCACATTATACACTAATATACACTAGATGCAATGAATGCTATAGTAGAAATTAAAGAATTTGGCTCTCTCCAGGTTCATATGTTTTATGAATTGTTTCTTTATGTATGAAGCTTGTGTTTACAAACCAGTCCTTCAATGCCCAGGCTGATTTCAAACTCCTGGACTCTAGCAATCCTCTCACCCCAGCCTCCCAGAGTGCTGGAATTGCAGGCGTGAACCATCGTTTGCAGCCTGTTCTTGAAGTTAATTAATTTTTTAAAAACCCAAAAAACAAAAACAAAAAACAAAACAAAACAATAAAAACAAGTTTACATGTCCACCGACGACTGACTCGTAACTTATTTCCAGGAGTGTGTGGTTCCTGAATAGCGCAATCCAGTCAAAAGGCATTTCAATTTGGATGTGCCCTGTGAGGTTTCTTGATGTTACTCTTGGCTATTCCCAAATTTATGATTAAAGGCAGGGAGGTATTGAAAGATGTCTAGAAGCAAACTTGCAAACTGCCTTTTCTTTTACTATGTAGTCTTTCACATGTTCTCCCTTTCTATTCAAAGAGTCTTTTTAAAATTTTTTATTCTGTCACAACTGAAAGCTGTCCACATAAGAAAATGCAAATCAGAAAGACCACTCCCTCTAGGAGCTAAGCTTTCATTTCTTTTTTAATCAATATTTTTTATTTTGATATTGTGGGGTACAGTTAAGGGTTAGGTATACAAATATGCTTCGTTCAGGCACCCTTGTTGATAAGGGGTGTCTCCCCGCCCCAGACAGATATTGACTGCTGTTAATCCCACCTCCCTTCCCCTCCCTCCCCCCTTCCGTAGTTTCCCATCACTGTCAATCCTTTTCTTACAGTATAACAATAGATGTTCAAGGTCCACTATATGAGTGAGAACATGTGATACTCAGATCTTTGTTTCTGTGAGAGGTCACTCAGTATTATAGACTCTAGTTCTATTCAGGTTGCTTCAAAATTCATGATTTTGTTCTTTTTTTTATGGTTGCATAGTATTCCATCGTGCATATGTACCACATTTTAAAATCCAGTCCTCTTTTGATGAACAGCATGGTTGATTCCAGGTTCTTGCTATTGTGAACAATGCTGCGATAAACATACGTGTGCAGGTATCTTTTTGATAGAGTGATTTGAGTTCTTCAGGGTATAGTCCCAGTAGGGAAAAAGTATTTGACATTTTTTTTTAGTCCTCTGTGCTTTTATAAAAGCCTCTGTTCATGATGGGTGTTCATGGCAAGCAGAACTATTGAAGGTAAGGTAACTGCTTTCTATAAGAAGCCAGGAGAAAGAGAAAGACAGATTTTAATGATCTCAAAACTAGGAGAAATGTTGGAAAGAGATTTTTAAAAAATGCTAAGTGAAATTTATATTTTTCTGGCAGGAAAAGATAGGAGGAAAAAGTTGTCAGAATCAAAATATGGAGTCACTTGTGTTACAAACTTGAAAAATGATGCCGAGAAGTCCATGAAGGGCGCATTCTCAGCACACATGCCTGACAACACACTAGAATTATCACAAAAGACTTGGCGAAAACTACAACCTACACAAAAAGGCATTGCAGCCCTAAAAAAATATATATGCATATCTGCACAGTATCTGCCTGTCCAGTTTTGGAATGATGCCACCCTTGTTATTTATCTCTGTAGCCAAGGATAATTGTCTCACAACAACTTACGTAACCCATCCCTTTTTCTTTAAAAACCTTCGTCTCCCTTTACTTCCTTGAATACACTTACACATATTCCCATTACAGTGCCCATTCTCAAATAATTATAATTTTTTAAAGAGTCTTCCTCTCTATTACTTAGGTTTTACAATCTAAATAAGTATCACAAACATTATGTTGCAAACATTGTTTGATACATCATGTATACGGTAGCCCTTATAAGGTGTTCCCTGTGAGGTATATATCTAGACTACAGAAGCACTTGGGTTCTGCAATACCCCCCTGCAAATTAGGCTATTATTATAGTCCCCTTTGATAGATAAACTAAATGAGGCCTGAAGAGAAAGAAGTAATTTTCCTAAATCAGACAGCCTGTTCATGGGGAAGCCCTGGAATGCACCAGATAACATTTGCTGGCAGCATAAATTATTGTTTGTAGAAGGAACCACGTTGACATTTTCTGAGTTCATTTGTCATTGATGTATTTTCATTTTATCATAATAGTCAGGTAATGCAATGTGGAAGGAATCATAGCCAATCCACAAGTGCTGCTTTGGAGGCAGCCTTCGAATGGCCCAGTTGATGTTTCTTTTTTGGTGAAAACTATGGCTCATCAGTATTAGACATATTCATATTTTTCTTTGGCATCTTAGACATTTGTGAATAGTTTATTTGAAGTGTTAAATCTTTTGTTTTTACTGTATTGCTTTTGTCAGTCTTTACAGAATCATCCAGGTATAGAAATATTATTCACTAACTTATCACAATGTTCATTTATGCCTGGTGATAGTTTGTATTCCAGCTGCATATGTTATGCCTTGAGATATTGAGAATGACATTTTTTGTCACAATACAAAATGTTTTATGAAGCTAAATAAGCAAACCCATATAATCATACTCACATACTGAATATTTTATAGCTGAATTTAAAAAAAATCATGAAGGAATGAATAATAAAATACAATAAATATACTATTATATGCTTAAGTATTCAGTGCCTACTGATTTGATATTTAGAGTTTCAAACACATATCAGAATTCACCAAAATAAAAAATAAGATGGACCAGTCAAAAATTGCTGAACTTTGAATAGAATTATAGAATCTCTACTAGCAAAGGTAATTTAATTAATATAAATGACTTTGAAAGGAAATAAATAAAGCAAGGTACCCATGAGTCAGGATTTTTTAAATGCATGTTATTGGTTTATAGTATTGAAACTCTTGAGATCTTATTTTTAAAAGCTATTAAAAGGGTCTTTGTTTTCAATTTCTTGTAGTTGGTTAGAAACACACTTAGAAAATAAAATATAGACATTTCAGTTTTACTGGAGACTATCATAACGGTAGGACAGGAATTAAGAAGTGACTTTTGAAAGAAACATTCTGAAAATGTATTTCAAATTTTCTCATCATCTTAGTATACTGCATCAACTCCATATATAGACATTTTTTGCTTTCCTGAAAAGATGTCACATTTTGACACTATATTTATTGATGAATCAACAATCTATTGATGTTCAAAAGTTTTAAAACAATATGTCCCTATCATTTCAAAGTTTTATGAAATATTAAGTGATAGACACACTATACAATTGATTTTTTAAATGAATGTGCCTCAAAATGTATTTACTTTTTATGGTTCTCTTTTGAGATAACTTCTTTAATTTTATCTAGAGTGTCTTAGGGCTTCAGTCTTTCAACATTTTCACAAGCATTTCAAGTATTTCATCTTACTTAAGATTGAAAAGGTCAATATTTAAGCCACATCATCAGGGACTACATTAACACGTTATCTGAAGGCACAGAGTATTTTAAAACTACCAGTAACAAAACCCAGGAACAAAGCGGAGTTTTTAGTATTAGAAACTAGGTCATTCCTCTACAAATGCATGCAGCTTCCGATCCATTGTTTTTTCTCTCTAGGTCATGTTGAGGCTTATATGCTTAGATCCAAATGCTTGCAATCTGAAACTCTTACAAAAAGATTGAGCTTTCTGAATGTCTCTCCATATTTCTTTTTTGTATAATTTTACAAAACTTAGAACATCACATAATAGTGAGAATGTATTTAAGAATGTAAATTGATTTTCACTTTTTTTGTTTAAACCTACAGATGTTAGGATTGTCCCCTTTAATTTGGTGCATATTTTTTATGTGATTTTGTGATGAGCATCACTACACACTTTCAAGATCTGGGCAGGCAGAAGTCATGGGAGTTTAAACTGAAAGCCCAGCATCTATAGTAGTTAGCATTGTTACTTGTTCATTAAGAAAACATTTGCAATATGCTTACCCAAGATGTCTCAGATTGAAAAAAATGTTCTATTATTGCTCCTGTGATCACTGATTCCTAGTATTAATTGCACATAGGTTTAAATAAAGTGTACTATTTCTCAATTTAATATTTCTCAATTAGATGACTTCTCAATCATGAAATCTAGGAATTTTGAAGCACTTCTTTTTTCCTGATGGGAGTGAAGATTGCAGATAACCTCTGTGTTCTCCATCTCCTGTCCTTCTGAAGAACAAAAGAACTACTGGAAGAGTGGAGAATAAATATGTTTATTTTAGAATTATCGAGGAGTGAAATTGCCTTGAATATTGTAAAATGTTATCTATGCTTCTGCTGTAAACCACGGAAGTGACCCAGTGCATAGGAAAACATGTTTGAAATTAGAAGGGTTGATAGCATTGATAGGTTTTGACTCACTTGAGGGGAACTCAAGGAAGGGGAAGTGGGAAGGAATGAGAACCAGAACAAGCCCATCTTTTTCATTCCTTCTTTTGGGGACTAGAGCAGTAGTGGGGTATCATTGATGCCAAAGATATTTTTAAATGAATGACTAACAAGCATGCCAGACAGACAATAGGCATGTGCAAGTTCTCGAAGACAAACAAAGGCTTTCAAGAAATACACTTGCTTGAGTCAAGTTGCGCAGGTGAGAGAAAAGCCTATAAATGTGGAATAAGCATTTGTAGGTGAAATTTTTGCCAGCACTGTGTGTAGGGCCAACAGCAGGCAACACCGATGGGTTTCAAGAAAGGGATCTGTGTGTTCAATCTTCTGTTTAGGAACAATAACCCCAAGAAAGTAGAGAAGAGGGCACAGTTGTGATACTGGGGGTGGGAAAACGGGCAGGACTTGGCAATTGACTGCGATGCTAGGTACAGAGCAGAAGTCAGGGAAACTGCATTTTCCGTCTTAGGCAATTCACTCACAGTGGGCCCAAATTACAGAAGCAGCTCCATGATGGATGGAGAGACCCCTGGATTGACATCAGGAGTCAGTATTTAAATAGAGTACTGTCATTTCTACCTGTGTATCCTTGAGCAAGGCAGTGCCCCCTCTGAATCCATCTTGTTATTGTGAGAGTCCAATTAATTAATGCAGGTGCCTGGTTTATAATAGTGATCATTAAAAGTGTATTAAATTTGTCTAGAGACTCATTTTATTTCTAGTTGGTTTAACAAATCAAAACCATAAACACAACAAACTCCTGAAGGAAACTGTTTTTCAGTTCAAAAAGTTCAGCATGTATCTGGAAAGGGTATCTCTTTGCATTAGAAAACATTCTAAAAGTGTGCACGCACACACACAAAAGGAAAGCATAGTGGAAATATGACATCTTAAATAGAGAATAAAGTTTCATCAAACATTCCTTAATTTTTTTTTTACCTTGACTATCATGATGCCATTTTTAAATATCTTAATCGAAATTAGGCCATAAAGTAGTAATTTGACCTCAAAAAGTTTTTATTTACTTTTGAACAGATTGCTGTTCATTACAATTTTCTGGAAACCAACTAGAATTCTAAAGAAAAGTTTACCAAGGTGTGTTAAATTTATAAATGTCATGTCATTAAATTTGTATAATTTCCCTTTGAGTTCCTACCAGTATAACTCACAAATTGGATCTAGTCTCCTCTGTTTTGTTTTTTTCATTTGATTTTTTTCCCAAAAAATAAGCACAGCTCATCTATCTTTTTCTAATCTGAGAAGGCAGGGCATTCCTTTTGTGCCTATTATATTTATCCCCAATCTAGTAGCACAAGGCTATAGACAGTGCTTTGTAAATAATTTTTGCTTAATTGTGTACATCAATGAATGACACCAAAACTGCATGTAAGAGATCTTTTCGTTTCTATCAAAAGTATGTTTATCAGGGCTTGACCACCTAACACAACTGAGTTTACTGGTCATTAAATAACTGTTCATGTGAACCCAACTTTGTACTAATATTTTTTCTTTAGTTCTATCAGGCAAATGATCGTCCGCTATCTTAAAGCCAAATATTTAAACTTAAAATTTCTAGGTATGGGAATGGTATAAAAATAGCTTTTTCTTTTTTATTCTGTTAGCACATTCAGCAATCTTTCTTCAATTCATTCATCCATACCCCAAAAACTTATTATATATTTATACTCTTTGCTAAGCATAACGTTGGATACTACAAATTTATACACACACACACACACACACACGATTTTTTTCATTAAGGAATCTGTTTTGTGCATCTTTTTTTTATTCTGGGAAATGTATGTCCGTAGCAGTTATATGCTTCAGTAAATTTTAACTGACTCTTAGAAAAATAAAAATTAAAAAGGGGTAGAGAAAAAAATAAATATACAATATTTCAATTGTTTTAGAATTCATTAAATCACTCACAAATTATGATTAGAAAGTCTTCATACAAAATGTTTAGGACATAGTTTGTAAATAATGTGATTTGGCATTGTTTGCAATATTTTTAACAATCTGAGATGGATAGGTAGGTAGGTAGATAGGTAGATAGATAGATAAGATGAAAACTGTAAAGAAAGCAATAAAGATATTCCATAGTCTTGTTTTGGGAAGACTAATTTTGTCATGGTCTATTTGTGGTAATAAAATATTTTTCTAGGAATATCTATACGGCATACTAATTTATAGTATTCTAAGTATATAATCAGATTACATAAGTGAAAAATATAGGAAGAGCCTTACAAATGGAAACAAAACAATTATAAAGGTAATTACATAAAAGACTGGTGGTTTACATTTATCTGTGGTGTAAATGTCTTCTCTTGATCTGCCAGAGGAGACACATCTAGCAATTAACATCTCGATAATAGACCCAAGAATTTTTCCAGTGAAGGGACTTTCATATCAAGATGCTTTCATAGAAGAGACTTCACACACATTTCTTTCTTTGTTTAAAAAAAATTCCAAATTATATTTCCACCTAAAAAAAAAACAGGCAAAAGAGAAGACTCCATAAACCGCTGACACACATATGGTTATAAAATTTAGACTGGGAAGTGTGTGAAAGGCAGAGGGTAATGCAAAATCATTTCATTCACTGGGCGCAGAGAAGGGTGTGTGAAGAGGAAAAAGAAAGAAAGAAGACAACTAAGAAGGCTGTTTATGCAAATGTTCATGACCAATTTTAGAGAGCGACTGAGTAGACTTGGTTCTTCCTTGTGAAACATTTTTGAAATTGCTCTCTATCAATGTTAATTAGGATACGAAATTAAAATCTGTTCACATCCAACTGAATATTATGTCAGCAATATAGGGCACGTATTTAGTCGGCCCCTGACAGGATTTCAATTTTCTGCAGTCAGTTTCTAGGAAATCGTTGCAAGGAATGGATGCACTGATCTATATTTTCCATTGACAGCTGCCAAGGCCCTACCAATACCATCTGTCTTATTATTATTGCCTTTTACTGGATTCCTTTGAAATTTCTTGCATGTAAGAGCAGTACTCCAGCATTATCTAGGACCGCATTATAATTGCACCAAACTCCTTTATTAATTGTTCAACTATTCAAAACCTTTCTTGTAAATATTTTAAAACAAATTGACACCATCCTAATACACCAGTTAATCTACTCTTCTGAAATATCTGGAAGATGTCTTTTTGCTGTGTTTTCTATGCATGGATACCTCAGAAAGAAAATTAGCTATGGAAGCAGTGTAGAATGTTTTAATGATATAATTATATCCACTCATCTAGAGTGTCTAGATTCCTATGACAGCAGATGACACTCTTACAGTTCTTAATGCTTCCCTAACAAACATGGCATTTCTTCCTTCCCTCTGGCTGCTGAAGACAGCAGGTTGTTCAGTTGACATGTGAGAAAATCAAGGTCAACTTTCCCTTTAGGATGATTTTAGGGCACTTGAGGACATGGCTATTTGGTGCACCTTTATGTTTTATATTATCTATAGAATAATCTGTTGGGCTAGTCAAAACAAATGAAAGCAAGTGTGTAATTTAAGGGCATTTAAATAGTTCAATTTACAGACAGTGTAGAACCTGTTGGGAGATAAATTGTGCAAGTTAATTTCCTTGAAATGTGATCGAGGAACTTGAGTTAGTATAAGATAGCTTGTTGATGTAGGTTTCTGCCCCTCCAAAATTTATCTGTCAGATAAAAGACTTTGCCACAAATATCTATAGATTACTATATTAGAAAGAAACATAATACTCTAATTCAAACCAAGCAATGTGAAGAAGAAGAATTAGGTGTGATTTTATTCACAATTTAGGAATTACTTTTACTGTATATAAACATTTAATTACGTAAGTGTGAATCACAACAGAGTTTATGAAATAATAATAATGATGATGATGAGAAAGTAATTCAGGCAGGTTTTCTAGGCAAAATCAAAGTTGAATGTCAAGTATCTTAAACAATCTATTTCATCATTTATTTTCTTACCCACAAAAGTTAGACAAGTTAAAATTCTAAATGACTCCTGGGAGACTTCAGACTGCACTCTACTACCCTTTTCTTTGTGTCTTTCTTTTTTCTTTCTTTTTAGTCTATATTTCAATCAGCCAACACACATTAGTTGAATGCTCTTCAAGTCTAAGGATTGCTAAAGAAGTAAGAGACATAGTGAGGTTCTTCAGATAATTTTTAGCTCCTTTCTTCCTCCCATTCTTTTCTTTCTTTTTTCCTCTGTTTCCTCTCTCTCTCCCTTGTTTTCCCTTTTCCAAATTTCTTCCATTTACCTTGCTTTCATTTGTCTCCAATAATCAGTCAAAAAAGTTGGAACTAAAATTCTAGGATCCTTTACCTGATTTTTTCATTGTTGTTGCTACCATTTTTACTTCATTCTATTAAGAAAAGCAAATCGGAACAACATTTGGACCTTCAATTTTACTATATTGCTTTAATCTATGATTGCAATCGTAAAAATTTTTAAATTTTTCAGTGTTCTTTTGATTGTTCTTCGGCATAAACATTTTAACATGTGTGAATTTTATTTTTAAAAGCACCTAATGATCAGCCTTTAGATTCTTCTACCCTAAGATTTATTATAAGCAATAATACATTTAAGCATTTTTAAATGTAGATAGTTATTTGCAAAATGAATAATGAATGCAAACTTCTAGCCTCTAACCATAAGTAGTAGTGGTTTGGATAGTGGGCACGTAGAAAAGCTGATGAACATAATACGACCATCAGCTGCTTTCATCCTTTTCATGTTCAAATATGTGAGGAAAAGGGAGATTCAAGAAAGTTCAAGAAAACTGGTATTTACTGAGTGTATACCATATCTGTGGCATTGAGCTAAGTAAGCACTCTCACATACATCATCTCATTTTGTGGCATATCACATTCACATCAGTATCGAGAAGGGACCTTCTGCTGAACCAGCCCATAAAAGACACTGTAAATAGGGCACAATGAGGGGGTGTGTGACCACAGCAACATAATTTCTTCATGGCTTTGCAATGCATGCTTCTACATCCCAAGAGAAGGTGTCTAGATCATTTGCCGCTGTAAATGCCTTTGGCCACAGAGATTTTTGCAGGCCTTCCCAGGCTTAGTGTGTGAGGATTAGGTACTAAGTAGAAGACAGTAGATGTAATGTAGGAATAGAGGCTTTGGGGATAAGCAAACCAACCTGGACTACTAAATCTGCAATGTTCAACTTGTGGGAAATTCAATGCGTTAGGTTCTCAGAGCTTTGTTTTTGTTTTGTTTTGTTTTGTCTCTCTAAAATGAGACTACATATGAGAGTTGTTGTGAACTTAAAGGAGAAAATACAAAGTTACTGACTTATATAGGTGCTCAAAAGGCTGTAATATATGGCTTTACAATGATTTCTAATTTGAAAAAGTTGTCTTTTGTTCTACAATATTTGGGGGCAGCTTTTTCCCCTTACTTCAGGACTTCATGGTCTATGGACTGTTTTCCAAGTAAGACTTAGCCAGAAAGATTTACCTTGAAAAAGAAGTACTATTCATCTTGCATTGGCAAGCTCTATTTAGAAATGCTTAAAATTAAACTGTAAATACATTCCCAAGTGAAAGAATTTCCAGTCTGAATTTCCTATTTCTACTAATTTAAATTGTACTATCACTTGTTTCATCTGCTTCTTAAGTATATATCAAAATGTAGAAGAAAAGATGAGGAACACAATTAGGAGAAATAAAGAAAAGAATACATGTGTAAGGTGAAAAGGGAAGGAAAGAAGAGATGGATAAAAATGGTGTTCTCACAAAAAACGATCGTAATATAATATTTTGCAATTATATATAATTTTAGGAATTTCTGTTAATCTGTTAGAAAAGCTGTGTCATTCGTTTTTTTTTTAAAGTCTGAACTCTGAATGGAATTTGTATTAACCTCTGGAGACAAGAAGTTAACATACTCAACTGGCAACATGTATTTAATGTGCGTTTTACTAATTGTGCCCTCTGAAAAATATTTTTGTGTGCAAAAGACAAGAAAATACACAAAACTAAAATTGGCTGCAACCAACCATTGATCATCTCTACTCAGTGAATGGACAGTTGCCAAAGCATCCCATATTGTAAAGCATAAAAGCAGAAAATATAAATCGTGGGGAAATTGTGAATGCTTTAATGCTCATCAACATGACTCTGGACTGTTCATCTGCTCATGGCCAAGAATATTGTTTTCTAAAGCATAGCAATATACCTGTATACAATCTGCTGTAAACCAAACTGAGGAAAAGTATGTTATTTAACGGAAATTAATTGCTTTCAAACTCTTAATTTTAGAAAAATATAACTGAGTTTGAAATTGCTTTCAAACTCTTAATTTTAGAAAAATATAACTATCTTTGACTATTTATATTAAAATGAATTTCATTTGTTCTGTTTACAATATTTTTATGTGAAAAAGAGAAAAATGATATAAGAATTAGAGTTCGTGTATATCAATCAAGAATAAGATTGACTTTTTGGGTTTATAAAATATTTTCTTAGTTTTATTGTTTTTATTTTCCCTACATTTATATTTGAAAAAAACAAGTGAAATTTATCAGCACATATAAAATCTGAAAAACAACCATATTTTATCTTATGAGTTTAATTCATTCTTCAGTCAGACTATAACGTCCATTACGTATTCTGTTCACTGATATATCCTCAGTGCCCAGAACACCAACTCATATATCCCAGATACTTCATAAGTATTTATGGTTTATTTGCTAATAATCCGCAGTAAATGTCTATACAGATTGAGGTTGAAAAATAGGAGGTGATGAGTAAAAGAAACATAAGAATAAAAGCAAGCAAACAAAAAACAATATACTAACGTTCCAGAGTAACTCAACTGAGGGAATCTGGTGGAAGGAAACCCCACCACTTACCTGTTGGTTCCAAAGGCTTTTTGGTAGACTTCAGATCTTTGAACCGAATATGAGTGTTTAGAGTTCAGATGCTGCTGGAGAATATTTCAGGTTGCAGGGGACATGCATTTATGAGAATGTTCCAGGAGGTGTGTTGCTTTGTGGAAGATGAGGATATTTATATGGCAGAAGCATTGGGCACATGTAAAAATATGGTAAAATAAGATGGCGGGAGAGTGTGTATGTATCAGAGGTTTGCATTTCCTCCTACAGTATTTTTCTTCCTTCTATAATTAGAGGATGTAATTAAAACATTTTATTTAAGTGAGTCTAAATGGTAACTCAGAATGGTATTTTAGAAAAACTCTCTGACAGCATCATAAAAAATAAATTGGGAATAAGACTATAGGAAAGATAGACAGCAGGTGAATATTTTATGATTGGAGGGGAAAGACCCACACTCACTGCATAGTGAAGTAACAGAGGCATTTGCAGAAGGAAAAAGACACAGAAGATTAATAAAATATAGAGAGTAATCCATTCAGAATGATTAATAGTTATTGAGAGAAATACAAGTTTCACAGAAATTTCAGGTGGAGTTGAAACACTAAAGTATAATTAAGTCTTGACCAGTTAAAAGTGAGGTTAAATACATCTCAATAATTTATTTGTTCATATCAAATAAGAGAAAAATACTTGGACAATGACAAAAATAATCTCTTAAACCAAAACACTGAAACAAAATTATTACATGAAGACCAGGAAAAAAAAAAAGAAATGCATCTGAGCAAACACAGAAAAGAAGATGAATGTTGACAAATTAAATGTTAGATGTGAACAAAAAATACCGTGAATTTATTTTAGAGTTCAAAGAGTTATAAGAAGCAAAGTTCACAAAATAGGCAAAATAAAATCCAATAATTATTGCTAAATTTTGAGAGAGAAATTTAAGGAGAGTTTGTAGTCTATACAGTTATCACGCACAAGGATTACTTAGAAACATTGATCATGTTTTGATATTAAAAATGCCTTGGCTGGGCTCAGTGGTTCAGCCTGTAATCCTAGCACTTTGGGACGCCGAGGTGAGTGGATTGCCTGAGCCCGTGGGTTCGAGACCAGACTGGGCAACTTGGCAAGACCTCCTGTCTACAATAAATCAAAACATTATCAGGGAAGAATAGAAGGCTGAGCAAACATCAGAAGTGAAAAAAAAATTTAGCCAGGTGGTGTTAGTGTGCATCTGTAGTTCGGGCTATTCAGAAGGCTGAGGCGGAAGGATTGCATGAGCATAGCAGGTTGATGCTGGGGTGACCATGAGCATGCCACTGCACTCTAGCCTCGGAAATGGAGTGAAACTCCAACTCAAAAAAACAAAAAGCCTTAATCATTAATATTTGATTTTTAAAAATGATGGTTTAAGAATACAGTAAGACACTCACTAATGTCAACTCTGATATTCTTTAAGTCCAGCAGTAATTAATCTGCTGTGATGTTCAGCAGGTAAAGAACAGGTGAGTTTTAAGCATATTCAAACAGAACAGAAGAACAAGAAAGAAAGATCATATGTTAACAATGAGGGAGACAAAGCACAAAGCTACAGAGATGAAACTAAAGAAGAATAATGCCTTTTATGTTAAAGGGACAGTATTTTTAGTGAAGTAGTAGAAATTATGTTAAACCTTTATTCATTGTTAACTTGTGGTAACTCTTGTTTACAAATTCCCAAGTGTAAAGTGTTATATGAACTGCAATATTGTCAAGACTGATAGTAATAATTATATACAACTTTGTGCTAAGATAAAGAGAATATATTGAAATCCCCAAAGAGCAAAGCATTCTGAATTTTGGAGGTTATTTGAGGAGATGGCGTTACACAGAAAAATGTAAAGGCATGTTCTTCCAGCATTTTAGGATAAACGAGTTAAAAGGATAAGGCTGTGTGGCACTGTGGAAGACAACTTTAAACTAGAAAATGATGGGTTAGTTTGTTTAATGAGACTTCCCATTCTCTGTCTTGATCTGCAGCCTCTTCAAAATGGCACCTAACTCAATAAATAACTTGTAAATAACGAGCCCTTTTAAAGCTTTTTTCTTCCCCAGATTAGTGGCCTTCTCCCCTCTTTTTTTTTTTTTTTACAAGATGTATACTGATTTTTTTAGGTTGTTATCACCTGAAAATTAGCAAATTAGTTTGATCTAAATATTATTTAACTATATTTTATTTTATCCAGGAACACAGGCGTGGTTGTAATTACCCTTGTATTCTGAAGAGATGTTGCAAACGCATGTCTCTGACATTACTTTAGCTCATTTTTACCCATTTTGCTTAAAGTATATTATTTTATTGCAGTTACTTGGGCATGCAAATATCCAAGTATGCATGCTCACGTTGGCTTTTATATATTTTTTTCTTATGTTCTCTTATTATTACTCTCTCAATCAATAAGGTAGCTGGTGATCAGTGAATCAAAAGATTTTCTTGTCTCTCCAATGTTAAAAGAATTGTTTAGAAAAATATTTTCTCTTTAAAAGCATAAACCAATTATTTGGTGCAATTTAAACATAGCTTTAGGCATGACTATATTGTACAAGCATTCAAAACATAGCTCAAAGAACATAAATAAAAATAATTATTCAGTGCTTCCTGTGTGACAGAAGTTTTCCTTACAGCGTTTTAAATTATTACAATAATCCTGTAATAGAGTTGCCATTATTCCCAATGCTCTGTAGGAAGAAAATATGGTAGGTTTTTCTTTTTAAACTACAATTATGTGGATTCCAAGAATATTTGTAGAAACTGGCATTCCATGTCAGATTTTATTGGTAAGATTTTTTGTGTGTGTGGGTGGGTGAGGGAGAGTTTTGACATACTTTGTGTTAAGTATGATAATTCTTATAGCAAAAGAAAGAAAGAGAAAGAAAGAAAGAAAGAAAGAAAGAAAGAAAGAAAGAAAGAAAGAAAGAAAAAGAAAGAAAGAAAGAAACCACATGTTGGTAGTTAGAGAACAAAAGGCTTTCCCCCATTATAATTAGCATTATAAGACTTTGTATATCTCTTTCTAGTTCAAGGGTTGAGCAATTTCGGTAGTACTGAGGAATACTAAAAGGACATAATTATTCAGGAAAGAGAGGTGAAAAGACCACAGGAAAATAACCATGATTTAGATTAGAAAAGAAAAGTCGAATAAAAAACGTAACCAGGGGCTTTCCAATTGAATGAAAAGGTGACAGGCAACTCTTCTTTAATTCCAAGGACATAGAACAGGAAATAAGGCGAATGTTGCAGTACAATGAATTTAGATTAAATATAAATTGGCTGTAGGTTAAATATACATTGGCTGCGGGGTCCCGCCCCACAAGGTCGTGAAATCTCCTGAAGGAGAGACTGATAGGCGAAAGAC
This sequence comes from Cephalopachus bancanus, assembly GCA_027257055.1. NCBI lineage: Eukaryota > Metazoa > Chordata > Mammalia > Primates > Tarsiidae > Cephalopachus > Cephalopachus bancanus. Next base: position 11,606,047 of record JAPVLO010000001.1, on the reverse strand, counting down.
GAAAAGCATATACCGGACACCTGCTTGTTGAACAGATGACAATTTAATGTTAGCTAAGGGAAAGCTTTTATACCATTTGTAAAGGGGCAAGATAAAGAAAATTCCTTCACGTACATATCCTCCACAAGTTACCACCATCTAGTGGTCTTAGCAATAAACAAGCCAAGAACCCTGTAAACATTCGGACAATGAGTCTTATTCATAAGGCCAAAGATGATAGTTTTAGTCCAAAGTCCCAAATTACAGTCCTTGAACTGTCTCCAGAAAGTTTAGTAGTAGTTTTTTTGGGGGGGCTTTATGTCTTTTAGAGTTTTGTAATTGTCTTTGTTGTCTAGGTGTCTTTGTTACTTTTTTTTATTTTGTAGTGTTTGTTTTTAAAGAAAACTCAAAAGATGTTTTAGTAATGTTTTTTAGGCCCCCAAGGTTGTTTTTTGTCTTTAGTTAAGTTGTTATAAAAGTGTCTGATTAATATATTATGAGTTTAGTGAAAACCCATTTTATAAATGTTAACTTAGAGTTTTAACTATTGAATTAAGTAAAAACTTTAAGGATAATCTTTATTTTATGTCAGTGAAAACAGTGTAATAAATTATTTATATAACTTTTAGATAAGTGTTAGAACTTATAATGAATTCATAATGAACTACTATAAACTTATGCTTCTAAAAAATCCTTATGTTTAAACACTAAACTGCATAATCCTAAATCTAATAAGGAGTGAATATACTTATATCATTTATACTTAAGCAATATCTAGTAACTTATAACCAAGTGAAAGAAAGCATTCTTGATGTGCTTCAGAGTTTAACCCTTGCATGTGTTAGAAAAGGCCAAGTGGCATAGTGGGAAAAATGGAAAAATAAACCATGATATTTCCAGGTTAGCTGTGATTCTTCGCATAAACATGTCATCTTCTTCTTTCATGACTGCACAGAATTTCTTCAGTTGTATCAACAGCAAAGATGGAAGACAGAAGGGCCTCAGCTGCCTGGGCTCGCTTTGCGGCCAGGGGTCCTCAGCGCACCTGGACTTTGTCATCAGGCGGGCCTCCAAGGCTGGCTCCCAACAATTGGCTGTGGGAATAATTTACTTTAAAATATATATTTAACTCCTTTTCCTGGACAGTGAAGAGTCTCTTTCCTGTTTGGGATGACTTAGGTGTTAACCTTGCTTTGAAATAAGAGTGAATAGTATGAGTTAGTGAAATTCGTATTCGTGCTCAACTTTTTTCAGACAATTTCAAGCAACTTTCAAAGACTGAAATGTGAAAAAAACTTTAAATGATTCATTATCAACTTAGAGACTAAAGAAAGTAGTTAAGTTGAAGTGGGTTTATTTATGTCTGGATACCAGAATTTATAATAAGCTACGTAGGTGGGAGAGACTTTATAACCCAAAATCACTGTAGAAATTTATTCAGAATAACTAGGTCTGACTCAAGCTTATGACATGTTAATGGCAGAAAGTTTGATACTGAAATTTGAAAAGAAATACTAATATTAAAATTCTGACATAAACCTACTTAATAGAAGCAGAATTAGGAGACACTTGATCTGTGCTTGGCATCAACTAGTATAGTTTGTGAAAGTTATAAAAATAGATTGAGTAAAACATTCAGAATAGCATTTTGCATGATATTTGGTAGAATCTTTTTATTTGATAAATACATTAAGATGGCTTTGACTAATTCGTATCCTGGTTTATATGTTAGAACAATTCCTGCATCATAATCAGTTCTAGTGTTGACAATGTGAATTGTTCACTGTTGTTGTAGAGAGTGCTTATTCAACACATTCCATAATTGCAAACGTGTATTTCCTCTAAAGGTATTATGGTATAATATGAAGAGTATGAAAAATCAACACCCCTGCCACCCTATTGACGTAAACTGGCTCACTCTAATGTTTTCTGTATTCCTCCAAAAGTTTCTTATGAATGTTAACTACACAAATTATTATCCAAACCATGACACTTTTGATCTTATCATATAAAAGAAAAGATTTGTTTGTGGTTGTATTTATAAGTCTCACTGATGACTATACCTATTATTTAAAAATTAAGGATATTGAAGTTAAAGAATGGAATTTAAGAAGTTCAATTGCATAGTACTTTTTAAGGTATGGAGTGATGCTACTAAAAGCCTTTAGCAACTGTAGTTGTTACATAAATATTTCATCTCTTTTATGAAAGTTAGCTAACATACATCTATATTTTTATAGGGCTCTATAGATGGGGGTAAGAGTATATCTGTGAATGTTGCTAAATGATACTTTCACATTTTGTCACTTTCTCCTGAAAGGTGGTTTGGACTTGGAAACTATTATCATTATACTAAAATGTCATGTATATGATATTAAAATAAGCCATAGAAGGTATTGCATTTGTAAAGATTTTTAAATTATGAATCATGACAGGTTACAAAGTTTTAATAATATATTAAATAGAATGAGTAGTGCCACTTGGTGTGAAAGACAAAAATTCTGCTGTGAATCCAAGATTCTATTCCAGAGTTCTCTGATAGCATCTTGGTCTTCGAGACCAGTAAACCCGACTTCCCCAAGGGTCAACCTAAGCCTTCTTATGCCAAATGAGATAACATTGTGAATGCAGTGTCCACACAACTGATATTAAATTGTCAAACAGCTGGGCAAGCTGCTTGTAATCCCAGCACTTTGGATACGGAGGAGGGGTGCTTGCCTGAGCTCACGAGTTCAAGACCAGTCTGGCAACATGGTGAGACTTCATCTCTACAATAAATCAAAATATTTAGTAGCTGGGCATGGCGGCGCACTCCTGTAGCTCCAGCTACTTGGAAGGCTGAGGCACAAGAATTGGTTGAGCCCAGCAGGTCAAGGCTGCGGTGGCCATGAACGTGCCACTGTACTCCAGCCTGAGTGACAGAGTGAGACGCTGAATTCAAACATAATTCAGCTGAATTCAGTGAGACGCTGAATCAAAACATAAATAAATAAAAATAAATGAATAAACTGTCAAACAGTTATCACAGTGACAAACTTTCTGAAAACGAGCTTTACTTAATAAAATAAAAATGTGTTTATAGGTTTCTGCACATTTTTAAATTCCACACTTAAGCCCCTTGCTTGCCTATTTTTAAAATGTTATTTTATTATAGGAATGTAGGGTACAAAGACCGAATACCACATGTTCTTACTCGTAAGTGGACCTTGAACATTGGCCACATTAGCACAAGGGAGGAATCTATAGTCACTGGGCACTACTAGGGGAGGTAGGGAAAAACGAGGGTGGGGAACACGTGACAACTCAAAGGGTGCTTGGTTCATTCCTGGGGGAGTGAACGCCAGTTTGAAACTTGTTTACATATTTTTTAAAACCTTCATTTGAAGTGCAATTCAACTCTTAATCAAAATTTAAAACACAGTAGCTTTCTAGACTCTGTTTTATGTGTTTTATGTGCTTCCAATTTAAGAATTCTTGTATCTCCTTGCTGATTTTTTGTCTAGATGATCTGTCTGGGGTTGTTAGTGGGTTGTTTAAGTCCCCAGCTATGATAGTGTTAGTGTCAATTTTTTTTTCAGTTTTCCTAGAAGTTGCTTTGTCAAAGTTGGTGCTCCTATGTTGGGTGCATATATGTTTAGGATGGATATTTCTTGTTGCTGGATTGAACCTTTTATCATTATGTAGTGACCTTCCGCAACTTTTAAAATTCTTGGTAAATGTATGATTAATTTCTACAACACTTTTTATATCCTTGTATGTAAATTCTGAGTACATCATATTTCTTTTTATGAGTTATGGCAGAAGTAATTTAAAAAATAAAATAACGATTAGGAGACCCAAACGATCATAGCATACTCTATATTCACCACAGCCTTGACCTCCTAGGCTCAGGTGATCCTCCCTCCTTAGTCTTTCTAGTGGTTGGGACTACAGGTGTGTGCCTTGCCTGGCTAATTTTTTTTTTTTTTTGGTAAAGACAAGGTTTTGCTATATTGCCTAAGCTGGTCTTGAACTCCTAGGTTCAAGCAATCCTGCCACCTTGGCCTCCTAAATTGCTGGGATTACAGGTGTGAGCCACCACTCCCAGCCTGGTTCTGGATTTAAAACATATATCTAATTATAGAAGTATTAAGTGCCCTTGTAGAAAATTTGAAAAAAGTATAAAGTCTACAACAAATAATCCCCTTCAAAAAAGTAATCACTGTAAGATAAAGAGATAGTTAGAAAGATAAATGGTAGAGAAATAGATAGATACAAAAAGAGTAGATAAAAAGAATAGATAAGATAAAAAGAATAGAGAGAAAATAGAGAGAAATTATAGACATTTTAAAAAAACACAAGATGATAGTTTAGATGTGACTTCCAACATTGCTGTCTTCCTTAACAGCCCAATCATTTCCACACTATTAAAATTTTTATTAATTCGTTGATAAATATTGCCTCTAGCAAAACTTCTAGCAAAATGTTTTACTGTTTTATTTTCTCATCCATTGTATTATAACTTCAACAAATCTGAATATTAATAATTATATTTTTTCTATGTTACATAAAAAATGTAAATAGGGTAAAGTGGATCTCATTTCTCTAGTTTGTCACTCTTCTGCTCTTGTAAAAATATATGTAAGTGAGGCTGTTTCCATTTTCAGGTGTGTGGGTAGTTTCATGACTTCCTTCACGTATTATCTGAGGACATCAGATGCCATTTTTTGCTCTATTATCTTTTGTCTTTTTTCCTACTAATGCTATAAGCTCATTATAGAATAAGAATCCCAAGTTTTGTATACAGTGTCATATTTTATATATGTGTAAATTTACATTTACAGGTTTTTACTTAGTCCCATATATTATATAACTGAAGGACCTCTAAAATAACAACCTAACCTGCACATATTTTCTATGCATTTTTTCCCAAATCCATTTAATACTATCCTTGCATATGGCTAGAAATTAACGGTCCTTGATTAACTATGATCATGGTGAAACAGCTGCTTCTTTTATTCACATAAGTGTATGCAGAATTGCTATGCTATTTTAACAGCTATGCAATATGCATTTGCCATGACTCATATCGTGTTGAGGTTAGTGAATTCTGTGTGTGTGCTCTGACATACAGACTTCAACCCATTTTTATTCAATGTATCTTCATTATTGTCATTAAAACTGTGTCATTATAGGTGGCGATCGATAAATCTGCTTATGGAACAGATTTAAATTATTTACATGATATATAGTTTATTGAATAGCTTCTTCCATCTAGGCTTCCAAGGTAAAATTAGTCTTTTCAAATTTTAACATTTGCCCTCTATACTTTCTTCAATGTGTTGCTTATATAAGAGTTACATAAGAGTTAATTTTGGCATATTCTATGTACTGTAGTATTCTACATTTTTCTGTTAACATTTTTTGTCATGTGGTATGTTTAGTACCTTTCATTTTATTTTAACTAAGTTGTGTATGTATATATATACACATGAAAGTCTTTTAACAGTGCTTGAAATAAGTACTTAATGAATGTTGATGATTGTCATTATTATAAATGTTTTAGGAATATTCTCAAATGTTATGTCAGAACCACCCTAACTTTTTAAATTAGTCAGTGATTTATGAGTATTGATGGTTTTTGCATTATAATATAGCATTGATTTTATTGAGGCAGCTCTATAAATATGTACTATTGAATATGTCAAAATGTCCTGTACAAAGTACAAAGTTGTGACTGAGTCTTGAGTAACAAGTTTTGGGAATTTTATTTTCCCAAACAAAAATTCAGGGTTTTTTTTTTTGTCCTCTTTGCCTATATGTGGCACTCAATAGTAAATAATTGGTTGTTAGAGTGTTAGCCAGATATTACAATTTATTGAGAATTTAAGTGCGTATAAACAACTACCCTGTTAGTATAATGTGGTGTAGAGAGCCTGGACCTTTGACTCCGAGACTTAGCTGCCAACCCTGACTGGCACTTGCTAGCCATATGACCCTGAAAAATAATCTTTGTGAGCCTCAATTTTATCACCTGCAAACTAGAAGACAAAACAAAACTCTTGCTTCTATTTTAGGATTGCTTTGAGGCTTAAAAAACAATGAAAGGGTAAAAGTGTTTGGCATGTAGTTAATGCTCGTTGGATTTTTGTTCTTCAGCACCTTTGCTTCTTTTCCACCTGTAAGTGTGAAATAGATTGACAAAGACATCCCAAAATAAGATCAAGTGAGCATACCTTCCAAACAGTAAACTCTCCATGTATACATCTTTATCCTGTAAGGCAGAAATTGATATGATTATTGTGAGACAAAACAAATTGCCTGTCAAAATTGTTTTTCATTCATAATTAAATTAAGAAATGCTTTTTAAAGCAAAAGAGATTTTTAAAAATTGCTAAACCACCCTGTACTTACTGTTGTAATGAAAATGTGGGGTTAGAAATCATATTCTCCCCCAAATTTAATTCCAGTAAATTCAAGCTAATCCACTAAGGTGTTTCATTTTAATATTATAATCTCTCTTGTCCTGTGGTTGTATAAGCATACACACACAATATTTGTTTCTATTATTTTATTATTCTCTCTGATTCTTATTTCTTCTATTGGTCCAGTTCAGGTGAGTGGTGATCCACTCCATGGTAACCCAAGGGAGTGGTCAAGGCAGACAGAGCTCTGTGTCACCCTGGCAGTTTCTTCAGTTTCCTCACCACAATCAGACGCCATTTGTGACAGACACTCGGGCTCCTCTTTAATTTAATCTAATTAAGGTTCTATTAACTTAACTAGGTTACACATATTTGCTTTCAGTTATATTCAACCTCTAGCCCAGAATTTTTAATAGTTATCATACATGGATGATTTTTATTTTTTACAAACTCTTTCCAATTGCTGTTCTTGATCTTCAGCTATTTGACAAAAATCTTCTCTATACATGACCGGAAAAAAATGCACGTAATTAGACTGCATTCACTGATTGACAGATATGTTCCAGTCACTAAATTTGGTGCTGGGGCATCAAGAGAAGCCCCTGTGTGCTTGTAGTGGGGGATAGGGACAAGCCAGGTAGAGCTGTGTAGTTAACTGTTATCATGTGCAGGTGGACTCCAAGTGCCACAGTATCACCTGTGAGGAGCAACTACTCAATCAGGCAACACTCACGAATAGGTGGATCCAAAACTTCAGCTAGAAATTGGCCACAGGAAGAGGAAGAAGATATAGCAGGAAGAAAGGTAGTGATTTGAATGTATTCAGATAATTGCATTCATTCAACAGCACCCACCAGTGGAGGAAGGAAGAGAGAGAGAATGAGAACGTCAAGTCATCAATGGTCCAGGTAGAATTAAAAAAAAAGAAAAAGCTTTGTGATCAGATTGGCATTTACAAAAAATAACATTCAGGCTCATATATGCAGACTAGACCAGCAAGGACAAATTAGAAGCCTAGATAATAATTAGGAGGCTGTTACAGCGATCCAGTTGAGACACAGTGAGGATATACTAATCTGTTGATGATAGCATGGAGAAAACAGAAAAGTAAGAAATGAGAATTGGTAAGGCTCATACATGGAGGATGAAGAAAATTTATGTGCTAAGGATAACATCCAAAGGACAGATTTACCCACATGTTTAAATGGCGGTTATACTGATCAAGCTAAAGAGATGGAGGAGAAGTCGACTCATGGACACACTGGCCTTGAGATGCCCTTCCGACAATTAGTGAAAACAGCTGGTCGGCAGATGCACATCTGATCTGGAGATAGGGAGGTAAATATAAGTTAGAGCTTCATGAATCACTGTATTAAATGAAATTGTCAGAGTCTAAAAAAACAGAATCCTATTACCTAGGAAGATTTGATTAGCAGATACACTTATTAATAATTTAAGCACATACACTACAGTACTAAAAAAATAATGATATCAATGCTTCCCATGAGCTCTATGTGTTTGTAAGAGGTTTCAGACTGGCAGAATTTTTTTCTACAGAAATACCTTTAAAAATATTTTATTTTCCTAATGTAATAGAAAAAAAATAATGAACTAGTTATAGGGATTGAGCAAGATTCAGGAAGCTCTGAATCCTATTTCTTGAAACTTATAAGAAGACCTAGAAACATTGACAATAGCTAATTAATCGAGCAATTTACTGTGAACCACATAACAATAGGTCTGGTATCATTGGCTGTAAAACTATAAACACATAAACTGTGATTTTTAAAGAGAACAAGGGACATATCCAGGGCTCAATTCATGTGAATTTATAATATCTTGGAATCACTAATGAAGTTTATATCTTCAGATAAACCCAATTACATAGACATTTTCATCATATAATTGTGATGATAATATTTTCTGCCATATGCATCTATTAATGGAAAAATTTAAGACTAGAGCTTCAGGTTACTGAAAATAATTGGTGCATATGGATATACATGGATGCCTCATCAACATAATATATTCTGTTATGGGTGTACCAAGAACTGTTTGAAAGTATTTTTTAAATATTCAGTAAAGAATAATGATGACAGTTTAATATTATTACAATAAAAAGAATGATATTATATATATATAATATGTCTAATATTTTCAGTATAGGTCAATAGTAAGAATAGAGTGGGAGACAGAATAATAGTGTGAAATGATTCTGTTAACAGTCTTGGATACCTCTGCCGCTAAGTAAGTCTGTTAATCCCTTAGGAATTCAGTGCTATCATCTCTGAAATGAAGCTATGCCAGGCGTCAATTTATTTCACAAGTTCCACTCCATTATTCTTTGTTCTGCTTTCAGTCCCCAGCAGTTGGATCTGCAGCATCTACTGTAAACTTTCTTTCAGCAAATTCTCTGACCTTTGGGGTTAGGCTAGTGGTTGCTTCTGCCGGAGAGGAGAGGGAGAGAAGAGCATCCTTTGGTTCCCTTCCTGTGATGGTTTCTTGTCCTCGCTAAGTCCTCAACTAGACCTTTGCTCTCCCAAAAGAGACTGGATCTGGGACCGTCTCTCCTTCTTGATCCTCTCCCTCCTCTTGCATTCTACGTCTTGGTTGAGGAAACAGCTGAGATCGTGCTTTTTCTGGGTTTTACGCTATGCCTTGAGGTATCCTTACCTCCGGCCCACAACTCCCTCATTATAAAGAAAGCCTCCCCACGTGATCCCATTTTAAGCCCGTCTGGATCCTGTCAGATCTCGATTGACACAACAATCTCTAGAATTAGAGAAAATTATATTTTTGTTTCGGTATGTCTGAGAACCACTGCCATCAAAGTATAACCATCAGAAGTCTGTAACCAATTACACATACTTATTTTGCACCTCAATAGAGCAATATCTCTTTTCCATTTGACTTTAAATATTGATCAGAACAGGCCTTAACATGGTTCATAGTTCACACTTTTAGATAATCTAAAGAGTTTTCTTTTCTATATAGAGAAGAGTGAGTAATTTACCAGGAAAAACCTTTATGAACCGACACCTAGGAACAGCTATTCCAGTATTTGTGTACGCTTTGGTACAATAGCACAGGACAATTGAAGTTCCAATGGCTACTGGAAGCATGCAATTTCCATATCTTCAACTCATGTTTTGGTTACTCAAATTTCTGTTATACAATTTCTGTTTGAGACCCATCACTCAGCGTCAGCAGGGCAGTAGCTATTTCTTTGCATGCCTTATGCGGGAATCTACTTCTCTAAAACAAACACACACACACATATATATACAGCCTACTGTGTACATGTCTCCCTGATGCCCTATATAGCTTGTCAACAAAAACACTTTCCAGCTGTCACCTCTTTTTTGACTACTGGAAAGCGACTTCTTCTCTCCGTCACTCACTCTAATTGAAGGGAGTAGTTGCAAGAAATCGCCGCACACTCACTCTGCTGCCTCCGGGGAGCTCAGCTCTCCCAGTGTACTGGGTGCATGAGAAAGTGAGTGCATCTCTCACAGGAAAGGGTTTTCATACAATGTTCTTATAAAATTGACCCACAGAAAGGTAACTTAGCCTTCCTTGACAATTATCGTCACCTGCTAAAGACTAAAGTAGCAGAAACAAAAAAAATTGCACAATCACAAGACAGTGTTTGGTTCATAGTAAGTTCAGTTTTGAGCAGAAAAATAATCACAGATAGGGTCAGAGGTTAGTCAGTTGTTTGGCTTCATTTATTCATCCAACAAATTTTACTAAACTGGATTGTGGAAATGTGACAATGGATAAAACATGTAATAGGTGTTCACATAATGATTACAGTCAATGCAGGCACATACAGTTAAATAAACAATCAAAATTGAGTGATAGAGTTTTTAGAGGCACATAGGAGAGACATCCAACTTAAGATGAGACTTTTAGATAAAGTACTATAAAGAGGAGCGCTTAGAGATGGGTATGCTTCTAATATGAACTAGCGAGTTGGCAAGTTTGTGACTTCATCAACTAGGGGGAGTTGCTGATACATTTTAAGTGATTAGACCAACACCACACTCTCAAAACACAATCACAACATGCCATATTATTAGTGAAGGAAGAGATATGGGTAGGTTCAAGTAGCACCTGGAGTTAGAAAAGAGACAGATTTTATATGTGAGGGGTTGGAGTAAGCTGAATTAAAATTTTGTGCAGATCTCAAACAGTCCAGATAACAAACATCAATAAATCGCTCAGGGTGTTTCTTCAATGGAATGTTGACTTCTAAACCCCTCAAGGTTTATGTAATTCAACCTCTGCCGCAGGTAAATAGACTCTCATGTAGCACTCTGTTTTACCTTGAAATGATTGATATAAGAAAAATTCATTGCATTAAAAATAAACATTCTTTTCTTGGAATGGCATCTCTGCTTTTAAAACTATAGAAATGAAATAAAATTTTTCATATGATAATATTAGCATAGACAATACTGATTAGTTTTCCCTTGCACAAGAAGAAACAGTGGTGTTGCCACCAGTAAGAAGTGATGCAAATCAACTATAAATTTGATAAGTATTTGATATTTCTTCTGAGTTCTTATTTATGCAACTGATAAAACACTTAGCAAATATTGATTATCTGATTCAATAAATGAGCATCTAAAATGTATCCAGCAATCTACTAAATGCTAGGAATATAAAGATAAATAAAAATCCTGGTCTTTATTCTTTGAAAACTCATATTGTATCAATAAAGACATTGCAAAAAGGTTAAATAGTCCATTGGGAGCCCCTGTATAATGGTTACAGAAAAATAATCATCATTACATTGCACTTTACAGAAATTAAAAATTATTTTCAGACACATTATCTCATTTAATACTTTCTATACCTCTGAAAAGTAACTATCATTTTTATCCTTCTCATATTAGGAATCAGAAAGCTGAAGTTGAACAAAGTCAGAATTTTTTCCCAAGGCACAGACAAATTGTGCTAGATGTCAGTGTTGGCTTCAAACAAAAACTTTAAATAAGAGGGGAAACCCTGAGTAAAAGTTCACTTAGATGGGTGGGGATAGAAATGTGAAAATTAAGAAGGACAAAATGAAGAAAGAAAGCAAATTACAATAGTTGAAGGATTATATACTTATATAAGTGTGAGGAAAGCTTGATATTGGCTAACTGCCAGCAGCTTTAGATTAAAGGACAGCAAACTGTGTAGAGGGTTGCCAGAGACAAACGTTACTCCAATAACAATAGCATCAACACAAAAAACAACAGCAAATGTTAAACACATTCAGGAAGAAAAAAAAGTATATGTTGGAAATAGAGAGCAAAGTAATAATAGTGCACATGTAGGGAGTTAAAAATTCCATACTATTACAAGTGCAATTTTGTGTTCCAAATGGCTTAAGACCAGGAATCATACATTAAATTATAGCAGAAGGTGTTCAGCTTCAAGCTTCCAGCATTAAATGAAAAAGGGGATATTGAATTATAAAATATAAGTTTCTTTAGGTTTTAGGAGATGGAGATAAGAGGTGTAAGAGAAGACATTCAAAAGGAAAGTTGAAAAGATTCATTAAATCATTTAAGGGTGCAGAGAACTCAGCTTAATGTATGAAAATGTTATTGTCAAACCTTGTTTAAAACACAGAATAGAAAAAAAACATGAACGTTCGGCAAGCAGAGAATCAATGCATTTTTGTAGCTAAAGGGGTTTGGCTAAGAGGGAATGTGAGAAGGCTAGAGTATTTCAAGTGAAAGAATAGAGTCAGATTCTTTTACCCAACCCAAGGTAACCAGAAAGACCATGGAAATCTAATTGTGTTTGAAAGCCACTAGATCAAATTGGAAGCAATATCCTCACATGCATGAATCAGAGATTATAATCTATAATATCTGTACCAGATAGTGCTTCAAGGAAATGTGGGAAGGCAAATTACTTACAGATGTGATACCTTCCCACATGCAATAATAAAGGTCGTATTAGAGGTGACCTTTTCTGGTTCTTTGCAAACTTTGTTGGATAGAAATAACCTAATAAGAAACTATGAAGTCAGATGTATGAATTAACTTTATGAGAATGCAGGTCTGTACCTTATTTAGATCAATATGATAAATTGATGGAATATATAGCAAAAAAGTGGAAGATGGCCAGTGAGATATATGTATGAGAATTGAATAAAGTTGTGAAAATATGACATTCCTCTTACAGTAATTCAGCAAAATTATTCCAAAATGAAATAGAGATTCTTATAAATTTTGACTTAAGAAAGAAAGAAGCAGAGCTTGACGACATATTACTTCAAAGAATATAAAATTAAGAATAAAGAGTAATACTTTTTTTAGTAAAAAGTAATTGGTACTGGAGGAATGTGAGAGTTTATGGCTAAAATATAGATTTTGGAGGTGATAGTGGATAGTGAGAGTTGAAGATATTGAGATCCATGGCTGATTATAAAGAGTCAGCTAATGACAGTGGGTGATAGACACAGTTCATAGTGACCCTGATGGATGAGAAGGAAAGGATTTCAGCGAAAGAAACTGGGTCGTGGGGCTTTTGAGTTGGGGGCAACCTTCAACTTTATGTCATTCATCTCCTGTTCATACCAAAAGCCTGTGCTCTGACCCTTCTAGAAATAGCTCACTTCTCCACCAGAACAGCCCAATTGCTGTTTTAGCCCTGGCCTGGAATCTGCCTTCATCAGACTTCTGGCTATTGACTTTAGTTCCGCTGTCAAGTTGCACTTATTCCAATTCTTCAACACTCCAGTCTTTAAAATCGGAATTCAGTGATCACACTTCCTGTAAGTATTCAGTTCAAGTTCAACGTTCCCGGTTCCTTGAGCCACTTCTCCCGTGGTATCACTTTAGATATTTCGCGCTCCTGATTTTTCCTCCTCTGGGCACACACTAATTAAGTTCCTTCTCAAAATGTGGTGCCCAGATTTAAGCATGATGCTCCAAATACATTTCACACACTAAGGGATGGCAAGTGACAGATGTTTCCTTTGTTCTGAATCCTGTGATTTCACTCAGGCAGGCTCAGTTTGCAGGGGAGTTTTGGCAGCCGAGACTCTCTGTTTATTCCTGTTGAATATACAGTCACCCTAGAATTTCTGGGTGTTTTCACGAGTTCTTTTATTTACCCAGGTCTCCTTCATCTCTGGATTTGGAACATTAAAAAAAAAACTAAAACATGCAATTTAAACTATCTCATTAAATTATGTTTTAAACTCATCAGCAAACAAAAAAGCAGAGAAATCGAACAAGACAAAAACTCTGAACAATATCACAATGTCAAAGGATGAACATTTCTGGGATATGTTGTAAAAATATGCTTACCTGTTTTAAACAACATATATAAGAATCCTTTAAATTTTTTCCTTCAATTTCTTTCATAACTGTCTTTGGTTGCCTTTCCTATAATTAACATATAGTTAAATTTCTGCTCTTGAAGTCATGATACGTATATCATCCTTTCTTTGTACCTCTTTCCTGCGAATTTAATTTTTTTTAACATCAATTTTCTTACCTGTAAAATAAGGACAATGGTAGTATCTTCATAAGAATGCTGGGACAATCAGCACTGTGCCTTTATGTGAAGTTTCAGAAAAATTGCCAGATATATTAATATAAGTTAATAGGACCTATTTTACATTAAAACATATTTTAAGTATGTGTTTACATTTTTGTATGCGCCCAAATCTCTCATGTCCTTAAGGAAACTGTTTCCTACTCAACTTGTATTCTTAAAATCCATCATGATATCTGGTACACAGTAGATACTCAATAAATGCTTGTGAAATTAAACAGTAAATGGGTTTCTACTTGTGGTTGTGGTACAACTTAAGAATAATCAAGGTCTAATCCCAGCACTTTGAGAGGCAGAGGAGAGTGGATTGCCTGGGCCCAAGGGTTCGAGACCTGCCCAGGCAACTTGGCGAGACCTCATCTCTACAATAAATAAAAAATTAGCCGGGTACAATAGTGTGGGCCTGTATTTCCGGCTACTTTGAAAGCTAAGGTGGAAGGATCGCCAGAGCCCAACGGGTCCATGCTGGGGTGGCCATGAGTGTGCCATTGCACTCCAGCCTGGGCAGAGGAGTGAGACTCTGACTCAAAAAAATAAACAAATGAAAGAATAATCAGTCAAACTCTGGTATTATGTAGTCATCATGTTTATCATATTATAATGCTAGCATAGATCCATGGCCTGTTCTGCATGTGCTAGTTATGACATTACTAGTATTCCTGAAAGTTTACCATGCCCCTGAAATAGTTTATATACAAATACAATTTTTCATTTAATCCTCACTGCAACCCTTTGAGATAGGTTCGACCATGAGTCCTTTTTCACGCAAGAGGAAGCTGAGGTGCTTTAGAGGATAAGAAACTTACCCAAGAAAAGTTACTCAGCTGGTGAGTGAGGGAGCAGGATTAGAACCTACGCTTTCTGGCTCCATACCCGAGACAATTTGTCAGTGCCCTCTGTTGCCTCCTACTCCGCTAAATCAATGTTTCTAATGATAGTAATGATTTTTTTAAAAGTACGCCCGATTTAGCTCAATTTGTGCATTTGTTTTGTTCTCTCCTGACTGCTTTCAAAAGCTACAGCTGATGGGCCATGGCATTTCTTCCTTCCCTCTGGCTGCTGAAGACAGCAAGTTGTTCAGTTGACATGTGAGAAAATCAAGGTCAACTTTCGCTTTAGGATGATTTTAGGGCACTTGAGGACTATGGCAGTGTAACTAGGATATTGTCATTTGACTGCTATAGGCTAGGCACAGAGAAGACAACCTGGTAAGACAGCCTGACTTGGCCACTCCTTAGCTACCCTCAGAGATATTATTCAGTCGCCTCAAGCCTCAGTTTTCTTATCTTTGAAATGAGGAACAAAATAGTTTCCCATATTGTTGTAAAGAACAAATAAAGCACTAAAGTACCTAATATGTTTTCTAGTCTAGAGTAGAGCTTTTTATCTCTCACCCCAGTATAATTCACAGTTCAATGAAAGATGCAGGAATTTATATTGGTTAGTGTGGTGGGATACTGTCTCTCTCTGAGATACTTGGTACTAGAAACAGACATTATATGGAGATGTCAGAGAGAAAAGAGCCCTCCTGACTAGGAAAAGAGGAAGGGATGCCTATAAAGATCTGGGATTCGGCTGGTTTTTAAAGAATATACTCAGCTGCTTTGCAGCCTGGCTAACTTAATAGTGACCCATTCTCATTGGATCACTCCATGAGGACAAAGATGGACTATTTTCCCAATTCTCCATCCCCCACTGCCTAGCACCAAAATCTTGCATACCATAGGAATTCAGCACATGTCTGTTGGAATAAATTGTGAAACAATAAAGGGTGAAATAACAAAAATTGTATACGAATGTTAGGTAAAAAGTTTTTTTTTTTCCTTCAATTTTTAAGTTTAGAATCATGGGGTACACATGAGGATTTGTTCCATAGGTATACTGTGTGAAGTGAGGTTTGGGCTTCTAATGAGCCCTTCCTGCCATTGGTGAGCTTGGTACCCAGTGAGTGGTTTGTATCCCTTCTCCCTGTCTCCCTCTCCCCCTCCCTCCCTCCTTTCTTGAGCAGTGCACAGTGTCTGCTGTCTCCATCCTTGTTCCTGTGTGTGCCCAGTGTTTAGTGCTCACTCATAAGTGAGAACATGCAGTATTCAGTGTTTTGTTTCTGTGATAATTCATTTAGAATGATGGTCTCTAGCTGCATTCACGTAGTTGCAAAGAACATGATTTTTTTTAATGGTTATGTAGTATTCCATAGTGTTCATTTACCACATTTTTCTTTGTCCAGTCCACTATTGATGGGTATCTGAGTTGGTTGTGTGAATTTGCTATTGTGAATAGTACTGCAATAAGCATATGAGTGCAAGTGATTATTCGGTATAATGATTTAAATTCCTTTGGATTTATTCCCAAAAGTGGGATTGTTGGGTCAAATGGTAATTCTACTTTTAGTTATTTGAGAAATCTCCAAACTGCATTCCAGTTGAGCTAGCTTATAATCCTACCATCGGTGTACAAGCAAGATGTATTTTTAGCTTCATGAAAAATTTAGACTCAGAGAGATTATAATTTGGCCAATATGGTTCATCTAGTCAGGAAAGGATACGGGAACACAGAATATCTGACTATAAAATCCATGACAGTGGTTACTAAGGATTTTATTCTTCTAATTTGGAAGGAAATGCCATAACAAAGTCAAGTGGTAAAATTGATTTTTGGAATCCAGTAGCTCTGCTTGTGGACTTCATTTTCCTAGCTGCCTTGTAAATTCATTGAATCTGTTGAGAGCACCTGCCACTAATATTTGCAAATCATTCAGAAAAAACACGTAGCATGACATACAAAACTGGAGTTTTGTAACACACGTGTGCACATAAACGCAAAGTCATATTTAAATCAACACAGAATTATTGCTACCACATACCAGTCTTCCTAAAAACATTGGAAATATCAAACAATGATTGAAGTAAGTGACTGTTCTTGCATTCATTAAGGAGTAAATATTCTAGCTCAATATCTGGAACATAGTAGACATTCAATTAATATTTGATGAATAGAGACATAAAAGGCTGATTTAATTATAAGTTATTTAAATAATGAATATTTAAAAAATAGTTGAAGTCAGTCATTTAAAGGGGGAAACTCTTTAGCAGGTTTGAAAATATAAAATAAGCCTGGCTCGGTGGCTCAGCCTGTAATCCTGTGCTTTGGGAGGCTTAGGTGAGTGGATTGCCTGAGCCCGCGGGTTCGAGACCTGCCTGGGCAACTTGGCAAGACCTCATCTCCACAATAAATCAAAAAATTAGCCGGGCATGGTAGCGCGCACCTGTAGCTCCAGCTATTTGGACGCTGAAGCGGAAGGATCGCCGGAGCCCAGCAAGTTGAGGCTGTGGTGGCCGGGAGCAGCCACTGCACTCCAGTCTGGGTGACAGAGTGAGACTCCAATTCAAAAAATAAAAAAATAAAATAAAATAATCCTCACAACTTAGTTTTAAATCTGTACACAATAGTGACGTGCATTATTAGTTTTAAAATATAAGGAAATTAAAGCTTAAAGCACACATGTTGCTATAAAACATGAAATATTTTTATTTTTAGAACATGTATTGAGAAATAGAGTATAATAGGATATGATCAAGAACAAGAAATAAATCCTTGATATTGTTTTATCAAATTTTTACCTGATTTGCCCCATGACAAAGCAATTGCAAGCTTATTCCATAATAACTTCAAGGTCTAGCCAAATAGGAGCTTTGAACAAAGACATTAGCCTCTAGTCTGTATTATTTTTCAGCTTTCTTATTCTGAGTTTAATTTGTACTCTCACAGTAAGATTTATCAAGTATATCAAAATAGTTTCACATTTTCAGTGCTATCTCTGTTTCAGTTCATGTTTCTGATGAGAAAATTGAAAACAATCCATCAAGCTGGAATATGGCCAAGGTGAAACTTGTCAAAATATGTAAATAGAAAACAGCACAGTCAAATAGCTTCTGCAAACACATGACCAATATATTGTTTACCTCAATTAAGCAATAGGACATTTGTTCTATCCTGTGATGAAATTGAGCTTCTTAAAAGTAAGAACTGTGAATTACTTATCTTACATTACCTGTGCTTAGCAAGGTACACTCTAGATACTCATTTAATCTTTATTACATACAGCAAATATAAGATATAAAACCCTCTTTTTGATGTGATAGACAGTAACAATCTATCCTGAAATTTTATGTTGCATACAATTTAAACATTTTTTAATTGGAAATGAAAGTGGAAATTGGAATAGGGTAGAGATTTTGAATAGAATTTTTTTTTTTTTTGATTTGAAGTCTCACTCTATTGCCCAGACTGTAGTGCAGTGGCCGCTCCCGGCCACCGCAGCCTCAACCTGCTGGGCTCCGGTGATCCTTCCGCCTCAGCCTTCCAAGTAGACGGAATTACAGGCATGCGCTACCACGCCCGGCTGATTTTTTGATTTACTGTAGAGATGAGGTTTCACTGCCCAGGCGGGTCTCGAACCCACAGGCTCAGGCAATCCACTCACCTCAGCCTCCCAAAGGCGCGGGATTACAGGCTGAGCCACTGAGCCCGGCTAGAATTTTTAAATGTTGCAATTTTTTCCCAAAATGTGTTCTGTAGATCACTGCTTTCAGAGATTTTTAAACAGGTGTGTTCCATAGGATCCCAAGCTTCCAGAGCTTTTAGTGTAATGGATCATATACAAGACCGTGACCAGAAAAAGGATATAGTTGGCTCTCTTTTCTGCAATTATTTGACCCCACAATTTATTTTCTCATTGAGCATATTTTAGAAACACCTGCTGTAATGGATGCTGCAAATTTCACATTGGTTAATTTAGTCTGTACTGATATATTTCCTCAATTGTTAACAGTGGATTTTTTTCACACAATATTCATATAACTGTTTAAAGACTTCACTGATTTTATTTTTTACATTGAATTTCCCCCCCAAATTAGAAATATATTGTGTGTGCCAGGGTAGGATTTTTTTTCTACATCAAATATTGAAACTCTCAATAATGCATAATGGATCATTCAAATGGCCTACCCTCCTCGATATTTTTTTCACTTTCACTACTAATATATATTATATATTATACTATATTATATATTACAGATTACATGTATTATGCTGTTATTATACATATATATAGTGCACACATACATTTTTTTCAATTGAAGAATGGTGAGGCTCATACATTTGTAAAGGAGTGTTTTATTTTTTATAAAGGTTTGCAGCCTGCAGGATTGCCATTGTGACAGGCTGGAAAGCCCAGCCTCTGGACAGAACTTAGAAATGTGTACTTCAAGGGTTAGAAGAATAAGACAGGGATTTGTGCTGAACGCGGTGACCAATATCCATATTGAATAATCTATAGAAGGGGTTATGAAAATAATAAAGGAGAAACATGCCAGTGTGCAATTGAGTTTCATGCCTCTCTGTGGGTCCCATGTTAAAAAATAGTGGTGTAGGCATGATTACAGGGTGGAGTTTTTTTGGCCTTCTGACATCAAAAGTTGAAGCAGAGAATGCAAAAATCCTCAATGCACGTCCTCCATAGATTGGCCAGAACCACTCCATGGTCAGTGGTCTTTTATCGGGAAGGAATGCTTGTCTGTTGCTGTGCTGAAACCACAGAAAGAAGGGATAGCACCACACCTTTGGTTAACATCAGCAGAAAAACAAGTTTTTTCCAAAGAGCTGGTTTGTAAGCCCGCCTTTGGGAGGCTGAGGTCAGTGAATTGTCTGAGTTCGTGGGTTCGAGACCCGCCTGGCCAACTTGGCGAGATCTCATCTCTACAATAAATCAAAAATTAGCCGGGTGTGGTAGCGTGCGTCTGTAGTTCCAGCTACTTGGAAGACTGAGGTGGAAGGATCGCTGGAGCCCTGCAGGTCGAGGCTGCGGTGGCCGGGAGCGGCCACTGCACTCCAGTCTGGGCGACAGAGTGAGACTCCAACTCAAAAAAAAAAAAAAAAAAAAAAAAAGAGCTGGTTTGTTTAACCCTTAGGAAAGTAAGACTAATAGCGGTTAGAAAAGGAGCAGGTATCATGAGGCATGTCCAAATCCCCCAGCTCATCACGGCCTGGGACTCAGTTTTTAAGATTTGTTTAGGGTCCTCTTGACCTAGAGAGCGTCTGTTCATTTGGTTGAGGAGCTTAGGGTTTTATTTTTATTTCTCAGTATGTATACACTTATGTAGTTAAAACAAACCTTGTGTATGTGTGTATAAAATGACATCCAATCTAGTAGATGGCTTAAATATGTTACATATTACTTCTGATAATAATTGTAGACCTTCAACAATCTATATAATCAATGGCAAAACATTTAAAAAAATCAAATTCCAAGTAATTATTATGTGCTGACAAAAAAGTTAAAAAAAAAAAAAAAGCCTGTTAAAATATAATCTCATACCAGTCTAGAACTGTGGGATTTGGAATCCAGAAAGTAAAAATTAAAGGTCTTGTTAATTTTATATTATGGTTAGATATTTTGAAATTTATTTTTTAACATAATGCAAATGTAGTCTACAAGACAATACACAGTATATATATTGATATTTTAAGTACATTTTAAAATGAATTTTGTAATGCCCCTTTGAGAAAACATACTAGGTGGTTTGTTCAAGGTACTAAGCACTTCCTGCCTTATTCAGGCTGCTAAAGGTCAAAAACTATTTAGGCCAAAAGGAAGATTGCAACAAAAGGATTGCCTGAAGCAGAGAAAACCCAGTGAAAAAGAAAACCAGCCAGTTCTTTAAAAAGGGAAGAGAAAAATGAAAGTTAGGTCATTAAACATTTAATTGACTAGTCAAAGTCAAAGAGAACAAAGCTATCTAATGAACTTTTACAATGAGCCCATTGAGATTTCACCCAGGCCATTAAGATGTCTTCCCAATTACAATAGCCAACTCTCAAAAAGGCTGTTAGTAAGCCCTGTATTTTAGAGAAACAAATTTGGATAATGGCTTGCAATGAGTAGAAGGACCATTGAGTAGGAAAGTCCATGTTATTTACTTGTGAATCCACGGTCCTTGAAGTCTGTTTCAGAAGTTAAGGCCAATGGATAACTATGAAAAAGTATTTCCTTATGATGTAAAGTTCTTCATTAACAATGAACTAGAGTTGCAATTCTACATATCTATGCATGATTTACTATGCATAAATAATAGCAAATAATTTGCTGACATTTAAAAGTTTTAGGCACACAAAAGCTATATTACATATAAAGTTAATCATCTCCACTTACAGGGCAAGATTAAATTGGTTAGGATTACTAAACAACTACCTCTGGATTGTAGGTAGCTCCAAACAGTAAAAATAATCAAAAGAATGTCTTGAGTAGCGTTGGGTAATGTTGGAGATGATGGTAATTATAAAAAACAAAAGTGGATTGTGAAGTTTGAGATATTTGAAGGGTCTACGTTGGTGAAATTATCCAAGTAGGAATGGTAACCCATTACACTTTAACTCAGTCAATAAGACCTTCCACTGTGTCCCTTCTTAACTGACAATTTAATTGTGGACTGGCTGATTATTTTAAGGCTAATAGAACAGTTTTTAGGGTTAAAAACTATAGTTTTAGACTCTGGAGAAATTGCTATATCTACCAATCAAATGACATTTGTTCACCAGTTTTTAGAATTAAAAACTGCATTTATTTATAAGCTCTGAAGAAATTGCTATATCTACCAATCAGTTGCTGTGGTTCATCTATTTTAATACTATCAATAAAATAGATCAACCAAAGTCCCTACTTCCAAAAGGGATTTGACTCCATTTTCTTCTGATTGCGTATCTCAGATGTTAAAGATGAAGAGAAAGTTATTCAGAGAGCAATTCAAATTGTTTATCCCTGTTCTTAATAAATGCTTTCTGGAGGTCTCATTTATTAGAGAAAAAGATTTTAATAATTTCATTCACATCCTGTTTACCACTACCATGCAATAGTAATTACTTTGTTGTCTCCTATCATGTTAGAATATTAATATTTACATATATTATTTTCAATCTTTAAAATGAGTGCAACTTATAAATAAATATGCTTATTTTTATTTTGCAAAAGAAAACTCAAAGATTTCAGTAGCTAAATAACTTGCCACAATCATATAGTATTTAGCATGTCAGAGCTATAATTTTAGTAATAAATTACTATCCACTTATTGAGTGCTTATATAAGCTCAAAGCCGTGTATGTATTGTCCAATTTTATTCTCAAAATATTCCTATGTGGTATGTATCATTGACTCCATTTTTAGTTAAGGAAGCTGAGGCTCAAATGATTGAAATAACATATTAAAGGATACATGACTCTCAAGTGATAGAACATAGATTTTTTTCATTCACATCAATCCATCTCCCAGCTCTGCTCTTGCATTCTATCATCGACCAGATCCCTAGGAGGATTCCCTCGAATGACTGCCCAGGTATAATTTTTGGTAGTTTTTGCTTTCTCAATGTGTCCTTTATACATGTCTCCCTGCTCTTTAAATGTGTCTTGTCAGGATTACAGGGGTGAGCTACCATGAGGATCTGCTATCATGTAAACCGAGAAAAATCCTACTATAAAAAGGACAAGATGAAACAATAATGGATTATAAGGTCAAACGATTGTGTCATCCTAATATTACCAGAATGTGTTAATTGTGGTATATGAAATATGTAATATGTAATATAACAATATGGCCTTTGCCAGTACCTGTTTAACTCATGCTATCGCATGAAGGCACATGACACAGTTGAAAACTTTCTGCACAGCTTTAAAATACTTTTGCAATTCTAGGATACTTCCCATAAAGAATGCAGATGTCCTTTGATTTACCTACAGACACGTGACCTACAACATTCTAACATGAACCAACAAACTAAATTTTTGTAAGATATTCCAGAGCATTTTAGCACACTAGAATTGCATCTAATGACCAGTTACTGCACTAGACCACTAACGCAGGACCACAGTCTGATTTAGCAGCCCAATTACACGTGGATTTACAGCAACACGAGGGAATCCTGAGCCCTTGACTTAATTTCATCCGGCCTGGAGGCAAGTGACAGGAAGTGACAAGTCATTTACGCGTCCAGTCACAAAGCATGCTGCAACATTAGCTTTAGAAAAACTCAGAGGTCACATGTGATAGATTTCCATCGTGTTCATGTTTTTCTCTGTTTCTGTGCTTACGTGACATTCTTTTTTCTGTGTGAGAGAGACGCACCATGGGGTATGTCCTTGTCTTTTTCTGCATCCCTCTTTATTTACATATATTTTTTCCTCCTTTGTTGAATTTTTCTCTCTAACTGTATCTTCTCTTCCACATTTCTAATTCTTTCTGTTAGTTGTCAGCTTCCTGTCACCATAATATAAAATAAAATTATAAACAAAATAAAAACCAAGTCGTTTTTAGAGTCTGTCTTTGATGTGAAAACACGTACGACCTTGCTTTTACTTCTGTGTCTTTCATATTATGGGTCAGATGTCATTAAAACAAAGAATGAAACGTAAGTCTACGTTTTCTGCCTTTTCATGAACTATTTTAAATAAATTTGATAATCTGGAATTTAGAAATTTTGTTGCCTTGAATTTGTTTTCATGAAATTTCCCTTGTATTTGAAATTGAATTGGCATTTTTAAAGTTACTGTAATGCAAAACATCAACGTCTTCATAATATGAGAAGCTTTTTTACATGTTTTTCATATATGTATATAAATCTCGTAGTTTGAAATCAATTCTAAAATATCTCGTTTGACACAATCCATCTGTTTAAATATGTATTGCTATCATTATCATATCATTATCCCAGTCGATATTTGAGAGAATAAATTCAATACAGTCTTCTCTAAGTATTTATCCAATCGTTGTTAATGCTTATAGTTATGTATTTATCAATTAACTTTTAGTGACCTAATTCTATTTTTTTTTCATTTTCTGATCTTCATTTAATTAAAAAAATGTTTTGGTGAACACGACTATCTACTATCTACTGTCTATTCTTTTGCAAAGCAGCATTTTCAACATCTGCTCAGCCACTGTTTGCTTTTGATTGCTCTCTAAGATGAAACGTATCTATTGTATTAACTTGATCACCCGGGATGGTGTAGATTCATCTAACACGGTCCTCAGAAAGATTTACTAAGCTTCTGAGGTGAATGGGGCTGCAACAAACTTCCTGTTGCTGCAGGTAAATCTGTAATTAACTTTCTAACTCAGTATGAAAGTTGATCATCAAATGTAAATAGTGGTTGCTTCTGATGGAGCTATTCTAGATAGTTTTTTCTGTTCTTTATGACTTTTATCTTTACAATGAACAGAGAAAAAGAAACAGATAAAATATAGCTATTTTTTTAAAAAGAGCAATAAGTCCTAGATAAAGAGGAATTCAAAGCGCCTGGTTGATTAAACTCTAACAGATATGATTTACCATCAACATGTTCTTAAAATATAAAATCTTAATAACAGGTATTTTCTAAATACCTTATTCCTTTTTTTTTTTTGAGTTGGAGTCTCACTCTGTCGCCCAGACTGGAGTGCAGTGGCCGCTCCCAGTCACCGTAGCCTCGACCTACTGGGCTCCAGTGATCCTTCCGCCTCAGTCTTCCAAGTAGCCGGAATTACAGGCATGCACTACCATGCCCAGCTAATTTTTTGTTTTATTGTAGAGATGAGGTCTTGATGCCCAGGCGGGTCTCGAACCCGCTGGGCTCAGGCAATCCACTCACCTCAGCCTCCCAAAGGCGCAGGATTACAGGCTGAGCCACCGAGCCCGGCTAGCCTTATTCCTTTTACGATCCTCCAAATCTAGGTAATATTTATTACTTTAAAGATTTATTTGTTTAGTAGGCTTAAATTAACTAAGACAATCTTTCAGGACTATTCAGTGGCACCAGCTTTTATAAATGATGCGAGCAAGGTATTTATTTACATTTATTATGAATATAAAAGGTGAAGGTACAGATATCCTACTTACTGAATGTTTTCATGAAAGATGAAAACTCAATTTTATTTTTAAATCTCTCCTCACATAGTGTGTGTGTGTATGTATGTATACATACATAGTTATAACTAAAGGAGATTTGATGAAAGTGGGATTGAATGTTTGTGTGCTAATAACTTGATAACCAAGATACAATGGCACTTCAGTAAGTTGTTGCTTACATAACCAAACAATACTGTCTCGTTCACATTAACCTTTTATTGAGACTTGGAGGTTGTGTTGTTGGATAAATATTTTAAAGAGAAAATTAGAAACCCCTTTGGACTGGATTCATTCAGCACAGATTTTTGATGATACCCAGATCTTTGGAAATGGGTATTTATGGCTTGTTCCACATTTGTGGTGCAATGAAAATCTGTAAATTGCAATTAACACAACAAAGCTGAAAAATGAAGAAAGTTGTGAGATTTCAGTGTGTCTGCGGCTGAGCTGCTTTGTGTGTGGTAGGGAGAGTTCTGGGATATTCTAATCCTAGCAACATATTTTCTTTCCATTCAGTTGTAACTATCATCCAGAGTAGTGACAAATATATCTACCAGACATCTCTTTCAGTGGGTGAGGAGCAACTCTTATTCTAGAGAGGACTTAACAAGGATGCAGTAATTGTCAGGGACTTGGAAAGCAGGAACCGGATGTCCGCCCTGCGTAAAGTAATCACAAGTTATAAGATAAATCACTTTATAATCTGTGTTGGTTCTTTCTGTTCAGTGATTGGAAACTTACTAATCGAATGCAGCCTTCCAAAGGACTTGACTGAGATAGACTTAAGGACAGACACTGTCTTGCTGAAGAAATTGCAAATTCTTCAGCACTAACATAAATCCAATTCATCACTGGGTATTTTGAACTGTTTGCACCTGTTATAGTGATCGTGGTCATCTGATGAACTTTTTCTTTTTTTCTGAAGAAGAGACTTCTCAATATTATTCATGATGGGTTCCATGTTTGACAACACGGAATGGCCTTTTTTTTTTTTTTTAACAAAGTCACGGAAATTTTAATATGCTGGGTTTAAGAAGTCAAATATACTCAGTTTTCCTTTTGTTGATTTTCCTTACATGATAGTCACCTGTATAAGACAAAGTCCCTTAGTTAGAATACTTTACCATATATCATTATACTACTGATGTCAAAGTCTCTCTCTCTCTCCTTCTGTATATGTGTGTGTATGTATATATGTATGTATGTAATATACTTATGTTTGTATACATAACATACATAACTATACATATAATTTTAATATATACACACATATATTGCCTACTTAATTTTGAAACATGTAATAAACCTTGGCCTAAAGGTATTATAATATCTAACCTCTCTATTTCCTCTTCTAACACGACTTGTTTCCCTATTTCCACCTCAACTGAAAGATGCAGAAACAGAAAATAAAGGCGTCACCAGTGAGAAATTTCCTTGAAGTTTCGGTCTCTATATACACTGCCTGGCAGATATTCCAGAGGTCACTGAAAGAAATGTTCTTAGACCAGTCTAAAAAAATCAAATTACCAAAGCCATTTAATCAATTTAGACATACAATACAAAGTAACAAGAATAAAACTGGGGGGGGTGACACACTTAGGATACAATGGCAGCAAGATAGAACTGCTTGTGATTAGATAAGGTAGACACCCTTGGCAAGTAGTTGGAAAACTCATCCAGATGATTGGATACCTGGTAGTCCTGTCTTTCAAAAAACAGTACACACTTTTTTTTTTTTTTTGAGTTGGAGTTTCACTCTTGTCGCCCAGACTGGAGTGCAATGGCATGCTCATGGCCACCACAGCCTCGACCTGCTGGACTCAGGCAATCCTTCCACCTCAGCCTTCCAAGTAGCAGGAACTACAGGTGCGTGCTACCATGCCTGGCTAATATTTTGATTTATTGTAGAGATAGAGATGAGGGCTTGCCAAGTTGCCCAGGCCATTCTGGAACCCGTGGGCTCAGGCAATCCCCTCACTTCGGCCTCCCAAATTGCTGGGATTACATGCTTGAGCCACAGCGCCTGGCCAACAGTACATATTTTACTAGTAGGATGTATTATTCTATTTCTGCATTGTGTATCACCATAATCACAAGTTCATGAGTCAATGACAGAAACCATCAGTTTTTTTTAAGTTCACAAGTAGTACCTATATGCTACTTTTTTCATTTTTTTTTTTTGTTTCAGCCAAGCAGAAACAGACCTTAGAGCTTCAAGAAATATTTTTGAAGGAACTCAGTATGGAAATAATCGTATCTACTATTTTTCTCCCCAATGAACTGGAAAGGCTTTCTTTTTTTAAAAGCGAAAATTCAGTATGAAAAACTTCAGTGTAGATCCCAGATGTTCTGAAAGTACATAATTTGAGAACCAGTGATTTAGTCTGAAGAAAATAATAACAGGACAACTAAATAACCATTTTATATGCAGAATAGCATCCCGCGATACTGAATTTACTGAAGTCACTATTTTTATCCATTGAGGCTCAATTAGTGACTAATTCTTGGGTTAGGAGAAGAAGGTTTATTAGACTACATTAGTTGGATATATTTTATTTGTGTAGATATTAATTTTTTATTTTTTATGATTTCTATCACATGATGTCTACTTTAAGAGATTTTTACAAACTATATAATGTTTTCAAATAATTTATTGAATGTCAGAAAAATGTTGAATTCATTTTTCTTTCTTTAAGCTTCAATTTGAGATCTAGTAGAAGCAAAAAGGCATAAAAACAGATGTGCTTGTTATTCCTTGCAGCATCAGTAAAAGCTGATATCCAGAGGCTGGAAATTCTGTAACTATTTTACTTGTGCCAGTTTTCTTTCGAAAACACTTTCAATCGTTTCTAATCACCTGCCAGATAAAATCAAAATTCCTTAACAAAATGTATAAAGACTTTCTTATTAAATATTAGAAATAATTGTAGCAACATATACATAACATAAAACTTACCATCTTAACCATTTGTAAATGTGCTGTTCAGCAGTGTACCATATATTCAAATGGTTGTGCAATAGATCTCCAGAACTTTTCCATCTTGCAAAAATACAAGTTCTAAGAGAACTAGGCATTGACCTTCCATATGACCCAGCAATCCCCCTACTGGAAATATACCCGGAGGAACTCAAATCATTCTACGAAAAAGTTACCTGTACATGCATGTTTATTGCAGCACTTTTCACAATAGCAAAAACATGGAACCAACCGAGCTGCCCATTGAAACTGGTCTGGATAAAAAAATGAGGTACATATTCACAATGGAATATTACACAGCCATAAAGAAGGACAAACATATGAACTTCACAGCAAGTTGGATAGATTTAGAGTCGGTAATACTCAGTGATCTATCACAGAACCAAAGAATAGAGTACCACATGTTCTCACTCATAAGTGAACCCTGAACACTTACCATCGTACTTTAAGAAAGGGATTGGCAGTAGCAGGACACTGCCAGGGGAGTAGGGGGAGGGCACATAACATCAATAAGGGTACCTGATCTCAAATCAGGCAAGGTGGGGACCAAAGGGAGGCCCAAACTTTACCTGTATGATGTCCACTTTTATACCTAATTCCAAATTATGTCCTACATCTTTAAAATATAATTTAAAAAAGAAAGGAAAGAAAGGAAAAAACGTTTTTTAAAAACGAAGTTAATTAAAAATTGTAAAAGAAAATTAAATACAACTTATTAGGAATGATGTTAAATATCAAGTATGTATATAAAAAATTTTCTAATAAAATCTTTCCAACCAAAAAAAAAAAAAAAAAGATGAAGAAGCAAAAAAAAAAAAAAAAAAGAAGTTCTGTTTCCATTGAACAGAAACTATCATCTCCCCCAAGCCCCTGTTAAACACCATTTCATTCTGTAAAACAACCTTGATTTGGTTCTTGCTTTTTCTGTTTGATTTTCACTAATCCATTTCAAAACCTGCTTTACCATCATACGCAACGTCTTTTTATTTTCTCATTCTCTTCCTAAGTTCAGTGCCTTTATTGGTGTCCCTGACACTTGTTTGGCTACTTTTTTTGTTGGAGTCTCACTCTGTCACCCAGGCTGGAGTGCAGTGGCATCTCACAGCCGCTGCAGCCTTGACCTGCTGAGCTCAGACGATCCTTCTACCTTGTTCCTCCGAGTAGATGTAACACAGGTACGTGTCACCATGCTCAGCTAATTTTTTTATTTATTGTAGAGACAAGGTCTTGCCAAAGTGCCGAAGCTGGTTTCAAACTCCTTGGCTCAGGCAGCCCTCTCACCTTGGCCTCCCAAAGTGCTGGGATTACAGGTGTGAGCCACTGCACCTGGCCTATGGTTACCTTTTAACTGACCTTTCAGATAAAGACTCAAAAGGCTTTCCTACAGTAAGCAATGGTCACCCTCTATGTGCTTTTTATAGCATCTTATATTTCCAATAGTCACAAAAATTAGATTTTTTTTTCTGATAGGATGTGAGCCCTTTGAAACCAAAACACAGCTACATAAATGAAGACAACCAGTCTTGCACCTCGTTTATACCTACACCTTAGCATACACTAAATAAGTACTTATTCATGGAATAAGATTAAAATACCTAGATTTGAATCTTCATTTGTCACTTATTAGTTGTGTGCCTTTGGGTACATAAAGATAATGATAATGGCAATAATAACATTCATTAAAACTATGATAACGGTGGGAGCAGCCATCACTGACATTTATAAAGCACTTATTATAAGGTGGCATTTAAAAATGTTTATATTAATTTATTTAATCATCATAATAACTCTCTATAGTAGGTGTTATTATTTCTCTTGTCAGATGAGAAAAGAGAACAGCAATGTTAAGTAATTTATCCAAGGTGACACAGTTCAAAAGAAACATAATTGGAATCTTTGAGTATGAAGTCACGTTCTGAAATATTATTGCTTTATGTGTTGGGAACCCATTTCCCTACTTATAATAAGAATGATTCTAACCATTTCAAAGAATGGTGATGAGCATTAAATATTTCTATCTATGCAAACTGCTTAGCACAATACCTGGTATGCAGTGAAAACTCAACAAATGACAGCCCATTACTGTCATAAGCTATGTCAAGTGTCTTACCCAGAGCGTATAATGAGGTAGGTCTTCAGTAAACACTGGCTTTCTGCTTCTCTCTCTTCTCCCTTAACTGGAGCAAGTCAGGATAAACTATTAGTGCCTCTAATTAGGTCAGAAACATGTAGTAATGTCCACCAAAAAAATGAGCTATCCATAATACAAGCTAAAGAAAAATAACACAAATTTCAGGGGGGAAAAAGCATCCTATAACAGTACTAATATTTTGCCAGAATTGTGACAAAAATGTATGGTATCTGAATAATACTTATAATGTTATAAAGGTGTTTTCACATCACTAATGTCATTTTTATTTTATAACTGATCTTGAAAAAAAAGAGAATATTGCAATTCTCATTTTACAAAGAGCCTTCAGTGACATACAGATGGTAAGAATAGTTAGGGTCCAAATAAGCACAGAAATTATATTTCTAGATTACTTGTTCTTTGAAAACATAATTCATCATTCATCCAAGGCCTTTTTTAGAGTAGATGGAAGAACTTAACTGAGTTGGGACAACTGACATGAACTGAGACGCTTCATGGCCACTCAGGGGGTATGGTACTTCTCCCGTCTACTCACATTCCTTATCTTGTCAATTTTTTCCTTTTCTCTTTCCCAATGAGGATTGCATTCTTTAAAGATATTTTTCTTCTTTCGTCTGTGGAGGGAAAATTTTTCCTCCTCCGTAGACTCCCATGGTTCCATTTGCTATGCACGTACACACCTGAAAATTAAACATGTATCTAATTTGCAATGATTGTGTGTGTGTGTGTGTGTGTGTGTGTGTATGTGTGTGAAAATGTCCTGAGCTCAGACAGCAAAGGCTAGCATAACTTGATAAAGTTCGCTTGAATTTTATATTGATTGTATTTATTTTATGTCTACCCTAGTCATGAATAGTTGTTTATTGCAACAAAAAATAATTTAGTATTTTAGTTGAATTACAAATGATTTCTAGATAGATACCTCACACTCTAGAAAGTTGAATATGGCAAGTAAGCTGTTATCATTTGACCTGCTGTGGTTTCACATAAACTAAAGAGTGTGGTGCTATCTAGATGGACACTTCATTCCAGCAGAAACCAGCAGACAATTTGAGGATAGACATTCTGGTAAGATTGACAGATTCTCTGGGAAGAGACCAGCAGTTCCAAGAAACTAAGCCCCAGAGAAAGAGTCCAAATGATAGCTAACTAAAGCTCCAAACAGAGAGGATGGATACAGATTCTGAAATGGAAAGGGAGAGTGAACAGTGAAGGATGATGGCTTCTGTAAAAGCAGAAGTGCTAAGATTAGAGCCGAACCTGACAGGCAGTAGCAAAACCAGTCAGCCTCCTTGGACTAGTTGGAATATGGGTCTGGACCCATGAGATCCAGAATCATGTGCAAGAAATTAAAAGCACAAATGGACACTTTTCTATAAAAATATAAGAGTATCCTACAAAAAGAGTGTTATAGTGATTCCCCTGACCCTGCTGTTTGCCATTTCTTCCTAACCTATTGACTTTTGGACTGAAGAGGACAGAAGTCTATTACAAAACCATAAGCACATTTTATGCCACTGCCCTGAGACAGTGTTGATTCCCAGCCAGGCATATGGGGTTGATTGTAGATTCATCCTTATGCTCTCTCAGCCTAGATGGCTTTAGAGTCTTATGATTTAGATGTAGTTTTTCAGATAGTCTTGTTCATTTGAAATCTCTTTTAATATTCTAGATAATATATTCCATACATAAGCATCTTCCCCATTATGCCTAAGAATTTATTTTAAATTGGTGTTTTGTGGAAAAACCAAAAGTACAAGCATAACATGCTTTCTATTGACTCAGCAAGTAAATTGCCATGAGATTATGAATATAGTTTTATATACAAATTAAAACTGGATTGTTTGACTGCCTTGCTGATTTGAGATTCATGAACAGGTATCAATACATATACGAATAAGTTTTTTCTAGAAATTTTCAGTTTAGTTGTCATAACACCTACACTTATTTATTAATAGCTGTGTGAGGAGGACTACAAGCAGGTAAACTTTAAAAAAAATCAACCAGAGTTATTTTAATATTTTTAATTCTGTTTCTCAATCAGGCATTTTGCTTGTACTGCTTTAGTAACATAAAAGAGTAGCTGCATTTTGGTATATTTCCTCCTTTCATTTTTGCAAAGTGCTTATGGAAAGACACTACCATTATTTGAATATATAAATGCAAAAGCCAAAAAGAAAATAATTGATTAATCTTCCTCATTAGTTTCTGAAAAATTGATAGCAGAAAAACAAAATTTAATACCATTCATAATGTTCAAAAATGAAAGGGTATTGATAATCTCTTACCCTTAAGGATGGTATAATCACAAAACCCAAGATGATTTGACAAAATTTTTCAGATTGTTTAAATCATTTAAGCAGCAAGTTTGAATAGCCTTCAAATCAGTCAAGTGATTCTCATTTGATAGTTGTTTTATTTTACTGATTAGTTGATAAAACTCTTAAGAGAATTTCTTAAGGTGTTGGAACAAACCTATACCCCAGTGAACAAACTAAGAATTTAATCAGTTACAAAGGGGAAAATGTGTGTGTATGCGTGTGCGTGTGCGTGTGCGTGTGTGTGTGTGTGTGTGTGTGTGTGTGTATACACACATCAACATATGTCCACCTAAATTTTTCAAGATAATAGAAAGAGATTTTGAAGTTAATGATGTACACAACTCTATATCTACAGCGACTCCTTAATATCTATTAAACTCAATTCAGTTTTTCAGAGTTAGGGTCTGCATTTTTATAGATTTTTAGCTCATTATTATTCTAGCTTCTTACATAAATAAAGGCCAATGTTGCGAATGTGAAGCTCTTTCTAATGTTATCCGTTATCTCCACCAAATTGCTGCTTCTCCCCAATGAAGCTTCTGATAAAATTGTGCTCATCTTCTCCAACTAACTAATCTCCAACTCTCCCTCCCATGTCAGTAAGATTGATGGAATGTCATGTTTTCTTACATTCTAAATACAAATTTCATGTTGATATTGACCTAATGTTATTAACTGTATCATGCAAGGTTCATACCTTCCTGTATTTCTTTGCTGCTGCACACTGGTACATATCGCTTGTTTAAATCATGGCCTTGTTCCTTGTTCAAAGTCATGGGCCATTTCTTGCATCACATCAGAAGCTTATACAGGACAAGGTTCCTATGTGTCAGCAGAAGTCTTTAGTCCAGAATTGCATCTGCATATAATTTTTCCCTTTACAAAGTGTCTTAGAATGAATATTTAAAATGAGGAAAACCTGGTAGTTAAGACTTGTGTCAACTTGAAGCCTTTAATATGAATTTATGACAATAATGCACCAAGAATATGTGATCAATTGTGAAGATATGTATGACAAGTATATCCAATGTCATTACAACAAAATCATATTCTTAAACCTTTTTATGTGACCAAACAATTTCACAATGCAGTAAGGCTTCTGTCCTCATTTATAACATGGGGAAAAAAAGCGTAGTTCTTGGTTCTGGGGATTGATTGTGGTTTTCGATGGGGACATACCCCTGTAGGGCTGCTTTTGACCTTTGATGTGCTTGTGAAAATTTATATTTATGGTTTATGTGCCAGAAGGAATAATTTAAATGGTGGCAATTTCCTTGAGGTGTTTAATACAGTTAAATATGCATGTTTAATAAAGAATAAAAAATTTCAAATGACAATTGTAAGAATACAAAAGTTGTGTTAGGCCTGCCTGGACTAACATTTATTTTATGTTAAAATGTAGTCTCTACCAACATTTATGTATGTGTGTATATGTATATCTTTATATGTATTTGTGTATTTACGCTTTTTCTATATATTACATTAAACTGATTTGTTATTCAGTTATGATTGATTCAGATAGTCTCTACATCTTTGCTTTTCAAATTGCTGTCCATAGATCAGCCACATTGGTGTCATCTGAGGGAGCTTGTCAACAATTTAGAATTTAGGTGTCATGATGAACTATTAAGTCAAAATCTGAATTTTAATAAGACCCCCTTCCCTGGTGTTTAGTATGCACATTGAATCTTGAGCACTGATCTAAATCTGTATAAAACATACTCTCTGTAGACATTAATTAGTATTTGGTTTTGAAACACTGCCATCATCTTCAGGATGTGAGAGCCCCTAGAAATAATATTTTTCTTAAAAACATCTTCTCTTTTAGCGTCTATCTGCCAGATGGAAATTGCATTCAGGAGTCACACAAACAAGATATTACAAAGAAACATTAGACACACTGTCCTTAGTCACCTAAAAAGCAAGGTTTCACTAGACATGGTAGGTATAACAGGCCTATATGTCAATGAGAGTAGGCACTTTCTTTTCAGTGGCTTTTTTTTGCTCTTGGTTATTATATCTGTATTTCATGTAGACATCTGAAGAACGGTCATAAAATTGTGTATATTTAAAATATGGAGATAAATGAATTTGCTGGGTCTTATTTCCATCATTCCTAAAAAAACAGGAGCTTGGTTGTAATGTTGTGCAACATTATGTTTTGAGGCAAATGCTACCAGTTGAAACTTTGTGTCATCTCCAAATCTGTGGTAGATAGCAGCTTTGCATCTACACACACACACACACACACACACACACACACACACACACACGTGTGTGTGGATATGTATATGCATGCACTCAAATACATATAGAATTAGTTTTAAGCAACTCTAATTGTTTTGTCTATCAACATATGTTCATTATGGGAGCTGTGGCAATTGGCAAAATAAGTAGAAAATGTAATTCCGCCTTCTGGGCCTTTATAATCTAGTAAGCAAAATGAATTGAAAGCAAATCACTTCAGTGTGAAAATGCAACAAAAGAGCTTCTGATTACTTTTCAATAGGATAATGAAAAAGATATTTTGGATAAACAGGTAATTAGGTGAACCTTAAAGATACATGACACTCCAACAAGCAGAAAAATAAAAGAAAGAAAGAAAATATTTGCTCTGGCAGAAACAGTGTAAACAAGACAAAAACATTCAAAATTATGAGACACAAGAGAAACTAGTTCCACTGAAGAATTGTGGAGCATGGTGACATAGTGGTGGTAGAGTGAAGAGAGGTGGAAGTTAGGTCCTGCATGTGTCAAATGCTGAACTAAAATCTTTGTTCTATTTAGAAGGCAAACAGGAACTATAGGCAGGGCTTTGTGTGGAGAGTCACATGAGCCCATAGCAAAGTCATTTGGCAAGAAGAAAAGAAAATGTTTTTGTGATTTTAAAGTTTTTTTTTTAATAGTTGAAAAGTTCTATCCCTTGAATGTTAGCTTCTATAAGATAGCAGCTAAGGTGAAACTGCTATAAGTGCATGCTTTCCCAAGGAATTGAATGCCTGGACTTGATTATAAAGTCAAGATGCATATACATTTCACTCTTAAGCCTTTCTAGATCATCTCAATTTATCAACAATTTTCGAGCCCAGCTTTGAAATTGTATCCAACAATGACTGGAGGAGCCACACAGAATTGATACTACATATCACTTTGCCAGAAGGCCTTAATTATCACAAATTAAAGTCTCAATTTTAAAAATCCCAGAAAAAAATGAAAAACAGGTTAAAAAATGAAGAGTTGTACTTATCCCAACTACAATATTTACAACTCATTTTTTTTCTTAATAATATAGGTATTGGCAAATGAAAATATTCACATTAATTTGAAGGACAAATGTGAAAAGATACTTAAACTTGTCAACCTCAAAATCATGTGATCTTAGAATAAAGCATCATCGAGAGCCATTTTGTTCAACTTTCATGTGAAGAGAAGACATCCTTTCTATCTCTTCTCTGGTATTTGTTCATATTTCATTTAAACTCATTTATCAACAGTTTTATTCACTTTTTCAAGACAACTTTTGGACACTTCTTGTTTCTCAGGTTGATTAGAAATTAGAAAAAAAAAATCTGGTGATCTTCATATTATTTGTCCACCTCTGGCCACAGCATGAAGATATTTCTCCCACTTGGGTCTTCGAAGATAATTATTATGTTTCACTTTGAAATTTTGTCTTAGCTAAACACATTCAGATTTTTTAAATATCCCATATATGATATATGTGTATATATAATATATACATATAAATATATTATTCTATTTAGAAGGTTAACGGGAGCCATATATATGAGTATTATATATATCTATGCAGATATACACAATTTCTAGGTAACCTTATATCACTTTTTTCATTTTTGAATTTCATGAACCACTAAAATAAAATCAAATGAAATATTTGACAAATTGTATTTTTTAAAAGTCATCACCATTTAACTAATCTCACCTTTATTGAATAAGTAAAAATATAAATTTCACTTAAAAATGAGAAGAAGTTGTCTCAGGATAAAACAGATTTTATCTAACCACTTGATTGTATCATACCTAGCAAACCTAATCATAATACAGTTCTTCTTTTTTTTTTTTTTAATCTTGTTTCTCTTCATGGACTAGAGAAAATCTCTTTATTTCCAGCTGCCCAACATTTTGGAAACACTCTTCTATGTGACCTCGATTTTGTCAATAGCTCTTTTAAAAATGTCGTATCAGAATTGAACACTATCTCCTCCACGGTCGTCTTTTGCTGTTTGTGTTTTCATTCTGTGTTCTTATCTGCAGTCAAATGGAAACTCTCCATCCAGCTGCACCACAATTTTATTTGTACAATTAATTTTTTTTAAACCTAAAGTCACCACTTTATATGTATCTTTGTTCAACTTTATCTTTTTGTTTGGGCCCAGTATTTTGTTCTGTTGAGAACTTTAACAATAATGATCACATCAATTCACAGTGTATCTATAAAGTTTACATTTAATGTCCTCAGGCTGTCAAAAAAATTGAACAGGAAAATTACATAGAACTCCTTGAAGAAAGTATGCTGTATATCAATAATATGTCTTTTTTGGGGGGGGGAGTGGACATAAATAAAAGCAGAATAAATTTTTTATACTGTGAAAATTGTCCCAGTTTGAAGTTTGGCAAATACAAGTTTGTATTTCTTCACTAACTCTTCAGCATTAAAAACAAAAAACAAAAAACAAACAAAAAACTGCATTGCATTGGTTTTGTCATGACTAATCACATCATTTAAATTAGAACGACAACAACAACAGATTTATTGTGTTACTGCCAAGACATTTAACGACTAATTTGTGATCAGGAAGAATGAGGGGGTAAAATTCATTGTAATCTCAAAGATGCTGCATGGATTGAGGCCTTCTTGTAAAATTAATGAGAGAACTTCTTATCATAAACCAGGTAAAAATAAGAAAATCAGTGGTAAATGTTTAGAAAAGAAATGACATGGAGAAGTTAGGAATTTGCTAAGATATTAAAAAAGACCTGTGGATGAGTGGACAGATACCAAAATCAAAAGGAAGTAGATGACCAACCCAAGGCTACCAGGAGCATTAAGGAAACCAAGTGACCATGTCTTCAATTGTTCTCATGCAGTCTTGTTTCCTGCCTGTACGACACGCTCAACCCTGGTTCGCCAAGACACTGTATTCATTGACATTACTAAACATCTGTGCTGAGAACAAAATAATTAATCATAACACAATTTGTAATATGATTATACTTGGAATTTTTTCATGGTATTGTTTGGGAGGAAAGTGATCCCAAACCTGGTTTCTTGCCTACTCCATTCTGTTGTTTTTTAAATATGTACAATGATAGATTCACTATTTGAAAAACACAAACACGCTTAGATATGCTCTGGCCATTGCCAATTATTTCATGTTCAACCATGCAGTGATTTATTTAGAGTCTCCTTTTTGGGCTGACCATTTATTTAACAGGTGCTGAGTTGACTATGAACACATTATTAAGAGCCTGTAGTCGCTTTGGAAGGGATTAGAAATAAACAGACTGATTTTACAAACAGCTTTTTTAGATTCTATATATAAGTGAGATAATAAAATATTTGTCCTTCTTCTCCTGCTTACTTCACTTAGCATAATTCCCTACAGGTTTATTCATATTGCCTCAATTGGCAGGATTTCCTTCTTTTAATTGCTAAATAATATTTAATTATTGCACTATACGCACACACATCAATTCACATTTTCTTTATTCATTCATCTATCAATGAACATTATGTGTGGTGATGAATGTGTTAATTAACTTGATCGTTATATCCATTATACAATGTATACATGTATCAAATTGTCCTGTTGTACACCTTAAATATATACAATATTTGTTAATTTAAAATGTAAAAAACTTTAAAAATAATTGTGAGTGTCAGAAAATAGCTGCCTTCATCTTATTAAGCCATAATACTATGTGATAGCCAAAATCTAAATGCTGGGTAATACAATAATGAAAGAAAATTAGAAAATTAATAGATTGGCAATCTATTGTAAAAAAAAAAAGGAAGATAATGCTGTGTAATTTGTGTAATAGACATATTATTCAACAGATAATCAAAGCATCTGATATACAAATACATTACTAAATATAAATAATTTAATATTTTCTGTTTCATTGTGTAACATAAAAATGATTACATTATTTTGTATATAATAGTTTTTTATAATTTGACATTTGATAGGATATTAAAATAAATATATTTTGGAAAATTTAAAATTGATATTTTATTAGTATAAGCAGAGGTAAAGCTCTAAGTAACTTGATTGCATAAATTTGATTTGATATTATGAATGTGTATATAAACATATATACAAGGATATATATTATATATGCATATATATGTTTAAAACTATATGAGTATATATTGTTAGCTGTCAATAGTTAATAGCAAAGCATTTACTGGGCAGGACATGGCTATAGTCTCAGCTACTCAGGAGGCTGAGGTGGGAAGATCAATTGAGACCCTGGATTTGAGGCTGCCGTGAGCCCCGATTGTGCCACTGCACTCCTGCCTGGGTAACACAGTGAGACTCCGACTCAATTAAAAATACATAGTACAACATAGACTAAGTTTGCGTTTAAGCCTGTTTTAGGGTAAGGAGCCACTTACAGAATAAAATATCTATAAATTTCTGTATTACATTCCCTATCATGATGCAGCATTTCAGACATACTATTTTACATAGTTTACAGGGTAGTTTCCCTATAGGGCTTCAATTTGTACATGTTCAACACCATTCAGCAAATATATATATATATATATGCAATATAAAAATGATGAACATTAATTAGATCTGTTTCAAGAAATAACTACTCATTTTAGCTCAATAAATATTGTGCATGTATGCAATGAATTGATCAAGATTTGTAATTGCTGAGAGTTGTTTTTTTTTTTTTTTTTTTGAGTTGGTGTCTCACTCTGTTGCCCAGACTGGAGTGCAGTGGCCGCTCTCGGCCACCGCAGCCTCGACCTGCTGGGCTCCGGAGATCCTTCCGTCTCAGCCTTTCGAGTAGCCAGAATTACAGGCATGCGCTACCGTACCCGGCTGATTTTTTGATTTATGGTAGAGATGAGGTCTCGCCAAGTTGCCCAGGCGGGTCTCGAACACGCGGGCTCAGGCAATCCACTCATCTCGGCCTCCCAAAGCATGGGATTATAGGCTGAGCCACCGAGCCCGGCTTGCTGAGAGTTTTTGAAGGAAAATAGTGATGTCTTTTGTTCCTTGTGTGATTTAAACACCGGATGTTTGACATCATGTAGCTATAACTATTTTACGTAAATAGTGCTAACTCTCTACAGAGCACAGATATTCTTCTAGGTCAGTTCCCATTATCTTTAACCCTGAATGAAGTTTCCACAAGCATACAAATGCAACTTCTCTTTTCCTCTACCTGGGCAAAGCAATGTGAAATATTATCGGAACATACTCTGCTGTTTTGCTATGAGCCTTACAGTAATTTACCCACTCCTGAAAGGTTAAGACATGTCTTCCAGCTGAAACCTCCTAAGCCTGCAAAATAGGTAATTTTATGATAAAGTAGCTTTCTCTCAGAAGTATAGTTTGCACTGGAGGAAATGAAATGTTCTCTTTAGAATGTTTAATAACTCCTTCCAGTCAGCTTTCTAGTTCAGAGAGATTAATTAATTTCTGGTCCTTTTTTTATCCCTCAGTCAAGAGGCTTCCAAATTAAGGTTATTTCTCAGACTTCCACCTATGAACACTAGGATGGAGTCTTTAAACTAGGCTTTCTATGTTAGTGTTTTTTGTTTGTTTGTTTTGTTTTGTTTTGCAGTGGGGAGGGTGATCAGGGGTTTATGCGCTTTAGCGAGCACATGAAAATCAGTTATTTCAAGTTTATCACTACTTAGCTTTAAGAATGAAAAAACATTTCCTTCAAAAAGCTTATTTTCTAATTTTTAATATTTTATTTCTGACATTTTATGGTAAAGAACTTTTGTAGTAACATTTAAGAAAATATCATTTGGGATCCGCTCTTCACTAGGATTTTTGAATAAGTGACTGTACTGTAACTATTATTTTGGTAGAACGCTAATATCTACTTAAAAGAGCTGGTATCTCTTGCTATCAAATCACTACTTGTGAAATTGTTTTATCTGTTATTTTTCTTTGTTTTCTTTCTTTTCACGTTAAGGAAATCCAATATTTATTCTGG
The DNA here is from genome assembly GCA_027257055.1 of Cephalopachus bancanus. Taxonomy (NCBI): domain Eukaryota; kingdom Metazoa; phylum Chordata; class Mammalia; order Primates; family Tarsiidae; genus Cephalopachus; species Cephalopachus bancanus. The sequence continues at coordinate 11,565,512 of JAPVLO010000001.1, read as the reverse complement.
AGTTCAAAAATTTGCCCCAAATAGTAAGTACATTTTTTCCCTTTTTCTTTTCCACTTTTTCTTTTCCATAAATATAGGATTTTGTATTATTCACTTTTATTCTAAAGCATATCTTCACAGAAAATGTTAGATAGGTTATAATTTATGAGAATTTAAAAATTGTAATGCAACTCAATACGAGTTAAATGTTGATTTTCCTATTTTCCTATCTTCCTTCTTTGCTAATTCATTTCCCATGGATATTTTATGCAGCACCAGGATTGACACCCTTGACTGATAGCTTCAAAATGGTATTGTATTTTCCAGTCTCAGTGATGATGTCATTGTGGTGAGCTGGCTTTCCTTTGGTGATGACATGCTGAGTCTCTAAGCCAATGCTCTCCAATATGATAGCCATGATCACACATGGTAATTGAACACTTGAAGTCGGGCTAAGGCGACTGAGAGAAAAAAAAATTTAATATCGAATTTTAATCAATTTAAATTAAAAGTGAATGCAGTATAAATAATTTTGCATCAACTCTACCTTGTTAGTTTGCTAGGATTGTATTTACCTTAGACTTAAAAAAATGCATGTCTGATGAAGATAGTTTGTAAATGCAAAAGAGTTTGAAGACAAAGTATGAGAAAGAAAAAAGTTATCTCAAGAATAATTTTCATGTGGATTACATGATAGAATGATAAGATTTGGGGTATCCTGTTTTAAGCAAAATGCTTTATTAAAATTAATTTCTTAATGTGGCTACTAAATATGTAAAATTGCCTGTTTGGATTGTGTTACATTTCTGTTATACAGTGCTGCTCTGGCAGTGCAGATGGAGAAAGACAGTTATAGCTCTTTTCAGAAAGGTGAACTTGGCAGTCAATTTTCACACAAGTTACATTTTCCTTTAGCTCCTCTGTATTTTCCTAAGAGAGAATCATCTTAAAATACAGAATTTTCAAAATATGTGTTTTACCAAGTTAAAGTTAGAAACACTTCTCAGAGTTTTAACATGTGGCACACAGACACACACTGACATACACACACACACACATATTATATACATTATGCCCTGAGTCACTTCCCAAATTGATTTTAGCTTACCACCCATTTCCCAAGGAACATCTTTCAGGAATAACAATCTGTAGATCATGTCTTGGGAAGTATAATAATAGTTATGTGACTCATTATTTGATCATCTTTTATTCTAATCTTACAAATGTTAGTAACTCACTTAACATTCTACCTGTATATTACATATATTCTGTCTGTTATCTGATACTCATTCTTCATGATTATATGTTACCTTGTTACACATTCTCTCTTTTCCAGCTGGATGACTTTAGATTTCTCCTTCTTTCTCTCAATCTTTCGCTCATTTTTAGACTCACCCTTTGTGGGCAAAAACAAATAATAGAATATAATCAAACAATGAGTGCGAATTCCCTAACCTAGTGTTTAGGACATGTATTTTCATATGCAAAGCATTTCTAATTCTTATCGCTAGCTTAAATTAAATATTCAAGACATTAAGTTAAATACCAGAGGGCATTCAATGCTACAGATTTCAAATTTATTCTTGACTAACGAGTACTAATTAATTTTCAGGTCAACTAACAAATATTTATTGAGAGTCTACATTGTTCAAGGAATTCTGCTTCGGACACTGGAAGTTCATCAGTAATAAGCACACATGGAATTTAATAATCTGGCATCATGGAGAATAATTGTATCAATAAACAAATATTATGCAGGTAGCAAAAATAGTCAGTGCCAATACAGCATAAAGACTTGTTCTCTTATTGTTTTGAGCTTTCTTCTTCTTCTTCTTCTTCTTCTTCTTCTTCTTCTTCTTCTTCTTCTTCTTCTTCTTCTTCTTCTTCTTCTTCTTATGTGAAACAAAGTAATTTATGTGAAACTGCAAAGCAATCATTTGCACATAATATGCAAAAAATAAAAGTGAGTTTTCTCTCTTAAAGGTCATAGACCGAAATTGAAGTATTTGTAGTCACTTCAAATGAATAAAGAATACAAAATTACCTACTGGGAAAGCAGATTGGTCATTACTTGACAGAATTTCCTTGCTTTTTATTTTCTTGCACCTTTTATTCTTTTCTGAGTGATTTAACATGTAACATCCCATTTGATCCTTGATGAAGAGGGAAACTGGAAGTGTTTCCACTGTGCTAAGGAAGAGTGGTTGGACTCCTGTAGTTAAGATTCAATTTTGTCACTTTATTAGAATGGAAAACTTTAGTTATGGAATTAACTTGGCCTCTTTCCGTTCATAACAAGCTCACTTAAGATGTTCCTCATTAGTAATCAAAATGGGGAAAGTATTTGGTGAGACATGAAATTATTCTATATATTACTGCTGATTGCATACAGGAAACAAATCAGAAATAATTAAATTTAGAATTAATATTTACGATAAATGTTTGTGTTTGTTTTCTAATCTCAGTAGAGAGTCATAAATACATTTTAACTGAGTTCTTGGATTTTTTTTTAAGTCTGCAACTCTTTTTGAATAAACTCAACTCTCTCAAAGAGTTAATTTCTAGAAAAAGAGCCTCTCACATAACAGAATTTTAGTTATCTATATCTAACAAAAGTGAAAGTCATAATGAGTATGGGTTACAGGGCATGGTCATATGATTCTCTGCTGGTTTCCAAGACTTCATTTTCTTTCTTTCTTTCTTTCTTTCTTTCTTTCTTTCTTTCTTTCTTTCTTTCTTTCTTTCTTTCTTTCTTTCTTTTTCTTTCTTTCCCACTTTCTCTCTCTCTCTCCCTCCCTCCCTCCCTCCGCCCCTCCCTCCTTCCTTCCTTCCTTTTTTTTTTTTTTTTAGTGGAGTCTCACCCTGTCACCCAGGTTGACATGCTGTGGCACACTCAAGACCACCACAGTCTTGACCTCAACCTGCTAGGCTCAGGAGATCCTTCTGCCTCAGGCTTCCAAGTAGCTGGAACTTCAGACACACACCATCGTGCCTGGCTATATATATATATATATATATATATATATATATATATATATGTATATATGTATATATATATAGTAGAAATGAGGTCTCATCAAGTTGTCTAGGTTGGTCTCAAACCACTGGATTCAGGCAATCCTCCTGCCTCTGCCTCCCAAAGTGCTTGGATTACAGGCATAAGCCGCTGCATCAGTCCAAGAGTCCCTTTCAGATGTATTTACTCCAGAATTTGGCCATTTTGCAAAAGTATGAGTCAGTTTTTAAAATACATATTGGGATTAGTGTTTGAAGCAGTAGGAAAATAAATAAAATAATCTTTTCACTCATAGTGCTTAGAGTATATAATAGGGTAGAGGGAGGTAAAACATGCATAAATTTAACAAAAATGAAAGGATGGTTGTTCATCCTAACTACTGGACAAGAAGCCTAGTTTCAGTGTAGTAAAAGCTAGGTCCCATCTGATGGAATTTTGAGCATCACAAAATAAGCAGCATTTGAAGTTAGATAGCAGGGTTTTTTTTGATTTTTTTTTTTTTGAGCTGGAGTCTTACTTTGTCACCCAGGCTAGAGTGCAGTGGCATGCTCACGACCATCCTAGCCTCGACCTGCAGGTTCAAGCAATCCTTCCACCCCAGGCTTCCAAGTAGCTGGAACTGCAGGTGTGTGCTACCTTGCCCAGCTAATTTTATTAAAAAATTATTATTGTAGAGACGAGATCTTGCCAAGTGGCCCGGGCTGGTCTTGAACCCCTGGGCTCAGGCAATCCCCTCCCCTTGCCCCCCCCCAAATTTCTGGGATTACAGGTTTGAGCCACTGCGCCTGGTTCAATAGTAGACTTTTAAAATAGAGATGCATAAGAAAACCTTGCAAACGGAAAGAGCCACGTAGAAATAAGGAAGAAAATATAAATCATCCTCAGGTTATAACAAATACGCTTTGATAATAGCATAAGGTAAGCAAACGGAAACCGGACTCAAGATGGAAATCAAAGTCACTTTTTAGCCACGATGTCTGTTTTATTCTATTTGACAATAGAAAAACATTAAAATAATGAATGGATTTAGGAATGCTAATCTGTCAATAGAACGGGATTGGGAGATTCATCAGTTTGGGTGGAGGCCGGTTTTGTAAACTTGACTGTAACTCAAACTAAAAAGTTTCTGCACAGCAAAGGAAATAACAGAATGAAGAGACAACCTAGGCAATGGGAGAAAATATTTCGCCTGGACAGTGAATATGTTTTGAAGATCTATTGTGCAACATAGTGACAATTGTGAATGATAATACAGTGGGTATGCTAAAATTGCTAAGAGATTGCATCATAAATGTTCTACCCATAAAAGAGATACATGTGTTAGATAATAGGTATGTTAATAAGCTTACTTTAATCATTTTACAATGTATACATATCTTAAAACATCACAATGTACACTGTAAACATGTAATTTTGATTTGTTAATAGTACTGTAATAAAGCTGGGGAGAGAAAAAGGGCCTTCCCAGCCAGCATTAATATATTTCACAATAATCATTTTGAATGAAGAATTAAATGTTTCATTCTTCACGTGGATATTTGGCATCTATTCTAATAAATGTAGCTAAAAAGACTATTTCCCTATTTTGACTATTGTGACTAATATCACCACTGCATTTGATAAAAAAGCTTGGGGATGCATATCCCCAGACTCAAACTTTCTCTTTTCTTTTCTTTTTCTTTTTCTTTTTTTCTTTTTCTTTTTTTTTTTTTTGAGTCATTGTCTCACTTGGTTGCTGAGGCTAGAGTGCAGTAGCACATGGCTCACTGCAGCCTCGACCTCTGGAACTCAGGAGATCCTTCTGCCTCAGCCTCCAGTAGCTGGGACTATGGAAACACACCACCACACCCAGCTAATTTAAAAACATTATTTTTGTATAGACAAGTCCTTGCTATATTGCCTAGTCTGATCTCAAAATCTGGGCTTCCAAAGTACTATGATTACAGGTGTGTGCCACCATATCCAGCCTCAAGATCTAAACTTAAAGGCACTATGTTTAGCCTTCAAGAATAATTGTCAATAAACGTTCAATACCAGGCTGTGTTCAATAACATGCAAGCATGTGAGCTCCATCGCTGATGCTCCATTCACTGTGTCTTGTTTGATGTAATCTCGTTTGTCTATTTTTTGCTTTTGTTGCCAGTGATTTTGGGGTCATAACCAAGGATTCATTGACCAGACCAGTGGCAAGAAGCTTTCTCTCCGTGTTTTCTTCTAGTGGCTTTCAGGTCTTACATTTAAGTCTTTAATCTCTTTTGTATATGGAATAAATAAGGACTGAATTTCAATCTTCTGCATGTGGATATTCAGTTTTCTCATTTCACTCAACATTTATTGGCAAGGCTGTCTTTTTCTTATCAGCAAAGATTTAGAAAATAACTGGCAAAGAATACAGACGTTTCTTGATTGCAGAATTTCTATGTAGTATGAATGTTGCATATTAGCTAATATACAGTTGTGAAAGAATTAAAGATCAATCGATCTCAAAACAGCCTATGCAAAAACAAAGTGCTAAACAGTGAAAAAATCATGTTCAGCGATGGGATGTTTTCCAAAATGGCTTGAAAAGAAACCTGATTTTTTTTTTCTCCAAAAAATGTATATTTCCTTTGGACACAGATTCAGTCATCAATATTTATTAAGCCCCTAGGGTAAGCCCTGGATCCATGTTATTGTTCTGCCTTGCTGGCAGCAATAAATAATTAATACACATCACATCGGTGTGATGTGTAGGAAGAGGAATTCCCAGATTTGAATTTCTTTACGTGAACAAAATAAACATGGGTCACTATAAATATATTTTTTACTATTTATCTATGTAAACCCCATTATGAAAGAAAAAGAGAGTGACAGAATCAGATCTAGGTGGCTATGAAGTAATGGCAATTTCAGGTAGCATGCTAGAATTTCTAGGAGGTGCAATAATACCTAACCCAACAATCTTATGGATTTTTGTTGAAACAGAGTGCTAGTTAACATCTATAATTTGACTAATACTGCACAAATAGTACATGAAAGATGAGAGAGCTGACCCCTCTCTTGTTTCTTTACTCTAAACCCAGTGCTCTTTCTACTCTAACGGGATCCACCTTCAGGTTTGTTCTCTGTAACTTTTCATAGGTACTTCAGAAGCATCTGAGAAATAATGAAAACCTCTGGGTTATTTTATTCTGACTCTAAGGATTAGTGCTACAAACAGTCCCCATCATGGACTGGAATATATATTATATCATGTTTGTGAAGGGCCTTTTATTAAAGTTGATAATAGTCACAATTTACTCGTTGCAAATGATTGTAAATGTAATTGGAGTAAAATGAAAAATACTTGTGGTAGAATCATTCATGTAGGACTGTCAAGTGTCACTACGTGCCAGTCACAGTGAGATTAATGAAATACATGTATAAACAGATATTTGTGCTTAATTCTTCTTAGCTTATGATTTAATCTTGGTTTTACTCATAGAAACTTGATCTTGTCATGATATTGAGAGTATGCCATAACACCGTGTCATAAAATACTCTCATATATATGTATGTTATGTATACATTCAAAATGTGAACTTATTAAATTTCAATAAATATACCACTTTCACAGAAGGCGGTTTTCTCAAGTTGGTATGGCCAGCATCTGTATCCTTGTAGTGTGACCTACACGGGGAACCAGATTATGACCTCAAAGTTGTTTTGAGGTAACCAAAACAGAGGAAGGCATGTGAATAGCATGGCCTATCTAGGCGAATGCACTACCATAGGCATGTATCTATGTCTTTTGCCTTCTTTCTTTAATAGTTAATTTCAGACTGATAAACTCTATCAATCTGGATTGGCTAGTTTCTTTTATTTTAATATATTAATATCTTTGGTTAAGTTTTGCGCTCAGGGATATCATTTTTCTAAAGACTTTGCTTATTTATGCTTTAAAATAAATAAATAACCGTCATCGATTATTTGCACGCTTAATATTCTCCAGGCACTCTGCTGGACTTTAAATGCATTATCCATTTCAAGCGTCACAAGCCTGTGGGCCGTGTCTTCTTCCCTTTCTTGCAAATGAAAATTCTCACGTCTCAGAGGGCTTAAACAGCTTGCAAGATCTCACACTGGATTAAACCCAAGTCTGTCTGACTCAAAGCTCTCTCTGTCTGCTGTACTTTCTGTGCTGGATTTTTATAGTCTCTTTCCTGCCTCACAGTCAGCCAGGCTGAGTCTGATATATACCTCTGTCTTTTATTTTCATTCTCACTGCCATAATCTTAGTTCTGGGCATCATAGTTTGCTACCTAGACTCTTGGATTCATCTTCTACGAGGACTTCACAGCCACCTTTCTCAATTCTAATCTATTTTCCTAAGGCACATTCTGATCAAGCTGTTTAACCTTAAAGACATCACTAAGGCTTCCTCTGGTCTATATAAAATAATCACAAGTCAGAGTCGTACATACAGTGTTCTTCTTGTCTAGCTCCAGAATGTCCTTTCGCCCATCTTCCTAGTAATTCTGTTTGTACGATTCCTGTAGTCCTGGCAAACAGAAGAACTCACTGTGTTCTGTACGCAAATCTTCTGTACAGCCGCCATACTCTTCTCATTCTGTTTACTTTGTGAGGAATATCCTTAATTTCTTCATGGCTATATCCAACTCTTCTCTTCTGACTTACCCCAAATTGCTGTAGCAATTGACTTGGGAAATGTCCCATATGTAATGCATGTTTATGTTGTTCTTTAAATGCCATCTCTATATGGTTCTTCCAGGTATAGTTGTTCCCTTGAGATTCTAGGACGCTTGACCCACACTTTCATGATGGCCCTATTACCTTTAATATTGCTGATTTAAGCATTTTTTTTCCTCCCAGAATGGTAGTTCTCTGTCTCAGGCTGATTTCCCTGGGAAGTTGAAATTGAAACAAGGTTTGTTTTTTGGAGTTGATCTTAGGAAGCACTTATAGAGGAATAGGGGCAGGAGAGCAGACAGAAAAGGAAAGAATGTGTGTTAATAAGCAGGCTAACGCCCTGGAAAATTAAGACTCGATTCCTTTGGGAATCTCTGTAAGACCCTGTTGTGTGTTCCAGCTAGGGAAGAAGAAGACGTATTTCCATGATAAGTTCCCTCTGCATTGGTTGAGGGTCACCTCCATGCGGAATTAATTAGTATACCAAGCAGCCATAGAATGTACTTGGGCAGAAAGTTACTTGGTATGTGTAGGAAATTTGAGTGCTGAGAAAATGTCATGTGGTGAGACTACCATGCCCCTCCAGGGCAAAACCTGAGAATGTATCTCATTCTCCATAGTATCCATAATTCTTAGCACAGTGTCATGATTCGTGTACTCATTCATTTAAAACTTGTGTCTGCCAGGTGCTAGGTCTTCTGCTGGGGCTTATGAATATGTCCACGAGCAAAATGGACATGGCCTCTGCTCACATAGAGCTTACACTTCCGTGTGAAATGGTCGATCATCCTTGAAGTAAACAAACAAAGGAATAACGTGAAAGGAGAGATGTCACTCCAGGTATGGTGGTTGATCTACGAGAAGTGATGTCTGAGGTGAGACCTGTAGAATAAGAAAGAATCAGCCATGTGAGCAGTCAGGGCAATAGTGATTCTCAAAAAAAAAAAAGGCATTCACAATGACCAGTGATGTGACCTGTGCACTTTCCTAAACTGATACACCAGATCCCGCTGAGTGAGGGAGAAAATGATTTCCAGTCAATCCCTCCTGCTGTCTTCTGGGAGCATGGTGCACCATTTCTTGAAGATATCATATGATGAAAATATATAACAAATCATTTTTGTAATTTATATAACTTAATTTTTTAATTTATCATCATTATTGCCATTATTAGTCACGCAAGACCAAGGTTTTTAGTGGCAAGGTTGATAAGTGCTCCTTACCTCATCCACACTCATGACTTTCTAGAAATTTCCTCTGTTTTCATTTTCATATTCATAAACTCAAACATAACCCAAATATTGGATCTTGAATATCTCTGTGTTTGGCTTGAACTTCTCTCCTTCAGAGGTCTCTTGCGCCAAATTATCTCAACCAATTTCTCATCTAATCACTCTTAATTATACCATCTGGGACCTGACCTGACGCTTGAGTTGCATGAGGTCCTACACGAGACAGTTCCAACTAGACAGTTCACCAATTCCGAAACGCGGTGTTTCTATTCTTGTCCATGGCTCCGTCATTTTCTTAGTGACCCAGGCTTAAATATCTGTCATCATTCTAGATGTCTCACTTTTCCCTGGTGCTATCACATCACTCATATCCTAAGGCTGTCTTCAAGTTTTTTTTTTACCTTTTAAGTATCCTTCTAGAATGATAATTTTATAATGCCCTTATTAAAAATTATTAAAGCTTTTTAATTTGGGTAAAAAAATTAAATTTCTGGCACTTGGGGCCTTTTAGGTCTAATTTCTACTCATATCCGTAATCCCTATTTCCCTTTCCTTTCTCAATAAACCATCTACTTCAGCCAATTCAGACTCTTCATCAAATATTCATAATTCTATAATCTTGCCTTTGAATTTATTCCTGTGGGAAATATTTGCTGTTTACTTCCTGTTTTCATATATTACTTTGTCTTCAGAGGACACTTCTTTACTTCACAAAATCAAACCAGAGTTTGGTTTTAAATCATGCCTTTTAGACAACAGGAACATCTGGTCACTGTGTGTTTTACTAATGGCTGTTCCTGGTTAATATGCCTGGCTAGGTGGTTGCTTCTTTCTCCTTCCTCCTTTGTCTATTTCAAAGGAATAATTTCAGCAGAAGAAGAGAACCATTCTCTCTCGCACTAAATATTCAGTAGACTGCTTTCCACTCGAGATTTGAGTGTTGACTTAGAGAGAATGTTGATAATATTGATAATCAGTGAGAATATTGATAATCAGAGGGGTGAATATGATCATCAGAATATGTTAATTGGATCGGGTGAATATCAGGTAAATGACAACGAGATCTGAGTGTTGACTTAGTAAGAATATTGATAATCAGAGTGAATGTCAAGTGAACGGCAAGGTAGAAACCACTACTCAAATTCCACAGGAGAAGGTTGCTATAGGATTCATTTTTTTTAAAACTTCCTCTCTATTAATTTACACTAACTTGAAAATTGTCCACACCAAAAAATGAGAAACAAATAGCTGAGAACTGATAGAGAGAGGAATCTCTCACGACCCCTCTTAGAACCCCACCATTTATGGGATATTTGTGAGCAAAACTTTACTTAAGCTAAGTTAAAGAAGAAATCTACATCAAGAACATCTTATTTCATCCAGGCTGCTCTACTTCAGGATTGATGCATGTAACAGCGAGGGTGATTTAATATGGCTGCCTTCTTGTATTAAAAAAAAAATCAGGTGTCATTTACTTATGGCATTTTAATAATTATTATATGGTGTTTTAGGTATATTAATTCAATAGATTGCCTCTCCAAAGGACTGTAAATCAGTTAAGGTAGGTACTCAACAGGTATTACTCACCAATAATGAAAGCATTTATCTTTTTTATTATCGTCAATTTATCCAGAAAACAATACATACATTAACAATGAATTGTTTCTTTGATCAATGTTTGTTTTTGAAAATACTTATTGTAGGGGAGGCCGGATTAGGGTAGGGAATTTTGTTACATTGTTATTTGAGAAAACAACACTTAGAGAAAATCTCAATAGTTAGTGGAATTCAAGAATTCAATTATTACCAGAATAAAGTATAATGTATCAGAATTTCATGTTAAACATGCTTTTGATGAGGCCCTGAATATTGTCATAAATGAATTGTCTTAATTTTATTATCGCATATTATCATAAACAAAATGTTATTCATAGCAAACAGAAAAGTCAGTGTGATACCTGATGTATAGTAGGACCACAGTAAATGTGCCTTTAATGAATGAATAAATAAATGAATTGCTATCGTGGTCATTGCCACTCTACCTCTTGAATTCAACTGTATTTCAAGATGTTCTTTCTTGCCTTAATTTCTCCCCCTCTTAGCCCACAAAAATAGCTTACTCTTCTTTTGCTTATATTCTGAAGCATGCATTTTATTCCTCTAAATGAAAATTCCAGTAGGATTTTGTTTTTCTGTTACTCAAGAAAGCTAGGAGGGATTGGCAAAGTATCCCACGCATTTGACAAACCAGTCGTAGAGTAGTGATGCATACAAAATGTTGGCTATTTATTAAATACTCATGTGAACAAAGTGAGCATGTTCATTAATATTCAGAAGTGATCTGTACTACTAATCATTTGATTTATGTAAAAATGGGTGAAATTAATATGTAAACACTTTTAATTTCCTAATTACATGTATTTATTTTATTATAATTTGCCCTTGAGTTGAAGGATTAATAGTGATTAACAATCCAATGATAGAAGCTATGTAATTTCAAGAAATTCAGCGTAAATTTTACTGAAATGGTGTTTAAGTATTTCCAGAGTAAGTCTCTTGAAACCAAAAAAAAAGAAAAATCATTTGAAATTTCCATCCTTTAATCTCCAAACATAAAGAGGACCCATATAATATTATCACAGATATCTCATGGATTGTATTATTCTGATTCTATTATATATTCCATGATTATGTTTCTGTTGTTAATAGGAGATACCCATTCTGCAGTTATTTCCAATAGGAAAATGTACATATTCATATGTACATTAGATATGATTTTTTACTTCAAGTTTATAAAAGTGTTTCTCAAATATAAATTGTACAATGTACATATTGAGATATAGTGTAGAGTTTGGTTTCTATAGATCCTAATAAAAATCACATTTTACTGTGTACAGTCAAGATGGCATTAGTCCAATAATGCATTAGGTATATATTTGTCACCATATGTTCCTGATGATTCACTGAGGTCAATGTCAATAGGTGAGACCATTTGTCTAATGTCTTACCAAAAACCCCTGCAGTCAGATTTTTGAGCAAACATGCTCTTCGATTATAACTTTTAATTTCACTTTTCTCTTTGCAAATTATACTCAGCTCTTTTGAGAATGTATTGACTTCATTTCTAATAGCCTTTTTATTGAGCCATTCTAAGTGGTAGGGGGAAAGTTTTTAACAATCTAGATTTATTGAACAAAGTGTTTTATTGTTTCCTTATTCATTCTCGGGTTACTCAATTATTTGACCCAAGCTGAGAAATTATTTGACCCCAGGATGAGAAAGTGTTTGAGGACAAGGAAATAGGGAGAAAAAGGGTGATTGGGCAAAGTCCAGGCCTATGATTAGAATCATATGAGTCTGATGTAGTTCTTGTTCAATTGGACAAATGGATTTCTGTCCATCAAGATCATGAGTCTACAGGATGTGTAAAACCCACTCAGAGCAGCAAATGGTGACCTCTCATCTAGAGCAAACTTCTCATAGGTTGGAATCAATATCAACTGGAAAACATTTTAGGAATTGTTTTCAGTCACCTTTTCTCGTGGCAAGACTTAAATGAACTGGATATGCCACGGACAATTTTATGAGAATTCTTACAAATGTCACTGTTATTCTTAGAAACAAATACTTCAATGAGCCGAATGTTAAGTGACTAAGGGTGGCTTATGTTTCATTTTATTGCCTTTCTTCAATAAAATAGTGTTGATTGAGGACAAAGACCTATATTTTAAAATACTTTAGTGTTGTGTCTTAGTATCAAACTAAATATATTAGACCTACTTTTTGACATTTTAAAGTCTTTAATTTCGCAAGAAACTTAAGGGATTATCATTGAAAAGATCAAGGTATCACTTGCAGCCTATAAAATTAGAAATAATATTACATTAATGTACAAGTATAGTGATCTGACCCATTTTTGCTTCTTCTTGTATTTACAACTCTGCATAATTGTTTCTTATTTTCCAAGTGATTTGACATGTTTTGATACCCCTCTATTTGAATTATATGTGACATATTTTCTACTTTTGAAAAGAGTATTCTGACTCTACATTAAAAAAGGAAGAAGGAAATTGTTTTCATTAAGCATATAGAATTCTAGACAGCAGCATTCTCTATAATACAATGAATCATTTTGCAGCAGTTTTAAAGATAACTGATGTACTCATACAAAATACAAAAATAAATCTACAAATAATTAAAAAATGTGTTTCTATTCTCATCCCTTAGGCTGCTCAGAAAGTTACTTATGCACAAGTATGCTATGAAACTAAATAAAATTTAGACTTCTTTTTTTGGGTCCATTCTCCAGAAACCAGCAAATGTTTCAGGGTTAATAAAATTAATGATTATAAAATAGAAAATATATATGGCTAATAAACATAATAATCACATATCATTTCCAAAACATTGTAAATTTTAGTAATAGTAACCTTTAGTTTTCCCATGAGTTTGTTTTAAAAATTGATTAGTTTCAAGATGAGAATATCTGATGCTATTTAAGATTCAGTGAATAGGAACTCTGTATCATACTGGAATGTTAATAAAAACTCTTTAAAAATAATTTGGCTTACCGAGCTTATAAATATTCATCACTTTTGACCTAGGAATTTCATGTATTATTAGCTATGCTATAGAAACAACAACAACAACCAACTGCTGAGACATGGCCTCATGAAATCATTTATAATAATCATGAAAAAAGGGAAATTATATAATGGTTAAGAAGAGGACACTGGGGCGTCTGTGCGCTTTACTTTTATGCAGCGATTAATGATGCTATTTACAAAGACTTAATAATATTGTTTCAATATTCAAAATAAAAGAAGAACATGGAAGAGCTGATGTGGTTCTCAGCTGTCTTCCAAATTGATTGAACAGATAAAACACGCAGTTCTAATTCATGGAAATATGTGTAATTAGAAATGCAGAGCTTCTCCAATGGTTGGCAGGCCAGTACGACTTTCTCACTACGTGGGAATTCCCTGCCGAGTTAATCTAGGAAAAACAATATCAATATGGTGAAGTTGCTTTCATTTTGCTTTACATTTTGGAGAAGGATGCTGCTGGTCTGTACCCAGGTGCTTCTTTCTTAGTCTTTATTTTGCCCTTATGTCATTGCCTCTTCACACCTGAAACTGACTGTGAGTCTTCGATTCACTCTGGCTTTTTCTACAACTTGTTAACCAAAAGCAGAAATTTGAAAGAGAATTTATAGACAGCTGGATAGAGCTGAAAAGAAGAGACCGTTTAAACCCCCTAATATCTGAATGCTAATATAACACCCAAATTGAACGGTGGGAGTGTAAAATATAATTTGGTGCTGCGCTCTATACTTTGGAGTTCTTTAGAGAACTAACAGTATGTACATTTTAAAGAGATTCATAACTAAGTATTTTAAAGCACAAAGGAGTGAGTAGGTTTGCTGCTTATTCGTGCTGATTTATTCCCACCTACTGAATTGCAGCATCTTATTTTCGGAAAAACCTACTGACAGCAGCAGCAACAGGGGTGTAATCAACCTGCATGAACAATTCAACAAGCAAACTCTGGCAAGGAAACATTATGAAACCAAGAAATTCCACTGTGCCACTACACTCTGCTATGCTGGTGTCTATGTAGAAGCATAGGCAGACACAGTGCAACTGTTTCGATATAGATTATTAGGGGTGTGTGTGTGTGTGTGTGTGTGTGTGTGTGTGTGTGTGTGTGTGTGTGTCTTGAATAATTATCAGAGAAGCCATAGAAATATCATCTTTGTTTTTTGACATTCCATGGGGCTGTAAGTCACATTATGATAGCGTTGATCCAGTCAGCACATATCTATGGCTCCAGTCCTTAACGTTTTTATAGTCAGGCAGGGAATATAAGATTAACATAAAGTAACTTCATTGGAGATCAGATGAGACAAATGCCATCATAAGACAGACTTACAACTCAGAGCAGGGAAAAAAAATCACTCAACAAAGAGTAAGGAGTTCATGAACACACAGTTCTGATTCTTAGGCAAGACTACTTTAAATACCTTATCTACTAGTGTGATAATATAACTTGCAGATATCCAGGGTTTGTGGCATTTCTATATTGTCTTTGTACCAAGAAGAGTTTGAGGGCAAGGGGTTGCTGGAAGAGATAGCAGCACTCTTTGTGTGTTAGTGATGTAGATTCAAATCTATAAGGTTACAGCTGTTTATGCAATTCTTCCTCTTTTTAAAAAAGTAATTTGGTATTTCAGTCCCAAAACTGATTTTGTAATCATGGCTTCTAAAGGGGTCTGTTTTGCGTCAGTACAGGCATCATATTTTTGTTTACTTCTTGCCATTTACCCTTCTCCCAACTTAACCTGAAAAGAAAGAGAAATTAGACATATGTGAATACAGATGGGGAATTTACAGGTGAGTTTTTCTGGCTTTATAGTACCTTCCTCGATAAGGAGAGACAGTCAGCATTCTAAAGCCAGCAGAAACAGGCACGCTGCCAAAACTCAAATACTGGCTGAAAGCATTTGGCCATTCTCTTCAAATTCATTATTTTATTCATTCAACCATGTTGTATTTTTTGGAATGTAGAAATGCCCATTATTTAGAGTGTCAGAAAGGCTATTGGCCTGGGTGTGCCTTTACGACTCAGGTCTAGTTGTCGTATGTGAAGCAAAAATTCAACAAAACCAAAATGTATTATTTCAATCTTCTTTCCCAAGACTGTGAAGAGACTATGTGGTTTGGGTTGCTATTTTCCACCAGGAGCCCATGCAATTGGATCAAGTCTTTATCTAGTGTTTCTGGGCTCTTGGCCCACTGGATTTCTTGGTGGAAAATTGTATTCATGACGGGAAGGCAGACTTTCCAATATGCAGTTGCGTTTTTTGCTCTCAGGAGTGGCAGTCTTTGATTTTATAGATACTCAAGTGGAGTTTAGTTTACAGGTCAGCTACCAACTTACTTCCATGAGAGGAGGGGGAGTCATAGCAATGTGTCAACTCTGGGGGAAAGCAAAAATAAACTATCATTTGGGAAATCGAATTTAATATTATTTCTACAAACTGCTCACATGCAGTGTATACACTGTCAATGGTCGTTTTCAGCATCATTATTTAACACGAGCACATTACCTATGTTATCTTATTTCATCTTCACCATATTCTCATGAGATAAGCATTATTATCTATAGTTTATGAATGGGAAAACTGAGGCTGAAAGGCATAAGCATCCTATTCGAATCATTCATCAATTGCAAAGGGGTGGCATTTATTTTTCTTCTATTGTGAAGAATATTGCAATAAACATTTGTGTGCAGGTATCTTTTTTATAGAATGATCTGAGTTTCTCCAGGTATATTCCCAGAAAGGGGATTGCTGGGTCATAAGGAAAGTCAGTTTTTAGATCTTTTAGAAATCACCACACTGTTTTCCGCAGAGGTTGTACTAGCCACTCATAAGTGAACACTGAACATTTATCATAATATTATAAAAAAAGGGATTAGCAAGAGTGGGAAACTGCGAGTATTGGTGGGTGGCACACAACATCAATGAGCATACCTGATCTCAAACCAGGTGAAGTGGGGATCAAAGGAGACCCGAACTGTACCTGTCCAATGACCACTTGCATACCTAATCCTGAATTGTACCCCACATCTTTGAAATGAAATAAAAAAGAAAATGCATTTTTTTAGAGACAAAACTTGTTTCCATTATGCCACAGATTTTACTGTGTGCCACAACTTTACAAATAATAACTCTGTGAGGACTTGTTTTTTGAAGACTGCTGGTATTGCAGCAGGCAATAAATATATTTTCACTACCCTGCATCTCGCTCTTGGTCCCTTCCTGATTTATGATGTGATGTTTTATTAAAAAAAGGAAATAGATCTTTAGATTTTGGCTTGCCTCACAGGGAAACATCATAGATACTCCCTAGTGATGACCTTTCCTGAAGTTAAATTGAAGGATACATCAGCGTCCGATACTACCACATGAGCTGGCATAATTAAGTGAGGCGGCTCAAGACCAGATTTCTTATCATATACGGTCATGTGCCCCATAATGGCAGTTTGGTCAGTGACAGACGATGGTGGTCTTATAAGATTATAGCGGAGGTGAAAAATTGTATGACCTAGTGACTTCATAGTTGTGGTAACACCATAGTGCAACACATTATTTTTTCTATATTTAGGAATACAAACGCCATTGTGACACAGTTGTCTAGAGTATTCAGTGCAATAACATACTGTACAGTGTGTAGCCTAGGAGCAAGATAGGCTACACCATAGAGTCCAGGTGCATGGTCACCTAATACCATCTTGGCTTGTGTGGATGAACTCTATGATGTTTATACAATGACAAAATGGCTTAATGAAGCATTTCTCAAACACATCTCTGTTGTTAAGCGATACATGACTATCTGTCCTATTCTCTTGACCCCTCTTTTGGGAAAAAAATATACAAGCTATGTCCCAAGAACCACTTTTGCTATCATGTAATATCTAAAGGTATCTAAATAAATCAAGCTTCACCAATGACCCTAGTAACTTTTAAGGCCATGATATTTCTACTAGTTCTTTTCTGTCATTGGTTTATTTTCACAATGTAGAAAAGGAATTCATTAAAAATATTTCTTAGTTTTAATCTAATAAAAAAATCCTTATTTTATGCTAGCACTAGCATATACTTTTGATTTTAGAAAAAGGTAACATAAAAGATGTATCTTTCTATTTGACTGTTATTGTTACTATTATTATTATTTCATTTTGTGAATCAGAGTCTCTGTCACCCATGCTAGAGTGCAGTGACATGATCACTCATCACAGCCTCCACCTCCTAGGCTTAGGCAATCCTTTTGCCTCAGCCTACCTATGCCTGGGGCTACAAGCGTGCACCACCAAGCCTGGCTTATTTTGTTTTTTTAAGGACACATCTAGATAAACTAAAACTATCATCGTAAGCTGTTTAAATCTTCTGTATGACCAAAATTCTGTTGCTGCCTGTAGAAATTCAATAAGAAAACAAATAACTAAGATTTAAACGATTGTGAATACATGGAAGCCTTCACATTGGTGATAGTATGAAATTACCCTCTTGAATGTGATGATCTTGGAGTACCCGTAGAAAAACAGGTGTGTTCTATGGAGGATCATTAAAAAAATATGGTTTTGCAATGTGCCACTGTCACCTTTGAAGCCACTAACTTCACCCTTGGTCACTTAGGAAGACAGAAACTAGAATTTTAAGAAATTGATATAAAATATAAATAACTAATGAATCGATGTTCCTGACACTTTCTTATTCTAATAGAAGAACTTATTCACCTGAAGAAATACCCAGTATGTCTAAAGGATATGAGTGAAGATGCTTTTACATCTTCCTTTCTTCCTTTCCAGGGAACTGACTTCATGAATTTTTATGTTGATAAAAGTTAACACAATGTATTTGCAAACAATGGTACCCTCACCCTAAACCCCTTACTTTTTTCTGAATTTCTCAAAAATTAATTAACTTTGAAAAATCAACACCTTTCCTACTTAGTAGCTGTACAATACACACATTGGTCTATGCATATCTTTATGGAAGCAGAACGAAAAATTAAGCAAAGATTCATGATTAGGAACTGTTGCATATGTTATATGTGCACATATTGAAATAGATTTATATCACTTTTCATATTGATCATGGAAACAAACGTCGGTAAAAACAAAAGACATCTTCAACTCTCACACTGAGAAAACTAGGGTAGAGTAGACAGATACCAGAAGCATGATTTGCCTAACTTCAATAGTCCTGTGTAATACTGAAGAGAAGCTGCTTGCACGTTTATGGAGTATATGTCCTAGATCTGTTGGTGAATAACCATGTGGTGAACCTCTGAGGAAATAAGACAGCAAGCCTACTCAGCAGCTACAGCAGCGATCCCTAGCTCTTGCATAAAGAGAAGGACTTATGTAACTATGTAATGCCAATTCTATTTTTTTTGTTGTTGTTTTGTTTAGTTTTGTAACAACGGAAAAAAGCACCTCAATTTTATTATAGCAGATGGAAAGTACTTTTAAGGTGACTGAAACTTAAACATGCAAGAATAAATACCCACTTTTTATAAATCAATCCTGGTTTCTTTTGAGTCCCTCTGGTACAGGAACTGAAAGCCTAACTTAGGAGTATACTTCTGTCACAAATAGATGAGTTCAACCAATCACACAGTAGCTGGCTGAGATTCATTCGCAGGCTGCCAACTGATCGGATCAATCAGACTGTTCCTGTGCCCCACTTTTGTTTTCTGTTCCTAAGGGCTGCTGGCCCATGGTGTGGAGCAGAGTTCTCTGAACCTGTTCTGGTCTGAGGGCTGCCCAATTCTGAAATCGTCATTTTCTCAGTTAAACACTGTTAAATTTAATTTGTCTAAAGTTTTTATTTCAGTGGATCAGATAAGATGGGTAGAAAATAAAAAGCAAAATAGCAGATTTAAGCCTGACCTGGCAATAATACCTTTAAATGTAAATGGTGTAAACACCACAGTTAAAAGGCAAATATTTTCAGGATGGATAGAAAAGCAAGAAAGAGCAGGGCAACTTGGAGAACAAGTTGAAGAACTTAAGGATATATGTGTGTATATATACATTTGACCTATTGAGATAATTTCTAGAAGGACAATTAAGAAACTAACAAGAGCCACCACTCTATTCTTTGGAGAGTAGATCTAGGAACAGAGAATGCTCTTGAACTATGAGAGAATAAATTGCTCCGTTGTCTTAAGTTAAAAAAATATATATAGTTCAGTTCTCTTTATGACCGACATCTTGATCATTATGAAATGATCCTTTTTATACCTGGTAATATTCTTGGCTCCAAAACCTACATTCATATATTAATTTAGACATTCTAGAGTTTTTTGATTAGTTATCATGTTTATATTTTTCAATTCTTTTAAATGTAACCTATTTGTGTCTTTATATTTCAGTAGTCTACTATAAGCTGTAATGCCAACTTTAAATCCAGGCCGGCATGTCCACTCCTAGTGAGACCTTCTGAACTGCTAGGCAGTTTGGCTTCTCATTAGCTAATACATTTTCTCAAGTCTTCATGTTATTCAGAGCACTTCCAGCAGATGAAAAATTCATTGTATGCATTTGCGCTCCATGTGACATAAAGTCAAATGAATTTTTATGGAATTCAAATTAGTGCAAACCATATAAATGTAACATGTGCATATGGATTTTATATATGTATTCATGTTTATAGTATGTAGAGAGTGTCTATAGTATATAGTAGGTAGCAGATAGAGTGTATCTTATATATGTTTTGTAGTACACAAGGGAGACTCCCCTCCAAAATGAAATTTATTTATAACAATTGTATAATTATTCTTATGAGTTTAAACTTCATTCACCTTCAATGTATTCTCCATTCGATGCGGTACATCTTTCGAAATGCTTTCCCACTGCTCAAAACAGTTTTTGAACCTGTCAATTTTGATGCCTTTTAGTGCTTCTGTCATTTATTATTTCACCTCTTCCACATCCACATCAGCAAAACGTTTCCTTAGATAATTTTTTAATCCAGGGAAACAGACAACAATAAAAAAGGTGTTTGAATTAGATCTGGTGGAAAGGAAGGGTGGGGCAAGGAAGGGTGGGGCACATGCTATTTTTTGGTCAAAAACTGCTGACCTCTCAGCGCGGTGAAGGCAGGTGTGCTTGAAAATCACCCATTGTAAAATGGGCAAATGCTTTGAAAGAATCTCAACAAAAAAATTCACTGAAGGCGAACACAGTCTTTCACAACAACGCTAGCTGGTATGCTGATGCTGATGGGTTTCTAAAACACGTACCTAGCAGGGGGAGTCTGTGCTACAAGGGGCCTGGCCTCCAAAAGGTAATTCCATTTTTAGCGGGGCGGCCCCCCTTGTATAGAGCCTACAGAGTATACATAGTTCAATGTTAGCACTTCAGTGAAAGGGAACCAAACACGCTTTATGAAGAAGGATGAGCATAACTGCTGCCCAGCGGGCTGAGAAAGAGTCAAAGATGGCTAAAAACGAAGGTGATAATATGTGAGAAGATAATAATATATGAAGAATAAGTCACTTTACAGCAGCAGGGCCCCTAAATGATTCGTAATTCCTATTTTTCATTGTTCTTTCTTTATCATACAAATTGCTACAGTTCTAAATCTAGACAGCTCCATGGAGAATTTTATAGGACAAAGGAAGCAGGAGAGAAACGTGTGTAAGTATGTTTTCAATTTACTGTAGCACAGATTAATATGTGGGTTCTCAACTACAGTTTTCTCAGCGATTACCCCCAATGCATAATGTTTTATTGAGAATTCACATATAATATCAAGGCTAATGTTGAGTGTGAGTAACGAGACTGTCTCTATGTTAACTTGGGGCAAACTTTTTTTATGCTACAAAAGAATAACATTCAAATTATCTCTTTGTGAAGCTACTGAATGCTTTCCACACTTTTTTTGCAAAGATGCCATCTACAGCTTGTTTTTTGGAAAGGTGATCAGGCTACTTCCTGCCTAAAAAAGACCATAGCAAAATAATATTGCACAGTACCCTGATAATCCTTATTCCTGTAACTTACAAGGTAGGAATAGCTCTCCTGCTTTCTCAACATTTTCTGCAAGCAGATTTTCCTCTCAGACTGTCATTCTATTAGCATGTAGGTGGAGTAAGTGCTACCTTCATCACTGTTTCAAGGTTGAAAACCCAGAAGAAATTTACAGTATTTATATATTATGCTTACTCTAATGGCGCACAGACTCTGAAATCAGGGATTTCGGCACTTTTAGCCTATAGAGAGGTATGTTGGTTGGTTTCTGCAGTAACATTAGTGCTTATTTTAGACTGTAGCCCTTATTTATTCAATTATAATAAAAGATAAATGGAAGTAATTCATCTGGGGATGGCTGTCTGAGTTCATACAATATTATCAGGTACCCCCAAGACATTAAATAAATGTGACATTTTTATTGAAAGGCACATTGAAAGTGATTTCCATATGATGGTTTAAAAATTGTTTCTGAGAAATCATAGATAAATACAAGATAATAGTGAATGTCTCTAAGTAAAACAAGTATTAGAATGGAACACCAGGAATTGTTAGAGAGTTATTTCAACTCCAGCCAACGAATTAAATCGATGAACATAGAAGTACTGGGAAAGCACTAAATTAAATTAAATTTTTTAGTTTAATTTACCTTTTTTTTCAAAATAAAGTGAGTAATCTCCACCACCACAAAATGGAAACAAATTTGAGAAACAGAGTAAAAAATATTCATACTCTGGAGGAAAAAACTAGATTTCTATATAGGAGAATTTTGATTGAGCCTAAATCTTGCTATGATATCCAAAATATGAGAAATCAGCAACAATGCAATGATTCTGTGAAAAGAAATCACTTTACCTAAAACAAAATAATAATAACAAATGATTCTTGACAGTAAGTACTTTTGTAGAAGCCTACTATAAGAATATGCTCTCTCATTTTTCCTGGTATAGGCAGGAATTTGATCTTTCCTGTAGCAAATTTAGTAGCACACTTAGAAAGTAGATGCAATAGAGATTAAGTTATTGATTACAGGAATGGTTTTTGTTATATTGGTCAATAATTTTATAGATCTAGGACATTTAAAATATTTTGACTACATTGCTTAAAGTATACACTCAATAAATATTTTTTGGTAGATTGAGTAAATTATTTTAGGCACGTGCTCCCAAAGTCCATCCTGTGAATAACTAACTGTCTGTGGGTGAATCCAGCAGCACAATCCAAGTTAACTCCCTGAATTTAAAACAAATTTTTAAGTTAAAAATGCATTAATACCTAAAATTTTAGGAGCAGATTTATACATTACATTTCCACATTTACTTTTTTCCTCAGAAACACTGTAATGCATCATCACAAAGAGCAGTATCCCATAACAGGACTCAGAACTGAAGGAGGAAGTGAAAGGGACATTTGTGTTAGGCCAAATTAGAGTTTAGGTTAGAGGTTGGTGAGTTTTCTGCAAAGGATCAGATGGCCAATGTTTTTTGCAGACATTGTATTGTCTGTTTCGCATATTCTTCTTCATGTGTGTATGAATGTGTTTTCATACAATTATTCAAAATGTGAAAAAATATTCTTGGATCACTGTAGTACAAAAACAGATGCATATAGATATGAGGCTGTATTTTGCCACCTGGATCAAATTTAGTATGTAGTTGGTAGCCCAATGGGTAAATGCATTCTTTCCAAAGGCCATTTTGTGCATTCCCTAAGGAGCCATCATCTGAGTCACCTTTCTCTGCTGTGGTGAACAAATATATCAAATATGGGCAATTTCTTAACCTCAAGAAAGTCAAAATATCTTCCAATGATTGCATGTCCTTATATTTTTCTCCTATGGTAGTTTGTTCAGCAGATGTCCTTTGACCTATTACCATGAGCCTTTCCTAGCTTTCAGACCTGACATCTCAACTCTGCCGGTTTCTGAAGAAGAGAGTGGTTTCCTACTGTTAAACTGCATTGCTGAGTTCAAAGAAGAAAATCTCTTCTGCTGTTTCCTCATGGCTGGATTCTTCTTATTCCCCAGGTTCAGAAACTGGCAAAATAATGAGAACGGGTGCTGGAAGCAGGAACTGTAATGGATACCTATGGGTGAAGTCATGGAAACTTCATCTCTTTCTCTTTCCCTGTTGTCCACAGCGATGTTCCCCAAATGACAGAGTATGAGGCGTGAGGCCATGGAGGTTCTCAAGGGGTATATAGCAGCTCCTAAGTTCTGGAAACCCTCAGTCTATGGAGCTCTTATGAGGACGACACATGAAATGCCAAATAAAGACAGGGAAATAATGCCTTTACCCATTTTAATATTTTGAGTTGAAATTCTTGCAAGATAATTTTTGTTTGTTCCTTTATTCATATCACTGCATTTATTTTTTTCATGGGAAGCAAGGCCTCTGACCTCCTTTTCAGCAAAAGACACACAGATCTCAAGTCTGTTTTAAACACACCGTGTCCTTTGCTACCGTGGGCAATCTCTTGTATCACTGAAGGACCTCTATTTATTCGTTTAAGTTAATTTGTTTCTCTGCCTGTTTGATAGCTCTAGAAAATCTAGGAAAAGGTATGGGTTTTCCCGGGTCTCCATTTTGATCAAAGTCTAAACCATCAGATATTTTTAAGCTTTCTATTTCTACACTTTTAGGGATTCATAGCTACACAGGATGCATTTATAAGAAGTCACCTTTTTAGTATGAACTTGATTTATTCATATATCAGGATGTTTTTTGTTTGACTTTGTGAGATAGCTTAATGCAATTAACTTGGTTTCAAGGACATAAATATTCTATCATAGATTAAGAAGAAAAAACAGGAGTTGAAGTTCTACTTTTCCTTGTTTTTGGTTGGCATATTGGGTGAATTTGGAGTTCATTTCGGTAGTCATTATCGGTAAAATAGTAAACATCAATGAATTGAAATACAGCTGTTTATTTTACCTTTTAACTACTCTTAGCAATTGTCTGCCTTAGTAAGAATAAAAATATTGGCTTTGCAGAAGCTTGTCAGTTTAATGAGGTCCCACTTTATCTTATTTCTTATGGCCTGTGCATTTTGGCTTTTTTTTGGGAATTGGATGCCAGTTCCAATTTCCATAAGGGTGTGACCTGCATTTTCTAAGTTCTTATGGTTTGAGGTTTTACATTTAGGTCTCTGATCTATTTAGAGTTAATTTTTGTGTGTGGGGATAGATAGGGGTCTTGTTTGAGTCTTCTGCATGTGGTCAGCCAGTTTTCCCAGCACCATTTACTGAATAGGTTCTCCTCTCCCCAGTAGTGGGTGGTGGAGGCTTTGTTGAAGATGAGTTTTTTGAGAAATTGAGGTTTTGTTTCTGGAATCTCAATTCTATTCTATTGGTCTATGTGCCTGTTCTTGTACCAATACCAAATTGTTTTGATTATTGTAGCTTTATAATAAAGTTTGAAGTCTGGTAATGTGATACCTCCTGCTTTGTTTTTTGGGGTTTTTTTTGTGATGATTGTTCTGGGAATATACCGTGAAGAACTCAAATCAATCTATAAAAAGATACCTGCACACGTATGTTTATCGCAGCATTGTTTACAATAGAAAGATCATGGAACCAACCATACTGTCCATGAAAAGAGGGCTGGATTAAAAGAGTGTGGTACATATACACAATGGAATATTACACAGCCATAATAAAGAACAAAATTATGAATTTTGCAGCAACCTGAATGGAACTGGAATTTATAATACTGAGCAATCGCTCACAGAAACAAAGATCTGAGTATCACATGTTATCACTCATAAGTAGTCCTTGAACAACTATCGTAATACTGTAAGAAAAGGATTGACAGAGGTAGGAAACTATGGGGGAGGGCAGGGAATGGAAGGGAGGTGGGATTAACGGTGGTTGATATTGGTCTGGGGACGGGGGGGCACACTTCATCAACAAGGGTACCTGCACATTGCATATTTGTATACCTAACCCTTAACTGTAACCCACAATTTTAAAATAAAAGTAGGGGAAAAAATAATTAAAATATTGACGTGTTCCTCAGAATCCAAAGCACATCATAAACATTGCTCTAATTGCTGGACAATTTGAACTTAATTTAAAAAGTTTAGTGACTTAAAATGTAGCAAACAAAACGAATGTGTTTATAGAATTGACCCTGGATATAAAAATTTATCTAAAAAGAGAAAAATATAGAAGCAATTTGAAGGACTTGCGTATTATCAAGTGAGTTATACATTATAAAACATAAATCTAGTTGCTATGACACGACGGAAACATTTTTTTAAAATAAATAAATAGCAATACATCATTCAATTTTATTTATACTTGTTTTCATCTAGATGGAAAGAAAAATCTCAAAATAGTTATCAATAAATTATTTGTTCCTTTCCATTTCTGGTTGTTTCATTTAAGTGATCTATCGAAAGCTAGAATTAGGTGGGTCAACGAAATGAAGTTCTGAGTTATATTTATTGGTAATAGAGCTAGAAAAGTCTTTCCTAGAAAATGAGAGTTTCATGTGCATTGCTTTACATTTCAACCAACATTTTGAAACAGGTAGACTGAGGAGCTAATATCATCTCATAAATAAAAGATACTCTGGGTTTTATCATAATTTTTTGCCACATTAAAAATAAAAAGATAAATATGAAGACTATGCATTTTCTTTCCAAAAGATAATTTTTTTTCCTGGACTAAGTGTAATGTTAGCAATGCGTAAATTTTCAGCATGAAGCAGGAATGAATCCCAAACTTGGAAAAGTAAAAATGAAATATTAATAAAAATTAATAAGAACTTCAAATCTTGATAATAACAGATGTTAAAAGATAAAAGTATCTGATACCAAAGTGTTTGGAAGTTGGAGATATGGAGTAGTTTTGAGTTTATTCTCTTTAAAAAAAGCAAGCCTCAGAGCTTCATCTTTAGTTTTCTGTGTGTTCTTTGTAAGCAAGAGTATTTCTTAGGAAAATAATTTGCAACCATCTGTTCTCCTATGAAAAGTGAATTCCTTTTTGTCATCTAGAATCATTTAACTTGAAAATTAACTTTGAACGTATCTTGATCAATATAAAAGATCAAAATATTTACATGGGAAAGTGTACATGTAGGGGTAAATATAACAGTATAAAAGAGCACTTGAGGTTTTTGTACAGTTTTTCATATTAAAATTAGATAAACAAACAATTAGATAACATCTAATTGGACACAATTAAAAGTTGAGAGCTAGAGAGCACATATCAAAGATAAAATATCTAAAAAGACACATATATTTCTCACCCAGACAACTAACATCCATGCCTTTCTGATCCCCAATGGAACTGAGAATGAGCTGAAGGAAACAAAAGAAAAATCGCAACCCAGAATGGATCCACTTTACTTAAGGTAATTTTCTGTGAGGGCCAACTGGAAATTTACAATGGTTTTGCAATTCACTAAATCAGGCCCTTAAACTCATTTCACTTAATTGCCTATAGCTTCAGGCTAAATATTTTTACATGGAAATTACACAATTGCCATTCTTTCATTTTGTCCTATTTATTTTAAAGTTTGAGTATATTTACCCTCCCTGCATTTATGGGTAATGTTTGATTAAAACCTGCATTTCTGGTAGATAGTGAAACACTGCAACTTGTACACAATCCATGAGAAATTAGCAAAATATATTATTATATGGTAAATATTAACGCAACATATGATATGGTATATATCTGTACATACTATGATATATATTATATAATGTACATAAAACTATAGCCACGGATCATATATTACATAATATATAATGGCTATATATTGCTTTCTATACACTCTATGTAACATATATTGAACTATAGTAATTAAATTGGTAATATATTTTCAGCTTCTGATTGTTTAATTTAAATTTAAAAAGTGGTGCACTCAACTCCCTGGTCAGTATATCTCAGCAGCCTTCACAGTTGGTAAGTTCAAAATCAGCTTGCAGAGCTTTCTTCAATTTGCTGAGGAAAACTGTCTCATCAAAACTTCTTTTGTGACTGTCAACTGGGTGTTAAGTTATTTTTCAAGTGTTGGCCAACAAAGGATTAACACCAGGGTATTTCTGTTCCAATGCAGAACTCGTGACAGCCATACAAATTGAGCAGCTAGTAGTAAGATTGTGGCAATTCTTAACAGATGGGCCTTTTTTTTTCCTCCAACGGGTCATGCATAGATGTGACTATTGCCCCCCCTTCACATATACATGTTCACCAGTTTCACTGTATTTTTAAATCATATTTCTCAAGCCCATGTCTTCTGATCCTAACTAGCACCATTTGTAGTCCGTAGATAGGAAATGATTCTATAATTCTGCAGTGTTAGGATAGTTAATGGTTACCTGTTTCTCTACAAACTCTACACTTTCACAGTTGTTGATAGGGAACATCAAGGCAATGGATGCAGTCTCTAAATATCTCTCTTCTGTGGAAAAAAAGTAAGACTATAACCATCTGATAGACTCAACTGATGTCATCTAAGACAACAGCAAAACTGGTTAATATCGGTGAGTTTTATAGAGTCGAGTCTACTTCACTACAAATGCAAGTTAAATGTATATCTTGACAATGATTTTATTTTACAGGCTGTATAAAACCTTATGTGTGCCTTCTTGTTTTCTGTAATTTAATCACACAAAGTAAGGATTTATTTAATAAAAGAAAATAGATTCCAGCAAAAAAAACCTTACAGCTTATGACATCCAACTATGAGAATTGAACCAAGGCATTAAATGTACGTTAACTGCAACTTGATTATCTAGATATAGATATAGATATATAGATATTTCTAATTAATTGTTCCTCTCCTTAATGAGAAAGAACCACATCAATATCAGAAATATATTGTTGTTACCCAACATAAAATTAGTTTTGGGGATATGGGATAGCTATGGTGGGAAGAAAGATCCAAGATAACTTTATTATCATTGCCTATGTCTTCTATATATAAAGGATGTTGCCATCTTAGCAGAACACTGATTAATTGAAATTATTTTGGTTTCAAATTTCAGGGTTGGTGATGAGGAGCTGAGTATTATAGATCCTCATTTTAGAGCCCTAAGATAAGTCATTAGAAATGTAATGCATATCAGATATATTATTGTTCTAAATAGTATCACTACAAATTTTACTGTATTTTTAAAATCATATTTTGCAAAGCCATGCGTTCTAATCCTAATTAGCACAAGTTGTAGTCCCTAGATTGGAGGTAATTCTATAATTCTGCAGCATTAAGATAGTTAGTGGTTTCCCAGTTCTCTACAAGTTGAAAATATCCACTACAAGGATGCTATCTGGGGAGACAGCACTTTGATAAAGATAGTTGGGATGAGAAAGATTGCCCCACAACTCGAAAATTTCTAATACTTGTTACTTTTTAAATTGATGAATTAATTATCTAGCTATTTCTGATAGGTACAGGAGCTATATATACATATATACACACACACACACACATACACACATGTCTATGTGTATATACACACATATATACACACACATATATATGTATATATGTATATATATGTGTATATATACATATATATGTGCATGTATATATATATATTCTATATATAAGTAAGAGAAAGTTGGGGAGACATTTGGTGACAGGAACTAATGAATGATTAAAGGTGAATACTTAAATTTAGAAATGCAATTCACCTGTGAGATCTCTACATTGACATCTCAAAGTCTCTGTCTTTTTAGGAATTAAGAGAGCCAGAATGTCTTTCAGGATTTGAAACAGTAGCAAGTATCATATGAATGAATAACAATATCTGTCTTTAGGTCTCAGGTGTGATTTTCTTCTATGCTTTCATTTAGGATATTTCTTTTTCAACTCATAGTCCAATCCATAATGCCAATTGTGATAAGTAATCCCTAGATAAAATTATAGAGTTTACAATTTTGGAAACATTAAAAATGTGTTTTTTGTTTATTTTGTTCACTAACTCAAGGAAGTGCATTCCCTGACTCAGAATTTTATAAGTTTGGCCTATCTTTTAGTGAGCAAGTAAGACCTGGAAAGTTCAGGATTGACAACTCAGTATAAATTGTGTTTTTATAATTTTCTCATGTAACTCATTAGTCTTATTTATTATACACTGCATTTATATGTATATATACACTATATATATTATATACTGTATATACATTACACTGAATATATAATACACTTTATATATGTATATATACACTGTATATATACATATATATTTGTTATACACTGTATATGTACATATATACATAAACATATATATGTGTAGAATATATATATGTGTGGAATATATACATGCATGTGCATAGAAGATTATCATACTAAACTTGGGGGCTAAAGATGAAGAAAAAAGGAAGTGACAAAAAACTTATTGGTGGAAAACACTGTGATCAAGTGCATAATACATAATGAAATAAGAACTATTTGTGTCAACATGTGCCTAAGGTCAATAAGCAATACAATACCAGAGTAAGAGATTCTATTTTAAAGGTGTCATACTAGGTGTGTCAAAAGTGTGTTAAGTGCCCTCGCTATCGTGAAGATACTTTGGCATATGAGAAACTAAGAAAAATCAGTAATCACTTCAAAATTCAAATTATTTTGCTTTCAATGTATTTATCTTAACTTTTATCCTGCCTCTAGGTTATATTTTATTGGTTTGGATTTATACATTACCTATATTCAAGAAGGTTTCAGAACAGATCCGTAGCCGATAGTTACATACAGTCCAGACCATGTTCTGATTTTCTACGTCTCCTGCATCTTGCAACAAAATACCTTGCACATGGATAGAGAGGCTCTCTTAAGTTCAGTGTTTTCATCTTTTGGGATTTCTGAGCTTCTTTCCTTTCAGCCTTGAAGTTATGTTTAAGGTGTTTAATATTTAATACCTTTAAGAGCTTACAAAAACTGAATTTTTTTTTTAGCTCGTATGTTAGACTCTGAATTTTCAGGGTCTGGAGGACCCCTACACATCTAGATATGAGAATTTCAGGACAAAAGATGCATAGAACAGCAGGAAACAAAGAAGCAATAAGGAATTCTGGTCTTGGGACATCATGAACATGTAACCCAGTAATCACATGCCCAGTATCGCACTTGTCCTCTTCTTGGGACCCACTTCATTGACTCTATGTTATGAATGAATGAAATAATTAATCAGGATATGACACAAAGAATTTGAGAATTGGGTGTGAATTCTAACTAGATAGTTTTAAAGATTTCTTTCACTTTTGAAAATTTATGATCAATATATGGAAAGCAACTTATAATTTGTACAATAATAGTAATTGCTATGGTTTAGGGCCTGCACCAGTCACAGTGTTCAGAGTTACTATGTATAGTAATGCCCTACATAAGGGACCCAGGCAAGAGAAAATGTACAAGCTTAAATTCATCCTATATGGTGACAAACCAACCTGACCAGGTTGAATAGTTTCTGTGCAATATGTAAGATTGTGCAACAATCTGAGGTGGCATTTATTCCTTTCTTTTTGCAGATGAAAATGAAGGACATGGTTTTATTATTTTTTATGGCTGCATAATATTTCATGGTGCATGTATACAATATTTATTCATCCAGTGAATTGTTGGTGGGCACTTAATTTGGTTCCATGATTTTGCTGTTGTGTATAGTGCTGCAATGAGCACACAGGTACAGGTATCCTTTTTATAGATTGATGTATTTTCTGTTTTTTAATTTTTAATTTTAAATATGTGGCATACAATTCAGGGTTAGGTATGCAAATGTTCATTATGCAGGTGTCCTTGTTGATGGGGTGTGCCTCCCTCAGCAGTTTCCCACTACTGCTAATCCCACATATTTTCACTTATATGTGGGAGCTAAATGGTCACAAAAATGGAAATAATAGACACCAATAAGGGGGAGAGTGGAGGAAGATTATGGTTCAGAAATTACCTTGGGGATGCAATGTTCACTGTCTAGGAAACAGAGCACCTGAGACCCAATCCTCATCACTACACAATATGTCCATATAACAAACATGCCAGTATACCACCCTGAAACTAAAAATAAAATAAAATGGATGTAGCTGAGGCTCCTCATTTCCAGTTACATGAATCATCAAATCATCCAGTTTTAGAGGGGTTGTATTTCCTTGTTCAGTTTGGATTGAGTTCAGAAAGGATATGAGCAGAGTGTTTTACTTTATGATAAGACCATGTTTTCAAAGGTAGATTTAATGAGTTCTTTAATCCCTCCCTTTCTCTTTCTCTCTCTGGATTTAGGTCGTTATCTGAATAGAATTCCACAAGAATGTCCATTTCTTAAGTTTATGATCATCTTAAAACTCAAAGGTGAGGAGGAAGAAAAAAACCCCTCAGTGATGACTTCATTAACTTATCACTGGCCAGAGTGGGTGAATTAACAGCATGCCGAAAGCCTCTTAGAGGAAATTTTAAAACAGTCATGAACCTGCGATAGGAATGTGCTGTGAAGATCAGACATCAGCAGTCACCAGACCATCTCTCTGGCTGCAGTTCCCTCTCACAGGAGAGAAAAGAGAGCATCTTATATATTCTGCTTGATGCCAATTCTAGGCAGCGGGATTATTATAATGAGAAGCGAAAATGCAGATGGAGAGGATCTCCCCAGCGTCCATCACTCCCTGGGAGTTAGGTGTTTGGAATCCGCCGGAAAAACAGTCAGTGTACATTCTGGGCAAAGCCCAGAAGAGGGAAATCCCTTCAAAGGGATTGATGAGGCTGCCTGCAGTTTCCTGCAGCCTGGGACCACGTGGGCTACCACACACAGAGAGAGAAAGCCAGATTTGCACCACACTGTGGAGAGAGCTGCATTCTGCACATGTTTTCAGGAACATTTAGAACTTGAAATCACTACCTGCTCCATTCAATACATATTAGGAATTGGGAAATCTGTAGGTATTGCCTCAGCCTTCCTGCACTGTTTTCTTACCTAGTGGACAACAGTTATGCTCCAAAAGGACTGTCACAGAGGCTGGGGTAGACTGCAAAGAAGGCATTTTTCTTAGGGCTGATGGAAGGTGAGTAGGGACTAATCACTTTTTGAGATGGACTGCAGAAACAGAGGTGTCAGCAGTCACCTTGATTTTGAACAGTGGCTCCTAAAAGCCTGCACCATTTCCATAGGTATTCATGTTATTTCATATAATTTGGTGCATGATATACAGAGCAGTGGAATTCTGTCCTTGCTATCTATTCTAAAAACGAATTCATATATATTTATTTGACAACCAATTTTAAACGGATGTCTGTTTTAGAGTAAATAACACAATTCTCACATCCTAATGTTCCACTCACAGCATAATCATAATGCCCGTATAGATCACTAACCGTTATATGGACACAAGCGGATTTAGAAATAATGTCTTTTGTTAGCTCAGTCTCCAGTTCAGATTTGACTGTACATAAATAGAACGACTGGTTTATTTTGTCAG
Organism: Cephalopachus bancanus; assembly: GCA_027257055.1. Classification (NCBI taxonomy): domain Eukaryota; kingdom Metazoa; phylum Chordata; class Mammalia; order Primates; family Tarsiidae; genus Cephalopachus; species Cephalopachus bancanus. The sequence continues at coordinate 11,532,652 of JAPVLO010000001.1, read as the reverse complement.
CGTGGAAAAAAAGGGGCACATATGCAACCTTTGGTGTAAACAGATGTGTTGCAACCCATGTTTACCCAGAAGTTGGGAGTAATCACTACCCTCAGCCCAGCTTGATTTTGCTCTAAAGTGATCTGTCATTAGCCTTCTAATGACATGGATTAGAACTGCAGTGCAGGCAGGTGGGAGATGCTTGTGAAAATAACAAACTCCCTCTGCTTCCCCAGCTGAGTCCCTTTCATCTTTTGATTTGGCTAATTTCCCACTGCAATTGGTTAGGTGGTCAAATGCAGAACATAAAAATCTTAATCCTGCAGGTGTTACCAAGTCCTAATGCTCACGGTATATTATGCTGGGAATTGTGGCTATATAAAATGAGGCAGAGCACATTATTATCTTTAAGGAGACTGAATAAGACAGATAAATCACATGTAGGTCTAGTAGGTGGTGAATTCAGAGTGTGGAGGCCACCGCAGTGCTGTGGAATAAACACGCTGTCTAGTTGTAGGTGGGCAGGAGTGGCTCCAAGGAGTGATGAAAAAAGCATCGAGGAAGGAATTAAATCAGGGAGGGGGTGTAGTGAATGGAGCTGAGGAGGAAATCCTAAACAAAGAGAGAAACTTGAGCAAAGGGAATGGATAGAGAGTGATCATGAACAGAGAGAAGCAAGAGAGTAACAGGACTGACATTGTACTCAGAAAAATCAGCCATGAGCCATATGTGTACCGAATGTGGGAAAGGGCAGCCTAGAAACACCCCCACTAGAAGGCTGTTTCTATCTGGGCTAGAGGCAATAAAGGACTGAACAGGGTAGAAACATGAGAATAAATCTGGGGAAAGTGGGGAAAGGCTTTCAAACCTGGATCCCCAGATGACAGACCACCACCAGCAATGGAACAGTCAGAAAGGAAGGAGAATTCTGTTGGAAGTGAGGGAAGATCAGAGCTTGACTCACGTTATGTTTAGTTCAAGTTCTGCTTGGTTGTCTTCTACAGATGTGTCTTGGTAGAAGTCTGGAGTTAGAGCTAAGAAAAATGTTAGACAAGGATAAGTGGATTTTGGAAATTACATTAAAAAGTGATCATTGAAATGGGAAGCATAATCATATCACCAAACAAGGCTCTTAACTTTGGAAGGAAGAATGGTGAACATTTATGGGAAATTAAACAAAAAAAGAAGAAGACTTTAGAGAGAGTGCACTGGAGTGATCATAAAAGCAGGTGGAAAACCAGGAAAGACCTTGTTGAAAGAGTTAAGAGAGTATTTCAAAGAGATGAGAATGGTCAATGGGATTAAGAACTAGGAAATTCAAAGAACACTGCTAATATGAAAACTATGAGGTTATTCATGACTTCCATAGGCATTCAGTAGATTACAAGTAGTTACAGAGTACCTTATAGAAAAAAATTGTTATTTCAAGGTGATTTTGATAAAACATGAATAACCTGAAATTATGATAATTATCATTTATTAATATCTACTAGGGACCGGGCACTCTATGTAAATTATCTTGTTTAATTCAAATACTAACAATTGGAACTCTGCAACTATTTCCAGATGGAGAATTTAAGACCAAGTGCTTGTGCAAAACCACCCAACTAGTAAAAGGTTTAATACCTAGCATTATGCAATAGAACTTTCTGAGATGAAGGGAATGTTCTTTATCTAGCCAGTCTAGAGCAGTAGTCCTTAAACACATGTGGCAATTGAGTACTTGAAATGTGGTCAGGGTGACCAAGGAACTGAATTTTCTATGCTACTTAATTTCAACTGGTCTAATTTCAATTAGCTACATGTGGCTAATGACTGCAGTATTAGTGCAGGGCCTGGTTCAGAATAGTGATGAAATAACTACCTATTGAGTTAGTTGAATGTTGAAAACGAGAGTTGAAACTGTCACACGGGTTTCTAAGGCTTTCAACTTCCCCGGGTGGCTATTTATCAGTTAGTTTCAGGCAACCGAATAAGTTTGGTGCTCATTTAAAACCCAGGTATGCCTTCTATTAATCCAAAAACATTACCTATTTATTTTATATCTATGCTTAATTCAAGCCGAGCAGAATTTCTTCCTAAGAGAAATATCTGAGGACACAGGTACCTGGTATAATCACTTGGTATGGTTGCTGACGATGATGACATGATAAGTGTGACTTTCAGGGACTTCTGTCCATGACAATCTTATCCTGAATTGCGTAAAGCATTGCAACCAAACTTCTCAGACAAAGTGATAAGTTCATAACAGAGAGAAAGAACATTGTGATCAGAAACCTAGTGTGAAAAAAAAAGTCTAAAATGGTTTCGGAAGGAAGATAGGATCCTCCAAGACATGTGCTTACAGCAGCAGGGCTCTGGCCTCAGGTGGGATAAGACACCTGGTTTCCAGTCTGGATCAGTTGCCAGAATTTAAAAACCAAAGACAAAGTCAATTTTATCTGCTGGGCCAATCAATAGGTCGAGGTCTGGGTCTAATTGGGAACAATTAGACATTGGCAGCAGCACTGTGGACTAGCAAATTTGGGATCTGAAAAAACAAAAAAGGTTAAAAATGCATCGGTGGTGAAAGAAAAGAAAAGATGGAAGCAGATCTAGGCGCATTCCATCTTCATCATTGCTGCGCCCTCATTGTGACTGCTTCAGCAACTGAGATGAGACTCAGATTGGGGACTCGGAATGGAGAGAAGAAGAAGAATGGTACAGAGGTTATCGCCTCACTCTGCGCATCCCTTGCTTCAGGAGTTGGAAGGATGATAAAGGCAGAAGCTAAAAATGTTTTTTGAGAATCATCCCTTTACTGTGTAAATTAAGACCCTTCATTCTTTTTGGTTTTTTTTCCACTTCTTGGTTAGAATGGCAGTTCCCTGAGCATTGGACATAGCCTCACTTAACATTTCTGAGCTACCTTGATGAACACATTTTGATCCCTTCTGATTCCCCAATTTAAGTTTCTTTGATTTTTTTTCTTCTTCCTTTTAAGGGTTTTCTGGCTCAGTGGTCCTCAAACCTTAATATGCATCAGGATCTCATAGAGGGTTGTTAAAGTAGAGCTTGTTAGGCTCCACCTTTAGTTTCTGACTCGGCTGCCATGGGGCAGGACCTGAGAGTTTGCAGTTTTGAAAGTTTCCCAGATGATGCTTTTACTTATATAAGCACTATACTTGGGGAATTCAGAGATTAAGAAGACATTGGGTTGATATTGGAGAGCATGGCAGATGGCTCCAAATATCTAAATGGCTGTCATTTAGAAGAAATATTTTTCTGATGTTGTTCTCAGTGGATATAACTAGAATTCAAGAGAAAAAGGTAAAGGAAAATTTTACTGACACAACATACATTACACAGGTCAAAGAGAGGCAGCATTGGCAAGGGATATGTGGGTGACGTGCGTGAGTTTTGAAGACAGTTGGAATGTCCACCTGTTGAGGATGCTGTGGCAGTTTTGAGCATGGCTTTGAGGTTGGACTAAATGATCGTCACATTTTCTCCCAACTCTGAAAGTGAATAGTTTCCCCAAGTTAAATATTTTCATTCCAAGTAACTTGGACTGTCTTCTCTTTACAAGCAAGCCTCATCAAAATAAACAACCAAGAAAGATGTGAAGATGTGTTACTCTTCATAACTCTACTCCCCCACTATTGCAGCTGTCAGTAACGAAATTTGGTGCCTAAACTCTCTTTCTACCAAACTCAACATTGATCCACTCTCTGGGGAGGCATTTCATCTCCTGTGTTTAATTATAGTCCCATCTCCTGTCTTCAGCTAAGCTGGACACTGCATATCCACTTTGGGGAAGGAGGTATTTTCAGTATAATGTCCTGTAAAGATTTCTAAATGTGTCGCCTGCCTATATAGACAATGAGGAGGAAGCAGGTGGCCCAGCCAACTTGTCTGTACATTTAAGTGTAGAGTTTCTCTTCCACATTAAGCCATGACCCTGGATGAACTGAGAATGAGATTGGGAAGGAAAACTTAATCAAGCTGTCCTCTCTCCTGTACTCAGCATTGAGCACGGATGAAGCCTTTGCAGTGAAAGTTAAAGAGGAAAATATGGTACAGAGAAATATAATATGTTCAGACTCGTTTTCCCCTGGGGGAATTCTACACCTGTGTGAAATCAGGAAGCACTGTGTTTGAGTGATTGAAAGTTTTCTTTTCCAAATGCAAAGATTCTGATGAATTTTGAACCTTTCAACACTCTCTTATCCTTGGTAATAACTCCAGGGAAGAAGTGCAAATGAGCCTGACGCCTTTCAGAATGTCTGAATGGTCTTGATGGAAGCATTGATAGGGCGATCTAAGATATTAGTGTTGCCTTGCAGGATGACATAAATGGGTTTGAATTGCTCTCTGAGATGGACACCCTGGGTTCAACACCCTAAGTTTTATTTCTGACTTCCCAAAGTTAATGGCGTTTCATGCGTGGAACTTAGCCAACTTTGATAAAGCAAAATAAAACAAAGAACCAGCAAGCGTGCCATGTTCTATACACTACTCCATTTATTTCCTTTTCTTTGGAGCAAGAATTATATTTATAAGAAAAAACATTCTGCTTCCTTCTATGAAACCTGCACTCCAATCTTTTGAGCTTCTGTTTTCACTTTTTAAACATTTCAAAGAAGGTTATTAATCCAGTAAAATGATTTATACTCATGTGGCCAAGCACATGGGCAAGCATAAAGATACCAGGGATCTCAATGCCAGAAAGGCACACTATGTTGCAGTGCCTTGCTACCTGTCTCTAATGAAGGACTTGATTTTCTTTTGCATCACAAACCATCAAGGTCCTATTGCATGGGACAGTACAAAGCTCACACTACATGCAGCTCATCAACTGCATCCAAAACCACTCCAAGTCCACCATTCTCTGTTCAACAAGGTGACTCCCTGGTCGTGTGCAGAAATGTTATATCACTAGCACATAGTGACATATTTTTTTTCTAGACAAATTCAATTCGGGTTCTTCCATTGCTGTGAACAGTAATTAATCATTGATGCCCATGTTTGGAGTAATACTGCTCTTTATAACAGAATCTAGTGTATCATTGAGACAGTTGGTAGCATGAAGCTCTTCTAGGCCCAGAAACATGGGTGGAGAGTGGTGCTATGAACACAGGTCCTAATTTCTTGGAATTTGAAGTAGGGAAAAAGCAGTGACACAGACATGGTTCTATCAGACTCAGAGAAGAGAACCATGAAATACCAAAGCAGAACACCAATGTAGGAGACAATGTTCTGTGCAGATGAAGAAGATTTCCACATTTATGAGGAAGGGATGACTTAGGGCAATTTCATGATGTCCAGTCTCATGGCAGGAGATTTGAAATTAGGAGGTAGACAAAGTGTCTTGAAGGACAGCTCTGCACTTCATCAATTCTAAGTTTTATACAAATATACTCCTTATTATATCTCATCATCGACCATAAATGGAATGTTTGCCAGAAAAGGGATTCTTTACATTAAAATGTGCCATCATAGAGTCAGCAGTTATGAGAGGTGCCAGAAAGATTACCTATTCATTACAGGGGAAGTCAACTTGAATCAGAGTTGAATGGCTTGTGTCAGGCCTCACTGGTGGTAAAAACTAAAAGTAGAACTCAAGTCCAATGCTTCCAATCTTGAACGTGAGATTTTCTTTTGTTCTCCTCTGTTCTGTCTCTCTCTTTATTTTCATTCCTTTAACTTAATGGTTTAAGAGTACTTCTCTTTTTTAGTCTGTAGAGCACAAGGCCCATTATGTTTTTGTTTTGTTTTGTTTTCAAGTTCAGGATCTTATTTCTAATCATACAGAACTATACTTGCATATCCTGGGGAAAAATAGCATAATAGATGATGCTGTCATTTGTTTCTTCAATTAAAAAAAACAGATGGGGCAACCCCTTTGGGTTCCTTTCCACTGTGGGAGCTTTTCTGTCCTCTCAATAAATCCTGCTTTCTAAAAAAAAAGATGTAGAATAATTATGAATAAATATTTAGTACACATGTTGTATGGGCATGTTCCCACGTTGTACTTGCTTGTTAATTTCAACTCCATTTTGATGATTCTTTTGCCTCTGGACCATGTTGTTTACCAAGTAGATCAGAGATTGCATTGTCAAAAACACCACTCTTAAGCTAGTGGTATGATATTAGACAATGGATTTAATCTCTTTAATGTCTAGTCACCTCAACCATGGACAACAGATAGTGGGAGTGTCTGGTATACAAACCTATTGTGATGATTGTATGGTGTCATTTATGTAAGGCACTTGGCACAGTGCCTGGCATGTAGTACACGTGCCATAAATATAAGCCCTTATCAATATGTGTTGATATCATTATATTCAATAAAGTAATCAGAGTCCTTAATAAAGAATAGAGGACGGGCAAACCCCTTGGGTCCTCTCCTACTGTGGTAGCTTTTCTGTCCTCTTAATAAATCCTGCTTTCTCAAAACAAACAAACAAAAAAGACTAGAGGAAAAAAAGTCATTTAATAAATTAAGAAAGAAGCAATGCCCAAATATAGTATTGTGTTCCAAAATAGCGAAATCCATTTGTTTGTGTTCATTTTCCTCAAAGGATAGATAGTTCCTATGTGAAATATTCTGCTTTCTGCGGGAGAGGGGACTTAGAATAATTAAACTAAAAAATGCTCTCACGAGAGCCACGTCTAAAGAAAATTGGTTGTGGTCTTGAAGTTGTTGGCCTTTATGTGTGACCATGGTTCCGACCAGCACATCTGGGTCAGGAAGGCATTCTCTGGTGCTGCAAGGATGCTGCAGCTCTGAATGCCATGTTCTGGAGCAGAGGGAAAGGGGCTTACACCTGGGAGTCAGGTTCACATGCTGGACATAGTTCATCTCCAGACAGATGGAAATGAAGTGTGGTGAACCTTAAGACTCGGTGTCTATTTTGCTTGCGGGTTAGCAAAGTCAGCTTCCGTCTTTGATAACATACAAGAGAAAGTGTTTTGAATTTAGGAAATCAGACCACTGCAGCTGTTAGGAGGCAACAATTTGAAAAGCTTTTGTAGACTGTCTGCTGAAAGACAGTTCTGTACCTTTTCATACAAGCCTTTCACACTGCGTGACATTTCAGTGCTTTCATTTTTTTTATCCTTCTAGCACATGCCACAGTAAAATTATAAGTATAGCAGTCTACCATCTGGCAAGACTCTCATTCTCCCTGAAACGAAGCTGGGGCTGTGCTTTGTAGTTTATGTGTCTGCTTTCTTGCATCTGTGTGAACCTGTGTTGTCTCTTCTACTTTTTAATCAAATCTTGAAAAAAAGAGCCTTCAAGATTAATTTGTATGACTCTTAAGGCCTCTGTGCGTCATCCTGGATCTCAGTTTAATTCAGAATCTCAAAATTCAGTTTGTGTTTATAGTTCACATTCAATATAATTTTTTAAGCTGTGTATTATCCCAGCCTCTGTTTCATTGCTGTTATTACTGTTTTTTTTTTTTTTTTTTTTGAGCTCATTTCTTCTGGTTTTTGAATCTTTGGGGGGAATTTCATTGTTCATTAATATCTCTTTTAGAAGAAGGAATATAGGTATAAAGATTTCTCCAAATTCAAATGTAAACACTGTATTGAAAGAAGTCACTGGTCAATTTGAATACATTTTTTTTTTAGATCCTTATTGCCAAATCGAGACACAATTTCTAAGGTTAAAAAAAAAGCAAGGTAAAAACAAAGGTTTAAAAATTGTTTTTTGGTGTGGAAGGATTCAGTATAATATGGCTTTATTTGTGTATTCTTGCTGGAGACTTTGTGTGGAATTTTGTGAAGTTCATACAAAAAATTGTTTCTCTTTCTCTGAAAATCTAAATTTGCCTCATATCAATGTATTTATACTTCAAGCAGTAAATTTAAAGTACTGTTTTTATTAGAAATAGTCTAATGTTACCAAGCACATGCTTCCTATTAACCAGGAATAAAACTCAGAATCAATAGCTACAGCAAAAATATTATCTCTTTGCCTGTCTCCCTTTGTGTTCCTATAAGTGGTATCTATAAGTAGTCTTGAAAATGCTGTTTGAAGTTGCTGCTGAATATCACACGATTTGTCATAGATTAATAAGCTATTTCTTCTACCACAGGAACCCTTATGCAACATAGATATTCCCAAGGTGATGAGGAAAGCAGTTGATTTTCCTGGGTACTTTATACATCTGACTGCTTTCTCCTTGGCAAATGTGTCCACTTCATGCTAGGTTGAAGAGAACACTATAAAACAGTGACGATTATGAGTTTGCCTTAGTATCCCAATATAATACATAATTTAATTCTATACCGACTTCTGGACTATCTACTGGAAGTTTTTTAGTTCATGTAGATATGCAATAACATGCAAGATACAAGCTCTTCCCTCAAGTTACTTACAACATAGTGGGGTAATAAGGTATATAAATTACAATTATAGGCTGAACTCAGTGACTTATTTTCTTAATCTCAGTAAGAATAAGGTGGGAAGATCCCTTGAGGCCAGGAGTCAAGACCAGCCAATAAAACATAGTAAAATCCCATGCCTAGTCACCATGATTTTTAAAACTATTTTTTTGATTCTAAAAAGTTAGCTGGGTGTGGCGATGCAGTTGTAGTCCCAACTACTTGGGATGCCAAAGTGGAAGGATTGCTTGAGCCCAGAAGGTCAAGGCTGCAATGAACTATGATCATGTCACTGTATTCCCATGTGGTTGACAGCACAAGACTCTGTTTCTACTTTAAAAAAAAAAAGAATAAATAAAAATTGTAAAATGTACATGTGCATTTCCTGAGCATTTCCGAAGAAGAAGTCACATTATTTAGAGGGATTTTAAAAAGTACAGAATATAAATGTTATTTGAAGTTGTCTTTCATAAAGTAATTACTGAAACCTAGATTCAGTCATTCCCAGGTAAATAAGACTTATTGATACTTAACAATTAAGACTTTTTAAAAAATGTACTACTAGTTCGTATAAGTTACATGCCAGAGTGAAGTATCCATACTGAATTATGTAGAACTGCATTGATGCCATGTGCTAACAACTTAACCTTATGCCAAAAACAAAAGAAAACAATCAACTTGGTCTGTCTACAAAACAACTTGAAATTTCTGGTATCCAACTCACCTCACTTTATAATTGGCTGACTGTGCCTGCCAGATTTGACCAAGTTATTGAATCTCAGTGAAGGTGTAGTCACAGGAACAGGCATCAAGTTAATAATGAAAATGCCATTTATCTTTATAAACTTCTTTTCTACAGAATTGTGTACAAATAAAACAGAATGAAACAGTGAAAAATATAGTGCCTCTTCATTTTTTGTTGGTAACACTCCAATCATTTCTTTATTAAAAGGAATTTATAAAATAACCATTTTCAGCAAATGTTGAAAGAGTGGAAAATGAGAAATTATTTTGTGACCCTTTTAAAAAAAATCAACTTAGCAATAGTCCACCGATCCCACATTGTCCAACACAGTAGCCATTCATCTGTTTGACTTTATAAATTTAATTTTAAATTAATTAAAATTAAATAAAACTAAAAATTCATTTTCCCAGTTGCACTGGCCACAAAGGCTTTCACCTTGGGCAATGCAGATAGAGTACATTTTCACTGTTGCAAAAAGTTCTGTTGGATGAAACTGCACTACAGTTTATTTGGGTGAAGAGGCATAATTTTTCACTCCTATGGAGATTAAACAAATGTCTTTTTTAATAGTTAAGTAAAAGAGAGCCCCTATTGGCAGCATCTGGTCTCCTGGAGGTTCTTTTTGAGTTTTGAAAAGCCTGTCTTTGGTTAAATGTAAACACCAAGAAATGATAATAGTAAGTGAAAATAATGACAACAGGACTTACGGTGACAATAACTGAATAAATATGTCTTACTGATATTTAACCAATCTGAGGGTTTTGACATTTTGTTATCTAATGGGAACTTGTTGCCAACTCTTTGAGACACAGAGTAGATGGTTAAAGGTTTACTCTATCTGCAGTGAAGATACACATGCATATACTTTTTTTTTTAAGTGACAAAGTCTCACTCTGTCACCTAAGCTGAAGTGTTGTGGTGTGATCCTAGATCACTGACTTCTGAGCTCAAGTGATCCTCTCACCTTATGCTCTTGAGTAGCTGGGACTACAGCTGTTTCCCACCACTCCCTGTTCAGGTATATATACTTATACTGAGTTTTTCCCAGTCATATCTGAGGTTTGGCTAAAACATATATTAGAAATATTCTGTATTTGAGACAGAGAGCTGCAGAGTAGACAATAATTGTGGGGAAATATGCCATGGCATGCTGCTAACCACTAGTTGAGATCGTCATCTTATAACTGTAATGTTTATTATAATTATATTAAATTGTGTGAGGAAAGGCTTGTTAAATACTTAGTCTGGGCTTCTGAAGAGGTGAAATGGCTTAGAACATTTTCTAAAATCTGTAGCACATTGATACTATTGATGCACTATTGTTGAGTAATGGGAACCATTTACACAAGAGACTGGTTGTTTTACTCTAAAGACTGCATCTCCTCAGTGACTACATTGGTGTAGTTGCAATCTAGACAATCTCCTTTCCAGAACTAGTTCCCTTGTGAAGCTCATTTGTGGTGAGATTGTTGCATGGCTAGTATGCAGTCAGATTTGAAAGCTTTTACACTCATTTGATCTGGAGACCTGACAGAGAATGTAATGAATTATCACCATTCTAACTGCAGAACACACCATGCCTGGTACTCAGAAGCCAGTTCAGCATGTTGGACAGTTACAGATAACCTTGAATGGATTGTCTTTTGGCCATATACACTTTACTTATACCAACCTGTTTTATATTATAATATCCACAATATGTGACTTGATGACATTGAGTTGATATCCAAATCTACATGCAAGTGACGCCAAGTCGTTAGAAGTGATGTTTGTGACTCAAGGCTACTTTATTTTTAATATTTCATAAAGCAAATGAGACCCCTTTCAACAAAACTGAAACATAATCTAAAGCATTACAGGACTTAAAATTTTTTATTTAGTTACTTTTTATTTTCAAATAGCATTGTTAATACTATTGTTGAGATTGTTATTTGGGTTAGTGCACCGTTTATTTTATGTTGTCCCAAAAGCTCTGCTTAGTATGCATTCCAGTAAATGTAAAAAGAAAAATATGTGTTTGTTATAAGTATATTTTACTTTGAAAAATCAAAACTTTTCCAAAATGAAAAACAAGCAAAAGTGGTATACAATAATCGGTTGGTGGTTAAATGGTTGAGTCAAATTGGTGGTCGAAATTGTTTCAGCAAAGGCTTAACATCTTGGATCTACAAGGAACTCAAATGTGCTGAAAAGAAAAAAACAAACAACCCCATTATAAAATAGGGAAAAGATATGAACAGACACTTCTCAAAGGAAGACATTTGAGCAGCCAACAGACACATGAAGAAGTGTTCAGCCTCACTAATCATCAGGGAGATGCAAATCAAAACCACACTGAGATACCACCTAACCCCAGTCAGAATGGCAATTATCAATAACTCAAAAAATTACAGTTGCTGGAGAGGGTGTGGCGAAAAGGGAACACTTCTACACTGTTGGTGGGAGTGCAAACTAGTGCAACCTCTGTGGAAAACAGTACAGCAATTCCTAAAAGCTCAAAATATTGACCTCCCATATGACTCCACAATCCCCCTACTGGGAATATACCCTGAAGAAGTCAAATCACTCTATAAAAAAGATACCTGTACACATATGTTTATCGCAGCATTGTTCACAATAGCAAGAACCTGGAAGCAACCAGGCTGTCCATCAAAAGAGGACTGGTTTTAAAAAATGTGGTGTATATACACGATGGAATACTACGCAGCCATAAAAAAGAACAAAATCATGAATTTTGCAGCAACCTGGATGGAACTAGAGTCTATAATACTGAGTGACCTCTCACAGAAACAAAGATCTGAGTATCACATGTTCTCACTCATATAGTGGACCTTGAACATCCAACATAATACTATACGAAAATGACTGACAGTGGTGGGAAACTATGGGGGGGGATGGGAAGGGAGATGGGACTAACGGTAGTAAATATCTGTCTGGGGATGGAGAGACACCTCTTATCAACAAGGGTGCCTGAACAAAGCATATTTGTATACCTAACCCTTAACTGTACCCCACAATATCATAATCAAATATATTGATTATAAAAACAAACAAACAAACAAACAAAATAGACCTCTCCTTTATTCAGCAGGTGTAAGCTTTGGTAATTTGTCATGAAAGAGAAAGACTAAATTAATGGAATTAGCACTGTTGTATATAATAAATCTAATAGAATAGTAAAAAAAATAGTCTATTTGTAAACTCTGATCAGAGTGATAATCATGATTCCTTCTGTGATTTCCAAAAGTAGTAAAATCTCCTTGTTACTTTAAATGACAATGACACTTGGCCTATATCTCTCTTAAGATAATTATAGTTTATCTTTCATCAATACCCCTACCCTAGATATTATACTACATGCTCTTTGAAGGCAAAGACTGTGATATAGTTGTATAGTTGTTCCTTCCCTTCAACACTGTGTGGTGTCAATTACAGCCAAAGTGTTCATAACTGCATCTGTTAGGAATAGAGACTATTTCGGGAGATCAGGTAGAGACATAAAATAAACAACTGAAGGAGTATCCACAAAGTAGAATGATGGCCAAGAAGAAAGAAGGTGACTTTAAGGGGTAGTGTAGGCTCAAATCCCCTTTTATTCCCTTGCAAGAGGTCATTGATTTTAGATATAAGGGAGACAAATGTGAGCAATAGATTTTTACCTAAGCATAGACTCTTCCCCAGAAACAAATTTTATCATGACTTCCTTTTTTTTTTTAAAGAAAAGTTTACTTAAAAGTAAATTAGAGAAAGAGAAGGGAGAGAGAAGATTCAGCTCCCCAAGGTGGAGGAGGGAGCCAAAGCCAGGAAGAATGGTGACAGCCATAGCTCAAAGAGCACACGGCCACACCAGAGTCTAGAAAGGCAATGGCCCTATCATGACTTTCAAGGGTCCCTGTCATTGTCTTTATATAAAAAATGTAAGCCGGGCTCGGTGGCTCAACCTGTAATCCCGCGCCTTTGGGAGGCTGAGGTGAGTGGATTGCCTGAGCCCGCGGGTTCGAGACCCGCCTGGGCAGCGAGACCTCATCTCTACAATAAATCAAAAATTAGCTGGGCATGGTAGCGCGCACCTGTAATTCCGGCTACTCGGAAGGCTGAGGCGGAAGGATCGCCGGAGCCCAGCAGGTCGAGGCTGCGGTGGCCGGAAGCGGCCACTGCACTCCAGTCTGGGCAACAGAGTGAGACTCCAACTCAAAAAAAAAAAAAATGTATATGAGCATTTTATAGATAGCCAATTGACTCTATGTATCCTTTATTTGCTGCCATCTAGTAAGCACATACACATATCCATGCATACAATTTGGGGAATTTTTCAGTTACTTATATAATAATAACACATTTTCAAAACCAGGGAGCATGGAGTGTCATTTTTTGTCTAAAAGCTCCAGAGTTGGAAAATTAGAACAAACAGAAAACATAGAGTATCAGTGAGAGTCTTTTTTTGCAAGCAAAAGAAATTGATTTAATAGAAAAGTAAAATGCATTTAAGGCTATTAGTAGCTAATAGAAACTCTTGAAAAGCCATCTTGAAGGATATCTTGCTATGAAAAATTAAAACCTATCCCCAAATGTCTAGCTAGGTAGCGATCTCACTATCTCTGCCTCAGGGACAGTGAACACTCTTCCATCCCACACTATTGCCAGGCATAGTCTGTGTGTGTTTTCTCCTACTTTGCATCAGTAATTTCCTATTCAAAGTAGGGAGTGAGTGTTTGTGGTTGGTAGAACCTTAGTTATATATCTCTGCCCTTACTGTGAGATAGGTTGCGAAGGGAGTATCTAGAATTTTCATTTCATTTGTGAGAGTTGAGGCATACAAGAGGTAGGAAACATCACAAACATTAAGAGGGGTTTCTAAAAAGAAGCAACCAACAATAATTTAAAAAGTTATACATACAATCAAGTTAAATCTGTTTACCACCAGTATTTGCTGCATAATTTTTTTGACCCAAGAAAGACATAAAAGTCTTTCAGGTAATTAAATTTATTTCGACCTACCTGAAGGGGCAAGTGATACAATAACATATGGATGCCCTTAATCTGAAAATGGGTGGACATAAATCTCTCCCCATTAAAGAATTAAGTAGTTGTATCTGATTACTAATGAGATTAGAACTAATAGGATAAATTATGTTCTTGTTGGTGTTTTAAGTTAGAAAACAGGAAGTTTAAAGTTGAAGAACAGAAGACCATTGGTATAGCCAATCACTGTGAGCCAGTTTGAGGATGTCCGACCATTCCAGCACAGTCTGTTCCATGTGAGTAAGGACTTGGGTTCTACAGTCTCCTTTTAAAAACAGAATCTTCTCTTCTATCTGGATGACACTGTTTTGCTGAGGACTATTCTTGCTTTTGAGTTACCAAATGAAATAGACTGCCTGTAATGCTAAATTTAAGTTTGCATTGACAGCAGTTCTGTGGTTGGGGACCAGGCAGATTAGACATAAAGAAATAAATATGATGATAAAATATTTTAAGGATAAAACTCATCTACTTAAAAGGAATGCATATGAGAGATCTTAATACAATATGAAGTCCTATTAGGCTTAGTGAAGTAATTGTCAATATAATCTGTCTCTCTGAGCTCCTTTTTCCATATATTCTACATAATAAGTATTCCTAGAAAACAGAAATATAGAGTAAAAGTAGAAATTACAATGTCTGGAAGGGATCAGAGTTCTGGTTATACTTCTAATAACTGACTTTCCCCATCCCTTGGGGAGTCAAGGGAAAGCATTTTCTGACATTTTATTGCCAATGAAGATTGAATCCTATTGTTCCAGAATACTGCAGCTATACAGCTTTGTTTTTCTCTGCTGTTTAGCAGGATGTAGAAAAAGTGTACTTAGATTGAATACCTTGTCTTTTGTCTAGATGTGTAGGTTGCAGTCATTGGCATTACTGGAGATAAAACTCTGACTCCCTGTTAAGTTATTGACAAGTCCTCTATTGTTTTAAACCACTACACCTCTAAGCTCCCTACCTTCCCCTGCATATCTGCAGTATGTATCAGCCGGGAAAACACTAGTCAATTTCTTTCTTATGGCTACAAGACTATGCCTAAAATATAAGCTGTCAATATACAAATAATAATACAATCAAACCTCCCAAATTTTGCACACTGTGTTAACAAAAGCATCTGTTTGTTTTCTTATGTTGAAAGACGTAATTGTTCTTGTTTTGTTCTCAGCAGAGTTTGGTAGCTAACTCCACCTGTTTTATTGTTGAACAAATTGTAGGGATAATTATATTACTTTGTGACTGCGTTTCTTCTCAAGCCAGTATATTGTTGATGCCCAATAAAGCGCTTAGGATCAATGACACATCTGTGCTGTTTTATATTTATGTATCACTGTGGAGGCATGGTATGATTTATATGTGTGTGCATGTCTATGTATATAATATTTGTCACTATCCTCTTGCAGACTTGGTGCGTATGAACTTTCTGCAGCTCACTGCAGTAGGCTACATAATCTGTCGCTATTTCAAAAGCAAGTGCATATGTCTGTGTACATGCTCACCTCGCAAGTACTTTTTCTGGGCTAACTGCAGGAAGAGGTTTGAATTTATTTACATTCAAGTTTCTTTTAAAAACCCTCTGCAATGACTGTGTCATGCATTGGGAGTCCATTATGGCAAAGCTCATCTGTACTCCATTCTTGTGAGGGAGGTGGTACCATATGGAGAAGAATAATATAAGCTTCCTAGTTGGGCAAATCTGGGTTTGAGTCTTGCTACTTCTGATTTATGGGGTCTGGAGAGCAGCTCTGTTTGTCTTGAGACGTACTGGGTAATACTTCTCTTTCCTTGTATAACTAAGGGAGTAAATATGTCTCTCTTTAATATGTCTGATATAAAGCTTAAGTGAGAGAGTGTGTATTAAATCTAGCACATAATATAGACAAAGAGACTCAGAATATGTAATAATGAATTTCCATAAGTTATATAGGCCAGGTGGGAGACTAATAACAGAAAGATTGATTGAAATTCTGTCTGCATAACAGTTAAGCCCACAGGTAAGGACCTAGCAGCCAGGGAGTATTCTTTTCCCTTTCCTCCACTCTCCCCCAGTTTATTCTGTGAGCTAGTGAAATTTGGACTCAGGACAACATAATTCAGAGACAAAGCTTAGTAATGAAAACACAGCAAGAAATATGTGTAGAATATGTTCTCTTATTTTACCTGAGAATGCCTGTAGCCATGCAAATATTTCCAAAAGCTAGAGTTTAAAGAATTTGTTATAGGACAAAACCAATAATTCCAAGCAAAAGATATAGTGAAACTGGAATCTTAGAGTCCCACAATGTATACAACAGGCTACACTGATAAACACTGACAAACACTGTAACATTATGAGGTAAGAATAAGGCAGTATGCCAAATAAGTAGCTAAATAACTGAAAAATAATTTTTAGAAGTTAAGAACAGCTTAACAGAAAAAATTTAAGAAGAATTTTAATCCAAAGTTGAAATTTCCCAAAAATATGATGAAAAATAAAGAAGTAAACATGGGCATAGAAAAGATTGGTAAATAAGAGAAATTAGTTAGAAAATTTTAGATCTAACTATGCAGAGTTTCAAACAGAAAAAATAAATAGAACATTTTAAAATAAAGAAATAATATAATTATATGTTTCAGAATTAGAAAACACAAATCTTCAAATTAAAAGGACCATGAAGCAAACAGATTGATGAATTCAGGAGTACTCACATGAATTTACATTACCATAAAATTTCATAGTACTACACCTAATATCAAGGACTAAAATTTTCTGAAAACAGAAAAAGTAATATGTAAATTATTCAGATTGCACTAAATGCATTAAAACAGCATTAGACTCTAGAAAGGAAAAAGTAAAATTATTCTTTTTGAAGATGACATGATATATATTTACTGGCATTCTGTAGCTAGTCTAACTATCAATAAGGGTGAGCAGGGGGAAAATATTTTGTCATGTAAAAACGTCACCAAAATGTTCACCTCCCTTTTAATATTTGTTGCAAAGTTACAGATACTATGTGCCACTAAAGCAATTAGATAAACCATGAAAGAAAAAAAAGATTTCAGAAACATGGGATCTAATGGAGAGGACAGGAAAGAGAAGTTTCCTATGTGGTGTATGTGAAGGATTCCAGTACAAAAAATCAGAAAGAAAGAAACAAAAGGGAAGAAGATTTATATGTACTCTGATGCATTTTAAAATAGATGAATTAGGATTAACAGGACTTTTACAGATTTATTTGGATAATTTTGCAATAGATATGTTAAAAAATTAAGCAAATGAAGAAATACCAGACATTTGTTAAGTCTAAGAAAAACAAAATTTGTACAAAGTATGTATACAAATTATGCTGTTTGGGACAAGCAGGAAGCAAAATTTAAATATTCATGAAGTGTATAGCTAATTATTAATTTGACTAAGATATTTGCATAAAATAATTATTTAGGGAAGATAAAAAATGAGTAAGTAGGTAAATAAGAAGTAGGTGAACAATACTACATTATAAATACTATATATATAGTGTGTGTATATATATGTATATACACACGTACATGTATATACAGACAATATATGTATACTGGCTTTTATAGCTAGCCAAACTATCCATAAGCAAGAGGGAAAATATATCATTCATTTATCATAATTGAAAGCCGGTAAAATAATGTTTAGATATATAATTTAAGATTTAACTATATGAGGATTTTTTAGAAGTATAAATTTAAATACTAAAAGAAAACTAAAACAGGTGATAGTGTTTGCTTCTGAAAAGAAATACTAGTGATTCAGAAAGGGTATGTGGCAACATTTTCATAATATACTTTGTAATAAAAATTTATATTTTAAACTTTCTATTACTTGTATTCATCAAAGTAGTTGCTAGTTATACTAATAACATTATTTTTTATAGAGTGAAACTAAAAGTCAAGATGTTAGCAAATTTTCTAATGTTACTCAAATTGTAAGTGAAAGAACCAAAATTTATATCAGAACTGTCTGACATCAAAATTTCTTGCCCTTAACATTACACGGTCTCTTCAACAATTCCATTCATGCATGAATAGAGATATTTACTCTTTCCCTGTTTTAGTCAATAAAGTTGTCATGTGCTTTCAAACAAAGGTACACTTAACCATTGAAGTTGTTCAATAGTGCTTTTGTTACAGTTGGTAGCTGGTTGTGATTTTCTTATATATTTACTTCAGTTGGCTGCACAGTTTTAGAAGCCCTCCCCTTCCCAACCAATGTGATGCACCCATTGAATTGAGCTTACTTTAAAACCTGCTGATTTATTTTATGTTTGAAGCAAATTTTATTGTGTATATATGAGGTTTATTCAATTCGTTCTAATGGATTTCTATGCATGTATTTGGAATTTTTGTCATTTTCTACATACAAAATCATGTCATCTGCAAATAGGATAATTTTACTTCTTCCTTTCTGATTTGGATGCCTTTTTTTTCCCTTGTCTGATTTCTGTTGCTTGTATTTCCAGTACTTTGTTGAATAAAAGTGAATGCTGATTTCAGTTGGACATAAAACAATCAAGAGTTTCCAAGTATAACTTCTCCCAGTTTCCCACCTCTCATGTCAGGACAGCATACTTGCACAATCCATGGGAGTTCTTGCTTAGAAAAATGTTGCTGGAGGGAGCAAGAATTTTCAGTTGTGTGTTTTTATAATAGACAGGATGTCTATGATTGTCCAGGCTCAGAGGTTTATGCCTGTAACCAAGCACTTCGGGAAGCTAAGACAAAAAGATGAGCCAAGGCTAGGAGTTTGAGACCAGCCTGAGAAATATAGTAAGACCTCGTATCTACATTTTAAAAAAATAATCAGGCAATGTCACCTATGTCTTTACTTCTAGTTACTTAGAAGGCTGAGGCAGGTGGACCACTCAAGCCCAGGAACTCAAAGCTGCAGTGAGTGAGTTTTATGCTATGAAATACCCACTTTTCTCATCAAGGTTTTGTTCTGTGTAATATATTTCTTTCTCTCTACTCCTCTCTATCAAAACAGTCCAAATTTCAGTAACACAGCTGCTCCAATTGCTTCCCTCTTCTTTGCACTTAATGTGATGACATATTTATCTGAGATGGATTCAATGATTATTGGCTTAGGAGGATAAAAATTAGTATTACTCCGTACCAAAAAGGTCACATTAACATTACTTCCATAAAATACTAACCATAATTCTTGACTTCTTATTTGAATTAACAATGTATTGCCTCTGGGTATGCTAAGGAAAGGATATTCACTATGATTTAAATTCAGCTATGAGTAGCAGAGACCCCCAATGACAGCCTCCTTAGGTAAGATACAATTTTTTATTTTCTTCCTCTTGTAGATATCCAAGCTATTAAGGCAACTGCATTCCATGAGGTTATGAGGATCCTAGGCTTCTTGAGTCTTTTTGCTGACATTTCCGATGCTCATGACCTTAGTTGCCCATCACCGCTCTATCAGCATTACAACTTAAAGAAAGAGAAAGAAGGAGCACATCCTCCCTTTAAAGGCAAGACCCTGAAGTTGGATGCAGTTTGGCTCATGTCTCGTTAGATGCAAGGCTACACTGAGCTGTAAAGGGGACAGGAAAAGAGAGTTCTTATTGTGCAAACTATTGTGTTCATCTAAAAATTCTAACGACTGTGGATAAAATGAAGACAATTTATAGGGTTGAGCTCGGATAATGATAATAAACATTAAAAAAATATTTTTGGAAAGATTTTAATCATGAAGCAAATAAGTAAGCATTTAGTAGAGAGCATATGCTAGAGATAACAGGTACTGTAATGATTAATATTAAAATAGGTGGAAGATGGCTGTGGGTAAAGCAAATATCTTTTGAAAACAGAAAAATGACACCAGTTAATACTATTGTGAACAGTTAAAGAATTGTCCCTGGCAGAACCAGAGAAACCAGAATAAAGTGTAGCTTAAAATTGCTGTCAGATTGTAAACTGGTAAAACTACTTTGAAGGGTAATTTGATAGTATCTCCCAAATTTAGACAGTATATATCCGTTTGACCAACAATTTGGACATGCTGTCACATTTGAGAACTACAGAGTGTGCCAAAAATGTATACACATTTTAAGAAAGAAAGAAAACTTGCATTAAATTTGTAATAGTCCATCTTTGCCGATAATAATAGAAGGCAAGTCATGTTTGAGTTCTGAAAGTACAAGAGGTGCTCAAAGTAGGTCCCATCAGTGTCCAGACATTTCAGATTATGATAAACTACTGCAGGACTTGTTGCTGTGTGAGGCCTCCCAGATCCTTCCTTGTGTACATCACACACAGGACTGTGCATCTCAAACTTATCATGAATGTGTGTAATGCATGCAATTGTTCAGCGTTTTGGTGGTTCTGTTGGAAACTCATACCTCCATTGTCATTGAACTTCCACAATGTTCTCGAATTTCAAATTCCACTTCAAGATGGTCTTGCACTCCTCCAAAGACAACCATGCTTCCACGATTTTCTCTGACTGTCCAGCCTGTTGCAGGGTGACACTAGCCACCTTTTGAGCAAACTTCATACTACACATTGCTACTGTAATTCAATTCAACTTTGAAAAGTAATGCATAGATAATGCCTCTTAAAACGTGTACACATTTGTGGGCAACCCTGGTATATATGAGGGGAGAACCACCCAAAAAAACAAACTTATCTTTTTTTGGAAGGCTGGCCCCCTTGTAGTACCGGCTTCTTCTAGTAGGTAAGTGTTCTAGGAACTCATCGGATCAGTGTTTCGGCTAGCATTGTTGTGAGAGTCTGCATATGACTTCAGGTTAATTTTTTTATTTGTATTTTTTTGGAGATTCTTTAAACATGCTTGCCCATTTCATGATGGGTAATTTATGAGTGCACCTGCCAACCGTGCTGAATGTTCAGGAGTTTTTGACCAAAAACGGTATGATCCCTATGTCCCACCCTCTCTATTCACCTCATCTTACCCCAAGCGACTATTTTTGTTTGTTTCCTTGGATTAAAAAAATTCTGAAAAGGAAACAATATTTTGCTGATGTGGAAGAGGTGAAAGAAAAAATGGCAGAAACGCTAAACAGCATCAAAATTGACAAGTTAAAAAAATTTCCTGAGCAGTGGAAAAAGCTTCTCAATAGATACATTGCATCAAACAGAGAATACTTTGAAGGTGACTGAAGTTAAAGATATAAGAATAAATGCACATTTTAAAAAGTAAATAAATTCTGGTTTTTGGGTCCCCCATATATGTCCTAATATGTTTGTTATATTACTTTTCTGTAATAGCAAAAAATAAGAAACAAATTTCTATCGCCATGAGACTGACTAATTAAATTAAGATAAATTTATGTAATGGAATAGCCAGTAATGGTTATTAATAAAAATGAAGGAAGACAGTCTTCACTAATTGACGTGAAGAGATTTTCTACAAGAAATTAGTAAGAAAAATAAGCAAGGCACAAAATCCAGAATGGTGTATGGTGTTAATATAATTTGTATAAAAAAGAGGAAGATACACATCATTGGCTTTCATATGCATTGCACGTTGGGGACTAGAAAAATGGGTGGATGGGAAGCAAAGATGAAAATAACTTTTCTCCATACATTTCATATTTTGAGATTTTAAATGTGCCACCGTGTGAAAGATAGTTTAGAGAAGAGTGGAGTTGTTTGCTAAATGAAGCTTCCAATACTGTTAGTAGAAAGTGTTAGAGTCAAGAAAAAAAAATGCAAAGGAAAACAGATTTTAAATTCAAGTACCGCTTCAGTTTATAATACTTTGTAATTAATGATTCTCTTTAACTTTTTTATTTGTGTACAGATGTGAAAAAATTAAATTCCTTTTTCTTGACGGCATTTTGGTAGAGAGTTTACTTGATATATAAAAAGCATTTAAGGCCAATAAAATTTTCAGGACAAATAGAAGGTACGATTTTTTAATTAAGAAAATTTAACATAAGCCTAAAAAATAAAAATGCACAATATGGGAAACCAATTATAGGTGAATAACTTGGCCTAATATTGTATAATACAAATAAACTTCCACAACATTTAGGTATAAGGTTCGAAATAAAATGATCTTGATGACATCACAAAGGGGTGTTTTTGACTAAAATTTATTACATCACTAATTTCAACACTTGGAATTGATTTTTTTTTTCATCTAAATAAGATACTTGGTAAATAAGTATTCTTCACAAATCCAATGTTATTAAGAATAATCCAGAAGACCCAACTAAGACATCAGAACTCGTTTACAAATACATGTCCTGTGGAAATAGCCATTCTTTTGAAGTGTTAGATACTTATAAATCAGTCCTTTGGTTATTATATTTCTTGCTTCAGTTTCCACATCCTTGAAATGTGGCCTTAGGCAGTAACTTACAGTCTATGTAATAATTATTCAGACCCTCTTTAAAATTACATTAACACCAGCTGCTTGGAAGGCTGAGGCGGAAGGATCGCCAGAGCCCAGCAGGTCGAGGCTGTGGTGGCCAGGAGTGGCCACTGCACTCCAGTCTGGGCGACAGAGTGAGACTCCAACTCAAAAATAAAAATAAATTAAAAAATTAAAAAATTACATTAACATACCAAATTCTTTATTTCTGATTTATGTTTTGCAATTGATCGTTGCACACCCTAGTTTCTTGACCATACACATAAAAGAAAATAAAAAGAAAGCAAGTTTTAGAGGAAGGAAGAATAAGGAAGAGAACGTATGTGGATATAAGAGTAAGCATGTAGGATAGGGTACAGGTAAGGATACAGTCTACAAAATTCAAAAACCATGTCAACTAGAAAAGTAGAAATCATATAAAAAAGATATGAAAAAGATTCCAAATAGAAACATCTTGTGAATTAGATAACCAAATAATAGTTGCACTTTGTTGAGTATCTTGTTTACCAAACACTACTGACTCTTCTACATTATACATCATCTAATTTAAACTCTCAATACATTTATAAAATATGATTATTGCTGATATTTTTGTATTATACACAGAGATGTATATTAGAGAAATAATTACACACACATACACACGTGTGCACGCACACACTCACATTCCAAGACTTGGAGAGGTGAAGTACTTTGTCCAGGTACCCTTAACTAGTAGATGGTAGAGTGGTTATTTGGGACTGAGGGTGTCTGACTCCCAAGTCTATACTACCCTTTTTTGCCTGTGTTTATTTTGTTTTTCATTTGTGTGAGGTTCGCAGGTGTGAAATGAAAATTAGATTTTGAATCACCCCTTGTCAAATGGACGTTCACCATGATGAACATTTGCAAGGTTTCAAAAGTTTTTAAATGTAAATTAAACCTAGGATATATTTTATCAGAGACACTTTTTGGCTTCCTATTCCTTTAAGTCTCATAGTCTCAAAGATGATTTACTAATAAAGGCTTGTATTAAGAAGAATTTATAGATAAGCAAACCCAATTCATGTTTTCCACCATGCAATTGCACTGATTCATTTGACAAAATGTATTGAACCAGTGTGTTGAAATTACATCTTATTTGTGCCTTTGATAAAGGAGTGCTTAATTGGGTGAGTTTTTTAAGTAAAACAATGTATCAGAAGAACTCTGGCATGATAAACCAAGGAGAGATGATATCATAGAAAGAGTACTCATTAGAACTCAAGAGGATTATATTATTTGCTCATTCACTCTATCCCTGTGTTACTTTTAGTCTCCAAAACTTCCCAATTAAAATCTCTGTATTTAAAATAAGAGCTCACTCTTGGCTTTGAAGAAGCACAAAAAAATTAAATTAGACAAGTGTCTTAGTAGGAAGGAATAGGCAAAATTTTTGGGGTGCAGAACCATGAATCTGCCACTAAAGTGATATAATAATTTATTGAGAAAATATCTGAAAGGAGAGTCACAGAATGTTTTCCTGTGTCAAGGTGACCATAAGCTGCTGTATTTGTTGATTTTCTATGCCTGTGGTTTCTACAAAGCTAATGGTATGGAAAGTTTCTTACCTCACTTGCAGGTCTAGATGCTTGGTGGCTCTCTGTTAAATGTCCAGAATGCACGATTATTTCTCTGACATTAAGACTTATGATAGGTGCCTTCTGAATTTTCATTTCCTTCCATCTTAAATGTACCTATGGGTTCTGGAATATATATAAGAAAACTAAGACTTGGAAGGTAAGCATCTTCCTCAAAGTTTGAATTAGTTGGGAAGCTGGAATTCATCATCAGAACTGACTTCAGAATAATGTTGTAGATACAGAAAAATTGCAGAGAAGGGATAATACATTTGTTTATTTTTTCAAAGTTTTTTTTGAATGCAGGATTTACCGAAAGGACAGAAAAGCTTCCAGAGCAGGAGGGGACATGAGGGGGTTGCCCAATACATATGTTTCTAAATAAAGTTGGATGCATGTATTATTATTATTATTATTATTACTGAAGATTTCAGGACTATTTTTGTATAATTAAATTTCAATCTGAAACTTGAAAAATGACTGCATCACAAACATAAATGAATTGTTCATAATTTGGAGACACCTAAATATTTTATTGGCAGATCCCAGTCTTTGTTATATGCAGTTCCCTACACCCTACTGCCAAATAAAATAGAACATATTAAAATTTTCAGGAATTCTTTCCCATGCAAACTAGTTGTTGGTTTCACAGTGGATTTTGACTTGAACTATGAAATGCGTATAGACTGAAAGCATATATGGTCTGCTTTTCCTTAACTTAACAAGTTGTCAAATTAGAAACAAAGTGGAGAGCCAGGAAAAAAAATTCATAAAGCAAGTAGGAGAATAGGGAGCAAGGGAAAGACAATGGGACAATCGACTTTGAAAGGAAGACTGACAGCCGGGCTCGGTGGCTCAGCCTGTCATCCCGCGCCTTTGGGAGGCTGAGGTGAGTGGATTGCCTGAGCCCACGGGTTCGAGACCCGCCTGGGCAGGCGAGACCTCATCTCTACAATAAAATCAAAAATTAGCCGGGCGTGGTAGCGCGGGCCTGTAATTCCGGCTACACGGAAGGCTGAGGCGGAAGGATCGCCGGAGCCCAGCAGGTCGAGGCTGCACTGGCCGGGAGCAGCCACTGCACTCCAGTCTGGGCGACAGAGTGAGACTCCAACTCACAAAAAAAAAAAAAAAAAAAAGAAAGGAAGATTGAGGCCGAGAAGTTTGTACTTGAGCTCACAGGATTTGATTCGGCATCTCCAGTGTTCCCGAATCCTTTTTTGCGTCAATGTCTCTTAGGAAAATTTCTCCATTGTGTTTCTTTTTTAAAAAAAAAAATTTAATATCATTTTTATGATTACCTTCATTCGTGCCATTATTTTATTATTATTTTTATTCATGCCATTTCTAGCACTCTTCATTTCTTTACTTTTATTTATTTATTTTATTATAAAGATGTGGGATACAATTCAGGTTTAGATAATGATCATGCAGGTACCCTTGTTGATGAGGTGTGCCTCTCCCTCCCCTAGCAGTTTCCCTCAACTGCCAATCCCATTCCCACTCCCCTGACAGTTTCCCATTACTGCCAATCACTTTCTTATAGCATTGATGATAATTTTTCAAGGTCCGCTTATGAGTGAGAACATATGGTACTCTGTTCTTTGTTCCTGTGATGGATCACTGAGTATGATGGACTCCAAATCCATCCAAGTTGCTGCAAAGTCCATATATATGTCCTACTGTATCGCTGCATAATATTCCACTGTGTGTATGTACCACATTTTTTAAAAATCCAATTCAGCCCTATTGGGCAACATGGTTGGTTCCATGTTTTTGCTATTGTGAATAGAGCTGCAACAAACATGACAAAAGAAGCTATATGGGCAGCCAACAGACACATGAAAAAGTGCTCAGCCTCACTAAACAGCAGAGAAATGCAGATCAAAACCACATTAAGATACCACCTAACCCCAGTAAGAATGGCCGTCATTAATAAAAAAACAACAACAACAACAGATGCGGGCAAGGATGTGGAGAAAAAGGAATGCTTCTACACTGCTGGTGGGAATGCAAACTAGTTCAACCTCTTTGGAAGACAGTGTGGCGATTTCTGAAAGAACTAGAAATTGACCTTCCATATAACCCAACAATTCCTCTATTGGGAATATACTCGGAGGAACTCAAATCATTCTACAAAAAAAAAAAATCTCCATTGTGTTTCTAACACATATGTTTCCTTACTGCAGGTTATTACGTAAGCCATTTTCCCACCTGTCGCAAGCAGCCTTTCTCCCTGTAGTTCTGTCTTCTTGATAGTGAAGTACAAAGAAGTTAGGTGGTATGATGATGGGGTGGGTGGCACCATCACCCCTACTTCTGTGGCCTTATGTGTGTAGCTTACTTGATCTCCTCTTCAGTTTCCTCCTCTGTAAAATGAACATGATCATTTTTACCTAATGAGACCTTGTGAGGAGCCTATGAGGTCAGTGTGCGAAACAACTAGTCTAATGCTTAGAAAAGACCCCGACTTTTGAATCTGAGTCATACCCCAGCATTTCTGGGACAAGACTGCCTTCTCTTCAATGTGCACATTTATGACATATTTTTTTCTGGAAAACATATTATGTTACATTTATATGGTCAAAGTGCAGCAGCAGTTAGAGTGGTAATATGGTAGAAAGTACTAAATAAGCAATGATAATGAACCAAGCACAAATAATGCTCCTCTTATCACCAATGGAAAAAAAAATAAAAGAAATTTTCTAAAAGAAGCTTGCCTCACCTAATAAACACAGCAGGATTCCATGCAACTGTCACAAAAAATGTTCCTCCCATTTTGTTCATTCTAGAAATATATGGTTCTTTTCTTTATAAACACATTTTATTAAAATTTATCTAATTTTTTTGCTACTGCTTTTTTGGTTGTTCAAGCACACTGAATGTGGAGATGTTTAGCCATACAACCATAGTAAACAGACAGGCTTGGTTGGCAAAACCATAAAATATGCCAACTTAAGAAGGTTATTTTTAAATATGTCAGCTGCACAGTTCTTTTTCAATGTTTGTGAGAAAATTTTTACTTATAATGGAGAGTTTGGCTTCAGAATCACATTTTTATTTGATTATGATTGGGACCCCAGAAGAAACAATTAAGAAGCACACAGTCTGAGTTTCTTTAGCAGCAAGTATAACACTTTAATCCATAAATAGCCAGAATTAAAATAATTTCTAGATTGCATCAAGCTGGGCCAGACTGGCATAATACAAAATCAATTTAGATTTGTTTTCTCAAGAAAATTGAGGTTTTTAAGTGAAAAAAAGGTTTGTGTTTGACTACATTGTATATTTGCATCAAAATATAATTCCCGATAGATCACTTTTTCAAATTCATTTATCATAGAATATCAATATTTAAAACTATTATCATTATATTTTCAATGTAATGCATTCAGATATTTCATGAAGAACTTGAATGGATGATGGTACAAAGGGAGGTGGCAAAAAGTTGGCATTGAATGCACCCTCCTCACTTGAATCTAATTTAAAAAGGGACAAATTAGGCCTTTCATTTATTTTTCAATATTTCATATTCAAAATCATCAGATGAATGATTGTAAGTAATATGAATCACCTATAAATTTCAATGTCTTCACTTATCTCTCTTGTATGTAAATAATTGGTAATATGGTTAATGAATGTTCATTTGTCTGTAAGATTTTATTGGCTTCATTTGTGCATACAGAGACTGAAGAAACATTTACTGAACAAGAACAATATGCTAATATCTATGTGAAGTGAAGATAAAAAGATAGATATAAGATATGTCATGTCCTCAATTTTTCCACTAGATAATGAAAGGCTTAGAGTACTGTGGTTAAAAGTTATCAAAGGAACATACATCTTCACTGAATCTTACTTAAACCCTCTGCATTTTTTTGTTTTATTTATATACTCATTATCTTACCATGTTATGTTTCACTTTTACAGAATCTTATTTAGATTTTCTTTGCATATATATATTTAAATTCATATAACCTTTTTGTTATTTTCACATTAGTAGAATATATCACAAAACCATCAAAGCATAACATTCATATATAATATTTGAGAATAAATTGTGCAGAATAGTATAAGTGAATTTCAGTTAATTACCTATGTCATATTCAGTTGTTAATGTGTTGCTGCATTCTTTAACTTTGAAAATATGGTGTTAAGGAAAACTGAACTCTGCCCATGTGAGACAGAAGATGACCTCATCTTTTTACTTTGATTATGATCTCAAATGCAAAGCATATGTGCACCGTACCTTTACAGCGTGATTCAGTCAGTATAGATAATCAGGAGTGACGTACACCCAGGGATAACCCAGGTTTCTAGGGCTGTTATGGCAAAGTACCACAAACTAAGTGGCCTGAGAACAATTTATTTACTCATGAATGTTCAGGCTGGCAAATTCAAGATGCAGGTATAGGCAGGGTTGGCTCTTTGTGAGACTGTGAGAGAGAATCTGTCCAAACACTTTCTCCTAGCTTCTGGTCAGTTGCTGGCAATCTTTGGCATTCGTTGGTTTGTAGAAGCATCACTCTGATCTCTGTCTTCATCTTCACTTGGTGTTTCTATGTGTGCTTATGCAAGCCCAAATTTCCCCTTAGATTAGGGATCTACCCTATTCTAGTACGACATCATACTAACTTCATTAATTAAATTTTCAAAATAAGTTCAAATTCTGAGGTCTTCTAACGTATAATTGTTGAGCAGAACACAATTCAACTCATAACTGATAATGATTTCTTGGCTCAGATTTATGTAAAGTTAAATGGATTTTCCATATCACTGCAAGAATGCATGAGTGAACAATATTCTTACCTTCATCTTTTATGTGTACCATCTTCTTGACTTTTAGAAATTCTCCACAAATATTTACAGCAAAAATAATTAAATCTGTGTCTCATTCTTTCTTCATCCACTCAAGTGCACCATTCAGTCTTTTGGTTAAGACACCATTCTGAGACATGTCAATTATCCATTCTCTCAGACTCTTTCAAAGTACTTGTTCTGACCATATTTGGCAAGTTAGTTCAAAATATACATTTTTCCATTACCATTCCACTTGATCCTGAGATAGTGCCATTATTTCCTGTTTTATTTCCTAAGTTTTAATATGAAGATTTCAGTGGGCAAAGTTGATCTGTTCCACTTAATCAAAATATCTTTAATTTTGAATGTCTTCTTTAGTTGAAACCACTCACTAGTTCCCCAGGAGACAATGCAAAAAAGCACTTTAACGTCTCAGAACAAATACACATAAAATCTGTCATTCTAGATGTCCTATATTAAATTATCCCTGGGGAAGTCAAGTCCTGAAAATTTTTAGATGCTATTGAACTTGAGAACTGCATATTAAGAAAATGACATTCCCTAATTGGCATCCTCTCCTTCTTGCAAAGCACCGTACCTCTTTTCATTTTTTCCTTTTATTTTCTTTTTGCATTGTGAACATTCTCATTTGAAGCATTGATTATGTTAACACTTAAGGAATAACAGAAAGGCCAAGCATGGACTTTGGGACACAGCAGAACTGGAGTAGAATCTCAATTTAGTTTCTTCTTTATTTCAACTCTGAACTAGTTCTTTTTTATTATTATTATAAAGGTGTGAGGTACAATTCAGGGTTAGGTATACAAATGTTGATTACGCAGGTAGCCTTGTCAATTAGCTGTGCCCCTCCCTTCCCTAGCAGTTTCACTCAACTGCCACTCCACCCTCCTCCCCTGACAGCTTCCCACCACTGCCAATCAGTTTCTTATAGTATAGTAATTGTTCAAGGTCTGATTTTGAGTGAGAACATGTGGTACTCTGTTCTTTGTTTCTGTGATAGATCACTGAGTATGATCGACTCTAAATCCATCCAAGTTGATAAGAAGTCCATATGTTTGTCCTTCTTTATGGCTGCATAACATTCCACTGTGTAAATGTACCACATGTTTTAATCCAGTCCAGCTTCGATGGGCAGCATGGTTGCTTTTATGTTTTTGCTACTGTGAGTAGAGCTGCAACAAACATACATGTGCGGGTATCTTTTTTGTAGAATGATTTTAGTTCCTCCGGGTATATTCCCAATAGGGGAATTGCTGGGTCATATGGAAGGTAATTTCTAGTTCTTTTTGAAATCACCACACTGTATTCCAAAGACGTTGCACTAGTTTACATTCCCACTAGCAGTGTAAAAGCATTCCTTTTTCTCCACATCCTTGCCAGCATCTGTTGTAGTTTGTTTTATTAATGATGGCCATTCTTACTGGGTTAGGTGGTATCTCATTGTGGTTTTGATCTGCATTTCTCTGCTGTTTAGTGAGGCTGAGCACTTTTTCATGTGTCTGTTGGCTGCCCATATAACTTCTTTTGAGAAGTGTCTATTCATGTTTTTTGCCCACTTTTTAATGGGGCTATTTGTTTTTTTTTTTCTTTCGGCATGTTTGAGTTCCTTGTAGATTCTAGAGGTTGGATATTTGTCAGATAGACAGTTGGCAAATATTTTTCCCATTCTGTGGGCTGTCTCCTTTCTTTCTTCTACTTTTTTTCTTTTTTTTTTTGAGTTGGAGTCTCACTCTGTCACCCAGACTGGAGTGCAGTGGCTGCTCCCGGCCGCTGCAGCCTCGACTCACGGGACTCCGGCGATCCTTCCGCCTCAGCCTTCCGAGTAGCTGGAATTACAGGCACGTGCTACCATGCCCGGCTTTTTTTTTGATTTATTGTAGAGATGAGGTCTCGCTAAGTTGCCCAGGCGGGTCTTGAACCCGGGGGTTCAGGCAATCCACTTACCTCAGCCTCCCAAAGCTCGGGATTACAGGCTGAGCCACCAAGCCCGGCTCCTTGCTTTCTTGATGGTTTCTTTTGCTTTGCAGAAGCTGTCAGTTTTATGAGGTCACACTTGTCTGTCTTATTTCTTATGGTATGGGCACTTAGGGTTCTGATCAGGAGTTGGTTGCCAGTTCCAATTTCCATAAGGGTGTCTGCTGTGTTTTCTAAGATTCTTATGGTTTGAGGTTTTACATTTAGGTTTTTGATCCATTTAGAGTTAATTCTTGTGTATGGTGATATGTAGGGGTTCTGTTCCTTCTGCGTGTGATCAGTCAGTTTTCCCAGAACTGAATAGGTTCTCCTCTCCCCAGTGGTTGTTGGTGGAGGCTCTGTCAAAGATGAGTTGGTTGAGAAATTGAGGCTTTGCTTCCGGAATCTCTATCCTGTTCCACTGATCTATATGCCTGTTCTTGTACTAATACCAGGGTGTTTTGATTACTGTAGACTTATAATAAAGTTTGAAGTCTGGAAGTGTGATACCTCCTGCTTTGTTTCTTTTGCTAAGGATTGTATTCGTGATCATTTATGTTTCCATAAATTTCTGTATTGTCATTTCCAGGTCTGAGAAGAATGATGTTGGTAACGTAATGGGTATTGAGTTGAATCTGTAAATTGCCTTTGGTAGGATGGACATTTAAAAAATGTCGATTCTTCCTATCCATGAGCAGGGAATATTTTTCCATTTGTTTGTGTCTTCTTGGATTTCTTTGAGCAGTGACAAGTAATCTGTGTTGAGCGCCTTTCTCAAGTTTTACTTGCTTAATTTTCTCACTTTTACTTATTCAAATGCTAAACTTAAATTATAAGTGTTTCAATAGGGTACAAATAAGGCCAGGTGCAGTGGCTCCTGCCTGTTATCCCAACACTTTGGGAGACCAAGAAGGCATAATTGTTTGAGCCCAGGAGTTCAAGATCAGACTAGGCAACACAATGAAACCTCATCTCTGCCCCACCCAAGAAAAGAAAAAAAAATTCAGAAAATTACCCAGATGTGTTGGAAGGCACCCATTGTCCAGCTACTCTGGAGGCAGAGGCAGAAGGAATGCCTGAGCCCAGGAGGTCGCGGCAATGGTGAGCTGTTATTGTGCCACTGCACTCCAGTCTTGGTGGCAGAGTGAGACCCTGACTCAACAACAACAACTAAAAAGTACAAATAAGGTTTAGTTATATCTACAGGAAGACATGTTGTTTGGTTGCTTAAATGGTAAGATAGATACCTTGTTCATGAGATGTTACTTTTGATTAGGCCTTTAACTTGCACAAGGAAATGAAGACAAATGAATAGAACCAAGTTAAGAGACAGAGTCTGGAATGTTCTCAAATTTACTATTTATTTATTTAGCGTATTCCAAGAATCGTAAGACATTTTCTAGAAGAAACGGTGTTTTTCCTTGTACTACTCTGCCATTTCCAGATTCACATGGAGAACTTGAAAGTCTCCTAAATAAATTTATTTTTAAAAATATCGGCTATGACACTTTGATATCTGAGATTTTTTTTTAATGGCATATGTCAATATTATTATTTTTAGTTTTCCAGTTTAAACTCAAGCATCAGTCTCTTAAAGTTCCATTTTGGGCGAATGTGCATATAACCAAGGTAGATTTCTTTTAATTGTCAACTAATGAACAAAGTAGTTTAGTTTTATTTCTCAGAAAGCAACTGCACATATTTGACTTTCATGTCATTATTTACCAGGATCCTAAAACACAAAACGTTCGGAGATTACAGGTTACATCGTATCAATTGCTCTGAAAGAATCAACCTGGAATATAAGCAATAGGACCTGACTAAAGGCAGAGGAGAGAAGGGAAGAGAAAAATAAGAAGGAGGCAAGGTATGGGAGAAGGCCAGAGGACCAAGGACGAGCGACAGAAGAAAAGGTGAGAGGCGCTGGCCCTGGTGAATTGAAGATCCGAGTCCTGGAGAGCAGATGCGATTCCTGCATGGCTGTGACTCCTGGCAGGGCGACTTCTCTCTGAGTGTTGTCAAGAGGACTACAAAAAATGTCTCCCCAGGGAAGCAAGCTGTCAGATCAGCCTTCCTGCCTAGCCCATGACAGAGCAGAATTCTAGGCTCCTGGAGCTGAGTCTCTTTGTTTTGTGTCATTTCTCCTTCTACTCACTTAGAACGTGCCCTCCTGCTTCTTTTTGTTACCATCATCTTCTCCAGCGACCTCCACCTTGAGACTCCTGTCAGTTGCACTTCGGTGACATTTTCATGAGGTAATGCAATTTATCTCATTCGACCCTGGATCCATGTTTCTGCCAGCCTCTGCCTCTGACCTCCCTATATTCTGGCCAGATTCGTCCTATGGGTTGAAATTTCTAATCTGGTTCTCTGGCAACAGGTCCATGACCCTTGGAGGTAGGGTTGCATGGACAGGAACTCTGAAATGTCACCTCTGGGTGTTTTCCCTAAATATATATCTTAGTTTGTTTTGTTTTAATAGCTACCTTAGGATCATCATTCTTCATCATTTTTCTTTTCTTTTTCCTGTTAAGCCCTAAAAACAACTGAAAAGAGCTTTATTATGCATATCTAAGGCATTTTATACTGCTCAAAGCATCATTACGGGCAAGTGAGGTGATTCACACTTTTAATCCTAGCAGTTTGGGAGGCCGAGCCAGGAGGATTGCTTGAGCCCAGCCTAGGCAATATAGTGAGATCTGACCTCTACAAAAAAATCAAGACATTAGCCAGATGGTTGGTGCATGCCTGTCATCTTAGCTACTTGGGAGACTGAGGCAGAAGGATTGCCTGAGTCCGGGAGGTTGGGGCTTCAGTGATCTGTGATCTCGCCACTCAACTCCAGTCTGGGAAACAGAGTGAGACCCCAACTCAAAAAACAAAAACAAATACACAATTATATGTTTTTCTGTAGCTGATATTTCTGTGGTTATTTAGCACTCAAATTAGCAGAAATGGCATGTAATTTGAACTTACTAATGTTAAGTTTGTCAGTACGGGGAGTAAAATTCTATGGTATGCCAGTTTCAAGGCCTTTAAAACTATCAGAAATGTCAGGTGAGAGAAGTGGTTTAGAACACAGAGTCTGGAGTCAGCTGCCTGGATTTTGACACTTGGGACCACATTTAATGTCTCTACAGTCTTAGGGAAGTTAATGAGCTACTCTGAGCCTCGGTCTTCTTAGTCATAAAATGCATATAATAGCAGTGCCGATGACATTAGATTTCATGAAAATGTTACAAGAATGTGCTTAAGATGTTCAACACAGCTTTAACCACGTATCAGGCAATTCGTAATTGTTAACCATTATAATAATCATCATTATTTTGGGGGAGATCTGGGAGTGTTTTATTTCTAGATATATGCAATGGGGCAATTTTTCTTCAGAGCACTTTTATACATTCATCCCATATCTGTCAGCAAAGATAGGGATCCATAGTCTGATGGAGAAACTGAGGCTCATAGAAACAAAGGTAGATACTGGGAATGGTACCCAGGGTGCTTAATTCCAGGCCGTTCCTTCTCACTAGAGGCAGCACACACCTAGGCAGCCTCACCTGCTGACACATGCAGCCTCACCTGCTGACACCTGCTACCTATCAGGCAATTACGAATTGCCTGATATGTGGCTAATGCTGTGTTGAAGTCTTAAGCACATTTATCTAGAAATAAAATACTTGCAGACCTCCCCCAAGATAATGATGATTATATAATGGGTAACAATTATGAATTGGCTGATATGTGGCTAATGCTGTGCTGAACGTCTTAAGCACATTCTTGTATCATTTTCAGGCCCCAGGCTCTGGATCGTCCCCTCTGGGAGGTGAGGCTCAGTGGGGAGAATGGTACTACCTCCCAGGGCTGCGCTGAGTGATGCCATCACTGGTCCACTCCTCTGCTTGAGTGTCCTCAGCCACCATTATTATTATTAGGAATACTAGTAGTATTGTTTAGAATTGTCATGTTACAATTATTACATTTTATTTCAAAAATGTTAACATTTGATAGCAGTGGTCTTTAGGAGAATGTTGTTGTTTTTAAAAGCATATATTTTATAGTGTGTGTGTGTGTGTGTGTGTGTGTGTGTGTGTGTCCTTTTGCTTAATTTCTTTTTGGAGGATTGCAGGTATTCCTCCCAGTGCCATCCCATAGACCTCTCTGCAATGATGGAGAGTGACGTTCTGTGTCTGTGGTGGCCACATGCTACATGTGGCTACCTAGCACTTGACATATGGCTAGCGTAATTGACGGTCTGAATTTCTAATTTTATTTCATTTTCATTCATTTTAAATAGCCTAGGGTTGCCAGATTTCTTAAATAAAGAATAATATCCAGTTCAGTTTTGACTTTAGCCAAAAAACAAATACATTTTGTTTTAGCATAAATATGTTAAACAATTGCACGAGAGATACTGATACTGAGTATTTTATCTGGGAAACTGAAACAGCTTCTTGCCACTTGTGCTAACAGTATTGGACAGTGCCGCTCTAGGCAAATCATTTTGTTTTAAGGAGATAAAATTACCGTACCAGATCAATAAAAATATATAAGACGTATCACTCTAAAGAATTAACCCATTTCATTTTGTGACACATTCTCAAAAACAAAATGCATAGCTGCTTGATTATATTGTGGGGAACTTCAGAGACTTTCAATCATGTTAAATGGAACTTTCTATCTATTGAGAGGGCGCCATCCTGCTCTCTGACCTGGTTGGATAACTCTTTTTCCACTCGTTGTATCAGGTCTTACTGTCACACTTGCTGTCCCTCCTGCACTGCAAGCTTGCTTTTACTGCGGAACTATGAGAGGGACTCCTCTTCCCCCCGAATTTCTCATGTATTTCTCATTCATTTAGCCCTCATCATTTCAGAGAGGCCTCCCTACTACCCACTGTACCCATCTTCTTCTGACCAAGCTGCTCCACCACAGTTATTTCACACATCAGCCTGTTTTGTGCTCTTCATAGAACCGTCGTGCATGACATTTGTGGTGTGTTTGTTATATTCCTTCTTCTCTAGCTAGAAAGTAAGTCTCAGAGAGAGGAACCCTATCTAACTTACTGTTGAACATCAGGAGCTCAGAACAGAGCTGGTAGAGACTCAGTGCTCAAAGTATGAGTGTACTAGTTAAAGGAATCAATAAGGTGATTTGGCCATTTGCATTCGCATTTGCGTACCAATCATTCTTTTTTCCTTCTGTGTTTTTTCCCTGTATTAGGTTTAAGTTTGAGATCTATAAAGAGATCCATGGATCTATTCAAGATTTAGAGAAACGTTGTTAAAACAAAATTTAACTTCCATCAAGATACAAATGTTTCCCTTTTCCAATATTATACTTCATGTCATAAAAGATAATTATTTAAAGTTAATGTTATTCTGTGCTCAAGTTCTAATATCTGTTTTTTTCTTTAGTCATTTTTATAAAATAGTCAACTATTGTGTCTTTGGTTATTACTATGTAATCATTTATTTCTTTTTTAAATAACCAATTATTTTTTAAAATCTTGCTGAATTGAAATAATTCAGTATGATTCATCATTCTCCTACCCTCCCTTTAGTAGTATTGGGGAAACAAAAATGTTAAAGTGGGAGTTTGTGCCCTTAGGGGGTTTTCCTGTATATTTTTTTTTTTTAGGTTTTACAAATAGAAGCACTTTTTTTTTTTTTTTGAGTTGGAGTCTCACTCTGTCGCCCAGACTGGAGGGCAGTGGCCGCTCCCGGCCACCGCAGCCTCGACCTGCTGGGCTCTGGCTATCCTTCCACCTCAGCCTTCCGAGTAGCTGGAATTACAGGCACGCGCTACCATGCCCAGCTGATTTTTTGATTTATTGTAGAGATGAGGTCTCGCTGTCCAGCCGGGTCTCGAACCCGCGGGCTCAGGTCATCCACTCACCTCGGCCTCCCAGAGGCGCGGGATTACAGGCTGAGCCACCGAGCCTGGCTATAGAAGCACTTTTATTGGATTTAAGTTTGGTGTCAACTTCTGCAAAAAAAAGTTAGAATATTGTAATAGCCATCTCAAAAACAATTTTTTGAGAGAACAATGATCCAAAGATAAGAACAAAGAACCTTGCAGAAATTCATTTACAATTTCATTACATCAGTTTATAAACTATCATAATCTCTGACTCTGATCTGTTAATTATGTTACACTATAATCTTAACAAAGACTATTTTATTTTATTATTATTTTTTTAGCTGGTTTATTTTCTTTTTTTTTCTTTTTTTATTGTGAAGTTGTGGGGTACAGTTAAGGGTTAGGTATGCAATTGCATTTCATTCAGGCACCCTGTTGATATGGGATGTTTCCCCATTCCCAGACAGATATTTGCTATTGTTAATCCCATCTCCCTCCCCCCACCATAGTTTCCCAGTATGGTCAGTCATTTTCGGATAGTATTGCATTGGATGTTTAAGGTCCATTATATGAGTGAGAACATGTGATACTCGGATCTTTGTTTCTGTGAGAGGTCACTCAGTATTATAGACTCTAGTTCCGTCCAGGTTGCTGCGAAATTCATGATTTTGTTCTTTTTTATGGCTGCGTAGTATTCCATCGTGTATATGTACCACATTTTTTAAATCCAGTCCTCTTTTGATGGGCAGCATGGCTGTTTCCAGGTTCTTGCTATTGTGAACAATGCTGTGATAAACATGCGTGTGCAGGTATCTTTTTCATAGAGTGATTTGTGTTCTTCAGGATATATGCCCAGTAGGGGGATTGCGGGGTCATATGGGAGGTTGGTATTTAGAGCTTTTAAGAATCGCCACACTGCTTTCCACAGAGGTTGTACTAGTTTACACTCCCACCAACAGTGTAGAAGTGTTCCCTTTTCACCACACCCTCTCCAGCAGCTGTTATTTTTTGAGTTGTTGATAATTGCCATTCTGACTGGGGTTAGGTGGTATCTCAGTGTGGTTTTGATTTGCATCTCCCTGATGATTAATGAGGTTGAGCATTTCTTCATGTGTTTGTTGGCTGCTCGGATGTCTTCCTTTGTGAAGTGTCTGTTCATATCTTTTGCCCATTTTATAGTGGGGTTGTTTGTTTTTTTCTTTTCAGCACGTTTGAGTTCCTTATAGATCCAGGATGTTAAGCCCTTGTCGGACCTGGAGTTGGCAAATACTTTTTCCCAGTCTGTAGGCTGTCTCCCTGCTCTCTTGATGGTTTCTTTGGCTTTGCAGAAGCTTGTCAGTTTAATAAGGTCCCACTTTTCTATTTTCTCTCTTATGAGCTGTGGGTTTTGGGTTTTGTTCAGGAATTAGATGCCCGTTCCGATTTCCATGAGGGGTTTTCCTTCATTTTCTAAGGTTCTTATGGTTTGAGGTTTTACATTTAGGTCTCTGATACATTTGGAATTAACCTTTGTGCATGGGGACAGATAGGGGTCCTGTTTCAATCTTCTGCATGTGGTCAGCCAGTTTTCCCAGCACCATTTACTGAATAGGTTCTCCTCTCCCCAGTGGTAGGTGGTGGAGGCTTTGTTGAAGATGAGTTGGTTGAGAAATTGAGGTTTTGTTTCTGGAATCTCAATTCTATTCCATTGATCTATATGCCTGTTCCTATACCAATACCAAGCTGTTTTGATGATTGTAGCTTTATAGTAAAGTTTGAAGTCTGGTAGTGTGATACCACCTGCTTTGTTTTTTTTTGCTGAGGATTGTTCTGGCTATTCTTGGACGTTTGTGTTTCCATATGAATTCCTGCATTGTTTTTTCTAGGTCTGAGAAGAATGTTGCTGGTAATTTGATGGGTATTGCATTGAATTTGTAGATTGCCTTAGGTAAGATGGACATCTTCACAATGTTGATTCTTCCGATCCATGAGCATGGGATATTTTTCCACTTGTTTGTGTCAGCTTTGATTTCTTTGAGCAGTGTTTTGTAGTTTTCCTTGTAAAGGTCTTTCACATCTCTGGTTAGGAAGATGCCAAGGTATTTCATTTTTTTTTTTGTGGCTATTGTGAATGGAATTGTGTTTCTTATTTGGGTTTCTGTTTGTTTATTATTGGTGTAGAGAAATGCGATTGTCTTTTGTACATCTATTTTGTATCCTGAGACTTTGCCAAAGGTCTTTATCAGTGTAAGGAGGTTTTTGACAGATTCTGTTGGGTTTTCAAGGTATACAATCATGTCATCTGCAAAGAGAGATAACTTGACTTCCTCTTTTCCTATTTGGATACCCCTGATTGCCTTCTCTTCTCTGATTGCTCGAGCCAGGACTTCCAATACTGTGTTGAACAGGAGGGGTGAGAGTGGGCATCCTTGTCTTGTTCCAGTTTTCAGGGGAAATGGTTCTAATTTTTGTCCATTTAGGAGTATGCTCGCTGTGGGTTTCTCGTAGATGGCTTTTACTATTTTGAAGTATGTTCCCCGTATGCCTAGATGTTCAAGGGTTTTTATCAAGAAGGGGTGCTGGATTTTATGAAAAGCTTTTTCTGCATCTAATGATATAATCATGTGATTTTTGTTTTGACATCTGTTGATGTATTTAATAACATTTATGGTTTTACGAATGTTGAACCAGCCTTGCATCCCAGGAATGAAGCCTACTTGGTCATGATGGATGATTTTTGAGATGTATTGCTGAATCCAGTTTGCTAGGATCTTGTTGAGAATTTTAGCATCTATGTTCATCAAAGATATTGGCCTGTAGTTCTCTTTCTTTGCTGGATCTTTACCTGGCTTGGGTATCAATGTGATGTTGGCTTCGTAAAATGATTTGGGGAGCGTTCCATCTTTTTCAATTGCCTGGAACACCTTCAGTAGGATTGGTATCAGCTCCTCCTTAAATGTCTTGTAGAATTCTGCTGGAAAGCCATCTGGTCCAGGGCTTTTTTTTGTAGGAAGTTTTCTTATTGCATAGTCGATTTCCTTGATTGTTATTGGTTTATTTAGGGTCTCAATTTCTTCTTGTTCCAACTTAGGTAGGTTGTGTGATGTCAGAAAGTCCTCCATTTCCTTAAGGTTTTCAAGTTTGTTTCCATACAAGTGTACGTAGTAGTCTCTAATGATCTTTTGTATTTCTTCAGGGTCAGATGTGACTTCATCTTTTGTGTTTCTGATTGTGCTTATTTGGTTTTTTCTCGTTTTTTCTTGGTCAGTCTAGCTAGGGGATCATCGATCTTGTTTATTCTTTCGAAGAACCAGCTTTTTGTTTCATTGATTTTTTTCTGTTATCTTTTTGTCTTCTATGTCCTGGATTTGGGCTTTTATTTTGGTGATCTGGATTCTTCTGCTGAAATTAGGGTTTTTGTGGTCTTGCTTTTCCAGTTTCTTTAGGTGGCTTGTTAGGTTGTTAATTTCTGTTCCTTCCATTTTCCTCATGTGTGTTTGCAGGGATATAAATTCCCCTCTTATTACAGCTTTTAAGGCATCCCAAAGATTTTGGTAAGATGTTTCTTCATTTTCATTTGTTTCCAGGTATCTTTTGATCTCTGTTTTGATGTCATCATTGACCCAGGAGTTATTTAGCATCATGCTGTTTAGTGTTCATGTCTTTGTGGGTTTTGGGGGGACTTTGTTGGTGTCAATGTTTATTTTTATTCCACTGTGGTCTGAGAAGGTGCATGGTAGAATTTCAGTCCTTTTAAACTTGCTTATACTTGATTTGTGTCCAATTATGTGGTCAATCTTAGAATATGATCCATGTGGTGATGAGTAGAATGTGTATTCTGTGGTCTTTGGATGGAGTGTTCTATAGGTATCAATTAAGTCCATTTGGTCCAGAGTCTCATTGAGGTTCCAGATCTCCTTGCTGATTTTTTGTCCTGATGATCTGTCTAGGGTTGTGAGTGGTGTATTAAAGTCCCCAGTTATTATGGTGTTAGAGTCAATGTCTTTCTTTAGTTTTCCTAGAAGTTGCTTTATGAATGTTGGCACACCTATGTTGGGTGCATATATGTTTAGGATAGATATTTCTTGTTGATGGAGTGAAGCTTTTATCATTATGTAGTGGCCCTCTGTATCTTTTTTAAATTTTTGATAGTTTAAATGGTATTTTGTCTGAAATTAGGATCGCGACTCCTCCTTTCTTTTGTGTTCCATTCGCCTGAAAATTTGTTTCCCATCCTCTTACTTTGAGTCTGTGTATGTCCTTTCTAGAGAGATGGGTCTCTTGAAGGCAGTATATTGTTGCCTGGTGATATTTTATCCATTTTGTCATTCTATGTCTTTTCAGTGGTGTGTTTAGTTCATTCACATTCAGACTAATTATTAAAATGTGAGAGTACGTCCCTATCATGGAGTTCTTATTGAGTTGTCCTTCCACTTGTTTTTTTCTTTTTTCTTTTTTTTTTTTTGTCTTTCTTTTGGTTTTGGGGTTGGTTCGTGTATATTTTATTCTTTTCCCTGTACTCTTGTGAAGAACTTGTTCTTTATTCATTTTCTTCTCTGTTTAGTACTTTCTTAAGTGTTTCATGTAGAGATGGTTTGGTGGCAGCATAAGTTCTTAGGGATTGGATATCTGGGAAAGATTTTAATTCTCACTCACTGATGAAGCTTAGCTTGGCCAGGTAGGTTATTCTTGGTTGAAATTGTTTATCTTTTAGGACTTTGAAGATAGGGCTCCAAGCTCTCCTAACCTGCAGGGTTTCTGCAGATAAATCTGCTGCTATTCTGATTGGTCTTCCATGGTAGGTGATCTGGCCTTTTTCTCTTGCTGCCTTTAGGATTTTTTCTTTTGTGCCTACTTTATTTACGCGAATTATTATGTGTCTAGGAGTTGGTCTTCTCATTTGTTGTCTTGCAGGGGTTCTCTGAATCTTTGTGTTTGAATTTTTGCATCACTAATTAGATAAAGGAAGTTTTCTTGAATGATCTCATGGAAAGTTTATTCCAATGTGGTCTCTGTTTCTCTTTCTGCCTCAGGGAGTCTGATTATTCTTAGGTTAGGCCTCTTGAGGTAGTCACTCATCTCTTGAAGAGTTTTGTTCTGTCTTTTTGAGCTTATTTTCTGTGTTTTTAAGAGTTTGGGTTATTTCTATATTTTGGTCCTCAAGCTCTGAGATTCTTTCTTCTGCTTGGGTAATTCTGCTTTCCATGCTTATCAATTTGTTATTTATTTCATTCACAGTTTTCTTTATTACTGTTATCTCAGATATCAGCTCCTTCCTAGCTTCTTCTTGTGTCTCCTCAATTCTTTTTAATCTCTCCATTATTGTTTTGATATCTACATTTGCAGTTTGAGACCCTTCATTCTGGGGACTTTTCATTGTTTGCATTCCAAAGTCAGTTTTCTCAGTGTCTGCTCTCCCAGGCGTCTGGGAGAGACCCATACTCTTCTTTTGGTTTTTCTTCATTTCTGTAGATTTTTCTCCCTCTCCCCCTTTTCCGCCCCCTCTTCAATTCTGTTTTTGAGGGAAGGTGGGTTGCTTTTATTTCTCTTCTGCAATGACCTGTTCTTCCTTATGAGGGTCTTCTGGCTTTGTTCACTTTTTCCTTCTGCTTTACAGTCTGTCTATTCAGCAGTATGCAGTCTTGGTCCCTTTCGGAGAGATGGTAGCTGTTGTAGGCTGAATGTATGTGTATTCCAAAGATTCATGTATTGAATGCCTAAGCTCCAGTGTGACCGCTCGCGGTGAATGTTTCAGGGCGGCGGAGCTCCACGGTGGCTTGAGTTCAAGGGTGGTGGGTGCGATGGGACGGCTCAGCGGGCCCACGTGAGGAGAGGGCTCTGGGCCTGGAAGGGGCGCGCGCGGCGCGGGGCTACAGGCGCCCCCCCGGCGCGGGCTGGAGGTTGCGGCGCATCGGCCCGGAGGCGTCACGGCCCGGGAGCAAGCGGTGGCGGCGCTGCCCGGCGCGGCGGTAGAGGAACTGTCTTGTTTGTTTTTAATGAGGTGGGAAGATGAGATGAACATCAACAAGTACAGAGGATGACACATCCCCAGACTCACATGAGTTGTGGGAAAAATTAAATTTTGCTTAGCAATGGGGGGAAAAAAGGTGCAACTAGGCTGCCAAAAATTTATTAAGGGACTGTCAAGATTAATAATACCAACTCTTCAAAGAGAGGCATAGATGTTGTTTTAATTAGGAACATGATACCAAATTGAAGATATCTGCCAACATCTGTGCTTGTTGATAAACATCAGGTTTCCTGAAGTTCCTGGCCATTGGTAGCTAAGTAATTCATAGAGACAACTGAACTGCAATGATGATTTTTTTTTCATAATTTGCCAATTAAAAGAGTCACATCAACCTGAGAGTCTGTTGACAATATTCTATTTCAAAACCTCCGTTTCAAAGTTAAACTTGGGATGAAAGGGGCACTTGGGCAGTGAATACTTTTCTGGCCCAATGTTTTCCCTAAAGTCCTCCTGGATACTCTGATACCACTCTGAACTCATCCTTCCCAGAGAAAAGTGTGTTTATCTATAATTGTTGATGATTCTCATGTTAGTATTACAGTAGCTATCTTCAAAGTATTGTAACAAAGCATTAGATTGGGATTCTTCTAACTTCAGATTTCTAAGGCATTGATATAGATAGGTACCAAATTCCAGAGCAGGTATGATATGTACATTTGTACAAGAAGTGACCTTGAAAGACTCTTCTAAGACACAGACCCATTGGCAGGGTCAAGGGGAAAAAAGAAAATTCAGAAAGGAGCATGGTGATCCCCTGTGCCCTTGGTGAAATGAAGTTATGAGCTGAGGCCTGTTACTTCTTGTATGGGGAGGGTGATGGTAAAACAGGTAGAGGGCTGTGAAGTATATTCTGCACTTAAGGACCTTATAGAACTAGTGGTTTGCCTTTTGTCTGGAAAGGCGAGGAAGGCTGTGGCTTGGGGTCCAAGAGTCCTGCAGTCTGAGTGTCCTAGACAGCCCAAACGGGAAACAGGAAAACAGTTGGACATAAGGATGCTTTAGGGGTGGCCCCATGGTTGGCCTGTCACTAAAAATTTTGGAACAAGGATATAAGATTGCTTTTCCTGAAAGAGGTGAGAGTCAGAATTGGTGTGTTGTAAGTCCTGTTACCCAGGTGTCCAGGGAACCTCTGCAGGATGGGTTTCATTGGGGGTCCAAAAACTGAGACTGGTATTGTTGTAGAAGCTCAAATTCAAACTCACGTACTCAGTGTGTAGCTGATGCCAAACACAGACACACAAGTGCTTGGAGACAGATAAAAGGCAGGAGGATAGGATCTCTTAAATCTGCCTTAGCAAAAAAAAAAAAAAAAAAAAAAAGCAGCAGGGAGTTTTATGCAACTGGAAAGTAAGGGATGGGTATTTTTCAGGGCA
Source organism: Cephalopachus bancanus (assembly GCA_027257055.1). NCBI lineage: Eukaryota > Metazoa > Chordata > Mammalia > Primates > Tarsiidae > Cephalopachus > Cephalopachus bancanus. The sequence goes on along the minus strand of JAPVLO010000001.1, from coordinate 11,488,557 downwards.
TTGAAAAAAAAAGAAGTCTGTGTTTCTTAGTTTCAAATGACACCTTGAACAATCAGATTTCTGGTTTCAGCAGCTGGGCTCAACGTTCTTCAAGGCAGTCATTTTTTTCTGCAGACTTTTTTCATGACCCTGAAGTTATCACTTCCTGCTTGACAAAGAAACAGTACATCAGCAGTTTATAATTATATTGTGGGAGCAAGAAATATTGGGCAAAAAGCGAGTGATTAACATATGCAAGAAAGCAAGGGCTTGATCCGAATTTTCATTCCTTCAGTCTTTGGAATAAATGCTGGGGCCCTGACTTCTCAAAGGGCCTGGCGACAAAATTCCAAGTGACCACCCAGAACAGAAATGCATCTGTGCAGGACAAGAGGCTCTCGGGGGAGGGGAACCCAGCAGAAACCTCTGAAGAGGCTCTGTGTGGAATCAGAATCAGATTAGGTTAGGCTGAGGCCTCTCTTGGGACCCTGAGCATTTGCATTTTACCTGCTGAGAGAGGACAATACCATGCAGCCCTATGGATCAAAGAGGGGATGGAAGGCATTGCATTCTTTTTCCCCACTGCAGGCTTCCAGACATGAGCTGGGGACAAAGAAAAGACTTATTGCTAAGTTCATTTTGAAGACTGGAATGGAACCTTTAAATACAGATTCTAATCACAGATTTCAGATTATCTTGCAACATAAAATGGCCATAAGCCTACCTCTAGACTACACATAAGCAGATACAGCATGGATACTCTGCTACAGGATGTATTCAGTGTCAGGAAAGGATTACTTAACCAAATATATTTTAAAAGGATCATGGGAAAATACAATAAAATTATGCTTTCTTCCATCACTGGTTGTGTTTGTTCAACTTTGTGTTTATACATGGCTTACCAATTTTATTTTAATCATTTTTAATTTTTATTCATTTATTTTTATTTTTTACAGGCTCGTGCTACCACACCCAGCTACTTTTTTTTTTTCTTTCCTTTATTGTAGAGATGAGGTCTCACCAAGTTACCTGGCCTGGTCTCAAACCCTCAGGCTCAGGCAATCCACTCGCCTCAGCCTCTCAAAGTGCTGGGATGACAGGTTGAGCCACCAAGCCCGGCCCACCAATTTTAAATATTGTAACATAGAAAAGAATATTTGTTATTGAAATTTGCCCTAAATATCATTTAATTCTAATCATTGAGAAAAAAATGGGATTTTGAAATAGTTTGAGGCTGTGCCATGGCAGGAGGCCATTGGAAAGCGTACTGGGCCTGAATAAAGATGACTTTCAGGGCTGGGTGCAATGGCTCACATCTGTAATAACGGCACTTTGGGAGGCCGAGGCAGGATCACTTGAGACCAGCAGTTTGACACCAGCCTGGGCAATATAACAAGATTCCGTCTCTTCAAAACATAAATAAAATAAATACATAAGATGACCTTCTGCGTGAATCTCAGACTGTCTTATTCATGCCCTAAAGTTACACATATGCTACACATATGCATGAGAGAACTTGATTCAGTTCAAGTGCAGAATTGGCAAGGTAAGACTGGTCCTCACAGAGCTTGTAGACCAGTGTGAGTGGCAGATAAAGGAACACATCTTGACTCCAAACGGTACATATTTTTAAAGACTTAAGTAATAAGAAAAAATACCAGAGAGTCACAGAAGATTATGAAAGTGCTGACTCATTTTGACTGGGAGGTCCTGGGAGCCCCACTGGGATGGAATATTGGAGCTGAACACTGGCCACATATAAGGTGGTGAGGGCCAAGCTCCAACCCACAGAAGGAAAAGCGTGTGTGAGGGCCAGCGGCAGGAGGGGAAGAGCGTTGCCTCTTTGAAGAACTGGAAGAAGGACCCCAAGATAAACTGCGGAGAGTGTGGGCTCAAGCCAGGGAGGCAGCCTGGGAGATCTCACCTTGCCGATGGCATCACTACCACAGTCACTAGCTACTGTTGGCTTCGAAAACACATTACGGTATTTGCTTATCCTGCTGTTTTCAAAATGGAGGCAATCATACCTTGCCTTTTTCAGAATCAATGTGTGCATGAAGAGTAGTCTGCACAACCCAGAAGGCAGTGGCTTGGTAGATGTTAGTTGAATCTAAGTTAATGTGGAATTTTTCAAAGTTTAGGATGAACATCTGTAAACCCTAGAACATACTCCGAGATTGTCTTTTTCAGTGCCTTTCCAATGCATTATTTATTCATGTCTGTTAGTGAATGAAGTAAATGAACAGGAGGGCATTTGGATGCACTGTGGTTGAGGTTGTCCAAAAGAGTCCAGTGTTCATGTACTCCTAAGACAGGCAATGAGAAAAGTCGACTTGGACGCTTCTTTCGTGGTAGTAGAGAGGAACGCGTGAATGAGGCCATTCTATTCTTCAGACTCACTCTCCTTTGCTGCTTCTCAGTCTCTGCATCTATAAATAGTTGAGACTTCTGGAACAAGCAAAGTGTCAGCGCTGAAGACAGGAGAAAAGAGGGGACACTGCAGTCCTGTTGGCTCCCTGGAGAGGACGGCTGACTCGGTCTCCCCAACTCACCTCAGTGATTGTCCTGACTCACCCTCATGGTATTTGAATTAAAAACTGGAGAGGTTAACAGGGCATAGAGATGATGTCAACAGGGATTTTTTTCAAACCTTTCTCCCTGACCCCACAGAGCTCCGGGATGCACCGTAGGGCTATTTGGAGAATGAGAGAGGGTGAATTTGGCAACCTGTCCTTCAGCCCCAACCCTGCCAAACCAGGGAGCCTTCTCTCACTCATACATTAGGTTTTGCCCACTGAGGTCAGCTGATCAGTAGAACCAAACATTATGGAAACAAATGCATAAATATTTTGGATTCCTGACCTAGTCAAATTCTGTATTACACTGATAAGGAAAGATGACTTCACAAATACGTTTGCAATGTTAACGAAATTGATCTCTTAAGTATCACAGGTGTCTTGCCTGTTATTTATGGTCAAATGCCAGTATTAGGGAAAACACCATTAATAGGTAACAATATTATTGCTGATGATTGCTTAAAATCTCAAGTCTCTAAACATTCGCTCAACTGTAATATCATGTGAAAGATGTACATCCCTCAAAAGTAAACAGTAGCCTGAAAAATAAACTGACATGTGCCTGCATCTGCAAACACACACACTCACACACTCTAATATACACACACTCTCACACATATATTCACACACTCTCACACAAACACATACACATGCATACTCACGCATATATACATTCACACACTTTACAACACACGTTCACACAATACATACACATGCTGTCATGCTCACCCACATTTACAAGTTCACACACACTCACACACTCAAAAATTTACACACTCATATTTACATACTCGCACTAACACACATTCACACGCGTCCACTCACACAACACACTTGTGCACACACTTACACACTCAGACACACACACTCACACACACCTGTACATATGAGCTGGTGTCAGAGAGGAAAGACTTCATCCTTCATGGACCCAGAAAGCAGCTGTTCCCGTGCACTGGGCGATACTGGAAGTTCCCCAGGACAGCCCATCAGCCTGTGGTCATCAGTCATTATGGGCATCTATCCTGAGAACACACTTCCTTCTGTGGAATTCAGATGGCAAATTGGAGGGAGAGGTTGACCTGGCAACTGTGGCTCCTCTTCAAAGTTCTGCTGACCCGAGTGTAAGGAACTGTGAGCACCTGGGTACCTGGACAGCCATGCAGAGTCTCTGGGTGCCACTGACCCAGATGATCTGTCCCTTCCGATGGCCACTGAAGAGACACACCCAAATGAACAGGGGAAACCAAGGGGAGGGAAGTGTGTCTCCTCACTTAAGCAATGAGAGCAGAGCAAAACCAAGAATAATGGACTCTGGCATCTCAGAAATACTGCAGAGTCAGTAGAATCCAACAAACCCAGAACAGGGCAGGGATGCTTTGCTTAAGAAACCTGTGCTTACATCACTGAACTGAGATGTCCTGTGAATCTGTTGCCGGTGAGCTGGGAAGACCTTCATTGTGAACATCTATCTTTTCCACTCAGAGGCTGCTCAGTGTTAATCAAAACACACAGAAGTCATGTAAGACCAGGACACGCAAGAGACAGCACCACGTGTTTACTGGGAGCTGGAAAATGCCTTGGTGAGGGAGCCTCTACTGAGCAAAGAGATGCCTGTCATCCCGTGGAGGCCTTGAAGGTGGTGTATCCATCCCATCCGTGTAAAAGTCCACTTCCAAGCAAAGGGGTCTGAGTTGCATTTTATCATGCTCATCCTAATTCAAATCTGCTTTTACCTGCACAAAATAAAAGTAACCTGCACAACAAAGTCCGACTCTGCAATTGCCCCTCCCCTCCCTGGTTCCAGGGTCTGATATTCATTTCTTCAACAAATATTGATTGGATAATTATTATAGGATAAGCACTAGATATTACCAAGGGGGAATTAATTAAGAGAAGCACATGTTGAATCCTAGCCTAGGAGCATTTATAAAGATGACTGCATTTCTCAATCAAAACTTAAGAAAGCATATGTTTGTTGATATGAAGATTGACTAAGTAACGAAAAATTAAGTGTTACCTTCTAGATGTAACAAATTATCATAGTTGAAAAAATTATAAAAACTAGAGGAAACTGAGACTATCGCAGAATGACAAAACGTACAGTCCCAGAAAAAAGCCAGACAAATGGAGTGTGAGTGACCATCACAGCTCACAATCATAATTTGAGCTACCTTAAAGGCCTTATTTGGAAAGGAGAACAAATATGTATTGAGCACTGATTATTTGTTTAATATTTTATTAGTAGCTTCATGAAACATATCAGATGAAAGCAATGCTGAAAGAGATGCGTGATTTACTTGGGATCCCAGAGATGTGCGTTTGCCCCAGGACAGAGCAGGACACTGTTCTGTTTTGTTGGACATCTCTGCTCACTTCTCAGACTCCATGTCTGTGGGTAATTAAATGACTTTGAAACAAAGAAAACCTATAAATATTTATATAAGTAAGTAGATCATTCTAGAATTCTTTGTGCAATGGAAACCTTGAGATTCCTGTCCACATCCCTTCCTCTCCTGACCCTCACACATCTTAGCCATATGCTAAGCCAGGGCTAATCCCTGCCACTCACAGTGTCTTCTGGTCTGAGGAGTTCATAAGGAGGAAAGAGAAAGCTCTTCAAAGAACAAGCTGAACGTAAATGCTTCAAAGAAGGTCACTGATTCACAAATAGTCCAGCCAGGATTGTTTTTCATTTTGACACACACAAAAAGAATGGACTTTATGGTTTCTGTAATTGTTTATGGCCTGGTTATTGAGAAATCCAAAAATGAATAATTCAACTGCAAAATAGGCCATCGCTGTATATAGACATTTTATCACCATATGCCACGGCAGAAACATGGTATGTGCCTTTTTGAGGTTACTAAATAAAAAGAGAAGCTGTCACTCTAAACCCTACGTAAAATGTTCTAGAATTCCCAATCCAAGCATTCTTAAACCATCTGAATCCCAGGACTCTACTATTTTGCTTTGTTTGTTTATGGTTGCTTCTTTTATCTCACATTTTACATTTTGATTCTTCAAGATAAAATCACAGACTATGAATATGTTGACAGAATAACATGATAAGAAAGCAGTAGGTGGAAAACACAAGTAAAAGTTTACTAAACAATATTTTGATCATATTTTTATATGGTTTTGTGTCTTGCATTATTCACTTGACAGTTTCTATGATATCCCTACACATTTTTATAAGGAAGGATTTTAATATCTATGTAATATTCCATTTTGTGAATTTACCATGAAATCTTTTTATTATTCTGCTTTTGAACATTAAACTGAATTTTGATTTTTAGATATTATAAATAATGGTATGGCTAACATAATGACTTGCGCGTCTCCACGTCCCACTTTAGCTATTTTATGACACAATTTTAGGAGGGGAGTTACCAAACAAAGTTTATTCTTATTAAAGCTCTTGATAAGCCGGGTGCAGTGGCTCATTTTGGGAGGTGGAGGCAAGAGGATTGCCTGAGTCCAGGGGTTTGAGACCAGCCCGGGCAACTTGGCAAGACCTTGTCACTACAATAAATTTTTTAAAAAAATTAGCTAGGTGTGGTGGCATGTGCTTGTGGTTCCCGCTACTTGGAAGACTGAAGCGGAGGGATCACCTGAGCCAGGGAGGTCGAGGCTCTGATGGTTGTGATTGTGCCACTACTCTCCAGCCTGGGTAACAGAGTGAAACTCTGATGCCCACCTCGTCTCACTTCTCAAAAAAAAAAAAAAAAAAAAAGTTCTCGATAAATATCACTGTCTTTCCCTCAAATGTGTGTATACATATTTATTTATCTCTAGCTTTAGAAGTTCTATTTATTCTATCTAGTCATATCTAGTCATATATGATTCTGATCCCCAAATTGGAGGCAAAGTCTCAACAGACCCAAAGGGTATCTTAACAGGTAGATATTTTATCTCCCACGAGAATTTTTTTATTCTTTTGACGTTTTATTATTCGCCTCCCCTCCTTTGAATTTTTCACTTTAGTAAGATTATTTACATGATTTTGAAAGTCAAATATTTATAGGCTTATAACCAAAAATAAATATAAATATTATTGTCCATCAGTTTTTTAAAAGTGTATATGTATATATGCATGCATCTGAATGTGAGTTATATATTTATGTGCCTATATTTCAAATAGCAAAATTTTTCCTTTTTATCCACCCTATAAACTGTTGCTAGAATTGCATTTCTAAAGTGAAGCTACTCACATAATTCTCCTCATTTCAGAATGCTGTGACAACCCCATGTTGTCTATGTGACAAAGAACCCTGTCTTTAATGGGGCCTGGCAGCCTTCTAAGCTGGCCCCAGCCCTTCTAGCTAGCCTTGACAGATAATTTTACATTTTCCAAATATACCACCTAGCTTTCCATTGTCTCCTATGCCTAAAGAAAGCATGGCCTGGATTTTTTCTTTCCACCATTTTTTTTCCCCACTCGAATATCTAAAACTCTCCGAAGATCAGATCTTTGCACGAGAATTCCCATCATGCTGACTGCCCTATATCCTTCCTCAGACAATGGAACTTATTAAGTCTACATGACTCTATGTGTTCATCAGGTACACTATATTTAAAACAAATATACTGGGAAGGTTATAAGGTCTGGAATGGTCATTTGATCATGGTATAAATGTGTTTAATATAATTGCACTCTTTCAAGGAGGGGAGGAATCAATAATATTGACGTTAAGCAGGCTTAAGTCCCCACCCCGCACCATGCAGGGCCCTTGTTTTAGCAGGTGAAAGTTCAGGAAGACTTGGGTACCACTGGGAGGAGAAGGAAACCGGATGGGAGCCAGAAGCCCTAGACCTTCACAAGCTTTAAATTTCTACCTGTGGTGGGCAGTTTCCAATTAGAGCCTCTAGAAATCTGGTAGCAAGTATCTCCTCCCACTATAAGAAGGAAAGTCTTGTCTTTCTTAAATTAGTGCCAAGAAGAAGCTGTGCACAATATTTCATTTTATTTAGATCCCTGTATACGAGTGGCATTCTTGGCTGCATCTGAAAATGGCTCTGTAATAGTGATTTTTAGTGTATCTTGTTTTCTTATAAATAGTAACTCAAAAGTGTGCAAGGACAATAATTGGTTACAAAGTCACTGTACACATTTTAGAAATAACATTGGAAATAGATTAAGTTAAGTAAATACTGTGTCTGCTGTGATAAAATTGACCAGTGTGTTCATTTCATGGAACTCTTTTGCCTTTAAATGTACAGCAAGAGATACATTTTAGAATATGCTTAGCACATTATGCTGAATCTTGAAAATAAAAGGCAAGGGCCGAATATGCTATTGTATATGCAGTTTGATGGTTGTTTGGGTGGCAGACAAAAACCTACAACCCAATTTGAAATGTAAGCTCACGGGAGGGAACTGCAACATGACTAGTGAGACTAGAGAGGGATTCCTGAAGAAAGCACCTGTGCTGAATTAAGTGAGTCAGTAAAGAACTAAGCCCCTCATTGCTGACCTCACCCCTCGCCATTCCCTATTCTGTGACACTGGGAAAACCTCTTCAATTCCCAAATCTCATTTGCTTCAATTTTCAGGAGGGAACGGAGTCTACTTCTTTTGATTGGTGAGAGCATGATTGTATTTGCCACAAAAACAAAGGTTCGAGAAAGGTATGATACTATTACATGGAATAGACAAATAAGAGGCACATCTCAGGTGGGGGAAGCAGGTAACATAGAAGAGCAGAAGAACAAGAAAATGCACCAAACTCCATCTTCCAGGGCTGAAAGTGCAAGCAGAGAGAGGCAGTGATCAGTTGCAAGGGCAGAGGTGAGAAGAGACCCAGAAGCAAGGCCTAGAGGTAGATAACTATAAGAAACCAACACACAGATAATATATGAAGTCATGGAAGTAGGTGTGATGATCAAGGGTGTAGAAGGAATGATGCAACATCAAAATAAACACCGGAATTTTGGGAGATACCAATATTTAAAAGACTGGTGATAAAACTAAGCATCAGTAGCTAGGGAGATAGGAATATTAGGCAGAGGGCCTTGGGAACTTTTTTTTTTTTTTGGATACAGTAGACTCACTTACCTAAATTCTGCATTATACTAAATAAAGCATTTAATGAGACACAGACATTGGCTAAGAATTTTTTTTGTATCTTTTAGATGGTGCTGGACAAGATTTCAACTAAGCACTTAATGTCCCAATAGTGACAATGTACTTTATTTGCTCAAATCAATGGATTGTTCTTAGTTATTAAGGATATTTTCTTATGCACATGATGATTGTTTTTATGAGCATTTTCTGATGTGAATTTGAACATTATGTTACTTTAACTTCCAAGTCTACAATTTTTTTTTTTTTTTTTGCCTGGAAGGATTAACATAAAAAACCATAGACCTTGAACAATTACAATGCTATACGAAAGTGATTGGCAGTAGTGGGAAACTGTCAGGAGGGGAGTGGTGGTATTGGCAGTTGAGGGAAATTGCTAGGGGAGGGAGGGCATACCTCATCAACAAGGGTACCTGCATGATCAATGTTTATATACCTAACCCTGAAATGTACCCCACATCTGTATAATAAAAATTAAAAAAAAAATAGGTTGTTGAAGATGACTATTTCTGTAAAATGCTCAGTGAACAAATGTATCTTCACTAGTGAGAATTCTGATACCAGGCAAAGGGTTACCTGAAATCCTTCTGAGAAAAATCTATGGATTCAAAGATGCACTTACAGGAGGAAAGCCAGACTCAGAGAAGGAATGGGTTGCTCCCTCTCCTGCCCCAGGCACACTTCTATAAGGAAAACCTTGACGGTATCTGGCTTCCCCTTGGCAGTTGTCAGACTTAGTTTCCAGGCCTAGTTGCCAGGGAATGTTCTTCTTGTATTTTCATTGGTCTCTTTTCTTGTCTCTTGTCTTTTCACTGGTCTCTTTTCTAATATGTGACTTACTTGCTGAATAAGACCACATACTCAGTGACATGCAGTTGTCTCCAGCCTGTAAATGAATCACTGTCTCAGGACAAAGAGCCTTTATCCCTAAAATATTATATACTTTTGACAGATTACTTGAGTTAGATCACAACTGGCATTAATTAGATTACTTTTGGAAGGGTGAAGGAAGATAAAAATTCTGCATGTATAAAATATGATTGCTAAAATTATTGTAACTTTTTTCAGTTTGAGAAATTTATACCTAGTACTATTTTAACTTTGAAAATCCTTCTTGGCTGCAACAGAACGCTGTGGTCAATTGTTATTTTAGGACTTCAGTATGATAAATGATACAGTTTTGAATTTCTAGAGATTCCTGAAAAAGAAATAAGAGATGAAGCAATTGTGATGCATCATAATAAAGACGTTTTTTTAACAGTTTAAACAGATACATAAAGATTTGTCTCCCCTCTCACCCCCAAAAGTCATTAGAACAACTCCAGTCACATTTGTTCCCCAAGCATCTGTTGGCTGATGATGCCATCTATGAGTAGATGCTCTGGGAGTTTCAGGGTCCAGAACTGATTCTGTATTCAGGATCCTCCATCCCAATGTGGGAGCAAAGTTGAATCTATTGGTATTGTGTGGGGACAAATAATATGGATGTAAGAGCAGGAGGATGAGCACGTTGCCAGGGAAATAGTATACAAGATGTCAGTTTTCTTTTGGAAGGGAAAATTTAACATGAAAGGTGATAGTTGAATTGAGTCTTTACAAAAGTGTAGAAGCAACCCTCCAGTACTGATTCCTTGGCCTCTTTACCCTGTTGCCTACAATACCACGGTGGACCTCTGACCTGCCTTCCTCAAGGCACTCTTCCCACTGTGTAACAAATCCTATCACAACATCCTTGTCTACCTCCTTTATAAGCCCCGTCAAAAAATAGCACTTATAAGTGAGCTCCAAGCTTCTGGTAGGTTCTTATTTTTGAGTAGCTGGAGAGGGAGTAAAGGTGCATAATAAACTATGACTTTGCCAACACACTTTCCCCCAACTTGACTTTCATTTTTGTCACCCCGAAATTTTCCCTAGTCTCTGAATTAGGAAGCCCTTCACTGTTCTGTGCTTTTAAAGATGGTGTTTTATGGGCCTGCGTATACTAAAAGGGAAATTTTTTGTTATCTCTTTAGGCCACTGCATTAGTCTTTGCATACACTGTAGTGTATTTTGTAGATTTGTTATTATTTTCTTTATGAGTCTTTTCCCAACCTGGAGTCTCGACCCCTTGAAAACAGGCACAAGGTCTACCATGCTGCATGGTCTGAAGAATGGACTCAATAAATGCAATTTGAGATGATGATGAATACATTATGATCGTTCCAATACATTGGAAAGGAAGGCATCAGGTTCAGAAGAGCGGCATGAACGAAAGTTTATAGTTACAAAAGTACAGTGTCATCTTCTAAGACCCATGAGTGGTCCAGGGAAGGGTACCTACAAGGTTGCACTCAGGATTAATCGCAAGAGAAGTTGGGATGGTTGGTATGGTAAAGGTGCTTGATGGCATGTTTCCAAGAATAGAATTTTCTCTAATGCAGATTTTGGAAAGATTGTATGTTACATTCAGATTGCAGTACAGTACAGAAAGATTTCAGAGAACATGGAGGCAGGGGTTTTGTTTAGTTTTCTTTCATTCTATTTTTTTTCATCTATTTTTTCATTTGTTTTTTGTGTGCGTGTTTGTTTGTTTGTTCGTTTGTTTCACTCTGGCTGGAATGCAATGGTACAATTATAGCTCACTGCAGCCTTAAACTCCTGGCTCAAGATATCCTCCCACCACAACTTCTAGAGTTACAATTATAGCTCACTGCAGCCTTAAACTCCTGGCTCAAGATATCCTCCCACCTCAACTTCTAGAGTAGATGGGATTACAGGCACATGCCACTATGCCCTGCTAATTATTATTATTACTATTATTATTATTTTATTATATTTTTGGTAGAGATGAGATTTCACTACATTAACCAACCTTGTCTCAAACTCCTGGCCTCAAGCAATCTCCCCTACAGTCTCCCAAGTAGCTGGTAGTGGTTTTTATTTGTTTGATTTGTTTTCACCTTTCTACTGATCACACGACACTTAAAGAGCAGGCAATGTCAGGAAACCAGATTAGATATTGAGTTCCAGGCTGAAACGTGAAAGTGAAATTGAAATGATAGGTTGATGTTCCCTTTTGCCTTTAATGACATCTTCGGTAACCCACCTCATTATTTCTTCTTTTTCTAATGTTTGAATTGACACATAACAGTATTGAAAATATTTATGGAGTACATAGTGATTTTCCAATGCATATAAGGTATAGTGATCAGATCGGAGTAATTAGCATCTCTATCACCTCAAACATTTATCATTTCTTTATGTTGGGAACATTCAGAATCTTCCTTCTAGCTGTTTGAAACTACAAATATAATATCATTAACCAAAGTCATCCTACAGTTACATAGAAAGCAGGAACCGATTCCTTCTAGCTAGCTGTGACTTGGTATCCCAGGGGATAGGGGCTCTTGCTTTAGTTCATTCAGTATAATAGCCTCGAAAGAAGAAGAGCTCATTATCAGTGTTTTACATGAGAAAATGTTTTACATGAGACTCTAAGAGATTATGTTCTAGCTCTTCTGTCTTGGAGATCTTGCTTCGGTTCGTTATCATGTCTTTCCCCTTCTTGAAAATGAAGAGATAAGACGGCTCGGTGGCTCAGCCTGTAATCTCATGCCTTGGGAGGCTGAGGTGAGTGGATTGCCTGAGCCCGCGGGTTTGAGACCCGCCCAGGCAACTTGGTGAGACCTCATCTCTACAATAATTAGCCGGGCGTGATGGCACACATCTGTAGTTCTGGCTACTTGGAAGGTTGAGGAGGAAGGATGGCCGGAACCCAGCAGGTCGAGGCTGCGGTGACTGGGAGTGGCCACTGCACTCCAGTCTGGGCGACAGAGTGAGATTCCAACTCAAAAAAAAAAGAAAAGAAAAGAAAATGAAGAGAGAGGAAAAAAAAGAAAACTCAGAGACTCTGATCTTCTCTATGCTTCAGTGAGCATGTGCACATATATGCATGTGTGTGTGTGCTAGTGTGTCATTTTTGTGTTTTCATGATATGAAAGAGAGTATTTTTAGGGGCAGGACTCTAATCAAATTCATCTTGTTGATGCCCTCCTACATGCTTCTGTATAATGGATTCACCTGTTTGCAAACCAGTAAATTATCTGGAGATGGTGTTAGATTTACTAAACCTTTTGAGCCATTTTAATAACTGCCTGGTGTGATGAGTCACACCTGTAGCCCCAGCTACTCAGGAGGCTGAGACCGAAGGATCACTTGCACCCAGGAGTTCGACGCTGTGGTGAGCCATGATTGTACTGCTACACTCCAGTCTGGGCAACAGAGACCCTGACACACACACACACACACACACACACACACACACACACACACTATAAACTAGAAGTATAAGTTTATCATTGTGTTTCAGTAGGATGACGACATCCAAAGGATTTTCTTAAAAAGTATTTAAGAGCAACTGTTTTGCGTTTTCTGTGAATCACTAAAAATCATAAGATGAAGCCAAATAATTCCAAACATCATGTCATTTGACTTGAGCTTTCATAACTGAGGAGTTACAGCATCATCATCCATCTCATTCTGTGACCCAGAGAGAACAATAAAACAGGGCAGTGCCAGGAAGCATGGGACGAGGGGTGGCTGCTGAAACAGATCTCTCAGGTTGAATTTACACTTGTTCTGACTTGCAATATATCTCAGAGCGCCTCCCCTTTTTCTCGCTAACCTTTCTCCAAAAAAGAGCTGAGGGATTGCCTTCTGGTTTTCTGGTAACTGCATTGAGCACATGAGCATAACAGAAAACACTATTGAAACAAGGGAGAAAAACTTGCTCTTATGCCATTCGTCTTCGGAAAATGTGGTTCTGTTGGTAAACCTTTGTGGTGAGCTCACACCAGCCCTACTAGTAAACCTGTTGTAAATAACAGATGTTTGATTGTTCATGCAGCAGCTCTGAGCTTCTTCAGGGAAGCTGGTATTTTTAGCAGGTCCCAATGACTCATGTATGTTGTACTGAATTGGTTTGCTCTGTTAATGTCATGTGCTTGGAATCACGTGTTCCTATTTGTATTTATTTGGATTAAAGATGGGACTTAGGTAACTGTGTGTGAGGCAGTTTTCAAGTAACATTCCAAGTTTCACATTTGTCAGTTTACATGCACGTGCTACAATTTTGGAACTACCAACTAGTGATTCTTAAATGTAACTTTGATTATTGGTTATTACTTGAAGAGGTGTTTCTCTATGCACAAATTATGTATAAGAAAAGCTATCACTCACCTTTCCCGATTATACTGAGTCTCTCCTGGAAATCAGTCAGATTGTTCCCATTCCTTTTTTCTGTGTATCAAGCCTAAAATAATGCTTAACACATAACAGATTTGTTATCTGCATCAAAATTTTATCACTAAAATTTTGTTGATTATACAAATAATTGTATAGTACAAATATACAAAAATAGCTTAATATCAATACTACATAATTTGGTTTTACAAAAAAGTATTTTGGTGTATAAATATGAATAGCAAAGTATAAAAGCAAGAGTTTTTGAGGATGGTTTAATGACCTTTGATTTTGAAACTATCAGTGCTTTTTGAAAATTGTTATTTGAAAGTGAAAACTCAAGAGATCATTCTAATATTTAGTGCACTATTTATGAGCTGTCTTTCTTCCAAGAAGCTCATTGCATCCCCTAGGTCTGATCTCATTAAATTTCATACTATTCCTCTGAGGTAGGTGATGAACCATGGCTAAATTATAAATGAAAAGCTGTTAGATTTGTAATAGAGTATTTTATGCATGGAGTCTCATAGGACAAAGAGGCCTGGACTCTACACAAACATGTTTCAGATATCACAGGACAGAGATGGTCATGACTTCAGTGCTCACTGTTTGTTGTGTTTGCTCTAGGGTGGGGGAAGAGAGAAATGTTTGCCATCAATAACTCAGAAACCCCTACCACACATACTCACCAATCATAAATACTGGGCAACTATTAGAACAAATAGATACATCCAAGTAGATTTAGTTATCTGGGTATCAGAGAAACAGAAGAACCAACAAACTTGCAGTGCAAAGCATCCCCCAGGAGTGGAGTCCTTAGAAAAGTTGACACCATGTCAGGATAGGAAGGAAAGAAGCATCACCTACACAACAGCACAAGCTCTTCTGTCCTCTGTCTTCACCACCAAGCTCAAGAGTAACAGCAAAACTGCTTAGGGGTGAGGCCTCACCAACACATGAGAGGGAGGAAGAATCAGTCAGGATGTTTGCTACCTTAGACTTGAGTTGGTCGTTGAGATGGAAAGGGGACAACCAGAGAATTATGCGCTGTTTCATTTGTTTACACCCAGCATGCCTATCCTTTGAGAAGATAAGATGATATATCTTCTTACACATGCTATTTGGTGGATTGTTTAGCAATATATATGCCTTACCATCCTCCAAAAATGTTTGAGAAAACAAATTTCAAAGTAGAACAGAAGCTATCTGAAATATCAATAAATGCATTTTCAGTTAAATATGGGGTTCCTCACTTCTTAAAAATATATTTTATTACTTAAAAAGAATAATTGACATGAATTTGCATCTAAGCATATACTTTTATATTTCTAAATATGTTAATTAAATTGGGTATATGGATATATACTGTGGAGGTAAATATGTAACAAGAACAAATGGCTTATCCAATTATTGCCATAAATATTTTCCATTGTGTACAGAGATTTGCCTAAAATTTGAATTCTTGTCTATGATTTTATAGTGGTTTGATTAAGTGGCTCTTCTGCTGTCAAATAATTATAGTACCCCACATTTTCTGTAAAGATCTTGTTTCTGACCTCCACAGAAGTTATACAAATTAATTTTTTTCTAACAGATGAATCAAAATTAGAAATAAAATTAGAAAAACTGTATTTAAAAAATGAACTTCAAATGCTGAAAACATAGTCATTGGAACAAGAATATTAACATTACACTTTCCCTTATATTACTTTCAAATATGCTTCAACAATTGTTGAAATTATCTCCTTTAAATACTCACATAATTAACAAAAAAATGAGGACTAAACTATTGCAACATAAACAAGTGCAATGGAAATCAAATCTTTATCTTTATCAGTTTTAAAGACAATGAAAGCCAACATACAAAACACAAACAACGGTACAAGATGAGATGGAATACAAATAAATATGAAAAATACTGTAGGAGAACAAGTTGTTTCTGCTTAGTGAAGTATCTAATTGTTGTTTACTGTTAGAACTTAAAGGTAGGCTGGAAAGGGAGATCACATGTTTTCCAGAAAGTTATCATGCCTTGAAATAATTTTTATTTACAGTGAAGTATCCATAATTCTTTCTTTAAGCTTTATTGCAGCTAATTCTAATATGGAGACCTGTTATGTACAATCTTTACAGTACCCATATTGTAAAAAATAAAACCTTTGCTCAAGGAAAAATAAACACACACACACACAGTTGTGATGCTAACGATGCAAGTCTTCTGTTATCTAATGTCTTTAGAAATAGTCTCTACAATTTTGGAATAAACACAATGATGCATCCCATTGGCTGATTGTTATATTTCTTTTTTTTATTACATGTAAGAGATATTGGTGTAAGTGTAGGGAGAGTACAGATATGTGTGCCCCCAGTCAGATAATTAGAATGGCATCACTAGTCAAATTTTCTCTTGACAGATATCAGGAAGTTTAAAGCTAGATTTTTATCTTGTTACAGCAACCATAGTACATCTGGTTCTAAGCACCATATTGTGTCTTGGAAATTTTGACATCTCTTTACTTTCTGTTTTTCTTTTCCTCCATTACTCCACTTTTTTAAAAAAGTGGTCTCTATGATCCAACTGGTGAAACCAAAGATCTGGGCAGAGAGACACCTCAAACTCAGGATGCCCTTGGAAAACTGAAATAATACTTACCAAAAAAACATGCTTAGGTTAAAGTTAAACAAGGATGGCTATCTAATATCGCACTGGATTAAAATAATACAGTGTAGAAAATAAGAGTTATGGTGCTACTGCCGTTCTGTTCAATGCATTGAGGGGAGCTATTTTCTTGTGTTTGTATTTGTAGCAAAAGCATGTGAAACCAGGCATAAATTAGAGATGAGTGGAATAGGAGAAAAATCATTCCTAAGAATATTGTGTAACAGAAAAGAAGTTCATTGAATAGGTTCAGGGAGTAGAGGGAGGGGATGCAGATTAGATTAGGCTTTGAAGGGCATCTTAATGGTGTTGACTTTTCCTCTGTATGGAGTGCGAACAATGGAGGGTTAGGTTTAGAAAAGGGACATTAGCCATACTATTGGCTACTGGATTGACAATATGTTGAGTGTGAGTAGAGATCAATTTTCAGAGCTAATGTGATGATCCAAATGAGACAGAAAAAAAACTCTGACAAGGTGGTGGAAGGTGGTGAAAAGCAGTTGGGTTGTGAGTCTCAAGGGAAGGTACATCCAGGGTAGTTGTGCGGACAGATGGGGTATACGGTTGTGAGAGGAGGAAGAAAAGAGGATGATCCTTAGGATTCCCTTGAAAACTGAATGGATGGAATTCTCACTTACTAAAATAAAGGAGACTTTGAGGGTGGGAGTGTGGGAGGCAAATTTGGTGGAGAAAATATCAGCTGGCTTTTCTGAGATGTCTTAGATATCAACCAGAGGCGTCAAGTAGAAGTTTCACACATGAGCTTGGACTTTAGTGGAGATGTCTGAATTAGGGATATACACTTGGGAGTCATCAGCAGAGAGATGATGTTGAAAGTTGTGGTATTGGGTGAAATCGCAAAAGGGCAAGTGGAGAGAGAAGAGGCCCAAGAACAGTGCTGTGGTTATGCCACTATCAAGGAGTAAGGGGGTTGAGGAAAACCGGTACCAGAGAATGAGTAAAAGTTCCCAAAGTGCTGGGAGAAAAAGCCGACACTGTGGTTTCCAGGAGGCCAAATTAGGAAAGCGTATAAAGGAAGGAGGGATCAATTATAAAAGTGATGCCTATAGCTCCCGTGAGATAACTAAGAATTTATTATTAAATTGGATAACGAGATGGTGACAGTGTCAAGAGCGGGTTTTGCGAAGGAGGAAGGCAAAAGACTGGCAGGCATGTGATGCTTTACAGAAATTTGAAAAAAAAATGAGCTTTTGGATTCTCTGCAATGACACACTGTATTGTTACCTAAGTGTCTGTCACAGACTCTAATATATTTATTGAGCTGGTAATATGGAGAATTTATCATGAGTAACTATGACTTAACCATAGATTGAGATGTCAAATACTACATTAAAACAAAACAAAACACACAAGCAAGTCCAGTATCTTGACAGACTTCTTTAGAATTCTCTACTTTGAAGATCTTTACAAAGACCTTTTTAACATTTAACTAGGTACTCAAATGCTGAAGAGTGTTTAACTGTGTTTTTTTTCTGCTGCAGTGGTATCTGCTACATTATTTTCTGAAGGTCTTTTTTGGCTGTAGGATAAAGCAATTTTACTTCACCAGTTTTCTATTCAGGGCTATTACCTTTACACAAGAAGAAAGCATTTGTCCCCTAAGGAACTGATAACTTAATTTTATGTGCTTAGTTATGAAAAGCACTGGAATTTATCTTCACCTCCATACTCAGTTAAACATTCTTTTTCAAGAATAAGATATCATAGTACCTTTTGTTTGTAAAGTCTTATTAGTGTAAGACTATGACACCTATATAATACCAACATAATCTGTTTTTCAATTAAAAGAAATCATTCAAAAAATGTATTTAGTATCACAGTAAGCGGGAGGGATATACATTTTGCTAATTTGGATGACAATTAATTTATTTCGATATTAGACACATTAAAGTGAATTATATGTAGCTATTGAAAAATTTTAACATTAAATTAAATTCTAAGTTAGTTTTAAGTTACTTTAAATTCTAATTTAATTTTTATTTCCAAAGTCTTTAAGATATACTTTATCATGAAAAAGCATAGCTTTAATTTAGTTGAGGTAAATTTGCTTTCATTTTTAAACATGTTCATTGAGCCTGAGAGTATCTTTTTACAACTAATAATAGTATCATTATCTCTTAATTTGACTATATGAATAAATGTAGTTCCCTTTTCTTTTATTTCTTATTTATTGTTAATTTGTCAAAAATTTCAATCCTGAGTATCTTTAATATCATAAAACACAATCAAAAGAGGAATTATGTAACATTGATTCTATCTTCAAGATATTTTGCACAGAGGTGGTGCTTGAGAACTATGTAAAACATATTGGTCGGAAATATAGCAATGACTTAAAACAATTCCAATTTTAAAGGTGGATGATACCCATATTTTTCTTATGGTATTTGTGTGCCTGATAGTGATTAGGGTTAATTTTTCCTATTTAGGAAGATACTGCCAATACTCTCAGTACTTGTAAAAGTCTGCTAAGTAAAGCGTGAAGGTTGGTAGAGGATACACGTTATTGGCTGCTCTATTGTATCCTAGAGACATAGTTTGGAAGTAATGAGTTCTACTGCCAACTGTTTGAATCTAGTGCCTAAGATACCATGTGGTTATCTTCTGGAGTGACTCCATGACCTCCAGTATGTCCCCAGTTACCCTGGCGAGGCTGTGTGACTAGGCTAGGAGATACCTAGTAAATGAGAGGAGTGATTGCCCAGGTGGGAGGGAGAGAAAACATATGTCAGAAGAACTCCATGCCCCCAATTATCTAAATAACAGATCAAATTATATTGAAATAATATAACTTTTTTTTCTGTAACTCTCCTGCCATCCCTACCCTTTTTACATCTAAAGGAAATTTGTAAATTTCATCCTTTTTAGAACAGAAGTAAATGTTAATCACATCCTCATACAACTTTTAAAAAGATTGTAAACTTACAATCAATCCACAGGAATTATACATTGGAGTGGAAGTATTTAAGAAAAAGAAACTTATGTCGATTTATTGTTTTTCATCATCTTTTTTTATAGGACGGTAATGGGTCTAAATATCAGGTTTAAAATATGTAGAACGTTAATGTTGTGGAATATATTATTCCTTGACATTTCTTATTAGCGAAGCATAATTACCTCAGTGTGAATTGGGCTGTGAATCCCATGATTTTCCCAGAGATGATGGATGACAAGATGTTATGTCAAACTGTGAGATGGAAGGTAATTCAGTTTTCACAGAACATTATGTAATGCTAATTAAGTTAATACTTGGGTTGTGTGGCATGTCTTGTTTAAGGTATTATGTCTAGTGCTTTTATGTGTTAGAAAGCTTCTCCACTGGGCATTTCATATTTAGTTACCTGTAGTACTAGTTTAATTGGCCACTTGAAAAAGACATGGCTACAGTTAGGTTGTTGGACATCATACAGGACAACTTTCTTTACTTCGTTGAATATGTCGTGAACAGTAAGACAAGAAAGTAAAAACAAGCTTTGAAAGTACCTTCCCAAGCTAACAACAATTGTGTACTTTACAAATTAAATCGGAAGTATTTGATGCAGCCTGATTCAGTGTCCTTGCCATCTCCCACTGTTAACAATGAAAGGGTTTTCATTTTATGCAGATAAGATGTGTCAGAAGCAGGGGGCAGGGATGCTGGTGGCTGGAGGCCTGTGGAAATTCTGAAACTCAAATCCACACAAAGGTACTCAACAAACCACTTCTTCTAATGGTGAATGTAAACACTGGTTGGAAGTTCTTAGAATTTAGAAGGTTATAGTACTGAACAAGTCTTGCTTGAGAGGGGCTCCATTCCTCTCTTAATAAAATCATTAGAGTTAGTTCTGTATAACTTGGTTGAGTTCGGCCCATTCATTTTTCCAGGTGAAATTATGCAATGAATATAAGAATTCACTGACAATTGTAACTTTACTCTTTTTTTTATGACTTAAATGGTTTAGATCAATTTTAGCTTTACAACAAAATTGAACAGAAGACACAGAGATTTCCCACACACCACATCTTTCCACACATGCACAGTCTCTCCCATGACCAATATTTCCCACCAGACTTGTCCATTTGTTGCTATAGATGAAACTACACTGAAACATCATCATCTCCCAGAATCCACAGTTAACATTAGGGCTCACTCTAGGTGCTATACATTCCATGATTTTGGACAAATATATGATGACACATTATCCATCATTGCAGTATCACATAATGTATTTTTTGGTGCCCTAAAATTCCTCTGTGCCCGAAAACCCATATTTTAAAATTATTAATTTGATAAATTTCTCAGGTTGTGGCTAAATCTGTGTCTACAAACAGTAAATAATAAAGTAATAAAAATATCCCTATTAGCAATAACATTTTTGGCTGGCCACAGTGGGTCAAGTTTATCATCCCAGCACTTTGGGAGGCCGAGGTGAGGGGAGTACCTGAGCCCATAAGTTTGAGACCAGCCTGGGCAATTTGGCAAGACCTCATCTCTACAATTAAAAAATTAGCTGGGCCTGGTAATGCATACCTGTAGTTCCGGCTACTTGGAAGGCAGAGGTGAAAAGATCACCTGAGCCCTGCGGGACAACACTGGGGTGGTGGTGAGCATGCCACTGCACTTCAGCCTGGGTGATGGAGTGAGACCCTAACTCAAAAAAAGAAAAAAAAAAGAACACTTTTATGAATTAAATGAAGATACTGTTGCTTGTATCATTAAAAACATTTTAATTGAGAGGACAAACATTACTTCAGGGATTCATTACATTGAAAATTTGTTCTGCCTTATTGAAAATATTTGGCAATTTAAACTTTTTTTAAAAGTGAGGCATACCAGCATACCTGTAATTGGTTATATAACCAAATGTTTACCAAAATACCTTGCTTAGGATTCAGTGGCAGACAGAACAATTACATTTATAATTTTACAAATGTATCTGTTGACTGCATACTCCAGAAAGCACAATTCTAAGCACCATACAAAGAGAAAAAATACATTCACTGACATAGAAATACTCATTATTTAATAAGATAAATATGGATGTCAATAAAATACAAGTTGGGTCATCATTTGTTTCAGGTAAAGATGCCTAGTAAATGCTTTTGAGGAAGGAGGGAGTATAGTTCTCCAGGAGATAATACATGTAGATAGTATGAAGTTTTAGAAGACTGGTCTTTTTAGACCTAATGTTTTCAACTTTTATCTTTTAATGTCAACACTCCACTGGGAAGACACTCCACTGGGGTTTCAAAGATGTGAAGATGAAAGACTACTGATAAGACACCAGCAAATGAGTGGGGGTAAAAAAAATAAATGCAGACCTTTACAATGCAAATTACAAAACACTACTCAAAGAAATCAAAGCTGACATGAACAAGTGGAAAAATATCCCATGCTCATGGATCGGAAGAATCAACATTGTGAAGATGTCCATCTTACCTAAGGCAATCTACAAATTCAATGCAATACCCATTAAATTACCAATAACATTCTTCTCTGACCTAGAAAAAACAACACAGGAATTCATATGGAAACACAAACGTCCAAGAATAGCCAGAACAATCCTCAGCAAAAAAAACAAAGCAGGTGGTATCACAATACCAGACTTCAAACTTTACTATAAAGCTACAATCATCAAAACAGCTTGGTATTGGTACAAGAACAGGCATATAGATCAATGGAACAGAATTGAGATTCCAGAAGCAAAACCTCAATTCCTCAACCAACTCATCTTCGACAAAGCCCCCACCACCTACCAATGGGGTGAGGAGAACCTATTCAGTAAATGGTGCTGGGAAAACTGGTTGACCACATGTAGAAGATTGAAACAGGACCCCTATCTGTCCCCATGCACAAAGGTTAACTCCAAATGGATCAGAGACCTAAATGTAAAACCTCAAACCATAAGAACATTAGAAAAGGAAGGAAATACTCTCATGGAAATCGGAACGGGCATCCAATTCCTGTACAAAACCCGAAACCCACAGGACTTAAGAGAGAAGATAGACAAATGGGACCTTATTAAACTGACAAGCTTCTGCAAAGCCAAAGAAACCATCAAGAGAGTAGGGAGACAGCCTACAGACTGGGAAAAAGTATTTGCCAACTCTAGGTCTGACAAAGGCTTAACATCCTGGATCTACAAGGAACTGAAACGTACTGAAAAGAAGAAAACAAGCAACCCCATTATAAAATGGACAAAAGATATGAACAGACACTTCACAAAAGAAGACATTCGAGCAGCCAACAAACACATGAAGAAATGCTCAACCTCACTAATCATCAGGGAGATGCAAATCAAAACCACACTGAGATATCACCTAACTCCAGTCAGAATGGCAATTATCAACAACTCAAAAAATAACAGCTGCTGGAGAGGCTGTGGTGAAAAGGGAACACTTCTACACTGTTGGTGGGAGTGTAAGCTAGTGCAACCTCTGTGGAAAGCAGTGTGGCGATTCCTGAAAGCTCTAAATATTGACCTTCCTTATGACTCTGCAATCCCCCTACTGGGAATATACCCTGAAGAACACAAATCACTCTATAAAAAAGATACCTGTACACGTATGTTTATCGCAGCGTTATTCACAACAGCAAGAACCTGGAAACAACCATGCTGCTCATCAAAAGAGGACTGGATTAAAAAAATGTGGTACATATACATGATGGAATACTACGCAGCCATGAAAAAGAACAAAATCATGGATTTCGCAGCTACCTGGATGGAACTAGAGTCTATAATACTGAGTGACCTCTCACAGAAACAAAGATCAGAATATCACATGTTTTCACTCATATAATGGACCTTGAACATCCAATGTAATACTATAAGAAAATGACTGATGGTACTGGGAAATTATGGGGGGGGGATGGGATTAACAGTAGCTAATATCTATCTGGGACTGGGAAAACACCTCTTATCAATAGGGTGCCTGAATGAAACGTAATTGTACACCTAACCCTTAACTGTACCCTACAAAACGATAATAAAAAATACTGATTATAAAAAAAAAAAGAAAAAAAGAAAAAAATAAATGCAATAAATCACAAGCTAATTGTAGGCCAGAAGTATACATGAATGATGGGATGCAGCAAGAAATGGTTCCTGATTCACCTCTTGAGTGGTTTCCCAAGGGGACTTGACTCCCAGTGAATTTTTAAACAGTGACTAGGAGTTCATTAGAAGGAGAAGTGTGTGTTTGTGTGTGCACATGCGTGTTTGTGTGTGTTTAAGTAGTGGCTAGTTGAGGTGGGCATTTTAAATGAAGTGGTCAACAGGAAAATGCACAAAAAATTGAAATTGAGGAAATAATGATGCACAAGAGAAACTACAAATAGTTTTGTTTCCATCGATGTGAAGCTTTTTTGAAGAAATGGAAGACTAGTGCAACCTCTGTGGAAAGCAGTGTGGCAATTCCTAAAAACTCTAAATATCAACCTCCCATATGACCCCGCAATCCCCCTACTGTGAATATACCCTGAAGAACTCAAATCACTCTATAAAAAAGATACCTGCACACGTATGTTTATCGCAGCGTTGTTCACAATAGCAAGAACCTGGAAACAGCCATGCTGCCCATCAAAAGAGGACTGGACTAAAAAAATGCGGTACATATACACGATGGAATACTACGCAGCCATAAAAAAGAACAAAATCATGAATTTCGCAACAACCTGGATGGAATGAGAGTCTGTAATACTGAGTGACCTCTCACAGAAACAAAGATCCGAGTATCACATGTTCTCACTCATATAATGGACCTTGAACATCCAATGTAATACTATAAGAAAATGACTGATGGTACTGGGAAACTATGGGGGGGGTGGGATTAACAGTAGCAAATATCTGTCTGGGGAAGGGGAAACACCTCTTATCAACAGGGTGCCTGAATGGAACGTAATTGTACACCTAACCCTTAACTGTACCCCACAAAACCATATTAAAAAATATTGATTTAAAAAAATAAAATAAAAATAAAAAATAAAAATAAATTTAAAAAAAGAAAGAAATGGTCACATTTCATATCATTAACAGACCCCTTGCCTGGGCACCTACTGAGCAAATGATTTGAGTAGGAAATTGGTAAAGAGAAATACCAGTTGGTGGTGTTAAGGGTGAGGAACTAGAATTGAGGAAGGATTCAAAGGAGGGAAATTGTTTTAATAGCATTAGTAACAAATGATAAAAGTAGGTTAAGGGTAAGAAAGCTTCAGAAAGTCTGTGCAATTGATAAAGTTGGAGTCAGGGAATCTGAATCTAAAACAATACAAGGCTATGAGGAGGGTGAGAATTTGGGATCTGAGTTTTCAGAAATAAAACACTTTCAAGGGATTTTGGGGTTTGAAAATGCCACTAGACTGTTGGAAAATCATAGAGCTTGAGATAAAAGGACATGTCCTAATCAACCAAAGTATTTGATGTAGAGCTAAGGCATAAACTCAATATATAGCATGAAGTAGAGCTTGAGGTACAAAGTGTTGATAATTGATATGAAATTACCTGAAAATTATATATGCTATTAAGAATGGTGACAGAAGCCACAGGTACTAAAAAGCAGGCAAAAAGATGAAGAATATGAAGAGATCTAGAGGTATGGAAGGGAGACAGAGAAGGCCTTTAAATAGTGAATGACTGTCACAAGAGAGAGGAAAGATCATTGGCAGGAAGCCAAATTTGAAGATAGGAATTTTATAGACTCAATAAAATAAAATCCACCAGTCCTCATATTCAGGAAGCTTGACCTCCCAAACAACAGAAAGGAAAAAGAAATCCACATTTAGAGACATAATAAAAAAAAAACTGCAAAGTAACAATGAAAGAAAGTCTTAGAAGTAATCTATAAGGGGACCATTGTCAGTCTAACAATCAACGTTTTAAGCGTCAATGGGAACCAGGAGATAAAAGTACTCAGGAAAAATAACTGACATCTTAAAAATGGTCACCCTGTAAAATTCTGCTTGAAGAAGGAGGTAAAGAAGATAAAAATATTTTTGTTCAACAAAGACAGAGAGGATTCAACACCAGAAACCCTCACTGAATTAAGAAAAATTCTAGAACATTCCTTTTATTAATACAGGTTTGAAGGCCCGAATGGGACAGAGTAACCAGGGAGTTGGAAAAGGGTGAGAAAGCTAAACAAATCTACGCATGGTGTATTTCAGTTATTGGCATAGAATGATTTTCTGGCATATACTTTACAAAAACAAAAATGAATAGCCATTCCGAGAAAGAATCAGGCGTGGTTCATGAGTTCTGGTTTAAGCACACACATCTCCAAATATTCAGTAATGGGCAGCGGTCGGCAATCGTCGAGACAATATCCCCGCAAAAACTGGTAAATATTTTGCACTCACAGCATTAAAATCATACTCAATAAAAGTGGCCATCTCTCCATAACTCCCATTGCAAACTTTCTTACTCACTATGACCTTTTGTCCCCAAATACACACACATGTGCAGGCATCCACAGGCACATACAACATGCACACACCCTTACAAAATATCAGTAAAAAACAATCAGCAAGTTACCTTCTAAAGAGCTGCTATTTGGTGATGATGCATCTAGCTAGGGGAAAGAGTGATTGATTTAGTTTTGAGAAATATTTGCTATACCTATAGAATGTAACAATATATGTATATTTAAAAACTGTATGCTTAATCCTGAATTATACCCCATATCTTTAAAATAAAGATAATAAAATAAAAATTTAAAAATTGACACAAAAAACTGGATAGATTCATGTATCTGGAGGTCTTGACACAGTTTGAAATGGAAAATATAATTTTATGAAGACTTTATGTTTCAGTAATAACAAACACAAAAAATAACATGACTCCTTGGATTTGCATATATAATTTATCACCTAATAATCAACCCTACTTTCTTTTTTTGAGAGAAAGTAACAGATTAAGGTTGCTGACAACTATTTATTTAGCATTGCTCTAAGTTGACTTGTATTTTCAACAAGTAGAATAATGGGTTAAAGTTTAAAGATAAAAATAAGCATATGTTTTGACATTTACAAAGACACAGAATAGTTGGGTGACAGTTGAATTCAGCATAACCTTCCTTGTGTCTTTTTTTCTCATCCTCCTCTTTACTTGTCTTCTTTTTAATCTTTGGAAATATGGTATAAAAGTCAATGCAAGATGCTACTTTATTTTAAATTATGGATATTCCATGAAAAATATTGTGTTTGCTTGTTCTATCCGTTAAATGGCTTTGGAGTCTTCATTCCAAAGTTCATTCCCAACTATTTAATCTACAAGTAATATTTTAATTGCTAGTTATTCCTTTCCGGCCACATGGGAGGCACTCTTTGAGAGGCCATGGGAGACAGAGACAAAGAGGTCTTCTGAAGAGCTTCTGAAGACCTCAGGATTTGCTTGAGTAGAAAAAAAAACACATTGAATTCAATTTAAACTGTGCCTATAAATAAACCATGGGGTTTATACAAGACATATTTTGAGGGGAAATTGTATTCTGACACATGGAAGCAATTTTATTACAATTGGGGTATTCAACACAATACACAGTGAAATATTGACAAAGGGAAACACCTGAAGAGCTGCTGTTTGAAGGAAGAGAATGCAATGGCCACACAGAGCATTCAAGAAAGAGTTTAAGAGTAATTATTAGTTGTGTTTGTAATACAGAGAACATGCAAATATTTCACCAAATCTGAAATAAGTACCATGTGTCCAAAAAATTTGAGACTTTTCATTTGTTTATTTTGATATCATGTAGTAACATCCAGCAAGACAATTCCAGCCCCTCCCTCCCTACTATTATTGTGTGTGTTTGTGTATGTATGTGTGTGTGTGTGTGTGTGTGTGTGTGTATCTATTTAGTTATTTCATTTTCAGACTAATCTTATATGCTTAGCTCTTTTTTTCCTCCTAAGTTGCAAATGGAAGAAGGGAATTTTGAAAACCTAGTTGATGTACTCTTTCTCCCCCCTTACTTTTGTTACATAGGAATTCGGGATCTAAAAGTCCTTCCTCCTTGCAGAAGGTGCCTAATGATTGCTCACCGTACCAACACACAGTGGCCTAGCCCTTTGTACACTTGGAATCTGTGGACCTAGGTCCAGGTCCCTCTAACCTGCCCTGCCGAAACCCCCAGTCAGAGGAATTCTCTGACTTCTCTGCTACCTGTCACTGAGTCCACTCTCCCTGCCAGCCACAGACAGACAACTGAAACCAGGTAGCTGCCATCTGCAAGCCTGTTACAGTACCCTGAAGGAAGGGAGAGCTTTCACACCTCAGGGTAACAACAGGAAGGATTTGGGTTCACAGCATTTAAAATGAGAACTCGTATTTTAACTTGCTTAAGCATCTTATTTTTGTTTACCACTTCCTTCCTTTAACGTACATGTGTATGTATGTGTAGTGGGAATGAGCGGCCTTATAAGAGACAAATAAGTTCAATTTTGAAAATACCTTCAGGATTGTTTTTAGTGAATGGCTGAGGTGGTCTTTTGGAATCTAGAATCTGAGGGTCATCTCTTCTAGATGTTCCTTTGTGTGCACTGTGGTTAGAGGTGGAGAGAATAGATTCCACTTGGGGATGGTCCATCTATATGAAGACCTCAAAATGCATTGCAAGTTTTAAAAAATGGAGCTAATGACATCACTAAGAAGTTCCAACATTTATACATAATTTTTGTAATAAAAAATAGCTCTATTCTAAGAACAACAATGGCTTGATTATTTTTATTGGTGTTAGACAACTAGAGACCAAAATAAGCACTGCCTCAGTGTAAAAATATGTGGATAATTCTTTCTATCATCTAATTTTCTTTTTCAACAGTCAGGAAATTTTCAGTGAATTGGGTCTTCATTGGGTAATTTACAATATTCTTCTCTTCCTACAAGAAAATAAGTTTTAAAAAGAGGTAGTATTAGTTATTGGACTAACAACAAAGTACTCATCTCAGTATACAAACTGCACACATGTAATCTAATTTAATAAGGTAAAATAAAGCAAGATATGTTGTTTTTCTCAAAATGTCATGTTCTTACAAATGCTTACAATTGTCGTCCAGTTTTGTTTATAGTACTATATTTAAATCTCACAAAGGATATCTGCTCCTTAAAGAAACCCATGGTAAATGTTCTTTGCAAATCAAAATCTCATTTTCTATAATACAAAATCCCCAATTTACCCTTTCTCTCATATATCTGATATATTGTATTCCATCATGCATCCTCTCAACACATACTGATTGCAGCTTGACTTTGTGCAATTAAGTCTCTAGGAGTTGGGAACAAAATAATGAATAAGCAGATATAATCTTACCCTCATCAAATGTTAGGCTATAGGCAAAGCAAATTATTAAATAGTCACATGATGAATTATAAATGTCGTGGCAAAGGAAGTATTATAATTGCTGAGCGTCTGCATTTGCTCTTTCTCTCTCTCTCTCATATACATGCATACATACATACACACACAAACACATCCACACACATACATGCACATACACACGCCAGGTACAAAAAATGTGTAATACACTTTTTAAAAAATGTTATCCATGTAATTCTTTTAGTTTTCCATAATCAGAAGTGTCTGGATGTTGACGGTAGCCACTTGGAGCACCTCCTGTAATTGCAGAAGTCAAATGTGACTTGTATTCAACTTTTGTTATCAGTATATATTGAGTATTACAGTTTTAATATAGTTTTTCCTTTCTTAAAATGTGTATACATTTTTGGCACCCTCTGTGTAATTCATATATATATATTTTTTCCCTGTCCCTGATTTGATAGCATATAGAAAAGTATTATCATAATTTTTGCATAATGAAAACAGTAGATACATTCAAAAATCCAAAAAGGAGCAATCTGAGATGCTTAATTTCTATTAGGTAAAGGGTATTTACTGATACTTATTTTAATCTTAATATTTTTATAGAAGAGTATATATTTATTAGTTATATAGAATACACTATCATTATAAAATAATATCATTGTTTATATGGACCAATATTTATTTCTTTTAAGATACATTTAGTAACTCCAATGTCTATTTGTCTCTGAATATTGCATGGCTATCAGCATCCCTCTCCTGTCTGTGGTAAAAAGGGAAATTAAAATAGGAAGCTAAAAGATTGCTACATACATGCAATAATTATGAAGTTTAAATATGACTGATGTCATCTGAGTGGTACTGTGCAAATGAATTACTATTTTAGAATAGCATCAGTCCTCTGAGTAACTATTCACCTGCACAGTATACCTAAGTGGACTTCATTCATTTAAAATAGGCATGCAATTAAGTTAATTTTTCAAACTATTTTGTTTCAAAGTTAATGATTTATATTAAGACATTTCAATGGAGGTACTTAATAAAATGAGTACAATCAAATATTGTACTGAATGTTAGGACTCTTTGACACGATGTATGTTTATATATTTAATTATAGTGCTTTAATTTCTGCAAATTATTTTTGAATCATTATTAACATCTTATTTTTTATTTTAACAATGGCAAAATTGGTCTTGACAATGCAATAACATTTTAGTTTTTCTAAAAGTTGTCTCTTTGGTTTACACAATTTTCTTTAGTTTTATTTCCATTTTATTACATCTATCTAACTTCCTTTCTCAGCGAACCATTTGGTAGAATTTGAGTAAACATTACATTTATATTTTATAACCTGTATCTTTCTCTTGCCACTTCCTGATCCCTACCACATATCAGACCCCCACACTCTTCTCCCCACTAAACAACAGAATAAATGAAAACCCAGCCCATGCCAAGAGTACTTTGAGATATATGCAAAAGTTTCCATATGTTAAAAATAAAAAGTACTTCATCCAGCTGTCTGGTTTCAGAGAAGCAGCAGCTGAACATTAGAAAGACAAAGGTTACTAAAATTACATGGAGTTAGTTTGAACTCAGAGAAGTGCTAATATTTTTCTTTAGTATATTTTTTTAATCTGGCAGAGTCAGGAGCATAAACACATTTCATAATGTCATATATCGGCTTCAGAAAAAATTGCAAAATAAAACTGATATGGAATTTCTTTTAAAATGGTAAATTATTCTGTTTTTTTCTAACGTTTTATAATTCATGCAATATGTTGACTTGAAAATGATTAGGCTGGGCATGGTGGCTCACACCTGTCATCCCAGCATTTGGGGAGGCTTAGGTGAGAGGATTGCCTGAGTCCAGGGGTTCCAGGCAAGCCAAGGCAACTCGGTGAGACCTCGTCCCTACAATAAATCACAAAAATTAGCTGGGCATTGTATCACATGCCTGTGGTTCCAGCTACTTGGAAAACTGAAGCTGAAGGATCACCTGAGCCCAGCACGTCGAGGCTGCGGTGGCCGTGAGTGTGCCACTGCACTCCAGTCTGGACAACAGGATGAGACTTCAACACAGAAGAAAACTATCAGATTGTATGAGCGTATCCTATGGTAAGATGGTGATGATGAAATTGTGGTTGATAGGGGCTACATTTCAATGCAAGTACCTCCACTTTTACATAGACCTATATTTCCAAAGGACAGAATGCGTTTTTCATAATTTGAAAGATAAATGAAACTTATATTCTGATGCCATTGTTTTCAAGGAAAAACCTTAGTTTTAATGAGATTGAATTTGTTCCACATTTTTGCGCCTAAAAATTATACAAAGTAGTTACTAACAGTATAGAACATCATAGCATACGCATCTCTAAATGTGATGAAAAAGTTATGAAAATCTTTCCACCAGCATAAGAAGTTTTGAGATTTAGGGATGTCTTAGCAGTACTCAAGATTTTTTAAATTATTTTTATTTTTATAAACAGGTGACTTTGTATTGGGCTTTCTACATTAGATAATTACTAAGCTTGAATCTTATGTTTTATTGTTCCTTTGTCAAATTATCCCTTGATATTCTTAGTTGAAAAATTATCATTCTTTTTACTTAATTGTTTCAGTGGTAGCAATGATATTTAAGACTAAACTAGGAATACAAAATCACAAGTGTGGCATAATAATTATTTACCCATTCCAATGTTTGTTTATATTTTGAGTTTTGCAGCAATGAGAAAAAGGACTCAATACGTTGATTCTTTTGAATAATTTCATGAACACCCCAATGGAATTGAATTTAATTCTCAGAACTTGAAATGGTCCTAAATGCAAACTGAAAGCCACGTGTAAAGATTCAAAGACCACTTCAGTCTTTTCTGCAATTGTTTACAATGATCTTTGCAGTAATGTTCACATAACTAGAAATTTTATATATTGAAATTTTACTATCTGACAATAAGAGAGACGTTATAATTATTTCCAACTGTAATCCTTGAAGAACAAAGTGTCCTTCAACCTTCAAATGTTTTTGTTGAAACATTGTTTTCAGAAGTCATTTAAAAAATGCCAACCCAGTGCCAACACAGAGGAAAAAATGCAAACACAGAGGAAACTGTGAATAAATTCATATTGCAGTTATCTGAGACATTCAGTGTGGTGCAAACCTTCTAATCATTGGTGTGTTCCATATTGTGAAAAGGGGATCATCTATAAAGTAACTCCAAGGATGAATTTCTTTATGATCATATAAGAATGATCAATTTATCAGGATAGAGCAGGTAGAAAAATGGAAGTGAAACAATACTCCTTGAATATTACAATAGAGTCAGCCTCAAATTTCTGAAACTTAAAAAAATAAGAAATATGAAAAAAGTCTTTGTAAACTTTATACACCCTGCTCACACATATGTGGTTTTTTTTGGAGGGAGAGAGGGGAGTTAAAAATCCTTTATGGGCCAGGCGTGATGGCTCAAGCCTGTAATCCCAGCACTTTGGGAGGCCGAGGTGAGGGGGAGTGCCTGAACCCACAGGTTCGAGTACAGCCTGGGCAACTTGGTGAGACGTCATCTCTACAGTAAATCACAAAACTAGTTGGACATGATAGCAGGTGCCTGTAGTTCTGGCTACTTTGAAGGCTGAGGTGGAAGGATAGCCTGAGCCCAGCGAATTGATCTTGGGGTGGCTGTGAGCATACCACTGCTCTCCCAACCTGGGTGATTGGGTGAGATTCCAACTCAAAAAAAAAAAATCCTTTATGCACGTTTCTGTTTAATAATGTGTACAAATATGGCCAACACTTTCCTATTTAGCATCTAGTTTTTTGGGGGAGCGGGGAGGGGCTCATTCTTACCTTCTCTACAGCATTAGGTTACAAAATACTTTGAATCTAAGTAAGAAAACTGCCTAGTAGATATCCTAGACTGATGTTGAAGTAAGCAAAATGAAACACAATATTCTTGTTATAATATGTAAGGATTGCTCTTGCAGGAAATAGAAGACCAACAACCTTATTTTCATACAGCCAACATATATCCAAGGAGTCACACCAGAGAAGCCCTGACTGTCTCTTGGTCTACAGATAAAACTAGATTCCTACATGCTTACCCTTCCCAAAATGATAAATTCTTCATCAGGTTAGTATTTTGAGGTTTTGGAAAGAAGGGTCAGAAGTCTAACTGAAATTCCAGAGAGTGAAAAAGATAAAACAGTTCAGTGATTAAATCAATCTAATATTAGACTGCATTTTAGAAACACTGTCATGAAGGAAGATTAACCAGGGTCTAAATGAATGTGGCCTCTGTTTCCTCCAGAGTTCCCTAGTAATCATACAACTGGATTAAGTACCAAATCTGCCCACTAACACAAGTTTTGAGGATTAAATATATCTAACATGAGTACATCTTTGATAGAATGTTCACTAAAATGTACACTGTAGTGTGTTCCAACATGGCGCCCAATTTCACTTTCACCATCATGGATTAAACTTTTGGTCAAGAATGAATATTTATGTATTATTTGGTTTAAAGAGAAGAGACTATGCCATCTACTATCAGATATGATGAAAAAATATTGAATGTTGATTGTCATCAATCGTCTCTTTTTTGAGATCATTAAATGTTACATCTTTATAACATCAAAGTATCTTATTAATTAAGGGAGGCAATCCTGTCCATTGAATGTTTTGTGCCAAGTGATGGCTTGAATTTTGTAGTACATTAGAGGGAGAAGGCACACATCACAAGATTATTCCCAGGCCTTGAAAGCTGGATTTCAAATTTGCTTGGGGCAGGTGATTTCTTTTTTCTTTCTAGTTTCTCCTTTTTTAAACTAGAGATCTTATACTTTAAACTGTGATCTTATACTTGGCCTGCCATAGTATTTGGGGGTTAGATAATTTGTTTTCTGGTTTCCCATGTTCACTGAGAAAGAGAAGACTTGCTCAAGGATGAATAATGCTCAGTTACTCCCATGCCTTATTTAGTTGATTTAGCTGATAAAATGTGGGGCTTCTGAGTGAATGAGTTTTAGTATTTTGAATTCATACTGTGATGAGCCAAAACTTTGGGGGATATTGAGACAGGGATGAATGCATTTTACTCATGAGATGGGTATGATCCTTTGGGGGCGAGGGAGACCAACTACAATGGGCAGAATAATGGCCACAAAGATGTCTGTATCTTCATTTCCAGAAATTGTAAGTATGTCAAATTTCACAGGGAAAGGGCCTTTGGTGGGAGGGTATTATGTATACTTTTAAGAAAACCTAAATACACATAAATTTAAAACAATTTTATATTTAGTTATCATCAATTTTAAAAAACTACTCTAATAATAATATTTAAATATTTAAAAAGTAATTAAGCACATAATTAGCTTTTAAACAAGTATTATAACAAAGTTCAGAATGACAATTATAGCAGGGTAATTACATAGGAGTTACAATTACAGAAATTTACATGAAAAATTTATCAGGTAATCCAATCACTTCATTACATAGATGAAAGAGCTATGACCCCAAAGGTTAAGACAATTGTCCAAAGTACCAGACCAAGTCACAGATAAGTACTCAGTCTTTTTTTAGTGCTAGAACCAGAGTTGAAGTCAGTTCTGACTCATAACTTAAAGTATTTTTTCAGCAAAGCATAATAATGTTATTTATAGAGTTAATCATATTTATATCTATAAAGTTTTTTAAGAAATCACCTTATGTCTTCTAGTTTATGATCTCACATTCATTAAAATGGAAAGCTTTCATGTTTAAAATTAGCTTTGATGCATTCACAGAGTGTAATCTCCAGAGTCCTGGTTGAACGTCAGGAGGGTGAGAGTTTTCCTTCCTTCCTTCCATCCATCACGCCAATCTTAAGTCTTAGTTTGATTAGACTAAATCTTAGTCCTTGAAATTTAGTAATTCTCAAATTCTTGTTATTAAAATAGTTTTATGGAACGCTTTCTTGGGAACCCCATTTAATAAACTGATGCTTCTACCAATTCAGAGACGGTCAGAAGTCCTGGAAGGTGAAGGTGTGGGCGGAACATTTGTTTCATCTCCTGAGGGAGAGAAAATTGACATGCCCGCTCTATTTTAAAGGTAATTAAATAAGCCATTCCATCAAACAAGCCAAATTTTACATTTCTGTTTAATACTGTATCTGTAGATTTTTCATTATTGTAACTTCGTTACCATTTTTAATATTTTCACATGCAGATTTGCTTACTTCAGAGAATTCCCACTCTCTACAAATAGAAGCAAATCATGTCCCTAAGACATCAAAAATACTGAGGAATATCTGAGAAATTCATTGAGCATTGTGACTAGACATTTCAACATTGTATAATTAGAACAGCACAGTGTCTTAAAGCATCCCTGACATGACCCGTGGCCATACTTTCTTGATTATTGTATTAAAGGATGTAGAATTAAAAAAAAAAAAACCTGGACGAAATGTCAAAAGCCAAAATAGTGTACTATGTGACTACAAGCAAATCCCTTACTCTCTTCTCATATATAAAATAAGGACAGTCATTTATTTTCCTTCTATGTCATACTTAAAAAAAAAGTCAAACAAAATAATGCCTTTGTAATTCTTTCCATACGCGGAGATGACTATTCAAATGACAGTTTCTGCCAAGAATCATCTGATTTTGCTAGAGGCGGCTCTAAAGCACAACCACTAGGTGGCGCAACTTCATTGTACTCTCCCAACACGCCTGTGGTAGGTGTCCAGGGAGAGCTGAAAGCCCTGCCAGGTGACCATCTTTTACCCACACTATTCACTTGGAAGACGTCTGGATTGGTTTAATTTTATCAGATAAATCAAAACCATCTTATTAATGACAGTGTGGGATGCGTCACGAGCGACAGAAACTCCAGTTTTAGACTTGAGGGGCCATTTTGAGGATAGGGGAATTAGCAGGGCAAAATTTAATCTGTCTAAAATTTAGAGTATCTTGTCAAGTATTCTCAAAGTCGGACTTCTTCTCCTTTTAAGTTTTGTAACGTATGAGTCATGGATCTCTTACATGCATGAGTGACTGTCCAGGTAGGATTATATTTTTAGATGACAAGCTGACGTTTAGCGGCCAGGGTCTGACCCATGTCTTTATTATTATGCGTAGGATAATCCTTTTGGTGTGGACTGCAGGACACAGCACGCAACAAAAGATAAAGTTTCTTAAAAGAGAGAACGTCTGTTATGTATGAAATACTTGACTTTTTTTTTCATACATAACAGATTTGCTCTCTTTTAGGAAACTTTATATTTTATAACAGGGCCATACCATTTAAAAAATAATTTTTCAGAATATTTTTTTTTCTGGAGTTGATCAACTTATTACTCATGTGAAAAGGTTTATTTGCATGTTAAAAGGATTCAATGAAGGTAAATATTTACAGCATTCAGTAAATATGCTTTATGAGAAAAGTAATTTATATAAAATAATTAACTCTATAACATAGAAATTAAATATAAATGTGTGACAAGAAAAAATCTCTACCTTAATCATTTTAACAAAATAAAATATAACTGAGAAAAATCCAATGACCATATAGCCCGTACATTTTAAAATCTATTATGTGAAATTTATAATGTAAACCAAATAATACTTTACATAACTTTTTTAAACAGGAAAACAGAATACAACTTTATGTATTCATATGTTTCTTGATGTTCTAATCTACAGATGTACAGTTCAATGTATCAAAATCTCTATATAATAATCTGAATATATCTGTAAATAGCAAAGCTTAAGAGTTCATACATAATGGCATCAAAAGAAAAGTAGCAGAGTTAATTCATGATATAACTAGTATATACCATTTACTTAACATTTTAAAATAGTGCTACTAAGTGATTGTTTAACATAAGGCACATATTGAGAGAAATATTTACAAAACACACATCTGATCAAGAATTTGTATTCAGAATGTACAAAGAGCTCTTAAAATTCAACATAAAGCACACCACTCATTTAAAAAAATGAGCAAAAGACCCAGACTCCTTGCCAGAGAAGGTATTGTCATTAGAAATTACAACCAAAACAAGAAAGCTTTCAGATAGTAAATAAAGTACATGAAAAGATGCTCAATATCACATGTTATAAGGAAATACAGACTAAAACAGCAATGAGATACACATGTATTAGAATGGCTAAAATCCAAAACAGACAACACCACAAGCTGCCAAGAATGTGGACAATCAGGAACTCTCATTCACTTCCAGTGGGAATGCAAAAAGGTTCAGCTACTTTGGAATGTGTTTTGGTAGCATCTTCTCAAGCTAAACTTGTTTTTACCATATTATCTAGCAATCCATTTCCATGGTACTTACTTAAGTAAATTAAACATATATGACCACACAAATATCTGCACGTGAACATTATAGTGGGCTTATTTATAACTGCCAGAACTTGGGAGCAACCAAGATGTCTTACAATACACGAATGGACAAACATCCTTTGGTTGCATTCATACAATAGAATACTACTTAAAAGTAAAAAGAAAAGAGCTATCAAGCTACAAAAAAACATGGAGGAACGTTGACTGTGTGTTGCTAAGTGGAAGAAGCCAGTCTGAAAAGGCTACATACAGTACGATTCCAAAGTGGAAAAAGCAATCCTCTAGAGACAGCAAAAAGGTCAATGGTTACTATGAGTTTGGGGGAGGAGAAAGAGGGATGAATGAGTGACACAGTGAGAAGATTTAGAGCAGTGAAATTATTCTACAGGATCCTGTGATGGTGGATACATGACTAAAACCATAGAATTACACAATGCAAAGAGAGATTCCTAATGTAAACAAGGAACTTTGATTAATAACAGTAAATCAACATTGTTTCATCATTGTACCTTGTAACAAAGAAAGTTTAGTTAACAATGATGTATCAACATTGTATCAGCATCATACATTGTAACAAAGGAAATTTAGTTTAAAAATGTATCGATGTTATTTCATCATTAGTATATTGTAACGAATGTACCAATGTAAGATTGTAAGAAGGGAAACTGTATAGAGAGTGGCGGTAGGATTTCATATGATCTGCTCAATTTTTCTGTACACTTAAAACTGCTCTAAAATGCAACGTATTAACTTTTTAAAAATGTGACTTAATTATCATTAATAGCTTGATATAATACATATAATTTAGGAGCAAATTGTTATCTTTAATAAGCTGCAGGTAAAATTTAGAGTAGCTTTTTTAACTTTGATAAGCTCAGTTTGAAAACTGAATTTCTGTATAGATGAATTTTAAAATCACACAGGCCTCCACTTTCAACATGTGACAAAGTCAATGATTAAAATTTAGAGAATGTAATATTTCACTCCATCGTTTGCATTATGTAACATTTACGACACACAGTTTAAGCATTTCTAAATTTTATTTAAATTTCTTTTTGTATTTTTTTCTCTATTTATTTACGAATTGAGTTCAGAGACATTACTAGCTAGTTCAACCATCTAAGTTGTCACTAGTGGGCATTTCTTATCCTAAACTTTGTGTTTCTTGTGTAATAAAAGGTAAGTTATTTTAGGCAATATTTTATCTATATTATAAGGTTTTCTTTTTTTTTTTTTTTGAGTTGAAGTCTCACTCTGTCGCCCAGACTGGAGTGCAGTGGCCACTCCCGGCCACCGCAGCCTCGACCTGGGCTCCGGCGATCCTTCCACCTCAGTCTTCTGAGTAGCTGGAACTACAGGTGCACGCTACCACGCCCGGCTCATTTTTTATTTATTGTAGAGATGAAGTCTCGCCAAGTTGCCCAGGCGGGTCTCGAACCCACAGGATTGCCGGAGCAATCCACTCACCTCAGCCTCCCAAGGCGCAGGATTACAGGCTGAGCCACCGAGCCCGGCTTATTATAAGGTTTTCATGGAGCTGTGTTAAGTTTGCAATCTATCAGTCTACTAATAAGACAGTGTTTATTTTTTTAAAAAATAACACAATGTCATGCAACAATTTAAAAGAACAAGAACTATATTTATCTCTATATGATGAGGTTCTTTTTAGATTAAGTAGAATAGTTTAAGTGAAAATGTAACTATAAAGCAAAACAAAACAAAAAAACTAATAGCACAAAATTTTAAAAAATTAATTCTCTCTCTTGTTGGGTGGGATAGTGTGAGGGGAGAAACAGAATTTCTTCAGTTTCTTGTATCTTTTCAGGGAGTAGTGGAATCTTATAAATCATTTGCATTGCATTTAGTTTAATTTTTTTAACAATATGTTTTAGTGATTGTTCATATTATCATATATTAACTACTTCAGTCTGCACATCAAATCACTGAATATGTTTCACATCATATATTTAATGATTTCCTAGTATTTCTTAAGATATTTCCAAATTTTTGATTTTTAAATAAAGTTACAATAAGCATTCTAGTATATATGTTTTTTCCACATGAATAGACAAATTCTGTAAATTCTTATAAGTGGAATTGCTTGGTCAACACATTAATACATTTCAGTTTTGATGTGTTGCCAAATCTTTAAATATAATTTATGTAATAAATTTCTAAAAGACATCATTGTCTTTTAGAAAAATTTTAAAAATCACTATATGAATTTCTCTTATACTGAGACCAAGTTTATTTAAACTAATGAATTCATAAATGCATAAATGAACCTCATAAATTTTACTGACAAGGTCTTAAAGATAGCTGTCAATGTAAAAAATTCATATTATATCTATGCCATGATTAAATAAGCTAAATGCAGGAATCTCATCAAATTGATTGATGTATAGTGTTACTTATTTTAATATTGGGAATCAAATATTTTACTATACAGATTGCATTCATAGGGAAATAATTTGTGTAAAAATATTTTGCTCGGTAATTAGGCATAAAGAAATAATCTAGGTCATCTGATCAACAAGATATTGAACATTTTAATGGTGGAGAATATAGTATAAGATGAAAAAATAATAGAAAAATAGGATAAAATTTCTTCAAACTATTTTAAGGGAATGGCTTCTCAAGTTGTAGAAGAAACTCGGAATCCCATCTTTTATGGCATTCTGTTTCACTACATTATTGGGACAATACTACTGCAAGTATCTTAGAATGTGGAAAGTATCTTACTGTCGACGTCTTTTTGGTGCCCTTTCCTCCCCTTAGAAGTTAGCAGTTTTCCAGGGATTGTGTGTGAAATAGTACATAATGGGAACTGTTGATGTTTTTCATCTATAAAGTAAAATTTCTCTTCCAGTTATGATGGAATGGCTTGTTGACCAGTGTCCCTACTGAGAACAAGTGAAGCAGTTAGATACAATTTTGTTAAAAATGTTTAAAGCCATCCATGAATGCTGGAATCATCAATACTAAAAGGGCTGGGTACAGAAAGTGTATTGTTTTATTTATTGGAAACTGAACCTCTCCAATTTCTGGTAGCATGCCAGGTATACGGTATTGTCTTAATCAACTTTTGTGGGATCAATGCTGACTTCATTTCAGATATTTTCTTATTGTGCAGATGTAGCCAATATTTTAACTCAGTTAACTGAATCAGAGAAACAGACAAGCAGGAAACTCTGCCTTCACTTTTAGTGAAAATGTAATGTCACGAGTTATGGCAATCACCTGCTACCATCTCTCATGTGTGTTGAAAGCAGAGCTTCTTGGCTTTTACTGAGCATACAAACTGCCTGGGGATTGTGTTATGGTGTAAATCCTGATCTCATAGGCCAGAGATTGCCTTTCAAAGATGTTTCCAGGCAGTATTGGTGTCGCTGGCCTGAGGACCTCACTTGTGGTCATATTTTGGCATACTTTGGGTTTGTCATACTTTGTTGCACATTGGAATCACCTGGGAAGCTATGAATGTTGCTGGTGCTGAATTCTACTCCTGATATATCTATATCTATAGATAGATAGATAGATAGATAGATAGATAGATAGATAGATAGATAGATAGACAGACATAGATATATATGCCCACCCCACCATGCCCAGCTTTTTTTTTTTTTTTTTTTTTTAATTTTATTGTAGAGACGAGGTCTCACCAAGTTACCCAGGCTGGTCTTGAACACCTGAGCTCAGGCAATCCTCTTGCCTCAGCCTCCCAAAGAGCTGGGATTACAGGTGCCTGGCACCTGAGATGTTTAAATGTAATGGTGTAGCATGAGATCTGGGTGTCCAGTTTGCTAAAGTTCCCTAGGAGTTCTCACCTGCAGAAACATGTAAGAAGCACTGTGTGGAGAATTCTTTATAAACCGCCCTAGACTGTTGTTTCTCCTGCCCCAGCTGAGTGGGCCCCAGCTACAGTACAGGCCAATCTGTTTTCCCGAAGTGATGGATGAATGTCATCTGTGAACAATGCTTGATCTAGAGATTATTTCAGGTTTATATGTATTAATGTATTAAATCGTATATCATAAAATGGAGGTGAGACTAATTAAAGATTATGAGAATGCTGCCAGGAAAGTGGACTAAATACCTTGGGTGTATTTTTGCTGTATTATAAAATTGATTAAAGTAAAATAAAACCAAGTAAGCTGATAAATCCAGAAATATTTTATTTTAAATTATATTCTAAAATTCCCTGTCTTGACTTCCTAATGCCGGAAGTATTTGCGCTACGGCAGACACAGCCATGTTTTCATCAGTTTATCTGTCGGTTCTGTCATGTAGGGCACATTGTAATTTTCATTTTGTCCCTCTGACAATGCTGTAGTACTTGGTGGTTGAGACATAGAATTTGTTTATAACCTTCAACACCGTGTAAAGTTGTTTTCTTCCTTTTTTTGGCAGGAGGACCTTCTAATTATAATTTTAAATTATTTCCTTTTTACACACCAAAGCAATGCCCTAATAACAAGAAGGCGATTTCAATTATGAATATTTAAAATATCCAATGATCCTGAACCTTCTGAATATAAGATTTACCCTTATCTTATCATGCTTCGATGGTGCTTGATTCTAAAGACTGATTCAAAACAACTATGGTATAAAATAAGCTAAATTATAATTCTCTCTTGTGTATATACTTAACACCTATTTATCAGGTACTAACTCCACGTATTAGGTGCCAACACACATTTATTAGGTATTATGAATACCAGCATGAGTAGAGCATAATCTCACTCATAATAAACCTCTATATATTGTTACAGAAATAAGAATAAAATAATACAATGGGTGTGATGAAGACTTGAAGCTGGGCGTGGCCATCTCCACTTGGGGTATCAGGCATGGTGCTCAACCAGAGTCAAGAATGTGTGTGAACTTTCATCTGATTGTTGAATACCTGCTCTCTGTGTCAGGGTTTGTTCCTAGTACTCACAATACAAAGATTTCTATACTCAAAACCCATGTCCTGAAGTAGACTGGGGTCTGAAGAGGAGAACACATGTTCCTCCACACTCCATGGCATGGGAGTAGGCACATTATGGCTACCAGGTTCAGAGTAGAACACCTCGTGCAGGCAGGGTAGTTAGGAAAGCTTCTTAGAAACATCAGGTATTCATTTAGCTGATTTTTATGGGAGATAGTAAAGACACTCTAGGTGGAGTAAATTCTACGAGCAAATGTAGAGGTGGCATGGTGTACCTACGGAACTACAGAGCTTTATGTGAAGGGTCATTGGGGAAGAAAGGCCCATCTCTTGTTGAGGGATGGGTTTAAAAGGTAAGCAGGGTCAAGCAAGCTCTTGTGCTCCAAGTTGAAACTCAGACTGTATTCTGTGAAATAGACGAAGGGCATCAGACCTAGCCTTGCGAGGGAGGAGGGATTAGAGAGAGTCCATCTTGCCTCCAGCAAAATAAATAGTGTATATTAGGTAAATTATCTCTTTCATAGGAACAGCTATCTTTTTCTCATTATTTCTCTCCGGAGAACAATTTGCTTTCACTGGGAATATACTGTCATCAATCAGCTGTTCTAACGATAATCAACCAGCAAACTGTTTATTGAGCTCCTGTTAGTGAAAAGCATTTACATGTCACGTGTGTGTAGAAAAGCTGGATGTCAGCCACTCCGGTGTCCCTGGTCCTTCCATCCCTCTCAGGTCTGGCCCCTGTTGTGTCTGTGATGTTATCACTCATCCCTTTCCATGGGGTTCACTGTTCTCCAGCCTGGCCAGTTTTCTGTAGCATTTTGGTCAAATTGATCTCAATCCCACCAAAGGGCCTTTGCCCTGCCTGTTTTCTCTACCCAGAAAGATGTTCGATGACATCCTCAAATGGCTGCCTCATTCGGACACCAGCTCTTTGGAGAGGTCTTTCCAGACTCCACCAAAGAGTCTTCCTAAGCGACCCTCTTGTCTCATGGCCCATATTTCTGTTCTTTCCTTCCAAACTTGCATCACTCTCTGGAATTTTCTAATTCAGTAGCCTGTTCATTGTGTATTTGTCTATCGTCCTTTTTTCTCCCCAAACCCAATCCCAGGTTATAAGACTCATTAAAGCAGGAACGTCCTCTGTCTTATTTACCGCTATATCCAACACTTTGAGCAATGTCCAACACACAGTAAGCATGCAATAAATAGTTGCTGAATAAATAGCGATATAAACAAATGAATGAAACTTCCTCTGTCAAGACTACACAATGGGAGTTTCTCACTCTCATAAACAAGCAAGTGTAGTCATACATTTTGCTAAATAAAAGAAAAATCTAGGGCTAGAAATAAACTATACCATTTCCTTGGGAGATAGAAGCACTCCATCAGTGTTTTTCTTAAATAATGTATTTTCTCCAAGAGGTATTTATATATATTTTACATTCATAGTCTTTACATGTATGTGCTCCTCACTGCATTTGGTTTTCATAACAACTCCGGTAGGAGAAGGCAATGTATTTCTCAGATGTCACTTATGAGAAAAATTGAACTCAGAAAGATGATTTATGATTGTAAAGGCACTCCATGGCACAAATCTATTAAAACCCCAATTGTATGTAATTTTGTTGAGCTTTAGTCTTGGCACTCATGCTGTCTTTTTATAGGCTCATTTCACTCTCCGAATCAAGAATCACAAGCTGAGATAGCAGTGCACATTATACAGGGAAGAAAAA
Organism: Cephalopachus bancanus; assembly: GCA_027257055.1. Taxonomy (NCBI): domain Eukaryota; kingdom Metazoa; phylum Chordata; class Mammalia; order Primates; family Tarsiidae; genus Cephalopachus; species Cephalopachus bancanus. The sequence goes on along the minus strand of JAPVLO010000001.1, from coordinate 11,444,728 downwards.
TGGTTGAGGTAGCTAGAGAATGAGGTAGCCTACTGGACCCAAGGAAAAGTGGATGCCTAAGACGTCTAGATCATTACCCAGCTCTTTTCAAAAACTTGCACGTTAGCACCCTACACGTGACCCTTCCTTGGTTTATTTGTGGCTAATACAGCACTCCCATTCTACATACTTTTGATGACAACATAGGTGAAAACTTTTCAATAGAAGATAAAATGAATGAGCCAATAGGGCTACAGTAGTAAAACACACACCCTGCGTGCAGCACCTGACAGTCAGAAAAATAGTTGTTGTTGTTTTTGTTTGTTTCTGGCAGAAAGGATATTGTAGTGTCTGTCACAGCCATGCTCACTGACTCAGGGCTTCATCATTTATTTAAGAAAAGAAAATAAATTTGTAAAAGTCTGCTTGCATAAGGATCATCCAGTTGCAGCATTTTAAAGACACCAGAATATAATATGATTAGAGGAGGCTTTTCTAAGTGAATGCTTGAAGTTTCTAATATAATATGATTAGAGACAATACCCTAAAATAGTGGTCTAAGGACTATGACTTGTGTTGTGGTTTGGTTATAATTTGAGTTGTGAGTATAGTAGAAAAATAATTAGAATCCTCCAATAGAATCATTACATAATAAAGAAAATTCCTCAATACATATATACACACACACATATATAATGTAATATACAGCCATGCATTGCTTAACAACAAGGATATGTTCTGAGAAATGCATCTTTAGACAATTGCACTGCTGTGCAAACATCAGACTGTACTTATGCAAACTTAGAAGGCATAGTCTACTATACACTTGGACTATATGGTATAGCCTTTTATCCTTAGGCTACAAACCTGCACAGCATGTGACTGTACTGAAAACCATTGGCAGTTATAGCTCAGTGGTATTTGTGCAATAAAAATTTTTCAGTTCTAATATGATCTTAGAGGACCACTGTTGTATATGTCATCTTTTGCTGACTGAAATGCCTTTACGTAGCACATGACATCATAATTTCTTAGAAGAACATAAAATGTAGTCACTGGATCAAGTTTACTTCCTATATTATTTGTCTTAAGCATGAGAAAAATTGATATTTAAATGTTGGGAAGTATTAAGAAAAATAGAAAATAATTTTGATACACTGAAAAAAGTCATAGTCTACTAAGTAAACTGTAAAATTGAGTCCAATTTAAATACTACTATAATTTTAGTCTTTAAAATCTATTTCCTCTTACCATACAAAATTGTGTAAGAAGAATTAATCAAGCCGGGCTCGGTGGCTCAGCCTGTAATCCCGCGCCTTTGGGAGGCTGAGATGAGTGGATTGCCTGAGCCGGCGGGTTCGAGACCTGCCTGGGCAGAGAGACCTCATCTCTACAATAAATCAAAAAATCAGCCGGGCGTGGTAGCGCATGCCTGTAATTCCAGCTACTCGGAAGGCGGAGGCGGAAGGATCGCCGGAGCCCAGCAGGCGAGGCTGCGGTGGCCGGAAGCGGCCACTGCACTCCAGTCTGGGCCACAGAGTGAGACTCCAACTCAAAAAAAAAAAAAGAAGAATTAATCAATAAGAAACCTCTACTGCTTCAAACAGCAATCAGAAAGCAAAACAAATTATATAGATGATAAAAAACCAACCAACAAACAGAACTGTTATGAAGACATTTATTAATTTAGAGTATGAAATAATGAGAACGTTTTATCCTTTGGTATTTGTTCTTGAAAATACATAGTTAAATGTCAATCTTCTTTATCAGTGTTTATTTTGAACACCTACACACCTATCTTTTCAATAACATGCAAGGAGAGATGTTTTGTTTCATCTTGTGAAGTCTATAGAATTGGTACCAGACAATTCCAAACACTTGTGTGTTTGTTTAAAGGCCCTCAAGGAAGGAATGCTCGAGCAAACTCATCCATATTTTATTCCAGTTTATTCTTGCTTGACAACTTTGATTTTTGGATCAAGTGATTCTGCATAATGGATTCAATAATTCAGCTGTGTGGTGTAGTGAGTTTGTGCGTTGCAGCCATGCAGGAAATACTTAATTGACTTTCTGCTTTCTACTTCCTTCTTTACTGATCCAAACTGCACTAAAGAGGACCCTCATTCTTTAAAATGGTAGCTTCTCCTACTTACCTTTCCTTTGTACCTCCAAAAAGTGCTTTCTTTTGCAATTCACTTCCGTGGCTTTTCTTCACAAACATCCCTCAATCTATCAGATTTAATAACCGAGTAAGCTTGAAGAGACCAAATTATACTTGTAAATGTGTGCTAGGCTTCTGTTTCCTATGAAAACCAATCAATTAATTATGTAACCAGTACACTGCACTTTGATTTGAGCTACTCTAATAATTGCAAATAATATTCAGTAACAGTCTCACACTATTCCTGGGGTTCAGTGTCTTCCATGCACCGCTATCTATGTTCAATTCTTCAAACAAACCTAGGGGTTCATGACTAGTATCACCATCCCCATTTTGTGGATGGAGACATTGAAATCTAGAAAGACTGCATGAATTGTCCAAAGAACACAGTAGAAAAATCATACTGGCCTCAAATGGTCAGTATCAGTACATAAAGGAATTTCTGCTTGCAGGTGTGGAATGGTCAAAGCCCAAGTTTATCGAGGGAATTCTAGTTGTTGAGCCATTCATATGTTCGTATTTGGTCGAAGCATATTTATCCAAATTGCAATTTGGATAAATATAAAGTAGAAAACCAAAGTTAATGTATAAATATACTAGTGACACTTTGCCTTGTTTGTATAACCATAATCTTACGTTTCTACTTACACGACTTATTCCTGGCACTTTCCTGAAACAGTTCTCTTTAAAGTTAACTGTGATTTCCTTGCAGTATCTGACTCTCATCATTGACTTTTTGCTCTCTTTAGTAACACTGTAACATTTGATATAGACATTGACTATCTTCCCTTGGTCTATCACTCTTCTTTTTTGATGAGAATCACTGGCTATTGATTCTTTCAATCTTCTTCACCATGATTCTGTTCCTTCCCTGAACTAACCTTCTATATCTGAAGAAGGAACAAAAGAAAGAAAGAAAGAAGGAAGGAGAGGAAGGAAGGAAGGGAGGGAGGGAGGGAGGGAGGGAGGGAGGAAGGAAGGGAGGGAGGGAGGGAGGAAGGGAAAGTCTGGGTCTGTTTTCACATCATTTCCCACTTGTGTTCTTCCTCCTCCTTCCTGCTCATCTGAATCCTTCACAAAGTAGTTGAAGTCCCATCTCCAAAAATAAGTTGTTTACATTATGACAAAATCTCCAAATTTTGCCTTTCTCTAAGCTTCTGTTGCAATACCATGCTTTAGAAAAAACATTGTTTTCTGAAGTTTTCACATATATTAATTACTTTTTTTAAAAAAGAAAGCCGGGCTCGGTGGCTCAGCCTGTAATCCCACGCCTTTGGGAGGCTGAGGTGAGTGGATTGCCTGAGCCTGCGGGTTCGAGACCCGCCTGGGCAGGGAGACCTCATCTCAACAATAAAATCACAAAATCAGCCGGGCGTGGTAGCGCATGCCTGTAATTCCGGCTACTCGGAAGGCTGAGGCGGAAGGATCACCCGAGCCCAGCAGGCGAGGCTGCGGTGGCCGGGAGAGGCCACTGCACTCCAGTCTGGGTGACAGAGTGAGACTCCAACTCCAACTCCAAAAAAAAAAAAAAAAAAAGATTAGCAGGCCAATTATCCTTTCTCTGAAAATACATGCCATATTTTGCATGCAAATCCTCACTCAAGACAGGTGCTAATTTTAAAAAGAGCAGTACTAATTGTAATCTATCAATGGAATTTACACACCTGGATTTTTTTTCTGTGAGGTTTGTTATAACAGTTTATAATTTCCTTGCCATTTTTCTGAACTTTCTTTCTCTAGAGAACTCATGATACAATAATCATATTTTATTTCTTCCCTTAGTCATTTTGAATGCAATGTTTACTTTCAGTTTCTTAAAATTACTGGCATATAAATATATGTGCTTTAAGTATCATCTTTTTAAATAGAAATGATGTCAAATTTAGCCTTTAAGATGAATGGATGAATTAGCTAAAAGTGGGATTTTTTGCGTCTCCATTATTGGATTTACTGAGGGAGTGGGGGCACGTGGCCATTTGACTAGAGAGGCATTTGGAGACATGATAAAAGGTCATTGAAAGATAACAGAGAGCCGGGCTCGGTGGCTCAGCCTGTCATCCCACGCCTTTGGGAGGCTGAGGTGAGTGGATTGCCTGAGCCCGCGGGTTCGAGACCCGCCTGGGCAGCGAGACCTCATCTCTGCGATAAATCAAAAAATCAGCTGGGCTTGGTAGCTCATGCCTGTAATTCTGGCTACTCGGAAGGCTGAGGCGGAAGGATCGCCGGAGCCCAGCAGGTCGAGGCTGCGGTGGCCGGGAGCGGCCACTGCACTCCAGTCTGGGCGACAGAGTGAGACTCCAGCTCAAAAAAAAGAAAGAAAGAAAGATAACAGAGGATGAAAGAGTAAGAGAAGCTCAGTGATTCTGGAAATTGTCCATGTGTGGAAAATATAGAAGCTGAAAGTATTATTAGCAGGGTGGGTTCCTTAGGAAGTGAAGAAGGGAGAAGAGAATTAAGGAAAAAAGACAAAAGCAGAAAGCTGTCTTCACAGATGTCAACCAAGACCAGGACTTTCAAGCCCATACTACTTCATACTTCCTTCCTCAGAAAGCAGAATCTAGAAGCTTCACATAAAGGTCCTCATAACCCAAAGAGGTAAAGGCAGAAACAAGCCAGTCAAATACACATATGTGTAGATAAAAAGACAGATAGAAAGATAACTAAATAGATAAATACAGAGACAAATTGATAAATATAAATATTTTAAAAGCTGATATTCTTTTACAGACACTTATGATACCCTGATTTGGCATATTAGACTCCATTTAAATTAAATGGCATATGCAAAAATGTTTTGTCAACTTAACATTTTTGTTGACGTGATAGCTATAATTTGTTTTTATGAGCACATATATTTTATATTTTGCACCTAGATGATGATATGTGGAGGATGAAAACATAAATTATTGTCATTTCTGAGACCTGTAGGAGTCTCACTTTTTCTAAATCTTAAAAGGGGAATTCCAAGAAGACAGAGAGAGAGAGAGAAAGAGAGAGAGAGAGAGAGAGAGAGAGAGAGAGAAAGGAGGGAGATAAATAGAGAGAATTAGCATGTGGCTAAACTGATGTGTTTCTAGGATGGCTTTGAAAAGTAAAAGGAAAGTCAAGTGGGATATTTCTGACTGTATATAATTTGCATGGGGCGAGATGAATTCTCTCTCAACTTGATGTCAGCAAGGATATATGGGGTCTTATCGTAAAGGAAACAAGTCATTTGCTGAGGTCTTGGCAAGTGTGTGCACGACTAGTCAATGAACTTGGCCAGCCCAGTGATTTTTCAGGAACAGGTCCTGTGGTGCCTTCTGGCTGTTCACAGCCTCCCTCTGTATCAAGACTACTCATGAGAATAAACTAAGAAGAGGGACTTACAGTCTGAACTTTGGATATTTGGTAATTTCAGTGGCGTTGTTTCTGCTGTACATACCTAATTTTTGAAGCTATTTTCTCATATTTTAATTAACTAAAAATCAAAACTAAGACATTTTGTGGTTGCTGCTGTCATAAAAGATAATTTTCTCCATTTAAAATGTTATTGGCTGGGCTCAGGGGCTCAGTCTGTCATCCCAGCAGATTGCCCGAGCTGGCAGATTCAACACCAGCCTGGACAACTTGATGAAACCTTATCTCTACAATAAATAAAATTTTTTTAAACGAGCCTGACATGGTGGCATGCATCTGTAGTTTCGGCTCCATGGAAGGCTGAGGCAGAAGGATTACCCAAGCCCAGCAGTTTGATGCTGGGGTGGCCTTGAGTGTGCCTCTGCACTCGAGCCTGCACAACAGAGTGAGACTCCGACTCAAAACCCAAACAAACAAATGTTATTCATCTGTAAAGCATTATATTCTCCAATGCTGGTCCTCCTTTGTAAAATGATGGGAGCAAGCCCTTCACAGAAGGAGTAGGGAGCATCAGTCCCCAAAACAGGTCTAAGCCATAGCAAACACAATATCCTGGCCTGTTTTATTATTATGTGTGCTTTGAGGAATATTGAAAGTAAAGCAAAATAATAAGAAAAAAATAAGCCATTTTTGACAGCATAGCATTGAAATTTCTAAAACATTACTATCTTGATACATGTAGATTTAAAAATTTGAAAAGCGGAAGAGTTTGAATCCAGTTAATTAGGCAGTTGTCCAAGCTGCCAGGTAGGTGAGTCTGAGCCCTCATGTTTTATGTTTAAAAAACTGACCCTCAATCATCCCAAAGATGAGAATGTTAAAAAATATTTCCTAACGTTATATATTTTTACAAACCATATGTTAGTTTTTAAATTTTTATCTTGAAACAGCTACCTTCCTATGCCAGAGTTAGATCACGCCTGTACTCACAAAATATCTAAATCGGCTTTTAGATAATTATATCAAAAGTAGAATTTTCTCCCTTTTATTCACTGAGCAAATATTTATTGAGAGCTTAGCACATGGCAGGGACAGCAGGTAGAAAGACGATAAAACAGTATCCCTACTTTGGGAGGCTCTAGTGGTTGAAAATGATATATTAAGTGCGTATACTGAGGCTTTTGAGTACTATAAGAAATGCCTGTAGTTTCATGCTATTTTGGGGAGATAGGATGATATTTGCACGCCTTTCCAGTCAGATGAGGATGCTGAAGAATTTAAGGGGGAAAAAAAAGAGCTCCAAAATAGCCCCAAAGTCACAGAGTGCATGATATTTTGAGAGAGTGATGAGTAAACAAGAATTCTTCCTGGATTTGTGCAGGGGATTCACAGAGGGTTGTACAGAGGGGAGGGTGGGCAGACAGCCTCGCAAAGCTTCATGTGCCTTTTGTGTCTTGGTAAGTGAAGGGACTTACCCTGATTAGGTAAAGGGAGTCCATCAAGCCATAGACAGTGGATGGGGGTGGGGCGGGGTTGAGAAAGGGATTGGTTTTAGGAAAGATGTATGTATGACTTGTTTGGTTGGAATGAGAAGAATTTGAAAGCAGAGGTGCCAGTTAGGAAGCTGATATATAAATCCAGAATGTAATCATGTGGGTTTCATTAAAAACAGAAAAAAAGTAAGATGAGAATGAATATATAGACATGTATACAATACTTCATGGATTTGTTTGTATCTCAAGTAATTTCTGACTTTTTATCTCTGTCTACCTAGCTGAAGTAGAATGTATAGAAGGTGGTGATCAATTGAAATGAAATATAGTCAAGGAAAAAGAGTTCTTGAGAGTGACGCTAAAATCTCTAGCCTTGTGACACGATAAAGAGTGATTAAGGTAGAGAGAGAGGGCAGGTGGGAAAGTGAGGGGAAATACTGAATTTTTTACCATTTTAGAAAAAAGGAAGTTATTACCCAAGAGGCAATGCCCAGTAGACAATCAAAAAAGATGAGTCTGCATCTCAAGAACAAGATCAGAGTTAAGTTTAATGTGGCTTGATGAACCAAAAACATGACTTAGTTGGAATTGTAAGATTGCCCCAAAATCTCAGTCTCAGTTTTCAATGATACGGTTTCATGACATGGAGAATAATATCATAAATTTCTTATGATAATTTAAAAGTAGATCTCAATGATTTTGCTTGTTCATGTCAACCTAAGTGAATGTGTATAATGAGTGAGACCAGAGTGATATGTTGATGATTACAGCTGTATTAATGTTGTTTTTATAAACAGCATCTTAGAGTCAATAGTCATTAAATAAAAGCGTATTGCAACTATTGACATAAACATGCACATTTTATATCGCTGATTTGGCCATTGATTATATGCCTAGAAATTCATCTTCTTTTTTTTTTTTTTTTTTTTGAGTTGGAGTCTCACTCGGTCGCCCAAACTGGAGTGCAGTGGCCGCTTCCGGCCACGGCGCCTCGACCTGCTGGGCTTCGGCGATCCTTCCACCTCAGCCTTCCAAGTAGCCGGAATTACAGGCATACGCTACCATGCCCGTCTGATTTTTTGATTTATTGTAGAGATGAGGTCTCGCTGCCCAGGCGGGTCTCGAACCCGCGGGCTCAGGCAATCCACTCACCCCAGCCTCCCAAAGGCGCGGGATTACAGGCTGAGCCACCGAGCCCGGCGAAATTCATCTTCTTTAATGCTCATTAATCTTAAAGGATTTAACTCAGCTCTAAACTTGGTACTGTGTAGGTATAGGGTATGAGAGACAGGAAAGTGGAAAAATAGAACTTCTTGCACATAAAATTTTGTGTACTATAAATACATTTTTACTTATAATAACATTAAAAAGAATGTTTTAAGAGATATGAAATACAATTGAGGAGCAGGCAAATAAATAAAGAATTACAGAGAGAGAGTACATTAACATTACTGCTAAATGCCTGGTTAAATATGTTTGTCATAGAAGTACTTTGATGTCTCGATATCCTGAATATTAAAAATTGGCTGGGTGTGGTGGCTCATGCCTGTAATCCCAGCACTCAAGGATGGCAAGGCAGAAGGATTGCTTGAACCCAGGAGTTTGAGATCAGCTTGGGCAACAGAGTGAGAACTCTCTCTACAAAAACTCAAAATTTAGCTGGGTGTGGTGGTGCACACTGTTAGTTCCAGCTCCAGGGTGGGCAGAGGCAGAAGGATCTCCTGAACTCAGGAGTTTGAGGCTGGGGTGAACCATGATTATGCCACTGCATTCCAGCCTGAGCAACAGAGTTACAGCCTGACTCATAAAAATAAAAATTTAAAAATGCCCATGTTTCTAAATAATTCATTCTGAAGTATAAACACGGAAAATAATTTTTAAAAAGATATTCAATCTGGCATGTGAAAGGTTATCAGGATTTGTTTGCTTTTTGAGGTTTGTTTTTGTTTTTAGTAAGATTTGTAAATTGGTAGTATCATTTATAACAATGACTTGTTTACACAATGGAGGAAAACCAGTGACTGAAATGTTGAGTATTTTAAAAAAATTTTTATTTGAAATATGTGGGGTTCAATTAGGAGTTAGTTATGCAAATGTTCATTGTGCAGGTACCCTTGCTGATGAAGCATTCCCCTCTTCCCCTGGCAGTTTCCCACTACTGCCAATTCCTTTCTTATAGTATTATGATAGTTGTTCAAGGTCTGCTTATGAGTGAGAATGTGTGATAGATCACTCAATATTATAGACTCTAAGTCTGTCTAATTGATGCAAAGTTCATAATTTTGTCCTTCTTTATGGCTGCATAATATCTATTATGTGTATGTACCCACTTTTTTTAATCCAGTACGCTTTCCTTGGGCATCACAGTTGGTTCATGTTTTTGCTATTGTGAATGATGCTGCAATAAACATGCATGTGCAGGTATCTTTTTCATAGAGTGACATGAGCTCATCCGGGTATATTCCCAGTAGGGGGATTGTGGGGTTGTTTGAAAGGTCGATATTTAGACCTTTTAGGAATCGCCAAACTGTTTTCCACAGATGTTGTACTAGTTGACACCCCGAACAGTATAGAAGTGTTCCCTTTTCCCCTCATCCTCTCCAGCATCTGTTGTTTTTTGAGTTATTGATGATGGCCATTCTGACAGGAGTTAGGTGGTATCTCAGTGTGGTTTTAATTTGCATTTGTTTGATGATCAGTGAGGTTGTGTATTTTTTCATGTATCTATGGTCTGCTCGTATGTCTTCTTTTGAGAAGTGTCTATTCATATCTTTTGCTCTCTTTGTAATGGGACTGCTGATTCTTTTCTTTTCAGCACATTTGAGTTCCTTGTAGATTCTAGATGTTAGGCCTTTGTCAGATGCAGGGCTGGTTCAACATCCACAAGACCATAAACATAATTAAATGCATCAACACGTTGAATATTATTTAAAACTCTGATAGTCTCTCATTTTAAAAGAGTATTGAGAATTACCTCAAGCAATTGAAAAAGTATGGTACCTTTTGATATGCAAAATACTTTCGCAAACTTATTTTTAGCTAATTATCTTTTTCCATTTGCTATATGGTTGTGAGCATATTGAATCAATATACCTTTTAATAATGTGAAACGTATTTCATGAAACATAAAAGTGTGAAGCATTGCTCAGACATATCTGCGATGCAAAAGCAGGTGCGGGAAAGGATACAGCAACTTGAATGAAAACCTATTAACTAATAATTTTGCCCATGGCCTCAGTTTCCAACGGAGGCTAACAAAACAGCAAGAGATTCATTAGCGTACCACTTGACATTCTCCTGGAAGGAAATACTGAGAGAAAGTGGTACCCTAGTGAAAGGGAAGGTGACGGTTGGGATGTATAATGTTCATTACATGAAAAAGTCTTTGGATTTGGCTTAAATCAACTAAAATGTACTGCACAGATGAAAGTGAGGCAGTCAGAAGTCTCAGTTGATTTATAACACCAATGAACAAAGCATGAATCGTGCCTGACTTTTTAAATGTTGACATTGGGAAGATGTCAAGTGTCCATGATAAGAGTGGCTGGCCTTCATGATGGCTCATTGAAAACAAATACTGAATGCATGTCAAAATATAGCTATATGGAAGAGAAGGAATCTGTGCCAGTGAAGACGTATGTCTGATTTGTGTGATAACTTGTCCATTTTCAGATTGATGAGTGAATAATTGTATTCTCATAAAATTTGTAGATCTTAGGTAGATGTTACTGGTAAGTAAAAGTAGATCTTGGTCTTTTAAAAAATTTCCCTACTTCAAACAAAAGCACCTGCTTTTGCATCGCAGATATGTCTGAGAAATGCTTCACCACTTTTATGTTTCATGAAATATGTTTCACATTATTAAAAGGTATGAGAAAACTTTAAAATTGCATTCTTTATTACACAGAAAAAGATAAGACAAGTATAGAAAAAGACAAAATTATGAACTTCACAGCAACTTGGATGGACTTAGAGTCTATATCCTCAGTGATCCATCATAGAAGCAAAAAACTGAGTACCACATGTTCTCACTCATAAGTGGATCCTGAACAATTGTCATAGTAATATAAGAAAGGGATTGACAGTAGTGGGAAACCACCAGGGGAGGAGTAGGGGGAGACACACTACATCAATAAAAGTACCTGATCTCAAACCAGGTGAAGTGGGGACCAAAGTGAGGCCCAAACTTTACCTGTACAATGACCATTTGTATACCTAACTCTGAATTGTACCCATCTTTAAAATATTTTTTTAAGCCAGTCTCGGTGGCTCAGCCTGTAATCCCGAGACTTTGGGAGGCTGAGGTGAGTGGATTGCCTGAGCCCGCGGTTTCGAAACCCGCCTGGGCAGCGAGACCTCATCTCTACAATAAATCAAAAAATCAGCTGGACTTGGTAGCGCATGCCTGTAGTTCTGGCTACTCGGAAGGCTGAGGCGGAAGGATCGCCGGAGCCCAGCAGGTCGAGGCTGCTGTGGCCGGGAGCGGCCACTGCACTCCAGTCGGGCGACAGAGTGAGACTCCAACTCAAAAAAAAAAAAAAATTTTTTTAATTGCATTTCTGTTTTCTAGTGAACAACTAGTTGTTTTCAGAACAACTTAGAGGTGATAATTGCCCTCATGTTAAAAGCAAATAAAGCGAGCCTATGGAAACAATTTTGTTGAATTCATTCAAATGTGTACTTTCCTTGGGAAAGCAGGATACTGGTGATCTTCATAATGATATATGGAGGAGGGGGAAAAAAACACAGAGTCCATAGTTGCAACTCTTTTTCCACAGTGATAGTTCCTTTTTAATTTTTTTTTAATTTTAAAGGTATGGGATACAATTCGGTGTTAGGTATACAAATGGTCATTATGTAACTACCCTTGATGAGGTGTGCCCCCCTCCCCTGACAGTTTCCCACTACTGCCAATCCTTTTCTTATAGTATTATGATAATCCACCTGATTTTTTTGTTTTACATTGCTTTTTGAGTGGCAGGTTGCTTTTATGTTTGTCTGTTTGTTTTTGTTGTTTCTGTTTTTTGTTTGTTGTTTTTGAGTCAGTGTCTCACTCTGTTGCCTAAGCTAGAGTGCAAATGACATGATCATTGCTCACTGCCACTGCCTTGACCTCCTGGGCTCAGATGATCCTTTCACCATAGCCTTCCAACCAGCAGGGTCTGCTGGCATGTGCCATCACTTCTGGCCATTTTTTTCTTCTTCTTCTTTTCTGTAGAGAAGAGGTCTCACTATGTTGTCCAGGCTGGTCTTGAACTCCTGGGCTCAAACAACCCTTCTGTCTTGACCTCCCAAAGCATTGAGGTACAGATGTGAGCCACCATGCCTGGTTGAGTGGCATTTTTTAAAGCCTTATGTATAAGCTTTAAAGTATAAGTGTTATAGGAAACTGTGCTCCTAGGTTTACGGGGAAGAACGTGCCACCATCACTGATCCCCATGCAGTTTTCTTGGAGAGAAAATATAGGTTCAGAAGGGATTCCTCATTAAGATTTCATTGGCACTTACTAAAAGACAGCCTCCCCTCAACCTCGGTAAATAACACTCTGAATATGACTTTCTGTTACATCATGGACTCCGGTATTGAATTGTATGGAGAAAAAAGGCGTCAAAAAATATGTTCTTTTTAATAATGTAGAGTCTGATAAATTAGTATGATGGAATCAAGCTGCTGCAGTGCTTAATCTCTCAAGGTACTCATTTCCTTTCATACTTTTTTTTTTTTTTTGAAAATCGCTCTCTAATTCCCGTGTCCCAGGGGGAAATAATAATATATTTTCCATGTAATTAAAACTTCCGTGAGTTTGCTGGAACATAGAGCAGCAGCTAAATCAATTGGATAAGAAATACTTCCACAGGGGACAAAAATCACCTTAGGTTTTGATTAAATTTTTAGTGTACTATGAGATTTTGAAATTGACTCAACTTTGAGAATTGTGCATTGTATAATGTTATGGAGAAGAATGAGAAACGATATGCCACTTGAAATTGAGTTCTACTTTCAGAATTCATCATTGCAGTATGTAGCAGAGAAGAATGGGAAATAAAATGTACCTGAACTTATGTATTTTTTAAATTAATTTTTGAAGTAGAATATACATATATAATTTCCTATCCTTACCATGTTCAAGTGCATAGTTTAGTGGTGAAAAGTACATTTATATTATCTTTCCTCTCTTCCTGCCCCCCTTCTTGTCCTCTGGTAACCACCAATCTCATCATGAGAACTTTTTTTTTTTTTTGGCGTCTTGGGTCTCACTCTGTTGCCCAGGCTGGAGTACAGTGGCATGATAATGATTCACTGCAGCTTCAACCTCCAGAACTCAGGCTTACCTGCCACATCAGCCTCCTGAGTTGCTGCAACTACAGGTGTGGGCCATCACATCCAACTCACTTTTTGTTTTTTTGTAGAGATGAGGTCTTGTTATGTTGCTGAGGCTGAGATCCACTATTGTGAGTGAGAACATGTGACATTTTTCTTTCTATGCCTGGCTTTTTTCACTTAACATAATGTCCTTTGCTTAACATATTGATATTCCATAGTGTGACTGCAAATTATAAGGTTTTATTATTTTTTAATGGTTGAATAATATTCCATAGTGTATATATACCATATTTTACAGCATCTGTTTATTTGTTGATGGACACTAAGGCTATTTTCATATTTTGTCTGTTGAGAATAGTGCCTCAACAAATGTGAAAGTGCAGATGTCCCTTTGATATACTGAATTCCTTTTCTTTCTTTTTCTTTTTTTCTTTTCTTTCTTTCTTTTTTTTTTTTTTTTTTTTAGGACATAAACCCAGTAGTGGAATTGCTAGAGCACACGGTAATTTTATTTGTAGTTTTTTTTGGAATTTTCACACTGTTCTCCATAATGGCTGTGCTAATTTGCATTTTCAGCAACTGCCTATGAGGGTGTTCTTTCCTCTTAATTTATTTAGCCACTTTGTTATTGTAGATATTTTTATTTGTTTATTCTTCTATACTTTTTCAGTTATAAATAACAGTGCAAGGAGTATTTCTGCATGTAACTTTTTTACAGTCTGTGTATTTGTGGTAACCTTATAAAACTGGGAGCTCAGTATAATTTTTGAAGGCTTTAGCATAGCTATTACCTCATCAATTATTAATGAAATCTATTAAACAGCCATTGTCAATATCTTTCTTTTACATAGTGCATAAGGTTACCACCTTAAAAAAGAAAAGGGCATAGTGAATACTTATTAAATCTACATAGTGAATACATCTTAAATAGGTGTTATTGAGTCAATCAAATGCTCTGAGTGTACAACTGGAATTTTTTTTCTGCTTTAATATGGAACCCCTCATATATCATTCATGTTCTAAATTGACTAAGCTTGTGTCTACAATGCCAAAACAACCTGTCAGTTTAGAGAAAGTAATTAGTCAAAATAGTTATTTGGTATTAGGTAGAAATGATTTTCACTTTTCAATAGATTTTGTTGGTGTTGTATAGCTCTTGAGGAGAAAGCACATTTATCTCAGTAGCATGATTTTCTTTGGGAAACTATAAAATTTCCCTAGCAAGGAAGACAGAAAAAAGGCTGTTTGAGGGACTAAGAGGAAATAAACACTGGAGTCAAATAAGTATTGGAGCAAATGAGACCTGGTTATTTATTTTTTAAGCACATCCTTTATAAAATTTGAAATTTCAGAAACTTTTCATTTTGAGACAAGTATTGCCGCAGTAAAATGTAGCAGTAACACATGTAGATATGAAAGATGAGAAATTACAGTGTCGCAGTGTCCTTAAGATACTTTTGGTACACTCTGATTAAAAAAAATCACTTTGAATAACTACTTTTACATTAAATAATTTCATCACTTCAGACATAGCTAATAGTTTGCAGTGAGTGGTTCACAGCTCTGTGCTGCTTTTTGAGAAGTGCAAGAAAGTCAACATCTTCTGCAAATCAGTAGGATGTTCTCCATTTAGCCCCTTTTATCAAAAACATTGAACCGTGCTTCATGTTTGTTTGTTTCCGTTCAAGTTCCCTTGCCTCTGGGTGGAGATAAATCTAATCCTGCGTCTACATAAAGCTGCAACGATAGATAGGCTAGCATCGAACTATCATGTGCTAGTGGAAATTTAATCTCTAAAGGCAAGAAAAAGTGATACACTGTGTGTGAGTTCTGTGTCTGCCTGTGAAGATTAGTAATTCCTCAGTCCAAATTACTCTGGAGGCCACAATTGGTAGCTGGAATTATATTCATAGATTTAGATTAATGCATGCTGGGAAAGCTATGGGTTATATAGAATAAAACTATGTGTAATGATGGAGATTTTTTGGACATGTCTATGGATTTGCATATTTGAGTGTTTTACTCTTACCTTTGGCCTGAAAACATATAATCTGGCATCTTCCTCCAAGATTTGGGGTTTGAACACCTTTCTCATAATCTCATACTGCCTTCTCTGCCCCTCCCCCTTCATTAAGAAGACAGGAGACTATTTGTTGACTGGCTTGCAAGTCGTGAAAGAACGCAATGAGGGAGAGAGGAATTGAGTGATGATTGATTGCTAATGGTCACAAGCTACAAGGATGGACACATCAAACTGCATTTTAGCTATATCTGCTTTGCAATTCACTTGTCAAACGTTTTACAGCCAGAAACCAAGATCCTTTCATAAACATTCACATGGTTAAATACTATACAGCTATTAAAGACCATGAGAAATTCTCTATGTACTAATGATAAAAGACCTGAGGATGTGTTCAATTAAAAAGCAGTGCTGAGTAATGTGTCCAGTAAGTTATCTTTTATGTCATGGAGAAGGAAGTGTGTCGGGGGAGATCAGGTGTCATAAGCAAGACGTTCTGGAGGGGACGCACTATGCTTGTAGGTGGTGACGGTGAGTGGGTGGGAGAATTGAGGTCAACAGATATTAAGTAGAAGAAAGAGTTATTGATCTATAATTTATGAAGTCGTTTTGCTCTCTAAGTCACATGAATTACTATTCAAAATAATATAATTCACTTTTAAAATGTTTTATGCTGTCTTTAAAAAATATGTATTACCTATCTCTAGATGAATAAAAACTTGCCTAAAAGAAGATTATACAGAATGCCATCCTGTGTTTTTTCTTCCCCCCCAGAACTACAGATGAAGAAGTTCTGATTTCTTAGAAATTTTTACCATGAAATTCCAATACATTGTGGAAGGCAAGAGTTATTATAAATAACTTCAGATTTTAAGAGCTCTTACAATAGTCTCCTATGTTTTTTTTCCCTTCTTTCCCCCTACCCAAATATAACATGTGCTTATATTTGTGTAAACCACACAGTGGCTTAGTAGAAGAATATTAGATATGAAGCCAGAAGAACTATGATACTGCTTCTATCGCTTTCTCATGCATAGGTCGCTTTAGAGAATTTCTTAACATGACTGATCTTTAGTTTCCTTGTTTGAAAAGAGAGGATGATTTTTTTAAATCATTGGATTATTCTCCAGTAACAAGTTAATGTCACAATATTCCAGAATAATTTACAAACATTATAGTTTAAGCAAATGAGAGCTGATGATATTACGATTTCTTTTAGACACCTAGAATCTACCTGTGCTTCAGGGTCAGTCAACCAAGTCTGTTTGTTGACATGCTGACACATCTCTATACACATTATCATCCATTATCTTGCATTAAAATGGTTTTGTGTGCCATGTTCTCTCCATCAAGAATATAATTCCTTATCCTATGGGTAAGACCAGCTTCCTATTGTTCTATCCCCTGACTAAATATAATCTGGTCTATAAAGACATTCATAATTAATATTATTTTCTGTGTGCTTATTTCATTTGACTAGTCATTAAGTAAATATTAACTGACCATTTACTATGTTTTAGACTTCTCAAGAGATTTTGCAGGAGCACAGAGAGTCAATCCCACATTACTCCTCTAAATTCAGGGAAAAAAAAAATCCCAAATCTTTGCATTTCTACAGCTGTTTTGGGTAATACACTTGAACTATGCATACAACAGAAAAAAGATAGTACTGATAGTTTATTTACTTATATTTTATCGAAAACTTTGGAATATATTTAAATTTAAAGCTCTTAAGCATTTAAAACATTTTCAAGAATAACTTTAAAGTTATGGCTCAGGGAGAGTTTCCTTTTTTCTTTCTTTCTTTCTTTCTTTCTTTCTTTTTTTTTTATAATTTCTTTACCCAGTTTCCAGGCTTGAATTTTTTTTCTTTCTCTAATGATGTAACCATCACCTTAAATAACCTGATCTTAGATGAAAAACAATATTTCCATAAGAAAAATGCATATAAGGAAAATTGCTATCTGTTTCCTTATTCAGTGTTTCCTTATTCAGAATGCAAGCTGTAGAAAAGAACAGTCTTGATAAGAGTTATTAAAACCATTGAAGATTTATAAACTCTCAACTAAATTGTATTATAAGACCTAAAACCCAAACTTATCACAGATGATATAAAGTTGACTACGTGTATGTGTTATATAATTTATAGTATGCATGCATTCTTGTGAGAGAGCTATAGACCAAGGTGACTCAGCACCGTGACAAGGCTTGGACCAAACCCACTGCATGCTTGAAAGAATGCTCTTGGCAATGGTGGTAACCTATCACAGAAGGTCTTGATATAGTGGAGTGCTGTAGATTTTATTGGTCAGATCAGGTTTGTTTGATATCTCTACCATTTTGTATGGTGCTGTAGATCTGTTTCCCAGATGTATATGGTCTCATATAAATGTATTTTTCTCACTTTGACAGAAAATTCTGTAGATGGTATCAAATGCGATGACTTCCAGTGCCATAAATATTAATAATTACTGCAATAGTTCCTGAGAACCATTTTCTACAGGACGCATCATCCACAGAAAGAAACAAAAGAAGATAAAATAAAAATAAATGAATTAATTTAACCAGAGATGGATCTAAAATAGAATGCTTTCTATTGGTAAATGGTAATTTTTTCATTGATTAACTATTGAATTCCCACCTGGGCATAATGATTTGAGAGCCTCTGGGGTCAAATAAGTTCTGTGGTGTTGTACAGCATGTCTTTCTCTTTTTGGTAGTCTACCTCTGTGGTAAGCTGCAAAATTCAGCGGAGGCAGAGGATAAGTGGAAGAGGAAATGATTCTTAGAAAACTCTTGAGGGTATGTTTCAGATGTCATTCTACGAATCACAACAATTTCCTTATGTAGAGGATGATTTCATTGTTGATAATATATGATGGAACTGACTCTGATAGAGAGAGAGAGAGAGAGAGAGAGAGAGAGAGAGACTGAATTCCAATGCCATCTCTGCTCTGGAAGTCACATCCTCATCTAAGTCTTTATCATGGCCTGAAGTGGAGTAGTGTACCTTCATTTTTCTCATGGATCTTGTGGGATTAGTATTTAGGTAGAGGTGACAGGTCAGGTAGTCAAGTATTATTACAACCTCACATTCTGGCATGTCTGGAATAAATGTATATTGTCCCTGAGAAACAGGAATACCTAGACGTAGGAAGTAATAATCTAACAACTAGAATAAAGGAAAAAATAATGCAATCATTTTAAAATTAGAACTTCTTAACAGTAGCACATTATAGAAATTGGTATAACAGGCATGCAAAATATGATTCTCCAGTTGCTAGGACTTTTCTTTCCATGACTCAATATTCCTCTCTCTGTAATTTTACTTCTGTCTAATTTAGATTAAAAGTTCACCAAACAGGGTTCTTTTACTATCTGATTTCTTACAACTCACAGTTGTTAATAGACATTAGAACATTCATTGCTGTCATTAATTTAAAATGTGTGCCCTCATGTATTTTTACAAATAGTCTTACCTTAAGTAATATCAATAATACCAGAAAATATTTATTAACTCAAAAATGTAAATAAACTATTTTTATTGACTTTGAAATATGTGAACTACTTAATAGTGGACTGCAGTTTTAACACTGTAATTTAGGGAAGGAAGAATTTGGTGACTTTGCAGGGAGAGTTTAAGCTGTTGGAATGTAACCACAAACTTGAAGTTCAACCAGAACACCCCATATTTTCCCTAATGGAATGGGTCAGTAGCAAAAGTTTCTAGGTCATGAGTCAGTTTGACCTAATCATGTGTTCTACTTAGCAGGATGAGACAAACTCAGGGCCACCTGTCACTTGCACATTGTACTTGAATTCCTAATAATGCAGACACTGTGAAGAATACAAATATATAGATGACACGAGTCTTTGCCTACTGAAGTTAAAACACACAGACACACTCAAACATACATGCACACCCAGACACACACACAGAGGAGTAAAAATGATTATTTCTAGTACCAGGGACTAAAGTTTCTCTTCACATAAGCCAAGCACATTTTGGCAAACTCAGAAACAGCCAAAGATGGGGATGAATTGAGATGAAGAAAAACCTTGTGTTAGAATGATGAGGTCAACTCTCCTTCATGCCCTCCCCACACAGACAATTCCAGATTTCTCTGTCATGGGGTCTAGTGGGAATGAAACACTATATAGTATGGTTGAGTTGAAAACACACTTCACATGCAGGATCAAGTATTTCGTTCACAATTTATTGGTGGAGTCTTTATGTGTACTGAATATATACATGCATTGCCATTTCTACCCAAACTGTCCAAAGAGTGGTGGAAGAGAGAACATGGGCACCAGTGTTCTCCCTCTTGTGACAAAGTCATTTGGGTGCAATAGTATCAGACATTTCTGCCCAACTTCCAGAGAATCTGTGCATGGGGAAGATATTCCGTGGTTGATACATGTAAGAAAATGCATAGTTGGTAAGGAATCCAATTAAAGATTTGTGAACCAATTACAGAATTGCAACTCAGTAACAGCAGACACACACAAAAGTGATTACCCAGTGTTATTCAAACAATGGTATGTATTCCCCACATAGATTATCTCCATTAGTGCGTGATGGGTCTCTTTATGGCTCAGGCACCGATAGCTTTAAATGCAAAGGGTATTTCCCACTTGCCCAAATCATCACCATTCTTTTGAAATCTCTTCTTTGGCTCACCACCAAATTGTTCCAATGTGGACTTTTGGACTTCAATGATAAGCTTTCTAGCTAAGCATTGACATTTTTCTTTCTGTCCTAGAGGAGAATTTTTTTGGAGCAGGTTTCAAACATCACAATTAGAGATTATTCAGTTTTAAAGGCTCTATAAAAGTCAATTGGAAAATGCCAGAAAAAAATGTTCAGTTGATATGTGCCAGATTACCCAATAATGAACACACAAAAGAAGAGGACACCTTTTATCCACCCCTAATCTATTTATGATATGAAAAATTTGATTAAAAAAACAGAATGTCTGATTATTTAAACTTCTACATCTTTATATTGGTCTCTTCTGAAAAAAAAAAAATACCAGAAAAACACTTTAGCTTCTGCTGTTTGTCTAAGACTTATGACAGAATATGGCTGCATTAAAGTCCAAGTTGTACACACTCAGAATAAGGAGACCTGTGTTTTGTGGCAGTTCTGCTATTAGTTATTTGCGTAACTTGAGGGAGTTACTCCACTGCTCTCATTTCATAGATTGATGATCTCTGAGTAACTTCCAGTTCTAATAGTCTATGGGTTTTTGTTTTGTTTTGTTCTGTTTTGTTTTAATTTAGTTTGTTTAACAATGAATGCTTTTTCTTACCTTTATAAATTCAAGTTTAGTAACGGACTGTATCTTTGGTCATAGCCTAATAAAGAAAAATAGAATGTGTTACAATTCGTTTTACATTCTTCAAGCAGCCTAGTCTGAATTTTCCGTCACAAAGCTAGATTCCTTCCCAAATCCCTGCTAATTACCAGGGTTCAGTGGGGACTCGGTTTTATTAGGCGGCAATGAGATACTTTATGATAGAGTACTACTCCAAATCAACACAGCAAATTCTTGATTTATTAAAGGCAGATTATTTTGACCCAGGTCACCCCTTTTCCATTCCCTGTTACACCTCTTGACCATCTCCCGGTCTGAGCGCTTCCACATTAATAGAAGACAGAAGAGAAGAGTGTTTACGTCTTCATCTATCTGAGCAAATAAACAGAACTTCCTCATGTCTCTGGACTAGAAGGCACTGGTTTTATTCTACACATATACTTCCCTGGTAATCTGCTCACTAGATGCCTGTGGTTGTTTACACTTAAATAAATGAAAGCCAAAAGTCAATTCTTCCATCATAGTAGTCACAGTACAAATGCTCCCTAGCCATATGTGGCTAATGGCTGCCATATTGAATGGCACAACTACAGAGCACTGTCATCAACACGGAAAGTTCTATTGGACTGGGTTGTTCTTGCTTCAGATGATGAGGGTCCTCAAAAGTAGAAATACTGGGCATAAAGAATAGAACTATTAACGTCTTAAAGTTACAAAAATATTAAGAAATACAAAGGGAGACCCAAAAGCAAAATTTATATATAAAATATTGTGTATTTATTCTTACCTGTTTAAACTTCAGTCACCTTTAAAGCACTCTCTGTTTGATGCAATACAATCTATTGAGATGCTTTTTTCCGCTGCTCAAAACAGTTTTTGAACTCGACGATTATGGTGTCCTTTAGTGCTTCTGCTGTTTTTTGTTTCACCACTTCCACATCAGCAAAATGTTTCCCTTTGAGGACTTTTTCATCCAGGGAAACAAAAAACAGTTGCTATGGGTGAGATCCGGTGGATAGGAAGGGACATGGAGTCATGTTGTTTTTGGCCGAAAACTGCTGAAAACTCAGTGTGGAGTGGGCAGGTAGGGTCATAAATCACCCATCATAAAATGGGCAAAAGCAATGTAAGAATCTGAAAAAAAATAAATAAAAATTAACTGAAGCTTAGCATAGCCTCTCACAATGCTAGCTGGTACATAGATGCCAGTAGCTTCCTAGAATACTTACCTGGTAGGGAAAGCCTGTACTACAACAAGGGTCCCACCTTCCCCCTGTATGTCAGCTAACCTTTGCCATTGTTGCTACATCTTCGCCCTCTCCAAACTGTCCATCTGGTTTCCTTCCCCAACCTACATACTGCCCTTCGTCTCTCCCTAATAGCCATCATGTCCCTAGTTGGCTTTAGTGGTCACATTAGAGTGCTTCTCTCTTTTTTTTTTTTTTTTAGTTGGAGTCTCACTCTGTCGCCCAGACTGGAGTGCAGTGGCCGCTTCCGGCCACTGCAGCCTCAACCTGCTGGGCTCCGGCGATCCTTCCGCCTCAGCCTTCCAAGTAGCCGGAATTACAGACATGCACTACCACGCCCGGCTGATTTTTTGATTTATTGTAGAGATGAGGTCTCGCTGCCCAGGCGGGTCTCGAACCCGCGGGCTCAGGCAATCCACTCACCTCAGCCTCCCAAAGGCGCGGGATGACAGGCTGAGCCACCGAGCCCGGCAAGTGCTTCTCTCTTTCATTTCCCTCACATTCTTCTCCCTACCATCCCTAACACCACCTGAAGTCCACCAGCAAGTCCTCCAAAATGCATGTCAGATCTAGCACTCCGTCTCATTCACAGCTAGCATCCCAGTCCTAGCTCTCTCTCACCTGGGCAACTGTAAACACATTTAAAGTGGTCCCTCATCTTCCATTTTTTTTTTCTTACCCTAATTTATTTTTCACACAATAACCAGGTGATCTTTGTAAGGTAAAAGCTGGAGGATCTTTATCTATTTTAAACTCAAGGGTCTTTCCCTTGCAATTATGATAAAACAAAACCCAGACACCCTCAAGACTCCATCCTCTGCCTTCCTCTGCAACTCCATCTCTTTGTTCACAATACCTCAACCCAGTGGCCTTCCACCCTGTTCAGTTTACATCAATCTCTTTCCTATCTTGGACAGTTTGCATTTTCCGTCCCCTTTGCCTTCTCTAAAAATGTTTGTCCACACTGTGAATGGCTGGTTTCTTTTGGCTTCTTCTAATCTCAGCTAAAATCTACTTTCTTCAAAGACATTCTTCCTGACAATCTTACATTTGACCTTCCTGCATTTCCTATCCCGGCACTCTGTTTCCGTGCTTCACAGCACTTAACACAATCTATCAGTAACTTCGAATGCATTTGTGTTCTTTTTATTATTTGCTAGATGTGAGCAAGGATTGTGTTTATCCTGTTCTTGTGGAATTTCTTAATAAATATGTGTTGAATCAATGAATAGATAAATGAAAAAAAAATACATTTGTCCATTTAGTTGCCAAGCACTTCTAAGAATGAGATACAGCAAAATTTTAACAAGAGGAGGTGATCACACAAAAAAAATCTGGAGACTGTCAGTGATTCAGAAAGACAAATCACGGTCAGTCAGGGGGTAAGCATGAAGACACTTATTACTTGGGTACTTGTAGAAATACTGAAGAGAAAAATGACGGCAAAAGACATGGGAAAATTATTAGGACACCCGAAACAAATAATTCCCCCATAGTTTTGCTTACTGGTGACTGTCTTTCCATTTGTCCTGCCTGTGCTGCTTTCCTATCTCAACTTGCATTTTCTTTCAGTCTGTGACTTTTGACTTATTTATCATCTTTTCTAGCCCACAGGTTTCCCCTGGGCAGTTTCTTTGTGACTCACCTCCCCTGAGTACTTTTTGACCTGTCATTCACCACCCACTGCGATGATAGACATTTTTAATTCATGTGATACACAGAACTGAAATTTTCAATAGGTTTTCTGATAAATTGTTACATAGACAACTTGTTATAGGAAATATCATGCTATTCCTCATTTATAAAATAAAGCCCATAACATCTTTCACAGATTGATCATAGCTAATGGTTCTCTGGTAAGACATTTGAATGCATCGATATATTATAAATGAAGTTATTGCTTTAATCAGAACATTACCAAAACAGAGTTTTATATCTTAGAGTCTGTCTAGATTGCTTCCTGGGGTGGACATCAGGTTCATATTTTAAAATATTTTTATTGTTCAATTTTGAAAGTATATATTTTTTTTCAAATTTAAAGATACAAGATTCAAAATGCAAAATGCCTAATTTCTTTTATTTGGATGATTAAATCCCATGACAAATTACATGCATCTGCCGTGAATTTAACTCTTCAAACGTGCATTTATTTGTATTACTGGAGAGATCTATTTTCTATATACCTTGGCACTTTTGTATTAAAAACAATTCATAAGAATGGTTGTTTCCTGCTATATAAAAAATATTTCCCTGTAAGAGAGTTTTCCTTTTCCATACTTAGCTGTTAATTCTGCATTTCAATCCACAGATAGTGTCTGACTGCAAATGGAGTTTTACTGCTCTCCAGGAACAGGTGAATGCAGCAAAGCATTTTGGGAGTTGTTTTTGCTGGTCATACTCAACACACTAGGGCTAGGGGATGGGGGAGTTTCCTGGGCAGCTAAGGGACTGGCTTGTCCTTTTACCTCCATCAATATTCTGATGACCTCAAAGCACTGTGTGTCTTCCATATGTCAGCTTGTCTGGCATTTGTTCTACAAAGGATGGATGAAATAGAAGCTACTGACATTTGCTTTGGACTAAAAGAAGGAAGAGTGAGGCTCTTGTTATCTGAGTTCAATCTTGTAGCAGTCATGTTTGCAGAAGACTTTCCTGATTTCTCGTTTCAAAACCAAATTTGTATTTTGTTTTTAACATTTTCCATCCAAAAAAAGAGAACACATATCGCCTTGAAAGAGACATTTGAAACATAAATTCTGGTTACAACATACATGAAAAAAAGCTTAGTGCTTATTAAAACTGGCAAATACCCACAAATTATTGTGAATATGATGGCAAGTATTAGTGTCTGAGAGAGTTCTCACCAAGAATAGGTCAATTGTCAGTACAGCTTGTTGACAGAAATCAACTTGCTATCAGGTGCCTACATAAATGATATGTGTATTGGAATTTTAATTTTAACACTTAGCATTTTATTTTTTGTGATGAGAAGCTTTTATTTTTAACTTTTTAATAGACTTTTGTTTTCTAGGAAGTTTGTATCTTGCTTATTTATGTATTAATTTCACATCTTCTTTACCTTCAGCGACATCCTGGAAGTTCCTTAAGAGAGTTTCATCCATCCTTTGCAGCTGCCATTTTTTCAGTGTTTAATGAGTAACAGGAACTGTAGAGAAGATGTGCTCACTTAATTCCCTTGTGTGGAGTATATCAGTATATCCGCTTTCCAGATAAGGCCTTTACAGATTGAGTGTTGTGAATGTCTAAATTACCACAGAGCTTTTCAATAGCAAAGCTGGGATTTTATCCCAGGTCATGGAGACTTGGTGTAAGAAGCACGTTTTATCTAGCAGCTACTGTATTTTTGCTAGACAAGTAAGGTAGAAGGGACAGTGTTGATCAGTCTTGGAAGGGTTTATAATTTCACTGAGAAGAATGCGCATCTACATTAAAAAATATTCAAGGGAATCATTTCTAAGCATCAGATGACTGGTATGGACCAATGTTCACCAACCTCTTCCAGTCAGGGCACACAGAAAGTTTGTGCACATACAATGTCGATGAGCCTGGTTCAGAGGAAGTGACTGGCCCTTGGGGTCCAGCCACTTCAGACTATGCCCTTGCTGTGAAGTGGAAGGGAAGTATTGACACTCTTTGCCAGTTTCCTGCCCATTGGCTGACATCTTCACCTTGTAGACCATGGACACGAGAGGCATTGAAGGAGAGAGGGCTGTAAGGAACAGAGGTGATCTGATGCTGTATGCAGGATTTGTAAAATAGTCATAGGATTTAAGCTGGGGATACTCATGAGAAAATAATTATGCCAGAAAAATAAAAGCAAGCATTTGGAGGCAGGCTCCAAACGTGTTACCCAGGGCACACAAGATGCAAAACGAAGGTTCATTTTTACTGACTACCCATTGTAGACAAAACACCATGGTATTGTAGGACAAACACATTCAGAGATATGTTTTTCCCCTCTTGATAGGAAAAAATCAATAAATGTACAAAGTATTAGTTGAATTGAAAGAGGAAGATGAAGAGGTCAAGTTTAAGTCAACTGATTTTTTAAATAAGGGCTTCATATTCACTTGTCCGTGGTTAGAAGCGGAGAGAAGTAGGATTGAAATTAAGAAAAGAACAAAGGTTCGAGAAGAGGTGCTCATATTCCAATATTTAAGAGCAGGAGAGTGTATGTGGTCCATGGACAAACTCCCATCTTTGGCCAGAGAATACTTGGTATATTTGTTTATTTAATGAACATCTAAAGAGTAGTTTTCTATTTTCCCAGTCCTTATAAAGTTCTAAAGACTTTATACGTATTTTTGTATTAAATCTTTAAATATTGAATTCAGCAAATCTCCGTATCAGTCTTATCCGTCAGTGGGCACTCAGTTTTTTATTCACCTTTTGGGTGTTGTGAGTAATTTAGCAATGAGTATGTATGTATGTACAGGTATCTCTTCCAGATCCTGTTTTTAACTGTTTGAATACATACCCCAAAGTGTGACTGCCAGATCATATGATGCTTCTATTTTTAATTTTTTGAGGTACCGCTACACCTTTTTACCATCCCACCAACAGAGTGCACTCCATTGAAAACTCAGATGAAAGCATGTTTCCTTAATTTTCTTCAGCACAGCTGAGACAGATTGACATTTCAAAAAAAAAGAACTACTAAATACCATGGGTAAAGAAAAAAACACACAACATAATTACGCAAAGTGCACATAAAAATAGTTAAACCTAAAAGGGCAGTTTCTGTTCTTAAGATGTGTGGATTTTAATCTCCAGGAAGGTGCTCGATTTTTCCTGTCTTCTGCTTTGTTTCTCTTGTTTCGCCTTCCTGCTCATCTACATGTGGCCAGCAGTACCATGTTTCCAAACGTAAGAGAGGGATTTTTGTGACACCTTAACCTTCTACACAATGCCAACGGAATTTTCAAAACTAGTGTCAGCTCTCCCAGTTCCTGGTCCATCGCGGATGTAAAGGAAAGTTCCATGGTGACTCCATCCCTTCTCAAATAATATCCTTAGAATCAGAGAATTGTGAAGACTAACATAATGGTTGACATGACCTATACATAAGCTCATGAACCTGATTTTTACTTTTCAAAGGCTATTCCATTTCATTTCCGCTTAATAAAAAAGATATTTATTTACAAGAATTTTTATGCGAAATTTGCAACCCAGAGATGTGAACTGTTGTAAATATGACTTGTATCATTTCAGTATGATTTTCAAACATTTGCATACATTTTATATTCAGAGGCAGCATATATCATGGTTTCACATCGATTTTAAAGTTTATAAAGGACAAAATGCTGTATATATCATAACATTTTTTAACCAATAATTACATTTTGTACATCTTTTTATTGTTATATACAGTATTTCCTGTAAATGTTCACATCATCTTTGTCCATATAGATAAGTGGATATTTAGGTTATTTGGGTTTTATTTTTGTAAATATGATGCAGTGAATCCTCTTGTATAACACTTCAATCTCCTTCTACAATGAGTGACTGTCTCTAGTACATATATTTGCAAGGGGAACAGAAAGGTCATACATGGTAGATACATCTTTAGTTACACTAGATACTGCCAAAGTAGTTGTCAAAATAGCCATGCGATTTGCTCTTCCCTAGCACTGCCTGAGAGTTCATTTTTTCCTCATATCTTTATCATCACTTAATTTTTCAGACCATTTGCGTTTGTGCAAATCTAGAGCAGAAATTTATATTTCCTCCATTACTTCTAAAGTTGTTTGTATGTCTATTTAACATCATCATTTTTCCTATCTATATTTTTTTTCCTGTTTGGGAGTTCTCTTCTGTATCCCTTTGCTATATTTTTTTCTGTTTTTTCTCTTTTTTAAAAGTTGATGTTTAGGAACACACATGGGTATGTACCTATACATTCAGGGAAATATAATCTTATTTGTCTTTTATATATCTTCATATATATTCTCCAAGTGTATGCCATTTTTTGGCAACAGTTTGCTAAGATTTTTTCAAAGGAAGAAACTTTATCGATTTTTTTCTGAATCTAATATTATCATATGAGTTCTAGTTCTTTAATTTTTTGTGTGCTTAATTATATTTTGTATGTATTAAACACTGTATAATCCTTGCCTACATTTCTAGAATTAGCTATATATCACCAAGTGTGGCATCCACCCACCACCCAGTCATAAAGCTGTTCATACTTATTTTCAGTTTTTTGATATGACAACTCCCCACTTTTAGTAACAAAATATGTGCTGGTAATGTATTGCTGTGTAACAAACCACCCCAGAGCATAACGGATTCAACAACAACAATGTGTATTTTATCATGAGTCTGCAAGTTGGACAGAGCTCTGTAGCCTCAGTTCATCTCATCGAAGGTGGTTAATACTGGCTGTTGGTTGGGACCTTAGCTGGGACTGAAATACTATCATGTGACTTCTTCATGTGGTCTGGGTTTCCCCACAATATTGTGCCTAGATTTCAAGGGCAAAATTCCCACAGGAAGGCCAGTAGAAGCTGTGTCACCACTAATGACCTCGTCTCAGAAGCCCCACAGCATGACCTCTAAAACATTCCATACATCAAAGTAAGACCCTAAGTTTGTTCCATACTACAAGGGACAGAAATTGCACTGCACCTTTGAATGGCAGAAATGTCAAAAAATTTGCAGAAATGTCTTAAAACAATCTGAAACCGAAATAAAGAAAAAGACACATTTTCCTATAGATCAGTTCTCGTAGTCCAGTGTTTCACCATAGGCAGTGTAGTCCAAGGAAAACATCCTTGCTTCTGTAGAGAAAAATGAGAATTGATTTATTGACTGAATATGTTCTCTGTGTATATATAGGCATTGAACTGCTTTGCAAGTATCGTTCCTTAAATTCTCACCAAACCTTATGAGGTATCTTCTAATATTATTCCCATTTCAAATAAAAGATAAAAGAGGCAAGGGTGTTTGGGTAAATTGCTCAGGGTCACACAGCTAGTAAGTGAGACAATCAGGACTCTAACCCAGATGATCTGATTCCAGAATTCATGGCTTTTAGGCATATCATTATTTTTCCTCTTCTATAGAGATATACTGGAGCATGTGCAGAGCGGCAGAGATAAAGGAAATCTTGCTAAGCGGTTGTCCTTAAATGAGTCAATAAAATAAACCTCTACTTACTATCTATTTTGGACTTCTCTCTTTTAAAAAAATTAAAAAGCAGTTGACCTGCTAGCTTTCTTATTTTACTGCTAGTTTCAAAGAACCTTCCTCTGATGTTCTGAAATTCTCTCTTCTTTTTTTGCGTTCAAATTCATTAAGACTCTGTTCTCTTCTTTACTAATTTCTTCCTTGTTGCTTTTGGCTAACCATATGTTTTTCAGTCATTTGAATTAAAATGGTGGCTTAATATTTATCGCCATTCAATTCTATTCAACTCCACACACTTCTAAAGTCAGTGTAGTCAAATCTCCAGTGTTTTAATATGTGATACTCCCATTTTTGCTCAATTCTAAACACCTTGTAAGTTCATTATAGTTTGCTCTTGGCCTTCTTTTTAGGTGAAACGCCTCAATAAATCTTAGCATTGAATTTAAGCTTCATACATTAGATCTTTAGAGTACTTCTTAGTAACTCTCCAATAACTGTAATCTAAATACAATGATAATTGGCCTTCAGAGGAAGAAAAAGGGAATTACTTCTAGTTACAAATGGAAGAGAGCAGAGCAAAGTGCACATAATTCCCTTTATAATTAAGCTAAGTTGGATTGCTGTGAAATACAAACAAACCAAGGCTAATAAATTATTTCACTTTTCAGGACAGTTAAATTGTTTTTTAAAGCACTCCACATCACTGGTGCCTCCATAACACCATGGAATATAAGGAGCCAACCAATCAACTGACTAAATACTTGGCTTAAACACAAGTTTGCATTAAAGGGTTAACAGTTTCTATTTTTTTTTTAAATCACTAAATGTCCACTTATGCTTTCCCCCAAAAGATGCCAAGGAAGACTTGATTGACAGGAAGAAGGAGACTCTTTCCTTGCCTACTCATAGATTCACAGCTATGACTTAATTAGATAATTGAGATCACCAGTTTTATTGTCATAGTAATTACTATAGCAAGGGTTGCAAAATACTCATTTTGGGGCTTTTTAATGTACATGTGAATTTAAGTAGAAAACACATTTTTGCCAGTAGTGTATATATCAATGAAGAATTATGTTCTTGAGGGTATTTCGGGAAATGTGTTGTCTATTGAATAATAAAATTCAAACATCCCCTGGTTTGAATCCTATAATGGGTAAAGATTTTATTGATACAAGTTGGCTGAGTCTACATGTGTTTTTGGAATGAATTAGCTAGTGCATGAGAGGCAAGGCATTCGTTTCTCAGCACGGGAGCAGGTTGTCTGCTAGAAAGAGTTTCAACAAATGTTTTCTTCAACTAATACATTTCCCTGTGTGGAAGGGATGTTTTCCAGCAGCATGACTGGATCTGACTTTGTCTAATCGGCAACATCTTTATCTAACTTTCTGGAAACCCACCATATGGAAACACCTGCCACATTTGCAGGCTACAGAACATTTCTGTTTCATATGTACATGGATGGAAATTTCCAAGAGGGTTCAAGATAGGATTCTTCTTTTCCTAGGAAATGAGTTCTATTTTCTTCATATTTTTTTTAATCCTGTGAAATCCATAAGTCCAAAAAATAGCCAAAAAACAAAATCTAATAGATACTAGAAATAGTAAAAAATAAAAGCATGATATTATACAATTAATTAAATAGGCCTAACAGTGAATTTGTTATTGAATCTGTTACAAAATCTGCAAAGCCAAGTCCTGAATCAGTTAACAGGAAGGTAAAATAATGTCTTTCCTTCTTTGAGGAACAGTTGGTTCTGATGCCCTATTAAGCTGAAAAGAGAGCGAGAGGATGTATTACATATTTAATGTCATGCACAGTAATAGCTTAAACTATTTCACTGGAAAAGAAGCACATCAAGTTCTTAGAGTTTTGATTTAAGGAAAACAGGACAATGTTAGATGAGATGATATGAAATGATGTCCTCTTCACAAGTAGGAGTCATGCTTTGACCAACACTCTCTTTACATCATCCTTTTGGGCATTATAGGGCAAAGTGGTTAAGAGCTTATGTCTAAGACCATCTGTAATAAACTCCACAACCCAATTGTCCTGTGACCGTGGACAAATTATGAAATTTATAATTATCAGCTTTCTCATCCATAAACCACAACAAGACTGTATCAAATTTCATGTACACTTTAATAAATAAAAAGAAGTTGCATGTAAAATGCATAACATAGAGTCTGGCACAGAGTAAACACTTAGAAAAATGAAAGCGCTCATTATTGTTATTTGTATTGTTATTATTGTCTCCTGGTTAACAGGAAGATTGAAAGGAGATGTGTTAATTTCTGTTTCATACGGGAATTCAGCAATGATATCGAGAATGCAGCATACTTGCATGAGAGGTGCTCATCGACCCTTGTCACCAGGTAACCTGGAAGTAACATAGAACTTTTACAAAGATAAGTTTCATCCTGTGAACTTAAATTTCTTAAGTCAAAATATTACGGAAATTAATGAGACAACTTACCTTATTCTGTCTCTTTTCTCATTCTGTGATTTTTTTGTTGTTGTTGTTTGTTTGTTTTTTGAGTTGGAGTCTCACTCTGTTGCCCAGACTGGAGTGCAGTGGCCACTCCCAGCCACCACAGCCTCAACCTGCTGGGCTCCGGCGATCCTTCCGCCTCAACCTTCCAAGTAGCCAGAATTACAGGCATGCGCTACCAAGTCCGGCTGATTTTTGGATTTATTGTAGAGATGAGGTCCCGCTGCCAGGCGGTTCTCGAACCCGCGAGCTCAGGCAATCCACTCACCTCAGCCTCCCAAAGGCGCGGGATTACAGGCTGAGCCACCGAGCCCGGCTCATTCTGTGTTTTATTCTCCAGCTTTTATTATACAAAAAATCTTTCCAATGTGCCTTTTCAACCAGGTCTTCCAAGAGAACATCAAACACGTAAACTAGAAAGTGTCTAGAAAGTGTCCTTTACTTTTCTGGCATCAGAGATGTTTGGTTCAGATATGTTTCTAAAGAAATGAAAAATCTACTTTGGGTTGGGATTACACAATTTGGAGTACTTTAAGTTTGATTCCGAGTCTATTCTCAAATGTCTAATTATACAAATGAGAAAAATAGTTTCTAAATTCCTTAGAAATAGAAAAAAAAAACTACTGAATCCTCAATGTGAATTTCAAAACATGAGAAAATACCCTTCTGGAATAGAGTCCAACAATTAAACGTGTAGTCCCTAAGTCTACTAAAAAAAAAAAAAAAAGAAAAGAAAAGAAAACTTGGATTTGGGGAATTATAACTGGCAAGAATGAAATTATAAGGAGTACATCATTGCTGATGTAAAGGTCACTGATTTAGAAAATGTTTGGGGGAGGAATGATATTAGTATTTTAACTTCTGTGTGCTTGAGTGCTTTTTTGGTGGCTTAGATATATTTTAGCTACATGAATTATTTTTGTCTTTGAATATGGCTAGAGGACAAATTATTTCTGGAAGATCTGAAATTGAGAGTGACTTTTTCTTCAATTAGAAATAAATTCTTTGGGTTAAAATGCAGGATCTTGCACATGACCAGTGGGTGTCACCTCTTTCTATGTTCTTCCCACTTCAAGGCAATAAAATAGGACAAAAGTTCTGGTGCACAGTTTAGGGAACCTAAGTCATCAGAGTGTCAAAAGTGTGCAGAATGCAAGACTTTTAAAAAAATAGATAGCTGTGTCACCAGAATCCTGTTGACATTTGGAGTCACAGATGGAAGCACAGAAAATGGAGCAGCAGACATGCCATGGTTCACTGGTCACCTACATGACAGTCCAAGGATTTTGGTTTCAACTTTTGCTATTTTCTTCAATTTAGTTTTACAGTCAAATTTTAAATTGGCTCTCTGCTAATGTATCCATTATTGATCTGTTATTAAAAATCGAGGGATAAGCCGGGCTCGGTGGCTCAGCCTGTAATCCCGTGCCTTTGGGAGGCTGAGGTGAGTGGATTGCCTGAGCCCGCGGGTTCGAGACCCGCCTGGGCAGCGAGACATCATCTCTACAATAAGATCAAAAAATCAGCCGGGCATGGTAGCGCATGCCTGTAATTCCGGCTACTTGGAAGGCTGAGGCGGAAGGATCGCCGGAGCCCAGCAGGTCGAGGCTGCGGTGGCCGGGAGCGGCCACTGCACTCCAGTCTGGGCGACAGAGGGAGACTCCAACTAAAAAAAAAAAAAAAAAAAAATAGAGGGATATACTTTTTATATGATACTAGTCAATCTATTTTTATCTTGTATTTTAATACACTTTGGCATATTAAAAATAACTCATATCACTAATTTTAGATTATGATATTTGCACAGTTGATGACTTTGATCTTCTAAAGAAGGGTAATAATAATTCACAGTTGCTGCAAAATCATAAAAATAACTTTTCATATTTGGCCAAATTTTCTAATTGACCTGAGAGTCAGTACTCAAATTTGAGCAATTTTGGCTAGAATATGGCAATCTTTCCTCTTCAGAAATAAAGTGATACCTCTACAGAGTTTTTGTTTTGTTTTGTTTTGTTGTTTTGTTTTTGGAGTTGGAGTCTCATTTTGTCGCCCAGACTGTAGTGCAGTGGCACACTCCTGGTCACC
Source organism: Cephalopachus bancanus (assembly GCA_027257055.1). Lineage (NCBI taxonomy): Eukaryota > Metazoa > Chordata > Mammalia > Primates > Tarsiidae > Cephalopachus > Cephalopachus bancanus. Next base: position 11,411,121 of record JAPVLO010000001.1, on the reverse strand, counting down.
GCAGCCTTGACCTGCTGGGCTCCGGCAACCCTTCTGTCTCAGCCTTCCAAGTAGACGGAACTACAGGTGTGTGTTATCATGCCCAGCTAATTTTTGATTTATTATAGAGACGAGATCTCGCCAAGTTACCCGGGTGGACCTCGAACCCATGGGCTCAGGCAGTCCATTCACCTTGGCCTCCCAAAGTGCTGGGATTGCAGGCTGAACCACCGAGCCCAGTCAGAGTTTTGATTAACAGAAAATGGAATCATGAATCCAGAAGTTACTTGAAAAATGTGAACAGAAATATGTGTTAGTTGGAAGTGTCTTTGCAATAAGAGTTGAGCAGCATTTACATTTCACAACTAATTACTAAATTGCATATAGGTACAATGAAAAACAACAAAATAATAGTTTTGATGAATTTATAGCATTTTAAAAAAGAAATCTCAATAAGAAGCCAGTTTGGATTTACTCTAACCTCCTTTCATAGAATTGACAGTGACCAGAGAATCTTTGTTCAGAGAACTGCTAACTGTTTTGTCTTTCCTCCCACAAAATAAACCTATGTGACAAATCATTTATGCAGAATAGAAAGATTTATCTCACAATTATTAAGTAATTTAAGATATGGAATACACATGTATTGATTAATCTTTAATAAAAATTGAAACTTACAAATGTAGTTTTTGTCTGTTTATGATTTTTGATTTTGCAAGTGGCACTGGTGAGGTAAATGGATCCGTGTATAAATTTGCAAATCTAAGCATATATATTGCAGAGCCAAATATCAAGCAATGAGATAATGAATTAAATCTTTTATACAATCAAGCCAAATGCTAAGTTAAGTCTTTAAATATCCTTCAACTATTTGAACTAAACTTGAATACAAATGGGTATTTGTTATTCAACATTTAAGGGAAAAAAGGAATATTAAAAAGTTAGCTTGGTGTGATAAATGCCTTTATTATGGATCATTGTAGTTCTCATTTTGTCTGCCTGAAAACATTTGAGATAGAGAAGGCAGTTTTAACATTATCCTTCAAGAGATGGGAAAACACTACTTCTGGGAGATGGAGTGACTAGGTCAAGGACCCCAAGCTAGAAGTGGCCAAGGCACTGAAATTAGATCTCAGGTGTGATTCTAGTCCACTAATGCCTTGCATTATGACCATGTTTTCTCTCTAAAAGCTTAATCCATTCTCAGCTGTTCTCCAATCACAATGCTTACAAATCCTTTCTTCTTAGGATTTGAGGATGTAGATTTCAGATTCAATTCTCCCATTTCATAGAAGGTTAGAATTGAATGGTCTGTAGATCTTCTTGTCCAACTCTGTCATTTAATACACAGACCCATTACATCCTGAGGAGTTCAAAAGTCTTGCTAAAACAACATACTTTCTGAGGGGTAGCACTGGAGTTTGAAACCAGGCGTAAGTATTGCATGCAGTTCAAAATTTTTATGGAATAAGGCCGTATGAAACTTATTTTTAGAAAATTGTTTAAATCATATTGAATTTTAAGAAAAAGATTAAGGAAACAATGGGCATAGGAGGGAGAGAGGGAAGGAAGGAAAGAAGGAAGAAAGGAAAGAAGGAGGGAAGGAAGGAAGGTAGGATCAACCTCTATAATTTCACTCTGTTGGTTAAAACTGATACTGGGTTTCTGTTCCAGCGTTGTTGCTTTGTAGCTAAGGATTTGTCCCTATGAAGACACTATTTTTCCACATTAATTGGCATAAGTGGTTCTTTTACTTGGTTGCTGTTGTTTATGAATGTGGGTGTTTAGTTTGATTTTTATCTATAAAACCCAAAACAGTTAAGAAAAAAGAAATGTCCTCAACCAGTCGTACATGAGACACTGCATTAGTTCTCTGGAAAGTGTGATGAATCATTGACTGTAGTAGGATAGAAGTACAACTTGAGAAATTGTGATTAGTAGATAATATAATAATTTAGTTTACAACAAATAAAGCTTCCTGACCCAAAAAAAAAAAAATGTGAATTCTAACTGCACTTGTGTCGGTCAGAAAATAACTCTATCGAAATGAGCTGAAACTGTTATTTCCAAAAGGAACAGCAACACAGTGTTGGAAGGACAGTTAGATGCGTCATTCTAGGTAAGTCACTCCACAGCTCAGCCTCATTTCCTCCAGGGAAAACTTGAGAGGAGGATAAAATAATCTACAGGATTATTTTAAGTTCCCAAATTTGCATTTCTGCGTTATAGAGAAATCCATCTTGATCCCAGCTGACCATCATGTCCAGCCTGAAGTAATGCTTTAGACTTCTAGTGGGTCTCTTCACTCTTGGGTGGGGGAATATTATGCAATCCTGCTCATCCCTAGTGGAAACTAGAGGACTCTTTCCACAATGACAATTGCATCTGTCAATCCCAACTGACGTTGCTTTAGGGACTCTATATTATTCTTGGGTAAAGGACAGACTCTTTCCCATAATTAGGAACACCTGTGTGGTCTGTACCTGTCCTTAATATCTCTACTGTCCTTCATCTGCTATCTGTCTTTACGGGTTTAGCCCAATCTCCCCCTCAATCGCACAAACCATTCCCTCACCCTGCCGTTCTCCAAGACTCATTTTAATCATCCATGAAATCCCTGCAGATACATAATTTTGCTCATTCATTCAACAGCTATTACTGAGTTCAACTTATGTGTCAAAAATTTTTCACAGTGATAATAATATGTCAGTCATTGTCCCAATAAATCTTATATTATTTTATCTGCTTTTATCTTTTATTTGTCACTGTTTTCTTGAAGAGGGGCATATATGTTAATATTATTGACCTCCCTTCCTAGAATCAACTGCCTACTTGGTATACAATTGGCACGGATGACATTGAGTAGCAATAATACATTAAACTGGAGGATGAGCTAGCATTTCAATCTAGGAAGTAAACTGGCTATTTTTAAGGTGTTGAAGTATTTTATTTTTATGGGAACCATACTAAGACATTATTTATTAAAATAACATATTTGTTATTGAAATATCTGACCAGTATTTTAAAGACATTAATGTATACAATTGTTTGGTAACGTCTATTTCTATGAACTTTCTATACATTTGACATCTTTCCTTGTAGGATGAATATATTCTAACTCTAAAATATTGATAAGGGCATTATCAATTGAAGAGGGCATTGAGAAGTTAACTTTGTTTCTTCCTTGCTATCTATTACATCTTCTTGAGTATTATATAGGATAATATCACATTTCCCAGATAAACTTAAAGTTGATTGCTGTTTGGTTGTCTTCCAATTGTCATTGTCAAAATTCAGCCTTGAATGTTAAATGTCATGCTGATATTATTATATATAATATTTTCTGAAGAAATTAGTTTCCTACAACTTCTTTTCCAGATGAGAATTTAATTTAAATTATAATTAGCTACCAGATGAAAAGCAACTGAGATATTTATCTACAGTTTCTGTGATTATGTTTCATAAGATGTGATAGTATCATCTGAGTAATAATAACACGTTATTTCAGAGTTTGGAAATAGGAAAATATTTAACATTATTAACATTTGTTTCTTTGCACACAACTCTCTCTCTCTCTCTCTCTCTCTCTCTCTACTATATATATATATAGCGAGAGAGTCTATGTATATAATGTGTTAGCCAGAGACTTACAAATGCCTACAGGTTTGCAGGTATAATTACCCTAACCTATCCTATACAACCTACTTAAATAAAAAAGCAATATTTATACTTTGCATTTATTTATTTATTTTAAAGATGTGGAGTACAATTCAGGGTTTGCAAACGTTGTTTATGCAGGTACCCTTGCTTATGAGATGCGCCCCTCCATCCCCTAGCAGTTTCTCTCAACTGCCAATCCACCCCCCTCCCCTGGCAATTTCCCACTACTGCCAATCCCTTTCTTATAGTATTATGATAATTGTTCAAGGTCCGCTTATGAGTGAGAACATATGGAACTCTGTTCTTTGTTTCTGTGATAGATCACTGAGTATGGTCGACTCTAAATCCATCCAAATTGTTGTGAAGTCCATATGTTTGTCCTTCTTTATGGCTGCACCAACCATGCTGCCCATTGAAGCTGGACTGGATAAAAAAATGTGGTACAAGCCGGGCTCGGTGGCTCAGCCTGTAATCCTGCACCTTTGGGAGGCTGAGGTGAGTGGATTGCCTGAGCCCGCGGGTTCGAGACCCGCCTGGGCAGCGAGACTTCATCTCTACAATAAATCAAAAAAATCTGCCGGGTGTGGTAGCACATGCCTGTAATTCCGGCTACTTGGAAGGCTGAGGCGGAAGGATCGCCGGAGCCCAGCAGGTCGAGGCTGCGGTGTCCGGGAGCGGCCACTGCACTCCAGTCTGGGCGACAGAGTGAGACTCCAACTCAAAAAAAAAAAAAATATATGGTACATATACACAATGGAATATTATGCAGCCATAAAGAAAGACACACATATGGACTTTGCAGCATTTATTTTTAATAGTATTTCTTACCTTTTTATCCATAATAGTAGTTAAAATTCACATAAGATTGGACAGGGAAAAAAGCACATAAAATGATCGTCATCCTCACTAATAATTTGGAAATAAATTTAAAGTAAAAATAAATAATCAAATGTCATTTTATACTCATTGGATTTGCAAAAATGTAAACATCTCGTAATAACAAGTATTAACTGAGATGTAGAAAAATGGAAAGTTATGTTGCTGGAGGGGAGTACAAAATTATGTATATATTTTGGAGAGCAATTTGGCTGTATATTTTTAATGACATCATATACAGCACAACTTAATAATATAACTTCTAGACACACTCCTAGAGACACTTCCTTGCATGTATAAAGTTGTTATTTGAAGATTGTTGTAAAATGAGAAACAGCACAAAGGTTCATCAGTAAAATAACTTGTGACAAACTCATACTGTGGAACTTAATATCCAAATAAAGTGATTTGATTTCTTACTTTGATAAATATTTATTGAGCATCATGTATTCTTCTAGTCTTGGAGGAAAGAGTTGCTAAAAACAAACAAACATCAAGAATACAAAAATCCCAAACATCATTTGGCTTGGAATAAAATTATGTCAGATGTGATAAATGAGAAGGAAGATAAGCTAGGGTGAGTGAATAATGATAATGGAAAGGGAAGGCCATTACCTCCAATACAGTAGTCTTGTAAGGCCTCTGATAAAGTGATATTTGATCACAGACCTGATTAAGTAAGTGTGCAAGCTATGCAATTACATGTAGACAGAGCATCCCACGCAGAAAACCCAACTCCAAAGCATGGATGTCAGAGGAGCAGAGATTGTAACTTTAAGCCAGAGAAAGTGAAATCATCGAATTTCCATTTTGCATATCTTAACACGACTGAGAAAGGAGCATTCTAGGGATGGGGAAAAAAAGCAATTTGGTTTTGGATACCTTAGAGTTGATATGCACCTCAGGCATCTAATGAATGATGTTGCCTTAGCAAGTGGATCTATGAAGCCAATGCTTAATGGAGAAATTTTAGGACTTCGGATATATCCAGGAAATGTCAGTCTATACACCATTTTAAAAACTATGGGACTGAGTGTGATTACTTAACAGATGAGCATAGACATTAAAGGACTGACCCTTGCACCACTCAAATATTTAGAAATTGGAAGATGTGAAGATTCAATAAAGAGAACAAATGTTGTTACCAGAGATAGGGTGGAGAACTAAGAACTAAGAGAGACTGGTGTTCATAATATAAAGTTAAACAGGAAGAAAATTACCCCATGTGACAAATTAGTGGGGTTTTTTTGCATGTGTACTGTGTTTGCGCGTGTGTGTGCATGAGTGTGTGTGTGTGTGTGTGTGTGTGTCTGTGCTGGGGGTGTGTGTTTATACAGCAAGTTCTGAACAGACAGTGAAATGTTAACACTGTTTTGCCATCTACAAGACAGGACGTAAGTTTTTAGATACATTTACTTTTTCTTTTATTCTTTACTGCATTGAAATAAAATAATAATGCTAATTATTATTATTACTATTAGCAGCAAAAGCCCTTTTTATTAAAAAGAGTCAGACAGATACTCAGAGTTTTGTTCTCAAGATAAAATTTCTACTATGGTAGAAAATTGTATTGTACTACCTAAGACGGACTATTTTTCTTTCATAAGCATGTGCATTTCCCTAGAAGCAAGCCATTTACACAACTCAATACCCCTTCTGTTACCTCTATTTCTGCTAGGAACAAAAGCCCTGGGAAGAAAGCATTTAGATGAGCATGAGATGGATAGCTTTCAGCTGGACCTTAATGTACACACTAGAATTCATGCATTTTCACTGTACTTATTACATAAAGGAAAGATTACAAATAAATTATGTGGGAAATGAGATACTACAAAGGAGAACATACTAAAGACATTCTCTTAATCTTGTACAAAAAAAGCACAATTTGAAGCACCTTGCAATAATTTACTTCCTCTGTATGTGTAGAGAGCCTTGTGTATGTGTGCAGGCGTGCACGCGTGTGTGTGTGTGTGTGTGTGTTTGTGTGGGTATGCATTCACACATTAGTTATAAAAATCACAGACTTGCAGTTGAAGGAAACTGCCAGGGAAGGGAGGGGCACACCTCATCAACTAGGGTACCTACATAATAAACACTTGTATACCTAACCCTGAATTGTACCCCACATCTTTAAAATAAAAAATAAAGAAGTCACAGGCATTGAGTCGATGCACATTCTATTTTATACTAGTGTCTCTGAAAATATAGACTTTATCAAGGATTGACTTGAATAATCTGTTTGTTCATTTCACCCACAAAAGCACTTAAGACTTTCACATGGCATATACTGAAAAAAGCAGCCCCTTCCAAACATGCAAACTATCACTCAAGGTTTATCTCAGTTTAAATATATATCAAAACATCTCAAGCAAATACCAAACTTAAGCAAAAGAAATAGAGTCACATGCCTAGAAGATCCAATCATCGTAATTTTAAGTGACTTGAAATAACTTCAAAAAGTTCAGTTCCTTAAAAGACAGGCACGATGCCTTTCCCTATGATAAGTATGACATTGAGCATATTGCCAATTTGAAGAAAAAAAAAGTATTAACCGGGAATGAAAATTGCCTTTTTCTATGAGGAGGCACTTAGGCTTCATTAGAGGATTTGACATATCATGGTTAACTTACTTATAAAATCGACAGAGACCTTAATACCGCAAGGCACCTGCTACCTTGTATTTGCCTAGATGCCTCTTCCTGCAGATTATTTCGCCTCCACTGAAGATTTTTTTTCTCTTTGTTGTCCTCAGAGTCTGATCTCCCCTCACCCAATCACCTCCCCCCATATAGCGGGGTTTTAGCAGTTTCCACCTCACAGTCTTTGATGTTATCCTCTTTGTTTATCATGCTAGTGGGCAGTGGTTAAATAACTAAACTGTAGCCCCAGCAATATCCAAAAACTAAGCAAAAACAGTCAGATGTTGCACTATGCCAATAAGAGGGGAATTTCAGAAAATGATGGCAGACTGATCATATGCTCATCTGCAGAGAAAGACTTTTCTACACTCTGTGTCAAAATATGCTGTGTTCTTGGAGACTTTTAATATGGTTGTCATCTGGAATTGTTTTGCGTTTTCTCTCACATACCACTCATGATCACAGATGATGCATGCGATAACTACATCAGACTGGGCATGTTAATAAGAGCTTTATATTTATCTTCTTAAGAAGCGATTATCTGGAAAATATGGCAATTAGAGAGTGTGCATTAGTAATATGCCCATTCTTGCTTATTTAAAAATAAAAATCAACTATAGAACTTCAATCATTTGGTGCCAACTCCTTTGCCTTGCTATAGAATGAAGTTCGTGTAGATGGCAGACTATGAAAAGCATAAATATCCAGGCAATATTAGAAAAGTGTCCAGCAGCAAACCATACCATTGCTATTTTAGTGCTGTCAATAGAAAATGGAGAAACTTCTTTCTAACAAATTGTAATACACTAACGTTTATGGACATAAGTACAAGAATAGTTTTACCTTATAATTAGAATAATGTCCTTGCTATGTGCTACATTAGATATACACCAGATAAAAAGATAAAACTATTCCATGATTATGAACAGGGTGATAATTTCAATATGACTAACAGTTTTGAATTAAAGAGGCTGAAGGAATTCTGTCTCCCCTTCCTGTGACATTCAAACACTTCAGGGACACTGCTCGCCGCTCTGTCTCCTCAAGTTTAATGAACATTTTCCAATGGCTTGTGTGTGTCTGGGCATACTGAAATGATGACAGGTTAATTAATTATTGGGACATTTAAAATTTGAAATTATATCATTTTAAAAGATAATAAACGACTGATATGAGAGTATTCCGCCAGTGCACTCTATGTTTTTTTTGCCAAAATTTTCTAATTATTAACAGAGTTGTCATTGTGAAAATATCACTTCCACCTATCTTTTAAAAGGAAAATAATATTCATTTATTTTCATTTTCCAATCTACAGGGAAAATTGTCATACTTGATTTTTGGGTCACCCAAATACTAATATAAGAGTTTTTATGCTTAAAGCATAACCTTATGTGAATATATAAAATTGCTTTGGACTGAGGTGAGAGGATTGCCTGAGCCCATGGATTTGAGACCAGCACAGGCAACTTGGCGAAACCTCATCACTACAATAAATTAAAAAAAAAAAAAATAGCTGGGCGTGGTAGCACATGCCTGTAGTTCCGGCTACTTGGAAGGCTGAGGTAGAAGGATTGCTGGAGCACAACAGGTCAAGTCTGCTGTGGCTTTGAGCATGCCACTGCCCTCCAGTCAGTCTGAGCAATAGAGTGAAACTCCAACTCAAAAAAGAAAAAAAAAATAGTGTCTTAGAAGTTGACTTATGTACATGATTATCATGTACATGTAGATTAATTTTCTCTAGGTTAATGAGATGAACTAAATATTCACAGATTAACTAGTTTGAACATTTCTTTTTTTGTTGCTGTTTCTTAGTCATCATAGCAAATGTAATGTTTTGAAGTAGACTAAAAGTAATTTAAATTCCTGGCAAGGCGCAGTGGCTCATGCTTGTAATTGTAGCACTTTGGGAGGCCGAGGCGGAAGGATTGCTTGAGCTGGTGACTTTGAAACCAGCCTGGACAACACAGTGAGATCTTGGAATAACTTAAAATCTTTCCTTGAAAATATGTTATTTGTTAGCAATTTATTAGTATATTTTAGCTGCATATTGTTTAAAAACTTAGAAATAATTAATGTACTTTTATTGGTCATTTTCCAAAAAATGTTATTGCTATTTATATACATTCTTTCCTTGTCAGATAAAAATGGTGTCATAGTATAGCAGACTTCTATTAAACATAGTAAAATAACTAGAAAATGTCATCTCAGTAAAATGTTTGCATATTCTTATGTGAATATTAGAAATTGTAGGACAATTATTATCCGTTATCTACTAGAGTGTTCCAAAGACCGTAGACACTTCATCTATCTTAAATACTATCAGAAAAATAGTCCTTCTTTTTTTTTTTTTTTGAGTTGGAGTCTCACTCTGTTGCCCAGACTGGAGTGCAGTGGCCGCTCCCGGCCACCGCAGCCTCGACCTGCTGGGCTCCGGCAATCCTTCCGCCTCAGCCTTCCAAGTAGCTGGAATTACAGGCATGCGCTACCACGCCCGGCTGATTTTTTCATTTATTGTAGAGATGAGGTCTTGCTGCCCAGGCGGGTCTCGAACCCGCGGGTTCAGGCAATCCACCAACCTCAGCCTCCCAAAGGCGTGGGATTACAGGCTGAGCCACCAAGGCCAGCAATAGTCCTTCTTTATAGAAGTTAATGTTGAGAAAAAAATACTTAAACTAACTTTAATTTTTAGAAATTGCTTTAACAATGTTTTAATTTGATCAAATGTGCCTTCATATTTGAAAAATGAATACTGAGAATCAATCCATAAGTTTCTTTCATACTTGATTTCTCTGAAAATGAAACAACTGGTTATCTACAATTTTAGCACTCCAAAAGGGTAATGAAAATTTTATTGGTTTTCTTATTTTTAGTGGGAGGAGGTATAAAATTAAACCTAAATTCAGCCACGCTTCACTCATTTGGAAGTAAAGTCAACCCTGTAACAAAAATTTTTTTAAAAATGACTATGAATTACTACTTATGTTTCACCTGGCATTTAACTGACAAGTATGATAAAATAAGTAAAAAGGTTTTACTCAAATTTTACATTTTTTACTGTCATTTGTCTAGAGTTGAGTTCGGATGTACTCAAATATTCAATCGGTCTCTGGAGAAGTCTGAAATAATGCTGAATGCTCTAAGCCTATTACATTGTGGAGTAGGTATTAAACTTGGTCAAATGAGAATTGTTACTTATATGTCACTTCATTTACTAAAGTTATGGAAAAGATTTCTGCCATATTTCCACCCTATACTCATTTCTATTACTCATTTCTATTCTATACACGTTTGACTCATTCTGTGTAGTACTTGAAATCAAAGAACTATTGAATTATTGTGGTGGGAATTATGCTGTTACTCTCATTGCTATTAATTCCATTAGGCATTTGGCCGACTGTTAGTCTCTTACCAGCTTTCCTGCCTCTTAATTTTACATTCTCACATCTTCCTATCAATAAGTTTTATAATACTTTTATAAGCTTTATGTTAGAGTTTATAACCATATACTTAGATAATGACTACGCATCCTATTACTTTATAGTTTATCAATCAACTGCAGCTAACGTTTGGGGGATTTTAGATGTTCATAGGAAAAAGAAAGCCATGTTGTCCAAGGAGGTATGGAGAGTGGGTGATTATGATGGAACAGGAAGATTACCAAAACTGGACAGGGCTTGACCTCTTCTGAATTACTTCTGCAGCAAGACACAAAGGCTAAACCTTGTAATTTAAAGTGATACTCATTGCTACCAAAAGGCAGTTTAGATAAATTCACATGTGATGTTTATAAGTGGATAAAGAAAGGATTTAGGAATTACTGAGAATTGTTTCTAACCTCTAAGAAGGACTCTGCTATTTTAAATAACACACTTTTCTTTGTTCTAAATATTTATTGATATTATTCAAGCTATTCAGTTATACTGTACACTGTACACCAGAAATTTTGGTGTTCTTATTAATAGAAATAGGGATGGCTCATTCATTATTTAATAAATAGTCTATAAATTTAAACAACTTTATTTTCTTTCAACCATTTAACAATCTTGTTCAGCACATGATATTTAAGGCAATAAAATATTACACATTACAATAATTATCCTGCATATGATATACTACATTTTTTCCAAATGACTCTAAAATATTTTTGTAATTGAAAGGTTAATGAACTCATTTCTATTTCCTATAAAAACAACTCATACAAATACAATTATTATCTTGGAATCCAGATGTTGAATGGTGTAATTTTCATGGAATTATTACTACTCATATAAAAATTTTTAATAATTTCATTTATCTTTCATGACAAATAAAGATTAAACATTTTCTAACTTTATGTTGGTGGTATTTGTCATGATAAGAATATTTGTCAAAACAGTACTTGTGATTATTGTAATTATAGTCTTACTGTATCTCTAGTGTCTTTCCTGCCAACTGAGAACAGGAACACAAAGAAAATGTAATTCCATTCAAGTAGAAAAGTAAGGAATATTATTAACCTGTTAACTAATAGAAAGGGTGGAAATTCCTAATGGCCTACCATGACCTCCTTTTAACCAAGATGTCAATTATCCAACTAGCCTAGATAAACAACCTATTTGGTCATTGCACCTAATATTGCAAGTTATTAGCTAATATTTCAAACCCAATCACAGCATATTAGCCTTGCCTCTGAAAAATTTCTAAAAATTAGGCCAAGAAGATAATAGATTACTAGATAATCTAGCAAACTTTTGCTCTGGAATTGTTATTCATATGTCACTGTATATGAGCAGACATTAACCAGTATCTAATTATACATGTAGTGTATTTTGGAAATATTATACATTCATATTTAGAATTAGAATTCAGCTTAATCATACATAATTCAGAAAAATTTCTATTACATATTATGAAAACTAAATAATAGCAGAGGTGTTCTAATAAAATTAATTTAATGCTTAAATACAAATACCAATGATTCTGTAATAATACAAGAAAAAATCTTAACTCGATCACTCACCCTCAAATCATAGATAACTGTTTGAATATTAGAACAAATTCATAAAATAAAATTTTAATACTTTCAAAACTTAACTAAATTTGCTATTGATTCAATGGACTTGTTAAATCACAAAATGATTCAATAGTTATTTTTATCTTTTATTGTTTTATTTTTTTTTGAGTTGGAGTCTCACTCTGTTGCCCAGACTGGAGTGCAGTGGCCGCTCCCGGCCACCGCAGCCTCGACCTGCTGGGCTCCAGTGATCCTTCCGCCTCAGCCTTCCAAGTAGCCAGAATTATAGGCATGCGTTACCACGCCCGGCTGATTTTTTGATTTATTGTAGAGATGAGGTCTCGCCTGCCCAGGCGGGTCTCGAACCCACGGGTTCAGGCAATCCACTCACCTCAGCTTCCCAAAGGTGCGGGATTACTGGCTGAGCCACTGAGTCCGGCTAATAGTTATTTTTATATGCAAATTTCTTATGACAGAAAATACTTTAGCTGCTATTTAGTAAAAAACTACCAAAACTCAGACAGTTGGAGTTTGCTTTTGCCTTCTCCTATGACCTCAAAGAGTATCCAAGTGGTGAAGACAGCACATTACATTTATCTTCTTGATTTTTCTAGCTACTCCTAGTGAGCGAATGTTCATAAAAAATGTTAATAGGCAGACAAAGAAAAGACACAAGATAAACAACAATTTGGATAATTCATAAATTGGCATTTGATTCTTGACTTCTTGAGAAGCCATTATATGCACTATCCCTTAAAAATAAGAAAAATCATGAATGAAAATTGCAGTCCAAAATATCTTGGCAGTAATGTGATTGCTAATCTCTGTCCTGAATATTTTAAGCAAATTATCAATTAAAATAGATGGCAATTAAATTATTTTGGGCAGAAATGTGTCTTAACCTTTGATTAAGTTGATCAATTCAGCATTTTTGAATGCTTAAACTCTTTCTTAAAATCACATCAAATTGTTATGTTGCCATTTATGGTAGTTCACATGCTCTCTATGCAATAAAGATTTGGTTCTCTCTCTCTCTCTCTCTCTCTGTCTGTCTCTCACACACACTATTCCATGAAAATATGATTGATTTAGTTTTATACACATGCAGAATGCCACTGGCATAATGACAGGTCTACCTTATTTAGAAAAAAACAAAAATGAAAAGGACATTTCTTTTTCTGCACAGTCAAAATTATGTAGATGTGGATTTAAAAGACTACAGGCCAGAAATTATGTGAGTAAAATTACTTATGCTGTTGTCATTTTTCACACACAAATAACAAATTTATAAACACCAAAGAGCCTTCATCAAACCAATGAAACGGCCAAAGTTGTTCTTTGATGACTTCATTCATAAGTCTTCCACTTATGTCCAAGCCATTAGAGCTCTGGTGCTTTTTCTATGCCCAATTACTTGGGGCCTGTCGGTTTTCTCATGCTTAGGTTGTTTTGGTTTCCTGTGGTTTTCTTTATGACCTCTAGACATCCAGGTTGCTCCAGTCCCATTTCCCAGCTCACTCTTTCCAGATCCTGAAACATATTCATGTTCAATTCTGTGTCCCATTGCATCAAGACAGGGACTCAAAGTTGCCTAAAGCAGTATGGGCCACTGACTTAGTTGAGCTAATTTCTGTTAAACATCTTTCTTCTTTCATTCACAGTTCTAAGTGGTGGTTCCTTCAAATCCAGAAGCAAGAATCAGATACTAATGAACAAAGATCCAAAAATGAGTGACATTCTAACATTTTTTTCAAATAAAGAGATTCTTGAGATTTATCTAATCCATATATTAATGCATGGTTTATGTAAGTTTTTTAGCATGATAGGTAAATCCTGGCAAATGTAAAGAACTTCCTATTTCTCCTTCAACCATGGCACTTTCATCTTTCCCATTTAATTCTCATCTATGATTTTTTTATCTGTACATATATCTTAGATCCCACAGGTAACCAACATAGAATGTTTAGAAATAGTAGGATACAAAAACCAGGAGCACTTTGGTGATTTGGAAGTCTCTTGGACACGATTCCTTACATCTGTCTATACTGTGAGCTCCAATGCATTTTATAAACTCATTTCTAGCAAAAATTTCTATAAAAGAGCTGCATATAAAGGCATGATCTCTGAGTAATTTCTTTTTGAGAACATACTTACAAAATATAAGTTGAATAACCTGCTTCCCCCGAATAGAATAGAATTATTTATTTAAGTAACTAAAACTAATTCGAAATGAACTCACAACAGAATGGTATTGCTGAATTCAGTGCTTTAAACTGCAGAGAATCGAAGGGTCATGACAGACAAGCTGTAGATACATACGTCTGTAAGCCACACTGACTGCTGAGATCTTCATTAGTAAAGGATATCAAGACTACATTTCACAGTGTTTTGCTCTCTGACTAGCCACTCTGTGAAGCTGGTGAAATGATACTGAGCCCACTTTGCAGATGAGGAAAGCGGTATTAAGATTCCATTATGGCATGGGACAAAGCTGCAAATTCAAACCGGCTCTTCCTTGTAACACTTTTCCCAGATCCCCAATATCATCAGGGGCAGATCTGTGAGTGCCTTGAATTCCCCTTTCCCCCCTTTCTTCCTTTCTTTCACATATGGCTCTTTGTACTCAGTAAGTGTAAAATCAATGCTATTGCTTGTCTCCAGTTTTGTCACCTGCTGAGGTGACAGGCATTCTTCCAGATCTTAACTTTTCACATTAGATGTCTTAGAATACTAATTTTGAATCTACCTCTAGCGTAAGCAAATGTTCCAGTGCTAAACATATGGTCAAAAGTAATTAAATGCATGCTTTGCTTGATATTTCAGAGAATTGATATTTTTCCCCAACAGAAAGGATTCTGTGCGACGAGTGATTAGATTAATGAAATGCCATAGAGTGTGTTTATGAGGTTTGCTATGTGGTGATGGCAGAAAAAATAAACACAAAGAGTGATGTTTTGTTGTTCTGAGGTATGTATTGTCCTTGACTATTATCCAAGAGCAGATGGCAGAGGCTGTCAGCTGGGTTATGAGGCCCCAGCAAGCAGGAAGTAGGTGATGATAAATGATTGGTAATTTCCCACAGTGAAACAGTTATATAGGGCCTCTGTTAAAATGAATAGATGCCAGGCTAAAACATCATCTCTGGACTCTTGTCCAATATTTCTTTTTTCTTTGAGAAAAGAAAATGCAGAAATAGAAGGCAAATAATCCTTTGCCTCAATGACATCTTTAGAAAACTGACAATAATTTGTTTGTTCTTTTAATAAAATGATTAACCTTGCCTAAGAGGCAAAACCTCATATTTCTTCCAAGATTAGTTGAATTTTTCTCTCTGGCAGCACTTGGGTTTACAGAATATTATTTTTGTGTTTACTCACTTCCGTTATGCTGGCCTCAGCTTGGTTGGTTTGTTCGGCTAAAGGTTTAGCCTAGTCATTTCTTTAATTTATTTGCATCTACTCTAGGTAAAAGAAGAGAAAATATCCTTTATTTGATTTATTTAGACAGTTGATTATTAGGTATATATTTTAGAAAAAAATGACGAGGTTGGATTCAAATATATAGATAAGACATACCTCTTTTGTTCAAAGAATATTGGTGTTTCGATATAATAGAAAAGTTAAGTCTCTGAAGTAAGAATAAGTTTGAAATGCGACTTTATCACATTTTATCTGGTGTCCAGAGTCAATAACTTTATCTTTCTGTGACTTTGTTTAATCACCTGTTAAATGAAAATAATATCTCTCTCTCTCTCTCTCTACCTCTCTCTCTGTCTCTCTGTCTCTCTCTCACAAAGCCTCATAAAGCTACTGTGAGAATAAATTATTTCTAATTATTTAAAGAAGCCAGCACTATACAGCAGGTAATAGGCACTTAAGTGGTAGCCTAGTATTAAGAAGTCGTGATCAGAGTAGTGATGATAATAGTAATTATCATCATGACAGCATAATGTAGCGGAAGAAGCAGTCTTCAATATAATCCAAATGACAGAATTAGAGGAAAAGTGAGAGAAGAAATAAAGCCCCCCAGCCTGGGGCTTCCGATGGAGCAATGTGTGACACAGAGACCTTACAGCTGGGTTACTCCATACTGTCAGAAATGAACTGCTGCATTTATCACAACTGAACAATACAAACAACGTAAAAAACGTGACAGTTCAGTTAACATTTCAGTTTGGTTTAATATTATTTAGTGCAGTGATAAATAACGAGAACCATTTGATACTTGACATCCCCACAAGAAGCAGTAATTTAAAAGCCTTGTCTAACTGTTGTCCACATTTGACATATTGATCATTGCTTCCTTGAGGTTGAATTTATGATGTGAATCTGCAGGTACGAATTGATGAATGAATGCAGAAAAATATGGGGTTTTCAAATCCAAGATTTAGAAGGAAATATCTCATTTTCTTAAACAGTCATGCATTAAAATACTTTCAGTGATCTCATTCTGCAGATATTTTGCTAATAAGTGATAGCTTTAGACTATCTGGCTTTCCAAATCACAGCTCCTATTAAACCTCTTAAATAACTCTGGCGTATATCCAATTTTCTTGTATATCTGATACATATTAATCTTGTATTCATAAATAATTATTTGACTGACTTTGTCTCTACATGTCATTTGTTAAATACATTTATTCCATTGAAAAACAGGAAAGGGAGATTATTTATTGAGAGTCTATACGTTATGACACATCTTAAAACTGTTTTCTGTAAATTAAAACTGCAGGTCTTAGATGCACAGGTACCAGTGATCCAGAATTTCACCTGAAGTCCTGGATGGTAATCAGACTTCTCTGCTGTACACTCCCTTATGACAAATAAAAGGCTTTTTTTAATTGTTTTTAGGATTGGGGTGTAGGAATTTTTCCCCTTACCTGCAAGTCAAGGAATAAAGCTAATGAGGAGAAGAAAGAAACATACAGGGGTTGAGGAAAGCCTCATTTAAGAGCAGGAGAAAGACTGCAGTATAATTTGGTGGATTGTCATTCTTAAGAATAAAGATTGATTTGAAAATATAAGGGAAGCCCCGTATTTGCATACACAAGCTGTGCACAATTTCTTGCAATTTGAGTGCTTCCAAAAATATCTGTCTATTGATGTCATGTTCAGAATCCTGGGTCTCTCTAGGTAGGAGAAAGCTAACAGACATGGATGCTAATTTATTATATTTTTAATATCAGTTATAATGATGTGCCAGACAGTTTTTTTTTAATTTCCAAGGGTGCATGTCTTGAAACTGCTCCTAAAAATCACAATAGTTACTTCTTAAATGTTATTTTAATAGATCTGTATTTTATCATCATTGGGCACACAATCGACAACTGACAGAAACCTCTTCACATATGGAAACAGAGTTCATGCGTGTTTTTATCAAATTAAACTTCCTAATTGACAAATGATATTAACTAATATATCTTAAGAAAAAAGTTTTGCTTATTTGACAATAAAAAAAATGTTGATGAAAATATTTGAATGTGTATTTACTGGCAAAATATATGCATAGATTCTAAAGACTGAGAAGTATGTCACTGTAGTGACTCTTGCAAAAAGACATAATAAATATTAAAATTTATAAATTAAATATTTATATAAATATACATTACATTTTGCAAATATCATAATACCATATGTATATATGTCTTATCTACCAAATTAGGAATTTTTAGTTCCTTCTCTGTCGAAAGGGTGGGTGATTCACTGAAAGAGACAAAGAAAAGAAGTCATAATAAAATAGTTCCAGAAATGTTCCTGGAAATGATGAAAATGGCCCCACTCCTAGATGCATTATTGAGAAATTTCAAGCCATTAATGATGAAAGAATTATTCTAAAAGCTTCCAGAGAGGGGGAAAATGTGACATAAAAAGAACCAGGAATCAGAATAGCTTTGGATTTCTCAACAGTAAAACCAAAGTGAGAAACCCATACATGAATGTGCAAATATACACACATTTTAAGCTGCAAATAGAAAGTTTCAAACTGTTTGAATTATACGTTCTTTTTTAATTTAAGGGAATCATATTAATGTACTATTCTAATAATTATTTTCTCCTAAATATGAACATCTCCAAATTTGGGGTCTATATATTGCTTAAATATACAAGAAATATTTCATGTATATAGTTTCAAATTTATTTTAATATTTCCTTTAATGAAAATTCTAAAAGAACCAATTGATAACCATAAGCTAAAGTGGAAATAATCTTCTTTAAATTCTGACCCCATAACCAGACTGCTTCCTACCTGCAAACCAACTTGCAATTCATATCTGCTGAATTTTTTACATTCCATCATTTTTTTTTTTTTTTCGGTCCTGCATCGCTTAGCAAGCGCTCTTTCTTTGGACCTGGATTGTTTTCAGTCTTGGAGACCAGATGCGTTTCCACCTATCTGTGAATCCTTCCTGATTCTCTGACAATGCAGGGATACTTCCGCAAAAATTGTATTTCCAGCATTGCTATCCTATTTCTTATTTTCCATGGTAATTGTATATTTCCACCATAGTGTCATGCTTTGCAAAGAGTGAATCCATGTCTTATCCAGACTTATAGCCAATGTCTTTCTTGGTGTCTATTTATAGTAGTCTTTAATAACTTTGAAAAATAAATCTATTTCTTAAGGGTTTTTGTCACTTGTAGCATTTTTTAGGCCTCTTGAATCAACAAAATTATCTTTCCCGTTATTGTTTTGATTTAATATTAAACATAGATAGTTTATTTCATATACAGGGCTTTGGGCTAAACAACATATGCCATTGGAGATTTCAGCAGCAATGTAGAAGAAGATAAAACGTTTCTAGAAGAAACCCTGTAATTCTGTAATAAATGCATCATGTGAGAAGTTAGTGTTCAAAGGGATCCACTGCAGGAATGATTACCATGGGATCGAATTGTTATAAACAAGAACAGTTCATTATTATAACTTCTATAAGATAATGGGTGAGAAACACAGAAAGTAGGAGACTATTTTGATAAACTGTATATAAATTGATGAGGATTCAAATTAGTGTTAGAGTAGAACAATAGATGCAAATTGCTTATGAAGGAAAAGTCAACAAAGCTCAAGGACTTATTTACAAGGATACATCTAATATCCCGACATTTATAGGAATATACACTCATTTTTTAAAATTTGGCTCCACCTAGAACTAGAATGATCTGTTTACTTTGTCTATAGTTTGGTTACCTTTTACACAATTTTATTGTACCACGTAAGTTTTTTTTGTTGTTGATTTTTTTTTTCTTTTGAGTTAAAGTCTCACTCTGTCGCCCAGGCTGGAAGGCAGTGGCATGCTCATGGTCACCGCAGACTCGACATGGCGGGCTCAAGAGATCTTTCCACCTTAGCCTTCCAAGTAGCTGGAACTCCAGGTACACACCACCACGCCCGGGTAATTTTCTGATTTATTGTAGAGATGAGGTCTCGTCAAGTTGCCCAGGCTGGTCTTGAACCCGTGGGCTCGGGTAATCCTCTCACCTCGGCCTCCCAAAGTGCTGGGGATTATAGGTGTAAGACACCACACCCAGCCTACATAAGTTTTCATGTGTTGGTTTTTAATTAAATTAGCATGGCCATTGATTTTGAAAGCTTATTGATACCCTCTGATGGCCTGATTCTATATGGAACAGATAAACATAAATGCTAAGTAGAAAAGTCCAAAAGTTTTAACCATATATAATAGGGTAGTACACCAAGTCACAGAGCTTTGATTTGTCATTCTGGTCCCCTTTTTTCAGCTCTTAATGGTATTACTTTTTAATATGGAAATATATCACATGTTCACACACAAACAATACCAAGAAGAAACAATAACACTTCAATTTCCCAGTCTTTGACAAATGCTATCCTGAAAGAGTGGTTAGCTCGCCTGAGCCTAAACGAAATGCCTCCAAGGAACAAGCAATGCAAAGAAAACAGAAGTAACGCTGTTTTTCTATTTTTCTTGAAAAAATCATTTTCTACTCTTGATTTTTCTCAGCCAGAACCTTTTACTTTGTTCTTATCTGAGTTTACCGTGTTTTGGCCATTTTTCTCTGGTCTCCAACTCATTTAATGTCTTTCTTGGCTCCTGTTCAGATTGGCACAGTGAAGGACAATGTTTCTCCTATTGTTAAGGTGACTCTTTTTTCCTTTTGTTCTCCAGCTCTTTTTCTTTGACTCCTGAATTACCACCAAGTCTCTAGCCCTCACTGGTCAAACCTGGTACTCTCTTCATACTGCTGTTAAAATGTTTAGTTATAATTCAGGAAGAGGAGGGAAAAAATGGGTTAAACATAATCTCCCAAAATGTAAATCTTTTCCCTCCAAACCCAGGGGGGGAAAGCAACTAATTAGATGTATTAAGCAGATATTTATTGATTGTCTGCTCTGTGACAGGCCTAAGAAATAAAGCAATAAGCAAAGCAACATTTGTTCTTTCATGATACTTATATTTTTAAGAGAAGATGCAGAAATCAGACATTTAGAAGCAAGATGATTTGGGAGAGTGAAAAGAACTATGAAGAATGAAAGCAGGTGATGCCACACATGGGGGTGAAGTACTACTTTTGAACGACCAGTCAGAGCAGAGCTCTCCAAGGGACACCAGTGGGACTGGGATATGAATGGTAAAAAGGATCCAGCCAAGTGTGGAATGGAGTGAGAGCATTCCAGGCCTGAGAAGACATATGTTAAAATAAAGCCCTTGGGTGGGAAGTAGGCAAATGTCTTAGGAAGCAAAAATAAGACTTGCCTGAGTATGATGTTTGAAAGAAAAGCATCAGACCACGAGGCAGAAGGAAGGCACAAGGAAACTAGGGACACATGGTCCATGCTAGAGAGCTGGCTTGGTTTTCAGCAGCTTTGACTTTCTCACTGCTCTAGTGCCAATGCCTGCACAAGACCTGGCACCAAAGGCCCTTGGGAAAGACTGCATGAATATTGATTATGACAATGAGTGTTGAAATAGGAAGGTGATTACATGGGTCTCAGCATGGATGCTTGGAGAATAATTAGCAGGTTTTATAGTCATTCTGGGAAGATGTAATGGAGGCTTGATGCAAAGTGATAGTAGTTGCGAAAGAGTATGGTGGAAATAACAAGAATTGCTTATGGATTTGATGCAGAAGTTGTAAGAAAGTGAAAAATTCAAGAGGAAGCTTAGTGTTGGCTTAGGGCTCTAAAGAATACAAATATAGCAGCCTATTTAAGAAATGAAATAAAAATCAATTAAAAATCTGTGGTTCGGCTGGGCGTGGTGGATCAAGCCTGTAATCCCAGCACTAAAACCAGGGGTTTGAGACCAGCCTGGGCAACTTGGTGAGACTTCATCTCTACAATAAATCAAAATCATTTGCTGGGCGTGGTAGTGCATGCTTGTAGTTCCAGCTACTTGGAAAACTGAGGCAGAAGGATCACCTGAGCCCAGGAGGTCGAGGCTATGGTGACAGTGAATATGACACTGCACTCCAGCCTGGGTGACAGAGTGAGACTCCAACTCAAAAAAAAAAATCTGTGGTTATACATAAACAGTATAGTTCTAAACACCCATACAAGTGGTTCTATCTTCCCGAGTTCAAGTGCTACTTAGATGATTAGCAATATTTATGCTGTGTACACTAAGGGTAACTCATTTAAATACATACTATGGAGCATAAAAAGATAAAAAATAAATAAATATGATTCATGGCACAATGACATAACAATCTAGGTTATAGGTAATATAAATCATTTTTCTTTTATTAAAAGTATCAAAATATCATAGCATAAATTAAATTGCAGAATATATAACTGGGTTGAGATTGTTGTGAAAGAGAGATAGACTTCAAAACATGTGTTTCATTTAAGCAAGTATAAGAAAGAAAAGCATACCAAGTAGATAAAGGCATCACAAGGAAAGATAAAAATTTACTGTATTTTAAAATGTTGAATAAAGAGGGACAGGAATAAAAAATAGTCTAAAATGTAATTCAACAAGACATGGCGAATGTTAAAGAAACCAACTAGAAGACTTTCACTTGAGGGGGACTACAGAGCAAGGTAGATATAACCAACAGAGATAAAAGTTGACTGATTTAGGACATAAATGAGAAAAGAAAAAAAAAAAAAGATGGTAGAACATGTCAACAAACTGGATCATAAGAAAATATAAGTGGAGAGAGTTACAGACTCATATTTTAAGTTCCAGTAACTGAAGGTTGAACACCTTCAGTGAGTAAAAGTAGGAATTGAGAATTGGGGAAAGGATGGGCATCAACTCAATGTTAGACATGTACAATGTTAGGTCTTGGGGAAATCCATAGGAGATACTTCTAAATCAATAGAGATTCAAAAGGTTTAAGCTGGAAATTTGCATCCAAAGGCAAATTGTTAGAAGTGATACTGGATGATGAAAGAAGGGGTGATACTCTTAAAAGGGTGAATGTCTTCTTAACAAGATGAGCAAGGACAAGAGTCACACTCAAGGGTGAAGGAAGTGGAAGAACCAGAAAATATGCAGGGAGTTGAAAGCAAAACTTGAAGAGATCTGGGATAAAGAAGCAAATAAGCTAGGGTGGAAGAATTTCAAGAACAAGACAACCTTTATACTATCAGAGGCCACAGAAAACTTAAAGAAGAGAAAATATAACAATAGATATACCAAGTCAGCTGATAAGAAGACCTTCACAGTAGATGCAAGATGACTTATGCAAATTCTTTAGAGTTAGCAAGTTGAGTAAGGAGTAATATGGTATGTCTCTTTGCAAAGGATGTATCACCACTCCTTTCTTGAATCACAGATTACCTAATTTGGAAATGTTGCTACAGACTTTGATAGTTTGAGGTATTGTACTTTGCTAGTTTTCTCCCCCAAAACATGTTCCTTTCCTTCTTAGGTGAGTAGGTGGTCATCTAGAACATGTGTCACACCCTCCTTGTAGCCAGATGTGGCCATGTCACCAGGTTCCAGTCAATAGGAGGTGAATGGGGAGACACATAAGATTTGCATATCCCTTGTTTGAAATTGCTTGCCTTGTTTCTCACCGTTCCCCACATCTTCACGTTGGAACTTAGACTTGGTGGTAAATCAACTTCAAGCATGCAGATGAGAATGACACCTGAATGAAGACAAAGTTAGAAGATGGAAAAGAACCTAGACTCGAGATAGATTTGTGAAGCCAACCCTTCATGCCAGCCTGATTTGCCTACTCTTAGCCTCTTCTATGAAAGATAAATAAACTTATATTATTTAAGTCATAGAATAGTAGGCACTTTTTTGTAGAAAAACCTTGCCTATCCTCCAATTGACATAAAGGATGTGGTCCAGAGTTTATGTGACTCCCGTCCATGTATTTTGTCACTCTCATGAGAAGATTTTGACAGAGCAGGAATGACTGATAAGTCAATTTGAAATTGAGACTAGCAAATACTTATTTTCTACACTTTTGTTCTTCCAAACCTCTTGTCACTTGTCATTTTTAATAGATAGAATGCCATTTCACACCTCCCTGTATTGTGTCTGTTGTCCTTTCTTCTAACAATGACCTTTTCAATTTTTTGCCTGGTTAATTCCACCCAATTCTATAAAATCCAAATCATAAAGCCTTCCCTGAATCAGCCAGAAAATTAATTATTCTCTCCTTTGATCCATTTACAGGTAACCCCCTTACAGGACTCTACATAGACTTACTATAGCCTATCACATTGTGTGGTAATGACTTTACATTGGTCTCCCCTACACTATGAACTCCTTGTTGAGAAGATAGCATTATTTGTTCACTCTGGTTTCCTATTCTCACCTTTTAGAGTTCCTGACTCATAGTAGGCTAAAAACAGTCCAAAATAAAGTGTTATCTTGGGAAAAAAGAAGCATTCTCTTGGAAGAATCAAGAAATAAAAACTTTCTCTCTTTTGTAATAATGATTGTTTCACTATTAGGAATTTTGGACCCAGAAAGGAATGAGGTTATTGAATATATACAAATTAGTAATCCAATGGTACTTCTCTGAAATGGAACTTTTTAGCACACTTAAATCTGGTGTAACTAGAGCCAAATCATTATCCGCAATGATAAGACCTGTCGGAAGTATTTCCTTTCATCATTAAATTGAAAGTTAAAGAGAATGGTAGACTGCATTTCCTGACTAAAGTAGGATGGAGAACTTAATCATGTTTGATCCTGTCACTGTTTTATTTATACTTCTGCTCTTGATCATGATGCAGACACAGAATGTATTAAACTTTCACAAACACACATGAACAGACACAGCTTGCTAAACATACATTCATGCATTTTGTTTTATACCTAGACTATATTTTATGTTCTCAAATTCAGACCCCATGGCTTGCGTTACAGATGAAAAAAAATCACCTTAAATGCTATGATTTGGGTAATATTGCAAAATCTAATTTTTTTACAAACTTCCTCGTACCACAGACTGAAAGCTGACAGTGGCAATCAGGTGTCCTTCTTTAACTAAATGGAAAAAAAGAGAGAGAGAGAAGGGATCGTGAGGCAAGCAAACGGGATGGAAGAAATAGGCTGCATCCATGAGTGAAATGGCATGATGTGGATGCCTATAGCAAGTTGTTTATATTGAGCCTCCTTGACTCGTTGTTTCCTGGCCACCGTAGTATTGGCCTTAGTATCTTCTGGTGACTTTTACTTTCCAAAATATATAGAAGAACCAGGTATAGCATTGGGGCCTCTCATATGCTGGACTTAATTATAGAATAGAATGGGGCTCTTGGGATGGTGTTTGAGGGAGGCAGTAGCCTTCCTAACCTGGGTACTCACTTGTCCTGGTTCTTCCTCAACCAGGTTGACCTTGGACAATGCACTCCATTTCTTGGTAACTCAATCCTCTAAATGCAAATTGAATGTGTTTCATCAAATGGTTATGGTCTTGATGTCACTTTGGGTTAAGATTCTGTGTTTTCTTTCTCTCCTGGACTCTACTAATTTTGATTATGTGAAAAATTCACCAAAGTCCTAAACCTCCATTCTATTACAATATGATTCATGTTATTCACGCCTATATTGTCTTCCCAAATTTCTATTGTTAGTGAAAAATAGAATTTTACAGTGGGCCTTGTCCACTTAGGTCTCAGTTGTGCCCTTACTTCTCATGTAGTGAAAGGAGATAGACCCCTTTTCTAAGTCTCAAGGAAAGTTTAATGACATACATCCAGATGTTTTGACAGTATTTACAAAGTGCAATCGAAAGATACATCAAATGTAAGAATAATTTTTCATCACTTTTCTCTCCCTAAATTGTCAAAAACTTTTCATGGGTCTACTCTAGATTGTATGAACTTTCTTTTCCAAATCTCTATTTTTACTTGGAGTGCAAGTTTATATTTGTTATTTAGGGAAACATCATTGCTAAAGAAAAGTTGCTCATTGATATACAAATTGAGAAATCAGTGTCTCCTTCAGCAGTTTCCAGCTGTGGAATCAACCAAAGGTCTGCAGAATAATAGGACCCTTGAGCCTTTTATGATCATAAGGCTTTAATCAGCTATCCACAAGTCACTCAGTTATATCTGTGAGATTCACTTAACATGAAAAAGCAAAGCATGATCTCCAGTAAGTGTTTTTAATATAGAAGTAATGGTTTTTGCTTTAAATAAAGGTCTTTGTTTTTAGGTCCATAGTACAAGATCACTTATAAAAATTCAATGACTGATTCATTTATTCATATATTCAGTATTTATCAAGTGCTTGCTTTTGTCGGCACAAGAAATATAATAGTCATCAAGAAGGAGACTGTTCTCATGGAGCCTATAGTCTAGTTGGAGTGTGGAGAAAAAGAACACACACCAAGCAAATGGACAATTAGTAATAAGTGCATAATTGTCAGGTGATGATAAGTGATAGAGTAAAAATGGCATATGATGAGGTAATGGAGAATGACGGTGCTAAGACAATAGCCTATTCCATAAAATCTGTTTGAGCAATGCATCATTCAGAATTGTATTTTGATGCATAAAACAGAAACTCCAAAAAATTGTATTTATTTGAAAAATAATAATTGCATATAGTTGCCAGGTACAATGTGATAGTGTGATATAGTTTTATATTGTAAAATAACTAAATCAAGCTGATTAACAACAACACTAACAGCAAACTCCAAAATTACACTGGCTTAAGCAGACCAGAAATGTTTCTTTCTCTTATATGTGCAGCTGTAGAAGGACAAAGGTGTTACATCAGGAATTTAAATACCATGCTTGTGTCTTTTTGTTCTTCTAACTTTGTGGTCCACTATCCTACCAAATAATCGCCCTCAAAGTCACCATCTCGTAGCAAGAGAGAAGGATAAAACACTTAGTGAAATGTTCTCTGAATAGCATTCTTGGACATCACCTACAAGTTCTTCTTATACCCCAGTGCCCTTAAATTAGTCACATTTACACATCTGAATGCGAGAAGGAGAACTGCAGTCTTCTAGTTGAATTCATTTACAGAAAGAGAAAGGGGTATATTTGGGACAGTAGATATTTGCTCCAATCACCAATTATGTGTCAAGTACTGTGGGAGTTCTTATTTCCTAGGTCAGTTATTTCTACTGCCCTACACTTTGGCAAGGTGAGAATGATAAGGAAAATCAAATTTGGGTCTCAACACAAGAAAGGTCTACACCAAAATGTACAAGATAATGGATGAATATGAATGGAAGTCTGTTAGGAAAATGTCAGTATTATTTGGTGTACTTATTACCAAATAAAGCAGTAGTGTCCCAGTAGTACTTTGTAGGCTCATTCTTGTGACCATTAGGTCTAGAGTAACTCAAGAGTCTAGGCAGAAAAGCAGGGGAGGAATTTCAGAGAGAGGAAGCACGCACAAAGACTGTGAGAAGGAAGTGGGTATCGTATAATTGAAGAAAAGCAAGGAGTCCCGTGTGACCACAGGGTGAGCACAGGGCAGTGTGGTTCATGATGAGGTTAGAGAAGTGCTAGGAGATGGGTAAGATTCTCTAGGGTCCTATAGCACTTTAGATTTTATCTTGAGTGGGATGGGGAAGCCACTGGCATGTTTTGAGGAAGGGAGTGACATGATTTGACATATGTTTTAGAAGAAAAGTGTCTCTTTTATGAATTATTTTTAAAAAGAGATAAATTAAAATCAAAATGAATGATGAATTTGGTTTCCAGACATAGATGTGCCATTTTATAAATTGCCATCTTGTAGGCACTTCAAAAGTGTCATTTTGCTAATTAGTTTACCCAAAGTAGGGCCAAGGAAATCATGTCTGTCAAGAACTAGGAAGGACTTAGCATTTTACCTGACTTGCAATCTGAAAAGTCTGGCTGCCATTGCTTAATGGATGCTAGGAAAAGTCATGTGACTCTTGGATTGGAACAAAGAGAAGTTTATTACTCACAGAATAGCAACAGACATCATCACCTTTGAGCCAGTTTGCTGAGCCCCAATTCCCACAGGGGCAACACAAAAGGGTCAAGTGCTTTTTATAACAGGAGAAGAAGCCTGAGCTTAAGGAAAACAAATCTTTAATATTGAGCCTTAAGCACACCCCTGCCCTTTGCTCCTTGGAAAGACACTTTGTCTTCCAAGGTTGTTCGTTATAAGAAGGTCCTTGAAAAAATAGAACAAAAGGAAGTCAGTACCTCCTCACAAAATAGACAGACACACAAGAGACTATGGAGAATCGTTTCCCATAAATGTAATTGTAGTAGTATAATATAAAAGTATTTTTGCAAGCTATGCCAATTCTATTATTTATAAATTATCATTTTACTGTCAATTACAGTTATTGTGCATCATTTTAGAATATAAAAATGAAATGCTATTATATTGACAACTGAAATGTTAAGATACTTTAGAAGCATTAGGAATTCTTTGTAATATGCCAAACACAAGTTTTACAATATGATTCCCACAAATCAATGATTTGGAACACCTTGAATATTAAAATAACAATTAAAGAACAAAGTCACTTTTCTTCTACTCACACAGAACACATTTGAATCTGGTTGTTTAAATTCTTTCCACACTATGTAATTCTTCCATTCTCTGCACACACCTAAAAAGTGCCCAACAATTCAATACAATTGAGACCAAAAGGACTCGGAGTTAGCACAGACCCCACATGAGAATGGCTCATTCCCACAGCACTGCCCCCATTTCAGACATCAGTTGCAAGTCCCAAGTTGTCACCTGTAACTTTTGACTAGCTGTAAGTTGAGGTTGCCATAACTCACTTCTTCAGTTTTTTGACCATTGACTATAATGGCTCAACGAACTCAGAGAAACACTTTACTTACTAATATTAGTTTATTATAAAAGGTACTACTTAGGAAAACCACATGGATAAGATGTCTAAGGCATGGAACTTCATGCCCGCTCAGGAGCACTGCCTTCCCAGTTTCTTCATTTGTACACCAAGCCGAAAGCTCTCCATTCTCCATAATTTAGGGATTTTACGGAGGTTTTATTACCATAGTGATGACTGATAAATCATTGATCATTGGTTATGGAGTCGATCTTCAGCCCATCTCTCCTCCTCAGAGGTCCAGGATTGAAGTTGAAAAGCTCAACCCTCTAATCATGCTCTACTCTCTCTGGTGACCATATGCTAGCCTGCAAGGAACACCTCATTAGCATAAACTCAGGTATGATTAAAAAAAAAGATTTATAATGAATAACAAAAGATACTTCTCTCATCCCAATCATTCAGGAAACTCCAAGAGTTTTATGATTGCGGAGTCAAAAACTGAGGACAGAAACCAAACATATATTTCTTATTATATCTCAGCAATATTCATTTCTTGTCTTATACTTTGATGTTTGTAAAAGCATTTTCACATCAAGCAATAATTTTTCCATCTATTTCAGCTCTAATTTTAGGGTTATGTTGCCATAGCAATTCATAGGAACTAAAATATACAAATCTTATTTAAGAATCCTAAGATTCTCTATAATTTTTCCTTTTTAAACATTCAGTTGGAGCATCTCTAATTCTCTTTCTAAATTCCTACATAAACTTAGTCCAGAAGAACAGTTGTTTCTATTTGATTTATTAAATATGTATTAAAATCTGAATTTTTATTTTACCATTAAGTGTCTATTGCTTAACAATAAAATTCCACAATATTTTCTTTGTGAAATAAATCAGGTAATAATTTTTTTAAATCTTACATACTTAGCGATAAGCTTTCTTTGCTTTTAAAAATAAGTGCAGACTAAGTGAAATTTATTTTATGTATCCTAGGTTGGTTCAATATATTAAAATCAATCTGTATAATCCACCTTAATAAGAGGTTAAAGAAGAAAACTCACAGGATTATATCAATTTACACAGAAAAAGACATTTGACAAAATTCAATACTTATTTATAAAAAAATTTCACAGCCGGGCTCGGTGGCTCAGCCTATAATCCCAGAGCTTTGGGAGGCCGAGGTGAGTGGATTGCCTGAGCCCACGGGTTCCAGACCCCACTGGGCAATTTGGCGAGACCTCATCACTACAATAAATAAAAAATTAGCCGGGCGTGGTAGCGCACGTCTGTAGTTCCAGCTACTTGGAAGGCTTAGGCGGAAGGATCAAGGGAGCCCAGCAGGATGAGGCTGCAGTAGCTGGGAGCGGCCACTGCACTCCAGTCTGGGTGACAGAGTGAGACTCCAACTCAAAAACAAAACGAAACAAAATTTCACTATACTAGGAATAGAGGGAAACTTCCTTAGCTTCACAAAAATATCTATAAAACTCTGCAGCTAATGTCATACTTAGTGGTGAGAGTCTGAATGACTTTTCTCAAAGATTAGGACTGATGTGAAGATGTCTGCTCTCCCCTTTACTATTTAATATAGTACTGAGAGTTCTAGTCCCTGCTGTAATGCAAGAAAAAAATTAAAAGCATACACATTGGAAAGGAAGAAGTAAAACTGTTTTGATTTGTAGATGGCATGATTATCTGCACAGAAAACACCAAAAAATTTAACAGCAACAACAGACTTTTTGAACGAATAAGTGAATTCAGTACAGTCACAGGACAAAGAACTACCCCAAAAAACCAATTACATTTTTATAAACTTGCAAGGAACAAGAAACAGAAAAAAAAGACAATAACTTTTCCAATTTCTCCAAGGATCCGTGTTTAGGATCTATCTGAAGAAATCAAGAAGACCTAAACAATTGGAAAGAAATACCATATTCTTGGATTGGAAGACCAATACACTAATTATGCCAGTTCGCACCAAATTGATACACAGGTGAATGCAATTTCTATTAATATCTCAGCAAGTTTCTTTGTAGATAGACAACTTATTCTAAAATTTATATGGAAAGATAGAGGCTGTAGAATAGTCAAGATCATTTTAAAATAAAAGAATGAAATAGGAGGAATCACTCTTCCTGATGTTAAGGCTTATTCTATAACTACAATAATCAAGATAGTGTGGAACCAACAAAAGGATAGACTCATCAGTCAATGAAACATCATAGTCGATCCAGAAATAGATCTACAAAAAATATGCCCAAACTGATTTTTGGCAATGATAAAAGTAATTCACTAGAGAAATGAGAGCATTTTGTTTAAATTATTCTGGGGTACTTAAATATCCAAGAAAAAAGGGATAAGTTTTGAACTAAATCTCATACCTTATATAAGCCTCACACCTTAAATAAAAATAAATTAGAATTTTTAATTTAAAATATAACACTATAAAACGTCTAAAAAAGATTACATGGGAAAAAAATTCGGAAGCCTAAAACTAGGCAAAGAGTCTGAGATAGGACACCACAAGCGTAATCCATAGAAGGAATTTTTACAAATGGATTTAACAACAACAATAACAATAAAAAGCTCTGCAAAAATCTCTGTTAAAAAATAATGCAAAGGAAGTTACAGAATAGGAGAAAATACTTACAAGTTTCTTATTTGACAATGGTCTTTTATTTGGTATATATATAAAACTTTTAAAACTCAACATTTCAAACCCCAATTAAAATGTGCGAGAGACATGCACAGATATTTCACTAAATAGGACATACAGATGGTAAATAATCATATAAAGTGACTTTCAACATCATTAACTAGTAGAGAAATACTCGTTCAAACTACCGTGAGAAGTCACTGCACATCTATTAAGAATGACCAAACTAATAAAGAGCAACAACAGCAAATGCTAGAGAGGATATAGAAAATTAGCTCGCATATATTGCTGATGGGTATGTAAAATGGTGCAGCCCCTCCAAAAATAGTTTGCTACTTTCTTTCAAAACTTAAAATGAACTTATTACACAACCCAATAATTGTACTCTTAGGCACTTATTCCATATCATGAAGATTTATTTTCATGTAAGAACTTATAATGAGTGTTCATAGCAGTTTTATGTGTTATAATCCCAAAGTAGAAACTATTCAAACATGTGTCAAGGGTGACTAGCTAAACACCATGTGGTATATCCATAGCCTGGAAAAATCACTCAGCAATTAAAAGAGAGTGAAGTATTAATAAATATATTAATAAATAACAATTTGGATGATTCTCAAGGAAAAAAATATAAACTCTGAACTAAATCTCATACCTTATATAAGCCTCACACCTTAAATAAAAATAAATTACAAATTTTAATTTAAAATATAACACTATAAAACATCTAAAAAAGAGTACATAGGAAAAAAAATTGGAAGCCTAAAACTAGGCAGAATCTGAGATAGGACATCTCAAACGTAAGTAAGAAAAGCCCAACTCAGAAAAATACATATGTCTGGGCACAGGGGCTCACATCTGTAATCCTAGCACTTTGGAAGACTGAGGCAAGAGGATTGCTTGAATTCAGGAGTTCAAAACCAGCCTAGGCCATATAGCGAGTCCTTGTCTCTGCAAAAAGTAAAGAAATTAGCAGGGTGTGGTGGTGCAAGCCTGTAGTCACAGCTACTCAGCAGTCCCAGCTACTTGGAAGCCCAGGGAGTTGGAAGCTGCAGTGAGCTGTGATCCTGCCACTGCACTCCAGCCTGGGCTATAGAGTGAGACATTGACTCAAAAAAATACATACTGCATAAATATTTCATTTTTGTGACATTTCTGAACTAACATAATCACAGAGATGAAGAACAGTTTTGTGATAGACAGGGGTCAGGAGTAGGGGCAAGGGAAGTTTGGGCTGTAAAGAGGTAATTCAAAGGAGATTTGTGTTCATGCCACTATATTTTGATTGTGGTGATGGTTACCCAAAGTTACATATGAAATAACATTGCACAGAGCTATAGGCACACCATACAGCCACAAACATACAGAAGAATGTTTGTATGATGAAATTTTTTTATAGGTTGTAGGCATATCCATTTCTTCTTTTATAGCTTGTAGGAGTGTCCATTTCTTGGTTTTGATATATTACCTTAATTGTATATATTATACACGACTTCTCTGTATAGTTCTCTGTAACCTTCTGTGAATCTATAATTATTTCAAAACAAGAAGTTAACAACAAAAAAACAAAGCTATCTTTTCATGTAGAAAATCAAGCCAACCTATGTGCGTTGACCTTAATGTCTAATTAATTTCTAACTTTGAATCCTAATAAGTCTTTTTTTAATGTTAAATATATTAATATTAGCTGGGATAGTGATTAATTATTTGATTTAAAATTTTTCATCAATTAAAATGGATAAGGCATTGAAAATTAAATTTAAGCATGGGGTATAATATATATGCAATGTGTATGCATATATACACTTACCATATACATAGCCCAATTTTATTTTTAAAACAAAATATATATAGTGTAATTGAGTTTTTAAAAAATAATTGTAACTTTATGTAATCATATGTATGGATAAAATTGGAAGAGTGTACATTAAGTTATTGAAGATAGTTATTTCAGGTGTATAGTATATACATTTTTATTATTTCCTGTGTTACCTTAAAAAATTTGCATTTGTATGTCTTAGTAATATTCTTTTCAGAAAAAACAAGTAAAAAATTAAATGAAGTCTGGCATCACCACATGGACTAAAACATTGCTATATTTCTTTAAATAAAAGATTCAGAATGTACTAAGATATCCGTGCTTGGGCAGTTGGCCTGAACAGAAGCCGCCCAGGGCACTGCCTCTGGGTTCTCCAGCCTTGAAAAGTGGATCATGCCTGCAGATGTCAAATCCCCTCTATTCACACAACTCTCTTTAAAACTACTTAATGGCCATCTATTAAGTTATAAATCGTAAAAAATATATGACAACATCATTTGTTAGAAAGGTCCAACTGCGCTCACGGAATACATGGTATAGAAATAAAAGAAACAATGTATGACAGCACATTCTGAAGACATTCAAGACAAAACCGCAATGTGGGTCTGGTGTTAATGCTTAAAACCCCGTCAGTGATGGTGGTGAGACTCTCTTTAGGGTGGACTGTGTGGTGCATCCCGGCCTGCTCCTTGTGTCTAATTACTCTGTCTGTGTAGTGTTCTGAACTGACTCCCTGCCTATGGACCTAGACAGCACTAGGTGCTTCTGGAAGCCTCAGCTAATACTCCAGAGGTGTCATACTGCCACAATTTGCTCCCAATACAATCATTACAGTTCAGAGAGAGGCTTCTGTGACAACAGAAACTTCCTCACTGCTATTTCTGTTATGGTAGACATTTATGTTCACGTTTGTTATTGCACAAACCTGCAGCATGCAGAAGATGCTGGAAGTATACCTTATTTCCAGTAGAATATGCTCTGCTTAAGCCCTCCATAAAATCCCTTCTTGCCTGTAAAATTGTGAATATCTTTTGTGAAATGCCTCTTATAAAATCCTCCCTATCTCCGTGGGTGAATGTTTTTATAGAAATTCTTGACTTAAGGTGAGAAAAGAATATATTTTCAGCTTAATGTTGCTGAGAAAAATTTCCCCATGTCTTAGCAGTTCTCCCTTGAACAAATGCCTCTCAGTAGGAATGGATATTTTGGCCTCCACTGAGATAAGTTACAATTCATGGATGCTGTGAAATAAATATCATATTCTTTTATCCTATCTGGATTTAGGTTCTAAACTGATGATTTAAGTTTTAGTCATTTGTTAGGCTAACGTTGGAACTGAAAAAATTTTGCTTTTGTTTTAAAAAGAAATTTCAGTGATGAAAATGGTTTCCTATAAGAGGTTGCTGGAAGTCACAAGCTAAATTGCTACAAATTTTAAAGGAAAATTCAGAGATTTGCCTGGGCAAAGCATTATAGGCTCATACATTTCAAGAACAATTAGATTAGGGAGAAGGCTCTAACCAAAAGTTAAAAGTTGTAGAAAAAGAAAACAGGCCATGTCCTGAGACATACACACATATTCATATACATATGTACATTCATGTGCTCAAAAGTATACATGCACTCAAACACACATTCATTATTTAGATTTGTGATAACTGTCTTGGTTTGCAGGTGGGAAATTTGAAGCCTACAGAGAATAACCACTTGCTTGAGTTACAGAACAAATCTGTGGTAGAGTTAGGTCTAGAAAAAAGATTTTCCAATTCTCAGAGCTGCATTCCTTTCAAAATGTCTTTGTATTTCTCCTTTCGTCCATGTAAAGTAGGATTTCTGTTTTAGTTTGCTTTGATTTGTACATTGTTTTCTTTTGGACATGTTTTGTTAATCATATTCCTAGAGTTCCTATATCCTTATGCCCTTTTATTTTAATAATTCCTTATTTTTGGTCATTTTTCTTTTTTCCTTTCAGAAATCTATTTTTAGTACTTGTTATTGAATGACACTTTTTTGTATATGTATATTGGTTGTTTATGTCTTTGATTTTATTTACTCTTTCTGTTTTTCTTATACTTGTTTTTATTCCTATGTCACCCTTGTTTCCTAATAGCATTTATTCATATACCATCCACTGCTCTTACCTCTACCACTTTTCTGCTCATATTTCAAGTTACCATGATTTAGCTGTATCTTTTCCTTAATTTTATTTCACTCATTCTTTTTCTGCCACTTCTTTTTCCTTTTGTCCTCTTAATTCATCAAGTGACACCTTTCCTTGCAATACTGTTTTTCCCTCAGTATAACCAGTTTTCCATTCTTCTTCCCCATGGTTTAGATATGATACAATTCTATAAAAAATAAAAATTTTTAAAAAATGGTTTTATCATCTGCATTTGCATTCACGTTTAATAGCATTGGTCAATGTAAAAGCTAAAATTATATTTATGCTTGCATATATAATCCTGTTTCCAAAACACATTTTTCATGTTCCTTTAGATTTGAGGACATGTAGAATTCTTGGTGGGTGGCCACGCATGGTCCCAATAGAAGTGTCATCAATTCTTTACCTTCCAAACTTTTGAACAATCTTACCTGTATGGGCCATTTTGAGTTCAGAATCCTAATGGTTCTGCTTTGAATATAAGAATGAAGAGAGTTTGTTTCTGCTGATTGGACTGTGGGTTAGAAAGCTGACCAAGAGAGAAGCCTCATCCCCTTGTTCCCACTCCAGAGCAGAAGAAGTTGTGGGCTGATTGAGAGCCAGGGGTTCCTTCTGATACAGAGCAAGGAAAGGTGTGTAGAGGCTCTGGCAGTAACAATTTGTAATGTTCAAGTAGAGCATATTTCATATGTGGGGTGTTTATCTTAGCTACTCTGAAGGAAAGCCAGGTCCAGCCTTCAGAAATAAAGCTCCAAGAGCCAGGTGCCTGAATGCCAGGATTAGTCTTTACTACCTTGGGGAAGAGGAAGAGCTCTAGGATGCACCAGGAAAGGCCAAGTCACTCAGAACTCTTTCAGTGTTGAAAGCAAATGGTTTGATGTTTACTCCATTACAGATCAGGAGGTAGAGAAGACCTTGGGGGATGATTGGTGACTGCACCTTTTATGTCCAGTTTCCCAATTTGAAGACAAGACTGTTTTGGTGAATCAATCCCTGTCTCCCTGTTACACACACACACACACACACACACACACACACACACGCACACACACACACTCTCTCTCTCTCTCTCACACACACACATGCTACTATATGTAAAACATTTGAAATTATGCAAAAAATAGAACCATTGGGTTATAGAGTTAAAAAGGCTTTAAAATTGCTTAGTTACATATTTAAATGTGAGGGACGAACTTCTAGACTACAGGGCTACAGGATTACCCATCCCAAACTCCATCAGAATGAAGCATTGTCTCCATTCTTTCAGTTGTTCCTTCTTTCCAGTCATTTTTCCCAATAGAGCTCATATAGTCCAGATATGCTGAGAACTGTTAGAGTGGAAAACATTGCTCTCCTGAACAATAATGGGTCAAATATAGGACACATAATGAATGTTTAGAGATCTTTGAAAAGGTACTTTTATAAGGCTTATAAAGTATTTGTAAACAACATTTAATTCTCTCGTATTCTAAAATGGTTATCTGCCTGACGTATTCATAGTGGATTAATTTATGCTTTTTATTTGGCCCCGGATGGATAGACTAAATAGAATTAGAATTATACAAGTAAATGTTATTTCAAACCCTCCAGTAGCAGGAAATAGCTTTATAACAAAATTACATAACAGCTGGTGCTGCTGCCAGTGACCAGAATGGTAATGTTTTCTTTTGATTCCTTTGTAACTGCACAGGGCTGTTTAGCTGCACTGTGTTCAAAGACTTTCAGTAAAGAGGGACAAAGCTAGAGGACACTAGGGCTTTAAAGGAATAAATAAATAATATCTTGCAGTAGAAAGTGCAGTCTTCTCATATGAAATCAACTTCGCAAATGTATGTCATTATTTGAAACGGGCATAAAACAATTCTATTGCTACACCAGTGCTTCTTAGATATTACTGTGTGTCCAGATCACCTGAGAAGCAGGTGAGAATGCAGATTTTGATTACAAGTTCTCAGCTGAGGGCTGAGATCCTGCATTTCTAAGGGGCTGTCTAATGTTGAAGGGGATGTTTCTGGAACCCTTTGAGCAGCAGGAGTATGCTAGTGATTGTCAAGACTGATCGATGCGGTCTGGCCTGTTTTTAAGGCAACCAATCTGTGAGATAGGATCTTTGACCTGGGGGCTTGTGATTTTAATCAGCAGCTGAGGTTCCCCATCAAGTTGTCATCTTCCCCAACAGACTGGAATCACCTTGAGGCAAGAGCTCTGTCTCATTCTTTTTTTTTTTCTTCACTTCTCAAATATCAAGTAATGTGCTTAAACTTTGTGCTCAGTAAATGAGGTTTTTCTTACAACCTGATTTGAATAATTGCTAAAAATCATCGAACATATCTTTACTCACATTAACCTGCTTGTCTGAAGACACCTTCCAAAGTCTGAAGTGAAAAAGCCGGCGCATGTGAGTTCTTAGTAAGACTCAGTTCCAAAATTTCAGAAGTAGTCTTTGTCCGTTTTGAAGTGGAACAGAGGGGAAAGGAGACATCAAAACTGGGAAAGGCTCTAGTTGGCTGCGAAGTATTTTTTTAAAAATGAAAACAAGAACTCATAGCACTCAATCCTGTTGCATCAAGTTATAGCATGGTACCCCTTCAGGACAAAGATGATATTTCACTTATTCTTGTAGGCTCCTTTAGCTTTGGTCACAGTGGATGATCGAAAAAACGGCCAAGAAATGAGTTCATATGGACTTGAAAACAAATCGCAGTCTTTATGTTTTTCTGTTAAGATTCTGAGGCTCACCTTTGTAGGCAGATACTACTACTGGAGATGCTACAGAAGTAGATCATGGTTTAAAGAGCCACATACATCTGCAGTACTTATCAACTGCTTTTTTTCTCCCAGAGTCACATAAAATGGATATGTTTGTATTTATCTCAGATATCTTCCCCAGACCTGGTGTGTGTACAATAGGATGCACAGGAAGCAGGAGAAGAGGCCCAGTAGGAGTGAGGCCGGAACAAGTGCAGGGACTGCAAAGTTTACAATCTCCTGTCATCCAGAACAGTCATGCAGCCAGAAACACAGCGGCAGATAAGGATAGGATCTACAAATTGCAAGCACGCTTTGACTGTCATTTCTCTTAGAAATGGAACTGCACAGATGCTAGCAGAAGACTCATTCAAAATAGCATGTGCTACAGAATGACAATGAAGATTAAATCCGTGCCAACATAGACTAATTTCATAGGGTTTATACCTTTGAAATGAGACTAGAGCAAGTGTGTACATACAAAACAGCAGATCCTGAAGAAAGAGATAATACTTGCATTTTCAAAATGTCAAGGCAAGGTCAAAACAACCATTTAAAAAAAGAATTTCAGATCGTCTATTAGGTAGCCATTGTTAGATTCTATGAATATGATTTTGCAAAATATGCTCAAATTCAAGGGAATACAAAATGAATTTCAGTTTGCATATTGATTTGTTCATCTAAAACGACAAATCCAGGAGTGTTTCTTTCAATATAATCAAAGTCCATTAATAAATAATGCAATACATTTGCAAGACTGAACACGGTAACTACTAGCAATATGTTGCCTCTACCTTGGGGGAAACAATTATGTGAACACATGTACTGTGAGTTCTAGAGCAAGCTTAATTGAAAGTGGGGAAGACAGAATAATTAACTGTGCTCTGGGACTGGTGAAAGTTTTGTACAGAAGTTATGGTAATCTCAAAAGTTAAAAGGTGAGAATTCACAAACTAAAAATATTGGCAAGGAACAGGCTATTTGTATGTTCTCAAAGATTTCCCCCATAGATTACTTATTAAAGTAGTAACTTCAATTACTAAAAATCTAAGACAACACCCCACTGACCAGTATTCAGAATTACTGTTGCTGATAGAAATAGACAGACAATGAATCCTTCAAATATGATACTCTGAGAAATAACAGTTATATTGCACAGATGAAAATTTTACCTCTGGATTTAATTACAAGGAAACAGCAGATAAACTCGAATTGAAGAACATTCTAAAACATAAGTTATCTTTGGCCTTCAAAATATCAATGCCATGACAAATCAAGTCCAGTTCAGGAACTGTTCCTGATTCAAAGGAAACTAACAACACATGGCTACCATGTACACACAGTATGTAATCCTGGGCTGAAATAGTCATCTGAGGAAGGGCAATGTGCCAAAAAACATCATTGCAACAAATGTCAAAATTGCAACATGGAATGGTTATTAGAAGAAAGTGCTGTATCAATATTACCCTACCAACGTTGGTTACTGCAGTGGTGTTACATAAGAAAATATCTTTGTTCTTAGGAAATAAGACCTTAAGTCAGTATTAAGGGATATATGGTTTAGAAAAAAAAATTATGGCAAGGGCATTCAACATTCAATACTCAGGACATGTGTATGATGACACAAAATAATAAGCTGATGTAAAATATTTCAAAAAAAGCTAAAAACGCTTTTGGGCAAAAATGTGAGGTTAATGGTGGTTGGTATGAGTTAACAGAACAAGAAAAAGAATTGTTGAAAACAAGTAGCTAACATGTTTCTTGAGCATGATGGGGACTTTCTCCTGTCCACATGAAGTCGACAGTGAGGACTTTCAAACTACATTTCTTAAGAAAATTGTTTCTGTGCCTTAGCAAATATAAAGATATGAAAATTAAGAATCAATAGTTCCGGCAGAGAACAATAGATAAGTGGGGAAACAGAGAGTACACATACCTCTGCGTGTATGTGTATGCACGTATGTGGGGGAGTGTACGTGTGTGAATTTACCCCATGATAAAGACAGGAGCAGAAAAAATGTGCTAATAATCAAAGAGTTTGAGGGGGAAATGGTTCCCCATTTAAAATAATATGCAGTCTAAATCTACTTCCTGCTGTGTTAAAAATACATTTCAGGCTCTTTCAAAAACTAAATGTGAAAAATAAAATTAAGAATATTGAAAGAAAACATAAAATGTATTTATTCTTGGAGTGAGGAAGATGCTTCTAAGTACTGTAATATAGAACATAATTTCAGTATCTATTTTGCTGTTTTATTTACAGTGTTCTTGAATGAAAATCATCAGATGTGTCTCGGGGTATTTAGTTCTCTTCAGTGGTTTCTCTTTCCTCTCTCTGGATCCCAAACCATCCCCCCAACCCAGCCTATCTTGCAGGACACCCCTCCTTATTTGCTTCTTTGGAGTCTACTTTTGACCTTATCGTCTTCAGCAGATACCTTTGCCAATTCCAAATGCATATCCCTAGAAACCCACAGACTTGATCATCTCTGCTTGAAAGTTCGACTGGCTTTTCAAACCCAGTGTTTCCAAACTGCGCTGTTTTCCCCCACTCTCTACTTGTTCCTAATCTCAAATAATTTAGTCATTTCCCGGTAGTTCTTAATTTGCTTAATGGTTTCTCCGTCATTCGTTTTTAGGGAGGGAACCTTGGAAAGATCTTTCCCTTCATTCCTCTGACTCACCTCCTCCTTCAGTCAATCACACACGAGCCACTGTTAATTCCATTGCTGCACAGTCTCGTTATTATTTTTTTTGCAAATATTGATCTATTTCAAATTATGATTATCTTTTCACTTTGTTTAAAAATTGTATGTTAAATCTAGTTTTTGTTTGTTTTGAGCTTAGTGTCTCACTCTGTCACCCAGGCTGGAGTGCAGTGGGGCAAAAATCATGGGCTCATACAATCCTTCCACCTCAGCCTCCCAAGCAGCTGGGACTGCAAGTGTGCACACCATACCCAGCTATTTTTTTGTAGAGATGAGGTGTCGCTATTTTGCCAGGCTGATCTCCGACTCTTGGGCTCAAGCAATCCTCCAGTCTCAGCCTCCCAAATTTCTGGGATTCAAGAGTGAGCCACCACACCCGGCCAAGTTTTGTTTTTATTTTAACTGTTTCCCATTAGTGAACATCAATATAGGATACAAATAGCAGCCCTGAGGATTTGCAGTGTTGCATAGACTTGATATTGAACATGTGGTTTATGACACAGTCTTTGATCCCTTATAATGACCTAGAGAAGAAACTTCTGTCATGATGAATAGCTACTCCTTTCCTGAATGACAGGATGACACACACAGACACTGTATTTCACCTATACAGACCCTATGACCACTATCTGATTATGTTTCCTTCTTTACTTTAGATCTAGGGAGTTCACATAGAAATAAATGACATATTATTGGAGTTTTATTTTTCTCTTGATTTCATCTTATTTCTCTTGTACCTATTTTCTCTCTCAGTATTTCTTCCTTTATTCTTAGATTTTATTGTACTTTTTGTATTTTTGGTAGCTGCCGTAAGTTGTTTGGTTTTTGTCGTTTTCATGAGGCAAAATACATAAGCAATTAGAGGTTTACTTCTTCTCTGCACTGTTTTCCCTCTCCCACTCCCTTTTACTCTATGCGAACTTTGGGAGTTGCTCGCGAAAGCTTTCTCTACCAGCCCTTCTTCAGAACTATTGGCTGCTTTTTGAACACAGCCCTTTTCTCCCTGGCTTCCTGAATTGCTTCTGCATTCTCCTTCCCAGGGGATGTCTCCTCCACATGGGGTGTGTATTCATCAGGGTTCTACAAAGAGACAAAAACCAACAAGTTATATACATATATAGAAAGAGAATGACTACAAAGAATTGACTAATGCAATGTTGGAGGCTGAGAAGTCCCACAACCCTCTGCCTGCATGCTAAAGGCCCGGGAAAGTCCTGGTCTTATTTCAGTCTGAGTTCCTTGACTGACCTAAAAGTACTGAGCCAGTGGTGTGGTTTCAGTCTGAGTCCGAAAGCCCAAGAACCAGGAGCACTGATGATCAAGAGCAGGAGAAGATGGATATCACACCTCAAGAGGAGAGCAAATGTGTTCATCTTCTGCCTTTTTGTTCTGTTCAGGCCTTCAGAAAATTGAAAGATGCCCACTGGCAATGGTGAGGATGATCTTCTTTATTCTCAGTCTGGTTCACACATAAAATAAACCATTACCAGCTGTCTTCTACAATCTCAACTTCTCCAAATCAAATCCAGTTCAGGTCACATCTTAAGCCACAGGCAACTGTAAAGAATGATTTAGTTATACTCTTACTATGAAAATAAGCACAATTTTCTTGTTGTATGATTATATAGACTTTTTCTTTCAAGAAATATGGAATACTATATTTAAAAACAAATTTTAGCATATTGGAATGCTGATCTAGTAAAGAAAAGACCCATGTTTTATTTGCAGATTTAACCATGGATTTTCTGCAATATTTTGGAACAATTAATTTCTGCCTCCTGAACTCATCTTTATGAACTTTTGAATAACTTTTTTTTGGTCTTAGAAGATTCTCAGGAGCAGCTCCCAGTATTATTAGGTCACTGTGCTGAGTGCAATGACAAATGCACAGTTTGGGCTACAGTCCTATTTGGTTCACTCAGTGTCTCTGAATGTCAGTGCCTTTCCAGGATGAATGACCGTGACCGCCATGACAGTGACACATCCCACAAAAATACAAACACACAACTGTAGAACACAGACTCAGTATTGACAGTAGGCATTTTTAATACAATTTGGAATATATTTTTTGAAATGAAGAAAATTAGAATCACCATAGAGCCCTTTTAAAAACTCTTCAGATGTATGTGATTCAGCTGTTTCCTTTTTGTGTGTATTTTCTTAAGCAATATGATATATAGAAAACATTGAAGTGAAATTTGGGACCCACTGATTTTGTGTGTGTGTGTGTGTGTGTGTGTGTGTGTGTGTGTGTGTGTGTGTGCGCGCACGCGCGCCTGCGCGTGCACACGGAGAAAAAAAACACAAAAATTTTCTGTGTTTCGGTGTTCTGTTCTCCAAAACTGTGTGCTCTTCTGTCTCAAAAAGGCTAGGCTTCTAAGAAATCACAGTAATTGAAGGAGGAATCATTATCATCCATTTTCTAGAGCAGCGGAGACAGCATACAGTCCTAACGTCTGGTGTCAGCAGCACAGATGAGAATCCCAGTGTCTTCTGTAGACAACAGCATCCTCGGTAGGTTAGCTCTTCAGTGAGATTCTGACAGTGATTTGGGCCATACTGCACTCATTTCCCCAGTCTAGTTTGCCAGGTCTTCAGACAATTCCAAAATATTTATTTTCTGGTATAATCAATCAAAATCTACTTCTGCTGTTTGCAAGGTAGAGTACTGTTTAATACAGTTCATATATTCAATAATCTACAGAGATTTATAAGAAAATTAGACTGAGGATACATTGGACATTTAATGTTTGAAGCTGTGGCAAATCTCAGGGTCTACAGACGATAAAAATAGCTTTATTACTGTATATTAGCATCTGTACTGAAACTTTATATGCACTGTTTTCTATAATTCACAGATTACATTGAAATTCAAGTCGAGTGAAAATGAGCCAAATAGAAAGACATGGATTACAAATTAGTGCTTGACGATGATGATAATGTTTGCAGTGAGGAGAATCGCAGTTCAAGTCAAAGACCATGCACTGCAGCTTGTGTGAAGTACTCTAAGCCCTACTGACTCTATCAGCCATAATCCCAACCACACGTAAATTCCTTTTGCTTTTATTAGGAAAGACAGGATTTAAAGTAACTATTGATTGTAGGAATAATCTCTAAGTCTTCTGTTATTAACTTCAGTTTATTGGGAAGCATGTTCCTTGGCAAAACCTCCACTTTTCTCATCCTATTGATTTTAGTTTTGAAGGTGTGAATATCTACCAGCTGGTTCATGTTGAGACCAAAGGAACCATTTTGAACATGTATAAGAGCTCAGATCCCGGATACTTGGATGATGTTTGAGGATTTACCCACTGGGAGGAAAGGAATTTAAGCTCACTTTTTTAGTATAAGCAGTAGCTGTCAGACAAGCCCAAATTCAATGACAATTTCTCTGCTATAGAAAAGAACAAAGAAAAGTTGACTTAAAAGATTGGTAAAGTGGATAACAAATAGTGTACCATTAAAAGTAACACGTGTCAGGTAAAATATTTGATAGCATAAACACTAACAACCAATTAAGGTCCTTTGCTAAGCTCAGGAATATTAAAGAATCACAGGCGTAGAGAAAAGTAAAATATTCCCAATCAAGCCAAAATGAGATGTGAATTAGGGGCTTGTCCATTGCATGACTCAGAGGGGGAGGTTAAGATGAGACACAACCATTAAAGAGACGTTCTCTACCTTGTCCACCCAGCTGCATGCAAATGTTTCCATGGTCAACCCATACTTTTTCCAAGGTTTTCATCTTTTTCCCGAATGTGATGAGGCTATGTGAAATTATCATCTCATCCAACTTACCTCTATTATACCTTAAATATAATAATTTATTATATATTATGTTTTTTTGTTTGCTGTTTGTTTTGTTTCAAGGCATAGTGACCACTAAATTTTGTTGAATGAATGCTTTAAAAACAAATAAACAAAAAAATCTAACAAACGGCCATGCGCGATGGCTCATGCCTATAATCCTAGTACTTTGGGAAGCAGAGGTAAAAGGATTGTCTAAACCCAGGAGTTCGAGACCAGCCTGGCCAAAACAGTAAAACCTCTTCTCTACAATAAATCAAACATTAGCCGTGTGTGGTGGCACATACCACAGTCCCAGCTACTTGGAAAACAGGCAGAAGGATCACCTG
This sequence comes from Cephalopachus bancanus, assembly GCA_027257055.1. Taxonomy (NCBI): domain Eukaryota; kingdom Metazoa; phylum Chordata; class Mammalia; order Primates; family Tarsiidae; genus Cephalopachus; species Cephalopachus bancanus. The sequence goes on along the minus strand of JAPVLO010000001.1, from coordinate 11,366,544 downwards.
AGCCCAGCAGGTGGAGTTTGCGGTAGCAGTGATTATGCCACTGCATAATCTAGACACTGCAGTCTGGACAACAGGGTGAGACTGACTCAAAAACAAAAACAGAAAACCTAAGACACAGCATTTTTGTTAAGAAGCTAGCCTTTGACCATAAAAACAAGTACAGAATAGATATTACTTTTTTGGCGATATTTAAGCATCCAATTAAACCAATCTGCTATTTGGAGGAAGGTAAGCTGTTGTACATAATCACAACCCAACACATATGGCATTTCAGAGGCTAGAAAAAACACAGTACACAATTTGTGTAATACTGAATGTACTTGCTTCTCTTCCATCACTTAGCAGATTATTTCTTATCTTTCTTCTTCTCCTCTTCCTCCTTCAGATGCTTCACCTCCTGCTCCTCCTCCTTGTTCTTTTCCTTCTTTCTTTCTCATTATCTTCTTCTACCAAATACTGGCAGATAAGCAGAGCCTAATCAGCAGCAACTGTTGAACAATAAAACAAATGTGAATTCAGCATAGTTCTGTAAGTCCTCTTGAGTTTTAATGTTAAAGAAAAAGAGGAAAAATGTTTTAACCCAACTATTATTTCCCAAGACTTTTCCATATATATATATATATATATATAATATAATATATATTAAAATAGCATAGATTTTGAAGACAAGCAAAAGTAATTATTATCAGACACACACACATCTATGCCCAATATAAACTTTCCATTCCTCTTTTCTACAACAAACCTTGTATCTATAAGAATGTCGTGGAATTGTCTTTAGCTAAAACAAGTTTAGCTTAAGAACAGAACCAGAATGATAACTTTTAAGAGAAGAATATATCCTTTTTTTGAAAATATGATGTATCCATAGACTAAACTGTAACAAAAGGTATTGATTTAGAATTTGAGTATATTTAATAATAATTTGAGTAATAAAGTCATTTAAATATTTGTCAAGTAAATTATTTTGCTTGGTTAATGTTAGGGTACTTGGCTTGACTTCAGCAACATTCAAAACACATATGATAGCCTTTCAATCATTAAAAGGATGTACACAGATTATGTGTGATACTATATTTGGCTAGTTATCAATTTTTATATAACCATATAAGTTGCAGGTAGTAAAACTGAATTTCTTACAAAAATTTTCTATAAAGTTTATTTTTTTTCCTAATTAGGGAAGCTTCCCCTATTATATTCACTTTTTTTGTTCGTTATTCTTAGGGAGGACACCTGTTGAATAATGTAATAATTAACAATGCAGCAAATTGAATAAGCAGAAAAACCTTAACGATTATTACCCAAAGTGAAATTGGGTTTCCGAAGAGCATCCCAAATTTGTTCCCTGAATTTGTGACTATAGTCAAACATCTTCTCCCCTCACAAAATAAATTTTGAGTGATAATTTGCACAAAGAAATGTGTATTGTCCTGCTCAGAGCCCTATTCTAAGGATTAGGCATGGTGACTCACAATCTAATTAAGCAGCCTGCTAAATGATCAATTGATTATTTTATTTGCCTTCAACTAAAATAATTAGACAGTAGCAAAGATCACTCAAAGTGATGGTTTCACACCTCAACCTTGTCCTTTGTACCTGTGATATTTATGAGAGAGAAAAAAAATCATCGAAGGGTGGCCCCTCTGGGTCGTTTAGGCTCAAAGCTCTCCAGCCCTCCTTGTCTATGCCCTGGAATTGCAATGCTGCTTGGCATGCCTCCTGCCTAGAGACGCTTCTTCCTCCCCTACTTAAGCATTCCCCACACTCCTCCTTCAGCCCACTGGCATTCTAACCCTACGAGCCAGGCTGCTTGTGCATTCTGCAGAGGCGAGAACCTTCAGGCACGGGAGCAATGGCGAGATTTATCATGATGCTTTAGTGGTGGCTGGAGAGGGAGAGAAACTCGCACAAGCACAACATAAAACTGCAAGCAGCGGATGGGAAGGGTAAGCCACTCTCTGAAGCTGTTAGGAAGGGAGAGAGCATTTCACATTCTGCTGCTAAAACTGGTGTAAATAATAGATCTAACGTGATGGAACCGTGGCCTGCTTTAATCCTGGATCTTGGCTTATGCCCTCTCTGGGTCTGCTGTCTGGGGCTGCCTCCTCCTTGGCCAGGGGAAGCCTCCCTGAGCCCCCAGCTTCAAGGGCTCCTGGTGACTGGTTGCATTGCTTTCATCAATCCTCCCTGGGCTAGAGGCACCCTGTGTTGTGTGCAGAACTAACTCCACATTGACCTTCTTCATCCACTCTTGAAAGCAGTGGACTCTGACTCAGGTCTCCCAATTCTCTCCCAAAATGAGTATTTTTTTAAAACTTCTCATCATTAACTTTCCCCACCCCCACTCTCCACCCCCGCGGGTCTCCTCTGGCCTGAGACCAGGGAACCAGACAGGACAGACACAGTTCTGTCCTCGCTGTTTCTCTACAGAAATTGGAACATGAAACTTCCTTCAAAGAGGAGCCCAGGGGTCTACCAGCTGTATCTTGTGACACAGCCCTGAATTTGACTTTGGGCTCAGCTCAGGCTGTCTGTCACTGTCACCCTACGTGGTGTCGGGTACTTGCTGTAATGTCACCCACTTATTCACACACCTGCATGAGGTCGCAAGATTATCAGCATTAGCAGATGGGGAAACCAAGGCTCTCGGTGGTTGACTTTCCTCATGCCACATAGCCATGAAGTGGGGACACCGAGAATCAGACTGAAACCTTTCTGGCTCTGTCAGTTCATGGATGTGATTCTTTAGGGTAGAAGTGAATCTTGCTGAGTACTTGCTTAACTACGGTAGAATCGATTATAGGATTAAGATTAACATGAACCCCAAGTAGCAAAGCAGGATTGGAGGAACCATGACTTCTTCTTCAAAACTCTGAAATACTCATGTTTTGAGTATTTGCTTAACTACGGTAGAATCGATTATAGGATTAAGATTAACATGAACCCCAAGTAGCAAAGCAGGATTGGAGGAACCATGACTTCTTCTTCAAAACTCTGAAATACTCATGTTTTGAATCTTATGTAAATTCTTCAAAACTCTGGAGAGTTTTCATAGAATTAAAGTAGAAACCAAACATCCTCTGTCTGGCATAACTTAAGTGACTTATGAATTATTTGCCATAAATATGTCAATAAGTTGTATATAACTTAAAGCTGAATTAACTCATGTATATTAATTTAAATGTCAAATGAACGTTTTGATTGGTGAGGCTTTATTGATATGACACCCAATTAGGACCTTAAGAAAGACAAATTATAGTATTTATAAATACATTTTAAAACATAGCAATCTATAGTAAATCACAATGCTAACTTCAGAAACAGTTAAGCATTTTTTTCCTCCAAAGATAAAATTACACATGGAAAAGATGTCTTATAATTTCTGGAACATACTATATGATCTGTAAATATTAGCTTTAAAATGTAGCTATATTGTTAGCACAGTGCAACTCGCAATGAGTCTAATATCACAAGTGGTAGATAACATGTAAGTAGCCTACCAAACTCTGTCATGAGATGTGATTATTGATGATTGCTCAAGATACAATGCCAAAATATGTTAGTTTTTTGAAAATGAGGTGCATTATTACAATAGGATTTCTTAATGTTATAAAATAGTTTTATGAAAAGATTTAGTGATGTAATTCTAGCCTTTATAAGTCAGGAATCACCTCTTCAAACACTAGGGAAATTTTCTTCTACAAACGATTTTAGTCCTTGTAATTTGCCTGTGTTGCTTTTCATGAACTATATATTGATGATTTTACATAATTATCTGGTTTTCACATCTTAAGTTTTCTCATATATTGATGGTGTTGAAGATTCATCTATTCATAGTTATGAGAACTGAACCTCTAAATCTTATAAATTAAAGAAGGGTCATTGGGTGTTTAATTTTAATTCACTGACATACTAGAAAACAATTTGGAGTATTTACGAGGAAATTAACTTAATGGGTTTAAACCACTTGAGGTCTATTTAATATTATTGTGCACCATATTTTAATGTTATATGAATAGAATTAAATTCATGGCAAAGCAGACATCTTTTTTTTTGAGTTGGAGTCTCATTCTGTCTCCCAGGCTGGAGTGCAGTGGCGTGCTCACAGCCACTGCAGCCTCAACCTGCTGGGATCAGGCGATCCTTCCACTCCAGCCTTCCAAGTAGCTGGAACTATAGGCATGCACTACCACACCTGGCTTATTTTTTTATTTATTGTACAGACGAGGTGTCACCAAGTTGCCCAGGCTGTTCTTGAAACTCTGAGCTCAGGCAATCCTCTTGCCTTGACCTCCCAAAGTGTGGGAGTACAGGCTTGAACCACCGTGCCTGGCCTCGGACATCTTTTAGTTTCTAAAAATGTGATGTCATTCTGCTAAGCATATTTCCTTTATCCTAAGAGTAATGAACAATTTTTAAAAATTGTAATGCTTTATGCAAAGCTATAATATAATTATCTGTTTTTCACATCTTAACTTTTCTCATAATTAAAAAGTAAGCATAAGTACATTCTGATCCTTTTAATAACTCCTACTTGCTCTCAGGTAAGAAAATTTAATGACTGAAAAACAACTATGAGAGCTATAAATCTTACTTAATTTGTGTAAAATAACCTTGTTACAAACAAATTCATAAGTTAACAGAAATAAATAGGACAGAAGAACTAGTGCAAGGGTTATAGAGACAGGCTTAGGAAAACAAGAGGTTGCTAAGAGACTTCTGTTAAATATCAATGTAAAGGTCAAGAACTACATAGCCCATGATTTTTTTTTTTAAGAACAGTAATTATAAGAATAAGTCTTCAGATTAGGGTTATAAAAATAACTGGCACCCAATACCCAAAACTGACAGTTAACAGCATGCTGAAAAAATAATAATAGGAGCACAATAAATGATGATTTTACTCAGTGTAATATTTTGTACAGTAAGATGAAATGAAATTTTATATACTTATATATTTACCTTCTCACTTATGAATTGCATTAAAAATTGCAGATAGCTTGTCTCCTTCATTTCCATCCCTTGCTCAGTGCTAGCCATGGGTGAACAGCTCTGGTTTTGTTGTTGTTCTTTTATATGTATTGTGAATTCATGTCTTGGATGATAAAGGTGACCTCAAAGCACACAAAGCTGAGATGAGAAAATACAGATAAATGGGAATTTACATAAGACTCAAATATATGGAATGGTACATAGCCATAGAATTTAAATAACTAAGAAATGGAGTGTTACTTAAATACAAGATTCCAGCAATTGAGATCTCTTCATTCATAGAGGAGACATTCTAAGAAGTGCATAAAGTTGATTCTAAATACATACTTTGGATGCAGCGCTCCAAGATTTAGAGATATAATAAAATAAGGCTTTGGTGATAGTGAAAACAAGAAGGCAGGAGTGATCAAGGTTACCACAATGATTTCCAGTGGACACAAAATTACAGGTAATATGTACGGGTTTGCTAATATAGAGGGTACTAATAGGCACAGGTATATGTATTATATACAGGAAGAATACCAAATTTAAAAAAATTAAGTGACTAAAGGAAAAACAACAGCAACAAAAGCAACAATTTTTTAAAAGTAAATAAACAGTAAAATAACTTTTAAATTATGGAAAACCTTCAATGCCAGATCAAGAAATTTGCATTTGACCTCAGATCCTGTAAGCCAAGGCCCAGCTAGGATTGCAGATGATTAATCTAGCTTTCCACTCGGTGTAGCAAAACTCACCTTTGTTTCCTTTTCAAGCTCTTCACATTCTTAATCAAAGGAGTGTCTAACAAAGACTAATCACCTATTTACAAAATGCTCTGAAACAAGAATAACTGAAAATTTGGAAACCTCTTTTAATATTCAATAAGTGGTGTGATAAAGGGCCTGAACCAAAGTAATGACTTTTGAATAATGAGGAAGAGTTCAATAAGAGAGATACTGGTGGATAAAAATCTGACATTATAGTGACCTTGACTATGATTATAGAAGAGAGACAAGGATCAGATGTTATCTCAATGTGTTGAAGTGTTAACAACAAGATGATAAATTATTCTATGTATTTAAAAAATGGGTAGAAATATCAAAGCTTCATTAAGTGGTTCATTTATGTTTATTTTAACAATAAAGATGGATGAATTAATAATGAATGAATTAATCAATGCTCCACTAGCACAGAGGAGAAATTCTTAGCTCAAGGTATAGATTCAGAAACAGTAAGGCTTGAATTTAAATGAACTGGAAATTAACCAAGAGGACACAGAGGGAAAAGCATTTAAGACAAAGGAAGGAATATATCCAAGGATGCTGTAAAGATGTCTGAATATTGAAGTTCCTCAGAAGTAGCAACATCTGGAATGGTTTTGTTGATGTGATGGTTTGACTGTTTTGTAAATTAATAATCTTATTTTAGTAAAGGAATGCCATTTGTTTGATGAAGAAACTTCATACAAATCAAAACAGAGAGTTTCTAAAAATTAAATGGTCTGCACTTTTTAGAAATGCCAAGGTATTGAATAGCAAAGATACACTCAATAAGTGTTCCAGATTAAAGGAACAGAAGGATTATGATAGAGAATAAAATATGAGAACCTAGATTGAATCCTACACTAGAAAAAAAATTGAAAAATTTCTATAAAGAATGTTACAGGGAAAATTGGCAAAATTACAGTACATTCTATAGGTTAGTTAATAATACTTAATATTAATTTCCTGATTTTGATAATTTTACTTTGGTTATACAGAAAATTGCCCTTGTTTAAATAATCATTAAAGTGTGTGGTGGCAAAGAGACATTACATCTGGAATTGTTCTCAGTTAGTCCAAAAAAGGAATTACATATGCACAATGACACATACACACAGAATTATCATGTAAATGTACTAAAATTTTAACATTTGGGGATTTTATGGAAAAATTATGTTAGGTTTCTTTGTACTCTTTCTGCAGCTTGTTAGGAAGACTAATATGTTTTCAAAGTTAAAGAAATAAAGACTGAATTTGTGTATAGTTATATTTTTCTGAGCTAAAATTGATAGACTAACCCTCACCTCATGTGACACATATCTTTATATACTTAGGGAACCTCTTAAAAATTTCAGAATAATTCAATTCTGAATACAGCAGGTGGTACTATATTTTTCCACTTAAAAGCCATATTTCCTTCTCATTCTCTTTACCAAAAACACTGGCAGACCTACTTTTACCCTCAATTGTTAAATGTAAGAAATGATGTCATAGATTAGTACAAGAAGGGTATTACTTTCTACTGATTTTCTTCAAAGGTAATTGAGATACTTTGCATTTAATGATTCCACATCAATGTTATTAACAAAATAACATTTTCGTATGTTAACCTCCATTATCTGAAGTCACAGAATATACACATGACTTTAAATCCTAGATTTGGGAACTTAAACCTCATATTTAATATTTTGTAATGATAGTGTTAATAAACTTGTGGGCTGATGTGCAATTATGTCATTTCTTTACTAGGATGCCTTTCCACATTACGTTTCTCATTCAGGTGCCACATAATCCATATTTGAATTACCAAAATATTATCAAAGATGGTAATTAATTAATTACATTTGTGTCATAATTCATATGTATAATACAATTAATTACATTTGTATCATAATTTATATGTGTAAATATAATTACTTGATATTAATTAATTACATTTGCATCATAATTTATATGTGTAATACAAACATACACACATGCATATATATATAATATATATATTACATATACATATACATGACAAGCTAGATATCCCCCAATAAGTTCATGGGCTACGAGAAGATGATCAATTAGAACATCAACGGGTCCAACAGGACACACTTAGTGTTAGATATAGGGTGTTATAAAAATAAAAGAGGAAGAGGTAGAAGAATAGAACTATATGGAGAGCTTAAAGACCCATTTCTAAGAGAGTGTGGTTTCGATAGACTGCGGAAGAGGAAGAGGCATTATGTCAGCTGCTAAGGTGGGGAAGTGGTCTCTAGACAGTGTTACCAGGACAAGGAGGGGCCACCTCCAATTCTTCTTTCCATAGAGAGTGCCTACTAGTCCTCAGTCACTTGTTCTACCACTGATCTTGCAGATCTCTGTCTAGATCTTTAAAATGCTACTTCTAATTTTTATTTTTTATTATATATTTATTATATATAATATATATAATTATATAATATACAATTATATAATCATGTAATATATAAATATATATACATATATATTTTTTTTTTTTTTTAGTAGGAGTCTCACTTTGTCACCAAGGCTGAAGTGCATTGGCACAATCATGGCCACAGCAGCCTCAACCTGCTGGGCTCAGGTGATCCTTCCATCTCAGCCTTTCAAGGACCTGGAACCACAGGTGCGTGCCACCACACCCAGCCAATTCTTTTGATCTATTGTAGAGATAAGGACTTGCCAAGTTGCCAAGGCTGGTCTCGAACCCCTGGACTACAGCAATCCTCTCACCTCTGCCTCCCAAAGTGCTGGGATGACAGGTGTGGAACACTGCACCTGGCTACTAACTAATTTTTAAATTCTGCTAATGGTCTCATCAGATTTTAGACTATATCAATACATTTAAATATAAGAGAATTGTTTATTTGGGACTCTGTCAAACTGTGTTAGCTCTAGGTGAAATTACTCTACTGCAGCAGTAAGTGTTGGATGCCTAGGGTGATCTATAAGGGGTACCAAAAAAATCTGGAATTTATTCATTTAAAAAAGTGTGCATTTATTTTTACATATTTAAACTTCGGTCACCTTCAAAGAACTTGCCGTTGGGTGCAATATACCTACCGAGACGCTTTTTCCATTGCTCAGAACAGTTTTTGAACTCATCCATTTTGATGCCTTTTAGTCCTTCTGCCATGTTTTGTTTCACCTCTTCCACATCGGCAAAACATTTCCCTTTGAACACTTTTTTCATCCGGGAAAACAAAGAAAAGTTGCTCAGAGTGAGAACAAGTGAATAGGGAGGGTGGGGCATGAGAGGCATGCTGGTTTTGGTCAAAAACTGCTGAACACTCAGTGCGGTGTGGGCAAGTGTGCTCGAAAATCACCCATCATGAAATGGCCAGATATGTTGAAAGGCTCTCCAAGGAAAAATTCACTGAAGCCAGACGCAGCCTCTCAAAACAATGCTAGCGGATACACTGATGCCCATGGGTTCCTAGAACATTTCCTACGTGGGGGAAGCTGGTATTACAAAGGGCCCTCCCTTCAAAAAATAATTCCATTTTGGGGGGTATCCCCCCTCATATATGAAGGACAGTATATGTGAATTAGGAACATGGACTTGAATTTTAATCTGGATCCACCATTCACTACCTGTGTCATATTGGCAAGCTGTTCCTCAGTTATCTGCAAAATGGAGATAATGATAGCTACCACTTTATGTAGGTGTAGGATACAGCTTTAGGATTACAGTCTGAAATATTTGAAACTGATGTTTTTCTAGCAAGTACAGATAAGGAATCTGGGATTTCATCACAGAATTCAACTTTTCTGGATTTCAGTGACAGTGGAGTAGTTTTGGGAAAACATCGGACAAATTTTTCACCTCCTTCTCCTCTCCAAGTCATATCAATATCATACATCATATTATTATACATATAAGGTACTCTTCTGATGCCGCAAATTTCAAAGAATGGATGTTGTTATTTGTACCTTCTGTTTATATACTGTGATTATTATTAATGGCAACCACCTATTCGGCACTCTCCAAGTGTCAGATACTCAACAAAGCCTTCTAAAAACACTTTATGATTTAATTTTGCTAGCAAAACTATGAGGCAGGTATTATTATCTCCACTTGCAACTGAGGAACCTAAGATGACAAGAGAGATCAAGTGACTCAGTGGCTGTTACTTAGCTAATATTTGAGCTGGAGTCTGATAATCAAGCCTGCCGATGGTTATCTGTAAATCATTCTACCATATTTCCTCCCTCTATAATAAAATAGCATTTATTCTATTAGGTACTTAATTATACTGAGTTTTGCAGGAAGTGCTACTTAGATATATAAAGCAATATACACAACTTGGTAGTCACATATAACAATATTTATATTCTTTACTCAATGGTAATTTTATTTCACCATCAGGGAAATATTGTTTATTTTTAAAATTCTATATTGGTTTTCAGTTTTATTTAGGCATAGATGGAAAGCTAGATGAGAAAGAGAGAGAGAGAGAGAGAGAGAGAGAGAACCGTACAATAATTAAACTTGCCTCCTGGTGAAGTATTATTGATTTGTATTCGCTGTACTCCAGGTTGTAGCTAGAGCTCTTTTGCCCCCTGGAAGAGCAAATAAAAAGGTCAACAGAGAACATGAATCTCCCAATGAATGCAGTATTTAGAGCTGATTCTAGTTTAAAATGAAATAATTCTGGCCATTATATTCTGGACACATCGCCCATGAGGTCAATTAAGAAGAAAAATGTCAGAGATTTTCTGGGCAAACCTGTGGTGGGAAAGATTGAAAAACCTTAGCGCCGTGTGTCTGTGCTTCCTATTGATTGCCTTGCCTTGAGGAAATACGCTGTGGATATCTACTAAGAGCACCAAGTTCAAGTGGCAACTTTCTCTCTTTACTTAAGGCCAGTCTGCAGAACAGCAGGACAGGATAAATCGCAATGGGCTTTGTTGGCACAATTGCTCCAGGATGTGAGAGGCCAAGTGGGTGTTTACGAGCATAACTGGGTTGTCGGCTAGGCCTGCCAGGAAAGATGTAGACCCAGCAGTTTCAGGCGATCTGTGGAGGACTCTGGGGAAAGCTAAAAAACGTTCTTGGATGCTTGACCTAGAGCCCAAGAGGACGCCAATGTAAAGGAATCTCTTGTGCTTATTTGGCAAAAAGAAGCCTAAAAAAATGCAAACTTGTTCAAGATACTTGTTATAAGGAAGAAGTCAAGATTTAGAGGCAAATGTGCCAGTAGGGATATTCGTTATTAGGGAGATTCGCATTTATCCATACTGCTCCTGGGTGATGGAAATTACAGGGAGAGTCATGTGTAGAACCTGCTTCTACTTTGCCAAGATCTTCTAAATGTGTCTCTTTCTTAGCCCACAACACTGCTATAATCTTGTAATGCCTGCCCATCTTGCATTATTTGATCCCACGTTGCCCACATTTTTCTGTCATCATCCATACCCGCCTTCTTTCAGTTGGAATGCCCCTTACATCTCCCTTGGCTCTTCAGACCTTCTTAATCCTTGCTTGGAAATGTCACCTGGCCCCCTACTCTATATCTGCTCTGACCCTACTCATCCATCAGACCTCAGGCCCCAACTCCACTTCTTCAGGGAAGTCTTCTTGCCAGCTTCCTCCCTCCTTCCTTCAGAAAAATACTCAGGCATTCCTGGAATACTCTGTCCAAGTCTTTTAGCTTCCTAGGGCCCCCTTACAAAGCACCACAAATCAGCAGGCTTAAAACAACAGAAATGCATTCTCTCATCCTTCTGCAGGCTAGAAATCTGAAATAACAGTGTTGGCAAGGTCATGCTCTCTTTGATGGCTCCAAGGGAGAATCTGTCCCATGCCTCGTTCTCTCAGCTCTTGGTGGTGCCAGAAACCCTTGACTTGTAGATGCATCCATCACTTCTGTCTCTGCCCCTGCCAGCACAAAGCACTCTCCCTGTGTCTCTTCACATCATTTTCCCTCCGTGTGTGTCTATCTCTGTGTGTCTTCTCCTTTACATAATAAGGGCACCATTTATATTGGGTGATGTGCACCTAAAGACTGTGTTTAACTTGATAACATCTGCAAAGACCTGTTTCCAAATAAGATCACATTCATAGGTCCTGGGGATTAGGGCTTCTGCATATTTTTTTGAGAGGACAACTGAGCCCATGACACAGAAGAAACCGTGTGTTTCCTTGAGAGATGCCGCACAGGTCGCCACTGTACATTTATGTTTGTGATTGTGTGTTGTTTCATGTCTGTCTCTTACAGAGGACCTTAGGTTCCATTTCATTCTCCAGCTTCAGTTTCTCACATGGTGTTTGACACGCAATTGAGGCTCAAAATATTTTATGAATGAATGTCTTCTCTACTTAACTCGTGGACAAAATGCTTCCTATTGTTTTCTCCCTTAAGGCAGGAATAAAAGTCATGCCGCACAGGGTTGATTGGTGTAAATGATAGACTTCTTTCCGGATCTGAGGAAAAAATAAAGACCTGCTTCATAGAGGCAATGATAGAATGAAAGTTCAAGTAAGAGGTTACTGCTGCCGAATGCCCATGTTGATGTTGTGACCAGTTAAACCATAATATGTGCTATTAGATTCCAGACTTGTCTAAGTTTAGCAGCAAAAACGGCTTGAAGAAACTGGGATTCTGACTATGAAAATGGTTCATGCTTCTATTTTGCCTCTGAGATATAATTTTGTTTATTCCAGTGGAACATGTTGAGCAGAATTGCTGTTTTCTTCATTTTGGATAGTTAACAAGTCTATTCTCATTTATGGTTAGACTCGTTTGAAATAAAGTAGTCTCCAAACTAGGAATATAGGGCATATTAAAATATCACAAATGCCAAACTTTTTTCACGGAAAAATATTGTAACGTCAAAATGATGTTGTCTTTGGGGGTCCCAGAGAGCGTATTTGAACATTTAAGGCCACTTAGCTTAAACCATATGTCAATTCACCTCTTTGATGTTAGTGAATTAGATAGTTTATTTAGAATGAATTTTCATAATTTAGATTGTGCTGTATATAGTGTGCTATTATCATGTTTGCATACATCAATTATCTCTGTAATCCTAGCAGAAGGGTGCATTCTGATATGTTTGAATATCAAAATAATTTGTTTATGTTTTAATTTTTAGATTGTTGCTCACTGACTGTAAACATCACATTTTCCTACCGTTAGATTTTGAAAGAAATTTTGGCTATGTACATTGATGATAAAAATATTTTGTCAGCCATAGATGTATTTTCACACTAACTTGCTATGTTTTCACTATTTTCACTTGCAGTCTTTACTGCACCTCTGAATTGTTTTCCAGATTGAGAACTCTAAAACTTGTCATGAGTGTGTATGCGTGTGTGTGTGTGTGTGTGTGTGTGTGTGTATGTGTGTGTATGCACAGACGGTCCCTGACTTAATGATGGCTCAACTTACGATTTTTCAATATTATGATGGGTTTACTGAAATAGTAAATGTTTTGTTGACAAGATATTTTCTATTTACTATGAGTTTATCAGGATGCAACTCTTTTGTAAGTCAGTGAGCGTCTGTGTGTGTGTGTGTGTGTGTGTGTGTGTGTGTGTGTGTGTTTAAATGTAGCAGATTTTTTAATAGAAAGATATCTAATAAATGAAAATCTCTGATGGTTGAATGATAATTGCTTCCTCATATAAAAAGAACAGAGCATACTTGGATCATTTTCTCTGTGAGTAGGCCTGCATGGTACCTTTAGGTTAATTACAGTCGAATTCATGATATGTGTGTTGTTTGTTTTGTTTTGTGGTGGTTGTGATTTTTATATAAAGGGAGTTGAAATGAAATCATATTATGTAATGTAGTTTTTGTTCAGCATGCAAGTAGTGTGATTTCAACCAATATCTACACCTGAATGAATTATGGCTCCTTAGCAAACAGATGGGAAACATCACAATAATGCTGGCCAAGGTTGTTAGGTAGAATGGTGAGGATGATAAATTGGGAGGAGAAAGGAAGTTATGATAAATGAAGGGGTTCATAGGGTTCATATAAATTATCAAGAGATACCAGTTGGCCGGCTTGCTGGCTCAGCCTGTCATCCCGCGCTTTGGGAGACCGAGGTGAGTGAATTGCCTGAGCCCGTGGGTTCGAGACCCGCCTGGCCAACTTGGCGAGACCTCATCTCTACAATAAATCAAAAAAATTAGTCGGACGTGGTAGCGCGCGCCTGTAGTTCCAGCTACTTGGAAGGCTGAGGCGGAAGGGTCGTCGGAGCCCAGCAAGTTGAGGCTGCGGTGGCCGGGAGCGGCCACTGCACTCCAGTCTGGGCAACAGAGTGAGACTCCAACTCAAAAAGAAAAAAGAGAGAGAGAGAGAGAGAGAGAGAGAGAGAGAGAGAGAGATACAAGTTATCTGAATGGCATAACTTCTAAGGTTTTTGAAACATGAGTTAAAATGACAAATCATAGCATCATCTTAGTTGACTAAATTTATGTTAACAAAATTTTTAAGAAAACTGTGAAGCTAAAAATTCAAATTTACTTTCTGAATGTGGAACTATAAGTATATTTTCCAGCAACAATACGTATGAGCTAATTTATATACTGTTTTAGTGTTTTTTTGGGGGGGTGAGTTGGAGTCTCACTCTGTCGCCAAGACTGGAATGCAGTGGCATACTCACAGCACTCCAGCGTCGACCTGCTGAACTTCATCAAGCCTTCCGCCTCAGCCTTCCAGGTAGCTGGAACTACAGGCACATGCTACCACACCCGACCAATTTTTTTATTATTATTATTGTAGTGAAGAGGTCTTGCTAAGTTGCCTGGGCTGGTCTCGAACCTGTGGGTTCAGGCAATTCACTCGCCTCAGCCTTCCACAGTGCTGGAATTACAAGGCTGAGCCACTGAGTCTGGCCTATATATTGTTTTAATTTGACATTCAATTAATATAGGATACAGGTGAAAACTTATAGGCTCTAACTTTATACTAATCACATGTCAGATAAATATTTACTTGAGTAGAATTATGGATCTTGGAGTCTGGTTCACTTAAGTGACAAAAATATATATGGTCCAGCTTGGGCAATAAAATGATACCTCATCTCTACAAAAAATAAAAATTTTAACTGGTGGTGGTGGCATGCACCGACAGTCCCAGCAAGTCAGGAGATTGAGGTGAAAGGATAGCCGAGCCCAGGAGGTTAAGTCTGTGATGCACTGTAATCACGCCACAGCACTTTGGCCTGGGTGACATGTTTAGGCCATATCTGATTTAACTCACTTTTTAAGCTTTATTGATTTGTAATCGACATACCATACAATTCTTTCATTCAAAGAATACAATTCAATGGATTTAGCATATTCCCAGATATGTTCAACCATCACCTCCAGTCAATTTTTGAAGATTTTTCTCACCACAAACAGAAACCTGTTCCCTTTAGCTATTATTTCCTACCATTCATTGTGTGCCCTCCCCCATCAGCCCTGAGCAACCTCTAATCTACTTTTGGCAGCTGTATATTTAGCCTGCTCTGAACATTTCGTGTGAATAGAATCATAATATGTGGATGTTTGTGTCTCCTTTCACTGAGTATATCTCAAGGTTCGGCCAGATGGTGGCATGTGACAGTACTCCACTCTTTATCGTACCTGAATACTCTTCCATTGTAGGATAAATTGCATTTTGTCTTTCCATTAATCCTCTGATAGGCATTTAGGTTGTTTCACCCTTCTTCATTAGGATAACCCTATTCTTAATTATTCGGGGACACTTCAGATTTTTTGGTAAGGTCCGTAGAACCCTGCAGGGTGTCCACACACTGAGTTCTTGGAGCTCCACTTAACATCTCATTGAAACAAAGCAGTTATCACTGAGTACTAGAGGTTCAGTCAATGAGTATAGTAGAGATGACTGCGTTTCTTTACCCTGAGAAAACACTTAACATTTTTCCCCTTCTCTTTCTGTTGTTCCATGTTGTATTGGGAGACTGTAGTGTCACTACTGTTAAATAATGTTGGCTGGAATTTGAGGACTCTTTCTATCTGAAGAAAAATGCTATTGGGCCATTTATTTTAATAATATCAACTGTATTCTTCTATCTAGTATTTGACCTGTAGCATTCACATCTATTGCCATATATATAGAGATCTATCTATCTATCTGAGAGAGAGAAAGCAATATATATAAAATTAGGTGCACAGTGCCTCTATAAAGTGCAATAAAAGTCAATATCAAATCATAAGGTCTTTGGTGAATCACAGAGGAAAATCATGTACCCTCTCTCCCTCCCCCCCCTTTTCCTCCCTCCTTCCTTCACTTTCTTTTTATAAATTCAAAGGAGATTGATCATTCAAGGGTCCTGAGTTTGTAATTAAGCTATTCTTCTGTTTTGATTAAATGCCATTCCTTCTATCTAGCAAACGAAGGAGAGAAAGGGTACTTCTTCAGTTGCAGACATACTAAATTAGTGTCCTTAAGCAATAACCATGATATAGGACAATGTATCCCCCAAGTTGTAGCAGCCTCTTCACAAGCAAGACCAGAACGGCAGTTTGAGTAAGCAGCCATATCTTTGAAATAACAAGAATGACTTTTCAAACAGACATATAATGATTTCTAGTTTTTTATTCTTTGACAGTTGAATAATTAATTGCAATACATTTGTTAGATTATTAAAAACTTGGATCAAGTAAGGAAAAGTAAGGAGCATAAATCTTGCTTTTCATTTTTTGTTTATTATGAGTGGCTGTCAGGGCTGCTTTTAATTCATGTAATATTCTTGTTAATAACAAGTCTAATTAAGAAATCCATTAGAAGTCTGTAAAGTTAATTTGACAGAGGGAAGGCCTAGTGGAGTGTTGTTGGAATTGTCTTTATAAAAAGAATACCATAAGCATTCATGTATTCATAATCAGGATCTCCTATCATCTAAATTAGTTCATGTATTCCAGTTTGTATATTTTTAAATCTTTCCTGCTTAGGCATATCAGAAAACTTGCTTTGGTTAATGTATACTTTGACAAGTATGCATATCTCCAAGACTTTAATGGTTGCTATGTTAGCAGGAGTTTGAAAATTAGAGTCCTTTAGTTCGTATAAAATGTTTGATGTGTAGGAGAAGGTTAGATGATTTCTACCCTAATGAATTGAACATTTTAAAATACAGGCAGCACTAGGACCAGCCGTCACTATGGAAATTGACACCAGAGCTTTCAGTTAATCAAGCATTTCAAGAGCAAATTGTCCACTTTTCTGTTCACTTTTCTATTTTCTGCCTCCTGGTAAGCATATACACATACATATAAAATATTCACTTTAAGAAATCAAGAATACAGTTTTAGGACATAAGACACTATTCATTTGGTCATGATGGAGAAATTAGAATTTCAAGTGTTATTTATGTAGTACAAGTACACTAAAAAACTGCTTAAATCAAAACTCAGAGGAAGTCTCTTCAAGTTTGTCAAATTAGACCATTTTTTTAATGTTAGGCATTTCCAGCTTTCAGGGAGGTTGAAGAATTTGAAATTATATTTAAGTAGGCTGGAGTACTATTGTAAGGGACAAGAGTTCTGTGTGAAACCCTATTCCTTCTATGTTTAAAGAGAATACCATTCACTATTAATCAAGGTATAAGAAATATCTCTCAGGCCATACCAAAAATGACTTAATTGTGTTATTTTGCTGGGAATTGCCTACAGAATCAAAACACTTTGCAGCCGGGCTCAGTGGCTCAGCCTGTCATCCCGTGCCTTTGGGAGGCTGAGGTGAGTGGATTGCCTGAGCCCGCGGGTTCGAGACCCGCCTGGGCAGTGAGACCTCATCTCTACAATAAATCAAAAAATCAGCTGGGTGTGGTAGCACATGCCTGTAATTCCGGCTACTTGGAAGGCTGAGGCGGAAGGATCGCCGGAGCCCAGCAGGTCAAGGCTGCGGTGGCCGGGAGCGGCCACCGCACTCCAGTCTGGGCGACAGAGTGAGACTCCAACTCAAAAAAAAAAAAAAAAAAAAAAAAACACTTTGTAAAATTGTCTATGATTATCTTTATATATATATTTGAGATAATGTGATTAGAGGTCCAGGGTAAATATATATCTCTCTCTATATATGTTCCAGTGAGAATTATATGTAAATTTCTCCCAGATGTATCAATGAAGAAATAAATTTAAGAACTTTTATCTAAGTTCTCACTGGACTAACAAAAGCTGGTGCATATCTCTTATTTTTCTTGTGTTTTGCATGTGTATGTATTAATGGTATTTTAAGAAGATATTTATTAACTAGAACAGTTTTTTAAATTATATTATCTTTAGGAATATAATTAGAGAGATTTTTAAAATTTACACACCTTAGTAATGTACAGCTAAACCAACGTGTCATGCTACTTTAAAGTATATGCTTTGGAATCAAAGAACTGGGTTTGAATCTCATCTTCACCAATTATGGTTTAGACACAAAATCATAACTCATGTGGTTTAGAACATTTCAGAGAGTCATTATAATTCCATAAATAGTTCAAATAAAGGCAACAGCAATTCTATTAACTCTATATAAAAATCTTTTGAGTATTATATATTATTTTAGAATATTAATATATTGTTTTGTGATAGCTGTTCAGTAAAATGTGTCATATTTCTCCCCGTTGTGTAGATGAGTAAATAAATTCAAGAAAATTAAGTTTGACTTGAATAAACGTTCATTGAGTTTTGACCCTATGTCAAAGATGTTTGAATGTGTTTCCCAAGTTCATGTGTTGAAAATTTAATCCCCAATGGGATAGTGTTGGAAAGGAGGTGGCTAACAAAAGGGAATTAAATCTCTAGGGCAGAGCCATCATCATTATCACCGGAATGGGTTTGCTCTTGTGAGAGTGGTCATTATCATGGGAATGTCATTATCACAGGAATGGGCTTGCTCTTGTGAGAGTGGTTGTTATAAAATAGCATCTTCCCCTTGCTCTCTCTCTCTCTGTCTCACAAAATTCCTTCCTCCTTCCACCCTTCTACCATAGGATGACCCTCACCAGATGCTGATGCTTAGTTTTTGAACTTCTCAGTCTTCAGAATCATGAGCTGAAAAAAAGTATTTTATTTTTAAATTACCCAGTCTGTGGTATTCTATTATAGTAACAGAAAACAGAGTAAGTAAGAAAATAGGGTACTTAGTTACTCAAGGGGATGAAAAAAGGCATAAGTAATCCCTCTGCAGAATAGAAATCTTAGAAAGAGAAACGTTAAGTACCCAATTCCAGTGGTAACCAAATCCACTACTGTGTTGTTTACTAACATATACATACCAAGGATTTAGCAAAGTTTATTGGGCAAGAGGAACACTTACTAAATGTTTGAGAGAAAAATGAATGAACAATAATTATAAGAATACATACTATTTACTAAGTGATTTCTGTATTATTTTTATCAAAGTGAATCTATATTGACCATTGTTATATTCCAAGTGCTGTACTAAACCCTTTATAATTATCATTTATTATAATTATTACAAGAATCATGAATAATGGATATAAGCTTCATCTTACTGGTAAGTTGTAGCTTAAAGAAGTTATGCAATTTCCCCCACGTTTTTAGGTGAAATCAGGATTTGAACTGAAGTCTAATTCCCATGACTGAGTCTCAAAATATACTGTCCTGTGAGAAACGGGATTTATATTTGAGATCATATGACTAGAAGTCCAGATAGGTCCTTCACTCATATGTTGGAAGGTAATTTAACCTGAGATCCAGTGGCTTCAGCTTTAACATAAATAATGTTGTCTACCTACCAGGATTAGGCAGATTCCATCTTTGCATATGAAAATATTTTGTAAAATAAACTTAAGGGGCACACCTATGGAAATTCAAAGGAAAGCAGTTCAAGGGTTACTGACCCATGAAAGACTTTCAGGGAAGGTGACACAAGAATGAAGTTTACTGTACATTTAGAAAGCAAGGGACACGTATTAAATGGCTTGATTGGAACCTATGACGATAGTTGGTCAAGTGTAAAAAAAAAATGGATGAATTGTGAGTCAACTGTGATTCTAGTAAAGTCATACTTTACTAGATATAAAGGTTCTTCAAAAATCGGAAAAATCTCACACATACATTAAGATTCTTGGTTGCTCTGGGAAGTGTGAGAAATTTGGCCCTATATGCTCTGTGTTCTGCATTGCCACAAACAGTCTTTCTGACTGCAGGTTGCACTGTTGACCATATCCTCATGGTCTCTGTGGAGTCTTGGCTTACTTCTCTCATTCATATTGTCTGACTGGTCCCTGGAGGCTTTTGAGTTTGACATTTCAATGTAAGATGCCAGTCATAGCATTTTTAGCACGATTCTATAAAAATGCTGTTGAAATGGCAATGTGAAAAACCATCTCCTGGTATTATAGAAATCAGCTGTTTATTGTATGTGAGTTCCATTCAAACCTCAAGTGGAATGACAAAAAAATGTATTCCACCCACTAAGTAAACAATTGTAATAATAAAGCTAAAGAGCATCCAAATGTTACATCTCAGTTGTAATACAAATGGCATGGATAAGGGAATACATTTTCAAGTTAGTTTCCAAACTGGGCTGACCCATTACATAGGAAGTACGCCCATAAACATAGGTAATATGGATGGGCAAGATCTTTGAGGCAATGTTAGTTTGTTGATGCGTTTGAATTAGAAGGAAAAGTACTTCACACTTGATACTCTGTACTTTGGCACACAATTAAGTGGATAATTCTCTTCCTGTAGAGAGAAGAAGGTTCAGTTCAGTGGTTTTCCTAGTGTAGTCCTTGGGTCTTCTGCCTCAGAGTCACTGTAATTTAGGACATTTTAAGGACAAGTCAATGTGTCAAAAAATAGTTCAAATAATAACACAGTTATTCTATTAGGTCTGTACATAATTTGTCTATATTATATATTATTTCAGAGTATTAATATATTGTTTGCCTGAAATGTAGTCATCAGCCTCACTCTAGTTATTTAAACCATATCTTTGAGGTAGATGCCTGAGAATCTGTGTGTTTTAACAGAATCCTTGGCTAACATATGAAAGATACTGGCTTATCGTTAACATAATGAATCATATTTTATGTTAGATATTCTAGAAAGTTAGAATGCCAACTAATTTTTTCTTTATTCCTTGCCCCCCTTATTTCCTCTTCTTTTTTAAAACTAAATTACAAGAAGTATGCTGTTTTCCATAGAGAAAATGTTAATATGTACATAAGTAAATATATGAAGAAAGCAATTTTAAAAATTGTTTTCAATTAGAAGATGAAGCGAAAATTCTGAATTAACCTGGCAGAGTTCTGAAAGCCTTTTTTATAAGGACCTAATGTCATTCATACTGAAGGGGCCCACATGACCTATTCACTTCTCAGGTATCTTATTTTCCAATTCTATCACCTCGAGGATTGGATTTGAATATGAATTTTGGAGGGGATCTGGCATTCAAACCATAAGCAACACAACCTGCACTGCACATAATTATAAAACTATGCATTTCAGAAGTGTACATTTCTATAAATATTTTTAACACTTTACAATCAAAATATATAGAAAAGAAAAAGAGAGACAAAACTGAGCTTCTTTAAAAGTTATTGTTATGATTGTCTCATTGAGTGGAAATACTTGCTTTAGTAAAATGAATTATATACAAGTTTAAATTTAAAAGACTGGCAACAACTGGAACTAATCAAAGCAATCTGGTTTCTAAAATCATATTTCAAAGTTTCAGCTTAGCATTTATACTTTGTTTTCACATCATTTTTAATATTTTAAAGCTATTATTTTAATGTTGTTTGCCTAGTAGTTCTGCTACTAACATTAGCGTAATTTTTGAAGCATATCTATGGGCCAACATTTGTTTTTTGGTTAATATAATTGCAATTATCTGTTTAAAACTAGCACAAAACTATGATTACGTTTCTGAATTAATTTCTGAATTGCTAACTCTTCAGATTCATACTGTCTCAAAATTAAAGTTCTTGAGAATTTCATTATTATCCAAGGCTATTTCATTATTATCCAAGGCTATTTATATGAATGGATCAGGCAAGTGAGGCAGAAAAATCAAAGTTGAAATAAGTTCTATGAGAAATAATCCAACATTTTAAATAACTCATGTCAAAAACTATGGGCATATTAAAAACGTCATTTAATGTATGAACTAATTTTCCGGTTGTTTATAAAGTATGATCATGGACTACACCACCCTAAAAAGCCTTTATATTTTACAATAACCTAAATTCTTGATATTTAATGAAATACATTACATGTTTATTGATGAGGAAGCACACACCACTAGAATGAGCACTTCTTGGAAAAACACTGTAACACTGAGAAAATACCAGCAATGAATTTTATACATCAAGAAAGCAAGTAGCAAAATAGCTAATAATGACAATTCAGCCAAGGAAAACAAAAATCATTTAAAAGATTTAATGGATTCTTTAATACTTATTCTTGAATAGGAATATGTCTCACCTGTGGGATTTACAACATTTCAAAGGAGAATGTTGTTTTACTTTAAAATATTGACCTTGAAAGCTTAGAGCTTTTTAAACTCTATTGTTCACTTTGGTTTATTTCTCTTTCATTTTGTTTTTGGTTGACTACAAAAAACCTTAAGCAGACCTTAGCACTTCAAAGGATTTTGTGTGTGATAAAGTGGCTTGTGCATCAGTTAGGGGGGAAAAAGTATTTTTTAATAAATGCTTTTTGGACAATTCACTATTTGAGAGAAAAATTTTAAGTTAGATCAGTACACCAAATTAGTTGTATTATAAACTTCATTGAGAACATGATGCTCTAGTCACCTAGAAAGCCAATGCATAAATATCTGACTGAAAAATAACAAAAAAACTTTGTAAGTGTAAAATTAATTTTGAAATATTCAAAGAATGGCAGTAGATAAGTCTTAACAAAATGCAAAACCTTGGCATAGGTAAAAGCATCATAAAATTAAAATGTAAGTGAGAAGCTTGAAAAATTATTTGAAATACATATTCCTGTTAAACAAGAAATAAAAAGAGCACGCTGAAGAAAAATGGAAAACAATGAGAAAACAAATCATAAAATTACAAAAGTCCAGTATATGTTTAATCAAAAGTACCATTGTTTTGATATTGAATTGAATAAATGTAGGAAGTTGATGGGTATTGATGATTAATAGCCTTCCCATTCTGAAGGACCACATTAAAATATATTTTAAAACCCCATGTTTTTTGCTTAAGTAATTCCTCTTATAGGAATTCATCTTGAGAAGATATCTCAGTTGCAGACATGTTTGTAAATGATAATGTCCAGCAGAATTATTTATATTAGAGTGCAGAGGACCCAGGGCTATCCATATTAGAGTTTTTACACAGCCAGCTTTTTTTTTCCACTAAAAATCATAACAAAAATTGTCAGTATTCTTTCCATATTTCTGACAATCATACTGGTTTTCATATTATTTAAAAAGTGTGTTGAGACAATGGTAAAAATAGTTTACAGTTTTTATATTACTTAGATACCTGTTTTTTCTTTCTATGTTATCAGCTGCTTCTCATAAATGATTAGCCTCAGTATTCTGGTAGATTCCAGTTTACATAATTATAATGCAATTGGTTTTATGTTTTCCCTATATCTTTGGTGATTTGCAATATTATTTTGCCTCCTATTGATCCTGTAAAAACTACTGGCTTGCCCTAACAGATGGTATTTGTGCCATGACATTTTTGTGTGAAATGAATCTATCTTATGCATACATGCATGTTATACTATGAATATACTGAAACTATCGCAGCTCAAACATTGAAACCTTATGTCATTTTCGATCTAAGAAATATGAAATAAAAGGAATGTCTTGGATTATGCTTCACTCTACAGGGATGTATTTCATCTATTTGGCAGTTATTTGCTGAGCACTTACTATGTACCAGTTCTTCATGGCTCTTGAGATATAGTGGTAATTATGTTGCTTAAATATTTCCATGCCAGTGAGGAATACAGGAAGTAAGTGTAAAAATAGTTATTGATTGGATCGTGTGTAATGAAGTAAGTAAAGACAAAGTATCTTGCTGGAAAGGAGGTTTTTTTCCTTTGGATAGGGTTGAGCTTCTTAAGTTGAGCTTCTTTGAGTAGGTGATTGAGCTCTAAAGGGGGAGATTGAACTGGCCTTATACTTAGACAAGAAAAGAATGACCCCGGGAGAAGAGAAATATCAGGACAGAGGCACCCCGGGAAGAGATTTGAGAGGCCAGAGTGCGTTGAGGAAGCCCCACATAGCTGCATGAGAGTGACCTGCTGGAAAACGGCACATGACGTGACAGTAGAACCTCTACTTTTTTCTTTTTTTTTTCAGATTTTTAATTTAATTTTAGTTTTTTAATTTTATTTTAAAGATGTGGGGTAAGATTCAGGATTAGTTATACAAGTGGTCCTTGTACAGGCAAAGTTTGGGACTCCCTTTGGTCCCCACTTCACCTGGTTTGAGATCAGGTATGCTTGCTGATTTTGTGTCCACCTCACCCCCACCCCAGCAGTATTCTGCTACTGCCAATACCTTGCTTACAGTATTATGGTAAATGTTCAGGGTCTGTTTATAAGTGAGAACGTGTGGTCCTCTGTTCTTTGTTTCTGTGATAGACCACTGAGTATGAGAGACTCTAAATCCATCCAAGTTGCTGCAAAGTCCATATGTTTATCCTTCTTTATGGTAGTGTAATATTCCATTGTGTATATGTACCACCAAAAGTCTGCTTTCACTGATAAGGGACATTGGCAAAGTCTTGAGACACAAAATAAATGTGAAAAAGACGGTCACATTCTAATACACCAGTGAACCAAATAACAAGCACAATCCCATTCACAACAGCCATAAAAAACATGAAATACCTTGACATCTTCCTAACCAGAGAAGAGAGAGAGCTTTACAATGAAAACTACCAAACACTGCTGAAAGTAATCCAAGAAGACACAAACAAATGGAAAAAATATTCCATGCTCATGGATAGGAAGAATCCGCATTGTTAAGATGTCCATCCAAACCCTTGCTTTTTACCCTTGGGTGTTAACTATACTCCTTCACTCGAAAGATGACAATAGCAATTTTGACAACTTAAGCATTTGGCTTTGGTTGTTTATGAAAAGCTACCTTGGAACACTATGGCCACTAGAAGAAGGAATCTCAAGCATATTGACTAGCCAACTCCATCCTTCCATAGATTGAAAATTCTGTCACTATTAAAAAGAGACAGCATCCTTTTCCTCTGATGCCTGCTCATCTCTTACATGGCAATCAAGTTTCATTCAAGATCTGAACAACAGAAATGTGATGTAGTGAAGGTGTTGCATTTCTTTTCAAAATTGTAAAAAGGAACTTTTAAGTTTTATTTTATTTTTATTTTAAGGATGTGGGGTACAATTCAGGATTAGGTATACAAGTGGTCAGCTGACAGGCAAAGTTTGGGACTCCCTTTGGTC
The DNA here is from genome assembly GCA_027257055.1 of Cephalopachus bancanus. Classification (NCBI taxonomy): domain Eukaryota; kingdom Metazoa; phylum Chordata; class Mammalia; order Primates; family Tarsiidae; genus Cephalopachus; species Cephalopachus bancanus. The sequence continues at coordinate 11,341,410 of JAPVLO010000001.1, read as the reverse complement.
CCCACTTTGCCCCAGTTACCCTTACTGATGTTGTGTGTCTCCCCGATCCCAGCAGTATCCCACTACTGCCAATCCCTTTCTTATAGTATTATGGTAAATATTCAGGGTCTGTTTACGAGTGAGAACATGTGGTACTCTGTTCTTTGTTTTTTTAATAGATCACTGAGTATTACAGACTCTAAATCTATCCAAGTTGCTGCGAAGTCCATATGTTTGTCCTTCTTTATGACTACATAATAGTCCAATCATGGCACACACATTGCAGCGAAAGCCAAGCTAGTGAACGGTAGACCGCTCCTTCCTGAGGAGCCATCTTGGAAGAGCTAGAAATCAGCATGTCTTGATGGTTATCTGAAAGTTCATATTAGGCCACTGAACTGTACATGTCTAGTGCATGCATTATGAAAGTTTGGGGTTGTACGAAAAGTCAAAAGCATAAGGTTTGAGAAACATCTGAGCTTACCAAATTATTTGCTGTTTCATGAACATACCTTGCTCACTATGTCTTCCCATTTCAAAATGTCTCGCTTCTATCTGGAACCATTCTCTTTGTTGACTGCTACACAGTTCCTAATTATATTTGTTATTTTATTTTATATTAAGGTCTAGCACTTTTAAGTGATTTCTCAAAGTCACATAATCTGTTAATGCCAGAACTATGCTTTCATTCTGCTCTTAAATAGTTACTCACTCTTGAGGGAATTCACTCATTCCCTCATATTTTGAGAGTCTACTAACCACATGCTAAGCCCCAAGAAGCCAACAAGGCTGAGACAACATCGCGAACGTTAAGCTGTTCCCTGTCTGGTGTGAAGATTATGTTAAGCAGGTGGAATGGGATGTAAGTGAATGGATACATTTTTGATCGGGGTGCTGTAGGAAAAAACAGAAGATAGATTTAACAACCCCATAGGAAAGAGCAGTAGAATCCATACTCTAACTGGAAAACAAACAGGGTTAGGCAGGACGCAGAGGGACTTCATGGACAAAGGCCACACAGCCTGTACACAGGAAGTTCTTGAGTCAAGGTATTGTGCCCTATTTTATTCATTAAAATATTCAGCTATGCCTTGGTTTATTCGGTTATTTAGTTTCATCTTCACATTTGGAATACACAGCCATAGTGATCTAATAGCAAGTAACTGATGTTCAGTCCTTGACTACGCATATTAATTAATCATATCTCTGTGACCAGCAGTATTATAAATGGCTCTCCTACAAAAGTCAGTGTCTGCTGACATCAGCTTTTGTTAGGTGGGCGTCTCATCTGCTGTCCTTCTCAACAAGGGGTAATTTCTCAGGACTCTGTTGACTCACACTTACCCTCTATTCTGACTCACACACCTGGGGAATAGGGCCTTCTCCATTGAATGCCTGCAGGATGCTTGGAACTGAGTGGTTACCCTGGAGGCTTGTAGAGAGAAGGTCTTGGAGCCATGGGTAATTCAAGTAATTTTATAAGTTAAATTAAAAACAAAAGTTTCTGGGACTCAGTCAGTGAATCCCTCTTTAATGGGACCAGTTTTAATTTTTTTTTTTTTTTTTTTTTTTTTGAGTTGGAGTCTCACTCTGTCGCCCAGACTGGAGTGCAGTGGCCGCTCCCGGCCACCGCAGCCTCGACTTGCTGGGCTCCAGCGATCCTTCCGCCTCAGCCTTCCGAGTAGCCAGAATTACAGGCACGCGCTACCACACCTGACTGATTTTTTGATTTATTGTAGAGGTGAGGTCTCGCTGCCCGGGCGGGTCTCGAACCCGCGGGCTCAGGCAATCCACTCACCTCAGCCTCGCAAAGGCGCGGGATTACAGGCCGAGCCACTGAGCCCGGCCCAGTTTTAATTTTAAAAGGCATAGGATTCCATTAGCGATCGCAAATAACAATATGTCACACTGTTAAAATACATTTAAATAAGTTTTTTCTTTTACCAGAATATATCATTTTAACTTAATTTTTATGGCCTAAAATTTATTATGAGAAAGTTTCTATCTATTATTTAGATTAGCAAATAGACCCCATTGTGAAAACTATTTATTTCTTATCAGCATAACATGTTGATTTTTAAAATTATTATTCCTAATATGCAGATTATATTATTGTCTATATTAATTTCAGAAGTTATCTTGAGTTATTTGTACCAAATAAATTACTAATAACTAGAAACTCTCTAAGCATGTTTTCTTATTAATTTAAAGACATTTATGTGTCTCTACACTTGCATTTTTAAAGTGATTGATTTTCTTTCAATTATATTAGTAGTGTCTACATTTTAATGTATTAATTGCATTTACATTTCTTTGTAATAAAGTACTTTTAAAATATTTTAAAAATCATATTTTAATAGGAAAAATGTAGATAGGCTAAAACTAACCAGAGTTTTTGAAATTGAGACGACAAAGTTTATATTTAATTATCAGCAATACAAAAATACACGTGTCCGTGTGTGCGCGCATGCCAGTGCATACATGTGATTAAAATGTATATTTATTGTCTTAATTAACTGTTTGAAAATTAAAGATTTAAACTTCTCAGATTGAACATGTCAATACTAGCCTTCAGAACTTTTCCTCTTCTAAACCACCAGAATTTCTCTGTTCATGTTGCCAAAGATGTCCACCGAACGCTTTTCCAAATGTTAACACTTTATCACAAAAAGGCCAAAGTAAGCAAGGAGATGGATCAGCACAAATCCATTCATCCTTCCACACAGCAAAGTGATTCCTCAGTGACAGTGGGTAAGTAGCTGGAGTTCCCCCATGTAAAGACCAACACATCATAGTCCTACCTGACTCCCCCCTACCCCCGCCACCCCTTACCATTTAAGGCTATAGAAAAACAATGGTAGACATTTCACTGAGGTTCATTAGAAAACTTTAAAAGACACATTGCAAGTGTTGTGGTAAACGGATCATGCGTGTCCTGATTTCTTTTGTGCTCTTATTCAAGTGTCTCAAGGGATCTTCAGCATAAGATCAATTGTGTCAAAACTAGGTTAGACTACACTTGTTCTCAATTTAATTTCATCCTGTCATTTAGTAGACAAACACTTCCCAAGCTGTCTCATGTCTGAAAGTGTTTTCTTGACTCATTTTTTTTTTCTGAGCAGCAGATGCTGTTTCTTAATCGTAAAGGATCATCAAAAATCAGATAGATTTTCACTGTTTTTGAACGTCTTAAGTTTAAAGCTCTGGAAACAGAGGCACAAGACACAGCTCCACCCATGGTTAATTCCAATCCTGTCTTTTTCAGCTTATCTTCTATTGTTTTGATCTTTAAATCATATCAATTATAGTGATAACACAGCAATTCCTATCACTCTTTTAGGATCCTCTTCCCAAACAATAATTTTCCACTTTTCATCCTACTACAATAATCTTATTTGTAGTTAGACTGCAACTCAATCTTCAAAAATTGTCAGGCTTACTATATTACCTTGGAAAATAATGTATGAGATGAATAATACATATTAAATTATCTCCACAAATAACCACCCTGTACAAGGACTCCCTGGTTTCTCAGCTAGGGGATACACGATAACATAAAACAATCAATTGAAACAGAATTAAGAGATAAGGGAATCAGAAAGAGATACCTCAACTGTTGCCAGCAAAAGCTTTCAGCAGATGAATACTCATAGAAGAGTTGAGCTCGGAGACACTGTGTTAGGTATAGCTTAAAAATCGAATTATCTTAAGGACATAACTTCAGTTTATTCGAATACATGGATGCCCGTGAAAAAAAATAGAGACAAAGAAGTAGAGCCTACTATAAAGATTATATAGAAGTTGAGATTAAAAAATAAAAGAAATGTAAAACTTTTAGTCTGTGAAAGACAGTTAAGTAAAGTGGCAGACTATGAGTTGGAATGGAGTGGGGATAATTTGCAAAGTATATATCTGAGAAAGAACTTTTATCGTGTGTGTGTGTGTGTGTGTGTGTGTGTGTGTGTGTGTGTGTGTGTGTGTGAAACACTTAAAACTCAATAGTAGCCGGGCTTGGTGGTTCAGCCTGTAATCCCGCGCCTTTGGGAGGCTGAGGTGAGTGGATTGCCTGAGCCCGCGGGTTCGAGACCCGCCTGGGCAGCGAGACTTCATCTCTACAATAAATCAAAAAATCAGCCGAGCATGGTAGCACATGCCTGTAATTCCGGCTACTCGGAAGGCTGAGGTGGAAGGATCGCCGGAGCCCAGCAGGTCGAGGTTGCGGTGGCCGGGAGCGGCCACTGCACTCCAGTCTGGGCGACAGAGTGAGACTCCAACTCAAAAAAAAAAAAAAAAAAACCTCAATAGTTAGAAAAAATTCAAACAAACCAATAAAAAATGGAAAGAAAACATACTCAGACAGTTTCTCAAACAAGATATATGGATAATTAATAAGCACACGACAAGATGTTGACCATAATTAGCCACTGAAGAAATGCAAATTAAAATCACTATAAGAGGCCGGGCGTGGTGGCTATAACCAAGCAATTTGGGAGGCTGTGAGAGGATTGCCTGAGCCCACATGTTCAAGACCAGCCTGAGCAACTTGGTGAGACCTCATATCTACAATAAATCAAAAAATTAGCCAGGCGTGGTGGCCTGTGCCTGTAGTTCGATCTACTTGGAAGGCTGAGGTGGGAGGATCGCCTGAGCCCAGCAGTATATCCAGATGCTAATAAAAAGATATGTTGGTTCACAAGTTTATTTGGAAAATACTTATAGAATAGAGATTCTATTCAAAATGTTCCCACATTGAACTCAATCCAAACTGTCTTTCAGTGGGTGAATGGGTAAATAAACTGTGTTACTTCTGTCCCATGGGATACTACTCAGCAATAAAAAGCAATGAGATATTGATGCACACGATAACATTGATGAATCTCAAAAGCATATACGAGTGAAAGGAGTCATTTCTTAAAGGTTGCATACGATATGATTCCATTTCTTTTACTTTCAGGAAAAGACAAAGCTATGGAGAATAACCTACTAGGGTTTGCCAAGAGGTAGGAGTGAGGAGACTGTGTGACTTTAAAGAGATTGTATGAGGGAGTTATCTGGGGAGATGGGACTGTCTGGTAGCAGTGGTGACAAAATATTTTTGGAGGAGATGGGATACAAAACATTGCATCCTGACGCAGCAGTTGTGACAAGAATCTACACATGTTGATTTTCATAAAACTGTACACACAAAAATGTCAGTTTCACTAAGTGTTAATATGTAATGCATTATTGTTTAAATAGGGGTATATATTGCCTCTTTGAATGTTCTAGATTCACTGAATTTTCTACAGGGTAAGCTCCTCAAAACCATTTGTGGAAAATAAAGTCAGAAATGATGGGATAAACTTGTAAAGTTTAAAAGCTCTCTGTGTCTCCTGGGACTTCTTCCTTCCCTTCTCCTTCTCCTTCTCCTTCTCCTTCTTCCTGAGAACAAGTTCTTCAGCTGTTGTACTGCGATGTTTAAATTTACAGCTTTTAAGCTGCAGCTGCTGAACTATGGCTCTGGAAATCATCTGAAATTGAGAATGTGTAAATATTATATATACAGCAATTTAGCAGAGACTCAACATTTCCTTTCTTAACCTAAGGTTTTGAGTTCCTGAAATTTTCAAGGTCGAGTAAACTTCCAAGCCATCCATCTTTTTTCTTTTCATCCAGGTTTTCCTATTGAATTACCGTCTCTGCATCAAGGGTATTCTAAATTTCAAATGATTAGGCTGCACAGTGCTTTGAGACTTTGGGATACAGAATGTTTTAAGTGCTAATTATTATTATGTGGTATTCTAATTCCACTTTTAAAATCATCTCATCTACCTTGTTTTTTGTTAGATTGTCCCCCCTCCTGCCCCTGCTGCTTGGTTGATTATTCCACTCAAACTTTTCTGTAGTTCTTCTTTCTCCCACTCTCTAAATGTTGACATTTTGCTAAAAAGGGAACTTGGAGATATCAACCCTCTTCCCTCACACACTTTTTCTTTGAAAAATTGCATTAACTGCCATGACTTCTTCCAACAAAGTCATAGAAATGGCTTTCAAACCTCTGCTTTGTACTCTGGCCTCTTTATTGAACTCTAGACAGTCATTTCCAATCATCTAGGTCATCTCTACTTGGCTTTTCTGATATCTTAAACATTCTGTATTTGAAAGATCATATTACTGGTGAAGGTTGAAATGGAAATTTTCATGAATTATTTGTGGAAATTTAGACTGGAAGACATTTTTGAGTGCAGATTGTTAAGAGGCACACAATGTTTCTATAGCATGCTCTGTGACCCTGCGTACTACTTTTTGAAATAAAAATACACTTGTACAGAGATTATAATCAGTGCTCATCATTATATTATATCCAAAACATTGAAAAAAATTCCTTGCCCATCCATATGGCATTATCTGCACAAATTAAAGCTAATTCTATATAATACAATTTTACACAGCCACTGTAGCATTGCATTTATTGATACAAAATATATCCTTATCAAATTTTTAAATGAAAATAAAACATATCATGTAATTGCTTCTTTTTAATATCGATTGTCTGTGGCTTCATCATATTTTATAATCAGAAGATAAATCGATCTTAATTATGAGGATATAATTTAAACATAAATAATTTATCATTTTTACCTCAAATGTACCCATCAGTGTGATTTGCTTTATTTCCATAGACGGGCACCGTCAACTGTCCAGACATCCAGGCTCATAAACTAAGAGCAGCGACCCTTCAAAGAAGGCAGTTTCTCCCACACCTCAACAAATTCCGGCATCTAGAACTTTATATCAGTAATTTTCAAGAGGATGAAGTTGGATCTGAATATCAAAATCTCCATGTTGTAGTAGTTTACAGGGCACTTTTGCAACTGAGATTCTAAAATATCTGTGGATGCTCACCTGTGCCACCTTGAGAATCACTGTGCACATTTAAGGCAACTGTTGTCAGCAATGTTCCACCCTCTGTGAATGACCCAGAGCAATAGCAGATGAACCACAGCTCTGAATCCATCCCTTCATGACTCTCATTCATACTTTTTCCTAGAGAATTTTAAGAATTAACTCATTGGTTTTCTTGTTTAATTTTCAGACCTCCATTTCTCTTTTCAACTGCCAACCATCTTGTCTACTCTTATGTAGTCATTTCTATCAAATCATAGTTTGAGATGGGACACAAATAATGGGACCAATTTTTGACAAGCTGAAATTGAGTTCATAGTTCCAAATTTCTCCAACTTGTCATCTTTGTAGAACTTACTTTTAAGGAATTTGGATACTGCAAAGTTTCTAGGGAAAGGCACATTATTTAATATTCATTCACTAGGAAAAAAAAAAGGGAACCGAGAGAGAAAGTTTATGTAAAACCAAGCCTAGTAGATGCACTATAGACAAGAAAGAGGACACATACTCATCATGGAAGCTTTAGAAATGGGTGAAATCTTTAAAGGATAGACATGGAGAAGACTAAAAAATTAGAGCATAATGAAGAGAAACATTGACTTTAGGAGGTGGTATAGGTTGAGGATTCTATATGAGAGACTGAGAAAAAGTCCAAGGAATAAAAACAAATAAATAAATACTTGTGTTTGTTTTCATTTCAGTGGCATAGGGGAAAGGATAGAGAATACAAGGAAGAACTTGTATCCCACAGGATTAAGAAGGAAAATAAGCCCCAGATTTTGAAAATTAGGTTTTCACTGTTGTCAATTGATAAATCTATTCTTTTTCTCCTTAAATTGCAGAAGGATTTGTGATGCAATCAGAAGAAGAATTGTTTCTTTATGACTTATAATAGTATTTCGAATTGTCTCTTTCTTTTGTTCCCTGGACAAATTAATCCCTTGAGATTGGCACCTAGTAAGATTCCTAATCTGTGAGAAATTCACCCTCTCTGTGTGTGTGTGTGTGTGTGTGTGTGTGTGTGTGTGTGTGTGTGAGAGAGAGAGAGAGAGAGAGAGAGAGAGAGAGAGAGAGAGAGAAGTGGAAGAAGACTGCTTGTGAAATGGGAGGTGGAAAAGGCGAACTGGTCCATCTACCCTAGCAAGTCCTTGGACCAATCAATTTCTGGAAGGTGCAGAGTTAGAGGTTGTCTATGCCGCTGTATTTTTTTTTAAGTCTTTTGTGTACTTCTGGGTATTCATAGTCCATTTTGACATTGGGCTAATTTTAATTTAAAATGTGGGGCCACTGAGCTAGTCGCCCACCAACCAGCTGATGCCAGTAGACTCTTGGTAAAGAACAGGCTTCCAGGAGAGTATCTCCTACCTCCTCACCACACCTCACTTGAAGCTGAAGCATTCAGCTACTGGGTCTACATTCCAGAAATACATCTGTGAGCTAAACAGACACAATCACTAATAACTATTTTAAAATATGAATGATTTAATATTTATTACAAATTAAATATGTGAAAAGAAGACAGGTGCTATACAAATAAATCAGATAAGTAAATTTGGGATGATAGCAAATTGCCCTTTTAAATTGGGTTGTCAAGGTAAGAGTCATGACGAAGGTGAGGTTATTTGAACAGAAACTTGAAGGAGGTAAGGATTTTTTTCATCACTATATCTGGAAAGACAGGCACAGATTCCTAACTGGCCCTCTCTCAGGCAGGTTTACTTATGGCTTAATGGTAGGTTATACTTTTCGTATCACTCATGGCTTTCCTGGATTTGTCCTGATAGGATCTGTCCCACAGTGAGGATTGTCAGCTTAGATCCCAATGTTCATGCTCACGGCCTGATGAAAACTAAGGTTTTCATTTCAGAGTATCTGTGTCTTATGGATTTAGAACCTTGTTTCAAATGTATACCTCAGCTCAGCAATGCCTTTAACATTTAAAACAATATTTGACTTAAAAACAAATCCAGCTTGTTTAGAAATACGATCTCGGGAGGGATTCCTGAGAGCATCTACCCCCAGAGGTTGTGAGTTGGCTCTGAGGCCTAACAGCAGTTTTGAAGCCCAGCTCTAAGACTTTCTAGCTGTGGTTGTCTCAGCAGTGACTTAAGCTCTTTGTATCTTAGTTTCCTTATCTGTAAGTGGGCGATATTATTAGAACTTCTCTTGGAGACTTTGAGAGTAAAATACATAAGATACTTACAGCAGTGCCTCAGCAATGCATGTTATTAGTGTCAGCTACAAGGATGACAACGGCTTTGTTGCCTGTTGCCACCCAAAACTTGCTTGTAAGTCCCCCACAGAATCTAGCTTGAGACTTTGTAGACAATAGAATTTTGATTAATATCTTACATATAAGATGATTGAAACAAAATGAAAGATTGCCTGACTCCTAATACGAGTCCTGCTGACATAATTTCCTTTGGCTATTTCCACTAGACACTGGCTTTGCTTGTTTGCTTGTTTTTCTGAATGAGCTAAGTGACAATTTCCCTGCTTTACCACACATTGTTCAGAGTATTTTGGATAGTGCCTACCACAAGCCAAACTCAGTCTGTCACCAGAATGAGTCATAGGATGCAACGGGCAAAGCTGGTGCCCAGCCACCATGATCCACAGAAAACTAAAGTGACTTTTGGGCGTCTCATGTTTTTTCCACTAATGATTTAAAAACCATACACCTATGTATCATATCCTTATTAAAAGACAAAGGCACAAAGTATCATTGAATTATTATTATTTTTTTGTTTGTGTCGGAGTCTCACTCTGTCGCCCAGCCTAGACTCACAACTACTCCAGCATCGACCTGCTGGGCTTCAGCAATCCTTCTGCCTCAACCTTCCAAGTAGCCGGAATTGCAGGTGTGCACTACCACGCCCAGCTAATTTTTGACTTATTGTAGAGATGAAGTCTCGCCAAATTGCCCTGTTTGGTCTCGAACCCGTGGGCTCAGGCAATCCACTCTCCTCAGCCTCCCAAAGTGCTGGGATTACAGCCTGAGCTACCAAACCCAGCCTGAATTATTATTAACAGCGACGCTACTATGACTGTAACTCGTAAGATACAGTAACACATTTGAATTTGTAGTTTAAACTGGTAATTTGTAAGAGGGAAATAATTGATAATTAATATGCTGTTTTGTATATAACTAGAATGAGAGACGAAGTATTATCAGAAATGAAGAAGTTAATGTCACTTTACATTACTAAGTTTTAAGAGTAGATTGGAGGAAAGCTTTACAAATTTTATACTCTAGAAGTAAGACATAAAAAATGGTGTTCCTTCTTTGAACCTGTTTAAAGTTACTGGGATCCAATATTTGTATTAATATAGTGGAATGAACTGTAATCCAGATTTTCCTTTAAAGAATTTTTGATGCAAATGAAAGTCTATTTCTGTAAATTCTGTTTAATTTGAATAGCACATATTTTGTCCACATGTACACACACTTTGTAGTACGATCAATATTATATTGCAATTTGTAGCTGCAGACATTTTATCAAGTGAGTTTGTTGCTTTCCAGTCATGTTGGTTTAATTCAAAATCACTTTTTATAACTTTTCATTTATATATTCCTATTTTTAAAGGCTTAGATGACATGACTTCACACATTAGAGATGGTACATAAGAATATCTTAAAACATACGGAGTAAACTGTTGATCATTGACTATGTCTTTTTTAGCACCATTCCATGGAGATGTGAACAGGAAGACACAGCTTCCTGGATCCTGGAGGGCAAAGACCATATCCTCAAAGCTTTCACAGGCAGGGGTTGGCACACCATGCTCTGTATGTTTAAAACTATGTGGGAAGGCATTTTAGCTATCATCCAAGACTGGATCACCTTACCAGCATTTAGAAAGTGGTGATACCAAACATTCTGAGATGTGAAAACAATTCCACACAGTGAAGCTTTTGTCCAACAAATGGCAACTGTAACCCTGTTTAAGGTTACTCTGTACACAGAATTGCATACCATAGGGTTTGATAAATTAAGTAATGATCGGGTGAATAAAGTTCATTCAAGAGGAATTGAACGTAAAAATCCTATTTGGATGCCAAGCACCATGTAACTCTGTAACTCTTGAGTAAGTGTTAGTTACGGTGCTTGCTATTAATACTACATTATGAAATGTCTTCCTCCTTTCAGATTTAGGTCAAGAGACTTCTCACCATCTCAGAGCTCATGCTCTTCAGCTATTTCTTCAATCTCCTCCTTCCCTTCTGTTGTCATCAACTTGCTTTTTTCCTTTTCCTTAACATTTCGTTTGTAGACATTCGCTGTGAAAATACATTGAGTGAAGGAAGGTAAATCACATCAGAGGCCTTGAAGCTCATTTGAACTATTTCAATCATGATCTTAGAATAGAAACAAATAGGTGTATTTCTTTGACTCCTCCCCCCCAAATAAAAACAGTTTTGATAATATGACTTGGGCCAGTACAAGTAAACTTCAATTTGTTTTAATTATCTATGTAAAACTTACAATTAATATTCATAATGCTGACACAAGAAACTGAAGAACATCCTGACAATGAAAAAATAAAGCCTAATCCTTGTTGTGTTTACTTATCAAATTCTTATTTTTAAAGCATCCCCTGCATGAGTTAATGCAGGATATTATTGGTAACTCTAATCTCACCAGAATACTATAGTTGTTAAAATGTCTGTTTTGTAACTATAGTTTGAGATCGTTGTTATCTCTAGAATTAACCTATCATGAATTCTTACTGAATAATACTGAACAGAGTTTTTCAGGCTATTTCTCTCTGCCTGCTTTGCTTGGTAATAGCAAGAGGGTTAGCCACAGTGGGAAAAAAAAATTCATTACTTTGGCTGGAAAGTGGTGTTTATTTTATCGAGTCATGTAGATTCAATTTCATTCAATATTTTATATTAAATTTTAAATTTTGAAATTTTAATCTGGCTGGGAGAGAGTGACAATAGGGATCCTCATCAACTTTCCCTGTCCCAACCCAAAGCATCGACTCTTCAGCAGCTTGTATTGCCTTCATAATAATGAGCAGATGGTGAGCCCTTGGTAATCCATGCACTAGATGGTGTGATCTTCCTGATATGGTCTCCTGGGAGCCATTACCGCAGGGGACACCAGCACCATTCTTATAACATCGGGTACTTTGCAAATGATAACTTGCAGTTTTACTGGCTTTAGTAGTTAACGTATTTTAATGAGTGTTCTTTGAAAAGTTCTCTTTCCTTCCCTCAGATCCTCTGATATGATGTTAAATAAGAATCTTTTTCTTCAGTATCAAGCATATAATACAACTTCATTGGTAATAACTCCCAATCAAGGAAATTGTAATTAAGAGTCCAGATAAATTTTTGTCCCTTTTTGAGAATATCAATTATTGTGGTTCTGGTCGAGGACAATGTAAATTATATATATATTTATTTATAATATAATATATATATTTACATCTGAACTATAATTCAGATGTTCCTTTAAAGAATTTTTGATGCAAATGAAATTCTATTTCTGTAAATTCTGTTTAATTTGAATAGCACATATATATTGCAATAAGTTATAGTTGAATAGCACATATATATTGCAATAAGTTATAGTTGATCGTATACACACATCAAAAGCTGTAATCTAATGATTTGACTGGATATTAACAAAGCTCTCCTGAAGGCAGACTGTAAATTCTGATGTGTAATTTGCTACCCAAGCCATACTCTGGTGCAGAAGGTCTGGTTACTGATCTGCTTAGGTGTGCATTTGCTTTGCGGTTTCATTCAACCTCATCCTCACTTGTCCTCTCACAACAATAGCTGTGGCCTCATGTTTCATTTGGCATTCCCATGATCCTTTCATTTCCCTTGTGACTCACTAGGGCCTTGCGATCTTGTATGGTTCTACTTCAAGTTCGTTTTGAAATGTTCTCAAATTTGTTTAGGATGTTCCCTCTGAAAACCAGCATGCTTGCTGAATGCCCCAAATGAATAACTACAGTATACCATTTCGGGCTACTTTAGATATCCTGTTATTTAGCTTTAAATACTGTGCATTGACCTGGCCACCTCTGCCTGGCAAACATGAACATCCCACCCTGATCTGCTTCTCATTTCTTCTCCTAAAGCACTGATCTCCTTCTGACGCGTTATACATTACTCACTCTTCATGTTTGTGTGTATCGTCTGTCTCTCCCCCAAGAACATAAGCTCCGAGAAAGCAGTCTCCTTTGCTTTGTAAATTGAATTCACCCATTTGCTCAGAAGAAGTGACTGACACACAAAGTAACTAATACATATTGGTCAAATGCATAAATAAATGCACAAGTGAAAAAAATAAATGCATTTCCAAGTAATTTAGAGAGTGCCTTTCCTTTCAAGTATATATATGAGCACCTCAATTTTCATTTCATTAATTTCATAAGAGCTCTGTCACTCTTCCAACTACTGGATATCCCAAAATTCAAACATCTAAGTCTGTTTACCAGAGAAAATATAAACAATAAGATGAAACCAGAGCTATGTGCTGCCCCCATAATAATGATCGACTTCATCACTTCATATTTAATTATGTAAGAGCAATATTTGGTTTTAAGTATTTGGTTCCTTTCATTTTTTTCTTATTTTTATGCAAGTACTTAAATATTTTACTCAAACAATAAAAATTAACATATTTTCACAGGAGGAAAAAATAAAATAATCATTTTTTTCTCATATTTGACCATATAATTTTATGCCTCAGTTCTTTCTGACATTAAAACCCTTACTCCAATGTGTTGAGTCTTCTCTTTTTCTGCATTTTGTACAGAATAAACAGGTTGGTTTTGTCTATGTTATGTTCTTTCTTATCCCAAACTATTTTTCTGAGCTAAATTTTAATTTGTCTTCTTTTTTTTTCAATTTCCAATAACATTGGGGAATAAGTTAACTCTGGATGTTGTTTGTCCATATTTTGCTTCACTTTTTTCTTGCCCTTTAGTTTTTCAATTCTATTTTCTCTATTTTATAAAATATCTGGTATTTTCCATTGTATTTTCAATATACTTTGTGCTAAATAGGATAGAATATTTTGCTAAACATCATCAAATATCAGTGGAAGTAGGAGCCAAGATACATACAAATACACACAGAAAACTTTACTTAAAATTAAGAAAACAAATAGTAAGGAGAGAATAGATGAATTATAAGGAACACCTTCCTATTTCATATTAATGGAAGTGTGTTTCCAACTATAACCTGGCACCATCCTTCCTTTTCATCCATGAATGTCAGCATGTTAAATGGATACACCTCTGTTTATTCAACCTAAGAGTATTCAAAATATTGGAATGTAGAAGCTTTGAAATCTGGTGTTTATTTTAAAACCCATATCTATTTTTGAAAATTGATAAAACACAATCCTTCATGTTTGTTTGGAAAATATCAGTGAATACCCCCATACTTAGTAAAGCTCTCATTAGATGGTCAAGAACCACGATGAGTGGTGTTTCAGAAAATTTCCCTGTGGTCTCAATTACAATGTAGGAATGCAGTGGTACTCATGTCCCTGCATGCTAAGTTCCATTTGACTGTTTGTAACAGAGATTTCAAAAGAGTAGACACCAACATGGAATTTTGTTTTTCTAAGTGTGACTGCTAACCACTACCAGTTTTCTTAAATTGTTTTGTTTATTGCTTGAACAGAACAATCTAAAGGCTATAAGACATTGTGAAAGCAGTGTACATTAATGAAACTGACAAGAGTTAACCTGAGCTGTTAAACTTAGCTGTCAGATTAAATGAAATTCCTTTGCTCATTTCATGGTATGTGCTTATATTTAAACACAGTTTCGCCACACAATGTAATGCTAGTCTATCGTTAACATAGTATGCTTGATGGGCATGGAACAGCAAAATAATAGCATACACTCTTTGATTTCAAATACTGCCATGTGCCACTTCAATAGGTTAGTTCATATGGTCTTTATTCTGGAAATTGCCCTTTCTTTCTACACATCTGAGTTCTCAAACCCTGACTCTGCTCAGTGTCATCTTTGTCTTGTGTCATTTCGAAAGTTGATGGGAACTCTTCATCGCTTGTGGATCAAATGCCAGTCTTTTTTCCCTTAAAATCCTGCAGGTCATACCCAATAGCTTTAACCAGCAGAATGAATATTTTCATTTTGTTTTCAGAACCATTGAGTTAGGCCATCCCGAAAATGTGTCACTCTGTTATCACATTCTGCTTAGCCCAGAACAGTCAACTCACTGTCCTCTTTGTGATTATTTTCTCAGTTCCTGTCATGTAACAAAGTCTGAGATGCAATTTTCTTAGGAAACAATGAAGCTACCAAATTTTCCATCCTCCAAGACCTGAAGCTATTTCTTTTTCCTGAAATCTGTGGTAATATAGAGAGTAAAAGGGATGTTTCCATTACAGCCTATCCGGGAATGAGCCTTAGGGAGGAGTAGTCCTAGCACCTGGGATATGGGAAAATATCCACAGGGTTGTGGAGATGGTGATGAGGAGAAGGTAAAATAGATAACTCAAATTCATGGTTTAGATGGTTCTGTTACAGTACACTTGAGTAACAATATCTAGTTATTCATAATTGCGACCAATAAGAATATGGGCTTTGTGGCTTGGCAGAATTGGTTTCCAGCCTAGTGTTTGTTATTATGAAGCTATCTGTTTTAGGGTAAGTCTCTCTGGTTTACTAAGTCTGTTCCCTTTTCTGCTGCATAGGGATCACAGCAATACCTACCACGTGAGGTTGTTGTAAGAATTAAATGGGTTAATTTCTGTGAAGAATGGTGTCTAACACATAGCAAGCTTTCAGTACACTGATATCTAACACTCAACATACCGGAAGTCTGGATCTCCAAAGAAAAAAATCCTGCTATTTTTTATCATGTTCTGTTTTTTCTCAAACCATTTCCTATACCTAACCTTTCTTATCTTAATGTCATCCTAAAGGTTCAGGAACCAGATGTCACCGAGTTTTTTTAAGGATCAGATTTTTTCAGTTTGGGGTAGTTTCAACAGTGAATACACTGCAGACACTAACAAAAGGACTGCATTTGGTCCTCAAAGCTTTCACTAGAGAAGTACACCTATTTCTCATTTTTTATAAGAGAGTAAACTATTGCTCAGAGAAGTTAAGTAACCTGCAATGACTGAACAGTTTGCAAGTCCTATACCCAGCTTAATCCTTCTGAGATTCTTTGAGGACAGGGTCTATGTCTCCACCATCCACAGAATCAAATGATAAACACCTATTAAATAAAGCAAGGTCAGATCTGAGTATACGCCCCATCGTCTACCAACAAACGATACTTTCTTAGCCAGACTACTGTTTTACCTTCATATTCTGTCATTTATTCATTAGTCCAACCAAACTACAGTCAATAAGTAAGTGGGAAGAATTATGGGCTTTCAATCTGTCAGACCAGGTTCGACTATTTACTTGTTGTGTGACTTGGAACAAATTTTTTAAACTCTCTGGGTAAAGAAAGGTAAGATTTTTGTATACACGCACACATACATATGTATATAATTTTATTCCACACTGCCATATGGAAGGCGTAAATCGTCCTCAAATAGTTCAGGTATATAAGAATACTTACCATATATTTATTTAAATCCAAAAAACCCCCCCACAAGTTTGGTCTTTAATTGTATTGCTAGCACAGCTGCCCTCAAACCTGGGGTCATTCAAAGGGCTCAAGATTCTTATAACAACCAAAAAAAAAAGAGACCTTCCTCCAATCCTAGGTTCAATAGCCTCCAAAACACCCATTGTCTATTGATGTGCGTCCCTTGAATCTGATGTCCTGAATCTTCCATACTGCTGTGAATCTGCAAGGATAGAATTAAAAGTATTTTTCTTCAATCCCCATAGATGCTTAGTCAGAATGAACTCCTTTGGCAAAAAAAAAAAAAAAAAATTAGTAAGGAAAACAAAAGTTTATGAACATGTATTGTTCACATATACATGGACGTCTCCCAGAGAATGAGTAGTTTTCAAAGAGGTGACTTTGAATTCCAGCTTATATGGTATCCACAGCTACGAACAGTGGATTTTTAGAGAAGTGACAAGACAAAGGAAAAAAGGCTTTGAGTCTCTAGAGGCAGCAACTTGTAAGAAGGCAGTTAAATTGCAGAGAAAGGCTGGTTAGTAAAGCTTGTTAATGTTCCCCTGGTGTTGTCTCCAGGTGATAAGGGTCTAAAGGTGTCTTCAGTGGTTAACCTTTCTTCTCCCTGGTGAGGAGGGAATGAGGGATCCCTTTTGTTTTCATTTCTGTATCTTGCTCTTAGGCAAATTGAGAGAGGGCAGACATCTTTCTTGCACCTGTTTCTTCCTTAGTGTCTTCAGCTCCACACTTCTTTCTATATTGGGATGGCATATTCTGATCTTCCACAGACCCAAGCCTCTTTCTCATTTAGCATCACCTGGTGTTCCTTCAACTATTCCCCCAGAAGACCTGGCACCTTCAAGGGTGGGGACAATGTGGAGAAGAGAAAATAGCATCTTCCCTACTCGTGGTCCGCCACCATGTATCTAGGCATGAGGCAATAATTTTTTGCTTTATTATTATTTTTGCCTTCATCTTTCAAAGCCATGTCATTCCTCTGCGATAATAGCAGTAAACCTTAGGTAGCTCAGATTCCAGGGGGAAAAACACACACAAAATGCTCTGGTCTTAAACAACTGATTATTTCTCAAAATGCAACCTCTCTGAGGCAAGAAAATACAAGAGTCTTGCTGAGTGCTTGGAATAGGAGAGTGAGAAAGACTCGTGGCATAAGAATAATACAAAAATAGATTGTTCAGGCAACTTGTCCACAGTTTTAAATCTTTTTACCAAATGAAGAAATAATTGAAGAAATTATTTCAACCAAGTTAACAGTTCAGTAAATTGTTCTGCCACAAAGCATCTGAAGCAGTGATAGATGGCAAGCATGCATTATCCAATAACTCTACAATTATAAGCTCAAATATCAAGAACTTTGCTTCCAAAAATTTCCCTCAAAAAATGCTGTCTCATTTATGAATTTTTTTTTTTTTTTTTTTGAGTTGGAGTCTCACTCTGTCGCCCAGACTGTAGTGCAGTGGCCGCTCCTGGCCACCGCAGCCTCGACCTGCTGAGCTCCGGCGATCCTTCTGCCTCAGCCTTATAAAGCCCTTCATACAATAATGTATTCTTCTGAATACTTCTTTTAAAAGCACTGACATGTATTGCAAAAGTACAAGCCATGTTGTTTTGAGACCTTTCATAATAGGTCACCTAATGAAAGTTTAAAATCAAAAGTTTAATACAGATGTCATATTTACTCATTTGAAGTATGACTTTACAATGTTAAGTTTTAGATATTGAAGTTAGCATGCTCTTCCTGAAGACTGCTTTATCAGTGCAATAAGTGGTTCATATTTTAAAGTCCAAAGAGAAAGAAAAACAACCCAAAGTACAAATGTGATGCAAGTTTGGACTTTGACTTTCAGTAAAGCCATCAAAGGGAACACAAAGCACTGACACTCAGACAATTGAGATGTGATGGTGGTGATGTGGTGTTAGCTGCTAATGAAGAGATGAATAGTTCTGTATTTCTGAACTATGGAAGGAAACAGGAATACCTGTTAAATCACTGTCTTATTTTAGCAAAATTTTAACATTTGAAATGAAATTAGCAAATACCGTAAACAGATATGCAATTATTTTGTCTCTTCTAAAAGTTTGAGTCCCAATGTGACCATTTACCAGTTGCATCAGATATTAACTGAGATTACTAACTTCTCCCTGCCTCAATTTCTCCTTTTGTAAACTATGAATAAAAATAGTTATCTGACTCATAATAGCGTTGTGAAAAGATGTGTTAATACATGAAAGTACTAAGAACTGTGCTCACTGCAATAGACTTGGTAACCACAATATCCTTGGGCATTTATAGCAGTATTGCAACATCTTGTGTTCTTTTTTCCTCCGCAAATATGCAGATGTTTTCTCCTCTTCCATAGATTTTACTTACCAATTCCTTCTACCAGCCTTATGTAGTTTCTCTGTCTTCTAAATGCCTATAAATCTATGAGTTATTTGTGACTCCAATCACACGCCCTGTATCCAAAGGTCATGTGTAATCAACATTGGGCCACAAAATGGTCTAGTCATGCAAGGTGCAGACAGTGGAACACTAGGGATGAGACTTGCTTCGGCTAATTGAAAAATCTATCATAAGCTCCTTGAGGAATTTTGGGACACATTTCTAGTTAAACAAATTGTATTATTACTTGTTGCAGCCGCAAGAGAGAACATAGCATGGGAATACGTGTAGCATCTTAGTAAGAATGTATTAGAAAAGACTTAAGGATTTAGATTTTGTGTTCAGTGATTTGGGGAGGGCTTAAGAGTGGAACTTTGCTCTGGACTGGAAGCTGTCACAAAGCAAGGCGCAAGATGCCATGGGAAGTTCTATGGTTGAGGAATCATAATAAATTGTATCTAGAAGGGGAATGACTTGAGTGAAACTAAAACTGATTTAAGCTGATTTATATGAGGATAGAGAGACGTTTTACCATTTCTGTGGTTTAGACAACGTTCATGTTTTTGTCGGTGTCCAGACATGATTACAGAGTGCCCTTGGTCTAGGATGGTCACAGAATGGCCTTGTCTCTTGTTGATGTTCTGTGAAATTGTGTTCCACAGCAGAGTACCAAAGTCCTACTGTGACTAGCAAAATCTATGACAATGGAGGCAATTGGTCTTTTCCTTAACCGTGTTGTTACCAATACATGGGTCATAAAATGTTGAGGTTGTAGGGTTATAGTAGGGACTAAATTAGATAGGTTTTAAAGTATTTAATTTGGTGTCTGAGAAATATTCAGTAACTAATAAAACATTAGTTTTATTTTGGCGGTACCTTAGAAATCCACAGAATGAAAAGCTTCTTCCACTTCTGTTTTGTTTCTGGTCTTGATTTTCCTTGGTATTTTTTCACTTAAAAACAGTGAAATAATACCCTTTGTCATAGTCCCAAGTGGGATAACATTCCTTTTCTATTCTATTTACAGTTTCTATTGGGCAGCAACTCTTGAGAATCATGAGTAAACTGGATTTAATTGATAATTTTCCTTAATAGTTATGGAGAAGAAGGAGTGGGAATTAGGTGTGAAAACAAATGTTATCACTCCAATTGCATCATCAACATCTCATAAACATATCTGGTTTTTGATTAGGCATTTTATAAGATATGGATTTTATTAAGGAAAACAACAACAAGATTAATTTTAGTTAAAGTAATTGTTAAGAATTTCAAAGGAGAATTCGTTTAAACATCATGTTGCCTGATAATTATAAGGAAATATTTTGAAATGGTTTATAGTAACTCGTTGCTAATTTACTTCTGATTTTATTACTCTCCCCTTCCCTTTAGAGGGAATGAGAAGGTGAATCTGCATCTTATAAGATATACTGAAATTTAGGGGGGAAATGGAAATAGCATTGTAAACAAGACATTGTAGAAAGCACCTGCATCTCAAGGACAAACTGATGAGTGTTTCCTCATCAAAGAGTGAATACACAAAATCTGAAGGACCCATATTTCTAACACCAATATTTCAATTTTAAATTTATTATACCTTACCTTGAATTGTACCCCACATCTTTATAAAATAAATAAATAAATAAAAATGCTTTTCTACTGAAATCTTTTTTGAGGGGGTTTGGTTACAAAATATTTAGGCAAAGCTTTAAAAATTATTAATATACTTTTTATTTGTTATTTAAATTTTTTAGAGTTAAACATTAAATAGTGAAAAAAGAGGCAGTTAATTTAATTTGTTAAGTATGGAATAAGATTTCCAACACTGTTGTTAGGTGTGTGTACATACTATTTGTATATAATATTATAAAGCAACATTTAATATGTAGATATACTATATATTATAGTATAATTATGATGTTATGCTAAATATAAATATATATATATGTTAATAGTATGATCCTGATAAATCACTTATACATTACAGCAGACTGAGTTTTTTTATTTGGGCCAATTTCTCTTTGAACCAGAGACTTGATTTTTAAAAAGACATATATGTATATATCTCAAATTTATCATTGCATTTATTAGCTGTTAAAATACAATTTGTTAAAAAATAATTTGCAATCATTTATGTTGATGTCATGCTTATTTTCATGACAATCACAGTGCTCTCTAAAAAAAAGTTTTTCAAATTACAAGTTTTAAATTAAGCAAAGAAAGTGTCTTGTTTATTCTGCCTTTGTGTTTTTGTTTTTTTGAGTCGGGGTCTCACTGTCACCCAGGTTGGAGTTCAGTGTCATGATCACTACTCACTGCAGCCTTGACCTCCTGGGCTCAGATAATCCTTCTGCTTCAGGCTGAGTAGCTGGAACCACAGGCATACACCACGATGCCTGACTAATTTTTTTTGATTTTTTTAAATAATAGAGATGAGGTCTTTCTATCTTACCCAGACTGGTCTATAATTCCTGAGCTCAACCAATCCTCCTGCTTTGGCCTCCAAAAGTGCTGAGATTACAGGTGTGAACCACCACTCTGGGCATGGCTTATTTTTTAATAAGTGAATGGTTTGTTTGACTGTGCTCATGGGTTATGAGATTGATTTGGTTGACTTTTTTCTTTCTAATTCTGCAACAGTTGTGAGTTGGGGGTCTATGTATAGTTGAAACCTGTAATAATCCACAGCTGGATTTTCCCTTCTAAAGTTTATCTGTGATATTGCTTTTGCAGTAAACTGCCAAAAAAAAAAAAACCAGAGTGAATTTGAAAGGTTATAGTGTTTAAAACTAGAACACATCCTGTTGTCAACATGTGAAAGTTAATTTACTGAGGACAATGCAAACTTTAAGAGAAATTAAATGACTTACTCAAGATTTATACCTGGTTAGTGAGATAGCTTCTACCAGGCAAGTAGTTCAGCTCATATTTTATCATTAAAATTTCTTGTATTCATTAGTATATTTCATCAATAGCTGCAGTGATTATATACTGATCTAATATATAATATGTCATAATGTTATCTTACTATAATCAGTATGCCTATTTATTTATATATTTAATATGTGTGTATTAATATACATAATGATATCGTATATTAGTAAGTTTCTTAGATTACTCATTAGCCTAAAGTATTTATGAGTAGCCTCAGATATCCACAGATTGTTATTATACAAGGTAAACTAAAGAGCTGAATCTTTTTTTTTTTTTTTCTTTTTTTTTTGAGTTGGAGTCTCACTCTGTCGCCCAGACTGGAGTGCAGTGGCCGCTCCCGGCCACCGCAGCCTCGACCTCCTGGGCTCCAGCGATCCTTCCACCTCCGCCTTCCGAGTACCCGGAATTACAGGCGCGCGCTACCACGCCCGGCTGATTTTTTTTTATTTATTGTAGAGATGAGGTCTCGCTGCCCAGGCGGGTCTCGAACCCGCGGGCTCAGGCAATCCACTCTCCTCAGCCTCCCAAAGGCGCGGGATTACAGGCTGAGCCACCGATCCCGGCTTATTTTTTAAGATTTTATAAGCCAAGCACAATTTTCACAAATATTTACCTTTTCAAGTATTATAGAACATCAATAGTATATAATTCTTCTTATGCTTCTATTGAGTCAGATATTTCTATGACTATTTCCAATGTCTAAAGTTATGATAGATGTACTTTTAAACTGAACAGAACAATGTAGTTTATTGTTTTTTTTTTCTAATTACTGAGGTTAATTCATTTTTATGTAGAAGGTGGGATTTCAGAAGAGAAAAATCCAGCCAGAGTGTGAGGCGTGGCTCAGACATAGGGTGGAGCCACCACATTGCATTCTGGGAGCATTCAACATTGAAGAGCAACTTTGGTTTCTCTGTTAATGCAGGTAGCCAAATTTTTTGTTTGTTTTATTTTTACCTAATTTTTTTTCATTTGGCTCTTTAATTATCCATTTAACTTTGAGTCCTAATTATTTCCCTTATTTCAGTAAATATAACAGGGTATAGTTTGAAGGAATCTCAATATCAAGAAGGTGAGACCATTTAAGAACCATAGGCCTGATTTCAAGGCAACTTCAGCACTTTACAAAAAATGGCTCCGTGACCCGTACTGTGAAGTGCATTGTCATAGGTGATTCTGTCTATATTTCCTTTATACAGCATGAACAGCTAGAACATATTGGGACTAGGCTAAAATAAAAGGGAAGGGATGAGGGCTTTTATACATACAAGGATAGGTTTCTTAACCCTAGGTTTCCTCAGTTGCTTGTTTCTCATGCAACTTTTCTTCTTCAGTCATTAGAAATAAACTCCTCCATACAGAATATCCTCTGTAGCTGGTTACAAACAAATGTGCTACATTCTAAATAAATGCAGGACAGGAAATTTGAAAAAGTCTTAGCTCTCTCCTAGCTATTGTAGACATTTTTATAGTGCAGAATCTGCTATTACTCCACAACCTGCTGACTAGAAAATCCCTAATAAAATGCTCAAGCAAGGTCAGCTTAACCTACAATTTTGTTGTGAATCTGGATAATTATTTTCTCCCTAAAAAAACAGCTTAGTGTTTCCATTCAATGCAGAATGAAGAGTATTGTATTTTTATATGGTCCATGAAAGAACTTCCTATTCAATTAGTAATTGGTAATACCCAAGAAAGCCAATATTCTTTCTTTGTAATATATTACCAACAAAAGAAAGTGATTTTTCTGATAAATTAAAAATAGTTTCTGAATTATGTAATAGTTTTAAAAAGTAGAAATTTGAAAAAAGTTATTATTACTCTGCAGTTCCAATTCTATCTACATACCCAAGAGAAATGAAAGAAAATATATGTATGTCCACTCAAAAATCTTATAAATGAATGTTCATAGCAGCATTATTCATAATAACAAAAAGGTAGAAATGATCCAAATGTCAGTCAAGTGATAAATGGGTAAATAAAGACAGTATACGTGTAGGATGGAATATTATCTAGAGTACAAAGAAATAAAGTTCTTATATCGTCTACAGCATGGATGAACCTTGAAAATAATATTCTATGTGAAAGAAGCCATTCACAATAGATTCATAGTTTATCATTTTATTTATATAGAATAGAATGCCTTTCTATTTCTTTTCAATCATAAACTCATAAAGGAACTTATTTTCTAGTACATTTGTGGTGCTTATTTGAGGTTTATAACATGATGCTATAGAATGCATATGGATAGTAAATGAATACTATAGTAAGAAAGATTAACATATCTATCATCTCCCATTATTATTTCTTTGTGACAGTAGCAACTAAAATCTACTTAGTTAACAAAAATCTCTAATGCAATACAATTTTGTTGACATTATATCTCTAGACTGGTTGATTTTATGTATCTGCTATTTTGTATCCTTTCACCTACATCTCTCTGTTTCCTCCCACAATACCATGCATGTGATAACCACTGTTTGTTTCATTCTCCATCTTTTTGAATTTGAACTCTTTAAATTTCACATATAAGTGAGATCCTACAATATATTTTATTTCTGGCAAATCACACTCAACATAGCATCCATAGGTTCATCCATGTTGTGGCAAATAACAGGATCTCCTTCATATTTAAAGCTGAACAACATTCATGGATGTAAACAATTTCTTTATTCATTCGTCTATGGATGAGAATTTAGGTTGGTTCCATATCTTGGCTATAGTGACTAATGCTGTAATGAATATAGGAATGCAGGTGTCTTTATGAGTGGTTAGTGCATCTCCTTTGGGTATATGTCCAGAAGAGAGATTGCTGGATCATATTATAGTTGTAGTTTTAATTTCTTTAGTAACCTCCATTTTATTTTCAACAATGGCTATACTACTTTACATTCCCACCTGTTGTGTACTAGGGCTCCCTTTCTCCATATCTGGAAAACATTCGTTAACTCCTAATAATAGCCATCTCTTAGGATATGAGGTGATACATCATAGTGGTTGTAATTATCATTTTCCTCATAATTAGTGATGTTGAGTACATTTTCTTATACTTCTTGGAACTTAAAACTGATTACTCATATAATTATATCTTTTAGATAATAAATTAGGGTTTTTTTGAAAACTTAAATAATAAACAATAATAATTAGTGAAGGGTTTGTTAAAAACATTGGTCTATTTTGTCTCATCATATCTGTTTTCTATGTAGGCCACAGGTTTAAATGCCTTGAAGAAAGGACTGGGCTGGAAAATTAAATGAATGAGCTGGCCTGACCAAACTGCCTAGCACAGAAAACCTGGAGATGACTTGCCTTATCTAACAGCATTCACATTCCATTTTATTTTTTGAATTTGCAGTTAAGATTGTGCCTGAGGGTTCTAAGCCTACAAGAGTACTCTCAAAGCTCAAGTTGACTAATTCACTGGGGCTACCCCTTGGGCTGGATATACCACAGGACATGGGGCTGCCTTCAGTGGAACTGTCACCAGTCAAATATAAAATGGTTATTTTCACAAATGCAGAAACAGACAAGCTGCCATTCTACTAATATAGATATTGTTTTGAAGAGGGAAACAAGTAAATACCCATCGCATAACAGTATTCATATTAATTCCACTATATTTCCTGAAAGCTTTTAGGTAGTTAAATTCCACACACAAAAAAGCACAAATGTGGGGAAGATCTAGATATAACCATGTGTCTGCTTTCACTTTTATCTCATCTGAAAAAATAGCTGACATCTAGAATGTATTGTTTAAATGTTTATACGAAGCTTAATACCATTTCACTGATTTTTTTAAAGTAGGGATGCATCCAAAATCCCAAGGGAACAGGTTAGAGAGTTCTTTAACGTGTGAGGTAACCTGTAGAAATAGTAATCAGGAGGAACAGGTGGTTTCCATGGACACCTTTCCCATCGAGGCCTTTTTATTTCTGATTTGCTTTATGATATTAGCTGAAGTTCTACTATGCAGCTTACTCTTCTAAATTAATGACATTGAGCTAATAAATAAAACCCTCTTTAAATAAAATTCTCCTAAAAAATGTAACCCAGAGAATTGTAGGGGAGATTCAGATTGTTTGTGTTCACTACAGGATGGGGATTATTGAGGGATGGAGGGGGGACATGGAAGTCTCACTCTTAAATTTCTCATCTGAAGAATTCAAATTGATATCGACTGCATTTACTTAATTTTCACGCTATTAATATGAAGAACTTTAATTTTTTATATTTTTATTTTCACTGCAATATCCAAAATATTTCAATAAGGGGAAGTTTTAATACCTGTTATCACTCAGGACTGTGTATCTGTTGCAGTCTTCACCTAATGAAGCAGGTGTTCGGAAATAAATATAAAATGTTCTGTTAAAAGTTTGGGCCCAGCCAGGCTCGGTGGCTCAGCCTGTAATCCCGCGACTTTGGGAGGCTGAGGTGAGTGGATTGCCTGAGCCCACGGGTTCGAGACCCACCTGGGCAGCAAGACCTCATCTCTACAGTAAATCAAAAAATCAGCCGGGCGTGGTAGCGCATGCCTGTAATTCCGGCTACTGGGAAGGCTGAGGTGGAAGGATCGCCGGAGCCCAGCAGGTCGAGGCTGCCGTGACCGGGAGCGGCCACTGCACTCCAGTCTGGGAGACAGAGTGAGACTCCAACTCAAAAAAAAAAAAAAGTTTGGGCCATAAGCTAATCTTGGTGTTGTTCTCAGTCAAATATTGTCTTTGACAAAAGATTTATTCCATCTTTTTAAATATGTGCATATTTTTGCTGTCTCCTCCAAAAACAGAACCCCAAACCATAACCCTTTTATATTTGTTCATACAAAATGTAATACAATGACCTTCAGGAATTTTATTCCTTCAGTTAGATAAATAATATGTTGATTGTTTCCATTATCCATCAAAAAGACATACTCACATAAAAAGAAATGGTTGAAATAATATATTTTCCAGGTTAGAAGGATGCAAAAAAAAAAAGAAACTTTCTTCTTTTATTTTCCAGTAAATCCCTGTTTTATTTGTCCTCCTTAATACACACACATTCAACAGAAAGTAAAACTCTGATCCCTTCAGTGACAACTTAAATAATTCATGCACCTATGCTTAAAATTGTATGAGGACATTGACTTGGCAAATCCATAAACTCACATCTACTTGATATGCTGGGCTCTCTGAAGATGGAGCTTTTCTTTAAAAACTTCAGTTATATTGAGTCGCTGTTCAAAATATTTGCGGTTCTAGTAGCTTAGTTCTTAGCGGACATCTTCATGATGTGACACAATGGAAACTAAAATAAATAAATAAATAATCAAAATGGAAAAACATGAGAGTTGTTGCAAAGTAATTCTAAGCATTGCGATAGTCTGAATGTGTCCCCCAAATTCATATGGTTAAAATTTGATCTTTGCCACTGTGGTGTTGGAGTGAGACCTAAAGGGAAGTGTTAAGGTCATGAAGGTGACACCCTCAAGAGCGAATCAATACCCTTAGTAAAAGGGTTTGTGGGAATGGGTTTTCCCTCTCTGCAATTCTGCCATGTGTGCACATAGTATTCCTTCCCTTCGGAAGATGCTGTGTCCAAGGCACTACCTTGAAAGCATAGAGATCAAGCCCTGAACTACCAAAACCTTGATCTTGAACTTCCCAGTCTCCAGAGTTGTAAAAAATTGTCTGTTCTTTATAAATGACCCAGTTTCTAGTATGCTGCTGTCACAGTACTAAATGAACTAAGATAATGTGTTCAGACATAATGCAAAAACAAAATGGTGGGGTATTTTCTGTACGCTTGTCCACAATAGAATTAATATATGTAAAGTTATCAAGGCTTTCCAGTGTGCTTTTTCTGACAAGCCCGATTGTAAATTTCTAACCTTATACATCATAATTGATACAGTTAGTTGACCTATAAACTGTGTGTGATCTGTTTTGATGGGAACGATAATTCTGATGCTACTTTTATATCTGACCTTTTAAATGGAATGTTAGAATGAATTTTAAAGATAATGAGTTGCCTCAGAGAAACAATAGAGTTGTCTATCAGCATATTATTTGAAAATACCAAATTAAAATTGTACTATATGTTATAGAATATGGTAAAAAAAAAATACAAGTTCCAAAGTCACCTATATCTGAAGGAAAATAAACAATACACATACATAAAATAAATGTAGGACCAAGCATGGTGGCTCATGCCTATAATCTCAGCACTTTGGGAGACCGAGGCCAGAGGATTGCCTGAGCACAGGAGTTCGAGACCAGCCTGGACAACAATGTGAGACTCAGTTTCTACAATAAAATAACAAAAATTATCTGGACATGGTTGGCCAAACCTGTAGTCCCAGCTACTTGTGAGGCTAAGGGGGAAGGATCGCCCGAGTCCAGCAGGTTTAGACTGTGGTAGCCATGATTGTGCCACTGCACTCCAGCTTGGGCAACAGAGTGACAATCTGATTCAAAAAAATAAAATGTAGAATAATTAAAGAAGGCTATGTTAAGCTAAGAATAACAAGAAAGTAAGGCATTAAAAAAAACTGATTATTTTTTTCCTTTATACTCCAAATCTCTGTCTTCTTCACAATGTCCTTAATTTTCAGATACTGTAAAAATCATACGTTATTTAAATAGTGTATGATAGTGACTTATTAAAGGTCATACATGTGGTATATAGGCCAGGATTTTGAACCTAAAGGTAGAATTTTCACTACTTCTGAGACAAATGACTTAAAAAAACTTTACTGTGGCTGGACACAGTGCCTCACGCCTGTAATCTCAGTGCTTTGGGAGGCCAAGAAAGAAGGGTTGCTTTATCCCAGGAGTGTGAGGCCAGTCCGGGCAAGACAGCAAGACACCCTTTTTAGGAATTTTTTTTTAGTTAACTGGGCTTAATGACACATGTCTGTAGTCTTAGCTACTTGAGAGGTCAGAGTGGGAGGATTGCTTTGAGTCCATGAGTTTGAGGCTGCAGTGAGCTATGATTGTGCCATTGCAACTCAACCTGGGTGGCAGAATGAGACCCTGTCTCGAAAACTATACATATTGCATATATAACTTTTAAATGCAAGACAAGTAGTTAGTTCTAATAGTTTGTGAATGACATAGGTTCGTAATTCTCAAAATGTTTGAGAAAATGCTTTCCATGTTTAATTACTCGTCTATAGACTTCAGTAGTCTATATTAATCACTTTTATAAAGTGATCACACACATTTTTATTCTGATATTAATTTATTGACTACAAAAATTAGAATACTTAAAACATCATACATATCGGTTTTACTTCTGGTTTGTGTTGATCTTTTTTAGAAAATAAAGTATAATGGCTCTTATGGTTGTATCATAGTTGTGTATGTGTATGTTAGATGCAAACACATATGTGCACACACATATGATGAAAGACTAAAAACATTAAAACATTTCATTACTGCTGTTCTACTTCTCTTCCTACAGAGAGCCATCCTTTTTGTACTGTTCTGAATAAAAACTGTTTCTAGCTGTTCTCACAAAGAATTTTGTGGATCAACCTGAAATAATTCCTTCTAGCCCCTAACTTGATGGCAATTGTCAGGCTTGTTGCTTTCCTGTGTATTGTTGAATAATACAAAGCAAAAAGAATCAAGTCAAACTCCTGTATAATTTTTTTCTTTTTTTTTTTTTTTTTTTTTTGGTTTTTTGTTTTGTTTTGTTTTGTTTTGAGTTGGAGTCTCATTCTGTCACCCAGACTGAAGTGCAGTGGCCACTCCCGGCCACCTCGGCCTCGACCTGCTGGGCTCCGGCGATCCTTCCACCTCAGCCTTCCAAGTAGCTGGAACTACAGGTGCGCGCTACCACGCCTGGCTAATTTTTTGATTTATTGTAGAGATGAGGTCTTGCCTGCCCAGGCGGGTCTCGAACCCGCGGGCTCAGGCAATCCACTCACCTCAGGCTCCCAAAGGCACAGGATTACATAATTTTTTTCACAAACGTCTTCACTCATTTCCCTTCCTTTCATAATTGAGAGCATCTCTTTTGTCAGGAGTTCCACAGTACTAAAATGGCTTTTCAAGTCCACATTGTTCTCTTCCTGTCTTCTTTCCACCATTTTCTCTTAAATTGCAGTAACAAATAGTTCCACTTGATCATTAATCATCATCTTTCCATATCTCCTCCTGCACACACGTTGCTTACACTCCAAAACCCCTCTCAAATTCAATTGACTCTTAATAAATCTAGAAGTCCTGGAGTTGTCTGCTTTCTGATCCATAACAATGATCAGAAAGCAGACAACTCCAGGACTTTCTTATTTTCTCCAACATAAATTGTTTTAGTCAGCCACAGTTGTCTCTCAAGTTCTTCAAATTCTTTACCAGTAGTTGTTCTACCATGGATTCAACAATGGGAAGGAATCTCTCTTTGAACTTTCTACAGTTTGACGAATGTTATCTGCCTGACTCTTTCTGCCATGTGATTAATATTTTCCCAGCTTCTTCTTTTTGATATAGGATACACCCATTCCCTTATATTACTTTCCTCATTTTTTTTTCATTGTTTACACATAGGTTTTGTAAACAGGATTTGTTTTAGGTGATTATCTCTTTAATTAGATAATCAAAATCACATCTAGTATGACATCGAATTAATAATGTAAAATGTCACATCTGATTGGCCTCATTTGGGATTGTTTTTGTATAAAAAAATAAGAACTTGTGAGGCAAGTTCGAACAACATTGTTGTGTTTCCTAGAACTGTTTTTGTTCTTGCAAGAGCAAAATTCTGATCATTTGGAAAGAGACAAAGTTTGCAATGATTGACTTTATCTGCATGCATATGGCAGATTTGCTAATTTGTGATTCCGTTGTTTTGTATTTAATTATCAGATACAGCAAAGACATACTTACTAATCATTAATTAAAGGTCTCAATCTACCAGAGGTGCCATTAGGCATGTGCAGTTACACGAGGCAGGGCTCCTGACCTTGGACTGTCTGTATTTGACAAGCCAGGTTTGCATGGGCACAAATATGTATAATACCAATCAGATGATAAAATACCTATATCCAAAGTAGGGACACTGAGGATTATTATTTTTGATTGTTTTAATTTTAAAAACTTTTATTGATGGAATAGCATTGGATGTGAGTCCTAATCATCTTGAAAGATGTAATTGAAGCCGGGCTCAGTGGCTCAGCCTGTAATCCCGCGCCTTTGGGA
Organism: Cephalopachus bancanus; assembly: GCA_027257055.1. Taxonomy (NCBI): domain Eukaryota; kingdom Metazoa; phylum Chordata; class Mammalia; order Primates; family Tarsiidae; genus Cephalopachus; species Cephalopachus bancanus. The sequence continues at coordinate 11,310,443 of JAPVLO010000001.1, read as the reverse complement.
GGCTGAGGTGAGTGGATTGCCTGAGCCTGCGGGTTCGAGACCCGCCTGGGCAGCGAGACCTCATCTCTACAATAAATCAAAACATCAGCCGGGCATGGTGGCGCACGCCTATAATTCCGGCTACTCGGAAGGCTGAGTCTGAAGGATCGCCGGAGCCCAGCAGGTCGAGGCTGCAGTGGCCAGAAGTGGCCACTGCACTCCAGTCTGGGCTACAGAGTGAGACTCCAACTCAAAAAAAAAAAAAAAAAAAAAAATGTAATTGAAGAAGGTGTCCATCAAATGAAGAGAGTTACTTGTCCTGAGAATGACAGATAAACTTGGTGATCAGAGTGACCACATGTGTAGAGAAATAACCCAGGATACAGCCATACCAGATAAAACCAAAACATAACAGAATTATGATATATGTATATTATGTTATACATAGTATATATGTTATGATATACATATGAATTATGACTTTAATAAAAGTATGAAACAGGTCTTTATATGAAATTATATATATTATTCTATCATTTCCTTTTCTGTTACATAATTGAGAATTATTTAGATAAAACACCAAGGCTAGTGAAGTGTCAATTAGTAGTAATTAATTATATTACAAAACTGTTATCCTGTCACTTAGACTGCTGCAGCAATGGGTGATCTATCACTTTGGATGGCAAATCATGGTTGTCAACATAACAGGCTGGGGAAAAAAACACCAAAAGCAAATGTAAAAAATGAACAATCTATACCCTTAACAAGAAAAAATGGACAATCTATGCCCTTAACAATCTATGCCCTTAACATGCACTTAACATGAAAAGCAATGTTGATTTCAGCTCCCATTTTTTTTTTGACTGCCATTTGGATTTGTATTTTTCCCTGACCTTCAGTGTTCATTGCCAACAACAGACTTCTTCTTCTTCTTCTTCTTCCTTCTCCTCCTCCTCCTCCTCCTCCTCCTCCTCCTCCTCCTCTTCTTCTTCTTCTTCTTCTTCTTCTTCTTTTTGGTATATTAATGATTTTCTATTTATTAATAGCTCTTGAACTTACATTGCTGCCAATGTCAGGGAAAGTGCAGGTTTTCGTTTGTGTCTGAATTGTTTGAAAGCAAATGAATAGATTATTCTAGAATATGTGACCCCCATAGCTATCATAAAAGTGATATACACATACACAGTTCCTTCCTTCCTTCCTTCCTTCCTTCTTTCTGAGGCAGAGACTCATTCTGTCACCCAGGCTGTAATGCAGTGACACAATCATGTCGTACCACAACCTCGACCTACTGGGCTCAGGTGATCCTTCTACTGCAGTCTCCCAAATAGCTGGGAGTACAGGCATTCACCACCACACCTGACTAATTTATTTTTATTTTTATTTTTTGTGGAGACAAGATCTCACTATGTTTCCCAGGCTAGTTTCAAACTCCTGGGCTCAAGCAATACTCCTGCTTCAGCCTTCCAAAGTGCAGGGATTACAAGTGTGAGCTCCCGCACCCAGCCCAGTTTCTTAAGTGAACTATTTTGCAAACACTGAACATATATGTTAAATTAAAGTATATATATATATACATATATATATATATCAATGTACACTTGAGGTATATATTTTTGGTGAAACTGCAAGTTTATTCCATGGGTATACTGAGTGATGGTGAGATTTGGGCTTCTGTTGAACTCATCACCAAAATAGTGAACATGGTACCCAACAGGTAGTTTTTTGTGGCTTTCTCATTTTAAGGCAGCATTTCTTTAGATATAGGCCTTTCCCAGGCAGAACTGGATGCTTGGTTTGATGAAGAGAATAATTGGTGTGTCATGATTGCTCGGGGGAGAGAAACACTAACAGTTTGAAATCCCACAAATAAACATTTGTTCTTGTAGCTTAAAACTTTGCTTTCTGCCGAAATGCAAATATTATAAAGAGATGTAAAATTTTAAGATTGTCAGTGACTTGCCCTTATTATGAATGAGTTTGACAAAAATTAAAGCATGAGATTGCAAGAGCTTTTTCAATGGAGTTCATTATGGAATGAATTGGAAAAATCATTCAGGACTCGAGAAAGACAATCTAGGTATATGACAGATTCTCCCTACCACAACATGTTGCCTATGGTTCCTCTTCTTCTATGCAGTGTGAGTTTTTTCATTGTTTGCTTTTTTTTTTGTAACTGGGAAATTTTAGCATGAAGAATGGAATATAGCATCTTCAAAAGTTGTTCAAATCCATTCAATTTGAAGATTAGAGCCAATTTCAGGTAGTCATGAGAGATTAGCACAAAGTCCCAAGTTGAGAGTTGGTTCTTGTCCTCATATGGTTTACAATCCCCTATGTGGAAACAATTATTATTCAGACAATCACACACAGAACATTTACAATTCCATCTGTAACAAGTGCTGAGTTCTGCAAAGGAGAAGAAGGTGGTGCCCTGAGCTCTTGGTGGGACAAAAACAGCAGTTGGGCTGGACAGGAGGATCCAGGGAGGCTTATCTGGGAAGATCACACAACTGATAGCTGAAGAACTAACAGCTCCTTAGGACAGAGGAAGCAATTTAGCCAAAATAGAGCAGTATGTGGAAAGTTCTTGTGGTGGGAAGCAGTATGTTGTTTTTGAAGAACTGAGAAAAGGTGAGTGTGGACAGTAGTTACAGAAAAAGTGGGCATAACGCAAGTAAAGACTTGGACCCAGGTCGAGATTAGATCTTTGTGCTTAAGTGAAATTGTGAGTGGATCCTTTTATTCTTTTTTTGTTTTGTTTTTAATTTTATCAAGAAAGTCAGCAAGTGCTGCTTTACATCCAAGCCATTTCTATTTGGAGCTATTAAAACAAATCTGTCTACCTGCCTGTTGGTACTGGCAATTTCAGCTATTGAATTGATCTCTATGACTATAAAGATGAATTATTCTATGCAGACTCTTGGGATAACATTTTTCCATCAGTTTACCCATGGCAGGGGAATAAGTGATGGCCTTGTAAGAATTTATTTTTATATACACTACAATCACTTCTTGTTGTCAGTGTTTTTAACAATTGAGTCTCAAATCATACTAATTTTTAGAATCTCATTTATAAACGAAAGATGAATACATTTTAGTGAACTGAAATCAAATCATTAGACCCATTTACAAACGACTAAATTAGTTAAATAATGAAAACAGACCATGCGTCTTCTCCGCAGTCCATTGTTTTCTCTAATATTGCTGTTTTCTGTTACCTATTCTTTTTTCTGTCCCCCTCAGAGCATGTATATTTCTTTATTTCTGTATATTTCTAACTTCCTTTTGTTGCGGTCAGTATTTGCACAGGTGGAATAAGCATAGCAGTTACTTGTGTAAACATAAGGTGATGCATGTAAGCTTAGGCACTTTTATCCTCTGAGACGCCAAATCAAATACTGCAACATTGTGGCATATCTAAGAGAGCTTGACTCACCTGCTCCTGAGACTCTACGTGATGTTTGTGAAAGACTCAAAGTCCATTTTACTTTATGTCCTTTCTTTTTGGGGTTATTTATTATTATACAAATTTTTCCAGATAACTGCTCATCCAGCTCATTCCAGGCCATTTCTGCTGTATCCAACAGCACTGAAGCTCAGCCTAGAAAAATCTCTTGACTACTGTGATTTTTATTTTCCTTATACATAAAATGGAAATGGTAATATCATTTCTGGTGTATCAGGGCTATCATGAGAGGATAAAAACATAAACCTATAATAATGGCTATGAAAGCACTTCCAACAATTCTAAAGATTTATAAAATGGTGGATGATCTGCTATTACATAAAATTCTATGATAAATTCTAATTCATCCACACTTGTTCTTAATAACAGATTGCTCTGTTTTTTGTAATTATTCTACATATTAATATCTCTGTGAAGTCATGACAACAGCTGTCTCTTTCTCATCACAGATGTTTTATCCTCAAAGAAAATGAGATTGTGTACTTTTTCTTGATTGAACCAGTTTTAAATCTAAAAAACTACAGACATATATATTGTTACCTATCTGTGATGCACAGCCATTAGTTGAGTCTTAGAGGTTAATCTTTTTCATCATAGTTTATTCCTTTGGTAGCTAAGTAAACATTCTATTTATAGAGTACAAGGAATTAATGGAAAGGGAAGGGGGAGAGAGAGGGAGAGCCAATTAGAAAAATACTGTGGAATTGCCGTTCCAGTGTTATGGATGGAATATTACAGCAAGTCATTGGGCTTCTTTGAGCCAGGAAGAGTTTCTTCAAGTAGGTACCCCTTTAATGGAGTGAGGGTTTATAGAACAAAAATATAAGGAAATGGTGGGAAAAGGAGGAGCTTAAGAACACCTGTGGCAGCAAGAGTAGATAATTGAGGTTTTACATCATCAGTCTAGTAGTAAACTGATGGCTCCAGAAATATCTGAAACCATCAGTTTATGGTAATTAAAGAAAAAAATTAAGACAATCTTGTAAACACATGAAGCACAAAAGATACATTTGTCCAGACATTTTCAGCAGGATAAAGATGATAATGATAATAATAGCGTTTTTATTACTATAATTTAAAATCATGGATCCTATCACTCCTTCACTTAGACTCATTTTATCTCTTTTTTTCCTTTTTGCAATAACCTTTGTAAGATTTAAATATGCACTACAACTAGAACCATTTCATGCTTGCTAAATGCTTATGAAATGCTGTCAAAAGAGTGTGTGTGAACAGGCAAAAGAGGTGAGGATGTGGTACAAACAGGACATTAACAGGATATCCTCAACCACCTAGAGGGATTTCTTGCAATGTCTGTCACTCCTTCTCACTGACAAACTCATTTGAATGTGACTCTAAAGGGAAAAACAGGAAACTCCTTAGGCATTGATAAATGTCTTGGGCCTGGTCCACTACTGATCCCTCTACAAACATTCTTCTAATAGGTTCCATCTCAACTGTGTGTTCCATTATTCTAGGAATTCACTCAGGACATTTTTTTCTGCCACAATTTCACTTTTTCCTATTTTTTGAAACAAACATCTCCAGCTGTAATCCACTCTAGCCTGGTAGAGTCATAAGGAAATCATTCTATGCCTTTGAAGTGGAAAATTTTGCTGTTTCTGTGAGTTGAGTATGGAAGATACATGACTTAATTTTGCTGAGGTAAAAGAGTAGGTTGTATTCGCCACACAGGTGCTCTTGTTTCCGGAGTCTTTGGTGCCTCGTCTTTGCTCACAGAACACAGTATGCAGGAGTTGAGTCACATTGATGAGACAATTTTGTAAGTCTCTCAAGAACACTTTGTTAGTATTTACCAGTTTGGTATGCTGCAATGTGTTTCTATATAATAAGCTCGAAGAGTGAACCCCATGTGGGTGATGACTATATAAATAATGGCATTCTTTTGTAAAATGTGGCCATTTGTGGGGAAATAATAAATGATATCCAGTGTTTATTATCAAATGGATATACATTTCCAGCACCATAGGGCCATCACATTGCATAGCTATGTGCTGAACTAATGAGAATGGCTTTGAAGTATCAAAACTTTTCATATTGTCAGCCATAAATCTCTATTTTTTAATAACAGTTGCCTATTTATTTGTAAGTACCTTATCAATAATGTGTTCATTGTAAAACAACAGCAACAACAGCAACAACAACAACAAGATATGCTCCAACACCAGGGAATTTGTTTTCTAAATTATAACTATGTAAAATGAAGAGTGTTTTGCTCACCCTTAGTTCCCTTAGATAATTTTCCAGCATAAATGTTATCCATCTAGAATTCAATGTCAAAGCACTTAAAGTAAGTCATTTTATGTGTTGCAGCAAACATGTGTGCGAGAGTAGGTGGTAGGTGATAGTTCTTTGGTGACCTCAAACAAATCAAATGATGCTAGAATCATCTGTATGTTTAGGTGATGTTAGGCACCAGGGACACCACAGTCTTAACATCATCACAGTTTAGGTGATATTAGGCATTGGGATATCACAGGAAACCACACAGACAGGGACTGTACTTGCAGAATTTATGTCTATAACTATATCATTTTCTACCTTATATACAATCGGTTGTCTCTCCTTATAAGTTGGCACAGGGAATTCAGAATCTTCATGGACAGATCGTGCTTAGGCACTTAGTGTTAAGTTTACATTAAATAGATTGAAAATATATGGAATATATTAAGAAAATGGTTGTAATATTTCCCAATAAAGTTTATCTACCTCTACGAATTCATGATAACAAAAAATTGACCCACTTGAATGTCCAAAGACAGGGAGTTAACATATTAGATGACAGAAGGAAATGAGGAGAAAAAAGGAAATACCACATTCATTTCAATGCTTCTCCATCAAAAAAATACAGATTGGAAAATGGATGTGAGAAATTAAAAATGAAAATTCCTTTATGTGTGCTTCTGTGTCTCGGTTTCCTGCCAACGTTTGGCTAGCTCTTCCCAGAACACATGTGGGGGAGCAGTAAGGTTTACTAACACCATACCATGATACATCACAAATATTTGAGGGGGACCTTAGCCCCTCTGCCCCTTGAGTAATAGACCTACTCTGTAGCCTCAAGAATTGGGGATAGAGAGAAAAGGAAGATTTTGGTAATGGTTGAATACAAAAGCTGTTCCTATAGACTTGGGTTCTTTCCTTGTTGTCTCCTACTATTGACAACTCTTCCTATAATCTTCTCCCTAGTAATTACTTTCTATTTCTTGTTACCTTTCTTTTACCTGATTAAACAACTAAAAACTAAAGATATTTTCTCCTCACCAGTTCCTATTCACAAGATGAATCTATCTAACTGGCACATATCAACCCAAGTATCTAAAGATAAGGCCCATATGATCTAATCAGTTTAGCTTATGCGTGTGTGCAATCTTGACCAAGAGGCGACTGAGTCTTCTTAAAATTGATAAACATTTTGGGCACCCAACTTTATGCCTGACTCTGAGCTAGATTCTCAAGATAAACTGGAGAGTGAAAGCATAGGGCTTGCAGGAGGTGGGAGGTGGAGGAAGAGACCAATGAGCAATTTCCCTAATTTATGGAAAATTATAACTCTTTTAAAGTGCTAAGAGCATAAAACAGAAAAAACTTATCCTGATCTAGGGATTTGGGCAAGTTTCCTCAAGGATGTAATTATTCAAAATTAACTATAAGAAAAGTCATTGGGAGGCAGAGTGACATCATTTGCATGTGCAAAGCCTTTCCAGGCTCCCTGCATGAATGTTGGAGAAATTGAGAAAAAGTCACTAAACAGTGATGCTGAGTATGCTTAAGAGGTTTCTGAATTTAGTTAAATTTGAGGTAGAAATACCCTAAAATATAGACACATTTACATTTCTTTTGGAACAATTGTTCCTTTGAGCATTCAGTGAATAGTTACTGATAATTTTCTGTGAACTTGTCTCTCTATTGAGTAAAAGGACTTCAAAAATGAGTGAGAGCTGAGTGCAGTGGCTCATGCCAGTAATCCCAGCACTTTGGAAAGCAGAAGTGAGAGAATAGCCTGAATCCAGAGGTTCCAGACCATCCTGGACAATGTGGCAAGACCTCATCTCTACAGTAAATTAAAAAAAAAAAAAAAAAAAAGAGCCAGAAATGGTGGTGCACACCTGTAGTTCCAGCTACTTGGAAGGCTGAGGTGGAAGGATCGCCTGAGCCCAGCAGATCAAGACTGCAGTGGCCATGAGCATGCCACTGCACTCCAGCCTGGACAACAGAATGAGACTCCAACTCAAAAAATAAATGAGTACCCCACAATTAGAAAATAAAAAATTTTTTTAAAATTTTTAAAAATTTAAAAATTAGTGAGACATAACTTCTATCTGCTCCCAAGCAGTTTAGCCCCTAACATATTTATTGTGTTAGCATTGACTATCTCTGATGGTAAATGAGATGTGGGAAATTCAGTGCAATTCATATGGAGAAAGGTACAGTTCTTTAAAAAAAAAAATGCTGTCTATTTAGATGTGTGTCCTGCAAAGAATTGCTTAGCACCTTGCAAAACACAGAGGACTACTGTCATTGCAGATGTCTGGAGCTTTAGAATGCTGGGAAAATGGGAAAGGAATTGATGAGATCCATGAATAGAGCCTGCTGAGGCTCTGGTAGAAGTGCCAGTAAAGTGTCTAAATAACTGTCACTAATTGGCGGTCACTAAGGGATGCAGTAATGAAATGACTGTCTTCATCTCCAGAAGGAGCATGGACACACACAGCAGCATTGGGAGAGCCTTCATTGTTGGGGGATAGCAATTATCCATGGAGTCCTACTTCAGAACACTTAGGTCATTGCTGTACAGCTAGGAAACTTGCTGAAGAATAATAAGGTCGTGTTCAAGCCCTGTGTGAGTTAACAAGCATTTATGAGGCTGGGAAGTCCTGTGAGGGTGTAAAATCATCCTCTGAACTCGCTATCCCATCATGCTCTGCTGGTCAAGTATTTTCCAACTAAAAATGGATTACTATGGCCGTGAACTCCAGTTTCTCTGCAGATTTTCCCTGAGTATGTGTTCTTGGAGTTTTGATTCAAGCAATAAATATTGCCTCCGCGGTCCATAACGGAGCAGTCCTCAGGGATTTTGGTGCACTCTCCCTCTACCATGGAAAGCTCTGTCCAGATACGGGATGTCATCTGCATTTCCTCTCTCCTTACCTTTTCTTGCTTCCTAGGATGCCTACTGCCCTGTATTGCATGTAGGATATTAATGAGAGCTACATATGTCAGTGGATCGGGAACATTTATTCACCTGGTCATTCATTCAACCTGTACATGTTGGATGGTCCTAGAAATCCAAAGTGAGTAGTAAAAAGCCCTGTTGATGTCTTGATGGTCTTCCACTCCACCTAGAGGAGAGAGAAAAAAAAGTCCCTGTCATTCTAGAGCATACAATTTTCTCCTGCCAAACTAGTTCTCCTTGTCAAGGTCTTACAGGGATTTCAAAATATGGAAGAATAATTTAAGTTTCGGGCATCTAATGTGTTCTTGTGATTGAAAATATGACTATTCCCTAAAGTAATTTGCCAGAAAGTGTTTATAAAGCAAAAGGGTCAAAATGGACACTAAACTAGTTCAATTCTACTTTGAATATAGAATATGCAAGAAAAAATAGATAATTCACCTTTTTAGAATTAATGGACTATACAGGAATATTGAACAATTTTTTTTAAAATGACCATTCTACTGTTAGAAAGCTATAATGAATGATTCATTTCTCATTCTTTTTGGTCTTCTACACTGTGCTATAGTGGTTTGGTGTATAAAAAATGAGCTTTTGGATTTAGGAAATCTGCCTCTAATGCTGGATTTTCCATTTATTTGCTGTGAGACCTCTGATAAAACCTTTAACCTCCAAAAATGTAAAAAGAGAATAATAGTAATGGCACCCTTAGTACTTGGTTTTTAAAATTATTGTGACACTCATACAAGATTTTACATATACATGCATTTGCTTTAAAATAACTTTTTTAACCACTAAACCTTTTTTAGCTATTATGTTTATGTAGCATTTCTATTTATTTATAAGATTCTTGATCTTTTAATACTAGTTTAAATGATAGAGTATACTAATACCACAAGGGTTAAGAGTTCAAAAATTCAATTTGAAACTCCAGTTCCTTTCTATGTAAGTTTTATTGTTCTCTAATATAATAATAATCAGTGGTTCAAACTCTTTAATCCAAAATCATACAATTAAAAAATATATTCCTATTTTTAAATAATCTGAAGTATATTTTGTCTAGTGTTTTCTTCTTCAAAAGGCCTATATATGTATATATAGAAAAAAAGGTAAGAAATACACTTCATAGGTTGCTGTTTTATAAATCAGATATGTTACAGATAGAAATCAGTGTAGATGAAAAGCTAACATCCGTTGCATTTCATCAAATCAAATATACTATCAACTTTTAAAATGACAAAAGAAAAACACAATTAAAATATGTGAAGCTATTGGTGTTACGGATTCCAGAAGTGTTAAGATATGAGGAATATAGTTGTCTTAGAATTCAAGAAATGTGGGGCTTTGAATGAGATTTATAGGCACTTTACCTAAGTTAATTTAAAGCATGCACTCATACAACGTTCAATCGTCTGTTCATTTAACAGGTAGAGATCGAGTTTTTACTATGTTCCGCCATGATGCTAGGAGAATAAAGACAGACCTAACCCACGCAGCTTATTTCCACCTGGGAGCTCATATGTTGTTTGGTAGGTAGATGTCAATCAGCTAATCCTACCAATACTGAGGCTGCATAGGTCTGGGAGGGCATCTGGGAAGGTCACTTTTGGCACGGAGTTGGGAAAGAACACTCTAGGAAGAGTTTGAGATTTACAGTCTTAATTTGTTATTCATAGTGAACTTGGCAAGTATGGCTTGGAAATTATTTGGGGATCGGTTTTGCTCAGATTCTTCTCCTTGACTGTCAAGTTTCCACAGTTGCTCCCCCATATATGGCCTCTGTCTACTTTCCATACTGAGCTGGGCCAAAACATATTTCTGTTTTCCCAGGAAACTATTCAAGGCTACTTCCCATGCCCTTGCTGAAAATTAACACAACTTAAGCTTTGTATGAAACACACTGCTTACGAGCTGTGTTTTTCTTAAATTTCTTAAATGCCCTCCAAAATATGTCTTCCCACTTTTCTTAAAATGGTCCTTATTGCAGCTTCTCCTTCTCTTTCTTCCTTCCCTTGTTTTAACTCAAATGGTCTCCATCTGATATCTTAGTTCTTGCCTACGTTTGATATATAGAAAGGTATTATAAATCATCCACTGAGAAGTAACATCCTCACTGGGGTCCCCGAATGTATTAGGATTTTCCAGAGAAACAGAATCAATAGGGTTTGTGTGTGTGTGTGTGTGTGTGTGTGTGTGTGTGTGTGTAAAGAAAGATTTGTTTTAAGGAATTGGCTCATGAAATTGTAAAGGCTGGCAAATCTACGATCTGCAGGAGAGTTGATGTTTGATCTCGAGTCTGTAGGTCATCTGGAGTCAAAATTCCTTCTTTTGCAGGTCACCTCAGTCTTTTTCTTTCAAGGCTTTTAACTGATGGAATGAAGCCCACTAACATGGTAAAGGGTAATCTGCTATGCTCGAAGTCTGTGATTTAAATGCTAATATAAAAAATATTTTCTCAGTAAGATCTAGACTGGTGTTTGACCAAATAGCTGGGTACCATGCCTAAACCAAGTCTACACATAAAACTAACCATCACACTAAGATAATCAACTTGATGGAAATGGCAGAAATAAGGAATATAAAACATTTGCCTCCTGACCTAAGTCAGCTTCCTCTACTTCCATTAATGCTCATGGTATTTCCATACCTGGATCAGGTGATCTTACACAATGCTTTGATGTATTGAAGCAGAGAACTCTTCTCAAAACTTCTTACCCACCAGGGGCCTTTTAAACACCACCTTTTCCAAGTAGCATTGCTTATGCTGATAATTTGATGCACTCAGTTCATCCTTGAAGCCCTAATAACTCTTCACAAATTCTTCACCCTTCCCTCAGAATTTTCTTTTTTTAATTTAATTTAATTTGATTTTTAAAATGTGGGGTACATAAGGCAATCTACAAATTCAATGCAATACCCATCAAATTACCAGCAACATTCTTCTCAGACCTGGAAAAAACAACACAGGAATTCATATGGAAACACAAACGTCCAAGAATAGCCAGAACAATCCTCAGCAAAAAAAACAAAGCAGGTGGTATCACATTACCAGACTTCAAACTTTACTATAAAGCTACAATCATCAAAACAGCTTGGTATTGGTACAGGAACAGGCATATAGAACAATGGAATAGAATTGAGATTCCAAAAGCAAAACCTCAATTTCTCATCCAACTCATCTTCAACAAAGGCCCCACCACCTACCACTGGGGAGAGGAGAACCTATTCAGTAAATGGTGCTGGGAAAACTGACTGACCACATGCAGAAGATTGAACAGGACCCCTATCTATCCCCATGCACAAAGGTTAACTCCAAATGGATCAGAGACCTAAATGTAAAACCTCAAACCATAAGAACCTTAGAAAAGGAAGGAAATACCCTCATGGAAATCGGAACTGGCATCCAATTCCTGAACAAAACCCGAAACCCACAGGTCATAAGAGAGAAGATAGACAAGTGGGACCTTATTAAACTGAAAAGCTTCTACAAAGCCAAATAAACCATCAAGAGAGTAGGGAGATAGCCTACAGACTGGGAAAAAGTATTTGCCAACTCCAGGTCTGACAAAGGCTTAACATCCTGGATCTACAAGGAACTCAAATGTGCTGAAAAGAAAAAAACAAACAACCCCATTATAAAATGGGCAAAAGATATGAACAGACACTTCACAAAAGAAGACATCCGAGCAGCCAACAAACACATGAAGAAATGCTCAACCTCACTAATCATCAGGGAGATGCCAATCAAAACCACATTGAGATACCACCTAACTCCAGTCAGAATGGCAATTATCAACAACTCAAAAAATAACAGCTGCTGGAGAGGGTGTGGTGAAAAGGGAACACTTCTACACTGTTGGTGGGAGTGTAAACTAGTGCAACCTCTGTGGAAAGCAGTGTGGTGATTCCTAAAAGCTCTAAATATCGACCTTCCATATGACCCCACAGTCCCCCTGCTGGGAATATACCCTGAAGGCCTCAAATCACTCTATAAAAAAGATACCTGCACATGTATGTTTATCGCAGCCTTGTTCACAATAGCAAGAACCTGGAAACAACCATGCTGCCCATCAAAAGAGGACTGGATTAAAAAAATGTGGTACATATACACGATGGAATACTATGCAGCCATAAAAAAAGAACAAAATCATGAATTGCGCAGCAGCCAGGATGGAACTAGAGTCTATAATACTGAGTGACCTCTCACAGAAACAAAGATCCGAGTATCACATGTTCTCATTCATATAATGGACCTTGAACATCCAATGTAATACTATAAGAAAATGACTGACGGTACTGGGAAACTATGGGGGGTGTAGGGGGATGGGATTAACAGTCGCAAATATCTGTCTGGGGAAGGGGAAACACCTCTTATCAAGTGTGCCTGAATGAAATGTAATTGTACACCTAACCCTTAACTGTACCCCACAAAATTATAATAAAAAATATTGATGAAAAAATAAAATAAATAAAAAATAAAATAAAATGTGGGGTACAATTCAGGGTTAGCTACATATGTGGAAATCCTACAGGCAAAGTATGGGTACTCTTATTGATATTATGTGCCCCTTCTCTCCTGACCATGTCCCACTACTGCCAATCCCTTTCTTATATTATTATGATAAATATTCAGGGTCCACTTATGAGTGAAAACATGTGGTACTCAGATTTTTTTTTCCTGTGATTTAACAATCGACCTTCCATACAAGCCAGCAAATCCCCCTTCTGGGCACATGCCCGGAGGGACTCAAATCATTCTATAAAAAGTAGGGTTTGCACTTAGATTGCTTCGCTGGGGGACTCCGGGCAAAAGCCACATTGGGTTTTTTCTTTTTCCTCTCAGAACAGCTCCTTTCATCTAGTTGGTGCTTCATCGTTAATTTGTAAAAGTATGTGCCACCCCCGACAATTACAAAATTAACTGAAAAGTTAAATTTGAGCCAGGCTCGGTGGCTCAGCCTGTAATCCCGCGCCTTCGGGAGGCTGAGGTGAGTGGATTGCCTGAGCCGCGGGTTCGAGACCCGCCTGGGCAGCGAGACCTCATCTCTGCAATAAATCAAAAAATCAGCTAGGCGTGGTAGCGCATGCCTGTAATTCCGGCCACTCGGAAGGCGGAGGCGGGAGCATCGCCGGAGCCCAGCGGGTCGAGGCTGCGGTGGCCGGGAGCGGCCACTGCACTCCAGTCTGGGCGACAGAGTGAGACTCCAACTCAAAAAAAAAAAAAAGTCAAATTTGGTATATCTGTTTACATGCTTTGGAGAGTACTAACAAAAATATTCATTTAGTAAAATTGTCTTTCTATAATAACTTTTTTTTTGAGTTGGGCTCAAAACCCGCTGGGCTCCGGCGATCCTTCCGCCTCAGCCTTCCAAGTAGCCAGAACTACAGGCGCACGCTACCACACCTGGCTGAATTTTCGATTTATTGTGGAGATGAGGTCTAGCTGCCCAGGCGGGTCTCGAACCCGCAGGCTCAGGCAATCCACTCACCTCAGCCTCCCAAAGGCACGGGATTACCCGCTGAGCCACCGAGCCCGGCAATAACTTATTTTTCATAGAAAACAGTTGTTTCACTAGCATCTGAAAGGACTGTAGGAAAAAAAAAAGTTTAGGCTGTTAAATCATGAGGTCTACCATTGTGACAAGATTTCTTTGTACCAAACTGTTTCAAGGTAGAATCTCATTTATTAGGAATTTTAGGGATGGGCAATTTTTAGTCTTGCGGGTTCATGGTATGGAATCTTTCATTGGCTTTCTGTCTGGATCTCAATGACATTCTAATGTCATTGCTCTCTAATTGCACGAATCACACTCTTAGCAATCAATCCAGTGGTAATATGTTTGTTGGATCAGTCTACAAGTAATTAATAAAAGAGAAAATATTCAGCCTCAAAATGCAGGTGCTGCCTCAAAACCTCTTCAGATGGCAAAAATAATTTAATACTCAAGCCGAGTGTGGTGACTCTCGCCTATAATCCCAGCACTTTGGGAGGCTGAGGTTAGAAGATTGCCTGAACCCATAGGTTCTAGACCAGCCTGGATAACACGGCAAGACCTCTTCTCTACAATAAATAAAAAAAAAATAGCTGGGTGTGGCGGTGCACCCCTGTGGTTCTAGCTACTATGAAGGCTGAGGATGAAGGATCACCTGAGCCCAGCAGGTCAAGGCTGCAATGACTGTGAGCGTGCCACTGCATTCCAGCCTGGGTGATAGAGTGGGACTCTGACTCAAAAAAGAAAAAAAAAAAACCCTAAAAAAAACACTAACATATTCAAATCTTTGTCTTCTTAGTAACATTCAAATGTTACTTTAGTATCAAATAATAACAACTTTTTTTTCCTACCTGGTTTGTTTGACTGCGGAATATGTTTTCGTTTTCAAAAATATAGCAAGATTTGCAAAAATATTAATCAAAGGCTATAAGAAAGCCTTCATCAATATATTTTGATTAAAATTAGATTTAGTGGAAATGCTATCTTTGGTAAATATCATTAAAGCTTTGGGCTTTCCTCAGCTCATGTAATCTCAAGTCACATTCTACAATATTTTAGACCAGAATAAAAAAATACAGGAGACTTTCAGTATAGAAAGATTTAAATGTCTTTTAGACACCCCAAAGATCCATGAAATGCAGCAGCCTGGAATTTTACTAAAGAACACGTTTGAGACCAAATATTGCAAGGCAGTTATGCTAGAACGGTTTAGGGAATGCAGGACTTAGTAAGTGAATGGTTTTGCTAATGAATAAGTTTAACCACCAGAGAGGCATTATTAGTGTTGTTAGAAAAAGAGGGTCTCTGAAGTCGGTGTGCCAAGTCTTCAGCTTCAGCTCCTCCACTCATTAGCTCTGTGATCCTGGTGCATTTACTTGACCTCACAGGGCCTCAATAGCCTCAACTATAAAATGGGTTTAAGACGAGCAGGAAAATGGTACTCAAGAATGCTAGTTTTTAATAAACCAATGAGGCGTTAAAGTTTTTGTCTCCTTGTTATGAGTGAAGTAATCCCTTTCACTGATTGATATTTCTGGTTCTTTTTTGAAATTGGATCTTTTGAAACACATTTTTCTCTGCCTTGTGTCAAGCCAGAAATTACTTAAATGACCCATCTTCTTGAGTGTCAGTTTCATTCTTGGCATTGCAACCACTTTTCATGAAGGTAAAAATGACAGAGAGAAATTTAATGGAAATAACCGTGTGACTTTCAAAAAATGACTTATTCCTTCTACTATATTAATTTCCTCCTGAGTTCTTGAAAAATAACCTACCTTAACTTAAAAAAAAGTTACAGGCCAGCCGGGCTCGGTGGCTCAGCCTGTAATCCCACGCCTTTGGGAGGCTGAGGTGAGTGGATTGCCTGAGCCCGTGGGTTCGAGACCCACCTGGGCAGCGAGACCTCATCTCTACAATAAATCAAAAAAAATCAGCCGGGCGTGGTAGCGCATGCCTGTAATTCCGGCTACTCGGAAGGCTGAGGCGGAAGGATCGCCGGAGCCCAGCAGGTCGAGGCTGCGGTGGCCGGGAGCGGCCACTGCACTCCAGTCTGGGGACAGAGTGAGACTCCAACTCGGAAAAAAAAAAAAAAAAAAAAAAAAGTTACAGGCAAGTTTCTAAGGTATGTCTGTCACATTTGATGTGTTGCAAATATTGCTTTACAATAGGCTAAAACCATAGGAATATGATATATCCATTGAATGTCTGTGTGTTACATATAATTAGAAAAAAAAGCATGAGTTCCTCATTTTTCCAATTTTTTCTCCCTAGAGAAGTTCTTATTTAAAAATCTTATCTGGTACATTAATTGTTGAGAAATTAACAAAATTACCATAAGAAGTTAATGGGCATAGTGCCGGTAGTTGTGAAATTTCCAAAGTCAGATCTTCATGACTTTGTATGGCCAATGCAAAGGTTTCAGCTACGGATGCTTTGAAAAACTGGAGGGTCTGAGAGGAAACTGGAATCTGGAAATGTGAGACTTACTCTCACCTGGTCTAATGAGCTGACTTCAATGGCATCTTCTAAGGAAGGCTGATGGCTGACAGTGTAAGTCATTCCTTTGGCACTCAGGGTTCATTTGAATTGAAAAGTGACTTCGATGTGAAGAATTTTAATTCTCCTGGTTTACCAGGTGTTCTGTATGATGAAACTCTAAAGCTACTTTTAGATTTTAGGATCTGGATCACATTTGTTTCTAAAGATCTTGAATATTTCTCAAATATGTATTTTTAGCACTTAATACTATGGCATGATATAGTTATATAATAGTGACTTTTTGTGATAAAATATTACAAATCTGAAGTTTAAATGAAAAACTGTTTTAAAAGGCTAAGTTTCTTTAATTGGAACCGCTAGACAAAAAATAATAATAGCAAAAATGTTTTTAAGGTAAACATTTACTCACAAGAAAAAGAGTAAATATGGAAATAGTGGTTTAAACACAGAGTGAAAAAACAGAATTTCTTTGTTGCACATTGTGACCTTGGGGAAGTTCTCCCTTCTCTTTTTTTGTTTTGGCATTCTAAAAAAATTTGCATCAGGAAAATGGTAATTTTATTAACTTCAGAGTGTTTCATGAATATTAAAAAATTAATAAAAAGAACAGCGTCACTGTAGAAATATTCGGTAGTGTCCAATATTATGACCTATAGTCTCATAGAGATGTTCTTTACCTTGATTGATAAAGTATATTGCAGTGGTAAATAATTTTAAGGATTTGTGTTTTGAATACTTTAAAAATATTTACTAAACAGATCACATAATTAGTTAGATCTTGTTGAATTCTCTAAAACAAATACATGAACTAACTAGGAATAAGAATCACATTTAGGAATCTCAACATTCATTTCAACAAGTATACTTGAGTTTTGCAAATAGTGTTTGTGTACATTAAAAATGTACGTTTCTTGTGTCAGAGATTGAGTGTTGACTGGTAAGTTCCTGAAAGATCAAGACAAAGTAAAAATTGCACACCAGACAAAGTTAAACAGCAAGGATGACTTTATTTAAAGGTTACTGCAATAGAGGAGAAAGGCCAGAGCCTAAAATGAGCTCAACTCTGCTGAAACAAGGACTGGAGCATTTTTAACAGCTGGATGTATGGATCAGGATGGTAGGGTATCTGACTTTGCTAACTGTCCTTCTCCAAAGGAGAAGTAAACCTTCCATGACAGGCGGCACTTATAGCTTGAAGCAAAGTGCCTGCTCTACTTAGTCCTTCTACCTTTCCTCGGAGATTGGGAAATAGAGATCCTGTTTTCCTTGACAATTACCTTCCAAAAAGATGGCTCCCATGTCCTTGAGAAGGACATTCCTGGGTTGCAAAATTGACAACAGGCTAAGAGAAGACCTACATCTTCAAAGGGCAGGAAAATACTTTACGATGGTAAGTTTTCTAAATTAAGTGCTATTTAAGAGACGACGAGGGGACTAAAGATCACAAAAAAATCTTGTCTAAAGTTTAGTCACAGAGAAGGGCATCTTAAGGCTAAATTACCTAGAGTAGTCTCTTAATCAAATACAGCTTAATTTATTACCTGCACTAAGCAAGAACAAAAGACCATGTCTTTTAGTAGTTTTACGAGGGGGGGACACAGGCGTGAATACTTGTGGGTCTTTGAGGTATGGACTCAAGTGATTTAAGATATACCTTTCCCTGCAGGGAATACTCTGAGTAATACTGGACTTGGGCCGAGTTCATGATTCTGTAGTTTAGGATTAGTGGACAGTGGAAGGTGAGGGTCTTGAAGCAAGTATTGAACACATTTTATATATATATATGAACAAATTGCTGAAAGGGAGGCTGTTTGAGCAGTCTGTTGCCTTGGTGAAAACTCCTAAAGCAAATGAAGTTTTTTACTAGTGTACAGCTTTATCTTTCTGAGCAAGCATTTGTAAAACAAGTAGTAAAGTCATGTTGATGTAGAATGCCTTAATTCTTGGTCCTGCTGATTAAACTGTGAGATGTCTTGAGGTCCCAGTTCACAGTATTTAATTGAATATTCAACTGTATATATTTTTATTTTAAACGGTGAAATACAAGACAAATATGGTTTTTATTTCATATGAATTTTTTCTTTACTCCATTTCCCTTACTGCAAATGCCCTTAATGAGAGCTTCAAGCATTGCATGAAAATATTTCTTTAAGGTCACGTTAATATGATCAGTATTCTAAAAGGCATTACTGTCCATTTAAATACTCTAGTTACTTTCCTAATTGTTTGTTGACTTACAAATTAATTGATCCCTGTGCTTCTAAATACCTCTTGGCTCATTAGAAGAACACTTGTATTAATTGACCTACAGTAGAGGGTCTCTGTGGCTGTCTCTGCTGCCAGATAATTTCTACTAGGTGAGTCCATTTAAGGGTTGCAACATAAATCTTTAACCATAACCTGATGATACTGAATGCAAAAATCCTCATCTTCACATGTCTCAAATGAGGTGTATTTATAGACAGAGCTTATAAAATGATCAAAAACTGTTTGAACTTTATCCACTACTGTAAGAATTATTACTCTAAATGTTTTGGATGGTTTAATACTGTTTAGACAGCAAAGGAATACTTAAAAGAGTATTTACTTTTAGAATGATCAACTTTGTATTATATATTAAAATAATTAGATGAATTTAACAGCAAGATTGCTTTTAAAGACTTTTAAAGATTCTATGTTTTTGCAGCCAGAATAGTTTTTAATCTAACTTATTTCTGCTTATGTTTTATGCATGAGAAAAAAATTTGTTCAGATGGTTAAGGATAGAGTCAGACAGTTGGGGGAATTCAGAAATTCTAAACCTGAGTGCTGCGACTCTTTACAGCATAGTACATTGCATGCTAGTTTGGAATATTTTATTTTACAGTCACCCTCTTTGATGAGTGGATTTGATGAGACAGGTAATTTATGTGCAGGAAATATCAAATTAGTCTTCAGAGGGCTGCTGCCTGCAAGGGCAGGACACTCTTTGTAGACTCAAAGATGCTAGCCTCAAAAGTGATTACATGAATCCTAAAATATTATGCATTTCAAATATTTATTTTTTAACAAACTAAATGTGTCCACTGACTACAGATTGATTTTCCAAAAGAATGTAGATGTCTGCAGACCTTAAATCTCCTCCTCTCCATGAGCTTGTCTTCACAAGCATGTGAATGTCCAATGATTTGTAAGTGGTTGGGTTGCTTTTTTTCTCATTCTTCCTACTATTTATACCTTTCCTTTGTTTATTAAAAAAAAATGGAGAGAAATTGCATTTGATCACTGAATGAAGACGTTAGGTTTGTGTTTCTCTGTCTTTGAGTTCCCACGTATCGTTGGTTGAACAACTCTCAATAAAGAGCTTCTCTGAGGATATACTATTTCCCTCAAGTTCCATTACGTTCTGATTTAATTGTGTCCATTTTATTTGACTGAAAGAGACAGTAGTTCCCCTGAGAATTTCTTTAGCTGTTACTCAAATAAAATTAGGTTATAATTATGCTTATTTCGCAAGTTCATTCTGTAACTCTTCAAGAGTATCTCTACACCGCTGATTTGAAATGTGAATTATTATTCTGAGAAATCTCCAACCATGGTCAAGAACATGGAAACATCAGACACTTGGTCACTTCATTGTAAATAAAACCTTATATATGAAAACAAAATGCTACATGTGGAAACAAGGAGAATAGCATTTTCCATGTGTTCAATGAATGATGTTGCTGAATTTGAATATTATGTTCAAATGACACAACTCCCATTGATAGGGGCTGTCACTGTGCTCCCTTTCACATTTCAGTTCTTCTTGTCCTTATCTCAACTTTGTGTCACTCCTGGCTTCTCTCTGATGAGGACCCCAAGTTCAAATATTGTTCTCTGTTGTCCCAATGACATGTAGCAGGCTATGTGCCCTGATTTGTGTTTCAGGAAAATGTGAAAATCCTCACTAAATACAACAGGAAGCATCCAAACTCTTATCGTCTTAGGGACTCTAAAAGAAAGAAAGCATTTGAATCAATGTTTGCCTCATAACTTCTTGCAGAATATGCCTTAAACTTCTCAGTCTACAGAGGAACACAGGCACAGGAAAATCTTCATTTCATTTCAAAAATATCTATCTTATATCAACAAAAGGTAGTCCATGGTAAAAAACTGTCTCCAAATGTGTATATACTTTGATGGTGCCTCTCATCTCTACTAAATATATTGATTCCAACTGTTGATTATGTACAATCGCAAACCTATGTATAAGTTGATTGGATCACACAATAATCATCTTTACTTAGATTTACCAATTTTTACATTATGTCACTTCTTCACTCTCCTTCTCTCTCTCTGCGAGTGTAATTTTTTTTCTGTACTATTTTAGAGTTAGTTGAAGACGTCATTGCATATTTCCAAAAAAATAATGCCCCATATTTTTGTTAATCATTAATTCTAGTAAATAGAACAAGTATCAATATGGTGAAGATCAGAACTGGCAGCAACTGGTGGGTAAAATACATGGAATTCCAGCTGATTTCAAGAGTAGTGTGAGGAAGCTGCAAAAAAAAAAAAGGAACAAAAATCTTCAAAGTATAGTTTCTAGATAACAGTATGAAATATATTTTTCTACTGTGTGTTTGAACCCTATCAAAAGTATGTTTTTCAGTTTTGAATATCCTTGTTGAGAAAGGATACCAATGAACTAGATTGTGCTTGCACCCCTTCAGAGAAGAAGGTCATGGAAATGGTCTCTTTGTAAAGAGTCAAAGTGAGCTAGAAGGATCCCACGGGAGGACTGAATTGTTCGTCATAATCCAGAGTGTGGACAGGGAAAAACACATCCACAGTACAAGAAGCATATGCAGGGACAGGTGTAGGACCATTTTCTTATAACTAGAGCCAGCCGCCAAGTAAACCAGATGGCTGGAGAAGTAAGAAGTAGCACTCCTTTAAAAAAAAAAAACTTGGATGTGGGGAGAATGTAAAGAATTATTCAGATAGAATTTTGTTATGTGAGTCAGAACAAACCACTGGAGGAAGGTGAGGGGCGGACGGGTATCTGTTATATTAAGTAGAAATTAAGACTGCAAGAACCCAAATCTGAGGGCGTCCGATTCTATTGCTTTCTTTTGGAGTTTATTTATCATAAGCAACTTGTTGCGTCAATGGTTCTGCCCTTTTTGTTTTGTTTTGTTTTACCTCCTCCTTCTCTTAGGCAGTGACATGGTATTTTATAAAGCCTAAGCCTTATTTTCTTTAAAGAAACAATGACCATTAACTGACATTATATTACAATACAAATGTGTCTTGGTTGAATTAGGAAGCAGTTAAAATGCTTACTTTGCATTTTATTTTATTTTTGGTGTAGAAAACTGAGAACACTCACTTCACAGAAGTATAATCAGAGCATGACTTCTAAGTAGCATACTGGAATTAACATCCCTATATTCTTAGTCAATAAAGCAAATGGATAAACCTTATCATTGAATTTCTGATATGTCCAGCCGTCAGTGTTAGAGACTGTGAATAAGATGGTACATACCTTCAAGAAATTTGGAGTTGAAGAAGCTAGTCTTACACTCATAAAAATATTACTCAATGTAAAGACAAAGACGGCTATGGTTCATGAGTGAAACAAGTGACTAAAACTTTGGTATTCCAGAGCGAGACATCTATGTAAGATGGAAGTCAGAATCATAAAAAAGCTTGATAGAGCGTACCCTCTTTGAACTGATCCTTGAAGAAGAAAGCATGCTTATTTAGGAGGAAAGAAAAGATGAAGGCATTTCAGGGAAAGTAGTAAAGTGAGCAGTGCTTGGGAATAAAAAAGACAAATTGCAGGTTAAAGGATAAGAACAGCAGGCTTGAGTAGAGAGCCCTGATTTTTCAGTCATCTGAAGCATTTATGATTACTTTGGAGTGTGCATTTTAGCACTAGATGGAGGGTAAAAACAAATATTGTTAATAAGTTCACAGCGATATACAGGTCCGTTTGATGAATTATTTTTTTCTTGACTATTATTTTCACTAATTGAGAGGCCAAAATATATTCCTCTCTTTGTCCTCCTCCATTATTTTTAAGGAAAATAGAAATACAGTAGTCTGGGCTACCATAAATAACTTGAATGATTTCAAAGTGCCATAGGGATACCCCTTTTTTAGATGGGATACTTATGTTGTATTCCCATGTTATCCCTTATGCCTTATAAAGGGAGAAATGGAATTATTCAAATAGCAACACAAAAACGTTTTTTTCCAAATTGCACACTAATTTGAGACCTTATTCCCAATGTCTATACAATGAAAAAAAGTCAAAAGCATACATGAGTGAAACCAACCTGTAGCAAATTTTCAGTTATTTCCTAGTAATTGATAGTTATCCTGGGATCTTACATAATATTCATGTCCTGAGCACTTTGTAAGTCCTCAATAGTTAAGAGTATGTACTACAGAAATTGTGCTGTCATTGACTGACCAACTGTTTCCTCCACCCCATGCCTCATTTCAGGCAGCCCTTGATGCCCTACCCCTCCAGACTTCTGCACACAGCAAGTCCTGTACCTCTACTGTCTAGTTCACCTGCTACTGACCTAGGTAGTTCGAAAATTACTAAAAGCCACTTTCTTATATACTAATGTGTCTTAATTTTATAAAAACTGATGGTAGACAAATTATCATTAGAAGGTAAATACAATGTATGTACTTTGAAATTCCTAACTCTACAAATACTTTGGGAAGGAATATAATTTGCTTTTCTAAAAATCTGCAAATATTATAGTTTGACAATTACAATGAAACTTTAGAGCCACATGGCAATTTGATGTGCCTTAATCCGTAAACTCAAGTGGTTCACGGGTTTCTCTTTCAGTGTCTCCAGGAGGATGGGTAGCTTTGTGAATTAGTTTTGTGTAAGAGTGACTTCCTGTCAAAAATGCCATGACCTGGCATAGTTCTTATAGTTCTTGAAGAACATTTTTTCAGTTATGGGGATTATTTTTTCTGCTCAATCATAAGCTGCTTTTTGTCTTCATTTACCAATTGAAAAAGGTTGCAAAATATAAAAACACATATAATGTGATGTGAAGGTGATTCATTAAATTATTAAGAATAATCATTATTAATAATCTGATATTTTCCTTTTGTGTGTAATAAATAAATATACAAGTATATGTGTATCATGCTATAGGTAATATGATTATATAAAATTTTCCCTTGCTCCAAAATATTTCCTGGGCTCCTCTCTTTATCATTTCAGACAGAATTATCTCAATATTATTTCATGTCTTCATCATAGTTCATGGTATGTATGTAAAATAATTTATTTAACCATTGGCCATTAAAAGGCATTTAGGCTTTTCCCACTTTCTCAGTTTTACAAATAATGTTACAATAAACCTTTTGGTACATATACATATGTGCATGTGTGTAAATATTTCTGAAGGACAGATTTTGACTCAAGTTAATATTTGATTTTATTGGTAATGGATTCTAACAGCAATGAAAAAAAGAAAAATGAAAAAACAAAAACCTCTTGGTTTTCCTGCACTACAGAACATCACTGTGAACAAATGTGTTTGACCATCTGTAGTCCAGAGGAGACTTTTGCTCTACTATCTGCAATGGAAAAATGAGACTTATATTCAGTCTGAAAGATAAGATAAAGTTGCATTGTGCTTTCAAACATGGACATTTGAGGATAATTAACCTAAAGCATTGAAAGTTTTAAACTTTGTAATGCTACCTAACTAAAGAGTGAAATCAATACATTAAAAATTAAATAGCTTAGAAACAGCAGTATGAAAACTGGAATAATAGAGTTAGAGGTCATTAGATCCTTCTACCTAAGGCTCAGCTAGTCTATCTTTTTAAAAAATCACTTTAATTTTAGACAATTGCTATAAGATTCCATCATAAATATTGATTTATGCCCTCTAAAAGTCATGTCAAGTTTGTCTTGATTAGTAAGGTATGCCGTTGACCCAGAGGTTCTGCAGCTGCAGATTCAGCAAAATGAGATTAAAAAATATTAAAACCATGAAAAAAATATAAGTTAAAAACAGCACAATACACTAACTGATTGCATAATATTTACACTATATTTGGTATTATAAGCAATATAGAGATAATTTAAAGTGTATGGGAGAATGTTCAGAGGTTATATGCAAATGCTATGCCATTTTATGTAAGAGACAAGCATCCATGAATGTGGATTCCCTGAGAGGTCCTAGAACCAATCCCTGTGGATACAAAGGGTCGATTGTACTTTATAGCCACATTCATGTTGGACACTTTTCTGTTTTTATTTTTCTGTTACTATCATTGGGAATATAGAAATAATATCTTATTTGTAAGCTCTTTTCTAAAAGCCTTAAATAGTGCTGCATTAAACATGTGAGTATATGTGTCTTTTTAATATAATGATTTCTTGTCCTTTGGGTAGACACTTAGTAGTGAGAATACTGGGTCGAATGGTATTTTTATTTTTAGTTCTTTGAGAAATCTCCTTACTGTTTTCCATAGAGGTCAAACTAATTTACAATCCCACCAACAGTGTATGAACATTCCCTGTTCTCCACATCTGTGCCAACATCTGTTGTTCTTTGACTTTTTAATAACAGCCCTTCTGACTGGTGTAAAATGGTATCTCATTGTGGTTTTAATTTGCATTTCTCTGAGAAATGAACTCATGTCCCTTGCAGCGACATGGATGGAGCTGGAGAATATCATCTAGGTAAATTAACTCAGAAAGAGAAAACCAAGCACTACACGTTTTCACTTATATGTGGGAGGTAAATGGGCACAGAGATGGAAATAGTAGATACTCAGGGCACTAAGAGGAACAAGGGACTGGGGGCATAAGTATTCTGCAATTAACTCTTGAGTATAATATTCACCATCTAGGGAATGGGTTACCTGAAGTCCAACCCCCACTACTACACAGTATGTTCATGTAACCAACTGTAACAAACATATGCTTGTACCTCTGAATCTAATATAAAGTAAAATAAATATATTTGAAAAAGAAAAAAGGAGAAAATACAATATTTTAAAAATAGTCAAACTCTAAATTGCTGCTAGACCTGTGATGTCTTTCTGACACTGTGACCTCATTCTAAGTTTAAAAAAAAAAAATCTAGACGACTTAAAAAAAAGACTTGAAGTGTTATCTTAAGCATCATGCACAAGAAGCAGCATCTTTAAATAATAACACCTTGATCTCTCTCTCAGAGGTTATATTCAAAGACTTTATGTGTACCGTAGGTTGAAAGATAATAAATGTAGTCTAAAGTTAAAAATCTTGAATCAGAATTATATAACTTTTTTTATGACTATGATTTTTTTTGGAAAGCAGGATTTATTGAGAGGACAGAAAAACTCCCACAGTGGCAGGGGACATGAGGGGGTTGCCCATGACTGTTATTTTAAAATATTGCTTAGATTTTAAGTACTATTAATAAAAACAAGGTATACCTGTGAAAGTAAGACCTGAGTGACATGGGAAGAAATTAAGATTCATATTTTATGGTAATAATTTTTGAAAATATTTTCTCAAATTTCAAGACATGACAGCCTTTGTATGCTTTTAATTGCAATCACATTATAGTATATTTATTAGAAAATGATAAAATATATTCATTTTAATAGGCAGTTATATCTGGGTTAGTGTGTGTAGTTTAATTAAATACTATAAAAATACATCTATAAAATAATTATATTTTTCAATACTATAACTTTTTTTCTTCTTTATTTCCAAAATATTTTTGCTCATATTCCCATTCTTAAAATTACTCATTATACTAATTACTTGTTTGCATATTTGATTTCTCTCTTACTCTTCCATAATTGCACTTATTCATTGAAGCATATAACAGTGTTGGTTATATATTAATTTTAACCAGAAACTTTAGATGCTTTATATCTGGAGTTTCAAAAATACATCTGGTTGGGTATATTGCTGAAACTAAAACTCTATTTACATCTTATTATTTTATTTTATTCTCATTTTATTTGCAATAACTAGTCTTAAAAAGATGAAACAAGCACACAATTTTAAGAACATTAACCACTCTTAGCCAGTGTAACAGATGATGCGTTGTGGCTATGAGGATTTATAGCAGGACATTCTCTGCATTAATTTCGTTCCACCATGTGTTACAGTGGCTTCTTTCTTCTCCAGCTATTAAGTTTTATGATGGTGGAGACAGAGTCATATTCGTCTTTGTGCATGTTAATATTTGTTGAATGAAATCAAGCTTTTTGACACAGTGGCCTCCATTATCCCTCAGGTAATTACAAGTAAATCTTAATGAGTTGGGGATAGATTATATTAAAACAAAAATCACAACAGTTCCCCCAGAATATTTAGCGTGTTTCTTCTTTGAATTGTAAAACATATCAGAAATTTGTTTCTTATTTGCCTTAATTAAGTACATCTCCGTGGTATAAGACAGAGGTAAAGAACAGTCATTTGTCACTTTTTAGCCAGATGGTGACTGATGTTTAGAGACAGGGTCTTGCTCTGTCACCCAGGTTGAAATACAGTGGCACTACCATAGCTCACTGTAATCTCGAACTCCTGGGCTCAAGTGATCCTCTCACCTCAGCCTCCTGAGTAGCTGGAACCAAAGACATATGCTACCTGTCTTCTTCTTCTTCTCCTTACTATTATTATTATTATTAATTATTCTGTAGAGATAGAAGTTTTACTATTTTCCCAGGGGTTGGTCTTGAGCTCTTGACCTCAATTGATGCCCCTGCCTTGGCCTCCCAAAGTGCTAGGATTATAGGTGTGAGCCACCATGCCTTGCCCTGATTTTAATAATTCTAAAATATTGATTGATAAAATAATTTTACTGATGGTTTAAAATATTTGTCTTTTCAGTTATATTATTTGCTTCCTATATAGCTATTTCTCTTGCTAAATGCAACATTAATAAAATAAATTTCTTAATTGGTGTTTTATTTTTATTAATCATAAAATTATACCATAAGAATTAGAAGAAGGTAATGAAATTTTTATTATGAATTTCAGTAGCTTGATTTTTACGGCAACACTCAAGAGCAGTAAGAGGGACTGAATATGAGGCTAGTCCTTGGTTGGTGCATCTGAAAATTTTAGTATCTTTTACATAGAAAAGGAAGTATATTACGTAGTAATACTTCTACCCAATAACTGATTTTTTAACCTTGAAGTTAAGGTTAATTTAAAGTAATGAAATTAAGATGAAATGCTTTTAACTTTAGTCTTTTAGTAATGAGAATGTGCATCTATGCCAGCTGCCAAAATTGTGCAGATTTTATTCAACTTGATATTTGTCATTTCTATTTGTAATGGAGATGTCACTAGAATTCATTTAATTCCATGTCAACATGGAATGATGTGGCCTACTCTGAAAATTCAAATGGTCAACAATATGTATTAAAGTATGTATCAAGCATTTATATATATATTTAAAGAATATATTGAATTAATAGATGAACAATAAAGTTCCTAAGAAAGTCTATAAAACGGTCAAAGATTTTAAGTGAAGTTTTGATGAAGAGTTCAGATCACTAAGAAATTACTATGCACAGTCATCAGTTAAGTATAATATATAATAGACATAAGTAAACAGAAAACTTGGAATAAATAAAGTTGATAGAGCAATTTGAAAGAAGCAAGAAGCAGATTTCCACACGAACAGCCCAGTTGGATGTTGATTACACTTCCATAAAATGGGACAAAAACTTTAAAAAGAGCCTTAAAGAAAAGAAAAACGAAAATGACACTTGATAAAAAGTTCCCAAAAAAGTTATAAGGTGCAATCTATGAGGAATAGGCCCTCACCAGGAAAAAAAAAATCTCCTGGCACCTTAATCTTGGGCTCTGCAGACTCTGGAACTGTGAGCAATAAACTTCTGCCATTTATTAATGACCCAGTCTAAAGTATTATGTTATGTCAGCCCAGAAAGACAAAGACACTTCCCAATGTCCCACCTAATCAACAACCACAGCACCACTGCAGGTGTAGAGTAGGATTTCATTCCAAGTTTTGACTGGTGAAAACAAATGGAATTTCCTTACATAGGGAATTCATTACCATGTTAGATTTTTCCAGTAAGGAAAGACATCTGATAGAGCGTCTCTGAGATGCTTTGTCCATTAGAATTATCTGTGATAAATGTTCCCCCAGAGCATGAGGACCAGGCAGGTGTTAGGGTAAATATAACAAGTTCTTGAACTAGGAGGGTGCAATAAGAATCAAAGGAAAAGTTGGTAATCTGTAAGGTATATAAAGGATGCTAAGTTTAAAAAAAAAACATAATTTTATAATTTGATTTATGATATATACTAAAAACATGGAAATAGGTAAATAGCCAATAAATTAAACAAGAAAATGTTTAGTAAGTCAAGATGCTACACGACATTTCTCTTTTTGTTAAAAAAATATCTAAATGGAAGACTTCTGTGACCTTACCAAAGTTCACACTTTTTAATGAAGAGACAGGAAATAAATAAATAAATAAATCAGACCTTTATGCTGTGGTGTAATTAAAAGTGTGAATGTTAAAAGTAAAGGTTATATACAAAATTATAAAGTGTGATCAGTAGGATCAATCCCCAGTGAACAGTTTTTTTTCAAAAGGTCTCTTTAAGATGATTACAAGAGAGAAATGATCAGATGATTCTTGGATTATTTTATTTATTTGAAATTTCATCAAATTACATACACAAAATATATGTTGCCTTTATATATCACTATACCTCAACAAAATGGTTAGAAAAAAAATCATCTTGCATTCACTTAAACAATAGCATGATTTCTGAAAACAAAAAAATTCAAAGGAAGGGTATACAAACACTCGCAGTGTGTTACCTTCGTCTGGCTCCATAGTTCTGACACTTTAGTGCAACTTTGATGCTTACCCCTTTTAAAATGTGTACCATCTATTTTACTATAAGGTATTTCTCATTTAAATTTTATTTTTTGTGTGCAATAATATTCACTTAACATTCATTGAGTGCTTATTACAGTCATCCACTGTAATATTACAGTTTCATATGAATTGGTAGTAAAAAATACTTCTATTTTACCTATTAGAAAAATAGACATTCACAGGCCTTAGATGAGTTGTCCAAGGTGACATAGCTCAGTAAGTGGTGAAGTTGAAAATCTAACTTACCCGTCTGATTGTGAGCGTGAGTTTTGATGTCAGAATATATAGAGATAGTCTCACCCTTCTATGTCTAATTAGTCAGATTTTTCCCCAAAGTTTACAGCCCTTGGTTCATAGCTTTTTTCTTACTATGATCTATTCCTCAAGTGTTTGTATACACATTGATTTTTCACAACTAGATTATGTGCTTCCCAAGGGCAAGAAACTAAGCCTTACTTATAACTATACACAGAAACAAGCACAGTTTCTGGTTTGACATAAGGCGGTAATCACTGTTTCTGTTTTTTTGAAAAGTTCTTTTCTTTTTTTTTTTTTTTTTTTCATTTTCCTTGCTGGTGCAAATATGATTCATTCTTCTTCTCTTCTCTACCGAATGTTCCTGATCTGTGGAAGCTTTGTGCTCTCCACAACCACCTGTCCTCATTTTGAACCTCTGTAACATTGCTTTGTGTCATGTAACATAAGTATCTTATTCTCAAATGTATGATATTATGATATCTGTACTTGTTTTACCTTCCAGTCTCATGCTTCTCAGTTTAGAAGCTTCTTGAAGACAAAGTTAAAATAAAAACTGTCTCTTGCACTGTATTCAATGAACCCATATCACCCACAAAGTTTAAAATTAGACATGCATACTAGGTTTTTTGGGGGTTTTGTTTTGTTTTGGGGTTTTTTGGTTTTTTTTTTTTTGGCTTTTTTTGTTTGTTTGTTTTTTGTCTATCAACATCCTTTCCTGCCATTCTGTACTGTACTCCCAGATATTTACAGCATCCTCAACAGACCACGTAGAGTGATGCCTTTGAGCCCTTAGGATTATGAAAAAGTATAAACTTTGACATCAAACAAACATAACTTAGAATCTTGGACCCATTTCTTCAATCCATGTGCTGTCCTCATTAGTAAAATGGAGATAGATAAATTCCTACATCAAAAGACACTTATGTGTACAGAAAAACTAAAATCACAAAGCACCATATCTAACACTATTAGATACATAGAAATGAGAGTTCTGTTCTTTTCTTCTTCAAGATCCAAACCACACATCTTCTGTCTGACATCTTCCCTCAGTCCCTAAGAACTATCTCTACTTTTGTGCCTTCTGCCCACCCTTGTGCATACCCCACCGTGTCAAGGGTTCCTAAGACCACCCTCAGGCTCAATGATTCCCTGGAAGGACTCAGAAAAGCAGTGTATTTATAGTCATGGTTTATAACAGTTAAAAGATACAGATTAAAATCAACTAAGGAAAAAAGTGATCTACGATTCCATCCAAGCTGCTGCAAAAGACATTACTTTGCTCTTTCTTATGGCTGAATAGTTTCCAGTGATATTTATACATATATTACATTTGTGTTATCCACTGATCCGTTGATGGGCATTTACCTTGATTCCACATGTTTGTAATTGTAAATTGTGCTGCTATGAACATGAGATTGCTGGTGTCTTTCTTGTATAATAACCTCTCTTCCTTTGAGTAGATACCAAATAGTAGGATTGTTGGACCAAATGGGGCTTCTACTTTTAGCTCTTTGAGAAATCTCCATACTGATTTCCACGGAGGTTGTACTAATTTACATTCCCCCCAACATCTAAGCGTTTCCTTTTCACTGCATCCTGCACCCACATACACTGTTTTTTTTTTAATTTTTATTTTTTAAATAATGGCCAATCTGGTGCCTTTATTAAATACAGTCTTGTGATAATTGGGAAGGTCTGGTAGTTGAGATCAGGGCAAAACTGGGAGAACAAATATCTGCTCATTTACTCAGTTTAATTTAGTATTCTGTTGGATCTTACATGCAAAATTCAAAAACATCTTTTGAAAACTTAAAATGTTTTTGACCTAGTTGGAAACAAAATATACATAGAAGAAAAAGATGAATTTCTTCTTCTTTCTACCTCATGGCGAGGGAATGTTTGGAACATTTATATATAGAACAGGGTTTTGGAAGTTCAATACAAAGGGAAAGAAACATTTCCCAGAGCATCTCTTGAAATTCATTTTCTGCAAATAAACAATGTACCTAATGTTCTTTACAGTTGTTTAATTTATAAATGACATTAGGTATGAATGTCTACGCAAATCATAACACGATTTCACTCAAGTTTAATTGCTTTATGTTAGTAATAGTTTTGATTAGTACAAGGGCAAATCTATTTTATATTTATTGTTTTTTTAATCCAAGGAGAAGACTATAATTTCCTAAAAAATGATTTGATTGGCTCTAGTTTTTAAAGAAGAGCTATAAATTATATCTACTCTTAAAAATTAAAAATGAGAATGATAAATCTGAGACCTTGAGCTAATTTGTAGGTTTGGTCTTTATTTAGCCTTCAAACTTTTGAGTATGAACTCTTTCAATAAAATAATTCTCTAAACTTTGGTCCTTTAGAAGGACTATTAGAAT
Organism: Cephalopachus bancanus; assembly: GCA_027257055.1. Classification (NCBI taxonomy): domain Eukaryota; kingdom Metazoa; phylum Chordata; class Mammalia; order Primates; family Tarsiidae; genus Cephalopachus; species Cephalopachus bancanus. The sequence continues at coordinate 11,278,274 of JAPVLO010000001.1, read as the reverse complement.
CATGGTAGTATACTCTTTTACTGTATACTTTAAGGTCCCTCACTGAAGTATTAAAAGATGTCTCCTCATGTACCAATTGATTCCTTTTCCAAAAATAGGATTATGTTGAAGAAAGTCTCAGTGTCCTATGTTTCTCTCTAATACCCATGATTAGATTATAGTGCCATTAGTCAGAGATATTCTCACACTTAAAAGCTAAATTTGATATGGTTTGCAAAAACCCTTTAGAAGAAAAATGTTTTTAAGAATAATTTCGCCTTGAGAAATAAGATTTGAGAGAAAAGCAAAATCACACTAAAAAAATCTGTAGTGACTTTTTAGTATCAGCGTACACAATTTAGTGTATATCACGTTATGTGCAATTGCAATATCTGTAACATTTTAGAATTACAATTTGTGCTGCCTTCTAGAAGATAACACTATGTCAAAATGTATGGTGAGTTTTGCTAGTTACAACACAGATAAATGCTTTGCTTAACCACAGAATTCTGTGTACCTTTTGCAGAAATTGAATTTGATGCCCAAGAACATCTTTTATAGAACAAAAGGCTTAGAAAAAGGTAAGCGCATTGGAACTGAGCACACCTATTCCTAGGTACAGAATAATAACCCTGAATGTCAATTGTTAGCTCATAATGTGAGCGGAAGGTGCCAAGTCTCAGACTTTTTGAGATGTGTGCTAAATTAGAAAAATAATTGGATGTTATGTAAAGAGTCGATAACCCTGACTGCAGCCTCTCATCTGTGGGACCTCTGTGTGTAGTCTTGTGGGAGGGACGGGCACAGCTGTGCCGCTCAGGGATAAATGTGGAAGTTGTGAATCCCTAGAGCTGTCCGGGTTTCTTGCTTTTTAATTTATCATCTTGTCACCCTCCCACTCTTGCCTCTTTGGGGCTGAGATGAAAGAAGTGAGATACAAAGGAATATTCATTTCACTTTTTAATTAAACATTTGGTTTGGTGCCAAAATACAAGACTTCAGTTCACACACACAGAAAGAATGTCAGAAAGTCGGTAAATAAAAATGGCTTAGAAAAGATTTTCTTACACATAGGTGACGTTGTCTTACTTTTACTTCTGCAGAAAAAACAAAAACAAGAACAAAAGCAACAACAACAAAAATTCTCTGCTTTAGGGATTACCTGATTATCCTGTTGAAGTCATTGAATGCAAATATTTCTCGAACTCTAAAAATGAAAAGGAGTGCAATGTACAATTAAGATCTTGTAGACAATATTATGGTGGTCTCTGTCAAATGTTTTAAAATATTTTTAAGCAGTAAAATGCATTGATCTTTTGCTTTTTGTATTTTGTTTTATGTTTAGACTAAGAAAAGCTTTTCTCATTGCATACTAACAAAAATTGACTTAACTTATTTATAGATTTTTATATTTTATCCTAAAAACCTTTATCAGTTTATAATTTATTAGCTCTATGGTGTGAAGTGATCTATTTTAAAAATAACTCTTGTTTATTTTTCATTTGTATGTCTTTGGTAAAGTGTCGGTTCGTATCTCAAAAGCCCATCTTTTAATTGGGTTCTTTGCCTTCTTTTCATGGATTTTATGAGCTGTTTGTATATTTTGGATACTAGTCGTTTATCAGATATACGTTTGCCAAGACTTTCTCTCAATTTGCAGCTTGTTTTTCTTTTGAGAGAGTCTTCACAGAGCAGGAGTTTTTAATTTTTAAAAAGCCCAACTTACCAATTTTTTGATTCCTGGATTATGTTTTTGATGTTGTATCCCCACCAAATTTACGGTCATCAATTTTAACAAGTGTACCACACTAACACAAGATATTCCTGATAGGGGAAATGGGTGAGGGATAAGAGTGGTTACATAGAATCTCTGCACTTTCTTTTCAATTCTGTAAACCAAAAACTGCTCTGAAAAGGAGTTTTTTAATTAACAAAAATAACGGGGCCAACAACAAAGATTAGGTAATCTTCCCTTAACATTGAAATACCACTGTTGTGTATTTTGTCCGACACCAAAAACTAAAATTTAACCTCAAGCTTGCAACAATTTGTCTCTCTCTTTATATATATATATTTGCCGAGGGTATATAATTTAGAAATTTTTTAATTTAAACATGTAAGAGTGGGTGAATCAGAGTCATTTTTCTTTACTATTTGCCCAGATATGTTGAAGTTCAAGGATGACTTTTATACGTTGGATATCCTCCTGCTTAACTCCACTTGGTGCTTACTCCCTTCTCTCTCCTTTTCTGCCATTCCCACGGACCTAGCTGAACTTCGCTTTTCCAGGCACGACTTAGTGCCTATCTCCTCTCCATTGTCATTCCTGTACAAGCTCTCTGCACTCTTGACTACAGTCCTTAGGATTTCAGGAAGCCTGTGTCGATGGGCATTGGCACACATCGTTCCTTCTATATGAGGCACCTTCTATATGAGGCATCCTTGTTAATGAAATGTGCTCCTCCCTCCCCTGGCAGTTTCCCTCAACTGCCAGTCCTATTCCCTCTCCCCTGGCAGTTTCCAACTACTGCCATAAACTTTCTTATAGTATTATGATAATTGTTCAAGGTCCGTTTATGAGTGAGAACATATGGTACTCTGTTCTTTGTTTCTATGATGGATCACTGAGTGTGATAGACTCTAAATCCATCCAAATTGCTTTGAAATTCATATATTTGTCCTTCTTTGTGGCTGCATAATATTCCATTGTGTATATGTACCACATTTTTTTAACCTGTCCAGCTTTAGTGGGCAGCATGGTTGGTTCCATATTTTTGCTATTGTGAATAGAGCTGCAACAAGCATGCACGTGCAGGTATCTTTTTGGTAGAATATCTTGAGTTCCTTCGGGTATATTCTCAATAGGGGTTGTGGGTCATATGGCAGGTCAATTTCTAGTTCTTTCAGAAATTGCCACACTGTCTTCTAAAGAAGTTGCACTAGTTTGCATTCCCATCAGCAGTGTAGAAGCACTTGTTTTTGTTTTTTTTCTTTAATTGTAAAGATGTGAGGTACAATTCAGGGTTAGGTATGCAAACATTGATTATGCAGGTACCCTTGATGAGGTATGCCCCTCCCCCCACTAGCAGTTTCCCTCAACTGCCAATCCCACCACTTCCCCCCAACAGTTTCCCATTACTGCCAAATGCTTTCTTATATTATTATAATTGTTCAAGGTTGTCTTATGAGTGAGAACATATGGTATTGTGTTCTTTGTTTCTGTGATAGATTTGCCTTTAAAAAATCATTCCTGCTACATGGAGACCCAGTCTAGGCATGATCTTTGACAGAAGCTTTCCTAGTTCCCTGAGTAAAATGTCCTTTATCTCTCTTGTCAAAGCAGCTCTAAAAAGCTTATTGTGCTACCTGTGGGATGTGGTCACTTAGTTATTTTTCCCTACAAAGCTGAACTTTTTTTTTTCTGACATAGGATATACTTTTCCTTTGTTTTCCTAACATTGTATTTATCATGAAATCAACATTAAGGAGGTTTATTTTGAAACAAAGAACAAAGAAATTTACATAGAATGTTTCTTTCTCTATATGATTTTCTTCTTGATGCTTTGAGTTTTGAAAGCTGTAAGAGATCAAGGATTTTGAGTGTGAGACATTGCTCTAAGACTGTGCTGCGGGGTGGTTGTCAGTTAAACAATGTGGTCTGAACAGCTTTTAAAAAAGAATTAACAACATAGAAATTAGTAGGGAAGGTGGAAGCAACAGCTGTGTTTGCGTTTGGAAATGTCTTTTAAGAGGGCCATTGTTTGCAGTTGCAAAGTGGAAAAATATGGGAACAAAGGTTGCCAAAAACAAACAAATAAATTAAACCATGGAAGCCCTCTTGGAAAAAGTTGTGGGTTTTTTTGTTTTGTTTTGTTTTGTTTGAACTAGCTTAACCAAAACAAATGTTAAAACATTTGTTTAAAAGTCTACCTTGAAGCCGAGGTCGGTGGCTCAGCCTATAATCCTGCGCCTTTGGGAGGTTGAGGTGAGTGGACTGCCTGAGCCTGCGGGTTCGAGACCCGCCTGGGCAGCGAGACCTCATCTCTACAATAAATCAAAAAATCAGCCGGGCGTGGTAGCGCATGCCTGTAATTCCGGCTACTTGGAAGGCTGAGGTGGAAGGATCGCCAGAGCCCAGCAGGTCGAGGCTGCGGTGGCCGGGAGCGGCCACTGCACTCCAGTCTGGGCGACAGAGTGAGACTCCAACTCAAAAAAAAAAAAAAAAAGTCTACCTTGGATTATGCAGCCCTAAAGAAGAACAAAATCATAAACTTTGCAGCAACCTGGATGGAATTGTTTATAATACTAAGTGATCTATCACAGAAATAAACATCTGAGTATTACATGTTCTCACTCATAAGTGGACCTTGAACTACCGAAGTACTATAACAAAAGATTGACAGTCGTGGGAAACTGCGGGGGGCGGGGGGAAGAGATGGGATTGACAGTAGTTGAGATCTGCCTGGGGAGGGGGAGGCACACCTCATCAACAAAGGTACCTGCACAATGAATATTAGTGTACGTAACCATGAATTGTACCCCACAACTAAAAAAACAAAATAAAATATTAAAAAATAAAAGATAAATGAGCTAAAATAAAAAAGTCTACCTGGGATTTTAATTTTGTATATCTTCAATTGGTTGTTTGGTCCTAGCAATAAATAAATAGTAGTGACTACAAAACAAAAACAAAAACAAAAAACAAAAAAATGTACATGCTCTAAATGTATTGGAGCCTGTGAAGACATAGTGATCAGTTTAGCAAATGAGCTATTAAGCACCATCTGAAGACTCTTACTGATAAGACTTGATTCTAGTACACATTATTTTTCTTTTTCAGTTGGAGTCTCACTCTGTCGCCCAGACTGGAGTGCAGTGGCCGCTCCCGGCCACCGCAGCCTCACCTGCTGGGCTCCGGCCATCCTTCCACCTCAGCCTTCTGAGTAGCCGGAATTACAGGCACGCGCTACCACGCCCGGCTGATTTTTTGATTTATTGTAGAGATGAGGTCTCGCTGCCCAGGCGGGTCTCGAACCCGCGGGCTCAGGCAATCCACTCACCTCAGCCTCCCAAAGGCGCGGGATTACAGGCTGAGCCACCGAGCCCAGCGTTCTAATACACATTCTAAGTCAGGGAGTAGAATGCCTTTCTGTTTCTCTCGTGCCTGCTACAAATTCTTGGGCCTTGTAGATACACCTTTATTTAACCAATGATCTCGTGAGTTGGATTGATGCCAATATGACTTCTGAATGTCTGAAAATGTTACTCAACGTTCCTTCACAGTTTCCTGAATTTGCACCCAGATCCAGGGCCAACACTGGTTCTGCGCTGGGCCACCAGTGGTTCAAGTGTGGTCACGGATGAGTCACCTCACCATTGTGGTTTTAGATTTCTCACCAGTAAACAGAGGGATTTATATCAAGGGCCATGAATGTCCCTCATGATACTAATCTTCTGTGGGTATCAATAATGTGTGCCTCTTGGAGAGATTTTACTTTAAATCATACCCTAAACTCTTAGAATATAAACTTAGCATTAAGGCAGCATTTATTGAAACTGAATGGAAAAGCTAAGTAAGAAAACATTCTTTCCAATGACTGTCTAAACACCAGAATTGTTTTACGTGTCGTCCTTTTTCTGACTGTAGCACTACACTCTCATGTCAACAGGTGCCATATGAACGTTATCACCTTAATCTTCTGAGCTAAATGCAGTCAATGCAATGTATGCAACTTTGAGAAGTTAGGGTGATGAGAAATATATCTGATTCCTTTTTTTATGGGAACTGTAAGTGGAGATTCACACCAATCAAATCTCACCCTTTAATGAAATGCTATCCTTTCCTAGAGCTTATGATGATTTTTAATATTATTTTTCGGAAAGATAAATATGAGAATAGACTCATCATGTACCATCATATAGACTTTTCCTAGAGTTAAAATCTAGGAAGAGTCCTCTGTCACTATTCTAAAATAAAACCAATTAGATATTTTAGACTGTGAAGGGAGGTCAGCGTTGGCAAGACATTATGAACTAAAACTCTGCTGTGAAACCGCAAAGAGTGGAAACGGTTTCCCCATTTGTATACTAAGTAGTTAAAGCTGCCACACAACCAGTATATTGTTTAGAATACCATGTATTTTATCAGGCCAAGATGGGCCAGATAGAGAGTTTCATTGAAATGTGGGTATGATTTACTTTGCTCATTCAGAGTGTCCCAAGCAGTGACTTCTTAAGTCATATTATTTAAATATGAAATAAATGTTGAAAAATTAATGACAATGTCATTGACCACATACATCTTAGCAACGGTGGTTTTTGAAAGTTCACTACTGCTATCACTTTTATGTTTTGTGCTGTAGCAGAAAAAATAGTGTGTGTTCTAGCTCTGAATTAAATAGACACTCTAATGTCAGGTGAGAGAAAGCCCTAACTTGAAAAATTCTGACCCTAGACTGCTCTGTACCTCCTAAAATAGAGCTTTTAATTGAAAGAAAAAAAAGTTTATAGCTCCTCTGTGTTACAACCCTGCCCTTAGCAAACCTGTGGTCAAAAAAAGAGCAATGAAAGAAACAAGGTCTTGTAATCTAGCAACTTTCCTTCTTGAAATGTACACAGATGAGTTGAAAACTTTTGCCCACATGAAAATCTGTGAACAACTGTTTATGGCAACTTTCTTCATAATAGCCCAAACTTGGAAACAACCAAAATGCCTTTAAGAAGTTAAATGTGCAGATAAACTATAATATATTCAGTTAATTGACTGTTATTCAGCACTAAAAAGAAATGATCTATTAAGTCATGAAAAGACATGGAAGAACCTGCAATACACATTTCTAAGTGAAAGAAGTCTATCTGAAAAGGCTACGTATAATTCCAAATATGTGATTTTGTGAAAAAGGCAAATCTGTGGAGATAGTAAAGGGGTCAGTGGTTGCCAGGGATTAGTGGGAAGGGAAGCGTGAATAGGTGGAGCACAAGGGTTATTTATGGCAGTGAAACTACTCTGGTACTATAATGGTGGGTACATGTCAAAACCCCTAGAATGTGCAACATGAAGAGTGAACCCTGATATGAAACAACGGACTTTGGTGGGTGGTAATGGCATGCCAATGCAGATTCAGCAATCATAACCAACAGTCCGCTCTGGTGAGAGTTGTTCATGGTGGGGGAGGTTTATGTGTGTGGGGAAACAGGCTGTGTGGTGACTCTATATTTCTGGTTCCACTCAATCTTTCTGTGAACCTGAAATTGCTCTGAAAATAAAGTGTTTTCAAAGGCAAACATTTTACTAAAACATAGATGTTTTGAGGTGTCTGATATTATGTATGAGTATTAGTAAATAGTAACATTTAAGTATTTAATTTAACTAGAGATAATATGTTATATTGCTCAAAATAAACCACAAAATGGAGCATTGAAACACTCCAATTTTATTTTAATTTCATAAAAAGATTTACTAACCAGACCTAGTATATTATTAATTATGCATAAATCTCTTTCATGTGGCTGGTGAAGAGGATTTAACTCTCAGCAAGCAACAACAGTAATAGCAACAACACCAGTCATGGAAAGGGTCTGTAGGGCCCTGTTAAATCATCTAAGGGACTGGCAACACCCAGGAGGGTGAGTATAGAGACTATATTCCATGACCAGACACAGCAGCTCATACCTGTAAACCCAGCATTCTGGAAGGTGAAAGAGGAGGATTTCCTGCTCAACCCCAGCCTGGGCAACTTGGCAAGACTTTATCTCTACAATAAATCAAAAAAATTAGCTGGTCATGGTGGTGCACACCTGCAGTTCTGGCTGCTTGGAAGGCTGAGGCAGAAGAATTACCTAAGCCCAGCAGGTTGAGGCTGAAGTGGCTATAGCCTGGGTAACACAGTGAGAATCTAACAAAAAAAAAATTAAGCTTAACAAAAGAGAGAGAGAGAGAACATATTCCACTCAGAACATCCAGAAGGACAGGATGCTGGTCATTGGGCTGTCAGGGAGAATCACAGACCTATTATTTTCAGATTTTCAAAGTTTTCAAGAGAAGCATTTAAAAAATAAACAAACAACAACAACAAACCTCTCAATTTAAAACTGTCTCATTGTTTTGAAAACCTCTATAGGCCTAACATATCTGTAAGACCAAGGCAGCCTGTATGATTTTACCTTTTACCAGAAGAGATGAGCAAGAGAGATACTACTTCCTCGACAAAGAATAAAGCATTGAGCTGGGAAACAGCCACAGTGAAAAGTGGAAGGAAGAAAAGAAAGAGGAGACCATGGTGAGGTCAAAGAAATACAAATATGGATAGATGCAGGATCAAAAAAAGAGAGAGAGAGAAAGGATAGGTGGACAAGAGACAGAGAGAGAAACAGCTTGAAACCAGGGACACCAATGCGACAGATCGTTTGAATGGGATGAATTACCATCCACAAATTTCCTAAAATTGTTCTAAAAATAAAGTACATTTGAAAACACAAAAGTTTTGTTCAAACATAGAGTTTTTGAGGTGTCTGATATTCATTGTGATTCTTAATAAACATTGACAAATAAGTTCTCAGATTAATTAGAGAGACAATATGTTATGTTGCTCAGTAAAACACAAAATATATACCCTGTTTCTGGGACTTGCAGCCCCAAAATAAGAAAGTAGACAACCTACTGGGTTTGGACAGTAAGGCTACTTTTGACCTTTGACATGATGGTCTTAGTCGAACAGTAGGGTCACGGATGTCATTTAGGAATGAGAGGAAAGACAGAGATGGTGGAAAATTGGATGAAATACTATTCAATTTGTTCAGAAGTCTGAGGGTTAAAGAAAAGAAACTGATGAGAAACTAGGAGGATATAGTCAACAGAAACACAATTTGTTTTTGTTTTTATTTACCCTGGGAACGGGGAATCTGTGTATGAGAAAACCAGTGAGGAGGAAAGTGAATAGAATGCTGTTGGGAGAGAAAAGGGCCGAAATCCTGGAGCATTTACTCATACAAGCTCCTTTTCACACCTCTCTTAACATCACATTATGCCCTGGTATTTTGTGAGCTCATCTAGCTGACTCTGTATTTCATACATTCATGACTCAATAACTTGCTGTTTGTTCTGAGGATGGCAACCCCCAAGTGACCAGGACGCAATATTTTATTACAAAGCTTTAAATTCATTTAATCTAGCATACATGCCTCAAAAGAAGATACGATGCACGGGAGAGGAAGACAGGAAAACCTGATTGATCTGCAGCCATGCCAGATCCCCTCCCCCCACCGAAGAGTCTACACTGTTTCATGAATCTTACTGGCGGGTCTTTCTAGCTGGCATCTGCATCCTGGCACTGGGAGAAGCGCACATTTCCACTTGCTGAGGCGATGGACTGGCAGGATCTCGCCATCTCTGGTTTCCTGCCACAGAGCTCTGACCCTGTCTTCTCTCAAAGCTCGGGGTCTGCTCAGCGGAGCGCAGTCATTCTAATTGCCTCCCTTTGGGTTTTCATTTCATCTACGGTGCGACTGGCTTCAGAAGGTTCACATCCTTTGTATAAGCAACATAATGTGAAATCCAGTGTGATTTCCTGTGCTGTGTGACTCACACCCCATCTGGCAAAATCAGGGATGGGAACATCCTCTCCGGGGCACAGAATATTTAAAATTTAACTCATCATTTGAGGTTTTCATGGCCAATTCGAAGCCTATATTTTTCATTAGTTAAATATTTAGGATTGGCAACATGAATTTGGATTCTTTCATCTTCTTGCAAATTATCTGTTTCATGTCTATTAGTGGTGCCTAATGAGGTTGGCAATAAATAGGGTTTCTCTCCAACACCCAGCCCCACTTCGTGTCTCCATTTCAACCCAGTTCAGACCACAGAGGCAGGGAGTTCACCCATGGCATCTCGAAGATATCTTGCTCGTTGCAGCCTTTCTTACCCTTGATTTCTGTCTCTCTGCATTAAAAACTCTCCTGTCTCCTGACCATGCCCCCACTGGGGATTACTCTAGGAAGCAGGCTAAATGTAATACTTCCATTTTCTCGTACTGCTTCTGTTTGTCATCCTTTTGTATTTTGCTTGTTTGAATCCCACTGCAGAAACAACTCAATTCAAATTCCAGCCTTGCAACTCAACTAGTCTTCCAAACACAAACACCTGTGTTCCTTCATCTTCTCAGTCCTGACCACTCCGCCTCAGCACTGGCCACTGAAGTACCCCACCCAGGCTCCCTCAGTCCCTGTGGCTCTGTGAGGGGCACTTCCCTGTTTTCGGTGTGAGTGCTCCTTCTCCATCTTTCTCACTTGTCCCTATTGCTTTCCATGGCCCTCCAAATAGGGGTGTCCGTTCTCTCTTTTCTCTACTCTTTTCCACCTAGTGTTCTCATTGGTGCGTTCATGCCAACACTTGGCACTGTCTCCTATATGGAGCACTAACTGGAAGAGAACAACTGAACTTGGGTTCCAGAGGGGATGGATTATAGAAAGCATGCTGTTATTTACAGCATTGGTCAAACTCTCTCTTGGCCTCACAGGTATCATTCTTCCATTGCCATTTACCCGCCTCCACCTTCCCCTGCACAGAGGCTTTCAAAAGAATTGCTGGTGCCAATTGGCTGGTGTACCAGATGAGTAAGAGTGTGTGGAGACAGTCACCTCTACCTACTTACTAGCTGTGAATTTCTAGGTAAGGCTCTCAATCTCTAAATGACTCTATTTCCTTATCTATAAATTTGGCATGTTGATAAGACTGTCCTTGTAGGTTATTGGGTCGATAAAATTAGTTACTATCTATAAAGAGCCCCAAATAGTTCCTAACACCTATTAAGTGCTGTGTGGAAGTTAGCTATTATTATGGAAAAGCAACTTTGCTCCCTAACCTACATTTCTAGACCAATTTCTCTTCTGAGCTCCAGGGCCAGATTGATGTCTTGACCTCTATGTCCCCCAAGATCTTCACAAAAGATTCAAAATAAAATTTCTCTTTACCTCCTCCTTCAAGTCTGCTTGTGAACTATCCTCCTAGAGTTTTTAAGAAAAGCATTGTTATATTTTATCAGGTTTCTTGCTTGAAACTCCTCAGTTTAATTTTTTTAAATATCTTTTGTTCTCCAAATACACCCTTTGCAATTTTACCTCTTCCTTTTTCATCCATTTTTTTTAATACTTCCATTGTCAATAATCTAGGTCAGGCTTCCTTCCTAGTTTTGATCCTCAGGAAGGCTCCCAACCAGTTCTTGTTCTAGTTTTACACTCCACCCAAGACATTCTCTGTGTCCTGCCTACTGCTGCCCATGTGATTTTCTGACAGCACAGCTCAACTCTGCAGGATAATTATGTGGCACTGGAAGGACAGAGGGACAGCCAGTGAAAGCCTCATCAATCCTATCACATTAGCTTGAGGAAAGTCATTCCTACATGAGTCATAATTAAAGGCATGGAAATATATTTCCTTGGGAACTTAATATGTTAAGACTGTTGTGTCACTTTCAGACACTTACCTTTCAAAAGCAATTACAGGGATACTTCTATTTATAAATATGGGTAGGTTATATAATTCTAAATGATTTGTTACCTAAAACTGTTCCTGGAAGGCAGCAGGTGCTCATTGTGTGTTTCTCAAAAGATTGAATGAATCAAGGATCACAATTTATCACAAAATTCATCAAGAAAATGCAAATGTGTGTGACACACATATGACTACCAATCTTCTACTTCTTCACTTCCAGAGACAAGACCCACTCTGTGCTAAGGTAGAATGACATGGTTTAAGGTGCTGATATGTCAAATATTATCCCTCCTACTTCCATTCTATGTGACTAAAATCCCTAATACTGGGATTTCTCTTTGGGTAGAACTATTGAGAACAGGTGGTCATTGCTAAAAATTCAAATTATTTATTTAACATATCTGAATTTTTAAAAATGCATTTAAATTAGCTCTAATTATTGTCACAGAGCAAATGGACACAGGTTTTACAGAGACAAAAACCAAGGCCTAAGCCAGGAACCAAATGAGCCAGTTAGGTGCTATGTGGGGCCAATACACATGAATGTGGGGCCAATACACATGAATGTGAGACTCAAGAAAGAGTAGAAAGCCTGAATGAGGGGCAGGTGCTAGGCTAACGAACTCAGGGTGTGAGAAAAGAAAGGAGCAAATTTAAGTCTAGGGGAGCTGTCAGGGCGCAGGCAGAAAGCAAAGGGATCAAATTCACACCATGTTTGCAAAAGCAGGCATCGGTTTCCCAGAACCAAGAGGTGGATAAAAAGCATTTTAAATATTTCTGGCTGCAGTAGGAGCCCACACATCCCTCCAAAGGTATAGCCCAGGCACAGCCAGTTTCAGAGAGACCACGGTGATTTATCAATGGCTGCACAGGTTGTCAGGTTCTGAGGTCCCAGGCTCTGTGACCACTGGGGAAGAACATGAAGAGTGAGTCAGACACTGGATGTTGGCTCCAAATGCCAAAAAGAGGAAGAGACCGTGGCTGCTGTCCCTGGTGCTGCACAGGACAACTGACAATGTACATCCCGTACCATGATCATTTCCTTCCATGTTCTGTGTCTCAGTTTCCTCACTATGAAATGGAAATCATAACAACAGCCCCCGATAAAGCTACAAACCGAAATAAATAAACTAAAACATGGTAAGGGTTCAGAACGGTGCCTCGTGTATTAAGTAAAGCTCAGTGAAAGCTAGCTCTCATTATTGCTATTGGTAGTGCTGAAGCTTGGATAAATCTAGTAGATTCTCTGACTCAGTAGAAATAAGCTTCTTCAGGTGGTTGGACTCAGAATGGTAAGTCTTGTTGAAAAAAAGAGAAATGGTGGTAAGTTCTGCAGAGGAAGGGGCAAGGCAACATAAAAGGAGCCCAATTCTTAAGGGATCTTACTGAGGGGAAATAATAACAATAATAATAATAATGAAAACAGCAAAGCAAAACCTTGCCACTTCCTAACTTAGCTACTGGTCCCTCCTTCCTTAACCAGCTTAGCAAACAAAAAAGAGAGCATAGAAAAATATTCTTGCTCAGAGTGAAGACTGATCACGTACTTTTTCAAATGCAAAACTCAATTGACACCCCATTTGTTCATCTGACAAATTATAATTTCAATTTTGTAAACCTTATATATGTGTTTTTGGTGTGAATTTAAGTATGAGGTCATTAACTGGTAGAAATGTCCGATGTGTGTTCCTTGCTTCTTTTCTTTCTTCCTCAGCTTCTCTTCACTATTTTTTCTTCATCAACATACTTTATAATCAAAAAAGTTTAAGAACACAAAATGCTAGGAAATAGAGCATAAAATACTAATAAACAGAATTAGATTTTAAAAGTCTGAACTTTCTTTTAACTGTGAAAAACAATCTATTACAAATATAAATGTGAGAGGTTTTTTTTTTGTTTTTTGTGTTTTTTTTTGAGTTGGAGTCTCACTGTTGCTTAGACTGGAGTGCAGTGTCCACTCCTGGCCACTGCAACCTCGACCTGCTGGGCTCTGGCGATTCTTCTGCCTCAGCCTTCCAAGTAGCTAGAACTACAGGTGCACGCTACCACACCTGGCTAATTTTTTTGGTTTATTGTAGAGATGAGGTCTCACCTACCCAGGCGGGTCTCGAACCCGCGGGCTCAGGCAATCCACTCACCTCAGCCTCCCAAAGGCGTGGGATTACAGGCTGAGCCACTGAGCCCGGCTGTGAGAGATGTTTTTAAATACTTGATAAAGAGTTCAATTAAAAAATTAATCACAGGTCAATTGGGTAGAATCATTCAAATTAAAAATAAATTTCTGTGGCAGTCACTAATAAGCATTTGGAAATGCAAATTAATATCACAGTGATATATCATGACACACTATCTCAGAGACTAAAATGAAAAAAATAGTAACACTAAATGCTGGTGAGGATGTAGAGAAACGATCCTTCACACAGTTCTAGTGCGAATGTAGAATGTCACTTATATCCTGGAAATTAGTTTACCAGTTTTTTTTATTTTATAAACAAGCACCCGCTTATCCTATGGCCCTGCAATAGTAACCTTGGACTTTTATCCCAGAAAGATAAGAATTTATGTTCATACAAACACCTGGGCATGCTTTATTTGTTGTAGTCCCAAACTGAAACAACCCAAATGTCCTTCAATGAGTGAATGGTCAAACAGTCTCTGGTACATCCATACCATGAAATAAGGATCAGCAAGATAAAGTAACAAGTTACTGATACATGCAACTATTTGGATGAATTCAATGGAATTAACACTAAGTAACAAAAAAGAATCTTGAAGGTTTACATATGACTTGACTCCATATGTGTTAAAGTTATAGGACGAATTAATACATTGGTAGTTTCTGAGGGTTAAGAGTGTGGAGAGACAAGGGTGGTTATGAAGAGCTACTACAAAAGGAAGGTGTGATTATTCTGTTCCTTGTTTGTGGTGGTGGCTCCATGAAGCTACACAGGTGATGGAATTGCATAGAGCGCACGCTCACACACATACACACAAATGCACACACATCAGTGCTTGTAAAACTGGTGGAATCTGAAAACACACTGTGGATGGTACCAATACCAATTTTTCTGATTTTGTTAGTTTACTATAATTAGGTAGGAGGCTCAGAAAAGAGCTCATGGAATCACCGTGTGTGAGTGTGTGTGTGTGTGTGTGTGTGTGTGTGTGTGTGTGTGTGTATTCAGCTTCTAGTGACTCTATAATTATTTCAAAGAAAATGTTTTCATTTCATCGTGTTTGTAGAAATAGATGAAATCAGACTGAAAGAATACTGATGTTGTTGAAACTGCAAGGTAATTGTACTATCACATTATTTTTACACATATTTGGAAGTTTTCATAATAAAATGCTAACAAGTTTAAATACCAGAAAATAAAAATGCTTTTCAAGTGAATTCTTCATTTTACGTAAGCCGTATAAATACGATGTTCTCCTTGCTTTAAAGAATAGTTAAGGAAAAGAATAAATTCTTGTGTCATGAGTCTTCTTGGGAAGACTTTGGGTCAAATCCCATAACAACCAAGACTTAGCTCTCATAGAGCCTATCAGTACAAATGAAAGATTGAGTGATCATATGGGTTTATTTGTTTTATTCTATGCTCTAAATTATGTTTTTCTTAAAATTGTGTGTTATTCACAGATTTTGTTGCATTATGCTAATTTTTAAATTTTATGTGCAGAATATAAATATGCTAAAATACTAAGGAATCAAGTTTAATTCTGGTTTTCTGGGTCTATAGTTGCCAATCTCCCTCTGCCTAGAAAAGCTAATACAGTCTCCTGTCATTTATAGGAAACAGAAATTCTCCACATTAAATTGCAAGTATAAATCCATCCATCAATTTAAGTCTGCTAAAGGGTGAAGAGACCAAGTGAAAGACTGTTCTATCTAGACTTTTTTCTTTCTAAATAATCAAAATCTTTGTGAAAATTCAAGTTAGCTTTGGATAAAATAACACTAAGTTAAAATGTCTTGTTAAAGTAAGGTGCCAAGTAAATGTCTTTTTTTTTTCTTAGTATAATATACTGAATATTTTCATTATATATCAGTAAAGGGTTCTGGTGGGTATTCTACGAGTAAGGTAAATCCTAATTTTATAATCAATTTTATCTTAGGCATATCAAAATACTCAGGTATACACAAGAGAAACTGGGAGAAAGATTATTACAGGAAAACCCAAACTAAAAAGGAAATTATTTTATGTGGTTAACATGAATACTAAAAATGAAATGCCACATATTATTAATGAAACTGGAAACTGCATATTTAAATATATTACCAGAAGGACTGCCGAAATTATGCTAAGCTCATTAAAATAAGCACATTTGCAAACAAATTAAATATTACTATCTAAATATTTCTCTAGGTTCCCTTCTCATGAATTTAATATCACACCCTTCTACCAAATATTTAGTTAACTCATGGTCACTGAGCACCTATAACTCACTGCCATTGTTTAATCACAAATATAGTAGGATTACCTTTTCTAGACACACCCAAGTAGATGACTTCAAAATCTTTACAAATAGCTAAACATAAGCTTGATGAACAGCTAAACACAAAATCAAGTCAATAAAAATTTAAAAAGAATGTTTTTCTTTATATTTGGACTTATAAGTGAGAGTTTTCTCACAATTGAACATTTAAATATATATATATATATATTTTTTAACATTTTTTTTATTTTAAAATTGTGGGATACAGTTAAGGTTAGGTATACAAATATGCATTGTGCAGGTGCCCTTGTTGATGAGGTGTGCCCCCCCGTCCCCAGATAGATATTGACTACAATTAATTCTACCTCCCTTCCCCTCCCTGCTTCCCCCATAGTTTCCCACCACTGTCAATCATTTTCTTATAATATTACGATAGTTGTTCAAGGTCCACTTATAAGTGTGAACATATGATACTCAGATCTTTGTTTCT
Source organism: Cephalopachus bancanus (assembly GCA_027257055.1). Taxonomy (NCBI): domain Eukaryota; kingdom Metazoa; phylum Chordata; class Mammalia; order Primates; family Tarsiidae; genus Cephalopachus; species Cephalopachus bancanus. Next base: position 11,261,877 of record JAPVLO010000001.1, on the reverse strand, counting down.
GTGAGAGATCACTCAGTATTATAAACTCCAATTCCATCCAGGTTGCTACGAAATTCATGATCTTGTTCTTTTTTATGGCTGCATAATATTCCATTATATATATATTTTTAAAATTGTGGAAATTTTATATTTATATAAATATAAAATATTATATAAAAATATATATATTATATATATATTTTTATATAAATATATTTTATATAAATATAAAAATAAATATATATATAAATGGAATTTATATAATTCCATTATATATATATTTAAAATTTAAAATATATATATATATATATTTTTTTTTTAAATTTAATATATATATATACCACATTTTAAAAATCCAGTCCTCTTTTGATGGACAGCATGGTTGGTTCCATGATCTTGCTATTGTGAACAATGGTGCGATAAACATACGTGTGCAGGTATCTTTTTCATAGAGTGATTTGAATTCTTCAGGGTATATTCCTAGTAGGGGAATTGTGAGGTCATATGGAAGGTTGATTTTTAGAGCTTTTAGGAATCACCACACTGCTTTCTGCAGAGGCTGCACTAGTTTACACTCCCACCAACAGTGTAGAAGTGTTCCCTTTTCGCCACATCCTCTCCAGCATCTGTTATTTTTGAGTTATTGATAATGGCTGGAGTTATTGATAATGACTGGAGTTAGGTGGTATCTCAGTGTAGTTTTAATTTGCATCTCCTTGATGATTAGTGAGGTTGAACATTTCTTCATGTGTCTGTTGGCTGCTCGCATGTCTTCTTTTAAGTGTCTGTTCATATCTTTTGCCCACTTTGTAATGGGGTTGTTTGTTTTTTTCTTTTCATCACGTTTGAGTTCCTTGTAGATTCAAGATGTTAGGCCTTTGTCAGATATGGAGTTGGCAAATACTTTTTCCCAGTCTGTGGGCTGTCTTGTTGCTCTCTTGATGATTTCTTTGGCTTTGCAGTAGCTTGTCAGTTTAATGAGGTCCCACTTGTCTATCTTATCTCTTATGGCCCATGCGTTTTGGGTTTTGTTCAGGAATTGGATGCCAGTTCCAATTTCCATAAGGGTGTGTCCTGTGATATGACTAATATTATAATGAATTATTCTTTACTGAAGCAAATTTGTGAATGTTCTTTCACATTTTAAACCACAGAAATGCTGCCTTTTGAAATACACATGTTTATATGTACCAGTAAAATTTACTTTTACACTTTATTATTTAACTATTTTGCTTGTGGCATTATATGAATTACCACAATAAACTATTTTTCTATGGCATGTTTTAAAACAGAATTTAAAACTATTGTGTATTACATTATATGAGCCTACATTCTTCACTTGCTTTTTCAATGAAAACTTTAACTATAATCTCAATATAGATTTGCCATTTTCTTTTGTTTTTTAAATGTTGAATCATTTTTAGAACAGCATTTAAAAACTTGAGACTTAAAATATTTTGATAGGAATCAAAGTTGTTTATTGTAAGTGGTTAGAATATTTGGTTTGCCATGCTGAAAAGAGTAAAGCAAACAACCCCATTATAAAATGGGCAGAAGATATGAACAGACACTTCACAAAGGAAGACGTCCAAGCAGCCAACAGACACGTGAAGAAATGTTCAACCTCACTAATCACATAAGGGAGATGCAAATCAAAACCACACTGAGATACGACCTAACTCCGGTCAGAATGGCAATTATCAATAACTCAAAAAACAACAGTTGCTGGAGAGGATGTGGTGAAAAGGGAACACTTCTACACTATTGGTGGGAGTATAAACTAGTACAACGTCTGTGGAAAGCAGTGTGGCAATTCCTAAAAGCTCTAAATATCAACCTCCCATATGACCCTGCAATCCCCCTACTGGGAATATACCCTGAACATCTCAAATCACTCTATCAAAAAGATACCTGCAAACAAATGTTTATCACAGCATTGTTCACAATAGCAAGAACCTGGAAGCAACCATGCTGTCCATCAAAAGAGGACTGGATTTTAAAAATGTGGTACTTACACACGATGGAATACCACGCAGCCATAAAAAAGAACAAAATCATGAATTTCGCAGCAACCTGGATGGAACTAGAGTCTATTATACTGAGTGACCTCTCACAGAAACAAATATCTGAGTATCACATGTTCTCACTCATATACTGGACCTTGAACATCCAATGTAATACTATAAGAAAATGACTGACAGTGGTGGAAACTATGAGGTGGGGGAGGGAGATGGGATTAACGGTAGTAAATATCTGTCTGGGGACCGGGAGACACCTCTTATCAACAAGGGTGCCTGAACAATGCATATTTGTATACCTAACCCTTAACTATATCCCACAATATCATAACAAAAAATATTGATTATAAAATAAATAAATAAATAAGTAAATAAATAAAATTTTTAAAAAAGAATATTTGATTTGCTTAACATCATTCCTAAAGAGGTAAAAAAAATGTAAAATATTTTCTATTATTTAGAAGGATCGCAATGGGAACAGGTCAGTTATGAGTAAGTGGCAGGAGACTTTATGATTTTGACTCTACTTGCCTCCAATGCCAGGTATATTTGTCCTTTAACATTCTTACATTTCTCTAAATCCTCTGCTCTATTAAATTCAGGAAACAATAGCCTATTTCATTTAAAAATTTTAAAGAAATTCCCAGGCAGGCTGACTTGTCAAACTGGGGTGCCAAACAACTAGAAAACCAAGGAAACTGGCAAAATTGATCTTTCCCTTGCTTTGCTTTTCCTCATTTATTTATGCACCAATTCATGCAACAGTTTTATATTTACGTGCCAGAATAAACAGCAGTGAACAAAATGAACACAACCCATGTCCTCATTCTAAATTGTTCTTACTCAGAATGTTGCTAGCATATCTGGGCTCTCAAGAGAACAAGCCTCATATTCTCCCCTATCCTTCTTCTCTCCCTGTCTCTTTCTCTTCTTCCTCCAACTGGTTTTTCAGGTACCACTCTGCTATTCCTGCTTAGTTTCTCCATGCCATGCTCACTGCCTTCCAGAAATATTCCCCAAATAGCACACTTTGGGGCAAGTCATTCTGTTTCAGCTCTCCTACAAGCTCTCTTGGTCTTCAATAATTTAATGTTGAGCTCTTACTGTATATGGCATTGCTGCTTGTCTTGTATTATTGATACTCACTTTATTCCTTTAGTTTTCTTCTAACATGCTTCTCTTCATTAGAGGTTTTTCAATCATACATTAACTTCTACGATCAAACCTACAGATGTGGTGTTCGACCTCAAGGAGTCATTTCATGGATACTAAGGAAGTAGTGGATGGCTTACCAAGTAGCACCCAGTTTCCTTGGACATACCTCTACCTCCCTCTGTGTCCTCCTGAATTCTCCAATTCCAAATGTCTAATTGCCTGGTGGCGATTCCCTCCTAGCTGCCCTGTTAATGTCTCACACTAAGTAAATACTAAAGTGAATTCACTTTATTCTTTCTCTTCCCTCTCCCTGAAATCTGCCTTTTTATCTCTGTATTTAGCAGCAGCATGTTCTCATTCATTCAGACAAGGAATGAATCTGATTTCTTATTTTCAAATATACAGCGCATTGTTATTAACAGTCATTACCATAATGTACAGTGGATTTCTTTAACTTCTTCCTTTAGTCCAACTGAAATTTTTTGAGGCTGTCTTTTTAGGTTAAAAAAACACCATGAGGTTGTGTGAGAGAAAAAGATTTTTCAGAGTTTGGAAACTAAGCATTGATAAATAGTGGAAATCTTCTTTTCCATTGTTATTTTTGTTTACTTTTCTGAATTAAAGTATGGAGACTAAAAAACTGTTGGCATCTTTGTTTAGTTCAGTGCTTGAATTTCTTTCTATGATACTATTAACACTGATAATTCATTAATTAAAAAAAACTGAGAGATGTGAATTATGTTAAATATTTTCCATAAAAAAGAGCAGTGTCATGATTGGATTTAGTCACCTGTTCTAAGGGAAATAACCTAAACACTTATATGTGAACATTTCAATGTGATTACCTGATAATATTAGTTATATTTTTGTTAGTCTAAGCAAAGTAAATAAATGTTTTCCAGCTATCACAAAGGAGCTCCTTAAGAAGAAAGGATAAACACCATTTGAAGAAAAATGAATAACTTATAGATAGGTGCAAAGGCATTCCCCCAAAATATCTGACTTTCTTGATTTTTCTATATAATTGTTTAGAATGAGACTTATAATATGGATTTACTGAATTACTTCATGTTAAATCTAAATAGCTATGGTACACCACTGCTGTCAACTAAGGGTAAATTTTTAATGCAAAAACATACAAAGATAGAAATTAATTTCTTAGTGTTTCAAATTATATTTCTAATCCCCATCTGTAACCACAAGGTGTTGATCTAGAATGCCCCTTGGGTCTCCTCTTTCCAATATTTTCTGATTGTGCATGAACTGTAATGATTCACGTGTTGCCTTAGTTTATCTCACATTAAATTCCTCAATAAATCTAACCTAATTGCAGACAAGAACAATTTCATAATTATTGACTGAAATACTTTAAAGGAGTCATGTCTGGTCTGTCTCATTTTCTGTTGGTTGAACCAACAATAGAATATACTGAATTGCCAGGTATCATATACTGTCACAGTTTTCTGTCTCTGACAGAAGTTGGGTTGAGGGAAGGAGATGCCAAACTCTCATATTTTTGAGTAGACTGAGTTTCCTGGGGTTTAGCAAATATGAAAAATTATACAAATGTAGAGAATTCAAATAGGTTTTTCAACATAATTTTTGAAAACACTGATTTGGAGGTTGGAGAGAGATCTTTTAGACATTTCCCTTTGGTTAGATGATATACTGCAATCTGGCAACCAGGAGACCTTGGTTGAAGAGTGGGACGGTCTTGTTTATTTTGTAGAAAAGCATCCAAAAGAAAATTATAAGTGAAAAGCTTGTCATAAATGTAGATAAGGCTGTCTCTGAAGGAATTGCTTAGACAGCAACACAGAGTATGAACTATGAAACAAGTTCAGTCTGATGGCATTAATGGACTGAACTCCTTAGCTCTTCACTTACAGAATTTGTTTAATTCATAAAATCTAATGTCTATCTCTCTATATTTTTTAATACAACTCAATGCTTTGTCTAAATTTTAGAAATTAGTGAGCATTCTTCAGAGTTTCAAAATATATTTCTTAAACTTCACCTATACCTTAAGGGTGTTAAATGAGAAAATTCCTTGAATATTTTGTTTCTGTGATTCTCCAATTCTTTAATAGACTGTAATACTAATGAATAAAGTCAGATATTCTGAACTGCGTAGTAGAAGCATTTATTTTAAGATATTAAAGCATACTTATAATTAAAGCACATAGGAATCTCCCTCTTAAAGTGCCAATGAGCTATAATTCGCTTTGTGATTTTGATCACAGTTGATTTAGTCAAGGGTAAGATGTTTTGCTTTCTCTCCCTATCACCTATCACCTCTACTCATAATAAATTTAGAATAGTCCAGGTAAATTTACTTTGGCAACAAAAACCTGGTACTAATATGAAGGTGGTTTAGTGAGTATAAATTCTGACGAAAAAGATGCTACAACCATGAAGCAGACTTTTGAAGTGGCATAACTACAGTTTGACACCATCCAGCTGAAAGAAAAGTTGCCTAACAATTAACTGGAGAACTTTCAAGATAAATGAGAGTGAGATAATTAGAGGGAGATAATATACAAGGAAAAAATTTATAAGGGGAGTCGAACAATATTGCAATTAAGAAAAGAGGCCTTATCCAAGTACGTAAGGACTTTTTTTTCCCTAGAATTATAAATCAAGGCCAGTAAAGTTTCTTTAGATATTTGGGAAATACTGGCCTTCTCTATTGTGAAGACCCAGGCAACATATCAGTCTCAGAAAGTGAGGAAGAAGAGCCAGGGCAAAAATTGAATCTTGGTGAAAACCAGCTCTAAAGAGGAAAACAAGGGGAGGTTTATTAGTGCTGGAATGTTCTCACTATCTTCCTTCTACGAAATTGATGTGTTTTTCTTTAGATGTTATAATTCCAATATCAGTCATATGTACATGAGATTAGACTACGCACAAAGCCTGTGGTTTGCAGAGTATAGCAAAAATATTATGTCTGTTTTGAGACTAAATTAACACACAAGGTTATGTTAGAGTGAGGGCACCAATTACCTCAATACTGCTGTTGGTAAGCCTTAAATATACATAATATAAGATACAAATATCTGTGACTTTTAAAAAAGATATGTGCGTTTTAGCTTTTGGGTTGTGTGAATTCTCTTTTCTTCAACTTTTATTCCTAATAAATGTCATCTCTAAATTTAAATAAAAATACCAAAGACATTGCAGCATGTGTTAAAATTAATGACTATGGCATGTCTCAGACTATAATCCTGGTATAGTTCATGAAATACTCTTTCTTACAAATCAAACACTGGCACCTTTTAAGCTGTTCTAAAATTCTCCTCTGCAAATTTAAAACAACCCAAGTTAAATTGCAACATAAGAGATGTTTTTCTGCTTAATTCTCTTTCTAAAATAATCTTGGCAAGCATTAGAGAAATATTTTTTAATAAGGTTTCTAATCCCAAAACCAGCAAGTCTCAACTTTAATCAGATTATATAAACTTTTAAATATTTTTGTCCAAAGTAAAAAGTTTATTTCTTCCATTCAAATTAGAATACCTACGACATATTTGAATGAAAAAAAAGGAATATATTTCCTTCTCAAAGATGAATTTGCTTTTCCAAGGAATATTTAACTTATGTTAACTTTGGTGAGTATTTCCAGAATCCTATGTCTGTAATAAATTCATGAAATTTAAAACAGATTTCAGGATTTATAAATTTCAAAATATAGTCAGATCACTCAGAATAATTTACAAACATGTCAAAAAGTTGAAAGATTAATTGAACATTCATATACCATCATTTATATGATAAAATTAGCATTTTACTGTATTTGCTTTGCCACATACGTTCATTTGTTCTTCTGTCAATTTTGATGTATTTCAAACAGACATCAGTCATTTTGCCAATAAACGCTTCGCTATACCTATCATGATCCAAAGTCAATATTTGCTTTGCTTTCTTACTCTCCTCTTTTGCTTTATTTTTGAGGCAGAATTTACAGTCAGTAAACTGGTGCACAAATCTTCAGTTACCATTTGTATTACACAGGTGTATAGCAAACATATACACCTGTGTAATACAAGCACATATTGATTTTTAGAACATTACCATTACTGCCCAAAAGGTTGTCATGCCTCTTTTTAGACAATAGCCATTCCTGCTCCCATATATGTTCCCCTATGCTTTGGCTTTGACTGTTCTAGCACTTTCTATACATTGAATTATAGGTATGTACTCTTCTATGTAAAGCCTATTTCAGTCATTGCATTTCTGTGATACTCCTATGTTGTTACATGTGTCACTGGCTTCCTCCTTTTTTTTTTTTTTTTTTTTTTTGAGTTGGAGTCTCACTCTGTCGCCCAGACTGGAGTGCAGTGGCCGCTCCCGGCCACCGCAGCCTCGACCTGCTGGGCTCCAGCGATCCTTCCGCCTCCGCCTTCCGAGTAGCCGGAATTACAGGCATGCGCTACCACGCCCGGCTGATTTTTTTTTATTTATTGTAGAGATGAGGTCTCGCTGCCCAGGTGGGTCTCGAACCCGCAGGCTCAGGCAATTCACTCACCTCAGCCTCCCAAAGGCGGGGGATTACAGGCTGAGCCACCGAGCCCGGCTCCTCCATTTTATTTCTAAGTAGCATCTTCTTGTGTACTTGTGCCATGATTTGTTTAGCCATTTTCCAGTTGATGGACACTGAGGGGATTTCTAGTTTTTGGCAACTATGAATGATATAAATAATATGCTATGAGAACTCTTTTACAAGTTTTCTTGTGGTCCCTTTTTCTTTTAAAGGCAATATTTAAGTGTGGAAATATGATGTCACCAGATAGGGGTCTATTTGGGTTTATAGGAAGTTGATGGATTGTTTTTTTTTTTTCCAAATTGATGGGACTGTGCTTTACTCCTACCAACAGTATAAGAGAGTTCATCTGTTCCTGCATGTGGAGCAAGTTTTGGTTTTGTCAGCTTTTTGTTTTGGGGGCTTAAATATAGCCCTTTTGGTGAGTATATGATGGCATTTAATTGTGCTTTTAATTGGCTGTTCTTTAATGAGAACTGTCAACTCATGTGTCTCCTTGTAACTTTCTTCTTTGGTGAAGTGTCAGTTTGAATCTTTAGGCCGTTTATTTTGTTTGAATTGGGTTGCTTGTATTTTTAGTATTGAGTGGTAGAAGTTCTTTATGTACCCTGAATATCAGTTATATGTCAGATAATATGTTTTTCAAGTATTTTTGGTAAGTAAAGCCTTGTCTTTTGAAATTCTGAATACAGTCTCTTGAGGAACAAGAATTTGTTATTACTGGTACACTAAAAAACTGATTGTGGCTTACTGACCTTGTATTCTGCATTAATTCTAGCAATCATTTTATAGCTTGCTTATCTTTTCTGCTTAAGTTTATGCTTTAATTTCCTTCCTCGGTGTACTAGCTAGGACCTCTAGTAAAATGATAAATAAAAGTGATAAGAATGGACATCCGTGTTTTCTTCTTAATCCTAGAGGGACAATATTTAGTGTTTCAGCATTAACTATGTTGTTAGCTGTTAAATTTTTGGTAGATGTTTATTATCAGATAGAGGATGTTTCCTTTAGTTCATTGTTTGCTGATGGTTTTGTCATGAATAGATATTAAATTTTGTCAAATGATTTTACTGCATTGACTAAAATGATTCTAAATTTTTAACAAATTATTGTTTTTCTTTATTTTACTGTTTTTGTGCTAATATGGTGAGTGACACCAATTAATTTTCAAATGTTAAGCCAGTCATGTTGTCTGGAATAATCCCCACTTGGTCATAATAGTTATCCTTTTAATATGTCACTAGATTCTATCTTTTAAAAAAGACTTCTAGATTCAGGATGTATTTTCTAGTTTCTAGTTCTTTGCATTCTATATTTTCTCAGGAAAGCAAATTTTCTCTTTGGAAGATGTTCTGAGATATTCATTGTGCCTGCAAATATTATTTCTGAGAAATGCTTAAGCAGTTATTTAAAGATGTATTAAGAAGACACTACAAATTGCAGGACAAATATATTAATCAATGCACAAAGTTCACTGGCTAAAATTGTTTTGCTTACCGTTGTCATTAGTGTTTCTTGTCCTCTATGATAAAGTTGCGATGTAGCAATTTTAGAAAGATGGCCTTCCTAACACAGTGTGCTGCTGACACGGTTTTGTATGTGACAGACAATCCAGTTTCTCTCCCGTGTTGGCCCGCAGATCCATATCTCTATGAAACAGCTGCCATGGTGGTCCTTAGCTACAGAAGTGAGGGAATGCAACCTTAGACAGGTCTAGCAGGTTATATTGGGGCTTTTTAAGAACCACGGGGCCCTGTACTCCACTATCAAAACTTTACGTAAAAGAGTAGTGATACCTCCTTCAGACGGTTGTCCTGTAGAAACAGTATCTGCTCCTTTCCTCCTTCCTCTTCTCTTGTACTTTCTTTGGTTACATTATGAATATGTGACTAATCATCAAGGGCTCCCATATCTCAGACATCAAATTATTACTTATTTCAAGTCATTCATTTCCACTTTATGAACACTTTGCCATCAACCTCTTTGAATGGAGTTTAAAAACAGTTCAAGTACTATTATTAGTGGTCTTCAGGTAGCAAAGCTCTGGGTTAAATCTACACAGAAACTGCTAGGTTTGTCAGCAAGTTAAAACAAAGTGTAATTACTTTATGAATGGAAGATAAGCTTTTGCGTTTGTTAATTTCTTAAATAAACACGCGACAGTCATTTAAGAAACTAACCGAGTTTAAGTTATTTAAGAAACTAACTGAGGCTAGAGGATTGCCTGAGCCTGGGGATTCGAGACCAGCCTGAGCAACTTGATGAGACCTCCTCGCCTCTACAATAAATCACAAAAACTAGCCGGGAACGGTGACGTGCATCTGTAGTTCCAGTTACTTGGAGGGCTGAGACAGCAGGATCGCCTAAGCCCTGCAGGTCGAGGCTGCAGGGGTTGTGAGAGTGTCACTGCACTCCAGCCTGGGTGACAAGAGTGAGACTCCAACTCAAAAAAAAAAAAAAAAAGAAAAGAAAAGAAAAGAAAGAAAGAAACTAACAAGCAGTTTCGTCACTCAGAAAAAACAGTTAAAATAACTGCAGGCATATATTAATTTAATGAAAGAAAACACCTAAAAATGAATCTGCTGACATCATTCCGGGCTAACTAGACTTCTGATTTTTTTATTTTTCCTAATCGGCCTCTAAGGTACTGTTATTTTTAATGCCCTGTCAGCTTTAAACGTAGGAAAGATGTTTGCCATGGAGCATTTTAATGATTTGTTTAAGGGCCAGAACCTTGGGAATTGCCTCCTTTTGCTCCCAAGCAGGAAGGATTCTACTTTATATCTCGGGCTTCTTGTCCACATATTTCTTATAGAAACCAAATTCTAAATGGTGCTAAATTCCCAAGACTACTCCCACAAGTCTTACTGACCCTTTCAAAGAACTGAAACAGGACACTTATGGAGAAATGCATCTTTGAAGCATGTACACTGCCTCTAGAATCCATCTGTTATTTGATGACTGTGGCCATTTTGGGGCCTGATTGTGGATGAGAAGATCAATGTCAGAGAAGAAAAGATATGTCCAGGCAGTGTCATTATGCTTCTGTCTCAGTGTTTGTGTCTCCCACCCACATATGAAAATTGGTAACAGTTAACTACTTTTACTGAGACCTGTCTACATTTGGGGTCCTCAGCTAAGCTCTTTAAATTCAGTGTCCTATTGAAATTTTACAAATATTATTTGTGATATAATATTCTCTACATGTGCAAAATAGGGAAAATTTATTCTTGAGAGGATATTCCTGCCCCTTCAGGTCCCTTCTAGTAAGCAGTAGAGCTAGAATTGAAGGTAAGATTTGCTGATTTCCAACTGCATGTTTTCTTGCGCTGTGATGCTGCCTTTCGGAGTAGCTCTGCTCTCATGAGGTAGGTCCAATGATGCAAGGTGTACTACATCTGTGAGTTTTTAATTGCTGTTTACTTTTGGGAAAGTGTAAATCATTTAGTGATTCAAGGAGAGGTAGGCTGGCAAATTAACTCAAAGTCAAGCCCAAATAAATAGCCACTTCTTAATTGTATGGTCTCTTTATAACTCGGCCTTGTGTAAACTCTACTTATTCTCTATATTTGTGAACAGATAGAGGAAAGACCCCATTTCTCTTCACTAACTAAAAATTAGTGAAAGTGAACATGAACTTTAAGTGTCAATGATCATCTGGCTAGAGTCAGTTGGAATATAATTCCTAGTTTTGGAAATATTGAAATGGAAACACAGGAGTCCACTGACTGCCATAATAAATTGTTGCATACTAACAGAATAATATTCAACTTAATATAGAATAAGATTGTAAAATACTAAAACCATACCTCTTATTCAGAACATGACATAGTTCTGGAATTTTCAATTTGGCTATGCAACAGGTCAATTTACTTTATCTTTTACTAGAGCAGACATATGCAGTTTCTTGGTTGTCACTTGATAGTTTTTTGATGTTTTATGACATCCTCCTTGTTCAATGGACAATTGATTTGTTCACATTTTCTGCTGACATGTAGTCATAACTGGACAAGGCTTGCTTGGCTGTGAGATCCTGGGTCCTCCTCAAACACACATAGATGTCTGCCAACTCTTAAGTGTTCATCTCAATGTCAGCCAGCAATTGTCCTGCTTGTGTCTTTCTTGAGATTGGTCTGGATGTCGGCAAAGCATCTGGGAGTCTACTTAACCTTATGCATGAAATGGAAAGGGATATCTAGGGAAATCTTCTTTTTACATTTTTCTAAGAATATTTGATAGTGTGTAATCAGTGATCATAGTGCTTCTATCATGACATAAAATTAACTATTTTTAACTGGAACCATGAGAAGCATATTTTCAGGAAAAAAAAGAACTAATTATATTTTTAATCTTTTTTCCTATAATCTTTAAATCTAGCAGAGGACTAATTTGGAATACGATGGGGAAATTATCCTAAAAACCAAGTCCATGACTAATTAAGAAGATGCAGCTCAAATAATTTAAGATGATGTATTTGTGGAAAACATAGTAGCTCTAGCCATAGACAGTTATCAGTCATTGTTATGTAACAACTGCCCTCTTCCAGTATAAAATTATTCTAACATACAGTAATAAAATTAATTTATTTAATTTTTCCTTTGTTCAACAAGCATAATAAATTGAATATTTTGTCATATTGACTACTGATATCAGAGTTGTTTTCATTGTAAGGTTGTTTTTTAATACAATGCCGCCATAACTTGCTTAAAAGTAAAGGCAATCTAGTCCTAGCCAAAACAGCAAGATATACTCAAATTTCTCTATAAGATCAAGCATCACATTTATCTTAAGATGGGACTAAAAGAAAATATCAAGTGGTAAATGAGAGGGCTAAGGGAAAAGAGTCAGCCAGAGGGTATAAAGTTGAGGAACTCTCTGGGTTGACATACAGAGTCTATAACTGAGGGACTTAGCAATACTTTAGAAGACCAACATCTGGTTCACAGTCATAAGGCATTTGTGTCCATAGTGTAAATTTATTTTTCACCTTTACTCTTGTTACAAAATTATAAATAAAACCATTTATAATCTAAAGTTATTTGAATGGGAAAATTATTGGGTTCATATTTTTATTTTATTTTAAAATTTTTATTATTAAAATTCCATGTATTTGCTATTATAAATAGTGTTGCAATAAACATGCATGTGCAGGTATCCTTTTTGTAGAAAATTATGGAACCAATCATGCTGCCCATCAAAGCCTGACCGAATTTTTTAAATGTGGTACATATACGCGGTGGAATATTATGCATCCACAAAGAAGATCAAAATTATGGACTTCGCAGCACCTCAGATGGATTTAGAGGCTACCACACTCAGTGATTTATCACAGAAACAAAGACCTGAATACCACATGTTCTTACTCATAAGTGGGCCTTGAAAATTTACCGTAATACTATAAGAAAGTAATTGGCAGTAGCCGGACACTGCCAGGGAAACGGGGTTGGGGCCAGGGACACACAACATCAGTAAGGGTACCTGATCTTAAACCAAGTGAAATGGGACATGGGACCAAAGGGAAACCTAAACTTTACTTGTACAATGACCACTTGTACCCCACATCTTTAAGAAAAAACAAATAAATAAAGAGTAAAGACTAACAAATTCAAAAAAAATCAAATCAAATCAAATTCCAAAGGAAAAACCGTAAACAGCACAAGTAGGATCCTAGGGGCAGAGGGCCCTAAGGAAGTTGAATTATCTTGTTGAGGGCTTTAGATTTATTTTTTTATTTTCATTTTTTTATTTTTTGAGTGAGGGTCTTGCTCTGTTGCCCAGACTGGAGTGCAGTGGTGCAATCATGGCTAACCACAGCCTCAGACTCCTGTGCTCAAGCGATCCTCCTGTCTCAGTCTCCTGAGTAGCTGGGACTATAGGCGCATACCACCACACCTGGCAAATTCTTTTATTTTTTGGTAGAGAAGAGTTCTCACTATGTTGCCCGAGCTAGTCTTGAACTCATGGGCTCAAGGGATCCTCCTGCCCCAGCATCCCAAAGTGCTGGGATTACAGACATCAACCATAGCACCTGGCCTAAGGTTTCATACGGGCATAGAATTTTGGGTCCATGTCCACCTTGTCTAGAGATCTAAGCTTGGAGTGCACCAGATGACTGGCTTCCTACACATTCATTCATTCACAGCAGATGTTCTCCATCTTAATTGCATATTAGAATAACCTGGAGAGAACTCCTAATGATGTTTTGGTCCCGCCCCAGTGATTCTAACATCTTTTAGTGGAAACTGTACATCATCCTTTTTATAAAGCTCTCAGATAATTGTAGCATTCTGCCAAGGTTGAGAAGCCTTGACCTAGAGCTTGGTTTGCCAGAAACTATACGATGACAGGAAATATAATGATGAAATAATCATGCGACCAAAGAATTCCAAACTTGGAATGTCTACCCTCTCAAAAGAGATTCCTCATTTAACCAAAGAATATCAAAACTAATTTTAGCAACTAATTTTATTTTTAAATAACAATACAGAAATTCATATGGAAACATAAACAACCGCGAATAGCCAAAACAATCCTCAACAAAAGAAGCAACGTGAGAGGTATCACATTTACAGACTTTAAACTTTATTATAAGGCTACAATAATCAAAACAGCCTAGTATTGATATATATACCAATGGGACAGAATAGAGATTTCAGTAGCAAGACCTCAATTTCTCAACCGTCTCATCTTTGAGAAAGCCTCCACTAACAACCACTGGGGAGAGGAGTACTTACTCGGTACATGGTGCTGGGAAAACTGGCTGACCACATTCAGAAGATTAAAACAAGACCCCTCCCTACCTATCACCATACATAAAAATCAACTCTAAATGGGTCAAAGACCTAAAAGCAAAACCTCAAGCTACAGGAAACTTAGAAAATTCAGGAAACACCCTTATGGAAATTGGAAGTGGCAATTCCTGATCAATTTGTGTTCAAGATCCCAAATGCCCATGCCGTAAGAGAACAGATAGACAAGTGGGAACTCATCGAACCGAATAGCTTCTGCAAAGCAAAGAGAAAAAAGAAAAAAATCAAGAGACTGGGGAGACAGCTCACAGAATGGGAAAAAATGTTTGCCAAGGATCTATAAGGAACTCAAATGTGCCAAAACCAAAATAAGCAATAACCCTATTAAAAGTGGACAAAATATATAGACACTTCTCTAAAGAACGACACACAAGCAGCCAACAGATACATGAAAAAAATGTTCTGCCTCACTAATCATCAAAGAAATGCAAACTGAAAACCACACTGAGATACCACCTAACTCCAGTCAGGATGGCCATTATCACTAACTCAAAAAACAACAGATGCTGGAGAGGATACGGAGAAAAGGGAGCACTTCTACACTGTTGGTGGGAGTGTAAACTAGTACACCCTCTATGGAAAACAGTGTGGCGATTCCTAAAAGCCCTTTCATATAACCCAGCAATCCACATTCTGGGAATATATTCAGAGGAACTCAAATCACTCTATGAAAAAGATACCTGCACACACATGTTTATTGCAGCATTGTTCACAATAGCAAAAACATGAAACCAACCATGCTGCCCATCTAAAGAGGACTGGATTAAAAAAATGTGGTACATCTACACAATGGAATTTACACAGCCATAAAGAAGGACAAAATTATGAACTTTGCAGCAACTTGGATGAACTTAGAGCCTATAATACTCAGTGACCTTTCACAGAAATAAAGAGCTGAGTACATGTTCTCACTCACAAGCGGTCCCTGTACAATTAAGAGGGTTTGGCAGTTGTGAGAAACTGCTAGGGGTGGGGGGATACACCTCATCAATACCTGATTTCAAACCAGGTGACATGGGGACCAAGGTGAAGCCCAAACTTTACCTGTACAATGACCATTTGTGTACCTAACCCTGAATTGTACCACACATCTTTATTTTATTTTATTTTATTTTTTTGAGTTGGAGTCTCACTCTGTCACCCAGAGTGGAGTGCAGTGGCCGCTCCCAGCCACCGCAGCCTCGACCTGCTGGGCTCCGACGAACCTTCCTTCCGAGTAGCCGGAACTACAGGCGCGTGCTACCACTCATTTTTTGATTTATTGTAGAGATGAGGTTCTGCCAAGTTGTCCAGGTGAGCCTCGAACCCGCTGGCTCAGGCAATCCACTCACCTCAGCCTCCCAAAGGCGCGGGATTACAGGCTGAGCCACCGAGCCCAGCTCACACATCTTTAAAATAAAAATTTTAAACATAATAAAATTTCCCCGAGGATTCATATAACTACTGTCATTCTAGAAGCATATGAGAAAAGTTAATTCATTACATACAGTGACTGTGTTAGAGAATTAGGGTTTAATTCTCTCATAGGACCCCAGTTAAGAAAATCTGGTAGGAAGAAAGGGAGCATTACAGACAGGGAAAATTGTATGTACAGGGGTATCAGTGCATGGGAATACATTACATAGTCCTGTAGTAGTGCAAAGTCCTGTGTGCCCAGACCATAAAGACTTGCCTCCCTCACTCCTGCCCTCAAGAAGGACATAAATTGTGGTGTGGACACTCTTGCCACTTGAGCTGAATTGTGCCACACAATCCTACTTAACACATGTTCCTTTTTGCAGCAAAAAAAAAAAAACAAGCAATCAATTCAAGTTACGGTACTCATTGAAATGTAATGGCATCGTGACATTAGGTAAGGCGACCAAATTATTTATTGCCCAAACTGGTACTGGATGTGCTTATGTGTTTTTATCAGGCACCATTCATAGTTGTGCTGAAATATCAGGCATCACCTGGATTTCCCTTAAGCAAACCTAGGGTTCATACTCATCCTACAGCAACACATCAAGGAGAGTTATTAGAAAGGAGAAAAGGTAATGGATTCACTTCACCAACATGAAGGGGACCAGCTTATGAAAAGACACATAGTAAAGCGACTATAGTGTATGCTGTGAAATCAGACAGAACTGGGCTTTATCAGAAACGTTATCATCATCTAGTATCTCTGTGACCCTGTGATGTCTAATGCTAATTATTTTAATTCTGTGCCCTGTTCACTATTATATTCCAAGTACTTCCTATGAAATAGCTTTTCAACAAATATGTTTGACTATTTGGATGCATGAATGGTTAAATAAATTCTAGAATCTTTCTGTTTGATGTTCACTTCTGTGAATATAGTCTGCAGAAATTGATGTCTCTTAATATCAGGGTTCAGAACTAAATTCAAATATAAGCAATCCATCGGTTCATATAAAGGAAGGTTAAGCCATCTGATATGCTGTGTTTGAGTAACAGTTTTATCACATTTTACTCCTTTTTGGTTGGAGTCTCACTCCATCGACCAGGCTGGAGTACTGTGGCACCCTCCTGGTCACCCCAGCATCGACCTGCTGGGCTTCAGCGATCCTTCCACCTCAGCCATCTAAGGAGCTGGAATTACAGGTGTATGCTATGATGCCTGGCTAATTTTTGATTTATTGTAGAGATGAGGTCTTGCCAAGTTGCTTGGGCTGGTCTCGAACCCGTGGGCTTGGGCAATCCATTTTTCTCAGCCTCCCAAAATGCTGAGATTACAGACTGAGCCACCTCAAATTTTACTCTTAATAAGCTTAGGCATAGAAATAATAACCCCTCTTTGTAAAATAGTTTGCTTTAACGATGCCTCAAAAAACTGTAGGTGTATATTCGATAGATTGAATCTCAGATCTTTGCATTTATCACTTTTAAATTTATTTGGGCTATTGTATGTTTATATCCCATACATTTGATTGCTTTGGCTGTTGACTCTATCTTTATCATCTTGTTGTTTCTTACCAGTTCAAAACACCACAAATTGATAACAATGTTGAAAAAGAGGGAGAGAGGGCAGAAGTCAGTGCCTCTCCTGCCCCCATTACAGACTCTTCTCTCCTGTAATATTATTTATTTATTTTATCAGTTATTAGTGGTCCTTCTCTAGTGAATAGCAAATCAACCCCACAACATTGTCACCACACTAAAATGATGTTACCTTAACTAAACTGTATTTTAGGCAGCAGGCATAGATGCCCTTGGCATTCTCCTTCAATTTTAGCAATTGGTGGTCTACTTAGAAATCATATTAATTTATAGTTTGCGAGTAAGCATAATAAGTCCATGGAAACATCTTGACTACTTTGTAATCCTTTTCTTTAAAAAGATCTGATGAATTCAGACTGGAAGTATTTCAAATGCCCAGTGATATGATTTGGATTCAACAAAACATCCGGTTCATATTAGGTGCCCAGTAACAATATTGATGAATGTACCTTTAAATGCCTGATGATTTACTTAAGCCATTAAATGAAGGGTTTTTCAAATAGTGAAAGGATGAAGGATTATTATTAGCTCGATTGATGTCGATTTGGAGGAAAACATACATAGTTGCTTAAAATAAAAACAAAGAAGGCACCATAACAGTTAATTAACAATGAAATATTTATCTGAAAACTTCTTCAAAAAGCATGGAAGTCAAGGTAGCAAGAAGATAATTTTAAAAAAATACTTGTTTAGAGATTTGAAAATCCAGCATTTAACAAATATGCAGCTGTCTCTGCATCCTAACATTTCCTGTTGTTTTGTTTCTCGGTGCTTTTTGGGAAGGCTGTTTTCTGATTCTGGGAGAGTCCATCTTTCAGAATTTTAAAGCTAGAAGAGAACCCAGAAATAATACAGTCTCTTATCCCTCTCAAATTATAGGGGATAAAAATGAGATCCAGAGAACGACCATTTAAAGAGTTGACCATAAATCCACATTTATCTCTAAAATGGGACAATAATGTTCCTGACCTCATAGGGTTGTTGCAATACTTAACTGGAGTTAATAGTTATGAAACACTTTGTAGATGACCCTGCTCGTTTCTTAGTAGAGTCAGTTCTATTTCAGTAATATTTCTCTGTTATACTCCTTCAAAGATCAGCTCCTGCGTACCCTCTTCTAAAAAATCTTTCCAATCAATTTCAATGTCTTCTTCCCCAGCAATTCTCTCTTGCCAATGACTTCATTCCGTTTTGAATGACTAGATATTTCTCCCTAAGGGAGGTTGTTTGTCCTGTAGGCCCAATAGATGCTTTCAAATTAAGTACATGCTTGTGGAATTGAATTATATTGTTTCTTAGGATACTGAAAGTTAAAGATAGCCTTTATCTTTTTTTTTTTTCATCCTCTGTGTATTTAGACAGAAGCTTCGTATTCCTGGAATTGAGCTCTCAGTCAGCTTACGAACAACTCTTGTTAGGCTACTCAAAAGAGGAAGCTTGGTAATTGAATCTGAAAAAGAAATATAGTTCTCTGTGCCAAGTAGCCACAACTCTGAGAAAACCCAAAGAGAAAGCAGGATGCAGAATTTTTTATTTATTTTAAATTTTAAAAAGTGAATATATATATACAAACTTTTCTTCACTCTTTTCTATTTATTTTCTTTTTGCTACATTCATTTCTTTGTTTTTCTTTCTTGCCATTCAGAGTTGACTGACTTGAAGAATAATCAAATAAATTATTGTCTAAAGCTGACAACTATATTCTAGCTTCCTGAATATTCATTTTGTTTCTTTTTTAAAATTTAGTTTCTAAGAAGTTTGTCTTTTAGGAAGTAATATTCAAAGAAATGTGCATTTTCATTTTTTTAGAAGGCTTGTCTCTTGGAAAAATAAAGTAAAATTATACCAAACAGTGAAATGGCTACAATCATTCCTTATCAAATTGTCTTGATTTCCTTTTTAAAATTTAAAATAAAAAGTTCTGCTGTTACCTCTAGAGCTAAAAAATATTTTGGATGAATGCAGTAAGAATATAACAAAAGTGAAGAAGACTACAGTATTTCAGATCCAAAGTTTTTCTGAAAAACAATTGCTTGAGAGATTAAGGAAGATCTCAGAAGTAAGTAACTTTAAAATCTGAGAGATGAGGAGGCATAACATTGGACATGAAGGGTGGATACAACCCAGTGAGAGAAACTTTCTGCAGAAGAAATAGAAAGTACCTATGTCCTAAGGAAAGGGAGAGTTGGGAATCTTCCAGAAATGAGAGTATTCAGTGTGGTTGACAGGACCGAGTAAAGTATTGAGTAGAAAAATGTCTAACATAGTTTCTGGTACATAGATATTCTATATGTTCTTTTTTTTTAAAAAAAGGGCATGGTAGTTCATACCTGTAATCCTAGCACTCTGGAAGGCTAAGGTGAGAGGATTGCTTGAGCCTGGAAGTTTGAGACCAGCCTGGGCAATATGGTGAGAGCTTGTCTCAAAAAAAAAAAAAAAAAAAAAAAAATTAGCCGGCATGGTAGAGTGCAGCTGTAGTCCTGGCTACTTAAAAGTCTTAGGCGGTAGGATCACCTGAGCCCAGCCTCTGCACTCCAGCCTGGGTGACAGAGTAAGGCTCTGACTCAGAAAAAAAAAAAAATCTAGAGGAACATGTGCCACTGTACTCCAACCTGGGAGACAGAGTGAGACTCTGACTTAAAAAATTAAATTAATAAAAATAAGTTAACTGAAATAGAAGTCTACAGGAAGTCAAACTTTTCTTAATAACCTATTTCTAAGTTGACTATTCACTTTTCTTCACATTTTCTATTTTTCATATTAAACATATGTTCTCTTTATGTTATTTTGAAAACACATAATATTTTAGGCTGCATTCACTGATGAGGTTTTTCTCTTTAGAAATGCACCACAGTCGGGCTTCAGTGGCTCAGTCTGTAATCCCGCGCCTTGGGAGGATGAGGTGAGTGGATTGCCTGAGCCCACGGGTTCAAGACCCGCCTGGGCAACTTGGCGAGACTTCATCTCTACAATAAAAAAAATAAAAATTAGCCAGACGTGGTACTGCGCGCCTGTAGTCCCATCTACCTGGAAGGCTGAGGCGGAAGGATCACCGGAGCCCAGCAGGTTGAGGCTGCGGTGGCCGGGAGCGGCCACTGCACTCCAGTCTGGGTGACAGAGTGAGACTCCAACTCAAAAAAAAAAAAAAAGAAAAGAAAGAAATGCACCTCAAATGCATTTATGATGAATTACTGACCAAAGAGAAGAACGTATCTGATTTGTTGTTGTGCATGTTGCTTCAACCAATATAGCTACAAACTTCTCTGCCTTTGGTGAAGAGCATTTCTCAAAGTCTACCTTTAACTAGCAACTTGGACTTTGTTCAAATTAACTTTCTTTTTTATTGTTGCCAATAGGGCAAATGAGGAGTAAAATACAACTTTTATTTGCTGGGGACGATTCGGTTTGCCTAACAGAGAACAATAATATAAGAGGCAATACTTTTTCCTCCCACTGACCAAAAAGAATGAAGAGCTTTGTAACTGACAAGTAAAAGGATGATATACAATGTTCCACTTATAGGGAAATATTAAGGAATAGAGATATGTATATCCAGCAATGTTTCATTCCTTTACCTAGAATACCAAAGTGCATGTAAATGAGCATTTTAGTGACCCACTAATAATTCATTACTTGGGAAATCTTAAAATTTTCTGAAGAAGTTTTGAAATCTTTTATAAATTTTATCTTGAGATCCACAGGGCTTGGACAGACGATAGTACTTCTCAGTGGTACATGTCTAAGGAAAATCTGAAATATTATAATGTTTCTCCCCAACAATGACATTCGTTACTTTATACAAACTATTTATTTCAGCAGAGTAAGATAAATAAGTTAGTTTAATAAGGTCATCAATAATAAATTAAAGTACGATTCTGTTAATCATATGCAAAAGAAATCTACATGCACACGCTATGTCAGAACCACCTAAATGTGTATGATAAAGTAGTTTCTTGCCAGACCAAGGAAAATTCTGGAAAATCTCAAATCCCTTTAGAAAGTTTTCCATGAGTCAGCTATGCTGGTTCACCTGTTGGCCATTGTCCTACGAGGCCTGCTAAAAAAAACCTGCACTTGAAAAGACCAAAATTTAAAGCGGTGAAAGGATTCTATTAGAATTAGAAAAACTAATTCTTAAGGCTTAGGTGGATACTGACAGAAATGATTCTATTCAATTAATAATTTAGTATTATTCTCCTAGAAAATTATTTTAGAGATGTGGAGTCCATGTGAGGATTTGCTGCGTAAGTAAATTACATAGAGGTGAGGTTTGGGCTTCTATCAAACCCTCTTCCCCCAAATAGCGGACGTGGTACCCAGTGGGTGGTTGTGTACGCCCTCCCTCCCTCCTTCCATCCTCTAGCAGTATGCAGCATCTGTTGTTTCTGCCTTTGTGCCCGCATGAATTTAATATTCTTTAAAAATAACTTGATAAATTACTTGGCGTATACTCATTTATCTAAGATTGGTAACCCCAGGATTCAGCAAACAAACTAAGTTTGCAGTGAGCTACTGGAGGCATCTGGACGTGTTTATGTCTTTGTGTTTACTTCCTGGTTGCTGAGATAGATCAGTTCTGATTCTGGAATTAGTAAAGACCAAGTGTTTCTTTTTTTTTTTTTTTTTTTTTGAGTCAGAGTCTCACTGTCGCCCAGACTGGAGTGCAGTGGCATGCTCCCGGTCACCGCAGCCTCGACCTGCTGGGCTCTGGCGATCCTTCCGCCTCAGCCTTCCGGGTAGCTGGAACTACAGGAGTGAGCTACCATGCCCGGCTAATTTTTGATTTATTGTTGAGATGAGGTCTTGCCAAGTTACCTAGGTGGGTCTCGAACCCGCGGGCTCAGGCAATCCACTCACCTCAGCCTCCTAAAGCGCTGGGATTACAGGCTGAGCCACCAAGCCTGGCTATGTGTTTCTTTGTTTTTTAGCTTTTCATTTCTTTAGATGTGATAAGCCTTCAAAGTCAATACTTATTTGTCAGTGTGGCAAAGCAACCATAAACAGATTTTGGAATATGTAAGTCCAAGATCAAGTCCTGGCTTGACCACCTAAATTTGTCTGATATTTTGGGAAAATTGCCTTTTAGCTTTAAGTCACATCCTCATTTGTACAGCAGAGACCATCTTAGTGCAGTCCTCAAAGGGTGGGTATGAGTACTCGGCGCCCACAGAGTCTGCTATTGAATAACTAACTGCTCAGTAAACTATTAGATAGTTTTATGAGCTAAAGGAATATATGAAAACACTTTTTAGTCTTTTTAGGATATTTTAAATAGTCTGCAGAAGTGGACTATTTAAAATAGTATAGTTCTTAAATAATTGATGACAGCACTTCAAGGGCTACAGGGAATACTTTGTATACTCATTGACATCAGGAAGTTGGTGTGGCAGGGTGGCAGGGTTCTGGAGTCAGATAGCTTTGACTCTTATGATCTGTGTAGCCTCATGTGGTGTACTAAAGTCGTTTTTGCCTCATTATTCTTGTCTGTATAGTGGGGGTGGTAGCGTACCTTCCTCATACTGTTGTTGTGAGGTCCAAATGAAATACTATGGATATAGCCATGAGAGTATCTGTGGAATGTAGTGGACATCTGCTACGTGTTAGCTATTATGGTCCACTAGGAATAGCATCTGTCAGATAAGAAAGAGGCCCCCACACCTGCTGCCTATTGAGTGTGGGTGCAGATGGAACACTGTTCACCCAGCACCACAAGCCTCTGGGAATGTCTTATCCAGTGGAAAGAAATAGGCAATTTCAAATCTGTTTTTCTTTTTAAGAAAAGAAAACATTTATTTTGTTTGCCAACATTGAAAGACTAAGGTAATTCAATCTGTGCTAACACTTTTTTTAATCTGCAGAATTACGAAAAGATAAGAGGTTGTAAGAAAATAGATGAATAGATTGTGTGAAAGACAGTAGATAAAAAAACCAATAATGTTACCTTTATATGAGCAGTGAATAATAAACACCAAACATCTCTCTCATGCTTTTGGCTTGTAATTAGCCAGTGTTCTCAACTAGTGAATTGGAATGTGTCCATTTTCCAAGTAAGTATTATTGTTCCCCTTGCTCCTTCTTTCTTTCTTCCCCTTCCCTTTTTTGCCTTCCTCCTCCTATATCTTGTTTCATTCTCATGTATATAGTTCTCATGACTTGTAACAGCGAAAGAGGTTTCTATCTGGCTTCCGCATTAAAAAGCGAAATGCCATTAACCCCTCTACCTCTCCCAACACTTTGACTGATTGTAAGGGATATTGATAGCTGTATCTTCTTCAGTACAGTAGATTGGAGCTAATAAAAATGGAAGGGATAATTGAAACAGAAAATCACCACGTAGCAAACATTCCAGTAATTATTGTTTCAGACAATTATTATCAACGGATGATAAATCTAGTAGCCTACTGCATGCTAAGAAAGATGTTTGTATCCTCTCAAAGAGTCTTCCCATATGATTTGTAGTCGTTACAAAAAAGAAAGTAATGACTTTACAATGGAGAAATCTGGCAGGCATCACATTAACCGAGGGGTCAAAGTGAGCATCACCATTGATGAGACAACTCAATAGCATGCATCCCTGATGTGTGCACTGAGAAAGGAATAGAGTAGCTTCTTGACATTGCTGTCCCCAAAATCCATGATGAATTTAATCCTAATGAGATATCAGACAAACCCAATTTGAGGAACATTCTAGAAGTAGAAAATAATTGTTCTGGGGACTACTGAAAAAAAAATCATCCCAAATACATAAAACAATCTTGCTTTGCAGTAAAAACATCTTGTAAGTAAATAATCTGAAGACATATGTGTGGCATCTAGAATAATTCTATAGCTGTTGGCAGATATATGTGATTAAACTTATGTCTTAAGTAAACTCATAATAATAACTTAATGCCTTTCCAGAGCAGTGTCAAAGCTTGAAATGTTATTAAGGCTTCAAGATTTATTTTATTTTTCACACGGGCTGAAAATATTCAGTATGAGAATATTATAGATTTTTAGTTAAAGCAACTATTGTGAGGTATACCCGTAAAGCTTATGCAATTTTATATTTACACGTTTTCTCTCTTGTGATTCTCCCTGCTATCATTTGAGATGAAAATAAAGAAAAATGTGTTTTTAAATACTGAAGTTGTGTTTCCTCCTTTTGAAATAATATTTGCTATTTGTAAAAGAGGCTTCTCTTTGGGAACACGAGTTTTCCCCACCAGAGGAGATGGAAAATTCTAGAAATTGTTGCCAGTGGCAAGAGCCAGGTCTGTAGAAAACAATTAGGCATGCACCTCCCCCCTACTCAGAGCTTTCTTTCTTGCTTTTTGTTTACTCGCAGTGTCTTTGATTTTCTAAATATAGGAACTTTTGCTTCAAATTTTCTGTTTCTTCTTATCTTTCCTAACATTCCTAAGCTCTGCAACTCTGACTCTCCTCTCAAATACTGTTACCAGTTCCCAACTGGGTTTCCCTCATTAGGTCAATAGTGAAAGGAACTGCATTCATTTATTGCAGCCTACCAAGGCAGGGATCAGTGTATTCAAATCCTGTATGTGAACAAAACTCATGGATTTCCCTGTCAGTAACTCATCGCTCTATGAGTTTCCTAGGGCCTCAGTGACACATCATCATAAACTTAACACCACAATTTTATTATCTTACAGTTCTAGATGTCAGAAGATCAAAACAAATTTCACTGAGATAAAACAGAGGCCCAAGAGACTGTATTTCTTTGGAGGCTCTGGGTCAGCATACATTCCCTTGCCTTCCCAGTTTCTAGAGGATTCGTTCATATCTTGGCTTGTGGTTTCTAGCCAGCAATGATATCCCTCTGACCTCGGCTTGACTTATTCACTGTTCCTCCTCTACCTTTCTTACTGCTTTTTGCCCCCCCTCGTATGGACTCCTGTAACTAGCTTAATCACACCAGCAAAGTCCCACTTGCTGTGTAAGACATAGATTTTCACAGGTTCTAAGGATAAGGAAGTGGACATTTGGAGGCCCCTAACTCTGCCTACTATTCCCCGCTTGACATCATTATGCAGAAAGGACCACACAAAACAGGATTTTGAAGGTATTAAAAACAATCTACCCACCTTGGGCCCACTGATGCACTGAAAGTGATGATTGTTACTCACCCTGTAGTGTTTAAACTCTATTTCATAAGATTCTAATGTGGTGAACTATCTCTCAAGCTTAAAATAAAGCTTGGTCAGTACACAGTTTGTTGATCTAAGCTTTTCTTCATTGTGTTCATGTACCAAGGTAAAAGGCATGAAAACAGTTAAGATCTGAAGACTTTTAAACAACAAAGAACATATTTCCATATCAATCTTATCATTAGTGAATAGTAATGTCCTAATGGGGAGAATAATGAGAGTTCTTTTTTTTTTTGGCCAAGTTTCCTAGCACACTCATATTTAGAGAGAAATTTGATAAATGTTTTTGAGGGGGATTGCTACTATAATGATGAATGCGGACAGTGCTACTTCCTTTAGTAAATGATCTATAAAGTACGTGGAATACATCTCCCAAGTGGGAGTCAAAAAGAGACATGAAGAGAACCATGACTTCACAAAATAGCTTGCCAAAGGATAATCTGTTGCTTTGTTGACTGGCCCCTGCAGTAAACACAATTCTTGTTGCTCAGCTTCTAAACCCCCCACGTTGCTGTCTCACCTTTTCCAAGGTTATGCATTGAGACTTTGATGAGGAAGGTGCTAAAATCCGGCTACAGACTGACCTCTTACACTCTCTGGAACACTCTTTCGATGCTTCTAAGAAAAGAAGTCTCTAGGATCAACAGAGCAAACGTACGATGACACACTATTTCTCAACCATTTTCCAGGTCTACTAAGGGACCATCATTGACCCTCACTTCTTTCTATCAGGATGATGGAACATCACTATCAACCCAGGATATGATCGACTCTCCCTAAATGTATGTCTTGAGCAGATTCAATTAGACTCCTAAGGAGACTCTATCCTTTCTGAAATGTGGGCATGTGTGTAGATATCTTCTAGGTGATTGCTCTTCTTCTTTCAGTTTCCAGCTATGATTTCTCTAGGAATAACATCAGAAGCACATGAGCTTCAACAGAATTAATTTCTATCATCAGAAATGAATAATATTTGACTTCATAATAAAAAGCTAAAGCATGTAATATATTTGTTTTTCTTTTATACTAATAACATCATGATCATTTTAGTAATTCATTCTGTCAATAAAGAGAGAACTACATTTTTTATAATGTCAGTTTAGCAATGAATGAGAAAGGTATATTAGGGAAGCCATCTAAATAAAATAGTTTTGGTTTAAAATAGTTTTATGATTGCCTTCATTTGTGTTTTTTTTTTGTCAAAATTGAAAAAAATATATATTGCTTTGCTGATTATAAAAACATACTAGAAATTCAAAGTAGCACCAACTCAAAATGAAATTCCCTTTAATAGTATTCATCTTTTAGGTCTCTTTGGGAAACAGTCAAATTGAAATCTATAGCTATAGTCTCCTAAACAACAGTTAACAATAGAAATACTCAAGCCTGTAATCCCAGCACTTTGGGAGGCCGAGGTGAAAGGGTTGTCAGAGTCCGCGGGTTTGAGAACAGCCTGGATAACATGGTGAGACCTCACTTCTACAGTAAATTCAAAAATTAGCCATGTGTATTAGCTCACGCCTGTAGTTCCCGCTACTTGGAAGGCTAAGGTAGAAGAATAGCCTGAGTCCAGCCAGCTGACGCCGGGGTGGCCGTGAGCGTGCCATTGCACTCCAGCCTGGACGATGGAGTGAGATTACAACTTAAAAGAAAAGAAAAGAAAAAAGAAAAGAAAGGAAAAGAAAGAAAAAGTAAGAGACAAATATCTTTTAGAGTTTAAACTCAGAGTCACTTCGATCTTCTTATTTTTTTATTCAATATATGAGGCTTTGCAAATATAATTGAGACTGGTCCTCAGGAGAATCAAATGTGTAGCATGTAAGTAAATTGTTACCCAACACTCCATGGCAGATTGAGTTCTCATGTCTTCAAAACAAGCAATTGTACTTGCTTACAAGAAAAGTCATTTTTTAACTATCAGAGAAATATTTTAATAATTAATTTGTTTATTCCATTTTCCATGTGATTGATTGCCTCCATAATTTTGTTGGCATAAAATTTTATAGTTTTGCATCTTAGTCAAACATTTTGTAAATCATGCTTATTAAATATTTTGAAAGAATCAGCGTCCTCCCCCAGCAGTTTTCTGATCTGTGCTTGAACTTCTTCAATGATATGAAATCGATTGCCAATTTTATTTTTCTTCAGCTTCACCTTTTCTTATACAAAATTTATATCTCTTTTTTCTATTCGCTTACAGGATGAACTGTATAGTAATATTGCATGAATCATGGTCTAGATGCAGAAAATTGCCTGAGTTTAGATATAGACACATATGGTACACTCGATACAAGATATTATAGTACATTATTTTCATTAGCAAATATAACTTCAAAATATATTTAAAATTCTAGTAATTGTTGAAATCAATGCCCCTTTGTTTAAATTTGAGAAATTTTATTTGAAGCATTGCTTTTAAATAAATTATACAAATCTGCAAACTAAAAGTAGAAAAAATTGCAAACTCCTATTAGGAAAAATAAATCTACTCAGCACATATACAGCTTAATGAATCTTCACTTTATTTATGGAGTCAGTTATTCTTACCTCTGTAGGGCAAGAAACTTTTCATTTATGCCCCATGTCATTTATTTATTAAATTTGAGTAGACTCATAACTTTATATATTCAGCTTAATTCAAAGCGCCACACTTGTCAGCTACATTTCTTTTCCATTTAAGGTAATGAAAGATAAAATTCAAGCTGGGTTCAGTGGCTCAGCCTGTAATCCCGCGCCTTTGGGAGGCTGAGGTGAGTGAATTGCCTGAGCCCGCAGGTTCGAGACCCTCCCTGGGTAGTGAGACCTCATCTCTACAATAAATAAAAAAATCAGCCGGGCATGGTAGTTCATGCCTGTATTTCTGGCTACTCGGAAGACTGAGGCGGAAGAATCGCCGGAGCCCAGCAGGTCGAGGCTGCGGTGGCTGGGAGCGGCCACTGCACTCCAGTCTGGGCGACAGAGTGAGACTCCAACTCAAAAAAAAAAGAAAGATAAAATTCAATGTCTGTCAAACAATTTTTTGGAGTAAAAAGGATTTCTGAAATGAGTTCACATTTTTTATTTTAAATTACATATAAGTGGTTTTATTTTTATATGTGGTATTCCATATAAATGCATAAGAAATGAATTGTATTATCTATTAACATATACAAATGCTTCAAAACTTAGCAACTGAAAAAGAAGACAAACCTTTGTTTTCTCATAATTTCTGTGGGTCAGGAATCCAGAAAAAGAGAGAAGAGAGAGCCCTGCCACAAGCCGTAAGCCCCAAACACAAAGTTTACATAACCTAATACTGGGAGAAGCATCTCATCACTTCTACCATAATCTTCCTTTTAGAAACAAGTCAAAAAAGTGATTCCTGCTCACACCCAAGGGGAGAAGATTATACAAAGGCATGGATACTGGGGCAGGGATTAATGGGGACCACTTTAGAGACTACCTACCCCATGAATCTTCTCTAGAGTACATAGGACGGTCAGATGACTAGCTTACCATTACCAAGTCAAACTTGCAGAAAACAAATAGTACCACCATGAACAAACAAACAAAAAAATTCTTTCATTTATTTAAGGTTATGCATTTTAAAAATTTTTTTATTGAAAAATATGGGGCACGATTCAGGGTTAGGTACACAAACATTGACCATGCAGGTACCCTTGTTGATGAGGTATGCCCTCTCTCCCCTAACAGTCTCCCTCAACTGCCAATCCCACCTCTCATCCCCTGACAGTTTCCCACTACTGCCAATCCCTTTCTTATAGTATTATAATTGTTCGAGGTCCACCTATGAGTGAAACCATATGGTACTCTGTTCTTTGTTTCTGTGATAGGTCACTGAGTATGATCGACTCTAAATCCATCCACATCGCTGTGAAGTCCCTATGTTTGTCCTTATTTATGACTGCATAATATTCCATTGTGTATATGTACAACATTTTTTTAATCCAGATAGAACCAGAAAGCCATATTTGAATTCTTGGAAATTCTGCTATTTAACTCCTTGGTAATGCTACTATAAAGGAACAGGAAGGAAGACAACAACTGGAGTAGAGCTGTTATAGTCACACATGGATCCCACAGCATTGGATAGAAAGAAGTGCAACATATCCTATAGATCTTACAGTCTGTGTCTAGATCAGGAAGACCCAAACACAAAGAGTTAAGTATCTGCAGGTAATCAATTAAATACTAAAAGTGTTTTGCACAGATGATACATATTATAAGAATCCAGGTATAATAAAATGCTAAGCTGCATCTAATTTTGTCTAGATAAATTTGGCATTAGATGAAGATGATAGCTATTTAGTTTTATGAAGGCCTGAGATAATTCTTGGACACAGATATGGTTGATTTCTGTGGCTCAAACAAAATCAATACCTGACTTAAAAAAAAAAAAAAAAAGAACACACTCTGAGAAATTAGAATCAATGTTCAAAAGCAGACAGTGGACAGTGGTTAGGAGTGCAGCACAAGGGTAGTTTAAGTAAAAGGTAAAACAGGTTCCTCAGAATACCTTCCAGTCCAGCTTCACGAAATAATTCTGCCTTATTAGGACATGAGAAAGAAATTAAAAAATGCTTTAAAAGAAAGAATTAAACAAAATAATTCATGAATTCATGTTGTCACAGATTCAAGTTAGAAACTGGGGGAAGAATCTAACTGTAGTGGAAGACGTCAGAAATGGAGGGAAAACTTCTCCACACTGGCAGAGTGAATGTTGTTGCATGCTGCAGCCATAAGCATTAATGTGATGGAACCTACCCTCTCCAGCAAAGTGAGGTCAATTCAACATCAGGTCTTCATAGGCAGGAAGTAAAGACTGTTTTCTTTTTTTCAAGGGTGCATTGAATAAAGTGAAGTTAAAATAGGACAATGTAAGCATCAAAAAAATGACTATGTAAATCAATATGTGAATTCTGGTTTGAAGAACACATATTTGGGAGGGGGGAATGAAATAATTCAAATGAGAAGTACAGTTGACCCTTGAACAATCTGAGGGTTCGCGACACTGATACCCCCCTCAAAACTTAGCATATAACTTTTAAATTCCCCAAAGTTTACCTACTAACATTCTACTGTTGACTGGAGCCTTACTGATAGCGTGAATCACCCATTAACACATATTTTGTATGTTACATGTTATTAAGAACATCATAAAGAAGATAAAATAAATTGACTTTTCATTTAGCAGAAGTGGGTCATCACAACGGTCTTCATTCTCATTGCCTTCAGGTTTGTAGGAGGAAACCAAGATGAGAAGTTGGTCTTGCTGTCTCAGGAGTGGTAGAGGCAGAAGAGGTAGAAAGTGGAAGGTAAGGCAGGAGAGGCAGATATACTCAGTGTAACTTTTATGTTTGAAGAATTCATGTGTGGGTAGTCCCGTGCAGTACAAACTTGTGTTGGTCAAAGGTCAACATTAGTTGCAGATAACCCTGGGAAATAGGCCTTCAATATCCAGCGGAGGATCCTAGATGTCAGATGTAAAGCTCACCAGAGTTTATGTGCCCAAGTAAGATTTCTCTGTATTGTATTTAGAAGCTGCACACCCGAATAAAGTGTCAGATCCTAATTTGAGTATCTCTTTTCAATCCTGTTATAGATAATTTTAAATAAAAAGTAAGATGCGAGACTGTTTTTCTAATTTCTAACTTACAGCTAGAGGAAAGATTGATTAACTACGAGGCCACATGATGAAATTACACAATTTAATTATCCACCTATTCAGAGTGAAATGATTGTTATGGCAGTAGTAATTATTGCAGGTGAAATGTCATCAATATTTTATTTTACTTTTTGCTATAGAAAGTTTCCAGATCTCTCCCACCAGGATAATGAAATCTGCTATGTTGTTAGCAAGATTTATATGAAGGAAATCTTGCCAGTTTCGCCCACCACTATTCCTAAATCTGTTTCAGTCTAGGTAGTACAGTGTGTTCTGTTGTTTCCAAGCAGAGGATATTTTTTGTTTCACATAGGAAAAAAAATATTTTATTAAGGTCTTTATTTAGTCCTTGGAATGGTGGGCATTTGGAAGTGGACATAAAATCCAATCGATTTTTCCCAATCTCAGATTGTGCATATTCTTAACTATTTTAGTCTGTTAGTTTCTCAACTCATCATAAAAGGAGCTTACAGTAGTTATTTATGAAGGTAGGATACATGTTAGGCGAAGAATGTAATCAATACATGCCTTTGTATACAGATTTATATAAAAAATTGTTTAGCAATCTGTGATATATATAAAAAGTGAGATTTCAAAATTAAGTTTAAAAATTATGTTTAGGTATACTCAGTAAGATGCCTAACAGTTTACTTGAACTTGACAGTGCCATTGTTTAGAGATAATGCTGTTTTATCCTTGTTGTTTTATCCCTGAGAAACCCAAGGTAACTTAATAAAAATCATGTGAACAATGGTGGGACTGACAATATAATTAATATATAAAATAAATAAATTTTCTATATGTGTATAGTAATTAGTTACTGAATATAATGAAATAAATGTCCATTAAATTCAATATAAAAATAATAATTCCACATAAAATACATAGATATGAATATGAAAAATGTCTAAAGGGGGAAAAGGAAGGAAAGGGCTAGGCTCAGTGGCTCAGCCTGTAATCCCGCACCTTGGGAGGCCAAAGTGAGTGGATTGCCTGAGCCCACAGGTTCGAGACCCGCCTGGGCAACTTGGCGAGACCGCATCTCTACAATAAATCAAAAAACTAGCCGGGTGTGGTAGCGTGCGCCTGTAGTTCCAGCTACTTGAAAGGCTGAGGCGGAAGGATTGTCAGAGCCCAGCAGGTAGAGGCTGCGGTGGCCAGGAGTGGCCACTGTACGACTGAGCGACTGAGTGAGACTCCAACTCAAAAAAAAAAAGGAAGGAAAGGAAGAAAGTTGGATTACTACTTCATACTTATTACCAAATCAATTTCATGTGGAGCAGCAGTATTTAAATATTAAAATTGGCATAATTCAAATATTAAAAATATGCACATAAATTTTCAAATAATTTTAGTGAGAGAAAAATTTTACATCATATTCTACAAAATTATCTTAATAAATAATTTTAACTACATACCATGTTAAAAATAAAATATTAAAAGTACTTCTGTGTAACAAAATTCTCATTTTAATGATTGAAAGTTGAATGAAAAAAGTGAAAGAAAATGTTTGCGCCATATACAGCAGTCTTCATGAAGTCTTTCTTAATCTGCAGTATCAGTATATGATCAATATGATGAGAAGTAAAGCCTCAAATCGAAATATTAAAATGCAATGAGCTGATTCACAAAAAGAGAAAAAGGAATGATCAATGAAAATGAGATATTCATCATGTTAGCCATGGTGTAAATTTACTTACATTAACCTATAATTATATCACATTCACAATTCATTTTTGTCAGTCTTTTTAAGCATAAATAATCTAAACATTATTTAATATTGATGAGTTTATTTTACTATTTTCTTCTTTATCACTTGATTATAACATGCACTTAAGTCTTGCTTGTGGATAAGGTTTATATGTAGAAACTTTGTTTCTTGTACTTAAAGTTTAAATAATGTAACAGTTAATTATTTTATTATTTCAAATAACATTCATTTTATTATTTCAAATAACATGCATTTGGGATTATGCAGTTATTAGTTATTCTTTTCAAGTTTTATTTATTCAGAACCATTTGCTAAAAATATAAGTACACAAACACAAATTGTGTAATAATGAATGTTAAATATTTCACGGAAAAGTCTAAGGCAACTTGTCAGTTTGTCAGAGGACAGACATTGGATTATTCTTTTATTACACTGTGCTCCCTCCTGACCGGTTCTGAAAAAGACATTCCTGCTTTTGGCAACAAGATTAGTATTAATATATTCAACAAATCCAGGTTATGCTTTTAAAATTTCATGTCACTCTTATAGATCACCCTCAGTGTGAAATTCTTCTGATATTTCCCTAATGAGAAAAATGGTATTTTTGCTGAAAACACTACGTTACTCTACCCCTACAAAGGCTTATTTATTTTACCATTAAAGTGGAAGATTCTACAAGTTCCAATAACCTACAATCCGCTACTTCCCTTTTAAGACAACTTTAGTATGCCAAGTGGCTCTCTTGCGGTCAGGTTAGAACTGGTGCCCTCTGAGCCTGCTGCTTTAGTTAATGGATAGATCTACATTTTCTTGATATGATAGCATTGTAAATATTCTCAAGGCGACATCGGACTGAACAATTGTCTTAGACTGTGCTGCAGCCATAACATAATGTGACAGTGACATGTAAAACACTTTCAATGCAATATGAGTGGATTGTCTGAGCCCGTGGGTTCGAGACCTGCCTAGGCAACTTGGCAAGACCTCATCTCTGCAATAAATCAAAAAGTAGCTGGGTGTGGTAGCGCGCACCTGTAGTTCCAGCTACTTGGAAGGCTGAGGCGGAAGGATTGCCGGAGCCCAGCAGGTCGAGGCTGCAGTGGCCGGGAGCGGCCACTGCACTACAGTCTGGGCAACAGAGTGAGACTCCAACTCAAAAAAAATTTTAAAAAAGCAATATGAACTCAGCAATTGTGACTTGCTACATAAACATAGCCGGCAATTTCCTACGACCATTCTTGATGAGAACCTAGGGTCCGGGTGAAGATAGTTGTATCCAGCCATCTGTGGATTCAATGATAATACTGCAGTGACAGCAACAAGTCAACATCACAATCTGAATTTATCTAGGAAATGGTTCCCCTGGAGGTTTTAGATGCAGAGGGTATCAAAATAGGATGACTATTTGCTTTCTTTTTTTTCAATTGGGGCATTAAAAAAATTATACTCATTTTTTTCAGTAAATGAAACTGATAGTAATCTCTAATTCACTGATGATGAGATGAGACAGTTTTTGTGACATACATATTTTACCCAGGTTTTGGTATAAATAAACATTCAATAATTGTTAGCTATGTTTATTATCATTGTTTAAAAACAGCCTGAGGTTCCCATAAGGAACTCTTATTTAAGTGCACGGAGATCTGAACCTACTGGTATCTCTGTCCTTGTCATCTGGTTGTGAAATACTGAGTTGAACACAATCTCCTAATTCGAGGATTGTCAAGTTTTTCAAAGTGCAAATCAGATCATGCTGGTGGCTTTCAGTTTTCTTAGAATAATATAGAAAAAAGAGAGGCCCACCACGTCGCCTCCACCGCAGTCACTGTCTACGCCCACACTAGGGTCTCTAACCCACTCCACAGAGGCCTTCCACATTGTAGCTAGCCCTGGGCTCGTTCTGCTTGGACTTTCACTCAAGCCGTCCCCTCTTATTTCAGTGCCATTTACTTGCTCCTGTTCCCATTCTTTCAGCTGTGACTTCTTCAGGGAAGTGAGTCCCGAATCCCACCTCATTCCAGGGCCGTTGGTGGGGAGAGTGAGTCGGTATAATAATTCTTCCGTTCCAGTATGCCCTTTGTCGTGACACTCATCCGACTTGTAATCCTGTGTTAATATCTGCCTTTCTTGTTCGAGCGAATTTCGATGGAGGATTAGCCGATGATGGCCTCCCATTCCTCGACCTGCAGTGCCCAGCACAGCTCTTGGTGCACAGTGAGAACCAAACATCTGAACATCTGAATGAGGTGTGTAGGCCCCTGATTTTAAGTCACTTTAGAATTTCATTTTTCCCCTTCAGCCTGTGGGCAGGATTACAACATAACTTTCCCAGGGGATGAATTGTGTCCTGAGCACTGCAACAAAGAAACATTCACACTCTTTCTTAAATGTCCTTATGTGAAGCCGGGCTCGTGGCTCAGCCTGTAATCCCGCGCCTTTGGGAGGCTGAGGTGAGTGGATTGCCTGAGCACGCGGGTTCGAGACCCGCCTGGGCAGCGAGACCTCACCTCTACAATAAATCAAAAAATCAGCCGGGCGTGGTAGCGTGTGCCTGTAATTCCGGCTACTCGGAAGGCTGAGGCGGAAGGATCGCCGGAGCCCAGCAGGTCGAGGCTGCGGTGGTGGCCGGGAGCGGCCATTGCACTCCAGTCTGGGCAACAGAGTGAGACTCCAACTCAAAAAAAAAAAAAAAAAAAGTCCTTATGTGGCCTTGAATGACATTTCTTTCCAACAGTCCCTTGTTGAAGAGACTTAGCTCAAACCACTTGTAAAGTCTTGAAAACTGAGATGGAACCTTGGTGCTATAGTAAAAACACTTTTCTTCACTCTAAATATGCAGCGTAAATAAACTGAATGACCATTGCAAACGTTTTTGTTGCTAGTTTGTTGACTCTGGATTTATTGTGCCATCTCCAATCCCCCAATCTTACTGTTACTGAAAAGCTGATGACTGTGGAACTCCTGTAGAACGAGCATTTTAAAGTTTCTTTTAAGGCTGGGCATAGTCATTCAGGTCTGTAATCCCAGCACTTTAGGAAGCCAAGGCAGGAGGACTGCTTGAGCCCAGGAGTTTGAGACCAGCCTGGGCAACATAGAAAGACCTTGTCTACACACACACACACACACACACACACACACACACACACACATATACACACGAATTCATAAAATTAACCGGTTTGGTGGGGTGTGCTGAAATGCCTGAGTAGTTCAAGATGCTCAGGCAAAAGGATCCTCTGAGCCCAGGCGGGGTGAGGCTGCGATGAACTGCGATCATGCCACTGTACTCCAGCCTCATTGACAAAGTGAGACCCCAACTCAGAAAATAAAAATAAAAAATAAAGTTTCTTCCACACTAAATGTCTTTAACTCTTTAATTTAGAAGTAAAATTCAACAGATTTAGAATGTATACAAAATTATCATTATTTCTCCTGTGTTGTATGCCCCCTTTATGATTTTAAATAAGAGATATAGGGTACGACTGAGGTAAATCTTCTGATATTTGTTGACAAAACAATCCAGTTTTATCTGCACCTAAGTGCCACACAGAATCTAGTTTAATTATTCCTTCTGCTACATTTAAAAGAAATTAAAATGTTTCTTCCTAGTTTTCCCATGGAAAATTTCAAGTGTTTTAGCAGGATTACAGTGTGTGTGTGTGTGTGTGTGTGTGTGTGTGTGTGTGTGTGTGTTTGTGTGTGTGTATTTTTAATTCTATTGTCCTTTTCAAGTCTCTGTCTATATAATTATTCCAATTCTTAAACAACAATTTAAACCCATGGAAATAATCATACAGGGCTATTGGACATTGCAAATGTTCCCCCAAGGGAATGTCAGTTGCCTTGGTTTGTTAAACCGATCCTTGTTAGCACATTAGTGTGTCAGTATTCAGAGACATTGAGTACATCAACAAGGAAGATGAGGAAACCCACAGAAAGCATTAGGAAGTCAGAGAAAACCAGTATAATCTAGCATCCTGGAAACCAAGAGAAAAAGGAGACTAAGAACAGCCACAGAGAATTTAAATGAGTTGAGCCATGAGAATTCATGGCTCCATCAATCCCGATTTCCCCCAGACAGATCTGTTCCTCCAGTTACTCTTTTACCTATTTTCTTCTGTTTTACCTTCACTTTACATAGTTTGCAACTTTACTTTATTTATTGTGGTGATTTGGTTAATTTTCACCCAAGACCACAAATACAATGAGTATTCATTTCTGTTTGGTTCATTTTTGTGTCTTCAACATCTAGCCCAGAGCCTTACGTTTAATGAATGAATGCTGAATGAATATTTTTCATTATTTCACTGCAGTAGTGGTTGGGTGGTAGAGCCTTCTTAAAAATCTACTAAATCGAGCTGAGAGATACAACATCTACCACTTGTGACCTGGTCACTAGCCACCCCTCCTGTCTCTGAGGACTCCTATCAACATAAAACTGACACCCTGTTTGTCTTGCACTATGTATATTTGTTTTATCTTTTAAACCTTTTTAAATAACAATGTTCAATTTTATTTTGCTTTTTTTCAGAAAAAAATAGCATTTTCTTGGTTTTATATACACAGTTTGTATAGTTTAATATGAACAGGATTGGGGGAAACTGAATAGCAAGCAAAGATATTCTAAGAAAGATTGGTTCCGACTTCTATATTTGTCATCATAATCAGCCTCTCAGTTTTCCTCTGTAATCTAGTGTCATGTGGTTAAATAAAAGCTCTCCGTAAGGAGCTCCCACTCTGCCATTTGTTCACTACCATGTATTCCCTATGTAGTATTTCACCACATGCCTTTCTTCCTCAATAGATTCATCCTTTGTGAATGCACATAGAGCATTTTGGATTGGGAGGTTAATCTGACCATGACTTTCCATTAAGCCGATGATTGACATCTCTCACAGAGTGGGTCCCATAGAGGCATGAAGAGCCTCGTTCCAATTGTGTTACCCCTTGTGGTCATGCAGAGCCAATCCTTAGAATTGCCCATCAATCTTCATGTGTCCTAGTCTAGCATCAACTACTTCCTAACAGTGAAGTTTCTTAAATATCTCTTAATGACAAAACATTTGGAAAACCCAAGAACTAAAGGCAATATCATTTCAATGATAGCCATACAATTTTTTTTAACAATAAAGTGACTTTAGAAAGGAAGTCTGTGGCATTCTTTTCCTAAATGTGTTTTTTTTTTTCCTAAATGATGAATTAGTTAACTGAATGACTGTGTTAGTCATTGCACAAGAATCAGTTATGGGTAGTAGTAGTGATGTACACCATTGGCAACTCCAGAGAGAAGGAAGATTCTCATATTTTATCTATAGGATGATGGACCCATTGAGGTCATTGTATTTCCTGAATTTGCTAGTTGTTACTCTAGTTTGACTCACAAGTCCCTGGTTCACTCATAGACTCCCTGGTTTGCTTGTTATCTATTCTAAATAATTATTTTTGCCAACACAGATACTTCTATTGTCAGCTTCTTTTTTTAAAATGTGAGACTAGTTCTTTTTGATCTTCTGAATGGCATTGGAGTGTTTGTGGGCTTGATCTCTCCCGCCCTTGTCCACGTGGTTACAGGATGATCTCTTAGGATAAATTCACTTTGCAAGATGATCTTTTGAAACACAAACAGCACTTCCCCAAGTGCTCTGAAATTCTAGTGTGAATCATAGGTTTTAAATCAGACAGTGAACTCTTAATTGGTTGAAATTAGCTGCTCAAAAGAAAAGAGAATTCTGGTCAATTTGAAAGGAGAAGAAATGAATAACTGAAATCTGGTGATACAGCTGAAGGGGGCATCAAGAAACAAGAAGAGCACTGTAAGGCACTAGTTTTGAGAAGACTTTAGAAACTTGTATGTTGGGAAAATGGATCCACATGGCAACAAATGGAATTTAGTGAAGTGGATAGATATTAGATCATTTTTGTCATTTTTACATATTCTGTATGGGTTTATGGAAATCTATATTTGACATTTAAAACAGGCAAAGGAGCCTTTTTGAGGTATTTAATGAAGATTTCACCTTTTAATTTATGTTTTTATTTTCATGATAAGCTGCTTCAATAGCCCAGACATGGTGCCTCAATTTTTGGGGGACGAGGGGTGATATAATGTCTACCATATACCAGACCCTTGTAATACATTTTCTCAAGTTAACATAAGAACCTAGTAAGTAAGAAGATAGAGAATAACTAAGTCATTTTTTTCAAATGACCTGCAAATCAAATTATAAGACTTTATATATGTTAGGAAATAAAATTGAATAATAAGAGAATAAATTATGAACTAGCATCTTACACAGTACATAGTTTCTATACATTTTTCAGGTGCTTTATTTTAAAATAATTACTGTAGTTATGTAGTCATAGACAAACACATACAAACTTTTATAGAATGACTATGATGTGGTATACATTGTGCTCACAGGTTCTATTTCTTGCACAATCAACTTAATTACACTCTTTCTAAAAGACTTTTTTACTAGCCACATGACTGGGTTATTCCCACAATAGTGAAGAAAAATTAGAACGGTCCTAAATACAGGTGTAAGAAATAAATTAATAGGACTCATAAGACTTATCTCATGTCAAACATATATTGTCTACTGAAGTATACATGATGAATATTAATGAAATATATGTTGACATTCTAACATCATCTCTGATATTTGTTGAATACTCAGTGATAAAATTTGTTATGTAAACTTTTCACAAGCACTTATTTTCATGCTTTTAAAATAATTGGCTTCTTAGGATTTTTTTTTTTTTTTTAGTCTTTAAAATTTGCTCTCTATGGGTCAACTTTAGTCTTAAGTTTCTTTTTTAGATGCTTTACAAAAATAAATCACATTCTTTTATGGGGTACATTATTTGAAGCCATCATTAATTCAGAGAAGTTATAAAGCTAACAGTGAATGCATTAGCATAATAATTTACTTTAAAATTATCTCTATTCTGAAATGGTTAATTCAGGTTTAAGAAGGCATTTTGGTCTTTAAGTTGCAAGTTTCACAATGGCAGAATAGGGGACTATTTTGATTCTATCCATGTTTCAACAAGGTGAAATTTAGAGTGAGGTCACATTTTAA
Source organism: Cephalopachus bancanus (assembly GCA_027257055.1). Classification (NCBI taxonomy): domain Eukaryota; kingdom Metazoa; phylum Chordata; class Mammalia; order Primates; family Tarsiidae; genus Cephalopachus; species Cephalopachus bancanus. The sequence continues at coordinate 11,221,771 of JAPVLO010000001.1, read as the reverse complement.
TGTTCCCTCTCTTGTGACAATGTTTGTACTTTCATACTTTTCTCCTATAGAAGATCTATAAATAAATCTTTATTTTTAAGTGTATATTGATTGCACTCTGATGCATGAAAACCCAGATAAAAATAACATTTACAACAGATGAACCTTTGGTCTTTCTCTGATGTTATAAAATTCCAGATATGAAGCCATAATAGTAACTCTTCTCTTTCGTTTTTTCCATTCCATGGACAGAAACAATTTTATGATCACTTTTTCATATGATAAGAATATGATTATGTGAAGAAACAAGAGATTATTGTAGTTCAGATTCTTTAAAAAAAAACTAAAAATGCATACAATTCCAGTCATAAATACAGTATTTCTTAAAAAGTGAGTCATTTTTCCTTTGGGGCAAAAGAGGGTATTGGATTTCCTTATAGAAGAACTTACCCTGAAGAGTGCTTAGCGTTTATTAATGTGGTTGACCACTTTTTCTTTCTGCTTTGCAGAATTGATTTAACAACTTACTTAAGTATTACATTGAACATGTCATGTAAGCTATTAAAAATTTATTCTTTTTCATCTTTGGAGCACGTTGAAGATGTTGAATTATGCATTTTAAAGACCAAATAAACAGAGTAATAGAGCAGTCTGAAAATCTAATTGCTTCAGACATGCTCCTTCCCCCCCCCAGACCTGATCAATCTGCAAAGTGGCTCTTTAATTCATGGGATTCCCACCAGCTGCATATGTGCTCTGTCAGAGCAAGCACATTCATTCCATAGGACAGTTCAGTACTAGGTAACACACATTTGTTTAAAAGAGTTTTTAAGTACAAGAATTAGAAACTTTACTTTGAACTCTTTTCATGATATCTCCTCTTTGCATCCAAACCATAGGAGATGATGGAAATAGAGTGAAAAGTCAGACCAAGAGAAACAAAACAGAAGTTTTTTGCAAAGTATGGGGTCAAATATGGAACCCCAGACCTGTGTGTACTAAGAAACTGCAATTAATCAAGTTAGAGGTTAAACCATGCCTGGAGATATCCAAACCTGCACACATTTTGAGGGTGAGAAAAACTTCAATCTCTGATAGGAAACTTCTCACACATTTCTGGCTGAGGTCTGAAAATAGTGTTGGGGCCGTACATTGTGTGAAAGAGGTGATGAGTTGAACTGGCAGAATGAAGAGTGGCTACCAATAAGGAAAACATCTTAAGGTCATAAATTATAGTGTTTTCTTTAGAATTTTAATGGTGGTAATTCCAGACACCTTGTTAAGTGAATGTATTGTGAGTTCATATATTATCTACAAGCCTGTTAAGTAAATATAATGTAATTCCCTTTAAAGGTAGGGAAAATGAGACCAAAAAGGTTAAATACTTTGCACAAGCATACAAATTTTTCTTTTGGCTATGTATAACTTTAAAGCCTGTATTTTTATGTGACCTCTCTCAGTTAAAACATGTCTCAATGAAGCAGAGTGGTACCTATTTTTGGCATACATATATGTTCAAGCCATGTAGCAACATATATAACCCAAAGAAAACCAAGGAATAATGTAAAACATTTCATTGTTTATCTGTTGCTGTATAATGAGTTATAACAAATTTAATGGTTTAAAACAGCATTCCTTTGTTATTTTCCAGTATCTGTGGATCAGGAGTCCAGGCACAGCTAGATAAAATTTTTGCTCTAGGTCCCTCCAAGACAGCATTCAAGTGGTTGGACAAGATTGTGGCCTCATCTGAAACTGAACTGTGGAAGAATTCATTCCCAAACTCTGTGATTGTTAGCAGGATTCAGGTTTTTGTGGGTTGTTAAACTAAGACCTTCAATTTCTTGCTGTATGTTGGCTGAAAACTCCATGAGGATACTGAATATATTGACCTCTCCAATATGACTGACTGATTTTTGAAAGCTATCTGGAGAGAGAGTCTGTTGGCAAGATTGAAGTCACTACCTTTTTTTCTTTGACTAGAAAGTATAGTTTATCTAAAGCTAAGTTACAGAGAGAGAGAGAGAGAGAGAGAGAGAGAGAGAGAGAGAGAGAGAGAGAGGAGATTCACTTCCCCAAGGCAGAAGAGGGGATCAAAGTCAAGAAACAAGGCCTGGTCATAGCTCAAAGAGCACATGGGCACACCATAATTTAGCAAGGCAATGACTGCAATGAATAGGCAATGGACTGAAGTCACTAACTTTTGAAGCCTAAGAATGGAAGGGACTTTCCATCAACTTTGCAAGGCCAGCACACATTCAGAAAAAAGAAACTATATATAGACATGATTACCTGATTACCAGGAGGTGGAACTTATTGACAGACATCTCAGAGTCTGCCCTCAAAAGATTTGGAGAGTAAAATTATTTTTTATAAGAAATGATAAAGGAGTAATGACTACTAATCATGATTCTTAAAGTAAATAGACAAATAATTTAATTAAATAAGCAGAAAACAATTGAAAAATGAAATTGTTTGTATAAGAAGTCTTTCTCAAATCCAAGCCATCCAGCATGGGTTTTATTGTGACTTTACTGCTATCCCAAATGCATTATGCAATCATATATCTGGAGCCACATGTCATTAGAGCTGCTTGGCAATTATTGCAGCAGGAAAATAAATTCAACATTGTTTTTTTGTAAAGTAACAACTCTTTCAGTTGGATGAGGATAATTTATAAATGTTCTGTTTATTTTAGAGATACACAATATTTTTTCCTTTGACATGGAAATGAGCAACTCTAGAGAAAAGCCTGTCATACAAAAACCACTTGACAAAGTAATAATTTGTTTTAATTTATCTCTGATATTTGTTGTGATAAAGATATTTAAGATTTGATTTTAAAAGAGGCAGCATAGTTACTAGTTGGCAGGAAAAATATATATTTTTTTAGAATCCCAGGTTTGACCTTATGTTCCCTATGTTCAACAAAGATTTGCATGTTGGCCAAATAAGAATACCGTAGTGCCTCCTTATGGGAGGGTATGTTCCAAGAACCCTAGTGGATACCTGAAACCAGGTAAGTACTGAACTCTTTCTTTATATATATTAGGGTTTTCTGACCTGATAACCAAGACACTAGTAAGTAACTACCAGGCATGTAGCATATACCTGGCAAAAGGATGGTTCACATCCCAGGTGGAATAGGACAGGATAAGGCAAGATTTCATCACATTACTCAGAAGGGCACTGGGCTTAAAGTGTACAAATGGCTTCTGGAATTTTTCACTTAATATATTTGACTGTGGTTCATAACACATAACTAAAACACAGAAAGCATGGAGGGGGGACTACTATATACACATAATTAAAATTTCATTTATGCTTCATGGTTCTTGAATCCTATTTCAGTTGTGTTGAGTTAACCAGATGTTTAAATGATTTCACTGGGAAGAGATATTTATGTGAGTTCTTACCTAGATTAAAATTTTATTTTTAAATTTCCACTTTATTTTGAACAAATATAATGAAAATTTATTGGCCTTATTTTCAAAAAGAATTTTAATACCCGTTGGTAGTACACTTGGAATAACTTACAAAGTAGTTCTTCAAAGCTAAAACATTTCTAAAGTGTGATGTATAAGTAACATTCATGAATTACAAGAAAGTTGAAATTGAAAATAAGTCTAATTAATTTAAAGAACCCAAGAATTATAAATGTTTCATTATTAATATAATTTATTTCCAGCAGCTTTACCTACTTTTATGAATTGATTGAAAAAAACCAAACTATTACTGGAATTGATTTTGAATTTGAAATATCTGATGACACTGATTTTGTGATCAACATTTATAAATGTTAAAATGTTAATGCTGGGTGGGTGTCCTGAAACTTAAAATGTAGGAAATAAGAAATTAAGAATTGGAATAAGGTCTTCACTTTATCCTAAAGCTGTAGTTCTCAAAGTGTGGTCCCAAGACCAACAATATCACCTAAAACTTGATAGAAATACAGTTTATTGGGTCTCAGACTGGACCCAATAAATTGAGAGCCCAGAAATCTGTGTTATTACATCTTCCAGATAGTTTTGATGCATACTCAAGTTTGGGAACCACTGCCAAAAATCAAAATTGTTGACCATGTCCTCCTTGTTGATATTTATTCTCTAAATGCAAATTTTTCTTAAAATGTATCAAAGATAAGCATAATTATATAGAAAAAACTAACCACTAAGTAAATCACCTATTAAAACTTAGCTACTCTATTGAATAATCCCTGTGTAAATATGCATAAGTGATTGATAATAAACAAAATTCATAATATATTAATATGCCCAATTATGTATGAAAAGCTAAAAACTAGATGATTGGTGAATCATTTATTAAAGAAACACCTGCATGAAGCATATTGTGTGATTCTGAGGTAGAGGTGTAAATATGGTACTAAGTGACTGTCATGGCGGACAATTAGCAAACTTTTAATTCATTTTTATTACATACTGTGGTCCTGTTAGATCATTTTAAATGAAACATTATGGTTTTTTAAAAAGAGCATTATGATGTTATGATTTTAGTTGATAGATCATTTTATATAAATAATTCACTTTTGCAACCATGGGGTGCATAGAATGCTGTAAGCATTGCATACCTCGTTGGTCTTTCCTACTTTTGTTTTAGTTTGGACTTTTTAATTGCCTGTTTCTAAAGGCAGAACCAGAGCAGTTAAATCGATATTGCAATAGAAATCGATGCTGGGAATAAGTGTGTTTTGCTACTTATTTTCCTCTTGGCAGAGCATCTCCAGATTTTCCTCATTATTTAAATTCTGAAGGTGTTGATGGGGCATGAAGATCTGTATTCTTCCAGGAAATGGGAAACCAAGGGATTTGGTTAAAAAGGGGACTTGCAGGTAAAAGAATCAGGAAGAATGTATCATGATGGTGACTTGACAGGGGCCATGGAGATTTGAGGAGGACTGGGACTGAGCTGTCAGGAGGGGGACCTTTTCTGTTTCATCTACTAAATTAACTTTTTCTCTCTTAGGCTGTGTGTGTGTGCATGTGTGTGTGTGTGTGTGTGTGTGTGTGTGTGTGTGTGTGTGTGTGTGTTTAAATTTTGAGTCATTTTAGGGAAGAGCAGTCAAAGTTAGATGACTTATAAATATTGAATATCTTACTGTCTTGTGAGTGTTCTGTTTTTTATGCCAAAGTGTTCGTTTGCATTGCGAGAGACACACACATACCCATGTTTATGTGAAAAGTTTCATCATTTCTCCCCTTCTTTAAGTGTGATGCAATACATACCTCTCTTAGGTTATGTGTTTTATGTGCAACCCCCACTTCTATTTGTTTCCCAGTAATAAGTGATAAAAGAGCAGCCTCTGAAATTGTTATTCTAGTCTCTTGTGTCTAGACATCTCACTGAGCCTGCAGCTTCTATAGTAAATATGATTCACAGTATCCATAGCTGTACTGGCTTTATTGTAAGCATGATTGAAAGAATTGTGGTTGCTGCAACCTAAGACCATGTCACTCATGAAGTGGATCATCAGGTCCGGCAATGAACATTCTTAAGCACCACTATGACTTTTTGCTATAAACGTGCAAGGTTCTTACAGACCCCTGGATTCAGTCCTTGTTGTACATACATGCTCAAGGCCTTCAGGGAAGAAACCAATTTTCTAATTGGTAAAAGATTAGAAGATAATAACTTTGTTTTCCCATTTCATGTAGTTGGATGGTGTGTTATTACTTATGTTTTTCTAACCATCAATTCATTATTTTATTCATATTGCAAATATGTATAAAGTTCAAGCTGTTTACCAGCCATTATGTTATATGTTGAGGGATACATCAATGATCAAAACATTCACAGTTATCAAATTTTTCACTCTGAATCAAGGTCAAGTTCAACTATTGTCAATAATATATGGACATAATTTGTGTTGGGAACAACGACCAATAAAGAAAAATAAATGAATTTTCAACCTAGCAAAATCTACTGTAATACTTATTTACTTTTTTCACCCAAGAATAATAATAATAATAACCACCAGTTCAAAATGTTTCTATTCAGTTTCCAGAAGTATCCATGAAAATGTATGTATATTTCTGAGCATTAAAGTTCATGTTTTCTATTTATTCTATATTGTTTGGATTTTTTTGAGGGGTATGTGTTTATGGCTGAGTTAATCACAATTGCACATCTGTGAGAATTCAAAATTCTATGTCCTTTTTTCCTAGCTAAAGGAAAAATCTCTCTTCTCTGAATCCATTGAATAACTGGAAAAAATATGAACTTTATCAATGTGAAACTTTTGTGGTTATTGATCTGGATAGCCTAACTAGTAAGAAAATAGGCAATACTCATTTTACAAAGAGCTACATCCTATACTTTTTTCCTTCAAAATGGACTTTTAAAGGTGAAAATTATGCCCTTAACCATGAAATTTAGAGAAAAAAAAATACCAACTACTTTTTTTGAAAAAGATAATGAAGATGAAGTATGAATTTCTCATTATTTCTCTGCTTCTGGAACATTGTCAAGCTGGTGGCAGGAAAATGAATAAATATCAGGTTAGTTCCTCTGTAACAGGATTAATTATGTAACAGCATATTAACTACTCCAATTTTAACCACTTTTCAACATGGCCATCATTTTTATCATAAGCCTTATATGTCAATCCCTGGCTTATTTTTAGGATGTTAAATTTTTCTATGTATAGAAAGACATATTAATATTAAGCATCAAAGTAACTGTCATATCATCCCTTCTTTTTATGACCACTAGTTAAATAAACTAGCATAGGGTTTAGGGTATTAGGGCATGGTGATGGAAATTACAATTGGTTATTTTACTTGACAAATAAGGAGTAAAGGGATGAACTCAAAGTCATGTCTCTGGAGAGCTCCAAAAATAAAAATGTAGAAAGCCACATGATAAACCAAGTTGTTTTTAAATATGGATTAAAAACTCAGGTAGACTGGAGAACATGTTAAATGCAATGAGTAGAATCCTAAGTAATTGCCTTCGAGGATGAGATGTGCCTGAGAATCATTTTTTGCTGGTTGATGTTACATGCGATTCATAGGCATGCCAGTCTAAGTTAGAAGTACCATGTGGGTACAGTGATTTTGGAAAGCATGTCACAGTCTTTGTCAAGGTTCCTTGGCATTTGTGCACACAGTTTTACATTAATGTCAGGAACACACAGAACAATGGTTGAGTCCTGAAACATGTCTGAGTAATTTTTCCTTCTCTCATTGTCTCCTAAACTTAGAGAAATATGGGAAATACAATGGGCAGGGAAAAGACGATGAACTACTGGTGCTACATAGAGTTAGCAAGAACAAAGGACTCTTGTAGATGGACTCCAGAAGAGAACTTCAGGAATGGTCCTTTTGAAGCTTTCCTGTTGGGATGGGCGGCTCAGTGCTCAGAGTCAGTCAACTGCTATGCACAGTGGAGGCCCAACAAATACCTTGGATCCATAGTTTCAGATGCCAGACCTTCCACCGATGGTACTGTTCTAGCCTCCAAATATACCTCTGGGGCAACCTTGCTCCCTTTGGCCTCTGCCATGTTCTTAATTAATTTTGTATATATTTATATAACTATTATACATGCATAAGTGGGGACACACATATAGTCTGATTTACATCAATCATTCAATTAATATTGATAATGTCCTACTTTACAATCGTTATCCTGAAGTCCATTTTTCACACATACACACGCTATATTGACAGAACTCCCGATGTGAAGGCATGAACAGGACTGCTGAGAACCATCTTTGTTATGGTGGAAGAAGGCTGCACTTACTCTTCTGATATTATATAACTTAACAAGAATGGCACTATAGCTTCACAGCTCTTCCAGTACATGCTGATAATAGGCTTTTTCAGAATGTTCCATGAGTGTTGAATGTTATTATTATTTAACTCTTACTTGGCCTTACCTGAGAGACTTTTCGCGACATCTTGTAGTTGACTCATTGCCAAAATGATCATTTTTTTGTCCTTACTCTCCGGATGATCAGTCCACCAGAGCTCAGTCTTCTTATGTGGAATAGGATATTGCGACTCTTTCATGATTTAAATGAGCATTGTACAAGTTCTTGGAATCACAACTGGGCCTATTAGAGCACTAACGTTAGATAGCTTCTCTGAATGTTCTCCTTTGACCTTCTACAGAACTGAATGTGGTAATGGTCTTAGGAGAGATCTTTTGGTAACAGAGAATGTTTTAATTATGGACTAAAGTGTATTTCCCTCAAATTCTTATGCTGATGCTCTAACCCCCAAGGTAACTACTTTGAAACCTGGGCCTGTGAGGTGGTTATAAAGGTTACATGAAGTCATAGACCACTGAATCTGATAGGATTGGAGACCTTATAAGAATAGGAGGAGACTAAAGAGTTCTTTTTCACTCTACCACATGAGGGCACAGTGAGAAGGCATCTGCCGGCTACTCAAGGAAAGAGCCCTCAGCAGACATTAACCCTGCTAGCACCATGAATCTGAACTTCCAGTCTCTAGAACTGTGGGAAAATATTCTAAACCTCTGTACATCATAATGTGACCATATTTGGGGATAGACTATTTAAAGAGGTTATTAGGATACAATGAGATCATCAGGATGGTCCCTAATCCGATATAATCTGCATCTTTATAAAAAGAAGCAATCAGGACCCAGTCAAGTTCACAGGGAAAACCATGTGAAAACACTGGGAGAAGATGATCATCTACAAGCCCAGGAGAGAGGTCTCAGAAGACACCAACTCAGCAGACACCTTGATCTCTGGTTTCTAACACCAAGAACTGTGAGAAAACAATTTCTGATTTTAACTTACTCAGTCTGTAGTACTTTGTTATGGCAATCCCAGTAAACTAACACAGTTTCAGAGAAAATTAAAAACTTGCTCTCCAACAGAAGTAGCAATAACATAAGGAAGTAAACTTCTGAAGCACATGCCTATGATCCGTGGCAATAAATCTTCACAGCTCAGCTCTGTCGTGCTTGGATCCTCAAAGGTAAATATAAGGAAGTTCTGATTTACCGGCATTTTTTTCTGGGAAGGTCTAAGTTGGTACTAGGAGGCATACCATTTGTCTTCTCCCCATATCTGTGGCCTTAAGTGAGGCTGTTATTGCCTTTGATGTTGAGAGGATTTTGACTTTTCCTAGGGCCATCCCCACGACTGACCTAGTGAACGTGGTCATGGGCTGATTCAACAACTACCACAGAAGGTGAAAGCATAGTCAGTAGAATCAATTCATTTAGTGTGATCAATAAGATTATCTTGGCTAAAAAAAAATAATCAGCATTCACAGGACTGGCAATCAATATTTGCTAATTAGATTAGTTACTTGTGTCATATGAAGCCTGGTCTTTATTTTAATTTTTAATTTAATTTTTTTTTTTTTGAGTTGGAGTCTCACTTGGTCGCCCAGACTGGAGTGCAGTGGCCGCTCCCAGCCACCGCAGCCTTGACCTGCTGGGCTCCAGCGATCCTTCTGCCTCAGCCTACCGAGTAGCCGGAATTACAGGCGTGCGCTACCACGCCCGGCTGATTTTTTTTTTTTTTAATTGTAGAGATGAGGTCTCGCTGCCCAGGCGGGTCTCGAACCCGCGGGCTCAGGCAATCCACTCAGCAGCCTCCCAAAGGCGCGGGATTACAGGCTGAGCCACTGAGCCCAGCTAATTTTTAATTTTAAAGATGTGGGGTACAATTTAGGGTTAGGTATACAAATGTTCATTATGCAGGTACCCTTGTTGATGAGGTGGAAGCCTGGTCTTTTTTGAGAACATTAACATTCTCATTTCTTTTGAAGGTCCCCAAATGCCCATTAATTTTTTTAGTGGGGAGGGGACGCCTTATAGTTTTTGTCTTCTTCCTAGCATCTGCCACATAATGGAAAGTCAAAAATTATGTGACTTGTTTTAATGAAACAGCATATCTTTGGATGTCCCCATTGGAGCGTCCTACTAGCCACATCTGCCGCCTGTGTTGGTGGAAAGCGAAGTATTAATGGCTCCTCCTTTCATGCTCAGAAGTGTCCCTGTTTGAATATTAAATGATATGGTCACACCTCATATGGTCTACACATCTACCAGGAAGTTTTGAACACCAGAGAAATACTCCATTATTTTTGGGCCTTATTTATTTTAAGTTGTTGAAATTTTCTCAAGTACATTAGCTATTCACTGCCAGACTTCGCCTGAAAGCTGTAGAACTGTTTCCCAGTATTATTTTAATAAATTACTGAACTGGTGACTTCTAGTTCAATGGAGATTACAGTTTTTAATTACTACTTTCCCATGAGCACCCACTAAAATAGCAAGTTACTAGACTGAATGCTAATGAGGAAAAGGGTGTTACACGGACTAAAGTGCTTAGTACAAATCCTAGAAGTACCTGTAGTGTTGACATTGGACGTATGTTACATTATCACAAGATTACCTCCAGTCAGGGCTGTGATGACTAACTTTCTATTCATTTTAATACTACTTTCTCAGCTGCCAATCTCTGTATTTATTTTGTAGCCATTCACTTTGCATTGTTTTAGCTAAATAACTGGGAAAGTGAGTCTTCTTCATTTCCTTGTCATCTGTGTTACTCAACATTCTAAATGGAGAACTTTTGTATAAATAACCCCCCCCCCATTTTTAGCAATTTTTATTTGAACTGCCATTGCTATGTAAAGATAAGGTTTTACATTGAAAAGAGAAAATCCTTCCAAGTCATCTTGACTGAGTTCCTTTGTAGATTTCTCTCAGATAACTCTCAATAATTATTTTCTTCCTTGTGGTTAATTTAATCATCAGTAACTATTGTTGGTGGGCATAATCCTTATCCTGTTCTTTTAATTGGGTGATTCCATTTTAATCATCTCTGTTCTTTCTCTTACACTGAGGGGAGGAAGCTCTGGGCCCGTTATGCCACAGAATGTTTGAAAATTAAATAACATCTCCTTTCCCAAGAGGAAAAGGTCTCCTGGAGAGGATAGACATTTTGCTTCAGGTCAAATAGCAAGCTAATTGTTTCAACCTCATAGCAATGACCTTTATTCCTATGCTGTTTACACTAAACACTGATAAATATTTAAAAATTTTATAGAACCTGGATAAATTACCATGAAGCTCAATGACTAACTAGATGACCTAGAAGAGTGGGAAGCTAACCTCTTCCTCCTCCTTTCTGACAAAAATACTCACATTTAAAAATAAATCTAGAGTTTTTAAAAGCTGAATAAGGCACAATTCAAAGTTAAGGGATTGTCTTCTTACTTATGGAACTCTTTATCACAACTAAAATGTCAAAGCAAACTTTAAATCTCTTTAATGGATTATTTAGTTAGCATGGACAACAAATTTTACAATGTGCTTTTCTCTCCTCTCTCCCTCATTTTCTCCCTTTCTTTTTTCCCTGGACTTTGCTACACACTAGCATTCTTTCAATTCCCTGTTTACACTAAACGTTGATAAATATTTTAAAATTTTATAGAAAGTTTATAGAACCTGGATAAATTACCATGAAGCTCAATGACTAACTAGATGACCTAGAATAGGGGGAAGCTAACCTCTTTCTCCTCCTTTCTAACAAAAATACTCACATTCAAAAATAAATCTAGAGTTTTTAGAAGCTGAATAAGGTACAATTTAAAATTAAGGGGTTGTCTTCTTGCTTATGGAACTCTTTATCACAACTAAAATGTCAAAGCAAACTTTAAATCTCTTTAATGGATTATTTAGTTAGCATGGACAACAAATTTTACAATGTGTTTTTTTTCCTCCCTCCCTCCTTTTCTCCCTTTCTTTTTTCCCTGGACTTTGCCACATACTAGCATTCTTTCAATTCCTCAAATGAGTCATTATTTGTGTCCTAATACTGTCCATATTCCTTTCCTTTGGGGCCATCGACTCTTCCATGCCCACTCAGTTTAGATCCTTGTTGCCATCTCAGTTTAACAGGATGTTTTAATGGAACTCTTTCACCAGGAATTCTTCCAAGAAATGAAGACAATAAATGTCACCTTCCAAACTGAGATTATAGACCACACATACACAATTTGAAAGGGGATGGTACCATATAGCTTTGTGATGGTAGTTGACAAGTTACCTTCAGACTATAATAGGTGGTGGCAATACCAATTTATTATTTAGAATACACATACACATGTGTGTGTGTGCATGCACATACACACCTTTGGAGAATCATCGATGACTTTAAATCTCATCCTCACCCCCCAAAACCCTTACCCATCCCCTCGAATCTAGAAAAAGGAGACTCTAGTAAGATCGTATAGTGATGGAGAGAGACACTGGTGACTCCAGGAGATTTTTGCAATGAGAGTGTGCCTGGCCACATCTGAAAACAGAATCAAGAAAAGAATTTTGCATGAAGATATCTCTTCTGTCCGAATTTGTCAGGAAAAAAGATGCAGGAGCGTGTAGCATGGGGTTTGTACACAAGACAGTAAGAGAGGGATTGCTTTAGATTCTGTGAACTGGAGCAGCTGTGGGGACTGAGGGTGCAGGGTAAAGAAGTTGGAGGTGTTTCCTGATGCCTGGGACTGAGCAGCACTCATAATCAACCAGTTGTGTTTGTGATGTGCTGACCAAGGTGAGGACTCCTGCAGGGATTAGAACGAGAAGAGGCTTTGAAGAGTGCTCAAAAGCACCCCATGAGAGCAAGATTCACTTCTAGTCTACCTTAACAGACAAACAAGGGAGTGAGAACAAGTCAGGGACAAGGTGCAAGAAGCAGGCTTAATTTCAAATAAAGTTGACAATTTCTATTATCTCACTGGACTGGGGATTTTAATTCCTGAACTGGAAACACGGCTTGAAGTCACAAATTCTGAGAAGGAAAAGGCGTTTCCCAGGACTCATCCTGGACTTTATCCCTGGAAGTAGGAAAAAAACTCCTCATTTGGATATTTCAATAATTGAATAAAAGAAGTTACTCTGAAGACATCCCCAAATATCCTACACGTTCAGGGTACTGGTGACATTTGTGTTGCGGTTTCTTCCTCCCAGAGTTCATTATGATGCTTAAGTTGCTCGATAAGTTTTTTTCAAGAAAGGTTGCAAACAGGGATTAGTGTCTATCTTTCCTTTCAGTCTTTAAAAGATCTATTATTATGATAATTTACTACTACTACTACTACTACTACTACTACTACTACTACTACTACCTTTTAGTCTTGGCTCCTGGTCTTTTAGATGTGCAAAGAAAGCAATCTTGCAAGCACTCCACTGCACTTGTAATTTCATGGAACCCATGCCCCTTTCTTGAGAAATCTGACAATTTACTTGATGTGCCTTCTCTCTCTCATCTGTAAAATGGCAGCATTGTTTAAGGTTGACATTCAATAGTTAGAGACTATGTCCACTAATCAACTTTTCCTCAAGTTAATTCCAATACCACTGGTTTATAAATATTGTTGCATATCTGTTACTGTTTTAACTCTTTTGTTTTTTGCATCTTTTTTATGCTTCAAGATATTTTATTGATTACGAAATTGAAAAGTTTGTAAGCTTTCTAATGTCAATTTATATTTCTGTTCAAAAAAGAAAGGTTATTTTTAGTTCTCTCCAAGGGAATATATTCTGCTCCCCAAGGGGGTCAAACATTAACTTCACCCAGAAACTCTGAGATAAGTAGAACGATATTTAGGAAAAAAAAAGATCAAATCTAGAAATCTTATTCTCATGTTTAAACATCTGACAAAGCATGTTTTAGAGGCAATAATTAAGTAATAATTGGGTTATTAAATTCAAGTTCTTTTTAAAAAATTTTTGCGGCAACTGTCACATCAAATTACATGTATAGCATAGAGATAGTTTCTTGAAATAATTTATTCTTTCAATGTGTTAATTGCACAGTGCTAACTGGCAACAGTTCTATGCAATTGTAGGAGAACCTCAGGGAACAAAAAGGACACAAACTTGCCCTCCTGAGCACACACGCTAATATGTATATGTGGCTGGGCAGACAATAAGCCATGAAACAACAAATAGCTAAATACATCAGGTAGTGTTTGTGTTCATATGCTTGGGCTGTTATAGACCACAACCTGGATGTCTTAAACAACGGAAATCTATTGTCTTAAATTTCTGGAGGCCAGAAGTTTGAGATCAAAGTGTAGGAAGGGTTGACTCCTTCAGAGACTTGTCAGGTCCCTCTCTTTGGCTTGTGAAAGCCCATGTTCCTTTTATGTCTCTTTACATCATCTTCCTTCTATGCAGGTGTCCAAGTTAACTCTTTTTTATAAGGATACCACCTCTATTGGATTAACATCTACGCCAATGGCCTCTTCTTAACTTAACTACTTCTGTGAAGAACCTCTCTCCAAGTAAGATCACACTCTGAAGTACTGGGGGAGAGGACTCCAACATATCTATCTCAGGGGATTGCAAGTCAACCCATGAAAGTATGATATAATGTGATGAGTACTTGGGACAGTTACCTGGAGTGTGGAAGCAAGCCAGTGGTTGTCTGCTGAAGAAGCAGTCTTGCAACACAGTACATTGTGAGGCATTCTCACACACCCTTTCTGCTTCAGCCTATCTCTGGATGCCAAGTATCAGGAAGAGCCTGGGCTACTGCGTGAGAGTGAGCTGATGAGTGTCTCAGTGCAGCAGACCATCAGCTCTAGGAACATTTCATTCCTCAACCCTCAGAATTGCATTCTACTGATGCTTTCTTGCATCACAGGAGGTACGATGTTTTCAAGATATACACAGTTACAACAGATTTAAAAATACTTTACATGAATGTTTAATGTAATATACACTATATCCCTGCATTTTAAGCAGCTTCTGAAATCCTGACCCATGGAAATGCTTGGAGATAATAGACATGAACCAGTGTTTCAAGCTACTCAGTTTTGAGGGTGTGTGTTACAAAGCAATAGCTAGCTAGTTCAGTGGGGCTCAGAAGAAAGTTTGCTTTCCTTTCTTTACATTCTTCTATTTTCTTAGACAGGTAGCATGTATCTTGTACAGCTACCTATACAAGTCTGTATTACTTCTAAACCCCCATCCCTGGAACAGTTCCCAGCACATAATTGGTTCTCAACAAATATTGCTGCATAAACTCAATGAGTAACTTCTTTCAATTAAAAGTATGCCACAGGTCACATATGAAAATGACCAGAAGATTCTCTGCAAAGGGAATCTGCCACATTATCTCTCTAGGGAGTTACTGAAGACTGTATCTTAACAAAGTCCATAGGTTATATCCAATATTTCCAAAGTGCCGGGCTCTGATCTGCAATGAGGTGGGCTATGCAGTCATCGTGTGTTTCAACAACCTAAGATTTTTTTTCTCGTTGATTGAAAAGATCTTGCTATCTCTGCCATGGTTGTTTAAAGCACAATTGTTTCCTGGACTGATGCACTCTATAGGCAGTGATACTCGTGGCTCTTCCTTTCTCCCCCAAATTCTGTGTATTGTGTCGAAGCTATGGATAAGCAGGCTTTGTTCCCTCTAAACACATTACTTCCTCTTGATGGAGTGCACTTATTTATTTAAAAGACATTCATTGTTAAACCAGTTGTATCCCCATCCAGGGACAGAGTTTTTCCCTTTAGGTTCTAAAATCTTGTGTAAAACCACACCTGATTTGTCTCGTATGACACTGAGGTTTTGTTTAGTGTGAAATGTTTACTTTTTGAGATCTTTAGAATCATTTTCCCAATTTCTTAAGCATTTGAAATGAAGCAGCATTAGGACAAATGTATGAATAAGAATATAACACAGAATTATGCCTGAACTTATCTCCCAAGCCACAGTAGCTTTACAGTTTTCAAAGTAGTTGAGAGTGGAGTTTTTAACTAAAGACGGAGATATCTGAGCTTTTATATCTCAGTACAGTACCCTGGTCAATAGAAATAAAGTAATCTGGGTAATAAAATATACATGATAGCTGTTCTCTTGCATGAGATCAGAGCTGAAAATCTGTTTTGAGTGTATTTCAAATGATCTATGTTATAAATGATTAAGTACTATAAAAGAAATTCTGAGACCATTCTTCTATGCCTCTGATCCTTTAATAACTAGACCAAAGATTAGCAGCCTGTTTATTTCTGAAAGCCAAGTATGTCGGGGCGGGGGAGGCGTTGGCAGAAGTTGGTGCTACTGACAAGATACAGACATCCCCAGCCAGAAGGGATAGTGAGACCAGGTGTGTGGCGAATGTGCTCCATTGATAGAGAACTCAAACTTTTTGTATTATAATTTTAGAACCGTGAGGTACATGTGAGGATTTGCTGCATAAGTATATTGTGTGAAGGCAAACTTTGGGCTTCTGACGAGCTCTCTCCCGCCCCCAGTAATGGGGAGGGTACCCAATCTGCGGTTTGGTGTCCCTTATCCTCCCTCCCTCCTTTCTCTGTGCCCATCATATGTTGTTCCTGTCCTTGTGTCCATGTGCCCCATGTTTACTGCCTACTTAGAATTGAGATCACACGATAGTCAAAGATTTTTGTTTCTGTGTTTCTTTTTAATGAGTAAGAATGAAGAGAACAAGAGAGAAAGGGAGACAGGCTATGCTAAGAAGGTCACCGACACCACCACCACATGAATTACACAAGGGCACCGAGACTGCAGTTTTAATCATACTGAAGAATGATTTAGCTTTCGAAAAAGTGCAAAAACCTGTGAACTTCAGCAATCGCATGCAAATTGCTGAACGAATTGTTAACTGTCCAGGCTTGTCTATTTGATAGCTTTTCTCCTGCAAGCAGTCTGAGTCTCTAATTCCGTCAGCTTTGGGGAAGACTTGGCCTTTGATGACACTGTGGTTATATAAATCTTAACCTGGATCAAAATTGATCTTTGAAATGGTATCGTCTTCAATGGGGGTTTTATTTTTGTGACACTGAACAGATCCTCTGTACCATCCTAGAAAGCTCTCTTTTAATCTAGCAGCATGCTTTCAATTGAACGGGACAGCAGCAGACAGGCGAGCCATGAACCCCAATCAGTTGGGCTTGACAGTAGCCCATTAAACGCGTGAAGATAAGTCATGTCTTATTTGGGAGACTTCAGCTTTGTGATGTAACGAAGGGACTTGCTGCTTAGTGTTGCGTGATAGGAATTGAACTTAGGACAAAAACTCTTTGTCAGATATTATCCCACGTGTGGTCGTAGAAATAGACAAATCAATTCAAGGAGTAATATAGATTTCTGAATGTCTCTGAGTTTTGAAAAGTTCACCTTTGGATCGCATCCAGAAAAATAACCTAATTTTCATCAGAGTTGTCGAAATCTCTAAGACCCAAGGTTGTATCTATCTATCATTGTCCTCTTGATTGAAGCCAGTGATGCTGTGGGTAAAAGTTTGTGTTTTTACTGTTTTTCCTTTTTTTGTTTTTGTGGGTAGCTAATACTTGAACTGCAATCTTTGCAGACTTGGAAAAACGTGTCGTTCTTTTGTCCAAGATGCCAGCTACTACTTGAGAGTCTGCTTGTAGTTTTGTCTCTTTCTAACATGTCATGTTTACTTAAAAGAGAACTTTGTTCTTGTTCTTTCCCTGGGACATCCATCATCTTATATTACTTTCCTCTGGCCTCTACATTCTCTGCATGGAAGCCTAACTGCTTTTTGAGGTACCGGTGAAATAACTGGAATGGAATATCACAGATAACTTCAGAGAGTGGCCAGTGAAATATTTATGACTGTGTTTGTGACAGAGTCATCAGAACTCCATTAGAATATTAAAGCTCCATTTCCCTCATTTGACGGAGTTCTGGTGATTATCAAGGCTCCCACAGTTAACGGCTACAAAATCAGGACAAGAACTGGAACACTTATCTCAAAATCAATAGATAATTAGACTTAGGGACTTAGGAAAGTCTTTCCAAAGCAGATGGCTATTCAGTAGCATTGTAGAAATGAAGAGTTGAGAGAGGAAATATAAATGGACATTCCAAGTAGTGGAAACAGTTGTATAAAAGCCCAGTTACTAGTGAGATCAAATTGCATGCAATCTTAAGAAGAAATGTAACCCTCGCAATCATTTCTCTCTTAGAACTGAAGAAGTGGTTAAACTTATGATAATGTAATATCTAGCTCAGAAGTCCCCAAGCCTCAATTTCATTTACATGCAGCCAATCAAGGAGAGTGTTGCCTTTTGGCACTCTTTTGCGAATAACCTAGATCAGTGGTCCCCCAACCAGCATCAGGGACCGGTTTCATGGAAGACAATTTTTCCACAGAAGGGGTGGGTGGGGGTGGGGAGTTTCAAGATGATTCAAGTGCATTACATTTGTTGTGCACTTTATTTCTATTATTATTACATTGTAATAGAGGATGAAGTAATTATACAACTCACCGTAATGCAGAATGAGTGGGAGCCCTGAAACTAGACAGTTCCATCTGGGGGAGATGGGAGAAAATGACACCTGAAGTCTGCTGCCTATGTCCGGTCTTCTCCATAATCTTGTTGTGGTGGCTGTCACTGCAGAAAACCCTGCTTCTTAAAGATCGGATGTTGGAAATGGAAGCAGGCTCTTCAGTTCTGATCTGACAGGAGGCGGAGCTCAGGCAGTGATAGAGTGACGGAGAGCGGCTGTAAATACAGATGAAGCTTCAGCTTGCTTGCCTTTCACTTTCTGCTGTGTAGCCCATGGCCCAGGGCTTGGGGACCTCTGAGCTAGATATTACATTATCATAAATTTGAGGAAAATACATTTTGAAAGAAGAGATTTATCTTTGAAGTGTTATTTTTCTATCAGCCTGAATGCCAGATTTACTAAGCAAGTTCTCAGTGAAAAGATAAGACCATGTAAAGGAATAATAATCTTGTACTCAACAAAAATTTTAAGTCGCTTAAAGGTGGAAGTGCTTCGCTGTTTTAAAACTAAAAATTGGAAAACCTCTCTCTCTGTCTCTCTCTCTAAACAGAAATAAGTTATCCTCACCTATCTCGTATTGGAATAAACCACTTTTAATTTTGCCATTTTGAACTAAACTGTTGATCTTCCAGAATGCATTATTTCTTTCTAATTCTGTGTCTAGATTTAACAAAGAAAGTTCCCTTCTGTTAAAGTTAAATATTATTACTCAGTGGAAAAAAATGTTTTAAAATATTCTGTAAAATATCACTTTCTATAAATATGACCAGAAGAGAAAAATATGGGATTTGCTCCTTTTAACACCTATTTTCTAAGAATTGACATGTACAGGTTGCAAACTATTGGACAAAACAGGATCTAGTTCTCCAAATAGCCTGAAAACCAATCATTTTAAAAAGCTTTCAGTGTAATTAATTTTCAAAAAGTTAAAAACATTGCCTTTACCTTTCTACATTATAGAAATGTTTTTAAGATAGTTGTTTTTATTATTATTTAGAAAGGAAAAAGAAAAAAAGGAGGGAAGAATACTTACTTTTTAACTGAACATTTTAAAAAATGAGATATTCTTATTGTTAGCTTTGTAGATTTTTGAAATAATAATGATGAGAATAATAACTAATATTTATTTATACCTTAATATGTGCCAGAACCATTGGTAACCACTTTACTTTGATTATATAATTTAATTTCTGCAACCACATATGGTAGGTATGGACATTATTACCTGCTTTCTGTAGATGGAGAAACAGATTTATAGTGAATAATTTGATTGCTTAATGTCTCTTAGCTAAGTGGTAGAACTGAGATTTAAATTCAAGTAACTAGTGAAAAATAAAGTCCTTGTCACATCCTGCCTTAGAAAGCAAACTTCTTTATAAATGTATTTGATTTAGGTTTTTTAACTTGTTTTTTTTTTTTCCTTGTATCATGTGGATAAAGATAAACCTTCCTTTTACCTCTTGGCTCAATTTGTTGTGCTTTTAATACTCTTACACTCAAAGGAAGGATAATTAATTTAAAAATTAATACAGAATGCTCACAAACAAAGGTTTATACGTTTTTTCTGTGTCTGATCTTTAAAAAAGATACTTTACTTAGTTCTACTTATTTAAATTATAATGTATTCAGGCCGGGCTCGGTGGCTCAGCCTATAATCCCAGCACTTTGGGAGGCCAAGGCGAATGGATTGCCTGAGCCCATGGGTTCGAAACACACCAGGGCAACTTGGTGATACCTCGTCTCTACAGTAAGTCAAAAATTAGCTGGGTGTAGTGCGCATGCCTGTAGTTCCAGCTACTTGAAAGGCTGAGGCGGAAGGATCGTGGGAACCCAACAGGTAGAGGTTGCGGTGAACAGGAGTGTGCCACTCACTCCAGTCTGGGTGACAGAATGACACTCCAACTCAAAATAATAATAACAATAATAATAATGTATCCACTTCCAAATTGAGGAGAGATGATTTCATTTTAGTCACTGTAAAGGGATATAAGTTATAAGAAAAAAAGCAAAAGCAAAATTTTACACCTCAGACAAAATTTTGAAAGAGTAACTTGCTTTTTTGAAAAATTTGATACTTATTTAACAACTTTGTTACTAAATTCCCAGATTCTCTGAAAAACAAAATGAAAGACCAAATTCAGATTTCTGTAAAGATACATGGACTTTAGAGATATAAAAGCACTTGGGTTTAATACTGTGCATGCAATTTTTGAATTGCATTTAAATTGAATTTGTAAGGCAAATAATACCTACTTGCACTAAAAGTGTTCATTAAAAATGAACCAACAAATTTATGTTAGGTAAGTAAATTGTTACTTTAAAATTGCTTTTAAATTTTTTATGTTACCAATTTTCGAAGTCTTTTTTTTCCTTAAACTAGACTATACCTACACACCATTAATTTATTGTTGTTTCAGGGAAAAAGTGCAAATGTTATCAAGTAATTGCTATTTTAGCAGTGCTTTTCCAAATTTTTTATTTGTTTGTTTGTTTGTTTGAGTCGGAGTCTTACTCTGTCACCCAGCTGAAGTGCAGTGGCATACTTACAGCCACTGCAGCCTTGACCTGCTGGGCTCAGACTATCCTTCTGTCTCAGCCTTCCAAGTAGCTGGAACTACAGGCACACACCCCTGGCTAATTTATTGTAGAGGTGAGATCTTACCAAGTTGCCCTGGCAGGTCTCAAATCCCTGCACTCAGGCAATCCTTGCTTCAGTCACCCAAAGTGCAGGGATTACAAGTTTGAGCCACCCTGCCCAGCCCCCAAAATATGTTAAAGCATGACTAAGATTACTTTTCAAGAAGAAACAAGTAACTTTCTTTTTAAAAAAAATATGTAGACCCATTGGGCATAAAATACTTGAACTTTTGATAATTTTAGAGGTAAGATGAAAAGAACAGCAGTAAATTAATCGTACATGTTAAATACGCAGGGCGCATATGTACACAGGGACTGGTCGATCTGTGAATTGAGTAAGTATGTTAAATTCCAATCAAGTAAGTAGAACACCACCAGACAGAATTTTAGTTTGCAAATGAGGAGAAATATAATAGGTACTATAAATAGACTAAATTTGACTAACTCATTTGTAGGTTATAAAAGCAGTGACTATATTTTTAGAAGAAAATGGTCACAAAATTATTTTGTTCCTGAAGTTGCTTGTTAAATAGCAGTAATCATATAATATCCTCAGCTGCTATTGTTTATTATTGAAGTAGATTCACTGTTTTGAAACTGTAAACATCTTGCAGACTTGTGCTAAAAAGAATCTTTAGAGTTTAATGAGGTCACAAATGTTCAAACTGTACCCAATTACCTACTAACTTGGAGTATTTAAGCCCCTAGGAAACCCGAGAAGGGCTTGTATGTCCCACTTGGATCAGGGAGAGATTGTCTTTTGCCTTTTTCGTGGCTGCAGCATGGGACTCCCAAACTGGTGTCTCTGGGTATCTCGTAAGCAATTCTTCATGTTGTCGCAGCTTTCTGTTGTCTGTTTCACACCCTTGTTTATTCCCTAAAGCGGAGCTAACAGGAGCCACTTAGCCAAAAGCTGATGAATCACACAAGGGCGAAACAGTTGGGAGTGGGGTGCAACAGACTGAACTCAACAACAGACACCACTGCTCTTAGTGTTCACTGGCAAACAGAAGAACATTCTACAAACCAAACAACCAGTGTTCTCTAAATGTGGAAAGGTTATGAGGACAAGGAAGGACAAAGAGACTGTTCTATCCTGGAGGAGACCAAGGAGGCAGGACAAGGAAAAACATGAGATATTTGATAAGTTTCTGATACCATATAGACAGTAAGGAGAAAGGTACAGATTTTAGTTGAGTTAATAATGTTAATTCTAATGTTTATTTCTTAGTTCTGATAAACTAGGGTTATATAATATTTCACCATTAGGAGAAGTTGGAGAAAGGGTACTATTTTTATAACTCCTCTGTAAGTCTAAAATTATCTTAAAATAAAAAGCAGAAATGAAATAAAACATCTTAAAATAATCTTGTGCCTACAGAATTCTAAAATATTAATGAGAATATTTACCCAAACCCCTCTTTTGCACCAATTTGTTACTATAACCATTGAAAGGCAATTTTTGCTTTTAAAGAAACATAAACCTAGACAACTTTTAGAGCAATAGTCAACTAAATAGAACAACAATTCTGAGTCACTCTAACATACCCTAATGAATACTCATTTCCTGAATCATTAGCTAATGTCTTCAAGAACCCAAGAGAATAAACCATTAATTATAAATTTTAGAAAATAGCAATATTAATTTTAAATAATTTCTGTAGTTTGCAGTAGTTTTGACCATTATTATTTTATAACTCATAAATGTACTAATCATCTAGCAAAAACTCAAGTTAAGTTAGTTTAAGAGAACAATTGTTAAATTACAGCTTTATTCTGCAAATTATTTTTTAAATTGTTGTAAAATTTCAGTCTTTGTATAATTCATGACAAAATAGAGTTCTATTTTTAAAAACCTCTAGCTATTCAGATAGACCCTGAATCAAGATGAATTATTTTTGTAGTTATTCAATTTATTTTTCCATCATGGACAATGATGGTTCAGCTAGAAAATGTCCCTCTGGAGGGATCAGAGGTTCCTACATCTACTTTGGTGCACCATACCATTACATTATTCAGTTACTTAACAGAGCTCTACAGCACTCCTACTTTGTTCTGAGCGTGGTTCTAGAGGCTGAGGTTATACTTGGAAGAAAGATAAGGTTCTTGCCCTACGTATCTTGCATTCCTTTAGGAGAGGTAGATAATTAATAAGTAATAACTGTCCAATGTAATTTCAAGGAGTGATAAAAAACTATGAAATTAAATGTGAAGAGGACAGGCCATTTTATGTACAATGGTCAAAGAAGTTCTCCTTGAAGAAGTGATTTTTGCATGAAAAACTAAATGTGAAAATAATTTTAGGTGCTGGGAAAGGCAAGGGCCTTAAGTCAGGTAGGAATAGTTTGGGGTATCTGAGAACCACCAAGAAGACCATTGGGACTATAGGAGAATGAGCAAACCAGAGATTTTTTTTTTTTTTTTTTTTGAGATAACACTGAAGCCTCTGCAAAGGGCTAAGGGATTAGGGCCTTGTAACCTTTGATAAGGAGGTTGCATTTCGTTCTGTTTGTAAAAGAAGCCATTAGGGAGTATTAGGATAAGGAGTTATACATCTGATCAATGTAGCCTTTGGACATGTCACGCAGACTACTTTGGGAAGAAAAGACTCTAAAAAGAACAGATTGAGCATAGGGAATGGAATGAGGGGGCTATTTCAGAAGCCCAGCAGGAGAGGATAGTGGTTTGGGATACACTGATAGAAGAAACACCTTAAAAAGCTGAAAGTGTGTTTGTTTTTGTAGAGACCAGGTTTTACTATGTTGCCCAGGCTGGTCCTGGTCTTACTGATCCTCCTGCCTGAGTCTTCCTAAGTGCAGGGATTATCAACATGAAGCATGAAAACAAACCAGTGTTGATAAAATACTTTCACTCTTAGATCCCATTTTTTGAAACAGAATTCTTTCTCTTTTACTCCAAAATGGAATATTTTCTGTTTTTATTTTTGTCTGTTTCTGAAGAAGAAAAAAATACCCCCTCAAGAAAGTAACAACCTATGTCTCTTTTACCAAAAAGGAAATGGGAAGAGTTTCGGTGGAGACCAGAATGGCATATCCCAGTCTGTGTTTCAGACCTGCCTTAACTTACAACTTACGTTTCTCTGCCATACATACATACACCCACACTTTGGGCTTCCTGGTAAAAGCCTTTACGTCATAATCCCTCTTCCTTTGTCTTCATAAAATATTTTTTTTTCTTTGAGACCTTTTGTTTATGTGTTATCTCTTGTTTTTGTAACCACAAGCACATAAACAAATAACCAGAGCTTTAAAATCTAAAACATAAATGGAAGCAGTATTCTAAGTATGCAAAAATTTGCTAAAAGCCAGGAAATTTGGAATTTTCTAGGCCTTGTTGATTTAAATTGCAGAACTGGGAACATCAAAAAACTATTAAGTGCATTTAGTCAACAACTCAGAAATGCCACAAATAATGACATAACAAATTTGTGCTAATGCTAGTTGATATTGTAACAATAAAAAAAAAAACTATTGCATGCCTAGTATCATAGAGAAAAATGGGCCTTATCAACATTAAAGAAAATTTTGGCATGTGCACAGCTTTTTTCCCTCCCCGAAACTCAAAAGGAGTTAAAAACAAATTCACAGGTAAGTCTGGGTCTCTAAAAAAAGAGCATTTATTCACCTGTGTCTCGACATTTCTGGCATCTCCATGTCATATTGATTTAACAGTGAGACATTTCAATCTCCGCCTTGGGTGTAAATCCCATGAGTTCTACTTAGTCTATCATTTCTCTCTAAATAGAAGCATATTCTGTGATAGGTTGTCTTAGGGTGCATCATTTGTCTGAAGTTTAACTCTTAGAGAGTGTTGAATAAAGAAGTGGTCAGGCTTAAGTGCAGTTGATCGTACAAGATTCTTGGATGAGAGTGGAACAGAAGAGTTACCACTTAGCAGCGGGACTGAGCCAGTCCGGAATAAAGATGTTGACCAGGGAATGTGCTGGTGTTAGCAATATTCCCTGAGAAGGACATAGTTATCCTGATAAACATGGTGGTGAGGGGATAGGGTTGACCCCCTCTGCATTTTTATATTCCCTTTGCTTTCCCCCAACTGGCTTCTCAGATACAGTTCCTAAAGCTTTCCTTGAACTCTGAGAAAAATTTCAAGAACGGGAAATATACCATCAGTAATTTATCATTTGCCTTTGTAGAAGCACAGAAATTCTAGCCCATTTTGAGAAACAAATGGAGAGTTACTATAGCAATAACAAAATCGTCCCAGTCCCAGTTTGGGTCTAGGACAGTTAAAGCCATTGTTATTTGTTTTTGGCTGTTTCCTTGGTAATAACAGAAGCTATAATTAATTAACAGCCTACAACTGTGGTTATTTCTGGGTTATCACTCAACAGAACATAAAGCGATTTTTTTTTTGAGCCACATATGAAATGGAATCTGCCAACTCTATTTAGACTCATCTGTAACTTGCAAGGTGGTCTATGAAGATAAAATGATTCCTTTTTGAAAGGGTCTGGTAAGTTACCTAGCAAGGCTGTTATTCTTTTGTGATAAAATATGGAATAGTGTTGGCAATGATTTATCAGCCCACAGTGGTGATCGTTACTTTGTTCAAAATGCTATGTGGATAAAAGCATCCAAATTAATGAGATCTTAATTTTATATTCCAGTAAAAATATCAAGCCCTAATTTTTCTGTGTTTCAGGATAATCAATATATCATTTGCTTTTCTGTCAATGAAACCTCATTAAAAAACAGTAAATACATTTATTTCTTATTTTTCAGCAGTAATATTAAAAATTCCTCAAAAAATATATTGTGCTTTCTAGGATATTTTTAGGGTTAATTATAAATTTTCTATTGTTTTGGTCTATATTTTCAACACAAGCATATCTAACTATAATTCAAATTAATTTTTAAATTGTAAAGTAACTAAATATTTTATCTTTTTCAAGCAGAATTTTTGATAAATTTTTATAGTGTTTATGACTAGAAAAAAACAATTCTTAGAAAATTCATTCTCAGAGTAAGTTTAGAAATTGATTCTTTTTTAAAATTTATTTTATTTTATTTTTGAGTTGGAGTCTCACTCTGCCACCCAGGCTGGAATGAAGTGGCATGCACACGGCTACCACAGCCTCAACCTACTGGGCTCAAGTGATCCTTCCACTTCAACCTTTCAAGTAGTTGGAACTATAGGCTCGTGCCACCATGTCCAGCTAATTTTTTGATTTATTGTAGAGACAAGGTCTCGCCATGTTGCCCAGGCTGCTCTCAAACCCGTGGGCTCTGGCAAGCCTCTTGCCTCCATTTCCCTAAGTGCTGGGATTATTGGCGTGAGCCATCACACCCAGTTAGAAATTGATTCTTATTCAAAAAAGTTATTGGTAAGGTACACTTATGTGTGCTTAATCTAAATACATAGTTATTCATCAAAATTGGTCATATTACCAATGTATTATACATATATATAAATGCCTATATATGTGAATGTGTGTGTGTGTGTTTGTGTGTGTGTGTGTGTGTGTGTGTCTGTGTGTGTATCTCCAAGTTATTAACCTGCCAAGAAGCAATTACATCATAATGACCACCATTCATTATTCCTATATAAGTCAAGTATACAAAGCCAATACTCCTTGGCAATATTGATATCTTGAAAAACTGAATTGCAGAGAAATATACTGTTCATATTTGTAGGAAGCTCTTGAATTATTTTTGGAAGAAAAATTTGATCATTCCCTCTAGCATTATACAGCATGTAAAACAAAAACTATTGTAACTTTGAGCTTTCAGACAACTCTTGCCTATAGCAAGCCCAGATTGTATTGCCTGATACATTTTAAGTTCTTAATCTGTTTAAAATTTGAGAAGTTCATGAAAGAAAAGTAGAACGTGTGAGGCAATAGAGATTTAGAAAATAAATAATATCTTGTAAAAGCTCAAACAGAGAAGAGAACAAAGAGAAAAAAAGAAAAAGATGTTTTGGAGCAGGAATATTAACATACATATTATGTGTATAATGACTACATTCATGTCTCCTTTATATTTGGAGTCAGGAATAATTTAGTGCTCAAAGCTTTATTATTTTTTTTAAATGAGTCCAAACTGGTAGACTGTTGTGAACATAAATAGGATGCCTTTCTCTCAGGTCATTCTATACTTTGCCATGTGGATTTGAAATCAGGGGAGGACCCAGGGACTTGAGATGGGAAGAAGGTCTTGGCGTTCTCCAGTGTTCTCCGATCTCATCCCTTCTTAACTTGTGAACCTGTGAGATGCCTTTTATTTCTGTGACCCCCTGATAAGGCTCTTGGCAAGTGATGACGCAAAGCGCAAAATGCGTTCCTCTAGGATTTTCTTTGAGTCAGAATCTCGCTCTGTTGCCCAGGCTGTAGTGCAGTGGCACACTCATGACCCAGCCTCAATCTGCTGGGCTCAGATGATACTTCTGCCTCAGCCTTCCAAGTAGCTGGAACCACAGGCAGGTGCTGGATGCCTGGATAAATTTTTTAATTTATTGTAGAGATGAGGTCTCACCAAGTTGCCCGGGCTGGTCTTGAATCCTGGGACTCAGGCAATCCTCTCACCTCTGCTTCCCGAAGCGCTGGGATGACAGACGTGAGCCACCCTGCCAGGCCTTTCCTCTACGTTCCCCACCATCCTCCTTATTTGATGAAGGTACACGACCGCGTGACTGGTACAGAAGCAGGATGAAACCGATTTGTTCAATCTCTTCCCAGTGCCAGACACAAAGATGTCTCCAGGTCATTATTTCTAAGCTCTTCAAATTCATGACTTTCCAATCATGCTCTGGTGCTAAAACTCACCTCAGTCTTTCATTAAGAGGTAGAGTACACTTTAGGAGAGATGAGCTGCACCAACTCTTGCTTCTGGAAAGCACCAAGCTCTATGGAGAGAGGAGAGTGGACACAGGACACAAGGCTACTTCCTTTATTGGTGGGGGAGGAGGTGCATCCTTAGCTGAAGGAATTGTAAGTCGCCTTCTGATGGTTTTTGCCTTACCTACACAATAGGAAGCAAGGTGACCTAATCTCCTGGGTGGAAAGGGACAGAGAGATTGGCAGACATTAAATGTGGCTGGAAAATGAAGGAGATTTTACAGCCATCATTGTGCTGAACAGGAGCAAGTTGACAAGAGAAATAGAGAACAGTTGCCAGGCAGCTTGGAGGGCCTGGTTGAGGTCAGTGATCATGAATTTGCAGTGTGATCAATCTTCTGGGTTATGAAACTCTCTATTTTTGTCTAGACTATATGTGATAAAGTAGGCACATTTTTATGCTACTTTCCACTCGAGCAGGTGTGGGTTATAGCCTTATCAATAAGTGGACTCTCATTTTTAGGTTGTTGAAACATTTGATGACTGTGGAGTCTACTTCATTGCAGATTTGTGGACTTTATTAAGCTGCGGTCTTCAGCAACTCCCTGGAGACAGAATGGAGCAGATTCCATTTGCAGGGAATCTTCTAGTCATTTTCACATGTGACCTGTGGCGTAAGTTTAATTGAAAACAGTTATCCATTAAATTTATTCGGCAGCATTTTTGAGAACCAATTATGTGCCAGGGGCTGCTCCAGGGATGAAGGTACCAAGGTAAACAACACGATCCGGTTGCTGCTCGTGAACGCAGGCAACTATCTTTAAAATGTAGATGATGATTAGGAAGAAAAAGCAGTTCATCGTAGTCTCACTGAACTAGTTACCTGTTGCTTTATAACAAATGACCAAGAAACGGAGTAGCTTAAAACAACAGCGTACATCTATTATCTCAGAGTCCTGTGGGTCAGGACTTCAGAAGCAGCTTAACCAGGTGACTCCGGTCAGGAACCTTTGATTAGGACCAAGGTGTTGGGCAGCAGTGACACTGGAAGAATTGATTGGGGCTGTGGGATTGTAGAGTGGTTATACTGCCTTAGTTCTGACGTTGGCAGGAAGTCTTATTTCCTTCCTGTCTGGGCCTCTCCATGGGCTGCTTGATTATCCTCAGGATAGAGTCTGGCTTCCAAGCAAGCAAATTCAGAGAGAGCAAAGCAAAAGCCACGACATTCTTTATCACTCAACTCTGAAGTCACATAACATCACTTCTGCAGTATCCTGCTGGTTACACAGGTCAGCCCCCTCCAGTGTGCATGTGGAAGAAAGACTCTATGAGGTTTATCAATCTCAGGAGGGGCTCGTCAATGACATTTTAAAGACTGGCTTCCATAAGCCATTTCCTTCTCTTCCCCTAACTCAGTCTGGTGCATTCTTTCTGAATTTTTTCTAGAACGGTTTTTACTTGTCTTTTCTTTCTTTCATCTTTCTTTCTTTTTTCTGTGAAGGTTTATCAAAATGAGATTTGATATTTTCTCAAACATGGAGCTATCCTTTTATTTGATTTATTCTTTTCTTTGTAGCAGCTTCATATATATGTATGAATCAGGGTCTCACTCTGTCACCCAGGTTGGCGTGCAATGGCATGATCACAGTTCACCACAGCCTTGACCTCCTGGGCTCAAGTGATCTTTTCTCCTCTGCTTCCTGAGTAGTTGGTACTGCAGGCACACAACACCATGCCTGGTCTATTTTTTTTTTTTGGTAGAAATGAGGTCTTGTTATTTTGCCCAAGTGAACTCAAGTGATCCTAACCACCTCAGCCTCCCAAAGTGCTGAAATCATAACACTTTGTAATGCTGGTGTGAGCTACCATGCCAAGTCAAGCTTCCTCATATTATTAAATAAACTAAATTATTGAAAAATTCTAAATTAAAGCTTAAGTCAATGTTCATATATTCTCATTATTCTATTTTTTTCTCAATTGGTGAAAAATACGCAATGTATTATTACATGGAGCAGCAGTTAATAATAACCAAGATTGGACAAAGCACAAACATGAGTCATTTCCTAATTATCTGCATGATAGATATTTTCTGGAATGCTTTTCTTTCTTAATGTACATTTTCATAAATAATGATATTTTTGTGGACTGTGACCAAGTAGTTCCCAGAGTTCCTCTTTGAGAACATGAGAAATATGAAAATAATTTCCAACTTGTCTACATTGTCTTGGTCAAATAGGAAATGCCAAGTGCAGCTTTCATACGTTGAATGGATATGATTAGGCAGGAAAGAATGTGGTTTTGAAACCACATCCTTGAAAGCTAAACACCTAATGCCCATGCATATACATACACATGTGATGTTATAGCCTACGCCATTTATACAGTTTTACTCATTATTTGGATAATAATTGTCAAAATTCTAAATGTGGTACATTTATCCCATTCCAATTAATACAATTGAATTTATGTAATACCTCTTTGTCTACAAAACTAGCAAAAGCATAACTGAGCCATTTGTACAGATAGAAGTAATATTAAAGTTGAATTTTTAAAAACCACCAGAAAGTACTATCTTAGTCTGTTTTGTGCTGTTATAAAAGAATACCACGTACTAGGGAATTTATAATGAACAGACATGTATTTGGCTCACAGTTTTTGAGACTGGGAAGTCCAAGATTGAGGGGTCCCATTGGGTGAGGGTTTTCTTGCTGCTTCAAAACATGGTGGAAAGTGTCATGTGGGTAGAGAAAGAGGGGTCCAAACTCACTTTTATAAAAAACCAGCACCCACTGTAAGGACATTAATCCATTTAAGAGGGTGGGGGAGCCCTCATGACCTAAACGCCTACCATTAAATCCCACCTCTCAATACTATTACACTGAGCTTGAGTTTCCAAAACATGGGCATCGTGAGATGCACTCAAACCATAACAAGTACCATTTTAAGTCAAAAAATGTAACTTTCTGCCAAAACCCCATAATAGTCAGATGACATTTCTTATCTCATCAAAGTAGATTGCCAGTCAGATTATCCCAGAAAGTAATTTAACAAAACCTTCAGATAATGAATACTCTTTTTCTGTTTGTTATTGGCCTACTGAAACTGTGGCAGAATCTCAGCTTCTGTATCCAAAAGACAGGGGCACATCTTGGCATCTCACTCAGCATTTCTTTTTTCTTTACTTTTTT
Source organism: Cephalopachus bancanus (assembly GCA_027257055.1). Classification (NCBI taxonomy): domain Eukaryota; kingdom Metazoa; phylum Chordata; class Mammalia; order Primates; family Tarsiidae; genus Cephalopachus; species Cephalopachus bancanus. The sequence continues at coordinate 11,190,843 of JAPVLO010000001.1, read as the reverse complement.
TTTTTTTTTTGAGCCAAGGTCTCCCTCTGTTGCCAAGGCTAGAGTGCAGTGGCACCATTGTGGCTTACTACAGCCTTAACGTCCTGGGCTTAGGCCATCCTTCTGCCTCAGCCTCCCCAGAAGTTAGGACTATAGGCATGAGGCACCTTGCTTGGCTAATTTCTAAAATGTTTTTTTTTTAGAAACGAGGTCTCTCTATGTTGCCTAGGCTGTTGTCAGATTCCTGGGCTCAAGCAATCCTCCCATTTTGGCCTCTCAAAGTATTGGGATCACAGACATGAATCACTGTGTCTGGTCCTCACGTTCAGTATTTCTATGAGTGACTCCATGATGATTATAGGATGCTTTTTTTTCAAGTGAGAGTCACTTGATGATATTTAAGTTGTCAATTTTTTCATGTAGTTTAGCTTGTAGTTTAACCTGAAACATTAAGAAATAAAGGCTATTTCAGAATTTGATAGACTGTATACCTATTGATCCCATATTGGATGGAAAACCAACTCAATTTAAAAAAAAAATGTCTGGTGTAGTCATGTGCTCAATCAGAGCAGATAAATTCTTCTCTGAAAATAGTTCCATGTTCTTGGATAGTGAATTATTCCATGTGGAATGCCTTCACATACCAGAGGGATGATTCAAGTAAAGTGTGTTAGGGAGAGTGGTGATGTGTTTGCAGGATGATAACTAGCCCAGGTTGACTAGGGCAGAGAAGTATTAGCAGAGGGAAGCAGGAGAGCAGAAGACATCGATGGATGTTACCATGTTACCATATACATTCTTTATAATTAATAAAATGCCATGGAAAATATGCTAAATAAAGAAACACTGGAAAGTTTAGAAAAGTGAATAAAAATATTTTAATATGCCTTAATAATTTCTATTAAAAATTTTTAAAAGTGTAGATGATAAAAAGATAAACTGAGTTCCATTTTAAGGAATATTAAATGTACTATTAAAACTCTTTGTCATCATGTGCAATCTATTTTTCACAGTTTCTTAAACTGATTGGAAGTTGCTATCAACAAAGGTAACTTCTTTTGACTGATTGTTCTAACATTCTGCTATATTCAATCAGATTTCTTTGGCTTTATAAGTTGAAACTACATGCTTTCTGTGTGGTGAGTCAAGCTAAATCTCATGTTCAAAAAAGAGAGAGAGAGAGAGAAAGGAAGAAAAGAAAAAGAGAAAAATAAATAAAAGAAAAGGAAAGATGATAGCGTTGCCCTCTTGTGGCTATTTCAAAGACAAGGTAGATATTCAGAGAGGCCTGAAGTATGGAGTGTCTTTTCCAGTCAGATGATTTGGTCCTGGAAATTTTGGAAACCCTCTTTTTTTTTTTTTGGTCATTTTAAGAATGCCACTGGACCAGTTAGCTGTCACCCCTTTGAAGTTCCATCTTGCATCAGCTGTAGGAGATGCAGAGTAATGCAAAGGGAGTCTGGTGTTTGGGACTAGGATTCTGGTTCTCACTTTGCTGCTCAGTAAGTCACTAAATCATGTCTTAAGTTGACTTTTTTTTTCTTTTTTTGTGAGACAGACCTCACCCTGTCACCCAGGCTGGAGTGCAGTGGCACACTCAAGGCCACTGCAGCCTTGACTTGCTGGGCTCAGGTGATCTTTCCACTTTAGCCTTCCAAGTAGCTGGAACTACAGGCACGGGCCACCACATCCAGCTAATTTTTTTATTTATTGTAGAGATGAGGTTTCACCAAGTTGCCCAGGCTAATCTCAAACCTGTGAGCTCAGGCAATTCTCTCACCTTGGCCTCCATTGTGCTGGGATTATAGGTGCGGATTACCATGCCGGCCTTAAGTTGACACTTAAGAAGCAGAAGCTCAGTTCCCTTATGCTGACCCATCTCATTTTTTATATTCAGTGTGTCTGAGGTCTACTCCCCTCCTCCAGGTCCATTATCTATTGTTGAAAGCCTTCTGTCTTCCCAAAACTTTAACTCTGTTGTCAAGAGGTCTAGTTTCAGATCTACTTTTCATTTGTGATCCTTTAAAGGTTACTTTCCTGTTAGGTCTCATTTTTTTAAAGAAAACTAAAAGGAAGAGAGGAGGGGAACCCAACATTTAGTGAGTTACTAGTAAGAACTTTGTTCTCTGCTAAATGTTCTGTGTAGCTTATATGAATGCATAATTATTCATATAATGATTATGTATGTTTATATAATTATATGAGTTAGCCCCGAAGGGATCAAAGCAGCTATTATTATTCCCAGTTTACAGATAAATAAACCAAGGTTCAATGATATTAAATGACTTTATTAAGTTACCAGAGGCTAGCTGTAGATAAGTTAGGGTTCAGTACGGATGCATTTGATATTCTAGTACTAGGTACTGAAAAAGAGTTAGATGAGTAGTTGTATACATTTGAAAAATGCTGAGCTAAATGAATGTTTAAAGATGTTCTTAAGAGTCTATAATACTGAGTGATCTATCGCAGAAACAAAGGACCGAGTATCACATGCTTTCACCCATAAGTGGACCTTGAACAATTATCGTAATACTATAAGAGAAGGATTGGAAGTAGTGAGAAACTTCCAGCATGGGGTGGGATTGGCAGTAGAGAGCATCTGCTGGGGAAGGAGGGGACACACCTCATCAAAAAGTGTACCTGCATAATGAACATTTGTATGTGTAACCCTGATTTGTACCCCACATCTTTAAAATAAATAAATAAATAAAATAAAATAAAACAGTGTAATCGAAGGAGCATTTTAAGAAATAGTCACGTGGAAGAAATTCTAAGTACTTAATATAGAAAATAAATGTTGTCCTTACATCCAAAAAAGTTTCTCCTGACATTTGGTATCTAAATATTTGTAGTGATATACACTGTTGCAACTTTCCAGATACTTTTCATACCAGAGTAATGCTCTGCAGAGCGCACTTGAAACCACATATCTATGACCACAGATTGTTTTTCCAATATCTCTTCTAATTGAAGTTCTCTGATTATTTACTTAATCTCAAAGAGCTTTTGTTTTATCTTTCATGGTGCGTATCACATGGTTTATTTTAATTGTTGTAATGTTATTAAATATTTATTATCTGCTAAGTTTCAAATGCCTACAAGGCAGAAATTAATTTTGAAATGAGTCTAGTGCCTTTCAATGAATAGGCACACCGTAAATAATTGTGGAATATGAGCATAAAATAATGTGCTTAGATGCAAATTACACTTTTCATTTAAGTTTGTCTGGCATACCATGTGTCCAGAGACGTTTTAATTGTTTCCACAGAGGCATGGCATATCTTACCCCAAGGGTTGTCTAAAATAGAAATTATAGACATCGCCACATTGTCAGAAAGAAGTACTTAATCCAAAGGAGATTTCAAGGCCCTTTAAATACCATGCGCATTATTGAAACTTCAATATTGGAAGAGATTGGATGAGTTGAAAGAGGGACGTTAGTTCATCTGTGATGTAAGTCCATTTGTTATTCCAACACCTCGCCTAGTCTGCGACTCTGCACATGCACCGAGGAGACCGATTTCCCTGGTCTGCAGAGTCCCAAAACAAAAATCCATACAGCAGCACCCTGGTCAACACAAAAGACAAAATGCACAGAGTCACAGCATTTTCAGGGTGGCAGGGATCTTAGCTTACTTTCTTTTTTTTTATTATAAAGATGGTGGGGTACAATTCAGGGTTAGGTATACAATCATTGATTATGCAGGTGCCCTTGTTGATGAGGTATGCCCCTCCCTCCCCTAGCAGTTTCCCTCAACTGCCTATGCCACCGCCCTCCCCTGACAGTTTTCCATTACTGCCAAATGCTTTCTTATAGTATAATAATTGTTCAAGATCCGCTTATGAGTGAGAACATGTGGTACTCTGTTCTGATCTAGCTTACTTTCAAACTACATAGAATTCTGTGATGGAAGTGGTCTCGGAAGGTTGGATTAAAATTTTATTTCAAAAGATGCATTTAGCTACTTCTAAAACTAACAAAATTTTCACCCATCAGATACTACTTTTTCCTTGACTAGTGCTGCAAGCTTAACTTTTGCCATTTCTACCAGATTAAGGAAGGTTAATTGTGAATCTTTTAAATCATTGACTTTTCAGGATCTGTACAGCAAAAAGAAAATAAGTGAGATGTCAGGACCTATGTAAAATAGCAGCCTTCAATCGTTACTACGAATTGTCTCGATTCCCAAAGACATCTTCAGCAAAATAATCTCTTTGTTCTGGTTGATGGACTTCATCATAATAAATGTTTTGAAGGCAATCTCACAAAAAATGTTTATTCTTATGAAGTGCCACCTTCCCTGCTTTTTTCTGTGATGGTATCTTGATACTCTTATTGCAGAACTTTCTCCTAGGTTTGGGGTTGAAATTCTGACCCAGAGAATGGGGACTAAGATTTCATCTCCAAACTCCAAATTTGCTGTTTGCTTTCCAGCATGCCCTATGACTCTTGTTTAAAGCCAAACCCTAGTATGGGATGGTGGGAGAGAAGAAAGCAAGTCATGTAATGGTTGACAAATTAAAAACAATAAAGCTTTAACTTTTAAAATATATGAAATCACTGTGACTCCCCTGGCAGAACAGTCTGAACCTGATTAATCAAGCTTGATTTTGGTTAATTATGGTCAACAAGGATAGAGGTTGGCTATCTTGTGGTTCAGAATCTACTGATTTCTAGGCTTTGTAAGTTTTGAGAATTCTCATTCTTAGAACACAAGATGACAGTCGGACCTCTGCTAGAGCTTGCTTGAATTCTGCAAGAGAACCCTAGAAACCAGAGTTTCTTTCCAAGTGAAGTAAGCAGCAGCCGGTTTCAGGGCAGAAGGATGTATTCTTCACAGCTAGTGCTGACTCGTCCCCAGCGTGTGCTGCTCACCAGGTGTGGCGTACTCAGTGATTCCTTCCAGACAAGTATTTGCAGGAAAACTCACTTCCCCAAACTGCAATTCGGAATGCAGGAAATGAAAGTAGGGCTTTTTATTTTCTTACGTCAAGTTCAGAGATTGCACTTTCTGTGCCTCAGGCTAATAGACATTTAACTCTCCCCAAATAAAATTTGCATGTTTCAGAAGGATGGCATTTTAGCCACAAGCTTTTCTTGATCATTTCTTTTTCTCCTGCAGGGCAATTCATGCTAGTTTAAATTCACTAAAAATAAAAATTTATGATAGCTTGTTTATTTTCTTTTTCTCCTCTGGTTTAGTAAGTGAATGAAACAGACATTTACAATAAAGCCCCAATTATTATATCTTACATTTGCCCCAAGACCATCTTTGGAAAGACATTGAAGTTAAGAGTGTGAAGGAAAACATACCAACTGTTGTTTATTGTTTGATTTCAAGAGTAAACTATTTTCATAACACTCACCGTTCAGACAGATTCTTCCACTTCTGTACTTAAAATTGTATGCAGTTTGAATGGTAATCAAACCCCTTATGATAGGATCTGAAAAATAAATGCTTAGGAACCCAAGCAGAAGCCCATATTTGTGCAAAGGTAATCGTGTCTCCAAATCTTTTTTTCTGTGATCATGTTAGCACTCTTTAGGTGGTAGCTTTTAATTATTTCATTTTTCAGTTCATTAACTTATTAAACAAATATTTATTAGGCATATACTATGTTGCAGAAAGATGAAGACTGTACATGTTGATTTTTGTGACGTTTCATATACATACAAAGGTATACGCACAATGAAAAATATATAAATACTGAAAAGCTATGTACAATTAGTATTTCCTGTTTTTTCACTTGATTATAGGTAGTACTATTTTTGTCTTTTATGATTATTTAAAACATCTAAATTTACTATTAATAAGAAAAGTTGAATATTTTGATACAGTATCTAGCAGTAACTATTGTGCTCCAGTTATTAAACATAAATACAGAGATGAATCATGAGATTCTCTGGTAGAGAAACCACAATCAGATGAGGATGTTTGTAATACAGATTGGAATGCACCTGATAATTGCTCTAATAAGGAGTGCATAAGGTGCCATGGAAAGTCAGAGGGAGAGCACGGTGCTTTCCTTGGAAGAAAGACACATGAAGACAGTAACTGGAAATTTTTGGCATATAATGGATAGGAGTTCACAAGTTGGGAAGAAAGAGAACTTCATAAAGGCAGAGGAAATGGAATGTGCAAAATGCACAAAACAGAACAATTGACCTACCTGATGGTGAGTCAGTCACTGGAGGAGGAAGGCATTACAGGAGATAAAATTAAAATGTACAATAACTCATATCCTACAGAAAGAAGAGGGATGAATATAGGCCCCCAAAAAGACAAGTCTACACCTTAATCTCCAGAACCTGTCAACATTACCCATTTGGAAAAAGCAAATAATTAAGAATTTGCAGAAGTCATCCTCTTGAGCCTGATATCACAAGTGTCCCTTGTAAGAGTCACACAGACAGAAGAGAAGACTCAGAGAGGAAAGCCATGTGAAGACAGAAGCAGAGATTAGAGTGAAGTGGCTACATGCCAAGGATGGCCCGCAGCCGCCAGAAGCAAGAGGAGACAGAGTGGACTCTCCCCTGAAGTCTCTGGAAGAAGCGCGGCCCTGCTGACACTTGACTTTCAATTTCTGATCTCCAGAAATGTGAGAGAACAAATTCCTGACGTTTGAACTTGCCACGTTTCTGGTCATCTGTTACAGCAGCCATAGCAAACTAACACAAAGGGAGAGTGCCTGGCCATCATGGAGAACTTCATATGGATGTTTGTTGAGAGCGAATCTTAGTGAAGGATAATATCCCTTTGTGGCCTAAATGCAAAGAATAACGGATTTTCATAAGAATTTCAAGGCAGAAAAAGTCAATTTATATCTGTTTATGAATGTGCCTAAAAACAAGTACACAGGACCATGTACTTTATATACATAGAATGAAAATGCTGAAATTATGAACAGAAAAGTTCCTATTATCCTCCTTTGCTCAGTATATTTGCAATGAAGCAAAAGGCAGCGTTTTCAGAAAGATTATCCTTTCACAATAAATATTTTACATAGCCGGCCGGGTGGCTCAGCCTGTAATCCTGCGCCTTTGGGAGGCTGAGGTGAGTGAATTGCCTGAGCCCGCGGGTTTGAGACTCACCTGGGCAGCGAGACGTCATCTCTACAATAAATCAAAAAATCAGCTGGGCATGGTAGCGCGCCCCTGTAGTTCCGGCTACTCGGAAGGTTGAAGCGGAAGGATCATCGGGGCCCAGCAGGTCGAGGCTGCGGTGGCTGGGAGTGGCCGCTGCACTCCAGTCTGGGCGACCGAGTGAGACTCCAACTCAAAAAAAAAAAAAAAAATTTTTACATAAATGCATTTTTTTTACAGTAAACTCATCTTCCTGTTTTCCCTAGGTGCCATCCTGATTTGAGCAATGTTTTAGTCTGCCTGCATGTTTGCATAGTAGTTTGTCAATGGTGATATTTTCCCTCTTCGCCTCTCAAGATAGTTATGATTTCAACATGGAAGACTGCATTATTTTGCACAAGGGGTGTGGAACTGAATGGGAGAATGTGTCTTGCTGTCAACTCACTCCTGCCCACAGAGGCCTTTGATCACAATGCGTTGTTATGGAAATCTGCTGTTAACTTGTCTTATGGACCCAAGAGGATCCTATTGAAGCCGCAGGCTTTGTGTGTGCTTTGCGTCCCCATGGAGCAAAACTCAGGCCATCTTTGTAACTAATCCTACTCTCCATCTCCTGCCAGGTTCTCCTTCTGTCAGTCAGGGGAGATGCTGATCAAATAGGAAACTTGTGATTGATTCATATATCCAAACAGGAAATGAGGGCGAGACTTTGTCTTCCAGCTTCTAGGCCTGAAACAAGAAGTCAGGAGAATGTGAATTCTGAAACAATATTCATGCCACCCTTATTCAGGCCCAAGCAATCTGTGCATATTCAGTAAGAGTCAACTGATGCACAGGGCTGGATGTGTCGGAGAGTGACCAATGGCTCTCTCCAAGAGGTGTGCTTCATGACTCAAACATTTATTATGATAACTAATTCTTGAATTATTTTATGATGGTGATGGGATATGTGGTAAGAAGAGTATCTATCAGTTTTTTTAAAATTAATTTCCCAGCTATAAGTACATAGCTGTAATGTTTCTTTCCTTATCCCAACTTTCATTTTCTTGTTTTTGCCCTTTCACGTTCATTCTTGAGTAAGGGATTAGTTAGCCCCAATATTCCTTCTCCTCTTTTGCCTCTAAAATAACTCCTAGAGGTTAGCCACACTCAGGGACACTCAGAATAAAGGTTTCATTTTCCATGTAACCAAGTTCTGGCCAATGGGGTCTAAGTAGAATGCCTCTTGGAATACCCAAGATGTGTCTTAAAAGCAGATATATGTTTCTGCCATTTCTTCTTTTCTGCAGGCATTCGTGCAAGCAAATGCCTTGGAAAATGATATGGAAACTGCATATTGAGGGAAACAGATAAACAAGGGAGAAAGAGCTGGGGGTCCCCAATTCTATGGGGAATCAGCCCAGCCCTAGACTACTTACAAGTGAATGGGAAGGATTCAAATTTTATTGCCTACACCACTGTCAGTTTGAATTTTCTGTTAATCTCAGATCAGTTTCTCTTCCAAAGCAAACATCAGTTGGCATAGTTGAAAGTGTGGTTGAAATTAGTTGTATTGATAAATATTGTGTCGCAGAAGGAATAAAATAAAGGAGATATGATGGCTATCACAAGAATTCCTTACCTCCAACATTGGGCTGAACCCTTTTGTTGGAATATGCATTATGAACTTATTCATCCACATGTGCAGACCTTGTTTTGATTGCAGGCTTAGATCAAGCAGGCTTTGCACTGGAGATCTTAGGAAAGACCAGACACTGAAAGAGAAGAAAAAACAAAATGCAAAAGAAAGCCAAAACAATTACAATTTTTCCTTCAGGGTTAGATATTTGAAATCATTCCTGCTTTCTGCAGAGATTAAACTAGCCTGCACTCCCACCAACCGTGTAGAAGTGTTTCCTTTTATCTGTGCACTCACCAGCATCTATTGTTTTTTTTTTTTTATTTATTGATGAGGACCATCCTTACTGAAATTAGGTGGTATCTCATTGTGGTTTTGATGCATTTCTCTGGCAATTTTTTTCATGTATCCGTTGGCTGCTTATATATCTTCTTTTGAGAAGTGTCTACTCATGTTCTTTGCCCACATTTTGAAAGACTTGTTTGTTTTTCCCCTTTCAGTTCGCTTGAGTTCCTTGTTTGTGTAGTTAACCCATATTTGTACCCCACATCTCTATAATAAAACTAAATTTAAAAATAAAATAAAATATTCCTCATCCTAAGGAGAGGTAAATTTTAGTGTATAATATTTTTGTATTAAAATTATAGTACAATAAGCATCTCTGTACAGTCTAATCTAGATTTCATAGAAACTATTAGTCTTAGAGAAATATTTCATGAATTAGGGTGTTACAATGACTTTCTCTGGTATTAAGTCTCTACACATGCTAAGAATGGCTTTATTGTTTCTATCAAAATAATTAATGATTTATTATTACTCTATGAGTCTGTGTGTGCTCTAGCATGATCTCTGTGTCAGTGGCATGACTTACTTTGTTGCATTTAACACTCAGGGAAATACTACATACACAGAACCCACAATAGGCTTTCCGATCTCATTGTTGCTTGCTAATTGGACTTCCAATTTCATCAGATTGTAGCCAATTACCAAGGTGCTTGACATGTAGGCAGAGCAGTCTATGGGAACTAGTCATGCTAAGTAATAAACGAGTAGGAAAAATATATTTATGAAGTGTATATTTGGGGGTTATTCGGCAAGCCAATGAGGTTGTAGCTTGGGGCATCTATTCAATTAGTGATATTTCTAGAAGAGGACCTCTCAGCTTTTAATTAAACAGCTTTGAATTAAACACTGTCTGACTCAGTCCAGGAATGGAATGAGACTACTAGAATATGACTTCTTCTTTGTTAGTCAAAATACCCCTGTGAGAAGTAGTAAATCTTTTCCCGGTAACCTGACAACAGGCCTTGGAATCGTTGAAATGTAAGCTTCGATATCCATCATCAGAATAATAAAAGTCCATAAATATGATATTCATGCATGTATTGTTCTTTTCTGCTTCTCCATTTTTTTGTCATGTTGCCATGGGTTGAAAACGCTAAAGAGAAAGCCCTAAAGTTTGGAAAGAAATTGAACTGAGAAATGATTATTTGTGGCATGAAGCTCTCAGAGGAGACGTTTAAAGCAGAGTGCTCAGGACTGAGTTATGGAGAATAATTAGGGTTCTTTGGCAAGAAGTAAGGAACAAACCACCAATTCACGTTTTCCCTGACACCCAGTAAAGTCGTTGCAGGTTGGAAGGCAGTATTTCTGCAGTCACAGTTTTTGTCTGCCTTTTCTAGCAAACCTGGGGCAGATACTTGTGCTTGACTCCATTTCTATATTATGGTGCAGATCATTTACCTTTAAGATGAAGTGGAAGGGAAATCTTGACTATTGTGCATAAACCTCACTTTACTATCTAATCACTTGTTTATTGGTTGAAAATATATGGTCTATGGGATATGCAGCCTACAAAAGTCACTCTGCTGGATACTGGGAACAGAGCAACCTGGCATTTCTGCCCTCGAGGAGTTTAAGAGCAGAACCCACTCCTCAGTGTCTGGATGGGCAGAAGCACCAATATGAGGATGGGGAGTTGACAGGACACTAGCTTGAGCAACGCCAATTATGCTAGTACGAGCGTTTTCACACCTTTTCTTTGTGCTGCAGCTGTGGAAAATTTAATTTTAGTGTAGGCTCATGCCTTGAAATTCACATCCACAAAGATCTGGCACTGCAACCTCTGTGCTTTGGTAGGAATCTGAAAAATGATTCATTGCCATCTTCTCATTCGGGATCAATAGCAAATGCTTGACATCTAAGGCAATTAGACTTCTCTGTGTCAAAATTATTTTGAATGCCTGAAGGGAACACTATTTAAATATTGTAAGCATTGTAGGATATACTGTAAGCATTGTAAGATATTTCGATTGTTTAATAAAAGAAGATGTGTTAAAGAATACTAGGAAGCTTTGGTTTCATTTTTTATTTCTTGCTGCATATCATACTTTTTTATTGTGGTTAAAAAAAACCCAACATAACATTTACCATGGCAACCATTTTTGGGTGTATAGTAAAGTAGTGTTAATTATATGTACAACGTTGTGAAACAGCGCCCCAAAACTTTTGCATTTTGCAAGCATGCAATCCTATATCCATTAAACAACCTCCCTTTCCTGCTCCTCTCAGACCCTGCTACCCATTCTTCTACTTTCTGTTTCTAAGAATTCAACTACTTTAAGTATCTCATATAAATAGAAACATACAGTATTTTTCTTTTTTGTGATTGGCTTGTTTCACTTAATACAATGTCCTCACGTTTGAACCTCAAATTTTTCGTATGTTATAGCATACAACAGGGTTTTCTTCCTCTCTAAGGCAAAATAATATTGCATTATATGTATATAGGAACTTTTTTCTTAGTGGAAAAAAATTCCAAATATGATATTACTCACAGTACTGAAAACATAAGTTAGTTTTAAACTTCTTATCACCTAGAGTCTCATTAGAATGTTTGGAAACGTCAGTAAGCAAAACCAGGCTATCCAATTTTTATTTATACTTATTTCCATTCTTACTCAAGCGCATGTTCTCAGTAAAAGAAGCTACCGATCGGACAGATGTCAAAGTTTCCTCTCATCATTTCCTGAGAAGGCTAGAAAATACAACATGAAGTAGATTTAACTGCAACCTCTCTTTGAAATAAAATAGGATGTTTCACAATTTTCTTTCACAAGACCATTGAGGAAATTCTGATCCAAGAAGTATTTAGGTTACAATTTGAAGCCGATTTTTGAACAGATAAAATTGTGTCTCAATTATTATGACTCTTCAACATAATCAAGCCCAAAATAACTTTGTATATTATTCTAAACAAATCAGATAAACCAAATGTTTCAGTCTCATTCAAGATAAACACAGCATTCTGAATACGGTTATATGCAATTTTTTGATCATTTAGAAAAATGCCTAGGAGTAATTCTAAGATTTTTAGAGGGATGTCTCACAGTTTCATTAGAGTTGGACAAACTAAATAAAAATGCTTGACTTAAGGATTATGAAACATGCACAGTACTGAATGATTTAATTATTCTAACAGAAGTTTGGGCATTATAGATGTGTTCCATTGTCTCTTGGTTAAGATCTGTTTTTCCACTTTACAATTCCTATTGATATCTGATGATCTTTTGAATCTTGAAGACATCATGATTCCATGAAAGAGGATATAATGTAGAGTATATAATGCCTTTGTCATGAGCATAAAGACATGTATAGATTAAAACCCAAACACTTCTCCTAATACGAACATATGAAAGACTCACACATTCTACATGATTTCTCCATGTGTGTATGCCCATGCAGACATCCATATACTCATCCACAGGAAAGTTGCAAAAGAATACATGGTGCTTTGCTGGGTCACAGGAGCTCCTCATCCCTCCAAGCACTGTTGTTTTGGGTAGATTGTGTTCCCTGAGCAAGATGTGCTGAGGTTCTAACCCCCAGAATCTCTGAATGTGATCTTATTTGGAAATAAGGTCTTTGTAGATGATCAAGTTAAGATGAGGTCATTAGCCTGGACTCTAATCCAACATGCCGTGCGTCCTTATAAGGAGAGAAAAATGCCTTGTGAAGACAGACACATGCAGGAGAATGCCATGTGACAACGTGGCTGAGATTGGAGTGACACAGCTGCAAACGAAGGAATGTCCAAAATTTCTGGCCACCACCAGAAACTCGGAAAAAGCAAGCAAAGATTCTCCCCTACAAGTTTCAGAGGGAGCGTTATTCTACAGTTCTTTTGTTTTAAGCGATTTTGTCACAACAACCCTAGAAAATGAATACAACTATTCTTTCTTCTTTACATGAATATCATAATCAAAGCCACTTCCTGATCCAATTTTTCCCTCCCATTAGGCAATCTTATCATTTGGTATATCCATCAATGTAAGATAGAGCATGCTCCAGTACAAGAAACTCCCAGATTTCAGTGGCTTAAGAAAATAAGAGTTTAATTCTCTGTCCCCACGTGTGGAATGCAGGTCTACAATGAGACTTCTGTTTGTGACACTTGCTCAGGGACCCCTTTTATGAAGGTGCTATCTCAAAACAAGGAGGCAAGTTTTTCTTAGACAGGAGAAGAGGGCATGGAAAACATTACACGCTGGGTTTGAAATAATTCAAGCCAGAGTGGCACCTGCTCTTTTACACACAGGCCATTGCCTGAAGTGCATCATTTGGCCTTGCCTAACTCCTGGAGACGAGATTGTGTGCCCGGAAACAGAGACTGTGGAACACAATGGGAGGCATCGGCCACATTTGCTAATAGCTTCACCTCCTCTTTCAACTATAAATGGGGATCTAATAGTTATCTTACTGGGTTCTGGGGAGATTTAAATAAAAGCTTGTGGGCTCACAACAAATGCTGATTCCTTCCCTTTTCACCTTGTTCTGGATCCCTGTACAGTTGGCCCTCCACCACACCCTCCTCCGATTTGAACCTTTTCCTTCTCACCGTTTCTTCTCTAGTTCTTCTGGTTCATTGATCCTCTCACATCTCCCCTTAGCTCATGTTTCTCTTCTAGACCCTTCCATTCATTCTTCCTAATGACTTCCTCCAAATACTCCCACTGTGCCAACTCCTTGAAGATCTTCACATATACGAGTGCATCTACGGTCTTTATGTGTGTAGAAACCTCTGGTCTGTCATTCCCTTCACCCTCAGCAGCAGAGCCCAATTCCAGTTATCTACTACTTCCTGTTACCTGAGCAGCCATGCTTCTTATTCATTCCATATTCTTTCTATAGCAGCCCCCACCAGAAGGCTTTAAGGAAAAGTTATTTCCCTTCCCAAGCATTTCCTCAATTCTTCCAGCCTACTTACATAGAAATTGAAGCGATTAGTAGTTTTTTGTTCACCTAAGTATATATTTGTGACAATAGAAAGATGGGCAATGAATTAGTAAGTGAAGAATGCAAGCTCTTGTTTGTTAGTACATTGTTTATCTACATAGAAAATACTTAAATGTATGTAAGACTCGACTGAAAAAAAATGAAATCTGAAACTGATCAAACCTATACATTAACTACCAATGTACACTAATTGTGAGAGAAAGGGCATATTAAACAACACCGTGGACATGCAATCAGTGATGTGAGACTATAAGAAACTCCAGGAAAAGTGACAAGTTTTATTAATCAAAATTATGGTCAGAGAAAAAGAGTGTGAGAGAGAAAGAGAGGAGAGAGAGAGAGACAAGAAGGTAAAAACTTGGAAGGAGGAGAGAGAGAGAGAGTTATAGATTAGAAAAGACTTTTTTGAAAATCAATCTATCACAATACCTGTTACAATTGCTGTATTTTGATTTGAACAAACTATTCAAAGTTATCATATCAGAAGAGAAAGTGATTTATTAAGGTATTATCTAATTTATGAGTGATAATTAATGATACTGACATTATGAGAAATAATGCTTAAAGCTATGTTTTTAAACATAAAGTATATTAATATAATATCTGATATTTACTTCAAAATAATCCAGAGTGTGAAAAAACAGGTAGGAATATAGGTCAAATATGATTGAATATGAGTTGAAGTTGGGTGATGATAAGTGAGAGTTCATTTATTATTCTATTTTCTTTTTGTATGTTTAAAATTTTCCATAACTAAAAAAAAAGGATTGGTTAAATTTGGTAAATAACTAAGCCTCCACCAATTTTCATGATGGGAAAGGGTGAGATGTTTCATTAACAGTTTATCCTCAAATGGATTTGATGATTCCAATGGGTTTTTAATATGAAAATGAAGAGTAATAAAATTTGGGCTCTGAATTCTTGGGGGATCTAAGCACCGTAGTTTAGTGAGATTGCATTGCAATTCAAATCAAGTTTGGGTTCTAATTTGCTATTGAGTCAGAAATGACTAACAATTCTACACAAACTTCCTTTCACTCTGATTCATTTTATTTCCAGTGTAATTTGTTGACTTGTAAATGCATAGAAGTGCCTACTTTTATTGTCTCTTTATTAGTGCCATAACAGTCATCATCAAAGTAATTATTTCTATTGGCATGCATTTAATTGTAACTTGTCTCTTGCATGTTGCTACAAGTCATTTACAAATTCTCATGGCTATGCAATAGCATAACCATATTTGTTGTTGTCAACTTTAAAAATCAATTTCTCCCTTGTGCCCATAGTAAAAATGATTACAGGTTATATAAATGCAAGTTTTATCATGACAGTGGAGCAGAACTGATGTGGCATACTAATTTATTCATTAAAGTGCAAATGAACAAATTATAATCGAAGGTGGTCTCGTGGTTTCCTTCTGCCACTGTTGTCTGGAAACACACTCTCTTCTGAAGGCAGAATGACAAAGACAAAATCTTTGAAGCCTTAAGGACATTTTGATTTAGACCCCACTTAAGAAGTGATTAAAATACCACACCCCAGAGGCAGTGACATTTTTTATTTGCTTTCTAAACTAGAGCGAAATTGCGATTAAGAAAATATGATTAATAAAAGGAAGCGAGGGAGGGAAACAAAACTTTTAGGGAGTAGAAGTTTATAATTTTGTCATTAATATGACACACAATACTTCTTTAATATCTATTAAACGGACCACTTTTTTTTTTTTTTGAGTTGGAGTCTCACTCTGTCGCCCAACTGGAGTGCAGTGGCCGCTCCCGGCCACCGCAGCCTCGACCTGCTGGGCTCCAGCGATCCTTCCGCCTCCGCCTTCCAAGTAGCCGGAATTACAGGCATGCGCTACCATGCCTGGCTGATTTTTTGCTTTATTGTAGAGATGAGGTCTTGCTGCCCAGGTGGGTCTCGAACCCGTGGGCTCAGGCAATCCACTCACCTCAGCCTCCCAAAGGCGCGGGATTACAGGCTGAGCCACCGAGCCCGGCTAAACGGACCACTTTTAAAGGCATAATGTGTTATTGTACTTTATAGAATCATATCACAGCAGTTCTTAAGTAACACTCCAACTATAAATATCATTTTTCTATTTTAGGCACTGAGGGGAAGGAAAGGCAAAGACTACACTAGATCACATCTTAGAGTCTAGTAGAAAAGACATGAAAAACACAAAGTTGATATTAACAATACACAGAAATTCAGTGGTGCAGTGTATGAATGTTAAGGTGAGACCCACTTGCTGTAGGTTTGAGTATTCAGGGAGAAATCTTAGCAGGAGAAATGGAACTAGGAGAGATGAATGAGAATAACTTGATCTGGGAGAAAAAGAAAAACCAATGGCGGGTGACAGAGGAAGGAACAGACTTTCAGAGAGCAGAATGTTCCAAGCATATTTTGAGGAGTGACTGAACCAGGTTGACTGGAGTGGAGGCTTCACTGAGAGTAGATAGCACAAGATGAAAGAGGAACTTGGCAAAATAGTTCAGGATCTCAAAAATGTCTTGAGGAAAGTAACATTTTCAGAATGCAATTCTGTGGTTGAAATGCTCAGAAAGACTAGCCGCCTGTGGGCACCATCTCCCCCCCACCGCCGCCGCCCCGCATCCTGTGCAATATGGCTTTGTACCCAATCCCAAAGAAACTGTGTATAAATAGAAAAATATGTGTGACCCATCAAAAACATTTCAATCTTGCATATTGTCATGGTTTTCAACCTTTTACGTTAGCTTGGATCCCACATCAAGAATGCTGACAAAATTCACTTGCATCATAGATTGTGTTCAGTGATGCAGGGGCCACCCATATGGCTGATTCTCCTGGTAAAGGAAGAAGGCATTGCATTTTTTAATTTCCCACACTGGGTTTTTTTGAATATATGTTTAAAACTCAGAGTTAATTTTACTTAATTTTATTTTATCTTTGAAATCATGAGGTACAATGATGATCTGTTGCATAAGTATATTGCATGAAGGCAAAGTTTGGGCTACTGATGAGACTGTCTCCCTCCAAGCAGTGAGCATGGTGCCCAGTGGGTGGTTTGGTATCCCTTATTTCCTCTTCTATGGCAGTGTCCAGTGCCTGTTTCCATCCTTGTCACTATTTGCATACAGTGTTTAGTGCCTACTTATGAGTGAGAACATGCAACATTCGGTTTTTTGTTTCTATGATAATTCACTTAGAATGATGGTCTCTAACTGCATCCATCTTTGTTCATCTTTATGGCTGCATAGTATGCCATCACATATATGTACCTGTTTTCTTTATCCAGTCTATCATCATTGGGCATCTAGGTTGGTTTCATGTTTTTGTTATTGTGGATTATGCTGCCATAAACATAGGAGTGCAGGTGTGCTTTTGGTAAAATGATTTATATTCCTTATTTGTATATTCTCAGAAGTAGGATTGTTAGGTTGAATGGTAACTTTATTTTTTGTTATTTGAGAAACCTCCAAACTGCTTTGCACAGAACAATGCTCAGCATCACTAATCACAAGAGAAGTACAAATCCAAACTACAAAATATTTTTTCACTGGTCAAGATAGCTATTATTAAAAAATCAGACCGCGCCTTTGGGAGGCTGAGGTGAGTGGATTGCCTGAGCCCGCGGGTTCGAGACCTGCCTGGGCAGCGAGACCTCGTCTCTACAATAAATCAAAAAATCAGCCGGCCGTGGTAGCACACGCCTGTAATTCCGGCTACTCAGAAGGCTGAGGCGGAAGGATCGCCGGAGCCCAGCAGGTCCAGGCTGCGGTGGCCGGGAGCGTGCCACTGCACTCCAGTCTGGGTGACAGAGTGAGACTCCAACTCAAAAAAAAAAAAAAAAAATCAGAAAACAAAACGTATTGGTTAAGCTGTGGAGAAAAAGGAACACTTGTGCGCTGTTCATTAAATCTTCTTTTTCTTTTTCTTTCTTTTTTTTTTTTTTTAGGCAAATATTCACTCTGTTTCCCAGGCAGGAGTGCAGTAGCACAATCATGGCTCACAGTAACCTCTACATCCAAGGCTCAGATGATCCTTCCACTTTAGCCTCCCAAATAGCTGGGTCTCTAGGCACATGCCGCCATCTCTGGTGAATTTCTTTCATTTGATTTTTTTGTAGAATCAAGGTCTCGCTATGTCTATGTTTCATAGAAGTTAGGTCTCTATGTTGCCTAGGCTGTTCTCAAACTCCTGGACTCAAGCAATCCTCTCACTTCGGTCTCCAAAAGGGCTGGGATTACACGCATGAGCCACCGTGCCCAGCTCATTGGATATTTTTTAAAAGACGTGCTTCTGGGGTTTCTTTTTCAGCCCACCTTAAACTAGGAGGCCTAGTATTCCAAATACTTCAATTTGTTTTTCATACCTTTTAGAGTATGTTAGACATGATTACATAGCCAACAAGTGGAATTAAAATTGTATTTTGGTGGAGTCTATTTCTGAACATTTACTAAGTATTGTGCACTGCAAAGTGTTTTTCATCTTGATCTCACCAAAGTTCAAATACAGTGTGACTGTTACAAGGACTCTCTACTCCTGGCACTTGGGTTAGGTAATTTTCTGAAGATAATCGAGCAACCAGGTGCTAAAGCCAAGAACTAAATCCATGTTGTCTTTTCCAGAGTTTGTACTTGTAGCAACAATTTGCTTTATAATAAATATATATGTATATACATATATAATATATGTCAAGTATTATATATGTCAGGAGTATAAGATAGGTAGAAACATGCATGTATGTATCTACATATATATACACACAGACAGAAACATATCTATGTATATACATATGTTTGTATTTATAAATATGCTTATGTATTGTGTATACAGGTATGCACATATACTCATATACAGTCATTCTTTTTTGTTTATTTATTTCACATGCATATGTTTGTTTACAACCCAAATGGGATGCTATAGTCATTATCTACCTAAACTTGACATTGTCCATGCAGATTACGAGGCAGGAATAAAAAGACCCCAATACCAGTGCTGAGCTGCTTGAAAACCTCTCAGAAATGATCCACCCAGCGAAGGTCTCTCATTTCATTGCACTGCTCTCTGCCAGGAATATATGGAATTATTTGCAGAAGTATTTCCAGGTTACATATTCAGCACTTATTTTTTGCAAGAGTGAATAAAGTAGTGGAGGAAATATAAAAGGGACACTTCTCTTGTCATATTCTCTTTCTATTTATCTGTTCAGATACTTTATTGAAGTTACTCCCATTTTAAGGTGTTTCTTGGTAGCTATTTATTGTTTTGTACGTTGTTTTCTATCATTTATGTTTTCCACTCAATTTCAGGCCACTTGATGTTTGATTCGTCCTCCTATCTCTCAGGTGTGTGCAATGAGTACATTACTATGATATTCACTACATATTTCTTTAAACGGAAGGACTTGTAACAATGAAAAAGCCCAGTAAAGGATAATCAGTAAATTTTGCATGGCTGACATTTGTTTTTCAAGAGGTTTTTTCCAAAAGTCAACTACATTCCTCATTGCGAGTTAGACAATTTTATTGGCATTTGTTGACCCTAGTTGATTTGACTCCAGAACAATTTCCCGTCCCCTTTGGTTAACAAAAGTGCTATCCTGCTTGAGTTTTATCTACTTTTGTTTTTTGTTGCATCATGAACTTTAAAAAAACACGAGTGCCATTTATTCTTGGTCATCTTTTCACTCCTAAAGCTTTGTTCTGGTGAAGCAAACTGCATGAGTGAGCATTTAATATCACCTCTCTTGGTCACAAGGAATAAGTGAGAGACAGAGGATGAATACAGGGCAACAGCAGGCTACAGAACATTCTAGAAAAATAGTGTAGATAGAGTGTGTTAACTTGGAATTAAGAAAGATTGTCCAAATTGTAATTTTGTTCTCCAAGAAATTTAAGTTTCCTTGGTAGGCATATGGTAATCTAAAATAATCTGAGCCTTAATAAAATTATTTTAGTAAAACTCACTAGAGCTTTCATGTTCTCTTTTGTTGTATACCTTCATATATTTTTTAATTCATTCATTCATTTATTATAAAGATATAGGATACAATTCAGGGCTAGGTATACAAAGATTGATCGTGCAGGTGCCCTTGTTGATGAAGCATACCCCTCCCTCCCCTAGCAGCTTCCCTCAACTGCCAGTCCCACCCCACCCCCTACTTATCCTGACAGTTTTCCGCTACTGCCAGTAGGCTTCTCACAGCATAATAACTGTTCAAGGTCACCTTATGAGTGAGAACATATGGAACTCAGTTCTTTGTTTCCGTGATAAATCACTGAGTATGATCGACTCCAAATCCATCCAATTTGCTGCAAAGTTCATATATTTGTCCTTCTTTATGGCTGCATAATATTCCATTGTGTATATGTACCACTTTTTTTTTATCCAGTCCAGCTTCGATGGGGAACATGGTTGGTTCCATGTTTTTGCTATTGTGAATAGAGCTGCATCAAACATACGTGTGCAGGTATCTTTTTTGTAGAATCATTTGAGTTCCTCTGGGTATATTCCCAATAGGGGAGTTGCTGGGTCATATGGAAGGTCAATTTCTAGTTCCTTCAGAAATTGCCACACTGTCTTCCAAAGAGGTTGTATTAGTCTGCATTCCCACCAGCAGTGTAGAAGTGTTACTTTTTCTCCACATCCTTACCAGCATCTGTTGTTGTTTGTTTTATTAATGATGGCCATTTTTACAGGGGTTAGGTGGTACCTCAATGTGATTTTGATTTGCATTTCTCTAATGATGAGTGAGGCTGAGCACTTTTTCATGTGTCTGTTGGCTGCCTGTATATCTTCTTTTGAGAAGTGTCTATTCATGTCTTTTGCCCACTTTTTAAATGGGCTGTTTGTTTTTTACCTTTTGGTGCGTTTGAGTTCTTTGTAGATCCTAGATGTTAGGCCTTTGTCAGATATATAGTTGGCAAATATATTTTCCCATTCTGTGGGCTGTCTCCCTGCTCTCTTGATGGTTTCTTTGGCTTTGCAGAAGTGTGTCAGTTTAATGATGTCCCACTTGTCAATCTTATCTCTTATGCCCTGGGCACTTCGGGTTTTGGTCGGGAATCAGTGAAAATTTAATTAATTGAGCATTCCTGTGGTATGGTAAAGAAGATTTATATTTCTGCTAAATCTGAAATACATTAGATATCCCAGAATATCTAATATAGATCACCTTTAAGAATCAAATTGAAAACATGAACAAGTATGAAAATGTGGTTACTTTCACTACAGTAGTCACATCTACAGAGCTTTACAGAAAATCTGTGAAGATTCTGAGGTTTAAACTCTTCTAACTATACCTGTGTAAGTAGCCTTACATCTGCTCTTGTGTTTGTCAAAGAGTGGGGACCCAAGGCCCCAACTCAAAGGATTTATTTATTTATTTATTTATTGGGGGGATGGAAGTCTCACTATCTTGCCCAGGTTGGTCCAAGACTCTTGGCCTCAAGAAATCCTTCCACCTTGACTTCCCAAAGTGCTGGGATTACAGGCATGAACAACCACATCTAATCCTCAAAGTCTTTCAGAGAGACAATATGTTGACATAATGAAGAGAGACTGCAGGTAGAAGTTATGTAGCCAACAATCCTAGATTTCTATTCAATCTCATAGGGGCCAGGAACCTTAACAAAGATTAAATGCCCTAATATGTCTTGCTTAAGAAACAGATGGTTGACAACATTAAAATCTTTAATATTTTATTTTTCTCAATTTCCAGTGGACATTTTCTGCACAGGACATTTCTAGAATAGATGCTTTTTAGAACCTGCCAAAATTTTGCCAAAATTAATGAATGCTGAGACCAATATTTCTCAGACTGAAGTTAGAGATGAATTCCCATCTACAGCCTTACTCAGAGCACTGTGTAACATACTTTATTCCCTCACCCTCTCCTTTTTTCTCTTCTGCTTCAAAAACTCTCTTACTGAGCTCAGTTACACTTTGTCCCCTAGGATGCCACCTTGTAAATTTGAATCCACAAACCTAGCTGTACAGATATTAATTGCTGTGAGACATGTCACCGCCTGTCACTTGCCCCCAGATGGACAAGGATGCCAGGTCCACAGACTTGGCCATCCACAAGGAGTGATAACTGAGAACAGATATTGGCATTGTCCAGATGCCCATTGGTGTGTCCCTGCCACCCACTGTCCAAGTTGTGTGGCCTGCCGAAATCCAGAGTCCTCTCCAGAATCTCAGTGAAGTCCTGGGGTTGGGTGATTCTGCTCTTGAGTCTTCTGCTTTCTGAGATCTGTCTCTAGCAGAGTAGCTGGCGTACCCTATGTCATTGCAGATGGGAAACCCAAACTCATCAGGGACTTTCACACAGACAGGAACAAACTCTCACGACCCCTTGTAAATATAGGGAACTTTACTGAGAAGTCAAGGGTCTCATGAAGAGGCTACAAATAAAGAAGTTCAAATTCTCGTTCTCCAAAAATATTTTGAGCCACCTCACTTCCAAGAGTAAACTCCTGTTTGGCCAACCACCATGCAGTTCCCAGGTTTCTTAGTTGTGTCTCTTCTCTCTCCGCCATGCCTTTATTTCCTTCACATCTTCCTCCCTCATGGTCTGGAGCCCCAGTATCACCTCTCTCACATTGCATAGAGCAAGTCTATTCTCTCTGACTCTTACTGCCAACCTGACCAGAGTCCAGCTGGCTGGCAGGGCTCAGTGGCTCACACCTGCAATCTCAGCATGTTGGTAGGTCAAGACAAGAGGATTATTTGAGCACAGAAATTCAAGAGCAGCCTAGGCAACATAGTGAGACTTCATTCCTACCCAAGAAAAATTTAAAAATAAATTAAACTAGCTGGGCATGGTAGCATGCTCCTCTAGTCCCCGCTATTCAGGAGGCTGAGGCAGAAGGATCACCTGAGCACAGGAAATTGAGACTGTGGTGAATCGTGATGAAGCCCTTCCACTTCAGCCTGGGTGACAGAGTGAGGCTTTAACTCCAAATTTAAAAAATCATAATAATTAAAGAAACGAAGTCCAGTTGGCTGACTTCAGCATCCAGAACTGTGAGATGCAAATGTTGGCTATATAAGCCACCAAGCCTATGGTAATTTGTTACAGCAGTCTGAACCGACTAAGACATGAGAAATAAAAATAAAATCTACAGAGCTTCAACTGACTGAACAGCCTCCCTCTTAGCCAAAGGGATTCCAGAGAAAAACCTTAAAAACTAAGTTCCTGGCCACTACAAGACATACTTCACTATACTTCCCCCCACCCCACCCCGCTAACTGCCATTAGAATTTCTTTCCTAAGAGTTAAGCAGAAACCCACCCAGCTAGACTACTCTCTCTCTTTGTGGTTTTGACACAACAGCTGACTTGCCCAGCATTCTTTCCTAATAAGAGAGCACTGACTGTAAACTAATTCTGACTGAGTTTGCAGAGGCCTCACACAGGAAGCTTTTGTGTCCTCAGTTTCACCTTTTGACATATAGAGGTTAAATTTTATGCATTTAAATTTTGTCTCCACCCTGAACTGAACATAAGACATATGTAACATGCATATGTTTGCTTACAATGCATGCTCATGACACTGGTCATAAATATTAATATCTCCTCCTATAACCTGTTGAATATGTATACTTACAGCTAACCAATTCAGCAAAAATTTATATCTCACTCTTCCCTCTCTTGAAATGTCTGCCTCCAGTTTTCTGCCAAAAGCTATGCTTCCCAGCCTGTCAGGATGGCCAACTGATAGGCTGTAACACTTTATAAGAAAAAAGCTCTCCTCTCCAAGAGTATGAGCCCTGTGATTCTTCAGTTGACATCGTTAACCTAAGAAAAGACATTAGAGAAAGATCTCTCTAAATATGTTAAGTTTACTCACGAATAAGAAATGAAGATTATAATCTGGAATGGATGGAATGACAAGTCACTAGTGCATCCAGTGAGGAAAGGATAGAGATAAGCTTTTATTAGCAAAAAGAGAGATTTATATAAGCTGCTTAGGAACACAGTTCATTGGTTCCAGAGGCTCTAAGCCAGAGTTGGTGTCAGTTCATTGGTGGAGAGACGCTGTTACTGGGTGAGCATTCTTCCCAGAGCATCTTATCTGCATTACTGCAGTCCTGAAAAATGTCTAGTGATAGCCTTATCAAAGCAAGAGATGTGTGAAGGGCATAAAAGGGGAGAAAGTCCTTGGAAACAGTTCTTATCTTAGACACGTGAGCATGAACCTCTTCTCCTTCATGCCTTTCTGACCTTATTTGGGTCTAACAAAAGTGATTTCATCCTGGTGTCTGCAACTTTTACAACACACTCACTACAACCTCATTCAGGATTTGT
This sequence comes from Cephalopachus bancanus, assembly GCA_027257055.1. Lineage (NCBI taxonomy): Eukaryota > Metazoa > Chordata > Mammalia > Primates > Tarsiidae > Cephalopachus > Cephalopachus bancanus. The sequence continues at coordinate 11,166,568 of JAPVLO010000001.1, read as the reverse complement.
TTTTGCTGTGATAAAAATACTTCACTTGAGATCTATTCTCTTAATAAGTTTTTAAATGTACAATACAATATTGTTGGCCATAGACATAATGTTGGTTACAGATCTCTAGACCTTTATGTCGTATAACTAGAACTTTATATTATTAAACCAAACTCCTCAGTTCTGTAGCATAATCTCACATTAAATCAGCATGGACGAAGGTTTGCTGGTAACTAATAGCTCCTTCAGCAACAAAGAAAAGCTTGATAGTTACTGACCATTTAGAGTTCAAGAATGTCCCTATTTAGCATACTATCCCTTAACAGACTACAGAATGGCAGAGAGTTGAGCTGATGACAGCAACATTTTGGTGGTTGTCGTAGCCCAGTGGTCTGAGTGGGATCCTCAGACCATAGCATCAGCGTCACCTGATGCCACTTTGGATCTTGTTAGAGATACAGTTTCTAGAACTCCTATCCCAGACCTACACAAGCAGCAAATCTGGGTTGGGGGCCAGCAATCTGGGCACTAACAAGCCCTCTAAATGATTCTGATACAATAGCCTGACAACTCCCAATTTTTAGAAAACACTCAAGAAAAATGAAAAAAATAGAGACAAACACACATTAGAATTATTCTACCTCAAAGAAAATGTACCTAAGGAAAATCATTTAAAATACGCTTTGATGTGTGATCAAATAAATATATAATCCACCCTACTCGATCGTGGAGTGGGATTAGCATGAGATGCCAAAGCTAAATCACTGGTTGTTGTTAAGTCTCTCTTCTGCAATTGAAAATATGACTAACACACAGGTTAGTTGCTATATGAAGGGTTATTTTCCTAACTTTTCAAAAAGAGCATTGCTTTTATGTGAGCTGCTTAAAATATGCCTGCTCTGGGTGTTCCCATGGGACAAAGGAGTTTTCATCTACAAAGCTTTTTCTTACAGGAACTCAGTCAAAATATTATTGCGCACTTAAGTTTATGAAAATGCACTTGAGTGTCAGTAAATAGATTTGTCTTGATTTCACAAAACAGTTATATCACGCAGTAGAGAACATACACAAGGTAAGACTCACAAAACCTGAATCTTGAACAGGTCACAGAGTTTACTTAGAGCCATCTTGCTGTGAAGGAGATGAATCAGCTGGCTGGGTTTTCTTATGGCCTCTCTTAGTTCTGCCTTTCACAGAACTTGTACTCTCTGGGGGCCACACTGGGTACTGAGCATTCTTTGATGTCAACAAGGGGCAGAAGTGGTTTTTATTTAACAGTCACAGTGATAAACCACAGGGGCAGGAGTCACAGGTTGGGCATTTGGAACTCATGCAATACTCTTTTGTTGAATTCAGCAGAGGAAATGAGATGGAGAAGGAGGAAAGCCATTTTTGTCTTCGGAAATATCTGAAAAATGTCCAGACTAGAAAATGCAAGATAGAATCAGGCTCGTAAGAATGTCCCCAGGAAATCCAAGCTCACAATTACGATTCACAGATGTCCCTACATGCCAAATGCTCTGCGTCTGACCTGTGTCCACCACATTGGTGTGCAGTATGGAAGGAACTGTGTCATTTACAACACACAGCTTGACTCTCACTTGCCAAAGAACAGCAACAACATTCTCTTGAAGAATGAGCAGGGTTCTAGGGTCTTGGCATCTTTGTTCCTACGTCTCACCAAGGAAGAGTTTGCATGTGAAATGGAAGAGAGGTTTAACATGAATAAAATTATAATGAGCGGGATATTAATGGTGAATTGTAGCAGGTTTTGTCAATTCATATTCTTATATTTTTAAATGATATAAAAATATCCTCCTACACAGATTTATAAAAACTTTTATTAAAATACTAAATGCCTGCTTCCTCTGAAAATACATGGCTTGTCACTAAATGAAATAAGTGAACACTGTTCATTAATAGTTATGCAAAGAATGCTTATTCTATGCATTTTTAAATTTTCCAAATAATTTGACACTATTGATGTGCTAAAGTTACTTCTGAGGAAACTTATTCTTTTAATGACAATAAAATGTTTCCTTCTTTTGAGTTGGGGTCCTACTCTGTTGCTCAGAGTGGAGTGCAGTGGCACCATCATGGCTCCCTGCAGCCTTGACCTTCTGGACTCTAACAATCTTTATGCCTCAGCTTCACAAGTAGCTGGGACTACAGGTACATGCCACCACAACTGACTAATTTTTTTTTTTTTTGTAGAGGCAGGTCTCACTATATTGACTAGGCTGGTCTCAAACTCCAGGGCTCAAGCAATCCTCTTACTTAGCCTCCCAGAGCCCCGGTGCCTGGCCCAAAATGTTTCTTTAAGAAGTCCAACAATGTATAATTTATAAAAGCTAAATTAAGTTATATGATCCAAAAAGTACACAGCAATTTTATTACTAATTTTTTCTGAAAATGCCCCTGGCTATTCAATCAACCAATCAAATATTCAGAAGCTCTTTTATGTTTTCTACAGAAGTGCAAAAAAAATAAAAGTTAAAAAAGAAGTCAAAATTAGTTTCAGACAGTCAAAAACAATTGAGAAATATTTCTATACACCTAAGTGTAACCAATAAAATAACCAGAATATCCAGGATGTCTCAGGAAAAACATCAGCGGTGCTTGACACTTCTTAAAACTAGGAGGGATGGCTAGGCTTTTTCTTCCTCTTCTGTGAGATATGACCAGCGAGATGCAAGTCCAGCCTGATATAGACTAGCTATCAGGGGAGTGATTTCATCCTAACAACCGTGCGTTTTTCATGAACAACCAATAATTAGCCCTTATAGTCATAATATGCTCAGTGGTCATGGTTGAAGTTTACATTTATACATTGTTATGAGTGTTTAAGCACAATATTTGTCCTCACTTATAGAGGGATGGTTGGTAATCAGAAAGGCTTTTCCTTTCATTTGAATCAACATAGACTTTTGTATGTGCACGATGCATTATTAAACAATAGCCCAGAAATGAGGACAGGCCCAATGAGCACAGTTAGGCATTTCATGCTCATTGCAATCTGAGGTGACTCGATAGACTGTCCATGAAAGAGACAATAATGGAATTTTAAAATAGATTGTGTTGGAGCTGGATAAGTAGAGCCTGTCTGAGGCCTGTCATAATTACACAGACTGCTTTGTGCATCTTGTTTCATAACTCTAGGCATGGCTGGGTTTGTTTGCTCTTCTAGGAAGGCAGAATTTGGATCTGTCTACTTGAAATTTCAGCATAACAGGCCAAAGGTTGCTCGGTTTACAGGTTGGAGGAGGAATACAAAGGCAGAGCATCAGATGGTTGGCAGTCCCTACACAAGTGAGTGGACACCTGACGTACAACAGGGAGTATGAGGTGACTCCACAAGCCAGTCCAGAAATTAAAGAAATAACCCAGCCATTGGCTTGAGAATCTTTAGACAGGAGACTGGCAAAATCAAAGAAATGTGTCCAGTCCCAAAGCCACGATATGGCTTTTGGGGGGGGTAGCTTTCTCTAAAACACACACACACACACACACACACACACACATACACACACACACACACGTATTTAAAGGGAGATCGGAAAAATGAAATTGATGTTTGGCGAGCGGATCTCTTGTAACACAGGTTTCTCCCGCTAGGTCAGTGTTCTAGGAACCCAAAAGCATCAGTGTGCCAGCTGGCATTGTTGTGAGGTGATGTGTTCTGTTGACTTCAGTTAATTTTTTTTGAAGATTCTTTCAATGCCTTTGTCCATTTCATGATGGGTGATTTATGAGTGCACCTGCCCACATTGCTGAATGTTCAGCCGCGTTTGACCAAAAACAGCATGACCCACATGCCTCAACTTCCCTATTCACCCGGTCTCACCCCGAGTGACTTATTGTTTTCCTAGATGAAAAAAACCTCAGAGGGAAACATTTTGCCAAAGTGGAAGAGAGGAAACAAAAAAATGGCAGAATACCTAAAAGGCATCAAAATTGATGCGTTCAAAAACGGTTTTGAGCAGCGGAAAAGGCATCTCAATAGGTGTATCGAATCAAACAGAGAGTATTTTGAGGGTGACTGAGTTTAAACATGTAAGAACAAATACACAATTTTATATAAATAAATTATTATGGGAGGAATCTCCCACACATATATTTGTGTGTTATGACTGAATTAGTATAAAGATAAGTATAATTCAGGCTGGATTATAGCCATCATTTTTCTGACCCAAAAAAAAAAGTAGGCTTCTAATTAAAAAAAATTTTAAAAGCATGCAACTCTAATCCTGAACATAAGTAATATTCTAAAGACCATCCGTAAAATTGTGAGACTTCTCCCTAAATGTCCAGAAGGAAAAATATATATATACAATTGTCCCAAATTATATCATCTAAGACACATAAAGTTGTCCACATCATTTCTCAAATTTTGTCCCAGTCCTAGATCTGTGACTATAAAAACCAGATCTTTCCTCAAGATAAACAATATCAGAGAAAAAACATCAACAATGAACATTTAACAATGTTCTATTACACCAAATTTATGGCAATCTACTTTCTGTATGTTTTGTTTTTTCCCCCGAAGCATTTAAAGATCATTGCAAAAATAGGAATGTACAATCAATTTCTGTTGCAATTGTGAAGCCTAACTGCATCTCTCCTGTACATCATTTATACTTTATTTTATTTATCAAGCACATACTGTGCTCACAATGGTGGCGTACCTGCCTAGGCCTTCTACAAATATCAATTTTCATGTAACTTTTATCACCATCTGTGATGGGTTGAATTGCATCTCCCAAAAAGACATATTGTAGTACTAACTCCCAGAACCTGTGAATATGAGTTTATTTAGAAACAAAATCTTGCAGATATAATCAATCTAAAATGAGGTCTGACTGGGCATGGTGGCTCATGCCTGAATTCCCAGCACTTTGGGAGGTGGAAGTGGGCGGATTGTTTGAGCACAGCCTAGGCAACATAGTGAGACTTCATCTCTACAAAAAGATCAAAAACTTATCCAGGGATAGTGGCTCGTGCCTGTAGTCCCAGCTATCCAAGAGGATGAGTAAGAAGGACTGAGTGAGTCCAGGAGGTCAAGGCTTCAGGGACCCATGATAGTACCAGCACTCCAGTCTGGTTGACAAAGTGAGACAACAACACAAAATAAATAAATAAGAAAAATGATATATAAATATAAAAAATGAGGTCATACTGGGATAGAGATTAGAGTAAATGCTACAAGCCAATCAGGGTCAAAGATTATCAGCAACTGCCAGAGGCAAGAAGGTAAGTGGAGAATAGATTATCCCTCTCAGACCCAAGAAATAACATGCTTTGACTCAAAACTTTTGGCCCTGACAATGAGACAATACATTGGTTTTGTTTTAAGCCCCAGGGGTCCTTTGCCATGGTCACCCTAGGAAATTACTAGCACACGTGTGCAGAGGTGCTGTGTTTCATGGTAGGCAGGTCTGTGCAGACCCATCCCCCCAATCTGAGGAAACTGAAGCCAACAATAAAGGCTGAGGTATCCAATTTTTTAGAAATCAACATTTAACTTGGACATACAAGCAGAAGCCGTGTCTGCATCTTGGGTAGTAACTAGACAAGATGGTGGATCCCCGCACCATTATTCCCAGAACCAAGGATTCAGAAAGGATGTGTAGCACTATTGACAATATCAAGGTTGATTGACCTAAGGACGGAATTTATGATAAGTATATGCTCTTACAAAAGAGATGATAGATTAACTGGAAACCTCACGGTGCTTCCTGTAAGGGGTTAATCAGATGACAGCATAGTGGATTAGCATCCAAGATGGAGTTGTGTTGGCTTTCACACATGCAATTACCACTGCCCCCTTCCACAAATAAGAACACCGAGAAGGCATTGAGAAGTAGATGGCTTGCCCAAGGTCACACAACTGATGAGCAGCAGATTTATTAAGGATTCAAATACTTATGAGTCCATGCATCATTGCCAAGGAACACGTGACTGTATATGTGAGAGTTTATTTCTGGGTTTTCTATTCTGTCCCATTGGTCTATATCTCTGTCTTTATGCTAGTACCATGCTGTTTGAATTACTATCACTCTCCATTTTGTTTTGAAATCAAGAAGTGTGAGAGCCTCCAGCTTTGTTTTTCTTTCCCAAGATGGCTTGACTATTCAGGGTCCTTGGAGGTTCCATAGGAATTTTAAGAATTTTTTTCTATTTCAATAAAAAATGCTATTGAGATTTTGGTAGTGATTGTATTGAATCTATTGATTGCTTTGGGTAGTATAAACATTTTAACGATATAAGTCTTCCAATTCACAAAAAAAGTATTTTTTTCATTTAAAAGTTATTTTCAGTTTCTTTCAGTGATGTTTTGAAGTTTTTAGAGTACAAGTCTCTCACCACCTTGGTTTGGTTTATTTCTAAATATGTATGTATGCATAAATGCTATTGTAAATGGAATTGTTCTCTTAATTTCCTTTTTGGGTGTTCGTTGCTCATTGTTCAACTGGTTTTTGAGAGTTGATTTATGTATTCTTCAACTTTGCTGAATTTGTTTATTAGTTCTAACTTTTTTTGGTGGAATCTTTAGAGTTTTATATATAAAGATCGTATTTTCTCTGAACAGAGAAAATTTGACTTCCTCTTTTCCAATTTGAATGATTTTTTCTGTCTGTCTCTCTCTGTCCATCTCTCTCTCTCTCTCTCTCTCTCTCTCTCTCTCCCCACCCCCCTTTGGCTAGGACTTTTCTATTTTTATTAGAAATGGTGAGAATGACCAATTCATGCCTTGCTCTTGATATTAGAGTAAAAGCTTTAAGTTTCTAACCACTGTGTATGATGTGAGCTGAAGGCTTTTCATATATGCTCTTTGTTATGTTGTGATAATTTTTTTTTCTGTACTTAGTTGAATGTTTATATCATGAAAGGATGTGGGACTTTTCAAATGCTTTTTCATCATCAATTGAGATGATTGTGTGATTTTTGGCCTTTGTTTTGTAAATGTGGTGTATTACATTTATTAATTTATGTATGTTGAGCCATCATGTATATTAGGAATAAATCCAACTTGGTCATCGGGTTTAATCTTTGTAATGTACTTTTGAAATAGATTTGCTAATATTTTGTTAAGGATTTTTGCATAAATATTTATCAGTGATATTGGCCTGCCATCTTCTTTTCTTACAGTATCTTTGTCTGGCTTTTGTATCCGGGTAATGATGGACTCCTAAAATGAGTTTGGAAGTGTTCCCTCTTTTTCAATTTTTTGGGAGAGTTTGAGAAGAATTGGCAATTCTTCTTTAAATGTTTCATAAAATTCTTTAGTGAAACCATCTGTTCCTGGGCATTTATTTGTTTGGATGTTTTTGACTACTGATTCAATCTTCTTACTAGTTACAGGTTAAGTTCAGATTTTCTACTTTGCAGTTCAGCCTTGGTAGACTCTATGTTTCTAGGAATTTATTCATTTCTTTAGGTTATTCAATTTGTTGGCACATTACTGTTCACAGTAGTCTTTCTTTTCTTTCTTTGCCATCAATTCCAATGTCTGTTTTTTTTCTTTTTTTCTTTTAGTTGTTTGAGTCTTCTTTCTTCTTTTCTTAGTCTACGTAAGGGTTTATCAATTTTGTTGATTTTTCAAAATAACAACTGTTTTATTCATTCCCCTTATTTTTATTTATTCTCTACTCTGTTAATTTCTGTTCTATTCTTATTAATTTCTTCCTCCTGCTAGCTATATGTTTAGTTTGTCTTCTTTTTCTGATTCCTTGAGTTGCAAAGAACGGTTGTTCATGTGTGATTTTTCTTCTTATTACTGTATGTGTTTGTTGCTGTGGACTTTGCACTTGGTGCTACTCTTTAGCATATCCCATAAGGTACGCTATGCTTTTCTTTTCATTTGTTTTAAGATATTTTCTAATTTCCATTTTAATTTCTTTTTAAACTCATCAATTTTTTGAGTGTGTGTTGTTAAATTTCCACATATCTGTGAATTTTCCAGTTTTCCTATTGTGATCAAAAAGGATAATTGGTATGATTTCACTCTTCTTGTCAAGCCTTGTTTTGTTACCTAATGTATGATCTCTCTTGGAGAATGTTCTGTGTGCACTTAGGAAAATTATATATTTTGCTATTGCAAAATATATATAGTTCTCTGTTTCCTTATTAATCTCATGATTGTTCTAACCATTTTTAAAAGTATTGTATTAACATATTTTATTATTGTTATGTTACTGTCTCATTCTTCAATTATGTCAATGTTTGCTTCATATATTTGGAGGATTTGGAGTTAGTTGCATATATATTTATTATTGCATCTTCTTACTGAATTAGCTGTTTTATTATTATATAGTATCTGTCTTTGCAACTTGCAACAGTTCTTGACTTAAAGTTTATTTTGACTGCTTAAATATAGCTGCTTCTGCTGTCTCCTGGTTACTATTTTCCTGGAATATTTTTCCTTCCTTTCAGCTTATGTACACCCTTACATCTAAAGTGAGTCTCTAGACAGCATATAGGTGCACTGCATTTTGTTTTTGTTTTTCCCTTTCATTCAGTCACTCTATCTCTTTTGATTGGTGAGTTTAATTCATTTATCTAAAGTAATTAGTGATAGGAAAGGGCAAACAATTGCCATGCGTTCACTATTTTCTGCCTGTCTTGTAACTATTTCTCCCTCTTTTCCTCTCTCGCTGCTTTTCTTTGTTTTTTGCATAGTTACTATGGAGCTTACATAAAACATCTTTTAGTTACAATAATCAATTTTAAGCTGATAACAACTTAAATTCAAAATTCAAAAACTCACTCATTTCATCTCCCCACCCTTATTGTATGTCATTGATCTCACAAGTGGCATCTTGATGTGCTGTGTATTTGTTTAAATAAGGCTGCTCTCATATTTGCATTCTCCTAGGCTTCTGTGGCCTCCTACCTGGTCTTTGGAGTTCTCATAAAAGATATTTTGGACTGTATATTGCTGTGAGAATAATTACTACAACTTTCTTTTTTTACCATGTGACTGACATCCTGAGGGATTTTTTTTAACTGAAGTCTCACTCTGTTGCCCAGGTTGCAGTGCAGTGGCACGTTCATGCCACCACAGCCTCAACCTGCTGGGGTCAGGTGATCCTTCTGCATCAGTCTTCCAAGTAGCTGGAACTACAGGTATACACTACCACACCCGGCTTATTTTTTTGACTGATTGTAGAGACGAAGTCTCACTAAGTGCCCAGGATGGTCTTGAACCCCTGAGCTCAGGCAATCTTCTCGCATTGACCTCTCAAAGAGCTGAGATTACAGACTTGTGCCACCGCACACAGCCTCTGAGAAATTTTCAATACCAGGGTGCCAAAAAAAAAAGATGTGTACACATTTTAAGAGATGCCTATGTATCCCTTTATGATGTGCTTTTCAGATGTATCTGGATGCTGATGGTAACCATTTTGAGCACCTCTTGTAATTGCAAAACTCAAATGGTATATGTTGAGTATTACAATTTTAATGCAGTTTTTTTCCTTTCTTAAAATGTGTTTACGCTTTTGGCATCCACCTTCTGTATTTTATAACATTTTAATACAAAACTTATTCAATTAAAATATGCGTAACAACATGTTTATTACTATTTGGTCCTTTTGCCAATTTGTTTTTGCCTTAAAAGTTTACTCAGTTGTATGAAATAACTTTTTAAATAAACTGTATTGTATTTAAATTGTCTTCATTAGTTTTTGCTATAATCACTCTTTTTAAAAAACTTATTGAAAACACAAAGGATTTTATTGTTCCATTAATCTTTATTCTCTTAGTTTGAATTGTACATGACTAATGAATGAACTATTATTTTGGGAAACAGTGGCACTTGGATTAATTATGGCATACTCTGTAGTAGTCAATAAGCCAGTTGTATTGCTTGGTTGACTATGTCAATGTCTAGTCTATTCAGTGATAGAATTATAGCTTTAGTTACATATCAAATCTTTAATATAGCTTAGCTATCTAACACTTAAGTGCTTACTCTTTGTGAGAAACATTCTAAACTCTCTCTTTCTCTGTATATATATTTTTTTTATTACATGCATTATTTTCTTCCATATACATATATGAACTATACATATGGACAAATATGTATACAAATATAGCATATATATATATATATATATATATAGTCCATATGTATAGTTCATATATGTATGTGGAATAAAATAATGCATGTAATAAAAGAGCTAGTATAGCCCAGGGTCCGTGGCTCAGCCTGTAATCCCGCACCTTTGGGAGGCTGAGGTGAGTGGATTGCCTGAGCCCGCGGGTTCGAGACCCGCCTAGGCAGGCGAGACCTCATCTCTACAATAAAATAAAAAAATTAGCCGGGTGTGGTAGCATGCGCCTGTAATTCCGGCTACTCAGAAGGCTGAGGCAGAAGGATCGCCGGAGTCCAGCAGGTTGAGGCTGCGGTGGCTGGGAGTGGCCACTGCACTCCAGTCTGGGTGACAGAGTGAGACTCCAACTCAAAAAAAAAAAAAAAGAGCTAGTATGTATACACACATGATATGTGTGTATATAATGTATGTATATATGCTATATATCATGCATATATGTACATATCATATATATCCCACACAATATGTACATGCACAATTATTCATATAATTTTACATGCACACACTGTGTATTACACAATTTACATAGATATAAAAGAGCACATATATACTCTTTAATATTATGTGTTTGCATATATATTAAAGAATATAAAGATTTGTAGAAAGTATCTATCTATATATACATAGAGAGAGAGAGGTACTTTCTACATAACTATACATTCTTTAATCCTTTCTACCCTCATGGGGATAGTTATTTCTGCCATTTTGAAGATAAATAAAGTACAGAGATATTTAGTTGTCTGCTGTTATGGTAATCCAAGATTCGGAAATACTTGCTCTAGAACCTTCCTTCTTACCAGCGATGCCAGACACTGAAGTGGCTGGCTTGTTTATATACAGGTATACATACACACACAATGTATTTAGGTCACTTTGCATAAGCTAACTATGTTCATTGTGTTTCTCCCTTTTGTCATTCCTCTATATTCAAGTTTACCAAAAGTGAAAAATGCCCCACCACCTAGACGATCTGATCACTTATTTAAGGTTTAGACCAAGGAAAGCTTATGGGAAGTATCTGTCTAGTCAAAAGACAGCTCCTGTGTTTGCCGATTGAAAGAATCTAGGCCTCTTGACCTCAGCACCAAGTATCCTTTAGAAGTTACTGTCTTTATCTGGCATGTTGGCCAAAATAAAAATATGCCAAGGTATTTCAGGAAAGCTGATATTAAGAGAAGGAAAAATAAGGCAGGAATAGGAAATATAATGAGAAAACTGAAAATGTAGTTCTTTTTTTTTTAGTTGAGTGAAATGGCACTCTCATAGCCGCCACATACTTGACCTCCTGGGTTTATATTATCTTTCCACCTCAGCCTTCTAAGTAGCTGGAACTACAGGTGTACACCACCACGTCCAGTTAATTTATTTTTTGAATTTATTGTAGAGATGAGGTCTCACCAAGTTGCCCAGGCTCGTCTCAAACCCGTGAGCTCAGGCAATCCTCTCATCTCGGTCTCCCAAAGTACTAGGATTATAGATGTGAGCCACTCTTTTTTTTTTTTTTTAATGAAGATAAAATTTATACTGGAACAGAGTTAGGGAATGTGTGTATATTTATGTGAGTACACACACACCAGATTGATAGAATAATATACCTATTGATTAAACAACCTGTAAAGAACAGAAACACAATGTCTAAAGATAAGAGTGCAAGCCTGGTTAGAGCTGAACTGGAAAGTAAATAGCATATTTTTTAAAATTGGTGTTTACATAAGCATGGAATCTCATCTTGAAAAAATAAATGATATGGCTGTCCAATGCCACTAAATCCTTCAGTTCTCCCAAATTTACATGTGAGATTCTGTGCCATTACTACTATAAATCACATATCCCTTTGTTTTTTTTGAGTGTAGCTTTTATACAGTATCTTTGGAGAATCCTGGCCCACACTTCTACAAGAATAGCTCATACATGAACAACATCAGTATCATCTGGGTCTTGTTAAGATGCAGATTCCCAGGTCTCTTCTCAGGCCTGAAAAATCAGAGGGATAAGGAATCAGGAATGTATATTTTTACAAGCCATAACAATAGCTTATAGGTACCTTTAAACTTGGAAAGCTCTGGCAAGGACATGAGTAGGGCTGTTTGACCATCCAGCCCCTTTGTCTCTCCAGCAGTGCAAAGTGAAAGTGAACCACATTTGTAAATACCAATACACAAGTCTCTAAGCTCACAACAAAGCAAACAATCACAAGAAGATTTTAAAAATGATAAAATAAATTGCAACTTATTTCATCATGGTTGCCAGATGCCTCGTGAATCTAAGGAGTGACTCTGTTAGGTCTGTTTTGCACTAGTATTTTTAAGAAAGACACAGGGAAAACAGATTCGACATTGCATAGCATCAGATGCTTTCTAAACAAATTCCTTTTTATACCTTATAACTGTATTAGGTAATGATAACAGTAGTTCATCTCAAATGGCACTTAGTACGTGGCAGGGACATTCTTAAGATCTTTGCAAAAATTAATGTATTTAATTTTCACAACATACCATGAAGTGTTGTTTAATTATTATCATCATTTTACAGATGAGGAAATTAAGACTCCGAGGGGTTAGGGCAATGGTCAAAGTCGTATATGAGACATTTAACAAAGTCAATATTTGAAGGCAGACATCTTAGTTTTGTAGGGCATGTCTTCATCACTAAGTCCAGTGACTTTATCGTAAGTATGTTTATGTTATTTCACTGATGAGAAAGGTGAAAGGATAAATGTTTTTCTAAAATCAGAGTTGTTTAGAATCAACCCAGTTCTACCTTCTCCCACAGACTTATACACAGTCTCCTATTCCTGCTTCCTAGCAAAGTTCCCAACATGTAAATATACTTAGTCTCTTACGTAAAGGGCTTCTACCCCCAGTTATTCTAAGAATTGGATAAAATAACTTATGCAAAATGCTCAGAACTTAGCATATAGTAAGAGTTAAAATTTAGCAAAGATTTTTCACTTTATATTAAGTGACATAGACATGGATTGTACTGCATTTCATTGAGCTTAAGGAGTTATTATTGCTAAGAAACATCCCAACTTCAGATAGGTTAAAATATGCAAATGCATGCATCATATCACGGATGAAATAGGACACACTGTAACAGCTTTTCAATCACTGGTGAATGCCAGATTTTTCTCAGCATCACCATAGCCACTACAATTTTTTAAAAAAATAAATGTTCTGATCTGCATGGCAGGGTGGTAGATTTATTTATTTATGTATTTATTTATGCTAAGGTATTTTTATTATTTCATTGCACAGTTAAGGCAAGGGAGATTTACAAAAGTTAAACAACAGGCAGGCTATTAAGTGGTAGAGTCAGATCCTTCTTATCCCAGAGTCTTTGACTGGGTCATGCTGTGATACATCAACAGTCCCTAATCTCTAGATACCTTTCTTAACTCTTTTCTCTTTGCAAGTCAGTGGGCTCCTAGCTCTTGCCTTTTTCACAGAGGAAATAGCTATATTGATGGCCTCAAATAGTTTTCCCGGGATTAAGGGAGGGAGGGACCCTTGAGCAATGGAGTATGGGGCATGAGGCAAAGCCTAAAGAGAGTGATAATAATATTCATCTTTTCTGCTTTACCAGCGTTAAGAGCACTCAGGAAACACATAACATAACAACAAACCCCGGCAATCAGCCAGGATTTCCAAAATACACCTCAATGCTCTCAAGAATTGCATAGATGTTCAATAAGCTTAAATGAAAGAAATTTATTTAAAAATAAATGAAAAATATTACTTTTAAAAACAATATAGGTATAACACTGAATTTCAGTCTTTAAATATTTGCACAATAAATTTTGTTGTGCTGCCAAGTAATCTAATATTGTATCTAAAGAAATAACAGAACTATGTATTTTGATCTTGCACCTGGGTCTGAGTTCTGGTATGTCAATATCTGGCTTTATAAACAACCGGTCCTGAGCTTTCTGATATCACAGAACAAGCGTCTGACCATCCAGATACTTATGTTTTTCAAGGTATAGGGCACACTGTGATAGGTGTGATTACTCCAAAATAATATCTCTTCTTCTGGTATGTTTTCCTATATTTTATTTTCAGGAAGACCTATTATTTGCTAAAAGAAGATAATGTTGGCTTCTAACAGAAATTTCTGTCATTTTTCTAGAGAGTCTCTTTTCCTTTAATTGATCATCATGCATGGATTAATAATGATTAGAAACAGGCACTCCAAAAGGAGTTCCTCACTTTCTATCTTGATCCCACTGTCACTGTAAAATAGAGTAAGAAGGAATAAAATGACCTGGGAGCACTTCAAATCAAGCTCATTTATAAACCTCAATTTATGAGCCTTGCTTGAATTAGACTTTTGGGAAAAGAACAACAAAAAAAGAAAACCTGTCCAGCAAGAGTATTTTCAGCATTGTTTCATTATAAGAAAAAAAAATTAATACTGATAATGAGCTTTCCTTTAGTTTGGGGTTACACGTGTGCCATTATTACAAAAGAGGCAACTGAGGCCTGTAGGGTTGATAGTATGTGAGTTCTCCCAACTTGTCTGCCTGACAGTAAGTTAGAAAACAAGACACCAGGCTCTCCTCTGTACAATGGTAGCACATTCTTTTCAAACTTCAGTAGCTGTTTCACCAGTAGCAAGCAACAAATAAAATAGAGATAAGCATTCAATTATGTTAAAATTTGTACTGTGACGCTTCTGGTACACAAGTTTCCTACTCCTGCAGGTACTATTAGATTTTAAATACTGGTAAGATCCTGATTCTGCAAGAAAGAAGAAGAGTCCAAAAAACGTGTCACTACTCCACCGTTCTCTGACTAAGCACTAGCTTAGTGGGTTAATGGAAAGAGGCATTCTCTAAACCTGAAAACAAAAACAAAAGCAAAAACTACTGTTTAAAAATTGGAAAGATGAAATTTACAAAACTAACAAAAAGATGGAGTTGAAATCTTTTTATATAGAAAAGATTTATGTAGAAGTTATATATCTACTGATGAAATAAATGTATCCCAATCTCTTACTTGGAGTAAAGCAAGTTTTCAGGTGGCCAATCATGGGCTGGAATTGACTGGAAAGATAGGTAGAAATAACTGAAGCAAAAATCATTCGCCTTCTCCTCTTCCAGCTGCCTGTCAAGGCTAATACTCTCTTGAACAAAGCAGTATTTTATATAGTAGACCTGAAGGATCTTAAAAAATGAGTATATCTTGCTTGAGTTTTTTTTAAAAAGCATTCAATTATATTTCTAAATGGTTACATATTTTGAGACAGCCATAAAGAAGTCACAAACATGCCTCACAATTGGGATTTCAAAATTACTTTTGAAGTGGTGGAAAATTAAAAGGAAATGTACAATTTTAGATGAAAGAAAGAGAAAGGTCATTGTTCTGTGGGATTTAATAGGAGATCTTATACGTGCTTCCTCCAGCACCTCTGAAGTCTACTGAAAATGAGTTATAGCTTCAAAACACTTGATCAGTTTTATTTTGCGGTACCTATAATATGAGAGATTCCGGGGCTGCTGCTTTAGTGACAGTGCCTAATAGAAGTTGTCAAGTATCACTTAATACGAAGGCCTGAGGAATTTAATGTTCTCATATAGCCAAGGCCACTAATTTTAACTTCCAGGGGATTTAAGATGAGGTCTTGGAAATTACTGTCTAGTGCTTTCTTATTCTCTCTGTCTTTAGCAGACTTCCTCTTGAGCTTGTGTGTGAGTATGTTGCCCCTGAGTTTGGGGCAGACATGGAGGGAACTGCATTCTCCCCAAATCCATACTCTAGACTTCTTCCTGACTCTAGTACTGAGGAAGTTTACAAAGACTCAGGAAATCTTCAGCTGTACCCAACTTCTCTTCGTCTTTGACAGCACCTCTCAAAATATCAAAGCCAAAAGCCCCAAAAAACAATACCACCAACAAGAAGTAGCTATGAAAGCCTCCATCCCCAATGCTGCATGAGTGTAGAAATAATTGCTTTCCATTTTCTCTGCAAAATAAAATACCACCAAATTGGTAGGCTCAACAAGACCTTATAAAACAATCCTGTATTTTGTTCCTCAGTTATATTTTTTGGAAGCTTCATTATCTGCCCCCCCAAAGGAGAGTAATTGCTTCCAATTTGTGTATGGAGCCATTTAAGAAGTTTTTAAAAATATGCACAGCTTTTAATGTAAATAAAAGTTCAACTTCTAGTAAGAAAACACTGTTGACAAACTTTAAATAGAAGTTTTCCCCCAAGTTTTTATTTGTCAAGGTTGAAAAATCAACCTTAACACTGGTGAACACCTGAAAGCTCTCACTAAGGGGTGACAGAATCTTCTAGAAGAAGATGTAACTCAAAGGAGAGGTGAAAGAACATTCTAGAGAGCCAGAGCTCATTTGACTGCGAGCTTAGGAAGGAGGGGTTGTAAGGGTTGAGCTGAGAAGCTGGGCCTTGGCCACATGTTCTCAACTAAAAAAATCAAATTAGATCCTCAGATTCACTAATCAAACATTTTTTTATAATTCATATCTTCCAGGGTTTCTATTTTGGAAAGATCCTCCCAGGTTTTGATAGCCTTCTATGCAAATCTTAGAATACAATTCCTATATTCCCCAAAGGTTTGGTGAAAAATGTCTTAATTCCTTGAATTGTATTTGCCATCGCATTAATTAAAGTACAACAAGAATATTTCATTTATGTTTGACTTCTTATGAAATGTGTATTTCTGAATTTTCAGAGACATTTCTTTGCTCCCCGCCTCCCCCCTTTTTTGTGTGTGTTGAGGTCTTACTGTCATCAGACTGGATTGTGGCACAGTCCAGGCTTACTGCAGCCTGGACCTCCTGGGTTCAGGCAATCTTTCTGCCTCAGGCTCCCAAGTAGTTGGGACTACAGTCATGCACAACCACAACCAACAATATTTTTTTTTAATTTTGTCTGTAGAGACCAAGGTCTCTTTATGTTGCCCAGGCTGGTCTCAAACTCCTGGGCTCAGTCAATTCTCCCACCTTGGCCCTCTAAAGTGCTGTTGGGATCGATTACAGGCATGAGCCACTGCACCAGGCCTCCTTTCCTTACTTGTAAAGCTAACTTTATGAATGAAGCAGTGGTATGAATGAACATAATACATTCCCTTTATTTAAGGGAAACTCAAAAGAAAATAAAGACACATCCTTTTCTCTGAATTATTCATCAGTGAGAAATCCTGAAACTTGCAAATCACAGTGTTTGTGAATAGCAAGAAAACTATATCCATATCAACGTAAGAAAACAATCCCATCTGCAGATTGAAAGCGTTCTCTATCTTGTCAGGTAGAAGCAGAAAGTAGCAGTGGATGGCTTCCATTTGGACTTGCACTCCTGTGATCAAACATACTGTACATTAGTAAGTATTTTTATGAAGCAACCCCTTTATTTTTTAATATTTTAAGACAGGGTCTTATTCTGTCACCCAGGCTGGAGTGCAGTATCACGATCCTGGCTCACTGCAGCCTCGGCTTCCCGGGTTCAAGTGATCTTCCCATCTCAGCCTCCCAAAGTGCTGGGATTACAGGTGTGAGACACAGCACCCAGCCAGCCCCTTTCAAATATCTCAAGTATATAAATATCAGATGTGCTTTTTTCAGATACAGTCAAGCCTCAACATTTGCAGATTCTGTAGTTGTGAATTCACCTACTTACTCAGTTTACTTGTACTCCATCCCCACCCCGAAATCAGTACTCAGGGTCCCTTCACAGTCCTTCAGGGACATGTCCAGAGCGGTGACACCCATAGGTCCTCCCATGTGTGTGACTCCAGCCTGGGTCATGCAAAGCGTTGCTCTCTCTCCTTGTTCCCACTCCCATGTTGAAAACATGTGTCCTTCCCATAGCCTATTTGGTGTCAGGATTTTCTTGTTTTCAATGTTTTGTGTCGGTGACTTTACTGTTCAAACGACTCCCCAGTGTTTTTTCCTGAAACACTGTCTAGTGTTCCTAAGCCTAAGAATTCTGTGATGTGCTTTAGCAGAGAAAATACATGTGTTCGAGAAGCTTCATCAGGCACATGTGACCATGTACTTGGGCATAAGTTCAGTGTTAATGAGTCAACACTATAACCTAGACCAGGTGTGTCTTGGAACAGAAACAGGCATAGAACACGATTGCATACTGATGGGTTGATGAAGATGTGGCCAGAGGCTCATCGGACCCTGGACTCTCTATGTTCCTTAAAAGCAAGAATTCATTATTCACTGCTTGAGTGTTCACGGGGACTTCATAGAACAGAACTATCATGAGTAAGAAGAAGCAAGGGCAGTTTTTGACCTCCTGTTTAAAATTTGTGTCAGAAGTAGGATCACGTTCATATTTTGCTTTAAAAACATTTTGAATGCTGATTGGAATTCCGTGTGAGCTGTAGGTTTTTTGTAGAAAGATGCTCACCCATGGCTGCTCTTGAGGGTGACCGTGAGCAACGGATTCAGCCTCTATTCAGGCAATCCAGCCCCTGCCTCCAGTGATAGAAGGGGCCTCCCTCCTTGGCTCTGAGGAGGCCAGCTCTCCCAGTAAGTACAAAGGGGATTCTACTCTTGTTGATCTCCTGCAGACTTTCTCTCTCTCTCTCTCTCTCACTGTTTAAACTGAGTTGATGTAATCTTCCACATGTTCAAATTCTCAATTCCTATGCCAGGTGGCACTGGGGTTCAGTGTGTTTTTCTCCCTGTTGCCAATGAGGTAATTTGAGCAGGGTGAGAAGGCTCATTCCAAAGTCATTATGGAACCAATCCAGAATGTTTCTAAAAGCAGGGTCTTCATTGTCCCTTAAAAAAAAAATCTTTGTTTCCACGAGCTAATTGTTTTATGTACAGAATGTGTTTATTGGCAAAGGAAATAATTTCAGGAACTAAGCAGTAATGTCCATATCCAGGAATAGCTCTTTTACTGAAATGCAATTGAAATTTGCTGACCAATTTTTTTTTTTTACTTTCTTTTGACTTTATTATTCACATCTAAAGTGATTTTTAACATAATAACTTTCACCTTTTGACCTTTTTGGTTCTTTCTTTGGAGCTAAATATTGTATCAGCTCTGGCTGTTTTTTTTTTTTTTAATTTCGAAGATGGGGGGTACAATTCAGGGCTGGGTATACAAATGTTCATTATGCAGGTACCCTTGTTGATACGGTGTGCTCCCCCCTCCCCTAACCGTTTCCCACTACTGCCAATCCCTTTCTTACAGTATTATGATAATTGTTCAAGGTCCACTTATGAGTGAGAACATGTGGTACTCAATTCTTTGTTTCTGTGATGGATCACTCAATATTATATATTCTAAGTCCATTTTATGAGTAATTGTCTTTCAAAAAGTTACACAATAGAAATAGGATACTTAATGAGTTTTGTTTTATTTATTCATTGACTGTTTTGATGTCCTTTGAAATATGTACTCTTTATGGTCTAAGAATTAATATTCTAGAATATGTGAAACTGTAATGACTTATGAAAACATTTATAGTGTGTTCGAGACCCGCCTGGGCAACTTGGCGAGACCTCATCTCTACAATAAATCAAAAAATTAGCCGGGTGTGGTAGCGCATGCCTGTAGTTCCAGCTACTTGGAAGGCTGAGGCGGAAGGATCGCCAGAGCCCAGCAGATCGAGGCTGCGGTGGCCGGGAGCATGCCACTGCACTCCAGTCTGGGCGACAGAGTGAGACTCCAACTCAAAAAAAAAAAAAAGAAAACATTTATAAACATTTTGAGTCGATTTTCTAACTGTGTGATCCCTTCTGAGTCTTAAAAATATGCATAATATTGTCTCTAATTATTACTTGAAATAAAATTATATCTATTATGTAAAAATTGCTTCATGTTCTAATGAATAATAATCTAAAAGTTATATTGTGATAACATGTAGCAGAAAGAGCCTGGAGTGACTGTTAGAAGAACAAGATTCTAGTATTGGCTCTCCTCCTAGTTAGCTCTGTAAACTTGTACAAGTCCTTGACTTTTCTGAGCCTCAGTTTCTCCGATTGTGAAATGAGGTAGTAAGACTACATTTTCTTTATGGTTCATGGCATCTGGAGAAAAACATATGCTTATATGAACATGTTAAACATTTCTCATGCTATGAGAATATTGTCTTTAAATCTTAGATAATTTATATTATTTATGAACAAATTGTTTCTCAATCTTCACAATTGTTCTAGTTTTCAAAATATTACATTACTGAGAACAATATCAGAAAAAAGTTTAAGTTTGAGATTTCTTTAAATACTATCAAATACAAAATTAATTTAAAGACATTTTTATTCAATATTGCAAAGTTCCTAAATATCTACTGG
Organism: Cephalopachus bancanus; assembly: GCA_027257055.1. Lineage (NCBI taxonomy): Eukaryota > Metazoa > Chordata > Mammalia > Primates > Tarsiidae > Cephalopachus > Cephalopachus bancanus. The sequence continues at coordinate 11,146,195 of JAPVLO010000001.1, read as the reverse complement.
TTCCATAAACTTGATTGGAAACCTCTTATAAAAGGTAAATATTTAAAATTATTAGTATCTTCTGTTCTTCTTTCTTTATCCTACCAGTATTCACTGCAATTATTACATATTTTATGTAAGCTTCGGGTTATCTTACATGTCTACAATTTATGAAACAGGTTACAGTCAGCCACTGGAAAGTTTCACTAACAATTAAAGTAAAGATAGAGATAGAGACAGAAAAAGGATATGGCAGAGGGGGATAAGATAATAAAAGCATTTTTATGTATTTGAAAGAATTTTGTTAGCATAAATCTTCATTTTCATTCTTGTTTGAGCATTCTGTGATGTTCTTCATGACAGAGTTTGAATTTAGACTGATCACATTCGAAATTGAAAGATGCAGTTCAGCTGTTTGTACACAAATATGAAACAATTATTGCTAGAAGCACATTTATTTTAGTTTCCCTCTGTAACGATGGTGACACAGCCCCACGGCTTGAAAAAATTCACAGGGCTGCCAGCTATGAAAAAAGCTTCAAGTGGTAATTTTGAATTTGCGAGATTAGTTTAGAGAATAGGGTGAACACATGATATACTTAAACTCCCAAATATACAGGGCCCTTTTACTTTATGTTTTCTATTTTTGGGTTACAAATATCAACTATTCCTGTAATAGTCATCTTGATACATTTTTCACCCCTACTGAGAATCAGATGAGAATTATTTTGATTCAGGGCATTATTCCCTATCATTTTATCCATTTCATCATAATATCAAATACGTAGATTAAAAATTTAAATGCAGTTGTTTCGATATTTATAAATATTGACTAATTGACATCATGGAGACAATGTGTCCATATATTTCTCAATATCTTTTCCCATTTGGCAACAGTCAAAGTCTCAAATTTCTCATCATCAGGGTCAGAATGATTAGATCACCTCCTCTCATTTCCGGGGTCTACAGCCCTCCTGGATTTGTGTCGTGATGAACATTTCAGTCAGATTATTGTGCTTTGTAACAAAGGTTGCTGTACTGAACTACCTCCCTATACTTTTAGTCAATATAAGTAATCAACGCAGCCTTCCCTAGGAAGCCTAAGCCTGCGGTACATTGGGGCAGTTTTCTCTCGATGATTTTTCCTGAGTATTATGTCCTTGAGTTCTCCAGAACCAAAGATGTTTCTGAGGCAAAAAATCAAGTGTCTCCATCCCAACTTTCACTTCCTCAAATCCTATGATCTGAAATGAAAGAAAAGAGGAGAAGCGGCCTTAAGTTTCAAAAGGTAAAGTTAGGCAATAAAACTTCTGAGGACAATTTATTTCTCTCAAAAAGTAAATTAAGTAGTCAAGTCAGGTGTTCCCAGGAGCAAAGTTACTGCACAGTTGACAATTAGGCTTGTTGGAAAACACTTGTCTGTATCAGGACATGGTAGTCCCTGGATTGCCGTTACTTCAGTGATATGTTCCTTTCAATGAAATTTGGTTATTAAATCACTGCATGAGTTTCTAGAAAAAGATTTTGGATTTCCCTGCTTTGAAATTTCAGTCTGCATATTGAATAAATCTTTAATACTCATTAAGATTTTATTCTTAAATTGCATTTTCTGAATTTTATAAGGTATATTTAAGTTCCTAATAAATTTATAAATAAAATAGGCAAATATATATATTTTAAGGAAGTATACTTACTTAGTATTGGTATACTTTTGTTCTTGAATATCACACATCGCATGATCCTGATAATTTAACTCTATTGAAAAACTCTGCCGCATAAAAGTTAATATGTCACAATGTCATACTAGTGAAATACTCTGCACCTCTAATTTTAAAACCTAGTTACAATGTTTTGGGATACATATTGGGTTAAAGTATTTTTCCTGAAGCTCTTTTTAATTGGCATTGGAATTGTGATTGCTCAAGGTTCTGTAAAAGAGGTAAAATTTTGATAGTGTTGACAGTCACTCTGTGGATGAGCCCAGAAAACCTAAGTGCTGTCTCATTTATTTCCTCCTGTGAATGCAGAGGCTTGGGCCATGGATTGCAGGGTTATCCCTCTATTTCCTCCTTATAGTAATGAGATTAGAAAATTGTTTTCCCAAGACATGGGCAAAAAGATTTATAAGGCATTGTAGTCTTCATATAGGAATACATTCTGTACTTCCAGACATGGTGTATCCGTAGAAGCAAAGAGGAGAGGAGAAATCAAAGGTCGTGTCAAAGCCCTTTCTTAAAATGTCCTTGTTTGACGAAAGAGATTCTTCATGTGAGGGCTTTTGATTTTAGGTAAGACTTTTGAGATAAATTAGAAATTGTATAAAAGAAAATTTGAGCAGATTACAAGACAAGTTTGTTTCAAGCATGAACCATGCACCAGGCAAAGGGATAGAGTATAATAAGTTTAGAGAATAAATTACAGGTTGCTAGGAAAGACAACAGTGAGAGCTCAACAAAAAATGTGTAGGAAAAATAAAATCACTTTTAAGCTGATCTCCGAAGAATGATTGGGATTTGGGGTAAAGGGAGTGCTATTCTATCCCCAGAGAAAGGCGAGGACAAAGATGCATACAAGTCACCTGGATACCTTTACTATCTGATGACTCTTTAGGCTAATTACCAAGTACTGAAGAGGAAACCATTAGCCATTTGGATGCTGGTATTGCAACCCCAAATAGGTAAGGAGAAGAAAAACTGAAATGGTTACTCACGGTAAGATGCATTCGAGGTCCAAGAGCTCAAGCCAGTAAAAAGTTTTAAAAGTATCACTGCCATCATGTTTCATCAACCTGAAATTATTCACAAGCCTGGTATATTACTGTATCTAGGACACTCAGTGACATTTGATTAAGTGGTAATTATACCAAAAGCCTGATAATAGGAAAGAATGTATTAAAATATGTGAATGACAACCTATTAGAATATTACCCATTATAGAATGTTTCGGACACAGGAGCCTCATTCATACTGCATTGGTGTCATAAAACGATCTCTCTTGAAATGAGTAAGAGTTCAACAGGGCTGCAAGTTGAAAGAATGCAGCACCTCACCCCTCCCTCTTACAAGGCAGTCGACCAGGTCTCAGTATAATTGAGGACAAGAGGCCAAGCTAACTGTGGCCAATGGACATAAACCAGTGACAGCCTCCCCTTATTTTGGATCTTCGTGGGTGCAGGCATTTAGAGATGGGTATAAGCTGTACTTCTCTTTGCTTCTATCTTTGCTATCAGGTAGTATATTTCAAGGGAATCGCAGTTCTCTCTAAAAACAAATATTCATCAGCAACTGAGCTTAAAGAGAGTCTTGCCATCTATTCTGTAAACTCAATAAAGTCCTGGCTCTCTGGCCTTAACCTCATTGATGATGAAAGCTTCAAAGTGGGCTTTTTAGGGTACAAGTATTTTTGTGGCAGGATTTGGCTAACCTGGTTGGATCATGGGAGGGAATTCTCTGATGAAGGCCACATCCAGGACCCAATCGAGACACAAGGCCTCGTGCCCTACTCAGAAGAGCACAAGTTCTATGCTTGTGAGTTTCTTATATCCTGTTCCTGCAAGATCTGAGGCCCCCATATTCTAGTCTATATGCAATCCACAAACCTTCAACATTCATTTGAATAGGAAAATTATTATTTAATAAAATAATCAAGATTATTTTGACATGTCAAAATTATTAACACCCATGATTCTACTCGATCCTTTCAGGATGGTTTAGATAAAGAACCACACACCAAATATGAACTAATTCACTTGCTGTGAGTAGGTTAGTTCCTAACCTAGTCTCAGTTTTCATTTCTGCAAAATGGAAAAATATGGATCAATATTCCAAAAATTAATTTAGCATAATGCATTTTAATCGCTTAGCACAATGTCTTGCATATGGAAAAGGTTCGTCATTAATCAAGATGGCAATTTATCTTACACTGTTCTAATGTCTATGATTGGCCAGATGTTCATGAGTCAGGAGTATCTGGGCAATGCTATTCAGACCAGCTATGCTCTGACATTCTCCTTTTTATCTGAAGGAGAACAGACAGAAGTGTTTTGGTTGTGGAAGTAGCTCTCATCTCCATTAAACCTTGTTTCAGATGCACTGTTAAGATAGTTAATTTCCAGATGTTACGTTACTTCAGTGGGATCTAAATCCCAGCCTTCAGCTTCCTGGTTCCTAGCATACCTATCATCAAAATTACTTCCACTACCACAGATTTTTTTTTTAAACAATTGTTTAAAACTTTGTACGTTGTCCTTTATGGATGACATGATGTTAGTGAAATGATTTTATGAGAAATAGGATTGTATGCTTAAAAATGAAAATGGCTGTAGATGACGTGTTAGAAGTCAAAGGAGAGAAATCAAATCTTTCATTCTGTTTACTGTTCTCGGTTCTGATACAAAATGGATTTGGGACAAGCAATTAAGTTCCATTATTTTTCTTTAGTCAAATCAGAATTATAAAATATGTCTCACAGGATTTCTTGGAAATTATTTTTAAAATAGCTGAGAAAGTACTGGGAAAAAACATAAGCATTGGAAAAGGTAAGGCATTGTCAGGCATTCTAGGACCATGACATGACATTATATTATTTATATTAGCGTGTTTTTATGTTTATTATATCATGCTATTTTGTCTTATGTGCACTGTGTTTTTTTAAAATATAGTGAATTGCTAAGTTTCCCAAAAATACTTAGAACATGAAAATTATATTACATGTTAACTGAGTACTTCCATATTTTTTAAGAAGCCACTCACAATTTTAAACTAACGCGTGCACGTGATTGGGCAGATCATCTTTGGCAGAATGAAGTGGATTGCAATAGTCATCTTTACAATTGATTCAATTGCCACAGCAGATCAATTTGTGGCAATGCACATACATCATCTCAGATGGCTAAACTGAACGAATGGATTCAACCAGGTTTCATTAATATCACAGTGTTGAAAGCACCAACATAGCATTGAGCAATATACCTTCAGTTATTTGACAGCAGATACTTTGGAATAAGTGTGCCATATTAATAAGTTTAGCTTCAACTCTTCTGTAGTGAACAGTGATTTTTTAGAAGCAATGTGAACTACTGAAAAGTGGACAATATTTCAGGAAAATTTGCCTGTTGTTTCATGAGATTGCATATACATCTACTCTGCATAGACACACACACACACACACACACACACACACACACATTTCATAGACAATATCTTGTGAGTTGATGCATGGTAAAGAAATAGAATGCCTCAATTAACCCACAGTTACACCTCTATGAAATGATATTGTCTAGCAGAAAGATACAAAACATTTTTTAATTACAAATATAAGATCTCATGATTCAGAAAAACAATAGGAAGAATTGGAAAATACTTTCAAAGTTTTAGGACAATAATAAAAAAATTCCCTAAAATCACTTTTTTCTTTCCTTTGGGTGAAAGAAATTCTAGAGAAACTGAATGACAGATATATTCTAAGTCTGTCTTAGAAGTTACAATTTAAAACAAAATATTATGCAAAAAAGTAAGGATAAAAAATGACCAGAGACAAGCATAACAGTATCACAATATTACAATTGCATTATTGTGCATTCCTTTTGTCCAACGCATATTTATTGCAGGCTAAGCACAGCACAGATCCTGTAGCAAACAATGATCTGTGAAAACAAGCAGGCCCTCACCTCTCACACTCTAAAAGTGGAAGAAAAATGAGAAATTAGGAAACACCAGAGGATTTTAAGCAGAGAAATAAATGATCAAATTTGCATTTTGCAAAGATCTATCTGAGAACAAAGTAGAGGAAAAAATGGAGGGGGTAAAATCAGAAACAAAGGTAGGTAGAACAACTTTCCCCAAATCTCCAAAAACAAACAACAGGGACATAAAACTGAAAGTGTGGAAGCAGTGCTGATGAATTTTCTCAAAAATTTAAACATGGTGATTTGAAAATGAAAGCCTACAATGAATCAAGATTGGTGAAGTGTCCAAAAAATCTGATGTGGAGCCTTTAGAGCTGTCCAGTAGACAGTGAGGAATTAGAGATAGAATATTCTTTGATGGAACTCTTTTAAAGTTAATCAGAAGTTCCCCAGCACAGAAGCACTCACTGTTTTGTGGGGATAGAGACTTGGATCCTGATGCTGGAAGTCTGGAAAATGAGTCACAGTCCAGCATGTTTGTTTGTCCAGGTCCAGATCTTTGTTTAATACTCTTCTCATATATGAATAAAGTGAGGAGACTGTCTTCATGAAAAGATATGTGTCCTCCAAAGAAAGAAACAGCCAAGTTTGATATTTGGAAAGAGAAAGTGAAGTCCATGTGGATTTCAGAAAATAAAAGTACTGGATATAGAGATAGAAGTCGAGATACTGAGAGAGAGAGAAAGAGAGACATAGAAAGAGACATATACATAGAGAGAGAGAGAAAGACTGAGAGATATAGAGAGAGAGATAGAAATAGAGAGAGACAGAGATCGGTAGAATGTGTGTGTGTGTGTGTGTGTGTGTGAGAGAGAGAGAGAGAGAGAGAGAGAGAGAGAGAGAGAGAGAGAGAGAGATTTCCAAGTGGAGACTGTGGCATTCGTAGCCATGCAGGCCCCCAAGGTGACAGGAACACCACTGACTCCATGTGAAACCCAGGAGAGCAAATGTTACAGTTGGAGCAGAAATGACATCTTACAGAGGATAATTTTCGATGGAGGCCGTTAGCATATGGTAGAGCAACACAAAGTCTCCACTTTGCATTGTCTGCTATGCAGGAGTAGAGAAGCATAACTATGAAATTTGAAACATAAACGGAGTGAGGAGAGAGGAAGCATGTCCTGAGCCAATCACATCTGGGAGGCTGCAGGAAGGACTCTCTTCCCAGTTTGGTTTTCAGACACACTTGGTGTTCATTCAGAAACCAGAGTTTAGAGTGGAGGTGTCAGAAAATTACAAGAGAATATTTTTCTTCAATTCAAAAGGGAGAACAAAAGAAATTAGAGAAAAGGTTAGCACCGTGATGAGTCACAGCTTATTTCTAGTATTGAGTGAGTGGTTTGTGGTTACTTAAAAAATAAGTCTTCACAAGAGTACAAAATTAGTGTATTCATTCTGATGCCATAGATTGCTTATTTTCTAAGACATCTTTATTGTCTCTAATGAGGCAATTGACAGGTTGTCTTAGGACTGCCTTTTGGATAAGAGATAGGTAATGTAAGCTTATTCACATTACACATGGCTGAGTTGGTGGCCGTTTAAGACATTTGTTTTTCCTAGAGAATGTTGCTTAAGGACAACCATATAAATCTGAAAACCGTAAGAAAATGCAGGGTACAGACAAACAAACAAAAAGATTGTATCAACATGGCCAACCAGTTGAAATAACAATAACCCAGAGGAAAATACAGAGATTATGCATAGATCCAAGTAAAATCTTCACAAATACAAGACTGAGTTTAACAAACTCATGAATCTATTATAAACCAATAGAGTGAATGGTATGGCTGCAAAAAACAAACAACAAACAAATGAACAACACTAGGGCATTAAGTTTACTAATAGAGGGAAAAGATTAAAAACTCACTGTACTCAAGTTGTCAAATTTGACAGAGATGAAATATATACATTTATTTTAAGTTTTGGAAGTCTCTTTTTAAACAAGGATATGGACAGATACATGACCAGAAAATTATTCACCGGTAAAGAGTCTCAAAATGATGCCGCATGGTGACATTTGAAAGATTATTATTTTAGATAAGATATCCTTGAAGAAGGCCTTGAACTGTTTAAACACCTGAAAGGGTTTGTTATGAATGACATCATGGGCATAATCTTCATAGTTCACGAAGCTGAGCCAGGAACAACCCACAGAAATTAGTGGGAACCAAAGTTCAGTTCAAGAGGAAAACAACATTTCAGAGTTGTCTGAAAATCAAATGAGCTGGTTTTTCATAGAGAAAATGTGGCAAATGTCCTGATCCTAAGAAAGTCATCTCACTAATTATTCCTGAAATCAGCATTTAAGTCCTTGGAACAAACTTGCTAAGTGTAGCTTTTTCTTCAATTCACAAAGCAAATTTAGTGTTTCCAGTGGAGTTTGAGATGTTCTTCTAGCAGGGAAAATTGCACAAACTACAGAGAAAATGATTAATACTCATTATCAATCTCTTGCAATGTTCTCATATTTTTGTCTCAATATTCAGAAAAATAAAATTGCTTGTTCTGTTCTTCTAGTGAGACTGTTCCCTTCAACTCATTAATTTATCTCGGAAATTCCACTTTTCAAATTTAAAGGCCCATAATTAGGATGTTTAATATTGATGGGAAAAGTAAAAGGAATACATTACCAACAAAAATAAAAACATTTGCTATCCCTTTTGATAAGAGTCCTTGCTTTATACACTTTGACTTTTTCTATGTATCTTAAAACCCAGTGGGCAATAATATTGTGAATTCTCCAGACTTTTTACTTCATTAGCCTATTTCGAGCCACATGCAATCTTTTTAAAATAAATATTGATAGGAAATAATACTTCTTTTTTTCATCCATAGGACTCTTCTTGATGGAAGATACTATTCTTAAAGATATAATAGCCTTTGTTGAGACAATTTTTTTTCCAAAAATTTACAGAGATTCACAGTCAGAAGGAACACTGGAGATTATACCATCTATACTTTGGTTATAAGATAAAAACTTGCAATCAATACCTGTGACATGAGTAAGTGTGTCCTATCACAGATCACTATCACAGTGCCCAGGACATAGTACTTAGCAATGGTTCATTCAACTGAGATTCTTTACTCAAAGGAACTATGATCTTGCAATAGGAAGGAAGGAAGTATTGTAGAAATAGTTCTTAGTTATCGCAAAATTTGCTTTTCAACATTGATTACTTAATATCCATCACAGTTTCCTCATAACTAACTTATGTGGAATATAACTTTATGTTGTCTAGGTTTCTCCACCTTATTCACTGCAATTAAGGAGTTGATATGGGGAAGTAGGAAAATTCCTCAAAGATTTGGAAGAACTCCACATGGAATTGTGGGCTTCTCTGGTGCACAACGGGGTTGGTCAAGAAAGGATTGGTCTGGTTAGTTGTGTTTGTGGTTTTGCCTTTTGTGGGTGGAAGAAGCTAGGGAAACAATCCCAAAGGAAGAAGATACTGGTGGCAAGTTTTTCTCCTCAACTGCTTGATTTTCAGATTTACATTAAAGAACGAAAATGGCCACGTTTTCCTACCGCCAGCCAGAGTGTGTTTGTTCTATATGTACATATTTAAGAGACTTCCAAGAGAAGTATATCTGTTACAACTTACAAGCCAGAAGACTGGGGATCCTCTTTTCTAGAAAATCCCCCTATGCCTCCAGCCCCAGACACCATGTTTTATCCAAGAGGCTTAAAATTTGTATCTGGTGCCTTATATTCCTCTTTAAGCTCCTGCTAAATGTCTGACCTTGAGTGTGTCACACACACTTCAAATTGTAATCCTGGTCTTTCCATTCAAACCGGCTTCTCCTTCATTAGAGTAGTGGTGACTCTTTCTCCCATTCAGCTAAGATAGAATCTAGGCATGGTCTCAGAAGCTCTTGGAGTCATCAGAGGAGCCTGCGACAGTAGAATGTCTGGAACGTTGTAGCACAATGGTGGTCAAACTGCCTTGGTTTATAATTCTGAGCCCAAGTACCGACTGCATGACCTTGGATATGTGATTTAAATCTAACAGTGTTCCTGTTTACTCCTCTGTATGATGATGACATCCACATGAGAGATTACCTTATGTATATGTTATTTATATTTAATGAATGGAATTGGCTGTCATTGCATGAATTCAAGCTCTTGTCATCTCTCCATGAAATACTGCATTTCTCATTTTATTAATATCCCACCTTTGATCTCGCCCCAAATCCATCCTCTATGCTCCTGGCTGAGTGATCTTGCAATATATAAACCTAAGCACAGTATTCTTCCAGTCCACGTTCACTAGTTCAATATTATTTCATAACTCATCATTCTATTACATAAACCCCCACAATGTTTCTGATAAGATTGTTCATGACTGGCCAACTGATCAGTGGGTCCAGCCACATCTCTTGGTACCTTCTCCCTCACATCTTTCAATCAAACAGTGCTGAGCAACAGCTTATCTGCATCTTTGAATATCTTAATGTGTTAGGACTGTGGCTTAGCAAAATGAACTCCATTGCTTAATACTTCCCTTCTATACCTTCGTGAGCCTATATGGAAACATATGCATAAGTATGTGTCTTAGAAAAATGCATTCGCTTACTTAAAAAAGGTACGTACAAATTGGAGCAATTATATGTACACTGAGCTTGCATTGTTCCATAGGTAGTACCTGTAGATAGAATCCTTATTAATTGCTATTTTTTGAATTTTACTTAAGCCATTCTCCATTAATGAACTTTTAATTTACCTCTATATTTTTGCTCTACAAAAAATAAAGCCACAAACATTCTTGCGCATAGTCTTGCTTACATGTGAAGAACATCATTTGGAAAAATTACTACAAGTAAAATTGCTAGGGAAATGGGTGTAGACATTCTACCTTTTGATAAGTATTTCCAAGTTGTATTACCTTCATTTTCAATCCCGCCACAATACATGAGAGTTTCCATTATTCCTCTTCCTCCTCTCAAAGTATACAGACTTTAATTTTATCAGTACAAGTCCAAATTCCCATCAGAAATTCACTTTATAAATATTGCCTTTCTCTTCAGATTTTTTTTAAAGTCACGTCTCACTCTTTCACCCAGGCTGAAGTGCAATGTCACCATCACAGCTCACCACAGCCTTAAAAACACTTTTTAAAGCAGTGACAAATTTGTGCAAAAGATATGAATATGAATCTTAGCTTATATGTATTTAAGGAAGAAATTTTGCAACTGATAACAAAAAGGTAAAAGACTGAAAAAGTTTGTTTGTTATGTTTTTGAATAATACTTGATTCAAATATTTTGTCAGAAAATTGTAATTCATAAAGCATTCCTTAAGATTTAAATACTTGTGTAATAAAATGGAAAGAAAGTTAGTAGGGAAAAAAGTTATTTGCATCATTTGCATCTTTCTGGCAGAGTTATTATGCACAGTCTTAGTCCTTATCATATTTGTATGCCTCTTATAGAAAGCAGTAACAGAAAAGTGCTAGAATCTTCAGTGATTGCTTCCCATCTCAGTTTCATTAACTTATACTATTGAATTAGACATGTTTCTAAATATTTGTCTTCCCAAAAAATTAACTTCTTAATGCGCTACTCAACTTGATTGTTAGTCTTTACTTCTTTTCTGTTATTACCTTGAAGAATTTGAGGATTTTTATTTTTACAAAGTTCTAGATATTATATTTTAATGCTTAGTTTTATCTCAATTTCATTTCTTTGTTTTATCTCAGTTATCTTAGGCAACTCCCAGATATTCTAGTTATCCCATCTTTATGGTATGCATATTATAGTTTAATATAACTATTTCCTATTCTTCAAGAGAATTGTTTTATCTATTATAAATATGCACGTGTTATTTATAATAGATAAATTATTTTTATAATTTAATATAATCAGTATAATTTAATTAGATTAAATTAAATTATTTTAATTATTCATTTATTATAAAATATAATTAATTTTAATAATTTATAATATAATTATTTATTAATTAAACGATAGTTTAATTAGTAAATTGTTAATAATTAATTAATTATTATTATTTTCTGTACTACTCTTACAAAGTACTGCTCTAATTGCACAGAAAATCCTAAAAAGTCATCACACTTCCCATCCACTGATAAAAGATTATCCAACCATCTTTTTTCATGCCTGACTCTTAATTATAGAATAACGATAAGTATTATTGCAGGAAAGTTAAGTAAAGATCCCTACTTAAACTGAATGAAGCCAAACCAAACCAAAAGGTGAAAACTTGAGAAATTGTTATTTTCTGTACTACTCTTAATAAGGATTAAGATTTAAAGATCTAAATGAAACTAGAAATGCAATCTGTTCTGCCCATAATTTATTACCTATTCCAAATTAGCATTAAACTTTGTGCTTAATACTCATATTAATTATTAATTAATAATAACATTATACTAGTATTTGGCAAGAGATTAATTTTAAAACTTGTATTTAAAGATGATTCCCAGGAATTCCACATTTTTAAAACCTCCAATTTGTTTAAACCTCACATATGTAACATTGTTATCAGTCTGGGTTGAAATTTTCATAGAAAAATGAAAGAGCACAGTGAAACTATTTCCAAGTTGGTTACCTTATTCCACCACCAGAGTTGACAATTATATTGGTTTGATTTCATTATTTGAAATGCATGGGCTTTTATTCATTGATTCATTTCTTCATTCAGCTAAAATTTTTGATTGCCCACTAGGTGTTTTGCATTGTGCTATGTATCGGAGATAGTAACAGTAAATAAACAGGGTACTGTAGTGGAGAATCTAACATGGAATATAAACAAGTAAAAGACAAGGAAACCCACTGGTGTGGGTTTAGTGGCAAACAGTGTATACATAACCAACACTAGGAAAGAAGGAAGTTTTCAAAAAAGAATTATGTTAATGCTGAGATCATTAGAATAGGACTTACTATGAAACTGGCCTAATTTTCCCCATAGAATTTATAGTTACAGGCTTTTGAATAAACATAGAAACTGACCTTCCTGGTCTTAAAACCTGAAACTTATATTTGTCTTGCCTGAGTTCCTTCCTCAGGAAACCAACCCTCAGGCAAGGGACTAAAACTTACCAGATCAATGCATGCAGGCAATGAGATGCCAGACCCCTCATCATGATTGCTTCCTTATCCTTCCCTACTTCCTGTTTTCTGCATATCCCTGCTACATAAACTCTTCAATTTCTTTTGGTCAGAAAGACAGATTTGAAATTTCTTCTCAGTTGATGTCATCCAAATAAAAAGCCTTCTCCCCTGGCAATACTCGTTGTCTCCACGATTGACTTTCTGTGCAACAAGCAACAGGATCTACATGAAATTCCTGGTGCTTCAGAAGCAGGTGCAGAAAAAGAGTGAACGGTACATTCTATTCAAAGAAAAGATCATGTGAAGCGATGGGAGTCAGATAAAGGAAACATTGTTCAGTGTGGGATCTAGATTTAAAAAATCAATCTTTCTGTAGAATCAAGGTGAGGGTGTTAAGGAAGAGAAAGGGAATTCAGGGAGTGGTGCAAAAGAAAACTGAGAAGAGTTAAGCAGGGGCACACCACGCAGAGTCTCATTAAGAAATTAGTACATTAACCTGAGGCAATGAGGAGATGAGAGGATGTGCATTTGTAGGAGATTATTCAGACCATCGGGTGGAAAGTGGATTTCAGGAGGCCAACTGGGGCCAAAAGCCTAATTAGAAAGCAGTGTTAGAGTTCTGGGACAGGAAGGGCAGTGGCCTTTGCTGAGGTAATGACAGTGGGGCTCAAGAGAGACTGAGTAGACTTGAGAGTTGCTTCAAAGATCTCAAACTTGGTAAGTTATGAATACTCAGTGGCATGCTGCTGTACTTTTTTTCTCTCATTGTTCTAGTTTGGCTTTAAAATTAAAGTTGTGGTTATAATTAGGGTCTTTTCACTCTGTAAATTCGTGTATTTAGTCCTGGAAAATACATTTATGTTACTTCAAAAAAAAATTCCCTCATCCTTAAATTTTCTGTGGCTTTTTTTTATTTTTGAGAGTTTCATGAGTTAGTTGTTTGTCTCCTGTTCTTGATCCTGTTCTAGGACATTTCTTTATTCCCTTTCTTGTATTTTCTTCTGGGTTACTTTTTGGAGATTTCTCCATGTTATATCTCAAATATTTTATTTAATTTTATTCCAGCTATTACATTTTAAATTTTCAAAAGATTTTTTTCTTTAGTTTCTATTCATGGTACTCAGTGGTTATGTCATAAATGCAGGTTTTTGGGGTTTGTTTTTCTTATTTCTTAAAACTATCAATTTTTGTGGTATTGGTATTTTTTTCTGCCTCCTGTTGTATAACAATTTCTCAAGTTTTCACCTTTTGGTTTGGTTTGGTTTCAGTCAGTTTAAATAGGGATCTTTCCTTAACTTTCTTGTAATAATATTTATTGTTATTCTATAATCAAGAGTCTGGCATGAAAAAAGATGGTTGGATAGTCTTTTATCAGTATACGGGATGTCTGGTGCCTTTTCAGAATTCTCTGTGCAGATTCATCAGTGTAGGAACTAACTTGAATTAAATATTCTTACTCTGCTAGGTCAGTTATTACTTCTATTTTTTTTTTTTTTGCTTCTTTATATATTGTGATTCTGAGTTTTAGGTGTCTCTCAGTTTCATGAAAGATTTAGGCTTCTACTGATTGTCTTTGATTTTAATATTGTGATTTCTAAGTGCAAAAAAAAAAAAGTTCTAGGAATGTTTTATTTTTGCCATTTTAAACCAGAAGTCGGTTGTTTAATGAGTTTTAGGCTTACTAAGAACTTGAATTGTGGTGATTTTACTTGAGGATTATCATATAATTTAACAAGCCATTTATTACAGTTTAGCGTGTAAAGATCTCTTTTTTATCTAATGAGCTACAGTCTTCACATCTAATTCAGTAAATTTTTGAATACAAAATAAATAGATGTTTTATTAATTAGAAAGTTTATGAGTTCTGAGATGTATGTTTTAAGATCTGGCAGTTTTTAGATTAAAGAAGCAACATCAATCCTTTTAATTTGTAGATAGTGCATTTAAAATTGACATGGTGCTTTAATTGTAGTTTAAATGGGGGCAAACATGTTTATCTTTAAAAGAAGCATGCTGGGAAAGAACAGGAATTATCTTTCTGTACTAGACATCCTTCACTGTTCCTTTTTTCATGTAGACTGTAGATGAAGTACCTTCAAGCAAAAATAATACAAACAGTCCTGATAGTGGAGATGGGAACAGCTGAAGAACTATCTCATTTCTCAGGGGAAAAAAAATGTGTTATAATGTCACTCAGGATATTTGGCTAGATCTGAGTTCTTTTCTTATCAGCTTGATAGCTTGTTTTTTTCCTTAGTGATATATTTTTTAATTTTTCACAATTTTTTCTCTGACATATGTTCTTTAATTTTATTGTGTTTTATGATAAGGTAGTTGATATAACTCAATATAAAACAAACTAACTATAGAAAGAAAACCAAGAGAGCCACCTTCTACTTGACATTTGATGGAATAAAATTCATGGTGATACTTTCAGGTAAAAACATTATTTGTAAATAGTAAAGAAAATTTACTTTTTTTTTTCAGAAAAGAAAATTTACTTTTTTGGGAGAAAAAAAATCACATTTTGATAGCATAAGTATCAAGACATTAAAATCAGAAAACAAAGCCTAGCCCTACATCTGCATTCCAACTTACTTGTAGCCCATGAATCAAATCATCATGTGGAATTGACATTCGGAATGTTTGAGATACTCCATCAGTGTACTCTGCTTTTAAAGTGAATAAATGAAATAGCTATAAATGATTCCTTAACTACTGTAACATCAGAGGACAAAAGAAAACTCTTCATACCACCATAAATCTGAAGTTGAAATTTGAGTCACATGATAATCAAGTCCATTAAATAAGCAATGTGTTTTTAGAGAGCAGTTTGCTTTGTGTTTCAATTATAATATAGTCAGTTCTCTGGTGAGCAAAATGCTGACTGAGACTCAGGATTGGCAATGACCACACAAAAATGGGCTGATTCTGTCTACTAAGCACTGACCTCCACATTAAGTGCATGCAAAATTGCCTCATAATTGAATATGTTCCTCAGATTGACCTTTCTTGTACCTGTTCTTCCTATAAACCTTTGTGTTGACCTCTTACCAAGATAGTGCTAGTTCATTAAATGTCAGCTATTGCTTTTCTGTGCCAAAAAAAACAACAAAACTCCACCTTCTCTTGTCAATGTGTGAGTTTTATTTACTTCTGGGTTATTCTCAGAATTTTTTAAAATGTAAAATGATAGTGATTGCACTCCTTGACATTTAGAAGCGAAAATATTTTGACCGTAATTCCAGTGGTCAAGAACTCTGTATGCCAGTGAATGTGAGATGGAAATCAGAAGAGCTAAATGACAACATTCTGGGAACCACTTTGGTCAAGTCTGTTGTTTCTAACCTTTTCCGTGTACAAGTAAAACGTTTTACCAGGCACAGTGTTCCTTTTTGCACATTGTTGTCTTGTGTACTCACTCACTGACACTTTTGAGGGCCTGACGGTTTCGAATTGATAGAAAAATGAATGAGATGAAGGACTCATCATGAATGAGCTGTCTGCTTAGATAAGAACAGAGTTACATAAATAGGCACGTTTCTATTGGAATTGTGTTTTTTATGTAATAAACACAAAGGCAGACAAAATATATTTGATCTATAGCCTAAATGTCTTACATTAACTTAGAAGTCAAACAAATTCAGCACCTCAAAATTTTTATAGGAATTAAAATAATGGACAGATAAGACAGATTCAAATCTCAAGAGAGGGCTGGCTAAGGCAAGGAGTAGAAAAAAATGTCTAGGGACCTGGGTGTGGACATTGACTTAAGAAAAACAGCCTAGTTTGTATTTCTCAAATATCTAACAAGTCATCGTTTTGTTTTGTTTGTTTGTTTGTTTTTTTGCTAATGTAAGAAATGTTGCAATCAATCTGTTTAATAAATATTTTTCATGTTTAAGATTTATTTTTAGAAAAGTATTATTTTGATTTCATTGCAGTTGAAGTTAAATATATTCCCAACCACTCTTTGACTGGGCACTTGTAATTCCTTTGTTCTAAATAATCATTTTACATCCTTTTTAAAAAATTTTTTTTATTGTTTATTTTTTTTTAGGAAGCAGGATTTATTGAGAGAACAGAAAAGCTTCCACGGTGGGAGGGGACCAGGAGGGTTGTCCCTTTTTTAAATTAATTTTTAGAAACATTAAGAGTTCCTTTATTCATAATTCATGGAAAGTTGTTGGCAGTTTTTCATATTGTTACAAATATTTCTTAATTTCCTTTCTAAAATTATTATAAATTTCTAAATTTTGATTATGATCGCAATAGAAATTAAAGAAACAGAGTGCAGAAAGACATCAACACAAAATACAGAAAAGTAAACAGAAATTTAATGAGATTTCCAGTGATTTTCTGGATAAGAAATAACGTAAGTATGCCATGACAATTAGCAGCACAAATACTGGATTTACTTTTTCATCCTACCCACCCCCACACACATTGGTATTATACTAAGGGTATAACATGACCTACTTTATAATATTAATGGCTCTTTAGAAGATAATTAGAATAGCGTTAATGATGGTTATAAATTACATAATAGCTATGGTCTAACATACAACTTCCAAGTAATTAACTACCCATGATCATCAATCATAGTAAGTTTATATAATCCACTTAAAATATTTGTATATAATGAAGAAATATTTCTTTTATTAAAGGTATCATGAGTACTCTTTAACAGTTAGTTATAAAATCATTTTATTTATGTAAAGTTTACCTAATTCCCACAATTGTTCAAGGATGAATTGATTACAGTGCTATAATAAAGACTAATTTAAAAAGTAGTTGCTTTGAGACCAATTCCATTTCCTTGTCAAATTTTCTGTCATCAAATTTAATGTCTACCACTAGAGCACCAAAGTCTATTTTAAATTTTAAAAAAAATGATAAAAATATGGTACAAATGAATCAATCAAATGAATCAGAGAATATGATCCTCACTTTAAGTTAATTTTTTAAGCCAGTTCGGGATGGTTCCCTGATGACAGTGTTCTGGCAGAATGAGATAAAATACAATTTCCTCTTTCTCCCTCAGTCCTCTTGCCTTTGTTCCAAGTAACAGACATCTTCTTAATGTAGGTAACAATATTGTTGTCATGGAAATAGAACTGAAAAACAAACATTCACTTTCGTAAGGGAACAAGAGAGGCAAACCACAACAGAAGCTCAAAGCCACGGGTTCTCCAATGGGGCTGCATATTGAAATAATCTGGGGGCTTAAAAACTGCTGATGTCTGGTCCCACTCTCAGGGGGGTTCTGATTTAATTGGTTCCTGTTGAATAGGGCGCAGCCTGGGCACTGGAATCTCTATGCTTCCTAGGTGGTTCTAATGGCAGTAAAGGTAGTCAACAACTGGTTCAAGGCTCCACACCACATGCATATGTGGATACAGTGTCAATTAAAGTGACTAAATCCTCAGAGGTAGCATGACTTTGATCAGAGGAGTGGACTCATCTGCTTTAGAAGTACATGGGTTTATAAATGTGAACAAAATCTTATTTCATTAAGAAAAACATGTAAAGTCAGGGTGTTCAGGTGACATTTAACAGGGCAAAAACATGATATTCTAAAAATAAAAGTTACCCCTTTGGGTCCCCTCCCACTGTGGAAGTTTTTCTGTCCTCTCAATACATTCTGTCTTAAAAATAAAATAAAATAAAAATTACTCTTCATTCTCATGGTAAAAATACCAGGGGATATGGTTTTGTCCTACCAATTTTTGATTGAAAATAAAAGATCATTCATTTTTGTTGTGGCAGTGGTTATGGTCCTAGTTGCTGTTGTTGAAAGAACACAATTAGAGCTACATCCCTTAGCCTTCAAAATTGTAGATAACAATCTATTCACTCTTGAGTGCTTGCAAATCTTTGAAATACCATATTTCATTGACCAAAACACCACATCATCACTGATACCCAAAGCAAAATCTTTGCCAGAATCAGACCTTAAAAAACATTGTGAAACATAGTAATAACTATATATCCATGAGTCTGGTATATCTGCCACAAGTGAGGGAAACCATCTTTGTGATTTGGTTCTATAATTCTGGTCCAACGTAGACCTTATTGTCAGTATGAGAAGTCATATCATGTTTTTTTCATTGTTGTTTTTGTCTGTCTGGTGGATTTTCTTTGGTTTCAAAAGTGTTAAACCAGGAAAAAAAGAAATAGCTCTTTTGGATACAATGCATAATTACTGTGGGTTATTTTTAAATGTATAATTGTAGAAAATTCTAAATATATGTAAAGAAATAAGAATAGAACTAATGAACTTCTTTGCATAAATCACTGAACTTCCATAGTTGTCAATATAGTGCCATTCTTATTTTTTCTGTACCCCCACCCACTCCCCTCATCACGGCATGATTGCTATTATTTTACAGTGTTTAAGGTTTAAAAAGTTGCATATATCAAAATGCATACATTTTAGCAGCATGATTTTGACAAATAGATATTCTGGTGCTAACGACACCTTTTCACCACATAGAACATTTTCTCTTCCAGAACTTTCCCCTCCTATTACTTCCCAGGCAGTCTCCAACCTCCACAGTCAGACATTGTGCTTATGTTTTTACCTCTGGTTTTTTTTTGTTGTTGTTTGTTTCCTTTTCTGGAATTTTAGATGCAAAGAAATATACAGTACCTACTCTTTTGTGTCAGGCTTCTTTTGCTCGATGTAAAGTCTGTAAGATTCATCTGTGTTGTATCAGTATCCTATTCCTTCTTACAGGTGTGCAGCATTCAACAAGAACACACGGGTTAACCTGGCAACTCCATGTCATACAGGACCCTGTTTTGCCAACTGCACTCCATCAGAGTCTTCATTTCATGTACACAAGCATTGTCTCTCATGACAACATCTCAAGCAGAAGCAGAAGAAACATTTAAGAGGCTTTAAAGACCGGGCACAGTGGCTCAAGCCTATGATCCCAGCACTTTGGGAGACTGAGGTGAGGGGATTGCCTGAGCCTGCAGGTTCAAGAACAGCCTGGGCAACATGGCAGGACCTTATCTCTACAATAAATGGAAAAAATAGCCGGGCGTGTTAGTGCGTGCCTGTAATTCTGGCTCCTTAGAAGACTGAGGCATAAGGATGGCTGGAGCCCAGCAGGTAGATGCTGAGTTGGCCATGAGCATGCCACTACACGCCAGATTGGGCAATGGAGTGAGATGCCAAATCAAAAATAAAAATAAAATGAAAAAGGACTTTAAGATTCCAAGGCCAGGCGCGGTGGCTTACACCTGTAATCACAACACTTTGGGAGGCTAAAGTGTGAGTGTTGTTTGTGCCCAGGAGTTTGAGACCAATCTAAGCAACATAGTGAGACTTTTTCTCTATAAAAAAGTTTAAAAACTTAGCTAGGTGTGGTGGCTCATGCCTGTAGTCCCAGTTACTTGGGAGGCTGAGGCAGAAATATCTCTTGATTCCAGGAAGTAGAGGCTGCGGTAAGCCATGATGGTGCCAGGCTTTCCAGCCTGGGTGACAGAGTGAGACACCTACTCAGGGAAAAAAAAAAGAGATTTTTATGAGTAAATAAAATTAGCACTTTGACAAATAAAAGAATGATATGAATATAATGATGTCATTTGTTTTAGAAATCTCATTGTTGCCCTGGCAGCCAACATTTTTAAGTTACTTTTTATAAAACTTTTAATTTTTAAACAACTTCCTGAAGTTGTTTCCAATCAAGGAACTGATAAATATGAGATCTCATGACTTATACTGTTTTTGTTTATAAAATTGACTAAAAGACAGGGAATTTTTTAAAAATTATATTTACTTTAAAGATGTGGCATACAATTCAGGATTAGGTATTTAAGTGATCATCATACAGGTAAAGTTTAGGCCTTCCTTTGGTCCCCGCTTGCTGGTTTGGGATCAGGTACCCTTAATGATGTTCTATGCCCACTTTCCCTCCTCTGGCAGCATCCCGCTACTGCCAAACACTTTCTTACAGTGTTATGATCAATGTTCAGGGTCTACTTTTGAATGAGAACATGTGGTACTCAGTTTTTTGCTTCTGTGATATATCACTGAGTAAGATAGACTCGAAATCCATCCAAGTTGCTGTGAAGCCATAATTTTGTCCTTCTTTGTGGCTGCATAGTATTCCATCTTGTATATGTACCACATTTTTTTTATCCAGTCCACTTTCAATGGGCAGCATGATTCGTTCCATGTTTTTGCTATTGTGAATAATGCAGCAATAAACATGGGTGTGCAGGTATGTTTTTTATAGAGAGACAGTGCATTTTTAGCATGTGCTTCTTTTTGGTCCCTAAAGCGAAGAGCCGGATCCGTTATAGAAACATGAGTGTCTCTAACTCAGCAAAGAGTAATGGCATGATATGCTGACTTAGGACCAGCTAGTTGGGGAGTATGAGGCTATGACTTGAAGGAGTGGGCGGAAGGTTGAATGGAGATGTTAATTTTGTACAAATAGTTCTTATTTGGAAAACTATTGGTTGCATTCAGTTGATAACTTATTATTCCCATGAGTAGGGAACAACCTTACTAGGTTCTTATCTTTTGTATTCAGAAAAGTACTCCAGTAAGACCTTCGAAGACGTTTGCATTTCTTTTCCAGGAGATAGCTTGTGTTCATAATTACCTAATGGTCTTTAGTGTGTTCACAGAATAATAACAAAAGCAATAAATAATACATAACATTTGCATAGGGATGCAGGGGTGACAAAGCCCTGAACCCTATCCAGCGATTGACATTCTTATCCCTGCCATCTCGTTGACACCCGCTCCCATGGCTTGCTAGCATCTTGTGGGTCTGCTTTCTCACTTAACTCTGTCTGTTTTAATTGGATTTGTTCTTCTGCTCCTCAGTGTAATTATTATTCAAGTTTTTTAAGGAGCAGTAGACCAGGAATGAGAAAATAGGAATTCTAGTCTTGAATCTACTTTTAAAACATTTATGGCGGATGTCATTAAACCTCTCAAGCTGGCTCTGCAGTTAGTTACAAAATGAGCATTTTCATAATTTCCTTGTTAGTTCTGCAGATTGCTGTCATTATCAATTGAGATAACACGTGTCCAACACTCTGAGCACTTTTAGTTCTTTAAAGTGAATGCAAACTTAAGGCACTGCACTATGCCTTCTTCTCTCTAGTTTCAGTGAATTCATCTATTTTCACAGTTCTTCTCTGATCTATTTGTGGATGCCTTTCAAATACAAAACCATACCTTCTTTAAAAAAAACGTTTGACCTAAATTCCCATCTTTATTTCCAAAATGTATGTCCCTATATTCATTCAATATCAAGGAGCCAAATGTGACAGTCAAATCACGTAAGGGTGACTAGATGGAAGTATAAGATGACTAATTTAAGCATAGGATGACTAATTGGGAGCATAAGATGACTAATTAAGAAGACTGGTACTCCTCGAATGTATATCTGTACTACATTAAGAATATTAATGTAGCCGAAGTGGATTTTGAAATCCACAATTATCCATTTCTATCTCTGCTGCATCATACAGGATAAATGAAATTGATAAAAATGAAGTGCTCAGAAGAAATAGTGAATATGCAACTAATTATTTGTACCTCTTGAATGAACAACAACTCAGGGGAGTAGGCTGTGTTTTGATATATTTTTCAAAAGAACTGATGGTGAATAATAAAATAAGGAAGCCATTTAAGACATAGTTACTAAAAATACAATAGTATTTAGACTACTCAACTATTTAAATATCTCCTAGAAAAGTATCTTATTCTGATAAAAGATAGTATCTGTTACATTTTTGAGTTGCCTTTTTCCAAATTATATTGTTCAAGAGGGAAAAAAAGTTACTGAAGAGAACAGCTAATCCTTCGTGAATTTTGTCCCTCATGAAAGGATTAATGTGGTAAGAGGTTATGTAATGTTATAGCAGAAATGGGATTCTGGAAAAAGAATCTACATTGCTCTGGAGTTTGTCATAATGGAGACAGAAAATGATATTGAGTTCAAGAGTGGTATGGCTTATCGGAACTGGAGAACTCTAATTTAAATAATTAGGATATTTTTGACTCTATAAGTGTGATGACAAGTATTTCAAACATGAAGCACAGAGAAAAATCAAAATAAGTCCATGGAAGGGACAAACATCCTAATGTTTTTATTAACATATAAAATTTTAGTTGAAGTATAATATACCAGTAGAAAAGCATTTAAAACATGCATGTGTATGTAGCTTGATGATTTTTTTTTCTCTTGGTTTTGGTCATTTGATATGGTAATTTTTAAAAATTTTCATGATAAGGAGTTAATATTTAGAATATATTAAAAATTTTGTAACTCAGTAACAAAAGTCAAGCAAAAATAAGCACAGGACTTAAATACACATTTCTCCAAAAAATGTATGCAAATGCTTAACAAACGGTTGCCAAAAAAGCTCAATATCACCAGTCATTAAGGAAACCAAATAAAATCCACAATGAGGCTCCACTATATACCCATCAGGATCACTATAATAAAATTAAACAACAGCAAAACAATACAAAACGGAAAATCGCAAGTGTTGACAAGGACCTGGAATGTGTTAGTTAAGTTCCACTCCAGGCTCTAGATCAGAAGTTAGCAAACCACAACCTGGAGGCCAGATCTGGCCCATGGCTTATTTTTCCACAATCCTCCGGCTAGAAATATTTTTACATGTTGAAAATGTGTATATGTGTGTGAAAGAGAGAGAGAGAGAGAGAGAAACCAAAAGTGACCTGCAAAGCCTACTATATTTACCACCTGGTCTTTAATTTTGCTCTAGCAGGCATATTAATTGGGGGAGGATCACCTTAATCTAATGCAGTTTAAATTGTTTTGAACATAGGTTTATTTTATTTTATTTTTAATTGGGTGTATTTTTGGTTAGCCTTAGGTATTCACCAGATCAGTTTCTTCTTGCTGGATCCCAAACTTGCATTTTTTTAATTCCCTCTCTTGTCCATTGGAGTTCACACATTTTCCTTTCCCACCTTCTTGGATGACAGTTATTGTTCATATTATTCACTACTACACCGCAGCTTATAACTTATCAAATGCTTCAAGGGCAAAAATGGGAAAGACAAACATAGTACAAACTATAGAGCTCACCTCTGGGTCTTGAATTTCTCTAAGATTTGGGCCTTCAAATCCTCACATTTTTGGTTACCTTCTGTCTTGGTCTGTATTCTGTTGTTGCTTATAACAGAATACCCGAAACTGGATAATTGATAAAGTAATTTATTTCTTACAGTTATGGAGGCTGAGAAGTCCAAGGTCAAGGGGTAATATCTGTTGAGGCCCTTCTTGCCAGTGGGGACACTGTAGAGATCTGAGGTGGTACAGAACATCAGGTGGCAAGGTGACTGAGTGTGTTAGTGCCATTCTCTCTTTTCTTATAAAGCCACTAGTCCCACCCTGTGATAACTCATTGGTCCATTAATTCATTAATCCACTAATCCATGAATGGATCATTCCATTTATGAAGGTAGAGTGATCATGACCCGATCATTTCTTTTTTTGCTAATTCAATCATTTAACAAGCATTTATTGAGCACTGACTTTGTTCTGGGTACATTGTTAGGGGATAGAGTTACAAACATGAATGTGATATGACTCTTGCTCTTAACAAACTCATAGCTTAATGGAAGACAGAGATGAGCAAATTAAGAAGAATACAGTAGTTCACATTTGCAGTAACTAAAAGATATCCTACTGAAAACACTCACTGTACTTGGACATTTTTCATCATTGCTCAGAAATCAAACTCTCCATTATTTGTTCTATGGAAATATTTTTTTAAGATTAAAAGCAAGCAAAAATTTAAAATTATAATCTTATAAATATGTAAACTTAGCATCTCAAATTCTAAGGTCTCATTCTCAACACTCCCAGTACTCTCTCCACCTCCCAATGCAGGGGATCACATTTCAACATGAGTTCTGGAGGAAAAAACATTCAAATCACAGCACCCTCTAATAATGTAAATGAATTTCCTGCAGCTTTTCTAGATGTTCTTGACTGTAGGGTTCACCTCTTCTAGGCTATTCTGTCTCAGCTGTTCATATGTGAACAAAAACCCGTACCAGGGTTTTTCTTGTTGCTGTTGGTATTTGTTTGCTTATTTATTTTTACTGGGAAACATATGTGAGGATAGCTAATGTTAAATACAGACTATTGCAGTAGTGTCCAAAATATGTTAATTCAAGAATAAGTGATGGGACCAAAATGTTATAAAATAACATAAAGGCACTACCTACGTTCTAATAAGTAATTGTATAGAAAAAGCATATGATAAAATATGTTTAGAACATATAATCCCATATAATAATTTCACCTTCAGATGCAGAAAAATGCCAGTGAGAAGCTAGCTCCCTTCGTTTTCATTGTAAGTAATATCAGAGGCAGCTCTGGAATGGAAGGTTTCATTACTGTTTTTGTTTGTTTATTTCTTTTTATAACATTTTTGTTGTTCATATTTTGGAGGATGTACTTTATGTGACTGATTAGTTTTAGTATCTGTCTTATATTTCCTACTACATTGAAAGTCATTGCTTTATAAAGCTACTGCTTTCACTTTTAAATTCTTCACATCACAGTATGCCATGGTCCTTTTTGTTCTGTGAATTATTAAATAAACAAATAACCAGGTGCATGGATGGATATAGAATAGACTGTAGAATAGAACCGTAGAGTGCATAACCATCAGAATAACTTGAGGAATTAGAGTGAGAAACTAAACCTTAGACAGGCCTAGTTAAATTTCATGAAGATAATTTACACATAAAAATAATAATGTATAATGTAGCATAAACAAGAAAGAAGAGGAATATAGAGAAGCAAGTAAATATTGCAAACTTTGTTGAGTATTTTGCAGACTCTGGATTCTAGCATTCCACTTAATCATATTTTAACCTGATAGATTTAAGAATACATAAGAAAGATTTGTTACATATTGTGAATTTAATGTATTTAACATGCACCTAAATTTTGATTACTCTGAATACTTATTTTTCCAGCTCTGAGGGATTTATTGAAATAAATGAACATTTGAACAGTTAATCTATTCCTCTTGTTAAGATCATATTGTAGCTAATACATTTTAAGACTGCCAGCTGAAGGTAAACCATCGTGAATATTAGACATTTCAACAAGCTATTTATTAAGTCAATTGCACTGTTTTTCATTGTCATTTAGATGCAGTACTTTCCTGTTTCATTCCATAATCCATTAGTAAGAAAATGGAAATTGTTAAAATATTCAAATAGAATGAAATTTTAACTCACAGATAAAATTTAGGAGGAAAAAAACATTTTTTTTTTGTTTCTTAACACAACCAAGTGTGGCCTCTTAAGAAATGGCAATAAATAAAGCAAGTATACTTGTAAAGTTTGCTCATTTCCTGTTATTTATAAATAATGCAAATATTAATATGAATCATTCTAATGGTCCTAATGAACTTAATTAAAGCCACAGTGTAAATGATAAGTCATCTGGTATAATGAATCTACATTGGGCCTGAGGCTGCAAACGCAGGAAATATATTCATATCATGTCTCTATCCTGGACTGGAGATTTTCTAGATCAATTTAAAACCTGGCTCTCTAACTTAGTGGAGATGAAAGAACAAGACTGTAGCTTGAATAATTATCAGAACAGGAACTTTGGATATTGTATTTTTAATTATTTAGCACCATAGCCTTTAATACTGTAACCTCGGAGTCCTCAAACCTTGCTAGGCAGTGGTTTAGAATGGACTTAATGAGTCTTTTTGTTCAAATTTTGTAGACTCACAAAGCCATACTACCCCAAGGGGACCCCCAATTCCTTGTACACCTTTAAGAAGAATTCCTAGGGGTATCTTCTATGAACTACGTAACAAAACCTTCTCTCTGCTGTGGGCAAAACTCCTCCTGACATGGCTGCTGCCCCTGTGAGGGACCCCTGAACCTTGGACACTTGGACACACCGGGTGTGTTCTGTCCCTTCACTTCAAAAACTTGCAAGAATTTAGAAGAACTTTAAAAAAAGTTTTTAAAGAATTATAGCCCTTCTTTTGCTCAAAATAACAGAAATGCATTCACATTAGAACTCCCATCTGGAACTAGAATATCCATCCCTCCAATAACTGAAGCACTTTAAAATTAGGTTAAGATAATTTTGCCTGGCTTCTTCTCTTTGGTGGAGGCTTTCCTAGGAGAGCACTCAGTCTTTCCACAACCGCTCACTTGGCCACTCTGATACACACACACACATACACACATTGGTCTGTCTAAACTACAGTCGTGTATAAATAAATAATTTTCCCTGAAACCTTTTTAGCCCCCACAAAACAAGATGATAGTTTTACTTTTATATTACTGAGTCTAACCTGAGAGTAATGCTTTAACTTTTTAGACTCAGTCTGAGTCTTCCACTATAAAATTGTCTAGATATGACATTTCTTGACTCTCCAATACAAGGAAATATACCCGTTACTACTTAATTAATCTAATACCAACACAAGGCACATTCGGTATCTAATTTGAGAGCAGCTTTATTTTACAGGGTTTGGGTAAAATATGCTGTTTTTAAAATGTAAATTTCGAGCTGAGCATGGTGCCCATGCTTGTAATTCCAGCTACTCTGGAGGCCGAGTCAGGAGGAACTATTGAGCCCAGAAGTTCAAGACCAGCCTAAGCAAATAATGAGACCCCAGTTCATTTTAAATAATTGATTAATTAATTAAATGTAAATCCCTACATTTTCAGTTCTTAAAAGTAGTTGTTTTCTAAATACCATTCTCCAAGAGCAGGAACCAGGGCTCTTTGGAAAATGACTGATTCTGAGGCTGGGGCAAGAAAATGCAAGGTGAACCTGAAGTTTCTTATGACTCCAGAATATAAGGAAGTATTCAAGCAAGGATAAGGGACCAAAGTACAAGGAGTAAGTCATAAGAAACTCCCAACGGCCTAATGATAGGACAGTCAAACAATCAAACATTGACAAAATTGGATTATAAATCATGGAAAAATCACAAAAAAATCCATGATAACATAGCTATCAAACAAATAATTGAACCAACAAGGAGAAACAGTTCTTCGGTACAGAAGTGTTCAATTAATATATGTAGAAGAAATGAGTGAAATATAAAATTTCTCTTCATCAATGAGACAGTATTAATTGGGGCAGAGAAGATGCACTTGCTCATTCTAAAATCTGTTGATGAAAGTTTGAAGAAAAACAGGATATTAGCATGAACTCAAAGCATCTCCCTCTAGATACTGAAAAATTACAAAAGAAAAAAACAGTACCTGTGTGTAGAGAAACCCAGCACACACCACCTTAACCACGTTATCAAAGTTAATACGACCAGTAATAAGACATATTATTCACATTGTAAACCCCTGATAGGATCACTGAGAAAGGCATATTATCACTGCTGTAAGAGTTTTGCCAAATGTCAAACTACACATGAGAAAATATCAGGCAAACCCAAAATGAGAGCCATTCCAGAAAATAACTGACCAGTGTTCATCAAAAGATAAGGAAAGAATCAAAACTTTCAGAGATGGAAGGATAATAAAACATGCATAATGACTAAATACAATATGGGATCCTGGGCTGGATACTAGAGCAAAAAAAGAACATTAGGAGGGAAATGGGTAAAATTGGGATACACTCTAATATTTAATCAGAAGTATTACACCAATGTTACTTACCTGGTTGTGAGGATAGTAATTTAGTTATGTAAGTAGTTATCATTAAGGATAACTAGAAAAACAATGCATAGATAATCTCTGGACTATTTTCACAAATTTCTATAAGTCTAAAATTATTTCAAAAGAGAAATGTTTTTAAAAAGTATATGTATATGGATATGTATGAATGTGTGTTTATTTCTGACACATTGCAATCCATATCTGATCTATTTAATTTGTACAAGCTTAATCAACCTCTATACTTGCAAAAACACAAAAATGATTTTAACTACTGTTTGTGACATATTTGGGTGGATAGCAAGTACTGTAAATACCCGCTCCCATAATTGCTTAAGAATTCCTCATAAAAAAAAGATAGTGTGATTTGTCCTTTGTGAATCCATGAAGATATTTGTAAATGTTTCCTGTTTCTCATTTTTTTTGTAAGGCACACATGATTAATATCTGTATGGCTATAATCTAGTCAACAGTAATTCATTAGGTCTCTTCCGTGTTGCTACCTGTTAAATAACTTCAAAAGTCTTTATTAAAATATAAAATTAAAACTGACTATTAAATTAGGAAATTCTAAATTAAATGAGGCTAACTCTGGTTTGATTCCTATTTGTCAGGCTGGATCTACTTTCAAATGTCTGCAGTCACTCTTACAGTCATTGTCTTTCTCCTGAAATTCTGAGATACTTTGATATTTTTCTTTTTTAAAATTTTTCTGAAATCTAGCCTTTAGGGAATTATTGACTGATTTCTTGGGTAAAATGAAAGATAAAGTTTTGCTCACCTCCTTTTAATATTCTGAGGTCAGATAGCCTTCCTTTTAAGTTATAGAAATGCAAATAACCTTAAGTGTTATGCCTCATTTTAGAGAGAGCAAAATGAGAATCAGACAAGTATATAAATTATACATGACCTCAGTGATTTTTACTGATAAACTGAGGGGAAATACTGTTTGTTATAATCAAATTAGTCACCAAAACATTCAGCAAACATTCATTTTGTGCTTACTATGTACATCCTCAACACTGGAGGGTTAAAACAATGAAAAAGACAGGAGTTTTTTCCCATGTAGAGTCTACCATTTAGTGATACAAGGAGATGATCATCAAGTTATAATGGAACACAAAAGAATATCACAATAAAATTATGGTGGAGAAGTTCATTACAGAGACTGAGAGACTCACGAATGCGCAACATGAAGGGATCTTAAAAGCCCGAATTATTTTTTGGAGGGCAGGTCCCTTGTAGTACAGGTTTCCCCCGCTGGGTAGGTGTTCTAGGAACCCATCAGCATCCAGGTATCAGCTTGCGTCATTGCGAAAGACTGCATTTAGTTTCAGTGATTTTTTTTTGAGGGGGAGATTCTTTCAACCATTTGCCCACTCATGATGGGTGATTTATGAGCGCACCTGCCCACACATCACTGAGTGTTCAGCCGTTTTTGGCCAAAAATGGCATGACCCCATACCCGACACTCCTGGTCCACCTGATCTCGCTCCAAGTGCCTTTTGTTGTTGTTTTTTGCCCAATGAAAAAAAGTCCTCAAAGGGAAATATTTTGCCAATGTTGAAGAGGTGAAACAAACAAACAAAAAAACGACAGAAGAACGAAAAGGCATCAAATTAGTCAGTTCAAAAACTATGTTGAGCAGTGGAAAAAGTTTCTCAAAAGGTGTATTGCATCAAACGGAGAGTACTTTGAAGTCACTGAAGTTTAAATCTGTGACAATAAATACACATTTTTTAAATAAATTCTGGGGTTTGGGGGTATATCATTTGTATTTTCGATGGCAACTCTACTAAACAATGGAAAAAATAATAACAAACGCTCTGATCTACGCAGGTATGAGTGGTGGCTAATAATAATATGCCAATTTTCTAACTTTTTTTCCAGATTCCTTTTGCCTGAATATAGCTTAAGATGACAGCTGCCTACCCACCCCCACAATCCTTTACCCCTGGTCAAGTGGCTGGTTCTGCCTTGACATTCAACCTCAGCTTACCTTTGAATCTAACTTGCAAACACATTCAACAGCATCATCTTGTTTTTATCAGCTCTTGTCATTCTCTGGGAAAAAATTTTCTTTAGTTCATTTTTACCTTGTAATTTTCTATCTCCACCAACAAAGACCTTCACAGTTGTCCACCGCACCAAAGAATATTGCCTGCCAAGTCATTCCTTACTAGTATTTGTTAAAAGAGTTCATTTAAAGTGAAATGCTTTATCTTATTTTTATTTTTTATTTTTTTTAACTTTTAAAAAATGTTTATTGTAAAGATGTGGGGTACAATTCAGGGTTAGGTATACAAACATTGATCATGCAGGTACCCCTGTTAATGAAGTATGCCCCTCCCTCCCCTAGCAGTTTCCCTCGACTGCCAATTCACCCTCCCCAACAGTTTCCCATTACTGCCAATCATTTTCTTATAGCATTATAATTGTTAAAGATCATCTTATGAGTGACAACATATGGAAATCTCTTCTTTGTTTCTGTGATAAATCACTGAGTATGATAGACTCCAAATCCATCCAGGTTGCTGCAAAGTCCATATATTTGTCGTTCTTTATCATCCACTTGTTTTCTTTTCTTTTTTTTTATAATCGATATTTTTTATTTTGATATTGTTGGGTACAGTCAAGGGTTAGGTATACAAAAATGCTTCATTCAGTTTCCCTTGTTGATAATTGGTGTCTCCCCATCTCCAGACAGATGTTTACTACCATTAGTCCCATCTCCCCCCCATAGTTTCCCAACACTGTTTTATTTTTTATTTTTTATGGTGTAACTGAAACCAACCGTTCGAAACAAGAATTTGAATGGAATAACTTTTCTCTAGTGTAACGCTAGCTTCTAAGTCTTCTTCATCTTTACTTTCTCTCTTTCCATCTCAAACATTTTTTTAGATAGTATATAATACTTCCATAAACTTTTGGTTTTGCTGGTAAATATTCACTTGATACTCTTTAAAAAGTTAGCCTCATCAAAATAGGTAACATGACTATTGTTCAGGGCCCACTTATGGATGAGAACAGGCGATACTCATTTCTTCGTTTCTGTGATGGTTTTCTTAGTATGACAGTCTCCATCCAATTTGCTACTACATCTATGATTTTGTTCTTCCTTATAGGTGCATAATACTCCATCGTGTATATGTGCCACATTTTCTTTATCCAGTCCACTTCAGATGGGCAGCAGGGTTGGTTCCATGTTTTTGCTATTGTGAACACTAGTCACGTTAGCACAAGGGAGGGATCGGCAGTTGCTGGGCACTGCCAGGGAAGGGAGGGAAGGAGGAGGTGAGGGGCACATGACAACACAGGGGTACCTGGTCCACTCCCAGGAGAGTGAGGGCCAGTTAGAAGTCCAAACTCCACCTGCATGTAGCCTACTTCAGTAATTAACACTCACGTGTATTCCATATCTTTATAATAATAAAAAAAGCAATGAACAAAGTTAAGTATCACTATAAATTATAAATTATAAATGCCACCAGCTTAGTGTATCTTCTAGTTGTTCTGATATGTTCAAATAAAATTTAAAAAATAAACACTATCATGGATTAAATCTGAAAATGCAGTTGGATGTATTTCAAGTCCTCTTTTGGCACTGTTTTTGTTTTGGCAGAGAAATGCAGTATGAGGGACTGCTATTAGTTTGATGATACTGTGCAATTTTGTGTTTTATCATTAATTAATCAATGTCTTATTAAATTAGATAGGGAAATCATATGTGAAATTGAAAACAGAGCCAAATTGGCAATGATTTGTTTAAAAAGAATGTCTTGAAGGTTCCCTGTATCTTGCTTAACAATTTAAAAAATGTATTTTGGCAAGCATTTTTTCTTCAGTTCTTCTAAGTTCTTGCATTTTAAAGGAATTCAGTCAAAGTTTGTTTCAGAATTTACACGGACAGCCCCAAATTCCAACTTGCAAAAAAGCTGAGACAACCAGTGGTTTCTGTGAGTATTTTTGAGAAACTCTTACAGCAATTTTTCTTTAAATAGTCAGATCTCGACAGGTGAGGGTGAATTTCATGCCCGTAGGGTTTAGCTCAAAAATAAAATAACATTTGGTTTTTAAAAAATTAATCGTTTAGTTCACAAAGTAATTCAGCGCTTCCTTCTCGCCCCCGTCCTCCCCCTCCTCATTCTGTTTTAATTACATAGGTGAAGTTGGGTTTTTTTGTTTGTTTGTTTGCTTGTTCTTTGAGTTGGAGTCTCACTCTGTCGCCCAGACTGGAGGACAGTGACCGCTCCTGGCCACCGCAGCCTCGACCTGCTGGGCTCCGGCGAGCCTTCCACCTCAGCCTTCCCAGTAGCCGGAACTACAGGCATGCGCTACCACGCCCGGCTGATTTTTTGATTTATTGTAGAGATGAGGTCTCGCTGCCCAGGCGGGTCTCGAACCTGCGGGGGTGAAGTTTTAAGCACTAGAGAGCAGGAGAACCCTGACTGTGGCGAAGGAACTCTAGTCCTCCCTCACTAAGGGCGAAGAAGGTGGTGGGTTGTATCGTGAGGAAGGGCACTGAGCAGGGTTAGGCACCCAAGGGATGTCACCTAGAGGTGGGTGAATCTGAGATGTCACTAAAAGGAAAGCTGGGCAGAGTATGGCAACAATCAAGTTTTCAGCACATCAGACACTCAGTGAGAAGACCTGTCCTAAATAGTCTTCCTTCATTATGATTTTACTGAGCAGTATACATTGTCTCGTTTTAATCCTCACAATTGTTTGAGTTAGGTATTTCTACTCACGTCCTTAACTGGAGGAAGTTAGGCCTACTGGGAAGAAGTATAAAGAAATGATTACCTCCTTGGGCATCACGGAGAGACGGTCTGAGGTTTGAATTCTCAGCTTAGTCATTTACCAGCTGTATAGAGCAGTCTTGACATAAGAAACTCCATCTTAGAAAGACTCCATCTTATGTGTTAAAAGTTTCCATCTTGCACGTCAACAGAGAGCAGATGTTTTGCCTGATCCATAAAAACTGCATACAACCAGATAAGGACTTTGTGGTCATAAAAAGAGCAGGACTTTACTAGTTTGAAATGGTCATCATAACAGACACCATCTTGCTGTCACCCGTGGTAAGCACCTGGCATCTGCCACAAAAGTCTCTGGCTTCATTAAAGACTCTTTTTGGCTAGACAGCTCTGACCTGACATGCGGTCAATGCCAGTCCAGGAAAATTCCTTCTGCCCACCTTCCTTTTCTTGGACTGGAAAATGTTAAATGTTACTTTGTTTGTTGTGGCGTGTCTGATCTCTACCATGTGTGTATTAATTAAGTATACCATTATGCATGGTTTGCGGTATTGACTGATTTGTGGAATGGCTTGCACTGTGCGCCCCCAGCTATGAGTGGATGGATGGTAAAGGGGGATTGCTTCCTTGGGAACTCCATGTAGCTCATGGGTTTTAGGCTTTAGAAGGCCATCACTAAAAGTCTGACATTGTAGAATGACACAACATGTGTGGACCTGGTAATTACCAATCTTGCGCTGCTCACAATGCCAGCTTTCTGACTTAGACAAATTTCTTCAGCCCCATGTCTCAGTTTCCACGTTAAGATGGGAATGATATGAGTAACGACCTCATGGCATTGTTGAAATAAAACTTGGAAAGCGCTCAGAAGCCTATCTGGTACATGTTAGACACTAAGAAAATATTTGTGAGCATCAGCGAATCTTCCAATACATTTCAGCTATTAAGACAATAGCTGTTATAGTTCAGTGTCACCGTTATTAAGTAGCTTCTTCAAGGTTCTACAGCTGGCATGTGAAGAATTGGAATTTTGTATCTGATGTTTAGTGAACATGAGACCATGGACAAGTTATATAACATAAGGTACACTTTAGCTATAATGAATGGGGGACAAATACCCCCTGCCTTTCAAAAGTTGTAAGGATTAAATAGTGGATATGAAAAGCAAAAAACAGTGCTTCGACACTGTTGACTCCCAACAGTCCCTGGAATTCAATTAGTCCTCAGTCTCTGTAGCATCCGAAGCATGACTTTTGTCCTTTGTGCCTTTCTTCTCTATGCTTCTTGACTGGACAAGTCCCAGTGGAGGTGAGATTGACAGTAGCAGTTCTTTGGGTTAGCTGGACAGTCCCCATCTGCAGGCAAAGTCCTTCTAGAAAAGATCTGCTTAGTTTACCTCACAGTTAAGAAAAACAAAGCAAGTGCTCTTGACATCTAGGGGTATAGCCAAGGTGGTCTAAGACAAGCTTAGATCCTCTCTTGTTTTCTCTTCTGAATGTGTGCTAAACTTGCTCTCCAGATGACAAAATGGCTGTGCTTATTTTAATAAAATAATAACGTCTTCTCCAAGTCTTGGAATAAAATTGCCTTTCCTGAAAGATGTTTTACCTATATGCTCTGGTTTGGTTTTCAGTTTGTTTCCCTTGAAGCCTTGTTGCTCAGAGCAACCAAGGATCTTTCTTACCAATTTGGATTCCTGGGCTCCATTCCAGAAGTCCTGGGGATTGGTTCCAGAAAAAGTACTCATTTTTTACAAGGGTCCAAGGAAATGCTAAATGTTGAGAGTCACTGCCCTAAAGCTTGCCTATAAAATAGCAGCCCAGATGAGCCCTAAGTTGAGGATGACTCAATAAGAATTACCACCGGATGCATAAAGTTGAGTTGTCTCTTCCTGAAGCCTTTGCGAGCCCTATGATGGAGATTAAATCCTAGAAGCAGGAAATGAGGCTTGAAGATTCCCAGGAAAGTTTTCTATAGCCCGTGGTTCATGGTATAATAGCATACCATTTCCTATTCCCAGATTGCTGAAAAACAAAACTAACGCATGCTTTCCAAAGACTCACACAGGTGTGTACCACATAACATTGTATCACATATACGAGCGGGGGCTCCCCCTCCCCCCAAAAAAACCCTGGAATTTATTTATAAAGCATTGTATATTCATTCTCACATGTTTAAGCTTCAGCCACCTTCAAAGTACTCTTCATTTGATGCAGTACACCTGTCAAGATGCTTTATTCACCGCTCAGGATGGCTTTTGAATGCGTCGATTTTGATGCCTTTTAGTGCTTCTTACCGTTTTCTCTTTCACCTCTTCCACCTGGGCAAAATGTTTCCCTTTGAGGACCTTTATCATGCAAGGAAACGAAAGTCACATGGAGTGAGCTCACGTGAATAGAGAAGGTAGGGCATGGGGCTCATGCAGTTTTTGGTCCAAAACTGCTGAACACCCAGTGCGGTGTGGACAGGCGCACTTGTAAATCACTCATCATGAAATGGGCAAACGTGTTGAAAGAATCTCCAGAGAAATTCACTGAAGCCAATGCAGCCTCTCACAACAACGCTAGCAGGTACACGGATGACAGTGAGTTTTTAAAACACTTACTTAGCAGGGGAAGCCTATGCTACAAGGGGCTTGCACTCCAAAAAAATAATTCTGGGTGTTTTGGGGCTCCCCCCCATACAGTAGTGGCTTCATAAGATTATAATGGAGCTGAAAAATTCCTGTCGCCTAGTGAGAGACATCTTAGCCATCGTAATGTCACAGTGCACTATGTTATTCATGTGTTTGTGGTGATACTGGTGGAAACTCACTTGCTGCACTGGTCACCATCTAAAAATCTAGCACATATAATTATCTAGCATATATAATATAACACTTGATAATGATAATCAACTGCGATGTTGCTGGTTTATATGTTTACTAGACTTCACTATACTTTAAATCATTCTTTTAGCGTGTGCTCCTTCTACTTATAAAAACAAGTTATCTGCAAAATAGCCTCAGGCAGGTCCTTAAGGAGGGTGTTCCAGAAGAAGATATTGTTATCACAGGAGATGACATCTCTATGTGTTTTATTGGCCCTGAAGACCTTCCGGTGGGACAAGATGTGGAGGTGGGAAACAGTGATATTGGTGAACTTGACTCTGTGTAGGTCTAGGCTAATGTGTGTGTTCGCACCTTAGTGTTTAAAGAATTTAAAATTTTAAAAAATTGAAAATTGAAAAAAGCTTATAAAATAAGGATATAAAG
Organism: Cephalopachus bancanus; assembly: GCA_027257055.1. Taxonomy (NCBI): domain Eukaryota; kingdom Metazoa; phylum Chordata; class Mammalia; order Primates; family Tarsiidae; genus Cephalopachus; species Cephalopachus bancanus. The sequence continues at coordinate 11,109,770 of JAPVLO010000001.1, read as the reverse complement.
AAATAAAATGGTTTTCATGGAACCAGCCACACTGCTCATTGAAAGAAGACTGGGTAAAAAAAGTGGTACATATACATAATGGAATATTATGCAGTCATAAAGAAGATCAAAATTATGAATGTCACAACAGCGTGGATGGACTTAGAGGTTATAGTACTGAGTGATCTATCACAGAAACAAAGAACCAAGTATCACAACATAAGCGGACCTTTTCACTCATAAGCGGACCTTGAGCAACTATTGTAGTACTATAAGAAAGGGATTGGCAGTAATGGAAAACTGCCAGTGGAGGGGAGAGCACATCGCATCAACAAGGGTACCTGCATAATGAACATCTGTATACCTAACCCTGAATTGTACCCCACATATTTAAAATTTTAAAAATTTAAAAAATAAAGAAAGAAAACGTTTTTGTACAGCTGTCCAATGTGTTTGTGTTTTGGCTAAATGTTCTTACAAAATAGTCAAAAAGTTTTAAAAAATGTATACAGTAATTTCCTAGGCTTTTACGTTCATTCACTACTCACAGACTCACCCAGAGGAACTTCCATTTCTGAGACCTCCAATCATGGTACTCCAGGGGTATACCATTTTTTTGTCTTCTATACTTGCATTTTTACCATATTTTCTATGTGTAGATACGCAAATACTTACCACTGTTTTGCAGCTACCTGCAGTATTCAGTACAGTAGCATGCTGCAGACGTTTCTAACCTACAAGCAATAGACTATCGACCATATAACCTGGGTCTGTAGTAGACTCTACAATACACTTTATGGCGTTCATACAACTACAGAATCTTCTATTGGTGCACTTCTCAGAACGTATCTTCATTGCTCAGTGATGTATGGGTGTGCATCAATAGAAGCAGAATGGCTTTGGTGGGATATCACATGTCCCTTATACATTCATATTCTTACTTACTGAGTTATGTAAGAAGTTAAACTATTTTATGAGCATGTTCTATTTGAAAATTAATCAACTTGGAATGCATACAAGATATTAAAGTAATATCTACAATATTTTGTTGAGATCAACGAAACATTTCATTTGAAAAATATTTTTCTTGCTTTTCATTAGAAATATTTTTTAAGGCTGGGTGCAGTAACTCACACCTGTAATTCCAGCACCTCGGAAGGCCAAAGCAGGAAGATGACTTGAGGCCAGGAGTTCAAGACTAAGCTAGGGTACACAATAAGATCCTGTCTCTATGAGAAATAGAAAAATTAGCCAGGCATGGTGGTGTACACTTGTAGTTCCAGCTATCCCAGAGGCTGAGGGAGGAGGATTGCCTGAGCCCAGGAGTTTGAGGCTTCTGTAAACCAAGATTGTGCCATTGAACTCCAGTCTGGGCAAGAGTGAAACCCCATCTCAAAAATAATAAATGAATACATGAATAAATAATGTTTTAAATACCTCAGGAGATATGTAATTTAAATCTTTGGTTTTGAAAGTAACTTCAGGTTATCCTTTATCAATTATAAACCACATTGAGGAGAAATTTTAATTAGTACAGGTTGAGTATTCCTTATTCAAAATGCTTGAGACAAAAAATGCTTCAAATTTAGATTATTTTCAGATTTTCAGATATTTGTATTTATATAATGAGATAACTTAGGGATGAGACCTGGGTCTAAACATGAAATTTATTTGTGTTTCATATATACCTGGCACACAAAGCTTGAAAGCAGTTTTATTTTTTTTTCCCCTGGGGGTGCTGAATAAGTTGTGTCTTGTGTGCCTACACTTTGATACAACCCGTCATGTCAGGTCAGTCGTGAAATTTTCCACTGTCATGTCAGAGCTCAAAAAGTTTTAGGTTTTGGAGTCTCGCAGATTTAGATTTTCAGATGAGGGATGTTAACCTATATTGCTTAGTGCTTAAACACATGAACCAGAAAACACTATAACGGAGAAGAATTTATCATTTATTATTCATATCAATATAGCTAATGAGAAAAGAATTGACTTCCAGAATAAAAAAAAAATACATTTGGGAAGAGGGTTTTACATATTTGATTGTATATTTGAACTTGTTATTAAGCATAATCAAACTACAAATATGGCAAACTAGATAATCTGCCTAAGGAGAACAAAATGATAGAGGTACAATGTAGTTAATTAAGAGTAAGCTTTCGCCAACTACAAGCAATCAAAAGCCTTTGTTTTCTGAAATTTGCTTCACAGTCTCAAGTGAAGACTTCAGGATACTCTAAATCTTCAATCAATAACTGTTTTCCAAATCTGTCCATTAAGGGTGGTACTCTTTTTTTCTTGTATTCAATGACATGCAGATTTGAAGACAGACTCAGAAATCTATTCCAATCTATACAAAAAAATCTGTATATAGTATATGCATAAATGAATATAAGAAGCACATACAGGCATGTCTCAATAACAACTTGTTTACTTAAATTGTAATAAGCTCCTTTCAAAATAAAATTTTAATACAATAAATACATTTTTTTCTTCCTATTTTGTAAGAGAAGAAGGAATTACACGGGTTACTGTAAATCACTATATTTTATGATATGAAATTATTTAACTCATTGAGCATCATTTGTAGCAAAATAGTATTTTGGGGGTTATTTCTGGCTTGTGGGGGACTGGGGTTCATGTGGGGAAGGGTTTCTATGAGGAGACTACTTGGCAAATTCAAAAGCCTAATGAAGGGAATCTACCAATAGTCTACTAAGTCCTAGCATCTGTTGAGTATGGCATACTTTTGCTCTTGTCCCGTCAGAAATCAGAAGTGACAGCATCCAGTTCCCTGGCACCCTTATTACTCCTGAACATCCCTTGATAGACTTCAACATGTTCTCACGTTTAAACAGTCTCATTACTGTGACTGCTGGCCTTAGGACGTGGCTCGTCTTTTAAGTTCGTTTATTCTTCAATATCCATTCACTTATACTTTGTGACTCATAGGAATGACCATATTTTTTAAATGTTCTTTTAGTCACTGGAACATCTATATTCCAAGCTATTCTGGTGGAGGGTTGGTGATGAATTCATCCAGGAAATAGCTCGTTTTTAATCCCCAAATGGCTCTCAGCTGGATGACTGCAGGTGGAGACGGATGGATTTGCATGTGTACACTCAGATGCCTACTCCCTGAAAGTATCAGCAAATTTGAATCTGATTTTCTTCTAGCTCACTGGTCTCTAAACCCTCAGCAAACAGTTCTGTACTTCCCCCAATATATGTACTGCGTGCATGTATACACATATATATGTACATATATAATGCATATCATCTATAGTATTCCTCTATAATATATGACTTACATTATAAAACAAAAAATGCAAACAGCAATATTTAAGAGAAGCCATTTATTAACTCTTTCGATGAGTATTTATTGAGCACCTACTTTGTGCCAGGTTCTATTCTAAGTCATGGGAACTGAGCAGTGAATAGGACAAACTCTGAGATTTTGTGGAGCATATCTTGTAGTGGGTAGATAAACCATATACGAGAATATATAACACAATGCCAGGGATAAGAAGTATGTGGAAAAGGAAGAATAAGTGTTTGTGTCATGGGAACCAAAGGGGTATTATTTTGTATATTGTGACAGGGACACTTGAACCAGGGCCTCAATAAGAGAACAGAGAAATGTATATAAAGCAAAGGAAATAAAAAGTGCAATTCCCCATGACATGATGGTGGCATAAAGATGACATAAAGATGAAAGAAACAGATTTTATTTATGAACAGCTAGTGAAATACTGTTAAGAAGAATAAGTGACTCTATTCTATAGTTTTTAGATACTTCAGAAAAAATTTTGTGTCTGCTTGTCTTGTTTGATGGGTTCACTCATGTTTTCACTCCAAAATGTATCTAAGACAGAACGTGTATCAGGAATAAGTGAGAGGATCATCTGTGTCATTATTTTATTGTATCTACACATAAAATATGTTTTCAAATCATGTATATTTCCTACCAAGAGATAAGACTTGTCATCTATTAAATGTGATTTATTCTGGCCAATTAAAATATGACTTCAAATATTTTCAATAATAGCCATGCATCTTGACTAGACAGAATTGTTTTAATTATTAAAATTTTGTATTTGGAATTTCATTACCAATATCACAAGAGAAGGACCTTTACGGCAAGAATGAAGTCTTTGGACGTATCTGTATATCACCGTGAAGATACAGAGTCAGAAACACACAGGAGCTTAAATGTGTTATTAATGACCTTGTACAATTTAAACAAATTTCAGGAGGTCATTTACGCCTCAGTATAAATGTCTCATTTGGTATTCTGAATTTCATGTATTGTCACAAACGTGTCTTCCGAAATGTTGTGCACATTCTGAGAGAAATTTGAATCGCTACTTATTTGACCCCTACAGCGTGTTAGAAAGGGCCTAAGAAAATAAAAATCACCCAGACTCCTAAGAGAGTTGTCAAGACGGGCAGAGGCATGCCAACTTCTGTGAAGTGCTTGTATGTCACTGTTGAACGGAGAACATCTGAGCTGAAAAGTATGTGTAAAGCACACTCATAAATAGATGCGACCAGATTGATTACTATGTGGTGTTGTATATGCTATAAAGTTCTGCAGACAACCACAAAGTCTGGATGTGTTTGTACCAGATCAGCTTTCCCAACTGTTTGTGTTGCTGGGTAGTAGAGGCGATGGTGTGAAGACTATAGTTACCATATGTTTTTAGTCGCTAACAGCTCTTTTCCGTTCTGCAGCGAGTAAAATTATTGCACACCTTCCTCAGAATATGGTTCATGCGTATATGTCTATTTTTAAAGCAATGTATTCAGGTGAAACGCATGTAACACAAGATTAGCCATTTTAAAGTGAACAGTTCCTGTAGTGGCATTCAGAATGTTTATAATGCTGTGAAGTCACAACTTCTATCAATCTCTAAAACGTCTCTTAAAAATAATACCCTTATGTACTTAGCCCTGAATTGTGCCCGTGTCTTTTAAATTAAAATTTTAGAGTCAGAGAATAAAATATTAAATATATAGTAAATCAAAAAGAAAGTAGTACACATTAATTGGTTTTTCTTTTCTTTTTATTTTAAAGATGTGGGGTACAATTCAGGGTTAGGTACATAAGTGGTCATCGGACAGGGAAGCTTGGGCCTCTCATTTGTCCTCACTTTGCCTGGTTTTAGATCAGGTACCCTTATTAATCCCCACCCCTGGCAGCAATCTGCTACTGCCAATCACTTTCATGTAGTATTATGATACTATAGGATCCACTTATTAGTGAGAATATGTGGTACTCAGTTCTTTGTTTCAGTGATAGATCACTTGAAGATGATAGACAGTAAATCCATCAAATTGCTGTTTTTCTTTATGCACTCTTCTCCTAGTTTCTAGCAACCACTAATCTGTGTTTTTGCTGTGTGGATTTATTTATTCTAAATATTTTGTATAAACAGGATCATTCAGTATGGGGTGTTTTGTTTTTGTCTTCCTTTACACAGAATAGTGTTGTCAGGTTTCATTCATGTTTCATCAAAGTTTCATTCATGTATCAATACTTCATTCTTCTTTATAGATGAATAACATTCCATTGCAGGTATATAGCATAATTTGTTTATCCATTTATTCATTGGCTGGCACATGGGCTCTTTCCATCTTTGGCTATTGTTAGTAATGCTTGTATGAACCTATGTGTACATGTATTTGTTTAGTACCTGTTTTCAGTTCTTTGGGGTGCATACATAAAAGTAGAATTACAGAGTCATGTGATAATTATTTGTTCATCCTTTCCAGGAGCTCTCAAACTTTCCCACAGCAGTCAAAACATTTTCTCACCAGCACTGTATAAGATTTTATCTCTGTTTTTGACTTCCAACCATTTGATTAAAAAATATCTCAGTGTGGATCTCTTTTAGTTTATTCCACTTGGATACATAGAGCTTCTTGGATGTGTAGATTCATATACTTCAACAGATTAAAAAAATTATCAGTATTTTTTCAGATAATTTTTATGCCCTTTACTCTCTCTCTTCTCCTTTTTGTGCTCCCCAAATGCATATACTGTTCTATATGAATGTATTTCCTAAGTCCCTCAAGCTCTGTTCACTTTTCTTTACTATTTTTTCTTTCTGTTCTTCAGGCTGGATACTTTCAATTGTTCAGTTGTCAAATGTGCTGATTATTCCTTCTGTTTGCTGTTCTTGATTGTTGAAGACTACAGTCATCCATTTGTTTAGTGACTTTCCAAACTACTTTTGAAAGCTTTATTCTTTGTTGTGTAGTCACTGAAGTCTCTACTCCCTTAGCATGTGTTCATCTAGTATCTGAGCAATTTATTTGAAATCCAGGAGATAACATTTTAAAATAAATAAATCAAAAGACAAGAAAACAAATAAACACCTTTCCCAGTCTATACACACTGACCCTGTGTTAGGACACTTCTTCCACACGTTGCCAGACTTTTTACAACTCAACTTTCGCTACTTCCTGCCTCCATTGACCTTTATCAGTCAGAAATGAATACACAGGACCTTCTCAGGTCTTTTCTAAGTGTGTTTCTTTTTCAGGGCACGCATGTTGTTTTCTCAATTCTCTTACTTACATGGATGCTTTTGAATGCCCAATTCCCCCAAAACTCTTCCCAGCTTTTTTCCTCACTTTGTGGGCTATAAATATATGGCAACCATAATCCTTTGTGCCAATGTCTGTAGATTTTTTATTTGCCTTCAATATTTTTGAGCAATGTCCATTACTTTCCTATCTTGAGAGATTTCAATGCCAGGCAAAGCAAAGATGCATACCTTTCACCAGTCCTCTAGGTAATTCTCAGGTTAAAACATAATAATTTGTAAGATCTGCTCTGCCCCATCATAACCAGGCACCAGGGTCTCAGACTGAGAATGTGGGCTGCCTCTTTCAACACCCCTGCCAAGCCGGGGGTGTGTGGCAAAACCAAGCAAATGCCACTAGCCTTTTCAACCTATTTACCTGACCCTTAAAAAAATTAGCATTCCTCAGTTGCTGTAAACTTTTGACTATTTTTCAGAGTTTTAAAAAGTCTGTTCTGGCAATTTTTGCTTGTGTTTAATGTTTCTGAAGAGCGACAAGATTCTGAAGCTGCCTGCTTTCATAATTTTTGCTGGTATCATTTGTGTATGTGTCTATCAACACATACGTAAGGTGATATTTATTTGTTTGTTTGTTTATTGTTGAGGTCTCATTCTGTTGCCCAGGCTGGAGTACAGTGATAACAAGGACTTGATCACGACTCACTGCAGCCTCAAATTCCTGGGCTCAAGCGATCCTCCCACTTCAGCTTCCTGAGTAGCTGAGACTACAGGCACTTGCCACCATGCCTGGTTTTTATTTATTTATTTACTTTTCCTGTAGAGGCGAGGTCTTGCTATGTTGCCCAGCTGGCCTTGGACGTTTAGGCTCAAGCAATTCTCCCACCTCGGTCTTCCAAAGTTCTGGGATTGCATGTGTGAACCACCATGCCCAGCCAAAGTGGTTTCATTTATAAATAAGTGTTTCACCAGTGATTTCTACCCCTGCCCTTTTCCCAAGGAATATAGCCTATTTCTATTACTTAGTCAACACAATCAGATAGATAGTTTTGTTTTAGAGTACGATTGTAATTTCAATGTGGCAAATGCGATTTGAGCAAGTTTTTCCCAACACCAGGTGACATCTAAAATCTTCTCAGAGTTCTTACTCCCTTGGTATCGACAATAAATCAAAAAATCAACTGGGCATGGTAGCGTATGCCTGTAATTCCGGCTACTTGGAAGGCTGAGGTGGAAGGATCACCGGAGCCCAGCAGGTCAAGGCTGCGGTGGCCGGGAGCGGCCACTGCACTCCAGTCTGGGCGACAGAGTGAGACTCCAACTTGAAAAAAAAAAAACAAAAAAAAACCACAAGACATTCTTAATCTAAAAGTGGAAACATAATTCCAGTTAATACTTAGATTTTTGCACAATATGTAATCTGATAAGTTTTAAATTTTAATTTCCCCCTTTTCTTTAAAGGGAGAATAATCTAGCTATTGTTGGATCAAAATTATCTTAAATTTAGTGGCATTAAACAACAATAAATATTTATTATCACACTAAATTTCTCTGAGAGGATTTGGGGCGTAGATTAGCTGGATGGTACAGGCTCAGGGTCTCTTATGAGGTTCTGTTTCTTGAGGACTTGGCTGAAGCAAAAGTATCTACTTCTAAGACGGATCATTCGCATGAATGGTGAGTGCTGGCTGTTGGCTAGAGGCCTCAGTGTCTCATCACTTGAGCCTTTCCAAAGGATGGCTTGAGTGCCCTGACAAAATGGTAGCTGGCTTCTCTCATAGTGAATGATGCAAAAGACAGCAAGATGACCTGTCCTAAGATGTCACATTCTGTCATTACAGCAATACTCTGTTTGATTAGGTTAACACCACTAGTGTGAGAAGGGAAGGGGTTACATGAAAATATGAATGAGACCAGATTCACTAGGGGCTAGCTTGGGAACTGGATGCCACACCAAGACACTTCTTAGCCAAAAGCTTTGCCAGTTCTACCTCTCCCATTTATTTCTTGTTCCAGAGTTCATTCTCTCTGTTACAACACTAATTCAAGCCTTACTTCAACGAGTTTATATATTTGACTTAAAGCAACTTGCCTGCTTCCCTGATAACATTAATAGCCAACACTCACTTTTTGCTGCTATTATTTGCTCTCTTATTTGTCATGTGAGTTGGACCTGACCTCAAAATCTTGCCCAGTATAAAATATTGCTGTAAATGTTGACAACTTGGACTCTGAACAGGGCTGCTCACATCAGCAAAGTAGGGTATACATTATACCATGTAAGTGGTCAGTGCAGAGTGAAGTGTTCTGGGTCTGGTTGAAAGAGAGACAGCAATGGACCCACTGCCTTTGCATACGGAGGCCAGATGAGCTACTGCATCACTTCCCTAGTGTCTAATGAACCATCAAGTTCATCAATGCTTGCTGTGCCTCTGGGTTCTTTTGCTGCATTATGAAGTCTAACGAAAGACCCTGCAGACTCTGAAATGTCCTCTTTGTCTTTTCTCATTTTGATGCCTTTCCTTGAAATAGTTTCCCCCATGCTCAAATTATGTCAAATTATATCAATTGTTAAAAGATCCGCTCAAGTTCCACATTTTCTGTGATGCCTTTCTTGCTCCTTCCTGTTGCGTAAAGTACCTCATTATTTCAAGAACTCCCATGACATTTCATCTGTAAGGCTCTTATGGGACTTATCATTGTCAACCATGTACTGGAGTTATTTGTGTACACTTCTTATGCTCCTTATTATATTCTGAGTCCCTTGAGAGCAGAGTTTTTGTCTGATTCATCTTTAAATCCCCCCAAAGCACCTAGCAGTATCTTGCATGTGGCAGGTAATCAACAGACATTTTTGGAATACACTTAAAAAATTTACCAGTGAACATTTAGAGGAATAATGCCCCAGTATAGATCTATATTTTCATGTGATAAAAGCATATAAAAAAGAGAGTGATGTATCATAGCACATTTCATAAAAAAATATTAAATTAATTAAGCAAAAATAAAAGTGTGTTATGCTGACATGTTGAAACAAAGGGCTCCAGTTCTGATTTTCATCATGTGCCTTCTTTTTATCTATTAAAAAAACTAGAGATGCAAATTCAAGTTGCAAAACTTTCAGATCTGGAACAAGAGTTCATATGCTCATGCTGTTCACAGATAAGCAGTACAAATACAGGCATACAAACTACTCTTTTTCAAGAGCGTTGGCCCTTTATTTTGAGTTGACTAGGAACAATTTGCCTAAAGGTGGCAATTCAGAGTATAAAGACCCGTGAGGTTCCTGAATTTTTATCAAAATAAAGGTAAATGAGCTAGTCTGAACAAATTTTATGCAAAGCATAATTTGCCATCAAGTGTAAAAGCATTAAAACTATAGATTACATTGTGGTTAGGCCTTATGTAATGATGTTTTGGAGGTTAATCAACCAGTAAATGTTTGCTTTTATCATTCAAAGACTACATCGTGGTTAAACATGAGACACTTCTGAGCGTTTGGTGAAACGCTGATGATCACATAAAGCTTAACAGCCCTCATACAGTTTAGTATATAAGTGAGATATAATATTTATGCAAGCGACTGATAACATCATTATGGTTTTTAAGGAGAGATAAAACAACAAGACTGAAAATTTCAGAGTAGTAAGAGATTATTTTCATGGGAAAAAAGCATTTAAGCAGGGCCCTATGAGGTAAAGGGAAATTTAACTGTTAGAGTCAGTCAGTGGAAGAATTCCAGGGTTCAGAGGCATCGAGTATAATATTGATCATGTAATAGTTCAGTCTGTCTGGAGAATGAAAATTTTATAGAGGAATAAACTGGTTTAGGTACTGCAGAGGGAAGCAGAATAAGAATTGAGAAAATGCCATTCTAATTGGCATTTATAAGGTAGCTGGAGACCTTGCAAAGAGTAAGTTTTACTAAGTCGTGGAAGTAGATTCCAAGACACGATTGATTCGGTGGAGGGGAAATGAAGGTAGCCAGTAGAGATTGTAGGGACTGATCACAGAAAAGGGGGAATTAAAAAAAAGCATATTGTAAAACAGCAAGATTAAGGGCAGCATGTGTTTAGGACATGAAGCAGATGGAGAGGGTGAAGACTGAGAGATAAGGAGATGCTTGATGGTACAAATCTGGGAAGAGGAGGGACCAAGATGATCTCTGAGGGGTTTTAGTTAGGAAGAGTTGAGGAATGGAGTGGACATTTCTTCCTCAGAGTCTGGGGAAAGTAGAGAACTGGTGAATGTTTTGGGAAAAAAAGAAAATTGAAATAGTTCAAACAGAGATGGGCTTAATTTCAGTTCAGCTAGAGGCTGATATGGAAATTGGAAATGTGAAGAAATGCAAATAATTTATTTTTTTAAGCACTTAATAAATGAATAAGCAGGTGAACAGTTGAGGATAAATGACATTCATTCGCTTTGAATGTAATCAGCATTACATCTGACTTTCTCTGGTAGCCTTACTGAAACATGGAAAGAAAAATTTTGTAGAGTAGGGGATTTTTAGCAAAATATTTAAAGCAGGTAATGAATTTCAATATATTGTGGAAACATTTTAAAAATATTTTTAAAGCTAATGGTATTCTAGTATGTTCTTTAAGCTTGTATGCTTTACAGTTGGTCATTTCACAAATTTGTGATTTAATAGCACCAGGCAAAAGTACTGTCATCTACAGATATTTGGAAAACCAACAACTCTTGTTTCTTAATTATCTGGTAAACAGTTTAATTTTATATAAACAAGTTACACTATTGGGCATCTAAAATTAATCTATTTAGAAAATATGATGTTCTTCTTTGCTCTTGACTCATGAGAAATGTGATAGATTATTCATTCTCTCATTTATTCATTCACTGATTCATCATATGGGTGGTGCTACTGAGTGTCAAGGAATATGCTAAAATTCTCAGAGAGAAAAAGGAGGAAGCACAAAATCCCATATAATCCTTAATTCCAGGACTTGCAGTCTGATAATATCTTACATTATCTTCTTTATATGTATACTTTATAAACAAATATCATATAGCATTATCAAGAGTGATTTCAATTTGCTTTAAGAGTTTCGTTTGTCAGATAAATGAACAAAGCATTAGACCATATTTTTAGGAACAGCAAAAATCAACATTCAGTAAAACCCATTTGAGCATGAATGGGACCAGATTACAACCTAGCCAGTGACCAACTCTTCCTTTGAAATACCCTTAAAACCATAAATGCACCTGACTGGTGACGTCATCATCAATGTGGTCTGTGATTAACAGGGCAACTGATACTTCATCGGTGTTTAAAAATCCTGTAAAAACCATTGTTCTTACTCATAAATCCTGGCATAAGATGGAAACGCATGGTTGCATTTGACAAGTTTTTTCTCCCCCTCTGCTATTAAACTGGCAAGTAACATAACGATAAGTAACAAATGGGAAGAACAAAAACATAGCGATAGTAACAAATGGGAAGAACAACTTCTACCTAAAAGGATATGTGGGAGGACACAGGGCTGAACACGTGAAGCACCCAGTGCCAACCACATCCAGTCCACGTGTTAGACTCTCACCTGCTTGCTTATTCTCTTAAAGTCATGTGAAGTTGATGCTTATAGCTTAGAATCATTTCCATAAACACTCACTGATACTTTGTGAAATAACAGGTGAGTAATTAAAAAATTAGAAATTGGTTGATGGTGGGCGGGTAGAGACTTAATGGAAGTTAGGAACACAGAGGGTAGAGCTCGAAATAGGGTGCATGGTTACATCTTTTAGTCACTGGTTTTAGGAGCCAATTTTATTAGTAGGATGAGTGACTTCAAGTAGCCATTTTCCGATGCAATGCTAATGAGAGCCTGCCAGCCAGGATCCAAATTTGGAAACTGATAATGGCTCTTCCTGGTCTGTAGATAGCCTAAAACAGCTAAGTCCTGACTGAGGAAAGGGATAGAAAGCTTTCCTTTCTGGGTTGTTGAGTTTGTAGAGGAAATTGCCTAAAGTAGAAATGAATATGTCATCCTTTCTTTCCTGAGAGAAGAAAATTGAGGCAAAGCTAAGAATAATAGCCTATTATCTAACTCTTAAAGTTATATATTGTTTGCTACATGAAATTATAACTGCATTAATAACTAGGACAATTATTTATGTAAAGAAGAAGATTGTGCAAATATTTAATATATTTTTTAATACAGTTCTCAAAATGATTTTCAGACATGAGGGAAAAAAGTGACTTAGTAAGTTAAAAGTAATAAATTCAAGGTTTTCTGGAAGATTCCTAGTATATCTTATTTCTGAATCACTATAGAAGAAAACAATTACCTCAAATCACCAGAAAGCTCAAACAATTTCTTAGAACCCAGTGAAAAACTAAAGTGTGAATACACCATTCTGTATCTTATATAACATTTAGGAGAAAAATAAATTTGTTAATTTGAAATGTGTCTTGGAGAATTTTAAAAATGTTTTCTCTTCCTCAATTGTTTGTAATTAAAGTATATTGTTAGGGTGATCAAAGCAGACATCAGCAAATTTAGTAAGAAAATTAAGAGTTAAAATTCTCATATTAGCTAAGTTAAATATATGGTGTTTAGGTTACAGAATGCTGTTTAATTTTAAAGAAAATGCATTTTTTATCTTTTCTTCTTTGTAAGTGATGAAGTGATGTGTTCATCTCTTGATATAGTTTGGTTGTTAATTATTTGCCAGATAGATAGTCTGTAAATATTTTTTCCATAGTGTGGATAGAGTTTAATTTTTTGTTATAATATATGCAAAGATAAAATGAAATATGTTGAGATTTTCTTTATAATCATCAAAAAAGCAGGCATATAAACACTTCCTATATTGAACTAGGCTAATAGAAAGGTAAGCTTGAAATACTTTTCAATAAACCCAGAATTTGTGTATATGAGTTTCCACGTCAAGTCACTTTTTTTTCTATTCTTCAATTTATTCTGCAAAGCACAATTAGCTGAGCATGAGCTAGATTGACTACAGTCTAGTATGTAGTCCATCATTTCTTGTTTTGGACATGTCTGAGGGGAAAGGAACAACCCTAGGATAGGATGAGCTGTGTGTTTAGTAGCTGTTCTGAACATGTTTCTCATAGCACTTAATTTACTGGGACTATGCCTGTTGTGGGTGGTCTCTGAGATGCTCTTTAATGATCCCAGTCTCCTGGTGCTCACACCCTTGCACGATCTCTCCTTTCTGAGTGTGAGCGGGACATACTGAACCCTTTCTAGTGAACATGGCAGAAGGGATGGGATGCCACTTGTGAGATTAGGATAGAAGACAATGGCTTCCATTTGGGGGCATTCTTTCTCTTGAATCTGTCACGCTGGGGGGTTGTGATCAGTGCTATAAAAAGGTCAAAGTAGTAAAAAAAAAAAAAAAAAGGAACTGAGACCCTCAGTCCAATGGCTCTCACAGACCTGAGGATTTGAGCTCAATAGCCCAGAAGACCAAACCTACCAATACTCACATGTGTGAGCTTGGAAGTGGCTCCTTCAGCCCCAGTCAGGTCTTGAGACATTGCAGGACACGCTGTTAAACTTGAATTTCAGAAACCAACAAGCATAATTTTTATAAGCTTAAGCCTAGGCAACATATCGAGAACCTCCATCTACAAAATATAAAATAAAAACATTAATTAGGCATCTTGGCTGGCATGGACCTGCAATCTCAGTTCTTCAGAAGGTTGAGGTGAGAGAATTGCTGGAGTCCAGGAGTTCTAAACCACACTGAGCTATGATCTTGTCACAGCACTCCAGCCTAAATGACAGAGTGGGCCTCTATCTCAAGGAAAAATAAAAGTAAAAACAAAAAGTTTAAGTAGGTTCTATTAAGGGTTTGAGACATGCTAATACCAATAAATTATATGTTGCTTATCTGACATTCAATTTTAATCCATGTTTTATCTGGAAGCCCTAGACATGAGATGCTTTGAGCTGGGGGCAAGCTAAGTCATGCTTAGATTCCTGACTCACAGAAATTGTGAGATTTTAAAAAAAAATCTGCTTTAAACTGTGCAGTCTTGGAGTAATTTGTTATGCAGCAATAGATAACTAATACAATTACCTAATAATTAGATGAGGGCTCATACAAGTCCTCAAGGTTGATTAAATTGATTGACACATGTTTTAATTGGTCTCTCAAGTACAGAACCAATGATTATGCTTTTACTTTCCTTGTCTCACTAGGGTAAAAGATAGTTTATTACTTTGGAGATAAGAAATAGAATTTGCATGTAAACACTATTAATTGAAATGCAGCTGCTGAGACGCAGGGCTCCATTAGAGAGATATTTGGGGAGAAATATAGATACTTTTAAAATTCTAATTTTAAAAAATAATTTACCTTCAGGAAACTGTGGTCTCATTACTTTGAAAGAAAAAAAAATGTATTTGGGGGCCAACTTTTGTAATTGTATGCATATTTCATACATACAAATCCTGGTTAAAATTGAAGATTTCTTGTTGTGTGTAAAGCATTTTACACTGATCCATCACCACACAGGTTCAATATGAAAGACACATCTTCAGATCTTCTCTTTTGTCTCCCTCCTTATCTAACCAGTCACTAGGCAACATTTTTCAAACCCCTCCCTCTGTTTCCCTTCTCATTTTTTGCCTTACAGGCAGATGAGACCTCTTACATTCTGTCTGTTCCACAACCTTGGTCTCTTGACTGAACTCCCTGCTGGTATTCTCTCACGTACCCAGTGTGTCAATATCA
The DNA here is from genome assembly GCA_027257055.1 of Cephalopachus bancanus. Lineage (NCBI taxonomy): Eukaryota > Metazoa > Chordata > Mammalia > Primates > Tarsiidae > Cephalopachus > Cephalopachus bancanus. The sequence goes on along the minus strand of JAPVLO010000001.1, from coordinate 11,094,519 downwards.
TATCAGAGGGTTTATCTTTCTAAAATATCATAATTTTCATACCACTCCCAGGCTACAAAAGCTTTTTTTTTTTTTTTTTTTTTTGCTTTCCATAACTAGCAAAGTTGCTTGCCAGCTTTCTTTTTTTCATATTGCTTCCTGCTGTAATATTATTTTTTTCTGGGTCTTGTCATTTTGCATCCTGAAAAAAAACAGTGAACATGTTAGATGTTCCAACTCAATAATTTAAGCTCTCATTTTAAACTAAGTTAAATGTCTATCTTAATAACATTATATGTTAATTCTTCAAGTAGAAAAATACACTTTTATTTTATATGATTTGGAAATAAATCTATATGAGCACATAAATATGGCAGTGGTTTCCTTTATCTTGCCTAGAAAGGAAAAATATGGGGATGAAAGGTAATACTGTGCAATCTAATTTTTTTTTTCGTGTGATGCTCAAAGACCGTTCTGCCCACTGGTGGCAATTTTTCAGTAAATCTAATAACCAGAGCTATGTAAACAAAAAGAGACTTTAAGCCTATTGAAAATATGAAAATTGTATTTATTTACAAAGTCATTTTTATTCATTAATTAATATTTTCTTTCCAGTCATCAGTGTCCCAGTGCTAGCAGGTTCTGATGTTTTATTAATCAGAATTAGGTTTGGTTTCAAGTAACAAAGACCTAAGCAAGAATGCCTTAACCAAAATAAGAATTTATTATTCTCTCAGTTGGATAAAGTGGGAATATTCAAGACTGGTAGGATAGCTTTATGGTGTCAGATACCCCAAATTCTTCTAAATCCTATTGCCACAGATGTGTCTTCAAAATTATTCTTGTTCCTAGAAGGCTGTAGTAGTTCTAGCTATTATACCCATCTTCTCAGCAGGTGGAGGAAGTTCAAAGCAAAGAAGGAATACCTTATACACAGTAGCTCACCCAAGTTGGAAGACGCTTTGGCTGCAGTGGTCAGGCAAGGAATATTTAAATTCTTTGCTGAGTTAATCACAATTAGATTTAAATTTAAATTAATGTAAAGTGGGATATAGTTTGCATTGATGAGAAAAAAGCAAGCTCTTAGAAAAAGTATGTGTTTTACACACTGATGCCACAAATCCTTAGGTGTTTATTCATAATGCCAAAATATCGTTTATTAACATCTGACTTCTTGCTGTATTCTTAAATGATGGTGGGGGAAGAGAGAGAGAGAGAGAGAGAGAGAGACAGATGAACAAAGGTGGGTGATCAAGAGAGAGAAAGAAAAAGCACTAGAGAGTTTTTGTGTCTCTTCTTATCAGACCACGAATCCCATCATGAAGACCCTATCTTCATGATCTCATGTAAAACTAATCATACTTCCCAAAGTCCTCACCTCCTAAAGCCATCATATCAGATGTTAGGGTTTCAACATATGAATTTAGGTGGGAGCACAAACATTCAGTCCAGAACATGATCCAAGGCACATTGTCATCTAAAGAAATTATGGCTTAGAAAAACTCTTGTGTTGTGCTATAAAAACCTATTACTATTTTTTGGCTATGAATATAAGTGTCATTGGCAGAGATTGCTGCTACATTGTACATTGCTGCTGCATCATTTCCTTACACTTGTTATTTGGGATACTGAATAACCTTCTCAATAACAGTGTTCTATTTCTGATTACTGGAAGCCAATTTGTTCTTTAATGTTATGTAGCTGAATAATCTGAAGTGCAGTATTTCTCTAGCTATATCCATTATGTCACCCACTTAATCTGCAGGCATACATTCTTTCTCATAATATAAAGGCAATTCTTCATAGTTTCTTTAGTGTTTAGTACATCATGTTTATTTCATCCCCCCTCTTTGCTTGACATATGTGCTAGAGAAAATTCTCTTAGAAATGTTTATTCAGTCATCAGGAATAAGAGGAGCAGATTCTGAGAAGCTCTTCTAAGATGGGCTCTTGTGATGGTTTAATTTTTGGTGTAGTTTCTGATCATCCTTTGTTATTGTTTAAAATAAAGATAAATTGGAGGCTAATATTCGTAACATGGCTGAAACTTAGTGGTATGTGTAAACATTTTAAAGCTTTTTGAAAAAACAAATTACACGTCGACAAGAACTTTGCATGCATGTCTAAAAGTGTAGGAGAGGAAGACATATCTTTTCTTCATCTAAACTAGGTTCGTGGCTGAGGCCCCTCTAAAAGACAGTCAAACAAGAGAAACACACACTTACTGTATATGAGTTTTATGTGATTCAGAGTCTTCATACAAAAATAGAGCCCACCTACCCAAAACAACAGGCAAGACTGAATGTTTTTATGCTAGGTTTAATGACGAGCGCACAGTGGGGAAAAATATTTTATAAAGACAAAAGAGTATGAGTTAATGGTAATGAACTTGGGAAAATGTACCAAGGCCTGTTTGTTCTGATTCTTCTTAGAATTCCTATTTCTCCTGCCCCTTTTTTCTGGGCATGAGGAGAGTGCCTCTCATATAAGAGTATTATGGCCTGCTGCAGGGGAAGCCAAAGAACATTCTTCTTGGGTTATATGATCAATTTCAAGGAAAAAAATGGGGAAAGATGAGAGTGACCTTCCCACTTCTGCTGTTTTCTCAAATACCAAGATGTCACATTTTGATGTAACATATCCTGAAACCCAGTAAAGATGTGCTAGTGCCATCTATAGTTTCCCATTAATGAAAACTTATAAAGACCTTTCTTGTCCTATTTTATATTGTAGCTTATACATATATGTGTATATATGACTTCAGCTTTTCTTTTTTTTTTTTTTTTTTTTGAGTTGGAGTCTCACTCTGTCACCCAGACTGGAGTGCAGTGGCCGCTTCCGGCCACCACAACCTCGACCTGCTGGGCTCCAGCAATCCTTCCGCCTCAGCCTTCCAAGTTGCCGGAATTATAGGCATGTGTTACCACGCCCGGCTGATTTTTTTTTTGATTTATTGTAGAGATGAGGTCTCGCTGCCCAGGCGGGTCTCGAACCCGCGGGCTCAGGCAATCCACTCACCTCAGTCTCCCAAAGGCGCGGGATTACAGGCTGAGCCACCAAGCCCGGCCTCAGCTTTTCTTATTGTCAGCAGTTCTGAAGATGTTTTGACATTGTAAAGCAACCCATGATTTAAAGATTTTCCTTGACTGAAAGATTTCTCAAGGATTTTTCATGATTTCAATAGTCTATTAAATGGACACAACTTTTCAATGGCTGAAACTAGATTTAAAAGTGAAATTATGGTTTCTTGATGAGCCCTCAAAATCACTCCACAAAACAGGGACTATTAAGCAAATTAACTTCATCACAGTTGTAAAATGCACAGAATTTTATAGGGAATTATGTAATGTAAACAAACAGATATCCCCAAAATACTGACAAATTTCTCTTTCTTGAACATTTCTTAGGCCTGCATATTGTGTCAGCAAATGTGTTATTCATATACATTTGTGTGCATATGTGTATACACACACACACACACACACACACACACACACATATATATATAGCATTGATATATTCATTTAATTCACGTACTTTTTTTAAAAGTTAGAAATCAGGATTTATTAAGAGGACAGAAAAGCTCCCACAGTGGGAGAGAACCCAAAAAGGGGTCCCCCAATTGCATGTACTTTTAAACTTACTTAATAACAAAGAGTTCGCAACTGTAGTACAATTTCCCTCTAATACCCAAAGATTGGATTAGGAGGTAGAAGACTAGCTTAAATATGAGTCCTGGAGGTCTCATGATTTTTCTCATTTATAAAGTATAGATAGTTATGTGATCATATTAATTCATATATATCAGAAAGTTCATTGACAAAGCATAACTTGCCGTGAAGGTTAGTTTTGAATACATACATATGTGTGTGTGTGTGCATGCATGCGTGCGTGTGTGTGTGTGTGTGTGTGTGTGTGTTTGACTATCTTATGAAATAGCAAAATAATGGCCCAGCAGATGAAAAAAGGAAGAAACTGCCTTTCTTAAGCAAGGCTAGTAAGAGTTCACCTTTATCATATTAGGTCATCTGTAGAGCTACATGTTCATTTTCAATAGCTGACTAACAAGTTATCACAGACAGCTGCTTAAAGCAACGCCTACTTACTATCTCCCAATTCCTATAGGTTAGGGCCAGGGCAGTCTGGCCTGTGTTCTCAGCTTAGCCTCCCACAAGGTCTCAATCAGGTGTCAGCCAAGCTGTGTGTTCTTCTGCAAACTGAGTCTCCTAAATTCACTCAGGTTATTGGACAAATTTAACAACCTGCACGCTTCCCTGCAAGCCGTCAGCTGAGGGCTACCTTTCATTTCTAGAAACCTCACACCTTCCTAGCCTGGTGACCCCTCCATCTTCAAAGCCCAGAAGTTCTTATACATCAAATACCAACCCCAATGGCACAAATCTTCTTGATTTCCTCTTCTGCTACCAGTCAATTGCAGCTTTAGGATTTTAATGGGTTCATGAAATTAAATTAGACCCACCCAGATAATTTCCCTATATTAAAGTATAATGATTAGTAACGATAATTACATCCACACAATCCCTTTTGTCATGCAGGTAGCAAGGTCTTGTGAGTAACATCAACGGAAAAGGTCAAGGGGCCATCTTAGAATTCTGGGTACCACAAATAAGAAGTAATTGTATCATACCATATATAAAAAGATGAGACAGATGTTTCATAATGTATCCCAGAATATACAACTTAAACTTGGCACAGCTGATATTACCTTTAAAAAATTTTTAAATATATAACTGTCAACAAAACTTCTAGCTTTTCTTATTTCTCTCCTTGACTAAAACAGCACAGAAATTTTTTAAATCAAACTAATTTCGTTTTATATTTAAACTCATACTTAAATACAGACATCTATATTTAAACTTCAAATCATACCAATCATCCTGAGAAATCTGTAAATTATTATTTTGTTCATCTTCTAGATAAAGAATTTTTCATCAACTTCATATTAGTATATTGCTAAGTCCAGAGGGTACAGTAATAATAGTAGAATTTCTCTACTTTCATATAGTAGAAGAAAATAAACAAACAGATAGATAAATGACTGACAGACCGATTGGTAGTACATAGATCTTGTGGTAATCGCAATAAAGATATTCCACTGGGCATGATGACTTATTACACTACTGATTTAGGTTAAAGGACGTCATATGATTTGAGGCTTAAAAGACTGGAAGGAACCGGCTATGGAAGAAGTAGAGTTGAAGTGTTGGAACAACTTTAGTGGTTAAGGAAATGAAAGAAGGTTAGCGTGCCTGTTCAGCAAAGATGAGAGTGGCAAGAAACAGTTAAATGACAGGAAGAAGTCATGCCAGCAAGTTTCTCCCATCCTAATAAGACGACGTAGATTTTTTTCCTTCATGGTTAGTTTATAAACCATAAATTAAGTATGTGTAGTCGAATACATAATAATTAGCAATGCCTTATCTCTAATTACTCAAACACTCATAATAATGGAAGTGATAGCTTTGAGTGAACATTTATCAAAATATATGCAGTGTTTTCATGTGAATATTAAAACTTATAGTTTTTCTATTTTGAGCACCACTTAAAAATTAGCGTGGTATGCAGTGCATGTATTGTCTCAAGAAATGAAATTGCAATAAAACTGGCCTTTGGGAAATTGTTCTTGGAAACCATTCATAATTCAGTTAAGGGAATGATCAAAAGTTTGAGCTAGAAAGAAATTAAATTTTCAGTCTTCTTTTAAAAAGCTTGATTATTCCTGGAATAGAAACTATTAAAATTTTATAGCCTCATAGAGCTGGTCAGTTCAAATGATTATGCATCATTCACAATTAAAACTGATGTTGTAAGAAACATGTTTCTTTCTTATACAATAAAATAGAATTACAGAAATCTCACAAGTCTTTCTACCTCTCTTCATTCTGCAGAGTTCTCTTTCCTCTTGTAATTGTTGCCTGACATAGCCTAACCATACCCCTGTTTTTATGTCTTTGGGTGACACGCTATTATTACCTATGTAGAGCACAATATAGTGGGGGGGGGGGATACTCTTAGTTATTATGTCTCTAAACCTGACTCTAAGAACTATGGGTGACTTGCTATGCAGAAATTTACTCACAAAAATAAAACAAATTCAAACTTTTAGGCAGAGACCTACTTTAAAATACTATAAGCATACTCACCAACTCCAAAGCCTTTCCAAAACCAATCATACCATCTGATCCCTTGACTCCTGCATTCTTTAAATTTTTTCTGGTTTTGATAAATAGCGTGTACTATCCACATAGCTTGACTTACATTTATTCAATCATCAAGTTCATTTCTTTTGCGTCCTAAATGCCTCCCAAATCCATCCATTTTCCTCTATCCACATTACCCTCATTTTGCTTAGTTCTCCCAGACTCCTTGACTTGCTCTAACTACTAAAGTACTCTCCTCCCATGTTTAGAGACGGAGTCTCATTCTGTCATCTAAACGAGTGCAGTGACGCGATCATAGCTCAGTGCAGCTTCTAACTCCTGGGCTCAAGCAATTTTCCTACCTCAGCCTCCTGAGCAGCTGGGACCACAGGCATGTGCCACCATGATAGACCAATTTCCTAATTTTTAATCCAATTTTCACTCTACAACCAAAGCAATCAATAGAAAGACACCTATCTAATTATACCACTCCTCTCTTTAAAACAAATTACCCTCAAAGAGAAGCAAAACAAAATATGTACTATGGTTTCAGTGCCCTAAGACGGCTGGTCCTTTACTTACAGGAAGCTTACCTTGTGCTAAGCAAACTGGACTTTTAGTGTCTCCAACTGGTGGACTTCCCTGCCTCTGGGTTTTTTATCACACTGCTTCTTTTGTCTGGAATACCAGCCCTTTGGTGTCCATTTCTCCGAATCCACCTAACTTGTATTCTGCATCTTAGCTTGAGTATGACTTTTTGTTTAAAGGAAATTATCTAATTCACCAAACTAAATAAGAACCCTTCCATTTTGAATTGAACTTTTTTTTTTTTTTTTTGACTTGGAGTCTCACTCTGTCACCCAGACAGGAGTGCAGTGGCCACTCCCGGCCACCGCAGCATCGACCTGCTGGGCTCTGGCGATCCTTCTGCCTCAGCCTTCCAAGTAGCTGGAACTACAGGTGTGTGTTACCACGCCCGGCTAATTTTTTTATTTATCATAGAGATGAAGTCTCGCCAAGTTGCCCAGGCGGGTCTTGAACCCGCAGGCTCAGGCAATCCACTCACCTAGCCTCCCAAAGGTGCGGGATTACAGGCTGAGCCCCCGAGCCCGGCTTGAATTGAAGTTTTAATTGAAATAACTATAGATCCACATACAGCTGTTAAAAATAACACAAAGAGATCTTATGGATTCTTTACTCAGTTTCCTCCAATGGAATTATCTTGCAAAAACATAGCACAGTATCACAACCAGCATATTGACAATGATATAATTCACCAATCACATTCATATTTCTACTGGTTTATTTGTGCTCATGTATTTGTGTGTGTGTGTGTGTGTGTGTGTGTGTGTGTGTGTGCGCGCGCATGCACGCTTAGTTGTAAATAATGGTAGTTTAATTGTGCTTTCACTCTTCACAGTTTCAGTTACCCAAGATCAACCATGGTCCACAAATATTAAATAGAAAATTCCAGAAATTATTCATAAATTTTAAACGGTGCACTATTCTGAATAGTGTGACAAAATCTTGCACCATCTTGCTCTGTCCTGGCTGGAACTTGAATCATCCACACTGTCTGTGTGTCTACCTCCCAGTTAATCACTTAGCAGGCATCTTGGTTATCGGATTGACCATCACAGCATCACAGTGCTTATCATCAAGTTACCCTTACTGTGCTTAAGAATGACCCCAAAGCATGAGAGGAGTGATGATGATATACTGTTATAATTGCTCTATTTTATGATTATTGTTATCAATCCCATGAGTGTGCCTAAACTGTATCATAGGTATGCATGCTAAAAAAACAAACAGTATATGTAAGACTCTATATTATCTGTAGATTCAGGCAGCCACTGGGGGACCTCGGAACTAATTCTCCTTAAAGAAGGGGTAGATCGTCTATAAACCACCACAAACAACATGCAGTTCCTTCACTACAAGAATGCTTTTCTTTTTAATAGTCACTTCCACCTTCATCTTCTTACCCCCTTATCCCTGGCAAACCTCCATCTGTCTACAATCCCCCTTTATCTCTTCTAATTTCCCCTTTATACCTGAGTTATCAGTTCAGACTTCATACATCACTCTGCTGTACTGTGCTTTATTCATTAGCTTTCATTTGGTGTCTTCATTCCCAGCTAAACTATACACTCTACGTGAACCACTTTAATTCTAGCTTCTATCACATTGCTAGGAGCTAACAGATGATCAATAAGCATTTATTGACTGAATGATGGATTCCAAGGGGAAAAAAAGGGCACAAAGTTTGGTGGAGGGAGTTTTGGCCAAGAGCCTAGTGATGCAGGGGAAATCTGAATTCTAGGATGGGCTCACAGTGAAACACTTGACTTGTGGACATCAGTTAACCCAGGTGTAAAATGAGTCAGATTGGGACTCGAAGTAGCATTTGCTCAGCAAACATCCTGATGTAAAAAGTTGAATTGGGTCACTGCCAGCCAGACTGTACTGTACACCTCATGTCAGAAATGGAGGCATCATAGGACAGCCCAGGCTGATGCTGTCTTTGGGAAATGTTCGGTGAATATAACCTGAAAAAAATGCGGTAACTTGAGCAATAGAAGGGATTTTGTTAATGGTTGGCAAAGGTGATTTGGTGCATGATCTTGGTTCGTGCGCCTTTGATTTGCCAGAAATTGTATTGTGATATGCTGGGACTTTAGTTAATGTTGTGACATGCTTTTCGCATGACACTATACTTCTGTTTTCATAGCTTAAATTTGTAAGTATGGATATATGTGTATATGTGTATGTATGTATCTATTTATCTATCTATCATCTATCTACTTACATATAATTATAGGTATCCAATTATTTTATAAAATGAAGCCCCAAATCAAGAGAGTGTGAAACTTTGAGCAATGGAAGAACAACCTGATTGTATTAGTCTGTTTTGCATTGATCTAAGGGAATACCTGAGGCTGGGTAACTTATAAAGAAAAAGGTTTAATTTGACTCATAGGCTCTGCCTGGAGCTGGCAGCTGCTTCTGGGTGAGGCCTTGGGAAGCTCAAAATAATGGTGGAAGGTGAAGGTGGGAGCAGGTATGAACAAGAACAGAAGCAAGAAAGAGTGTAGATGCCTGGCTCTTTTAAACAACCAATTCACTCATGAACTAATGGAGTGAGACACTCATCACCAGGAGAATGGCATTCATGAGGGAGCTTCCTTATGATCAAATCACTTCCCACTAAGCTTCACTTCCAACACTGAGGATAGCAGTTCAACATGAAATTTGGAGGAAACAACCATCCAAACCATATCACTGAATAAGAAGAAACAGATGTTTGCGTGATGGTGTGAAATCTTGTTATCAGCTAATAGAGGTGGTCGTCAATTTGCCAGGATTAATGTAGAAAAAGAACTCTGTTATCTTGTAGTGAATGTATCATTTTGTACAATAGCAATGTAATTTCATTAATTTTAGGAGGATTAAATAATCAGGAGAGGTTTTCACTTAAACAGAAGTGTATTTTGTACCTGTGCCAAAGTACCTGGGGCTGACAGGTGGCTAATGTCCTTCGGTGTGATGGGAAGGAATTCTCTGAATGGAGAGGAGATTTACACCGCCTTTTCAGTTTGCTTATACAATTTGTGTGTACATTGCCCTGGTCACTGAACCTTCCCTTTTGCTAGATTGCTTTGCAAGAGCATTTAACCTTTCTGTGTCTTATTTGCTCATCTTAAGAATAGAGATTATAACATTTGATGCTATTTTCAGGAAGCCTGAGAGGAGAAATGAGAGAGCATTTTTTTAAAAAAAGGTCTCTCAACACCTAGAGGAAACCTAAATCATACCTGTTCGACAGTTTTATAATTCCTTGCACTGACATTACACTACTGATTTCTTTCTTGTGACGTACTAAAGAAATTCTTAAATTATTAGGTTATGTCCATATCTTCTCCTTGTGAAAAAAAATATAACATTTTCAAGATATTAATTACATGGGGGAAAACTACATCGTGCTCCTAATCCAAATTGTAAAACAATTCTTTATATATGTATTTTTTTAACTTTAAAAAAATTTTTATTGTAAAGATGTGGGGTACAATTCAGGGTTAGGTATACAAATATTGATCATGCAGGTACCTCTGTTAATGAAGTATGCCCCTCCCTCCCCTAGCAGTTTCCCTCAACTGCCAATTCACCCCCCCCAACAGTTTCCCATTACTGCCAATCACTTTCTTATAGCATTATAATTGTTCAAGATCATCTTATGAGTGACAACATATGGAACTCTGTTCTTTGTTTCTGTGATAAATCACTGAGTATGATAGACTCCAAATCCATCCAGGTTGCTGCAAAGTCCATATATTTGTCGTTCTTTATCATCCACTTGTTTTCTTTTTTTTTTAATAATCGATATTTTTTATTTTGATATTGTGGGGTACAGACAAGGGTTAGGTATACAAATATGCTTCATTCAGGCCCCCTTGTTGATAATTGGTGTCTCCCCATCTACAGACAGATGTTTACTACCATTAGTCCCATCTCCCTCCCATAGTTTCCCAACACTGTCAGCCATTTTCTTATAATAGTGCATTGGATGATCAAGGTCCACTATATGAGTGAGAATATGTGGTATTCAGATCTTTGTTTCTGTGAGAGGTCACTTAGTATTATAGACTCTAGCTCCATCCAGGTTGCTGCAAAATTCATGATTTTGTTCTTTTTTATGGCTGCATAGTATTCCATCATGTATATGTACCACATTTTTTTAATCCAGTCCTCTTCTGATGGACAGCGTGGTTGGTTCCAGGTTCTTGCTATTGTGAACAATGCTGCAATAAACATTTGCGTGCAGGTATCTTTTTTATAGAGTATTTGAGTTCTTCAGGGTATATTCCCAGGAGGGGGATTGCAGGGTCATATGGGAGGTTGATGTTTAGAGCTTTTAGGAATTGCCACACTGCTTTCCACAGAGGTTGTACTAGTTTACACTCCCACCAACAGTGTAGAAGTGTTTTGATTAGAAAATATGAGGTCTATTATATGACTAAAAATTGTAGTTTAAAGAGAATTTTGACATTTAGCAGTTAATTTAATGTTTTTTAAAAAAACACAGTGAACAAAAAGAATTAAGTGATATGTCAGTATTAATAATAACCAAATTATGTTATGTGGCTAGATAAAAAATAACACAGAAAGAAATTCAACAAATTTTCAGGAAGTCAGGCATGGTGGCTCATGCTTGTAGTTTCAGCACTTCAGGAGGCCAAGGCAGGAGAATCACTTAAGCCCAGGAGTTCCAGACCAGCCTGGGTGACATAGCAAGACCTTGTCTCTATCAAAATTTAAAAAAATTAAGAGACCTGTATTCTCTGCTACTCGAGGGACTGAGGCAGGGGGGATCAGGTAGCCTGAGCCTAGGAGCTCAAGGCTGCAGTAATCCGTGGTCATGCCAGTGCACTCCATTCTGAGTGATGGAGTGAGCCTCCAACTCACAAAAAAAGAAAGAGATTCAACAAATCAATGTGAAAAAGACAAATAACTCAACAGAAAGTTAGAAAAAGGGATCTGCAGGTTATTCCTTAGAGAAAAGCAACTGGTCAAAAATACATTTAAAAGATATTAAATATCAGAATCAGAATCAAATCACTTTCGCAATGAAGATTGGCAAAATAAAAAAGGTGGATAACATCTAGCTTTTATAAAGTTGTGTTTGACAATATGTCAGAAGGTAAAATGCCTTCTCACTTGGGCAATTTTTAGAAAATCTCTCTTACAGGAATATGTCTATAAGGTCACAAAAATGTTTATGCAAAGATAGTTAGAGCAAGAGTGTTTGAAAGAGTGAAAAATTAGAAACCACCTAAATGTCCAGTAACCGGAAAATGGTTGTTTAGATTATGAAACATACATACAGTCAGTAAACGTGAGCAATATGTAATCTCATTCATTGCTAAAATAGCATTGATCAAAAAATCAAATTAAACAATAAAATAACACTAATGAGATCCAATTTATACATTAAAATGATAATTGCAAAGACATGAGGAACTACACAGATGCATAGAAACATAAATGCATAGGGAAACAACTAGAAAGATTACATTAAGCTCTTCATATTTGCTCCTTTAGGGCAGGGAGCAGAAACTGAGGTTGGATTGTGATGAAAGTTACTGCAAGGGGCATGTTTGTTCTTTTTCCCTCATATGTGCCATGGTATTTCTGGGGAGGAAGGGAATAAAATAAGGACGAAATTATGTACTAGGTATGTAATTAACAAATAAAAGAAAGTTACATTAGTCCAACTTATGATAAATTGAATAAAGTTTGCAACGGCATGAAAGGTGAACAAGACCAAACAAAGCAAGCAGATATTCTCATATCCCTCCATCGGGTAAATTGCCTCTCATTCCATAAGATCAATAATTAGCTGCATCTAAATTGCCTAAGTGGTTTATAGACAAAATCAAACTCACTATTTTAATTCAGGCAAAGCATCATATGCTTTTTCTATCGGTGGCTTTCTGATAGAAACCAACTAAGTGAATTCAGTCCTTAAAACATAGTGCATATAAGCCACTGATTATAAATTAGTTTTGTTAATTACTCACTTACGTAAAATGGACACAATAATGATTAACTTGGCAACATAATTGATTAAAAAAACTTTGATCTACCACAACTGAAAAAGTTCTATTAAGTCATCATTAAAAATAACGATTATAATACAAAAAATGATGGCGTGTTTCTCACATTGGGGGATTTACATATTATGAATGGAGAAGAAGATTTAAAGACTTGTCTTTCGTAATACTATAAGAAAGGGAGTTTTAGTCTAGATTTCCACGACCTGTTTTCTCCACAGACTGGGGAAAAAATATTTGCCAACTGTATATCTGACAAAGTCCTAACATCTAGGATCTACAAGGAACTCAAATGTGCCAAAAAGAAAAAAAACACAGTCCCATTACAAAGTGGACAAAGATATGGATAGACACTTCTTAAAAGAAAACATACAAGCAGCAAACAGATACACGAAAAAAAGCTCAGCCTCACTAGTCATGAAAGAAATGCAAATTAAAACCACACTGAGATAACACCTAAATACAGTCAGGGTGATCATCATCAATAACTCAAAAAGCAACAGATGCTGGAGAGGATGTGGTGAAAAGGGAACACTTCTACACTGTTGGTGGGAGTATAAACGACTACAATCTCTATGGAAAACAGTGTGGTGATCTCTAAAAGATCTAAAAATCAACCTTTCATACGACCCCATGATTCCCCTACTGGGAACTCAAATCACTCTATGAAAAAGATACCTGCACATGCATGTTTATTGCAGTATTATTTACAATAGCAAAGACATGGAACCAACTGTGCTGTCCAATGAAAGAGAACTGGATTTTTTAAAATGTGGTACATATGCATGATAGAATATTATGCAGCCACAAAGAAGGACAAAATTAGGAGCATCCCAGCAACTTGGATGAACTTAGAGGGTGTAATACTGAGTGATCTAGCACAGAAACAAAGAACCAAGTATCATATGTTCTCACTTATAAGCAGACCTTGAACAACTATGGCAATACTATAGGAAAGGGATTGGCAGTAGTGGAAAACTGCCAGGGAAGGGGAGCGGGGCACACCTCATCAACAAGGGTACTTGCATAATGAACATTTGTATACCTAACCCTGAATTGTACCCCATATATTTAAAATAAATATATTTATTTTTAAACAGAACCAGCCAGCAATAAAGGGATTGGTTAAAATGAAAATAAAAAAGAAAGAAAGAAAAGGATTGGCAGTAGTGGGGAACTGCCAGGAGAGAGAGAGGGGCACACTTTATCAATAAGCGTATCTGATCTCCAACCAGGTGAAGTGGGGGCCAAAGTGAGACCCAAACTTTACCTGTACAATGACCATTTGTATACCTAACCCTGAATTGTACCCCACATCTTTAAAATAAAAGATAAAAATTAAATATATATAATTATATATAATATACAAAATGTTAAAAAGAAGAAACAAGTTACAAAAGAAAAAAAAATCTATTTTGTATGTGAATCTGCCATTTGCATGAATCAAATTAAAGCTGGCCACAATTTATGAGGAATGGCAAACCGTGTTGAAACACAAGCAAATGCTTGGTATCCACTATTACTATGAGGTAACTGTGAATGCCAGCTAGGAAGAAGGGAAAATTTAAGTTAATCTCACATTTCTAACCTATATAAAGGGTCTAGAATAATTTTTTAAGGAAAGAGATATATTTGGGTGGATTGCATAAGCTATTCACAAATAAATGGATTATAGCAGCCATAAAATTATGTGGTACCCTGATGCTAGGAACTTCAATGACCCAAGATGGTTTTTACAATAACCATGCAAAGATTTGTACACATTTTCAGTGAGTCCATTGATGTGTGAGTTTGTGTGTGTAGTATGTGTGTTATTACTATCATTTTGTATGGGATGTTAGATGCCTACATGTTCATATACAAAGTATAGAACCTAGCTGCTCAGTTAAGAACAGTCCTCGTAGGGTGACCAACTATCTTGGTCTGGAATGGACTGAAGGGTTTTCAAGGATGCAGGACTTTCCTAAAATCCCTAGAAAACTATGGCAGATGGTCATCCTAGCCCTCCCTGCTTTTCATCATCTTTGCTACCCATTTAAGGTCATTGCTCCTACTATTAAGCGTGTAATGGTATGGCCTTGTAGCATCGCTATGTAAGCATCTAGTCTGTAATTCTCTTTTGTTACCAAATACTCATATGTTGGGTACCACATGCATACATTACAATTATGGAAGACATTTTAAAGTGATTGTCACTCTTGATTTTCATGATATATTTTGGTCACCCATGAAAAATGATTTTGCCCAAGAATGAGAGGGTAAGCCTGTGGGCTATGCATGACTAGGCTATGCTATCATTCCATTGTATTCTTTTGTCCTGATGATATTGGAAAAAATTGTGAGACTGGTACATCTACCCAATCAGGTAATATAAGTGATATGTTTGTATCAATAGTGCTTATTCTTATCATCATGCAACATTTCTTCATGTATGTAAAGAAATCATGTTTACTGGGAAAGAAGTATTTTCTGTGCCTGTGTTAAATACATTTTGGAAGCAAATGAACTCTTCCAGGAAAATAGATATGTGTTAGGGACTGTGGTTTCAGATTGATGTATAGTATAAGCACTGGCAACCATCTACAGCAGATTGTTTCACAGAACTGGTTATTGGATGCATGTGACAGTTTTAATATCCAGGTCATCTTACCTAATTACGGCCTACCTATACGGGAGATCATGAGACAATGAGGTCTAAGTTTAGTTGTAAACATGATCGAAACCAACTTCACTTTAACTTCTAGCCCTCTTTTAGCTTACATATATGAGATACAATACCTGTGAAGCTTTACTTCACAGGTTCTTCTATGAAACTTTCCATGTCTCTTCTATGTCTCAGAGCTATATTGCCTTTCTGGTATAACTAATTCATGAAGCAAATGCTTATTGAGTTCCCGTCAGATATCAAGTAATGGAAATAAAGCAGTGAGTGAAATGGGCCTAGCATTTGCTCCCATGGAGTTTATAGCTGTGGATTTTATTGTTATGAATGCATTTTATATCTAAATGATGCTTTTAAACATCTCAAAGATAAGAAGTGCTGTCACTTTCCTAGAAGTCTCTGTAAGTCTGCATTAATGCCCTAAAACTCCTACATGTTAAATGAGAAACTTATTAATTGGTTACCAAGTTAAGATAACTATATATGCCTCTTCTACATTAATGAAAACATAAGCCATTGAAAATAAATAACTCCATAACTAATTTTACTTCTGGTAGTAACTGTTGTGAATAGACTTGTCATTTTTGAGTTTTCTAATGATTTGTTCATTTCTTTTTCTATGATAACTCTAATGCTGGACAAATGTCAGAGAAAATAAATTCATTCACTCCCTTATTCACTCCAGCAATGTCTTCATACCTCCCCACTGAGTGTTAGAGCAGGCTCAGGTGACAGATAGGCTAGCAAGACCCCAAAGGCTCAGTGACAGATCTTGAGGCTATTAGAAGCAGCACTTGCAGTTCTTCCTGACCTCTGACCCAAAAGCCAGAAGATCTAGAGTAGAACGAAGAGAGGCAATGAGTTCAATTCTTTAGTGTTGGATCTCTGGGACTCTCAATTACCAGGTGAACTCATAAAAACTAGTTATTAAGGACCCACCACTTGTAAGATGCTCTGCTCAGCAAAGGTTAATAAAGCAAAAGCCTTTACATCAAAAAGTTTATCAGCATGGAGAGGAAAAAAGGCATTCTTAACCAGCAGTAACACAGAAGTATAGGGCACATTTCTCTCTTATGTGGAGAAGAAATTCCCGGAATTGCATATGTTCAAGGGAGATGGTAGTTCTTGCAGATCGTGTGAGCAAAGAAAGATTTTACTGAAAATGTGACAATTCATAGAGATACATGTTTCACATCATTTAGGGATGGTCTTGAAAACATACACTAAGTTCTAAATTCCCACAGATGTGTTTAATCTGTTTGTACTTGTGTGTTTTATTTTGGCTTCTCTGATCTCAGCCTTCTGCATTAACTGAATTAGAACCTAATTCTCTCGCTATCATGATTTATGGGTCTTGATGTCTAAGTAGAATTTTACAGAAACACAGAATTGGTATTTGGAAAGGAACAAATATTTTCTCATCCAACTCTTGAGGTTTTAAGTTACTCTACAAAATGATTGTCTAGTTTCTGTCTAAATCCCTTTAAAGATGGAGAGCTCAAGGCCAAGTCTGGAAACCCATTCTACTTCAGAGAGCTCTACTATGAGTTCTCTTTTAAGCTGAAAGTTGACCCTTCAAATGTTAAACCCAAAGAGTCAGCTTTCAAACTGTGTAAGATGGAGTCACACATTCTGTTTCATCATGAGCATACTTTCAATATTGAGAGGGAGCTTAGAGTTCTTTCTGTGTCTGTACCATCTAGACATTCTAAATTCCTTAAGCCTTTCATAAATATGTTTCCTGTAATAGGCCATTCATCATTCAGGTCTTCTTACTTTTGGATGCTTTTCATTTTGTCAACCTCGGATAAGATTGGAACTCAATACTCTGTGTGGTATCAGTCATTAGTGCCAAGATCACTGTGGCATATTGGCTTTTATATGATCCAGATGGATTATATCTAGCTTACCTAGTTAGCTGTATATAAATAACATTTCAGATACTCACAGAGTTAGGTTTTGGACTCTGAAATGGACTTTTGATTTAGCCTAATTAATTTCACTAGTGTAGATTTGACCAATCTTTTTAGTTAATTACCTTCTGACTCAGAGGTTATCAATATTAGTTCTTTCTTTAGGTACTGGAATGAGACCTGGCAATGTGAACATTTTGTTTTACCTTAGATTTCAAATGTGTTGTGGAAGATATGAAAGTGGGATCCTAGATTATAAAAACAAGAAAAAAATGTCCTCAGCTTGAAATACAGATTGGGCAAACTCAAATAAAAATTAACATATGAAATTAACACTCGCCTTTAATTAATTAGAAGTAATTAAAATATTATCCAATTTCCATCTATTTTACCTTAGATTAGAACCAAATTTTCTTTGCAGTCTTTAACATTGTCAAATGATAGGCTAGGTTGTTTCCCAAAAGCATATTCTTATGAGAAGCAAAGAATCTTCCTCAAAAACTATTCCAGTTCAATATGAACTAGACCAGACTCATTATGTGTTGACTGCTCCTATAAACTGTGACTCTCCACACTGTATTAACTTGTGCAGAAGTCTGTTTCAATATGAAAGGGGGCTCTGCAACTTGCAAAATGCTCCAGCAAAGCATGAGCTGCTGAGAGCAAGCTTTCCCTCCCATTTCAGTTCTAGTTGGAGAAGGACTTTCCAAGCCACAGGAAGGCTCTAAGCTCTCCACAGTGCTGCATCATCCTCTACCCAGCCTCGCAGTCCCTGCAGTACCCCCAAAGTCAGCCTTTCTGCACTTTCTGCAACCATGTGACTAAGCTGCAATGATTTGCTCTGCAGAGACACCTGCACACATGTCCGGTCACCTCAGATCACCCCCAGGGTGGGAGAGGGGTCATTGGCCTTTTCTCATATAAGAGTGTTTCTTGCTGCAGTTTCTCAAGATCAAAGAGAAAGCCCATCTCAGTGATGCTCCAGGGCTCTTTATCACTATTCCAGTGGCCTCTACTAGTGCCTAGATGACATTAAATTCAAGGCACAAAAAATAATGCAGAAGGAACGATTTTGAAGTCTCATTAGTGCTCATGATAGCTCTTTTACACACTGATATTTTCTCCAAATATTAAGAATAGGTTAGATGAATCACATATTCTAAATTTCCTATTATTAGTTGAATGACTCCATGTTCCATGAGAAGAGAGATGATAATTGTGATGATCTTATTCATTACCAAATCCTGTGATGTAGTGATGTTAATGGCTAACGACAAACACAAATGTATCTAAGTTTATTATACATTTTACTGATATAAAAGATGTGTAGTACACACTTTATAAAAATAGAAATATACAATAATCTTTGTTGGAAATTTCATATAATCAGTTGATGGTCACTTTTGCTTCTGCTGATTTTTGCAGACTCTGTGTCTGTAGTCAAACTGTGGTTGAAACTGACAAACAAGTATAATCCCAACATAAGCAATGGTTGGTATTTTTAGCTACATTAACAAGAAGAAAATAACACAGTGAAGGCACGGATTAAGACTTTACTCATTTTTCAAGTTGATGATATCAGCAGCTTCTTTCCCAAGTTGGATGATAGTTTTTGACTACTGGAAATCGATTTCCTCAATTGTTGTGCTAATCACAATGTAACAGTTACATATATGAAGCATCTTTTTGTTTAATTTGATTTATTTATATTTTCTCCATCACTCCCATCATAGCTGATTTCAAGCTATTGATGTGACATCACTGAACACAGATCTGGAAAGAGATGGACAGTAGCACACCACTGTACAGTGTTTCCACCATAGACACACAGTGCAAATAATCTCAAGAACACAAGTAACAGGAATGCAAAGTAAAACAATTAAGAAAAATGTGTTTTAAGCACTTATCTTTGTTTTAATATGACTTATTTAATTGTAAATTTATATAATTTAATTTTTAATACCATTTATTTCTGACAACCAGTTTGAAAAATTCCTTAAAACTTAACAAAAGGCTTTCTTGAGCCAGGATGTCCTGGCTCTCCACATCAATGGATATCCCTGCTGTCTTATACTGTCAAATGATGTTAGTATCAGGTTGTCTGTGCCAACATCTGGTTTCTTCAAGTTCTTAACATATTGATAATACCTTCCTGTGTTAGATGGTCAATAAATGTGTGGGCCAATTGATAAGATTCTACTTTTTTATTTGAAGAATTACTTACCTCAGTACAATAAAAAGTGACTAAAGAGTTATCTTCAGAGCAGACAAAAATGAATTCAAATTCGGAGCTGACACCTTGACAAGTTAGTGCTTTTTGATCTCCATTCTATAAAATGAGAATGACAACAACTTCTTACTCATAGAACAGTTGTGAAGATTAAATAGGTTGGAACACATGAAACGTCCAAGGTTTTGCCTGTATATAGGTGGCATTCAGTGACTGTTAACTCATTTTATTCTAGCAAGCTTCTGCATGCTTATAGCTTTTACAAACTCTGTCATATGTGGGAACTGTTTCCAAACACCAGGGAGTCTGTCTAGGTCTTGGTGCTTACCACACAGAAAACCAATCACTGAGGCAATGAGTATTACCAGGGAAGAAGTCTTCATTATTTTACAGGTGACACCAACCAAGAAGATGAGAGCCAAGCCATAAATCATCCCTCCCCCTCAACTAAAGTTAAGGGTTTATATAAATGGAAAGGAAAACGGGAGGGGTATGGAAGAGAAGTTGGTCAACAGGCAGCAGGTAGTCCACTGAGGGTCTCATTGTAGCCACGTGTGGGGAAACAAGAATAAGGTAGGGGGCAAGGAAGAGGTGCTGACCAATAGGTATTCGGCGTGTTTCATCAAATAAATATTAAGTTTCTCGTGATTCAGTTCCATGAGTATCCAACTTGCTGGAAATTTGCACTGGTTTTAGAACTAACTTTCGCAGAGAGGCATAGTAGTGTGAACAAAGTCCTTGCCATCATAAATCTTGTATTGTGATGGGAAAGATGCACAATAAACCAGTAAATGCATGACCATATAGTTATGATGTGGGTGGTGACTTAAGTGGTGAAGGGTTTAGAGTGACGATATGGGACACGGAGAAGGAAGGCCCCTCTGAAGAAGTGTCATTTGAACAGAAATTAAATCACACATGAAGATCTTGGAAAGGAGTATATGAGATGAAGGGAATTGCATGCACAAAGGTATTGAGTCAGGAACGAACTTATTACATTCAAAAAGATGCAAGAAGATGGTGTGGTTAGAGAGAAATCAAGATACAGAGTGTGTCTGTCCAATTTGCATTGCTTTAAAGAAATACTTGAGGCAGGGTAATTTATAAGTTAAAAAAAATAGCAAGTTTATTTGGCTCACAGTTCAGCATGGTACCAGCATCTGTTGGGCTTCTGTGGAGAACTCAAGAAATTTTTATTCGTGGCGAGAAGCAAGGGGAACTGATGTGGCACATGGTGAGACCAGGATCAAGAGAGAAGGAGATGCTAGGCTCTTTTGAACGCTCAGCTCTGAGGCGAATAGAAAGAGAACTCATTCATTACCATGAGGACAGCTCCAAGCTATTTGTGAGGGACTCAAACCATAGCCCAAACACCACCCACTAGGACCCACCTCCAACATTTGGGATCACATTTTAACTTGAGATTTGGAGAGGAAAACATCCAAACTACATCATTCCACCCCAAGAGGACAACTGGAGATTAAGTCAGAGAAATAAGTAGGAGTCATGCTGAGTTAGTGCTTATTAAGTTCATTTATGGGCCATGCTATATTAATATTTTTAAATGACCTAGATTTCATTATTTAAACAAATAGGAGAGATACTGAGGACAAAAACTCCGGGCTGAAAAGGGATTAGGGCACAGGGACTTCCCCTATGTCTGTGTGGAATTCAGTAACTTGCTGACAGGAATAA
This sequence comes from Cephalopachus bancanus, assembly GCA_027257055.1. Lineage (NCBI taxonomy): Eukaryota > Metazoa > Chordata > Mammalia > Primates > Tarsiidae > Cephalopachus > Cephalopachus bancanus. The sequence goes on along the minus strand of JAPVLO010000001.1, from coordinate 11,073,268 downwards.
GGGGCTTCCTGCTCCTCTGGGGATATCCCAAGAAGACAGAGCATCTGATAAAGCGCCCTCAGGTTGCCTGCTGTGGAGAGAAAAACAAGCCATCAGTCACTCATTGTCTCCTGATTTATGGGAAAATGGATTTAGAAACAGCCTGCTGGGTGTCTAACTTGTTGCTATGTAGATGTGCTTCCAGGCTCCAAAAAACAAAATTATCACTTGGTAAAATGGAAATAAGAAATAATTTGAAAAGGACATAAGAAGGAAAAAATCAAACAAGGAAAGAAAGAGTTGGTACAAAAAGAAAAAAAGACTCACCGTTTCAAAGGTTTTCATAGATATGAATTGATTCAAACCTGCTTTTTTTAGAAAAAAGGTTATTTGAATTTACATTAATTACTGATATTTTACAGAATACTTCTTTTCATAAATAAAAGGTTAAGTGATGGAAATGTTTGCATTTTTTAACAGGTATTATTTTAGGGCAATCTATTCTCTTCAGTAGAAACAATAAAATATGAAACTGCATACGTATAATATGTAAAATAATTATATTAAAATATTTATATTGTTCAAAGATAATATCTCATACCATACCCCTTCATATGCTAGCTGTCATATATACTAAACTATTTAGCCACATGCCATGTGGGTTTTAAGAATGGTTATCTGCAAAAAACTTGAGTTATCTTGAGAAAAGAATATTGCTTATATTGTCAGTAATGGGATGAAAAGAGTAATGGTAACAACAAAATACCTAACTGCAGTCGCTTGCCCTTGTCTAACCAGTCCCTTTTGGGTGTGGACTAGCCTTATTGATTCGCTTTTAAGGAATGGAATACTGGAGAAGTGATGGACTGCGACCTTGGGAAATTAGGCTACGAATGCAATATGGCTTCCATCTTTGACTCACTGTCTCTCTCCTTTCTCTTCTCTTCTTCCATTTTTCTCCCCTTTGTTCCCCTTCATCCCCACTTTCTCCCTCTTCTCTCCTCTCTCTCCTCCCTCTCTCCTCTCTCACTCACTCTTTCCTCTCTCCTTCTTTCCACCTCCCTCTCCTTTTGTCCCCTCACCTCTCTTTTCCTCTCCCTGCCCTCTCTCACTCATGGCTAACATCAGGAGAAGCACCCCTCCAGCTGAAGCACCCCTCCAGCTGTAAGCCTTCCCATGGAGAGACTCACGAGGCATGGCCAGGCCCTGAGGCTCTTGGCCAATCGCCCACAGGAATCAAGGCTCCTCCATCCCTGACGAACTCATCTTCCAACAACCACTCATGTGACTGAGCTTGGAAGGGAGTCTTTTTCCTGTGAAGGGACAACAGATCCAGACTCTCTCAGCCTCTGCTACCCAGTGGGGCGGGTGAAGGCTCCACTCCCCACTGGGCACCCCCATGGCCACCCACCTTCTTCCCACCCTTGGAGTTCTCCGGTACCTGTTGTGCTCTGTCCAGGGATTTTTAGTTTTAAGGGCACCAGGATATAGTACACGCTCTCCCTCAGCAGATTCAGAGGACTTCCTCTGCTTCCTCTTTAGATCTCGGCAGGTACTAGGGTTGAAAAACTTATACAATAAAATAATAAAGATATTTCCAGGAAATGAAAATCTATACATTCCAAGCACCATTTTTTAAAAGGCATATACAATCTCGCTTTTCTCTCAAAATCTAACTGTGTAATTCCCACTCAAACGTGGCTGGAAAAAGTCCCTCTTGGTAGAATACAAATAAATCCATGTGTACTCCAGGCTTGGTGTAACTCACATGACATCCATTACCCCATCTTCTTTGACTTTTCCTTTTAAAATCCTGTGCACTTTTACCTGAAGCCTACGGTTCTCTTTGAAGTCACATCAAAGCAGGCTGCGGCCTATTGGCTGTCGCTGCAGGAAAGTGCTTACCTCTTTAATGAGACACTTAGTCATAATTGGCAAGGGCTGCAAGCCCGCCTCAGCTGAAAAAGAAGCAAAGTCTTCTGTTTACCTTTTAACAAATTTGTGTCTTTTAAAGCTGAGGCAAAAATAGAGAGTTTCATCCTGTATCTTTCTTCTAAGTCTGTAACGTCTTTTCTGATCTGCCAGAAGTCTGACTTTTTGGGGTTGTGGCTTTTTGAATTTTCTTCAACTAATGAGGCTGAAATGGAGTAAGTTGGTCTCAACAACTGCTTTTAACTGACTTAGAAAGAAAAACGTTCCCTGTTTTGTTGTGTTTTTCTGATCAACATAGCTAAATATACAGACGTTTTTGATTTGTTTGTTTTTGGAAAATGTCACCACACAATCTTCCAAGTGGTAAATATGTAGGGACGCCAAATATTAATCTATGTAGGGCATAGTTATGAGAGAGTTGAATTCCACACACGATTCATTGAAGAAGAGACTGGCCTATATTCATGTGCCCAAGCTGGTGAACAATGATATTCTGTATTTTCTTATTCTCTCTGAAAATTATAACACAAGAAGTTAATGAAAATGAAAATATCTAGGAAATATTTCTAGCACATAAATCTAACAAGTCTAATGCTATTGCCTTCCAAAAACTGCCGTTAAAGTCCTACGTGTGAGATATGGTAGGGTCATCTCCTTTCTTTTGACAGTCTCCCTCGGACTCCTTTGCTTTTATTTTTTTTTTAAGCATTTTAAAATTCATGTTATTATTACTAAGAGTAATATTTGAATCTTTTTTTTTCCTTCTGATGTAAGTACTCCAATACCTCTTTTGGTTAATCATAGAAAATAGTTTTTTGTTCATTTCAATTATATAAATAGATTTTTCCTATGTAGTATTTTTTTTCTTTCATTGAAAATGACTCTCAGATAAATAGGTGATTTTTTCCCCATATAACTATTATTGCCTGTAATTCTAATCTGAGTTTTTAGTAGTAGTGTGGAGTTTATCTCATCCATAGGTCTCAACCCTAGCTACACATTAATATTAACCAGACACCCTGAAAAAATTACTAATGTACTGGCTTAACCCCTAGAGGTTCTGTTTTAATTGTTCTGATTAGGAGATAATGCATTATTTTATTTCAAAACTTCCCAAATGATGCCAACCAGCACCCAGGGTTGAGGACCAATAGCTTAAATTAACTTACTGAGTGCTCCTTAAAACTAGGTGCATGTTTACAAAGTTTTATAGAGATAGGTAGTCTATACAAAAATCAAAAGTGTCATGACGGATTCAGTTAAAAAATGAAATTCCAAAAGAAAAACTTTTCTGGAACAAAAACGTTTTGACAATACCTAAAGGACAATATGATTTACTATCAATGTGTTTTATAAAAGGCAAATGATGCTAGGAGGAAGGAAGGGGAAAGGGAAGGAGAGAAGGAGGGGAGGTGAGAGGGAGAGAGGGAGGAAATTAGAATACAAAATACATGTTAACTCATCTACAGCACAAAAAAAATGATAGCTTCGACCATCTGTCTACATCTATATTCAAAATTGATCCTTCTATCATCCTTCAGGATGTATCTTGAGTACTTGAGTCCATTTTATCAAAGTCACACACTAAATATCTTTAACACCCTAAATTTGGTATTTTCATTAGAATGAAAATATTAGTTGGTATAAACACTTCCCTGGTATTTTTCTGTGTGGTTTTATTTGTCTGAATTTTAGAGACCATTTTGGATGTGATTTCTTGTAATAATACTGTTTTTGCATTCTATTAGATCTACTCAACAATGAGAAAAAAAGCATTCTCAATAAACCCTATTTAATGAGGATTGTCTTGCCATAAATCATCACATCTTTAACTATAAATCTGTGACTGCATAGAAAATCATCTCGCTATCACCTTTTTGTCATTCAAATTGCAAGGGTAAATTTTGCTTTGATAGTAATCTGAATAGTTTTCTGCCATTTTTCCGAGAGACATTAAATATAGAAGAAATCTTGCTCTACGTAGGCAGGAGACCAAGAGGAAGAATGCAAATTCTGAAATCAGAAAATGTTCTGAGGTTTTAACTTGCATCACGTCATTGTTCTAAAAATACAAGTTTTAGAGTCTGAGCAATATATATATAATATCAATATATAGTATATATAAATAATACATGATAAATATATAAATATAATAAATATACATATCTGTCATCTTCAATTAACCCTCCAGAAATTTTTTTGTAGATTGTCTTTATTGCAATGTGTTTATTAATATATATCAATGTAAACTTTATTCACTTATAAATTGCCTATTTCTGAACTGCATATTGTGAGAATAAAAGACTGTACACCAATCAGTACATTAAAAATCCCCAGCTGGGCTCGGTGGTTCAGCCTGTAATCCCGCGCCTTTGGGAGGCTGAGGTGAGTGGATTGCCTGAGCCCGCGGGCTCGAGACCCGCCTGGGCAGCGAGACCTCATCTCTACAATAAATCAAAAAATCAGCCGGGCGTGGTGCGCATGCCTGTAATTCCGGCTACTCGGAAGGCTGAAGTGGAAGGATCGCCGGAGCCCGGCAGGTCGAGGCTGCAGTGGCCGGGAGTGGCCACTGCACTCCAATCTGGGCGACTGAGTGAGCCTCCAATTCAAAAACACAAAAACAAAAACAAAAAACCCATATTATCTAAATGTTCCATGAAACTCTAGAATAGTAGGCCCATTAGAAGTTTCTGCAAGGATAAACATATTCTGTATCTGTGCTGTGCAATACAAACACATGTGGTAATGAAGGATTTGAAATGAGGCTAGTTACTGGATTTTACATTTTAATGAATTTGAATTCAAATTTTATTTTTATTTTATTTTTCTTTTTAAGAGATGGGGTCCCACTCTTCACCCAGTCAAGAGTCCTGCTGGATTTTAGCAATCCTCCTGCCTCAGCCTACTGAGTAACTAAGACTACAAGCATGTGCCATCACACCCAGCCGACTTTTTGATTTTGTGTAGAGACAGGGTCTGGTTATGTTGCTCAGACTGGTCTTAAACTCCTGGCCTCTAGTGATTCTCCCTCCATGACCTCCTAAAGTGGTGGGAATACAGGCATGAGCCACTGCCTCCAGCCTGAATTTAAGTTAAAAACAACACCACCACACATGTGGCTAGTAGCTACCGTACAAGATAGTGTGCAGTTCTAGAAAAAAAAAATTAAGTTAGACAGATTTTATTAACTTAAGTTTTACTGTAAACCTTTCTTTAAGCCTCAAGGAATTTTAGAAGTTTCGACTTGCTATATTTTTGCAAGAATTTATGAATGGATGACTTCCAGTGGTTATTACAATACAAAAGAATAAGCCATTATCAGTTGGATAACTAACCTAGCAAGAGCCTCACAGGAAATGATAGGTTAATAAGCCATTATCAGTTGGATAACTAACCTAGCAAGAGCCTCACAGGAAATGATAGGTTATAGCCTGAATTCTAAACATGGTGTTCTTGCTGCAGAGAGCACCTGGGTGTTGTACAGTAAAAAGGTTTTACATAAAATTTCCTTCCAAATTTTGCTGATTACCTAGGTCTTTTTTCTCTCTTTTGTTTTGTGACAGCACCCTTTGCTGTTCCCTTTGAAGAGTTCAAATTCTACTGTCTTCATGTCCTCTTTGTATTGTTACCCTTTTTAAAAATTTCCCTCACCCACTCATTGCTTCTACAGCAAAGTGCTATAGCACTTTGGTAATATTAATAATAATGATCAGACACTTGGTAGTTCACCTCTCTCTCTGAGGTGCTTGAAGCTCTCCTGTCAATGTGAATATCTTCCAAGATGTCTAATAATTGTTGGTTCTCTTTGTTCTTCCTTTCCACTTCTTCCCGAAGCCACTGTAATGTGCTAAACTTGAGCAAAATGCCCCAGATGTGACCTCTCCAGACACTGCATAATGAAAACTGATTTGTATTCAGCCCACGTCTATATTATAGAAGTCAGACAGATTGAGCCAATGGAGGGATTTTGTTGTTGTTATTTGTTTCTGCTTCTGTGAATTCAAAATCCCAAAGTCATTTTTTAATATCCATGCTTTCTCTTCTACTGTTCTAATCTCATTTTATCATCATTACTTTTTGTTTCCTACACTGAATTAATTAAATTTCCTTTCAGTCCAAATAGCAGATCGTCCCATGTGTCCCTTGAGAAGTAGAGAGCTCTTTCAAGTATATGTGATTCATTTGTACATTTAACTTGTGACCTTAGTGTATAATATTTTGTCCTCCTATCTGAGGCAGCTCTTTTATTTTACTTTTTTCCCAGTAAACATCTTTTTGCTAAAGATTTAAGTTGCTTTCATATCAGGATTTTCAAAGAACAACGATATTACATCGTTCTTTTCTCATGTGCTTTGGTCACATATGCAAATCAAACTCATTGTGGGTATATCATCAAAAACATCGACTGTCTATATCTGTCAAGATAGTGCAAGTAAATAGATTAGTTCTGTTATTCTCTTTCCAGGAATTTTATGATAATGAATAAAAATAAATATAGTTTAAAGAAAACTGAAATTTACACTCTTGACTCTTAACATTTGCCCCTGTCGATACTAATGCTTGGGATAACTCATAAAATATTTTACCATTGTGTATCACAACCAATAGGTTATTTTTCACTATGGCATTGCCAACTTTTTTTTTCTCCTTTGTTTTAATGAAAGGTGATAAAAAGGGCAAGTTAATTAAAAATTAAATAGGGTGACATGAACTTATTCCCTGCACAGGAAATGTTCAATTGCAACTCTGAGAAAATTTTTACAGATAAGAAATAACTTCTTGCAAATAGGTCTTGTAATGAAAACATTGGAATTTCTTAAATAAAAGTACTTCAAAGGAAACTGTTGTAAATGGGTGACCCAACTGTGACAGAAATGTATTTTTAATCTAAAACTTTACTGTCTCATTTGTTGTTTACTATAATTTTAGAAAGTATCATTGAAAGAGGAAATTTTCTCCTTTCTTATGTCCAACCACAAACATGATGTTTAGAGATGTATCATAAAGAATGATCTTCAATGTGGCATATTTCTTCAAGAGCCAAAATAAACTATAATTTTCCTTTGTTTAAATAGTCTCATTCAGTTTTCATGTTCTCAGTGGCAGAAAGCTCTAACAAAACCATTCTGAATAGGAAAATGTTTTTGACCAAATAATAACAGTCTTCAGCTATTACTCATGAGAAATCAAAGTATATAAACCGGTTGAACTATGTCTTTGAAAAGTGGATCTTTTACCCCATGAGAGATCTATATGATCTCTCACCCTGCTCTGAAAAACAAAGCAAGAATTTTGTTTAAAAAAAGAAAAAAAATTGATCTTCTTTGAAGGATGAGTAAAGAAGATGAAAGAATAAAAATGGCCTATATTCCTTAACAGAGTTTCGATCTTTAGCACATGGTGGTCTAGCAGGATTCTAGCTTGACCTGCTTTGTTCTCTTCGGTGAAAAAGATGGTTAAATATAATAAAATCACAACTCACTCTTAAGATAAAAACGCAAGTTTTATGATATGAATTGACACGAAGATAGAAAACAGCTGGGCTATTTAAAAAAGGTATCTTTTTTATAGAGTGATTTGAGTTCTTCAGGATATATTCCCAGTAGGGGGATTGTGGGGTCATACGGGAGGTTGATATTTAGAGCTTTTAGGATATGTAACTTACAAATCATAATGAAATAAAACTTCAACCTAGATTTCCCCTCATACTAGAAATGTAATGAAAGTCAATTGTAAAGTTTCGACAAATTTGTGACTTGACACTGATCCACATGAAAACCACGATTTTCTTTATATAAACAACTCAGATTTTTTAAAAGTGATTTTTTTTTTGCTTAACAGATGCTTTGTAAATAGGTTGCCAAATTTAGAAATAGATTTTTTTTTTTTTTAGGTTGGAGTCTTACTCCATCTCCCAGGCTGCAATTTAGTGGAATACTCATGGCCACTGCAGCCTTGACCCGCTGGGCTCAGGTGATCCTTCTGCCTCTTTTCCAAGTAATTGGAACCTATAAGTGCATGCTACCACACCCGGCTAATTTGTTTTGTTTGTTTTTATTGTAGAGAAAAGGTCTCACCAAGTTGCCCAGGCTGGTCTTGAACCCCCAAACTCATGCAATCCTCTCACCTCTGCCTCCCAAAGTGTTGGGATGACAGACCAAATATACTCTTAACGTTACAGTCTTAGTGATTATCCCACACTGATACAGTTGATACAGGTCTTTGATTCTGGTACCTCAAACTTAGATAGCCATCTCCAGCTATTATAATAGCTCCTGTATAAATTAACATTAGCACTAAATTGGAAAATGACAATATTTTGGCTCAGCCTACACATTATAGAGTAAGAATGACTCTTAGTGAGTTCACTGAGTCTTAATTAAATAAATAATAGGAAAAGCATACTTATCTGCCTGCTTCTTGTGGATGACGATTAGGACCAGAGATTACTCTTAGCAGATACTAAAGCTAAAAAATATTGGTAGGCAAAGATCAGGCGGGTGTTACTTTTAACTTTATAACAATATCTTACATCTGGAAATAGGTTTATCATTTGTAAAATGATTTCCCACATGCCACCCACATATTTATTGCTTTTTAGCTATTTTTCTTTTCAAAAACATGGTGAGGAAGGCCAAGAGATATTATTTTCCTAGATGAGGACTTTGTTTGGGTCAACTATAGAAATAAGATAACTCAGACTGAAGGAAGAGGAGAAATGAGAGATAAGCTGCAAAAGACATCTAAAAAGCAAGTTATGGAAATTCCAGAAATGCTGACTGTGTTTAACCGCTGACATGGAGAATCCACGTCAGAGGAATACACACATCTCTCCATACAGAAAGCCAATCAGTTGTCGTAAGACTAAAATTTATGCTTATCTTGTCTTTCAGTTAGAAATGAACCTATTTTCATAATATGTTTGGTCACTATGATGAAACTCATATAGCATTTTAAAAAGAAGTAAATAGTGGATTGGGAATTACGGATGTTTGAAAGTGAGAGTACCTGCAGTCTCCATGGTGTGCTTCTTTGAATGAAAGACAATTGAAAGAAACATCTTTTCCCCAGCAATATCACCTAGCAATTGCTGTTTGTTTTATAAAATTCATCACTTTGCTCTGGCCCAGGTTTCTGCAGTGTCATTGCACAGAGTCAATATGAACAGTGGAATAATTTATAGCAGAATATGAAATGACTTCCAGTTGAGGGAAAATTATATAGCTAATTTTGACACAAAGTGAAGGTACAGATTGTTACAAAGTCCTTCATATGCCTTTTAATTGATGAGTTCAATACCAAAGGCAACTTTTGTAGATTCCAGGAGGCTAACCTGATTTGTGTGACTTCGGAAGCTTTGGGCATGTTTCTATTCCGTGCTTTTCCTCAATGATTACTTAGGGAATTGGGAGGAAGGAAAGGGAGCGAATGGGAAATACCCTTCGATAACAAACTGTTTCTTCAGCAAGACTGAATGAGTCACAAAATCCACAGCATGAGAACCCAGTAGAGATATCACATCTCTGTATCTTCCTTCCACCTGTCTGCTGTAGCCACAGCAGAGAATATGCTTCAGTTTACGTTCTCTGACCATCTTATATGCACAGTAGTTTGTTCGTCTAATATTATGTTTAAAAGAAATAAAAATAAAGCTTTAAAATAAATAAGGATACTGAAAGAGGAGATAATATCAAAGGTCTGAAGTCTCTTCTCATTCTTTTTGTACCCACAGATGTATAGTTCATTTATTTTCCATACAGTTCTTTAAAAAAGATTGACCTCATACCTGCCATGTTCTGAGAATTATGTTCAAGGCTGAGCCATAGATGGAGGCAGATGTGATCTTGACTTATACCCAAGTTTTATAGACTTAGAGTTTGAATGAGGATAGATAATAATTCAGTACACAGGGACATCCATGGCACACATCATGACAAGTGCCATCAAGAAAACTGGTGGGAGCAATGCAAGACAGGGTTGGGGACATGTTGAAGCCACTTGCGTGGTCCAGGGACAGGAGCTCTCTCTGAGGAGATGCCATTTAAGCTGAGATCTTGAGAAGGAGAAGGAAGGGGTGGGGAGCAGTGCAGGTGGCATTTCGGCACATAAAATATGTAAGATGCAGAAAGAGCGTGGCCTGTTCGAAGACGGGAAACCAACAAAGAGAAAGAGAGAGATCCCAGAAGACGGTGGAGTGCCAGGCCGTGGTCAGGTCCTGCTGAGGCCTGAGAGAAGGGAGATATTTGGGTGTAATTCCAAGGGCAATGACAGTAGTGAAGGACTTAAAACAGGAAATGATGACATTTGGGTCAGACTGGCGGCCCGCTGTGTGGAGATGAGTTGCACTGGGCCGGAATAAAAGTGGGTGATTGAGAGAGTGGGTGGCTTGCTCTGAAGCTGTGATGGTGGTGGACGAAAGGGACACCTTGGAGATGCCCTAGATAGTCTTTGGAGGTACAAGTGACAAGGAAAAATATTAGCGTATTTGCTAATAAAGACTCCTTTGGAAGGTAGTCTAGAGATTATCTGCCCAACAAAGAAAGCTTATATAACTTACTTAAGTCTTACCCCTAACGAGCAACAGACTATAAACAGAATCTTTTTACCGTGGTCCTGTTGATATGCTGCAAAATGGATCTTTAGGTAAACAGGGAGACATAAATAATGAGCACACGGCTATCACTTTGAATTATTTACAGATTCCGCGTTAATTAATGCTAATCAATGAGTTAAAATAGATGTAAATGAATTCAAAAACATATCATTCATAGCTTGTTCAAATATTATGTAAGAACGGTAATTTATCAGTGGAAAAAAACCAACATGCTACTGTATTCTGCAAAAGAAGTCAAAGAAAACCCCTGGTCCCCAAGGTGTCTAGCTGTTCTTTCACCTTTTCCTCTCATTCCTCCTTGAGATCACAGCCTGACAGCACCTGCTGGGCACTCACCTGGAGCAGGACATTGAGAAGGAAGCGGGAAGGGCCTTCCCAGCAAGGGGCCTCCCTTCCCTGTCCAGCTTCTGTGGTCCCCACTGTGAGGACACCAGGCTGCTTGCAGGAGAGTCCGGAGCAGGGAGAGGAAGAGGAGGGCCAGCTCTGTGCTCAGAGCCACCGAGTCTTTGATCAAGGATCACCCGCTGGTCGTGAAAGACCCTCTTAGAAGATAGGCTTCCGGACTTTTCTGAGCTGGGAAGGCAGGGGCAGAAATGGGTTCTCAAGACCAATTTAAACTAACTTAACAAGTGTATGGGGAGGTGCATCAATGTTCTGCTCATTCAAGGGTTTAAGAAGTTGGGATATTTTTCAAGAGAAGGAGCGGTGCAAACAGGAACAGCATGCTTCCCAATGTCTTCCAGAGGCTGCGGGCCTTCGCACACATTCCAGCCAAAGGATGACTCTACCATCCACTTTGCTGCTTCTGCCAGGACCATTTTGACAGGTGGATGACATTCTGGGAGAAAACGCAATTGCTTTCCACCACCTCTCTGCTAATGCTGAGTCATAGCACTTCTCAGTTATGTGTTTCATAAAACCAATTTCAACACACTTGAGACATAGGTATTCCCATTCTGCAGGTAAAAAAAAATTGAGTGTTAGGGCAATTAATTGGTGTGAGCAAGATCCCACAGGTAGTAACAGCATACGTTTGTGCAAACCTTCCAAACAACAATACTATAGACACCTGTTGTATGTCAGATACTGTTGTCAGAACTTCACTTGTATTCATCACAAAATCCTCACAACAACCCAAGAGCTGAGTGTCACGATCAGCCCGTTTTTACTCATGGGCAGAAACTAAGGGGTTAAGTAACACACCTGTGGTCACACAGCTAATGAGTAGCTAAGCCAGGAGTTGAAGATAATTCATTTTCTTACCAAGCAGGCTCCATTAACCTTATTAAAATTGTAGATAATTACTTAGAACCAATATCAAGCATCCCAGCTTCCTCTTTATCGCACTCCAATCTGTTAGAGATGATGTCACTGCCTGGTGCTCATGGGGACACCGATGGCCATTTTCCGTTCAGTTGGTCTTCATATCTGATTTCAAAACTGTTGGGGATTACCATGGTTTGTGATAACTAGACTTTTGGCTATGCTAAAAATGTATTTTAATCAACCATAGAAAATCGGATTTGGAAGAATCTCAAGTCAGTAGGGGAGATATTAGCTTTGTTTTTGGTTTTCATAGGCACAGTCCAAATGAATTAAATGATGAGGTCAGTCTTAAATGGAGAGTAAATGCCAGTGAAACAGCTTCAAGATGGAAACCCTGGTGTTCTATGTCCCAACACATGCTCCTTCCAGCTCTAAACTTTCATAACACTCTGTTCTATGTAGAAGGAATCCAAAACTGATATCATGATCATTCAATAAAATACCAAGATTGCACAGAGGAGGGATAGGACTGAAGTGGTTATAGAACCTAAATAAAATCTGAGGAAATCCAGTTGGTCCTTTAAAGTTACCCTGAAATATTATTCAGCTATCATTTATGTCTATTTTTTGGCTGCTAAGTAAAAAGCACATTTGCTATTCTTTTTTTTTCCATAATAAGCACACGTTTGTGGTTTGTGCCTTCTCTGCAAGAATTTGTAATAATGCTGTCATTGTTCATAAGCAAAAATTTAGACTACATGTATGAGATTGTTTTATTCTTTGCTTAGAGGCTTAAAACCTATAGTCCCACCCTTAATTCATAATAGATTGTCTTTTCCTACTAATTGAATAAGTTTAGATAGTTGCAATAGCTGATACAATAAAGGACTATCTACAAAGAATTTCTATCTTGAGTAAAACTCACAGACAGGTAAGGAGATGGTGAGTAAGGCAAGATGGGGGCTGTAGGAAAGGAAAAACGAAGAATTAATGGGATGAGGTCACAGAGCCCACAGATGTTTCATGTGGAAATAGTCTTCTGGTGATGCCATAACCTGGGAAATATTTGGAAGAAATAGAGTTTCTGTTAACCATTTGCTGTGATTTGAATGCATCCTCCAAAATGTATGTGTTGGAAACTTAATCTCCATTGCAAGAGTGTTAAGAGGTGGGACCTTTTCTTTTATTTTCTTTTTTTGAGTTGGAATCTAACTCTGTTGCCGAGGCTGGAGTGCAGTGGTAGGGATCACTGGTCACTGTGGCTTTGAGCTCCTGGGCTCAGGAGATACTTCCTCCTACCCTCCTGAGTAGCAGGAATTACACTTTAAGAAGTGATTAGAGGCCAGGTTCGGTGGCTCAGTCTGCCATCCCAGCACTTTGGGAGGCCGAGGCAAATGAATTGCCTGAGCCTGTGGGTTCAAGACCAGCCCAGGCAACTTGGTGAGACCTCGTCTCTACAATAAATCAAAAATTTGCCAGGCGTGGTAGTGCATGCCTGTAGTTCCGGCTACTTGGAAGGTTGAGGTGGGAGGATCACCGGAGCCCAGCAGGTCAACCCTGGGGTAGCTGTGAGTGTGCCCCTGCACACCAGCCTGGGTGACAGAGTGAGACTCCAACTTAAAAAAAAGAAAAGAAAAGAAGTGATTATGTCAGGAGGATTCTGCCCTCATGAATGGATTGATGCCATTATTATGGGAGCGGGTTTCTGATGGAAGGATGAGTTTGTCCTCCTGTTCTGTCTCTCGCATGCTCTCTCTTGCCTTTTGGCCTTCCATCAGGAGTGACACAGCAAGAGGGTTCTTGCCAGCTGCAGACCCCTCAACCTTGGACAACATGGCCTCCAGAACTCTAAGAAGCAAATCTCTGTTCTTTGCAAATTACCCAGACATAGGTATTCTGTTATAGCTGCACAAACCGTTTTGCTAAGGCACTAGTCTATGACATAGTTTTTATACTTAAAATTACATTGCTTCCAACACTCTCCCACTCTACTCAAATTCAGTCTAAAAAAAAAAGGCGAAGCAAAAAATATATATATTTTAGTTTGACAGAGTTTCTTCTTTGAATGAAATGTAAACACTAAAATTTGAAACTACACAAACATACTGACCAAAAAATGGATTTATATTCTCACAGAAGTCTTCAAAATGTGTTCAGATACAGAAATTTACTGCAGAGTCCCACCTTAGATGAGGCGGGATCTCCTTGTGGGTCTTTTAAAGCACATATTATTGCTAAGAGCTAACGTGTGGTCTCAATAAAGTGCCCTTGTCTTTCCATTTCTTAATTTCCCCATTTGTCATTCAAATGATAATAGATAAGCACTTCCTAAATACCTATTTTAAAGGCATGAACTCCTTTAAATCTAACAGCACTCTCATAATTATTATTGTTATGCTCTTTTCATAGATTAGGTGACCGAGATAGAGATATATGAAGTAATGTGATGTCGTAGTCTGTTCAGGCTGCTATAAAAATCTGTCATTATCTAGGTGGCATATAATCAACGGAAACTTATTTCTCACAGTTCTGGAAGCTGCGAAGTCATAGATCAAAGCGTTGGCAGACTTGGTGTCTGTTGAGGCCCCAGGCTAGTTTGTAGATGGCCATCTTCTCTCTGTGTCCTCGCGTGGCAAGATTTTAACTTAATTATACCTCTTTAAATACCCTATCTTCCAACACAGTCACATTCTGGTGTATCTGGGTTAAGGCTTCCACATATAAATTTTACAGAAACACAATTCAGCCCATAAGACCACTGTTACACTCACTCTTCATTTTGACGTAGAATAACTTCTAAATGGCATTCCTACTAACAGAAATTAACTTGCTTACCAGATTTGCTTTAACAGAATTCTCAAATACAGTAATTTAGAAATCTCCAGACTCCTTTGGCTTCCATGATGTCTTTCTTAGGGCTGTCTTCTCATGGTCACTCTCCTTCAGATGCCTTTTTTCCTTCGTCATAAGCACTTGTCTCCCAAAGGCCTGTGCTACTGTTGTTTTTTCCATTCATACCTACTGGGAAGAAAATGCATATATTTGTGGGCCTTGTGGGTGCCTGGATTTATACCCTACTCTCCGATCTCTCTCTGAGTGTTCCCGTCAACCTACAAGCTCTTTTACTCAGTGTGACCTATTGAATTATTTGGCTTCCTCCAAATACCATGTTAAAATATTTTCTTACAATATATAGCACTAACTATTAATCGAAATTAAACATGTACTACTTGCTTTTGGTTGAATTATGCTGTTCCAAATAGATAGGGTGAAATCCTGATCCTTGAAACTTATGAATGTGAGCTTTTTAGAAATTGGGTCTTTGTAGGTTTAATTAAGTTATAATTATGTCTTTAGGATGAGCCCTCATCCAAAATGACTGAGGTTCTTATAGAAAAGAGAAATGTCGTGTGAGAAACATAGGGGGAGGCCATGTGATCAGAGGCAGAGACTGGAGTGAAACAGCTTCAAGCCAAGGAACATCAAGGGCTGCCAACAGCACCAGAAGCAAGACAGCGGCATGAAACATGTTTTCTCCAAGAGCGTTCAAGAGATCATGGCCCAGAATTGTGAGAGAATAAATTCCTGTTATGCCACTTGGTTTGTGATGTTTCATTGTACCAGCCCTTGGAAGCTGATATAATATTCAATGTAAAATCCCATATGTTTTCTTTTGTCTTTCACATTCAGTCAGTCGCTTTGCCTGGTGTTTATCTAACCTTCTGTAAATTCTCATACCCAAATCCTCTTTTTCATCCCTCCTTTCTCTGCCCCATTTCAGGCCTTCATAATTTCTCTTTTTGAATATTTCATGCTATGTTCTCTTCCTACCATCTTGTATCATTAAAATCCATCCCCAACCAGGTACTGTGGCTCATGCCTATAATCCCCGCACTTTGGGAGGCCAAGGTAAGAGAATTGTCTGAGCCCATGGGCTGAAGATAAGCCTGGACAACCAGGCGTGACCTCATCTCTACAATAAATCAAAAAATTAGCTGGGCTTGGTAGCTTGGTCCTGTAGTTCCAGCTACTTAGAATGCTGAGGCAGAAGGATCGCCTGAACCCAGCAGGTTGAGGCTGCGGTGCCTGGGAGCATGACACTGCCCTCTAGCATGGACAACAGAGTGAGACTCCAACTCAAAAAAAATAAAAAAATAAAATAAAATCCATCCCCTATACAACCATCAATATAACCTAACTAAAATATCTCTGAATAAGGTTTTCCCCTTTTGAAAATCCTGTATGATTCTTTGAGTCTTTTTCAAGTGCAAGATAAAGTTTCCGGGAGTGACTGACAAGGCCTTGTTTCCATGACCTGACTGTTGGATTTCACGGAACTCGCTGCCTGCCCTGCAATTTACAAGGACAGTGACTTGCTTGATGTTCTCAGCCTACCCCAAAGTGCAGTCTTCCATGACTCTTCATTGCTGCTCTTGAACCAGCTGTCTAGAAAGCCCTTTCCTTCTTAAATCCCCGGGATAACACCTACGCATCCTCACTGGTTCAGCCCAAGAGTCATGCCTTCCATGAGGCATCCTGAACTTGTCCACTCCTGGCCACATGCACTCCCATGGCTTTTTATTTATAGTAAAGCAGTTGTTGTCCCTGACACAATCCCCAGTGGACAAGGCCATTATGGGCCCCTTGATGGCAGGAACCGTCCTCACCCAGAAGTGCCTGGAGGAGTTGGGGGTACACGAGGAAGCTGTGTTTATTTGAACAGACGCCTCTCAAGACGAATACACCAGATATCCATCTTAGAAACAGGCCACGTAGCCGGGATCGGTGGCTCAGCCTGGAATCCCGCGCTTTGGGAGGCTGAGGTGAGTTAATTGCCTGAGCCCGCGGGTTCGAGACCTGCCTGGGCAACTTGGCGAGCCCTCATCTCCACAATAAATCCAAAATTAGCCGGGCGTGGTAGTGCGCGCCTGTAGTTCCAGCTACTTGGAAGGCTGAGGCGGAAGGATCGCCGGAGCCCAGCAGGTGAGGCTGCGGTGGCAGGGAGTGGCCACTGCACTCCAGTCTGGGCGACAGAGTGAGACTCCAACTCAAAAAAGAAAAGAAAAAAAGAAACAGGCCACACTACTTGTGTCCTCCTCAGACATTATTTACTGAATGGATGCTCTTCAGAGTGCCCTTCGTCTAATTCTCAGAGGAATATGAGGTCTCAAAAGCTAAATGATAGGCTGGACGTGGTGACTCAAGTCTGTAATCCCAGCACTTTGGGAGATCGAGGCAAGAGGATTGCCTGAGCTCAGGGGTTCAAGACCAGCCTGGGCAACTTGGTGAGACTTCGTCTCTACAACAAATCAAAATATAACCTGGGTGTGGTAGCACGAGCCTGTAGTTCCAGCTACTTGGAAGGCAGAGGCAGAAGGATCACCTGAGCCCAGCAGATAGAGGCTGCGGTGGCTGTGAGTATAACACTGCACTTCAGCCTGGATGACAGAATGAGACTCCAACTCAAAAAAAAAAAAAAAGAAAAACTAAATGACTTGTTTAAATCCACACAGTAGAATAACAGTGACTTCACACCCTACATGTGTTGCACCGCACCATGTGGGTTCTACGTTTTATGGTTTTGACACTTGCAACGAGTCATCTCTGTTTAACAAGGAGAACCGCTCTTGTACATAATTCAACTTCATCCTGGAAAATGAGTCTGTTTTCACCTGTTAGATTGCTCATTTAATAGTCCTCTGGGTTAGAGAGAATAAATGTGTCAATGATGGTTTAGGATCTCCTATGGGAGATTTTACACACATGGCTATATACATCTACTCTTTTCTTTCTTCCTTCCTTCTTCCTTCCTTCCTTCCTTCCTTCCTTCCTTCTCTCTCTCTCTCTCTCTCTCTCTCTCTCTCTCTCTCTCTCTCTCTCTCTCTCTGTCTTTCTTCCTTTCTGTCTATCTAGTGTGTATGCGAATGGCTCCTGGTTTTGTATATTAAACTCCAATCTCTCTCCTGAGGTCTAGACCCATGTGTCCAACTGACCACTAGCTTTTTTCACCCTCTATGACATACATACATTAAATATTAATCATATAGATCATTATATAGTAATCATATGCAATCAGTCTTCCACAGACACAGGTTCTGCATCCCCAGATTCAACCAACCAACCGTGGGTTGCTGATATCTACTGTGTCATTAGAACTATGATGGTACCATCTATATTGAAAATGTACAAACTTTTTCTTATAATTAAACAATACAGTATAGCAACGATTTACATTGTGTTAGGTGTTATAAGTAATCTAGAGGTGATTTAAAGCATATGGTAGGATTGTACAGGGAGGTATGTAAATACTACACCATTCATATGAGACTTGTGGATTTTTATATTCACGGGACATTCTGGAACCAATCCCCCAAGAATAACAAGGGAAAACTGCATGTGTCTTTTAGGGGTATAATTGAGATAATTACAACAAAGTTAGCAAGTTAGGACACTGGACACGTATAAGTTATTTTTTAAATTATTTTCTTCATATTTAATTCCTTAATGTTCTACATTCTAAATGTGTTTTAGAACTAACATAGTTTAATTTTCTTTCTTTCTTATTGAGTATTTCTAGTTCAACAATTTAAAAATATTTAAATTGCTAATTTAAATTATTTGTAATAGCAAATCATATATTTTGTGTGTTTTCATAAGCATGCCCTATAAAAGTAATCAAGGACAGAAAACATATATATGACCA
Organism: Cephalopachus bancanus; assembly: GCA_027257055.1. Taxonomy (NCBI): domain Eukaryota; kingdom Metazoa; phylum Chordata; class Mammalia; order Primates; family Tarsiidae; genus Cephalopachus; species Cephalopachus bancanus. The sequence goes on along the minus strand of JAPVLO010000001.1, from coordinate 11,054,774 downwards.
CCCTGTGGTATCCATGTGGTACTGATTCCAGGACCCCCTGTGGTTACCAAGATCTACACATGTTCAATCCTTTAAATAAAATGTTGTAGGGCCGGGCTCGGTGGCTCACCCTGTAATCCCGCGCCTTTGGGAGGCTGAGGTGACTGGATTGCCTGAGCCCACGAGTTCGAGACCCACCCAGGCAACTTGGCGAGACCTCATCTCCACAATAAATCAAAAATTAGCCGGGCATGGTTGCGAGCACCTGTAGTTCCAGCTACTTGGAAGGCTGAGGGGAAGGATCACCAGAGCCCAGCAGGTCGAGGCTGCGGTGGCCGGGAGTGTGCCACTGCACTCCAGCCTGGGTGATAGAGTGAGACTTTGGCATCCCCCCCAAAAAAGAGCCAGTGTTGAACAATAGAGAGAGAAGAATGCAAGGCTGAGGCGGGAGGATGACTGAGCCAGGAGGCTGAGGCTGCGATAGCCATGATCGTACCATTGCACTCCAGCCAGGACGACAGAGTGAGACTCCGACTCAAAAAATAAATCAATTAATTAAAAAGAAGAATGTAGCCGGGCTCGGGAGCTCAGCCTGAAATCCCGTGCTTTGGGAGGCTGAGGTGAGTGGATTACCTGAGCCCACAGGTTCAAGACCCGCCTGGACAACTTGGCGAGACCTCGTCTCTACAATAAATCAAAAACTAGCTGGGCGTGGTAGCGCACACCTGCAGTTCCAGCTACCCGAAAGGCTGAGGCAGAAGGATCGCCGGAGCCCAGCAGGTCGAGGCTGCGGTGGCCGGGAGTGGCCACTGCACTCCAGTCTGGGCGACAGTGTAAGACTCCAACTCAAAAAAAATAAAAATAAAAATAAAATAAAATGTTGTAATAATTGCATATAATCCACATACATCTTCTGGTATACATAATCACCTCTAGATTGCTTATAAAACCTAAAATAATGTAAATGCTGTATAAATAGTTGTTATACTATACTGTTTAGGGTATAATGACAAACAAAAATGTCTATACGTGTTTAGTACAGACATAACTGTTCTTTTTTTCTAAATATTTTTTATTCAAGGTTGCTTGAGTTCATGGGTGCATCATCCATAGATATGGAAGATCAATGTGTGTGCATGTGTGTGTATTTATGTACACAGTATGTACATATACAGGATATATATATATATATGTGTGTGTATATATATATATATATATATATATATATATATATATATATATATATATACACACATACAGAATATGGCCAAGACTACAACTGGCTAATGGTATTGGTCAAATATAATTAAACTACTAAGTGTAGAAATGAGATTTACAGTTTCTATTCCACTAATTTGATGTGTAGCATTGAGAAACACACCCCTTTACATTTGTATTCTAGTTTTCAAATTGGCAATATTATGAGTTCTAGGAACTCTTCTAACCTGGGAAATTACCGCGCTCTGTTGTCTCTGAACTACACCAGGGAAAGAGACCATGCATCTAATCTTCTTTATCCTGAAAAGAGCTTTGCTCAGGATCAGAAGGAATTGACTTCCAGCCAAATGCAGCCACCCTGGAACATATGAAAATCACCCCTCTGTAGAGAAACTCGAGGCTCCCTGCTTTGTAAGCCTGAGAAATTCTGACACGTCACTGGTTTTTTTACCTCATTCTGTATGGCTTCTGTGTGTCCTTTTTGCAGACAGCATGTCTGAGACACAATGCTGTGACCTGCAAGCTCCAGCATGAACCAGAGAGCAACCAGCAATTTGAGGCCGTGGGGACCACAGTCTGCCCACGTCAGCCTTTCCCACTATCTTGAGCAGATGGGACCGGAACAGAAGTCAGAAGACAAAGGGGCAGTAGATGTGCATACCTGCTACAAAGTGCTTCGGAGCACTGTTAGGAGATAGCCAGTGACTGATCTCAACTGTGGATGTGTGCTATTTTTCTGGAATGTTTTCTCTTTGTAAAATGACCTCATTCGCCACAATTGCATTTACAATAGAGGAAAACTCCTTAACATGTGTCCCACACAAGGAAGATGAAAGAGTAAATGCAAGGCCTTTCAGGCAGTAGACTTGCACTCAATACTCATGGAACTGAGTAGAATAATGTCAATCTCTACCATCTGTGATTTCGTGTGACTCTGTCAGAGTTCTTTAGACAACATTGGATGGAGAGTGTTTTGGCAAGTGGTGTTTTTTTTGGATCACGCAAGTAAACAAATTTCAATCAGCCCTTTGTATCCATGAGTTCCAAATTCGTGGATTCTGCTCACTGCATATGGAAAATATGTTTTAGAAAATGGATGATTGCATCTATATCAACATGTACAGACATTTTTTCTTGTCATTATTCACTCGACAATACAGTATATCAACTATTTACATAGCATTTACTTTGTATTAGGTAGTCTAAGTAACCTAGAAGTAACAAAGTATTCAAGAAGATGCAGGTAGGTTATAGGAAACTACTACACCATTGTACATAAGAGATTGAGCCTCCATGCATTTTGATATCCTTGAGGGGTCCTGAAACCAATCCCCTGTGAGTACCAAGGAATGACTATACATCAAATTAGATGCAATTTTTTTTTTTGTATAGAGTCTTACTCTATCGCCCAGACTGGAGTGCAGTGACCACTCCTGGAACTACAGGCGTGCGCTACCACACCCGGCTAATTTTTTGATTTATTGTAGAGATGAGGTCTCGCCAAGTTGCCAAGGCGGGTCTCGAACCCGCAGGCTCAAGCAATCCACTCACCTCAGCCTCCCAAAGCGAGGGATTACAGGCTGAGCCACCGAGCCCGGCTAGATGCTTTTTTTTTTTTTTGAGTTGGAGTCTCACTCTGTCACCCAGACTGGAGTGCAGTGGCCGCTCCCGGCCACTGCAGCCTCGACCTGCTGGGCTCCGGCAATCCTTCCTCCTCAGCCTTCCAAGTAGCCAGAATTACAGGCTACTTGGCGCTACCACGCCCGGCTGATTTTTTGATTTATTGTAGAGATGAAGTCTCGCTGCCCAGGCAGGTCTCGAACCCGCGGGCTCAGGCAATCCACTCACCTCAGCCTCCCAAAGGCGTGGGATTACAGGCATTTTTTAAGGAAGTGTTTGCAAACGTAGATTATTTTACTGCTACTGTTTCAGCAGCAAAAAAATTTCCAATAGAGTAGAATTATTAGCACATAGAATAATTAACTCTTTTCAGGGATCATTTGAGTCATAGGAAGGCAGTGCATTCTGATGATGAGTATTACTTGTTTTGTGAATTTCTATGAAGATTTCCAATTAGTCATAAGGTGATTAATGGTATCGTGGTACATTTGTCAATGAAAGCAGTTGGAAAGAGAATTCTCCAGAAAAAGAATGGAAAAGCAGAAAAGTGGATGCGATGGGAATTTTCAGTCTTCAACATTCAAAAGAAGGCTAAATGGGAATTAATTTGATTTGAAAATCATTAAGATGAAGAGAGTGGAGAGGAAGGGGGTATGGGAGCTGCATGGTGGCTTGTTAGCATTCAGGGAAGCCAAGCATGAGGATTTTCATGTCATCAAGTCTGTCTGAAAGCTAAGGAAGGGATTCTGTGTGTCAATCAGTCAAACTGTCATTACCAAAAATAGAGATGTCACAGGCCACTTCTTAAGCATAACCACATCGGCAGGCATTTAAAAATCTTAAAGCAAAGGAGAAGCGCTTAACATGGTCTTGGTTTTTGTTGTTTGGGTTTTGTTTTGCTTTGTTTTTTTCTCTGAATAGGGACTTGGGGGAAGTCACCTGCCATCGCTTACTTAGCAAGGCCAAATAACCCCTGGTGAAGGAGAGCAGATGATCTCAGAGGAGTTTCTGTTTCTTTTCCACATGACCCAGTAGCTGCTGAGCTCAGGGCCAGCTGACAGACAGTGCTGGGCGGAACCACGCCGTCCTGCTGGGGCTGGCTGTCCAGACTGTCTTTGATGTTTATAAAAATGGCATCCTCATTAAAGCAGGGAACACAAAATCCTGCCACCTCAAGGACACGTATCCCTTCGTGAAAGGATAATCAGGTCACTGTTTGGCACAGACTCTGCTGTGCAGGTCGTTGTCTTGTGTCCGAGAAAGCAAAGTCACCTGCATTTTCCTGGCGAAAGAGGGGCTCACCAAGGCTCCTGGGAAAGTTGTCTTTTGATTTCAAACGAGATGCGCATTTGCCTTGCTTTAAAACATAAAAAAGAAAGAAAGAGAGAGCGTTCAGAGGAGCATGTCAATTTATCACTCTTTGAAAACAGAACATACAAAGATCTTTATTTAATAGTGCTAGCTTCATTTATAATATAGCACTGGCCCTGATGTTTAATTTCTCATTTGAAACTCTGAATACTGACAACCACAGTTAGTGTGGACTACTGGAAAATTATAGGTTTTTCAGCAGGATATTTCTTTATTTCTATTGCTATTCTATTTCTCATATAATTTGCATAGTAATGAAATAATTCAAATAACAATGTAATAAAAGCATTGCAATGATAGAACAAGCCCATGTGGTATAATAGCTAATAATGTCAAATCATCTGTACCTCTTTTTTGCCGTTTTTCAAATAGACCATAGATATTCTTAGTCACAGTATTTCTTTCATCTGGTCTGAGAATTAAAGATAACAACTTTTAAAACTGATTTAAGTTTTTTAAATCTTATGCATGTATTTTAAATTATACTCTTTAGAATTATGATAATTTATCTCATTGTTGCATTCTAAAATACCTATATAGTCAATTTCCTTTGACTTCAAAAAAAGCATGTATTTTTAAATGACAAATTATTTTTAGGCAAAAACTTTCATGAAAAAAGATAGAAGAAAATGTTTCATTAGTTAAAGAGTTGAGTGCACAGGGAGTTTCTAAAATTAAGAGTGTTTGGACAATTTTGTTCAATAATAAAATATTTTAAATATAAGGGGATAAAACTAATGCTGACGCCCCTATTTAATAAGTGATATTTTGCATCAAGAGAGTTCGGTATGTGTGTATTTCAAGCTTCTCTCTCTCTCTCTCTCTCTCTGGCCTTGTGTGGCAAATGTAGTTGTCCAGGCACTGAATTCAATTTAACTCGTACAGTATCGATTGCTGTTCTGCTCTCCCTGCCTGAGATCTGCTTATGTAACATGCAGCAGAGCCAGACAGAAGTGAGCCTTCGGAACTGTGTAAGCAAACCACTCACATGTATTTTTGTCCTCTCTGTTCCCCCAAATCTTGGCTATAATTGTCTGTTGGGGGTGTTTTCCACTCACATATTTATTTCAATACCCAAGATATCCTTTAACTGGAGATTTTATGAAGATTAAAACGGATTGGGAATCAGGGGACCCAAATGATGAAATATGATACCTCTGTACCTTTTACCAAATGGTTAGTTTGTTTTCATATATAGCAAGTACACATGCTTCTTGTTTTAACTTGTAGTCTTTTCTCACTAGAAAAAGATGATACCTCTAGCAATATATGACCTTGAAAACTCTCTTGCTGTGGTCTCTTGGCTGCGTTCTGTGTCATCGTGTCTCACCTTCCTCTTTACCAGTATTTGCAAATTTCTTGCTGGTGTGTGCAATCTTCCTGATATGAATGTTCAAATTATGACCTGGGGAGATATTTCTGGCTTCAAATCTGTACTTATCCAAAATTCAGAATTAAAGCAGATTCCCTTCCAACTTAACTATTTTAGTTGTTTTATGTCAATTCTTAACTGCATAGAATTAAAAAGCTTTCCTTTGAACCTTCCCCAAAAAGAGGCAGCACAGCAGATCAGAGAAGACTGTGATTCTGAAGCCAGTCAGTTTGAGTTCATTCTTGCTACCACAAACTGACACTGTCTATCTGATCTTGGACAAGTTACTTAACTTCTCTGAGCTTTAATTCCTTTGTCGGTAAAGATATGGAAAACAACACAACCTACTGCATGGAATTATTTGGAGTGTGATGTGATCACAACTTATAGAGCAACTTGAATAACAAATAAAGAGTTAAGTGCTCAGAGAAAAAAACGCAGGCTCTGTTTATCACTTGTTTTCTCGATTTTCCAGAAACTATGCACAAAATCTTTTCTCTTGAGTCTTTATCTGTCCCTGAGTATTCTGTATTCAGCCCAAGCAAGTGCCTTTATCATTCCAGTCTAGATTGCTGATGAGGCTAGAAACATTATTAAAATGATGTCATTTCCTAAATGTTAAGTACACATTTGGCAATTTGAGCTTGTTGGTAAGTATCGTGAAGAGGAGCCCCTCTGTGGCATTCTCTAAAGACTGGATAAGGTGGTTTGTGACCAGGGTAATGGATTCAATTGATTTCTAGGCCTGCCCGTTGTTCTGGGAGAATCAGCGTAGAATCTTCCTTTCTCTGAGCTCTAATATTTGAAGTCTCTAGTACCGTCTCCTCCAAGATGATCTCTAATGATTGGGACTCTACGCCCCGGAACAGACTCCACATTGCCAGATAGCCTTCTTGATTGGCTCCACTGTTCACCTCTTTTTGTGAGCTGTCCATTTGAACATCCTCAACGTAACCGTCCACGATAGGAATAATAGAGCATGCCCTTACCTGCTAAATTACCTTGGCTTTATCTCCAAGTGCTTTCGTCATGGTGACTGCAAGGGAGGAAGTGGCTGTGATTTTGCAGGACTGACGTACATGTCAGCTTTCCAGCCTTCCCAGACCTCATTTGTGGAGTTTTAAATTTCGATGGAAGTGCTTGATCAAGGCTTGCTTATAAGTGCCCAACTCTCATAGTAGTTCCAACACATTTCTCTGACACTCAGCCATTTTCAACTCTATTCTCAGAAAATAAAAAGAAATAGATTAGAAGTGCTCAAAAATGCTAGACTTCTTTCATCTGAGATGAAACATCAAAACTTTCCTGCCGCTAGGGATGCTGTCTGCAGTCCTCGGTTAAGCAGAACATTTAAAAGATTCCTGAAGGGCACCTGGTATTTTCAGTTTTCCTTCTCCTTTAGCTTCATGCTGTATTTTGTGTTTCTGGGATGCTGTTTCAAATGTGCAAATCAGTTTTGGTACTCAATATTGCAAAGCAACTGATAGCTCTCTCTCGAGGAACACAGTAATTTTTTTTTTTTTTGCATAGCTCAAAACTGGCTTTTGTGTGTATATTATTGTCAGAAGAACTTAAAGAAGAGTTACCTGTAAAACCAAAATGCAGTTGGTTGGCAGAGATGCTGAGATGTGAGAGGTTAAAAAAAAGGGGGACATAGATTTTTTATGTAGAACTCTCCCATGAAAAAGCTTTTTTTTTTTTCTAGTCTGAAGACAATGCAACTTTAAGCAGTCACAATTATTCACAGCACAGGGGGGAATGAAAAACAAACAAACACAAAATATATAAAGCATTAAGAGAGCCACAATATTATTCTCCAATAAAATATACCCATGCAATGTTTGAAATCATTATTATTGTAGAAGACATTTGAGAGAAACAGATAAAAATATGCAAATAACTGAGACAATGTGAAAATTTTTTAAAGGTTTTTGTGTCACATGGACATTCTTATGATATCCCATATTCCTTCCTTTATTCCCCTCTGCATCCCACCCTGAGTAAACATTTTCACAAAAACTTTATTTGCCAATTTTCCATTTCAACATCAATGCTACTGAGCTTTCCTTTGGTAAAAAACAAGTCCTTGCTTGTATCTGGAACCACCTCCAGCTACGGCTGGTTTTTCAATGTCTTTCAAAGGGTCCCCAGTGGTCCATTTTCTCTCTGCCTAGCCTGGCTAGCATCTCTTTTCTCTCCCTCTTCTAGTGCTTTCTGTGGCTCTCTTCTATTTTCTCTGGTTATATCTTCTTTGTATCCCTCACAATACCTACTATGCAAGCAATAAATATTTATTATCTCGAAGTTTGTAATTTTCCTACATAATTCTATGTCTTATATCTTGAAAGGCCAAAGGAAAGGATGAGGATGTGTGGAGGAAAATGAAATAATGTCAATATATGCACACTCAAAAAAAGACTTATAGGCTGTTTCCACTTCAATGAGCAACCACAGATAAAGTGGTTGACCTTATTCTATGCTTCCAGCTCGTATGCAGAGATATAGAATTGCTTTTGCGAATCAAGGGCGTATATAGATGGGGGGAAAAAATAAAAATTCCCTACATTTTGTGAGTAGAGCACATTTTCTTCTTCCTCTTTAAAATCTAGACTTTCTAGAGTTTATTAGATTAAATTGCATGAAATTGACATTTGTATAGACCAAAAATAGTTGAATATCAGGAATTTTACATAGCTCAATTGAATACAATTAGTATAATTATGACAATAATAATTTTAATTCAGAAGTGTTGCTGTTCATGAAGAGAGAATGCATCACCATGAACAGTTACCTGCTGGCAGTTGGCTATAACTAACATGTGATTTCATCATAATTCTAATGATCTTGCTCCCCAAGGACAAAATCGGATGCAAAAAGACTTCTACACAGTTTGCCAAATCTTCCACCACAGAATGGAATTGCGTTCCTTTGCTTTTCCTTCTTGTTCTTGCTTCTTTCACTGGAAGCTTCGCGTGGAACCTAGGTGAGAAAAATAATTTTGCTGAGGCAGCAAAGGCAAGACAACGTGGAAAACCCCTACCTGGCAAATGAGCTTTCGCGAGCCCAGGGAGACTTTAATTAATGTGAATGGAGAAACCTCCTTCAAAACCCAATTAAGCACTTGAATGTGTTCTTAATGATCTCTGTTCCCTGAATCAGGGTGGAGAGAGGGGAATTGATTTAACACCAGGGATAAAAATATAAATGTTCATTGCTAAGGTGTGCTGCTTTCTCTCGATAAAACAAGCCTTCCCCAAACGTCTCACCCACTTTGAATCTCCTATGGATTTCTCACCCTGCCCTCTTGAACTTGGAGATGAAAAGGTTAGCAGCTGAGCCACAGGTATCCCCTGATGCATAATCACGGTTACATAAAGCACTTTCAAAATACAAACAGATTTTGAGTACCTAATTAGCTGCAGGTGTTGTGCGTCTCCCAGCATGAGAAATGATCCCGCCACTCTCTCTCCATCACAGGGTTGACATCAAATTTCTCATGCTCAGAGAGAGAATGCCCGCCCAAGAGCACCTCGCTGCAGTCCAAGTGGTCCCCATCTTCATGACTGGCATCAATTTCCCAATAGCACATCTTTCCCATTATGTGTTTCTTCATTAAAATGCTTAAGTGAATTCCAAAATGAATGTGCTCACCTAGACCTGTTATTTATTTCAAAATATTCGGGGATGTGTGTCTAAAATGTGGTTTATATGGTTTATCGGAGATACCTCTAGCTCAAGTATTATTATGCTGGGAGCTAAAAGCAAAACGATCTTAGAAAATACGATAAAACATTCCGATGACATAGCTCCTATAAAGCGGATTGGCTTAAACCGTAGAAGATCATCAATTTTCTGGAGAGACACTTAATAATTGAAATGGAGGGTTTGCTTTTAATGCAGACCACAGAAGCATCACCAATCAAGCGTCACCCACACTTTTTGACATGTTTATATGCTTGATGTGGTTCCAAATAATGATATGAACAACACAAAGAGACTGATTTTTTAAATATATGTTTGAGATAGATGTGACAGCAGAGCATATTAAATGATTTGTCATAGATCCCCCACCTCACAAGCAGCGGGATACATTTGTCTTGTAGGTCTCTTTTCCCTTTGGTGATGGGATTGTCTTCTTTCTTGCCTACTTTTTCTAATTTCACTACTTTCCCAACACTGAGATCTCTCTACCCTCTAACTCCTGGGATGCAAGGTCATCTAGGATTATGAAAAAGATGTTTGATGACCTGTTTTCCCTGAATTTGACTGTCCATTTGGCAGTGAGAAGACCATGTCTGTAGAATGCTAGGAGCTATGTTCATCGTTCCATGCTCCCTCATTATCTTTTATTATATATTCTTCCAAATAAGCTACAAGAGATGGCAGTTGTCATTAACTTCTTTGAGATTGATCTTTGTTGGTGCCACTGTTGACCTAAATTAACCAATAAGTACAAATTTATGAAGTATAGCACCACTCCTTTTATCAATGTATCTGGCATATTCCCTTCACATAATGGATACTTAATGAAGGTTGGTGGAATTAATAATTTAATTAAAAGATGATTTTATTAGTTGTACTATTATGTGTATCCATGAGGAGATCACATATTAAAATACTGGTCTTTGCCAACATATATTGTTAGCAAAATCTTGCTAAACTTGACTATATCTTATTTTTCTGATATATATGATTATTTTATCCTTTTCAAAACCCTATGAGATTGAGATTACTAACTGAAGCTCAGATAAATAAGTTAAGTACCAACAAATGCTCTTCAACACATAGGTGATAAATGCTCAAGGCTTTCTCACTTGAAGGTCTCTTATCTCTTCATGATATCTTCTTTTCCATTTTATTGTCAATCTCATTGTGTAACACTGGGATGTATGTGGGGATATTGATTACTTTAACCATATCTACTTTCTTACCTATCAAGACCTGAAAATCACCAAGACTATACAATCTTGAACTGTGCAGTAGAGATATTTCAGAGCAGAGAGTGCTAAAAGTTTAGCTTAATGTAATTATCAGGAACATTTCATCTGAAAGTCAGAATTCATTCTTAATCACTATTTTGATGTCTTAAAACCCCTTCTACAGACATAGTATTAACCAAACATTTTCTTTAGGAGTTGCTCACACTGTGTATCTTGAACACCTTCAGCAGTTTACAGTAATCAAATCCTTCACAGCTAGGATAGATCAAGGCATACACAGTATGGACAAAGAAGGCTCTCCATAATTATCAGTGTTGTTCTAAGGAAGACTCGTAATCAAAAACAAAAAACAAAACTGCCTTAACTCTATCACTTTCAAAGGAAAAATTGAGGCAGCCAAAATGCAGGTCTTACAAGATAGTGCATGATATCCCAGCAGAACTGCAGGATTTCGATGCATAAGTCATGCTTGCATTAGGGTTACTGAGCATGGTCTAATGATTTTCAACTGTGTTTGATGGTGTGTTGAGTTGCTCAGTCTATACCTTCCAGCTATTTTGCCAAAAGAAATCTCTGGACATAAGATAGCACAAGAATGTCTGCCTACAACATTTACAGTGACAGATGACCTGCATACTTTGGTAAATGAACACGTCTTGTAGTCACCATAGAGGTCATTCAGCCAGACGTCATGGACACATGAGTACTAGCTCCTTGGTTTAGCGAGGTCACTCCAGTGAGGGACTTAAACTTTTGAGGGCGCATTTTTTCGCATCTATAAAAAATGGAAAACTATTAATATCTGCCTTAGAGGTTTGTTGTAAGGATTAAATGACTTTTATCAATAGTTTCTGACACACAGAAACCATGTAAGCACCAGTAGCAACCATCTGCTTTGCTAAACGTGTTGCATTTGTGAGATTTAAAGTCATCAATAGATTCTGTAGTCATCATTTATATTACTTCAGGTTGACAGTGGTTATAAAAAGTCAGGAAACGTGTTAAAATGTTTTAGATTGTAAGTCTATGAAATTCAGTCAACAAGATCTTATGTTTTGTTTCCCACTCACTTTATTCCATGGTGAACAAGAATCTATTTCGAATAGCCTTTAATGTGTTTATCCTGTTGGGAAAAAAAAAAACAGATTTGGGGGTAATTTTTTATTAGAAAATACTTCAATCTAAATGTGTAGACATTCTAACAAATATATAGTTCACATTATTTTGAGTTTACATGAGAAAATGTGAAAAATATTTTCTGGATCAAACTGGTTTCAAAAAATAAGGAGTCTCTTACATTCCAAGAAATAAATAAAACAATATTTTTTGCCAGGATGCACTGATTTCTCCCCTTTGTAATTTAACAAGAGCCTCGCTGTCTGTCTTACCCAGGGTCTTCCATCCAATGCAATCTTCTCTCTGGATGCACTGTTATTAGGGAAGTGGCGTGTGTTTAAACCCCAGGCACTTACTATGGTAGATCGTTTTCCTTCCAGCTCACTGACTCTCGAGAAAACAACCTTTGTGAAGAGAACTAAATTCCATAAAGACTACTGGAGTCATAGTTCTACCTGGAAAACAAAATGTTAGGAATGCCCCAGTATGTGGCAAGGAGTAAGTTTTTGTTTGTCTTAACGTGTAAGGAATAGCTAAGGTCCTGTTTCCAACATGAGGGAAACTGGCAGAAGGAATTATTCTTGATAAGCTAATGAAATCTGACCAAATGTAAATAAAGCGTGTGTGTGTGTGTGTGTGTGTGTGTGTGTGTGTGTGTGTAAGGCAATCTAAATTCAGGGGGAAATGAGGGTCTTTTGATCTGTGTTTTCAGTATCTCCACATAAAGAGAAGATGGAATAGAATGATAAGTTAACTTTGTTATTTAGGTTTTAGAATGAGTGTTTATTAAATCTATCCATTTATACACATGATTTTCCCTCCTCCCTCAATATCTGGTCAATTTTTAAATTTAAATGCTGCCTGAATCTTCCCATTTTGACATGAAATGGATAAGTTTGTGTTATTTCTATTTTTTGTTATTATTGTTGTTTTTCAGTAAGGAATCATAAAAAGTAGCAACTTTTTAGTTATAGATATCTTAATTTATATAGGGATAATCTTTTATGAACTAACGTCTTGTCTGGTTATTAAACAAAACTTGAACTTGAGCTTGGTGTGTTAAAAATGCAATTTTTTCTAACACTGTTAGTACTAAGGCATAAATCTTTATCATTCCTATTGACTTAAAATAATCTTTGAACCTTGATATTATTTGTAATTAAATAAAAGTAACTCGTCAAGGTGCTTATTTCAATGGGCATGCAGTCAGCATGGAAAAACATACTACATGCAAGAAAATCATTCATTTTAAATATTAAGATATTGCCATGGACACAAAACTTATTAGCTTTTATTTACCAATTAGCATCACTTTGGGATATAAATATGTGTGTGTGTGTGTGTGTGTGTGTGTGTGTGTGTGTGTGTGTATACAAATACATATACATAAAATATTCAAAAATGGAAATATCATTTGTATATGCAATGACTTTTTTATTGATGATATAAGCATGAATATAAATATGCATTCTCAAGATAGAAAATTCTTAAAATTAAACATTCAGATCGTATGATACATTAAACATAATGATACAAGAAGTGCTTTCTTAGTCTGATTTAGGCATATTTCAGTACCTTTATACATTTATAATCAGGCTTTCCTTTGAGCATAAAACTGGCCAGGTATGATGGCCAAAATCCCAGGACTTTGGGAAGCTGAAGTGGGAGGGATTGCTGGAGACCAGGAGTTTGAGACCAGCCTGTGCAACACAGGGAGACCCTGCCTCTACAATTTTTTTTTTTTAATTTGCTGGAGGTGGGGGGAGATGCGTGCCTATAATCCTAGCTTGTGCCCAAAGGTTCGAGCTACAATCACACCACTGCACTCCAGACTGGGTCACAGAGTGAGACTCTGTCTCTTTAAAACAAAAACAAACAAACAAAAAACCTCAACACTGCCTTTTCATGCTGAATATATAATAATCAATTGTTTTCTCTGAAGTTACATCTTTCACTGTTACCATCAATTTTATTATTAATGACATTGACGCCATAATTATAGTTTCCATAATAATGATTATTATATGATCTTAAAGCTCCATTTTGTATTAAAATATATTTCTGATGGCAGGTTAAACTTGGGATAAAGAAAATGTATAGGCCAAGAGTGATAGGCCTTTTTTTCCTGCAGAATTAGGTAGAGGGGGAAGTCTTCCTTTTGGAATTTTGTGTTCCTAAGCACATTTGCAGTGATGGATTCAAAGGGTCATAGCATGTGTATTTATATTCTTAATTTTGTGAATAGTATAACACTTGTTTTTCTCGAAGACATAGCACACATGGAGAATAGGAAATACATTATATTTTACCAACATCACAAGGAAAAGACTGTAGCAAATAAATGGAACAGAAGGAACATTCAACCAGAAATTGTCTTCAGAAGTATTTTAGGGAGGAATTCAAAAGGCTCTACCTTTCAACTTACCAGTTTCTCTTCATTTGAATTATGAAACCAGTGTGAATGAGTTAAATCTATTTTTATTTTATATGAAACATCAGAATCTTCCCATTCAAAGACTTGTTTTCTGACTTTTTAAGGCAATTTACATGATCTAAGATGTCAAAAGAATGCAATTTGCTTAATCTCAGTATTTACTGAGGAAATACAAAAACATAGAAAAATTCAGGGAGAGAAACGTTTCCTTTTTCTGCTGTCTCAAAAAGTTGGTGAAACATGTAAGAAAACAGAAAATGAGTTATTAACAATGTGTCTTGATTGAATTCAACAAATGATTTTCCTAAATTTATATATGTGCATTGATATAAATACACAAATATGTGTGTACATAAATATGTGGGTATTTGTGTAAATACCTAAATATGTGTGTGTATAAATACACATATATTTATATTTAACAGTATGAATGCCAATACATTTAGTATTAGCAGTTACATGTTGAGGTTTTTCTTTGACTCTAGAAACTGCTAAGTCATACAACCAGAACAAAGAAATAGTATCTTACACTACTATCACTGCTACTAAAATTCAGTATGATTACAGCTTATCTAAAATTATATTTATTAGCCCAGTTTCTATTGCTTGCCTTTAAAAAATGCTGCATCACCAAAAATAGATGTCATTAGTTCTAGTTTGTAAATAATAATAATATAATTGTGGCAAGAGTTTAGTCAAGAAAATAAATCCAACTAAGTAGAACAAAAAGAATTTGCCCAACCTGCTTAAATCCTGGCCATTAGATTCCCTTCACTTGTGTCTAGATGCACTCACTCACTCATTCATTCAGGCAATAACGACTGAGTCATGCCAGAGACCAGGCCCTCCACTGCAGGGAGTTCATTGGTGAGGCCGGGTTCTTGCCCTCAAAAATCATGGAGATTTTTGTTTTTTATCTAGTCAGTTATATAAAATTCATTAAAATTTGCTTACATAATTCAAGCAAGTGCTCAGTTTAAAATATCTGTGCAGCACAATTTGACAAATTACAGGATTTATTTCAGTGCTCAAGAAGTTTACAATTGCTATTTAACTTAAGCCAGGCTTCTCCTAAGTGAAGCGGGCATGCACAGGCTAATCCATTGAAGTGTGACAAGAAAATATGAAATTCTATTTACAGTTATCATCTATCCCAACCTCCGCAATTACTTAGGTTTTGTGTATGTTTTATAATGCATGCATTACGTAATAGTTCACGGGTATACTTTATAAATGAATATTTATGTAGGGGAAATATGCTTTAAAAACCTCTAAAAGGGTGGAGTAGGTACTAAAAATATCTAATACGGTTTTAAACATAGCCAAGCTGGTGTAGCTTCTATATCATTTAATAGTTAGACAAATGTTTATGTGCGGAATAACCAGCCACAGATAGAGAGAGATGAGCTCTCAGGCCAAGGGCCAGAAAAATAAACTTCTTAATTGGAGGCAACTGTTGATTCTAGCAATAGGCATTTTTTTTCTAGATATTATTCTGACTCCTTCCTCATTAACGATAGTACTACTCATGTTCCCAGTTTGTAGGGTTTCAAGTTTCTGTTAATAAGGTCACGAGCACTGTGATTCTTTGGCATCTTTAAGATCTTCCACCGTGCGGCAAAATGCACATAAAAGTCGCTGGAGTATCTTATGGAGCCATAGAGAGAAGCAGAGAACATGCTAGAATCCCCAAGAGACATTTCTTGCAAGCCACACATAGCTATATTCAAAGTGTCATGAGTTAATATGCGTTTACCTCTGCCTGTTGAGTGGGGAGTGAAACGCATTTTGGCCTGAGGTGGGGGTGAGGTGCATGGGGTAAAGTGACCTAAAATCCCACCCTGGGTCTGTTATATTCTGCTGTGGGAATCTGTCCAAATTGTTCGCATTCTCCAAGCTTTAGTTTTTGCTTTTGTAAAATTAGATGATAGTGCTCACACCACGAATTTAATGCATGGAAAGCACCTGGCAAAACAGATGATGATAGTAAGTATTTCAGTGTTGCCGTCCTTCCCCACTGTCTTCCTTTGGCACTCTGCCCTTCCTTCCTTCCTTTCTCATCTCAGAAGCCCCCCACTCCCACTCCACTTCCACTTCTCTCTCTGACATGTCCACGTCACACGCCCCCCCCCGCCCCACAAGCACACATGATATCCCCTTCTCGTCTCCAGAAATATCCAGTCACCGCTGCTTTCTGTTCACTCCACACTGAAGTGCACTGATGGCAACACTCACAGCCTGACTCACCTTACCTTGACTGCTTGAACTTGACAGTACTCGATTTGAATGAAATGCTTAACCTGTCCCACCACCACTGTTCCCAAGAGCACCTGTTTACTGCCACGTCCATAACTGGCTCTCGATGGAAAATGCTGATTAGCAGACAAAATGAATAGTGCCCAGAAAGTCAATCTTATAGGAATCAGCCTCTTTGTGTTTCGTGGTCACAGGCTACATGTCTGTATTCTAATTAGAATACTGACCTGTTCACTCTGACTTCTTAAAACTATAAATTCTCCTTCCTTCTTTTTTATTTTTATTTTTATTTTTTTGAGTCAGGGTATCACTCTGTCACCCAAGCAGTGATAGGATCATGGCTTACTGCAGGCTTGACGTCCTGGACTCAGCTGATCCTTCCACCTCAATCTCCTAAGTAGCTGGGACTACAGGCATGCACCACCAAACCTGGCTAATTTCTTCTTCTTTTTTGTTTTTGTTTTTGTTTTGATTTCTTCTTTCTTTCTGTCTTTCTTTCTGTCTTTCTTTCTTTCTTTCTTTCTTTCTTTCTTTCTTTCTTTCCTTCTTTCTTTCTTTTTCTTTCTTTCTTTCTTTTTTTTGCAGAGATGAGGTCCTGATATGTTACCTAGGCTGGTCTTGAACTGCTTGGCTCAAGCAATCCTCTTGCCTCAGCCTCCCAAAGTGCTGGAACCACAGACATGAGCCACCATGACTGGATAAAGCTATAAATTCTAACAGAGGCATGATGACTCACACCTGTAATCCCAGCACTTTGGGGCCAAGGCCAAAGTAGGAGGCTCACTTGAGCCCAGGAGTTCAAGAACAGCCTGGGCAACATAGCCAGACACTGTTGCTACAAAACATTTAAAAGAGTAATTGGGCATGGTGGCGCAAATCTGTAGTCCCGGCTCCTCAGGAAGCTGACATGGGAGGCTTCCCTAAGCATAGGAGATCAAGGCCATAGTGAGCTACCATGGTACCACTGCACTCCAGCTTGAGTGACAGAGCAAGACAAGACCTAGCCGCTAAAGAAAAAGAAAGAAAAAGAAAAGAAGTCTGCTAGAATCACTGGCACTTTTTCGACAGTTATTCAGATCTGGTTTAGAGAAATGACATGTTTAAAGAGTCGCATGACACATACGACAGCCGTCTTCCCAGGGCACGGGTTTGCTCTTTGTCTACAAAAGGAGCTTCTATTTATACACCTGTCTGTGGGGGCCCGCCCCGCAAGGGTCGTGAGATGTCCTGAATGAGAGACGGATAGGCGAAGGACGAAGATAATATACCCGGACACCTGCTTCCTGAACAGATGACGATTTAATGTTAGTTAACACAGAGCTTTTATACCATTCGTGAAGGGGCAAGACAAAGAAAATTCCTTCACGTACATATCTTCTAAAAGTTACCCTCTAGTGGCCTTAGTAGCAAATAAACCAAGATTCCCATAAACATTCAGACAACAAGTCTTATTCATAAAGCCAACAATGATACTTTCAGTCCAATGTCCTGAATTACAGTCCTTGAAATGTCTCAAGAAAGTTTCTTTAAGTGTACATTTCTTTATGTGTCAGGAATTTTCCCATCTTAGGCTTTTATGTTCTTCAGAGTCCCGTGATCGCCTCCCTTGTCCAGATGTCCTCGTTACTTTTCTCTTATCTTGCAGTGCTTGTTTCTAAAGGGAACTCAAAAGAAGCTTTTAGTGATGTTTCCCAGGCCCCCCAAGGTTGCTTTCTGTCTTTAGCTGATCTATCATAAAAGGGTCTGATTAGCATATTATGAGTTCAGTGAAAATCCACTTTATAAATGTTAACTTAGAGTTTAAACTATAGAATTAAGTAAAAACCATAATGATAATCTTTATCCTAAGTCAGTGAAAACAGTGTTATAAATCACCTACATAACTCCTAGATAAGTGTTAGAACTTATAATGAATTCATAATGAACTTACTATAAACTTGTGCTTCTAAAAAATCTTATGTCTAAACACTAAACTGCATAATTCTAAATCCAATAAGGAGTGAATACACTTATATCATTTATCACTTAAGTAATATCTAGTAACTTATAACCAAGTGAAGGATAGCATTCTTGATATGCTTCAGAGTTTAACCCCTGCATATGTTAGAAAAGGCCAAACAGCATAGTGGGAAATGGAAAAATAAACCATGACATTTCCAGGTTAGCTGTGAGTACTTCACATAAACACGCCATTTTCTTCTTCCACGACTGCACAGAATTCTTCGGCGGTATCAAACAGCAAAGGTGGAAGACAGAAGGGCCTCAGCTTCCTGGGCTCGCCCTGCGGCCCGGGGTCTTCGGCCCACCTGGACCCTGTCAATGAGGTGGGCCTCCAAGGCTGGCTCCCAACACCTGTCCCTGCTTCTTGCTAACTGGATACACTAGAATAACGCACACAATGGTAAAGATGGCATGGTGTTAGCCACCGTGTGTTGAGCATCGAATGTGGTGACAAAATCAGAAATGCTCACATCTGCAGGAAAAGTAAAAAATGCCACTAGCCGACCCGACTGACGAAAAGCAGCATTTTTTTTCTGAGCAAAACAGATTTGCTGTCTTAATTGGTAACTCTTATCAATCTGGTATCGGTTAAGTAGGATTCCAGTCATGCTTTATTGACACACAAATGTTCTGACAGTGTGGCAGAGATGTAGAACATTTAAATATACACCCAAAGTGCCTTATATTCCAGTTCTATAAGGTGTACAGCTATGCAAAACTATCAGATTGTTAGATAATGAGTTACACTTACCCCTTCAACTTTTCCATACTTTGGGTTATACAGCAAAGTTACATGTAAATTTATTTAGACCTTTCTTGCATATTTTTTACCAAGTAAGGCTGTCCTATGGTAAGTACCATTTTATTTAGCTATATCCAAAAAAATGAATACACTCGCATTTTATAGTGAGTTTCATGGCTGCTCATGATAGTTCCACTGAGTGCATTGGTATTTTCTAAATACATTGCAGACGATGGGCTATAACACTCATTCACTTATTAATCGTCAAGTGCCCCAAGAGTTTTTATGAATCCTGCAATATAAGGAAAGCCTAACACAGTCACTCAGTCTCCCATCCTTGCCGAATATATTATCCCTTTGTACCCTCAGAGTAGTTTCAGATTTCTTATTTAAGATTCACTTCCCTTTTCCTTTCTTCAGAGGACTGATTTCCCACTTTTCAAACCCCTTTTAACAATCTCCACTCACTCAAAATGTGGAGCCAAAACTGAATTTGTGTTGAAGTGCTCCCTTGCTGCCTGTTTAAAGATATAAATTCTAGCAGGATCGTTGGCACTTCTGTGACGGTCAGTACAGAGCAGGTTTAAATAAGTAGTGTGTTTAGAGGACCGAGTGGTATGCGATGGTGCTGCATCCTCAAGGCACTGATTGGCCCAGAGTCTACAAAAGGTGCTGTTGCTTATTACCATTCCATTCTGGCTTTCCATAAGGTCATCGAGAAAGAGCAGTGATTTCTACCCATGGCCAAGACTCCAAGTTCCATGAGGGAACTCCCTTTCCCACGCCCACAGCAGAGCCTCCACCATCATTGCCGTGAATGTGATAATTTGGTGGAGGTATCTCCTTTAGAGAGATCCTCCTTCACACCAAAAGAAATGATTGCTGATTTACCGTGAGCTTAATTCACTCATCACTGTCAATACTAATATTTGTTTCTGGATGTAGACTAGAAATGTTTCGAAAAACTATGAATTCACGTAGCCTGTCTACTGAACACTGTTTATCATAATCCCAGCCAAAGTGGCGTGTCCATTTAAATAGCAACTTGAACATCAATGCCTCTCTCTGAAACTCTGTGGGCCTTCCAAGAGCCCTGTGCAATAAGCCACATCTTTCCTCATCTTTGCGTGAAGATCTTTCTCAGCTGGCACCCTAAACTATCTCGTGCTTTAGTACTTGAGCCATGCTATCTTTTGGTAAGAGAGGTTCACTTCCTAAAGTAGGTTTTTAAACGTGTATTTCTGTAGCATTTATTTGGCTTTCAATAAAGGCCATTTTATTGGTCATTTTAAAAGGGATTCCTGTCATTTAAGATGTCGGAGGCTCATCCCATTCACAGTTAGAGTCTCTGCTCTGTGCAGTATCTCAGGGTAGGTGGGCAAGACAGGCTGTGCAGACCTGAAGGCCATGCTTCTAATTCCCCATGGGAATGCCACAGAAGGTAAATTTCTACCAGGCACATCCAGAGCACTGGGAATGCACAAATGCACCAGGCTTTGGCCTTCATTCCA
Source organism: Cephalopachus bancanus (assembly GCA_027257055.1). NCBI lineage: Eukaryota > Metazoa > Chordata > Mammalia > Primates > Tarsiidae > Cephalopachus > Cephalopachus bancanus. The sequence continues at coordinate 11,034,214 of JAPVLO010000001.1, read as the reverse complement.
GGAGCATGCCATCTAGAAAGGAAGGTAGACAAAAGGCCAGCATCCCATTTCGTTCAAGTCCATAGAAGAGCACACTTCATAGTCTAGAATGAGGGCACGGGGAAGCTTACATGTGAGGTCACACAGGATGGATAGGCATTAATCAGGTTAAGGGGGAGGTGAGAGGGAAGGAAGGAATGGCATAGTACAGGGGCCGCAGAAGTCACGGCACATTTAGTGACCTGCTTGTTGTGCACCGTAGCTGGAGAGCACCCTGTAAGGGTGGGAGTGGACAGGGATGAGGGCTGAGGGCTAAGCCAGGCAAGGGAGCAGAGCTCTGAGTCTGGAGAGGACTGAATTTTTTTCCTGGGCGATATTACGAGACGGGTTGAGAAGGGAAGTGGCATGGGTGAAAATGGAGTGGTGGAATAATCAAATTAATTTTCTAAAGATTACTCTCCCTGCGGCAGGAAGGAAGAGTTGACAACGGAAGGCACACAGGCGAGATCCACCGGCTACAACCAAGGCAAAAATCTAGGCGAGAGATGGTGGGATGATGATAGTGTCAGCAAAAATCAAGAAATCTGAGCAGATGTTAAAGCTTTGTAGAAGGGAGACAACCAGAGTGTGGCGATGAGCCAGCTGTGGTGGAGAGAAAAGGGTGACTCCAGATTTCTCACCTCTTGCTTTTCTCTGAAGAGAACATGCCAAGTTCTACTTTGAATTTTGTGGTGGTGGAGATGTTAAAGAGTATTGAAATGGAGTTTGTAGATAGATCAGCTGCTCAAGAAAAAGGGAGATAAAAAGTAAGAGAGAGAGAGAGAAGTGAGAGAAATAGCTCAGCATTGAAATCAAGGTTAGGCTTCACTATTTTTAAGACGACTTGAATCATCAAAAGCCCGAGGGACGCTCACATTTTGGGCAGTGGCAGAAAAAATAAGCAAAAACAAACAAACAACAGTACAACAAATAAATGAGGACGGAGAAGGAGGGGTCAGAGAATTAAGAGGAACGCCAGTGTAAAAGAAGTCGCATAACCAGGGGTGTTGTCAGCCAGTCAGGAAGTTTAATCAACCATGTTCAGTGCTGGCAAGAGGTCAAATAAGAAAATAACTGATTTTACAGCTAGATTTATCAGCAGATGGGCCAAGGAGCTTGGAGAGAACAACTTCAGTGAAGTGATTCGAGCTAAAGTCAAAGGAAGATAAGACAAGAAAATGAGCATGTCACGAGACATTTATTCATGAGGAAAAGAGAAAACTGCATTGGCTTTGTGTCATAATTAGGACTTTTTTGTTCTCCTCAATAGCGCTGGAGACACACTGACAAATTCTTCTTGGGTTTCCCTTTTTTTCTAAGTCCCCTGCAGATCATCTTTGAATGGGAATGCTCTGATTCACGAAAGCACGGTAGAGTTGATTTGCTTATCGTCTTCCGTGCAATCATATGTCTGGGGACTTGCATCATGCCATACCCTGATGAGTGGACCAATGGTGCTGGGGTGGGTCCAGTGTTTTTCAAGTGGATTCCATCTCCTGTGTGAGTCGAGCCTGGGAATCCAGTATGGACGAGCACTGCCGGAGCCTGGTATTGCTGTTGAGAATGGCTTAGGTGGACTTGAAAAATGGAGAGAAAGAGCCAGGGAGCTCAGGCACCCAAGAGAGCTCCAAAATGCAAGGGAATAGACCAAGTGTTAGAAAAGGACCCCCAAAGTGGGTCACCCATACAAGATAGAAGGACATTTGCTTTTTACTGCAGGAGATGGAGCCAAGACACCACTCTGAGGAAGAGGTGTGCTGATGTTGCAAGTCCTCAGTGGATGGAAGAGGCTGGTTCTCCGCCTGTCCTTTCACTTACCCCATCATCAGCTCTCCCTCGGGCAGCGGGCATTGCCTTTTTTCCCTTTCCAAACAGACCACTGCTTCCAATTTCTGGGTGCAACATGCTTTCACCAGACACTGTCACAGATATGGAAGGAAGCAGGCATTCGGATACAGAATAGGGAAAATGTACTTTGAGTTTCACCCCCACTTAAAACTGCAACCACACGCATTATGCATCAAAGTGCGCTCGCCTCAGGCTGTTGCTATAGCAGATGAATGCTTACATAACCAATTATTTCACCCACACATCCTCAAAACTCAGGCCACTACCGCATTGGAGCCGACAGAAATGGTTCTAATGAAATGTACCAACAAATGTACAGAGAAAAGTTAGTCCTTGTTAATAGGTGGGAAAGGGGGAAAGCAATCTCGTGATTTGAAGGTGACAATCATTTTTAATATCTGACATTTTTCTTGGTAATAAAATATATTGCCAACAAAAATATTATTATTTCAGCAGGCTGACACCCATTTACAATGTAAGTCTTCTACTTAGCTCTAACCTACAGACAAGGATTTTGGGGAGGGAGGCAAGCCTAGTTAAAAAGTAATGAGACTCTGACCTTCCATTGGAAAAAGATATTAATCTTAGGCATTTCGTGAAAGGTTCTCCACTAGATTAGCTATTGACAAATGGAATGTCCGGAATCAAGAGAGGTGATGAGAACACGACACAGGTACACGCTGACAGTCATTTGTTCTGTTTTATTTTATTTTTACTTTAAGTGCATGGGGTCCACCTGCAGGTTTGTTACATGGGTATATAGAAGGATGCTGAGGTCTGGGCTTTTACTGAATGTGTCACTCCAATCGCAAGCATGGTAGCCAATAGTTTGTTTTTCAACCCTCAACCCCTCCTTCCCTCTCCCACGTACGTAGAGTCACGACGGTGGTTTCCATCTTCGTGTCCCTGTGTGTAGCTGGTGTTCCACTCCCACTTATAAGTGAGAGAACATGTGGTTTTCCATTTTCTGTTTCTGACAGGCATTTGTGATGGTAACATCATTAACTCCGACCATCCTGGCCACCGTCTACGACTTCCCATTCACAAATGTTAGCAGGGCTCCTTCAGGCTTCTCCTCTCTTGCCCTGAAAGCATTCCTTTCCAGTGTTGCATAGCTTTGCATCGCTCCCCAGGAGTGGGAAGCCAAGAACCCTCCCTTTGACTGTCTCCTGAGGTTGTCCCATCACAACCAAATCATTTTTTTTAAATCCTTCTTCATCAAGAGTGTGGGACTAAGTTTGCTAGATGGTCCTCACTTGGATTGTTCTTTTCTGGCTCTTCAGACTTTGCTGTCCCTGATCACATCTTCAAACAGGCCCGTGGAACCAAGAGGATTCCCAAGCTGAACTGAACCCAGAGAAGACTCTAAGTCAGTCCCAGGGGGAAAAAGGACAGGGCGAAGGACTCCATGCAGCCCCCTGTGCAAGGAGTTTCAGAAATGCTGTTCTGAAATGAAGGGACTTGTAAAAGAAAGGAAAGGGGTGGGTTAGGAATGAATGATGCCTTCCAATAATATGTGTGTTATGCCCACAGTCACGTGGAGGCCTGTGCACCCAGGTCCCAGACCCTTGCCTTGTGTGATGGCTCACACCTGTAATCCCAGCACTTTAGGAGGCCAAGGAGGGAGGATAACTTGAGACCAGGAGTTTGAGGCCAACCTGGGCAACACAGCAAGACCTCGTCTCTACAAAAAATAAAAATAAACATTTAGCCAAGCATGGTGGCATGCATCTGTAGTCCCAGCTACTCAGGAGACTGAAGTGGAAGGATTGCCCAAGCCTATGAGTTAGAGGCTGCAGTGACACAGTGAGACACCAACTAAAAAAAAAAAATCACACACAATAAAATCGAGAGGATTCTTTAGATGGTCTGTGAGACTTTCTACTGTGGGATGTCACACTTTGGTGACTCCAGAGACCCAAACTGCTCATAGCCTCATCGCTTCCTAAGACCTCTAGAAGAGTCCCTGTTAGGAGAGTTCTTGATGGAAAAAAAGTGTAGACTGAGCAGTCAAGAAAGCTGAATTCCACTCATCTGCTACCTAATTTCCCTATACCTCAGTTTCCCCGCTTGCAAAATGCATTCCAAATAAGCCTTTAGGATTTTATGAGGGAAAAAAATTACGAAGCGAGAAAATGCTTTTGGAGGAAAAAAGTGAAAATGATTATTCGAGGATTAAGTAAAAATGAGTTCTCATTTAGGTCATTTCTATAATTGAGTCTGTTCTTTTTCTAGGCTGTACTTTGAGAACATTTCTTACTTACCGTACGGTGGGCACCTGTCAAGAAAAATTGCGTACAGTCAATGGTCCTCTCCGGAGGGGAGCGTGTGGGTGAATGGGCCATTTGGAAGAGCCTTTAAACGCTCAATTACCTGACACTCCTGGCTACTTAGAGCCACAAGACCTCCGGGAAGTGGGTAGGTGACACGGGCTGGCCATTACTTTGTCACCAGAGACCCCACACAATTTTTTTTTTGTTCTTTCCCCAAATTATTGTTTCGCTCCGTATAATTATTTATATTCTGCAGTGACACATTGAAAAGCAATCTACCTAATATTTCTCTCTATAGCAGAAAGCTAACTCATTGTAAAAAATATGTCTGGTCTTTTTGAGACTACATAGTTCTTATGAAATAAGACAGGTATATTCACTTTTCAGCATGTGTTTTTTTGTTTTTTTGTTTTTTTTTAATCCTTTAGGGCTATGTTGTATTGGAGAACATCATTCTAAATGAATTAACGCAGGAACAGAAAACCACACAACGCCTACTCTCACTCATAAGTGGGAGTTGAGCTAAGGGTCTGCATAGGCATAGAAAATGGGGTAGTGGATATTGGAGACTCTGAAGGGGGAAGGTAGGAAGGAGGGGAGGGAGGGACTAAGACCACCTATCAGTACGATGTGCACAGGAGTGGGTGGGCATATGTAAAGCCCAGGGTTCTCCACCGCTATACAATGCAGCCATGTAACCAAAAACTATGTGTACCCCTCAAAGCTATACAAAGGAAAAAAAATTCATCATTTTGTTCTTTTCACCCAGTGCCACCACACATCTTTTTTCAGCCTTCCTCCTTCAGAAACTTCTAGAAGCGCTGGAAAGTATCTTGAAACCACTTACTTCTCTCAGTTTCTGACATGAGAATTGGCCTCATAGCATTTTGACAAGAGTTTTCTGAAATCGATTTGAATGCTTTTTTAGTTATAGAGAATTCAGGACCTCAAAAGACAGTCATTTTATTTCTGTACATCTCTGCTGGCAACAAGGCTCTTCTTTATATCATGCTAATATTTACCTATTTGTTTTTCCTCTTGTCTTTATCTTCTTTTTTTTTTTTTTTTTTTGAGTTGGAGTCTCACTCTGTCGCCCAGACTGGAGTGCAGTTGCCGCTCCCGGCCACTGCAGCCTCCACCTGCTGGGCTCCAGCAATCCTTCCACCTCAGCCTTCCAAGTAGCTGGACCTACAGGTGCGCGCTACCATGCCCGGCTAATTTTTGATTTATTGTAGAGATGAAGTCTTGCCAAGTTGCCCAGGAGGGTCTCGAACCCGCGGGCTCAGGCAATCCACTCACCTCAGCCTCCCAAAGGCACGGAATTACATTGTCTTTATCTTCTAAATCCACATTGAAAGAGAAACAACAACAACAAAAGGCCAGTGCGGTGGCTCACCCCTGTAATCCCAGCACTTTGGGAGGTTTAGGAAGGAGAATCATTTGAGTCCAGGAATTTGAGACCAGCCTGGGCAACATAAGAAGACCTGTCTCTATTAAAAAAATTTTTAAAATAAGCTGGATGTGGTGGTGCACTCCTGTAGTGCTAGCCACTTAGGAGGCTGAGGTGGAAGGATCACCTGAGCACAGGAGGTTGAGGATGTGGTGAGGCGTGATCATGTCACTGCACTCTAGTCTGGGCAACAGAGTGAGAGCCCAACTCAAAAAACAACATAACACGACATGAAATAAATAAAATAGGAAAAAGCCACTGCCATTAGCACATGGCAGTTCCCTCAGGTGTTGGCGACAACTCTGAGAACCCACCCCTCATTTTCTCTCAGTCTCCATATTCTCAAGTATTTCTCTGTTCTTTACATAACACTGTCTTCAGATTTTTTACTGTCTTAGTATTTCACTTCTCAAGTAATCCTTTGCAAGATTATGGAGTAATTGTTTTATTTTCCATACAAATCTGTTCCAGTGTATTGTCAAGCATTTTAGCTAATGTGCTGTATGCAAGCTTTGCCTCTTTTATCAGAAGCGTATCTCTACAGAGACAAGAGAAATCCTTCAGTTCTATAAAAATTGCTTCTCCGCCTTAATCTCCTAAGTAACAGTAAAATATTTTCCTCTGTCCTTCTTATTTCGTCTCAGCTTCCACAGTTTCCCCCAATGGCTTTCTGATATATCTTATCCTTAGAACTAAAATTTTAGAAAAAATTTTTTTTTGTTTTTGACTTGAGGTCTCCCTCCGTCAGCCAGGCTTAAGTACAGTGGCACAATCACAGTTCACGGCAGCCTCAAACTCCTGGACTCAAGCGATCTTCCTCTTCAGCCTCCCAAGTAGCCGGGACTACAGGATGCATTATAAACCCTGGTTCTGGTTATTTTTTTTATTTTTTGTTGAGATGAGGTCTTGCTATGTTGCCCAGGCTGGTCTCAAACTCCTCAGCTCAAGCAATCCTCCAGCCTTGGCCTCCCAAAGTGCTGGGATTACAAGCATGAGCTACCACGAATGGCAAAACATTCTAGAAAAATTTCACTACCGAAATGGGGAATCTGTATTGCACATTCAAAAGGAAGCCTGGCTGGAGGAGGGTTGCTAGAACGCAGTGTAAGATCCAGTATTCTACTGCTGGCTTTGCAAATGACAATCACATTTCTTCATAACTACCATCTGATATGTATTTTAAAAATTTTGATCACTTCCTCTTATTTTGAGTAAAAAAGTCTACGAAGGAAATATTGTTGAAATAGGACTTAAGGAACCAGAATAAGAATGGATCTGTTCCAAACGGGCAATGCTGAGGAAAATAATTGCAAATAGGATGCGTGTGTGTCCCAAGAGACTTCAGTATGTTACACCCCAGTGTCTGTCAGAGAGAAGAGATTGTTTCTTTTTTTTTTTTTTTTTTGAGTTGGAGTCTCACTCTGTCGCCCAGACTGGAGTGCAGTGGCCGCTCCCGGCCACCGCAGCCTCGACCTGCTGGGCTCCGGCGATCCTTCCGCCTCAGCCTTCCAAGTAGCCGGAATTACAGGCACGCGCTACCACGCCCGGCTGATTTTTTTATTTATTGTAGAGATGAGGTCTTGCTGCCCAGGCGGGTCTCGAACCAGCGGGCTCAGGCAATCCACTCACCTCAGCCTCCCAAAGGCGCGGGATTACAGGCTGAGCCACTGAGCCAGGCGGGAGATTGTTTTTTAAGATAAGAGTTTATAGGCGCAAGACATGACTTGCTATTCAGAAACCATTTTAAGTTGAGCGTATAAAAGCAAACTGGAAGCAGGAGTGGGAATAAGGAACATAGTTTGGTTTATGAAAATATTTGCAATTTTATGGAATTACATAAAGGTATTCTTTAAGAGAAAACAGATAACTCTAGAGTTCAGAAACCCAGAAATGTGCAGACAGTGAGCTTTCCTCGCAATGGAATCTTGTTGTTACTGTACCTACGAGGGGAAACCCCCAAAACAGGGAATTTATTTATAAAAAATTGTGTATTCATTCTTACATGTTTAAACTTCGGTTACCTTCAAAGTACTCTGTTTGACGCAATACACCTGTCGAGATGCTTTTTCCACCTCCCAAAAGTTTTTGAACTTGTCAGTTTTGATGCCTTTTAGTGCTTCTACCGTTTTTTGTTTCACCTCCTCTGCCCGCAAAATATTTCTCTTTGAAGACCTTTCTCATCCGGAGAAACAAACAAACAAAAAAGTTTCTCAGGGTGAGATCAGGTGAATATAAAGGGTGGGGCACAGGGGCTCATGTCGTTTTGGATCAAAAACCTCTGAACGCTCAGCACAGTGAGGGCAGGTGCATTTGTAAATCACCTCTCATGAAATGGGCAAACGCGTTAAAAGAATCTCAAATTTTTTTAAATTTGCTTTGGCTGAAGTCAAAGACAGCCTGACCCAACAATGCTAGCAGGTTCATTGATGCCCATAGGTTCCTAAAACACTTACCTAGTGGGAGAAGCCTGCACCACAAGGGGCCCGCCCTTGAAAAAAATAATTCCCGGGTTTTTTTTTAAGTCCCCTCTTCTATAAATACACCAAACTTCCTGTAGTACCTCCCCACCCCCGCCAGAAAAAAGTATTTAAAACCAGATCACAGGACATACACGAGGTATTCTTAGATTAGGTCATATTACATAGCATGTCATATTACACAGATGTCAATGATATTTTGAAAAATATCTTCAGTTCCCACAAAGTATTGCTGAAAAGACATTTCAGTTTTCTTCTTCCCGTGGTGATGCTTCCAATCACTTGCTGATGGCATGACAGCATCACTTCCACCTGTCCCACCTTGGGGCACACCACACCCCACCTCCATGTCCCAGTTGAAATGTAATAATCCTTAGAAAAAAATCTCCTGCTGTTGTAGTATTTTTTTTTCTAATGCAGTTCTTCAATATATGCTTCTATGTTGAGACCTACTCACAAGAAATATAAGAATTTTAATTATTTGCTTTTTTAGAAAACAAATTATGTAATGATTATGAAACACTGATTACTTAGCAAATAAAAGTAACTTTTGGCTATCTAAAATTATATCTGACTTTCACATTTGTCTTACTGTACCTCTCCTGAGGTTCCATGACAAAGAATGGTTTCATTAATCAAACTAATAAGAGGTTATTAGCATGAATACAATCCTTCTTCTATCAAATGGACATGGACCAGGGGCATGCACTGTTAATTTTAGGTTTCTCTGCCAACTCCCTCGTGATTTCATATGTTTTTTTAAAACAATTTTCAGATTGAATATAGGACAAATACAGACAACACAGATTTGTGGATCTCACGGGACATGAGTTTGATTTCTGGATTTCTCCACCTCTATTACTTATTATTTTTCCTGTGCAAAACATGAGTAATAGTCACATCTAAGTGCATGCTGAGAATTACATGTGAAAATATTTATTAACGGACTTAGAAAAGAGTATAAGGTTGATAAATACTAGCTATTATTCTTGCCATTATTATTGAGTATTTATAATCTCCTAGTATACATTTAACCGTAAATCCTTCATTTTTCTGGGTAAAATATAATTGGCAAAATGCTACCGGGATAGTATTAACTCTAGAAACAGACAGACAAAAGACGTTGGTGCCAAAGACCTGGAATAAATGAATTTCTGTGACTTCTACTGTAGATGAGTCCATTTGTCACTGCTGTATTTGAATTTAGGATCGACTTTTCCCTTATATTAAAACAAGGCCATGTTTTCAATATTTGTTTCCCAAGATGCCCCCCCCAAAAAAAAACCCAGAGAAAATCATGAAGTCGCCGTCCTTCCCATTGTATTAAAATTACATAAATCCTTTACGGAGATTGATGTGAATGGCACATCTAACCACTGAGGTTCTGGGGAGGTTTCCCTCCTAACCCTCACCGCACCACGGCATATTATGTCTGATCTATGTGGGGTGTCTCCGGGCTTTCAGGCAGTGAGGTTTTCAATGCGTTTGGTGTGAGTCATAAATGTAAATGTTCATTTCTGCTTGTTCTGTGCCTCTTGCAAGTCCAAGCTCTTCACCAGCAGTCGTTTCCGAACCCCCTGCTGGGCCGTCATTGTCGGGTCCTCAGTGCCATCTAGTGTCTGATGGCAGCAGAGGCGTGACACTCCCTGCTGCAGAAACACACCCGCCACCTCGCACCCGGCAGAAAATAGCTGGTGTGCAGCCACAGGGCCAGTTGTCTCTATGACTTCCTAGATGGTGGGCTTTTGGAAACTTAAGCCTCCGCTCAAATCGGATGTGTTTCAAATGAGCTGCGTTCACTTCAACGCCATTAAGGGCTCAAGCAAACACAGTGTTGCTTTTATTGCAAAGACTTTCTTTGCCACGATTTTATCACTTGCAGCTGCCATTGTGCAAATATCGCTTTCTGGAAACGAGGGCGTTCTGATGATCCCCTTGAAACCACAACACGCCTCTCACGGTGCATGTATCCTTTATGAGAACCATTGCCATCTCTCCAGAGTTCTGATGTGTCTCTCTCCCTCTCTCTCTCTCTCTGTCTCTTTTTCAGATTGTCTACAAAGCCTGGCTCTGTTCCCAGTATTTTGAAGTCACACAGTTTAACTGCAGAAAGACAATTCCTTGCAAGCAATATTGTTTGGAGGTTCAGACGAGGTGTCCGTTCATATTGCCCGACAATGACGAGGTCATCTACGGAGGCCTCTCCAGTTTCATCTGTACAGGTACAGTTCGGGGTGGGGTCTGGCCAGGAGTCTCTGGTGGTTTGGCTTTCTTCTGTGACACTCATCTGCCGTGTTGTTTCCTTCCACTGATCTAACCTTGAAGAGGAGGCTGGTAGTTTTCCATGTTTTCGTTAATAGGAGCACCGAAAGCACCCCCAAACCGGTTTGGAAATGATTCAGCTTTCCAGGCCCCACTGTCCACGCTGTAACTGAGACCACAATTATTAACTTTGCAGAAGGATGATAATGAGAGCAAAATATTAGCAACCAGCAGGTATACGTATGTGGGGCTTAGAGTCGGTTAGGTGCCGTCTGCAGGCTCTCTGTGTTGCATAAGAACAGATGGCGAGCCAAGGCCGGTGAGATGTCTGTTTTCTGAGAATTTTTTGTGATTTTATTTTTAAAACGTATGAAACGCATAACGAAATCTCTGCCCAAGTTAAGTGTATGTGTGTGTGTGCACTGGCATGTTGGAGCCACAGGATAAGGGCCAGGTACAAATCTGTCTCATATTTTCCATGAACAATGTTTACTTCTCCTAGCAAATGGTTCAGGCTGGGGGGAGGGGGGTAACAGTATGAGCATTCATTTTCTGGGTATTTATAAAAGTATTACATAATTTAAACATGACAGAATGTAAAAGATAAGTGTAGTCTGTTTTTTAATGAGTGATAAATAGTGAGAACAAGATACTTTGCCAGAGTGGTGTGAGAATTAGAGTTGTTCTGTATTCTCTTTTAGTAAGAATAACAGTGTACAATATCCCTGTGACAACATGGTCCAAGCGTGGCATGTCTAGTTTTCAAGTTTTAAGGATAAAACATTATCCTAAATTTGGAGAAACAGGAAAATTCTCTTCCTACATGAGACTTCAGGAAATGCCTCGAAAACAGGCACGTTGAGATGATCAATGTGAGAATTCACCAGATAATTTCTAGGTCACTTATTTACACACCTATCCACTCACCACGTTGCTCAAAGTGATAACCGGCCATGAGATAGCCTACCACGGTTCTCCCCTAAGAAGCAACCCACCCCAAGAACAGGAGGCGTGTTTCTTACACTGCCCAAGCTTGTGGGAAGAGCATCTGACTGAAGCTAGGAGACATGGGTCTTCTTTCTATTCCTGGGATGCATTCACTCCAAGATCCTGTCTTTCCACTAGTCACTCCCTGATAGCAATACCTCTTGCCACCATGTCCGCCTACTACGAGGGTCACAGTTAAGGAAGAAGAGCAGGGTCTCTCATTAGTAGGCAACAGCCATTGTACACAAGAGCGTGACGTGTGGAATTTAAAAATCGTTTTTGTTATTCTACTTATTTTCATACAGCTTCACTCTGCTTGGGTTGGAGGGGAAAGGAGAGGGGAAGAGAGACAAAAAAGAGGGGAGAGGAAAGGGTAAAGGAGAGGGAGAGGGAGAGAAAGAAGGAAATGGATGACAGGAAGGGAAGGAAGGAGGGAGGGAATGAATAATCTTGCTATGAGTCTGAGATGAAATTCACCAGACACAGGTTATTAATTTATCTGGAATTTCACATAGAACTCTCCACAAATAACCAAGAAGATAAGGCCTTCGTGTTTTGACTGTGGGTCAGTAAGGTGTCTGTGGTGTTAGGACTTCAGAGAGACTCGCAGATTTTAATGTGAAGGTTGCGTTTCTGCATCCACACACACGTTGCTTTTTTTCTAGAGAAAGACAATAGCTTCCACCAGGTTCTCAAAGCAGATGAAAACTCCAAATGAAGAATATTTGTCTCTATCATCAATTTCTTTTCAGCCTCCATCTGCATCTATGGATCTGAATTATGTGTTTGAATGTGTGTCCCCTTTCTCCACACTCTTCAAGGCCACCAAAACACTAAAGATAGGATTCCATCTCCTTTTGCACAACACGAACAAGGAACCCAACTTGTCTTTTCATTGTTTTTAAGTATGGTAGAAGCAATATCTTCACATCCCTAAAGGTCATGGCTACATCCTTGAAGAAGAACAGCAGGAAAAGAGAGATTTGTCATGGGGACCAGAGAAAAACGTTCGCCCCATTAGAGGCCTTCTGGGATTGTCTCATCACTGCATGTGCAGAAAGCTTCCTGCTCACTCGCCACTGTGGGTTGGGCTTATGGTCATTTTTGCTCCACACACTTCAAAAATGTGCAGAATAAATCCTGAAGGCATTTTACCCTGACAAAAAAGATCATAATTTTCTGACTGATCTTTTGTTCAAAGATACCACTCAGGTCTCTGAAGAAAAAAATTTTTTTTTCATTTTTTCAGATACAGGAGGCCCAGGCTGGAATGCAATGGTATGAGCATAGCTCCCTGCAGCCTCAAACTCTTGGATTCAAATGTTCCTCCCACCTCAACCTCCTGAGTAGCTGGGACTACAGACGTGCGCCACCATACTTGGCTAATTTTTTAAAATATTTTGTAGAGATGAGGGTCTCGCTATATTGCCCAGGCTGGTCTCCATCTTCTGGGATCAAGTGATCCTCCTGCCTCGGCCTCCCAAAGTGTTGGGATTACACCGTAAGTCACCACACTCTGCCAGAATTCCTATCCTTTTTGATGATTGGCAGCTGTCATTTCCCACTGTAGGGCATGGGTGTCCCTTTAGAGTGTCCTCTGCCCCTGAAGAGAGGTGTTTCTCCTACTGCTAATGACTACTGTGTGGCCTTTGCAAATGAGAATCTCCAACATGGGCCCCAGGACAATCTCCATCTTGGAAGACCAGCTCCCAGGAGACCACTGTTAAACTGTGGGACCAACGGACTTGTCATGTTTCCAGAAAACTAGTAAGATTTCTATGTAAACATTATTTATTCCCAAACTTTAGATCATACATTTTTGAAGGCTCGTCTCTTACAGATGTACATGAATTTTTAAATAACTTACATTTGAGGGACCAGGCTCGGCAGCTCATTCCTGTAATCCCAGCACTTTGGGCGGTCAAGTTGGGAGGATTGCTTGAACCCAGGAGTTAGAGGCCAGCCTAGGTAACATAGTGAGACCTTGTCCCTACAAAAAAAAAAAATGTAGCTGGGTGTGGTGGCTTGTGCCTGTAGTTCTGGATACTCAGAAGAATCATCTGAGCCCAGTAGGTAGAGGTTGGGGTGAGCCATGATTATGAAAAACAAATGTGTTTTATTATCATTATAATTTTTTTGAGTCGGAGTCTCACTCTGTCGCCCAGGCTGGAATGCAGTGGCACGCTCATGGCCACCGCAGACTTGACCTAGTGGGCTCAGGCAATCCTTCCAGGTAGCAGGAACCACAGGCATGTACCACCATGCCTGGCTAATTTTTTGACTGATCGTAGAGACAAGGTCTTGCCAAGTTGCCTGGCTGGTCTCAAATCCCTGGACTCAGGCAATCCTCTCGCCTCTGCCTCCCAAAGTACTGGGGTTACAGGTGTGAGCCTACTTCTGGCAAAAAACAAACATATTTCAAATGAATTTGGAAGTAAGTGTGACCCATCTCAGGTACCTTTTTGCATTTTGAATGAAATGTCTTCTGCACTCTGGAAGGACCAGACTAAAAATAAAGATGAGAATAAAACTATTTTTCTTGTTTCTGGTTGGCTGGTGACAACCTAAGGCCAGCTGGATGGCAAGAGCCTTACATGTTCACAGGTAGTACCAGGTTTATTGGACTTCTTCCTCATTGAATTAGGTACGATGGCAGTCAGTAAAAAAAAAAAGTGCTAGGGAGAGAAATTCGCCAAGTGAGACGAACTAAATCTTGCCTCCAGAAAGTTTTTTTTCTTCTTTAAAAATAAAAAGTGGTTTTATTTCCATTCTAGATGCTAGAAAATGTGTAATCATTTGCCATTAAGAATGGAAAGAAAAGGCCAGGTGTGGTGGCTCATGCTAATAATCTCAGCACTTTGGGAGGTCAAGGTAAGAGGATCACTTGAGCCCAGGAGTTCAAGACCAAGCTGGGCAACATAGAGAGAGCTCGTCTCTACCAAAAAATTTAAAAATTAGCCACACTTGGTGTTGCACGTCTGTGGTCCCAGCTGCTTGGGAGGCTGAGACAGAAGGACCAAGCTGAGCCTAGGAAGTTGAGGCTGCTGTGAGCCGTGGTTTTGCCACTGCACTCCTATCTGGGTGACAGGGTGAGACCCTCAACTAAAAAAGAAAAAAAAATTGAAAGAATCAATAGAGGTTTCTTCAAATTCAACAAATTGAATGATATATAATGGCTTTTTTACTATTTGAGAAGCTTCCAACTTTCTGCTTCTAGAAGGATAGAGATTTCCCTCTAGGATATGAAGGACTTTTCACTTGCTTGTCTTAACAACCTCACAAGAAAAGACTCGGCAAGCACATCGCAGCCTGTGTGGCCTGTTGCCAGACGCTGTCCAAGTGAGGATTGATTTTATGTAAGGCGCTGCTCCTTGGCGATAAACCGGTGGTGTGATGGCCACTTTTTCTTGGTGTCATCTACGCCCAGCATGTTGGAGACGCAGCGCTAGGGACCTCGAGTTCTCTTGTCATCTTATGAGACATATACTGATACTTCAGATTCCCACCATTCATTAAAAAGTGAAATCAACACCCTTGCGGCCAGTGAACCATTTGGAAGGTTCCAAATTTCTCTACATAACCAGAAGTTATTTATAACCGGAAACAGTTATTCAATCCGACCTCGGTTCCATCATTTCTTGAAGGGGGGGGGGCTCAACTTGTCCCCGTTCTCCATTTCAAAGTCTTAAATGTATCACTTTTGGCCATCTGCTCCTTTGCGCACCCGAGATCGTGAGTAAGCCAGACACTTACTGTCACAAATGAAACATCTGAGAACTCACACCTGTCCCTACAGAATGTCTTTGACTGAGGATGTCTCAGAAGGTCATGGCCAAAAGTCCTAAGCACAAGCCTGGATGACAGAGCGTCTCCTCCTGTATTTCATTCTTACCATGTGTTAGCGGATAAAGGAAAGACACTTACTTCACCTGAGATCTCTCTCTCTCTCTCTCTCTCATTTATTTATTTATTATTTATTTATTTATTTGGGTTGGGGGGGTTGGGTTGTTTGTTCTAAGAATAAAAGAATAAAGCCGACTCATGCCTCAAGGAACGTCTTCAAAACGAATGAGGGAGCAATCCCCCCGGCGCTGCGAGGCTGAAACCTGTCCGGTAACGCCAGGCACCCTCGAGCCAACACGTGCCAAGGTGGGCCGCGCGCCATTCCGGAACGCCTCGCCGTTTGGGAAGCCAGGTTCCTTCGGGTCTCCGGAGCGAGGGGTTGGGAAGCCGCCTGGGGCCTCTCCGCGGTCGACCCCTCACGGCGGTCATCGCGTGGGTTCTTCTCTCCACGCTCCCTCGCCTCGCGCGTGGGCCCCCCCGGAGCCGTCCTGGCTTGCGTCCCTGCGGCCGCGCGCGCCGAGGTCCGGAAGACAGGAGGGGCGGAGACTCGCAGCCCGCGGGCGCCAGGGGAGCCGGCCCCACGGACGTCGCCTCGGCTGGATGGAGGGGCGGGGCGGGGCGGGCCGCACGGGGTTCGCGGCCGCCTCCTTCGCAGGGAGAGGCTGGACAGGGTGAAAGCCAAGTTGGTCTGCGGGGGGGTTGCTGACAGTGGAGGGGAAGCACGCCTGAGGGAGTCGGTGTAGATTCCGCACTCCGTGTTTTGTTTGTTTGTTTCGTTTTGTTTTGTTTTGGCAGCTGTGACAAGAATAAGGTTACGTGTCTGTCCCCGGGGAGAAACACCGTGGGCTTCTGTTGTTCCTCCTTCCCTTGACAGGCGGATGAGGCTGGGATGGGGGACGGGCGCCCCCGCGCGGCCGTGCGGCGCTCCTGCGGGGTCCCCGGAAGAGGGAGCCCTGTCCTCGGGCGAAAGCAGGGGATTGTCCGGGGCGGGGCCGGGGGGCGGTCTGCGGATGGGTCGCGTCTCGGGTCATATTTTTTTTTAATGTTTTGTGTCTCATGGCCTATAGGTGAGAGAGCTCACGGTTTTGAAAGCACTTTGGAAAGCACTTTGGAAACTTCGAGACGTTTCCAAAATCTTGCTCTGACCTGACCAGGGTGTGAAAGGTTTGAGTATTTCAATAGGGGGTGAAAAAAAAGTCTGCTACCCATAGATTTAAATTTGAACATTCCTGATATTTTCTACTTCTGTATTGTCCCCACCGCATGCACGTATTCAATTATTACTTTTTAAATGTAGGGGTTTTTTTCCTAAGAGGAAAAAAAAAAAGAATAATGAAAGACCAGTTTGATTGTAGCATCATTTAATACATTATACAGGATATTTTAATAAGTATATCTAGATTTAGGCCAAAGAGAAATGTGAAGGGAGATGATATGACCAGAAAAATAAAGAAATATGAGAATCGGTTATTTTTTTAAAATCCTAAATAAAATGTAGTCACTTCATATGCCTGGGACATCTTCTTCCATTAAAACACTGTACTTTTGGAGGCTGGTTGAAGTCCTGTCTTTAGTCTGCACTCAGATCATTCATCCTTAAGTTTGCCCTTCCTGACTTCTACCCTCATACGTATTCCCAGCAGCTCAAGTTTGCCTTTGGCAAGGAAACATAATGTAAGGAAAAAACATTGGAGAAGGAATTAGGATGTCTGGGCTCTGCCAGTAGCTGTGAATTTTGGAAAATCACCTTCACTCTAGGTTTCCACCGCTTCATCTCTGCGAGTTCTGAGCCTGTCCTCATCTCTACAAGCACTGAGCCTCCTGGACACTCAGTGCACGGGGCTGCTGAGAGCGGTGGCCCAAATTGGACAGGCATCCTGTGGCCCAGCATGGCAGGCCTTGCATAAGGGCAGCTGCAGCTGTGGAGGAGAATGGCGGTTCCACGCCTGCTGTGTGGGGAGAGGAAGACACCGGCTTCCAGCTCACCTCAGTGACCCTTGTTGGAGAGCCAGGAAGGGCTTATGGGAGCAGGCATCTGCTCCCAGGCGTGTGGACAGAGCTCACCACACTCTCCACAGCCTTGCTCAATCCACAGACTTTGGGGTAATTCTACCATGATTCAAGTCATTCTTTCCATCTCTACACTTCCCTGGACTAAGAGCAGAAATGCACAGCTTGAGACCAGGGAGAAACCATGCATGGGTCTTTGCATGGACTGGAGTTGAATCAGCCCTGACCTATTCATGCTTGATCAACCAGCCTTGAACCTACTGCTCCAGGGACCACCGAGGGTCGAGGCCGTGGTCATGTCCTGGCCCATCACCGTGCCAGTAAGCACCACAGGTGGAGCCAAAATCATGGCATTTGTCACTGTTGGTAACATTGAGGGGAGACTTATCAGCTCACAGTTGCTTATCAGTCACGCAGCAGAATGACACTCGCTGCTTCTGGCAAGCATGTTCATTTCTGTCTGAACTCTCTGGATGGGAAGCCACCCTTTGCTCAAGCCAAACCAATGATGCTACCTTCACAGAGAGGTGGTCCCGGGCTCCTGGACAGCTGAGGTGGTTAATCCCTGGACTCCACATGAGTGAGAACACTTAGAAATATTTGCAACACGGTAGCAGTCAACGCAGCAAGCCAAAGGAAGAACTCTACTTCTAAAATTTCAGTTCAGAAAGGGTAATTTTGGTGAACAGAGATTTCCCGGGACATGTGAAATCTTGTTCAGCGTGTTTACCTATCTTTTCTGCAACTGAGACATCTTTGTGAAGAATGTTTGCCCATTTTGTGCTTAGGTAAAAGTCAGATGAGAGCATGTAGAGTTCTTTTCTATAATGAGGAGGTGATGATTTACAAAGAAAAAAGGGCATAATTTTTTTCTGCATCTATTGTGAGAATGAAGACCATTTTCAATAATCAGATCATCAACATTTTAGAAAACGTGGACATCACTCTAAAGGGACACACAGTTATTGTGAAGGGTCCCAGAGGAACCCTGTGGAGAGACTTCTGTATCATCAGGTTGAACTCAATCTCCTTGGACAGAAAAGAAGAGACTTCAAGTGAACAAATGGTGGGGAAGTAGGGAGCGGCTACCATTGGCATGATTTGTAGTTGGGTCCAGAACACGGTCAAGGTCTTACACTGGGCTTCCATTACGAGACGAGGTCTATGGAGGCCCACTTCCCCGTCAAGGTTGTTAGCCAGGAGAATGAGTCTCTTGTGGAAATCTGAAATTTCTTGAGTGAAAAATACATCTGCAGGCTTCAGGTGAGGCCAGGTGTTGCTCGTTTAGTATCTCAAGCCCAGAAGGATGAATTAATCCTTGAAAGAAATGACCCTGAGCTTGTTTCAAATTCAGCTGCTTTGATTCAGCAAACCACGACTGTTAAAAACAAGGATATCTGTCCATTTGTGTGGCATCTATGTCTCTGGCAGAGAAACACTTCAATAGGCCGATGAGTAAGATCTAAGAGTTGTCCAGCTGCAGAAACAAGATGCCAGATGGTTTCTAAGACCTACTTGTGATATTTTAATGACGCCATAGAAGACCAGTTGATTTGGGGGGTGGGGAAGAAAGAAACTCTATGTGAGTGAGAATACTTAGAAATATTTGAGACATGGTAGCAGTCAAAGCAGTAAGCCAAAGGAAGAACTCTGCTTCTGAAATATCAGTTTAGGAAGGATAATTTTGGTGAAGAGAGGTTTCCCAGGACATGTGAAATCCTGTTCAGTGTGTTTACCTGTCCTGTCTGCAATTAAGACATCTTTGTGAAGAATGCATGCCCACTTTGTAGCTATACTGGGCACTGAACTACTTTGAGCAGTGAAATGATCCCACATAATTACAGGTTCAGTCGGTGTTAGACAAACCCAGATTACTGGCGTTGTGTAGTCTGATGTGTTGGTTTCGCATGAGATTGACTTCTCCCAAACCCTCTACAGGAGAAACAAGAAAGAGCTCCACATTTTCTGCCTATTGGTCCGGCATTGTAGTGGAACAAGAAGTGGCCAGTCGGCCCATTCTGAAATTAGTCTAGAATCAAATGTTCCTCACTGTAGGACAGCTGGAGAAAGACAACCAGTAGGTTAGAGGGAAGGTGATTGAGCCATCTTTGCTGTCCAGGTTTAAACAGTTCAACAAACTTGTCCTGATTTCTCAATATCATACATCATGTTTAAAATGAATGTTGCAAGTATTTTGCAGCCAAGATCACACTTTCTAGTTAGATAAAGAAAGAAAAACTGTCTTAGTTCCTGTTCTCTGAAAAAGTCTGTGCTTAGATGACTAACTTTCTCAGTCAAATTGGTTGGTGAGATTTTTAGGCTGCGCGTGCACACATACACACACGCACACACACACACACATCAGTGTAAAGGGTAAAAGCCAAAACACAAAGTTACCAAGTTACCATAAATACTGTTATGAATCTAAATAACTTTATTCTTTTTTGTGGTATGGATATTGTATAATATATAGCATATCTGTGATATATCAACACATATTTGTATATAATGTATATGTGTAATTTTTATATAGTTATAATTAACATACGCCAATTTCCCAAGTAATGTAAGTAATTAAAATAGGAAATAGCTTAAGTTTAAAAATTGAAGATTGGTTTGTAAACGTGACTTAAAGCTAATTCCTAGAAAAGGAAAGGAATGACTTTAATTTAGGTAACTGATGTGTAACTTCCCAAAAAGAAAACTTGAAAATGCAAAGCTCAGTTAAGAATAAAACTTCTAGAATATTATTTTAAGATGACAGTTTTTCCTTTATTACTTTATTCCTTTACCTTATTGGCTCAGTCTCAAATATGAGATGTTGTCTCTTCATTGATCAATTTATGCTGTTAGAGATGTGATCAAATCAGCAGAGACAGTCTGAAAATACTGGTCTCACCACCGACCCTCATTCCTAGTAAGGGCAGGGCTCATGGTAACCTTCACTGGCATCTCCTCCTTTACCAAACATTTAATTATATGAGGGAAGAAAAAAATGGCATTTTGGGGTCTTGACTTGGGGGATTTGACATGATTTCATCTTTCTTTGTATATATGGAAAGTCCAAGGAAGTCCAACTTCAAATAGATGAGAAAAGACATTCCAAGGGAAGCTAAAATGATTTGTCACAAGGGAAATAATTGTCCCAAGGTAAGATCTTTTTTTAGTCCATAATTAGTTATTCTTATGGAGATATTTAAGATGCCCAGCAAGGCACAGTGGCTCATGTCTGTAATCCCAGCAATTTGGGAGGCTGAGGCAGGGGGATTTCTGGAGTCTAGGAGTTCAAGACCAACCTGGACAACATAGCAAGACCTCATCTCTACAGAAAAAGAAGCCAGGAGTGGTGGTGTACATCTGCAGTCCAAGCTATTTGAGAAACTGAGGCATAAGGATCACCTGAGCCCAGGAGGTCGAGGTTGCGGTCAGCCATGATCATCGTGATCATGCCAGGACGCTCAAACCTGGGTGACGGAGTGAGACCCGATTAAAAAAAAAAAAGTTGTCGAGTCCCATTAGGAACTGTGAAGAACCAGAGATACTTCTGTCTGATCTCTTCCAAAGTCTATGATATGCGCATGTACGTTGATAGAGTCAACATTTTTATCATAATTATCACATGAAGGCGACGCCAAAATAGCTCTCAGCAGCCATCTCTTCCCTTGCACCTGTCCATGTGGTTGATGGGTCTTTTCACTGCTTGAACGCATGTTTTATCTGGGCCAACTGTCTCCTGTCCCTATGGCTCTTAGAGCCCTTAGGGTTTAACAGCAGAGTTGCCACCGATGTCACCAATGGGTAGGAACAGAACCTGTGATCCCACCAAGTCACCAAAAATAAAGCAGTGGATATGACCCACTCCTGAAATATTTGAATGCATTGTGCATGCTTGTATCTGAACTTGTAAGACACACTCATGACACAAAATTCAAAAGATGCGAAAAAGTAAAAATCAAGTCAACTTCTTCTCCAGCCGACTGGCAGCAACTGTCATTGGTTGCAGACTTATCATCACTGACTCAGTTCCTCATTAATGGCCATGTTGTTTATGTGTTGTCTTCTGTTATTAAACGCAGTTCTGCAAAAGGAATGTTTGCCGCTATACCATTGGTGATAGCCCGTGAATTTTTCGGTAAAAATTAACACCGCGCCAAGTGGTGGAAATGGATCAAAGAGTCTGTGCACTTTGATTAGTGGCCCCCAACCTTTTTGACATCAGGGACCAGTTTTGCGGAAGACAGTTTTTCCATGGACTGGGTCAGGGGATGGTTTCAGAATGATTCAGGTGCTTAACATTTATTGCACACTTTATTTCTATAATTATTACATTGTAATACATAACAAAATAATGATTCAACTCACCATTTAAAAGAAAAAAGATGCACAGATGGAAGTGGTAAATAACATAATGGGCAAGCCACACGGGGACTAAAATAAGTATCAGATTCTGACTTAAAACCTGCCACCAGATGCAGCTGTCCAATTGAAGGGCATCAACTCACTCTCACCACTCACTGATAGGGTTTTGGCAATTGATTTATGATGGTCTCCGTGTGGTCAAACCTCACCACTCATCTGTCTTTGCAGCCACTAGCATCATCGCCTCAGCTCCATCTCAGAGCATCAGACGATAGATTCTCACAAGGAGCGTGCAGCCTAGATCCCTCACACGCACAGTTCACGACAGGGTCTGCACTCCTATGAGACTCTAATGCCGCATTTAGCTGACAGGAGATGGAGCTCAAATGGCCGTGTGTGCAATGGGGAGCATCTGTCAATACAGATGAAGTTTCACTCATTCACCTCCCACTCACCTCCTGCTGTGTGGCCCAGCTTCAAACAGGCCACCAATTAGTACTGATCAGTGGCTCGAGGGGTTGAGGATCCCTGACTTGGGAGATACTTAAAATGAAACCTGTTCTTGGGATGGATCATGCTCTTCTTCTGAGTCCTAATTTTTCCCAGAGGGTCTCCAGACCCTTAACCTGGCTCTATTTGACCCGTTTTCCCCTCTCCACAACCTCATTCATCATCACTTCCCCTTCAAAACCCAGTAACCCAACGGTCACCATCTGACAATGTAAGTCCCCTCTGCCTGGTACACTCTTGCCTCTGGTCTCCCTCTGGCTAATCCTTAAGCATCTGTTGCTCCCAGGGGAGGCATCCCTGACACCCCCCCCCAAGGCTGGGTTCCAGCATGTGTGTCCAGCACACCCTGTGTTTCTCCTTCTGTAGCACTTCACTCTGTTGTGTTTTAATCATAGGCCGCTTGCCTGTCCCCTTCCTGTTTTGATGAATTGGATCAGGGTAAGAACGAGTGTCATTTGCAGGCACACCTCCAGGACACCTTAAAAAAGTGTTTTGTGTTCAATGAACAAACATGGAATTAATGAATTCATGGGCAGCAGCCCAGAGGACTTGGTGGTGCTCCCTATCCTTTGAGTAAGGCTTCCAGGCAGGGAGGAGCAGATTAAGGCAGGCAGGGAGGCATAAGTGACACTGACACCTCACAGAGCATCTGCATGCACATGTCTAAGGCATTGCTACAAGCATTCCTAGAAAATGGGATGACTGTCAGATGCACTCGGGCAAAATGTTCTTCCTTTGACTTCAAAAAGAAGTGCATTATCATTTCATTTTATTTATTTATTATTTTTATTTTACTTTTATATCTTTTTTTCTTATAATGATGTGGGATACAATTCAGTGTTAGGTATACAAACATTGATTATGCAGGTCCCCTTGTTAATGAGGTATGCCCCTCCCTCCCCTAGCAGTTTCCCTCAACTGCCAATCCCACCCTCCTCTCCCCTGACAGTTTCCCATTACTGCCAAATGCTTTCTTATAGCATTATAATAGTTCAAGTTCCACTTATGAGTGAGAACATTTGGTACTCTGTTCTTTGTTTCTGTGATAGATCACTGAGTATGATCGACTCCAAATCCATCCAAGTTGCTGCAAAGTCCATATATTTGTCCTTCTTTATGGCTGCATAATATTCCATTGTGTATGTGTATCACATTTTCTTTATCCAGTCATTTCATTTTAAAGTCATGTTTTGTCCTCAAGTTGCACCCTTCTGTCAGTGCAGTCTAAAGGCCCCTGATGTTGAAGCCAGTTCACACCACCAGCACTCAGCACAATATGGAATTCTGGAACCTAAAAGGAAAAAAAAAAGCTAATAAACAATGTGACACCCAGTTTTATGCAATTTACACTTTAAGTGGGAATCCCAAACTGAATGTTACGTATTGAGCTGTGTCCCCTGGCTCCCCAAAATCATATGTTGACATTGGAACCCACAGTACACCAGAGTGGGATCTAATATGGATATACCATTTTTATGGAGTCAACCAAGTTAAAATGGGGTCATTGAGATGAACCCTAATCCAATATGATTAGTGTATGTGTTAGTTTCTTGGGCTTCCATAACAATATATCACGGATTAGGTGGCTTAAATAACACGAATTATTTTTTTCACAGCTCTGGGGGCTGGAAGTCCAACATCAAGGTATTGGCAGGTTCCATTTCTTTGGCGACCTCTCTCCTTGGCCTGCAAAGAGGTGCCTTCTTGCTATGTAGTCACATGATCTTTCCACTGTGCGTGCACATTCTGGGAGTCTCTCTGTATGTCCAAATTCCCTCTTCCAATAAAGACATCGGTCATATTGTATTAGGGCCTATCCTAAAAACCTCCTATCACATCTTTAAACACATTCACATATTGAAGGACTGGGTGTTAAGATTTCAATAGATAAATTGCAAGAACACACAATTAAGCCCCTAACAGCGTGTTTCTTTTAAAAGGGGAAATTTGGGTGCACAAACACATAGAGAGAAAACAACGTTAATAGACATGAGGAGAAGATAGCTATCTACAAGCCAAGAAGAAAGGCCTAGGGTACCTCAAGGCCTTGGAAGGAGCCAACCCTGACAACGCCTGGACTTTGGACTTCCAGTGTCCAGAAACAAGAGGCAGTAAACTGCTGTTGTGTGAGTCACTGAGTCTGTGGAACTTTGTTATGGAAGCCTTAACAGACTAATACACTAGGCAATACCTTGCAATTTTTGAATAAAACAGACACGTTCAATATTGTTTGTTCAAGAAAAGAATAAATTCTAACTCTTACATGAAGACAAATTTTGTGTACTTAGGAAGTTCGGGAGGATTAGAGGAGAGGAAGCAATAAAAAGGAATTACAAAGGCAGGGGAGAGCTCAACCAGGAGGATTTAGAGGATAATAATTATGTGGAGAGAGTAAGAACGAAGGAAGGGTATTAACATTCAGATCATCTCTAATGGTAAAACACAATTATTTTTTGTAGATTTTACGAATCTCCTTCTGAAAGAGTTTAGAACCCCAATCAATTTGCAATGTTGTTTTGTGTGCTGTGTCCAATTAATCATGGTTCAATAACTGGAAGACTTTAGACCCAAGTCTGAAAATCCTTTATCTTGGGAAACTACAGTGAGTGAATTTTTTTTCCTTTGAAAAAATATAGCCACTCCCTGTGCTTTCTGCTCAATATTGCTGAAAACCTAAAACTGCTGATTTAAAAAATGTCTATGTAAAGAGGGAAAAAATAACTTTTAAAAAAATCATGAAACTTTAGCCAAATAAAATTTCTATCTTTAAGAAACTGTTCTTCCATTTGGAAGTGCACTTGTTCTATCATTTCTAGCCCAGATTTATGGGCTATTCTTGTCGTTTTGAAAGGAAATATAGACTAATACTTTTATATAGCAGTTTTACTTACTTTCTGGACAGCTTTCAAATTCCCAGTCTTAATCCTTACCAAAAAAATAGAGTTCTATCTCTCTTCATTTCTATTATTCTTTCCACAAAGAGACGAGTAAACTTTAAAAGTATGGAGAATTTTCACTAGGAAAAACATTAAATTTGCTAAAAATCAGCTGGGCACAGTGACTTATGCCTATAATCTCAACACTTTGGGAGACCAAGGTGGATGAATTGCTTGAGCCCAGGAGTTCGAGACCAGCTGGGACAACATAGTGAGACCTCATCTCTACAAAAAAAAAAAAAAAAAAAAAATCAAACAAATTACCCAGGCATGGTGGCACACACCTGTAATCCCAACTATTTGGGAGGCCGAGACCAAAATGTTGCCTGAGTCCAGGCGCTCAAAGCTGCAGTGAGCTGTGATAGTGTCACTGCTATCCATCCTGGGTGACCAAAGCGAGACCCCAACTCGAAAAAGAAAAAAAATGAAAACAACTCATGAGTGCCATCAATTAATACACACAAGAAAGCAAATATGAACAGCAAATGTGAACATATAATTAGAGAAACTCCATATGAATAATCATGGAGCTTTACAGCTGAAATGAGTCAGGTTGCTGTGTACTCTAGCAGTGGGTTGCATGTTGTTTGCCATGGACTTTGAGGCCTGCCTGGAGGAGAAATTGAGAAATGAGAATAGATACAGTGGTCAACTGGAAACATCAGCCATGAACAAAGAAGAATTCAGGTGCTTTTCTGATCATATTTCTCCCCCACGACAGTTCAACAATTAAATTAAGCAAATATGGAGAATAGAGAAACTAAGTAGCTTTGCCACGTTCACAAGAAAGTCAGCAGGTGAATTCAACCCATCTGACTTCCTGCCTAGCTTGGTCCATTGCTTCTTCTATACTCTTTTCAACAAAGTAAATGTTATTGTGTATATTTAAGATCTCCAACATGATGTTATAAGATACATTGTCTTAGTCTGTTTTCTGTTGCTATGACAGAATACCAGAGACTGGGTCATGTATAAAGCAAAGATAGCTTCTTAAAGTTCTGGAGACTGGAAAGTCCAAAGTCAAGAGGCAGCTCTGGTGAGGGCTTCCTTGCTTCCTCATAACATAGCATGGAGCATCACAAAGGCAAGAGAGTACCTATCAGCACGAACCTCTCTTGTTCTTATAAAGCCACAAGTTCCATCATGAAGGCCACATCTTGATGACCTTCTTTAAACCAATGACCTACCCAAGGTCCCATCTCCAATCAACATTTAAATTTAGGGATTAAGTCTCTAACACATCATATTTGGAAAGCACATTCAAACCATGGCACCCACATATATAGTAAAATGGTTACTATGGTGAAAAAAATTTGCATATTCATAATTTCACATAGTTACTCATTTTTTCTCTGTCCCTCAAACAGCTATAATCTACTTATTTAGCAAAAATTATAAATGCAGCACACTACTATGGATTATGATCCTGTTGTACATTAGATCCTTTAGCTTGTTTATTCTACATATTTGCTGCTTTTGTAGTCTTTGACCTCTGTTTCTCTATTCCCCAACCTTAGTAAACCTTAGTAACTGTTGTTTTAGTCTCTATCTTTATATATTTGACATTTTTTAAAACTTTCACATCATGTAGTGTTTTTTCTTTGTGTGTCTGGTTTATTTCATTACCATAGTGTCCTCTAGGGCCATCCATGTAGTGACAAATGACAAGATCTCTTCCTTTTTTAAGACTCAGTAATATCCCATTGTGTGTGTGTGTGTGTGTGTGTGTGTGTGTGTGTATTCATTCCATTCCATAGTTTCTTTTCCCATTTGTTCATTGATGAACACTGTTTGTTTCCATACCTTGGCTATTGTGAATAATACTTTGCTTTTTCAGTAGATCTTTATTTTGCAACTACAGTAGCAGACATTCTCTTAATTGTCACTTTCTCACTGCTAGCTTGACTCCAGAAGGTTATAAATATTTCCCTGCTTTTATTATAAAATACATACCATATTGACTGTACTATGGAGACATTTAAAAGAATAAGAGTGGTGAATCTCTGTAAGACTATATCTCTTTCATTTATAGTATTTTTCTAAGAAATATGCTCTGCCTCTTTGTCTCCTAAGTATTTTCTCTTGAATTTTCACTCATTAAACAAAAATTTTCCAAAGAACCATTTTATTTGTTTACTGTTGCTGTCTTAACAAATTACCACAAACATAGTGGCTTAAAATATCACACATATTATCTCACAGTTTTGTAAGTCAGAAGTCTTCCATAAATCTCACCCACCTAAAATTAGATGTCTGAAGGTTGTGTTCCTTTTTGGAGGCTCTGGTAGGAGAAGACCTAGCAGAAGATCTTTCTGATCTTGGATATTGTTGGCAGAATTCAGTCTAGCAGTTGTAGGTCCCAAGTCCGTGTTTCTTGGCTGGCTGTCAGCTGAGGCTCGTACCCAGATTCTAGAAGCCAACCCTATTTCCTCGTGACTTCATTCCTCCATGTTTAAAGCCAACAGTGGTGAAGAAGTCCCTCACACATCACATCTCTACTCACACCTCTGCCCCCTTCTTCCCATTTCAAGAGTTTACATGATTGAATTAGTCCCAGTTGGATAAACTCCTTATTTTAAGGTCAGCTTATTAGCTGTCTTAACTCCATCTGCATCCTGAATGCCTTTTTGCCATGTACCATAAGATAGGCATGGGTTCTGGTGATTAATACGTGGAATTTTTTGGGGGGGTGTGCGGCACCATCTTGCCTGCCATATTGGTAATTCAGCAGGCACTGTGCTGAATGCTGAATGCTGGTGATACAAGACACTAATAGATGTGGTTTATAACATTAAATATGCACATTCATCTGTAGAAGTAAACAAATTAAATAAATGCTAGCCTGGAAGCTTTACATGAAAGCAATAAAGAAAGTACAGAGGAGAAAGGGTACAATCTTGGAAGTAAGTATAGAGTGTTACTATCACAAATTTACAAGTGTAAAGAGGAGATACAGAGAAACCTAACGTTCATAGACTTAAACAGGTTAGTTCCCAAACAAAGAATGAAATCCATGGTGAAGATTGAATTCATTGCTTCTGGGATACCTTGTTTTGTATATATGTTATTACCACTGCTGTTACAACTGTAACCAACATTATTACCGACTACTAATTTTGAGTACTTAGTATGTGCAAGACATCTATTCAAGCATGTAAGATGAACTAGCTCATGAGAGCTTCACAGTGTCTCTGTGAAGAAAGCATGTGGGTTGGTGAGGACCTTGCAAGTGTCTAAAACTTAATTAAAACTAACTTGAACCGAAAAGAGAATCTGTTGGTTCATATAATGGAAAAATCCAGAGATAAACATCAAGATATACTATTTATTAAATGGATGATGATGATAAATAGATGGTTGATAGAGAGATAGATGATAGGCAGGTAGGTAAGTAGGTAGGTAGGTAGGTAGATAGATATAGGTAAGTAGGGAGACACTTAGATATGGATGAATGATGGACAGATGGTAGATAGATAACACAGAGATAAATAGATGATAAATTAGAGAGAGAGAGAGGAAGGTAAGTAGATAGATACATAGCTATGAATGGATGACAGATAGGTGATAGATGCTAGATAGGAGATAGATAGAGATAGATAATAGGTAATGATAGAGAAATAACAGAAAGATAGATAGATGATAGATAACAAATATTAGGTAATTATTGATAGATGATATAGACAGTAGACAGATAAGATAGACAGGTAGATATGTTGAGATCTATAAAGATATATTGATTTATAGATATACATAGATTAGATATGGATGTGGATACACAAATATACTTCTCTTTCTCTAGTTTCAACTCCAGTCCTAGCTTCAGCTCTCTCTCCCCTCATCTCTGATCTCTACTTTTCTTTATTTCAGCAACAGACACAGGTCTTAACCTCTCAGTTGAGAAGTTGCAGGAGGAAGAGAGTCCCTCATTCCCAGTAATTTTCACAGATGTCCTGTGTGGAGGTCTCATGCTCTTGGCTTAAGTTATATGCCCATACTTAAGCAATCACTTATTGACCAGATGGAATTCTCTGGTGATACCGGTTAGTCAGGGGCCTCACCTGCATGCAGGAGAGGTTAAATTAGTTCCATCTGTTGAGTTGGAGCGGACTGCTTCTCAAACAAAATATGAGTGCTTTTCCTGGAAAGAGTATTAGATGTTTAACCAACTAAACCACGCTGCCTGCTACAAGACATGTCTTGGATACTAATGAGACCACAAATGCCTACATGAATTGCCCTCCAGGTCGCCTGAGGAAGTGGCTGACTATGGCTGAACCAGGCATTTGGTGGTTGTGGGTATTAATAATAACATATCGCAAACCATCCTCATTTTTAACACTGTGCTTACTGCCTATTTTGGCCTCTTTAGAAATTTCACAATTTTGTCAAATTTCCTGAAAAACCACAGTATTCTTTCCATAAACTCATATTTATTGTCATATTTATCCTAGAAAATGTTTTTGATCACTTAAAAGCATTATAAGTGCAGGGAAGCAAAAATAAGTTAAGAAAAACCATATTCCACCATCAAAAGGAAAATGCCAAGCCGGGCTCGGTGGCTCAGCCTATAATCCCGTGCCTTGGGAAGCTGAGGTGAGTGGATTGCCTGAGCCCGTGGGTTCGAGACCCACCTGGGCAACTTGGTGAGCTCTCATCTCTACAATATATCAAAAATTAGCCTGGTATGGTAACTCACGCCTGTAGTTCTGGCTACTTGGAAGCCTGAGGCGGAAGGATCGCCAGTGCCTAGCAGGTTGAGGCTGCTGTGGCTGGGAGCGGCCACTGAACTACAGTCTAGGTGACAGAGTGAGACTCCAACTCAAAAAAAAAAAAAAAGGAAAATGCCATTTTATTCCATAAATAGGGTTTGAAATCATTAAATATGCTTTTAGAGCATAATTTAATGTCTGCACAAAAGTATCATATATAAATTACTTACATTTTCCTGGTTACAGGAATTTTTTTTTTTTTGCCACATAAAAAACACTGATATGAACACACACACACACACAACACACACACACACACACACACAGCACACAAATACACACACACGCATATTTAATTTCATGTACGTCTTGTTTATTTTCTTAAAATAAATGCCTTGAGTTGGAGTGGAAAGTCAACGGGCATGCCAGAACTTAAGTCTTCTCATATTTTTTGCCAAAACTCTGAAGGTTTTTAACTACATGGCTTCTAACCAGCAATGTATCATAGGGCTCATCTTCTTACTCCTTTGTGGACATAGGATGTTGAAATTAACATTTCTTTATTATAAGTAAAATGTTTCACGGCATTATTTTTCAA
Source organism: Cephalopachus bancanus (assembly GCA_027257055.1). Lineage (NCBI taxonomy): Eukaryota > Metazoa > Chordata > Mammalia > Primates > Tarsiidae > Cephalopachus > Cephalopachus bancanus. The sequence goes on along the minus strand of JAPVLO010000001.1, from coordinate 11,003,934 downwards.
TTCTTTAAATACTAGTGGTTAAATCTTTCACATAGTTCTTTGCATCTCTCTTTTGCATTGCTTCCTAATGACTCATTCTTAATTCAGGACATAATCTTTCACCCTTCCCACTTCCTTCGCCCTCTCTCCCTCCGTCTCCCTCCCTCTCTTCCTTCCTTTTCTTCCTTCCTTCTTCCTTCCTTCTTTCTTCCTTCCTTCCTTTTCTTCCTTTTTTCCCATCCTTCTTCCTGTTCTTTCTTTTTTCCTTCCTTCCTTCCCTCCTGTCTTCCTGTCTTCCCTGTTTGCTTTCTTGTTCTTTCTTTCTTCCTAGCTCTATCTCTTTCTCGTTCTCTATTTTTTTCTTGTGTGCTTGTTTGTTTTCTTGCTTTTTTTTCCTTCTTGCACTCACGGACATTCTCCTTTTCCTGCATCTTTTTTCTCATGAGGAGCATAGCCCCCTGAGACTGCTGCTTACTCACATGGAGTGGAACGACTTGCATGGCCAGCGCTGCACAAGCTGAGGGGCGGGTCCCCCGGCGCCTGGTGTCTCAACACAGACACTTCTATCGCATTGTCACTGGAAAACAGAACCTCAAAAACTGACTTTACTTTTCTGTTTAATTTAGTTTAGTAGATCTTCCTATGTTTTCCATTTGAAAAAAAAAAGTAATCTAAACTATTTTAGGAATGACTGCTTTTATCTATATAAAGAATGATATTCTAGTTCTCTCAAATAAGAGTTGTAACTAACCATGGTCAGACTCCTTTGAGTGATGTTAAAACTTTAAAGTCGCCAGGCGCAGTGGCTCATGCCTATAATCCCAACACTTTGGGAGGTGAGAGGAATGCCTGAGCCCAGGGGTTCGAGACCAGCCTGGGCAGCTTGGTGAGACCTCATCTCTACAATAAATCAAGAAAAATTAGCTGGGTGTGGTGATGTATGCCTGTATTTCCAGCTACTTGGAAGGCTGAAGTGAAAGGATTGCCTGAGGTTAGCAGGTCAAGGCTTTGATTCAAACAAAACAAAACAAAACTTTAGAGTATTTTTTTGTTTTGAGTTGGAGTCTCGCTCTGTCACCCAGGCTGGAGTGCAGTAGCATGCTCATGGCCACCCAGAGTCGACCTGCTAGACTCCAGCAATCCTTCCGCCTCAGCCTTCCAAATAGCTGGAACTACAGGTGTGTGCTACCACACCCAGCTAATTTTTTTGATTTATTGTAGAGATGTGGTCTCTCCAAGTTGCCCGGGTTGGTGAACCCACACACTTAGGCAATCCACTCGCCTCAGCCTCTCAAACTGCTGGGATTACAGGCTGAGCCACCAAGCCCAGCCTTGTGTCTTTAATAATAAGTGTATACTAGTGACCCCAGAAGGCAGTAATTAGGAAGCAAAACACAGAAATTAACCAAGGCACCATCAGATGAAATAAATTATTATTATGCCATTCAACCTGTCCCTGTCACTGGGGGAATAAACAGTATTCTGCCTGAGACATTCCATTTGTCAACTGGCATACCAGAATCTGAATGAAATGATGATTTTTTTATCACTCAGTGGAAAATGTGTGTGACTATAACTCTAATCACAGAGGAAGTCTGCTCTGTGTACATCTCACCACCCCCCCAAGCCCCTACCTGCCTGCTCTCAATGATGTCACTACTTTCAAAATTTTTGTAATTTCTTTTTGAAAATTGTTATATTACTTTATTTTCACTTAAATTTTCTACTTTAAATGTTAAAATTACTGAACGTCACTTCAATTAAAATCTGAAAAATAGAGTTGAGAAATTATTCTGGGTAATGTTCATTTTGTTAAATTTTAGTACGAGCTCTAAATATTGAGACTGATTTTCGTGTCTAGTCTAGAAATGGTTCAAGTATATTTGCTTTAAAAGATTACTGTTTTTCTTTAGAGTCAGAGTATTACCAGCTTTCGTTTTAGCATTTGTCTTAAATAAAATCGTTTTGATCGAAGTCACGACTTTTTCTTTCCGAATTCAATGTTTCAGAAATAGGCGAATCAAATTAGGAAAATAATTTGCCCCTAAACTCATTAAAAACAAAGGGTATTTTGGATTCAGGGTCTGGGGTATTCACATGCCTTGAAACCATCAGCCTGTGCTGTGTATGTGTGAATGTCCAGAGACATTGGGATAGTTTTGTATGTATTCTGCCATTACACAGAAAGTCTGGTTTTCTTTTCCAAAAAAGAAAAGCGGGAAATGTTGTTTGTATTCTAAATACATTGATGGATCAAAGCATTAGCAAGACTGTCTCTTCAATTACAACTTATGGTTTGAGATACTACAGCCACAGAATTACTTATATAGTTTCCTGTTTTCAAGGATACTTCCTGTGCAGAGTTATAATTACCAAGGATTTCCAATTTTAAAATGACTGTGGGCAACACACTAAACAATGACACTGATTTACAATATGTGAGCCCCACAGTGCCATTTCACAGAAAGAAAAAATATAAATAAATAGAAAGAGAACATAATAGGTAATGTTCTCAACAAGGAACATACAAATTCCTTTATGTGGCTTCTCGAGCAGTGATGTGAAAAGAACCAATGCTGAGCTAGGTAGTACTCAACAGGAAGTTCCAGAAACATCTGTGAGAGAGAGCCAATATGCCCACATCCTCCTGTAACAAAGACTCATATGGAACACTTAAATTATTCTGAATTTTTAAATGCCCTTCATAAGACACCTTAATTACCTCTTTTTATTTGTAAGAGTGATCTAACCTGAAAGCATTTTGCAACCGTGGTTGGTTCACAGCGAGGATAGAGAAAGGAATTGCAATTCTTATTCCCTTCCCAGATGACTCTTAGCTGTCTCCACTTGGAGTGTCTGGTACTTGGTCACTTAACAGAATAGGGACATCATTCCATCCTGACAATGCCGGTTGCCTTGAACCATGCTTTGTTTTGATGCTTGGTGCAGATGTAAACACTGCTTTGCAGAGCGCTTATCTCTCCTCCAGAAATTCATATGGCTTTTCTTACACAATCGTATAAAGTCCGACGATTATCAAGGCAACCCTCAAAGGATTCATTAGGGATGGGGTGGAAAACTAAATGATATATTTGGTGAATGCACATGTTTTTGTCCATTACTTTTTTTTTCTTTTCTATTTTCTCAGAATACATTTTTCATAATTAAAAAAATTGCTGTAACCATTTGGGGCAAAATAATCACGTGAAACATGATATTTAGCAGCATGTGTTGGGTTTCTGTTTAGACTATATTCTCTCTGGCTGCAGACAGTCTTTGTTCTGGTAAAATACTGGAAAACTTTAGGAACATTGGTTGAGGAAATCGCCTGCTTAGCTTCAAGACATCTCAAATGCCCAATTTATTCCTCAATGCAACTTATGGTCTTAATGAATGAGTAAATTCTCTGTTTAACTTCTCTGCCATTTTAATGTGAACCTTTGATTTTCAATTCATTTGGTATCACTTTCAGTTTTTAGAGCAACCTATATTGCATCTAAGGTAGAGTTAGCTTTCTGCTCTGAACAGCTTTTACGTAATCAGGTCCGTATGGGCCATTCTTAAGAGTCCTTGTCACTGTTTTTTCTAATATGTGTTCTCATATTACATGTTACTCTTAGGCTACATCTAGGCGTTTAGTGATCTAATACATTCAATTCCCCGCAGTATTCTCTAACAACTCAAGGTATTCCTGCATTATTCCTTGGTTCTTTCTCTAAGCAAACATGTATTGTTCTTTTGTAGACAAATTTGTCAATCAGCATACTGCCAGGTATTGAGAATACCATGACAGAATGGAGGAGAAATCCTTACTTTCAATAATGTCAACTGGAAGAAAAGCAATATAATTCTATTAATATTGGTTAGACATAATGGTGCTAGCCTTTATCATTACAGATCTGATACATCTGTCTCTATTCTCCCCAAATACTGCCCATTTAATTACTTAAAATCTGCCCTTACTTAAAAAAGATAATGCTACAAATGATAAATATATAGATATTCGAAAGTCTGCAGAATTCTTATTGCAGATGGTCACTATGGGTTTGTAAACATATTTTTAAGTTTCTTTGACTTCTCAGTTCATATTGCTTGCCTACCCAATTATAAAAGAACCATAGAAAATTAGCAAATTATCTAGAGATTATTTATTTTATAATTTTTTTCCTTTGCAGAAAAAAGTGGACACAGTTTAGATCTTGATGACATATTTTTACCTTTTTGTAAATTATCTTTTAAAGTTTAATTTAATTTTGAAGTTGTCATGTACAAGTCAGGATTGCATACATAAGTGGCTTAGGTCCAGGTGAATTTTGGGTCTCCCATTGGACCTCACTTTGCCTGGATTAGGATCAAACACTCTTATTGATGTTATGTGTCCACCCATGCCCTGACAATGTCCTCCTACTGCCAATCCCTTTCTTGTAGTATTATGATAGGTGTTCAGGGTCCACTTATGAGTGAGAACTTGTGGGTGTTCAGTGATAGATCACTGAGTATGATAAACTCTAAATTCAGCCGAGTTGCTGCGAAGTTCATAATTTTGTCCTTCTTTATACACATTCCATCGTGTATATGTACCACATTTTTTTAATCCAGTCCAGTTTCGATGGACAGCACAGTGGGTTCATATTTTTGCTATTGTGAATAGTGCTGCAATAAACATGTGTGCGCAGATATGTTTTTTGTAGAACGATTTGAGTTCATCCGGGTATATTCCCAGAAGGCGGATGGCTGGGTCATATGGATGGTCAATTTCCAGTTCTTTTAGAAATCGTCATACTGTTTTCCACAGAGGGTGGATTAGTGTGCACTCCCACCAACAATGTAGAAACGTTCCCTTTTCTCTGCATCCTCGCCAGTATCTCATGTTTTTTGTTTTACTCATGATTACCATGCTTACTAGAGTTAGGTGGTATCACAATGTGGTTTTGACTTTTATTTCTCTGATTATTTTTTAATAAATTCTAGTTTAAATTTGTGTGAAACCACTATGGCAGCAAATAATAAAATTAAGAGATATTGAAGTCAAACACTAATTTCAAAAACCATTTTCTGCAACACTAAGTTAAGATTTACATGATGGGATAGGCACGGTGGCTCACACCTATAATTCCAGCACTTCGGGAGGCGTAGGCAAGAGGATGCCGGAGCCCAGGGGCTCAAGACCAACCTGAGCAACTTGGCAAAACCTCGTCTTTACAATAAATCAAAAAAGTAGCCAGATGTGGTGGCAAGCACCTGTAGTTCTAATTACTTGGAATACCGAAGCAGAATGATCTCCTGAGCCCCCGAGGAGGTTGAGGCTGTGGTAGCCATAAGTGTACTACTGCACTCCAGCCTGGGCAGAAAAGTGAGACTATGGTTCAAAAATAAAAAAAATTTTAAAAGTCTACGTGATGGCAAAAACTTGTCTCAGTAATGAGTAAATCATTCTACTTAAGGATGGACGCTACTTCTGGTTCAAGCAGGAAAGCTGAGGCCTAGTTTTACCTCTCATCGATCTCTAAATCTCATTGAAATCAGAGTTAAAAACTACAAAATGAGATACATTCATGGAAGCAATAAAACCTAGAAAGTGGGGCACTATTAGAACTGATACTTAAAGCAAAACAAAACAAAAAACCAGAATTTAAAGTCTTCAGAGTAAGCTCTAAAAAAGACAGGAAAAGAGATGGGAACTGTTCTTTCAATAGGACCTTGTGGTGATCAGGATCTGTTTTGAGGAGTTACAGAGAGTAAGAGAATTTTAAAAATAACAACAAAACAAACAAATACATAAAGCGGAAATGAGAGTCAAGACTAACAGCCGATCAGATGTCTGGTTATCACCGTTGTTACCTATGTCATGGTGCTGTTGGTGCAATAAAACCAGAGATTCCCTTTCCAAAGACAATGGATAAGATGCCTGAGATGGGCATGAGGAGCCTCAGATTCAGTCTTCTTCTCATTCACTTTTGGGAGTGGTGGGAAGGAAGCTGTCATTCATCTACTTGTTCTCCTTTTGCTCACCTTAAGGAGATGTCTACCTCTTGAAGGTACTTGACAATTAAAAATGACAAGTTAAAACTATCATATAGAAGGACCAGGATCCATCCAATATAGCATTTTGAAGACAAAAAGACAAAACAGGAAAGAACACAAAGGTAGATATGGGAGAAGGCCTGATTACCAAAGCAATGCTAGAGTGGAAGAAAAACGTGGTTTCACATAGAAGGATTTGACAGAAGATGCTATAAATAAATCACATGTAGACACATCTTGAAATGTCAGGAAACAGCAGATTATGGAATATTCAAAAAAGATTTAATAGAGCATAGCAAACCTAAACTCTCAATGCCATGTAAAGAATATTAACATCTATGTGGTAGGCAGAATTTTGACCCCAGTGATGCTATGCCTGTAAGTATGTTCCATTATAATGAAAAGGACTTTGCACGTGGCATTAAGATTGCTCATCAGATCAGATTTTCAAGAGATTTTTGTAGATCATCCAGGAGGGGCCAATGTAATCACAAAAGAAAATGCAATCCCATATAATCACAAAACGATGACACAAAGGAAGAGATCAAAGAAATTGGCAGCACGAGAAGAACTTAACCCACTGTTGCTGGATTTTAAGGTGGAGAAAGAGCATATGAGTCAGAAAATGCTGGTGGCCTCTAGAAGATAGAATTTCCAGCCAACACCCAACAAGAAAATAGGGATATTAGTTCAGCAACCCCATGGAACGTAATCCTGCTACACTCCTGAATAAGCTTAGAAAATCAAGGTCAACACCTTGATCTTAGCCTCATGAAGTCCAAAGTGGATAAACTCATTAAAACAATCCAGATTCTATTCTGACATAGAGAACCATGAAATAATAAATGGATGCCACTCAAAGTCAGTATGTCTGCAACAATTTTTCACAGCAGGAATAGAAAATGAATACAGATTTGATACTAAAAGAAGAGTGCTGTTGTAATAAATACCTAAAAGTATGGAAGTGAGCCGGGCTCAGTGGCTCAGCCTGTAATCCCGTGCCTTTGGGAGGCTGAGGTGAGTGGATTGCCTGAGCCCGCGGGTTCGAGACCCGCCTGGGCAGGCGAGACTTCATCTCTACAATAAGTCAAAAAATCAGTCGGTGTGATAGCGCATGCCTGTAATTCCGGCTACTCGGAAGGCTGAGGCGGAAGGATCGCCGGAGCCCAGCAGGTCGAGGCTGCGGTGGCCGGGAGTGGCCACTGCACTCCAGTCTGGGCGACTGAGTAAGACTCCAACTCAAAAAAAAAAAAAAAAAAAAAAAAAGTATGGAAGTGGAGGAGACCAGGCAGTGGAAAAGGCTGGAAAAATTTGGAGGAGCATGGTAGAAAAAAACCCACGTGAACTTAAACAGGCAATTCATAGACATGGTAGTTCCCCTTGTCCACAGGGCATATGTTCTAAGAGCCCAGTGGATGCCTGTAATGACATTAGTACCAAACCCTACATACTCTCTCTCTCTCTCTCTCTCTCTCTCTCTCTATATATATATATATATATATATATTTTTTTTTTTTTTTTTTTTTTTAATCTGATAACCAAGTCAACTAAGAGACTAACAGCAGAGTCGTAAATGCAGTGTGGAAATATCAGACAAATGAAAGATTCACATCCTGGGTGGGATGGAGCAGGATAGTGTGAGATTTTTGTCACACTGTTTACCTATGAATTGTTTATTTTAGAATTTTCTATTTAATATTCTCAGACTGTGGTTGGCTGCAGGTAACTGTAACTCCAGAAAGCAAAACTGCAGATTAGAAGGGACTCCTGTATGTGGACGTTTAAGACTGCTGGTGAGAGCTTAGCAAGAAACGGGGAACATTGTAGTGGAAGTTGGAAACATGGCATATCATGTCATCAAAGTTCAGCAGAATTATGGGCTACAGTTATATGGAAAGTAGAGGTTGTACATTATGAACTCAGTTATTTAACTGCAGAGATTTCCCAGTAAAGTTTTGAAGATGCTGCCTGATTTCTTTTTGCTGCTTATAGTGAAAATGCAAAAAGAGAGACATAAGAGAACTGTTAAACAATAAGAAGCTAGGATTTGATGATTTGGGAATCTCAGCCTCCTAAAATGGCAAAAGATACAAATTTTAAGAGATTTGCTGTCAGGAAAATCTGCTCTGGAGGGACAACTGAGGATGTGGAATGTATAAACTTTACTAATAGCTCAGAAAGTTTGAAGGTATAAAGTTACACAAGTCTCTTTGAAGAGATTAAAGGTGGGATTTAGAGATTCCCCTCAGCTATCTGGGCAGTAAACAAAAATAGAGCAGGGTTTATCCAGGAAAGATCTATGGAGGAGTCTCCATCCGATGAACTGAATCCTTGTGTCATAGATGAGAATCTCACAAAGTTATTGAGAATTTTATTTCACCAGAAACAATGCCAACTGGGACTGGAAGGAACAGAGACAGGAGGAAATGAAGAAAGACAGTCGACCTCCCCAAATTCTACTGTTAGGAAACATGTTAATGAAACCACTCATATACAGATGCATGCTGCTTTTCCTTAAAAAAGGAAAGATCATTTAGAGGGCTGAGATGGGAGCCCAGAGATTATAACTGAGAACCACAGACGATCCCTCCTAGGTCTGGAAATCTATGCTTCTAGATTTCAAAATTGGTATGGATTGATGGCCCCTCTTCCTTTCATTTTCTCCCTTTTTTGAAGCAGAATGTCTGTGACTATTACCCTACGCCTGTTTTACCATTGTATGTTGGTAGCAAGCAACTTTCTTTCTCATTTCACATGTGGAGAGAATTTTATGCCGAAAGACAGTATGCCCAGAATTATGTTCATCCTTAATTTAGGTGATGTAGATCATCAGATTTGGGACTACGGACTGATGAGAGTTACAGGAAACTTGTTTCCACGGTAAGTCGATGCTTTACTGGGTGTAGTTTGGGGAGTTGTGACAGAGTGAAATCTCATCCAAAACACTGGACACTTGGACATAATAAAGTAATGCCTCCAAAGTTAATAGAAGAAAATATCTGAATCTGAGATCCTATACCCAAGTAAAATATTTTTTGAATAGGAGAATAACTTTTTAAATTAAATATATATACTCCTCACGTTTTGTTTTGGTTTTTAGTTTCAACACTTTTGGGAGATACAAATAACTTTTGGTCTGGTCTTTAAGAGTGCCCACCACCCCAACCTGTACCTAATAGGTGATTTTTCTTTTGTAGCCAGTGTCCATTATTCCATTATCTGTATCTTTTCAGATCCTTAGTTTGACTCCCACTTATAGGCGAGAACGTGCAGTGTTTGGTTTTCTGTTCCTGAATTAGTTTCACTCAGGATGGCGCTCTCCGATTCCATCTAAGTTGCTGCAAAAAACATAATTCTTTTTGACAGCTGAATAGTATGCCATAGTATATATAGACCACATTTTCATTATCCACTGATGGGTTGATGGGCATTCAGGTGGATTCCAGATCTTTGCAATTGTGAATTGTGCTGCTATGTACGTGCGGCTGCAAGTTTCTTTTTCATATAGCCATCTTTGTTCTTTTGGGGAGATACCTAGTAGGGGGACTGTTGGATCAAATGGTAGGTCTACTTTTAGTTCTTTCGAGTAATCTCCATATCTCTTTTCCTAGAGGTTGTACTAATTTACACTACCAACAACATTGTATAAATGTTCTCTTTTCTCCACATTTGTGCCAGTATCTACTGTTTTTTATTTGTTTGCTTGCTTTTGATTTTCTAAATAATGACCATTCTGGCTAGTGTGAGGTTGTATCACATTGCAGTTTTTTAATTTTTTATTTATTTTTATTTTTTTGAGTTGGAGTCTCACTCTGTTGCCCAGACTGGAGTGCCCTGGCTGCTTCCGGCCACTGCAGCCTCGACCTGCTGGGCTCCGGCGATCCTTCCGCCTCAGTCTTCCAAGTAGCCGGAATTACAGGCATGCGCTACCATGCCCGGCTGAGTTTTTTATTTATTGTAGAGATGAGGTCTCACTGCCCAGGCGGGTCTTGAACCCGCAGGCTCAGGCAAACCACTCACCTCAGCCTCCCAAAGGCGCAGGATTACAGGTTGAGCCACCGAGCCCTGCTACATTGCAGTTTTAATTTGCACTTCTCTGATGATGAGTAATATTGAGCATTTTTCCATATGTTTTTTGGCCATCTGTATATCTTCTTTTGAGAGATGCCTGTTCATGTCATTTGCCCACTTTTTACTGGGGTGTTTGCCTTTTTTTTCTGATTTGTTTGAGATCTTTGTAGATTCTGGATATTATATTATGCAAAGTAATCTACAGATTCAATGCAATCCCTATCAAACTAAAACAATGACATTTTGCACAGAATTAGAAAAAACAATCCTAAAATTCATATGAACAAAAAGGGAGCCAGAATAACTGAAGCAATCCTATGCAAAAAAGAACAAAGCTGAAGACATCACATTACCTGACTTCAAATTATACTACAAGGCTGTTGCAACCAAAATAGCATGGTACTGGTACAAGAGCAGACATGTGGATGAACGGAACAGAATCGAGAATCCAGAAATAAACCCAAGTACCTCCCACCAACTGATCTTTGACAAAGCAGACAGAAACATACACTGGGGGAAGGACAACCTATTCAACAAATGATTCTGGTAAAAGAGATAGCTGTTGAATCTTGATTGCTATCTCTATGAACAAAAATTGATTCAAGGTGGATTAAAGACTTAAACATCAGTCCTGAAACCATAAAAATCCTGGGAAAAAACCTAGAACAAACTCTTCTGGACATTGGTCTAGACAAATAACATATGGCAAAAAGCCCCAAAAGTAAATACAACTAAAACAGAAGTAAACAAGCAGGACTTAATTAAACTAAAAAGCTTCTGCACAGGAAAAATAATCAACAGAGCAAATAGGGAACCTACAGAATGAGAATATATTTGCAAACTATACATCTGACAAAGGACTAATATCCAGAATCTACAATGAACTCTTCAAGTTTTACCTTTCACAAATCCCATCTGAAAATTACCTAAAGTTATACGCCTACAAAAGAGTAATCCAAGAAAGAGGATAACATAGGAAACCAGTGCTGGTAGTATCATGGAAATAATTCATAAAATAATATCTGTGCAACAAAAATAGCCTGTTCATAGGTTGGGCATGGTGGCTCACACCTGAAATCCCAGTGCTTTGGGAGGCTGAGGCAGTTTGATCACTTGAGGCCAGGAGTCTGAGATCAGCCTGGGCAACACAGCAGAACCCCATCTCTACCAAAAATTTTTTAAAAAATAACTAGGCATGGTGTAGTCATCTGTAGTCCCACCCACAAGGGAGGCTGAGGCAAGAGGGTGGCTTGATCCTAGGGGTTTGGGGCTGCAGTGAGCCATGATTATGCCACTGCACTCCAACCTAAGCAACAGAGTGAGGCCCAGTCACTAAAAAACAAAAAAAGAAGCTTAAATCAATCAATAATACATAATAACCTATTCATAATAGAACATTGAAATTGGTATGGTTATGAAACTGGATGAAAATTACAGAGGAATAAAAGTATAATATTTTCAGACTATATAAAAAAATGAAAAACAATTCGAACCTCAGATAAAATGTGCAAGAGAATCATGTCAAATATACAACTATCAAAAATTTCATGATTTTTATTAAATATTAAGGAATAAAAATGGGCGTCTATTTTGCCTAATATTCAAATAACATTACTGTAATAAAATTGAAAAGAGAGGCAGAAAGGGATGGGGGAAGGAAAGAAGGAAGGAAATAAGAAAAGGTGAGAGAGAAAAGAAGGAAGAAAGGAATGAAAGGAAGGAAGGAAAGGAAAAAAAGGCCACTCAAGTTGGCCTGGACAAAAATGGATAAGCATCTCTATTCAAAGATGAATGTACAGTATATTAGTTTCTTATAACTGCCATAACAAAGTACCACAGACTGGGTAGAGTTGCATAATAGAAATGTTCTGTGTCATAGTTCTGAAAGTTAGAAATTTGAGATCAAGCTTTAGCAGAGGGGCGGAACAGCAGAAAGGCTCATGTCCTGTAATCCCAGCACCCTGGGAGACCGAGGGAGGGAGGATCACTTGAGTCAGAAGTTCAAGACTAGACTGGGCAACATAGCAAATCTGGTCTCTCTTAAATAAATAAGTAAACCGGGGTGGTGATGCGTGCCTGTAAGTCCCAGCTACTCAGAAGGCTGAAGCGGAAGACTAGCCTGAGCCCAGGAGGTGAGGCTACAGTGAGCTGTGATTGTGCCACGTTACTCCAGCCTGGACAACAGAGTGAGACTCCAGCTCAAACATAAAATAAAATAAAGTCAGCAAAGTGGCCCCTCCTGAGGCCAAGGGAGCATCTGTTCCCTCCCTCTCCCAGCACTGAGCGGCTGTTTTTGGCCACCTTGTCTGTTCCTTGGCCTGTAGGCTGTCCCTCTGTTCCTCTACTGTCATGTGGCCTCCTCTCTAGGGCTCTGTGTTATCTTCCTGCCGTGTGTGTCTGCCTTTGTGTTCATTTTTTTTCTTCTTATCAGGACACACGTCTTACTAGATTCAGGACACTGCAAGATGCTCATCTTCACTTGGTTCTCTCTGTAAAGGCCCTAACGTCACCGAAAGTCACACTGTGAAGCACCAGATGTTAAAACTTTGAACGCAGTTTGTGAAAGACTCAATCCAACTTATAAAACACAGAAAATGCAAATTGGATGCTATTAAAATATGCTTCACATTCATAAAAGAGGGAAAACAGGCCGGGCGCAGTGGCTCAAGCCTGTAATTCCAGCACTTTGGGAGGCCAAGGTGAGGGGATTGTCTGAATCTTCAGGTTCAAGACCAGTCTGGCAACATGGTGAGACCTCATCTCTACGATGAATCAAAAAAAAACTTAGGCAGGTAAGAGGATTGCCTGAACCCAGGGACTTGAGGCCAGCCTGGGCAACTTGGTGAGGCCTCGTCTCTACAATATACCAAAAAATTAGCCAAGCGTGGTGTGTGCACCTGTAGTTCCAGCTACTTGGAAGGCTGAGGTGGAAGGATTGCCTGAGCCCAGCAGGTCGACGCTGGAGTGGCCATGAGAGTGCCACTGTACTCTAGCCTGGATGATGGAGTGAGACTACAACTCAAAAAGAAGACGGAAGAGGAGGAGGAGAAGGAGAAGGAAAATTGTTTGAGAGACAAAAATCATAGCATGTATTTCAGAAAAGTTATGACATGGGTTATTTTTGTAGTGGCTGAAAGTTCAATCCGAGAGACCACCAAGAGCCAATTCTGATGAAAGTTCAAGAGGGTCTTTATTTGCAAGCTCGAGCCTGGACCTCTGTGGACAATCGACGCAGCGGAGTACATTCAGAGGCCCTGACTTCCTTAAGCAGATGCCTTTTATGCTTTTACACAAAGGGAGGAGGAGTTTGGGGGGGCTTTCCAGTGTGTTGCCATTTAATTGGGTAGTAACCTCTGATGGTCAGCTTAATCGTGGAGGATTGGCTAGCCTGACTTGGGCTGACCTTGGTCCACTAGCTAGGGAAGTTGCAGAGACATCTGGAAACTTAGGTGATTACCCCCTGGCACCTGATTGGATGTTGCTAAGGGGAAAGTGAGATAAGGGAAGGGGTTGAAGCTTTGCAGTTTTTCACATAACTGGAACTTTAAGCAGTTACAGGTTATGTTTTAAGACAGAAAACTAAAAATGGCTGTGCTATTGTCCACAAGCTGATTACATATTTATTGGGTTATAGCATGCTCTTAACCTAAGTCTATGGTATACTTTATTACGGTCCTCTCATTTTATTTATTTGTTGGTTGGTTGGTTGATGAGTTGTGAGTCCCACATTAGGATTTACTGCATAAGTAAATGCTGTGCACGTGAGGTTTGGGTTTCTAGCGGGTCTTCCCTACCCCTGATAGTGAACCTGGTGCCCTTGGGTGGCCGTGTACCCCGATCCCCCCTCCATCCTTCCCTGATTTAGCAGTGTGCATCTTTGTTCCTACCTTTGTGCTCACGTGACCAGTGATCAGAGCCTGCTTATGAATGAGAACATGCGGTATTCAGTTTCTCATTTCTGTGAGCATTCACGTAACATGATGGTCTCTGGCTGCATCCATGTTGCTGCAAGGGCATGATTTTGTTCTTCTTGGTGACTGTGTTGTATTCCATGGTGTATATGTACCCCATTTTCTTTATTCAGTCCTCTTCTGATGGGCATCTGGGTTAGTTCCGTATTTTTGCTGTTGTGAATAGTGTTGTAATGAACATATGTGTCCAAGTGTCTTTCTGGTAGAGCGATTTATGTTCCTCTGGGTGCATTCCCAGAAGTGGGATTGCTGGGTTATATCGTAGCTCAATTTTTAGTTCTTTGAGAAAACATCACACTGCTTTCCACAAAAGTTGAACTACCTTAAGTCCCACCAGCAGTGTAGAAATATTCCCGTAAGAGGAATTTTAGTTACTGCCAGCAACAAAAACCTAAACAAACACAAAAAAATACTTTATAAACACAATGCCATTTTTTTCTTGACTAATAATAAATATCTAGGGAAACATGTACATGTTTATAAATTTTCTGTCTCTACTGACACAATAGCAAAACATATAAAGCAAACTAATAACACATTTGCCGAAGAGACATTTACAAGGTGACAGTCTGAAAAGTCCAAATACATAAATAGAGACCATGCATAGTTAGCTAATGCTAACAGTTGAAGACACAAAGAAAACCACTGAAGAGGCCAGGTGCAGTGGCTCAGCCTGTAATCCCAGCACTTTGGGATGCCAAGGCGAGAGGATTGCTTGAGCCCGCTAGTTTGAGGCCAGCCTGAGAAACTTGGTGAGACCTCATCTTTACAATAAATCACAAAAACTAGCTGGATCTGGAAGCATCCATCTGTAGTTCCAGTTACTTGGAAGGCTGGGGTGAAAGGATTACCTGAGCCCAGTGGGTCAAAGCTGCAGTGGCCATGCCACTCCACTCCAGGCTGGGTCACAAGAGCGAGACACCAAATCAAAAACAGAAAAGAAAAGAAAACAATTGAAGAAAATCAACTTTTTTAAAGTCATATTCTTGAACTTAAGATAAATAAAACTTGAAATTAGTGACAAAAGTGTGTTCTCAAATATATCAAGCAATGAAACTTAAAACACAGCAAGTGCTAGTCATTTAGATACAAAAGGACATATAAATTGCAATCATAGAATCATAAAATCACAGCATATGAAAATATAACAGAACAGGTTCAAACTATTCTTAGAAATTTAGAGCAATACGTGTTTTATTTTTAATTAAAAATGATTAATTGTGTAAAGTGGTATCCAAGTCTATAGAGTTGGAAAGAAAATACCAAAAGAAAAACAAAAGATAAAGAAGAAATTAACATAAGGAAATCAATGCATTAACAAACAGAATTAGTGCTGATGTGTTCAAGAGCTGTCTTTTGTAATGCAAATAAGACAGAAACCTTGCAAGTGTAATCAAAGACAAAAAAAGAAGTAAAATAGAATGAAGGAGCTATATGCAGACAAATAATTTCAAAATGAGTCAATATTAGGTACAACTCTATATTAATAAATCTAAAACCTTACAAACAGGTGTTTGTTTTTTTTTTAATTTTTAAACAGAGTTTATTAGCAAGAAAAAGAGAAGGAAAAGAGAAGATTCATGGCAGAAAGACCTGCCATGGGCAAGTTTCTCAAAGAAAGACTGCCTAACCAGGCTATTTTTAAGAGAACTATGAACTATCAAAATTGACACAAAACAACTTTGATAGATTAATAACCACAAAAGAAATGGAAAAAATTGTGAAAATTACCTTGGAAAAAAAGGTATCCCAAACACTTTGTAAATTCTGCACCATACAAACTGTTCTAGAGAGTAAAAACATTTTTAAATTGCTAATTTATATGTAAATTATATGCAATATACATACATTATGTACATAATCTTACTTGGTAATACATACACAAGATATAAAATAAATCTAAGTCAAATAAAAAAGAATCTCACATTAATATATTTTATTAGAAAATCTATAAATTATATGCATGAAGTATGTGTGCATATGTGTATGTACATTAATAAAAAAACGGAGAAAAAATTTTAATAGTTTTTTCTTTTATCTTTTTTTCATTCTAATGAAGTCTGATTTAGGGTGATTTTCAGGCATGCACCACCATGCCTGGTTAATTTCTTTGACTTTTTGTGGAGATGCCGTCTCCCTATATTGCTCAAGTTGGTCTCAAATTCCTGGCCTCAAGCGGTCTTCCCACTCCAGCCTCCCAAAGTGCTGAGATTATAGGTGTGAGCCACTTCACCCAGTCTCCCCTTCGTTTTGTGTTACTTTTTTGTTTTTTAAGCTTTTGCAAACAGAAATTGTAAAAGTATATAAAGTATATTTCTAGCTCTAATATTTTAAAAAGTTAGTCTCATATATCCCTGGATTTAAATACGGTAAAAAAAAAAATTACTGAGATTATGAAGGATTATATTTCAATAACATTGTGTGTTTATCCTATGGTTTTTCTCAGGTTATCTGACTTTGTTGTACTTACATAATATGTGAATGACCACATTTGAATAATTGTTTTGAGCTGTGAAAAGCAGGGTTTTTCTATGAGTAGCTTAGACTAATTGAGATCATAATAATAATAATAATTTAAATTAGCTGTTTCAAGCCCTTCCTGGTCAGACATGGTGGCTCATGATTGTAATTGCAGCACTTTGGGAGACCAAGGCAGGAGGATTGCTTGAGCCCAGGAGTTCAAGACCAGCCTGGACAACATAGCAAGACCCTGTCTCTATAAAAAAAGAAAAGAAAAGGAAAATTAACCAGGCACAGTGGTACATACCTATAGTCCCAGCTACTTGGGAGACTGAGGCAGAAGGATCACTTCAGCTCAGGAGGTCTAGCCTGCAGTGAGCCATGATCGTGTCACTGCACTCCAGCTTGGGTGACATTTTATAATAATAAAATAAAAATACATTAAACTTCTCCTTATAATAAATTTGAATTCTACTGTTCACCCCAATCTATAACATGAATGATTAATATTATGTAAGTTTATACAATTTAATCCTCAGAAAAACTTCATGAGGTTGGTCGTATTATGTCAGACAGCAGGTAATAACTCATTATAGATTTCACATAGAATATTTTGTGAGCAAAATGTATCAGAAAGTCATTTCACTACCTGAAAAGGTGCTTTTGTGTATTTCTAACCCAGTCACCTATATATTTATGCAATGAGGTTATTGTTTGAGATCTTTCTTATTTTCCTTTGAAAATACGTTCCTGTAGGTCTTCTGATGGTGAGGAAGTGTTAGTTTCTCTTTTTTTTTTAATTTCAATAACTTTAGGGGTTACAAATAGTATTTGGTCTGGGCTTTAAGTGTACCCACTACCCCTACCTGTGCACACTGTACCTGATAGGTGATCCCTTGCCCCTCCATTTCCTCCCATGCTTTCTCTTCTGAGTCTCCAATGTCCATTATAACATTTTCTATGTCTATGCATCTCCTTAGTTTAGCTTCCACTTATAAATGAGGACATGTAGTGTTTGATTTTCTGTTCCTGTGTTAGTTCACTTAGGATGATGCTCTAATTCCATCCAGGTTGCTGCAAAAGGCATTATAGAGGCCAGGCACAGTGGCTCATACCAGTAATCCCAGCACTTTGGGAGTCTGAGGTGGGAGGATTGCTTGAGTTCAGAAGTTTGAGACCAGCCTGGGCAAATAGTGAGATCTCGTCTCTATTGTATTATAGTACAAATTTTAAAAATTAAAAAAAGTAATTCTTTTTAAAAAAGACATTATAGGGAGTGTTGGTTTCTAAAGGAAAGCTTTCCTAGGTAACCAGTCCCAACCAGGGTATCTGTAGGCAGGCGTTTCTTTGAGGAAAACTCTCAAGAACAATACCTGTGAAGAAAGGAAAATTTGACAGAAGAAAAGAACTTGAAGCTGGGATGACCCTTCAGAGATGACTTGAGTCAAGTGGGCTGGGCTTTGGGGGACCCGTATTCACAAAGCTGAGAAATCCTAGGAAAGGCTGCTGTCTTCAGTCAAGGGTCATGTCTGGGAGGCATTCGGGTGAAAGCCATCTGCAGGCAACACTCTCAGCTGGAAGAGTGAGTGTCCACAGATCCTAAGGGGCCTCAGGGTGAAAAAAATTTTTTCTGTACATAAGGCAATACTAATAACAATAATAACGACCTTGGAAGTTTGTATGTCCTTGTTTGTTCAGAAGTGGATCTGACAGAGAAACAGGCATCTATCAAAGCTCAGGACAGACAGAATGATGCTTCTTAAAAAAAGGCAGGGGGCAATAAAGTTTTCTAGGTGGTCCCAGCAGAAAAGACATTGTTTTAAGGCATAAATTCAAAAGGACAGAAGAATGGATAAGGAGACAACAACCAAAACCTCTTAGGAACTGGAAAGAAAGTTGATG
This sequence comes from Cephalopachus bancanus, assembly GCA_027257055.1. Lineage (NCBI taxonomy): Eukaryota > Metazoa > Chordata > Mammalia > Primates > Tarsiidae > Cephalopachus > Cephalopachus bancanus. The sequence goes on along the minus strand of JAPVLO010000001.1, from coordinate 10,985,527 downwards.
CATGCTAAAGATTTGCTGAAACCTAGAAAAAGGAATATTGAAACAGCAGAGAGGAAACAGAGTCAACCAGATTTACACCCAAGTCTCTCTCCAGACACAGAGATTGACAGCAGGAGACCCCGGGAAGGAAAAGGCCAAACAAGGAACTGGGTAGAAGTCTGTTTAAGAAGCCCTCAGATTCCCAAGTCCCAGTCCCTGTCCCCACTCTAGAGACTGGTGGCACATTTCTTGCAGAAGTGTATCACAGCAGCCCCAAATCAGACAGGGCGCTGGTGTAACATTGACCTATTCCAAAGAAATTACCCAGAGGACAGTTTGCAAAAGACATGGGTTTGTTATTACTTATAGGAGACAACTGATGGTGGCCAGTCAGTGTAATCCAATAGGCGTGGGGAAAGATTATACATCCCCAGCATGGGACGGAGAGTATGCATGGCATGGCAAGAAGAAACAAAGATGGTTTCTCTCAGAAACTGTCTCGAGTTTGCAGATATGGGTGTCTTACAGGGTGGCCTTAGCCAGGAGCCATCCTTCCCGTCATAAGACAGTTATTAGTCGGGGAGGGGGAACGGTGCAGATGTTCTGCATTTACCCTACAAAAAGAGAACAATATTTTTTGGAGATGATGAAGAAAGGGTTGTCAGATTCTACAATAACACCAGGTGGAGTTAAGGCAGGAGACCCACCTCGAACTGATTCAACCAAAGTCTCTGCGCTGACACTGAGATGTCCCCAGGCTGGTCGTCCTCCTCCCATCTTCTCTCAGAAAACTCGCAGCCTGGCATACCCTGTCCTGGACAGATATTGGAATAGACTTTGCTGGGGAATCTGATGAACCTGAGAGACCACATTTTAAAAGGTTATCCACCTAAATAGCTCAGGTATGTCATCCTACGGGACGCCCCCAGCTAGGTGTCCAGACCTCCAGTGCTTTTTTAATATATACAGACAATTCAGAATGCACAGCCTTCCCTCCCATGTGAAAAAAGTAACACAGAGCAAAGAAAGCCCATCCAGAGAGGGAATGGAACACAGTAGATAAAAGTATCCCAGATATCTCAGAGCAGTAAGAAATACACACACCCACACATACACACACAGAGGGTGCCAAAAATGTGTACATTTTAAGAGATGTTATCTGCATATTACTTTTAGTTTGCCATCATCAGAAGTGTCTGGACGCTGATGGCAGCCACTCTGAGCCCTCTTGTAATTGCAGAAGTCAAATGTGACTAGTATGCATCTTTTATTGTAGGTCTATATTGATTATTACTATTTTGATACAGTTTTTTCCTTTCATAAAATGTGTATGAATTTTTTGGCACTATGTGTGTGTATGTGTGTGTGTGTGTGTGTGGAGTGTAGTAATTATAAAATGAGAATAGTCACTTCGCAAAAGCAATGTTCGGATGACATGAAAGAATAATAATCATAAGGAAAAAAGCAAAATTCAGTAAAATCATTACAGAAGGAAACTCAAATGCTTCAGAAAACAGAGTAAAGGGATGAAGTGGTATGAAGCAGGAGAAATAAGCCACACACACACAAAAAGTAATGGACAGGTTCCATAAGTCCAACAACCAAATGCAGGAGCGATGCTTGAACAAATCTGACGAATGACAGCTTATATATTAGAACTTCATACACCGCCTGGCATGGGGGCTCATGCCTATAATCTGAACACCTTGGGAGGCCAAGACAGGAAGACTGCTTAGAATGCAGGAGTTGGAGACCAACCAGGGCAACATAGCAAGACTTCATCGCTACCAAAAGAAAAAAATATATATATTAGCCAGACCTGGTGGTGGTACATGCCTATAGTCTCAGCTACTCAGGAGGCTGAGGTGAGAGGCTCACTAGAGCCCAGGAATTAAAGGCTGAAGTGAAAGCCATGATTGTGCCACTACACTCCAGAGTGAGACTCTGTCTCGAAAGAAAAGGGAAGGAAGGAAGGAAGGAAAGAAGGAAGAGAAAAAATGTAGTACATGAAGGAAAAATCAGTTCACTCTATGGCTGAACTATGAGATGTATCTATGTCATCCTAATACTGGAAAGGAAAAGCGAAATATCGAACTTATTATTTGTGAAGGCAGGGACGATAGTTCAGTGGGAAGTATATTTTCTGGAAAGAGAAGGAGAATGAATATTTTAGTCCCACATTTCCTAAGAGGAATCTAACAATAATGCTAAAAATGAGAAATCAAAAAGAGCATAAAACATGGTTCTTTTCGAAAATGATGCCAAATATCATAACAGCTAAAAGAGGTGCCAATATTTGCCTTTGAGAAGAAGGAATTTGAGATGGGGGGAAGTGGAGAATTTTTTCCTTATTTTGTGAAATACACTATTACTTGATCTTTAATATATGTGCATGTTATTCATAAATCTGCATAACATTGCTAAAAAACAAAAGGTGGGCAGGAGAAAAAGAAAGAATATTAATAGGCAACAAGAAGTGTTCATTTATTGACCTGAATGAACTGTCTCTATTTTTTTCTGCAATGACTTGTTATAAATCAGCAAGCCAGTTGCTGAACAGTTTTGAGAGAATTTATTATTTAGATAACATTGTTATACATATTCTGATTAACATTCTAAAATTTAATCTAAAATTAACTTTAGAGTTCTATTTTTATAATCTTAGCATAAAACTTTTTGTTGTAGACTATGGTATTGGAAACGTATACATCAATAAATGATTAGCTTGCCAGTGAAGTATCTTATATGAAAAAAAATCATACAATAAAAATGCCAGAGCTGAAGACCTCATTAATTCAGTTTTTTTTTTTTTCATATTCTACCTAGGCGAAGGTGAAGTTTACCTTTGAATGCCTAAGAAGAAATGAATATTGTAAGCATCATTATAAGGATATCTTGGTCATTTGTTTAAAAGAAACAGAAGATGGAAGAGTATATTATTTAAGAGATTCTTTTTAATTAAACAAATATGCTGAGTTTATTCATGTAATAAATGCTCATTAAGTATTTTGTTCAGGCATTCCGCTGTATATCATGGATACAATGCTGCAAATGTGTAGTTTATGTTTTTAAGTTGACTGATGAATTAGGAAATTGACATATAAGTGGGAGATTGTGATCAAAGAAAATAATAATCATTGCTCTATTGAAGAGATATACAAAATGCACTCATTGCCCAGGGCTTCACAGTGAGTTTCATTTGGGCTGAACTTGAAGGACAAGTGAGAATTATGCAGATGAGTTGATGAAAGAAAGTTTAGGAAGAAAGAGTAGCTTGGTTAGTGATACAGACTTGATCATATGGGAAGTGCCTGTGGTTCAGGATTGCTGGAGCACTGAGCAATGAATCTAGAGAGAGAGGGAAAGACTTTAGATTTTATCATATAAGTAGAAACAATGAGAGACCACTGATGATTATTACTATTCACAGTAGCCAGATTTTTGAAGTTATTTCTAAGTGCTAGGCACTGAGCCAAGCACTTTACATGAAAAAAAAACCCTCAAAAATCTCATTTAATTCTTACACCAACTCTGTTACTAGCCCCATTTTTAAGTTTTCAAGCATGAGATTAATATGACAAAATTTATGTAGAAAGCACTCCAATACCCATGAGAAAATGTTTCAGTCAAGTGGAAAAAAAAATACACAATGGCTTACACAGCTACATTAAAATATTATATAAAATATAACAAGGGACAAGATTGGAAAGATGATAGATATACAGTTTCTTTATTAACTGCAAAAGTATTAAAATACGCATTTATCTATTTAAAGTATACACAGTGTGTATTATCAGAGGATAAAAGATAAAAGAAAAAAGAAGGGATTCAGCAAGGATCAAAGGCAAGACAGAGCAAGAGAGAAAGAGAGACAGACAATTATTGAAAGGCAAAAGTTGTAGAATAGATTGAAAGAGAAGAAAACTAAAAGCAGAGAGAATTCTACTGTGATGGTCCAAGCAAGAGACAGTAAGGGCTTCAATTTGGGCAGTCATCTGTAGAAGGCCAATGGAGAAAAATATTCAGCAAATAAATTAAAATGACCTGATCATTGGATGCACAGATGATTTTACCTATTAATCCAGATAGGAGGATATACAACTTATGAGAGAAAATGATAAGAAACGTGATTCCTATAGATATGACATTATGATTGGTTGCCTATTTCACTTAGCATACCTAGTTCATGTTTGCTTATGTATTGCATCAATTAATCACATTCCTGTTCAAGAAAAGAGAATGGTTGGATATACTTGGTCTCCAAGTTGATCCAGAACCTGAAGTTCCGATTTTGACCTAATGAAATCTTTTATTCTGTAATCACAACCACCAAGAACTCTCGGGATAAGACTTGCGGGAATATAAAATAACAATCTGAAGACACTTAACAGTATTGGTTTGAGACCATGGTTGGCTATTTGTCCAAACTATGTTGACCTGACTTTCCTTTGAAATATGTTTAATTGCGTGTAAGAGTTTGTGCATCAGAACGCTAAAGTGACAGCTTCATTCTACTATGAGCTCCTCCCCCAGGTGTGTTTCCTTCTTTCTAACCCTTTGCTGTCTTCTTCTCACAGGGCTTTATGAAACCTTTCTAACCAATGATGAACCAGAATGCTGTGACGTCAGGAGGGAAGAAAAAGCAAACAGCCCATCCAAAGGGACGGTAGAGAAAAGTGAATCCTGTCACAGGACATCGCTCACAGTGTCATCAGCAACCAGACTGTGCAACAGCAGACTCAAACTGTGTGTGCTTGTACTGATTCTCCTACACACAGTGCTCACAGCCTCCTCTGCAGCACAGAACACAACGGGACTAGGCTTGGGAGGCATCAACACGCTGGAAGAAAACACAACCAACGAGGAATAACGAAAGGTTGAAGGGTCACCAGAGCGGCAGCTGGCCCACCGTGAAGAACGCAACTGCTGCCCAACGTAACAGAAACTGGGTGCTTTTACCCTCGAATTACTTCTTGCAAAGGCCTTTGGGGTAAAATTTAAAAAGATGGGCCTGAATCCAAACAAGGACACAACCACAGCTTTTTATTGACTAAAAGGCTGGAGAGTGACTTTAAATTTCTCACACCATTTTATACACTGTGTTTTAATGTTTGGAGGTTTTATTTGCTTTCGTTTTGGTTTGGGTTTCCTTGTTTATTTTTTGCACTTGTTAATACAGGATTTATTTTGGGGGATGGTTTCTCAGAGGTAAACTAAGTCTTTTCACTGTCTCTATCTCTCTCTATTTCTAGTCATTGTGTGTGTTCATCAGATAGTTCTGTCTTTATGTCCTGTCAGTTTCTATTAGAGGAATGATTGCTATGACCTCATGGTATAGCAAAAAACAACGACAAAAAAATAATAAAAAAATAAAAAAGACAAAAAAAAGAAAACAACAAAAAATAAAAAATAAAAAAATTCCCCAAGTCTCCCTTCTCCCCACAGAACCAACACCTTTCCCGGCCGTCCCTTCCCTCCTCGCCCTCTTCTCGTCCCCTAAGCAGACAACATCCGCTTGCTTCTGTCTGTGTACCCACAGTGAATGGGTGTGCACACTTGGTGGACCTCTGAGCCACTGTGGCACAAACCCGAAACCGAGTGGAGCCAAGGGGGCCTGGCGGGGGTTCCTTTTTAGCTGAACAAACAAGTGCTCTCCATAATAGCGGAATCAGACAGTTAACATATTTTTATGTTGAAAACAAAATGGAAGGAAGGAAGGAAGGAAGGGAGGGAGGGAGGGAAAGGAAAGAGAGAAAGAAAGAAAGAAAGGAAAGAGAGAAAGAAAGAAAGAAAGGAAAGAGAGAAAGAAAGAAAGAAAGAAAGAAAGAAAGAAAGAAAGAAAGAAAGAAAGAAAGAAAGAAAGAAAGAAAGAAAAAGAAAGAGAAAGAGAGAAAGAAACTCTCATGAACTGTGTTGCTCTTGTTCATGTTCCCAGGTGGCCTGGTCCTTCCTTGCTGGTCAGTTGGGCAGGAGTAGCCATCTAGAGTCAGGATGCGGAGAGGGAGGAAGTCTTTCCCTCGAAGGTGGAGGCGGGCTGTCATTGTGATTTCAGTTCTGTTGCAGTAATCTTTGAGCACATCTTGGCCATGGTAATGGGAACAAAAAGATTGCGGACACAAATCCGGACTTCTTTTCCTCTTCTATCATTGTGGAAGAGATTCTAGAAATGCTCAAATATCTGCAGTATACAAAATATATTCAATTCTATTCCAGTATTTCCCTAACATATGGTTTAAAATTATTCCAGGTATAAAGTGTATGCAGTTTTGCAGTATCACAGAGGAACAACTTCTTTTAAAAAAAATAATAATAGGTCAGCCATTTTTATTAAAGTGCAAAAACTTTATCACTCTAACATGCTCTAGGTAGCTGAGGAAGAGAAGTCTGATCACTGTTTGTATTTTTTTTTTCTTTGTGGGAACATTTCACCTGCTGAGTGTATATGAATTTGCTTTCTAAAAAAGGCTTTTATGAGTTTACAGTAGAATCAGTGGAAGGAAGAGTTAATAAGGGCTGTTTTTAAAAAAAACAAACAAAGAAAACAAATAATCTAAAAAAATATTTTACATTCCTTCCTATTCTCTAACTACACTTGGGAAGTGCACTTCAGATAAGTTTGCAGTGTGACTGAGAGAAGGAGGAAATCCATAGAAAAGGTCCTCTTAGCGAACAAAATTTAGTTATTAACTTTATAGCTATGAAATTCCCCCAGGCATTTGTTTTTGTTCAAACAGACTTTAACTCTGCATCATACTTAACCCTGCGACATGCGTACAGTATGCATATTTTGTTTTGAATAAAAAAATGTTTTGTTCCAGTCTGTTAAGAATATTCAAAAATAATAAAGGTATTGCTTAATAAAATTGCTAGAATTGTTTAGCAGTACATGCACAAATATTTTACTAGATTCTTTGTTTTAATAGTGTTTTGTTGAGACTGAAAATTCTAAAATGGTCTGCGCAAATACAAAAAAAAAAACACCAAAAATGCAACATTCTCCAGTTTTTGTTCTTTTTTAAAAAATTGTTTTTCTGCAAAATGCTAATGCATTCACATGTGCACACACACACACACACACATACACAAGCTTTGTATTTTAATGCATGGAGACACGGTGCTTTTCTGGGGACGGTGCTTTTCTGGGGACGGTGCTTTTCTGGGGACACGAGGTGGGGAAGTGAGTGATTGGGGGGACACATTGATGGCATTGAATTTTTGATTGTTCAACACTTAGAAAGGAGTGTTTTAAGATTCCTAAACAGTGGTGGAATGCAGATTTCAATGGGTTTCGGGGGTGAGAAGAAGAGCCAAGACTGCAGGTGATGACCTGGGAAGAGCTCCCTGGGTGAACTCTTATTCAGCTGACTGCTGAGCGACTTTAAACAGCCAGAATCTACCTCTGGTGGGAAAGGCCACTCCGCACTGCATCTGTGCAATGCTCTCCTTGTTGCTTCTGTTCACACCATAGGCATTTCCATTGTTGCAGGAAAATTATCTACTGCAGATGCAGGTTATATCCACTTTTACTGGGATAGCAAGAAATTACTCTTTCTAAACACCAGGCAATGTGATAAACAGCCGTAACCCTTAAAAGATAAGTTTTCATTTTGTTTTAATTTCTCTTGCAGCCGATTACAGTTCTTTTCAAATATAAGGGGGTCAGAAGTTTCCACTCACAGTGTTTTAGCTTTTGTTTGGAGAGAATGGAAACCCAAAGATGGCAGACTCAAAGCGCTGTTACTCTACATGAGAGGTCAAGGCAATTTCAAAAGTTGAGACAAACAATGCAGTATTAATTGTAAATATAAAATGATAATTCTGGTGAGGAAGGGATGGTAAGAAGAGAAAGGAAATGAATCCTTTCTTTCCAACAAGTCAGCCAGCGTGAAAATAGTCTAATTCTGGTAGAATTTTTTTCTTGTCATATTCATTTATGCTTATTATAAAAGAATGATGTCAGTGCCTGGTATGTATTATTTTAAGTGTGTAACCACTTTCCTAGGATATTTCCATGGACACATTGAAACAAAGCAACTCTTTCTGGGGTCAGTGGGAGGATTCAAATAGGCAACGACTCTTTTACAAAGTTAAGAAACAGTCACGGATGATGCAAATTTCACTGCATCCATTTGTGGTTGTTTTCCTAGTGCACACACGAGCATGCTTGATGTTGTGCACACATTAATTTTGACAGAATAATTCAGCCCCTGCTTCTTTGTAATCATCAACTTGTTCCATTTTTCTTGTAGTGGATATCTATTGCATACTGGGTAATGAACCAGAATATTAAAACAATTATTTCTGCAAGCAAGCTGAAAACTGAGAAAATTATATTTGTTTCATAAATGTATGGAATAGATTTCCTTGTGTTTATTATTGTCTACTTTATGCAAGAGAGGAATTCCAGCTTATGGAATATGTTGGTACTGCCAAGCAAAATGTCAAATGACATAAGTAGATTTCAATGTTACTCCTTATTGCATTTACATTGGCTGATACATTACACTGACTTTTCTTCCATTAAAAAGATAGTATTGTTTCCCTCTCCCACAAGATAGTAAGTGAAAATTGTTCTTTTAAATGGCATCATTCCAAAAAATTATTTAGTGTCTTGCCAATCAACTGGTATCCTTAAGCACTAGAACCTATCCTCAACAAAATAAAAGAAGTTAGGCAGGTAGAAAGGAAAGAAAGATGAGGAGGAAGGAAGGGAGAGAGAGAGGGAGGGATTGAGGAAAGCAGAGATAGAAGGAGGGTGAAAGGGAGAAAGAGGAAAAAGGAGTCTTCATATGACTGAATAAAAACATAATTTTTGTCAGGCGAAAAAATTTAAAAGATATAGTTGTATGCCAAAGTTATATGCCAAATACCTGAAGTAACATATGGCACTTGATATCTAAACAACATAAAACAACCATCAATTGGGGGCATGACTTTTGTTATTTCTAGGTAAAAACTAAATTTACAGTGTTCTTGCTATCAGTTGCATTAAACCAACACAGAAATAAAAGGTGTATCTTGATTTTACTAGAACTGCAGTCAGGTACTTGATTTCATACATATATGCATAGACATATGTAAAGAGGAAGGGTTATATACTATGGAATATTTTATAGAAATATGAAGGTATACAATATTTATTCCTATACCTCACTTGCAAATCAAACTTCAACCACAAAATTATTCAGTCCAAAACAGCACATGCATGACATTATGATGAATGATTACTATTTGTTTGCTAAGGTTTGGCAGTCTGCTCATTTAAAAATCATACATGCTTTGACATGGGAAACAGGCTCTCAAACTGTCTCCATTAATGAGAAAATAGCAATTTTGAAACAACCGGAATATCCTCCATGTTCCGAGCTTTAAAAATGTTTAGAAAGCAACTGACTATGGCAAGTGGGTATTGGGTGATAACAACAAGACTTTAAGTGGGAGGAAGAAAAAAATAGAGTATGGTTTAAAACAGTATCTCCATGACATTTTTAAGAGCGATCAAATTCTCTGACAAATTCTAGAAATTCTCCAAGCAATAATAAAAATGTATAAATAATCTAATTAGCCTTGGAATAAAACCTAAGACATGAAACAAAATATGAAATATGTTTTCATTCTTGAGGTGCTCTACTTCAGGGCTATGTTTACCTGAGACAAGACATTCAGATTAAGTAAGAATCATCTGATTATTTGGTACCAGGCCACACAGGTAGGTAGTACAAGGGTGGAGCTCAAACATCTTCTGATTACAAATTATACATGTAGGCTCTGGAACCCAGTGGGATTCATAGGTCTCAACACACTTCAGAAGCCGAAGGCATTTTTTCAAAATTATATGATATTTAGAAAATCACTCAGTGATAAATTTAAAAAATTCAAAACCATCAGAGCGACCTCTCTGATGTCTTAGGGTGCCTTTGCCCACATTACTTTGTGTTCCAAGAACTTGCTGCCAGCCGGGCTTGGTGGCTCAGCCTGTGATCCCACGCCTTTGGGAGGCTGAGGTGAGTGGATTGACTGAGCCCGCGGGTTCAAGACCCGCCTGGGCAGCGAGACCTCATCTCTACAATAAATCAAAAAATCAGCCGGGCGTGGTAGCACACGTCTGTAGTTCTGGCTACTTGGAAGGCTGAGGCGGAAGTATCGCCGGAGCCCAGCAGGTCGATGCTGCGGTGGCCGGGAGTGGCCACTGCACTCCAGTCTGGGCGACAGAGTGAGACTCCAACTCAAAAAAAAAAAAAAAAAAGAAAAGAATTTGCTGCTCTGTGAGTCAATATTTTGGAAGTAATGGAGAAGTGGGTGTATGGAACTATCTTGATATAATTCCTGGCTAGAAAACAGTGTTATTACAGGTTTTTACAAATTCTTTTTTAATGTAGAAAAGAGGTCCAGGAGCTTAGGGAAAGTCATGGTTTGGAAATGAGCTTGGGTTCTGATGTGACCCAGGGAGATCACTGATATATTTGGAAATGACACTTCATGAGATAAAAGTACCTCATGCAACCATCTGAGGTTTAAATGAGACAAGCAGTATAAACTTGCCTGGACACAGTGCGTTCTCAGTCATAGTTAGTCATCACAATTATTCATTCACAAAATAAAACTGCATCGGTTTGATTATGGCAATGGATGCTCCTGGAAATTCAGAGTTTCTGAATTGCATTGCTTTATCTCTTAACTGCATATGTTTAAAAACACCTCACATCTTTAATCTAGCAGTCTAACCATCTATGTATTTTCAACACACTTGAAAGTGTTAATGTATTTCATAGTATTAAAGTGAGCTCTGATGACTTTTAAACTGTTTAGTGCAAACAGCTTTCATTTCTTTAGATGTTCTTCCCCCAAAAAAAGTGCTGATTATAAGCAAACGTTAAAGAAGTCTATAAGAATTGATACTATATACAAGTGGAAACTGATTTAGAATGGTAATAGAACTCATGCAAGTTCCAAGTGGTTTTTAAAATACTCGTGGATTTTTTTTTAACGGTAAATCTATGATGACTCTGGGTTCCTTAAACAAAAAACCATTATAGTATATATATGCTTATAAATATGTCAACAGTGAATCAATGTTTCTTTTGTCTCAAATTACAAGTAATACTATAATTTCCATAGAATGAAATCACAGTGGAAAAAAAATAGAAAACCTGTTAAATTTTTGATAAAATGAATATAAATGGATTAATCAAGGTTCTTGATTAAATTTTATTCTTATCTCTTCTGATTCTATCCACCTCTCATTCACATAATAAATATTTTAATATATTTACATATATTTTATCCACTCCATATTTCTAGAGTTTAACTAATATCTTCAAATCTTTTAAAATTTATAAATTAAGTTGAAAGTCAGACAATGAACATTGTTCAATGGATGTAGAATATATTTAGTAACTACTCTTAAAACTCCCAGCTTTAAAAGTCGCAGCTCACTGCAACACTGAACGCTTCACAATTCTAGTTGTCTGAGGGCTAGCTGACCAGGTCTTTTGTTTTGAAATGCAATTTTCAACTTAAGGCCATTTCCCACTGACTATTTCACTGCAAAATGGATAACATAACAGAAAGTAAAAATTATAGCAAAACTTTAAGCTCTATATAGGTAGAAAAAGTCTGAATTGAAGATTATTTCCCTTTTATCTTTCTCTTTGATTTTCTTCCTTTTCCTTCATGTTCTTTTTATTTCCATATAATGATAAGCATTCTAATGTTTGCATTTACACTTAATTTTCTATGTTTCCATCTTTCTTAGATTTGTTGATGTGTCATACATTTTAAAAAATGTTATTTTTAAGTTGTTTTTCTGAATACAATCAAACACAATTTTTATGTGACTAGAAACACAGAACAAAAGCACTAAAATCAGTCTATTCCAAGCAATTAAAAAAAAATAGAAGCTGCACTACACCATTATGTAGCATATTAGTAACTAGAGAAATGCCTTCATTCTTTTTTTTTTTTATAATCAGTATTTTTTATTATCGTTTTGTGGGGTACAGTTAAGGTTTAGGTGTACAATTACGTTTCATTCAATGCCTTCATTCTTAAATTTAAAATTCTAAATTATTAAAACACAAAAGTGAAGAGATACAAGGACCACTAATAAAGTTTGTTTATGCCTTTTTTCTTTGGTTGCCTAGATTGTTCATTTTAGGTGAATTTGCTTTTCCTGTCACTATGGTTATCCTAACTGACTCATTCCAAAATAGAATTGGCTAAACTTCTGTATGCAAATATTTATAGTAGATCTGATCATTTTGCTGAGTGAGCTTCAAAAATATTATCTAGACAAGTGTAAACGTTTCATTGCTTTACTTTTTTTTCTCTTGTGTCTTACATCTACTTATTATTGGCTATATCTGTATATGACATGGAATAATGGGACAGCATGGTTGAACAAATAATTTCTGCTGACTTGATAATTTATCAATTCGACAAAAAAAAAAAAACAAAAAACCAGTGGGCCACTGTTATGAACTGCAGACAGATTATATGACTTGGGTTAGTCCTTCTGCAATCTTGGTTCAAAAGGTGAACACCTACTTTCACAATGTCACTAGATACATCATGTGACAATTTAGTGACATAACCATGTCTATTGATGAAGCACTTGCCAAGAATTTCAATTATTGAGAAAAATCAAAAGTCATATTTATATCCATTTTTCTTCTCCTTAATCTAAATTGCATGGCAAGGTTATCAGTAAATGAAATTTATCAGGAATAAAGTTAGTTTCCAAGCTTCAAAACATGATTTAGCCTTGATAAAAATTTTAATGAAACATTTGCTACAGCACTATTCAAAAGTCAGGTTGAGCCAAAGTATTTTGATTTAATGCCATTTTCTTTTTCCTAAAATGTGATACAGTAAAGTCAGGTTTTGAATATGCAAAACACATGCCATGATGATTATTATACATACTTAAATATGTAAAATATTCTTTGACTTTCTTCGTACCATAATTAGACTCTAATATTTGGTAGTTGTTTTTGCAGTTTTCCTTTCTCCTTAAGAAAACATTGCTTTTTGATTAATTCATTTGACTTTTCTACAGCTTTCTGTCTCTTCAAATTTAATATGGTACTAAGCAGAGTCATACTTAAGACATGAAATTAAAAATCTCTCTACCCATTTGTTAGTCCCAATATGTATCAAACAAAAAACTCGTGTTGTGAGAAGTAAGTTCAATTATCTACATTTTATTTATTTATTCCAGTCTCCTCTTGCTCCACCTTTTTTCTCTTTCTCCTCACCTTCTGCTTCCTTCTCTTGCTTCTGTCTCTCTCTCTCTCTCTCTCTCTCTCTCTCTCTCTGTCTGATCTTTTTCCCTGTCAACTCAACTTCAGAACTAGATCTCATTTGAAATGCATTACACTGATTGTAGTGCTGCTTTTTAACCGTATAAATGGTCCCAATGGTCACTGAAAAGAGGATTAAATAATTGTATTAGAAAATATATTTAAAATATGTGAAAAATTTTACATTTTATAACATTAGAAAAAGCTTAGTGGAGGAACAAAGACCCCTTAATTTCTACTAAACATTCTGATGCAGTAAGTTGTTACAATAACTCAAAATAAAATCTTCTTCTCAAAATGACTTAGGGAAACTATCAGAGCCTGTGAAAAGCACTAATATAGCACTTTAATAAGAATAAATTTAAAGTTACAAACATTGACTTTGACTTTCCTAGGGTTTGCAATTTGGGTTTACATATGTTATAATAAAATATAAAAAATATACTTTCAAAATTTGATTGGAAAAAAAATCATGTTTCAACTGAAATGGAAGTTTAACCTCTACAGAAATCCAGTTTTATTGCATATGTTTGTCTTTATATTTCTATGGGAAACTAGTACCTTAATACAAGTCTAGGCCTCTTTTTCAAGATTCACCACAGCCCCGCAATCACCTGATTTTGTGTTTATCTGAATACCTTGCAAACGACAATGGGCCCTTGAACAATGTGGGTTTGAACTGCATGGGTCCACTTTCATGCAAATTTTCTTCTCTTCTGTCACCCGTAATTTTTTTTTTTTTTTTTTTTTTGCGTTGGCGTCTCACTCTGGCGCCCAGACTGGAGTGCAGTGGCCGCTCCCGGCCACCGCAGCCTCGACCTGCTGGGCTCCGGTGATCCTTCCGCCTCAGCCTTCCAAGTAGCGGGAATTACAGGTGCGCGCTACCACGCCCGGCTAATTTTTTATTTTTATTTTTATTGTAGAGATGAGGTCTCGCCTGCCAGGCGGGTCTCGAACCCGCCGGCTCAGGCAATCCACTCACCTCAGCCTCCCAAAGGCGCGGGATTACAGGCTGAGACACCGAGCCCGGCTTGTCACCCCTAATTTAACAAGAGCAATCCCCCCTTCTTTTTCTTCCTCCTCAACCTACTCAACATGTAGATGATGGGGAAGAAGACCTTTTCGGTGATCCATTTCCAATTGACAAATAGTAAATATATTTCCGCCTCCTTATGATTTTCTAAATGATATTTCTTTTTCTTTTGCTTACTTTCATATAAGAATACAGTATGTAATACATATAACACACAAAATATGTGTTGATCAACACTTTTGTTATTGGCAAGGCTTCTGGTCAGCAGCAGGTTATCAGTAGTTAAGTTTTTGGGATTCAAAAATTATGTGAGGTCAGGGGTCAGAGCCCTTAACTTCCACATTGTTCAAGGGTCAGCTGTTAATACAATTGTAGCACTGCCACTTTAAATGTTCAGGTATATTTTCAAAGATCTAAGACTAACAAAAACATATTAATATTATTTTTTTTTTTTTTTTTTTTTGAGTTGGAGTCTCACTCCTGTTGCCCAGGCTGGGGTGCAGTGGCACGCTCACAGCCACTGCAGCCTCAACCCACTGGGCTTAGGTGATCTTTCCAAGTAGTTGGAACTATAGACGCACGCCACCGCGCCCAGCTAGCTTTTGCAGTTTGTTGTAGAGATGAGGTCTTACCAAGTTATCCAGTCTGGTCTTGAATCTCCGGGGTTCAGGCAATCCCCTTGCCTCAGTCTCTCAGAGTGCTGGGATTTTTTTTTTAAAGAATAATTCTCCCAGCATTTTTACCCCTGTGCAATTACAAATAACGACTAAATCCTGCAAAACGTTGATTTCGTGTATCAAATCAATATGGGATTTCCTCTACAGAAACAGATAAAGATGAGCTTTTCTCTTTTCTTTTACCTGTGAACTTGGCCAATGCATCTCCTTTTCTTCTCAAGCTTTTCTCAAAGGTGAGTATAAAGTGAAAATTTAACTTTTGTGAAACTAAAGGGAAAACGATGAAACTTGGGTGCACAGTATTATTTGTCTCCCCTTGGCAAAGTTTCAGGTCTGCGTGATGTTCATCTTACTGTGCCGCATCCTGCTGCCTGGATGACGTGCCCTTCTCCTCACCAAGAAAAGGATGCTTTCGAGGGGACCGGAAACCAGTTCTGGACCAGAACATGGAAGCGAGGAAGACAATGATGTTTCTTTTTTAATACCAATAAAAATTTCTGGGTAACAAAAATGTGTCTTTTGGTATTCAAAGGTAGCATAGAAGAGCTTTCCGTCTTTTGAAAAAAAATTTTGAAGCTTTCAGAAAGGAGGAAAAACACTGAAGGTGACAATCAACACCCAGTGTTTTTCATTTTGAGAAACTACACACATCTAACACTTCTGCTTTTTAGTTTGTATTATATAGGCATATAAAACTGCCTACATTCAGGGCTTTTATTCATTTATTTGAACTAACTTACTGAACGGCCTCCATGTGTCCAAGACTAAGCTAGGCTTTGGAGAACAGATACAAAAGATGTATTTTTGGTCTTCCAGAAGTGTTTAGATCAGTGTGAGGAAAGGACAAACCATTATAATGCATGCTATGGCAAGAATATGGCAAAGTTAGAGTACTCTGAAAGTATTTAACTCTGATGGGCAGAAGTTAAGTTTCACAGATAAAAGTGGCATTCTTAATTTAATAATCTAATTGAAATTCAGCCAGCAGAGGACAGACAGAAATTTTGGTCACGTGCAGAGACACAGAAAACATCAGGGTAGACAGAAAGATGGAAGGAAGAGTTAAAATATAGGACAGATGGTTGACTTTAGGTTGAAGGAAGGTTATGACTCTTACTGAAAACCTTGGAATGAATGTAGGTTTAGAATTTGTGGAGGAACAGAGCAAGGAAAAGTAAAGAATGACTAAAATGGTCTCTATTTTTGTCTCCCAGTGGAGATGGGCCAGGGAAATTGCAATAGGGACTCATTCTTATAGATGTAAATGGGTATTTGTATACACATGTATATGTAAGTTCACCCAGGCATGTAAGTATGCATATCACTAACCCACTGATCTCAAGTAAGAGAGAGAAAAAAAACTTTACCCAAGAACACTTGTCATCCTTATTCTAGAAATCTGCTGCCAACAAATCACACATATTGCTCAGTTTCCAATCAGGAGATATTTGGAGGTTTCCATTCCTGTTTTTATATCGAAAATGCTGCAATAACCATTCTCAGATACACATTTTTTAGGGCTTAAGATACTTTCTCCTAAAGAAAACTTATGAGCTAATATAGCTTTAGTTCTTTTGAAATGTATTTCCAGTTGGCCCTAACAACATTTCTATCATTGTGTTCTGCCATTCAGCTACATACATATGTGCCTGCCCCATTTTCACTGAAAGTTTTTTTCCACAATGAAAACACATCTTTCACTCAGTTCTCTAAACTGTGAATTTGATGTCAGAAGAGTACAAATGTGGGTAGATAAGTTCTTGGTTTTCTTTGGGAGTGTGTTATTACGAAAAGAGAAGACAAACAAGACTAGATTTCAGGCAAATATGGCAGAACTGAAAGGAAAAGTCATTTTCAAGTCTTTTTATTTTCAATTTCAGTAATGCTCAAACTCTAGGTTACCCATAATTGTATCATCAATCACAAAAATCTGCCTAGTCATCTTTGCTGTTAAGATCTCCTTTTGATCTAAAACATCTAAAGGTCCCACCTACATCTTGGGACACCAGTTAGAATGTATTTTTACTGATCAAAAAACATACACAGAAGCTCTTGAACTTACAACAAGGTTACATCCCAATAAACTTATAGGCTGAAAATAAAAGTCAAAAGGGCATTTGTTACAGACATCTCTAACTTACCAAACATCCTAGCTTACCCTAACCTACCTCAAACATGCTCAGAACACTTCTATTAGCCTACAGTTGGGCAAAATCATTTAACACAAAGCCCATTTTATAATAAAGTGTTGAATATCTCATGTAACTTATTGATGTTCTACTGAATGTGTATCCTTTTTGCACCATCATAAAGTTGAAAATCATTGAGTTAAACCATCATCTGTTAAACTCAGTCCTCTGTAATATGAGCTGTTACATTACATATTTATACATCATATAATATTCCACTATATAAGACTAATTTACATGTGAATCAAAATGGTATCCCTATATTTAAAAATACAAGCATATGTATTTCAGTTAGCATAGCATGGATCTCTAAAAATTAGGCCATTGGCTGCCTAGTCCCAGGGAAATATGGTCCAAATGTTAAAAAATAGTTCCTAGATTATATTAATATTTTAGTGAAACATTAAAAGCCATAAGCTTGTCATTAATCCAGTAATGCTCATCGTATTTTTGGAGATTTGTGTTCTATTTTAGACTTCAAATTTTAAGAGATATGTACTTTAAGAGCATGACAATGATTAAAGTTTAAAAAAAATCCTCTGGGGGAAAATGAGTAACACTGGGGCATATTGCTTAGAAGGAAAAAGAAAGCTAAAGGGAGACATAGTTCTTTAATATCTGGACCAGAATTGATAAATCATTTCTGGTTTTCACAACAAACCTACATAAGAGTTTTATTAATCCTAAATTTTTGGAGGAGATACACACCTCTGAACAAGTATGAAAACAAGTCAAGATCACACAAGTGGTGAACATCTGTGCTTGGCCTAAAGCTTGATTTTTCTAATGCCAGACCCTTGTTCTTCAATTTATAGCACACTTACTACTATCCTGCTCTCCTACTCTGGGAAAAGATGAGAATACATACAATTACTTAAAATTTAATTTTATTCAAGATCAACAAAAATAAATTGTACTTTCAACTATCAAAATATGGGAGAAATGCAGGAAAATTACTTCGTGAAGAGGTCCACATTTTTTTCCTCTTCTTGCCTTTTGGTCCTCAGATTTAGCAAATTTATAGTTTTCTGTTTGTAAATTTATTTTCATCAAACCTCTAGTCAAGAAAATGAAGGGTTAGGTTCTGCATTGTTTAAGGATAATCATATCACATTTCCTTTTTTTTTTTTTTTTTTTGAGTTGAAGTCTCACTCTGTCGCCCAGACTGGAGTGCAGTGGCCGCTCCCGGCCACCACAGCCTCGACCTGCTGGGCTCCAGCGATCCTTCCGCCTCAGCTTTCCAAGTAGCTGGAACTACAGGCGTGAGCTACCACGCCCAGCTAATTTTTGATTTATTGTAGAGATGAGGTCTCGCCAAGTTGCCCAGCCGGGTCTCAAACCCGCGGGCTCAGGCAATCCACTCACCTCAGCCTCCCAAGGCGCGGGATTACAGGCTGAGCCATCGAGCCCGGCTCATATCACATTTCTATGAGATTACTAAAAAAAAGTCAGTTGACATTAATTGAAAACTGCTACCCTAGTGTTTAGGATGATGGTCAAGATGAATAATAGACATTAACCCCTGTTTTACAAGTTTATAAACTAGTTAACGCTACAGGTATACGGATTAAATAGAACTGGCATCACACTTT
Source organism: Cephalopachus bancanus (assembly GCA_027257055.1). Lineage (NCBI taxonomy): Eukaryota > Metazoa > Chordata > Mammalia > Primates > Tarsiidae > Cephalopachus > Cephalopachus bancanus. Next base: position 10,966,756 of record JAPVLO010000001.1, on the reverse strand, counting down.
TCATCCTGTATTCTTCTTTTGTTGGCAAGTCATCAAATTACCCTTGACTCCAATGATTTAGTGATTAGAATTCATTCTTTCAAAGATGATAAATAAAATTACTATTGTCAAAAGGAAATACATTAAAAGAAAGAAATTCAATGATACTAACAAGAATTTATAAACTTAAGGAATGTCTCATTATAAACCTAATATGTCCAACTCAGTGTCAATAAGGGTAACTTGTAGAGGAGATTGGAGATTCTCCCTAAAGTCTACACATGCCCAAGAAAACTCTTACACTACCATAAAAATATGTTTTTTGAGAAACGTTTAGTTGCCCTAAGTGATCCTTTAGTATGTGTTTTACTGGATTTTCAGAAACAAATACAACAGGATGTGTAATTTTAAAAATATATATCCTGGGTTTAACTGTTTAAAACTTGGAAGCACTGTCGGTTTTATACATTGTACTCATTCTCAGTTAGATGATACTAATTAGTTAAATGACATCATGTGACCATAAAAGAGATTCTGGGTATAATAAAATATCCTGGTTTGTAGCCTACTTTCTGAGAATAAGCCAAAATTAAGAATGTTTACAGTGTCTGCTAGGTTTTATGCACAGAAAGTCTAAATTATTCACATTACGAAATATGATAATGGGACTGCTATGAAAATCCCAAGCTCATTCATGAGCTAACACACTATGCAAGAACTCACCAGAAGTTATTATTGGGAAGTTGTTTAATATGAACCTGGTTGAGGAGAAATTTTTTTGTTTTGTTTTGTTTTGAGTTGGAGTCTCACTCGGTCGCCTAGACTGAAGTGCAGTGGCTGCTCCCAGTCACCGCAGCCTCGCCTGCTGGGCTCCGGCGATCCTTCCGCCTCAGCCTTTGGAGTAGCCGGAATTACAGGCACGCGCTATCACGCCCGGCTGATTTTTTTGATTTATTGTAGAGATGAGGTCTCGCTGCCCAGGCGGGTCTTGAACCCGCGGGCTCAGGCAATCCACTCACCTCAGCCTCCCAAAGGCTCAAGATTACAGGCTGAACCACCGAGACCGGTGAGAAATTGTTTTAAATATTAAACTAACAAACATATATTTAGAGTGTATACAATTATCTGTATAAATAAAATGTATCTCTATTTTTAAAACTCGATTTCCAGATTAATATTAACACATTTACACTTAATAGAATGTCTCAATTTTAGTGTACAATTAAGACAGGAACTTTACTTATGGCAATTTAATTATATATAGTGATGTTTAATTTGTAAAAAACAATAACAATTTATTTCAATATTGCTTAGAATTAGAGAATTATTTAAAGCAAACTTACATACCTACCTGCCATATTAGCAACCAACTTATACCACAGTAGTAATGGAACATAATAAATACGACATTTACATAGATACCACTGGCTTGCTCAGAAGAGATCCAAAAATTATTTTGTTCCCACAGATATATAAAACTGTAATAAAAATACTATAAAAGAATGTAGATGTATATTAAATATTTAGTGAAAATAAAATATTGCCTAATATTTCAGATAGCAAAATGAAAATTGTACATTTGTATTATCTACAGAACAAATGAACTAATATTTCCATTCATCATCAGAGAAAAAGGAGAGAAAAACAGTCATTGGCTTACAAATCAAAATGTTCAGAATTCACCCACATATTTAGTATGAGACTTCTTAATGTAATAATCTGGATATAATTCTTATCCAATTATAATCCTTTTCATTTAAGGTTCTATTTCTTTTCTTTTCCTTCTTCTTGAGTTGGAGTGTAGTGGCTCACTCATGGCCACTCCAGCGTCAACTTGCTGGGGTCCAGGGATCCTTCCATCTCAACCTTCCAAGTACCAGAACTACAGGCATGCGCTACCACGCCTGGCTATTTTTTTGTTTATCGTAGAGATGAGGTCTTGCCAAGTTGCCCGGGCTGGTCTCGAACCCATGGGCTCAAGTAATCCACTCTCCTCAGCTTCCCAAAGTGCTGGGATTACAGGCTGAGCCACCAAGCCTGGTCTTAAGGCTCTAGTTATTTTAATGTTTATTTTTGATTACGGAAAACTTTTTCATTTTTTTGTTACAGCAAAACAATTACAAACTTATAGAATAGTTGCAAGAATCAATACAATATATGTTTTCTCTGTTTTCCCAAATAATTCCATAATAAATTGCCAACATAAAGCCTCATAATCCTGAATATTTAAGTCCTCATTCCCTAAAAATAAAAACATTCTTCTTTATAATAATGATACAATATCAAAACCCAGAAAGTTAATAGTGATATTCATTACCAACTAATCCTCAGTTTCACTTATTGTCCCCAAAATAACCTTTAAAGCAAAAGAATCCAAATTACAATTATAAGTTGGATCGAGGTGCCATATCTCTTTTATTTTCTTCGTCTGAAACTGTTTCTTAGTATATCTTATACTTTCATAACCTTCATGCTTTTACAAGTTACAGGCCAGATATTTTTTAGAAAGTCCCCTGATTTGTGTGACTCTGATCTTTTCACATTATTAGCTAGAGGTTACACATCTTTGGCTAGAAAATCAAAGTCCAAACTATCACAGAAACATGATTTTGACCTATCCCGTTAATGAAAATGAAGACCTTCATTCTAATTACGTCAATGAAATGGAGGCCTCATGCCCGGGGACATAATACAAAAAAAAAAGGAAAACCAAAATAAAGAAAAAAGTCTTGAAAGCAGCCAGAGACTAGAACAAAACAGTACATTCTATACAGGGATCAACCATGCAAAGGACTGAGAACACCTCACCAGAAACCTTGGATACTAGAAAAACATCTTAGAAATTCTGATAGAAAAGATAATAATTGTCAAAAATATTATAACTAGTGAAGCTATCTTTCAAGAACTAAGGTGAAACAAAAACATTTTCAGCTAAATTAAAACTTAGAGACTTTACACAATTCTTACCTGCACTATGAAAAATGCTAAAGAAATTTGGACAAAAGGAAATTGGTACCTGAGGGAATTGGGAATCTTCAAGAATGAATGAGCAGCATTGAGAAAGGGAGACATGGGTAAATATAAGATATTTTTCTTAATTTCTTTCAAATATCTATTACCATTAAAAACAAACAAAAATAGCATTGTGTTGGAGGATTTATAAGACCAACCAAGAATACTGCATTCAGCAAAATCTTACCTTCAAAATAAAGAAGACTTTCCTAGAAAATCAAAAACTTACCAAATAAAGAAAGGCTCATCACCACTAGAGCTGCCTTTAAAAAAAAAAAAATTGCTAGAGGGAGTCTTGCAAGTTGAAATGAAAGATCATCCATCAACTGTATGAAAATACAAAGCTCTTAGTCAAAGGTAAATAATGTGGAACGTTGGAGAATTCTACAATGCTGTAATGATGGTACATAAATAACTTTTAATTCTGGCATACAATTTAAAAGCTAAAACATAACTATAAAACTATGTTAATAAATACAACATATAAAATAGTAATAGTAAGTCCTTCTATATTAGTCATTATACTAAATATTAAATAAATTGTGCTCCTCAGTCAGAAGACATAAATTGGCCACATTTATTTGAAAGAATAACAAAAAAACCCAAGATTCAACTCTGTGTTATCTATAAGAGACTCAATTTAATCATAAGGATACATATAGATTGGATGTGAAAAAAAAAATAGAAAAAAAGATATTCTGTGCAATGGTACACAAAAGAGTGTGGCATACTTAGATTATGTATATTTTTAATACCTTTAAGTCAAAATCTAGCCAGATGTGATGACTCATACCTACAATCCCAGCACTTTGAAAGGCTGAGGTAGTAGGGATCACTTGAGTCCAGGAGTTCAAGACCAGCCTGAGCAACAGAGAGGGGACCTACCCCTACAAAACAAAACAAAAAACTATTGTAAGAAACAAAGACATTACACAGTGATAGTGATAAAAGGATCAATTCTCCAGGAAGATATAGCAATTATGTAATCACAGCTCTTTAGGAGGCAAAGGTGAGAGGATTGCCTGAGACCAGCCTAGGCAACTTGGTGAGACTTCTTCTCTACAATAATAAAAAAGAAAAATTAGCTGGATGTGGTGGCATATACCTGTAGTTCCAGCTACTTAGAAAACTGAGGCAGAATCATAACCTGAGCCCAGCAGGTCGAGGATGCAGTGACTGTGAGCATGCCACTGCACTCCAGACTGGGTGACAGAGTGAGACTCCAACTCTAAATAAATAAACAAACAAACACCTAACAAGAAAGCACCAAAAATAGGAAGCAAACATTCACAGAATTGAAGGGAGAAACTAGTAATAACTTAATAATTGTAGAAGATTTTCAAATTCCCCATTCAACAATGAATAGAACAACCATACAGAAAAACAATGAACCAACAAAGAACTGGAACAACACGATCATTAGGACCTAACAAACCATCCAACAGTAGCAGAATGCACACTCTTTTCGGGTACATGTGAGACATTCTTCAGGACAGATCACATAGTGGGCCACAGATTAGATCTTCACAAATTTATGAAGAGTGAAATCATGCCAATAACTTGTCTGCTCAAAATGTAATGAAACAGAAATCAATAACTAGAAAAACTGGAAAGTTCACAAATATGTGGAAATTAAACAACAGTCTATGGAACCACAAATGGGTCAGAGGAGTAATTACAAAGGAAATTGGAAAATATCTTGAGACAAATGAAAATGGAAATATAGTATACCAAAACATATAGGATGCAGAGAAAATGGTGATAACAGGGCAGTTAAATGCATACATTCAAAAAGAATAAATATCTCCAATTAATAACCTAACTTTGCATCTCAAGAATCTAAAGAAGAACAAACTAAATCCAAAGTAAGCAGAAGAAAGGAGATAATGAAAGTCAGAGCAAAAATAAATAAAATAGAGAATAGAAAAACCATTTAAAGTCAATTATTTTAAAAGGTAAATTATTTGACCAGACATGATGGCTCACACCTGTAATCCCAACACTTTGGGAGGCTGAATTAAGAGAATCGCTTGAGCCCAGGTTTGAGACCAACCTGGGCAATGTAGAGAGACCTTGTCTCTACAAAAAATACAGAAATTAATCAGGCATGGTGGCGCACACCTGTAGCTTCAGTTCTTCGGGAGACAGAGGTAAAAGGTTTGCATGCGTCCAGGCGGTTGAGGTTGTGGTGAGCCATGACCACACCACTGCACTCCAGTGTGACCCTGTCTCAAAAAAAATGTTTTATGTAAATAATTTGCTTTATGAAATGTGGTAATGGGACTACTATGGAAATCCCATACTTGCATATGCTATGCTGGAACTCACTAGAAATTAAAGAATCTCTATATTGTTGTTTAAGATTTAAAGAGCTAATGTCAATACTTCTCAAACTCTTCCAAAAACTTAAGGAGAAACACTTTCAAGCTCCTCTTATGAGACCAGAATTACCCTGATATCAAAATCTGACAAAGATCCTACAAGAAGAGAAATGTATGGATCCATATACCTGGGGAATGCAAAAATTCTCAACAAAATATAAGCAAACCAAATTCAACAGCACATTTTTTTAAATGGCCATCAGGACTAAGTTGGATTTATTCTTGGAGTGCGAGGATTTTTCAATACATGAAAATCAACGTGATACACCAGATTAACAGAATAGAAGGTAAAAACTGCATCATCTTCTCAATAGATGGACAGAAAGCATTTGAAACATTTCATTATCCTTTCATGATAAAACCACTCAACAAACTAGGAATAGAAAAGTATTACCTCAATGCAATAAAAAGATATGTACAAAAAGTCACAGCTAACATCATACCCAATAGTGAAAACTGAAAGTTTTTCCTCTAAAACCAGGAACGAGACAATAATGCCCACTCTCACCACAATGAAATACCCTACTTACCCGTTTAGAAGGGCTACGGTTTAAAAAGAAAATAAAACCAACAACACAGGATGAGGAACAACTGAAGCACTCATAAACATTGAATTTATTTTTATTTTTTATTTTTTGAGTCTGAGTCTCCCTCTGCAGCAGGCTGGAGTGCAGTGGCACACTCACGGCCACCATAGCCCTGACCTGCTGGGCTCAAGCAATCCTTCCCCCTCAGCCTTCTAAGTAGCTAGAAATACAGGCACAAGCCACCACGCCCGGCTATTTTATTTATTTTATTTTATTTTGTAATTGTAGAGACAGATCTCACCAAGTTGCCCAGACTGGTCTCGAACCCATGGGGTCAGGCAATCTTCTTACCTCAGCCTCCCAAAGCGCAGGGATTACAGGCATGAGCCACTGCGATTTAAATGTAAAATAGTGCATTCAGTTTGCCAGTTTTTTAGAAAGTTAACCATCTACCTGCCATGCCACCCAGTCATTCTGCTTCTAGGTACTTAGTCAAGAGGAATGAAAGTTCACAGTACCTTTCTAATTTTTATTTTCTAAAAAGCCACACACTAGAAACAATCAAATATTCATCAACAGGCAAATAGATAAACAAAATGTAATTTACCTATACAATGGAATACTGTTAGTCAACTAAAAATAAAAATGACAAATACTCAAAACAATATGAATAAGTCTCAAAACCGTTACAATCAATAGAAGAAATAAGATATAAGACACAAAAAATAACATACTGTATTATTTTAATGATTTAAAATGAAAACTAACTTGTGACGGCAAAAAACTGATCAATAGTTGACAAGTGTTAGGAATAGAAAATTCCAAAAAAGATTTAAGGCACAGCGTGTATACACAACCTAGAGAGAGACAGAGATGTGTTTACAGGTGTGACAGATAATTGTGTCTCACTGTACTTTCCTTGGACACTGCTGACTTGACTGTAGTGTGGTGGACGGTATCCCTACACACTGAAGACTTCTCATTGCTGGTTCCTGCAAAGTTTCTCAGCATTTCTGCCTCAGGGCTTTCCTTGAAGTTGTTGTACTGTCCATGCAATAGAATCTGTAATGAAGCTAGTCCAGGAAAATCTTCAGAAGCGTTACATACTTTCTGTTTCTCCGTGAACTCAGTTTGTATAGAAATGATAAACTAAATGGAATGATAAAAATCTTACTTTCAATTAAAGGGATTAGTTATTCATCTTGGTTTGTGATTTGCTATACTAAAGTTTCTCATTCTGACATTGTGGAAGATTGTCCTTTTCTTTCTAATTTATTTGTTTTACTCCTCAAAAAATTTCCTCTGAAGAATTTGTATTGTATTGGTTTTTTTCTTAGCTTAGCTATTTAAAATATTTAAATATTTAATAAAGAAATTTTATTTTGATATGTGATATAAATTTCAATATAAATTACTTTTCCTCTAAACTCATGTAATACCAATATTCATGTTAAATAATACATCTTTTTGGAAAAAAAATCCGCAGATGAGCTGAAATGGAGAAAATTCTCCCAGAATATAGAATGAAAAAAAAAACACATGAGATATGTGACACAATTCATAGACAAAAGATACCATTCATAATAATGAAAAGATACAATTCATAAGAATCAATTCATGAAAGCTAATATTTAATTAATAAAAGTATATTCTTTATTCTTTCTTAAAAAACTCCCCAAATCTTAATAGTTCACAACACTATATTATTATTTCTCACGATTTCGTGAATTAGCTGACTCCTTGGGAGTCAGTCCCTGTGGGGGCTCTTCTCACGTTCCACATTCAATTCTTAAATGACCTTATCTCATCCCATGACTTCAGGTGGGTGTTTCTTATGTTTTAAGGGTTCTATTGGAGCTGAAGTTTCAAGGTGGTGCACTCACTCACACATCTGCTACCTCAGAAGGAAGGATAGAGTAGCTGCTGACTGGGGACCTCTCTCTTCCCCATCCATTTCTTCTTTCCCCTATAACCTTGAGACCAGCTCAAACCAATTTACCAATGCTAAAGTTGTTACAGACCCCAAATTGCCCAGGTGTGCACTATGGGAAAAAAGTTTGAACCTCCTAATTGTTAACACCTCCAGCCTGGCTGACCATTGGCATCACCTGGGATTAGTTAGAAATGCCGTAAAAACTTGATCCACCCTCACATCCGGGAGACACATTTGACCATTGTCTCCTGTCTCCTTGCCAGTCAACTTGCAATAAAGCCTGTTCTTTTCTCAAAAGTCATAGTGCCATAGTGTTGACTTCAATGTGCATCAGAAAGAGAGCCCTTTGCCTGATAACACCCCTCTCTTCCCTTCCCTGCCCTCCCCACCTTCTCTCCCTCTTCTTTTTTATTTCTCTTTCCCTCTCTGTCTCTCTTCAGGTGATCTCTCCAGCAGAGTAGCCAGACTTCCTGACTCCAGGGCTCTCAAAGTTTAGACCGTCCTCAGGGCAAGCACCAGTATGTTAAGCATTAATCAAGTCTCTGCTTGCATCACACTTGCTAATGTTTTATTGGCCAAAAAAAAACCTCTCATGGCCAAGATACAGGAGCATGTGTGGCAGGGGCTATCAAATTCCAAGAATATACAAAGGTATGACTCTTTGGGAGGGCATCAAAGTAAAAACCACGACAAAAAGTTACACAAAGCAAGAACAAAAAAGAAAATTTTTAAGTTTAAGATGCACACGACCATCAGATAGAAAAGGCACAAGTTCCTGGAAAAATTAATGGAAATAACATAACCAGACACAGTTTGATGAGCTTTCGAGAACTGCAGTAAAAAGAAGAGCTTAAACATATATAGATAAAGCAAAAAAAATGTCTCTAAAAAAGTGAATGAGAATCACACAGGCAACAGAGCTCACATCAGCATGCCAGTATGTTAAAAGACAATTTAGCAGCCAGGCTCAGTGGCTCAGGCTTATAATCTCAGCACTTTGGGAGGCCGAGGCAGGAGGATTGCTTGAGTCCAGGAGTTTAAGACCAGCCTAGGCAACATCATGAGACTTCATGTCTACAAAAAATTAGCCAGGAGGAATGGGGTGCAACTGTAGTCCCAGTTACTCAGAAGGCTGAGGCGGAAGGATTGCCTGAGCCCAAGAGGTCAAGGCTGTGGTGAGCTGTGATCGTACCACAGCACTCCAGTTCAGGTGACAGAATGAGACCCTGACTCCAAAAAAAGACAATTTATCTATGGTTTGGAAATTTGAGGCTTTTTTTTTTAATCTGGAAAAGTATTAACCAAGTGTAAACACCAAATATTTTAGGAAGTTACATGTCCAAACTATCAGATTCTCATTGTGCCTTGACTGTAAGTTTCCCAGATGGAAGGAAGTGGTATAAACAGTATCTCTAGGAAAGTAGATTCCATGCAATAGCTAGGATGTCTCCAGATTAGGTCAATTTAAGGCTGTATTATTTTACCAAAAAAAGAAACCACCAAGTAGCTATTTTATATCCAGGAAATGGCCCAAATATGAAGCAAATTAATCATGGCAGGACCTCTCAAAGCCTTACACATATTATCCATTTTATCTCTCTCCTTTATAAAACTCCTTAAAATAATATTGCTATGTTCACTCCATTTTATTACTTCCCTCCTCAAGCCATTCCAATTAGACTTTATTCCCAATTTCTTTAAAAGGTCACCTTGCCACAAGCAACATTCTGTTCTCAAACTTCCTCTCACTCTGAACTTTTGAGTAGCGGCTACCACAGTTGATCAGTCCTTCTTCTTCCAGCACTGAAATCTATAGGCTTCTACAATACTAAGTTTTTTACAGTGTCCTTCCAATCTCTCTGGTAGGTTGGGAAGATCGCCCCATTACACCTGGCTAATTTTTTGATTTTTTTTTTTTTTTTTTGTAGACATGAGGTCTCATGACGTTGCCTAGGCTGGTCTTAAAGCCCGGGCTCAAACAATCCTCCTGCCTCGGCCTCCCGAAGTGCTGGGATTACAGGCCTGAGCCACTGTGCCTGGTTGGTAAATTGTTTTCTAACATACTGGCATGCTGATGTGAATTCTGGTGCCAGTGTGATTCTCATTCACTCTCCTTTGTCATTTCCTGGATTCACCTTTTATTCCTGAAGTCCAGATGTTAGTGCAACCCAAGACTAAGCCCCCTTGGGACTCTTGTCTTTTTCTACATTTACTCTTAAGGGAGCCCAGTTCTGTACCTTCGGACATTACCTTTATGCTTAAAAATTCTTCTTCCGGGAGCAGTGGCTCACACCTGTAACCCCAGCACTTTGGGAGGCCGAAGTGAGAGGATCGCTTGAGCCCAGGAGTTTGAGACCACTCTGGGCAACATAGTGAGACCTTGTCTCTACAAAAAAAAAATTAGCTGAGCTTGGTGGCTACCACCCGTAGACCCAGTTACACAGGAGGCTGAAGTAGAAGGATTGACTGAGCCTAGAAGGTGGAGGCTGCATCGAGCCATGATCATGCCACTGCACTCCAGCCTGGGCAGCAGAGTGAGACCCCCCAACTCAAAACAAACAAACAAGCAAACAGAAAAGAATCTCAAATTTATATATCTAGTTCTGGTCTCTCCTCTAATATCTAATGACCAGTTATAAGTAGTTAATAGTTATCTCTATCTTAATAAGTCAAAAATGAAAACAAAAACAAATGTTAATCCCATTTCCTGACTCAAGTCTTCTCCTCTCATAATCTTCCTGGTCGTGGAGATGAGGCCACCATTTCTTATCTGTTCTACCCATCATATTTAACTAATCCCTGCTCTCTCTCCTTACACTCATAAGGCATTAACAAGTTCTCTTGGCTCAACGTAAAAATAAGTCCTCAAAATGAATTGTGTGAATGAGGGTTGAGTTAGGCAGCAATTAAAACATGCCTAATTACTGTGACTTAAAGACGTATCCATTCTTTTACATAAATGAAGTCCATCAGCTGTATCACGCTGGGTAGGACAGACATGTGAAGTCCTTGAGCGCTCTGGATCTTTTTTCTGTTCCAGACCCTCCTTTCCTTTCCTCAGTTATCTCACTGTGACTTCTAGAACTTTAGACATTCCCATTTCAGGCAACAGAAGGGAGAGGAGATGGCCGAAGGGACGTCGTGTCTATCTCTCATGACCGGCAGAGAAATAACACTGGGTGTGAGAGAGGTTATGCTTGTGCAAAACAGTTTTTAGCAGTATCTCCTTGTGTTGTCAGTCAGAATAGTTGAATACTGTAGTAGCTCAATACAGTTTCCAGGCTTTTCCTTTTGTAAAATCTAACAAGTAGATACCAACAAATTTGAGGGAGTTGAATCTTTTTTATTTGCTTGAATTGATCTTTCGTTAAAATTTGAAGTCCTACTGACATAGTAATTAGGTGTGCAGGACTTGTAGACTTGGTTACTTTCTCATTGGATTTTGTGTGTTTGGAATAACAGAAACCGAAATAAAAATTACAAGGGAATTTTTGCCATGCTATATTAATGAATACTATATTCATGCAAAAAGCTTCAAACACACTAAAAATAAAGGGTCCCAAAATATCTTTCCCACTTGGATGAGTAATGACTGGATAGCATAATATTGACTAATATTTTCTCATTTGGGCATCTCAGAAAAGTCCAAATAAATCAAAAAGAATTATGTGAAGTAGTCATTAATATATGTGTGTGTATGGGGCTGTAGTGTGTGTATGAATATATGTATGTGGATACACAGATAATTTTTATGTTTAATAAGTAAAGTAGCCTGATGAAATTAAATGTGTATAAAGAATATTGAAATTTTTTTCATTTTCTGTGCAATTGCATAAGATTATGAGATAAGCGATCGAGTTGTAAACACCAATGTATGTTGTGTTTTTTAGCATATAATGTACTAATTATAGACACAGTATACTTTCTCTCTTTATATATATCTATGTTTAGATAAATGTATTTTTCTGTACATTTTCTAGAATATGTGCTTAGACATGCAAATTAACCCAGAATTGTCTGAGTGAAAAATTCTATTTTTAGATTAGAAAATACAATTTATTAAAAACTAAATTAGAAAGATAAAGAGAGAGAAAGAGGAGATTCACCTACCCAAGGCAGGGGAGGGGGCCAAAGCTTAAGAAAATGTGGCCTGGTCATAGCTCAGATAGCACATGGCCACACTATAGCTTAGCAAGGCAGTGGCTGAAATAGTCTTTGAATTAAATCTTTTACTGACTACTGAATGAGACAATTGATATTTTAATTTATTTTACACTTTTCAAAGTGAAATAATAAGCAGTAAATTCATTTTTAATTGTTTTAAAAAGAGAATTGTAACTGCTCCTCTCTTTTATATCTTAGAGCGTGGTGCTTAAAAGCCTTATTTTTTGATATTTAGATATTTGGATGCATAACCCTTTTCCCAGGAAAGCTAGCACAATGCCTTGAGCATAGTAGGTGCTCGATAAAGTTTTAAAAATAATTATTGCAAGCAAGATTATTTTTCAGTAAGCTGAGTAATTAAAACAGCTGCCCAGAAGATGGTGCTGTATGATCCCAAAAGAGTCTGATTTACCTAAAGGAAGAGAAAGTAACTGAGTGATTTAAAATTTCACATGTTGATAATTTTGATTTTTTTTTAGGAAGAAAAAAATCTCCCTACCCCCAATTTCACACAAATTATTGCTCACATAATAAATCTATATTTATTTTCTAGAGCTGCCAAAAGAAAGGACCACAAACTGGTTGGTTAAACAAACCGGATGGTTAGACAACAGAAATGTCTACTCTCAGAGTTCAAGAGCCTAGGATTCCACAATCGAGATGTGGTCAGGACCATGTTCCCTTACAAACCTCCAGGAGAGGAATCCTTCCTGGCCTCTCCAGTTCTGGTAGCCCCAGGCTGTCTGAGTTTGTGGCAGCTCTTTCCAGTCTCTGCCTCTGTCTTTATGGAGCTGTCTTCCTCACATGGTGTCCTTTCTGAGTCTCTCTGCTCTTCTGATAAGGACACCAGTATACTGGATGAGGGCCCATCTAATGACTTCCTTTTAACTTGATAACATCTGCAAAAATCCAATTTTCAAATAAGGTCATATATACAGCCACTGGGATTTCAACATATCTTTTGGGAGGACATAATTTAACCAATACAAACACAAATAATGATATTTTTCCTGCAGCATCAATGATGGTCACTATCAATAAGTATACCAAGAAATTTTGTATTAATTTTCTAATAAAACAGTTTGGATTTACACCACTTTTCCTCTCATTTTCCTGTGCAAATTTATGCACTGTCTGACTGGTTTCTGAGACCAGATCGATAGACCTAATCTATAACTTTGTTGAATTCAACAAAACCCAATATCTCAAAAACATTATAGAAACTCGCTCTCATTGGCAACATAATTTAGTACTGATTTGACTGGTTATTCAAATATACAATATCAATAAGATTTGTGTCTAAGAAATAATCAGAAACGTTTTATATATGAGGTCTGATAATTAGGGTTGCGAACCATCCTAGAAAAAAGTGCTCCATACCTCATTGCTGAATATCACTACGGTCACCTTGTACTACCCTTGGGAAGCTATGTACTGATGCCAGCATCTTGTCCGGCCATCAAAGCAATTTTGGAACTCTTTTTCTGGAATGACCATCAGAGTGCATTGTTACCCATTGAAGTCTCACAATTAAGTTTGCGAACTTGCCACTGTGCTTACATTGGCAGTACTGTACAAATAACTGTATTGGAACACCCTCCCTACTTACCCGATCTGGTCCCCAATGACTTTTTTCTTTACCTGGTGATAAAGGAAATATTGAAAGGAAGACATCTTTTTTGATGCCATTCAGGACATCAAGGGTAATACGATGACGGCTCTGATAACCATTCCAGAAAAAGAGTTCCAAAATAGCTTTGACAGGCGGACGAGGTGCTGGCATCAGTACATAGCTTCCCAAGGGGACTACTTTGAAGGTGACCATAGTGATATTTAGTAACAAGTTGTGTAGCACTTTTTCTAGGATGAGTTGTTGAACTTAATTGTCGGACTACATATAAAAAGCTTTTTTTTGTTTTTACTTTTTTTATTTTAAAGATGTGGGGTAACAATTCAGGATTAGGCATACACACCTTTATTATGCAGGTACCCTTGTTGATGAAGTAAGCCCCTCCCTCCCCTAGCAGTTTTCCTCAACTGCCAATCCCACGCCTCTTCCCCGACAGTTTCTCACTACTGCCAATCACTTTCTTATAGTATTATAATTGCTCAAGTTCCACTTATGAGTGAGAACATATGGTACTCTGTTCTTTGTTTCTGTGATAGATCACTGAATATGATAGACTCTAAATCCATCCAAGTTGCTGCAAAGTCCATATGCCTGTCCTTCTTTATGGCTGCATAATATTCCAAAGCTGGACTGGATTTTTAAAATGTGGTACATAAAGTCTTATTGTATCAACCCAAAGTGATTGTAGCAACTTTTCAACTGGAATGCATTTAACAAATGTCCACTCCAGAATCTTACTCATTGACTTTCTGAGAAAAATTATTTGGGGCCTCATTCTTTGCTCCAATGTCAAGTTGGTTCTTAAATAAACTTATCTTCCTGGCTAATCAGATTCCTGATATTTTCTTTCTAGGTTTGTACTGCAGACCCTTCCTGAAGCGTATTACCATCACTAGTTTTAACAATGCCTCATATAACAAAAAGTACCCCCCGTGGCCCCCTTTTCAATGTTTTCTAACCTCAGCACTATTGACATTTGGAGTTTAGTCATTCTTTGTGTGAGGTCTGTCCTGTGAATTGCAGAACATTTAGCAATCTACCAACTGGATGCCAGTAACACTCACCCTCCCACCTTGTGACAATCAAAAGTGTCTGCAGCCAAGTGCAGTGACTCAAGGCTGTAATCCCAGCCAGTTCTTTGAGAGGTGGAGGTGGAAGGATTGCCTGTGCCCAGGAGTTCAAGTCCAGCCTGGGCAACATAGTAAGACACCATCTCTACAAAAAAAAATTTTTTTTTAAATAGCTAGGCATGGTGGCGTGTACTTGTAGTCCCAGCTACATGGAAGGCTGATGTGAGAGGATCGCCTGAGCCTAGGAAGTTGAGGCTGCGGTAGGCTATGATTATGCTATGCCACTGCTGTCTGCACGACAGAATGAGACTCTGTAGACCTTGCCAAATATTCTCTGAAAAGCAAAATCCTTCCTGGTTGAGAGCCACTGCTCTTAATTGGCTTATAAACTCATTAAAGTAAATTCATTGAATTCTCACTTATAGAAAACTGTTACAAATGTTGGAGACAATGTTATAGCTCCAACTACTGTCTTTTTAAAGTTTTTTTTGCAAAAAAGATTTAAATATATACACATTATAGTGAATAGGTAGGTATTCATTGATATTGATAGAAAAGAACAAACATTGATAAAATGAAATTATTTATTGATAAACATTTTATTTTGACTCTCTTTGAAGGAGCTTTGATTGGAGGTGTTCTGTGATTAAAATGAGTTCTCCACTTTCTCACACTTGGTGCCAGAGTTAGGAATACAGTCTAAAAAGCTATCTTTGTGTCCTAATTAAAACTGTTTCTTCAGCAGACTGAAAGATGCTTTTGAAATGTTTTGAAAACTGTTTCGCTTCACTTTATTTTTATTTGCATTATTTTCCTTTAGGTAAGAAAAATAAGTTGGAAGGAATAAAATAATTGCCTAGTTTGATGGTCCAATAGTTTATTGTTTTATTTTTACATAACAGGCAGAATGTTCCTTGATATCCTGTTGAAAAGTCTGCTATAAAATTAAATTCTCAGAACTGGTAAGTTGTACAATGGAATCGTTGTCCATATTCTTTGGCAAAATAAGTTAAGATCATCCTGAGCTGTGGGGTAACTATTTTACACATAAATCATCCAACCTAACAACCCAGATCTAAGAGAATCTTACCCAATACTATGGTCTATTTTCAAGGACTACACCCTAAAATGCATAGTTATGATAATCAATACTTGTTTTCATAAATATTTGCTGCAGTTGAAGCTCATGCCTTCTGAGTTTGTAGTTAAGTCTTTCTTTCTTTCTTTTTTTTTTTTTGAGTCGGAGTCTCACTCTGTCGCCCAGACTGGAGTGCAGTGGCCGCTCCCGGCCACCACAGTCTCGACCTGCTGGGCTCCAGCGATCCTTCTGCCTCAGCTTTCCAAGTAGCTGGAATTACAGGCATGTGCTACCATGCCTGGCTGACTTTTTGATTTATTGTAGAGATGAGGTCTCGCTGCCCAGGCGGGTCTCGAACCCGCGGGCTCGGGCAATCCACTCACCTCAGCCTCCCAAAGGCGCGGGATTACAGGCTGAGCCACCGAGCCCGGCTAAGTCTTTCATAAGACTTATATAGTTAAGTATAATTCTGATCAAATAGTCAATTTAGACAGTAAAGCATTATTTAAAAAACGGAGTTTTAGTTCTAACCACCATAAGGAAATATTGCTAAAGGCAGTATCAAATAACAAACAGAGCTGGGCATGGTGGCTAACACCTATAATCTGATCAGCACTTTGGGAGACTGAAGCAGGAGGACTACTTGATTTTAGGTGTTCAAGACCGGCCTGGCAGCATAGTGAGATCTTGTCACTACAAAGAGAAGGAAAAAAAAAATATGATGAGCATGGTGGCGCACACCTGTAATCTCTGCTACTCAGGAGACTGAAGCAGGAGGATTGTCTAAACCCAAGAGTTGAAGGCTGCAGTAAGCTGTGATCATGCCACTGCACTCTAGAATGTGTGGCAGCACGAGATCCAGACTAAAAAAAAAAAAAGAAAAACACACAAAAAAACAGGAAACAATGCAAAATGAAGCATTATCCATAGAAATTTAGAACTCAAAAAAAAAAAAAAAACTCAGAGAGATTGAATTTTTAGAAAACTGTAAGTGTTATGAAATCAACAAATTTCATTTGTAAATCTGAAGCTAGAGCAAAACAATAACGATATTATTAGCTGAAAACAGTGAACAATATTCTCACGCTATTATGTACATTGTCTCTATGTTATGGAAAATATTTCACCTACTCTACAAAAATCACAATTTTAGAAAAACAAGGCTTTGGTTGCAGTATTTAATAAAAACTAATATTTTTCTAAGGGGTAATTTTAAATAGTATCATGAGTAATTTTGAAAATGTATTTTTAAGTCATGTCTCCATACGTAGATGATAGGATGTACTGTGATAAAAAATATGCTTGGAATTGTCTTAGCAAGGGCTGTTCTGCAAAACCTGTCTTCAATATCATTATTATTATTACTATTATTACTATTACTATTATTTAGTAGGGGGTCTCATTCTGTCACCCACGCTGGAGTGCAGTGGCACAATCATGGCTCACAACAGACTTAACCTCCTGGGACTATAAGTGTGCACCACACCTGGCTTTTTTTTTTTTTTTTTGAGATAAAGCCTCGCTATTTTGCCCAGGCTAGTCTAAAACTTCTGGACTCAAGCAATCCTCCCACCTTGGCCTCCATAAGTGCTAAGATTATAGGCATGAGCCACCACACCCGGCCTGGGACCATTGATAACTAGGGTCATGCAGCTGGTCTGGGTCAGACTATTGTTTAAATATAACACAGGAATAAATAGAAGAGTTTTTTTAATGCTCACTAAAATATATTTTTTGAATTTTTAGTCTGATATTCAGTTTACTAAGAGAAGAAACTGAAAGCATCAGATACAAATGTATCACATCCAAATACTAAAAAGAACTCATCAATGACCTGGATTCCAACCACACTACTTTTGAGGAAGCATCTAAAACAGAAGCTTCCTCTAAATCTCAGGAAAACATGTTCATATGCGGAAGCAAATTTTCTCCCCTAGGGGACAGATGAGAGACTCATACCAGCATCTGGTTATGATGTGGTGGGTGAGGAGGTTCGGGGACCCGTGGAGGACCTTGGACTCAGTGACTCTTCAGCCTCCAGAGAAAAGGGGAACTTGGGTTTTGTGAGCTGCCCTGTCCCTCTGGCCCCATAGAAATGAAAGGAACCCAGGCAACACCCTCGGGTCCCCTCCCACTCTGGGAGCTTTTCTGTCCTCTCAATAAATCCTGCTTAAAACAAAACAAAACAAAACAAAACCCAACATTTTGGCAAAGAAAGCACAAGGCTATGTAAACTGACAAAGCTTTTTTTTTTTTTTTTTGTAGTCTGAGTGAGAAATTTCTCATTTCTATTCTATTGCAGCACAGGCTTCAGGGTCAGAAAATGCTTTTCTTTCCATCACACTGAAGATGCTAATGTATAGGGTGCTGAGAAAACCGAGCCTCCACACCTAACATACCAAAGAACGATTGTTATGAGGTTCAGAGAGAGAAAACAAGAAACAAAAGAGTTCCCTAATGAATTAATGCTGATGAAAGAGATTAGTGATGTTTTGAAAAAATTAAATAAGAACACTCAATGATACTAAGATAGATAAGAAAACACAGTTTTTGGAATTTTGTTTCTGTGGAAGGGGGCTTAAAAAGACACCTACAATGTCAAAAATTAGGTTAAACATGTACTCAGCCTTTGCACAGTTTAAAGGTTCCCTTCCTGGAAACTGGCAACAACACTTGCTGGCTAGGTTAAACTGTCTAACAGCTTTTTTTTTTCACTTCTGTGAACCATGCTTGCATTGTTTGAAAGGTACCTAGGCCTCCAAGATGTTGCAGTTTAGTCCACTTGAAAAGTCCCAATGTGGTTTAGCCTTTCTTAAGCAAGCCCCTACAGCTAATCAGGGCCTCTTGCTGTGGGACTGTTATGTCCAGCAGGCAAGTGGCTGCCAGCCCGGCTCTTGGCTAATAAAAACCTCTCCTTTTTATAACTTGAACTTCCGGTGTTGGAGTCTGTGAATTAAGCACTCGGACCCTATTTCATTTCAAAATCTGATTCTTGAACTAAAAAATCATGGGTTCCCAACCCTCAGGTCACAGACTGATTCATGGCCTGTTAGAAATCGGGCTGTACAGCAGGAAGTAAGCAATCGGTGAACTAGCAAAGCTTCATCTGTAGTTACAACCACTCCCCATCACATGCATTACTGCCTGAGCTCTGCCTCCCATCAGATCAGCACTGAAAAGCCAGCTTCCATTTCCAGCATCCTATCTTTGTGAATCAGGGTTTTCTACAGTGACAGCCACCAACACACGATTACGGAGCAGACTGAACGTAAGCAACACCCCTCGGGTGTCACCGTCTCCCATCACCCTCAGAGGGGACCATCTAGGTGCAGGCAAACAAGCTCAGGGCTCCCTCTGATTCTGCATTATGGTGAGTTGTATAATTATTTCACTAAATATGACAGTGGAATAATAATAGTAATAAAGTACACAATCAATGCAATGCATTTGACTCATTCCAAAATCATCTCTGCACCCCCCCCCAGGTCTGTGGAAAAATTGTCTTCCATGAAACTGGTCCCTGATTCCAAAAAGGTTGGAGACCGCTGACCTAGAAGATCAAACAGGGAATGATTCCAAGTCGTATGAAAAGTTAGAAATCAAGGCGTCAAGGCTAGAGGACTTTAAGAACAGATCCAAGAGTTAAGAAAAAAAGTAATGAATAGAAGATAGACAATTAAACACATAACAGAAGAAAATTTCCCTCAGAGAACCAAAGACTTGAGCCTGCAGCTTGAAAGGATTCACTGAGTTCCAGACAGGATTGAAGAGAAAAGACAAACATCCAAGCATAGATTTGCTTCAAAATCCCCAAACCTGAGGCTAGAGAATTGCCTGAGCGCAGGGGTTGGAGACCAGCTTGAGCAACATGGTGAGATCTCGTCTCCACAATAAATCAAAAAGTAGCCAAGCGTGGTGGCACATGCCTGTGATTCCAGCTTGGAATGCTGAGGCAGAAGGATCATCTGACCTCAGTAGACTGAGGTTGCAGTGGCCATGAGAGTGCCACTGCACTCTAGCCTGGGTATCAGAGTGAGACTTTAACTCCAAAACAAAACAAAACAAATCTCCAAATTGCAAGAAAAATCAAAAACTCTCATCAATGTACATACAGATAAGAAAAATGAGTTTTATACCATTATTTGTACATTTTTGCATAATGCTTTCTACTATTTTAAATGCAATAAATAGATGTCACCATTTTGATTAAAAATATAGCATTTTAATACAAATAAATACGGTACAGTAAAAGGTTGATACATTTTTAATACAATAGTAGAAATATCAAAACCTTTGGAATCAGGCAGACATGACCTTACTAGCCTTGTGGTCTCATTAAGGTATCTATCTTAGTGAAGATTGGGTTTACTCATTTTTATTATAAAATGAAGATGTGTCTATCGGAATAAGCATTATGTAATTGAATTTTTTAAAACATCATTTATTGAACCTCTACTCTATGGAAAGCACTGTGCTAAGCACAGGGCATACAGTTGTAATAACACAAATATAATTTTGGTTTTCAAGGAGTTTATAGGTATATACTGTAATAGCACACACACACATATTACATGAACATGCAAATAATTAATTACATCATTGATTATAGTTGTGATAAATTATTCTTTTCTTTTCTGTTTTTTGGTTTTGTTTTGTTTTTTCTGTTTTGAGTCACCCAGGCTGGAACACAGTGACATGATTACAGTTCACTGCAGGCTTGATCTCCTGGGTTTGGGTGATCCTTCCACCTCAGACTCGCAAATGGTTGGGACTACAGGTCCAGCTAGCTAATTTTTCAATTTTTTGTAGAGATGAGGTCTTTTTATTTTACCTGGGCTGGTCTCAGACTCTTGGCTCAAGTGATCCTCCCTCCTTGGCCTCCCAACGTCCTGGGATTACAGACATGAGCCACTACGCCTGGCCGTACAGTTGTGATAAACTTTTCTAAAGAATCACAGGATATGCAGACCATGGTAAGGGGTGAAATCAGACCCGATATTGAGTTAATGGTTGGCTCCCTTAAAAATGTAAAAATTGAGGCACGATCTGAAATTGATGATGCAGAGTATGAATTACATTGGTAAGAGAGAAGAAAAAGAAAGGGAGAGTGAAAAAAATATGGAGCCTACCAGGTAGAAGGAAGGACATGGACACGGGACTGATGAGTAAGAGTTTGAGGGTGTCAAAGAATTGAAAGAAAGCTGGTGTAGATCTGCAAATGATGCCCATAGGCCAAATTCTGCTTCTGCCTGTTTTTGTACAACTCATGAGCTGAGCATGATTTTCACAGTTTTAAATGGTTGTTAAAAAAAATAAAAGCAAAACGATATTTTGTGACAGATGAAAATTACGTGAAATTCACATTTCAGTGTCCATAAATAAATTTTGATTGGAACATAGCCACATTCATTTACATATTGTCTCTGATTGCATCTGCATTTATTTTTTAATTTGAGGGGGGTCTTACTCTGTCACTCAGGCTGGAGTGCAATGGCACAATCATCGCTCATCTCAGCCTTGATCTCCCAGACTCAGAGTCCTTCTGTTTCAGCCTCCCGAGTAGCTGAGACTACAGGAACCCACCACCACATCCAGTTAATCTTTTGGTATTTTGTAGACACGAGGTCTTACCATGTTGCCTAGGCTGGTCTCAAACTCCTGGGCTCAAACGATTCTCTTACCCTGGACTCCCAAGGTGCTGGGATTACATGAGCCACTGAGCCTGGCCTGTTTTCACAATTTCATGGCAGCTTTGGGTGGTTTCGATGGGGACCACATGGCCTACAAGGTATGTACTACCAGGTTCTTCATGGGAAAAGTTTGGCAATCCCGGAATAAATGAGACAAAAAAATGGGAAGAGTCGAACAATTTAAGACGGATTAGGTAGGCAGGAGGCAAGTCATTACTATGCTAAAAATTTAACCACTATTTGCAGCATTGCTTCTACAGGAAAATGCATAAATATTCTAGATGGACAACTGTAATATCAACTTTTGGATCATAAAATTAATATTCTTTATGAGAGTTCAAGTTTTTTTAAAGTTCTAGGTTTTAAAAAAACCTAGAGGTGGCATTAATGGTAGTCAATATCTGTCTGGGGAAGGGGAGGTGCACACCTCATCAACAAGGGTACCTGCACAATGAATATTTGTACACCTAACCCTTAATTGTACCCCACAATTTTTAAATAAAAAATATATAAAATAAAAAAAGTTTATAAAAAGTAATAAGCAACTTTTTATTTTCCCGGTTGTACCTAGAAAATAATTAGCTGCCCTGTGGTAAAGAGAGATAGCGTGATTAGCAAATGTTGGCAGAACTATTTTTCTACTCTGAACGCAGAGTCAATTGTACTGTTATGTTACGAGATCATGAGCCAAAAGAAATACTAGATTGAGCCAGATGGGCCACTTTGTTCCTGGTTACTCAAATCGGAAGGGACACATCTTGGAGAGATAATAAAGCAAATTAGTTAAGAGGATATTTTCAAAGTAAGCAACTATTGAACATTATGAGTTGGATGCTTTTTTACACAGATGCTGCTTTGAAATTTCAATCAACTGTTAATTATCTATTCTACTGGGAGAGAAAAGAAGTACAGATATTGCAAAAGCATGAATAACCCCAAGTCATGTATGTTGGCTTTGGTACATGCTCTGTGTCTTCTTGGCACTTGATTCACCTAAACAATTATATTAGCTTAATATTTTAAAAAATATATTTCCTGGGTACTAATAAATGATGGCAGGGAGAAGTCACTAGAAACAGAACAGCTTGAGAGAAGCTGTCTGTGAATTTTAAAATATGCTGTCATATATCAGCGTGGTTAATGCCTGAAAATATGGGGGTGGGAGTGAAATACACAACTTGCATTATTTGCCACATAATGAAGGCGGCTCAGAAACACAGAAATGCCTTTCGGAGTCACTGATGAGTTCCTTTTACTGAGGGCTGCAGAATTTCATGTACCTAAATTTCCCTATGACATCTCCGTGTCCCAGTTCCAGACTAATGTCCTGATTTCCATGTCTCCCCAGTTCCTTTATGCATCTAGGGCTAAGGTGGGAGATTTTTTTGAGCAGTAGATAGTAGGTAGTTGGACACAAAATAAATAAATAAATCAAGAAGAAACAACATAGTCTGTTGAATTGACTATCATGGAGTGGCATCTAATTGTATTGTTCTCTGAAGGAACCAGGTGACAGAAAACAGAAACTCAATAGTCTGGTCTAAGTAATACCGATAAGCTTAATCATTTTTCCCTAAGTAAGACAATTAATAAGATGGGAGCAGGTAGAAACAAGAGGCTATTCACAAAAGGGAAATATGGCAGACAGACTCTCAAGGAAGCCACCTTTGAGCCCTTTCTCCTAGTATTCACCATTTGGGATAATTCCCTTTCTTGAATGTATATATATGTTGGGGGCAAGGATTCTGTCTCCCTTCTGCCTGTGCAATGGGGCAAAGATGTGTTTATGCTGTGACATCCTATAAGATGAAGCAGCCACCTTGTCTGAAGTCCTCACTCCCATGTTGGCTTTGGAAAACAAGCAGCATGTTGTGCGTTGCCCACATGGCGAGGAGCTGAAGGTAGCCTCTTAGGAGCTGAATGGCCTCTGTCCAGCAGACAACAACAAACAGAGGCCCTCAGTTCTATAATCCCAAAACCCTAATTCTGCCAGCAAGTGTAGATCTTTTCCCAGTTGAATCTCAGACATTCCTGCAGCCTCAGCCAATGCTTGCTTGCAGATTTGTGAGAACTTAAGCAGTAAGCCCTTCTAAGTCATGCTTGGTCTTCTGACACCCAGAAACTATGATACATGTGGATGTTGTCTAAGCTGTTAAGTTTGTGATAATTGGGTTCACAGCAGTAGAAAACGAATACAGGAAGAAACCCCCAGCATTTAATTCATGCTTATTGTAAGGGGCTAGATGAAACACTAAGACGTAGAGCAGCATTTTCTGAACGTGTCTTGAAGAACATAGTTAAATGAGATCATCTGGAGAAAAAGTTTCTTTATATACATTGTACTTTAGTATCTGAATATTCTGAGAACTTCTGTAGTTTAAGAAAAAAATCTGCTTAACATTTAAAATTAAGACATTTCAAGCTCTGCTTGGAAAATATATGTATTTATTTATTCAAAGCACTCTAATGTGTATTAATATATTTATAAATTTAATTATTCAGATGTATTATTCATCGCACTTCAGTGTGCATTAATATACCAAGAGGTATTAGTATTAAAATACCAAGAGAAAATGTACCAAGAGAGGAAGCATTGGTTGAGAGAAAGATATTGGGATCCAAAGTAGGTATTGTGTCTGACTGTTGTAAAAGATGTGTGTTTATGATGACTACAAGAATTGCAGTCTGGGATTTCTGTTTCCAACTGCAATGGAAATCCTGAAGAAGAAGATAAGGTCAAGCATCTACCCTCTACTCAACTCACAGTTAGCATTAAAGAGGTTTTTTTTTTTTTAGCGACTTTGAAGATGTCTTATTATTTATAGTCATTGTTTATCTTATTAAAGACTTCAACCAAATATTACATTACACAAGGTATACATTATTGGAGCAAGTTGAATTCGCAGCCTTGCCAAGTATCTTGAATGGGGCTTTAAAAAAAAAAGGATTAGAAAGGCATAGGACCTTAAGATTTTGGAAAAGGATGAAAATGAGAATCTTTTTTTTTTTTTTTTTTGAGTTGGAGTCTCACTCTGTCGTCCAGACTGGAGTGCAGTGGCCGCTCCCGGCCACCGCAGCCTCGACCCACTGGGCTCTGGCAATCCTTCCACCTCAGCCTTCCGAGTAGCCGGAATTACAGGCGCGTGCTACCACGCCCGGCTGATTTTTTTTTTATTTATTGTAGAGATGAGGTCTTGCTGCCCAGGCGGGTCTCGAACCCTCAGGCTCAGGCAATCCACTCACCTCAGCCTCCCAAAGGTGCGGGATTACAGGCTGAGCCACCGAGCCCGGCTGAAAATGAGAATCTTAAAGCCAAATCCTATTGAGTCTTTTTCTGCTGTCATACTTGCCTTGTCTCCCCCTGTTTCAGGAGGCCAGTATCCCCTTGCTTAAAAGTCATGTGAACTGGAGGCAGTTCTTTCTCCAGATTTATAAATAAAGCCATCTTCCAAATAACTTTGTGGGGGGAGGGGATTGCAAAATTTTATCTTAGAAGAGACAACTTGTACATACAAATCTTTGCTAAATCAGGCCAACATATATTGGCAGAAAACTAGAAAATATGTGTGGAAATGAATTCTAAGATTGCCAGACAAACAAGACCAATATAATGTTGGATCAGACCAAATGTGTTGTTTTGGTTATACTTTCCTGAGAATCCAAAGTTAATGCATTAGTTCAAGCAGCAGGAAGTGGATGAAATAGTTTGTTTGCTTTGAATGGCTGAATCATGCACTCAATGGTGTACAGAATTTAATACATCTGAAATTCCAGAACCAATATAATGTAGAGACAGGAATCTAAGGTCTTAGAGGGACAGCAACACTGGGGTAGATTGTTATACGGAAAAATGTTACCTACTACTTTACTGTCACCTGACAGGGTCCAGAAGACACTAGGTTTACTAAGATATTAAAAAGTATGTAGGTGAGAGAAGCCTTAGTATCCTTGGAAGGGTCTCTGGCAACTGTCCTTAGCTGAGGATAACAATGGCAGATATATCCATTGGAATGGGGTCCCTGATTTTAGTAGAAATGACGAGTTTTGAGTAACAAAGACCATCTGGCAGTGCTTAAGTGATAGTGACAAGAGGGTACAATTATGGAAGTGGCAGCAGAAGCATAGTGTCCATCACAGCATTTTGATCACAGACACTGGCAGAGGTGATTAATTGGTCATGTTGCCCCCAGGAATTAGACAGGTGGCATGTGAAATTGTTAATTGATTTATTTAACTGTAAAATCTCTTGAATTATAATATGAATTCCTGCAATAAGAATATATGTCTTCCCATCTAATAAGCAACAGAATTAAGTCTGTTCACAGATGCAGATTTTCTTGGTTGAAAGTAAGGCTATATATTCTTGAGAACATTTCCTTCAACATAGCCACAATAACTATTATGTTAAAAATATTTATTCTGAAGCCGGACTTGGTGGCTCAGCCTGTAATCTCGCGCCTTTGGGAGGCTGAGGTGAGTGGATTGCCTGAGCCCACGGGTTTGAGACCTGCCTGGGCAGCGAGACCTCATCTCTACAATAAATCAAAAAATCAGCCGGGCATGGTAGCGCATGCCTGTAATTCCGGCTACTCGGAAGGCTGAGGCAGAAGGATCGCCGGAGCCCAGCAGGTCGAGGCTGCGGTGGCCGGGAGCAGCCTCTGCACTCCAGTCTGGGCTACAGAGTGAGACTCCAACTCAAAAAAAAAAAAAAAAAAATTATTCTGCTCATTTTTTAGCCAGAATGGCTATATATTGGAGAACAAAAAATATCTAGACTTTGAGAGATTCTTAGACACTGAATCTGAATCAACTTAAATCCTGGAAACGCGAAACATGACCATGGGATGAAAGCGAAGACCCCTGATTCCTCTGAGATGTTCTAAGTTTATTTGACAGTCAGGTGATTGAGTCTGGTTATCTTCCCAATTCTTGAATAAATGTTTGGAATATGCAGTCATACTCTGGAAAGCATACCTCCTCACATTGGCTCTCTGGGTCAAAAACTGGTGTTATTCTATTTGGGTGATGGTTACACTAAAAGCCCAGACTTCATCACTAATCAATATATCCATGTAACAAAACTGCATTTGAATCCCAAAATCTATTAAAAATACACATATAGACATAGGTATATGAGACTTTTCTCTAAGGGAAGTTATAGAGCTGCCTAATTTTTTGTCTGTGTAGTATTTCATTGTATGCAGATGCCATAATTTATTTAACCAGTCACTTATTGGCAAACATTTAATATTTTTTCTAAAAATTTGCTATTACAAACAGTACTATAACTACAATTATCTATATGTTTAAAAAAGAATTGATACTATTATGGTAAGAAGGACCTAGCAGAAGCCTCTGTAACTTCTGTGTCCAACAAAAAGAGTAAATCAAAAGCAATATCACATTCCTAGAGGAAGTACCAAAGTTAATGCCACCAATAGCCGGGCTCGGTGGCTCAGCCTGTAATCACGTGACTTTGGGAAGCTAGGTGAATGGATTACCTGAGCCCACAGGTTCGAGACCCACCTGGGCCGTGAGACCTCATCTCTATAATAAATAAAAAAAAAATTAGCCGGGCGTGGTAGCATGCACCTGTAATTACGGCTACTTGGAAGGCTGAGGCAGAAAGAATCGCCGAAGCCCAGCAGGCCGAGACTGCAGTTGCCAGGAGCAGCCATTGCACTCCAGTCTGGGCGACAGAGTGAGACTCCAACTCAAAAAAAAAAAAAATTTGACATATGCTGTGATGGAAATTATATATATGACTACTTTTAATTCACTTTATCTGTCTTGAAAAAAGCTGGATGGATCAAGACAATCATGAGGATTATTATACAATTTTTCAGGTAGTGACTCTAATTATAGTTACTGGTCCAATTAAAATATCCCAACTTAAGAAAAGCTATAGTACTGCACATCTTTATTTTTTTCTTCTAAACCAATTAGAAAGAACTCTTAGTGGAAGTTGACATTTACCTGGGAAGGACAGCAGTGCACTGTCACAGGCTTGCCTCAGAACAATGTCAACTTTACTATTCTGTCACAACACAGTCCAATGGGATCTTGATCAATGTGCTATTACACAGAACATTCCAAAGATCCACAACTTTAATGATATCATGCCAACTGGACCTGGTGATCAGGAACCAGCAAGTAGCCTAGATGCTGTAAGACCCATGTCCACCAGAAGATGGAAGAATAAATACAGTAAAAAACAGACCTTGTAGTAGTATCTGAGTGTCTAGCACTCTAGGGATATACTATGTTTGACTGTCCCTTCTAAAGTGAGAGGCAAAGTTTGCCTCTTTCATAGTTTACCATTAGAAAGAAATCAAAATGTTTTCTGGGACTCCACATTTAGTTCCACCAGCCAAGGACTAATCAGGCTCTTTATTTTGAGTGACTCCTAGACCAGGAAAGAAATTTTCAGTAGAAAAACTGCAGTGCAAGATGCTGAGATCCTTGAACATTAAGATCCAGCAAATCAACAGTTGATATATTTGTGGAAAATAAAACTGATATATGGAATGTTCTTCCGGATTCTATATAAGAATGATAAGAAAGACCCTTGATATTTGGAACAAAGCCATCTCCTCTTCTGCAGACAACTATTGCACTTTTGGAAATTGCTTTTGTATTGTTACTTCAACCTGGTAAAGATATATATATATACATACATACCTTGTAACATTGAGTTACCATGCAGTGATGGACCATGCACTGCACATATACAAATTTTGGGTCAATAGTCCTTCTAACACAAGTTGCATAATAAATGGTCAGTCTCTTGTGACACATACTTTGGTTGTACTCTCTTTTATTCAATCCCACCTGAGGCATTCAATCCCTACTGAGGCATTCCCTATGATATGTGGACAAAGAAGGAAACAAATCTTGGTTTAGCTTATATTTTGCTGGCACCAGCTAGATTGAACTTCTTCGTGACATCCCTATCAGGATGGACCTGAAAGAAAATGCTAAGGAAAAAAAAATATTAAATTCATTTTTATACCATACCTAGGAAAGCAAAATGCCAAAAATTAAAATTTTTTCCTAATTTGTGAGATGTAACTGATGTTTTCAGATAAATAATAAGAATAAGAATGGAAGATCAGTGACGGGGACATTGGGGAAGAGGCAGGTAGAAAGATGCTCAGCATGGGCAAAGAGTGCACAGATATTTATGTCGTATGTGACTATCAAGTAGCATCTACTACAAGAGGGAGCTTTCCATAAGGTAGACAAGATGGCTTATCTTGTGGATGTCAATGTCAGTCTGATTTTTTTCCCTAGCCATTCAGGGTAGTCATAGTGAGCCCCTACAGAGAGCATGGCTAGAACCACATCGCCTGAAAGCAGAAAAAGGACGGTTTCTAGGAGAAAAACCAGGCTCCTGTTTTAACTAAAGAAAGGGTGGTAGGCAGCAAAAGTAGCAGGTTTTCATTCCTCCTGGAGTCGATGGTGGAATAGATCTGCCTGGGAGAACAATGAAGGAAAGTTAGTGAGGCAAGGCAGTCAATTTAGAAAACAACTTGATAAAATAATATGATAATGGAGAGTTTAAAGTTTGGAGTTATTTTAAAGCTAATTGGCATAAGAAAATAGCAATCAAAAATCTCAGAAAATCAACTGGGCACGGTGACTCACCACTGTAATCCCAGCACTTTGGGAGGCTGAGGTAGGAGGCTCCCTTTAGCCCAGGTGTTCAAGACCAACCTGGGCAACCCAGTGAGTCTTTATCTCTACAAAAAATTTAAAAAGTAACTGGGCCTGGGGGTGCTTGCCTGTCATTCCAGCTACTCTGGAGGCTGAGGCAGGAGCATCTCCTGAGTCCAGGAGATGGAGGCTGTGATGAGTCAACACAGTGACACCCTGACTCAAAATTTTTTTTTCCAGAAAAAAAATTGTTAAAGAAAGGATAAAACAATTATATTATACTCTGTGAAGGATAATGAATAGTATTTATTTACCCAATAACATCAAAGCACACCAAGTTTTAATTAATAGACTTAAGAGGAAAACCATTGAATACTTAATTATGGCTATAGAATAGTATGGAATTGCTCTCAATTTTAACACTGTGTAGTGAAATGACCTGTGTTGAGAGAGTGATCGTGATATAAAGAAGAGGTAAAAATGAGTGCTCATTCTTATTTGATGGTGAGAGGAGCCAAGAGAAACTATTTTTGTTAGACATATTTTTGAAACAAAATCATATGTTCCTATAAATAACAAAGGTAAGGAACAGAAACTTTTGAGTTATGCATTATGGGTGTATTATGAGCAGGGAACAGTGAGATAGCAAAGCAAATATGACAGCAAGTACAAAGATAATACATCCAATTAATAAACAGAGAAATGACAGGATAAACATGGTAGAAAAATGTAGACGTGAACATCAGAAGACACATTTCAAAGAGGTGATAGTGGTTTCTCTGGAGGAGAGGAGGTAGGAGAATTTTGCCCTTCTGTACTATTGCATTTTAAAACCTAAATGAATGCTCTAACAACATGGAGATAAAAATAAAATCAATTAGTGTTTTTTTTTACACCCTTGAGTTGTAAATTAAGTTCCAGAAACACTGTGTTTCATTGTTGCAAAGTGAAGTAGTCCCATGGTAAATACTGTCAAGAAACGTTTCCAAAATGCTAAGGAAATACAGTGATGACTCCAGACAGAAGATTGCTAGAAAAGGGACATTTTTAAGAAAGGAAGCTTCCTAAGCAAAGACTAAGGCAAGTTGTGCATTCTGAAAGGACAAGGTATGCACCATGATTATGAGACTATCATAGGTTGAAGTGCAGGACTTCTAAGGTTGATGGAAGAGTTATTGGGAGATGAAGGTAGATATGTAGATTTAGGTCAAACTTTTCAGCTTTTTTATTCTTGGAATAGGGACGTAACGTTTATGTCAAATACATTGCAGCTCTTTTTTGAGTTTTTGACAAGATCAGATCAGATTATAGGATAATAAATCTGGAAGCACAGAGTGTAAGAAGGTTTAAAACAGTAAGAGTTGAGCAACTGGTCATCTGTTTAGGAGTTCTTACACAATCCCATGAAAGAAGTAAATTATTTTAAGAAAGATCATGAATTGCTAACACTTATAGAAGCTTCATAAGGACCAAGGATTCCTTTAGGTTCGGTATCTGGACTATCAAATTTCATCCAGAACCCCCAAAATCAACTGTCCTACTGTCCTCATTTATAGATGTTAAAACTGAGCTTTAAGTGAATTAAATATTTTACACCCAATGAAGTGTGATAGAGCCAGGATTTGAACTCAGGTAGTGGAACTACAGAGAGTAAACACTTAACCAGTCACCATGACTTTCTCACACCTGAAATAAGGCAGTATATAGGGCTATGAAAACCATGACAGTGAGCCTAGATTTTATTCCAAGCATTAAGGTAAAGCCATTGGGGTAATACGATGTGATACACAATGTTTAAAAAAGACTTTAATGTGGCAAGTAGAAGTCAGTTGTTATAGGCTGAATTGTGTTCCCCCTGAATTCATATGTTGACGTCCTAACTCTCAGTATTTCAGAATGTGACTGTATTTGGGGTTGGATTTTCAAAGCAGCAATTAAATTTAAATGGAGTCATTACTTCAGTATAACTGGTGTCCTTATAAGGAGAAGAATTTGGGACACACATAGAGGGAAGACCATGTAAAGATATAGAAAGAAGATGGTCATCTATAAGTCAAGGAGGAAGGCCTCAGAGGAAAGCAATCCAAGTAAAACCTTGATCTTGGGCTTCTAGCCTCTGGAATTGAGAACGTAACTTTCTGTTCACCTGGTGCTGACCTTGGAATAGCTCCTGTGTGGAACAAAACTGGGAAAAAACTTAAGTTTCCAAAACCTTAAGGTTGGTGTCAATGGTTTCTTACTCCCAATGATAAAGACTCTGAAGATTTTACGTCCCCAGTAAAATGACAGACTTCTCAAAAGCCAGGCAGGCAGCATGTACAACCTAGGACCTCAAGCTGGAGTTCTTATCAGTGGCATTCCGTAACCTGAACATGTAAAACCCAAATGACAAGAACACTCCTGTTTGTTTTATTTCTAAACTTTCAGAGCAGCTGCCCCTTCCCAAGGTCCTAATGTTTTTCCTCCTGGGTTCTGCAGCTGTGGCAACTTGGGATGCCAGCCTTGGCAGATGAATAACCCAGGGAAAACTATGCAGGCGAATGTTGATGGCGACTTTGACTTGTGGTTGAGCCCAAAGTAATGAGAAGAGGTTGATTTGGGCATATGTTTCTAAGATCAAGCCAGCTGATGTCTAAGTGGGAGGAGAGGAATCAAGGCAGCCTGGATGACTCCTAAATTTCAGTTTTCTGAAATGAGATGAACAGAGATGGAGATCCCTGGGAAAGGGGCAGGAATGTAGATACCAGAAGATGATAGGATGGAGACAGCAGAGAGAAAAGTCAGCCTTTGAAAGCCCCAGTGCAATGTATCCCACTCATATTGATAAAAACTAAGAGCTCATGGACGATAAGAAAATAACCTTGAGTAGAGGGGAAGATTAACTTGTCCCTTCACTTTTCAAAATGCGAGTTCATTTGCCAACTGAAGACAGTGGGATGGGTTTAGGGACCCAGGGGGTTAAGACAGTTTGACAGGCTTAACATAAGTAGCCTGATTTTACTTTCAAAGCACGGACATCAATTAGACAAAATTTGCTCTAGTTTAAGGATGAGATATTGTCTAGAGGTTATACGCACAGTCATTAGAGCCACGTTGCTGAGTCTGATTCCTGACCCAATGCTAGTAGTAACAAAATCTCTCTTTATTTCTTTAACTGTAAAATAGGTAATATAATACTCCTTAATTCATGGGTGTTTGTGGCCATTGAATGGGATTCAAATACTTATAAAACGGCTTAGTATATTTAAAGGCTCAGTAGAAATTAGTTGTTTTTGTTACCATCACCATCACCATCACCATCAGGAATAAAACACTAGAGTCATAGGAAAGCAATTTTAACTAACAAAGACACCCAAATTGGAGCCAGAGTTAATTAAGCTCCCCAAGAGGCAGTCTGAGTAGAATTTACATGGCATTTTGCTAACAAATACTCAAGAAACACTAAAATTAAGTTAATTCAGTAGTTCCCTTAAGTACTATTTTCTGAATAAGTTTGTCACATAAGTCGTCCTTTTTCAAAGCCATGACCATTGCCCCCAAAATGATGTTTTGTATGTTATTAAGAAGTTTCGAAATTGGCAGAATGGTAAACAGGAAAGTCACTTTTCCCTTATCAGGTTATTGACTTTTCTATTACCCATTTAATTTCAGCAAATGATCTCACTTCCTACTTCTCCGAGAAAAGTCAGGCAATCATAAGGTATCGTGTTTTGTTTTTGTTTTTTCCTGTCACTAGTGATGACTGTCCTCTTGTACCCAAACACATATGTCTTTCCCTTGTTGCAATGGAAGGTGTATCTGTCCCTACCCAGGATGACAACCTTCTGCACTCCAGACACTCAGGATGCCCTCAAGCATCTTTGGAGACATTCCTCACTTGACAATTTTTTCCTTGTATCTTTAGATATTTCCTCCCTACTGAAGAAGAAAGTTCCTCTCCAAGTGCTTCTCAAACATTCCTCATCCTCCTATCTTAAACACTTGACCCCACCAGCTACCACCCTTTCTCTCACCTCCACTCTGGCCAAGCTTGGTCAAAGGGTTGTTGATACTTGTCATCTTCACCTGTTCACCTTCCTGTGCCTGTTCCAGTGCCTGCAGGCCACCTTTGCTTCAATAGATTGTCTCTCACTGAGCTCACCAATGACTTCCTCATCAATAAATCCAGTGGACATTTTTAGCCTTATCTTTCATGACCTCTCAACGGCTCTTGGTCTCTCTCTGCTTCTTGAAATGTTTCCTGTGTATTTTTCCTGTGTTTTCTACCTCTCTGGCTCTCCTGCATCTTTAACATGGTCCTGTTTAACCCGCCTTCTCCTTGCCTCTTCCATCTCCTCAGTTCATCTCAACTTTCTGTCCACCATCCTTCCCTCCCCTGCGTGTCCCTTGGTAATGTCACCTCTTTCCTGGGCTTCTACGACAGCCCGTAAGCTGATAACTTTCATTCTTACTGAAATCCCGCCCAGATTTCTCTCTTGTGCTTAATATTAATATAACCAAATAACAACCTAAACTCTCTGTCTAGATATCTTTTTGTCTCCGACTCAAAATGCCCAAAACCGAATATGGAAACATAGCCTCATTTGTGATCCCTAAAATTCTGTTTCTGTCTTGATGATGGGTCCAACATCCAAAAGAACTATCCAGAAAGTTGAGAATCTTCATTGGCTTCTTTGCTCTTAATAAGCTCTAAAATCTTTCTTTCTTTTCTTTTCTTTTTGGAAACAGGGGCTTACTTTGTCCCCCAGACAGAAACATAGCTCACTCCAGCCTCCAACTCTTAGCTTCAAGTGATCCTTTCACCTCAACCTTCTGAATAGCTGTGACCACAGGCACATGCCACTATGCCCAGCAGTTTATTTATTTTTTTGTAGAGGTGGAGGCCTCAATTTGTTGTTTGTGCTCCTTGCTGTGTGTTGTCTTGTTCATCCACAATTCCTTATCTATAGAGGACTATCTTGTCCACTTAGATGCAATTTATTTTTATATTTTTTGGTCACACATAGGTCATAATCTAAACTCTTAGCATGCCTGATGAGGACCTTATCAAAGCCTGTAATTCATCAGTCTTGTCTATTTTTTCCATCTATTTATTATGATTCTATTTCATTGAAAACACAGGGTTACGCATTAAAGTTAGGAGAATTGTCACACAGGAGCTGCCAACACAGCCTCTGGATCTTGATAGCCAGGTTTCGATCCCAGATTCTGCTACTTATTGGTTGTGATATTGAACAATTTTTTTTTTAAGATGTGGGGTACAATTCAGGATTAGGTGTACAAGTGATCATCGTATGGTAAAGTTTGGGCCTCGCTTTGGTTCCCACTTCACCTGGTTTGAGATCAGGTACCTTTATTGTGCTCCCCCACTCCCACCTGGCAGTATCCTGCTACTGCCAATCCCTTTCTTTTTTTTTTTTTTTTTTGAGTTGGAGTCTCACTCTGTCGCCCAGACTGGAGTGCAGTGGCCGCTCCCGGCCACCGCAGCCTCGACCTGCTGGGCTCCAGCGATCCTTCCGCCTTAGCCTTCCGAGTAGCCGGAATTACAGGCTTGCACTACCAAGCCCGGCTAAGTTTTTGATTTATTGTAGAGATGAGGTCTCGCTGCCCAGGCGGGTCTCGAACCCTCGGGCTCAGGCAATCCACTTACCTCAGCCTCCCAAAGGCGCAGGATTACAGGCTGAGCCACCGAGCCCGTCTCCAATCGCTTTCTTATAGTATTATGATAATTGTTCAGTTTTACCAAAATCTACATATTCATCCTTATCTCCCAATAACTCTTCCATCAAACTTAGAAATCCTGCAATTCAACCTATGATATTGTCATAGTAAATGTTCAGGATCCACTTATGAGTGAGAATATGTGATACTCTGTTCTTTGTTTCTGTGATATCACTGAGTATAATAGACTCTAAATCCATCCAAGTTGCTGCGAAGTCCATATGTCTGTCCTTCTTGATGGCTGCATAATATTCCATTGTGTATATGTACCACATTTTTTTAATCCAGGTCAATTTTGACCGGCAGCAACATTGGTTCCATGTTTTGCTATTGTGAATAGTGCTACAAAAAACATGTGTGAGCAGGTATCTTTTCTGTAAAATGATTTGAATTCCTTTGGGTATATTCCCAGTAAGGGGATTGCTGGGTCATATGGAATGTCAATGACTAGTTTTTTTAGAAATCACCACACTGTTTCCAAAGAGATTGTACTAATTTGCATTCCCACCAGCAGTGTAAAAGCATTCTTTTTTCTCCTCATCCTCACCAGCATCTGTTGTTTGCTTGTTTTATTAATGATGCCTATTCTTACTGGGGTTAGGTAGTATCTCATTGTGGTTTTTTTGATTTGCATTTCTCTGATGAGTAGTGAGGCTGAGCATTTTATCATGTCTCTGTTGGCTGCCCATACATTTTCTTTTGAGAATTGTCTATTCATATATTTTTGCTCACTTTTTAATGGGGCTGTTTTTTTTGTTTTTTTTTTTTTCCTTTCAGCGCGTTTGAGTTCCTTGTAGATCCTAGATGTTAGGTCTTTGTCAGATATGCAGTTGGCAAATATTTTTTCCCATTCTGTGGGCTATCTCCCCACTCTCCTGATGGTTTCTTTTGCTTTGCAGAAGTTTTTCAGTTTGATGAGGTCTCACTTGTATATCTTATCTCTGACAGAGCACATATACAGCTGGTGGGAATCCCATAATTAAGGAGCCACTTTGCAGACTGATCAGTCTAATTACTCTAGCTAGGACTTCCAACACAATGTTGAACAAGAAGGGTGAGAGTGGGCAGACTTGTCTTGTTCTGGTTTTCAGGGGAAATACTTCCAGTTTCCACGAACAAGTAATTTAACCTACTTGTGTCTTAGTTTCCTCACCTATAACACAGGGATGCTAGAACAATTGTTTCTACCCCACAGTACTATGGTAAAAACTGAATGGGTAAATCCATGCAATGTGTGGGCACACCGTAAGAGCTTGGTAGCTTTGCCAAAGACTTTACTACAATAACTTGCTTGCAATTACTCTGATTCTCTTGCTGTTTCCCCTAAGATCTTTGCTGGATAAACTCTAACTCAAAAAAAAGTACATATGTCTGGCCTATCCCAATAAGAAACAGTTGGAACCCTCCAGAACAAAAGTACTGATTCTATAAGCCCCGGACACCAGGGCTCCCACAATACCACCCAACGCAACCATAAGCTAGTTAGCTAGTACTTCTGTTCTTTGGCAAAGATTATTTAAAAACAGTTAGGGAGGTGGACTGAGCTGGTGCCACGGGTATGCAAAGAATTGCACAGCAATTAGATTAGAAAATAAAGTTTATTTTGAAAGTAGATTAGAAAAGAGTGGATGCGCTTCTCAAGGGCGAGAATGGGGCCAGGTGCTTGAAGGAAACGCGACAGCAAATGATTGAGGTTGAAGATTTTCGAAGCTTCTTTTGGGGGGCGGAGATCAGGCAAGCATTCACAGGAGGTGATGTCATGGTGATGAGGTCCATTTCTCACATCTCTGATAATGGGAGAGATGGGCAGGTCAGTCACGAGCGCCCAGATAAAGGTGAGCCAGTAGCTGGATGAGTGGGTCAGTCATGGATGGTTTAATCACATAGATGAGAAGGACTGGGCTGGTAGCTGAAAAGCACCATTCTTGGGAGATGTTAATCTTAATGTCTTGTGACTTGCCGGGGTTCCAGGAAAGGATCATCATTGTGTATGAACTCAAAGAGACCAGAGAAACTCCATTTGGGGCTCTGTCCTTTCAATAACTTTTTCTCAGTTCCCAAAGCTATAACATCCTTCCCCACAAAGCCTCATTTTCAGCTGATGACTTTGCCTCCTATTCAAATGAGAATTAGAAAACTTCAGACTGAAACTGTAATCTCATCTTCAGTCCAAAATCCTACCTGAGTCTGCTCCCATTTCTTCTACCTATCCTTGCAGAGAGGGATATATCTCTCCTCTTATCAAAGAACAGCATATACCCCAGAGCAGGGTCCTGTCACCATCCACCTTCTCACAGGGGGCCCCTTCAGTTACCCCCACTCCAATCTCCTTCCTTTTGCCATCTGCTGGCTTATTCTCAGCCATGCTTCCAAGATTCCTCCCAACACATTTCCTGTTTGCATGTTCCCAACAACTATCAGGCTGTTTCTCTTCCTTTCAAAAATCCAAACTTCCCAATACTTTCTGTACCAGATCTTTCTGCTTCTTGTTTCCCTGCCTGCCAACTGAGCTCTAAACACATGAAAGTTTTAGAATTGCCCTCATCAATTTGTTTTGCTAACATTTTCCTTTATGCGTTCCTCTAAAGGCGATGCATAATTTTAAAAACCTATATCTAAATATATCTAGAACAATCTCTTCTGATGAGTGTAAGTAAAGATTCCAACTGAAGGAAAGCACCGGGTTACGATTTAATTAGTCACTTTTTTTTTTGTCTGAGTGGCGCATATAACATCAATGTACCTTCTAATCAGCGCCTCTGGGATGTGATGAAACATGGTCTCCCAGACTCACAGAGGCTGGATTGTCCAATCGGAAAAAGGAACTACCTGTTGTTCTCTCTTAGCAGTAATTCATCTCTTTTCTCTTCAAGGGACTCTCTCAATTGTAAATTTGTTTGTCTTTTTTTTTTCTTTTGAGTCAGGGTCTCACTCTGTCACCCAGACTAGAGTGCAGTGGTACAATCACTACTCACCACAGCCTCCAAACCTTGGGCTCAAGCAATCTTCCTGGGTCAGTCTCTCGAAGAGCTGGGATTGCAGGCATGCCCCACCACACCTGCCTTTTTTTTTTTTTAATTTGTAAAGACAGGGTCTTGCTATGTTGTCCCAGAGTCTCCAACTCCAGGGCTCAAGCGATCCTCTAGCCTCCGCTTCCCAAAGTGCTGGGATTACAGGTGTGAGCGACCACACCCAGCCCTGTTTGTCTTTTTATCTGTTTTGTAACTATTTATTTGACAGGGGCCTTTGAAGACAAAGCCACATTTCTTTGGTTCACTCCACCACACATTCTGCCAACAGAGTGACGGGGGTCCAATGGCCTTGTGTTACATGTTTTATGTATTTTCTGAATGGGTTAATGAAGACCCTCCTCTAGTGAGGTCCCCATAAGCTAGTAAAAGGATGTTGGTAGCTGTTAGCTACAATGGGGTAAAAGACGGTCAACTGATTTTTATCCTAGACTTTGGTTATTAATCACTAAAATAAACTTGCTATAAGACACTTCAACAGGAGAACACTCTGGGACTTTCTTAAAGGAGACGTCTAAAAGACCATTGGATTTATTTAGCAGCATAATTAAGGACAAGACATTAAGATTTGGTCACTGCACTTTCCAGGTGAACCTCATACATGAAGTGACCCAACTATACAGTCAGGAATATCTTTCTGCAAGAACAGCTGCAGACACTCAAAAAAAAAAATGTGATTTTCCAGAAGATAAAATAAAAAATAAACATAAATATAACCCTGGAATTTTTTTTTTTTTTTTTGCACAAATCCAAAGCAAATATTCCCCATCTGGCTTTCTCTTTGTGCAACCATGGATAGAAACCAGAGTAAAAGCAATCATTCTGTAATCCCTCAAGTCCTTAAGCAAAGAATAAATGCAATTTTCTTTTCTGGATACAAAAATATAAAAAGTCAACTCTGATTTGGAGCAGGTGTCAATGCTTAAGTGGATCCTAAATCATAATTAAACATAAACAGGGTCTAATCTCACCTTTTGATCTCAGATTTTCATTGTAAAGACAAGATGAAGTGGTAAAAATCCCTAAATGAATTCTGTTTCATTAGAAAATATGCCACTGTCCCTTCGGTTCTGAATGAAGGTTCGTATTATTCCAAGAGACTTCGTCGCTTGTTTACATATTCTTAGGCTCTGTCTTCTGCTGGTATTGTAGAATGAAGAAACATAGCAGAGTCACAAAAGGATGCGAATTAAAGGTCTACAATTTGCATTTGAAAAATCAATTATGAGCTGCAACCACATACGTAAGAAGTTGGACAAATAAAATGTGATGATTTGCTGCCTTCTGGGGATGATGTGAGCCTAAATGAGAAAACATGTATGAAGTGCCCTTTGGAAATGTCATATAAATGCATATTATTAACAGTCATCATGATTTTTCCTACATTTTCTGGCTCATTAACTTATATCTGGATTTCAAAAGAAGAATGCATTATTTTTAGTTTTAAAAAAGACAGGCAAAGTAATGATTTTTTAAAAATGAATTAGATGTAAGTTCATGAAAGAAAGGTTCATTTCCAGTGTAGAAAACGGTTGTTTAAAATTTGGTTTCGGGTTGAAATCCTTTCTAGAAAGTACTATACCAAGATATATCAGGAGAGGGCAGTAATGCTTCATGCTTTAATTCAAATATTCTCTAATTTCTTAGACTGGACAGGAATAGTCATTTCAATTTTTCATTGCAAATCAAAGCATAATTACAAGCTAATGTCCTTTCCCACTACCAACCTCAAAGGTCATTGGAGTATGTTCTAGAAATGAATAGAAATTGTTAGTTTTAATTACATGCAAAATTAATATTGTATGCTCTGGAATTGCTTGTTTCTTTTTTGGTTTTACTCTTTATCTTTGAATTGAATAAGATATCATAGGTGATACCAAGAGTTGCTACCAATATTCTTCATGGATTTTAAATTCTATGCATTGTTAGCTCAGTTCACACATCTGATTTATTGCCCACAATTGAAATCACTTCAAATGGATGTTCTGTTTCATACCTTCTGAGTTTCTCACCAAAAACATTTAAATTTGCTCAAATGACACACAACTTTAAAAAAGCAACAAATTTAGTATTTTTTTGTATGCCAGGTACTTATTTTTGTATCCAAAAGAACTAAAAATAACCAATTTGGCCTTGGTTCTCATCTGGCTGAGTGGGTGAATTGTGTATGTGTTTGAATTATGACTCTTAGAACCTGAAAAATTTGAACATAAGATACATTTACAGGAGGAGTTTATTGATGTAGAAGAAATAACACTCTTATGACTCTGAGAAGCAGCAGGACCCAAGACAAAATTCTCAAGTAAGCATGCACCTGGGTACTCCAGTCCATTTGAGTACCAACATCCCAATTCCAGTCAAATCCAGCAGAATAAGGAACAGTGGATGGAAGCTACAATAAGGCAGATATTGAGTCAGTTTGGCAATTAGAATCATTGCATGGAATAAAAGTTTCCAGGAGAAATGAATATGACCCTATCTTGAAACAGGGCATAAGCAATTAGTAGTTAAAGACTCAGATGTCTAATGAGGTTCCACTAGGCGGTCTCTAAGCCAGTTTGCAAATCAAGAATGTTGTCAGGCCAACACAACACATCTGCTGGGTATGAGGCTCTGTCCCCGAGGACCACTGGGGCCTTCATCATGCCCTGTGTTTAAAGATGTAAGTGATAGGCTTCCTTGTTTTCTTCCAGACTGTCCCTGACTCATATTCCTGGACACTACTGATTTCTGAATTTTGCAGATAGATATAGACAGATAGATAGATATTTCCAAGCTATAACAAAGAGAAGTGCAGGCTGAACTAATCTCTACATCCCTTTCTCACGTTACGCTGACTGAGTCAAGGGCAGCAGAAGCTGGGTGTGGATGCAAACGGGCAAATTAAAGTCTGCCAGGGCTGTGCCCTATCTACATTTTCAATCCGTGTTCAAACATGCTGCTGCTTCCCCTGAAATGTGCAAATCGGTATTTTCATTATGTATAAGACCCTTTTCTATTGCAACCGCTTCTATATGAGGCAGAAGTTGAATCTCCCTACATCTCATTGCTTCTGACCCTTGCACAAGGTTTGTTTTGCCAAATCACTTCTCTTTGCTGTCCAGTGCCCATTTAGTCTTTGAGCGCACGGCCCCACTGCACCAAGGTCTTCATCAGTTCTGCTGCAATCCCTGGGCTCATTGCTTCAGGGGATAGGCCAGACACCTGGAGTACTCTCCAAATGACCTGCTGGACAGCCCCCAAGTGGATATTTCACAGGTTGTATGTACTGAGCACTTCATATGAACCAGATATCCACATCAGCGCTCTGAAGTTATGTACAAGAATTAATTAGTGATAAATATCAGAAACTCCAACCAATAGAACTGATCTGGGAACTTCACCTGCCACATCCCACACCAACTTGATTGAACTACAAGTGGAAAACAGATATTAACTGGGGCGTTTATCAACCAAAAATGTTGGTGTTTATCAATCAAAAATTTTAGTAGCTATACATAGACTAGGTTTCATTGTCTAAAACTGTGGAAGGAGACATAGAAAATCACCAGAACCAAAACTGATCCAATCAATATTTCAGTAGAGTCCAGTCCCCCAATTCATTTTTTTAAAGCAAAAATACTCTTGTCAATCTGTAGTTATACAACACATTTGCAACTGAGAAACAACACTTGCTCTATTTATAAAGTGGAGTAAAAATATTACCTGCCTCCTGGGTATCGTTTACAATATATATAAGATTATCATACCACCTAGCTCCTGGTAAATGTTCAATAAGTGTCAGCTGTCGTTGGGATTAGTACTGTTACCAGGATGTCCTTCCTGAGGGCAGACATTTGTGTCTCTGTACTCAATGCTGTCTCTTGGGGCCTGAAACAGCACCTGGCCTGTCATTTACACTCAGGAAATCGCTATTGGACAATGTCCAGCACAGTGACAAAATATGAGTGCTGGCATGAAACTATTCCCTTAGCAGTGTCCTCACCTAGGGTGTGACTCGAGCTAAGCTACTCAACCTCCTCCTACCTTCCTTTCTTCATTTGAAAATGAAGATCATGGTAATACTGATCTCAGGGTTATTGTAAAGATTCAGTGTGAAAATGCCATCAAATATTTAGAAAAGCACTTGGAATATAGTAAGTGGTAAATAATTATTAACTACCATTATTATATCATCTCTATAGCATGGAAAAATAATAATTTGGGATAAAATAGTCAGTACTTTCAAATATATTCAGGGCTACCTTGTAATCACTCACTGTGTAAGCTGTTACAAGTGAAAGAATTTAGTCTCAGAGATTTATGTGAGTTTTCAAGATAAACTTACAAAACTCTGTAAAGTCAGAACCCTGGGTTTCAAAATATGGTTTGTCTGATTCTCCTAGCCGTGTTCTTCAGCACTGGGCCACATTATACTTGGTGAATAGTTTAAGTGGTGGTTGGTATGAATTCATCTGAAAAAATGCAATATGCATATATTTAAGCTACAGCATCCCCTAATCTTATTTCAACATGAAGATAGTCATTTTTCACCTTGTCGACATTTGGACCAAAGAAACAACCTACTGTTCTGAGCCTTAGACCAACCATGTGGTTGAGTGTCCTCAAAACCTCATGGGATATGTAGGAAAAGCCTAGCTAGAACTCCACTGGGTAAGTGTTTAGCATAAAAAAGTATTTCAGTAGAAACAGCAAGTTTAAAATTCAGAGGGAGAGGTCAGGTGTGATGGCTCACACGGGTAATTCCAGTGCTTTGGGAAGCTGAGATGAGAGGATCGCTTGAGAACAGCAGTTTGAGACCAACGTGGGCAACATAACGAGATCCTTCAACTCTACCAAAAAAAACCTAATTAA
This sequence comes from Cephalopachus bancanus, assembly GCA_027257055.1. Lineage (NCBI taxonomy): Eukaryota > Metazoa > Chordata > Mammalia > Primates > Tarsiidae > Cephalopachus > Cephalopachus bancanus. The sequence goes on along the minus strand of JAPVLO010000001.1, from coordinate 10,924,032 downwards.
TTAATTAAAACAAAATTTAAAAAAAGTTCAAAACTTTAAAGAAAATGTAGGGGGAAGAGAGAGAGAGAGAGATTAAGAGAGAATCCAAGGCTGCAATTTACATGGTAGTTTTGTCCTTGTAATTCTATGACCGCTCATCTAATACTGTTTTTTGTTTGTTTGTTTTGTTTTGTTTTTAAATACTAGATCTTCTCTTTATTACAGAACAGACCCTTTTATATTTTGCTGGGCTTAGAGGAAGCTTCATGACGGTTCTCTGCCCAATTCAAACCCTTGCAATTATGGTTCCCAACAGACTGGAAACCTGGTCATCTGGCCTGACTGGCAGTTTTAGATCTGACCAATTTTCGTATACATAGAAGGTATTATATAAGAAGGTGGTCCTTGGCACCTTTTTCTCAGTTTCATTGAACTATTTCTTCCTGGGAGCTTCCTGTCTCCTTCAGAGCAAGGACACAGGAGAACCCTGGGCCCAAAATATTGGTTCTTCTGAAGGAAGGATGGTCGACGTGACTTTTTCTAAAGACTATCTGAGATTTCTTAATAATCTCCAGTAAATAAAATAATTTATTAATTAACATAAGTTTACTTTTTACCTTCAGCATTAAGGTCATACTTTGAGTGGGGTGGGAGGATAAGGAGGCAAGCCGGTGTTAACTAAATGGAAACCCCAAAACATTTCACCAATCATAGAATTAACTTATTCTTATTCTATGTCTGGGCTGAACATGTGCAGATGTGAGAGAGATGCCTAGCTGGTATGAAAGTTCATGCATGGCGCATACCAACATATTGTTAGGAGAAATACCTGGTTAATGTTTAATTTTCTAAAGAGCAAAAAGAAAGAAGGCTTTCTTATTAACTAGGCTTAAGCAAATTCAAATGCACTTTGAAGCATTAATAATTACTTATATGAAAGTGCATTCATCTGTTTACAACTGTGCTGCATATTCTTTTTTCTGATTTTTTTTTAATGCAGACATAACCAGCATTTAGACTATAGTTCCAAATGGTAAATCAAAACTGTAGCTTCCCAGAGAATTTACCAGATGTTTTTTGCCTGCCACTGACTCAGTATAAATATTTTGAAAACTCACGCACCATTTCCACCTCTCATTTGAACATAGAGTGTGTCAGATTTGTTGATTCCCAAATGGGAATTGAATTTTTGCAATATTAGAAAATTCGTGTAAAACTCTTTTAATAAAAAACTAAATGAGGGGCCTGAATGGTCTTACTAAAAACATGTAAGTTCCTGTCAATAACATTTTAAATGTCATTTGTGGGTTTCCCCCCGGAAACTTCTAAATTTTCTAGTTATCTGCTTAATGTACTTCTAAAATCCACAGTTCCTTGATGGAGACATTGGTGAACAGAAGGGCTGTGCTGAGTCATGCTGGGTTTTTTCCGACCTTTTCTGTCTCACATAGTCCTTCATCAAAGTTTCACTCATATAAAAGAGGCGAGACTTACAGGAGCGAACATGGATTGTCTAATGTTTGCCACTCTGCTAAGCATTTGTGTTTGCTTATTCTTAAACAATCCATAAGGTGAGGATTATTATTACCAACAGTATACAAGTTTGAGAATTGAGGCAAAGAGATACTAAACATTAGCTGGTAAGTGGTAAATGTTAGAGATGTAGCCTCGAATCTTCATCTCCGTGCTTTACTAAAGATTTTGCTAAGGCACTAGAAATGTAAAAACCAAAGACATGTTACACCATGGAGAAAACAGTTAGAAAAAAACATATAGACTAAGAAAAATAAGACTAACTATCATATGATTGGTTTCAAAATGCTGTTATTTACTGTGTTATTAGGGACAAGAAATTCACTTACACACACATATATACACACACATATATATATATATATATATATATATATATATATATATAAATTTTTTTTTGAGACAAGATCTCTCTCTGTCACAGTATAATTGCATGATCATAGCTCACTGCAGTTTCAACATCCAGGATCAAGTGCTCTTCCTACCTCAGACTCCCGAGTAGCTGGGATTACAAGTACATGCCACCATGCCCAGCTAATTTTTTTATGACTCTGGAGAAATGAGACAGGGTCTCCCTATGATTCCCCAGGCTGATGTTGAACTTCTGGCTACAAGTGATTCTCCCACCTTGGCCTCCCAAAGTGCTGTGGTTACAGACGCAAACCACCATGCCCAGTCTAGGATTCGCTTAAATTATTGAGTACCTACTGTATGCCATCCACTCTACTGGACACATTGCATTTCTTGTCTCATCTAATGATGGATGGGAATTACCTCAATGGTGACAATCCTAGTGGGAATGTCAGGAACAAATATCTGACCCCTCTTTGTTGCTTCTCATGCCTTGTGGCATTACACCAACTTGAATAAACTCAAGGTTTAGCAAGTAGCATTTATCCAATTCTCCAATCCATATAGTCATTATATGTCATATAGATCATTATGGTGTAAACAATTTGAATGAGACTGCATATAAAATACCTATTAGAACATATTTATTTCTGCAATCTAGATTCCATTATGAGCGATGGAAATTATTTTTTAGAAATGCAAGTTACCTTTTGACGTGTGTCACTGCAGGCTGACCCCCAGAAAACAAACCATAAATTAATTTATTTGCTTTTGCTCGTTCATGAACATATCCAAATAAAGATGATGGCATATCTTCCCTGATAAGCTCACCATTGTGTATGCCTCGCCTCGCTCCCTCTAAGGTGATAGCATGGGGCAGGTTCCATTACGTTCCATCTCGACTTAATCCCTTGCTGTTACGGGAAGTGGAAAATGCAATTAAACGTACTTCTGAAACCTTCCCCCAGAGTGCTGTTTACAATATTGCCTGCATTAAACAGGCTGAGCACGGGCATGCAACCACTTCTCTTTGCATCTGGTGGCTTTACCAAGCTTTGGGAAACCCGTTTGTAAATTAAAGTGTTCAATCAGCAGCTCTAAGAATAAATCCCAGTTTGCTATAAAAAAAATACAGTTTAAATAAACACCCTTGTGAGTTTTATTTGGAGGAGGGTTTCAGACTGGGGGGGCTAGCAGGGTATTCCATGAAGGCTAAATTTGAGCTCCATTTTGCTTAAAAAAAAGAAAAAGAAAGAAAAAAGTCAGTGAAATTGTAATACTAACAGAGCTTAAAATTACCTTAAAATAGGATTCTAAGCCAAGCAGGACTTTTCGTCCCTCACCTGAAGTGTTAATCCATTCTTAGATAAGCAGAAATCACCATGAAGTCTGCCCATTTCTATAACTGAAAGATATTGCTTTCTTGTCTGACCATAGGCCCTGTTTGCTTCTCTCCTAGGAAAGAGTAGTAAGGAAGGGGACAAGAAGTCAAAATAATAGAAAACATTCTTGAATCTACCTCAGAATCACTGGGTGGTTGTAATCTGCACAACTAGTCTCTCAGTGATGTATTTTCTGATCTAAATAGATGTCACCCACTGAAGAGGTATTAGGAGTATTATCTTTATTTATTTTGTCCTTTTTTCTTTCCTTTTTTTGAGGGGACAGGGTCTCAATCTCTAGCCCAGCCTGGAGTATAGTGATGTGCTCATAGTTCACTGCAGCCTCAATCTCCTGGGCTCAAACTATCTTCCTGTCTGTTTCCCGAGGAGCTGGGACTACAGGTGCATGCCAACATATCTGGCTAGTTTTTAAATTTTATTTCAGTAGAGTCAGAATCTTGCTCTGTTGCCCAGGCTGTTCTCAAACTCTTGGCCTCAAGAGATCCTCCCACCTTGGTCTCCCAAAACACTAAGATTACAGGTGTGAGCCACTGCACCCGGCCCTTGGTTTATCGTTAACTGGATGTGAATTTGATGTAGTAGACACACGGAGAAATCATTTCTTCAGCATATTTCCTCAAATTCAGACAAGGGATGGCCGTTTTCCAAATCACCACTTCCTTCTGAATATCCCTCCTCCCTCTCAAAAGGACTGTTTCTTCTTTCCTTCAATCAGTTACCACATCCTCAGGCACCCACATGGCCCAGACTTGTTCTGGGAGATGTTGACTGAGTCACAGCTCCTGACCTTGGCAATCATCCATTCCTCCCTTCCCAAGCTCTTTCTTTTCTCTTTTTCTTTCATTTTCCCTGTTAATAACGTCTGCCTTTTAGCCCGGGGTAATGGAGAGCTATCTCTCTGCCACGCACGGCTCACTCTAATGGAAGCAGTTTTACAGCACTGACATTTCACCCTCCATCCGGTCTGTGCTCAGTTCCCCACTCTCCCTCGGCCTCCCCCGGCGTCCCCCCACCAATCACTCTTCTGTAAGTGTGTTAAGTAAACACAAGATGACTTGCAATTCTCTTTAGCAGCAGCCACCGATGTGTTGAGAGCCTGACGGGAGTCAAGCACAATGATAAGTGCTCGGGATCAAAAGAAGCATCATAGGAGGATACCGGTCAGTGTCCTCCACAGACCCTCTGACCTGTGGACATTCTCTGCCGTCAGCAAAGAGGTTCAGCCTGACGGATGCCCAAGCCAAACTGGCCAAGGCCATCCATATGTCAGTCTTCTCGGACCACAAGGCCATGGCTTGTGCTGGTCCCATGAGGTCTAGAAATTCATTTACTCACAAAATCACGGGTTTTTCCTCACCCTTATCCTAGCCATCTTTATATCCAGACTTCTGGCTCTGTTTTTTAGTTTAGTTTTCTTTTTCCTTGTTGGAATTAATGTTCTAACATGACTCCAAACTCCCTGAACTAGTATTCCACACTCATATGTAGGTCGTATCAGTTCCACCTTCTATGAATGACCTTGAACTTTGAAGTGAGGGGCTGAAATCATCCCTGTGTCTCACCTGAGACTAAGTGTTTCACACAGGCATCACCTCCATTTGTGTGTCTTTCAACCAAGATGGAAATTATGTGCATAGAAACACTTGTCAAAGCCAGGCAAGGCGAATCCAGCTTGTAATCCCAGCACTTTGGGAGGGAGAGGCGAGAGGATTGCCTGAGCTCAGGGGTTTGAGACCAGCCTGAGCAACATGGTGAGACCTTGTCTCTACAATAAATTTTTTTTTTTATTGCCGGTTGTGGTGGCACATGCCTGTGGTTCCAGTTGCTTAGAAGGCTGAAATGGAAGGATCATCTGAGCCCAGTAGGTCGAGGCTGTGATGGCTGTGAGTGTGCTACTGCACTCCAGTCTGGGTGACAGAGTGAGACTCTGACTCAAAAAAAAAAAAAAAGCAGGGAGATTTCTAAAAGAACTAGAAATTGGCCTTCCATGTGAACCAGCAATCCCCCTATTAGGAATATACTGGTATACCCAGAGGAACTCAAATCATTCTTCAAAAAAGATACTTGCACATGCATGTTTGCTGCAGCTCTATTCCCAATAGCAAAAACATGGAACCAACCATGCTGCCCATTGAAGCTGGACTGGATAAAAAAAAAAGTGGTACATGTACACAATGGAATATTATGCAGCCATAAAGAAGGACATGGACTTCTCAGCAACTTGGATGGATTTAGAGTCTCAAATTCAGTGATCTATCACAGAAACAAAGAACAGATTACCATATGTTCTCAATCATAAGTGGACCTTGAACAATTGTCACAATACTACAAGAAGGGATTGGCAGTAGTGGGAAGCTGCCAGGGGAGAGAGGGTGGAATTGGCAGTTGAAGGAAACTGCCAGGGGAACAAGGGAACATACCTCATCAACAAGGGTACCTGCATCATGAACATGTGTATGCCTAATCCCAAATTGTACCCTACATCTTTAAAATAAAAAATTTTAAAGTTTAAAAAAAAAAAAAACACTTGCCAAAAGTAATCTTGAGCTGATTTCTGGTCAGCCTCCTCAGGGCATCTTCTCCTGGTTCATCTCAGTCTTTTCATCCTGTTCTTTTAAGCCCAGCTTCTTTCTCCCCACTCTGCCACGGCTCTAGCTTCCTAAGTCTCAGAATGGCCCACAGCTCATTTCACTGCAATTCTAACAACACAACTTCTACCCTAGAGAAAGGGTAGGCATACAGTTAGAAAGATGTATATTCGGCAATATATAAGTAAAATACGAGCCACTTATGTTTATAGTACTGCTACAAGCCATAAATCTCACCAAAAGGGAAGCAGAGAACATAAGAAAATGGGAAGCTAGTAAAAGATTTGTAGAGCAAGGGGTTTTGAGGTGGTCTGTAAGACAATAAAAAGTAGAGAGAGGGGTGGTATGCAGGAATAAAGGCAGGAAGGAAAAGGCAAAGGTGGGAAGTGGAAATGTTTTGCAGAGCTATAGGGTTCATTTAAGATGATAATAGGAAATCTTCGGAAACTTCACTGAGATCTGACAGGGAAAATGTGTGTACGAAGCGCTAAAATGTAAAAAGCAATCCGCACCAACAGCCAAGAGATTTGGATCCTAATTTCAGCTTTGTGGTGGCCAGAATATATGATGATGTTAGACACATGATTTATCTCATTTACACAAACGACTTAGACTGACCCTTTTATGTGTTAGGTGTTATAGCATATGTAGACTGGCAATTACTATATCTTTTAGAGATATGAATATTATTTAGTATAATTATATAATAAGATGAGTCTGTTACTTAGTCTAACAGATGAATCCTTAAGGCTTCTGATTTTCCTAATTTTCTACAAGATATGATTTCATGGAGTTAGGAAAATTAGGAGGGAGTACATTGTGTGATGAGCGAGAAGGCAAAAGTAGAAAAATTAGGCAAATGAGTTCAAGAACTCTTATAATTATGTTGTGAACTAGACTGATAAGTACTAGGAAATTGAAAAATGGGGCAACCCCTCAGGTCTCCTCCCACTGTGGTTTGGACTTTGAGGGATGTTGGTGACCTTAGAGAGGACTGTTTCAGGGAAAAGGTCTGAACCAACACTTTAGGAGTTTAGGACAGCATTCTCTATTTAATAAAAGATAATAGCACAACTCTGTAAATAGTGTACTGGTTATAGCAACAGACAGGTATGGACCAATACTTTACTTCAAACTTCCTAGCTACACAGGTAATCCTGCCAAAGTTACTTACTATCTTTGAGATTCTTTTTTGTCATTTGTAAAATAAAGCAGTAAATATCCATCATTGGGGCTGTGATGAGAAGAGAAAGAGGGCTGAGTCATGCGCACAGTGGCATTCTACCTGCCACGCACTAGCACTCAGGCATCCTTTTTCCTCTCCTACCCTCACTGGTCTCTTGAATGTAGGTTTTAGTTTTGAAAAGTATGGTGGTTAACGCCCTGACCTATCCTGACATACGTCTACCACAAGTTCTTGTCCATGTGACAAATCCTTTGCCTTTGAAGTGTGACTGGCTAAGGTTAAAGGGTCAAGTTGAAGTCATGAAATGGTATATTTCTTCAAAGGTGGGGCTGTACAGCAAGACTGAGGCTTAATTATACAGTAGTTGCTCCTTATCTTCAGAGGACATGTTTCAAGACCCCCAGTGGATGCCTAAAACTGCTGATAGTACCAAACCCTGTAGGGACTGTGTTTCTTTCTTGTTCATACATACCTAGGATCAAGTTCAGTGAAGAAGTTAGGCTCAGTGAGAGATGAACAATAATAACTAGCAAAAAAATTTTAAAAATCATAGCATCAGGCCAACATCACCACTCCTGCACATTAGGGACATCTATAAGTGTTATTGGACACAAGCGCTGTGACACCAGGACTACCGATCTGGTAACCGAGATAGTTACTAGGTGACTAATGGGCAGGGAGTGTTTACAGTGTGTATACACTGGACAAAGAGATAAAACACACCGGGGCGAGTGGGGGAGAAGAAGCAACGTGGCGTGAGATTGCATCACGCTACTCAGAATGGTACATAATTTTCAATGTATCCATTGCTTCTAGAATTTTCTATTTAACATTTTCAAACCATAGTTGACCACAGGTAACTGAAACTGCAGAATGCAAAACCTCAAATAAGAGGAGACCACTATATGTCTGTTCTGTTAGTTGTGATTCAATTAATGCTATTATTATTATATTATTATTATTATTATTTCACTGTAGGTGTTTTTATGCTAAAGGAGAAGAAAACAGGGAAATAAAAGAGTGTGGAATCATTTTCATTACTATCACAAGGAGAAAATAGACTCAAATTGTGTATCAGCTTAGGAAGAGAGATTTTACTCCTTAATTAAGAGAATATAAAGATAAGACCATTGTGATCTCTTTTCCATAATTGTCAAGTGTTTAAGTTTTTAAAAACTTGGAAAATTAAGGGTTCATACTATTTCCATTGTTCTAAGATCATTTCATCCTGCAGGACTAAACTTTTGGAGATCCTATAAGAATAATTTGGATCTTGATGATCTCTTTTTCCCAGAAAGACAGCCAAGGCAACAAATAAATAACTACATTTTAATGCAAATAACTAAAGGAGAGTGCCAGAGTTCATCAAAGTGTAGCAGAAATCCTACAGAGCACAGAAACTCAAGATAACCACAGAGAAAATGAAAGGCCTTCACCACTTCACCTCCCAGCTGGGAAGAACTTCTCCCTGTGGAGAAAGAGAGGCAAGAGGATCCCAGCAGGTCCCATCAACACCTGCAGACCTCACTATTGGGTCCCCAGCAGACCTCAAGGCCACTAAGCTCAACTGAGGGAGCTGCCTGGAGTCCACATGGCTGTGCTTCCCCAGGAAAAAGAAGACACAGTCTGGCTCCTGTGGCTCTCATGGCACTATCTTGGACCTGGAGCTGCTGCTGAGTATGTCCTGCTCCGGCGCAAGTGACCATGACATCCATCCCTCCTTGAGGCTTAGTCACCACCCAGCCACCCTTTCTCAGTGGCCCTGCGGTCAAGTTGTGAGCTGCTGTTTACTCTACTCCGTGGAGGTAAGGGATTGTCAAGTCACTCCACCTACCCCTTCCAGTCTTGGCTGCTCCCTGCTCCCTTGGGTCAAAGCTGAAACTGAAGCGGAAGCTCCCTCCCGGGGAGACGGTGTCTTGGCAAAGCCACTCCATCTACCCTTCCCAGTCACTGCTGGCCCTTCAGTAGGGGCCCAGGCAGAAGCTGTACGCTCCTTCCCAGGGAAAGGATGCTTTCCTGGAGTCCCTTCGTGTACACTGCCCGGTTGCGACTGTATCATGGCCCCTGTGCTGGAGCTGAAGGGGACCCTGTTCCCTGAGAAATAGAACGTTTGGTCCACCATATCCATGAATTCTGCACCTATGGATTCAAACAACTGCAAACCAGAAACACACATACACACACACACGGATAGTTGCATTTGTATTGAACATGTGCAGACCTTTTGCTGTTGTCGTTGTCTCACTCTGTAACCCAGGCTGGGGTGCAATTGCAATCACAATGAACCGCAGCCTTGACCTCCTGGGCTCAGGCAATCCTTCAGCCTCAGCCTCCCAAGTAGCTGAGGCTACAGGCATGCATCACCACACCCAGTTAAATTTTTTTTGATATTTTGTAGCGACAAGGTCTGGCTATATAGCCCAGGCTTGTCTCCAACTCCTGGACTCAAACAATTCTCTCACCTCAGCCTCCCAAAGTGCTGGGATTACAGGCATAAGCCACCATGCCTGACCCAGGCTTTTTTTCCCCTTATCATTATTCCCTTTAAAATACAGCACAAGGTGAATGGATTGTCTGAGCCCGCGGGTTCAAGACCCGCCTGGGCAACTTGGCGAGACCTCATCTCTACAATAAATCAAAAAATCAGCTGGGTGTGGTAGTGCTCGCCTGTAGTTCCAGCTACTTGGAAGGCTGAGGCGGAAGGATCGCCGGAGCCCGGCAGGTCAAGGCTGCGGTGGCCGGGAGTGGCCACTGCATTCCAGTCTGGGTAACAGAGTGAGACTCCAATTCAAAAAAAAAAAAAAAAAACAGCACAAAAATTATTTACATAACACATTGCATTAGGTATTATAAGTAAACTAGGAATGATTTAAAGTATACAGGTGGATGGGCATAAGCTATGGGTAATTACTATGCCATTTTATATAAGAGTCTTGAACACCTGTAGATTTTGGTATCCATGTATCCATGGGGGGTCCTGGAACCAATTCTCCCCATAAATCCCCAAAGATGACTGTCACACTCCACTGTTGCCTAAATTGAAGCAATGCCCTGTCTCCCAGGAAACTGTGCCTTGGCAACCCAGAGCAGTCATGCCTCATCCCAAGCCCAGGCCTGTGCTGAAGCAGTAAGTTGCCTCCCAGAGAATCGGTGCCTTGGTGGAGTCAATTGATGAGCTGGAGTAAGGGATGAGCTGATGCGGTACCTTGCATTGCATCCCGGGAAAACAGAAAGGTGACTGAGCAGAAAGACTCCTTCCTAAAGGCCAAACAGCCCTAATACATCATGCTTTTTGGGAGCTGGACTAGGCCTGTAGAGTCTGAACTACTGAGACACGCTCTTCCCTGGGGAGTGGAATTATGGCTCTGTTGCTCCCTGAGACCCAAGCGACAGCTGCAATCTGTCATTTCAAAGTCTTGCAGATGGCCTCAGAGTTTGGGATACTGCTGAGTTCTACCATCCTGGGGACCAGAGTCACCACTCGTGATGCCTCATCCCCTAGGACTTGAGTTTTTACTGAGCTTTATCGGCCTTGGCTCCCAAATTACAGCTGTATCTTGCTTCTCATGCCCAAACCTCCAGGGCATTACTTCTTCCCTGGAGTTGGGCCAGAGCTGTGCTACAAACTAGCTCCCTAGACTCAAGCTGTTAGGGGGTGCCCCACAGTCACAGCTCCTGGATTTGTGGGCAGCTTACATCCAACACTGGTACAGAGAGTGGGTCTGGACCTCAAGACCCAGGTGTTACAATAGATTTGTGGAACCCTGAGTCTAGGACCCAGGTTTCACAACCACTCTGAGCACCTGTACTTGAACTCAGTACCACAGCAGCTGTCAGACCTGATGCCTGGAAGGATCCCTTTAGTTAAGTCTTCTCATGGTGGGGAGGGTAGGAGCCAAAAGCTACTCTCACTGAGGACACTAGCAAATAAGTTGATGCCACAAACAGCCTAGGTCACAGTTATTGCTGACATTGAATGCAGCTGAATCAACTGTGTGGAGGGTCTACCACTGAATCCATTCAGAACCAGAGCCATGGCTCCCTTTCCAAGAAGTACACTAAGTCCTATCATGTGGGTGAAGCCATGCTTAGCTGTGTTTTTTATTTTTGCCTTAAAGACCAGGCTGGTCTCAAACTCTTGACCTCATGCAATCTTCCTGCCTCAACCTCCCAAAGCTCTGGGATTACAGACATGAGTTACCATGCCCAGTCTCCATTCTAGTGTTCTATACACTGAAGGATATCTTTACTTAACAATGATAGAAAGAGGATATTGAATGTTCCAAACACAAAGAAATGACAAATGTTTGAGATGATGGATATGCTAATTACCCTGTTTTGCTAACTGTACATTGTATGTACAGTTACCTCAATACCTCATTATGTACACAATAAATATACTCAATTAGTATATGTCAATTAAAAATTAAAACGTAAAAAAGACAAACAACAACAATAAAATAACAGGAAGAACTTCAGAAACTATGTTAATATATGCAAATTAAACAACATGCTGCTGAACAACCAACAGGTCAGTAAAGAAATGAAAAGTCAAATTTTAAAAATACTAGAGACACATGAAAGTGAAATCACAACATGTCAAAACCTGCGAGATACAGCAAATCAATACTCAGACGGAAGTTTATAACAATAAATGCCCACATCAAAAAATTAGAAAAATCTCAAATAAACAACCTGACATTGCACCTCAAGGAACGAGAAAAATAAGAACAAACTAACCCAAAAATTAGTAGCAGGAAAAAATAATACAGATCAGAACACAAATAAATGGAATAGAGATTTTAAGACATACAAAAGTTTAATAAAATGAAGAGTTGGTTTTCTTTTGTTTTTTGTTTTTTGTTTTTTTATAAACAATATTTTTTATTATGATATTGTGGGGTACAGTTAAAGGTTGGGTATACAAATATGCTTCGTTCAGGCACCCTTGTTGATAAGAGGTGTCTCCCCATCCCCAGACAGATGTTCACTACCATTAATCCCATCTCCCCCCCCCATAGTTTACCACCGTCAGTTATTTTCTTATGGTAATATGTTGGAAGATCAAGGTCCACTATATGAGTGAGAACATGTGGTACTCAGATCTTTGTTTCTGTGAGAGGTCACTCAGTATTATAGACTCTAGTTCCATCCAGGTTGCTGCAAAATTCATGATTTTGTTCTTTTTTATGGCTGCATAGTATTCTATCATGTATATGTACCACATTTTTTAAATCCAGTCCTCTTTTGAAGGACAGCATGGTTGCTCCCAGGTTCTTGCTATTGTGAACAATGCTGCGATAAACATACGTGTGCAGGTATCTTTTTGATAGAGTGACTTGAGTTCTTCAGGGTATATTCCCAGTAGGGTGATTGCGGGGTCATATGGTAGGTTGACATTTAGAGTTTTAGGGATCGCCACACTGCTTTCCACAGAGGTTGCACTAGTTTACACTCCCACCAACAGTGTAGAAGTGTTCCCTTTTCGCCACACCCTCTTTAGCAACTGTTATTTTTTGAGTTACTGATAATTGCCATTCTGACTGGAGTTAGGTAGTATCTCGGTGTGGTTTTGATTTGTACGTCCTTGATGATTAGTGAGGTTGAACATTTCTTCATGTGTCTGTTGGCTGCTTGGATGTCTTCCTTTGTGAACTGTCTGTTCATATCTTTTGCCCATTTTATAATGGGGTTGTTTGTTTTTTTCTTTTCAGCACATTTGAGTTCCTTGTAGATCCAAGATGTTAAGCCTTTGTTGGACCTGGTGTTGGCAAATACTTTTTCCCAGTCTGTAGGCCGTCTCCCTGCTCTCTTGATGGTTTCTTTGGCTTTGCAGAAGATTTTCAGTTTAATGAGGTCCCACTTGTCTATCTTATCTCTTATAACCTGTGGGTTGCGGATTTTGTTCAGGAATTGAATGCCAGTTCCAATTCCCATAAGGGAATGTCCTTCATTTTCTAAGGTTCTTATGGTTTGAGGTTTTACATTTAGGTCTCTGATCCATTTGGAGTTAATTTTTGTGTATGGGGATAGATAGGGGTCCTGTTTCAATCTTCTGCATGTGATCAACCAGTTTTCCCAGCACCATTACTGAATAGGTTCTCCTCTCCCCAGTGGTAGGTGGTGGAGGCTTTGTCAAAGATGAGTTGGTTGAGAAATTGAGGTTTTGCTTCTGGAATCTCGATTCTATTCCATTGATCTATATGCCTGTTCTTATACCAATACCAAGCTGTTTTGATGAATGTAGCTTTATAGTAAAGTTTGAAGTCTGGCAATATGATACCATGTGCTTTGTTTTTTTGCTGAGGATTGTTCTGGCTATTCTTGGTCATTTGTGTTTCCATATGAATTCCTGTGTTGTTTCTTCTAGGTCTGAGAAGAATGTTGCTGGTAATTTGATGGGTATTGCATTAAATCTATAGATTGCCTTAGGTAAGATGGACATCCTCACAATGTTGATTCTTCCAACCCATGAGCATGCGATATTTTTCTACTTGTTTGTGTCATCTTTGATTTATTTGAGCAGTGTTTTGTAGTTTTCATTGTAAAGGTCTTTCGTGTCTCTGGTTAGGAAGATGCCAAGGTATTTCGTTTTTTAGTGGCTATTGTGAATGGAATTGTGCTTCTTATTTGGGTTTCTGTTTTTTTATTATTGGTGTAAAGAAATGTGATTATCTTTTGCACATTTATTTTATATCCTGAGACTTTGCCAAAGGCCTTTATCACTGTAAGGAGGTTTTTGACAGATTCTCTTGGGTTTTTCAAGGTACACAATCATATCATCTGCAAAGAGAGATAACTTGACTTCCTCTTTTCCTATTTGGATACCCCTGATTGCCTTCTCTTCTCTGATTGCTCGAGCCTGGACTTCCAATACTATATTGAACAGGAGTGGTGAAAGTGGGCATCCTTGTCTTGTTCCTGTTTTCAGGGGAAATGGTTCTAATTTTTGTCTATTTAGGAGTATGCTGTCTGTGGGTTTCTCATACATGGCTTTTACTATTTTGAGGTATGTTCCCCGTATGCCTAGATGTTCGAGGGTTTTTATCAAGAAGGGGTGTGGATTTTATCAAAAGCTTTTTCTGCATCTAATGATATAATCATGTGGGTTTTGTTTTGACATCTGTTGATGTATTTAATTACATTTATGGTTTTATGAATGTTGAACCAGACTTGCATCCCAGGGATGAAACCTTCTTGGTCATGATGGATGATTTTTGAGATGTGTTGTTGAATCTGGTTTGCTAGGATCTTGTTGAGAATTTTAGCATCTATGTTCATCAAAGATATTGGCCTGTAGTTCTCTTTCTTTGTTGGGTCTTTACCTGGCTTGGGTATCAATGTGATGTTGTCTTCATAAAATGATTTGGGGAGAGTTCCATCTTTCTCAATCAACTGAAATACTTTCAGTAGGATTGGAATCAGCTTCTCCTTAAATGTCTTACAGAATTCTGCTGGAAAGCCATCTGGTCCAGGGCTTTTTTTTTGTAGGTAGTTTTCTTATTACGTAGTCGATTTCCTTGATTGTTATTGGTCTATTTAGAGTCTCAATTTCTTCTTGTTTCAACTTAGGTAGGTTGTGTGATGACAGAAAGTCCTCCATTTCCTTAAGCTTTTCAAGTTTGTTTCTATACAAGTGTACATAGTAGTCTCTAATGATTTTTTGTATTTCTTCAGGGTCAGATGTGACTTCATCTTTTGTGCTTCTGATTGTGCTTATTTTGTTTTTTTCTCTCTTTTTCTTGGTCAGTCTAGCTAGGGGACCATTGATCTTGTTTATCCTTTTGAAGAACCAGCTTTTTGTTTCATTTATTTTTTTGTATTATCTTTTAGTCTTCTATGTCCTGGATTTGGGCTTTTATTTTGGTGATCTGGATTCTTCTGCTAAGTTAGGGTTTTTGTGGTCTTGCTTTTCTAGCTTCCTTAGGTGGCTTGTTAGGCTGTTAATTTGTGATCCTTCCATTTTCTTCATGTGTGTTTGTAGGTATATAAATTCCACTCTTACTACAGCTTTCATGGTGTCCCACAGATTTTGGTAAGATGTTTCTTCATTTTGTTTCCAGGTATCTTTTGATCTCTGTTTTGATGTCATCATTGACCCAGGAGTTGTTTAGCATCATGCTGTTTAGTGTCCATGTCTTTGTGGGTTTTGGGGGGACCCTGTTTGTGTTAATGGTTATTTTTATTCCACTGTGGTTCAAGAAGGTGCATGATAAAATTTCAGTCCTTTTAAATTTGATTATGCTTGATTTATGGTCAAGTATGTGGTCAATCTTAGAATACGTTCCATGTGGTGATGAGTAGATTGTGTATTCTGTGGTCTTTGGATGGAGTGTTGTGTAGGTATCAATTAAGAACATTTGGTCAAGAGTCACATTGAGGTTCCAGATCTCATTGGTGATTTTTTGCCCTGATGATCTGTCTAGGGTTGTGAGTGGGGTATTAAAGTCCCCAGTTATGATGGTGTTAGAGTCAATATCTTTCTTTAGTTTTCCTGGAAGTTGCTTTATGAAAGTTGGTGCACCTATGTTGGGTGCATATATGTTTAGGATAGATATTTCTTTTTGATGGAGTGAACCTTTTATCATTATGTAGTGGCCCTCTGTATCTTTTTTAATTTTTGATAGCTTAAATGGTATTTTGTCTGAAATTAGGATCATGACTCCTCCTTTCTTTTGTGCTCCATTCACCTGAAAATTTGTTTCCCATCCTCTTACTTTGAGACTGTGCATGTCCCTTCTAGTGAGATGGGTCTCTTGAAGGCAGTGTAGTGTTGCCTGGTGATATTTTATCCATTTTACCATTCTATGTCTTTTCAGCGGTGCATTTAGTCCATTCACATTCAGGCTAATTATTGAGAGCTCATCCCTATCATAGAGTTCTTATAGAGTTGTTGTTCTTCCACTTGGTTTTTTGTCTTTCTTTTGGTTTTGGGGTTGGTTCATGTGTATTTTATTCTTTTAACTGTACTCTTGTGAAGAACGTTGTTCTTTTTTCCTTTTCTACCATGTTTAGCACTTTCTTAAGTGTTTCATGTAGAGGTGGTTTGGTGGCAGCATAAGTTCTTAGGAATTGGATATCTGGGAGAGATTTTAATTCTCCCTCGCTGATGAAGCTTAACTTGGCTGGGTAGGTTATTCTTGGTCGAAATTGCTTATCTTTTAGGACTTTGAAGATAGGGCTCCAAGCTCTCCTAGCCTGCAGGGTTTCTGTAGATAAATCTGCTGCTCTTCTCATTGGGCTTCCATTTTAGGTGATCTGGCCTTTTTCTCTTGCTGCCTTTAGGATTCTTTTATACCTACTTTGTTTAGGTGAATTATTATGTGTCTAGGAGTTGGTCTTCTCATTTGTTGTCTTGGAGGGGTTCTCTGAATCTCTTGTGTTTGAATTTTTGCATCACTGATTAGATAAGGGAAGTTTTCTTGAATGATCTCATGGAAAGTTTGTTCCAGTATGGTCTCTGTCTCTCTTTCTGCCTCAGGAAGGCCAATTACTCTAAGGCTCAGTCTCCAAGTAATTGCTCATCTCTTGAAGGTTTTGTTCTGTCTTTTTGAGCTTGTTTTCTGTGTTTTTAAGTGTTTGGGTTAGTTCTATATTTTGGTCCTCAAGCTCTGAGATTCTTTCTTCTGCTTGGGTAATTCTGCTTCCCATGCTTATCAGTTTGTCATTCATTTCATTCACAGTATTCTTTATTAGTGTTATCTCAGATATCAGCTCCTTCCTAGTTTCTTCTTGTCTGTCCTCAGTTCTTTTTAATCTCTCCATTAATGTCTTGATATCTAAGTTTGTAGTTTGGGACCAATCATTCTGGGGGCTCTTCATTGTTTGCATTCTGAAGTCAGTTTTTTCAGTGTCTGCCCTCCCAGGGGTCTGGGAGAGACCCATATACTTATTTTGGTTTTTCTTCATTTGTGTAGATTTTTCTCTTTCTCCCCCTTTCCCTTCCCTTAATTCTGTTTTTCAGGGAAGGTGGGGTTGCTTTTGTTTCACTTGTTCAATCTCCTGTTCTTCCTTATGAGGGTCTTCTGGCTTTGTTCACTTTTGAGGTTGGAGTGTGGGCTGTGGGCTGTACGTTTTGCAGTTTTGAGATTTAATTGAGTGGGAAGCTGTGATTCAGAATCTACATGCTGATTCCAGCATCCACCAACAGGTGTATGAGCACACTGGAACCTATTTCCCACTGCCTTGCAATCTGTCTGTGCAGCAATATGTAGGCCTGGTTCCTGGATCAAAAGGAGGTACAAAAGAGGAAAATAATGGAAGAAGGGGGGTTCAATAGGAAGTTAGAAAGAGAGGAGAGTGAGAGGGAAAACAGACCTACATACCAACTAGCAGGTGAAAAAGAGACACGAGGCTGGAGAGAAGTGAAAAAAACACATGAGCAAAATTCCCTAAAGAATACTGGTAGCTACACAGAGACAGATCAATAAAATCACGAAACAGATAGTGTAAGTCAGAAAGAAAACAAAAGTGAGCAGGACAAAGTCAAAATGATAAAATCAAAAGTCAAAATAAGAAATCAGACTAACTCTGGAATCTTTTCTGAGTGTCTAAAGTCTCTTCAGCTCTGATCTCCAGCCTCTCCCTTTGTTTTTGATGCAGGCAGCTAGATTTACTTGCAGCTTGGGTTTGTTTTTTTTAGCCTGCTGCCTGGGAGATCTGCGACCCTTAGTTGCCTTTGTCTGATTCAGATAGGGGAGGAGCTTTGTCTTCTGTTTAGTGATGTTACCTTAGGAACCGAGGTGGAGGCTGCTGATAGGTTGGCGGGGCAATGCGAATCTCTGCCTGAAAAATGGCCGAGGTCGCAGCTTCACTTTTGTGGGTCTTTTCTCTCTGCTCATCTGGGTCCCTAGGCGATCCACTATGATGGACTGTGGTGGTGGGAGGCACCGGGGATCAGCTACACAGCTGGGCGCTGGATCCAGGGTGTCATCAGCAGGCTGGAGTGGAGAAGGGGGTCGGGAGTTACCTCCTCTAGAGCTGAGAGCCTCCAATCAACCCCTCCTTAAGATATACTGTTCCCTTACACAAGCATGGGGTCGCGCGCTGCATGCCTCAACCAGGGTGGGCCCAGAGCTCCAGAGCTCCAAAGCTCCAAAGGGCAGGTGGTGGGTGGCAAGAGGGGCCCCGGGCCCCTCACAGGGTACTTCAGCCAGAAATGGGACCGGTGAGGGGCAGGTGCCCAGAGCCCCCCTGGGTGACCAGTGGCTTGGTGCTGGGTGCTGGGTGAGATAATGTAGCCAGGGAGGGAGCCAAGACCTGGGACTCCTGCGCGGGTGGGAATCACATACAGTGGAGCAGCAGCAGCTGGGGGCCGCAGCTGCTCCCTGTGTGGCCCTGTGTGAGACCAAAAGGTCCCCAGGCCTCGGACCAGTGTGGCTGGTGGTGGGCAGGGGGATGGGGGAGGAAAAGTAAGAGTCTTTTTGGGAACTCACGTTCGGAGAGTCTCACAAATCCACCTATACCGTTGCCATCTTACCTGAGTTGGTTTTCTAAAGAGATAAAATCAACAAATGTTTAACCAAACTAAGAAGAGAGAAGACTTACATAAATAAAACAGAGAGTAAAAAGGAAGCATAGAATACCACAGAAATTTTTAAAAAGTCATAAGAGACTACTTTGAATAACTATAAGCACTTAAATTGGAAACCATAGAAGAAATGGATACATTCCTGGACACATACATCTACCAAAATCAAATAATGAAGAAAAAATTTTAAAACGAACATACCCATAATGGATAATAAAATCTAATCAATAGTAAAACATCTCCCATTAAAGAAAATTCCATGATCTATTGACTTCATTGTTGACTTAAGAACTAATACCATTTCTTCTCAACATATTCCAGAAAATTGAAGAGGAGGGACTTCTTCCAAACTCATTCTAAAGGCCAGCATTACCATCATACCAAAATCAGACAAGGACACAAGTGAAAAAGAAGACTGCAGAATAATATCCCTGATGTACATAGATGCAAAAATTCTCTCCAAAATACTAACAAAGCCAATTCAGCAGCACATTTTAAAAAAAAAATCATTAATCGTGTCCAAGTGGGATTCATCCCAGGGATACAAGGACTGTTCAATACATGCAAATCAATAAATATGATTTATTACATTAACAAAATGAAGGACAAAACCATATAATAATTTCAAGTAGATGCAGAAAAACATTTGACAAAATTCAACATCATAAGATAGACACAGAAGGCATGTACCTCAACACAATAAAGGCTCTATATACGGCTCTGCTACCCAGAGCTAGCAGCATATTGAACAGGGAAACATTAAGAACTTTTTCTCTAAGATCTGGAACAAGATAAGAATGCTATTTTTTTTAAAAAAATTTTATTCCACATAGTACTGGAAATCTTAGCCAGATAAATTAGACAAAAAAACGAAGTAAAAGGTATATAAATGGGACAGGAGAAGCCCACACTGTCTGTTTGCACATGACATGATTTTATATATAACAAACTCTGAAGTCTCTATCAAAAAACTTAAAATTAATAAATGAATTTGGTAAAGCTGCAAAATACAAAATCAACATACAAAAATCAGTACTATCTCCCAAAAAATCAAGAAAACAATCCCAGGCCAGGCTCAGTGGCTCAGCCTATAATCCCAGCACTTTGGGAGACCGAGGTGAGTGGATTGCCTGAGTCTGTGGGTTCGAGACCAGCCCGGGCAACTTGGCGAGACTTCGTCTCTACAATAAAATAAAAAATAGCCAGGCATGGTAGCACACATCTGTAGTTTTGGCTACTCGGAAGGCTGAGGTGGAAGGATCGCCAGAACCCAGAAGGTTGATGCTGGGAGGACCATGAGTGTGCATGCCACTGCACCCCAGCCTGGGCGAAAGAGTGAGACTCCAACTCAAAAAAGAAAAAAAGACTATCCCATTTACAATAGCTTAAAAAAGGAAGATACTTAGAAATAAATTTGATCAAAAAGTGAAAAATCTCTGCAATGAAAATGGTAAAACACTGATGAAAGAAACTGAAGAGAACATAAATAAATGAATGATATCCTGTGTTCATGGATTGGAAGAATTAATATTGTTAAAATATCTGTATTACCCAAAGCAGTCTACAGATTTAATTCAATCCCTATCAAATTCTACTGACATTTGTCACAGAACTAGAAAAAAAATTCCTAATACTTGTATAGAATCACAAGAGATTCTATATTTCCAAAGCAATCATGAGCAAAATGAACAAAGCTGGAAGCATCACACTGACTTCAAAATATACCACAAAGCTATAGTATTCACAACAGCATAGTACTGACATAACAACAGATACATAGACCAATGGAACAGAAAAGAAAGTTCAGAAATAAACTTACACATCTACAGTCAACTGGTTTTGTGGCCAAGAACATACATCTTTTCAATAAATGGTACTGAGAAAATTGGGTATTAGTATGCAGAAGAATAAAACTATGCTTCTATCTCCCACCCATACAAAAATCAAGTCAAAATTAATTAGATACTTAGATAATATTTGTTGCTATAAAATTACTAGAAGATAATATAGGAGAAATGCTTCATGACATTTGTTTGGACAAGGAATTTTTTGGAGAAGACCTCAAAAGAACAGGCAGCAAAAGCAAAAGTAGACAGTGAGATTACATCAAACTAAAGTTTCTGCACAGCAAAGGAAACAACAGAGAGAAGAGACAACATCTAGAAAGGGAGAAAATACTTTCAAACTATGCATCTGATAAGGGATTAATGTCCAGCAAATATAAGAAACTCAATAGCAGAAAAGAAATAATTCAGTTTTTCAAATGGGCAAAAGATCTAAATAGACATTTCTCAAAAGAAGACATACAAGTGTCCCACAGGTATATGAAAAAAATGTTCAGCAACACTAATCATCAAGGAAATGCAGATCAAAATCACAATAAGATATTCCTTCATTCCAGTTAGAATGGCTACTATCAAACAGACAAAAAAAAAACAGTGTTGATAGGAATGTGGAAAAAAAGGAATTCTTGCACACTGTTGGTAGAAATGTAAATTAGTACAGCCATTATGCAAAATAGTATGGAGGTTCTCCAAAAATTTAAGAATAAAACTACCATATGATTCAGCAATCCCACTACTGAGATCCAACGAAAATGAAATTAGTATGTCAAAAATATACCTGCACTCTCATGTCCATTGCAGCAATAGTCACAGTAGACAACAGACAATATATTGATAAAGTGTCTATCAATGAATGTAATAATAAAGAAAAAATATGATATGTATATATCCAATTAGGTTATTATAAAGCGAAAGATTCTGTCACTTGTGACAACATTAATTCATCTAAAGGACATTATGCTAAATGAAATAAGCCTAATACTCAGTGATCTATCACAGAAACAAAGAACTGAGTACCACCTGTTCTTACACATAAGCGGACCCTGAACAATTATCATAATACTCTAAGAAAGGGATTGGCAGTAGTGGGACACTGTCGGGGGTGGGAGCACACTTCCTCAGTAAGGGTACCTGATCTCAAACCAGGCAAAGTAGGGACCAACGTCAGTCCCAAACTTTACCTGTACAATGACTATTTGGATACCTAATCCTGAATTGTACCCCATATCTCTAAAATAAATTTAAAAGTGAAATAAAATTTAAAAATGAATAAACCAGGCATAAAAACATACATATAGCATGATCATACTTACATATGGATTCTAAAAGAGTTGAACAGAGTAGAAAGTAGAATGATGATTCCAGGGGTTGGGGTAGTGCATCTCAATCAGGGATAGTCAGGGAGATGTTTGTCAAATGGTACG
The DNA here is from genome assembly GCA_027257055.1 of Cephalopachus bancanus. Classification (NCBI taxonomy): domain Eukaryota; kingdom Metazoa; phylum Chordata; class Mammalia; order Primates; family Tarsiidae; genus Cephalopachus; species Cephalopachus bancanus. Next base: position 10,902,194 of record JAPVLO010000001.1, on the reverse strand, counting down.
AAGTTTCAGTGGGAGAGAAGGCATAGGTTCAAGGGAGCCATTGCACAACATGGTGACTATAGTTAATAACAGTATGTAGTCATGGGAAACATGCCACAGAATATATTTTGAGAAATGTATTGTTAGGTGATTGCATTGTTGTGTGAACATCATAAAGTGTGTTTACACAGACTTAGGTGGTCTCGCTCATGATACACCTAGGTTATACAATAGAACCTATTGTTCCTAGGCTACAGATCTGTACTTGCATATCACTGTATTGAATACTGCAGTCACTTACTTGCAGTGGTAAGTATTGGTGTATATACACATGTCTAAACATTGAGAGGGTACAATAAAAGTATGGCAGTTGTTTTGTTTTCTAAATCTCTTCTACCATACTTTTATTGTACCTTTTTGATGTCCAACACTGGTACCTGCATAATGAACATTTGCATACCAAACTCTGAATTGTACCCCACATATTTAAAATAAAGAAAAAAAGAAAACAGAACACCTGTATAGGGTACTTGCCAGGAATGGAGCTTGAAGGACAGTACGTTGCTCTGGGTGAGTCATGTGACCCGTGACTATATACTGTTATTAACTGTAGTCACCATGTTGTACAATGGCTCCCTTGAACCTACGCCTTCTCTCCCACTGAAATTTTGTACCCTTCGACAAACATCTCCCTGACTATCCCTGTTCGAGATTCACTACCCCAACCCCTGGAATCATCGTTCTACTTCTCTTTTCAACTCTTTTAGTCAGTGAGTGAGTTGTGAAATGGATGTGAAGACCTAGGACACTACCATTCACTGTTGTAGACTTTATCAATACTACACACTTAGACGACACTAAACTTATTTTTAAGAAGGATATTTTCTTTTCTCAATTAAATTCACCTTAGCTTATTGTAAGTTTTTTTACTTTAAAAACTTCTCAGTTTTGTTTAACTCTTTGACTCTTTTGTAATAATAATTATCTTAAAATGCGAACACATTGTACAGCTATATAAAAATGCTTTTTTGTTTTTGTGCAGATTTTTTCTATGTTATAAATTTTAAGATCTTTTTTTACTTTGTAAACTTTTTAGTTGAAAACTAAGACACAAACACACACATAAATGTAGGCCCACACAGGGTCAGGATCATCAATCTGTCTCCCATCTCCACATCTTGTCCCATTATAAGGTGTTCGGAGACAATGACACACATGGAGCTATCTCTTCCTGGGACAACAGTGCCTTCATCTGAAGTGCCTCCTAAAGCTCTTTTTGAGAAGCTATCACTCTTTTCAGAAGTATAACCATATTAGTTTGCTTGTTTGTTTGTTTGTTTTAATCACAGATTTGCTTATGAGAAGATAACACACCATGAACACCTTTTGGCTCCATGTTTTTATACACTTTAAGGAGCTCGTTGAGGTCTGCAAACACATCTGCTAAACCCTCCACTGTGAATTTTTTCAGGGTTTCTCTTCTTCTTTTTTTTTTTTCCTTCTGCAGTTTCCTTTTCTCTTGTCTCTTATTTAGCTATGCATTTCTGTTCTGGTTCCAACAACTCATTAGTCAATTCCTCAGGAACCACTTCTGGGAACTCCTCATTGTCATCCTCACCCACACCCAGGTTAAAGCTGTTTTCCATCTCAATCGCAGCCTTGTTGAGTAATGCATTGCACTGCAATGTTACTACGGCTACAACGGTCACTTGGCAATAGGAATTTTTCAGCTCTATTACAATCTTAGGGGACCACTGTCATATATGCAGTCTGTCACTGACCCGAGACATTGTCATGGGGTGCATGACTATACTGCATTCTCAAAAAATGCTGAGCAAGTAGATTTTAGGTGATCTCATCACAAAATGATAACTACGTGAAGTAATAAGTATGTTAACTTGTTTCAGCAATTTCACATGTGTGTGTATATATATATATATATATATATATACATTTCATAACATTACATTGTACTTGATAAATATATACAATTTTGTCAACTTAGAAAGTAAAATAAATAAATAGACAAATAAAAATATATACTAACAAGGAAACAAGGATTGGTAAGGATGTGGAAGAAATGGAATCTTCATATGTTGCTGATAGGAATGTGAAATAATCCAACTACTTTGGAAAACAGTCTGGCAATTCCTCAAAATGTTAAACATAGACATTGGAATTTTTAAAAAATAAAAACCTGCACACACAAAACTTGTACACAAATGTTTGTAGTAGCATTACACATAACAGTCAAAAAGTGGAAACAACCCATTGTCCCTCAACTGAGGAGGGGATAAACAAAGTATTGTATATTCGGACAATGAAATATTATTCTGCATTAAAAACAAATGAAGTACTAACACATGCTACAACATCGGGGAAGCTTGAATACAATATGCAAAAGCCAAGTGAAAGAAATCAGTAAAAAAAAAAGAAAACATATTTGTATGATTCCATTTATATAGGTTATCCAGAATGGGCAAATAGGTAGAGACATTCTTGTAGGGAGACAGAAAATAAGGAAGAATAACAAAAGAGTACTTTCCTTTGTTCACAATTCTAGCTGTATTTGGCCACTGGCGGCAAACTGCGAGCAAGTTTAAGGGAGTTAAAACCCAGCAACAATCCTAAAATTGTATTCTGATACTACTGACTTCTTGCTTTAAAATATTTTTACAATAATTACATTCCACTTCATTCGTTCATTTATCAAACTATTCCTGTAAAATATCCCTCTATAGGAGGTCACTAAAAAAAGTGCTCAAACTGTCCACAGGAGCTAGGAAGGGCTTCCAAGAAGAGAAAACGTTTCATCAGAGTTGGGCGAAAACTCATTAACAATAAGAACTCAAGAAAGCTCTCCCAGGCACAAAAGCAGCAAGAATAAAAGCAAACATTTTGGAGACAGCATGGAACATGGCCACATGGAGGTGGGAAAGAAAGACGGGCTAGTGACATCGAAAGAGTCTGAGGTGGGTAATAAAAGACTGTGCAACCTTTATGGTACTTAAATAGCATGTGTCATTTGATGGGCTCATTCAGCTGTCTAGGTGTAAGTCCTAGAAATCCTGACTCTGTATATTCTTATATTTATCCTCACATAATTTCAAGTGGGGCGGAAATCCGCATGTACATAACCTTAAAATATAATTTTTATTGCTTTATTATAATCTGCATAGAGTGGTTATTAGCAGTCACTCTTCTCAGCCATAAAAGATCATTAATAAGGTGAAAGATCTAGATATATAGTGAGAGAGATTTGTTCATGGTTTTATTTCATGATGAAGAATACAATATAAATCATGTTTTAGTGATGATGAAATGTGCAGAAGCAAATCTAAGTGTCATATATCATAAGGGAGATTTTTCAAACATCATATTTCATTTGGCTGACACAAAGCTATCAAACATCTCAGACACAGTCTCAGCTTGGCTGCATAAATTAGGTGTCAATTTTATTGCCGTTTTGTTAATGAAATATAAAAATTAAATGTATTGCAATGAAAATGTGAAATAAGGAGTAGTCCACATGCCTTGGGCCTCAAAGCAAACAGCATAGAATTAATGGTAATCAGGAACTGAGCACAATAAACAAAAAAGAAAAAGAAGCAGAAGCTGAAAAAAGACATCTAATGGACATTCCCTACTGTTCTTCACTTCACATTTAGTATTTCTGGGACTCTCTATTGGGGTAAGTCATAGATTATATTCCTGTGAGTCAAGATGGATTGACTGATTTTATTTTTTATTGAGAATAGTAAGCCAAAGACAATATATTATGGTTGATTGATTTCATGACAACACACAGAAGGAAAAAAAGGTCAAATAATAAATCTCTTCTCTATGAAATCCACAAAGTTGCAAGCCAAATGAAACTCCAAAATGGTGATAGTCAATTCCATTTAATGAGAAAAAACTTAGTTGTCTTGAACTCTATGCTGAAAGCCTCATCACGTTCTCATTATATTTGTTTTCAGACTCTCAATGTCATTTCCATCTTTCCTCAACCCATTCCACACAGAATGACTGATGTGAGGAAGGTGACCCATAGGGTAGACCACAGGAGAAAGAGGTATGACCTGAAAGAGCCTCACTCAGCCCAGCTGGATGTGTAAGCTTACAGGGGATGAGGTGTGCTAAATATGAATGCCAGCATGGCAGTGCAGACAGTGCCTGCATGGCCTAGACTCCAGAAAATGTGTCCTTGTTCAAATAAGCATCATTCAGAACTTGTGAGTCAATAAGATTCTGTAACGGTATAAAAAGGTGAGCAAAACAAAGCCAGTGGCAGACATGTGAGCCAAGGACAGGACTTTTAGCAAATGTCACAGCCAGGCCTTCCTAATGACTAATAGAATATGTGAGACTGAAAACAATGCTTTAAATATCTTGAATTTTTACTTAAAGAATACAGAAATGTATGTAAATATGGGATAAATGCATTTAATGCAGACTGAGACTTGATTTCTCTCAAGCTCTGTCTTTTCTAGCAATGAGAAAATCAGTTCTCAGCTTATCTAACTGTTGCAGAAGCCATAAGATCAGCTCATCAGAATCTGGCCTAGAATCCTTTATAAAGGTGGACAAAATTATGCCTACTAAGAATTCCATTTCAGTTCAATTTGCTCTCAGCTATACAGAGCATCTGAAGTGGGAACAATATTTTTTTAAAATGAAGAGAGCTTTAAAAATAAAAGAATTGGGTATATTTGGGTGGGTGAACTGAAGTTTTTAACGCTAGTAGAATGCTTTTGTAGTGCTTTAAAAAAAACAGCAAGCAAACAACACTTCCTTATTATTTTGCATTTCTATCTGAATATCATTTATTACCTAACATCTCTCCCCACCATCATTATATGTGGGGGGGAGGCGCTAAAAAATGTATACACATTTTAAGAGATGTTATCTATGTATTACTTTCTGAAGGTGAATCGGATTAAGGTAGCAATGTGTAGCATGACATTGACTCAGCCGTGCTTTCCCCATTTTCTTTGACTGTCCTGCCTGTCGCATGTTGATGCTAGCATTCATTTGATTAACGTCATCTGTTGAGTGAATGTCATACTTATATGTGTATAATTTTTTTGCACCATATAGTCACACACACATATATATACTTATATATTTATTTATATTTATATGTGTAAGTAGTACTTAGAAACAACTTTTTTTTGGTCTCAAATGCAGTATTCTGCATCTAGAAAGCAAGTATTATTGAGAGAAGATTTTGTGCCAGGCAGTAGGCAGACTCCTGCCTACACTTCCATAACACACAATCATTAAAAGGATCCGTTAATAATGAAACCGATCCAGTCTTACTCTGATCATTATATAAACATATGAAAACATTCTAAAAATTATTTAAAAGTTTAATCGTTAAATTAATGATAAAAACCAAAAATAAGGTAGTTTTCCCATGAGTGAGAAAAATAAAATTACTTTCTTATATGTCCAGCATCAATTTTGTTTGCTGGAGAAATGGGCATGGCTAAGATGGTTATCAAATGTCTCTGTTCAAAACATTTCTAGCATTTTGCTTCTTGTTTTGTGGGTGTTGATATTTCACAATCACTCTAAGTAGTACATTAGACTCTGCATAATTATTTGTATTGCACTTTCTATCCTTATGAGGGAAGATCAAAAGATTTTTTGATTTATGTTACCTTGACAAAGTACTAGTCAAATGTCTACCTGTAACAGTGAATATTAATACTTTCTTACATCTTTCTTTTACTGCCTAATTGTGACGGTGGAATTCCAAAAGCGCATAATATTATCAAAATGGGTTTACTGAGAAGAGTTTATTACTAATGAATATTATTCTGTCATTTGATCGCTTTACAATTTATTAATCATAAGGACATCACCAGGAATAAAATACAGGCTGCTTATTCAAAGGCACCAGATTCATGCTGTTATCTGTATGTATTTTTATCTGTAACCAGGATCAGGCAGGTCCCCTTCATCTGTTAACATATGCACTGACTAATTATTGTCATGCATCTGTTCTCAAAATCAGTTCTCCCAACTGGAAGTGGGGTTTTTCTTTCTAAGTTTGTAATAACGGTGGAGTAAATTATTCCCTCGGTTCTGTTGTGCTCTAAGCACATGCTAAACTCTGCTTTCAGAGTGAGGTCTGGTGCAGTGAATGTCCTCTGTGAATGGGCTGGAGCTTTTGTTCTTTTTTATCATCGACACGCAGACACCAAGGGGTCTCTTGGCTGAAGGAGGTTCTTCAAGGCTGGGGTTTTCGTTGTGATAACCTAACCATTCAAGGCCCTGCCCTTTAGACAGGCCCTTCAGACTGTTTAATGAAGCAATGAGCTGGAAAGGGACTTTGTTCTCTCAATGCCTTTTCCACCACCGAAAATCACATTGTTTTATAAGCCACTGATAAAGCACTTTTCTAAGATTTATCTGAAGTAAGTGCATTTTAAGAAATTCACATAATGCTTGGGAGATCAAGATAATAAAAAATGCAAGGGAAGTTTTTTTGATTATTGAATTTTAAAAGCAGAGCATATGATTGGATGTTTACAGAGCAACCTTCCCAATTTCCGTGAGCATTGGATTTTAATACTCACGTGAAAAAATGCCAAGATAGATATAACAGAAACACTTCACTTTCAAATTAAGAAAGTGAAGAAGCAAAATGTGGTCTGCTTATGAGTAAAAATATTCCCTTTCAGATACGCAGGCTAAGATTCTAGTTCAGCAGGATGGTTCTGAGGACATTGGTGAGCACATGGGAAAGTGCTGTGATTCCCAGCTAGGAAAAGCTCTTGATAAGTGTTGTTTTATCCTGACAGCTTGAGATTCTCTTTGCTTCAGTCAGTTAGAGGGATACTTTCATAATTAAAATATTATAAAATTACCTTTTGCAGAATTGCAAGGCAGTTATAACGTATTTGGAATAGAAAACGATTTAAAGAAGCTATCAGAAACTCTACATTCTAACAAGAGTATGGTTGGTAAAGATTATTCTGAGATAGCATTAGAACACTAAATTTCACTATCCTTGAAGTTCTCCCCAGAAAGTCAGACATTTCAGAGAATGGTGTCAATTACTTGTCTCCTCAAGGGATGGCGTACACACATCTCAATGCACATAAGAGGTGCCATAATTCCTTTTAAACTTATTTTAGGTCAGTTTCATCCCTGTTTAAGAACTACAGAATTGTTTTTAGGACTTAATTGTCAGTAGCAAGTAGCATCACTTATCAGATTATACCAGGCTATTTTATCACCTGATATGACCATGTTGACAAAGAGAGATAAGAATGTTTTACCGAGACCTGGATTCATATCTCTCTGGTCTTTCTATATCTACTTGTGCACTTTGAGTCAAATTATTAAATTTTAATCAACTGTTTTTCATCTGTCATAAGGATATTAGAGGAGACAATCACTGAAGTCACTTTTAAAGACTCCATGTTTAAAAACCAATATATCTGCAATTTGGGGGCATAATTTTAGATTTATAAAACTCCGTGAACAAGAATTCCATCACAATGGGAAAGAGAGAAGACTGGAAGAGGCCTATGTGTATATTCTCAGTAGATCATAATTGTGTTAGAATGTTCAGAGTTGTAAACTGAATATAAAACCACTGGGCATGAAGACTAGAAAACAAAAATTCAAAGAAAAAGTAATGATCAATATGTCCCTAGCAGTGTCCAGGAGGACAATAACCTCACTGTTCTAGGCGCTGTCCTGGGCCAAGGACTGGGATAAAATAATAAATCTGACCAAACACCTATACTCAGTGCAGTTAGACATACATGCAAATAAATAGACAGTTAAAACACAGTGTGACACAACGAAATACAGTTCAGCAATAAAAAGAAGACAATCTTGTCATTTGCAACAACATGAATGAACCTAGAAGATAATACGCTAAGTGAAATAAGTCAGGCAAAAAAAGGACAGACACTGTTGATTTCACTCATTTGTGGGATACAAAAGAGAACTTAGGAGTATAAAGAAGAATAGTGGTTGCCAGGGATTCAGGTTAAAGAGATTCCAAGTTTCAGTTAGACAGGAGAAATAAGTTCTGGATTTTTGAATCATTTAGCATAGTGACTATAGTTCATACAGAATCATGAATTGTATATTTAAGGCAGTACATTTGATTGTTTGATTTGTTGGTTGGTTGATTGAGTTAGGGTCTGTCACCCAGGATGGAGGGCAGTAGCAAGATCATGGCTCATTGCAGCCTGGACCTCTTGGGCTCAGGAGATCCTTTCGCTTCAGCCTCCAGAGTAGTTGAGACTACAGATACCACCATTCTGACAAGCTGATTTTTTTGTATTTTTGTAAAACAAGGTCTTGTTATGTTGCCCAGGCTGGTCTCAAACTCCTGAGCTTAGGCAATCCTCCCACCTTGATCTCCCAAAGTGCCAGTGCTATGTTGCCCAGGCTGGTCTCAAGCTCCTGAGCTTAGGCAATCCTCCCATCTTGATCTCCCAAAGTGCCAGGAATATAGGCGTGAGCCACCGAGCCTGGCCTAGATTTTAAAATGTTCTCACCAAAATTAAGAAGGAGAAGGAGAAGGAGAAGGATAATAATAGCATGGGAAGTAATGAATATGCTAATTACTTGATTTACTCATTCTACAATATATGTAAACATCAAAACATCACTTTGTATTCCATAAATATATATTATTATTCTTTGTCAGTTTAAATAAATAAAAATTTAAAAATATAATAACATATTGTGATCAATATTATGACAAAAGTTTCTTTCTGATATTTCTATGTATTTTCATGTCCAAAAAACACAGCTTTATATTTGCCAAGCCGAGAGTCCCTACACAAGCTTTAGTAACAGCTTTCTGTTAAAAAATGCAAAAAACTTAACTTTTTAAGTGCCACAGTGGCTCTTACTTCTCAGCCTGTGGAACCATGATCCTTGGCCTAGAGACCTCACCCGCCCCATTCACACAGCTAAATTCCACTCATCCTTCAGGGTGACTCACAGGTGAACACTGACTGCAGCTGCGATGACCTCATCAGAGTACACTCAATTGCCATTGTTCTCAGTGTGGTTCTTTATGCAGCAATGTCACTTGAGACTTGTTAAAATGCAAATGCTCTGTCCCCACCCCAGAACCACTGAATCAGCAACTCTGGGAGGAGCACTCAGCAGTTTGAGGTTTTAGGAGCCTTGCAGGTGACTTCGATCTTGCTAACTCCTGAGAACCACTGCTGCCTTCCAGTTGTTGGTTTAATTGCCTGTGCTGTTTTTTTTATTTTTGTTTTTTTTTTTGCGTTGGAGTCTTGCTCTGTTGTCGCCCAGGCTGGAGTGCAGTGGCACACTCACAGCCACCCCAGCATCGAACCACTGGGCTCCAACGATCCTTCCACCTCAGCCTTCCAAGTAGGCACAACTACAGACACATGCTACCACTCCCAGCTAATTTTCTAGTTATTGTAGAGACGAGGTCTCGCCAAGTTGCCCGGCTTGGTCTCGAACTCGTGGGTGCAGGCAGTCCACTCCTCAGCCTCCCAAAGTGCTGGGATTACAGGTTGAACCACCGAGCCCGGCAATTGCCTGTGCTTCTATGTGCAGGAGCCTTATCTCCCTCCACCTTACTACTCCTAGTTTCTGATGCATATTGGATGATCAATAAATATTTTTTGAATGAACACAAAAAATAAAATGGCTTCCTAAAAGACATTTCTTTTTCTACCATCCTCCTTTTAAACCATCCATTTAAAATATTCTAAATTATCATATAAATAGGTAGGTTATAAAATTTAAATAAATAATCCATACTGCTACAGATGACAGATTAATCTTCCTTAAGGCCTTCATCATGTAATTCCTTTCTTAATAATTCCCAAAGGCTTCTAGCAACTGATGTCGTTGTATCAGTGTTTCTCAACCAGGATGATTTTGTCCCCCAAGGGAGAGGTGGCAACGTCTGGCAACATTTTTAGTTTTTACAACTTGGGCAGGGAGGTTATTCCTGTGTTAATTGAGTAGAAGACAGACTTGCTTAAATATCTATAATGTTCAAGAAGTCTCTCCTTGCAGCAAAGAATTAAGCCACTCAAAATGTCAATAGTGTCAAGGTTGAGAAACCCTGGTCTATATGACTGAACCCAAAATTCTCTGTGGCATTCAAAGCTCTTCATCAAATACTCAAATCAAATACTTCATCAAATACTTCGAAACTTGTCTCCGATTTCCTTATTACACATTATCCCTTGCCAATTTTAATTCTATATCAAGCCTGAATTAAACATTATAGCAATTTACCAGACATAAAATCTTTCTTCTCCTAAATATTCACTTGGACTCTGGTCCAAGCTTAAAATCTTTATAACTACACCATATTCAAACCAGAGACACTGAACTTTTAGATTCAGCATAATTCCCTGTAAGAAGACATTTTTTATTTCTCATAGTGTAGAGGATAATACAAGATCAATATCCCCAAAGTTAGGAAATTACTTTTTTCTCTTCCCAGAAATAAAACAGCATACAGGTAGTTCATCCCTTTAAATCTCAGTTTCCCCAATTTTAAATTGAGGACCTTGAACAAGATTAGGACCGGCTTATGTGAGAGGTATTTCAAGAAGTCTCTTTTCATACAGGATGAACAGTACTAATCAAGAGGGCACTCTTACCATAGAGTCTAGACATAGCTTCAGATTTTTCTCAACAGAGAGACTCCATCTGCTGCTATGTTGGTGTCTGCCACTAATCAACTGGAAATGTTTGTAGGTTGAGAGCTGTCAGTCTCTACAATAATCTTGAAGGTTCATAGAAGTTTTTAAATGCCCAAACTCCATGATCTCCAAGCACTGAGTTTCTTACCACTGCTACTTCTATCACTGTAGTGGATGCAACATACTCACCTACCTACTAACTTTCAAGTTGCAAACTTTCAAAGTTATGAACGTGTGTTGGCATGTCCAATCACATTCATCTTGCCCTCTATCTCCTCTTTCTGATAACCCTTCAGTTCTACCATCTCCCACTTCCTTTCCCTCCTCCAGTCAGTAACTCTTTTTTCATGTTCACTTGATGACAGCTCCTGTATGCAAGCTTTTGTATTGGACTGTACTACTGTACTTTTCAAGGTACTATACTGTAAGATTGAAAATATTTTCTTTTTGTGTGTGTTTGCTTTTTATGTATTATTTGTGGGAAAAGTATTATAAGCCTATTACAGTACAGTGCTGTATCTCCAATTTGTGTTCATTGGGACCTAGGCTAACTTTGCTGGACTGACGAACAAATTGGACTTACAAACATGCTCTCAGAATGGAACTCATTTAAACACGCTTTCAGAATGGAACTCATTTGTGCATAGGGGACTTAACGTAGCCCTGTAGATCTGTAGGGGCCAAACAATTCATGAGTTCCTTTTACCACAACCTGCATGAGATAAGTAACAGAGTGTGTTATAGCTGACTTGTCCAAAAAATGTACACCAGGGTGCAGGTCCATGTCACACTTCATGGAATCACCTTTAAAACAATCTTCCAAAGTGTTGGGGGGTGACTTGTCAAAATGTCTGTAATTGACTTTGAAATTGTTCAGCAAATAAAAAACTTATGCATACAAAAGAAATAAATTATATTAAAGTGAAAAAAATCTTCCAAAAGTTGAAAAGTTCAAAGCTATTGCAGAAAAACCACCTTTCCCAAGCAATTATTCAGTGTTGTCTGTCTTCAACCTCCTGCTAAGGGTCTTCAAATCTCAGAAGAATCAAGAAGAGGGAGATTGGTAAGGAGGCACATCTAGTTCCATTCGTTTGGTTCAGGTTGACAGCTACTTCCATTAAGCAAACATTTACCATTATTCCAATATACTGTTTCAACTGTATTAAAATTCTAATGTGTCCTTAAATGACCTGCCTTTCAGTTGAACAAAAGCTATGCAAATAATCCAGATGCAACAGGCTAGATCTATATGGCAATGCCACATCAAAATGATTCTGAGAACTCCATTATACTATGATTATGCTCTATGTACATAAGATATACTTCAGGGAAAACCAGAAGCTCACCTTCTCATTAGTGGTACAATTATGCTACTGAGGACAACTCAGTGAGTACTGATGGTTTATCACAAACCTTTATTTGAAAGGCAACTCAAACCAAAAAACCCACGTAAGGCAAATGAATTGTATTACCTGCTCTGAGTAGAGAGTTTTGCATTAAATGTGACAATGTAATGGGTTATTATTAATGAAAGTATACTATTCCTTTGGTTTGAAAACAGTTAAAAGTAGCATAGAATGACCTATTCCAGTTCTGTGACTTTCTGAAAGTCAATGCTGGTGGTGATAATTTTAGATAAATAAAAACTTCATTGGTCCTAAGAGCTTGGACATTATTCTTTCCTAAGAATTATTCACCCACTACAGCAAAAATGTGTGATTTAGCATCTTCTAGTATGGGGATCTCATTCCTCTTCTCTGTTTTTGATGGCATACTATTAAATTTTATACTTAAATTCTTCTGTAATTCAAAGTGTGTAACGAATGCCTTAAAACCCAACCATAATAAATAAAAATGCATTTGTACCTTTCTAATATAAATTGCATCTATGAGAAAAGAAAACGTGTTAAAGATCTTGAAATATTATTTAGAAGTGAAATGAAAAGTGACACATCTAATACCAGACACTTAAAAATTACTTATTTTGGTATTCCTTCTTGCCCTTGATTATTAGTTTATCTCACTTTCATGTTGCTTTTTCTTAGCAGAAAATAAATATTTAATAAAGTTGACTGACATTGGGACTGACTGGGATACCATGCCAATAAATTTTGACAACCAGCTAACAGCAGAGTACTGAGAACTGCAATGTCACTTCATCATTGCAGAAATAAAAGTACATTTTCAATTTTTCATGACGTTTAACCATCCTTTCCTGAACCCAATGAATCTAAAATATGTGGTTTGACAAAAGTAATTAAAGTACGGACATTTTGAGTTATTTTGATATTTGAATTGAGAGCCTGTCTACCTTACCATTCTTCATCCATCAAACGTCTTTTTTTTTAACTTGAAATGACCTTAAAGTTACTCAGACACAGTAACCTTGAAGACCAGTTATAAAACTTTGATAAACTGACCTTCTGTATTTTCAGTGAGATTGTCTCAACAGGTAAAAGAAGACCATGGGCTCAGTCACTTTCACTGGAAACTGAGAACATTGAGCTTTGCACAAAGAGCCTTTCCACAAAGGCAGTGCTTCCATGAATTGCATGGATATATTTGAGCACTTTTCTTATTCTAGAATTCTTTGTTCCAGAAATGTTTCCAAAAAACAGAGAGCAAAAACTACGTAGTCCTTGAAATAATATACATCATCTTACCTGTAATTCACTGAAAGTGATATATCAAATGCCCTTTTGTATTAATCTGGGTTCTCAATGGAATCAGAGTTGATAAGATATGAATATAGAGTGCACCTTTTGTACCCCTGGGGTCCATCTATGGATTCAGCCAACTACAGATTGAAAATATTCAGAAAAAAAGGCACTGGTTGTGTCTGTATTGAACATATACAGACTTTTTTCCTTGTTGTTATCCCTGAAACAATACCATACCTACTTATATTGTACTTACATTTACTTTGTGTCAGGCATTGGAAGCAACCTAGAGATGATGGAGAAGTCTTGCTGGTTTTAAACAAATTACCATTTTATATAAAGACCTTGAAGATATTGTAGATTTTGGTATCTATGGGGAGTCCTGGAACCCATCCCCTGTGGATGGACTCAAAGGACAACTGACTGTATATGCAATTGATTTACATCATTATGGAGACAAGGAAGTCCAGGTCTTCAAGCTGCAGACCCCTAAGAGCTGATGGTATAACTTCCAGTCCACTTTTAAGCCCTAAGGCAAGGGAAGACCAATGACCTAGCTTAAACACGATCAGGCAAAGAGAGAATTCTTTGAGCCTTTTATTCTATTCAGGCCTCCCACTGGGGAGGATGACCATCTGGTTTACTCAGTCTAGTCTATGGATTCAGATGTTTATCTCATCCAGAAACATCCTTACAGATACACCCGGAAATAATGCTGAACCATATATCTGGACACCCCATGATTTTAACATATAAAATCAACCAGCCCACCGAATAAGACATTCATAGTGTATTTATAGTATCCAGTCTTCTTTCAAGTTGCCAGTCTGTGGCAATAAGACTACTCAAGTTATTTTGACTACCAAATGATTGACTTAATGTCAGTTTTGTGCAAAATGCAAAACTAAATGGTGCAAAGAAGCAGGACAAGCTCTTACTGCACAGATATAGATCTTAACTTTAAATAGGAGATAACCTGGGTTGGTGGTGGCTCTCAAATCGTAGCCTTTAGATCAGGGACAGTAACATCACCTAAGTATAAAGTGGACATGCAAATGCCTGAGCTTCACCTCAGACCTACTGAGTCAGACACTCCTAGGGTGGATCTGATGATCTGCATTTTAACAAGCATTTTAGGTGATTTGGGTTCACATTTAAGTTTGAAAACCATAGTCCTATATACTATAGGGCAGTTCTCAAAGTAGGGCTGCAGCTCCCCAGGTATCCTCGAGACCTCTCCAGGCTGTTGGACCAACTACTTTTATGATAATGCTAAGATGTCAGTTGCCTTTTGTACAACGTTCGCACTGTTCTTTGGGGTATAAATGCAAGGGTGAATGGCACTGCTGATATCTTAGCCTCAATCAAGGCAGTGGCATCAACATGTGTTAATATCTATTTTTTGCTAGCACTAAGCATGCATTTTTTAAAAAAATGCTAGTTTCACTTAAATACATTTTTTATTTCATAGCAAAACATAATTTTATTAAAATTTGACCTTTGCATGGTTCCTTTCTATTAGTCTGTGCAATGAAATGGATAGGATTCATGAGGTACTGCTGCTGCAAACCTAAGTAGGACGATTGTCTGACGGAAAAGTACTGGTGACATTGTTGGAGTTCTGAGCTAAACTAGCAGGGTTTTGTGTGTGTGTGTGTGTGTGTGTGTGTGTGATAATATTTTATTTGAAAGAACAACTGACAGTCTATGGTTACTCAGACTTGGGCATTTGGCAGCCATTTTTTTTTCAAAATCAATAAAGTGAGGCTGTCATTGCAAGAAAAACATTCAGCAATATTTGTTGCCAAATGTTGAGTTTCAAGCAAAAAGTAGAATTTTGGACACCTGGTATTTGCTACTGTGAGTTCAGCAATTTTCCAAAACTTAAAGAGTTTTCTGATTAGATCAGTGATGATAATAACAAATGTGGTTTTAAAAAATATCATATTTGTCATATCTGTCAACTAAATAATTTAGCAAATTATGTACAGGTAAAATATACAAAGTGCCAGGTAGACCAATGATCTTTAAAGTAACAGCATAATGAAAGTTCAAAGATATGATTACAGGTCAGGGATGGGAGCTCAAGCCTATAATCCCAGCAATTTGGGAGGCCAAGGCAGGAGTATCGTTTGAGTCCAGCAGTTCAAGAAAAGCCTAGGCAACATAGTGAGACTGAAGTTCTACACAAAATTTAAAAAATTAGCCAGTCGTGGTGGTGGCACCTGTAGTCCCCACTGCTTGGGAGGCCGAGGTGGGAGCATTACCTGAACTCAGGAGGTGTAGGCTATAGTGAGCTGTGATCACGCCACTGCCCTCCTGAGCAATAGAGTGAGACCCCTAACTCAAAAAAAAATGATATGATTTTAGGTTTCACTTGACCATTCAAAAATTACCATTTGTTGATTTTCGCTAAAGTATCAAAGAACATCCACAATTACCTGATAACGCTATTATAATACTCCTCTCTTCTTAAAACTGGTATCTATGTGAGGTCAGAATTTTTCCCCTATCCTTAAGCCAATACGATGTTTCACAATAAACGGAACGCAAACGCAGATATGAAAATCCAGCTACCTTCTATTAAGCCATTAAGGAGATTTGCCAGATGTAAAGCTATGTTATGTTTCTCACTTTTGTGTGTGTTGGAAAAGAGTTATTTTTATACTTTGTGTGTTGTTTATGCTAATATATAACGATTTTATTGTTGCTATTTCTAAAAGATAATGAATAAATACATGAACAATGTTTCCATTTTTAAGTCTAAAATTATAGATAGCCATAGTTGCAACCCATGGAAACAAGAAATTTGCAGGCTCTTCAGTCAATTTTAACCTTGTTCCTTGAAGTAATCCCCTGTCAGGGTGAACCCGTGGGTGGCCAGTCACATGATAGAGGTATTTCCTGCCTCCTCTCCCCCGGCCCCGGTTCTCCATCTAGAAAAGTCTGTCACTATTCTTGGGATCCAGTCCCATGTCATCTTCTCTGAGAAGATTCCCCTGAAATTTCCTAAGCCAGGCTGCACGGACTCTTCTTGAGGGTTCTACTGCGCCAGCTTCATTCCCTTTATAGCAAGGACATCTGTTTATTTCAAAAAATAGAAAGTTCATTAACAATGGTCTAAACAAATAGCACTCTGTTTCTCTCCCATAAGCAGAGGTATAGAATCAATGAACCAGGGTTGGGCAACTGCATATCACACCCTCAGTGGCCCAGCTTCTCTCCTCTGCCTTCTTTGGCTTGCCTCAGCTTTTTAGAGTCAGATCTCAGCTCTGCCTTCCAGTTGGCAGGAGGGGCGAAGGTGGTTGTCCTACAGGATGGGCCTTCTTTGTGGTAAGGAAAGACTGGTTGGAGGACTTCTGCTTGAATCTTGCTGATTAGCACTGGCCGTGTGACTACCCAACCAGCAAGGATAGCTAGAATATTAAACATTTTCTCTGTGAAAGGGAGAGAGGTTGGAATGGCCATTGGAGAGAACACCCATAGCATCTGCCACATAGATATGTGAACATGGCCATCACCCTCGATGATGCTTCTTTCTCGTTGAGCCTTGATCCCTTCCACAAGGAGAGACTAGGGAACTTCATCTTCATTCTTGTGCCCC
Organism: Cephalopachus bancanus; assembly: GCA_027257055.1. Classification (NCBI taxonomy): domain Eukaryota; kingdom Metazoa; phylum Chordata; class Mammalia; order Primates; family Tarsiidae; genus Cephalopachus; species Cephalopachus bancanus. The sequence goes on along the minus strand of JAPVLO010000001.1, from coordinate 10,885,272 downwards.
GGTCAGTGTCTGGCTGGACCATCTTAGTCACTTCCTCCATGAGTACCTATTTTAAAGTTATGACATTATTCATTATTCTCACCTCCGACCCTCCCTACTCTCTTTCCAGCTTAGTATTTTTTCAATAGCAGTTGTTAATATCTGATTGACTATAACTATATAAAATACACACATACATACATGATCCATAGGAGTGTATATGTGAGCATGTATATATGGGTGTTGAGGTGGAAGAAGAGAGAGAGAAAAGAGAAGAAAGATGGAATAGAGGGAGAAGACGACAGACAGATGGAGAGTTCATTCCCTATCTTCCCCAACTAGAATACCAGCTCAGTGACTGTAGAACTTTTTTCTCTTTGATTCACTGCTGTATTTCCAGCACCTTGTACCGTGTATGACATGCAATAGGTGCTCAGGAAATGTTTGTTGATTGAATAAATGGATGGTGAAACCATGAATGAAACGAATGTGGATGGAAGGCAAGGAAAGAATTAAAGGAAGAAAGGAGAGAAACAAGCCAGCCTCATAGAAACTGGTTTCTTCCAAACAAGTATTTTATAGACAATTATTATTGGAAAAGTTTTTATATTTGAGTATGAAATTTTTTAGACTTGAGTCTCTCAGTTTATGAACCTTTGTGAAAGATGTTCTTTCTTTAGAAGGAAAGAGGGAGTTTGACTTCTACATTCAACTTATTGCTAGTTTTTGAATCACATAGCATTTTGTTGTGCCTCTGTCTTTCAGAATACCCGATCTATTCAGAGATTTTCCCAGTAAACAAGAGTATATGTGACTCGGTAAGTAGTCTCCAAATAAATGTTATATAAGTTTAAGATGCTATCATTGTAATTATTTTATTTTTCTTACATTGCTTTGAATCATTTTGCAAGCAATTGATACCTTGCAATGACTCATCACAAAATAGGAAATGATCTTTTGAAATCTGTCAGGGGATGGGGAAGGGATTGGCAGTTGAGGGAAACTGCTAGCGGAGGGAGAGGCACATCAGCAAGGGTGCCTGCATAATCAATGTTTGTATACCTACCCTGAATTGTACCCCACCTCTTTATAATAAAAAATTAAAATAAAATGTATTTTCTCAAAAATATGAATATGTTATTTTTTTCTTTGGAAGATGCTATTTGAAATTCTGATAACAACAGAGACCTTTACATGGGTTTGATTTGTTATTTTCTGTAGAAAGCGTCTTCTGAGGATATGATAGCTGCTCTAAGGATGAAGTAATTGTGTTAATACTTCATGTTTACAACAGAGAATTGCTGCTTTGTCATTTAGAAGTGCAACACTGCTGTTCTACACAAAGCAACGCATTCTGTAATCATTTTTTAACTACTATTAGTTGTAACTGTAAGTGTAAGAATACATGGCAGAATGAAACTATTTAAGAAATTCCAAGAAGCAAGGTTTGCAATTCTACATTCTTTTAAACAAACAAAATATATAAAATTGCTTTATTCCTAGGTTGAAACTTATGCAAAAAATTCCAAATGTCTAGCAAGGATTTTTTAATTAATCCCTGTAACAGATGGCTGCCAGACGGTGTAGGTTCACTGTTTAAGGTCAGGAAATAGGAGTGGCATGGTGGCTCACACCTATAAACCTAGAACTTTGGGAGGCCAAGGTGAGAAAATTGCTTGAGCCCAAGAGTTTGAGATCAGCCTAAGCAACATAAAGAGATCTCATCTCTACAAAAAAAAAAAAAAAATGCCAGATGTGGTGGCACACACCTGTAGTCCCAGCTATTTAGGAGGCTGAGGTAGAAGAATCACTGAGCCCAGTGGTGAGTCATGATCACACCACTGCACTCTCACCTGAGTGACAGAGTAAGACCCCAACTAAAAAAAGAAAAGAAAAAAGAAAATGTGGAAATAAAAACAGAGACCCTTGCAAATATGGAGCCAGTACTTTTATGGTTGTGATAATAATCCGGAATTTACATGTCATTTTTTATTTTGAAAATCTATTGCACAATTTCATTAGAATGGTTTTGCCTTTTAAAATCATCACTATTGATATTTGTATTCACAAATTTCTAAAGATGTCATGCCCCTCAAGGATTCTTGGCTCAAAACCATCCAAAGATACGATGGATTCAGACTGGGAAATATATGCCAGTGTGCTTTTACATTTAAATGATTCTGTGAAATTTTAAAAATAAATTTTGTGCTGATATTTTATCCTATTTTTAAGAATATTTCAACTGTCATTTTCCATATCTCAATGGCAAGGTAGCAGGCAGTTGTGATGTGTCTGCTGGAACATCGGGACCTAATATGCATGCTGTGTCAGCCAGTGAAGAAGTGTGGAGCCAGAGGTGATGATATCTGAGGAAGAAGTTAAGTTTTGTTTTTTTTTTCTTTTTGAGTTGGAGTCTCACTCTGTCGCCCAGACTGGAGTGCAGTGGCCGCTCCCGGTCACCGCAGCCTCGCCTGCTGGGCTCCGGCGATCCTTCCGCCTCAGCCTTCCGAGTAGCTGGAATTACAGGCATGTGCTACCACGCCCAGCTGATTTTTTGATTTATTGTAGAGATGAGGTTTCGCTGCCCAGGCAGGTCTCGAACCCGCGGGCTCAGGCAATCCACTCACCTCAGCCTCCCAAAGGCGCGGGATTACAGGCTGAGCCACCGAGCCCAGCTGGAAGTTAAGTTTTTTAAAACAATTATTTAGAAATCGTGGTGCCAACATTTGCATGTACCCAATACAAATATCAATAATATCTTTGAGGATCATGATACAGAGGCCATTTTTCTATAGAGATGAAAGCAGAGAAGGAGTTTTGGCAAAAAGAAATAACCCATCTGAAACGCTGCCCAAACCTATCAAGTCAACAAGGAAATTTTGTTACAATCTCCCTACCTCACATGAGAAGACTGCTACAATCATGTAAAGAAAGCAAGCCAGCAAGAAACTGCTTGTTTCTATGCATAATTTATTTAACTTAGGAGCTGACACAGACCCTAGAGGAAGCCCTAATGATCTGCTGTTCAAAAACGGAAAGATATAAGAGGGATGTGCTGTGGCTAAGATTTCCTTCAAGGCTCTAAAGCTGGAAGTGAGACAGAGATCTCCTGTAATGCCCCTCTGATCTCTGATATCTGAAACACGTGCTGGTCCTGATTTTCTCCTTTGCCTGAATTTCATTAAACATTCAACACGGCCGGCACAGTTCTGAGTGTCCAAGTGATGTGAGCAGGTCGGGGCACCCTGGAGTCCCTCTCTACCACCAGATAAAAGGCTGAGGTCCAAAGACTATCCTGCCAGGGCGTGAGTTTGTTCTGCCTCAACCCTGATATACACAGGAGCATGAAGCTACCTCCCCGAGAAGTCCCAGAACTTCTACCATTCTTTCCCACACAGGAGAAGAGACCTTTTAAATGCTCGACTACAATATGCACACAGAGAGAGAGAGAAGCCTGTGGCTGTATTTTCATGGATCATCTCTGCTGGCATCTCATTTCCAGTACTGGTAAGTAGCTCACACATATGAACGAGAATGGGGCCATTTGCTGTTATAAGTAGGCTTCTTTTAATTAGAATTTTTTTATACTCGAGTCTCCCGGTTTATGAACCCTTGTGAAAGATGTAGCTTCTTTTAGATAATTGCAGGGGTTGAGTGAATACCCCAATATTTATCTAGCAAGGCTGTCCATGAATTATGAATGGAAGCAAGCAGTTCCGTTGCAAGCACTCTAATTAATAAAGCTGGTTTCCTATGGCTTTGCGAATGCAAGAGCAGTACCAGGGATCTGGGGCAATGTAACCGATGCAGGTGACAGATGTCAGAGGTATTCATGGAAAGAGAACAAGACACAGGGGAGGATAGCTGGCTGGACTCAGGAACAACCTCTTAATTCTCTGAATGTCTTTTCTCTCTTCCCCACCATAAAGTCCTGGACCATATCAGTGCATTTGTAATAACAGCCTTTTCTGTGTGATCTGGTGTCTTAATCTTCAGCATTCACTGACAATAGTTTATTTCTCCTAGGAACATATTTTAGAGATACATATTGTTTTCACTTTTTTTTTTTTTTTGAGTCATGATCTTACTCTGTTGCCCAGGCTCGAGTACAGTGATATGATCACGTCTCACTACAGACTCCAACTACTGGGCTCAACCAATCATCCTGTCTCAGCTTCCTTAGTAGCTAGGAACATAGGACACACCACTGCACCCAGCTAGTTTTTTTTATTTTTCTTGTAAAAATGAAATCTCACTGTGTTGCCCAGGCTGGTCTCAACCTCCCGGACTCAAGCAATCTTCCCTCGGCCTCCCAAAGCGCTGGGATTACAGGCAGGAGCCACTGTACACGGCCTAGAGATAAATATTTTTAAAACTGCAAACAAGGCCAATAGACAGCCAGAATGGACATGCCATACACCAGTTGATAAAATATCCAAACATCTCCATACTTTTTTGTAAATAGTAACTGTTCATAGCTATTCAGTACCTCAGTTAAGATGATGGAACCTCACCACTCTCCAGGAACCTCGTTCATACTTCAGATCCATGGAACTTCTGAAAAAATAAACATCTGTTGTTTTAAGTGCTAAGTTCGTGATACTGTCTTACACAGCAATAAGTAGCTGTCGTACTGCACCCCTGGAAATTTCAGAGGTTTTATATAAGTGTCAATACATCAGAAATAGAGCATACGTAGTTTTCAACCTAACAGTAGGTGATTTTGCAGACAGAAACCTATATTGGCCTTATATTAGTCCAATGTTCAATCCATTCTAAGTGTTGGCTTGTTAACACACAAATGAATGTCAAGATTTTAATCTAAATGTTAACCTACAGAAACTCAGGCTTAAATTCAATACAGCAAATATCTGATATCTACTGCATGTCAATCAGTGAACTGACGGCTGTTGAAGTTTCAGTAGCCAAGAAAGAAATAGAATATTCATTGGCCCCATGGAGTAGTAAAAGCTATGCTACTCTTTATTATAAGTAATTTTGTATATTAGTTAAAATAAATTTTTAGAGACAAAGTAAGTCAGGGCATATATTCATTTGCTTGTCTCATTATAAGTCAATGAGTCTACATTGGGTTACACTGGTATTTGAGGTGGGCAACCCAAAAGGGCGCCAAAGATAATGGAATCTTTCCACTTAATTCAACATGGCTTTGTATCATCTACTTAGGATGATTTAAATAATTATATTCTCTTCTGATTACCATAATGGACATCAATGAGCATTGCCAAATATGGAACCAAGACTTATCAAATGTGCCTATATTAAATTGAGTCTGACTTGAAGCCTTAACACATGGAATTGACCAATATCTGCCATCATATCTGTCAATATCTGTCAACAAAATCACCTACTGTAAGGTTGAAACACATTGGATTGACCAATATCTTCACCCATAGGTGAAGTTTGGAGCTACTAAATTCAGAAACTTGGAGAATAATCTTGATCCTTCAAGGCTGTATTATAAACCCAACTACCCAAAGTTCAAATATGAATGAGTCTTCTCAAGACCAACAACTCCTTTCTCTCCACAATGTGGTACAGAATTGTTCCACTGCAGATCTAATATGACTGGTTTCAGGGTTCTGTTCATCAAAATCCTTGTGGTATCTTGCCATGGTCTCACCTATGACAACTTGATGAGACACCGGTGTCATGTCAATGGTATAGAAGTAGATGAGCATGAGAGACTTCTCCCAGTCTTGCTACAAAGACAGGTTCCTTTTGAGACCAAAAATAGAGAGCTTTTGGTAATTACATCTGAACTGCAGACATAAACCATGACTGTATAAGGTATATTATGCTTACTCTATCTATGATGCTAATTTATCTCAGCAAAATTCAGCCATACTTGCACATTTGATGGCAAATAAAATGAATGAACAACCTGCTATGTGAGCTGTGAAGTCCTAACTCTTCCCTCTTTGGTAATCTGCAAAACCTTCCACTAAAGATTCGTCTAGGGGCAAACACAGCAGTGGTGTGGAGGCAGGTTTCACATGACCAACTAGGTGAATTGAGTGACCGTGAACCCTCTGACCAGAGACAGAATAGGGGATGGTTCAAGGTTTACTGCTTTGGATGTCATCCCTAAGGTTAACGAGTAAAAGTTCTGCTAGATTTTTAGAACATGTTCATGGAAGGCCGAGAATAACTTGAAAATATTTGAGCCAACGCATGGGGCTTGAATAACTGTGTTGTGGATTGAATTGTATCCCATCAAAGAGAAAAGTTGAAGTCTTAACTCCCCTTAAAGATAGGGTTTATATAGAGATAATCAAGTTAAAATGAAGGCATTTGAGTGGGCCTTAATCCAATATGGCTGCTGTTCCAAAGAGGAATTTGGAAACAGAGATACACAAGGAGAACACTATGCAAAGATGAAGGTGGAGATTGGAGTGATATTTCCACAAACTACAAAATGCCAAAGGTGACAAGAAAACCAAGAGAAGTTAGAGGAGAGGCATGTACCAGATACCTCTTCATAGCCATCAGAAGGAATCAACCCTGCAGACACTTCACAAGAGTAACTTAAGACAAGATTTTATTGACTCACAGTTCTGGAGGCCAGAAGTCTATAAGCAAGGTGTCAGTAGGGCCATGCATATTCAGAAAGTTGTAAAGAAAAATATTTTCTTAACTCTTCCTAACTTCTGGTGATTGTCAGAATTGTGTTTTGGCTTATATCTGCATCACTTGTTTTAACTTGGCTATTGCTTTTGTGTTTGTGTGTCTGGTTTTTCTCCTCTTTCTTTGAAGGACAGCAGTCATTGGACTTAGGGTCCACTCTAATCCAGTATGATCTCAATTTAACTACTCACATGGCAAAGTCCTCGTTTCTAAGTAAGGTCACATTCTGAGGTTCCAGGTGGACATGAATTTGGGGGAGATATTATATAGTCAGGTGGTCTTCAGGTTTTTACTTATGAAGTGAACTAATGACTATATGTTCTTGTATGAAAATCTTGCACACCTCTGATTATTTCCTTTGTAAGTTTCTGGATCCATATGCCCATGCAGTTATAATAATATTAATTTGTATGAATAAACATTCATCTAGATGCTTTTGAGCAATTTATTCTCCCATGAGCAATTTAAATGCCAGTCTCTTTTTTTTTGTTTTTTTTTTTGAGTTTGAGTGTCACTCCAACGTCCAGGCTGGAGTGCAGTGGCACACTCACCACCATGCCAGCGTCAACCTGCTTGGCTCCGGCGATCCTTCCACCTCAGCCTTCCAAGTAGCCAAAACTACAGGCACGTGCTACCACTCCCAGCTGGTTGTTTTTTAGTTTATTGTAGAGACGAGGTCTTGCCAAGTTGCCCAAGATGGTGTCGAACCCATGGGTTCAGGCAATCCACACACCTTGGCCTCCTAAAATGCTGGGATTATAGGCTGAGCCACCAAGCCAGGCCAGCCTCTTTTAATTGAAAGGAACGATTGCATGTTCAAGTTTCTTAAGTACTAGAAATGAGAAGAGGGTATTACAAAGATGCATGGAGGAGAGCCTAGAGAAAATCAAGTTATTAAGGAACAGAACTAGCATAAGCCATTAAGAAACTGTTGTCAGTGATCCCAACATTGTGTATGTGGTTGGGATTTTCATTATATTACTTCACCATGAATACAATTCTGTTGCTCTCTGCACACTCTTCTAGAAATGTCTGCTTTATTCTTTTCCTGCTGCTGATTACATGGTGCTATCACTGTGTCTGTATGCTTTCTATCCTGCATTATAGTTTTCTTTAAAACTTGGACTTGGCCAGGTGCCATGACTCAGGTCTGTAATCTTAGCACTTTGGAGGGCGAGGCAGTAGGATTACTTGAACCCTGGAGTTCAAGACCAGCCTGGACAACATGGTGAGACCTCGTCTCTACAAAAAAAGAAAAAATAAATTTAACCATGTGTGGTGTTGTATGCCTGTAGTCCCAGCTACTCAGGTGACTGAGGCAGAAGGGTCACCTGAGCCTGGGAAGTTGAGGCTGCAGTGAGCCGTGATCATGCCACTGCCCTCCAGCTTGGACATCAGAGTGGGACTCCCAACTCAAAACAAACAACAGCAACAAAAACTTGAGCTTATCATGACACCAATTGGACCCGACTTCCCTTCCACTGCATAGCATAGTTCTAAATTTATCTATATTTTCCCCCTTCCCCCCTTTCTAAAATATATTATCTATCTGTAGCCTCCAAATACCATCTATATGAATAAAAAGTCACTTGCCTCATTTTCTGTGGCTCTCTAGAACTTTATATTTCATGGACTACAATGCACTGTGCTACTTTTATGCCTCACAGGTTCAGAGTGGAATTTATTTTCTTCTTCTTAAATCATGTTCTGCCTTCTATATGCTGAATCTCAGTGAATAACCTCATTGTCCAGCCCTACAAACTGGGAGACTAACAACCTTCTAAATAACAACTAAGTTGTCTCGATTCTTCCTTGGGTTCTTAAATTGTGGGGCTCCATTCCACTTATTCTAATGTTATCATGTCCCAGTTATTTCCCTCATGAACTATTAGAGTATTCTTCCTAAGGTTTTTCTGACTTCCAAGCATGCATAATTCAATTCCTTTCTCAATATCACTGACAAAATAATACTTTTAAAAATAATTGATCAAGTAGCTCCCATGATTATTATATTCTGTTGACTTTCCAGAACACAAAATGCAAACTCTGTGCAGCAAAGGTCTTTTTTTTTTTTCTCACTCTGTCCCTCAGGTTAAAGTGCATTGGCACAACCACAGCTCACTACAATCTCAACCTCCTGGACTCAGGCAATCCTTTCACCTAAGTCTCCTTAGTAGCTGAGAGCCCAGACCCGTGCTACCACACAGGGCTGATTTTTTTTTTCCTGTAGAGACGAGATCTCACTATGTTACCCAGGCTGGTCTTGAACTCCTGGGCTCAAGCAATCCTCCCACCTCATCTTCCCAAAGTGCTGGGATTGTAAATGTGAACCACCGTGCCCCACAAAGACCTGTAACTCAGCACCTATCTGCTCTACCCCTGGCAGCTCCTGGCATCTTCCACTACGTTTCTACTACATCCTCTGATATGTCGGTTTTTTCTACAACTCATACATGTTCATGGTGCCCCAGATGGTCATTCATGCCCTTCTCACACCCTCTCTTGCTAGGAAGACTCCCATAAAGGCTCTGTTCAAATTTTGCCTCCCTCGCGGAGTCCCCCTGACTCCAAGGCAGAAGCATTTGGTTACCCACTATGTTTCTGTATTTGAGGTCCTACAATTAGGTTTGTGCACCATCCTAGCAAACGTACTACATTCTTTTTAAGTATTCATTGCTGAATATCACTATGATCACCTTCGAAGTACTCCCCATGGGAAACCATGCACAGACAACAGTACCTCATCCACTCTCAAAGCAATTTTGGAAACTCTTTTTCTGGATGGCCATCAGAGTCATCATCGTATTACCCCTGATGCCCTGAATGTCATCAAATGTCTTCCTTTCATATTTCCTTCATCTTATGCCTAATAATTTCATGTATACAATTAATGTGTGTATTATCTCATCTAGAGACTGAATTTGAGGCCTTCTTTAAACATGAGACCGGGACTAACTAGACATATTGATGAGGTCTCATTTGGAAGGAATGATTGCACACAATTCAATCATTCATTCATTTATGTGTAAGTATTGCTGAGTATTTTCCAAGGTCAGGCACTGCTCTAGTTAAGTGATATGGCAACACGGAAGACAGGCAAGATCCTTGCCCTCACGAAGCTTTCATTCTTGTGGCAGACAACAAAGAAGCAAAGCATAAGCGGTTTCAGAGTAGGCAAGTTTATAAAGAGAATAAACAGAACAAAGACCAAGAGAGGGCAGAGGAAGGCTCGGGGCACATTGGACAGTCTGGTGTGGCCTTCTTGAAGATGAGGTACTGGGACAGAATGCCAGTACCTCCTCTTCAAGAGGAAGCCAGCCATGAGAAGGTCTTGGGAAAGGGCATTCCAGGCAGAGCGAGCAGTATGTCACAAGTCTGGAACAAGCCCATCCTCCTCCGAACCAGAAAGACAGCTTGTGTGGCTGCAACAGCATGAGGGGAAGAGGCTGTTGGTTGGTGAGATGAGGCGGGAGCTTGAAAGATCAGCTGAGATCAGGTACCCTTATTGATGTTGATCTCAAACCAGGCAGAGTGGGGACAAAGGGAGGTCCAGACTTTACCTGTACGATGACCACTTGTATACCTGATCCTAAATCGTACCCTACATGGGGGGTGGAGGGGTTGGGAGGGAGTGGGATGTGCAGTAGTGGGAATCTGCCAGGGGAGGGGGGTTGCACACCTCATCAACCAGGGTACCTGCATAATGAACATCTGTATACCTAACCCTGAATTGTACCCCATATCTTTAAAATAAAAAATTTTTAAAAAGAGGAAAAAAATTTTAAAAAGGAAAACTCGGTTGGTGGGTCTGTTGGCCAACACGGGGAAGATTGAACGCTCATACTGCACGCATGTGTTGATAGTGCCTCTCCCTTAGAAGGTGAGCTCTAGGAAGACAGAAATCCCACCCAGCATCGAGCAGGTGCTCTGCAAATGTGGAATGGTTGAATGAGATGGCAGGAAGTTCAGAGTTCTGCTTAAAACTGTGTTAAATATGAGATGCCAATTCGAAATTCAATGGCAATAATAAGTTCTAAAATACACTGAGTTCTTACACTTTTTTGTTGTTTTATTTAATTTTATTTATATATGCTTTTAGATTGGAAAATATACTTCATTTAGAAAGTAAATTCGAGAGAAAGAAAGAAGATACACCTCCCCAAGGTAGGGGAAAGGGGTCAAAGCTAAGAAACATGAAGCCATAGCTCAAAGAACCACGTGGACACACCCAACAGAGTTTAACAAAGCAATGACTCCAAGAATATTTTTTAAATTTTGCATATATTAACTCATTTAATCTTTCTAACACACCAGAGATAGGTGTTATTCCCATTAACAATTGAGGTTGGTGAGACACAGAGAACCACTTTCACAGTAGCACACGACATCAGAAGGAAAGAGCTTAGAAAATTCTCACCCCAGGCCACGCTCGGTGGCTCAGCCTGTAATCCCAGCACTTTTGGAGGCCAAGACAAGAGGATTGCCTGAGCCCTCGGGTTCAAGACCAGCCCAGGCAACTTGGTGAGATCCCGTCTCTACAATAAATTTTTAAAAAATTAGCCGGGCGTGGTAGCGTGCGCCTGTAGTTCCCACTACTTGGAAGGCTGAGGTGGAAGGATCGCCAGAGTCCAGCAGGTTGATGCTGGGGTGACTGTGAGCTTGCCACTTCACTCCAGCCTGGGCAATGGAGTGAGACTTCAACTCAAAAGAAAAAAAGAAAAGAAAATCCTCACCCCTCCGTAACGCAGACACCTCCCTGAAGGCCATGTAGACAATTGGGTTTAGGAGCCTAGAACACCTGGGTGTTACCAGCACAGAGATGCTAGTCAACCCAAGGGGACTAGGGTAACACTGGCAGTGCAGGTATAGACGGAAGAACATTCTCAGGCCCTGACCCAGGGCAGGATCAACTGCATTGTGTAAGCATTTTACATTCATTTCATTTAATCTGCAAACAATTGGATGAGGTAGTCACTTTATTCTTGATTTATAGATCTAAAGTAAAACAAAACAAAACCTAATATTCAGGAAGCTTAAATAACTTGACCAAAGCCAGATGGCTTGTGAACAATGAGAGAGGGAATTCAGACCCTGGGGAGTCTCACCCCTGGCAGAACTGAAGAAAACCCAAATGGTTTATTATTCAGTGGAAATTGAAGACATGAGAAAGTTTTTTTTGTTGTTTTTTGTTTTGTTTCGTTTTGTTTTTTTCAAAACTCCTGGCCTCAACTAAGAATAGGAGTGTCCCGTGTTCTCTGGCTTAGTTCCCAGTGGAGAATTGAGAGTATCTCAAATTCCTTAAGTCCCTTCCAGAATGGACTGAAATTCGGGATTTACTGTAATATCACCTAAGGTGCCACCCTGGCCACCACCATGGTGGAGTTTCCCTTCCCCTGAAACTCATGTGTATTGTTGACTGCAGCTTCCTTTCCTGTGGCTGAATTCCAGAAACAGGGTGGGGGTCAGCCTTCCACTACTGGCCTTGACTGTACTACCCCCAAAACCCCATTCCCATTCCACTATGCAGCTGGCCCCTTGTAAGGGGTGAGGTTCAGCATTGCTTTTCTGTGCCATGGGGTCTTTCAGAGTCCACATGTGCACCTTTTCCCTTTACTCCCTCTCTCTACAGCTTTTCTCACCCGAGGACCCTGGGGTGGGCCCATCAGCCCTGGATTGAAAGCTGACCCGAGTGACATCTCGTTCCTCAAGATCACCCCTCTACTTCTTCCCTTCACTCCAGTCATGACTCATGGCCCTGGGGCACGGGGTGTCTCATCAACCCCCTTTGCACGCTAGTGAGTGGTTTCCCATAAAGCCAATAGATCGTGTGCCAACAGAGCCCTTCAGGCTTCCATGGGTGTGCCTGACACATTACAGACAGAGCTTAGTCGCCCACGGAAAGATACCTATTTACCAAATTCTTGACTTCCATGGGCTACTTATTCCTTGAGTGCATAAGTTTCTGGTTGTGTTGAGTTTTCCCCTTTTGATTCACTTACCCCTATACCAAAGTGGTATTTTTAGCCTTAGGAAGACCCCTCTGAAAGTGGGTCTAGAAGTCTACCAGAATTCTTTTCAGGGATTGCCGAGTGGGGGTGGGTAGAGAGGGTCCCAGGCATCGATAGGGCATTTCTGAATCTCCAAGGAGTGGGAAGTTGGTATTACACTCGGTATTACAATTGGCTTGCAGTTATCAATGTGTCCATTTCAGAGAACATTAAAGATGAATTTTCTATGTTTACCACAGTCATAGTAATAGTAATTTTTTCAAGTAAAAACCAATATAAAACTCTGCCCTGGCATCACGGTAGCAGGGACCAGTTGCACAGGGAGAATCCACACCAAGATGACACAGGTCTGAATCACACACAAAAAACTAAGTACTTTCACACTTGAAAGAACTCAGATAAATCATCACATGAACCGGTAACATGTATTTGCTTGACATTCAGGTAAATCCAGAATGTATTCCAGGATACATCCTATAAACCACTCAGAAAACAATCCTTTCCTATTGAGGAAAATAGATATTTCTCCCCTTTTCAGAACACCTTATTCCTAGATTTTCTTTAAGACGGATGTCCTTGGCCATTGCTTTGTTAAATTCTGATCAGGTCACATGGTTTTTTGAGCTATGATTGCCGTGTTTCCTAGCATTGGTCTCCTCCTCTACCTTGGGGAGGTGAATCCTTTCTCTCTCTCTCTCTCTCTCTCTCTCTCTCTCTAATTTACTTTCTAAATAAACTGTATTTTCCACTAAAAAAAAAATATGGATATCCTCAAAGCTCACCATAAGAAGTGAGACCTCTCATTACATGTCTTCCAAATCATAACTTGACAAAATGGACAGATCTGGCCACTCTGCCCTGTTGCTTTGTCTACAGGGCATCAAATGACCCTGTTGGTTAATATTTTAGCTGAATTAATTGGTTGTACCCGCTACAAAATAGAAGGAATACAATATACACCCTGAGGGAGGCAGGAGTGGGAAAGCTGGTCTGTAGATCTTACTGTGAAAGCTGTAGTTTCTTAGTACTGTTCATCAACTGGTAAACTGTTTAGAACATCTCCTTCAGCCTGCAATTTAAAGGGCAAGAAATGATTTAATACAGCATTTGGTAAAACCAAAGACAACAGCCCTTTCTCTATGTTGCCCTCCTTTTCAAATCTTCACACCAAAATTTCAAACCAGTTTCCTCCAGAAAGTTTTCCCCGAAATATGTCTTCAGTGATCTCTTCCTTTATACCTCTTCCCATCTCTTTTTCTATTTTTAAATTGTTCCTAGTCTCAATACTCCAATGTTGTCTCATGTTATCATTTAGCAGTTTTATGAGCATTATTTCTTCTCAGTAATTTTTTTTTTGTATATAGAAATCCTGATTTAGAGTTAACTGGGATCTCTGACCTCCCTCCTTGCCATATCTAGTATCGTGCTGAAAAATAATAATTATTATTCAATAAAGAATTGCTTTAAATTATTATTCATTAAATGCATAACTTACAATTTGTCCTTAAGTTAAATAATTGCCAAATAATGTATGTCTTCCCATGAAATGTATACTCACTCCATTTTCTAGAATTCTTGAGGATCCTGACTAATGGATTCTCCTTGTCAGTATCCCACCTCTAAAGTGTTTCTGGTATTTCATAAAAGAGTAAACTCAGGAATTTGCAAGGTCCAGTGCACTACATTTATTTTCTTTAACTCCTGTGCATTGCAACTCCATCACATAATTCTGCTTTCCTTGAAACAGACACATTCTGTATGTATTACATTATTTTGACCTTTGGCTCACCTTTGATAGAAGGGTTGTTTTTCAGAAAATTCTTTCTTTTAGCCACACCTGCAACCCATACTTTGGATTCTATTGAAATGATAAAATTTATGACAACATTTTTATTAACAACTTTTTATCTCATTTGTATTTTATTGATATTTACTATTAAGGTAACCGTCATTAAGAATCTCACAATTCTTTACTGGAGAAACTTCACTGTGTCAATTTGCAAGAAGTTTCAGTTATTTCACATATCTTTGGACTGGGTGTGGTGGCTCACACCTGTAATTACAACACTTTGAGAGGCCAAGCAGGGAGGATCACTTGAGCCCAGGAGTTCCAGACCAGCCTAGGCAACATAGCGAAACCTTGTCTCTAAAAAATATTTTAAAATTAGCCAAGCATGGTGGTGTGGGCCTGTAGTCCCAGTTACTCAGGAGGCTGAGGAGAGAGGATTGCCTGGGTCCTGGAGGTCAAGGCTGCAGTGAGACATGATTGTGCCAGTGCACTCCAGCCTGGTCAACAAAGTGAGACCCTACCTCAAAGCAACAACAATAACACAAAACAAATATCTTTGGTCTGGCCAATGGTTTCTTCACTGAACGGTGTCTCTGTTCTACCCATAAATAATCCTTTAGTGTTTCTTCTTATTCATACATTGGTTCGTCAATGATTAGTAGAGTTTGATGCGAAATTTATGTTCAGCTCTTAAAACACACTAAGAAGGAATTAATTTCTTATAAATAATTTGTCGAGGTTTTTGGTCCAGTGTCCTTACATTCCTTAGAATTTGTAAGCAGAATTTTGTGTATGTGGATCAGATCCTCAAAAAGGTTTATGCCCCCAAAAGAATAGTGAATATTCTAAAAATCGATACTAAACCAGGAACAGAAGCAAGGAAAGCTCTGAGACTTTTGAAATTTGTACTGATATTTTTACTTCCTGGCTTGCATTGGTAACAATGTGTAAATATCTGATTTTTAAATTAGCATAAATATATAGCTTTTTCTAAGAGCTCAGGCAAGCAGTCAGCTCTGATCCCTCATAGCTTAATTAGACATATTCTAAGTTGAGGGGAAGAAGAACAGAGAAAGAAAGAAGACAGGACTTAAATATGAATAGAGGTCAAAACAAGGAATTTAGCCTCTTCCAATAAGCTTACATTATAACACTAAGATAGTTATAGGAACATAGCTTATTCTTTAACAAAAAGCACTGAGTTGTTGACATCATACAATCATTTGTAAAGTCCAAAAATAAAGATACAAATAATCTTTATTTTCCCCACCTTTCCCACCTCAATATCAAGTGTAATTAAGAAGTCTAAAAGAAGACGCCATATGGACCAAAATAAACAAATTAAAAAAAATTACTGTAAACCCTCGAGGAAGAAAGCAAAGAGAAACATGAAAATTATCCTTTCTAAAATCTTTTAACCTCACCGAGATTCAGACTCACGTCTTATCCCTGCAGAGGGAATTAAGTTAGATGTTCTCGACGGCTGCTTTCAACTCTAAAATCCTTGGATTTGTGATCTTATGCTTTTATTATTTATATTTCCAGTTTCAATAAGCAATTTCATCTTCAGCCTGCTGAGAAATTCTAAGCCTGTGTTGTCCCCCCCCCTCACCTCCACCCCGCCCCTGCCACCACATGGTCCTGGGAACACCCCGAGGGGCACCTCCCTCTTTGCTAGTTGAGAGGGCCACCAGTGGGTTGGTTTCACAGACAGGGTTTGCAAACAAACACTCACACACGCACCAAGGAGACTCCGTGGGGCAACGCCACAGTGGCTGCAGGTGTGTCCCCTGTCTCCCCCTTCCTCCCTCGTTAAAGGCTGCGGGGAGAGAGAATAGAATTTAGTGCCGCTGTTGAACATGGAAGCCATGCACGTGCCCATCTTGGGAATAACGTGATGCTGAAGCAACTGAGAATTCTGGAGCAGCCTGACATGACAAGGCACGCGCGTGCAGCCTGGCGATCCACACTTCCTCATTAAGCCGGCTATTACCGAAGTCGTTTTCTCCTGTCTGGATATGAAGTGATCACAAGAGACACAGGCGGGGCGAGAGTGGAAGAGCTTGCTCAGGGACACGGGATTTAATTTGGGGACATCAGACAAGCATTTTGGAAAGGATGCCTTTACCCTGTAGTGATGCAAAATAAATGAACGTGCAGTCAATGGCTCCTCTCCCCAAATGCGATTGCTTCCCTCAGAGCACACAGAATACCTGTGCCTGTATTTAAAAGATAATGTGAGCCCTACCGTGGTTATTAGTGTTGCTGGGGAAACAGCAGTCGATAAATTTAAAAAAAAGGGGGGGGATGTGCCTGGATCCCATTTCTCTAAGTCCTAGTTGCATTGTTATGGGAGAAAAGACGCATATTTATGGGACACATTGGTTTATTTCTAAGGAACTACAGAGTGGTGGGTGAGAGAGCGTAAGGGAATTAGACCTCCCGGGAGAAATAAACTAATTTCCAACAAGAAACAACGATGCATTTCTCTTCCTCCACCTCCACTAGCCTGCACCTAACCAAGTCATTTAACTTCTTTCTGCCTCTGTCCCCTGGCAAATAAAATAGGAGTGATAATGTTGACCACTCAGTCACTCCTCTGCAGGACTATTATGAAAAAATATAAATTATGCAGTAATTGCGAAGGTATTTAAGGACCACAAGTGAATATCCTCTTTGGGTTATTAATAAGAATGACTTTGCTATTCCGAGGAAAATATTCATGAACACTCACAGCCTGCTGCAACGTTTTCTGGAGTCAGACACCTTGAACCTAGGTGTAGGCCAAATAATCTGTGCCACGTGTCTCCGCCCAGAAAAAGGAGAATCTTCTACCACTCACAGTCCTCCCTCCTCCAGCCTCAGCTTTCTCGACACCAGCAGAGTCTTTCTAAACATATGTAGGCTAGGAAAGGGGTGTGATTGTGAGATGCAGGGAGGGTTTCTGTTTTATATCTGAGAGGTCTTCAGAGTGAATCTTTCTAGATTTACAGAGCCATTTGGCCTGATGGTAATAAATTTGTTTCACTGCCCTTGTTAGTCAACAATTGATTATCAGTGGCCTCCTGGAACTCAGTGTGGAGTAGAATTCTAAGTTTGCGTGGTCTCTGAAAGAATTCCCTTTTTACTCCACAGATATGGGCAAATTCAAGTGTAATATTTTCTTTCTTTCTTTCTTTCTTTTCTTTTCTTTTCTTTTTTTTTTGAGTTTGGAGTCTCACTCTGTCGCCAAGACTAGCCACCGCAGCCTCGACCAGCTGGGCTCTGGCGATCCTTCCGCCTCAGCCTTCCAAGTAGCTGGAACTACAGGCGTGTGCTTCCATGCCCAGCTAATTTTTTTTTTTTTTATTGTAGAGGTGAAGTCTCGTCAAGTTGCCCAGGCAGGTCTCGAACCTGGGGGCTCAGGCAATCCACTCACCTTGGCCTCCCAAAGTGCTGGGATTACAGGCTGAGCCACCAAGTTTTTCACCTGAGTCAACTCAGTGGCTCGATGATAAGAGGTGAAGATCAAGGAGAGAAACAGTCATAAAGGGAATCATGTTACTGATTCTACAGATGGTCACATAGGCTTTAAATGCTGACATAGAAGACTAGAAAACTTACAAACAAAATTTTTTTAAAATCCAACTTAGTTACTATTTTAAAGATTTCCCTCAAAGCCAAGAACGACGAATCATTTCTTTTCAAAGGCCTTGTGCTTACTTGGCCTGAAAACATGAAGTTCCCATTTGGACTTGGATTTAACACCTCTCTCCGCTTCTCATTAGCATTTGCAACCATGAAATGAAATGAATTTAATTCTTTTTTTTTCCCCACAAGAAAGAGTGTGTAATTTGAAGGTTTGTTTTGCTACTAAAATCATTAACCACTAGTGGGAGGAGAGAGTGGAGTTGGAAAGAAAGGAAAAAAAGAAGAAGGTTGCTCTACATCAGCACACGGCGCCCCTGTGGACGTGAACTTGTACTCATAAACCCCACGAGGACATGTCTTTATCCAGTTCACACCATTATGACAAGCCCTTATCCATTTCACACCTCCAGAAAGCCACAAACCAAAAGAACGTGGTCTTTTCAAAAACTGTTTTGCTTTGGCTGGGCATTGTGGCTTATGCTTGTAACCCCAGCACTTCAAGAGGTCGAGGAGGAATGACTGCTTGAGTCCAAGAGTTCAAGACCGGCCTGGGCAACATAATGTGACCTCATCACTAAAAATAAATAAATAATAAAAATCTATATTACTTAAAGAAAATGATAGGTATTAGAGATGCAAAGGCTTCAATTATAGCCAGAAGACTCAGAAGTATGTCTCTCATACATATTCTTTTCAGCATGTAATTTTCAAAAAGCAGAATCCATGGACATCTCAACAGATGATATTCGTATGTAAAAATGTCATTTCTTTGCCAATGAGCATTTTTTTAGAAGTCATTTAAGACACGTGGGTGAGACTTTGGTGGTTTCTCCCTCCTCTGCTCTGACCAGAGTGGTTCAGCTATTACCTTTTGGATAAGATTGATTTTGCTTCTTCTTGTGTACTAGTGGTTATATGCATTTATTTTAATTGACAATTAATTGTATATCT
The DNA here is from genome assembly GCA_027257055.1 of Cephalopachus bancanus. NCBI lineage: Eukaryota > Metazoa > Chordata > Mammalia > Primates > Tarsiidae > Cephalopachus > Cephalopachus bancanus. The sequence continues at coordinate 10,866,267 of JAPVLO010000001.1, read as the reverse complement.
TGAATGGGGCACATATGATGTTTGCGTCTCTGTATATACTGTAGAAAGCTTCATTCAGGCCAATTAACATATTCATCACCTTACCAATTGATTATGTTTTGATGTCAAGAATGCTAAATATCAATTCTTTTAACAATTTTTGAATATTTTAAATATCACTATATAGTTGACAATAAACTGTGCATATGTAAAGTGCACAGGTTGATGAGCTTTAACTTGTGTATGCGCCTGTGAAATTATTACACCAATTATTATTATTAAAAATAATAATTCTGTGTCAACAAAGAATAAAGGATCACATGTTCTCCCTCATAAGCAGACCTTGAACAACTATTGTAATACTATAAGAAAGAGATTGGCAGTAGTGGGAAACTGCCGGTGGTGAGGGTGGGATTGGCAGCAGTGGGAAACTGCCAGGAAAAGGAGCACACCTCATCAACAAGGTTGCCTGCATAATGAACATTCATATACCTAACCTTGACTTGTACCCCACATATTTTTTTAAAAACTACAATTAAAAAAAAACAATAATTTTGTGTGAACTTGACTGCCCAGAAATATCATGCCCAGATATTTGGTCAGTCATTATTCTGAGTGTTTCTGTGAAGATGTTCTTTGGATGAGAGAACATTTAAATCAATAGACTTTGTGTAAAACAGATTTCCCTCCATTGTATGGGTGGGCCTCATCCAATAAGTTGAAGGCCTTAACAGAACAAAGACTGATTTTCCCCAAGCAAGAAAGAATTCTGCTAGCAGATTGCCTGAGACTTGCACTGTGACTCCTGCCTGGGTCTCCAGGCTCCCGACCTTCCCTGCAGATTTTGAACTTGTACCTTCACAGTCTAGTGAGCCAATTTCTAGTCCCCACCTCACCCCACCCCACTCCTTTCCATGTGTCTACACACGAGCACATACACATCCTGTTCAATCTGTTTCCCCGGAAAACCCTGACTAATAACACTCACTGACTCTTCATCCCTGTCCCCATCCATTGCCCACACCTATTTTTCAGGCAATGACCAACCTGCTGTCACTAAAGATTGCTTTGCATTTTTTAAAGCTTTATATAAATAAAATAATACAGTATGTACTTTATTTGCTGACTTCTTTTATTCAACACAGTAATGTTGAGAGTCATCAATGTTGTTGCATGTATCAATCATTCTTTTTTTAATTGCTGAATTGTGTATAGACCACAATTTTTTTAAATTTTTAATTTTTTTATTTTAAAGATGTGGGGGACAATTCAGGATTACGTATACAAATAGTCATCATACAGGTAAAGTTTGGACCTCCCTTTGGTCCCCACTTTGCCTGGTTTGAGATCAGGTATCCTCAGTGATGTTATGAGCCTCCCCTTCCCTCCCCCGGCAGTTTCCGGCTACCGCCAATCCCTTTCTTAAAGTATTATGATAAACGTTCAGGGTTTGGTTATGAATGAGAACATGTGGTACTCAGTTCTTTGTTTCTGTGATAGATCACTGCGTATTATAGACTCCAAAACCATCCAAGTTGCTGCGAAGTCCATATGTTTGTCCTTTATGGCTGTATAATATTCCATTGTGTGTATGTACCACATTTTAAAAAATTCAGTCCCCTGTTGATGGGTAACATGATTGGTTCCATGTTTTTGCTATTGTGATTAGAGTTACAACAAACGTGTGTGCAGGTATCTTTTTTGTAGAATGATTTGAGTTCCTCCATGTATATTCTCAGGAGGGAGATTACCATAGGTAAACATTTGAGTTTTTCCCAGTTTAGGACTAATACAGATGAATTTACTCTGAAGTTACACTTTCTATGAAGTTACACTTTAATTTCTTTTGGGTAAATTTCCAGAAGAATGAACTGTGGGGTCATAGAAAAGGTTTATCTGGCTAATAGGAGCTTTTGACTCTGTGCTATTCTCTATTATATAATAAAAGGTCAGAAGCCCAATTTATTATTCTCATAAGTTCTAGCTGTGAATTATGATTTATTGGAATGACTATTTACAGATGTGTTTTTGACAGTCTAAGGAAAATAAATCTACACTCTCAAGTTCTAAAAAATAAACTCATTTTCGTTTTCAAAGAGTGCTACTTTAAATTCTTTACATTTCACTGCAATGAAGAATAGAATTAACATTCACATTCTAGCAGGAATAGAATTAAAAGCTTTTTATAGGTGTCAAATATTTTAAAATCTATGCCTCAGTCTAAAATATAGACGGAGCTGATTTTTTTTCCTATTACTGAAAAGTCTGTAGTTTAATGTAGGACTTGGCTTAGCAGAACCAAACTAGAATTTATGGAGAAAAATGCCAAGTTTTTACCGTTGAAATAGAAAGACATGAACAAGCAGCAAATCCCCTGGAAACTGACAATTAAGTAGACTTGCTCACTAAGGCACTACCACACCGTGTGCTTTTCTGTTTTTCTGAGATTCAGATTTGTGTGCCTTTATGTGTATTAAGGGAGTTTGCCACCAAGCAAATTTTTCACCACCAGTCAGCTTATCTTTCAGAATCTCCCTTGTTGGTGAGTGTAGTGACTCAAAAGGAAAGCATATTAAGTTCTGGTACAGTAAGAGAAACATTATTTGAAGTGGAATTATCATTGCTCTATAAGTGAATTCCTGGATTATCTCTAGCATCAGAAAGATAATTTTAAAATAAATAAAATAAAACAATCACTTATTGAGCCCTAAGGCACCATCAGATAGAAGTAGTAATAAATCAGGCTGATAGCCCTAAAACAGCCTCTGATTTTTCTTACTAATCAAATGAGATCAGAACCCAGCTATCACTGCAGGAGAAAAAGCCAAATTTAATTAGCTTATCCAACAGTGTCATTTAGTAAATCAAAAGCCTTTGAAAGGTCAATGAATCTTGCCCTTATCATCTCATTATATTCTGTCACTAACGAGATATCATTAACCAGCCTCACAGCAACAGCGGATTTTAGTGCCCTGCAATGGCTTGCAATAGTCAGTGACAACCCTGGCTACTTCAAAACTGGCAGTGTTTGAAAAAGTCCACTCTCTTACTTTCTGCTTTAAAATTTCAACATTAACCATAAAATTCATCAATTGTTGGTACCAACCCCAAACTGTTATTAAAGTAAAACTTCAGCACTGCTTTATTTATCCACTCGGTCCATATTTATGGAGCACCTACTATGTGACTGACTCACTCTGTTTGGTAGTTACCTTGGCAGCAAGGTTGAACTGCGTTGGAATGATGCATTTAACGCATGATATCCAAGTGTCTACTTTGAGTGCTTAAGATTTACTTATTCCATAAGACTGTTGATGAATAGAACCTCAAGTTATACAAGTAAGGCCTTGCATCCTATAATACTTATGATTTTTTAAGAGGGAAGAGACAAAAAAAATGGGGAACTCTGATGGTAGCCCAAAGAGTGTTGAATGACTTTTAACTGACTAAATACACTGTCAGTGAAGTGGAGATTCAGAGGAACAGCCAGACTGCTAGAGGCCGGAGACTTTGAGAGGGTGGATGGAAGAGTTGGCCCTCAAAGGATGGTTATGAGTGAGTTGTGGGGAGAGGGAACATCAGGAGGAAATTTGTGTAGAAGCAGAGGTATAGATGCGGGATTGCGTGGCGAAGACAGAAGTTAAATCAACTTTCTTAGAGTGGTAAATGTCTTGGGGGTAGCAATTCCCAAACAGTATTTAGCAGTGTCCAACAGTGTCATTTAGTGAATCAAAAGCTTTTGAAATGTCCATGGATCTTACCTTTATCATCTCATTATTTATACAGACCCCTTTCTGTGAAGGATGAAATGATGATGATGTTACTAGTGTAATGATAACAACAATAATAACAGTAGTATGATAAATAGTAACACGCACATACAATTTAGTTTGTCATGCACTGTCTTTCTCATACGTGTTTTTCATATATTAGTTAATTTAATCCTCACAACAACCCTGTGAGGTAGTATGGTGGCTATCTCTCTATTTATTTATTTTTTTGAGTCAGAGTCTCACTTCGTCACCCAGGTTGGAGGGCAGAGGCATGATCATGGCTCAGCCTAGACCCCCTGAGCTCAGGCAATCCTTCTGCCTCAGCCCCCTGAGTAGCTGGAACTACAGGTGTATACCACCACACTTGGCTATTTTTTTTTTCTGTGAGGACAGGGTCTTGCTATGTTGCCCAAGCTGGACTTGAACTCCTAGACTCCAGTGATCGTCCCACCTCAACCTCCCAAAGTGCTGAGATTACAGGTATGAGCCACTGCAACTTTATAACAGATGACAAAAGTGATGTGCAAGTAGTTTAAATAAGGTTTGCCCAAGGTCACCAGCAAGTAATGGCTGAGATGGAACTTGGACTCAGACACAATCCGGCGTCTACAAGCAATGGGGTCTTTTTCTAGAAAAACATGCTTTCTGTGTTTCCCACACAATTTCATAGGGTGTGTTGACTTCATGAATTCAAATACCTTTGGATTACACCGTTTTGACCTATGAATCAGTTACATTGGTTCAAATCTTGCATTCACACTGGTACCTTACCTCACATGACAAAATAAGGCATTTTTTTCCTGTAGGAAACAAGGAGCAGTGTACAATCCTAAGCAGGAAAATGTTGTGTACACATCACCAAGAAGAGAAAGCAACAACTGCTAATTGACTAGTACATTTAGGATACTGTACCAGACACTTCTTATATTATGTCTTCTAATCCTCCCAACTTTCCAGTAGGGTTGTGTTGTATCTATCCCTCCCCCACACATCTTTTTAATTACAGGTAGGTAGGGCGATCTTCTGAGAGTGTGAGTAATTTTTCCAAGGTTATTGTAGCAGGCAGAATTAGCATCCACTGGCCAACCCCAGGTAACATGAGATCTAGGCCTTCTACCAACTCTGTGCATGTATACATCCTCCCTTCAACTTCTGTTATCTGCCTGCGGCAGCCACTTTCAGAATCTGTTCTTGGGCAGTGCATCAGCTGCTGGACTGGTAAAGGGAGCAAAAGGACTTGGGAGTTCAAGCCACCCAGTCCACCACTCCCACTAGCTCCAGGCCAATGACTGATGCAAAAGTAGAAACACCTGATACATTGCCCTGAGGTCAGACATGCTATACTCCGGAGGCCCGTGCAGAATCTTACTGATTCTGGGTCTTCATCTGAAATCTCACCCTGGCTTGGCTTTTACCCTTCTTTGTCTTGTATTCCAGACTCTTGAGAGCACTTTCCAATAAGTCACTTGCACAGGAAACTATGCCTCAGGAATTGCTCTTTGGAGCAGTTAGACGATAGATAGAGCCAGCTGTACGACTAAAAAGTCGCCAAGCCTGGATCTGGTATACGTTTTCTGGCTTTGTTGCCTCACAAGAGCCTACAGCTGCAGATTGGAGTGAGAAGAGTGCCCATAAAGAATCAGCATGTTGAAATTATTTATTCATATTTAGCCTCAATGTTATAAATTAATTCTATGGGCTTTTACAAGTGAAAATTTTGTTAAGTGAAAACATTCAAAGATAAAGTTAAATACAGAGCATAAAATACTATACATTCTTTTTCAGTATGATTTCTAACAACTTGCTTTTCAAGAATGTGGACTGCAAATATGTGAATTACACAAAGCGTTACTGAAGTGAGCTGCATCCATTCCAGAAGTCTTCTAAGACTAGCCTAAAGGTAAGAACTCTTGAGTAAATTGAAGTATTTTGGATGAGAACAACTCCAAAGGAAACATAACAAGCAATTGTACCAATAACACATAACACATTAACAAGTCCTAGTATTATTCTCTGACTTGGAATGTTATAAATTTTTGAAGTTACATGTTACCCTGTCTTGTCCGTGAATCACCGATTGAGAGATCGTTAGTGCATACCTTCACCACACATGGTAATGACTTATGGAAACTATGAAGTTCTAACAGGTCAAGGATAAATGAAGTGTGGGCAGCTGCATTCATGAGCCATGTGGTCACTATGAATACCATGAAGAAGTAGCAGATACACAGTACAATCCAATTCTGAGGTGTGTTTTTATTGACCATGGTCTTTTGTGTTTTTGTTTTTCTTTAAGAAAAAGAAATACATCATAAACTGAATTTAATTTCTGTAACACATAGGGTTTGATGAAAGCAAGCACATTTAAAATAATTTAATACATAGATTTTTCCTTCAGTAAATCATGGATATGAATTTATTTATTTTATTTATTTTATTTTATTTTTTTGAGACAGAGTCTCCCTCTATTGCCCAGGCTGGAGTGCAGTGGCATGATTATGGCTCATCACAGCCCTGACCTCTTGGGCTCAAGTAAGCCTCTTCAGCCTCTCAAGTAGCTGGAACTGCAAGCATGTGCCACCACACCCAGCTAATTTTTTGTATTTTTTTCTGTAGAGCTGAGGTCCTTCTATGTTGCCCAGGCTGAACTCCTGGGCTCAAGTGATTCTCCTGCCTTGACCTCTCAAAGTGCTGGAGTTACAGGCAAAAGCCACTGTACTCAGCCCTGAATTTATTTTAAATATACATATACACATTTATATATAAATTATTTTTCCCCCTTTCTCTAAAACACTCACTGAGACAAAGATACTCAGATTTTTGAAGAGATATTTGTCTTTCTCTTAGGAAAACCTCTACGCAACATGATTTTTTTTAAGTGTTTCTATTTGTGTTGGGGAAATTAGTTCTTTTACTAGGAGACAAGAACAAAATAAACAAGACTTTAATAGTACCTTTCATATTTTTGTGTCAAAATATATTACAGCCTTTTTAATAATGCATTGTATTCCTCCATGAGGTACATATATGGAATTAATGTTTTCTTTAATCTGTGTGAAATAGAAGAATCTGCCACAAGAAAGATTCTGGGAAGTGGAAAAATTAACCACAAAGGAGAAAATCCCTAGAAATGATTTTGGAAGAAGTGTTCAGATGAAAAGTATCCCCAACAAAGCTGGTTCTTTTCCATATGAATGAAGGCGTTACTTCGAATGCAGGCCTGTGCTCTGCAGTAAGTTTATAAGAGCCAATCTGACACCTCATTCCTTTGTCTAAATTACGTGAGACTTTTTTACAGAAATATCAGATGGAGATCCTCAGTTGGGATAAAGCATAATATTCTTGAAACATAAGCATCAGCAGCCATGTGGAAAAAGCTGTAATAAACCACTTTTTGGATTTTTTTTTTAAACGGAAGCAATGTCTTCTATGAAAACCACTTCTGAGTGGTTCTGAGTTTTAGAAAGCTGCTATCTATAATTCACTTATTTCTCTGCCATGCATTGAACGCTGGTAGCTTCATCTTTTGATTTTCTGGGTTTTTTTTTTATATCAGAATCTCTAAAAATGTACCTACATGAACTTCTGTCAAGTGCCTGAATAGCAGTGAAAGAATGTCTGAAGATGAAGAAAATCAGTGCATATGGGATTGAGTGACAACTTCTTAATGGAAACCTAAAAAAGGAGATTTCTAGCCAAAATGTTTAATTACTGACTAATCAAGGCAGGCTGAGCCATCTGTTGGTTAGGATCTTGTCCCCACCTTTGGGGAGTGCCTGGTGATTGGTCGGCTGTGTGTGAGAGAGCCATCTCCAACTGGCATCTGTCATCTGTCAACCACCCAACTGCAATGATGAGCAAAGTTGCTATCGGCTGTCAATGGGCCATATGGGGTGATGAATAAACCGCAGCACACTGACTCCGAGTATTTACAGGCAAACTGACATGCCACTCATGGCCACCTCCGTCTAGATTGGAGCGCAGGGATACCGCTTGCAGAAGAAGGTGTGGGAAACAGAGGCCGTGCTTGTGGGTTGGAAGCCATCTTGTCTTAACTTTACTGGAAAGCTGAATGAAATAAATGAGCAAATAAATTAATAAGTTCATCAATCCATATATGTGCGTTAGAGTGGAATAACAATAAATCTGAAAACAGAGACTCTGTTAGCTCCAGGAGTGCCAGCAGTGGGGTGAAGTCTGCCGTTACTGAAAGCTAAGGCAAGAACACCCATGCACAAGGGTTGAATAACATCTCAGCTTGTCTGGGAGCACCTGTGCAGACAAGCAAAATGCTGAGGGAGATTGTTTAGGCATAAATATACATAAAGTGTATTTAAATACAGATGTGATCCTAACATCATGTTCACTTGTTGACATCACGTCAGACTTTCCCCATATCTTTGTATAGGTATTGTCTTCAAGAACGTATTCAAGAGGGTGTTTTATAGGGAATTTCCTAGCTTAAAGAGTTATCACATCACCTTTAAGCTGTGGAATGTGTTAACAGTGTCTAAGTTAAATTAGACCTTGATATTGGACCCAAGACAATTATTTCTAGAATGAGAGTCAAGAGAAAGTGGTTGGTAGCATCTCTATATAACTGAGGAATTAATTTGCAGCCCTAACTTTTTCAATTCTGTTTAGTTGTAGACACTAATAAACTTAGTTTGGTGGTCTTCAATCATGGCTACACATTAGACCAATTAAATAAAAAGAATAGAAAGCAGGGCCCAGGTAGGAGTACATATTTTTAGGCTTTATCAATGATTATTCAAATGTCCAGTTGAGAACTATTGCTTACAAGTTCAGTTCAACTGAATTTGAAGGTGAATTTCATAAACCCTGGGGGGACACTATGAGACTCAGTTCTGTCCCAAGCAGATAGAGGTCTGAAACAAACTGGCTTCCTTCAAATATGCCCAGTAACCCGTATGTCTGGAGTGAACCCAGGAACTCTGGGGCTGAAGACGGCCCAGCCTTTTAATAGCAATTCCTGTGCTCATCAATTTCATACCAATTATATTTTGTGGGACTATCTGTTCAGCAATTCAGTTCTGTCTATCAGTACCAAAACTCTTCTCTAAATCTCTACCCATCTTTAAATTCCTTTGGGGTCACAGTAATTCCACCTGCCCAGACATTGCCAGCTACTTGAAATACCTACCAGACTGGATCTCACTGATATCTATGGGCAACAGAAGAAGGTGATGATGACTAACATATATTGAGTACACGCTATGTGCAAGCACTACACTACATGTTTTACACAAATCACTTTTGATTTCCTAACAAGTGTATGAAGTAAGTTTAGGTAAAAATTGTTATTACCATTTGAAAGGTAGAAAAGAAAGTTTGAAGAGATTAAACAATTTGGTTGTATTATTGCACTGCTAGATTTCATCCTAAATCTCTCTGACTCCAAAGCCTACATTTCCAGTTTTGGCGACTAACCTTGACCTGCAACTCCCTTTACTCAAACTTGGATTTGGTTACCCTAGAGTAGGACCGGGTCTGCAGCCCTGGTCCCAGCCAGTTCTGTACAGTTCTGTTGGTCTCCTCCTTCCCACTAGACACTGATTCCTGGTACCATCACATTCCAGTAAGGTATAACAGAAGTCAAATCCACACACCCTCTTCTCATTTACCTAGACCAACACAGGTTCCTCTGACCATTCCACATCTTGAGTTTTGCTTCTTATGGTCCTAAGCACACTTCACTATAGGTTGGTCTTTTTGAATGCTTTCATCTTTAATCAGTCAAATAAAAAGAGTTTTCACAGTTGCCTTTGGAGCAAATTTTTTCTTATTGAATCTTAATGGCTTTCATTAAAATTTTTGAAGTAGTTTTAATTAAAAAGAAAATATCTGGAATTAAATATTAATATTTGCTTAATTTACTCAGAAGTGACAAAATTTTAAATTCAATATAAATAAGGTGATTTGATTTCTCTGTCTTTCCTTCTTTCTTTCTCTCTTTTTTCCTTTCTGTTTAAGAGATGGGGTCCTGCTAAATTATCCAGACTGGTCTCAAACTCTTGAGCTCAAATGATCCTCCTGCCTCAGCTTCCCAAGTAGCTGAGAATACAGGCACTTGTCACTGCACCTAGACAATTTTATTTTTTATTTTAAAAAGTGAGAAAAAACATCATCATAAGCTGAGAAACTACTTCATCTCTATCTTAAGTTCTAAGCTGTTTCTGGAGTTGGGTTAAAATATCTTAAATGAGAGTATTAAAGATAATTGTTTGGGACTTTCAATACATGTATTTGCTTAAAATTATATTTTGCACTTTCATTTTAAAAATAATACATACTTGTACTATAAAATTTGGGAAAAGTGAAGCAAATAATAATCATGAGAAAACAACTGTTCATATTTTAAAGTATTATATTTGACTTTGCTCGAATGTATTGAAAAAAAAGAAACAAATAAAATTGAAGAACTTGTTAAAGTTAGAATAAAAATTTTCTTTCAACAATATATATAAATTCTTAAAGATCACTGCAAAGTTAAAATTTTTCAAAAACTTTAGAAGGTGGGTCATTATAGAAAAAGTGATAAATCACCTTCTAGAAAAGAAAATCATGGTAAAGTAATTATAGTTTGTAGCGATCATAAATCCAAAGTGATTATCCCTGTATTGAGAATATCAGTCAGCTTTCTCTTTTCCTCAGAATTACCTGAACCATGTTTGTTTGGCTTTGTTATTTCAAAAGGCACCGCTCTTTAAACTTCATCAATTGCTAAAAAATTATGTCAAAATTTCATTTTGGGACCATGATTTATTTTCATCTTCTTCGTTTTTTTAACCTTGCTTTATAATTGCCTTCCTTTTTACTTGACAGAAAGAATAATCACTCATTTTGTGTGACGCTATCTATTTTCTTCTTGAAGATGCCTTTACGTATCCCTCAGTCTTCATGTTCTCCATGTTCATTTTAAATGATTATTTCTACGCCAGCAGTAAAGGAGTTAGTCTGAGATTTACTTTTTCTTTCCAATCATAAGTTAGTTCCATCTTTCTAGAAGCTGACGTCCACTTATTTCTCAGATTCCATTTTTGATTTGTTTCTTTGACTTTTAAAAAATTGTTTACAGTTTTAAAAAAGGTCCAGGACCAAATAAACTTCCTGAGCTTGTTTATATTGGAACACACCTTACTTTGCCTCATGCTTGAAGGCTAATGTGATTTTCCTGTTCATCTTTGTTTTTCCTCTGTTGTCAAACATTAGATTCTGCTAACGAGAAGTCTCAGGTTTGTTTAATACTTGCTCTTATTTTTTAAGAGAAAATTTAAGTGGGTTGAGGGATGAGAAATTAACTAATGGGTACAATGTGTGCTTTTCAGGTCATAGTTATACTAAAAACTCAGATTTCACCATTGTACAGTATTTTCATGTAACAAAACTGCATTTATAGCCCCTGCAGCTATCAAAATAAATTAATAAAATAAATTTAAAATAAAATGAAAAAATAAAATAATAAAGAAAAAAGAATAGAAATAAATGTTAGAATTTCAGAATGGAGTTCTAAAATATTCACTATTTTATATCTAGATTTGAGGGGTTTTTTTCCTACTTTTCAGAAATTTCTCACAGTTTCAGTTTGATAATAATATCCTTTCTTTTAAGCAATGCCATTTTTGTCATTATTTTTACTAAGTAATATTGTCAGTGCTATGTCTTGAACAAGCATTCTATATTTGCTCTTTTATTTGGCATTAACTGCTCTAGGAAATACAAGTATTGGAAGAAAAACAACCACCGCCCTTGTTATCCACAAGAAAACAGAACATGCAAACAAATAATTATAACACAGGGCCTTTGAGGTATTTCAGTGCCTTGTATTGCAAGTCTTAAATGGTAGGAAGTCTGAAGTAATAAAGATGTTTTTCAATTGCAATGATCAAGGAAGGATGCATAAAGGAAGTAATATTTGAGTAGAATGGGTAGAAATTAAAATGATAGAAAATAACCTATTCTGATGGCCTTGAAGGGATGCGCCAACCAAGAAAAAGTGAAAAAGCAGATGACAGAGCAGTAAGACAATGTTTATTGTGGTCTTAGGAATTGCAATTTGGGAGACAGATTCTGCTTAGAAGCCAACTTTTTTAATGTGGAGAATTTTAAAAGGAAGCTGAGGGTGATTGCGCAAGTTGTTTTGAAAGAATTGGTGGAAGCGGCTAGCTTGGTACCTGAGTCCATAGTTCACCAGTTCTCTCTATTCAGGAGTTGCAGCACTGGCAAAATTTACCTGTTTTCTGGGATATTGTGGTCCTGGCAGTTGACCCAAAGCAAGGGTGCAGGTCGTGCAGGTGGTCCTGTGAAGTGCTTCCAGACTCTGCTTTAGAGCTCTGAACCAGAGCGAAGCCATTTTGAAAATCCCATTTCACAAGGAAAAGGCAAGAGCTTGGTGGGGAAACATGTATAGATGAAGGACAGTACAATATCTATTTTGGAAGCTGGACTAGATGAATCCAGGAAAAATGGAAAAGTTTGTGTAAAAAGTTGGTGGGACCTACAAAGTGGGAGGGGAGATTCATTTACTCACTGAATGCCTGAGCTCTGATAATGAAGCAATCAAGAAGTTGAGGCACACAGGTGAGTCAGGGTAGACATGTCCTTCTGGGAAGAAACTAGAGTGCAAGCAATGAACTTCAGTGAAGTGAGTGGACTCACAAAAAGACATACATGTTCTTAAGGATGTACATGAGCATCCTTAAAAACGTGTGCATGTGTGTGTACATATGTGCATTACATGTGTCTGCGTATACATATATTATCTATAATTATGTATCATATGCTATAGAAGCATCAAGGCAGTGATTTTCTCGGGGAGTAGGTTAGGAGTTGGGGCTCAGTTGTGCCATGCCATCCTTGAATGCTAATAAAGTCCTTGAACCTGACTCATCAGGAAACTTGAAATTGAAGGCTTTCAATCTTGGGAGCGGTAGAAAGTGTGTTTTATGAACTTAAATCTGATCGTGGTTTAAAACAAACAGGAAAAATATAATAGCCACCAAGCTAATGAAAATGTTCTTATAAAAATCTGTTTGAGGAATTTAAGCGTAAATGAAGAAGAAAGAAGACACATCCAAAAAGTTAGATCAGGAACAGGAGACGCCTGAGATGAAGGGAGAAAGAAGTCAGGGAGGAAGACTCAAGGGAGAGCACAATCAACAAAAAGACTTTTTAGGATTTGTGATCTTAGAAGCCAGAGGATGATGATAGTACTCAGAAACAGTAAACTCAAAATAATCATGGTGAGACGCAAGGCTTATGTGCTTTGCGCTTCACAGATGTAATATCAAGTTCTGTTTCTGCCCCGGTAAGGAAACTTTAGGTCTCCACAGTTCTTCAGGTCTCATTTTTCTTCATCTATAAAATGGGTTTGCAGTCGAATATTTTTTGAATTTTCATATTGAAATTCCGCAATTTTTGTTTTGTTTCCCATTAGTTTTGGTGTCATTTCTTTATTATCTTTATCCCATATGTTTGCATGCAACACATACATTCTACTTTGCATAGGCAAAGGGGGTAATCTCCTGCCCGTGTGTCATACTTTAGGTAGGGTCATTTTTTAAACATCTCTTATTCTCTCCTTCAGATACCAGAGCAGAAGATCAAATAGAAGAATTTTAATGTGAATTTCAATCTTATATATAAATCATCCTGTCATTTTGGCACTGCAGCTGAGTTTCCTCATATTTGCTGGAGAGGATTATGCATAAATTTGCAGCACGCTGCACCGGGGATTATGTGTACATGAAATCATTCTTATTGGCAATTGCTTTTACAATTCACTGCACAGAAAATTTAGCATGAGGGCACCGAATCCCATTTCTCACACTGGGGTAAAAACTGAGAGCCACAAACGCAGATGTTGAAGAATTGCTGTTATTCTAATTAACCTATCTTCTTTGCAGACCTGTTCAGTTAACCCAGTTCAACACCAGGAGTGTGCATCTCTGTTGGCCATGACCTCCCAGTGAGTTCCCTTAGTTCTCATGCAAAATTATGATCTTTAAACCTGGTAATCAAGATGCTGCCTTTAGTTCATTCTGGAGCCATATCCCTAGTTCAGAATGGTCTTGTACATAAATAACAAATGTGAGATGTGTGTATTGCCCTCTGTCCCGTGATTCTGGCTGGCACAATCACATGGTTGTAGCATGACTTCATGCTGAGTAGTAAAACATCTTCTCAAATCTTCTCAGTATCATGTTCCAGGTAGCCATTAACAACTGATCAGAGGAAGCATGTAAGTTAAAATGTATCTGCTGTTATTTGATGTCTTCGGAACCCTCAACTTCCATTTCTAATCCATCTCTAACCGAGGTTCTGAGTCCAATCTTCCCACAAAGAAAAAAAGTTTAAGGAATCTCAGGTTAGTATTCTAAAATTCAGAACAAGCCAGTGACTGTTGGTGCCACTCTCAACTTATATTTTAGCTTGGATTATGGGGCTTTTGCCTTGTTCCTTGGGATCTTTTGTATGTGGTATCTGATCTTAGGTCATATCTTACTTGCTAAGAATACATCATGTTTTGAAATTTGGGTGTTTCTTTACTCTTACCAGTCTCTCCAGGTGGCCAGGGTGCTGTCCCTTGATGCCAACTGCATGCATAGCTTCCTATTTCCTAGAAACTGGTGCTCTTTATTCCTGCTGGGCCACATATTTTGACCTGCTGTGAACCTAAGCATTACCTAGTACCAGGCTTCCTGACATTTTACCACCTAGTTCAAGTCTCTTATTGAAAATAGAATAATACAGAACACTAGTCTGGTATTTCTCTATTGACAAAAATCTCCTTTCCTTCTATACCTTGCATCACGCTGTACCTCGAGTCCACTTTTTATCCAATTCTACATGAAACCTCATTTGGTAAAACTGCCCTCTGACTTAAATTTGATGACTTTATCCTTCTCTGCTGATCTCCTCGGAACATTCCTACAACCGTGACTATCCTCCCAATTCCTCTACAAATGCTTATTCCCGTTATTCGGTCAGAGCCACCTTATACTCTCTCACCTTCTTTGAGATTTGTTTCTTAGAGCTAGTGTCACAGTTAGCTTTAGAGGTTAATAATCTGTGGTACTTTGTCTCGCAGAATCATAATGAGCCAGCTTTTGGAGGGATGCTGAATGCCAAGTGGTTAGTTCAAATATTAACCTGGTATACTCTATGAGCTTTCTTTACTAACTTCTCCAAGTGTATAACCAGCCTGTACATGAAAATGACAATGACAAGCAACCCACCACCTCTTTGATCCTTGTAAATATCTAACCATTGAATATTCTCTTTTTTGGTTACCTGAAATTTACTCTTTTGTAGCTTACACCCATCTTCTTAACTATCTATGGTGGGAAAATGTCTGCATTGCCTAATCACTTCACTTTCAAATGACAGTTCTTTAAGTATTTAAGACAAGTCTAACATGTTCCCCAATATTAGGCTTTGCACCTTGAGACCTCAGTCATTCAGGTATTACATAATTTCAAGATATTATTCAGAGCCTTCCTCATCTGTTTAATCCTAAGAAAGACTCATTGTACATCAGTTCCATTCTTCTCTGTGTTTCTTCACAGTGATCTTCTTCCTTGCTTGTGTCAGAGAAGATACATATTGTAGAATTGTTAATTAAAATTCACTTTTGAATGAGCATTTATAAATCATAAGCTAGTATCAATACATGTGTTTGTTTGTATGTACATGTTCTTTAAGAATGTTATCTAAATGAAAGCTATTCTGGCTCTACTTAAATGTCCTGAATTTAATAAGTCAAGATCTTTGATGCATTTAAATAAACATAAAAGTAGGCAATTTATTATCACCTACATGCTCTATATTATAAACTTAAATTTACCAATTAAAATTTTTAAAATTGCTTCATAGATATGTGGTATCTTTTATAAGTTTACATTGTAATGCACAAAATGATTTAGGTATGCACAAGTTCAAGTAAATATATTGGGTAAAAAGTCAACTTGAAGTGCAAGATAAATTCATTCTTGGTAAATATCTAATTGAAGAGCTAGTGAATAGGGAGCTCTAAAGTTAAATAAGCATTCTGTATTTGAGAAGTATGAATATAAGTGATATTAAAATAGTATTTTTTAAAATAACAAGCTAGTGCATCATTGAGAAATTTCTAAATAAAGGTTATACAAAAAATTTTTTTTGAGTTGGAGTGTCACTCTGTCACACAGGCTGGAGTGCAGTGGCATGCTCACAACCATACCAGCGTCGATCTAATGGGCTCTGGTGATCTTTCTGCCTCAGTGATCCAAGTAGCTGGAATTACAGGTGAGAGCTACCATGTCCAGATAAATTTTGGGTTATTGTAGAGACTAGGTTTCACCAAGTTTCCCAGGCTGGTCTCAAACCTGCGGGCTCAGGCAATCCACTTATCTTGGCCTTACAAAGTGCTGGGATTACAGGCTGAGCCACTGAGACCAATCATAAAATTATTTTAATACTAATCTAAATGTATTCACTTTGAATTATAAAATGGCCTGAAGCAAACAAAAATTATTTTACATAAAAGGCTAAATTATAAACTTTCACATATTACACCTAATTCTAAAACTGAAAATGTTTTTTGAAAAAATTGTCAAGAAATTTATTAACATCAACAACTTATGTGCTTCCAAATTGCAAGAACAAAAGCAGAAACAGACCTTCTTGTACTGTTTATGTGGACTATTGGCATTAAGTTGGTAATAGTCAGAATTAGATTGCTTTAAATTAGTATTCTAATTCTAGTCCTTAGGCAATCACTGAGAATGTAACCGAAAAAAAAAATAGTAAAAGAAATGACAAGACAATTAAAATTATGCACTAGAAAATATGTATTTAACATAAAAGAAAAAAGTAATGGAGAAGCAAACAAACAGAAAAGGCATAAGAAATATAGAGAACAGGTAAATTCTGCCTTATCAGTAGTAACACTAAAAGTAAATGTACTAAACACTCTAATCGAAAGGCAGAGATTGGCATAATAGATTCCAAAAAGTGATCCAACCCTATGTTGTCTAAAAGAGTAACACTTTAGATTTAGACAAACAATAAATTTACGTAAATGAACTGAAAAAGGTATAACATTCAAACAGTAACCAAAATAGGGCTATGATGACTATTTAGAGAAAATGTTTCAGAGAAGACAAAAATTGTTCCCAGAGAAAATGAAAAACATTTTATGATAAAAGTATCAATCCATCATGAAGACATAACAATTACAACATATTGTTACCTAACAGCAGAGACTCAAATTATTAATACATTTTTTAAAACTGTCAGGATTGAAGGGAGAGATAGGCAATTCAACAAAAATATTTGAAAACTTCAGTGCCTCACTTTCAATAATGGATAGAACTAGTCGGAAGTTAAACAAGGAAATAAAGGACTTGAACAACTCAATAAACCAACTAGAGCTAGTAGGCATTTTGTAAAACAGTTCATCCAACAACAACAGAAGGCATGTTCTTCTCTAGTACACGTGGACATCTCAAGAAGAGATGCTATGTTAGACAATAAAATAAGTCTCAATGCATTTTAAGAGAGTAAAATCATATAAAGTAAATTTTTCAAACGCAATAGAATGAAATGAGAAATCAACAACAAAATAATATACGGGAAAGTTACAAATATATAGAAATTGAATGACACACCTCAAAATAACCAATGAACCAAAGAATTTAAAAAATATTTTGAGATAAATTTTTAAAATACCAAAACTTATGGACTGCAGCTACAGAAATACTTAGATGGAAATCTATAGATGTTTGCAGTTATACAAAAGAGCAGGAAGGTTCCAAATCAGTAACTTAAGCATTTACCTTAAAAAATTAGAAAAGGAGGCTCCAACTAAACCCAAGTATGCAGAACAAAGGAAATAATAGCTATTAAATATAAATAAGCAAAATCAAGAAAATCAAGAAAGAAAATTATCAAAAACACAAAATTTTTTTTAATATCAACAAATTCACAAACATTAGCTTAGCTATTGGTGGGAAAGAAGAAATAAGACTCAAATTATTAAAATGAGTAATAAAAGAAAAAAGTGTCATGAAAAAGTAGGATCTACCTTTCAAATGCAAGATTAATTCAACATAAAAAAATGATT
Source organism: Cephalopachus bancanus (assembly GCA_027257055.1). Lineage (NCBI taxonomy): Eukaryota > Metazoa > Chordata > Mammalia > Primates > Tarsiidae > Cephalopachus > Cephalopachus bancanus. The sequence continues at coordinate 10,848,390 of JAPVLO010000001.1, read as the reverse complement.
TAATATAACACACCATATTAATAGGTAAAAGAACAATAACTACATCATTATCTCAATAAATACAGGGAAAAAAGTGATCAAGTTGACCACTCTTTCATTGTAAAAAACATCCAACAAACTGGAAACAAAACGTGAATTTCTTCAAACTGACAAAATAAAGATATATTGCCAGAGGCCAGCTCCAGGGGGCTCACGGGGACCCAAGAAGGAGGTGTGATGAGGCGAGGGAAGGAAGAGTCGTGACCAGAGTTTCTTTTCAGGTACTCTGGCACTGAAGCACACAAGTGCTGATTTATTTATATCATAATTTTTGGCACACACTTAGCAGAAAGTTAACTGTAAAAGAAAAAATTAACAATCAAAACACATCGAAACGATTGTATGACGTACTACTGATTTTACAATTCTGATAATTATACGGTTTAATAATGTCTACATATAAGAAACTAGCTGTTCTTGGAAGTGGTAACTTATTAAAAGGGCAAGGTTAATATTAGTCAAAAGGTTAGCCAGTGGAAAGTAAAACTTATGCTTTATAAAGGTAAATAGTCTATACAGATATAAAGGTGTTAGGCATATAGCCTTTATGTAGTTTTAATTTAAAGGTCGCTGTCTGTGATGAGGCAGTGTCTATATTTATTTATATATACCAATCATTTTACTTTTTACTAAGTGCTGACCTTTGGGTTTTAGAAAGCAGGCACCAAAGGGGCCCACTGCATTTTATTTTTTCCTATAAAGATAAGTTTTTCTAATTAACATGTCTTTCATCTATTCAGACTCTTCTAACCATATCATCATCATATGCACCTGTATAAGGTAGTGGAGGGTCAAGCCATTCTAGGTTTTGCATACTACTCTTTCCTCTAGGTGCCCACCAAATTCTACTATTCATATTATAGCCTATATGGGGGCCTGCTCTAACAGTTGGCAAGGGTTTGTAATATTGTTTCAAAGCTTTAAACTTGTGGCTACTCTGGTGTTATTTGTATGGCTTAACTGTGTTTGCCTTAGTTTGTACCTCAGTTTCTGTCATTTCTCGATACCATAGTTTTAACATAAAGTAGAACATTTAAAATTACACTTTGTCATAGTAGGTTTTGGAGTAATTGGTTGGGTCATTGTGACCCATTGGGTTGCTATTTGCATTTCCTAAGGCATGGCCAATGGTGAAGCATTAACTGCTTTATTATTGAACAATATAATGGAAACAAATAGGCGACCATGAGTCACAGGACATTCATGTAGAACTTTCCTCAAGACTTTCCGCGGGGCTTTGCCACACACACGGATCCCTTCTGGGCTTTGCCTTCCAGAAGGGTGTCTTCATTTGGTTCCCACACTGACTCCTGGATTGTCATGGCCTCTGCCAATATATATCTACAAAAATGTATTAGTTACCATAATACTTACTGATGAGATAGTAAAAGGTTTCCATGTAAAATCAAAAGTATGACAAACATAACCACTCTCATTACTTCTATTTCACATTTTCTGTAGGATTTAGCTAAGTTAATTAGGCAAAAAAGAAAAGAAATAAAAGGCACACATATTACAAAGAAAGCAGTAAAACAATATCAAATATTTTCAGACGAAATGATCTTGTATATAGAAAATTTTAAGGAATCCATAAAATAATCTGTAAAAGATAATAAGTAAGTGCATCAACATTGCAGAATACAAGATCAGCATATAGAAATAAATTGTTTCTATACTTTAGAAATAAGTAATTTAGTTTATAATTATATTAAAGATTATAATTTTGAAATGCATTGAATAAGAAAAATATAAGATGTACACTAAAAGCTATAAAACATCACTGAAAGAAATTAAAGTCCTAAATAAATGGAAATACATCCATGTTCATGGACTGGAAAACTTAGTAGTGTTAAAATGGCAATACTTCCCATGTTGATCTATAGATATAACACAATCCTTATAAAAATCCCAGTTGCCATTTATGCAGAAATTGACAAGATGATTCTTAAATTCATATGGGCATTGCAAGGGGCCCAGAGTAGTCAAAACAGTCTCAAAAGAAGAACAAAATTGTAAAATTCACACTTCGCAATTTCAAAATGTGTAACAAACCCATAGTATTCAAGACAGTGTGGTGGTGGCATACAGGTAGACACATAGATTATAGAATGTAATTGAGAGCAGGGAAATAAGCTTATACATTAAAAAGCAGTTGATTTTTGACAAGGGTGCCAAGGCAATTCAGTGGGAAAAGAAAAATCTTTTCAATAAACATTGCTAAAACAACTAAATTTTCACATACAAAAGAATGAGGTTGAATCCTACCTTTCACGATATTTAAAACTTAAAATGGATCAAAGACATATAAACAGAAGTTAAAAATGTAAAACTAGTAAAAGAAAATATATGCAAATATCTTTGCATTCTTGGATTAGGCAATGATTTCTTAGATATGACAGCAAAGCACAAGCAACCAGACAAAATAGATAACTGAAGCTCATCAAAATTGAAGATCCTTGTACTCCAAGGATCACTATTAAGAAAGTAAGAAAGACATACAGAATAGGAGAAAATATTTGCAAATCTTATCTCTGATAAGAATGTAGTATCGAGAATAAATAATTCTTACAACTTTAAAATAAAAAGACAACTCAATTTTTTAAATGAGTAAAGGATTTTAATAAATCTTTCTCCAAAAAAGATAAACAAATGACCCATAAGCATATTAAAAGACTGAAAATCATTAGAGACTTGGAAAGTATCAACCAAAATCACAATGAGAAACCTCTTCAACAAAGCAAGCTGACTGCAATTTTTAAGAAATGAAAAACATCAAGTGTTGGTGAGAGTATGGAGAAACTGGAATCTTCATATACTGCTTTTATACTTTTAAAACAGTGCATCCATTTGGAAAACATTTTGACAGATCTTAAAAATGTTGAAGAATTACTACATGAGCCCAAAATTCTGCTGAAGAGAGAACTGAATATTCTTGTCCATACAAAGTTATGTCCATACAAAAATGTATATACGAATATCCGTACTCTCGTTATTTAAAATATCTAAAAATTGGAAACAACCAATATTTTCATCAAATGATGAATGGATAGCCAAAATGTGGAATATTCACACTATGGAATTTTATTCAATCATAAAAATAAATGAGATACTGACATGCTACAACAAAAAAAACCTTCAACTTATTACACCAAGTGAAAGAATCAAACCACCAAAAATCACATATGGCTCCATTTATATGAATTGTCTAGAATAGACACATTTGTTGGGGAAAATGGCAGAGTGACTACTAATGGGTACAGAGTTTCTTGCAGGGGTGAATAAAAAGGTTCTAAAATTGTAATGGTTGCATAATTTTGTGAATATTTTATTGTACATTTTAAATGCATGAATTGTGTGGTATGTGATTTATATCTCAATAAAGCTGTTATATTTTTAAAAGCTAAGTAAATTAGCTTGGAAGGTTGAGAAAAAAATATGTTTGGAAAAGTTTTTCCCTGTCATTTGTTTATTTCATAACTAGCTATGGGTGCCTAGTTCAAGTCCAGAAATATTCTAGATGCTGCTTGTACAGGAATAAATAGGACAACCAAGTTCTTGCAATCATGGGGCCTCAAGAACAGGGGGCAAAAACACATGGTCTGTATGGCAGCAAATTACACATGTCTGATACACATTCTCTATAGAGCTCCTGTTAAGACGTGTAGACACGCAGAAGTAAAAAATAGATGAGCCACAGTATGATAGTGTGGGTGAGAAAACAGGCCAGTCAAGACACAATTTCCAGAAAGTGCATTCTGGAGAGCTACGATGGATTAAAATGCACATTATGATACACACAACCAATGCTCTGACCTTTAAACAAAACAGGATACATAATCTAGATAACATTTTTGGCTTTTTTAAAAACTTGTTTGCTTCTTCTGCCATGTGAGGACTCAGCAACAAGGTGTCATCTATGAGGAACAGGCCCTCACCAGACATGGAATCTTCTTGATAGTGCACTTCCCAGTTTCCAGACCTGTGAGCAATAAAGTAAGTAATATTAATCTTATAACTGAGGATATTGAGCCCTTGTTACAGAGAAATAAACCTTGAGTTGATATTTCCACATATGAAACCTCTCATGTAATACTCTCAGTACAATTAGTGTTACACGGCACATGTCAAATAGGAAGAAGCAGCACACTGTGTGTGATTTATTTTTTTAACAACACAAACACTGTAATTATACTATAGCTGGAAATATTTATACCAACAATTATAACCTTTCAAGTTTCCAACTGAGTCATTAATGAAATGGTTTGATAGAATAATTCTAAAAGAGATAAAACAAAAAAGTATTTAGATAAAGGTGAAAAATATCTTGCTGCTTTTCTGGATCTTCAAAGTAGACTCATTAGAAGGCAAAGCAGTTCAGAAGATTACTCATGTCTGTCTCCAAGTTCCTTGGACAGAGAACAATTCTAGTGGTTGGTACTGAAATATTTCTTGTTGCTAGTGGAGGATAGTGCTGGGCTAGGGAAGACCCTTAGTGCAGAAGACTTTTGGGGAACTCCAGTCTTGCTTTCCAGAACAGGAGGAAACACAGGCGTTGCCTCCTGTGATCCCTTTATAACATGTCTCTACTCCCCTTATTAGGGCCACCTGCCTTTCGTCCATTTAGTCTGCTATAACAAAATACTTTAGACTGAGTACTTTGTAAACAGCAGAATTTATTGCTCCCAGGTCTGGACGCTGGGAAGTGCACTATCAAGGTGGCAGAAGATTCCGTGTCTGGTGAAGGCCTGTTCCTCATAGATGACACCTTGTTGCTGAGTCCTCACATGGCAGAAGAAGCAAACAAGTTCTCTCAGGCCTCTTTTATATACTCACAAATCCCATTAACAGGGCTTTGCAATCATGACCTGGTCATATCCCATAGGTCCCACCACTTAATACAAACACATTGAAGATTCGATTTTATAGATGAACTTTGTAGGCACATAAATATTCAGAACACAGCAAAGAATGAGCATATGACTACTTTACTTCTTTTAGGCTAATATGGCTTCATTGAGTCTTTACTCTCTGCAATATATAACATTTTATTTTAAATCACACAGCTTTTGTTTCACTTTTATATTATAATTACAGCATTTACAAAATGTGATGTGTCTAATTTTAGCTATGTATTTTATTTCAAGATAATAAGTGGCTTCCCTTTGTTAGTCCGAGTGTAAAAAAAAGAATGAATAAATATATAATATAGAGTATTGCAAAACTACGATTTTAAAGGGGAGACATTGGGTCTGCAAGCATTGAGAACCAGGGCTCCTCATCTATCTTTCTCTCTCTCTCTCTCTCTCTCTCTCTCTCTCTCTCTCTCTCTCTTCTCTCTCTCTCTCTCTCTCTTTCTTTCTTTCTGTCTTTCTTTTTTGAGTTAGAGTCTCACTCTGTCGCCCAGACTAGATGCAGTGGCACACTCCCAGCCACCGCAGCCTCGACCTACTGGGCTCTGGCAGTCCTGCCACCTCAGCCTTCCAAGTAGCTGGAACTACAGGTGTGCGCTACCACGCCCGGCTAATTTTTGATTTATTGTAGAGATGAGGTCTCGCCAACTTACCCAGGCGGGTCGTGAACCCGCCGGCTCAGGCAGTCCACTCACGGCTCCGCATATTTCTATGTTCCTAGCTGAATTCATCTTGCCAGAAGTCCAAAGAAGAGCAACAGATTAAACCAATCCAACTGAAGATTTAAATACCTCAGTCTTTTTGTATTTGCAGTTTTTTTATGCATAGCCATCTCTATTTTTAAGCTTCTGTGATGTTCAAGCATTAAACTGCATTGTATGTGTTGTCTCATTTAACTTCTGCTATAAGCCTAGCGTTAGGTAGCATCATATTCATTTTACAGAAGACGTATGCGGACCCATGTATTAAATGGTTGGGTCAGGATTGGAACAAAGTTCACCTGACTCGAAGGCCCTTTCTGCCACACAAGCTCCTCGAACATCAAAGTGTAGCATCTCAATGCAAACAGTTTTCGGTTTGGTAGAATTTCTTGCAGAAGCACTTGGGAGAAATATTTGGGGACAAAATGCATCAAGTTCCATAGGAACCCTCTCCTCATCCTCCAAAGTAAGAAGGAGTCAACTCCCTGAGAAAACTCTTTACGTAGTGACAATGTTATCACACGACTATGGGAACCTCAAGTAACAATTTCTTTTCAAGTCGGAATCTCTCTCTGTTGCCCAGGCTGAAGTGCAGTGGTTCTAGCATGGTTCACCGCAACCTTGACCTCCTGGGTTCAGGTGAACCTCCTGCTTCAGCCTCCAGAGTTGCTGGGACTACAGGCATGTGCCACCAACCCTGGCTAATTTTTATTTATTTATTTCTCTTTTGTAGAAACAAGGTCTTGCTATGATGTCTAGACTGGTCTCAAACTCCTACGTTCAAGCAGTCTTCTCTCCTGGTCCTCCCAAAGTGCTGGGATTACAGACATGAGCCACCAAGCCCAGCTTCAAGTGGCATTTTTAACCACTTTCTAAAGTCATGTGGTCGTGGTTGGGGTGAAACACAAGGGATCTCTGTGGACAGTCACAGGAAAACTGAGAAGTTCATCTTCTTTATTTAGGAGAAAATAAATTAGGTAAATTCTTCTCTCAAAAATAAGAACTGATTTAAAAAATAAAATTTGGATCAAATCATGATAATTAGCGGTTCATCGAACTCCGAACCTCTCATTAGGATCCAGAAATTTTCCCATTTAAAAATCCTGTTTAGTCTTCACTTTTTTCAGGATGGTGAATGGATTTACAAAGAAAACACTAGTGTATTTTGATGGCATTAGTACTAAGAAGTGGACAAATTAGTTCAGAAAGCCTCAACTCCTCGAAAGGCCGATAAAAAGAGACACCAAGAAACAAGAAGCACTAAATGGTCCCTACACTTTTGCCAACACAGGCTGTTTCATTCAGCCAAAAATTCCTGCTCTGCTATGGAAATGAAACGTTCTCTAAAGTTCTTGCCAAATTTATCTTGTTCAGCGCTTTTAAACATTTTTTTCCTCCCATTTTTGGCTAGCCTTTTAAAATAAGAATGTTTTTGACCATCAATCATTTCAAATCTACTCATGCATTTGATTCATAACCTTATTTTGGCATTGCAGTGTACTGGGTATTCAAATGACTAACTAGTTTGCAAGACTGTTTATATGGGTATTATATCATTTATACAAATTTGATTTTAATTCAGCACGGGTTAATGGGCCATAAAAATAAAGAGTGAGCCAACAACAAAAGGAATATGGTTTATTGCCTGAAAGAATGCCTTGAGACTGTGGTTGCTTGATAAGTTAATAATAGCAAAACATTAACTTCCCCCAAGGCCTTTGTCATCTGTGAAAGCTAGATTGTGTGATATCCATTTTTAAAAATCCAATTTTAATGTATACTTTGAAAAAAGAGAAAATATAAAATGTGGGGAAATCGGGTGATTTCCTGTCTGAACAATGAAGCTGAAAGTTTAGGTGTGCTTTCGACGTGTTGAAGAACACTCGTCTCTTACCAGTGTCCTGACATGGTTTGGAATCTATTTCCATCTGATGGAAAAATACCAGCTAGAGATGGATTTTTGATCAGATGTATTAGCCATAAAATAATGGAAGCACAATAAAAGCTGCTTCATATTTTAAGAACATTTTTAACCACACTTGCAATGAAACTGGTTTAATCTTCTGTTTCAAAAATAATAGGTCATTTCCTCCCAAGGATTATGGTCACGATAAAATATGCTCATGAAACATTGTTAAATTACAGGTGGAAAGCAAAATGGTGGGTAAAGTGAGAGGCCCCCTTTTCCTCCTCAATAGGCAACACTGAAACATAAGCCCTCTTATTGGGGCTAAATAATTTTCCCTCCAAGTTTTATTCTTAGAGGTAAGAAATTAGGATGGTGAATGGAGAAACAAAATAAAAAATACTGCCTTTCAATTTTTCTAGCAATGTTTTTAAGTGGCATTTGACTAAAGAGAGGCAGAGAATGCTGAGGTCACAGCAGAGAGTTTGGGTAGAAGCATTTCTAAAGTCCAGAGATTTGAGGATGAATTATTAGATGCAGCGTTCAACACAAAGTTAAATAGGTGGGTGAGAAGAGTGGAATGCACACAATTTGATTATGAATGAAAATGCTTCAAAAAGTAAAAAATAATTTTTTGAGTGTACAATTGTACTTTGGAGAATCTTCTTTGAATGTAAAGTTTACTTTAAAATATTTGCACTTCACAGGTTGATTTTTTTGTATATAAGATAGCAGAAATAGTCACGTGCTAGGTTTATCTCCACTGCCTGGTAACAGAGTTCTTAAAGTGCACATGTAAAGACTAGCCAGGTGCAATGGCTCACACCTGTAATCCTAGCACTTTGGGAGGTCAATGCAGGGGGATCACTCAAACCCAGGAGCTTAAGACCGATTTAGGCAACATAGCAAGACCTCATCTCTACAAAATAAAATAAAATAGCTAGGCATGGTGGTGTTCGCCTGTAGCCCCAGCTATTTGGGAGACTGAGGCGGAAGTATCGACTGAGCCCAGAAGGTTGAGGCTGAGGTGAACTGTAATCAAATCATGCCACTGCATTCCAGCCTGGATGACAGAGTAAGACCCCGATCCCCAAAACGACAAAAACAAATGCATAAAAACTAAAGGGAGCCAGGCTCGGTGGCTCAGCCTGTAACCCCGCATCTTTGGGAGGCTGAGGTGAGTGGATTGCCTGAGCCCGCAGGTTCGAGACCCGCCTGGGCAGCAAGACCTCATCTCTACAATAAATCAAAAAATCAGTTGGGCATGGTAGCGCATGCTTGTAATTCCGGCTACTCGGAAGGCTGAGGCAGAAGGATCACCGGAGCCCAGCAGGTCGAGGCTGCGGTGGCCAGGAGCAGCCACTGCACTCCAGTCTGGGTGACAGAGTGAGACTCCAACTCAAAAAAAAAAAAAAACTAAAGGGAAAAAAATTCACTTTTAAACACACTCAGCTGTGCATTGGAAGATATAGAAAAAAGCAACTTTTACCATGGTCTTTAAGCTGGAGATTTTTGTGATAGATCTTTTTGACTCACAATGACATGAGATTATTTTTTATATGATTTTCATCTGTCATAAAGCAAAAACTCCTGAACAGTTTACATCCCATGATCCAATGTATCGAATCTTTACAGTTTTGATGTTTATTGGTAATATTTACCTCTAATATTCACCTTTTATGTTCTTCTGAGCTCTCAGGCAGGAGAATAAAAGTCTTGTAAAAAGCCATGAAGAGGCTGCGTATGGTGGCTCATGCCTGTAATCTCAGCACTTTGGGAGGCCCAGACAGGAAGATAGTTTGAGGCCAGGAGTTTGAGACCTGCCTGAACAACATAGCAAGGCCTCATCTCTACCAAAAAAGAAGTGGGTTTTTTTTTTTTTTTTTGCTGTTTGTTTGTTAAAATTCACTGGGCATGGTGGTGTACACCTGTAGCCCTAGCTACTCGGGAGGCTGAGGCAGGAGTATCGCTTAAGCACAGGAGTTGAAGGCTGCAGGGATCTATGATCCTGCCACTGCACTCCAGACCGAGTGGAAGCTTGTCCATAAAAATAAACAAACAAATAAAAAAAGCAAGTCATGAAGAACCAACATCATAAAAAGGGCACCCACACAGTGGGGGTGGAGGCGATTGCCCACTGGGGAGTTGGGGACCAGATGTGGCCAGGGGAGGCTCTGGACAGGGGGCAGCCCAGCACAGAGAGGCTGAGCGCCTATGGAGCCAGGGTGGTATTTCCAGAAGGAGAGAGTCTAGCCCGGGGTGAGTGCTGTAACTCAAGCAACACGAGACAGGTGTCCATGTTGGAGTTGGTCTGGGTGGGTGTCACAGCCTAGGTAGGGAAGGACAGCAGTAGCAGTGTAAGATTGACTACTAAAACTGGACCAGATAATATATAGTCATCATTTCTGGGTTGCATAAGGTAGGTTTCTCACCATGGGAAGAGAAAAGTTGCAAACACAAAAAGAGAGAAAACAAGATGGGAAAGGAGGTGTCAGAGTGAATGCATAATTTTTAATATATACACATAGCTATAGAAATTATTTAGATGCAAATATGTGTATACATTTGTATTTCTCTTCTTCCAGCAGTGAGAAAACGGCCTCGTATAATGCCTCATTTAGGTAATTCTTTGATAGAATCCTCAGCTCTGTCTGCTGAGAGGGCTTGAGATTAGCACCACAATGAAAGCGGCAAACACAACTTGTGCCTGACCCTGGCTTCTGATTCCATTCCACTGCAAGAAACCAAGTCTTCTGGAACAAATGGCTGATTCCAAGGCTGGAGCTGGGAAAAAGTACACAGTGAACCTCAAACACTCTTGAGCCAGAAAACAAAGAAATGCTCTTTAAAAATTATGGGAACACGGCAAAAGGACACAGAAATTATCTTTAAAAGGCTACCACTGGCCAAGTCTGGGACAGTGTGAAAACATTAAAATAAATAATGATAATAACAGATTGCAACCCATTGAATAAAATAGGAATCTATGAATGAATACTGATACTATATACACATGAATAAGTTGATAGCTTGATAAGGAATATGATTTTTATATAAACTCAAAGAACTGTACAACCTCACATACACCTAAATGTCAATTTAAAAAAAAAAAAACTTTTTTAGAGCGGTGATGCCTGGCAGAGACAATCCTAAATACATGATCAAAGTTAACTAATCAATAATTGGACTAACTGAAGTTTGTACCACCAGGTAGGATGTAATGTAAAAAACTCAGCATGGCTTCTATGATACTCCTGCCAACTGTAAATATCCCCTGCGTTCAGTCAGGAGGAAACCTGACAGACACAAGCTGAAAGGGTATTCTACACAATAAATCGTCTATAATCTTCAAAATATTCAAGATCACAAAAGTAAAGGAAAGACTGGGGAAACTTTCCAGATTCAATGAGTGAAAGACTCATGACAACGAAATGTGATGCGTGATTCAGAACAGAAATGTTTGGCTTTAAAGGATATTTTTGTAACAATTGGAAAGAACTTGGATGGGCTCTGAGGGTTGGATGGTAGTTCAGCATGAATGTTATTTTCCAGATTTTGGTGTTTATATCACGGTTATATGGAAGAATGTTCTTGTTTATAGGAAATGTACACTAAAATATTAGGGGGCAATGGGGCATTATGTTGGCAACATAGTCTCAAATAGTTCAGGAGAATAATGATTCTTTTTATATTGTACTTGCAACTTTTCTATAAGAAAAGATTGTTTTAATAATTAAAGGAAAAGTCATGGGAGAAAAACTTGTGTGCGTGGTGATGTCTTTCTAAGCTCAGCTTAAAACTTGACAATCAAGAGAATTTGATTTTAGGAAGAGGAGACCCCATCATTTCAGAGCTTGTATCTACGTGGCAGTAAATCTACATGCATCTTTTAGTAGTAAACATATATCATTAACATATGTGTCCACTAACCAAGCATTAAAAGGATCTGTAAGAATGAGATTTTAAGGATCTTTAAGAATGTGTTTACTGAAGTCTGATCATGCTATGTTGAACATGCGCTCCAGTTTGGGGAAAATCAAGTTAAAATGAGACTGCGCTGCTTTTGAAATGTATATTGTGCAATCTTCCTAACCTACTGTCTGGAACATCTTAGTATTAGCAGTGAAATATCTTATGTTTCCAGGATTTCCAATGTGAATTTGGATTACCATATGGATCGAACAATTCAAGAATTTGGCTACTGCATTCAGATTTGTTCACATCCTACAGTGTATTATGCAAACCTTGGGATTATTTCAGCCTGTTACTATAGGTGTTGTCTTAAAGTGAGCAGATTTTTTCATGCCTGAGACTTTGTGTTTGGGGAAAGTTAATTCCTTTGGGTCAAAATATCCTGTCTCCGGGAGTCCCTTACTTGGAATGCGCTATTTTCTCTTCATTTATCTCACCCCACGACTCGGATCATTCTCCATTCCCTTCCACCCCACTCTATGCCTTTAGAATCAAGAAAGTGACCTCTAAAGCATAGAGAATGACCTCTAAACCATCTAGGCTCTCTGGTGTTCTGGCTTCTTGTGGGTTCAACCTAAAATCAAGTCTTCGTCATGATTTTGATTCTCATAGTGGTTGAATTATCATTTCTATTGAGAGAGTCTCTTTCTCCAAGGCTCTCATCTTTCTCCAGGTTCCAGAAAAATGACTGTAAACTCTTCTCTCTTCGGGCGTAGGGTTTCTCACTCTAGCCAGCCCAGGGAGACTTCTCTGTCCTTCCTTGATTTTCTGAGCCCTTTCTCTATCTCACAAAGAGTTTCTTTATTACCTTGTCTCCATGTGACCCTTCATGTGTGTCATCAGCCTTGACTAATCACTCTATGAAATTCATCTTGGAGTATCAGCTAACAAAATGTGACATTCGGAAAGTAGGAGCTGAGGAAATGGGCCATAGGAAATAAAGCATTTTATAGAACACAGCATTGAGACTGATCTAAAGCATGAAGAATATTCTAGATGGAAGAGCAGGGATGAGTACAGCCATGCCACATTGGTACGAATTGTCTCCTTGGGTGATAAGTACTGTCATGCCATGTCGGCATGAATTGTCTCCTTGGGTAGAGGAAGAGAGGCTGAGAGAAAAAGAATATATAAAAACTGAAAAGAAAAGTCACAGTTTGGGCGTACCAACAACACAGGTAGGAGTGAACATGGAAGGGTAACCAGTGGTTTTATTTCAGCATCAGCTTTTGTAGTAAACATACATTGCTAACATATGTGTCCTCTCACCATACATTTAAACGAGAGAGTTGAAATGATCTTTAAGAATGTGTTTGCTGAAAACTGTTCACATTGTGTTGAAAATGCCCTCCAGTTGTGGAAGATTGAGTTAGAGAATGAAACATAACTTCTGACCTCTTTCAAAATATTTCCTAGTCCTCCTCTTAGCTGAAATAAAAGTACTATATATCAGAAACAAAAAGTCTAAGTGGCTTTGTTGCTAAGTTTATTTTAAAATTGTATCTGTAGATGCCAGCCTTGATTTGAGCTTTCTAGGGACAGATATGCTGCTTTAGGCAATATTAAACAGCCTATACTGGCTTTCTCTAGAACCATATGAGAAGATTGTTAAAAAGAAAAAACAAGTTGAGGGATCCCTCACATATTGAAGTAACCACCCATTCTGAACTGGAAGTTTAAAGGCAGGTCAGAGCTTCAAAGAGCAAGTACGTGAAGAAACAGGCTGCCAAGTCAACCAGCTACCAAGGACTCATCTTAGAAAACTTCCCTTCAATTTAATTGAGGTAGGAAAAATGAAGACACATGAGTCAGTACTGATATTTCACAACTTCTATGATCCTGTGATATTTTGGAATTACTGACATTTAGTACTCAGATAAAGCAAACTCATTTCAACAAACATAATTTGTGACACAAAAGTATTGGATGGCTTAACTATAGGGACCATGGGATTCCCAAAATCATCAGGCCTCTTTACTGATCTTACAGCACAATTTCTATTCATGCAGAAATAGAGCTCCAAAAATAAAAGTTTCTGCTGATTCTTGTATTGGAATATTGTTTCTATAATTATCAACTTTCTGTCCATGATATTTCTGCTAAAGCTTTGCTGTTGCATATAGTGTAGACCCAGGAAAGAGGACTGGACAAACTAATCTTACGTGGCATCAAGGAGAGCTGCGCTGTTTTGTGAAGCTGGATGTGACTGTAAGAACAATAATGATGGTCTCTCATCAGTAGGTCCCAACCTAGTCCATAATATGTGCTAATATAAAGAAAATTCTTATTAATGTCTAATTATCTGTGTAACAAGAAAAGTGGTTCAAATTTTTAGAAATCTTAGTTATTCTATGTCACCCGGCATGATTAATTGAACATTATTCCCCCATCTGCCTTTATTGAATCACAGATAACCTGAAATAAGTTACAAGCATTACTGTTAATAATTAATTTCAGATTATCTGGGACACAGTAAAGACATATTTTACAGTACAATATATTAGGTATTTTCCAATAAATTTGTCAACATAAAATAGATTAGCCTGTCTCTTATGCTTTCATTTGAGTTATTTAAAAACATCTTGAAAGAGATGGCTCTATGGACAGGTACATACTGAACTTCTGAACTCCTTCATGTGGAATCCAGATGTAATAACTCTTAATGATAGTTCCGTATTTTCTATTCGTTTGGGATTTTTTTTTTAATTTTATCACATTTTTAAAATATTTATTTCTGAATTTTTTTATTTTAAAGATGTGGGGTACAATTCAGGTTTAGGTATACAAGAGGTCATTGTACAAGTAAAGTTTGGGCCTCCCTTTGGTCCCCATTTCATCTGGTTTAAGATCAGGTACCCTCATTGATGCTAAGTGTCACCCCTCCCCTGGCAGTTTCTGGCTGCTATCTATCCCTTTCTTATAGTATTATGGTAAATATTCAGGGTCCATTTATGAGTAAGAACATGTCATACTCAGTTCTTTGTTTCTGTGATAGATCACTGAGTATTATAGACTCCAACCCCATCCAAGTTGCTGTGAAATCCATCAAATCCATCATTTTGTCCTTTTTTATGGCTGCATAATATTCCATCATGTCTGTGTACCACATTTTTTTTACTCCAGTTTTGATGGACAGCACGATTGGTACCATGCTTTTGCTATTGTGAATAGTGTTACAATTAGCATGTGTGCACAGGTATCTTTTTTATAAAGTGATTTAAGCTCCTCCAGGTATAGTCCCAGAAGGGGATTGCTGCACCATATGGAAAGTCAATTTCTAGTTCTTTTAGGAATCACCACACTATTTTCCATAGAAGTTGAACTAGTTTACATTCCCACCAACAGTGTAAAAATGTTCCCTTTTCTCCACATTCTCACAAGCATCTGTGGTTTTCTTGTTTTATTAGTGATGGCCATTCTTACTGGGGTTAGGTGGTATCTCAATGTGGTTTTGATTTGCATTTCTCTGATTAGTGAGGCTGAGCATTTTTTCATGTGTCTGTTGGCTGCTTGTATGTCTTCTTTTGACAAGTGTCTATTCATGTATTTTGCCCATTTTTTGTACTGGGGCTGTCTGTTTTTTTCTCCTTTAACATTTCAGTGTCACAGTCACATTGATATGGAGGTGGTTGTCAACTGCATCAGGTATATATGAAGCCTATGCCTTGTAATTCCAACAAAAAAATTTAAATTGGTCTGGTCGCACAAGAACATGTTCTTGGTAAACCCAGGATCACCAGATTCTTTTCTAAATACCCACAACCAATCAATTCCCTGAAAAGAGTTAATTGTATTATTTTGGGCAACATTCACAACAAAATATAGTTTCTAGGAATTCCAGAAAATTTATAATATTTGTCATTCTCCAGTCAAAAAAAAAATACAAAAAAAGTTTTGTATAATTCACATATTTTTATTTCTTAAAATATATATTTCAAAATGTATATATCATAATTGTACATACTTTAGGATACATGTGATATTTTGACAACTGGGTACAACGTGTAATAAAGAAATATAAGGTAATTGAAATATCTATCACCTCAGCCATTTTTTATGTGTGTTGGGAACACATTTTTTAAAAAAATTATAAACATTTCTTTCCAGGATTACACAAATGTATTTAACACATTTGAATGTAATCGCTTATACATATACATGTGAACTTATTTACTCAGGGAGTCTTTTATTTAAAAATGTTCTTTGCAACTAACTTGAACTTCAGTTTTTTCCATCAGATTTGCTCCACCCTCTATAGTTTGGGATGATTCTCTGAGTTAAAGGCATTAAAACCAAATGAAATAGCACAATTTGCCTCTGGCCAACATTACATCATACTTCCCAAAGGCCTGTACCTTCTTTGTTCTTGTTACTTCAAACAAAAAAAGCTCTATTTTTTTCCAGCATTTCTCATGAACTTCATTTGTCACAGGTTTGAGCCTTTCCTGACATTGTTTTACAAGTTTCTTTTGCCCTTTCCTCACATTTCCACTTAATTTTACATGTATTCATCCCACTTCCAGAGGATCAGCATGTTTTGTGTGAGTCGTCAGAAGTTCAGTCATAGACAAGTGAAATAAAGTGAACACAACAAGAAGTGCAAAGTTGTATAAGACTGGCACATCTGAAGACCAGAATACACCACTTCCCAGAATGCCACTTCCTTATCTTACCACTTCCTCCTTCATAGAGGAGTTATTCCTCAGGAAAGCTTCTGAGGGAAGTTGCTGGCAGCTGGTCTACTCACTCTAGAATGGAAAGCCCCTAGGATCCCCTGAATCACCTTCCAGTACCACCCCTGTAAGCTGTGGGAAGGTTTGTACTAAGAATAGACCAATGCTTCGCAGAGGAAACTATATGAACTGGTGTTCCATTCATTCATTCATTCAACAAATATTTATTGAGAGCCTACAACGTGCGAGGCACTGTTCTTAGATGTTTTAGCTACATCCGTGAACAGGCAGCAAAATCCTCTGCCCTCTCGAAGCTGGATGCTGTAGACATTCCAGTGGGGTTGGAATGACAAAAAGACAGAGAAAAGAAACTTTAGGCAGAGGTACTGGCACGTGTTAAAGCTGAAAGTCAGAGAACAGCATGATAGGTTATTGGCAATAGCTGTGGATTCTTCAAACATGCTGAGGGCAAAATACAAGCGAAGGAGTGGCTGGGAGTCTGGAGAGGTAAGGGTGTCCCATCAGGAAGGTTTTGAGTGTTCCTGGGTCTGCCCAAATCTCTGGCATGTAATAATCAAGTACTTGTTGAAATGAAGCTTAAGAAGCTATGACAAGTAGTTAGAATGTTATTTTGGGAAGTACAGTACTTCTAAAAGCTATGAGGATTTGAGAATATGGTTGTTTTTTGATGAATGAAGAAAGGAATGAGTGATGTAAGAAATTAGAGCAGAAGAATAGTGGTGCAGATTTGCTTTTTTCTTTTTTTTGAGTTGGAGTCTCACTCTGTCACCCAGACTGGAGTGCAGTGCCCGCTCCCGGCCACCGCAGCCTCGACCTGCTGGGCTCTGGCGATCCTTCCGCCTCAGCCTTCCAAGGAGCTAGAACTACAGGCGCACACTACCATGCCCTGCTAATTTTTTATTTATTGTAGAGGTGAGGTCTCGCCAAGTTGCCCAGGTGGGTCTCGAACCCGGGAGCTCAGGCAATCCACTCACCTCAGCCTCCCAAAGCGCGGGATTACAGGCTGAGCCACCGAGTCTGGCTGCATTTTTTTCAATTTTTCAATTTTTTATTTTTTCAATAGACGGTGTCTCACTGAGCTGCCCAGGCTGGAGTACAGTGGTGCAATCATAGCTCACTGCAGCCTCCAACTTCTAAGTTCAAGTGATTCCCTCATTTTAGCCTCTGGAGTAGCTAGGACTACAAAGTGTGTTCCACATACCCTAAAACCTTTTTTGTTTTTTAGAAATAGGAAGTAGTGGTTCTCACTATGTTGCCTAGGCTGGTCTCAAACTCCTGGCTTCAAGCAATCATCCCACCTCAGCCTCCCAAAGTACTGAGATCACAGGCATGGGACATCACACCAGACTAGATTTGCATTTTTGAAAGATAATTATATGTCGGTTAACAAGTAGATTGGGATAGGAAAAAGAAAAACAGGAAGGAGGAAGGAGGTGGCCAGATAAACCAGTAGTGAGAGCCCAAGGAAGGGTTGGTAAAGACAAGCATCAGGGCCAGCGCTGCACACTCCGGCCTCTCCTCCCATGAACTCCACGAGAACCAGCCCTGGCAGGATCTACAGCGGAGACAATGAGAATGAAAAGGAGAGCAAGAGGAAAGATAGTTGGGTAATAAAGATGAACTGGACTTGCTGACTCTTTGGGTTTTTTAATTTTTTGGCTTATGACAGAAGTAGTGAAGATTACTTACCGTTTTCTCTTAATTTTATTGGAGTGACCACTGTGTTCATTCTTAGCACTCTTAACATTCACAAATCATAGAATACAGACAATAATTTGAAACTCTGAAAAAAGTATTTCCTTGTGTGTGTGTTTTTTGAGTCAGGGTCTCACTCTGTCACCCAAACTGGAGTGCAGTAGCATGATCACAGCTCACCATAGCCTCAACCTCCTTCTGCCTCAGCCTCCCAAGTAGCTAGGACTACAAGCATGTACTATCATGCCCACCTATTTTTTTTTTTTTATTTTTCTGTAGAGATGGAGTCTTGCTATGTTGCCCAGGCTGGTCTCGAACTCCTGGGCTCAAGCTAGTCTCTCGTCTTGGCCTCCCAAAGTGCTGGAATTACAGGTGTGAACCACCATGATGAGGCTGAAAAAGTGTTTTTTTAAAACATTTGTTATTTATTGAAAAGCGAATGGCCCCCAAATTTGCTGCCGCATCCATACGTGCCAGTTGAGTGGAGTGCACACCTTATGTCCTTCATAAAGATTGTGAATTTGCCACGACTTCCATCAGGCTGGTCCCAATGTCCTCTCTTTGCCCAGACATCTGCTACATTTGGAGAGTTTAGCACCTCGCTTAACACTTGATTACATATTGCTTTCTAATTGTTTCTCACTTGTTTCTATAGAGCACCCCGCACTTCTAGTGTAATCTCCATGAGGGCAAGCTTCTCTTCACAGGTTAGAGGTGGGTTAATATAAAATGAGATAACGTAATAAAATTAATGTAGTTAATCTCACCATTCAAGTTCAGCAGAGCACTTAGCAAAAGCAAAGTCTCCATCCTAAGAAAAATCATCAATGTTTTACATTTATATTTTCAGTCAAGTGATTTCTGAAATGTCTTCGGATAAAAAATTAATGTGTTAGAAAAGATAGTAAATGTCTTCCCATCTTAGCATTAGAGTGATTAAAAGTCACTGATCTGTTCTTTTGGGGGCCATTTAATTTTTTCATCTCAAAAGTTTATTGCGAGTTTGTAAGATTTCATGTTTCTCAGCTTCTATTTCCAATGTGTGGATGTTATTTCTATATTTGTTAAAAATGTGTCTGCATTTTGCACATTTCTAAGATGATCTGCAGGTGTGAAGTTTCTGTTCAGATTTTTAAGTAACTTGGTTTTTAAAATCTTATCTTTACATTAAAAACTTGAAGGTGCGGAGAACTGATTTATTTTTTCAAAAGCCTGGCCTTTTTTAATGGCTTATTCATTTTAAAAGTAAATTAAGAATGTTGATAAAAAGCCTTGCTAATAAATTGTTGTTGTTGTTCTTTAGGTCATGATTGGAGACCCTTAGCAAGATAAAGGGACCGTAAACCAGGTGGCACAATAAATTGGGTTTAGAAATAAAAAGACTATCATTTATTTTCCAACCTTTACTGAGGTTTCCTGGAAGAATAATTTTGGAGTCGACAGGGTAGTTGCTGTGAATTGACTTTACACTTCAAATTCAAGCAGTGTTACTTCCTGGTTTGGGTTTCATCGAGAGGTCCCAGGCAACAAGCAAAACCCTTTATGGAGCATGACAGGTCAAGGTTAGATTACGGATGTGAGGGTCATCTGTCTGTAACACCGGTCTCACCTAGGTCAGTGCAGCTGATCTCCTCTTAGCAATGTCTTCTTCCTTGCTAACTACTCCCAGGTTCTCCGCCTGAAACTGAGCATACATTGAAATCACAAGGTCTAAAACAGGAGAGTCACTATCAGGCCAAGAATATTTAAGTAGGTTTGCAACTTCGCTGAAAGTCTAAGGCAGAGTTAAACACACATGTTGGTTCCATGCCCAGAATCACTCATTTAACCCAACTGCACTGGACTGATAAAGTAGAGGCAGAAACCAAGACAGCAGGAAAAGGACTGGGAGGGAGATAACACATCTCAGTTCAGCCTCAGTCATCCTGACTTATGGTATTGACCTTTCTGATCTCTGCTTCCTTATCCTGAGAAATGACCAGCCACTACGGCTCAGGAAAGGGGTCAAGACCAAAAAACATTGGCAAATGTCCACATTCTATTTATAAGAGATCAAGAAAGTCACTTCATGAACTTTACCTTAAATAAAACTTCGCTGTGTCTGTATCAATTTTCTTATTTGTTGATGAACTGCTTCCTGGCTCGATTATAATCATCTGCACCACCTGCATTTTCTTTCATGTGTAGAATAATGAAATCGTGGAACCTCAGAAAGCTCCCCAAACTGTCAATCACCAATCAAACTCTTGACATTTTCCTATATCCCTTCCTAATGAGCATTGTGATGGTTCATTTTTATGTGTCCAATTGTCTAAGCTATGGTATTCAGTTTTGGGTTAAACACCCGTGTAGATTTTTCTGTAAAGGTATTTCTTGGATGAAATTTACATTTAAATCCGTAACCTTTAGGTAAAACATCTTGCCTTACAACATGTGAGTGGGTCTCATCCAATGAGTTGACAGCCTTAAGAGAAAAGACTGGTCTCTTCTGAGGAAGAAGGAACTCTGCCTCCAGGGGGCCTTTGGGCACAAGCCATGATATTCCTTGGGTCTTTACCCTGCTCTATGGATATTGTACTTGCCAGCTCCTATAATCGTGTGAGTCAATTTGTTAAACTTCTCTCTCTGCTCTCTCCCTCTCTCTCTCTGTCCATACAAACACACACACACACACACACACACATGCACATACACACACACGAATATACATATATATGCACACACATACATACACTATGTACACATACACACACACACACACAATCCCTATTGATTCTGGTTCTCAGACAAACCCTATACAATCTTACAGTCATTTCTCAAATGTTGTCAAGTGACCAGGGGTTTTTGTGAAGTGGTCCTTTGTTACAATATAGCCCTGAGATAGAATCTTACTGCAACAAGTTACTAAAGGTGATTTTGAGCAAGGTGCTAGTACCTTCCTGACCCTGTCTACCCATCTGTGAAGTGGGTATAATAACAACAACCTGAACAGAATGTTTTTCAGATGATATGTACACAGCATTCATACCATAGATGGTTCTTGATAAATGCTAGTCACCATTTTGTTTTGATAAATTAAATGTAAATAAATTCTGCTATTAAAAGTACCAGTAGCTAATGCTATGGCTAGTTGAACTTCTCAAATGAATGAATCTTTCTTGACTAGAAGTTGACCGTGTACACTGCAATGTAGGACTACCTTCTGCTGCAAGATCGCTTTGCAGGCTACAAACGGAGACCTCTAGAACTAAGCCAGCTTCCAGTTTTCCCTGAAGCAGTGAAGAAGACTCTCCTCAGAGAATGAACCTGTGACTGGTAACCAGCATCTGCTGGTTAGCAGAATCAACTAATGGACTTTGGAACTGAGAGCTAATGATTTGGATCTTTCTAAGGAGCTGTGTCTTACCATTAATCAGACTTCCAAATGAATCATATGGGAAAAAAATAATAATAATCAACAATGTGAAGAGGCAATGGGTGTTAATTCTTTATCTGTGGGGGCTTGCACTTTTTTTTTTTAAAGAGTATAACTATTGAGGAGATGATTGTTTCCTAAACTTGGATAGTAAGGGTTTCAAGGGTAAATCAGCTGGTATCATGGCCAACATTTTGAATCTGAAATCATAATAAATTATGACAGATGATTTTTAAAAAGAAAAAGTTATAAAACTTTTGTGAAATTAAATGCCTATATATCATATATTTAATTTGATTTGATGATCATTTTAGAAAGAAATATTTCAATCAGATGTTACCACACTAAGCTCATATTATAACAAATTTTACAACACTTCTCTCCATTCTAGTTTTTTATTTATTATTTATTAGTCAGTATCCAAATCCAACATTTGCTTTCTTTTTTTTTTGAGGGGGGAGAGATCTCACTCTGTCACCCAGGCTGGAGTGAAGTGGCATGGACACGGCTCACTGCAACCTCGAATTCCCGGAGTCAAGCAATCCTCTTACCTCAAACCCCTCCCTGGACAGCTGGGATGATAGGTACATGCCACCATACTTGGCTAATGTTTTGATTTTTAGTAAAAACTGGGTCTCTACTAAATGTGATGTGGCCCAGCCTGGTCCGAAACTCTTAAGCTCAAGTGATTCTCCTGCCCCGGCCTCTTAAAGTCTTAGGATTATAGGCGTGAGCCACAACACCTAGCCTCTAAATTCAATATTTCTGAGAAAAGACTTAAGAACAGCTTTCAAGGACAATTTTGTCACCCTTTCTTAAAACACACTTCAAACTGAAAACTTTCTGCTGCACATAGCACAATTAGACCATGTGCCCAAGAACCAAGATGGACAGACAAGACTTTAAAATGAGAGAGTCAGGAAGTACGAAACTTCTTATCTAGGGATAAGTTGGTTATAAACTGTATGCAAAACCAGAGAGTTACCTACCGAGCTGTACTAAAAATAGGGGAAACTCATGAGTTGGCCCCCTCGGTGTCAGGTGTTATTCTTGAAGCAGTTGGGATCTTTGGGCCTTTGCCTAGAGCAGGTTCGAATAATCATACAAGAATAGAAGTCACTGAGTCCCAGCCTACAATGTTGAAACAACAACTAGTGACAGGGTATTTCATCAAACTCCAAGGGAAAACCACCACAGTTTCAACCAGCACTTGTCTGGAATGTTCTGGAAGCAATGAATGGGAGAGGGTATAAAGTTGAGGAGTTTTAATAGTCTTTTGGGGGGAACAAATATAATTTAAAAACTGATAACATATTATATTTAGCTACTACGTATGTTTTTGAATCTGTCATTCCTGGGGGAAATTATGAGATATTGTGACATTCTGCATTGGGTCTTTGAAAATAACTGGAAACTTTTCCATTAATGACTTCTATACCAGAAAGGTTTATTCAACTTCAGCATTTATCATTTTATCGTCTCTCTGTTTATTTTTTCATTTAGGGTTACTTCTTCAGAGACTTTTTTCTGTTTTGATTTGTCAACAGCAATGGGATAAGATTCTTTTCCCTCTGACCCTGTGAGAGAATTCATAGGATCAGGGCATGTGTGTCCACAGGAGTAAAAACCTAGTTCTCCAGGCTGACCTTAAGCAATCAGTCTCATATTGTTTCTTTTCATGACCTTAATGATTATTCAGGAACAAAATTATCTTTCCTTTGCTTAAGCTTATGAGACATTTTGATATGTTAGTTGTTGCTCTTTCTGACAGTGAAGCTTGTGTTATCTGCCTTTTTGTGGGAGCTGGCTCTGAGTTTAGCTTTCACTTTAAGGAGAAAAATGAAAATTTTCAGTAATATTTTATTTTGTCATCACAGATAACAGATAATTTTAAAAGGCAGCTTCATAATGTACTAAAAGAGAGTATTTCCTAAAAATATCCATTCAAAAATAACAGTGAAAAAAGAAATGCAACCTCTCTTAATGAATCCTTTTGAGAATTACTTGACATTGCTTCTGTATGAGCTTAGAAAAACTATATTCTATCAAACAAATACTCTTTCTATCAATATTGTAGACAGTCCTCAGGCTTTATAAAAATTCAAAATGGACCCGGCTCGGTGGCTCAACCTGTAATCCCAGCGCTTTGGAAGGCCGAAGTGAGCAGATTGCCTGAGCCCACGGGTTCGAGATCTGCCTGGGCAACTTGGCGAGACCTCATCTCTACAATAAATCAAAAAATTAGCCGGGTGTGGTAGCTCGCGCCTGTAGTTCCAGCTACTAGGAAGGCTGAGGCGGAAGGATGGCTGGAGCCCAGCAGGCGAGGCTGCGGTGGCCGGGAGCGGCCACTGCACTCCAGTCTGAGCGACAGAGTGAGACTCCAACTCAAACAAACAAAAAAAAATTAAAAATGTATGAGAAGTTAGAGTTAATGATTTAAAATTTCAATTCTGTAATCGGTGCTGCTTCATTATGCTATATAATGTTCATAACTACATTTGCATTGAGTTCCTGGATCTGTCATTCATCGTGTGAACACACTTATTTTGAAAGCCCCTTCTCTGCCGGGCTCGGTGGCTCAGCCTGTAATCCCGCGCCTTTGGGAGGCTGAGGTGAGTGAATTGCCTGAGCCCGCAGGTTCGAGACCCGCCTGGGCAGCGAGACCTCATCTCTACAATAAATCAAAAAATCAGCTGGGCGTGGTAGTGCATGCCTGTAATTCCGGCTACTCGGAAGGCTGAGGCGGAAGGATCGCCGGAGCCCAGCAGGTCGAGGCTGTGATGGCCGGGAGCGGCCACTGCACTCCAGTCTGGGTGACAGAGTGAGACTCCAACTCAAAAAAAAAAAAAAGAAAGCCCCTTCTCATTTTCCTAATTTCTAGTCGGCCAAACAGAAGGATAAGCAACATATTTACCCATAGGAGTTGGAATGAGATAAACAAAAATCACTTCCATTGCCCACAAAGAAAAAAGAAACACAGATATTTAAGAGCAGTATAGTGTGGTATTTAAAAATAAGGGCTTTGAGATATAATTAGACTTGTGTTTGTGACTGGATTCTGCTAAATATGAGGTATGTGACCTTGAGTAATTTATAACTTATTCTCTCTAAGACTAATTACTTATTAATAAAAGTAGGGTAACAGTCATACTCACCACATAGAGTTGTCAAGGGGAATCTATGAGATAGGAAAAAGAAAGTGTTTAGTACATGTCCTGGATATCTCAGACTCAGTTGACATTGATTACCATTTATTCCTGCATGAATATCAGTTGATTCATCTGTTTTCATCTAATTAGAAATATGTGTGTATGTATGTGTGTGCGTACCTATTTCCTTCAAGCTGAAAAGCAAGACTGATTCTAGTTTCAAACATGTTCCTAATAAGGTGACGTGTCTAGTGGTCAGTTAGTAGTGCAGACTGGAATCTCGAGTGATAAGTCTTAACATGGCATGGCTTTCAGAGTCATTGGTCTCTGTATAGTAACTGAAGTCACATATACAGATGAAATCACCCTATCAGAAATGAAAGCTAAGGGTAAGTCCATAGGAAACACATATAGTAAGGAACAAGAAAAGAAATAAGACAGTGTGCCACAGCCATTGTTTTGTTAAGCACTGGCCAGGCCTTGTGTTCTTTGAGCTATGGCTGCCATGTTTTCTTAGCCCCCTCCTCTACCTTGGGGCAGTGAATCTCCTCTCTCTCTTTCTCTCTCTCTCTCTCTCTCCCCACCCCCATTTCCAATATACTTTCTAAATAAACTATATTTTCCAATCAAAAAAGAAAAGAATATATGCCTCTTCTCTGAACAAGGAGGATGTTACCAGGGATTGGATACAAATACAGCCAAAATTTTAGCTGCAAAGAAGGTAAGAGATTGGCATGTTTAATAATGCCTGTTTTCTTTTCTTTTTTTTGAGAAAGCAGAATATGGCCAAGCTCAGTGGCTCAAACCTGTAATCCCAGAACTCTGGGAGACCCGGAAGCGTGGATTACCTGAGCCCACAATTTGAGAACAGCCTGGGCAACTTAGCTAGACCTCATCTCTACAACAAATCAAAAAATTAGCCAGGCATGGTAGTGTACGCCTGTAGTTCTGGCTACTTGGAAGGCTGAGGCAGAAGGATCACCAGGTCGATGCTGGAGTGGCCAAGAGCATGTCATTGCACTCCAGCCTGAGTGACAGAGTGAGATCCCAGCTGAGAGAGAGAGAGAGAGAGAGAGAGAGAGAGAGAGAGAGAGAAAAGAGAAAGCAGGATTTATTGAGAGGACAGAAAAACTTCCCACAGTGAGAGGGGACCCCAGAGGATTGCCCAAGCTCTGATTTCTTGATGCATGTTTTAGGGGAATTAATTGAAATTAGGGAAAGAATAGAAGCAGGGGAAGTCAATGGACCAACTTAAGTGATGACTATAATACATGAAATTAGAAGAAGGCTGGGTTAGAACGTGAGTCAGGATGCAATCAGGGAGGATCTTAACTGCTAGGTTAATATTTATTTCCTATGACTGAGGGAAATCATAGGATGAGGACAAAGGTTTGAGGATCTTAAATGATCCCCAAAGAGTGTAGCATCCATTGTAGGGGAAGGAACTGGAGTCAGAGAAACTAGTTAGAAGGCTGTTATAACAATGTGACCTGAGGACTACTTGTTGGGTATGGAATACTCTAAACATTCTGGCATTTACTACTCTTCTGGTCCTCCCTCTAACCCTTCACCACTTCGCACCCCACCAATTATTCCCTTCTTCACTGTGTCTAGTGACTTTTCATCCTTCGAACCTCAACTCAAGCATCACCTCCTCAGGGTAGCTTTCCCCGACACGTGTCTGACCTAGACATCCTGCTCCACCTTCCCATCTCACCCTATCATGAAATTGATCTTACTGTACTGTGATGGCTGGTCTGCGTGGCTTCATCCCCTCGTAAACAAACTTCCTAAAGGCACAAACCGTGTCTTCTTCTTATTCCTTGGCATCTAGCTTGAAGCCTGGAAGTTGACCAAAATTCAGTGAATGTGAATGAATGGATAAGTGAATAAGTGAGTGAACAAACACATGCAGGTGTACAGGAGCTGACTGAAGGCTATTAACACTAGTAACTGAATCATAAAGGAAACACAGGCATAGTATATGTAATAGCCAGCAATGTAAAAATGGATATTTCTAGAAAATGAAGGGTAATTATTGGGCTTTTTTTTCTTTGCAACAAAGGTCAGTAAATTCTCCTTAAGTCATTCTAGCCATAATTTGCATTCAAACAATGAGTGTTCCTCTGGATTGCTTCTAAGTTATTCTGCTAAACACTTAGCAGATATGCTAAGCCTGTCTCTGTCTGCTGAGAGCCAAACAGGTGAGAAAGAAATAAAAGTGCTTTTCTTTTCATGTGTTTTTTTAACAGGCTTTTCTGTAGAACAGAATCAGGTTGGTCTTCCCCACAACTAGTGATGTTTTACAGTGTGTGTGTGTGTGTGTGTGTGTGTGTGTGTGTGTGTGTGTGTGTGTGTCTTTTTTAAAATGCCACACAAAAGGCAGTGCCTTTTATCTGGAGAGGTTATGCCTGCATCACACCAAGTCAATGATTTCATGGAATTGGTGGGCTAGTGTCTTGTCAGAGTGTAGATAAAGCCTGCCAGAAATGATTATGCAGAAAGTTTTTGTCCCTTTTATTGAGGACTAGAAGAAAAATTAAATCTCCCAACTATAAAAGCATAATTTCATTTAACTTTATTCACTAGTGTTTTTTTTTTCAGAACTTTTTACCACATCCACATGATCATGACCCAGGCACTTGAACATATAAAAGTGTACCAAAAGTTTCACGAATTTTCTTTCATTTCTTCACTCTACTTTACTGTTATGCTATCCTATTAATTTTTCAAAGCATCACTCTGATCCATAAATTGATTTCTTCAACTACTAAGGGTCTTAGTCACATTCAGAAAAAATACCTTGATAATCGCCAATGGCTACAACAAGGCAGAACCAGTAAAATAATAATTTACAAGTAAGTTCTACTATTTCACTGTTATATCCGTTTTTGCTATTTTGACTAATTTATCTCATTAAGCTGAGTAATTCAAATACCAAACTCTTTTTATTTGTGGTTTAATACATTCTATCTTTAGACTTCTTTTTATGTTGTTTCATTGTTTTGGTATTTGGTGGGAGGGATGAGGATATGATGGAGAGAAAAAGACCACAGACCATGTGAGTATTGTCTGAGGGTAAAAGATTAGCCTCAAGAAGCATAGAACGGCGACCCCTTCAGGTCCCCTCCCACTGTGGGAGCTATTCTGTCTTCTCAATAAATCCTGCTTTTTAAAAAAAACGAGTATAGTAGGTCCATGAGACTTTGATGTCATCATGCTATACTTTCTTGGACATTAACCTTGGTTTTTGACTCTGCCAAAAAGATTTTAACAAACTCGGTTTAAAGATCTCAATTGGCTTTTATTTGTGATTCTAGAATCAGGTTATACACATCATTCCAGTGAGCTGAGCAGAGGAGATTGGTTGTACAGACAGAAAAGGGATATCTAGCCAGGCACTGTGGCTCACACCTGTAATCTCACCACTTTGGGAGGCCAAGATGGGAGGATGATTTGGGCCCAGGAGTTCGAGACCAGCCTAGGCAACATAGTTAGACCCAGTCACTACAAAAAAAAAATCCAAAAATTGGCTAGGCGTAGTGGTATGTGGCTGTAGTCCTAGCTACTCAGGAGCCTGAGTCAGAAGGATGGACTGAGTCCAAGAGGTTGAAGCTGCGGTGGCCATGAGCATGCTACCACACTCCAGCCTGGGCGACGGAGTGAGATTGCAAAGTGACTTTTCTTGTAAAGGTTACAGCAGAGAGGACTTCCTTGTCATGCTGGCTAAAACTGGCCAGTTGAGGAACTTGGCTATTGTCTCTCTCCTGATTTATCAGAAGGTCAAACATCTTAGTTTCAGTTTAGTGGTATGGAACTTCAGCATGACTAACTCCATTTTGGTTTGGTCTGTCGGGCCTAGCGTGGGATCTCAGGCCAAACTGACAGCCTCCTACAAATTTTGTGTAACAACTAATTCACGCATTGATTCAACAAGTATTTTGTGGCACTTGCTGTAGGCATTTGGGGATTCGAAGATAAAATATAGATTTCTTCCATAAGCATGTTAATAATCTGGGAAGGAGAGAAATGTAGGAAAAATTATGAAGCAATTATTTTGAAAATCAGTCTAATTATGCAAGCATGAGTTTCTCCATCTGAATTAAACTTATATTTCGATGCAATGCACTACTATGAGAAATGTAGCTATTTAATTCCACTCGGTAGAAAAATAAGCATCCAAGCCCAGTCATCAGTTGTACATCTCTTGTGGCAGAGAGTTAATTTGAGCTTAACTTAATTCTTCTCACCCCGAATGAGTCAAAACTTCCCCCAAAGTACTCTTTGGATTTCAACCTACACAGCTTTGGAGAAACTTGATCAACAATAATTAAAGATTCTTTTCAGTGATGCTCCATGCTTGCTTGCGAGAACTCATTATCTTAAGTCCATTTTGCTAATCTTGGTGCATATATGTCTATATTCTTGGGTAATGAGTAAACTTAAGAAAGCCAAGGCATAGATATTGTTCAGCGAATTCAGTTCATATTTGTTTTCCTTCTGTAAATAGCTGGAGAAGGAGATTATGTTGTATCTGATCCCGTTATCTAACTGACAAAAAAATGCGTGTCAGAAGAAAGAAATCCAAAAGCATGAATAAGCCCTTAATTATTTTCAAGAAGAAAAAAATATAAATAGGTCTCTTATCAGGAAAAGATTTACATTTTGCTTTATAAGTCATTTTAACGGCTCATGTTTAACTGAAATGTGAGATATCTAAACTAGTGACTAAAAATACCCGACAGTTCTTACCAGAACAGGAAAATCTAGTGGAGAAAGGAACAAGCCATGAGGACAGGTAGAAGAGCGAAGACTGGTTCTTATTTGCTTTTGAAATTAAAACCAGCCAAACCAAACTATGCTTTAAGATTCTAGGTGATGACGGACTGTTGAGTCTGTGTTCAGTTTCCAAGCATCTGTTCCTTGGACCTCCTGTAGGAGGCTACTTTGACCGAGTGCTGTCCTTGATTGTAATTTTCACAGACTGGGACTCTCAACAAGCATCACCCTCTGTCGACCTCAAGTTCCTCCTTCCATATGTGTCAGGTTATAATGCTTACCTCTCGGGATTGTACTGACGATTAAATGAGATATGCAAACATTGGCGTGCAGTATGAACCTAGGTGGTAGTTGCATCTGATTTTGAATCTGAATTGCTCTTTCTAGCCCCACTTCCTTGAATATATCATCCAGTGCTAAGTCTTGTCCTATTGTCTTTGTGCAAAAGATTAGCATATCCTTCCTTTCTCTTCAATTCCATTCAACTCAGTTCAAGTTCAAGTACCTTCTGTGTTACATTGCCTGCTGTGAATCTTCTGTAGGGTAGAAAACACTTGCTTCCGTGCATGTTTAAATCTAAATCATCATGCTTACTCCCAAACAAGATGCATGGCCATAGTCTTTTTTCCTCTAAGAAATGGGTAGAATTATCCTTTCCAGTTGCCTAAGGTCAGCATTCTGGAGTTATCTTCAATTTCATCCTTCCATTCATTCATTCAACAAGTATTTATTTTCCACGCTATGTTATGCCTTGTGTTAGAAGTGCGAACACACACTACAGTTATAAAAAGCTCACACATTCAGACGTGGAAACCTGCTCTCTGCTTTTTCAGACCACATTTGACCACTAAGTCATTGCTTGCCACTATGCTTCCATCAGCTAAACTCTCCTTTTAGCTTCCATTGTCACCACCATCATTCAAACCCTCAACTACAGTCATAGTTCAAATGAGCCTTTCTGTAACTTCAGGGCATCCTACACATTTCTGCCAGGAATTTGCATCTATGTCTCTTTCTTTCTTTCTTTCTTTCTTTCTTTCTTTCTTTCTTTCTTTCTTTCTTTCTTTCTTTCTTTCTCTCTCTCTCTCTCTCTCTCTCTCTTTCTCTCTCTCTCTCTCTCTCTCTCTCTCTTTCTCTCTTTCTCTCTTTCTTCTTTCTTTCTTTCTTTCTCATAATGGGAGTCTCACTCTATAATCCAGGCTAGAATGCTGGAGTGCCATGGCACAATCATGGCTTACCACAACCTCGACTTCCTGGACTCAGTCCATGTTTCCACATCAGGAGTACAGGCGTGAGCCACCATTCCTGGCTTTTTTTTTTTTAATAGAGAAGAGGTCTTACTACATTGCCCAAGATGTTCTCAAACTCCTGGGCTCAAGTAATCCTCCTATCTCAGCCTCCCAAAGTGCTAAGATTACAGGCAAAAGCCACCACGCCCGACCTACGTCACATCTTTAAATAAAATTTTCAAATCTTTCTTCTTGCCTTAGTAATTAACCTAGACTCCTTAGCCCTCTACCATGGGTCAAAATTACTTTTTCAGTCTTATTTACAGCACAAATATTTGTAACTCTCCTGACCCTGGGACTTATCTCAGGATTTTTTTGTATTCCTTTTGTGTGACTCAAATCTCCCACTCAATCCCCAAAACATACAGGAATGTTCTTTTCCCCATTCTTGAAAACTTTGCTCATTCTCAAGACCAGATTTATTATCTCTTCGTCCCTAAAGCTACATAGAGCACTTATAACAGGAACTGATACACTCACTCTTTCTAAACTATTCGTCCCTACAATAAATAAAAAAATTAGCCTGGCATGGTAGCACATGCCTGTGGTTCCAGCTACCTGGAAGGCTGAGGTGAACAGATCCTCTGAGCCCAGCAGGTTGAGGCTCTAGTGGCCATGAGCGTCCCGTTGCACTCCAGCCTGAACAAAAGAGGGAGACTCTGACTCAAAAAATAAAATAAATTCTAAAAAAATAAAAATTTTAAAATCTCAGCATTTTGTCACTTATCAATTAGCACGTTTTATTGAAAGTGTACGTTTTCTTTTAACTTCACTGCAAGTTTCCGAACAGACTCTTCAATGTTCCTCGTTACTGTTCATGTACCTACCTATCTTCTGTCTCTCTATCTATATCTATCATTTATCTAGCTAACTCCGAGCATCATCTTGCTTGTATAAAAAGCACAAAAGAGACCAGGCACAGTGGCTCAAGCCTGTAATCCCAGCACTTTGGGAGGCCGAGGAGAGATAATTGCTTGAGTCCAGGGGTTCGAGACCAGCCTGGGCAACTTGGCAAGACTTCCTCTCTACAATAAATCAAAATAGTTATCTGGGCATGGTGGTGCACCCCTGTAGTTCCAGCTACTTGGAGGGCTGAGGTGGAAGGATCGCCTGAGCCCAACAGGTTGAGACTGTGGTGGCCGTGAGTGCTCCACTGTGTTCCAGCCTGGGTAAGAGAGTGAGACTCCCACACACAAAAAATAAATAATAAAATAAGAATTTTTTTCTTAAGCACAAAATAATCTGGAAGTTTTGTATTCTGTGCAATGTCTGTACGTAAATAATTACTTATAAAATCTAACTAAAAATCATCTGACTCTATAGATTTCAATAACATTCCGCCAAAAATAACTGAGTTATACACATAAAGAGAGGACACTGAAGAAATCTACAGCCCTTGACTGAAGATGGTCTTAGATCCTTTTAGTAGTTAGTCCAATTCTTAAATTCACTAAGTTTTATACAGACCTTTTTTTTTTTTTCTGTAGCTAGGTTGTGATTGATTTTTTTTTTTTTAACGCATACAGCAGTAGATTAGGGAATTAATTAAGGGAAGCCTAAAATGTCTTCTCCTTCATTTCACTTCACTTACAAGTCCTGCTGAGCAGATGGAAGCAGCACCGGTAAGGAGATTATTTCTCCGTAGGGTGTGCAGATATAACAAATAGTGTGATTCACAAGCCTAAGGGGGTTATATTGAGAAAAGGCTCTGTTATGACCTACCAACTATTTATAGTATTTAAAGAAATCATTTGTAGTTAACTCTTTCAACTGGTAAACAAATAGGCATGAAATGAAAAAAAATTTCACTTCTAGAAGTTCTTTTCAGGGATGAGATATTTTAAGACCATGTCTTCTTTCGTCATTTGTCATTTGTATAATACATTTTCATATATGTGGTGTGTATGTTTGGGGTCATTTGTTCACTGTCACTTAGAAACAGACGAAAATCAGCTGGGCACAGTGGTTCACACTTGAATCCCAGGGCTTTGGGAAGCTGAGGTAGGATGACCACTTGGGACCGGAGTGGGAGGCGGCAATGAGCCATTATCACACCAGTGAACTCTAGCCTAGGAGACAGAGCAAAGATCTTGTCTCTTAAAAAAAAAAAAAAGAGACAACCTCCTCAGGTCCCCTCCTGCTCAGGGAGCTCTTCTGTCCTTTCAATAAATCTTTCTTTCAAGAAAAAAAAGAAAAAGAAACAAATAAAAATGTTTTATAGGATGCAAATTCTAAAAATTACCCCCTTCAGTACACCTCATTTCTCCTTAATCTCTCAACATGCCATCATTTCTGGCCTATCTCATGTCCATATTATGATCAATTCACATTAGTTTCTGACCCATCTCATGTCCACATTATGATCAAATCAATCCACATTATGATCTTCTTCCTGACTTCTTTTCTATGCAAAATAATGTATGATTTCCTCAATATCTGTTTGTATTTCCACATAGTTAATTTTAAGTGTCTAGATCGTTTTGTCTAGCCCTAAGGTTGGAGTACACAGTTTTTTCTTTTTGTTGTTGTTGCTGCTGTTTTTGAGTTGGAGTCTCACTCTGTCACCCAGACTGGAGTGCAGTGGCTGCTCCCAGCCACCACAGCCTTGACCTGCTGGGCTCCGGCGATCCTTCCGCCTCAGCCTTCCGAGTAGCCAGAATTACAGGCATGCGCTACCACGCCCGGCTGATTTTTTGATTTATTGTAGAGATGAGATCTCGCTGCCCAGGCGGGTCTCAAACCCGCAGACTCAGGCAATCCACTCACCTCAGCCTCCCAAAGGCGCGGGATTACAGGCTGAGCCACCGAGCCCAGTTTATACTATATTCTTGATGCTAGAGTAATCATCCTAAAAATGGTTAGAGGGTAATTGGCTAGATCAATTTGCTCCTTTCACTTGAGGAGTTTGAATATTGTATGGACTTAATTTAGTATCTCTGTGTTTGGAGTGCTTCAAGCAAATCACAACCTGATGGCTACATATTTTGCTATGTCTATAAACTCAAGTCCACATATGTTGCTATGTCTATATACTCAAGTCCACTGCCGTGAAGAGAGAGTGAATTGCCACTCTGAAATATTTTTTTGTAGCCATCATCAATCGGATTTTATAATGATTGGACTTTTGAAGAATCCCAGTATAAATATCTAAAACGGTTTTGAAGCTGGTCTGTAATCCCAGCACTTTGTGAGGCTGAGGTGGGAAGATTTCTTGAGCTCAGGAACTTGAGACCAACCTGGGCAACATAGTGAAAACTTGTCTTTACACACACACACACACACACACACACACACACACACACACACAAATCAAAAAATTAGCTGGGAGTTGTGGCTTTTGCCTGTAGTCCCAGCTACTTGGGAGGCTGACGTGAAAGGATCACCTGAGCCCAGGAAGTGGAGGCTGGAGTGAGCAGTGATGGTGCCATTGTCCTCCAGCCTGGGCAATAGAGTGAAACCCTGGCTCAAAATAACATAAAATACAAAATTTAATTTAATTTAATTTTAAAAGTATTGACCTTTAGTAGCATGATTCTTTAAATTTTGGTTGCTGTTGTGTTCAAAATGAGTGAAAATCTTTAATCAGATTATTTAACAAATGAAGTGCCAAAAAGTGTTAGTTTATGAAGTTTCTAGAAGATTAGAATTATTTAAAACAAAACTTATGAATTGAAAGATATTATAAATTGTTCCTAAAAGAGCAAGGAATGAACCAAACAAATTAATTCATAAGAAGCTGGGTGATGTTCAAGATTTAAATTTGGTATCCTATAATTGCATTTTAAAATAAATTAACTTAGTATAATATAATTGGTAGAGTCCTATCTTAATTGAATAACATTATATTTTGTAACAAATTAAAGAGAACTAAGAAGGACTATGGGTTAGTGGCATCTAAGTTTCATTTATTTAAAAAACATTTACAAAATCTTGTGAAAATATTTGTTGAATAAACATATCCTAAATGGAAGTACATGAGAAAACATTTAGTCTGAAATACTGAAATATTTTAATGTGAAAACAAATCATACAAGTGAATATTATTCACTTGGAACAATTGTTTTGAGCTTATAAGCTATCTCAGTGCTTACAAAAAGTGCATTTTATGTTTATCTAAAAATATCATAGTCATACATTTATTTCTTTGCTCTGTCAGCTGAGAAGTGTCACTTCTTCTGGAAGTAATAATTCTAGAAGCAGTAATCACATCTAATGCCCAGATCTTAGTTTCTAGCACTACTCTCCAGCAAAAGTAAGCAGGGTTCCTGGGAGAACTGGTTGAATCCATGACTACTGCAGGAAATATGCATGATGAGGGTGTTGCATCTGGTAGTGCCAGAAAACAAGAAACTGTTAAACAACAACGATAATAAACAGCTAAGTAAAACCTTACATTGATAGGGGTATGTCAAAGGGACACAGCAGTCAGCTAAAGTAGCTCTCTACTGCCAAAGCTAGAACAATTTAAGCAACAACGTAAAATAATATCAGAATAGATCCAAAAGCATAAAACAAACATCCATGAGTCTGTGCTAATGAAATAAACGCATAAATAAATACATAATAAATAAATAGGCAAATCTCTCACACAGAAGAATTCTAAATAATTGATATGGATTCTCTACCACCAAGAAGACAGAGCATAACTCTCCATTTCTTAAGAGTAGGCTCTGGGCAGTGATTTCTAGTAACAGAGAACAGTACGAAAAGGGGAAATGAAGAGTAACTTTGCAGTAAAAAAAAAAAAAACTGCCAACCCATACCTTAGCCAGGTGATCAAGGTTAACACCCACAGGCATAATTAGACCAGGCACAGGGGCTCATACTTGCAATCCCAGCACTTTGAGGGTCAGAAGTAGGAGGATTACTTGAGCCCAGGGATTTCAGACCAGCCTGGGCAACATTGCGAGATCCTTTCTCTACAGAAAATAAAAAATAAGTTTAAAAAATTAGTCAGGTAAGGTGGAGTTAGAGGTTGTAGTGAGCTATGGTTGCATCACTGCACTCCAACCTGGCCAACAGAGCAAGACTTTATCTCTGAAAAAATAAAAAAATAAAATAAAAGCTGTGATACTGTGGCAATGCATGCTGATTGTATGTACCGATGATATGATATGACAAGAATGACACTCTGCCTCTGTGATCTTCCTCCCCAAAACACATAATCCCAATCTAATCATAAACAAAACCTCTGACAAATTTCAATAGAGAGACAGCCGACAAAACACATGACTAGTCGTCTCCCAAACAAAGAAAGTCTAAAAAATGCCATAGCTAAGAGTAGCCTAAGGAGATATGACAAATAAATATTCTGGGCACCCTTAATCAGATCATGAAATAGAAGAAGAACTTTAAGTAAAATCCAGGGCAATCTGAATCATCTATGAATTTTAATCAATAACAATACATCAATATTAGTTCATCAATGGTAACAAATATACTCGTGTAAAATAATAATAGAATAAATTGAGTATATGGGAATTCTTTGTACTGTATTTTTAATTTTCTATAATTCTGAAAGTGTTTTTAAAAATAAAGTCATTTTAAAAAATAATAAAAGCATTTTCCCTTTTGCCTTGAATTCCAACATGGCCCAGCCAGGCCTTGGCTATTTCTCCTACTCATTCAACTAACTCTCAGTATTTTGTGTGTTCGCTGTAAGAACATAGATTTGTTTCTCTTGAAGTTCTATCAGAATTTCTTTCCAGAAAACAATCTTGGATCTGTAAAAATACTGAAAAACAATCTTGGATCTGTAAAAATACTAAAAAACATGCTATAGTTTGGAGCTGTCCAACCTTTCGATAAATGAATAATTTATTTGCTTTTTAATCATTATCTAGAAAAAAAAGTAAATTTCAAATTTAGTAACCATAAAATCAAACTTTGACAAATTGCAGGTACTTGTATTTTCAAAACTATGTTGAAAAGAATGCTTCCTTCAGAAAAATACCACTGACACAGCATTACATGTTTTTGCAGGATTTTTTCGCTTTCATGGAAATTACTTCTAATAAATTCACTCTTGATTTTAATGAAATATATTTAGTGAGAGGCAGGGTATAATAGAGAAATCTATATATTTTGCTAATGCTTTAGAAAATACCTTTGTATATTTCTCTAGTATCTAAAATGATGACTACTCAATAAAAATCATTGCATTCATTTTATTTCCTATTAATTAATCTTATCTGATGCATCTTAATTCTTCACTCCCAGGGAAGAATTTCCATTTTTGAAATATGTAAGTATTTCACCCTAAGTATTTTTTGCAAGCATTTCCTCTGTGCCCTCACCCAGAATAGCTTTCTTTAACACATATTATGACACTGGAGGCTGCCATTTCTTCCTGTAAATATCTTAGAGAGACACACACAACCAATTCTTCTACTTGTACCTTTTCTTACCCCTCACTCAACAACCTCTGGAT
Source organism: Cephalopachus bancanus (assembly GCA_027257055.1). Classification (NCBI taxonomy): domain Eukaryota; kingdom Metazoa; phylum Chordata; class Mammalia; order Primates; family Tarsiidae; genus Cephalopachus; species Cephalopachus bancanus. The sequence continues at coordinate 10,811,411 of JAPVLO010000001.1, read as the reverse complement.
TATATTCCTTTGATCATTTACAAAATTATCTTTGCACCTTAACATGACTTGGTATTGTTGATCTCTGTAATTAATGAAATGTTCCACACAGCGTAGCAAATTTCAGCTAAGCTGACTCTGAAAGGAAAAACAATTTGAACTGAAACCTCTTAGGAAAACAGCTGCAACAGTAAAATTGAGGCTAATAAAATGATCTTGCTACAACATGGATGAACCTCAAAACACTATGCTTAAGAAAAGAAATCAGACATCAAAGACCACATATGATATGATTCACTTACATGAAACGTCTGTAAAGGCAAATACACAGAGAAAGAGGTACATTAGTGGTGTCTGGGGCCAGAGGGTGGAAAGAGGGATTGCCTGTAAATGAATACGGCAGATCTTTTTTGGAGTGATGAAAATGTTCTAAATCTGGATTATGGCGATGTTTGCATAACTCTGTAAATTTACAAACATTTGTTAAATTATACACTTAAAAGGAAGGGTTTTATGAGATGCAGGTTATATCTCAATAAAGCTGTTTTAAAAATAATGTTTATTAGGATGTTGGTGTAGGGAGATGAACTCAGATCATCAAGAGAGATGTCTAAACTTGAGAATTATTATAGTTATTTTGCTTCTAAGTCAGAGGCAGCACTGGATTGCAAATATGTGTGAGTCTGCCACACATCACAGAAACTGCTAAGTACCATATGATGGGTACGCTCAAGAAAGAGCTGAAGAAATGATCCTGGCTCTTCTAATGACTTTGCTTTTATTCAACCATTGTCCCTTCGCTTCTACCATTTCTGTCTGACAACTTAGAAAACAAATAACTTCTTGTATTTCTTCTTGTCATAGTTTTTGTCAACTAGAGGTTTAAATTCCCATTTTCACTAATATAAAGCTCTTCTCTTTTTGTACGTGGGACTACTGAATTCAAGCTACTAGTTGTAGAAAAAACTATGATAATTTTATATTTCCAACTGAACTGAAGTGGTGCCTAACCTGTGAATAAATCAACGTCATTGATGAGCAAAAAATCAATAGAGAAAAAAACACAAGGAAAGGCTTTGTTGCAAGAATGGGTGCTAATCTTTAATTTCTGGATATTTATGGAAACTATTCATGAATGTGAGACAAGTACATTGTTCACTTCTTTGTACCATTAAGGGAAAAAACAGAAAGGAGCCAGTTAGTAATAAAAAAAAAATAAAAAATAAGAAGTCCAGTGGTGAGAAATTGAACATATCACCCATGAAATTGTGTTAATTTGATAATTAAAATGTCTTAGTTCAAATGTAGATCCTGGACACTTAACAAAATGGTGACAAAATAATTAGGAATGAAGGCGTATTATACACACACTAATAGCTGAAACAGATCAAGTGTAAAGCTCCCTTCAAGAAAATGCTTTTTTGAACAGCACAGAGTAATTATGCATAGACCTTATATTATTTCATCATTCAAAGTGGGATCTGAGAAGAGAGGCAAGAAAGGAGGCTTTCTAATTTGGCTGAGCCCTGAAAGGCACAATCAGAAGTAGCGGAGGAAGGGGGGATGAAGGAGGTAAAAGAGAGATGTGAAAAGCTGACAACGGAGGGAGATGTTTTCTCTCCCTTCTCTCAGTGAATTTTCTCATTCCCTTTGCTTTCATTCTCTCACCTTCACCTTTAGTTTGCCCCCTTTAAGATTTCCTCCACTCTATTTATATATTTCTTCTTCACGCCTTCCTTTTGTCTCATAAAAACATTCATTAAGGCAAGAAAACTCTTGAGAAAAATGAAAATGAATGGTTTAATGTTTGTACTGAATTCAAGAGGAGGAGTAGAGGAAAGGAGACCAATGCATCATTTCTTTATAGCTCAAATGAGATGGCAACCTTAGGAGAAAATAGCAAACCGGGGGATAGAAACAGAGGGCTTTCATGAGGAGAGGTAATTCATCGCAATACCTATTGTTCTCAGGCTGGGTGTGAGAACTGATATTTGTACAGTTTCAGCTGGGTAATTGGGTTCTCTTGCTTTGTCTCTTTCCCTTGAGCAGTTTAAATTTTGCCTTTTTATAACTATAATACAAAGATGAGTCAGTGGCCCAGTTTTTTAAGAAGTAGATTTTTTAACATAGTTTACTGATATAGTTAGAAATGAAATGGCCCCGCTTCATGTCAGGGTCTTCTCTGTGCATAATGTATCCGAGAAATGCATTTAGCTGCTAATTTTGAATGAAGAGAAGAAAAAGGTAAATAAATATCATAGTATTATATAGCATATCAAAGCAATATTCCTCAAGTCTGCTTATATTACCAAAACAAATCATTTTACTTATTATAATCCACCAATCCCTGGTGTAAGGTGTGTTAATTTTATTTCTATTTTTACTTCTATTATGTGCAATTGAGGTTAAATAATTTTTGCTAGGTCACTTATGGAGGACATTTTTAGATCTGAAAAGATACATTTCTTTGTCTCACATAAGGGGAAATGCCTTCAGAGAAATGAAGCATCTTGTCCAAGTCTACACTAAGGGCAGGCTCGAAACTAGAACTCAGACCTCCTAGAGAATGCCTGGCCTAGAGCAAGTGACCTTCTTATTTATCACAGCAATGATTCAGCCAGCACGTTGGAATTCTATTTAACTAGATTATGAGACCAAGAAGGCTTGTCTACAATCGATTTTGTGTTCCATTGGCTAACATGAGAGATGCCATGAAGTTCTGAAGACACTGTTGGTGACAACCCAGGACCAGCCCTAGGTCATACGAGGCAACCTCTATAACACAGGATGCTCTGGGAAATCACCAATGGGTATTTGGTAAGAGATCTTGAAGTAGGTCCCACCACTCCTGTATTTCTTGCAGCAAACTCTGAGTACAACCAGTGTTCCCTTCTTCATTTCACCATCTTCTTTCCTATTCAAATTAAGAATTTCACCTTCTTACTCCCTATTAGAATTATTTGAAGGCCGGGCTCGGTGGCTCAGCCTGTCATCCCAGCACTTTGGAAGGCCAAGGCGAGTGGATTACCTGAGCCCACAGGTTTGCGACCAGTCCAGGCAGCTTGGCGAGACTTCGTCTCTACAATAAATCAAAAAAATTAGCTGGGTCTGGTAGTACCTGCCTATAATCTCGGCTACTTGGAAGGTTGAGGTGGCAGGATCACCGGAGCCCAACAGGTCAACGCTGGGGTGGCCATGAGTATGACACTGCACTCCAGCTCAAAAAAAAAAAAAAAAAAAAAAAATTTTCTGAAATAAGGGAACTTGATAATTATAATTAAAAAATTGGATTACCTTCTCATATTTTGCCTCATTTGTACCCACAGATATTGAGGCAGACAGTGGAGCTCTGTTCATTCCTTTGTTATTGCCATGTCTGAATGTGGATGGAAATCACAGGTATGGCCCTCCCTCCCTTCCCCCAAAAAGCAAAATCCTTATTAATCTTCTCCAAAATCAATCTTTATATTCTGTTGTTTTTTTTTTCCATGACACTTCCCAGACAAAGCTCATGATAAAATTCATCCTAAAGACGATTTATATTCCTCTGGGTATAATCCCAGAAGAGGAATTGCTGGCTCATAAGAAAGCTCAATTTTTAGTTCTTTAAGAAATTGCCACACTGCTTTCCACAGTTGAACTTGCTTATACTAACAATGTAGAAGTGCTCCATTTTCTCCACAATCACTTCAGCCCCTTTGTTTTTTTACTTTTTAATGATATTCTTTCTTCCTGATGTGAGGTAGCACATCACTGTAGTTTTGACTTGCATTTCTCTGATGATTAGCGAGCCTGAGCATTTTCTCATGTGTTTGTTGGTCACTTGTATGTCTTCCTTTGAGAAGTGTCTGTTCATGCCCTTTGCCCATTTTTTAATGTTTTCTTCCCCCTTTCAACGGTTTAAGTTCCTTGTAGATCATGGATGTTAGGCTTTTGTCAGATACATAGCTTGCAAATATTTTTTCTCATTTCATGGACTAACTTTTTACTCTCTTGATGGTTTATTTTGCTATACAAAAACTTTTCAGTTTGACAAAGTCCCACCTGCCCATGCTAGTTTTTGTTGCATTTGCTTTTGAGGACTTTGCCATGAATGTATTGCCTACTCCGATATCCAGGAGGGTGTTCTCTAAGACTTCTTTTAAGATTTTTATACTTGAGGTTTTACATAAGTCCTTGATCCGTTTTGAGTTGATTTTGCTATATGGTGATAGGTAGGGGTCCAGTTTCATTCTTCTGCACATGACTAGTCAGTTTTCCCAGCACCATTTGCTAAATATGTTTTTTATTTCCCAAATGTTTGTTATTGATCGCTTTGTTGAAGACAAGTTTGTTGGGGGACTATGGTTCTATCTCCAGATTCTCCTTCCTGTTCCATTGGTCTGTGTCTATTCTTGTACCAATACCATATTCTTGAATATTATAGCATAAAGGCTGATTTTTGAAGAACACCGTTCTTCATTATTTTCCTTTGGTGGCTTGAGGCAAGTTATCTAACCTCTCTGTGCCTCAGTTTACTCTTCTGTAACATGAGGCTAACAATCACAACTACTTCAAAGGTCTGTTCTAAAGATTAAATGAGTTAACATGCAAAACCATTAGAGCAGTGGCTGGTTCATAATCAGACCCATATAACAGCTGTTGAATATTTTTCCCTTTTAAAATGCTTGAGTTTACATAACCATCAAGCTGATTACCTTTAGGGTAACCTTCTCTAGTAGCCAAGAATAATGAACAAACAATAGCAAGCCATCTGTATGGATCACTCGAAACCAGACTGTTTTGCACACTCACAGGCTTGCTATACTCCTGATAATTGACAGTCCTTTGTCCACAAGACTTGCTCACCAGGAATGAGGCTATTTGAACTCAGATCTTGTTCCTGCAACCTCAGCATTCAGTCTGAGATGCTAGGAGATTTATGACGCTAATGTTTAAAGCTACTGTTCCTTAGAAATACTTAATATTTGAGGAGTTATCTTTATTATGGAAATTAATACTCTCACTGTTTTATTCATTAATATTTTAATATGTTTATGATAAGACTCAACCCAAACCAATTTCTAAATCAAATCTGTCCCTCAGTAATTTGATTTGTCGGAACAGAGAACAAAAGCATTACCAACTGGGTACTTTGAATGAAATTATAATTAATTAGGCATATGAATGCACTAACTAATTTTGGATGAGTAATTAGATGACTAATTATGTTGAAAACAGAACTGTGTGCTTAATGAGATGACCATGGCCAATTCCACCCTCAGAGAATTTTTTCTATTAGTTAAACTTAAGAGTGTTTTCTTGATGATTTAGACTCACCTGTTGCAACCAAGAAAATATGTAGAGGTGTGAATGGAGACTGTTTGAACTTGCAATTTTTATTATACATCCACAGTCAAGGCCTATTTTCCAAAACATATGTTCCATGACTGTCCTCTGCAGGTTCATTGATATTCCATTTTTTCCTTCACACCTTACACACACACAAACACACACGCCTTATCACAACGACCCAAATCCTAATTACTTCTGCTTAAGTTAGGGATCTCCACAATAATAAATTAAACAAGAAGAGAAATAACACATTGGTTGTGCTATAGATAAATCTTAATCCATCCTGAAGAAATATTTGAAGTGGCAGTTTCTCCCTTTGAAAAGGCTCTGCCCGGGGTTTGCTCAGATCACAGGCAACCTTGAAGCATTCAGCAGTTCCGCTTTGGGCAGCTGGTTCTAACTAGCACCTATTTGGCAGAAAGCTACACTCAGGATTTCTGGTTTTAAGTTCAAACCAATATTTCATAGCAATTGTGTTGTCAGAATTCAGGTCAGGAAGATGGCAGATGTTAATTCAAACCAAAGAAACAAAAACAAACTCTTTTTACATTTTTTTTAGAAAATCATCAAATTGGCAACTCCATGCCAATTCTGAACACAAAACAAACTGCAAATGAGCTGGAATCTCAAGGTATCTTGGGTCTGGTAGATACTGAATAGATTCTACAGACAATTCAGTGGTGGGAAAAGCGAGGGTCTTGGCATGTCAGAAAGTAACATTGTTGTTTTGCTTTATCCTAAAGAGAAAACTGAAACTCATAACAATCCCAGTTTTTATGAAAATGCTTTCCTTATTGTCTGTATTATCCGATGACTATAAGATTGGTCCCCAGAGAAAAGGCATCAACCCAGGCTCATCTTTTACCCTACACTTCAAAAGACTCCCCTTTCAGAAAGTGTTATATCTGCAAGAAACGAGGATTCACACCTGAAATCCAGGTAGAATCAAATCTACTCTGCAACTGGAATTCAAGACGCTCCATCATTTTACAATAAATGCAAATTTAGGAAAAACCCTACACATTTTCAGTAACGTATCTGCGTGTGGGCATTTGTGCATTTGTAACTAGCATTACATTTACTCTCTCTTCTGTCTGTTTTTATAGTTTCATAAGGCAAAAAAAGACCCGTCACTGAGCACTCTCCTGATGAAGATTTCTATCTTAAAGGTAAATCTCTCAACTAACGTGGAATCACTTTGAATTAACAATTCACTGTAAATACATTCTTTAGAGTACTAGATACTGAAATAGCGATTTTCCCACGCCAAATCAATCATTAAAAAATTATCTCTTGTATTCTTCAAATCAGTCACCAATTATTTGACCAGTGTTTGAAGATTATCAAATAGAATTACCTGTCTGATCAATATTTTGTTCCTGTGAGACCAACACACTTAAGAGCACCCCTGTTCCTTTGTAAGACTCATATGTTGACCAAACATTTCCACAGAGATTGACTATCACCGCCCAGCAGTCCTTAGGTCTGTTATGAGATAATCTTATCTGGCGTACCATTTTATTTTGATTATTGTCACTGACCTCTTCCTGGCCCAAAAAAGGTTTTAGAAATGTGGGCTCTCTACCTGAGGAGGTGGATATATTATTTACTTTAGATTAGGTGCTTTGGAAGGGCTTGCTTAAGGAGACATAGCATGCCTCCACATCCTGCCCGGGAAAGGACTTCCATTTCGCAAACCACGGGCTGCACATTACTTGTTGCAAATGGTGCAACACTCAAGGAAGTTAGTGAACTGCTGCCTTTGCCAGTTTAACCCATAAGAAAAAATAAAAACTCTCTTCATAGTTGATTTGTTCCTCAATGAAAAAATGATTTAAAGGCTTCGAAAAAGAAATATAGGTTCTACAAATGTCCTGTTGTGGAAACACAGACCACATTAGAAAGTGTACACAACAAAATCCTAAAGACTGTCATTTTGGCTTGTTCATCATTATTGCTTTCTCCGAGTTTGGCAGAATGATGCATTCTTCTTTAACTGTTAGAAAAGTTTACAACCCCTCCCACTTCCAGAAGGCATTGTTTCCATTCTAAATTGGAGACCTGTGGGAACACTGATATTGTTAGAGAAGCTGAAAATATAAATAGACACATGAATTCAAAATAGTCACATGCCTTTGTTTTTTTTTTTTTTAAATGGCATAACATTAGAACCGCCAAATGGCACACTGAAAAATCTAGGGTATTCTGTCCACTACACTTGAGTCTATGAATATGTTGAACATACTATGACAGCACAAGAGAACCTAACATTAAAAAACTTTTATTTAGTCCAGTCCTACACTACTAACCTAAATGACTTTTCACAAATCAAGGAGTCTGTACAGAGTCCTAAAATCTTTCAGTTCAGATAAGCTTAAGTCAATAAATATGTCCTGAGTGCTCCTAATATGTGCTTGATTCCATGAAATAAAAAATCCCAGAGCAATTCAGGAGAATTTGAAATTTATTGCTGATCAAGAGTTAATACTAATGTTATTTGAGTATGTATTGGTTTGTGAACATATGTTGTGTGCAAAGGAACATGTGTATATGTGTGTTCATAAGTATGTGTTCCTGAGTATGTGTATATATGTGTATGTATGTGTCCCATGTTTGCTAAGAGCATATACTCTCTAAGATATATATCATTTGGGTTGGTGCCTTTTCTCCAATCTAAGCCAAAAATTTATTTTGGAATTTATTTATTTATTCTGAAAGCAGTATTTATTGAGAAAAGAGAAAAGCTCTCAGAGCAGGAGGGGACCAGAGGGGTTACCCTTTTTATTTTATTTTATTTTTTTTAAGAATTTTTATGCCTGGTTAACTCATCTTATATCTGATTTTATATGTTGCTAATTATGGAATTCTTCTTAATAATATATTTGTACTGAGCAATCTATTTCCCTAGCCTTTGGTATGATACGGTGCACATTTTGCCAAAGTAAATGTATAAGCACCCAGAACAGTCTCTAAATTGAGCCCTTAAACTAACTAACAGGAATGGATATATTTGTTTGACCCGTTCATATCTACTTTTTGGTCTTTTGTAGAAACAATGTAAATTTATATTGGCTACAGAAATCCGTGTTCCAGGAGAGTTACATCTGTCCGTAGTGTTTCATGATTTAGAATGCAAAGTATTTCTTCACTGCAGTTTATTTTTATGGAACTCGGTGTTCTAACTGCTATGGAATTTTTAAAACAAGTGATATTTCAATATGCATTTGTTTTAAAATGTAAGCTTCAAAAGAAAATGAAGATAAGGGCATCACGCTTTATCTTTTACCAAGAGTTTTCAGATGTAGTTGGCTAGTAACGTCTATTGCGTCTAAAATTATTTAAACTAAGATTAGATTGAGTTTATTGTGTTTTATTGCTTCACAGTTTGTGAGGATATGATAAAAGACCATCAAGACTATACATGGGTAAATTCTTTCTGATAACTTATTAACTAGTCCCCAGTGAGTCTACCGTAGACCTCAGAGACTATGAAGTGGAAAATGTTCTACTCTGGACTGTTAGGCACATGATAGGTAGACGCTGAAGGATACTCAGTAGTGGATGTCACCCAAAACAAAGCTGCCATGATTTCTCAAAAACATCCAAATACTCTAAGTGAAATGGCGATACGCGATTATTAACTCATGAATTGAAATGCCAAGGTGTCCATTATTGAAACTAAGTTAAACATGGAGAGTGTTCCTTGCAGTTTCTGCTTTCCATTCCCAGTTTTATAGGCCTTCACAAGGGATATCCTTTCGAAACAATCATGTGTAGCAAATGGGGCATTAGTATCATCACTGCAATTTTGTCTCAGCACACCCATCTCCGTCCATGCATGAGAGTCATTGCATAGGACTTGGGTCAAGGTCAAGTGTAAATCCCAGCTGTGGTGGTTCCTCCAAGAAGGTAAGATTGTGATTGCTTCAAGATGGCACCATTCCCTTAGGCTGAGAGTACTGCAGCTGTGACCCAGGTGTGAGAACACCTGCTTCCCACCTTGCTAGACCCAAGACAGGCATGGGGTTCAGGGGCTACCTGCCCATCCTTGTGGGAAAGCTGAAGACAGAGGCAGGGAACAAATTTCAGAGGCTGAATTCTTCCGTCCACACCAGGTGGTTACATAATAAATGGCATCCCAGAGTAGATCTAAAGTATCCATTTTTCAACATGAACCCTTCAAAGCAGTGGCATGGAATGTAACTTCTGAAAGTTTAAAAAAATGAAAAAAAAAAAACCCTTCCATATATTGGGAATGTCTTTAAATAGGTTTTAAAAATTTCATTCATAAAAGTGAACTCTTACTGATAATTGTAGTCTGTTGAAATGCAAAAACATTGAATTCTCTATATCAAATAGTATTTTAAAATCATGCTTTGTAAAAAAAAAGTAGGAACAGTAAAATTATATGAACAAAATATTTGTCTACTATCCTGCATGCAACTGGCCAAGAAATCTGAAAAGGTGCAGGGCTGTTATGTAGCCTCTATAAGGAACAGTTAGAGGTCATTAAACTGCCTTGAAAATACAGTTTGTAATAAACACCCTGAATTCATATACAAAAAAATTCTTTTCAGGAATATGCAACAATAATTTTAGTTTTAGAAAATATTTTCCAATTTAATGTACATAAACTAAAGATAATTATCAATAGTAAAATAAAAAGTACTAAAAAAAAAGTTAATTTCCAATGGGGAAAAAAAAAAGAATCATTATGGAAACAGGGCAAAAGAGGAAGTTTCATCTTTAAAATGTGGCTCTTAGCTTTGATAATGCAATTTTTCAATAGATAATCTCTTTCAAGGGAAGTTCAATAGGATGAAAAAGCACCAAGATGTGTGTGATTAAAAAGTATCAGCAGCCTAATCCATCAATGTGTATTTGGGATATTTCTAATACGCCCATAAATAAATTCTTTCCAGATTTTGCACACTCTTCCCATTCACCAAAGGGCACTGCGTTTTTCACTTGGTTGTTTTCCTTTATTCATGTCTTCCTGTAGTCACCAACACATACTTATTGAGCAAATACAAATAATAATGTGTGTCAGTTGTTGTATAATATATGTCCTTGCTTTGTGGGAATTTAACGTGCATGTACGTTAGGATACATAAGGAACCAACAAATAAGTTGGGACGTGGGACGTCTGAGTAAGTGTCAGGAAGAGGTGAGTGCACTTCTCACGTGGTGGAAGAGGAGCAGGTGGTCTGAGTGGGGCGCGCTAGGCCCAGCAGCAGGGCGTTCCGAGGTGCAAGCAAGCTGAATTGACATGAAGAGAGACGTACTGTGGGGAATTGAAAATAGGATCGCAGAAGTTCTGGATAACAGATCTTAGAGATATTTGCCAGTAAGTTTTGGCTCCATATACGTGCCAGGCTCCGTTCCCCGCACTGGCAGTACCGCCCATGGGATAAAGCTCACACACATTCCTGCCTTCTCAGAATTCACACTCGACAGTAATCAAAGAAGGGCATGATGCGTGTTGTATGTGCACATGGCTTGTGACACGGGGCCTGGACATTCTAAATCCGGGAGTCGAGGGAGGGCCTCTCTGGAGCGATATTTGCCGTTAGTGATTTTGAGTAGGGACGCCCCCCAGAAAGATGTGCAGGAGTGAGTGACAATGACATACGAGCAACAAGCCGGGAACATCCCTGGAATGTCCAAAGAGCCGTTAGGGGCCAGAACAGCTAGAAAAGAGTGGTCAGAGCTGGAGGCCAGAGGGAGGAGGTTAGGAAGAAAACGTCATAGGAAATAGAATAAACTGTTCTGAAGGCTTCCACTTTGCTTGGAGTTGATTTGGGAAGTCTCAGAGGGTTGAGAAGAGGGTGAATTGATCTGCCTGGATAGTAAAGGGTCATCCTTAGAAGTTGATCATATATTCTAGGGGCAAGGGTGGGGGCCAGCAGAAGAGCCAAGATGCTGCTGGAACGTACAGTGAGAGAGACTGGTGGCTGGGACCAGCGTGGTATCCACAGAGGTGATGGGAAGTGGTCAATTTCTTTTTTTTTTTTTTTTTTTTTTGAGTTGGAGTCTCACTCTGTCGCCCAGACTGGAGTGCAGTGGCCACTCCCGGCCACCGCAGCCTCGACCTGCTGGGCTCCGGCGATCCTTCCGCCTCAGCCTTCCAAGTAGCCGGAATTACAGGCATGCGTTACCACGCCCGGCTGAATTTTGATTTATTGTAGAGATGAGGTCTCGCTGTCCAGGCGGGTCTCGAACCCGCGGGCTCAGGCAATCCACTCACCTCAGCCTCCCAAAGACGCAGGATTACAGGCTGAGCCACCGAGCCCAGCTGTCAATTTCTAAATACTTTAAAGGTAGGATTGACAGGATTTGAGGAGGGTTGAGAAAAATAGAGGCATGGAAGATGACTCCAAAGTTTTAGACCTAAGCAACAGAGAGACAAGTGTTGCCATTAATTCGAAGGAGAAGCCTGAGGGAAGGGAGAGGGTGGACAGTTTGAGGAATATGGATTTTTTTTTTTTTTTTTTTTTGAGTTGGAGTCTCACTCTGTCGCCCAGTCTGGAGTGCCATGGCCGCTCCCGGCCACCGCAGCCTCGACCTGCTGGGCTCCGGCGATCCTTCGCCTCAGCCTTCCGAGTAGCCGGAATTACAGGCACGCGCTACCACGCCCGGCTGATTTTTTGATTTATTGTAGAGATGAGGTCTTGCTGCCCAGGTGGGTCTCGAACCCGCGGGCTCAGGCAATTCACTCACCTCAGCCTCCCAAAGGCGCTTAGTCATTCATTTTTTACCTATTATGTATTAATTATGCTTGTTATACTGGGATAAAGACACACAACCTTGCAAAACAAGTCTGCTTCACAAACTGATAAAGAGCTTTGCTTCTTTCCATGAACCAATGTTACTTGTTTTAATTATATTTTATCTTTGCTGTTTGCTTCTAACATGGCATAGAAGTGATCAGATAGTTGGGCCATGGAGATGGGTGTGAACATAAAGGCACAAAATTTCGGCAAAACAGGCTGAGGAATTCCCATAATGACCCAGTGACAAAGACACGGTCCAGTCAGAAGTTGAAAGAGACAACTTCTCTATGCAAAGTTCTTCTAAATGAAGAAGGAGGAAAAGAAAAGCCTTTACAGAGGAAAAGAACTGTCCACTCCTCTCCTCACATCCAAGAATATCTTAAGGATCAATTCTGATTCCAATGTTTCAAACTGTAGCAACATAAATTATGATGGGTGGCCCTCAGATTTAATAAGCTGCCACATTACGATAAAGAGTCATCCCATCAATATCGACCACTGAGAACCATTGAAATCATCTGCCAACTACGTAGGCTCTCAAGAGTGAGATATCATACTTCCTGGGCTAATGTACACTAAATAACTTTATAAGCCTGTGTGTGTGTGTGTGTGTGTGTGTGTGTGTGTGTGTGTGTGTGTGTTTTCATAAATGGTCAAACAGCTAATTACTGGTCTGTTGTTTGGCCAATGTCAGACCTACATAAGGAAATGGGTGTGTGTATTTTCTAGAAATTTTTACAATATTTGATGGTCAATTTTTTTGATGCAGCTAAGACTTTCATTTTGGAGACTTTAATTGTTAGAGTCATAGTAGTTATCACCCATATCATGTACCCTTAGACTGGATCTATCAAACGTATGAAACAACTTATTCGGCCAATACTTATCCGTGATTCTAATGCGACATGCTACATTCATTCTGTTCTTAAATTTTTATCTTTTGATGGAAAATAATTGACTAAATCACATTCAATTTTCTGCATATTGGGCTTTTTTTTCTAAATTAAAAACAGAAAATTACAAATGAAAGTATGGTTGACTGAAGAACTGCCTAAGGCCCATTTGCCATTAGTCGTTTTGAACTTAGGAAAAACAAACAACTTTTAGTCCATTAATTACAGATTGCTGATGTTAGCAGGAACTTAACTTTATAGTTTTTGCATGAAAGGAAGAAAGGACGGCAGGGAGGTAGGGAAGTAGGGAGGAAGGGAGGGAGGCTGGAAGGGAGGGAGAGAGGGAGAGAGAGAGGGAGAGAGGAAGAAAAGAAGGCAGGGAGGGAAAGAGGAGGAAAGTAGGGAGGGAGGAAGGAAGAAGGAAGAAAAAAAGAAGGGAGAGAGAAAAGGAGGGAGGGACGGAAGAAGGGAGAGAAGGAAGGAAAAAGGGAGGGAGGGAGGGAGGGGATAAAATCAGAGAGAAAAAGATGGCAATCAAAACCATAGAATTCTGTTTTCAAATCCAGATGGGATGAGGTTATGGGTGACCAGATAGCCGAGTTCAGCAGCCCATCTTCTCTCACTTTGGTCTTGTTCCTTTCTGCCCCTCCCACTCCTCCAGGTGAGATCTCCACCTGGTTCCTACACACCCTATCTAAAGACTTCTCTACTATGTGCAATGTTCACAGTGCTGGGCATGCGAAAGCTAAAGATTTGCACCCTAACCTTAGCGTATCCAGACCCAGAAACTGGTAGTCCTGAGTTTTACTTATCCATGACTCAACTCATAGCATGTAGGAACATGTCCACATAAAACAACACATTCAAAGCAAAAAGGCAGGGGGGGAGAAAGCTTTCATCCAACACGCTTCCTGCAACTGTCAAACAGGTCGCTAGTTAACTAGTCTTAAATGTGGCCTCCTGAGGTAAACATGAACATTCTTCACATTCTACAGTGCTACTTGGAACATGTATGAATTTGTCTGTTTCCAACAAAACTTGCCATCCAATCTCTGTTTCCCCCCATGCCTTCTGATCTAAGGATTAGCTTCCAAGTGTGCTCTTAAAGAAGATAGTTCACGTCTTTATCCCCCTCTAATAGTTTGTTGCCAACCTGGAAGGCTTTAGTTTTGGACGTTTACATTTTAAACTGGTCACAATCCAAACATATTGCATGTGTTAAGTTAAAGACAGAACAACAGAAAACAGACACCCATTTCTCCTGTGGAATGTTGAACGATTATTATTGTCTTACCTACATAATCTTGACATCATGATGAGTGACAGTGGATTTAGCTGGTACTTCTTAACATTGAACCAATATGTTTTGTTCTTTTTTACTTTGATATTTTTGAAAAGATTAGAAAACAATTTATGGAATAGAACTATATCTGCACTACATTACACATAACAGAGGTATGCTTAACAGTTTTCTAAAATAAACAAGTATGTCTGTCAATCTCTTTTCACATGATCAATGGTAAAGACCTCAGGCTAGTTCAGGCTTTGTAGAGGTCTGAGTTTAACAAAATTAGCACAAAATGATATATTCCAAATTGCTAGGGCCTTTCCAGGGTCATACTCATGCAAGAGAATACTAGAAGAATGATCATTAGCTGCACATCTCTGACATAGATCATAGTCGACACAATGTAGCTGGTGTGGTTGGGATCCCATCGTCCTTTGGGTTCAGCACTTTGATTCTGTTGTCCACAGACACATCCCACACCAAGAGAAAAGTTGATCGACTTCTGGCTTCAATGGTGCGTTCTCACCGCACAGTTCTTCAGTCTCCCTTTGCTGTGCTCAAGTTCAGCCTGTGCATAGCTCAGACACTACTGCTAAATTTATTTTTTATTCCTCACGGTGATTGCTATATCTACACAAGCCATGGACATGTGGCAATTTACAGCCTTGTTGACCATTGTTGCATCCAGTACAGTTGGCAACTTGCTCTTTGAAACACGCTGCCCTCTTCGTTTCCATTTCTCCACACCCTCCTGCAATTCCACCCATATCTGTCTGTTTCCTTTGTTGACTTTACTTCCTCAATTTGTGTATTTTCAACAGATGTTCTGGTTTAATGCCATGAGTTCTCACACAAAGTCCATGACCTGCAATTCTGCTCTGAAATTTCTCCTGAGCTCTAGATCCAACCATACAACTGAACTTCTCACTTACAGGTCACATAGGTCTCTCAGATGAAATATGTCTACATCCAAACTCCTTCTCTTCTCCTCAATATTCAGTGAATGATACCTCCTTGGATGCACTTGCTGATGTCAGATCCAGAGGAATTCTCCAACATACCCCATCTTTGCTGCACTCTTTTCAATCAGTTACCAAGTGCTATAGATTCTGTCTCCTAAATGCCTCAAAATTTAAAATTCAAAGGAAGGAACATTGCAATAAAAATGGGATAGTCTAGGAAAAAATAGACTATATCAAAAGCTATTTTACAAATCTATCAGGATACTTTATTACTACCTCAACAAATAATTGATATTTTCATAGAAACATACATTTTGGGAGACAACTTAAGGCTTAAGCCTCGCCGAATTTGAGAGAGAAGCCATACTATCTGAAATTTGAGATTGTATCGACAATTTGACATATTTTTTTTTTAAATGAGAAAAAGCTTTATCTCTCTGGAATTATAATTAGTGTTATCCAACCAAGAGGGTTGTAACTTATATCACTCTGATAAATATGTTTTAATACCTATAATACACATTGTAGAAACCAGCCCTCAAGATTCAATTAAGGTTTTCATGCTTTTCTTCTGTGGGTTTAACTGTGGCTGTTTGGGGTTTTTGTTTTTGTTTTTTGCATTGGGGTCTCACTGTGTCACCCATGCTGCAGTGGCACAATCACAGCTCACCGTCGCCTTCACCTCCTGGGCTCAGGTGATCCTTCTGTCTCAGCCTCCTGAGTAGCTGGGACTACAGGTGTGTGCCACCACATCTGGCTAATTTTTTTTAGTTTTTTGTAGAGAAAAGGTCCCCTTCTGTTGCCCAGGCTAGTCTCAAATTCCTGGCCTCAAATAATCCTCTTGCCTGGGTCTCCCAAAGTGCTGTGATTACAGTGTGAGCTCCCATGTCTGGCTAATTTTTTTTTTTTGTATACACCTCTCTCACTATGTTGCCTAGCCTGGTCTCAAACCCCTGGGCTTAAGCAGTCCTCTTGCCTCAACCATCCAAAGTGCTAGGATTACAGGCATGACCCACCACACTCAGCCAAATGTGACTCTGTCTTAAATAACTTTTGACGTCTATTCTCTCCAAAAAAATCACCACAGGCCATCTTGTTGAATATGTCAGTATCGAAACAATGACAAACATGTTTGTATTTATTTCTGTGCTGTTTGTCAGTACAGCTTACACTCCACTGATTGACACTGGATGTTTTAGAGCATACCTCTCTTGAGGTAATTAAATCCAACACTTTATGTACAGTGATGTACACAGGAGGACACATTGTTGATATTACTGATAATAATAATGGTTAACATTAGGGTTCTAACCTCGTACTATTGACATTTTGGGCTATATAATTATTTGCTGTGGGGGCTATCTTGTGCACTGTAAGATGTCTAGCAGCACCTTTGGATAATATCTTCTAGATCAGTGGTGTCCAAACTTTTCAGCATCAGAGACTGGTTTTGTGGAGATAATTTTTCCACGGACAGGGTGGGCGGGTGGGGTGGGAGGTCCAGCAGATATTAAATTCTCATAAGGAGCCTGCAACCCAGCTCCCTGGGTTCATGCGCCTGGGGAATCTAACGCCGTTGCTGATCTGAGAGAAAATGGAGCTCTGCCTGCCTACCGCTCACCTCCTGCTCTGTGGCCCATTTCCAAACAGGCCACGAAGCGATGCCAGTCCGTGGTTCCAGGGTTGGAGAATCCTGCTCCAGATGCTGGTAACACTACCCACCCCTCGGTGTGACAACCAAAAATGTCTTCATACTTAGCCAGATGTTGCCTGGGGGACAAAATCACCCTCGATTGAGAACCACTGTTCTAGACACATGTAGGTCCCGTAGCTTGCCATGAAGACAAAAACAGCAAGGGAGGAGGCAACCCCACCTCACATTCTAACCTAAATGAGTCACAGAATCTTAGTACATGGGTCCATTGAAGTAAGAGGGATTCACAGGGCAGAACTTGACATGCCAAAACATCCTAGTATGTTAGTGGTAAAATAAACCACTGGATCCAAAATTATTAGACAGTCTTCAATTTTCAAAACTACTTCTGCAATGACTCAATTGAGAATTCATATCTCGGTGGTAGCAGGCATAAAAGAGCCTTGTGGGGTCATAGGTAGATTAAGCATTTTATAAATTAGCAGTCTAATGTGACTGACTGCCAAAGCAACGTTCATTCGTTATTCAACCGCATTAAGAGTTACATAATTTGTAAAATGATGAGTCTAATACTCTGTACTTTAAAAATCTTCTGGGAATGTCCTAAGACTACATTTTAGGAATATCTAGGTATATACTCAGAAATATTCAAGAAATTGTAAGCAATCAGAGAAATCACCTATCTCATTAAAAATTAAACTTTTTAAGGAGGTTTTGGAGTGCTCGTAATAGTGCAATAATACTGAAATTCATGTACATGCCTGAAGATTATTGCTAAGGATAGAGAGAAGCCTTAAGCTTCGTATAAGCAATTAAATCGAATATTGATGGTCATTCCAATTTGGAGAGGATGTGACTTCTTAAAATGATAATTCTTTTTACTGCCCACTTATTTAAGATCAGCACCAGACAGGTAAGAAAAATAGGCCTCGAGAGCCTTCAGAATAAACCATAACTTGTATTTAGATTTCACATGTATACGAAGCACTCAAAGCCACTTTGCAAAAGTCTGGCCAGTCTCATTATCTTATTCTCTTATGAATAGGATAAATATCAAGCTCACTGGTTTACCTTACTTAGCTTCTGTAGATATGCAGAGTATGTTTCAGACCAAATAAATTATTGACCACTCTGTTCTAACACCACAGAATTTATCTTTTCTAAATAGCTTTAATCTGTGTTACCTACGACATCATTATTTGTACAGCTTGGGTTTATCCATGAGAAGGTCACTGCTCAGAATGTGATTGGACAGAATTAACATTTCCCATCAATAAAGATGCCCTAATTCAGCTTACTGGGGAAGACACCCTCAAAAACAAATTTCTGGAATTATCTTCTAGCATTTGCATTCCTTATTTCTTGAGTCAACCTAGTAATAAATAGGATCTTATTTTTTACTAATTTCTTAAGTATTACGTTTGATTTACCTACGATCCCAAAGTGACTCAATGCCACGGTCATTGGTGAGTCCTTGTTGCATAATATACTTCTAGAACATGATGTGTCTTTACTTAGAAGTGTAATGTTGTATTTGCTTTTTATTCAACCTAAAATGGATAACATGCACTGTTAGTCTGAATGTCTTAGAGAAAACACACAGCTCATTTATATTTTAAATGTAGCATTATGTCTCCAATTAGACAACTTTCCAAATCTTTGAATATTGTTTAAATATCACCCTCACTCTTTTGAGAAATAACAGTCTTAAATTCTAAGTCAGGTTAATTCTATACCAAGTAAAATATCAAGTTTTTTCTCACTCTAAAGTCAAACACAACTTGAGGGCAAAAATACTCTACAAATAAACTATCTGATAAAAGTTTGCCACCAAGAGACTGCAAAAAAAATTTAAATGGTTTCATTTGGATAATTGTTATTGGCCCTTTTTATTTTGCTTTGCATGAAAGAATTTCCTTCTTGACTCAGAATTGTTGCTGAATTCAGTAGAGATTTTGGAGTTAAAAATCATGAAGAGTGTTTTTCTTTCTTCATTTCTGCACTGGATATTATCCACCTTTGATGTCAATGCCCTGGTTCAAGAGAAGATATGGTTAGAATTAGTAAATGGATATCTAAGAGTTTTCAAAGATATTAGACAAATTAAGGTAAAGGCTTTATATTACTTCTACAACTTAATATGAGACAGCTGAGGTCTGAGGGTTATAGAAGTGGGAATTAATAGACACCCATGAATAAGTAAAAACATGCAAACATGCCTTCTTTATTCCTCAAGGCAGCAAGAAAGACAGTGTTAGTCCATTCTGTTTCTACAATACATGTATATGTAGCATACGTAGCCATCAATTGACTTTGCTGTTCTATATTTTCTTAAACTATGACTCCCTAAAGAAGTTACCTATTGGCCTGAGTGAAAAGGAAAAAAAAATTAAAAAGCCAGGAACAGTGGCTCATGCCTGTAATCCTAGCACTATGGGAGGCCAAGGAAGGAGGATTTGCTTGAGTCCAGGATTTCAAGACTAGCCTGTGCAACATAGTGAGACCTTGTCTTTACTTTAAAATAAAAATAAATAAAATAGAGAAAGAAAAAAAAAGCCCTAGACTCACCTATGAAATCTATCAGTCCATGTTAATTGCATGGTGCTAGTTGGACATGGTTAGTGCATCCACTCTGAACATTCTCAAGACCCCTCCTTCATTTCTTAGTTAATCATTAATCCACTCCACAAAAGCTCCCTGAGGATTGAGCTCAGGGGAGGGAACAACAAGTTCTTTGTGATACAGGAGCAGTGGGAGTAGGGAACTTCTGAAATGATTCCAGGAAAGATGCTTCAACTGACTCTAGATGTATGAAATAATAGTATGCTGCATAGAAAACAAAGAATAAGAAGTAAATTGAACAAAAATTAAGAGCATGGAATATTCATTCCTTCAACGTAAGTTACAGGGCACTTACAACATTCCCAACTCCATGCAGGGCACTAGAAATTTGTCAATAAAACAGAATAATTTTCTATGAAATATTGTCAGAACTTACCATATGACACCGCAAGTATTTCATTGGCTTTCTGCCATATTGTGAATATTTTTGAACATCGAGGACTCCAATTCTTATGTTGTTTAACTTCATGCAGAATTTATCCAAACCATTCCATTTCTAAAGCTATACATCTCCATGCATCATTATTCAGCTGCCTTATTTCTTGGGTCATTTTGAGAAGTGACAATGACACAGAGATGAAGGAACCCACAAGAATATGTTGTCTTAGAAGCTTTCAAATGTTTGGTCTTCTTGGACAAGTATTTCTAAAATAAACTAAGAAATATTTATCCAAAACTTCTCCTCAACTTCCCCACCCATACTCCTTGCACTCTTGAAACAAGAGAGTGGTAAACACTAGGCTGAATGATGACTTTACTCACCATAATCACTCAGGAAATGTTGGTCTGTAAACCTGACCTGGAGTCATTGAGAAAACCAGCTCTGAGGCCTTCGTCTGGAAAACTCTGTCAATGTGACGGAATCCAAAGTGGAAACAAAGGTGAAAAGGGGCACCCTGGGCTCCCAACTTAATGAAATACACAGCCATCTATGTCTGTGGGGGCAGATTTATTTCCTGCTAAAATGTGTATTTCCTGTCTCATAAACACAATTTTAGCACACCTTTTCAAACACCCAAGGAGAGACCAAGGCAGCGGGGCAGTGGGGTGTAATAAATGGGTCTAGCTCACACTGAGTTCATTTTTCTCCATGGAAGGTCACGTTTCTTACTCCAAATTTAGTGTCTACCACCCTCACCCCCAGTCCAGCACTGCATCTCTGTTTTTAAATGATGATCACAGTTTCTTAACTCAGTAAACTGCCTTGTTAAAATATTCTTCTCATCTATTTTTTTTTTCTGCCTCTGGGGAGCAAAGTATTTCCTGACATCTGTTTTGAATTTGTTTTTCTTTTAATTTCTCTGTATGCCTTCTCCCCCCCCCATCATCTGCTCTGAATTGAAAATAGCATGCTAGGCTGAAGAGTTCTTTGCCATTTCTAGATTAATATTGTATCTCACCCCCAGGGGACTCCAATGTCCCAGGGGACATTTGGGCTACCTCTACATTGGTCATATTGCCCATTGCAATTCAGCCACCTCAGAGGTAGGGATAGAAGAAACAAAGCTGGGTGTCCCTGAAAAACCTCCCACCAAGATATCGCCCACCTAGAATAGTTCCCAAAATAAAACTACGGATGCCCCCTGCTATGGACTGAGTGTTTATGTCCCTGTTTCTCTGCCAATTTGTATGTGTTGAAGCCCTAACCCCCAATGTGATGGTGGCTTTGGGAGATAACTATATTGTCCTAAGACAACAAACAAGTGTGTGTGTTGCAACAATGACTTCCAAGAATTTTTATATGAGTACCTAGGTTTAAACTAAAGCACACATGTACATGTATTTTCATGTATTATGCCTATATGTCTATATATGCACATATTATCGTGTATCCATTTGTACTGTATGTGTGTGTTCAGTGTATGTGTATTTATATGACTATGTGCACATAGTATTATACTGTGTGTGTGTGATATTTCACATACATGCTCAGGTGCGCACGCACGCATTTCATCCGTGATGTCAGCAAAATGTTTCGCCAGCTTGTTCTAGCCTCTCAGTTAGTTGTTTGTGATTCAGAACCTAAAGAATGACTAAACAGGGAGTGGAGAAACAGAGCTTCTGAGAAGGATTGCTGAAAATTAGAGGATGACTGCTCTTTAGTGTTCTTTAAAAAATGAAATTCCTTTTTATCTACTGCTTGGCAGCTGAACTCCTCTTTTGAATGTCGCTCCATGCAAAGACTGTGCCATGTGGCTCCTTGGCACCTACTCAGGATAACAGACAAATATGTCATCCAAAAGTGCTGGCCTGGTCAGTTCAATTCCAGCATGTGTCACTTTCTACAAGACATTATAGTTTTCTGTGTCTTAAATAAAATACTTTATGAATAGGCATGATTTAAACTGTAAAGTGGTATGTAAATATGAAATCTCTCTTTTAATAGTAATGAGGGAAAATGCTCAGAAATCAAAGTAAAAAGTAGATAAATGAAAAAAATACAATGAAGATACTGTATTCCCCTCACCACTGCTAGAAAGGCAACGAGAACCACGCCAAGAACCGTCAACAGAATGGCAACTGG
This sequence comes from Cephalopachus bancanus, assembly GCA_027257055.1. Taxonomy (NCBI): domain Eukaryota; kingdom Metazoa; phylum Chordata; class Mammalia; order Primates; family Tarsiidae; genus Cephalopachus; species Cephalopachus bancanus. The sequence continues at coordinate 10,789,382 of JAPVLO010000001.1, read as the reverse complement.
GTTCGCATAAAAGACTCACCCCAATTCCCACTCCAGAGGCGGGCTGAGTTCTGAGTCAGGGCAGCTCTGTCATTGCTGAGTGACCACTGAATGCCCTTCCATCTTCTCACAGCCATTGGCCCCTTGCCATCTGTATTTTGAGATGTTCACAAAAGAGTGGGAAAATATTTTCTTCTCATTTGCAGCAGGAAATAATTCCTGTAAGTGGTTGACTGCATTAGACAATCCTCATTCTAGAATTCACATTTACTTAAATGAGTATCTCTTTGTAAAATGGAATATCTGGTCAGACTGTTCCACAAATCCAATTCTCATGATCTTCAATGACCTTGGAAAGGAAAGAATAAGACAAGAGGGTCTTTTTGGGATATGATGTTCCTTAACTGTGGATTATTAACTTCTAAAATTACTAAGATGAAGAAAATCTTGGAATATTTCCCAAAGGTACTTATTCTGTGATTTGTAAAGTTCAAAATGTGGCTTCGTGATGAAATCTAAGGCATAAATAATGATTTGCAAACTTCATGAGAGGTTTTTCCGAGTTAAATGATTCCATGATTCTTAAAAAAAAAAAAATAGATACAGGTGTTAGGTTTCTTTACAACTTACCTCAAAAATTATTTCCTGAAACTGACCAAGTCAACTGCTCTGTTACTATTTTGCATCGATTCTAAAGGAGGTGGGGGATCCAGACTGGGTGAGGAGGGAGAAAAGCAGCCTGAGAATAGGAGATCAAAGCACGTGCATGCGAAGAGAAAATGCCTTTTCTCTGTGGCTTTGAAAATCTCTTTTTAAAGGGTTCCCCTCCCCACTTACTTTGGGGTTTGGCATATGGCGTGTGCTGCAGATGGATGAGCAATAATACAGCTGTTTGGTGTCTGGCACCCTTGCTCTGGGTACTCCTTCCAGCTGGCCAGCCACAGCCTGGGCTTGTAGCATGAACTGATTCCTCCCAGCTGTTGTGCAGAAGAAAGTCTCAGAGAAATGTTGTCGTTCACCAGTGCTCCTTCTAAGCTCTCTTCCTTGAAACTCAAGTCCAGCAACAACAATGTCCCCAGACGGCGACTTCTGATGGCACAGCTCGCTGCATCCGAATTCCGTGTGACTGTGAATGCAAGGTTATGGTTGGGCAAGGTTAGAAGGCAGCAGAAGCATGCAATGCCGCAAGCTGTGAATAACGGATGAAAGGAGAAATCCTGAACCCCTGCACTGGGGTGTATAAGTGTGTTCACTGTGCATTGAGTGAGTCACCCAACGTGAGCCCAAGGAGATCGGCGGCCAGATTTTCCAGGCACATCCTGAAGGCTCCATGGAGACTCACTATACTCAGCTCGCTTATTTCTGAAAAGAGATAGCATCAAGGGGTATTTATGGGAGTCGATTTGTAGAAAGTTCTGAATTTGACCTGAAATCCAGAAAGGAGTTCGCACATTTCAAAAGACTGAAAGGGTTGCAAGAACAAATCCTATCTGGAAGGGTTGGGATGTGGGACAAAGGGAGATGAGATGACAAAGGCTTCTAGTGTAGTCATCAACCAATTATCTCAAAAAGTGCAAAGGTCATATCACCTTTTAGAAATGTGGAACAGCCATCACAGCATTTTTTTTAAAAGAAGATGAATGCATTTTGTCAATTTTTTATGATTTTTTTTTGAGTTGGAGTCTCACTCCATCACCCAGGCTGGAGTGCAGTGCCATGTTCACGGCCACCCCAGCATTGACCTGCCGGGCTCCGGTGATCCTTCTGTCTCAGCCTTCCAAGTAGCTGGAAATACAGGTGCAATTTTTTTATGTTTTGAATTTGCATTTTCCCCCTCAAGAGCAATCGGTTATCTAACTTGGAGTTTTTGTTTGTTATTTGTTTTTTGAGCCGGGGTCTCACTATGTCACCCAGCTTGGATGGCAGTGGCACAACCCTGGCTCATCACAGCCTCAAACTCCTTGGCTCAGGTGATCCTCCTGTGTCAGCCTCCCAAGTAGTTAGGACTACAGGTGCATGTCATTACGCCTGGCTAAATTTTCTGATTTTTTTGTAGAGATGTCTCACTATCTTGCCCAGGCTGGTCTCAAACTCCTGGCTGAAGTAATCCTCCCGCCTCAACCTCCTAAAAGTGCTGGGGTTACAAGCATGCATCCTGTGCCCCACCCAGTTATCTAACTTTGAATGCTCACTGGAAGAGAAAAATGATCTGCAACAGAAGACTTCCTACATACATGAGGGTACCAGGTACCCCTAACCATGCCCACCCAAATTCATTCAGTCACAGAGTATGTGATCTTCCTGCCTGGATGATCATGGTAGTTATGTGAGGCGGGGAGGAAAAAGGGAGAAAGAAAATAATTGATTCAAAAACGGGATGTTTGCAAGACCCTCCGAGACAGATCTGTGAACTGCCAGGGCATGCAGCTGAACCAAGATCTTGGCTTCTAGGCAAGAGTAAAGAACGGAACCTACAAGAACACATGGTGGCATTGGCTTTGCCACAAAGGCACAGGCCACCAAACCAGGTCCTTGTTTGTCCCCTAGAATGGCTTGCTGAGACAGATGCCATTGGCGTTCCCAAGCCCAACATGCACGGCAAAACCTAAAATTCTCTTGGTCTTCGGGCAAGTCCACACAAGGCTGTGGAAGGTAACGTAGAATGAAGCCTGCAGGGTTCAAACAGGACAGCCTGCTTCCAGCCTACTCCTACCTACTTCTGATTCATTAGCCCATGCTCCCTTGAGAATTGACAGGCCCTTTTATCTTTTCCCAAGCTGCAACAAAAAGCAATCATAAAGCTAAGACGCGCTGTCCATTACTGGGGAAAAGGCAGTGCTACCAGCTGCATAATTATTACAGAATGGAGAATGGAAGACAGATAGGGGACCACTTTATAATCTGCAAACACCAGGAGCTAGTCATTGAAAGGCAGAGAAGAATGAATGAATGAATGCTGATTTTCCTCTTAGCATCATAACTGTGAAATGTTTTAATTAAACAGAGTTACATAAAAGATAAATAATATTTTTAAATAATGGTTTTTCAAGGCAACAAGGTAAGATTAAAGAACAGAAATGCTCATGTAATACACACTATACTTCTGCAATTCATCTGGGACACGTGGATATAACACTTTCAAATACTCTCTTTATCTCCCCTGGCTGCCAATTTTATCACAAGGAGAAGTAGTGCCTTAGGAAATAACAGCACATTGGCTAATAAACACTGTCTGATTTAGTGATTTATTTCCTTCAGAAGTTATAGCTGTGTTCAAAGTGATATCCAGTGAAGTGTCACACATTAATTTAGAAATATATCAACAGGAAAATTTATCTGTGAACTTTGTAATGCCACTAGTTACTGTAAAAACACTCTTTTTTCCTTCTCTATCAGCAGCAAAAATAGCAAAAACATACCTCACAAAATGTTACCAAATACTCAGTAAAAAGCCTATGTTAAGTACTTCCCATGAGCAGAGCACTATGCAAAGCAACATGGCAGGGTAGGAGATAGTAGTGGGAGGAAGAAGAAGACAGGAAGAAAAAGAAATGCCCGAGTTAAGGAGTTGGCTTTTGGCCAGACATGGTGGCTCATGTCTGTAATCCCAGCACGCTGAGTGGCAGAGGCAGGAAGATCATTTGTGGCCAGGAGTTCAAGACTAACTTGGTCAACAGAGTGAGACCTCATTTCTACAAAAAAAAATAGCTAGGTGTGGTGGTGCATGTCTGAATTCCCAGCTACTTGGGAGGCTTTGCAGGCAGATTGCTTGAGCCCAGGAATTGGAGGCCATGATTATGCTATTGCACTCTAGTGAACAACCAAATGAGACCCTTACTTAAAAAAAAAAAAGTGACTTTCTAATACCAATAATCTTACTAAGCTGAATTTTTTCAATACTTGATAAACTTGGCTGTTGACTAAAGTAAAGGATTTTCAGGCTGGCGTAGGTGACAGGTTAAACCCATTAAGTCTTTTAGATAAGGTAAACTTAGACAAAGAAGTGTAAAGATGGAGGGAAAAAAAAACATGGGAAGATATTATGCCTGTTATTCTGATGGCTAGCAAGTATGTGAAAATGTTGGGAGAAATAGGCCAAGTATATTATTATTTTAGTGATAAAAAAATCCATAGGCTTTCTAAAGAACTATTCAAAAAATTAGTTACTTGGTCCTGAGTATTGTTTCCCATACAATGGTCAAATGCACAAAGTAATTGGAACATATTATATCATTTTGATTACATTGACAGATTTTAGGATTATGACAAAGAATCAAAGACCATCGATTCATCTCCCACCTTCACAGACACAATGCATCCTCCTCTAAGATTTGTTCTGGCAATTTCCCTTTCTCTATAGCTGAAACACAGTAATAGTTTGTCATGCCCTCATTCAAGAATAGCAGCTCTGGAAATAAATCTTATATTGTAAGAGACCCTGGGAATATAAGTAGAAGAGAGACCCAAATAAAACCCCAGGCAACAGGGAGTTACAAGTTGCAGGCAGTGTCTGTTACCATGGCAAACCTTCTTGTCCAAACTTTTAATCTCCCTTACTTTGTAAAACAGTCTAATCACCATTCAGCACACTTGCTACAAATATCCCTACCACCATACTCTCACTCATGGCAATTGTGAGCATTAAATGAGATTATACGCATATGGCTGTGTGGCTGTGGTCACATATCTAGCTACCAATTAAGATTAGTATTTGGCAACAAATCTTTTGTGGTTCAGTACTCACTCAACTTTTCCGTGTATCTTCTCTGGATGTTCTACACCGTTGTGATCTATTTGGGAAGAAAGTTGGCAGTCCTTCCAAATTATGGAGCTTACTTGTTTGCCGTCGCGTAAGAAAGTGCTTCTTTTCTAAATGTGGATACCAGAATAGTAACTACATACCCAGTTTAAGTACCTCTCACTGCTAAGACTTCAAGCGCACTTTTGAGCTGAAGATCATATAAGAACATTGAGAAGAGTGGAACACTGATGGAGCATATTAAGCGATGTAAAAAGAATAAAAACATGTAAAACAAGTCATAGAAATGTCTAGTTACTAATGAAATCCTCAACCTTAAGAATGTCTTTTCCACTGGGTATGGTGGCTCAAGCCTGTAATCCAGCATTTTGGGAAGCCAAGGTGAAAGGATTGCCTGAACCTGAGGGTTCGAGACCAGCCTGAACAACACAGTGAGATCTCGTCTCTATAATAAATCAAAAAATTAGCTGGGTGTGGTAGCACGTGGCTGTAGTTCCAGCTATCTGGAAGGCTGAGATGGAAGGATCATCTGAACCCAGCAGGTCAAGGCTGGGGTGACTGTGAGCGTGCCTCTGCACTCCAGCCTGGACTACAGAGTGAGACTCCAACTCCAAAAAATAAAAAAAGAATGTCTTTCCGTTGCCTTAATTCTGCTATTCATTCCAAGTGGTTTTGTGACTTGGTCAAATTCCTAAATCAGGGTAGATGTGGTCATTGTAGAGGGTGCTCAGTCTGTCTCCCATCTCAAAGTGGTATCTAAATTAGATAAAGTTTACCTACTGGATTTCCATGGTTTCAGCACTCTTTCCTTCTAATCGCTGTCCCAATATTGTTGGTGTATCAGAAGCACTACTCCTTTCTAATACCAGCTTCCTCTGAAAAAAAAAAAAAAAAAAATACCGGTTGTAAAACTATGGTGACAAAATGATTGAGAAAAATTTTACAGGGCTAAGCAAGGTTGCTCACAGCTGTAATCCAAGCACTTGGGGAGGCAGAGGCGAGAAGATCGCTTGGGTCCAGAAGATTAGCCTGGGTAACACAGCGAGACCCCGTCTCTACAAAAAAATTAAAGATAAAATTTTTTTAAATTATACATTTGCCAGGAGTGATGATGCACCTGTAGTCTCAGCTACGTGGGAAACTGAGGCGGGAGGATCACCTGAGCCCAGAAGGTCAAGGCTATGCTGAACTGTGATCATGCCTCTGTACTCCGCCTGGGCAACAGAGTGGGACACCCAATTAAAAAAAAATTTTTTTTTGAACATAATTCTCTGGTTTGGGTAGACACAGAATAACTCCTGTTAACTGGAAAGTTTCCCTAATTATTTTGAAGTCTTTCATTTTATGATGTTTCCTGCAGCCCTTCCAACTTTAACCATCTCTTTCTCCAATTGCAACATCTGAAGTCAAGAACGATCATTTTGCTACTTGACTAAGATGTATCTATTTAACAGCTTTCATCTGGCTTAAATATAGCAAAGTTTGCTGCAATGCAATTTATTGTTCACGCATTTATTCAGCAAGCATTTATTCTTTTTTGAAATGAACATAAGTTTTATTGGTGCCTCAGAACAAGTGCCACATGACTGAGCTCACGGTTTTTAATAATGCATGCATCAAGAGTATTATTTTGTTTACCATGATGTCCTTTATCATAGGTCAAGGTCATTGTATCAGTATTTCATATGCAAAATGTATACAGCAAACATTTATTCTAAAACGACTCTGAGTCAGGCACTGTTCCTGGTCTAGAGATATAACAGGGAATAAAACAGACAAAAATCTCAGCCCTTGTAGATCTTCATTTGACTGGAGAGTAACAGGCAGTAAGACAAAAAGCAAATGTAGTATATGTTGGGCAACCCTAAATGCTAAGAAGAAAAAAATGAATGTGAAACGCCAGCGTGGGTACTGAGATGACACTTTAGATAGAATGGTCAGGAAACAAGAGAAGAAAGAAAGAGGAAGTCAAGGATGACACTATGGATTTGGCCTGAGCAAGGAGCAGAATACAGAGTTTGCAATGAGAGTAGGTGAGTTGGGGGTGGAGTCAAATGCCAAGACCTACTGTGCATTTTCAACATGAGAGTCAAGTAGGCATGTCAGGAAGCTAGCTGGATATTTAGGCCTAAAGGGAGAGTTTGGATCAGAGATACAAATCTAGAAAATGCCCTGCAGGATCAGAATATGATCACCCAAGGGGTGACTAGGAATAATAAGAGATCAGGGAAACAGAGAAATCTGAAGAGAAGCCTGAGTAGGAGTAGTGGGAAGCACTGAGGGAAGCAGGCAGTGTGGCATCCTGGAACCCAAGAACGCAAGGTGTTGTAAGGCACAGTATCACCTCTGTCGAATGCTGTAGAGAGAGAAGTCCCGTGAGGACTGCGAAGTGGCCACCGTGCTTAGCAACAGGGAGGTCAGTGAGGGCTTTGAGACAGTCATGTAGCGGATGGTGGTGGCAGGAAACCAAATGGCATTATATTCAGAGAAAGGGAAGAACAAATTGGTTTCTTAAACACCAGGAGTTTTCCTTTTCCTTCAAATCGTTCTTTATTGAGTGTTTCAGCAATAAGAGCTTTTCTTTATGAAAGAAATAATTTTTTTTCTTTTTAGCAAACATGTTGGAAAGACACAGGGACACTTGTTTAGCTGAGGTGTGACTTGAGCAGCTTGACAAATGCTGCCTCGTTTCCAGCAATTCTGGTGGCAAAGTTCCCTCAACAGGGATGTTCCAAAACAACACTCAAGTCGCTTTCCATCCAAAATGCTGGAGGCAGTTTTTTCTTGTAAATTGTGGGCTGGAGTACGATGCCTGAGAAATCTTGGAAAGCTGGCACTTTTTTTTTTTTTTTAAAGAATAATCTCCTAAAAGCTTTTTCTCGTATATGAGTACCCAGGCAACCTAAGTCACCAGCATTTTTCTTCCCATTTCCACAGCCCTTCAAAAAGCATTTCTTAACCTGGAGCTACTCAAATTCGCACTCTGGAAAAAAAAAATACAGCAACCTCAACAACTATTGTTTTAAAGTCAAAAGACATTTTTTTTTTTAAGCAGTAGAAACTGGGTTCAGTTATTTGCTTTTGTCCCAAAAAGTTCATTACATTCTGTAAACTCTACCTTTGGAGGTAGGAAGTATGAGGAAAATCTCATCTTTGCCACATTGGACAATTAAAATAATCACACTGTAGTTAAATATATATATATTAATATAAATACACACACACACACACACACACACACATACACACACACACACTAATGAAAATCTTACTAATGATAGACACCATTTGGCTTCCTAACCATAATTCATTCTCTTTTCAATGAATAAGCACATGGGTGTGTGCCAAAGAGAACACTGCCATCAATTTTTGTCTACTAGAAAGCTTCTTTAGCATGAGAAGGAAGATGAAAACACAAGCTTTGCAGTCGAATGTTGATTCATTTAAGAAATCATAGACCTGATGCTGGAACTCCTGAGACTCCAACCAACATTATTAGAGGCTCTACATCAATATGAAACGGGCCCTCTGTTCAGTCATCATTTGAAATCCACATGGCCAACACCTTTGTAACTTGGGTTGTCATCCATCAGCCCAACTGTGATCAAGGCGCGCCAATTCAATGTTGAGTTTCTGAAGTCTAATATTTACCAAATGTGCAGCCCTGTTCCGTTGCAATCCTCTTTACAAGTTGGAAAATAGAGACAGTTGGCTTCCTCAAGGTCCCGCAGTGACTTGTGATCACAACCAATAACACATCTCCAAGTCTCCACGGTCGCCGTTGTTTTCCCACCCCACAGAGCTGCACTGTCTGCTAAACCTCTTTGAGTGAAGGTAAACCAGTGGCTGGTTTGAAGCACTTGCCTTAATTGGGGGGAATAATTTTTAAAAGATATTTAAGAAATCAAATTAGACTTCATAATTAGCTGAAAGTGACCATTTCAAATTTGCAATATTATTATTTATATTCAAAAGTGGCCTCATATTTGGTTTACACTTACAGACATCATGGAAACTTTAACATAGACATAGACTAAGCATATATATATATGTGTGTGTATATATATATATATATATATATATATACATATATATATATATATACACATATATACATATATAGTTGTTGTTGTTGTTAAAATGATACTTTGCTTTATTTAAAAATATTACACTTCAGGACAAAACAAATAGGGTAGGAAGTAACTTTTCTTGACTAAAATGTAAGATTTCCAAATTTAGCAAATTTATCCATGGGACATACATATACTGAAAAACTATTTGTTGTTTATCTTAAAGTTGAATTTAACTGGGTGTCTGCACTATAACTGGCAACCCAAAACAGTGTCACAAAGCATAAAAATACTTGAAAAAACATTTTTGTGATTCCTTTCTGGGAATTATGGAAAATAAACCTTGCTTTCAGAGAGCACTACTGTTTCCAAGCAAAACTCAGAAACAACAAATATTTAAACCAGGATTTCTCAAAATGTTCACCAAGGATCAGTTGGACTAATATCACCTAAATGTTGTCAGAAATGCAGATTCTCAGGTCCCAGCCAAACATACCGAATTAGAAATTCTAAGGGTAGAATCCAGAAATCCATGTTTCAACAACACTCCAGGCCCCACAATTCTGATATACATTTAAGTTTCAGATTCACTGACTAGGAAATTGTTTTATTTGTATTAATATCTAAAACCAACCAACCAGAGATTGCTTGTAAACCAAAGAGAAGAGGTTTTGCTTATTGTTGGTGCTGGTTTTAGTGGATGTTTAGTGTTATGGATCCACAGAACTTGAGTTCCCTTCTAATTAAGCAACAAGGATGCAGCTGTGAGAAGAATGTAGTGGTAAGAAAGAAGAAGGTGTTGACATCTTAGTTGGTGTAGCCCTTTATCCAAGCACAGGCTTTAGATAGTTTCCTTAGCACCAAGATTACTTATTGACCGCGACCTAAAGTCATTTAATCAAACCAGCTCTAATGTAAGGTCAATTTCACAGATAGCAGAGCCACCTTATCTAAACAAAGCTTTATAATGGTTTCTAAGTAATATTAGGTAATGAACATTTTGCAGCTGCTGGGTTAAGTACTGAATATAATGCTTTTGCCTTTTACATGAATGTCTGAATTCAAGACATAAACAAAAGATGTCATAAAGAACTTCTAAAGAGTCAATTGATCAGTGAATTACAGTTCTATGCATGTGTATTTCACTTTGGGAAAGTTGGTTGGATGCCATATTATCTTAATTAAATTAACAGGGAATTAGATACCCATAAACTCTATCGTTATATTTCATATATTCTAATGACACTAAGTTAGAACTATACCAACAGATAACAAAGCATTATTATCTTGTTGGGATGAGTGTTTTATTTATGCCTTTTTTCTTTACTCAAAATTTTGGCATGGTTAAGGTTTTTGATCAAATAAGCATAGTTTTATTTGTTTTTTATATATAAGAATAAACATAGGATGACTTTGATGCTATTAATCTTGGTCACTTTTTCCTTTTTGAGTTTTCTCTCTTAGCTTCTAAATGTAAAAATTTTAACTACTGTTTATATAGACTGCAATTGTCACTTTTTCCAATATAACATTATATCTTCCTTCAAAGAGTTCTGATTAAATGTTTCATTAAATATTTATAATTTTTAAAAGGCATAAAACATATAAAGGCATAAATACAGATGTGCATATCTGTATTCAAAATGCATATGTATAAATATATATATTACATTGATATCACATCTGTCAACATTAAAACAAGATTATAATCATCTAAATGATGCCGTAGGTCCCTACCCTAAGTATATACAAAGGCCATATAAAGCTGTTCAGTAAACACATTGACCAGCAACTCAGAAAGGCTCCAGAAAATGGATGAGTGCTATTATGTTAGAGAAGATTCCCTGCATGATAGTGGTGGCAAGTATTCAAAGGGAATTATCACTGGAGAGTGAGTAATTCGCATGCAACAAAAACTTTTTACAAAACATAGGATGATAGAGATTGCCCATTACAATTTGAGTCCATAACCAATTTCCAAAACACACTCTTGAACTAAAACCTATTGTGACTATCTCCAGGACAAATCCACTTTTTTAAAACCAAAATTTTGCAAATCTTATCTGGTCTTTAAGAAAGTGGGTGACCAAGAAGATGCCAGGCAATTCCAGAGTCCTGATGTATGTCACCATGTGCTGACAGGTTTGCCTCAAGAGGTATGGGTTATATTATAAAATTTGAAAGGTTTAAAAATGGAACAATAGGTATTATGCATAAACCTGTTATTTTTCCTCCAACAAGGGAGAAAATAAGATACTTCATTTTATTTATATACTGACTTTAGCTTAAGACAATGTGGAAAGTAATAAACTGTCATTTTTGAAAATACAAGTCTCTAATTTCATCATTCCTTAAGGCAGCAGCAACTAGAACAAATAATTGTCTTTATGCTACTCAACTATAAAAAAACCCAACATTGATTTGAAAACCAATTCTAGTGAATCTCAAAGACAAATTTCTGCACTCCCCGGATTATGAATACATTACTCTGTCTTCTAAAGCAGAGGAAGAGGAGGATCTCAGAAGGTCCAAGTCATACTTATTTCTTATAACTCACTTCTTTGTAGCCAAAGGATTTTATCTACTTGACAAAGCACAAACTCATTAATATTTTTGTAGCACAACGAATTAAGACATGCTTTTGTAGTAATGTGAAAGCAAAGAAACTTGTTTTATTTAATGAAGTAAATGCTTAAATATTTGGGGAAAATTGATCTAAAAAAAATCTGGCCACTGAACAAAGAAATGACTGTCCAGAGAAGGAATCATAAAAATGGGATCCTTCTAGTATTATTTTTAATGTTTGATTCATGTTTAAGAAGTTGTCCAATTGAAATAGTCACATGGTGTAAACAGCTATTTTTGACCAAACAGCAGAAATCACACAATGCATATCTTTGATGATATCTAGTCTATACAGTTTCCCTCAACTTATTTTCATAAACAGAATTCACAGACTACTGAGATAGTTTGATTAAAAATGCTCACATGACTCATTCTTTTATTTCATATTCATTAGTACATTCCGGATGGTAAGTCATTTTATTTTTGTCCAAGAGAGAATAGTTCAAATATGAAGACCAAGCCAGACATTGAATGTCAAGTTGTAAAATGTGGCACAAAATGCTGAAATTAAGATGTGAAACCATCCCATCACTGGCCTTCAAAGAAATAGGTAGGGGGAAAAACTCAACTGAACCTAGGTCTTCTCTTCTTATAGTTTACATGACAATGTATTGAGGAGAGACTGCAGGACCCCATGTGCAAAGAGGAATAAGAATATTAAGGGTGAAGAGGAAACCTACACTCAGAAGACAATGGACCTAAGCATTCCCAGAACCTCTGCTCTCCTGATCTGAGCCCTTGAGCCAAATTTACATTCCTTAGAACTCTGGTTCCATTCAATTCACTAGTTCACTTTCAAGGAGTCACTCTGGATGAGTAAATGTCCCAGATATAACAAGGATTGCAAAGAGGAAGAGAAACACTTTTGGATTTGGCAGCCTGAAAGGATCATCAGTATATTTCTGGCGGGGTGAAGTGGTTCACACCTGTAATCACAGTACTTTGGGAGGCTGAGGCAGGAGGATCACTTGAACCCAGGAGTTCAAGACAAGTCTGTGCAATAGCAAGACCTTTTCTCTTAAGAAAATTCAAAAACTTAGCTGGGTGTGGAGGAGCACACCTGTAGACCCAGCTACTCAGGAGGCTGAGGCAAAAAGATCACCTAAGTCCAGGAGTTCAAGGTTGCAGTGAGCCATTGGTTTATCACTTTATCACTGCATTCCAGCCTGGACGACAGAGGAAGACACTGACTTTAAAAAAAGTGGGGTGTGTGTGTGTGTGTGTGTGTGTGTGTGTGTGTGTGTGTGTGTAATATACACACATTATCTTACATTTATATATAACATATAAAATATATATTATGTATAATATGCACACAACATAAATAATATAACATATGTATAAAACGTATTAAATGTGTGAAATATACCACATATAATATGTATAATATATATTTAACATATATCATATATATTATACCCTATAATACAGGCCATAAGGACTAGAGAATAGTGTCTAAGTGTCCAGGGTTCTCAAATGAAGAGGATGTAGTATCTTTTGGTAGAGAACCAGGTCTGGATATGGAGATAGTAGCAAGAGAGATGTGTGGTAAAATAAAAATTAAGGAATGAAAACTTAAAGCAAGAATAGGATGAGTTTCAGGACTGATCTATAACATGGGATATGTATAAACCCGAGAACGTCATCTGGGATTCTAGGGTGGATGACAAGAAAGCAGTTCAAAGGAATTAGTGTTGACTTGGTTTGTCGGTCACTGATGAAGAACAGAAGTGTCTCAGTGGAGTGCTGACTTGAAGAGAGTGATAAGCTGGAAAAGCACGGATTTGGGAGACAGTGGGGTATATTAGGAACAGGAATACTGATGCCTGATGCACCTATAAATAGCAAGTTCTAACTTTCTCCAATTTTCACTCCTTTCCATAGGAGTTTACAAAATGACAATTTGAACATCTGGTTAAGAGTCGATTGCCATCTGTCTATAAAGATTAGATATCTTGAAACAGAGTGGATTCCAAGCTAGAATCTATTTTTTAAACGGGTAAGTGGAAGATCAGGAAATTAAGTAAATCTGATTGTAATCTTAATACATTTTTTCCACCACCCTGTGTTGTCACCTGAGGTGTGATTATTAGTCCATACTGTTAAATTCATGTTTCCCAGCTGTAAGAATCACCTGGAGATATTGTTACAATGTGTATGTTCAACCCAGAGTCTGGATTGAGGTTCTCTACTCCTAATAAGTTTCTAGTTATTGACAATACTGTTGGTTCCCAGACCGTACCTGGAGTACTGAAGTGTAAAAGCTCTTTCTTTTTGCATTCACATCATGTATTGCGGAGACAGTGACTGAAAATGGGGAAGAAATAGACTCAGTAGGCATAAAAGTAGAATCTTCATTCAAATAGTAATGATAACAATATTGTCTTACATTTATTTAGGACGTTATAGTGTACAGAGTTGTTTTAGAAATATTGTCTCACTTGACACTCTCCAAATAAATTATCTATCGGTCTGTCTGTCTGTCCGTCTATCTAGCTAGCTATCTACCTGCCTATCTGTCCATCACTATCCAACTTCTGTGTATCTATCTATGTATCTAGTCACTTTCATGTAATACATAAAGACACACACATACATACATACATATACACACACAGTCATGCATCACGTAATGATGGGAATATATTCTGAGAAACATGTCATTAGGCAATTTCATCATTGTGTGAGCATCATAGAGTGTGCTTACACAAACCTAGATGGTGTAGCCTACTATACACCTAGACTGTATAGTATAGCCGATTGCTTCTAGACTGTAAACCTGTATAGCATGTGACTGTACTGAATAATGTAGGCAACTGTGACACAGTGGTAAGTATTGGTGTATCTAAACATACTTAAATGTAGAAAAGGTATAGCTAAAATACAACATAAAAGATTTTAAAAATACCCCTTATAGGGCACTTACCATGAATGGAGCTTGCAGAACTGGAGGTTGCTCTGGGTGAGTCAATGAGTAAGTGCTGAGTGGCGTAAGGGCCTAGGATATTACTGTCCACTGCTGTAGACTTTATAATCACCATGCCCTTAGGCTCTACTAAATTTACAAGAGATATTTTTCTTTCATCAATAGTAAATTAATCTTCTTAGATTACTGTAACTTTTTAACGTGGTAAACATCCAAATTTTTAAAAAACTTTTTGACTCTTTTGTAATAACACTCAGCTAAAAACGCAAACACACTGTACAGCTGTATAAATAATGTTTTATGTATATCTTTACTCTATAAGCTTCTTTCTGTTTTTCTAAGTTCTTAGTTATTTTTCCTTTTTTAAACTTTTTAGTTAAAAATTAAGACACAGACATGAGTCTAGGCCTGCACAGGGTAGGGATCTTCAATATCACTGTCTTCCACTGACTCATCTTGCCCAACTGGAAGGTCTTCCGGGTCAACAACATTCATGGAGCTGCCGTATTCTGTGATAACAATGTCTTCTTCTGAAACACCTTCTGAAGGACCTGGCTGAGGCTGTTCTACAGTGAATTTTTTTAATAAGTAGAAGGAATACACATATAAGGTAACCACATAAGGCATAGCATAATAAATATAGAAACTAATAACATCGTCATTGATCACCATCATGGATTGTGCACTGTCAATAAGTGTTTGTCCTAGGCTATTATACGACGGACAGTGCAGTAGGTTCGTTTACATCAGCATCACCACAAACACATGGATAATGTGTTACACTAATGTGTTACACTATGACATTACAATGCCTTCAAAGTCATCAGACAATGGTAGTTTTTTTAGCTCCATCATCATCTTATGAGTCGAGGTAGCATGAGTGGTCTGTCATTGATGAAAATGTCACTATTTGGCACATGACTGTACATATGTATCACATCAAAGTCATTTAAATATTTATTTTTTCTTACAAGTTTGCATTCAGGAAGACATCTAGTGATAACTAAACATCTCAAAGAGATGACTTTCTACAGATGAAATTGTTCATGTTTCTATGTATTACACAGACAATTAAGTAGAAGGGCAACCCAGTTGCCATGCTCCCTTAAAATTGGGACTCCAGTTAAAAGATGTGATTTCAAAGCCTTTTGTGATGTATGTTACCAGAAGAGTTTAGTTTTTTTTCCATTGACAAATCTCTTAGAAAGGAAAATAGCTTACAGTAATAGATACTGCCATTTCTGGATTTTCCCCTCAACTCATATCACTGTCATTTTTCATCATTTAGTTTCAGATCGACTTTTCTAAAAGTCATGTCCAAAGTCCTGAAAAAGAGATTTGGAACTCTTGTTTAAAATAGTATACCCGATTTATCTCCTTTAAGATGAATCAAGAAATGCATAGTAAAAGTCCAATTTTTCTGACTAACAGAAAAATTTAGCATGAATTCAGTTTCTTCCTTTAAAAAGCCAAGTTCCCCTGGGGAATGAGAAAGTATACAGAAGAACTAAGCCTTTTAACTCTCTTCCCCAGAATAATAATGACCAATCCCTACCTTGTACCACCGTGGCTTATTCCATAAAATGTGAGCAGCATGGGGTGGGGAGAAAGAGAGAATATGGGGGATAAACACTGTGCCCCTGGCCACTCAGACCTTGCAAGGTTAGGACACTTCTATGGAACATGGAACACGCTTCTAGTTCAGGGCTGGAATTAATCTTTGGTGATGAAGAGTTCCAGGCTATTCCAAACTGCATCTGCTTCCTGTCTTCTCTGACCATAATAAATGAGCTTTTAATTCCTATAGCTCATGCTTATTTAAAACACTTTAAGTTAACATTTTAACCTCCTCTTTCCCTAGTTGAGCCGGCTCGACCTCTGCTAAAGATTAAATAGAAAGTGAAAAGAATTCACTGAGGTAGTATTGTAAATTTAGAAGAAAAAAATTATAATCGAATACTATGTAGATATCCTCAGGACACAGATAATTCTGCTCCAAAAATTTGTTTGGAAATCAAAATACATAATTTTCAACGCTGAGATGTTAGTCAAAAACATAGCTAGATCAGAACACTCTTACTTAGTACCCAACTAGCATGCCATGGATAGAAACTACACACCCATATTTCAAACTTGGCCTTCCAAGAGCAAAAACGCCTGCAGTGTTGGGCAAGCATGGCCGTTCCCAGTTCTGAGGCACTTTGGGCAGCTCACAGGTAGAGGGTGCCTTCAGGGAGGGATGGAAGTTTGAGGGCGGCAACAGAAAACAGAGGATCAGAAGTGAGAATAGTTGTGGATAAGGTGGCAGCAAGCTCCAGCTGGTAACCATATCTCAGTTTTGCTCTTACGCAGATTATTTCCCTCTCTTCCCCCTTCCTCTCCTGCTCTTTGAGATGGTCAAATCTGTTGTAAGAATTTTGGCCTGTCTCGAGTTCCTCAACTTCCTTTTACTTCTCACGTCCCTAACAATCGAATTTTTCTTTTTCTGCTTTGTACAGTTTTCACTAAGGGCACTCAAGCCTACTTTGTTGTTGAATTTATTTGCCTTTTTTGGAGGGAGGGGGATTTATTGTAGAGACAATGACTCACCAAGGTGCCCAAGCTAGTCTTGAACCCACATGTTCAGGCAATCCTCTCACCTGGGCCTCCCAAAGTGCTGGGATTATATGCATAAGCCACCGCACTCAGCCTTTATTTGACTTTTGACAATCCTCATGGCATTGGTCTTCCTTCTGGAAATTCTACACCGCCCATTGGAACACTATCGTCATCTCTTCCTCTTATGTTTTTCTACCCCTTCCAGTTTCTTTTATTTATCCATGTTTTATCTGCCACCAGGAGCCCCATCCTCATGGCTTCAATTGCCAGATTCCTGCTGATTCTCCATTTATGTCTTCAATTATCATAATTTTAAGTTCCATTTAGACTTATGTCCATAGATGTGCTACAGATACCTCAAGTCCCAGGTCAAATGAGCTTATTACCTTCCTCATAAAAATTACTCATATTCCAGAGCCACTCCCATCCAGGTCACCCAAACTAGAAATCTCAGAGTCATTCTCAGTTCTTCTGCCTGCACAGAAACCCAGGGATGGCTACTGGCTAGATCTTCCTGACTCTAGGAAACTTGAAGCCTGATATTTTACTCCCATTTCCACTGGGGCTGTTGAAGTTTTGGGAACCACGTCGTTTGTTTTAAATTACAGTAGCAAACTCCTCACTTTATCATTTTGCCCTCTGTTTTTTCTTCTTCTGATCTGTCATCCACCTCTTCTTGATATTAGTGTTATCTCTACAAAATACAGCAAAGATCACCCATCTCTCCAAAAACGGTTTTTCCTATTTTTATCTTACAAATTAAAAACAAAACTCCAAGAGTTTCAAAGTCCTTTCACAGTTGAGCTCCGGCTAATCTTTCCACCCAGTGCTCTGTCAGCACAAGACAGCTCATCATTCATAATTTTGCTACAAACACAGAGTTCAATGCCTTTTAACAGCTTTTTGACTGTATGCACAGTGCTTATCCATCCTTTGCCTTTTCATGCAGCTGATGTTTTTTGGTGTTATAGCCCTGCACTGGCCTCCAAAATCAAAACTGTGAAAGCATCATTTGTGTGGGAAAGGGAGGAGATCCTTGAGGTTTACCTTCCTGAGGGTCTTTGCAGACAATACACATACCCACCATTATCATGAAAGAAAAGGGCTGGTGGTGTGTGTGTGTGTGTGTGTGTGTGTGTGTGTGTGTGTGTGTGATTTGTAAAAGGAAGTCTCAGACAGCAATGGAATCTATAAGCGAGAGAAGTCAGGAGAGGAAGAAAGTTAAAAAGAAAACTTAGAGGCTGGTACATATAATTTGGGGATTCTTAATCATATAGATGATGTTGACACACAGTGAAAGTGATACAAGTAAATTTCAGAACAGTTATTTCTGAAAATTCAATGTGAGTCTATTAACTTATTTCACGGATAGACTGAAGATTTTACAATATTCTAGATACAGGTATAAATGAAAATAAGAGGTAACACTACAAGACATAGGTTAGTAACAGTGCTATCACTTTCATGCAGTTCTCTTGCTTCTAAACATGGAAGCGCATCATTGGCTTAAAGACACAGTAGGAGCCGGGCTCCGTGGCTCAGCTTGTAATCCTGTGCTTTGGGAGACTGAGGTGAGTGGATTGCCTGAGCCCGCGGGTTCGAGACCCGCCTGGGCAACTTGGTGAGACCTCATCTCTACAATAAATAAAAAATCAGCTGGGCGTGGTAGTGCATGCCTGTAATTCCGGCTACTCGGAAGGCTGAG
The DNA here is from genome assembly GCA_027257055.1 of Cephalopachus bancanus. Taxonomy (NCBI): domain Eukaryota; kingdom Metazoa; phylum Chordata; class Mammalia; order Primates; family Tarsiidae; genus Cephalopachus; species Cephalopachus bancanus. The sequence goes on along the minus strand of JAPVLO010000001.1, from coordinate 10,770,720 downwards.
GCGGAAGGATCGCCGGAGCCCAGCAGGTCGAGGATGCAGTGGCTGCTTCTGGCCACTGCATTCCAGTCTGGCCGACAGAGTGAGACGCCAACTCAAAAAAAAAAAAAAAAAAAAAAGACACAGTAGGTATAGAAGTTGTCCGTGATTCTATAAGACATACAGGAGAACTCTCCAATGACTTTGTAAAATGCAAGTGATGCAGTTGGTACATTTTTGTTCTCTGACAGAGAGGTCGACCATGCCGGTAAAAGAAAACACAGACATAAACAGTCTGAACTTTGATATTTGTATTCTGACCTCTGTAACATTATCATCAGGTTTTCCAGCTGAGCATGTGTAGTATGATCTCTATGCCAATTAGTGACTTAGTGATAATTTAGGATTTATGATAACAAAATTTTGGGACCCATGATATTCAACTTACATATTAATGACCTACACAGAGGAATAGAAAATCTGATCATCAAATGTAGAGATATATTTAGAAGCTACTGTAATATTATGTTGACTGTTATGAAGGATTGTTCCTTATGATTCCTAGCATGATACATTAGGCAGAATCTCTAATACTTACCACATAAAATATAGATACAAAATAAACAAATTACCATATCAGTTTGAAATGTGACTCTATAACACCACGATGATAGAATGTGGATAAACGCACAACGGAATAACAAGGGGGAAATAATAAGCGCACATGACTGAAAATCTGTCGACTAAGGAAATTCAGAATGTAACAAAAAGGCCCAGTAGCAGTTATGATGAACCTCAAGCCGAAGGAGTAACCAATGGTGTTAGCGAAAACCAACCAAACAAACAAAACTTAAAAAAGACACTTCTGGAAGGGCAGTATAAAGAGCTCGATAAACACTCCACCCAGTTAAATAATTATAGCCAGTGAAAATCACTTTTAAAAACCTCCATATACACATACCCATTCAAGCAAGTCTCTGGAAGGTGTTCAAAGGATCTACTGCCAATAGAGAAACGTTTATTCAAGATCATTGACTAAATCTCGGTAATGACACCCAGAGTCTGTGGTGTTGGAGCCATGACTTGCTTGCTCCACTATCTCTTGCTCACCATAATGAAAATGCCACCCCAGGTGGGTGCAAACAAAACTGTAGAGTTCTCTTTCCTTCAAATTCCTGGTTTAGAGCTTTGGTGTCTTCCCAAAAGGGGCAGGCTGTTTCTCATTCCTCCTGTTCCATTTTGTAGATGCTCTATTCTAAGGCAATTGAGAGGTCTAGGATGCCTTTCCTCCTTCCAACCCTTACTTATAGATTGGAAGCTTTACCTCACATGAGGCAGGATAAGAATATTTGCCCCAATCACCCTGACCCTTGCTCGGTTGTAAGGATGAAAGTTCCTTGCTAGAAGAAGCAAACTGAGAAGACCAGAGGTAGGGCTCCCATCCTGTACACCAGTCATCAAACTCTTAGAACCAATAAGTGAAGGCAGCAAAATTTCAGTATACAAAACCAACACACAAAAATCAGTGGTATGTCTATACACAAACAACAAACTATTCCAAAAGGAAATTAAGAAAATAATCCCACTCACAATAGAAACAAAAAGAATAAAATACTTAGGAATAAACTTAACCAAGGAGGCAAAATACCTGCACAGTGAAAATTATAAGACATTGAGGAAGAAAATTAAAGCAGACAGATAAATTTTCAAAATCCTATGATAATGAATTAAAAGAGTCAATATTGCTAAAATGTCACTAACCAAAGTGATCTACATTTTCAATGCAATTCCTATCTAGTATTCTTTACAGAAATCGAAGAAAAAATATTCTACAATTTATATGGATTTGAAAAAGACCCAAAATAGACAAAGAAATCTTGAACAAGAAGAATAAACTAGAAGCATTACACTTTCTGATTTCAAAATATATTTCAAAGCTACAGTAATCAAGACAGTATGGTACTGGCATAAAAACAGACACACGGACTATACTGTCTTAGTCTGTTTGTATACTACAATAGCAGAATATTACAGACTGGATAACTTGTAATGAAATAGAAATGTATTTCTCAGTTCTAAAATCTGGGAAGTTTAAAAATCAAGGTATCTGGAGAGAGTTTTCTTCCTGCATCACCCCATGATGAAAGGTACCACCACCAGATGGGCAAAAGAGAGAGTAAGAGAGGATGAATTCACTCTCATGATAAGAACATTAGTCTATTCATGAGGGTGACACCCTCATGACCTAAATACCCATTACGGGTCCCACATCCCAATACCATCACAGTAGCAATTAACTTTCAGTATGAGTTTTTGAGAGGACAGGCATTCAAACCATAGCATTACAGTAATCAAAACAGTATGGTATTGGCATAAAAACAGAAACATAGACCAACAGAATCAAATAGAGAGCCCAGCAATAAATCCACACATTCACAATCAACTGCTCATCAATAAGGATGCCAAGAACACAAAATGGGGAAAAGATTGCCTCTTCAATAAATGGTTTTGAACCCTTATATCATAGACAGAAGAGAACTAAAAATAGATAAAAGACTTCAATGTTAGACCTGAAACTATAAAACTACCAGAAGAAAACATGGAGAAACAACTTCTTGACATTGGTCTGGCCAGTGATTTTTTTTTTTTTTTTGGCTATGAGACCAAAAGTATGAGCAATGAAAACAAAAAAAGAAAATGGGACTACATCAAACTAAAATGCTTCTGCACAGCCATGGAAACAATCCACAGAGTAAAAAGGTGGCCTAAGAAATGCAAGAAATTATTTGCAAATCACAATTCAGATAAAGGGTGAATATGCAAAATATATAAAGAACACACACAACTTGATAATAAAGAAAAACAAAGAATCCAATTTAAAAATAGGCTAAGGACCTGAGTAAACATTTCTAAAGAGAGGACATCCAAGGAGCCAATGGGTATATGTATCAACATTACTAATTGTCAAGAAAATTCAAATCAAGACATCAATGGGATATCACTTCAAACCAGTTAGGATGGTCACTGTCCAAATAAATAAGTAAATAAATGACAAGTGTTGGCAGAGATGTAGAGAAACTGGACACCATTGGTGGGATTTAAAAATGGTGCAGCTGCTGTGGCAAACTGTGTGGACATTCCCAAACTATTCAAAATAAAGCTACCTTATCATCCAGTAATTCCACTTCTGGGTATTTATCTGAAAATATTGAAAACAAGATCTTCTTGAAGAGATTGCTGCACTCACATGTTTGTTGCAACATAATTCACAATAACCAAATATGGGATCAAACTAGATACCCAGCAGTGAATAGATGAATAAAGAAAATAGGATATATATATGTACATACACACACACACACACACACACACACACACACACACACATACACACAATGGAATATGTCTCAACCCAGGAAGGAAGGAAGGAAGGAGAGAAAGGAAGGAAGGTAGAGAGAGGAAGGAAGGAAGGAAGGAAGGAAGGAAGGAAGGAAGGAAGGAAGGAAGGAAGGAAGGAGAGAAAGGAAGGAAGGAAGGAAGGAGAGAAGAAAGAGTCCAGGTTCGGGGCTCAACCTGTAATCCCAGCACTTTGGGAGGCCGAGGGAATTGGATTGCCTGAGCCTACGGGTTTGAGACCAGCCAGAGCAAATTGGCAAGACCTCATCTCTACAATAAATCAGAAAAATATTAGCAGGGCGTGGTAGCATGCACCTGTAGTTCTGGCTACTTGGAAGGCTGAGGTGGAAGGATTGCGGGAGCCCCACAGGTCGATGCTGGGGTGCCCGTGAGTGTACCGCTGCACTCCAGCCTGGGCAACAGAGTGAGACTCCAACAAGAAGGAAGGGAGGGAGGGAGAGAGGAAAGAAGGAAGGAAGGAAGGAAGGACAGATGGAAGAAGGAAGGAAGGAATAGAAAGAAATTCTGTCATATGCTACCTCATGGATGGACCTTGAGAACATGAGAAGTAAAAAAAAAAAGCCAATCATAAAAGGATTAATATTGTATTATTTCACTTACATGGAGTATTTAAACCAACCAATCTGATAGAAAAAGAAAGTAGAATGATGGTTGCCTAAAGCTGGGAGGATGGGAGAATGGGGTGTTTCCCATGGGTATAGGCTTTTGGACATGCAAGATGAAAACATTCTAGAGAGCTATTGTACAACAATGTGCATATAATTCACAATACTGCACTGTGCATTTAAAATTTTTGAGGGTACATTTGTGTTACATGTGTTTTGCTACAATACAAAATGTAAAGGAAGGTATCATAGCAATATCTCAACTAATAAGAAAGTATCAGTAAAGAGAAATTGTAAAAAATAACCAAAGGTCAATTCTGAAGGTAAAAAACCATTAGCCCAAATAAAAAATGTATCAGAGGATTCAATCATTGAGTTAAGCTGACAGAAGAAAGAAACAGCAAAACTAAAGCTATATTAATGCAGGTTATGCAATCTAAAGAACAGAGGAGAAAAATGAACACAGCCTCACTGAAGTGGGAAATACCATTAAGCACCATAACAGATGCATGATGGAAGAACTAAAGGGAGAGGAAGGGAAGGAGTAAATATTAATTTGAAAATGAAATTAATATTTTATTTAAATGCAAAGGAAAAGTGGTAGTTCATCAAAATGTTAAACACAGCCAAGCATGGTGGCTCACACCTATAATTCCAGCATTTTGGGAGGTCTAGGTGAGAGGATTGCCTGAGCCCATGGAATGGAGACCAGCCTGGACAACTTCGTGAGACCTCATCTCTACAATAAATCAAAAAGTTAGCTGGGCATGGTGGCACGTGTCTGTAGTTCCAGCTGCTTGGAAAGCTGAGATGGAAAGATCACCTGAGTCCAGCAGGTTGAGGCTGTGGTGGCCCTGAGTGAGCCACTGCACTCCAGCCTGGGCAAAAGAGTTAGACTCTGAATCAAAAAAAAAAAGTTAAACATAGATTTACCATATTATCAAGCACTTCCACTCCTAAGTATCTACCCAAAAGAAATGAAAACATATGTCCACAGAAAAACTTGTACACACGTTCATAGTGGCATTGTTTATAACAGACATAAAAATGAAAACAAACCAAATGCACATCAAGTGATGAATGACTAAGTAAAAGGAGGTATGTCTTTATAATAAAATATCATTGGCAATGCAAATGAATAAAGTACTGATGCATGCTACTCCATAGCTGAACCTTGGGGGCGTTATACTAATGAGAGAAGCCAGTTACAAAAGACCACATATTGTATAATCAATTTATATCCAGAATAGATAAACTTCAAAAGAGCCTAGAAAAAAACCAGCATGAAAGAATTTATCCAAGGGAACCAACATGAACTAGTTCATGAATATGTCATTGAATGATTAAGAAACGGTCTTTGTGATCGAATAGACCTGGGTTTGAGTAGTCATTTTGCCATTATTTGCTGACTGACTGTGATGGCTGATCTCATGTTATCAACTTGACTGGGCTAAAGGACAGCCACCATATGGTTAAAGATTATTTCTGGGTGTGTCTGTGAGTGTGTTTTGGAAGAGATTAACATTTCAGTTGGTAGACATAATAAAGTAGGTGATCCTTTCTAATGTGCATGGGCATCGTTTAATCCACTAAGGAACTGAAGAGAACTAAAAGAGGAGAGTTAAATTAACTCTGCCTGATCATTTGAGCTGAAACATCTGTCTTTTGCCCTTAGTACTCCTGGTTCTTAGAACTTCAGACCTAGGCTGAAATCTACACCATCAGCTCCCTGGCTCTCAAGCCTTCAAACTACCTCCTGTGTCTCCAGCTGTCAGATGGAATATTGTGGGACTTCACAGCCCCCATAATCATGTAAGCCAGTATCTTATAATAAACCTTTTTATTTATATCTATAGCTCTCGTGGGTTTTATTTATCTGAAGAACCTTGAACAACATAGTGACCATATGTAAGTAGGTCTTTATATTTGTTTCCTCATCTATAAATTGAAATGGTAATGGCTACTTCTCAAAATAGTCATAAGAATATGTAATAATCACTATAAAATGGAAAGCATAGTAGAGAACACATATTTTTCAATAAATAGTACTTGCTGTGGCACTAATTTTCAAATTAATAAATGACTCTTTGCTATAGTGTGTGATTTTAGCTATCACCTCCATTTTAAAATTTACAAAAACATAAACCAAACATTTTCTCAAACTCAATCAGTTTAAGAATCAATCCCAATGATCTTAATGAGAAAACCCAGGTATGGTAAATCCAGGTATGACATTCAGGTATGACAGATGTCTGAGCGTTTCTCATGTGCTTCCTGACACCTAGGTTAACATTCCAATAGTTTCACCTAGCAAGCTCCAGTTCCTGTTTCCTCAACCATCCCAGCATCTTCTTTTTCTGTAGTTATCAAGATACCTCTGTAAAAGTACAATAAGTTGTGTGTATATTTACACAAATGTTAGTTGGGTTGAAATCAATTCAGTAAAGTGCTGGATCCTCAAGGGCAGGGAGGATATTTTCATGAATCTTCTTATAATCACAGTATGATTTTTGTATAGGAAGTTTTCTTGCTGCCCACTCAGAGCAAGAAGGTTTCTTGGGGAACAAGCAGGGTCCCCAAACTTGTTGGAGGACCCTGGTTGGCATAAGTTAATGAACAGCTCCTGCCAAAATAAGGGAGACAGCTGTTCTCCACGCTAGATCGGTACAACTTCATGCTCCACTCATGTAGATCTATATTGGCATTTGCAACTGTTGTCTTTCATTTAACATGGTTATTCACAAGAAGATAATTGTCATTTTCTTTTTTTTCATGCTTTTCTTGTTCCCAAGAGCATGCTAGCTTACAAAAGATGCATACAATATAACAAAATAAAGCAAATTAATACAATTAATGAAAGTAAGGTAAAGATAACATGATTGAGAAGTGAAATTAGATCTAGTTTCAAGTTAGATCACAAAGTGTTTGCCATAAATACCTCTACATCAGCTGGGCGCAGGGCCTCACGCCTGTAATCCCAGCACTTTGGAAGGCAGAGGTGAGAGGATTGTCTGAGCTCAGGGGTTCAAGACTAGACTGAGCACCATGGTAAGAATTCGTCTCTACAATAAGTCATAAAAAAATTCAGCCAGGCATGGTGGCACATGCCTGTGGTTCCAGCTATTTGGAAGGCTAAGATGGAAAGGTCATCTGAGCCCAGCAGGTGGAGGCTGTGGTAGCTGTGAGCATGCCACTACACTCCAGCCTGGGCCAGAGTGAGAGTTTGACTCAAAAAGAAAAAAATATTCTCTACATCTTCTTGGAGCTAGACCAGAAACCTAGATTGAAGTGTCCTGGCAGAAATGGGAGGAGTTGACTCCTAGGCAGGAATTACAATACTCCTAAGCTATAAGCAAAGCAATTGCTAAAAAGAATTACAACTATTCTGAATACTAAGAACAGAAAGAAATTTATTCTGTGGGCTTCTTGTGATGAACATAATTCTCTGAGTAACACAATGAGTTCAATGACGGCATCTTTTCAAAACTGGTCCTCATAGACTCCTTTGAGAAATATATTAGCGTGTTACAATGAAGGTGATCTAAAGAAAAAACAGCATTCATATTTATAGTCTTTTGTTTGTCTGGAATAGAATGATAAGTCATTCACCTCTTTAACATTCTATATTAAATAAGTATTTTATGACAAGTGAGTGGAAAACATCTTAAATGCAGAAATAAACGCAACTGAATTACATTTTCCACGTTACGTTTTTGCATTCTCATTTTCATATATTTAAAAAGTGGTTTCTAAAGCACTTAATCTTAATTTTGTGTTTCCTTAGAAGTGTTTACTTTGTCAATAAATATAATTATAAAATGTCTTCCATTTAAAGAGAGATTGCACTGATTCTTCCCTTAAACATACAAAGGTATTTATGATAGATACTAGTAAGTTGGTCTCACGCTTGCCTTACTGGATTCATGGCAGGGCAATAATAAGGGAATTCAGGGAGCAGATTCTAAATTAATTGGCAATTTGAACTTTGAATGATCATTGCTTTGTGCCTGTTTGGGAAACATGATTGCCGGATTTAGAGATGGATAAAGACAAACGGCTCAACTCTGACAAACCATTCTTCTGAGAAAATTGAACTGTTCTTTTTCCAACGGGGTAATGATACCTAATCCATCGAGATGTAAAAACTCTATAAAAAGGCCTCTTTACAGAGCACTCCGGTCAGCCGGTTAAAGAAAGTGAGCAGTGTTCTTAATGGAAGATAAACGGTTGCCCTGTTGGGTTTTATCTGTCATCCTAATCTCAGAAAGCATCTCATATAAAACGAGAGTTAAAAAGACTGTCAAGGCATGCTGTACCACTCTGTAAACTAATACCTGAGGCTTAGCACCCGAGTCCTGTACATGTGAAATGTTTAAAATATTTGGAAGAAAGCTTTTCCCTTCACATTAGTCTAGGCATAGTCAGTGAACCCAATGTGAGATAATCCAAAACAATTCAGGTTCAACAAAGGTTGGGAAAATATTGTAGTAGACATAAAGCTTTGATGGAGAGCTTCTTTGATCTAAAGATTATAAAATACACAGTTTCTAATCTGACAAATTTTGAGCTGCAAAGCACAATATCTAAACATTCTTCCTTTGTCATAACAGTTTAATCCCTTAAGAATGTGATTTAAACCACCGGGGAGCAAAGGTTACCATGAGATTTGTATGAAAGGAGAAAAGTGCCTCAGACACCTTGATAGAAGTATGTGAGGGTCATTAAATTATACAACAAAATGCTGCTCACTATTGGCTCTGCCAGGTCATTTTCAGTTCAAGGCATGTCAAATGCCCATTTCATTTCAATGCAGTTGGATAAAAGATGAAACAAGTCTTCCCCTTCCTCTCTCTCTTTCTCCCTACCCCATCTTCCCTTTGTCTTTACTGCTATCCTTCTGTTTCTTCCTTTTTTAAATCTTAGATTCAAGTTTTTAAATTTTAGTTTCAGGTGCATGTGTTATCTCTTCCATTTCTTTCTTCCTTTAGTTGAGGATCAGATTTTCTCAGTGGCACAAAACTAACATCTGTTGCTGCTCCAATAGCTACAACTATGCTCTTCGCCTTTAAAATACAACTGAGTTGTAATGACTTGCTTTCTAAACAGATGCATTTATAAAAAATGCAGACATAGTGTTTCAATCAGGAATGCAGGAACAGCCATCAACCTTGACAAAATGAATGTATCCATTTTCTATGTGGACCAAGTGAAACTTTAAAAAGGTGGGGAAACCCAACGGACTTCTCATTCCTTCTGATGGAAGGAAGGCAACACATAAACTCAAAAGCATATAAGCCCTCCTTATCTTCATCTTCTCAAGTACAGTGGTCCAATATGCTAAATATATGGACGGTCTGTTCACTGATCAATAGCCCCTTGTGTATAATTGCTACATCTCATATCAAATGTCCCTTTTTGGAATCTGGATAAAAATGAACAATCAATGATGTGCTCACTTGGGCAACAGGGGCATTGTAGAAGTGGGGTTTGGCATTTAATGTTAAAGAGGTTAGTGTATTCCACCTCACTTTTCATGGATGACACCTGTCCCTCTTTGCTGTGAGAAGGGACAAGGAGTGGTGGAGAAAGCTGGCTTCAGCACAGGAAAATGTAGAGCTTCTTTCGATAAATGCAGTTTTCCTACCCTCACAGCTCCAGATGGTTTTGAAAACCTAGAAAACAGGCATTCTATTTCTCCCAGAATTGTAGATTGAAGAAGAATCTTGCAAAATTATCTGCTCCAAGTAGCCAGATTTATGTATATAAATGTCTAGATGCTTCAAGAAACAGATATTCTTTCCTTAAATATTTTATAAGCAAATTAACCCATAAACTGAGTTTGCCAGATGACGAGTTCAATATCTGTTTTTCAGGAGTAGGTACCAGAAGATGCAGATACATCCAGCTGCATCTGAGGGCCGATTCAACTTCTTACTGCTGCTGTAGTTACAAACCACCTTGAAATTAGATGTAAGCATACCGGATTCCCTCAAAGTCCAGCCCTGTGTGAAGCTGGTCTCGAGAGCCTAGGAGAAAACTAAAAAGAATTCTATACTAAATCCTATCCTCGTAGGTGAGTGAGGACATAGAACTGGTTTCTGGGTGGGAATTCTTAGAGCATCCTAACAAATGTCAGAAAGGATTTGCACTTCCCAGGGGACGAGGTAAAGCCACAAGGTCACCTGGACCAACCTTGAGCTTCACTGACCTCCAGAGCTATGCATTCATTCATCACTTGCTAAGTGTCCTGGGTTACTCCCCGAACACTAGTCTCTGCCCTGGGAGCTCACAATCCCTTTTCCCAGCACCTAACCATCCATTTTAGTTTTGATGAGCTTAGACAGCTCTTGCCAAGAGCCTGGACTGATAGACTATGGCCCATATGGTTTTGCAATTTGAGTTAAAGTCTTGGTAAGAAGCCGGGTGCAGTGGCTCATGCCTGTAGCCGGGTGTAGTGGCTCACGCCTGTAATCCCAACACTTTGGGAGGCGGAGACTCCTGAGCTACTTGGCGAGACCTTGTCTCTACAATAAATCAAAAAATTAGTTATGTGTGGTGGTGCATGCCTATGGCTCCAGCTACCTGGAAGGCTGAGGCAGAAGGATCAGCTGCCCAACAGGCTGAGGCTGCAGTAGCTGTGATCATGCCACTGCACTCGCGCCTGGGTGACAGAGTGAGAAACCGACTCAAAAAAAAAAAGTCTTGGTAAGAGTGACCAAAAGCTTTTTGTTTTTTGAATTCATTTGGGTGGGGGGTACAAAATTAACATACTACCGTTTGTGCAAGAAAAAATAGAAATCACATTTTAGGGACCCTTTTATTTTTATCAAAACCTAGTTGGTATTTTGTTTTGTTTTGTTTTGGTTTTGAGTTAGAGTCTCACTCTGTCACCCAGGCTGGAGTCAAGTGGTACATTCCCAGCCACTGCAGCCTCAACCTGCTGGCTCCAGCAATCCTTCTGCCTTAGCCTTCCAAGTAGCTGAAACTACCAGTGCATGCTACCACACCATCTAATTTTTTATTTATTATATAAATAAGATCTCTCCAAGTTGCCCGGGCTGGTCTTGAACTCACAGGCTCAGGCAATCCACTCGCCTCAGCCTCCCAAAGTGCTGGGATTACAGGCTGAGCCACTGAGTTGGTGTTCTTTTATCAGAACCAGATAGGCTCCTGTAATTAAATGACTTTCATTCTTTATCTTGTTAGTTATTCCGTTTCCTGTTTCCTTCTACTTTCAAAAGCATTCTAAAGAATAAATTTTTTTTTTTGGATTCATGGGACTAAAAAATGCATACTTCCGAGCACTTTGAGGACTTGGCTGAAATATTCCCAAGGCCACCAGCTATTATTTTTAAGAACCCATGGAGGACAATGGGAGGTGCCAGAGGACCCGAAGCGGGCACATGTAGTGTCTACATTTAAAAATGGGATGAACAATGACCCCGGAACCACAAGCATCAGCTTATTTTCCTTACCTGGAAAAACTGGAACAAATCATCCAAAAATCAATTTGCAAGCACCGAGGAGAGTGCATAGTGCTAGATAATATGTCACTGACTGTCGCGAAGCAAAAGGCTGTCAAAGTTTTATAATTTCTTCCTTCGCTAGTGATAGCCTGGTAAATTAGAGGGCAGAAGTGGCAACATATTTCTTCACTAATAAAGTTTATTGTCTCTTGTAATATTCCCATATAATCTGAGTAAATTTGAGCTGGAACTGGAGGTCATCATGAAGTTATATGAGCACAGACATAATTGTGGCGTGTCACTCAAATATCAACCAATTTATTATAATTACACTTCAATTTTATAGCTTATTAAAGTAAGATTTTGTAAGAGGTCAGTTTGGGATTCAGTACTATTTAATATGTTCAACACCACCACATAGATAATAGACTATACGCTTATTAAATGAACCAGCAATAATCTAAGTGATATAATCATCACTTTTAGCAAGAATATTAGAATTCACATGGTAGCACTGAATCAGTAAACAGAATGGAGGTTAGCAGCATAGGGAAGGATACAAGGATATTTTTCTTGTTGAACAAAAAGAAAAGCAATCTATAAATAAGGAACAGGGAGGGAATTTCCAAGTGTAAATTCCAAGTCAAACTGGAATGTATGCTGTTAATTGTTCAACAACAAAAAAATCATTCTAGAACAAGCCATTTGGCAACAGAAAAGCAGTTTTCAATGATCAAGTTCGTTCTTTTTTTTTTTGAGTTGGAGTCTCACTCTGTCGCCCAGACTGGAGTGCAGTGGCCGCTCCCGGCCACCGCAGCCTTGACCTGCTGGGCTCCAGCGATCCTTCCGCCTCAACCCTTCAAGGAGCCGGAATTACAGGCATGCACTACCACGCCCGGTTGATTTTTTGATTTATTGTAGAGATGAGGTCTCGCTGCCCAGGCGGGTCTCGAACCCGCGGGCTCAGGCAATCCACTCACCTCAGCCTTCCAAAGGCGCGGGATTACAGGCTGAGCCACCGAGCCCGGCCAAGTTCATTCTTTTACATTTTAAATGATAATTTAAGGAGAGGCTTTTGACAAAATTACGCAGGGATAGAGTTAGCCAGCACCCAGTTCACCAGAATTTAGCATCCAACTGTGAGCCCTGTTGGATGGGTGGGCAGTGGCAACCTCACAGGTAGAAAGCAAATTGTTCTTCCCCTGGCAACTGGGTAACCACACAGGACTGAATTGAAGGCCTCCTTGCTGGGAGAGCTTATAAACACAGACGAGCTTCTCAGTTCTAGGACACTGGTCTAAAATCATTGCCTCCCTCCACTAAACAGGCACTGCGATTCAGAGTAAGAATTGCAACCTTTAGAGCAGTTTGACAGAGTGATTTTAGGTCTGTCGAATCCAGTAATAACAAAATTGACACTTGTACTTTGTACACATTTGTTTACTTTCATGTTCCTGGTACTTCATTTCTTTTGCATGGTTTTGTGATGAATTGGGAATGTACACACCTATCTTCTCACCATGGAGAGTTTGAGTAGAAAATTTCAGTGGAGCACCTAGAAAATGTTTTTAAAAATAATGAATTCTGCCATTAAATTAACACTGATTTTGCTTACTCGAAACCATTTCTAGAAAAAGGTTACAGTATTCGATTAAAAATATCAAAAAAGATTGAAACTTGTGAATATGATTCAAATGTAAGAAATAAGACTAAATGGTGTCTTATGAATCTATTGGCATAAAGTTAGCTCTTTAATTATTTTTCTGTTTTGTGACAGATTTTCCTAATTCTTTAGGATTATTTCAAAGTATATTTCTCTCTTTCGAATGCTTACAGCAAGCATATCTATTTTAGTGTCATTGGTCACAATAAAGTTCTTCAAGTTCTTTATTTTAATAGATTATTTATTAAACTATTAAGCAATTCTGGCCCTGGCGTTATTGACTTTTAAGATCGGAGCAGAATCAGTTGCTAGGTGCTATCCGTGATCAAAAGCCTTAAGTCCACACAGATTGTCTATGTATTTTCCTTATCTATATTCCTATCACTCCATCACAGAACACAGTTAAAGTGGCCTGACAGAAGAAACTGGAGTGATCCTTGACACCTTATTGCTCTAGGCTTAGGTGATTGGCATCATCTTTTATCTACCAAGGGGGCACTTTTCATCAAAAGCTACATCTTCTGCACATCACTTTACAATAACATATAATGGACGGCTTTCCACATGCTAAAGATAATGCAAACAACAATCAAAAGAAGAAGAAACTCACAGGTTAATCGCCTGAGGAGTCCAAGTTCATCTCATCCATCCTCTCTACCCCTTTTCTAACACTCTGTCCTTTGACGTTCTTAGGGAATGGTAAGAGGACACATTAACAACAGTGAGCTTAGATGGAAAGGCTATTGGCCTTGCTAATTGAAACAGACACAATCTGACCTAGATGAACCAAGCAGATGCCTGAGTGTTTCGAAGAGGACTCTGTTTAAAACATTGTGTTTGGCAGGGTGGGGTGGCTCAAGCCTGTAATCCTAGCACTTTGGGAGGCCGAGGTGAGGGGACTGCCTGAGCACATGGGTTCGAGCAATTTGGTGAGATATCATCTCTACAATAAATAAAAAACTAGTTGGGTGTGCTAGTGCACATCTGTAGTTCCAGCAACTTAGAAGGCTGAGGCAGAAGGATCGCCTGAGCCAAGCAGATGGATGCTAGGGTGGCCGTGATCATGCCACTGCACTACAGAATGGGCAATTAAGTGAGACTCTGACTCAAAAAATAAAAAGAAAAACACTGTGTTTTCCACCTAACTCTAGTCAGGATGGCCATCATCAATAACTCAAAAAACAATAGATGCTGGAGAGGGTGCAACGAAAAGGGAACACTTCTACACTGTTGGTGGGAGTGTAAACTAGTACAACCTCTGAGGAAAACAGTGTGGCAATTCCTAAAATATCTAAAACTCATCCTTCAATATGTCCCCGCAATTCCCCTACTGGGAATATACCCGGATGAACTCAAATCACTCTATGAAAGAGATACCTGCACACGCATGTTTATTGCAGCATTATTCACAATAGCAAAAACATGGAACCAACTGTGCTGCCCATTGTAAGAGGACTGCGTAAAAAAAAAAAAGTAGTACATATGCACGATGGAATAATTTACCCAGCCATAAATAAGGATGAAATTATGAACATCACAGCAACTTGGTGGACTTAAAGGCTATAGTACTGAGTGATCTAATGCAAAAACAAAGAACAGAGTATCACATGTTCTCACTCATAAGTAGACCTTGAACAACTATCGTAACACTATAAGAAAGGGATTGGATAGTAGGAAACTGCCAGGGGAGAGGGGAAGCACACCTCATCAACAAGGGTACCTGCCTAATGAACAGTTACATACCTAATCCTGACTTGTACCCTCATATTTAAAATTAAAAATAAAAACACTGTCTTATGGACTGTATTCAAGTTGGTCTCCTTTCTGTTAGGAACAGTCTTGAGTTCCTCAGTGACTGCTCATACAACTGACCTGTGGCTTCTACCGACCAGGAACAGAGCAGTCTCCCAAGCCAGGAGACAGGACCTCACTAGTATTTGACTCCTGTCCAGACTACTCCAGGGGACTCCTCTGCTGCCTCTTCGAAGACACAGGACCAGAGACTCACCGAGACTCCATGGCTTGATGTTCAAGGACCTTGCCTTTGCTGTACAACTGTAGTATCCCCTCACAGTGTCTCCTTCCCGTCAACACAAACACTTTAAATGTGTTGAACCCACCACTCTTTCTGCCTCTGATTCTGCCCTTTCCTCCTGCACCATGACTGACCCTCTCACTGTGTCATATCTGTCTCTGGAGGTCACCAGCCGCATGTCCTCTATGAAAGCCTCCTGGTCAGGCCTGGCAGAGTCTAAAAGTCCCTTCTGCACACCTCTATTACATTATACTTACGTATTTCTGGAACATTTTTTGGCTTTTTGGTTGCCTCCACAATCCTGGCTCTGCCTAAGGGCGAGTTTCTCTCTCTCTCTCTCTCTCTCTCTCTCTCTCTCTCTCTCTCTCTCTCTCTCTCTCACACACACACACACACACACACACTGATCATGGCCTCCTTGCATTCTGGGCCTGGATGTGTCCAACGGAGTTGGCAGTCACATCGATGGTCACCCTGTACTTTCCAGCACTTTCTCTTAGCTGACATCCTCTCTCAGCTTTATTTCCCACTCAGTGTTTCCATTACAGCCTCTGGAATGTTCTTCCCTGTGTCTTCCTCCTCTCCACAGATTTTTTTTTCTTTTCTTAGCCCTATCCAGGGACTGCTTCCTGATAACCCTCTTTAGAACAGTGTTAGAATATCTCAGCACCAAGGAAGCAAGCAATGAGGTAAGTTTTTTATTATTTTATTTTGGAAATGAAGTCTCACTATGTTGCCCAGACTGGTCTCGAACTCCTGGGGTCAAGCAATCCTCCCACCTCAACCCCCAAAGTGCTGGGATTACAAGCAGGAGCCACTGGGCCAGCCCTCATTTTCTTTTTGAAGTATCACCTCTAAACTCTTCCTCTTTCACCCCTCAAACAGCACTTCTGTTCCTTTAAATGTCCTGACATCTCGCCATGTCAGTGTCCTACACAAACCCCTGTGTGCTCTCCTGTCATCATTGAAGGTTTCGTCATGAGGGGACAGTGTTCATCAATATCCCAACTCCACCAACCGCATGCCGTCTCTCAATAGTCACATGTGTTTCCCACACGGTCACTTACAATGACCTTCACCTTGTTTCCAGTTCATCACCCACAACTAGAGACTACAGCTTCTCGTCACCCAGAACTGCTTCCCTCCATCATTTTTTCAACGTGGACATCTGGCTATCTGGCCAGCAGCCTCCTCACCTGGCAGTGCCCACTGGATCTTCTCCTGAGCCCCCTGGGCTCCTCATTCTCCATGCTGTCCTCTTCAGTTGGACCCCCTTGGGTTTTGCTTCTCTTCCACCCCATTCAGTCTCTCTGCATTATTTTCCCACTTTGATCGTGCCCCCTCCAACAAAATCCCAACGTGAGTTCTTCTCCAGAATCTGTATACAATGAGCAAAAACCCAAGCAATCCATGCTTTGAGAAACAGAAGTAAGAAATAAGGTCTCACTAATGTGCCATCAGACACCCAACGCATATGTATGGACTATCTGTTGTCTGTAGGAGGTTGGGCACAGCAGGACACATTCAAGTTCTTCTTCTTCTTCTTCTTTATTGTTTTAATCGAGGTCCCACTCTGTTGCCCAGGCTAGAGTGCAATGGCAAGATCACCGGCTAATTTTTCTATTTTTGTGTAGAGGAAAGTCCTCGCTATGTTGCCCAGGCTTACTTCGAACTCCTGGTCTCAAACGATCCTCTCACCTCTGCTTCCAAAAATGCTGGGATTACAGGCGTGAACCACTACACCCAGTCTCCATTCATTCTTTAATTTCTTCTCTGGGACTCAAGTTCTTCATCCAAAAAATAAAGAGATTAAAATAGCTTAATCCTATTTAATCTATTCTTTCTATCTTTCTCAACCCCACCCCCCTTTTTCTAAAATAAAACTTTTATTTTAAACAAAATTATATTACGAAAATTCCAAATATTAAAAATAAATTCATAAATAAAAGTGATGAAAGGCACCTTTGGGCAGTATATATTTTAATTTTTGGCAAAAATAAATGTTTAATTTTCACAGCCCCAGAAACATCTGTGGGGAGCCCAGAGCTATACAAAGCTCATTTTGAAAACCTTTAGGCTACAAGCTTCATAAAATAAAAAAAGGCAAATCGTACAAGGTATATTTAGTATAACTCCACTTATACACATACACATATTTAGTATCACTCCATTTAAACATACACATGTGTATGTACATGCATGTAAATATGCATATATTTACATATTTGTAAATAAATATAAACCATTTCAAAAAGAATAAATTTGAAAGTTAATATCGATTTCTTCCAAAACCAGGAATAAGGTATGCGAAAGCAACTTCATCCTTCCATATAACTGGATTCTTTTTATTATTTGAGCGTATGTCATTTTTATCATTTTAAATAAAAGAAAAAAAAATCACCAGACTTCGGGTTTTCTGAAATACCTCTCAGGCCTAAGATGTTGTGATTTACTTTTTGGTAACCTGTGAGTCAATCTTCCTTCTTTTCCAGTAGCTACAAATATCAACAATTGCTTGTGGAAAAGTGCTACTCTAAATATCAACAGAGGTATTTCTAGAAAGAAATTCTCCTCAGAAGTTCTAATGAATTGTGTCCCCAAAAAAGACATGTTTGAAACACTAACGCCCTCTACCTCAGAATGTGACCTAATTTGAAAATCGGGTCATTGCAGACGTGTTCAGTTAGGTTGAAGTGAGGTCACGCTGCAACTGAGTGGGCCCTTATCCAATATAACTGCTGCTCATATAAGAGGAGGAGAAAAACACGGCGATAAGATGACCACATGAAGACACCAGAGACACAGGGAGGATGCCATGGGATGACGGAGATTAAATTGATGCATCTACAAGCCAAGGAATTGACAGCCACCATCAGAATCTGGGAAGAGTCAAGGAAGTTTCTACTCAGAGCCCTCAGACAAACCTAACTCTGCAACACCTTGGTTTGGACTTCCAGCCTCAAGAACTCCTTTTAACCACCCAGTATATGGTGCTTTGTTACAGCAAAGGAATACACAAGCTGGCGCTCTCAGTAAAAATATCATTACTATTTCCCACTCAAGTGCCCTACTTACATTCTGAACAATTGTCGTAGATCCTAGTCTTTTGTATTTAGTGTCCTTGGATTCAAATGCAGGAAGAAGATTTAAACTTAAGGATCAAATAATTCTAGATCTGGTGTTGAAACATGGGAGGTATGGTATTATGACAACTACAGATGGGACTATATTGACCACATTGCTTTATGTGAGATCCAGTCAAATCTACCATGTTACTGAACAGATTCACTCTCGATTGTCACTAAAGAAACTGAACTGACCAAGAATATTATACATCAAGGGACCATCAATCTGAAAAGAGCCTCCAGAAGTAAACACATAACCCAGATCTAGAGTCAGTCCCCCAAGATAAACTGCCTTGGATTTATTTTAACTTCAAATCATTGTTCATATAATTCTTAGGCAGCATTATTTTCTCTCTGTAATACATTGCTGGTATTGGGCCATATTCTATTCTAATTCAAAAATAGTCTCTAGGAATAAAAACAACACACAGTGTATGAAGGGAAAATTTCAAGGGTGCAATAGCAACACCCACACAACTCATCTAGAAACATCTCTAAAGTTGTTACAATAGTTGGCTTTGAACTTAGCCAAAAAAACAAAATTTCCTGCCTCTTCCCCTGGGGGGAAAAGAAATCTCAGCTTGGCTTCTGAATCTATTATTAGTTTTCAAATTTAACTTTTTTCTTAAAGTTTCTCTTTCCGGAAAAAAATTTAGCCTTCTGGTGGAAATCCTTGTATCTATGAATTAGCCTTAATAGAATGCATTCACAAGCAATGTATTTAATGTGCTCCTACTGTGTACAAAGCATTTTTGTTCACGACTCTAGATTCAAAGGCAAAATGAATATGTCTCTTGTATCAAAGTTCATGAAGTAATCACACAACAATTATCCAGATATAAGAGATTAATGTATCAACAAATCTAAAAATTAGTAAACACAGGCTCCTGCACCAGCCACAGATCCATCCATCGCTGAGTTCCTTTGAGATGGTCATACCCAGCATCCAACTGTTTCTCTAGAACAATCGAGAGATTAGCTGTCAGTTGTACATCAGTCATTCCTAATAGCTGGCAGGGTTTCAACTTTGTCTGACATGAATGAAGGAGGCAGTCATGTCTATGTTCGTGTTCAGCATCTCTTCCACTGCCTCATCCCAAACATCTACTGCTGTTGGTCCTTCCTCTGCCCCACCCCTCCCTTGACTACTGGATGAGTTCAGAAAACCTTGGTTTGAACTAGATTTCTGACAATTATCACCACTATTTTTACCCGTATGTTGCCTCCGATGTCTGCATGAGGTGGGGTCAAGATAAAAAACAGAAGAAAATAGAGAAGTGCAGGAAAAAAAAAATCCTAAAAATGTAGGTAAGGGTTGTAAAAGGTATTGAATGCCAAATGAGAAGGAAGGATATGACTGCATATTTCTTTCAAAACAATTGCTCATACCCAAGATATTGCTAGCACTGAGTTTCTCAAATTTGAGTCGTACGTGAACCCTAAAACACAAACCCCTCCAAATCAGCAAACACACTTCTAACGAATCTCCAATACTGACCAATCATTTTCGTTATAAATTACTGTGGAGGGCTGAAAAATGTACCTCCCACCCTCAAGGAAGTCTGTGTCCTATATTCTGAAACTTGTACATGTTGCCTTCAATGGGGGAAAAAAGGTCAAAAGTGGTTTGGAGATGGGATTAAGTTGAGGATTTGGGGATGGGAAGATTCTCTTGCATTATCTGGATGGGACGTAACCACATGGATCCTTACGGGGGAAAGCAAAGAGATGCTTGACACAAGGCAAGTGAAGATGGAGAACAGACAGACAGATTTGAAGATGTGGCCACAGCCACAGAGCCCAGGCAGCCACCAGAAGCTGCAAAAGGCAAAAGCGAATTCTACCCTAGTCTCTGGAGGGAGTGCGGCCCTGCTGACTCCTTGATTTCAGCTCAGTAACAGTGATTTGGGATTTCATGTCTCTACAAGAGCGAAAGAATAAATGTCTTTTGTTTTATGGCATCGAGTTCAAAGAAATTTGTTGTAGCAGCCATAGGAAACTAATATAGTCATTTTTATTATAAAGTTGAGGTGCAGACCTCAAACGGAAAAATGTATTATTATTTTTTATTTTTTGAGTAGGAGTCTCACTCTTGTCGTCCAGGTTGGAGTACAGTGGCACACTCCTGGTCATCACAGCCTCGACCTGCTGGGCTCACTCGATCCTTCCGCCTCAGTCTTCCAAGTAGCCAGAACTGCAGTGCGTGCTACCATGCCCAGCTAGTTTTTTGATTTACTGTAAAGACGAGGTCTCGCCATGTTGCCCAGGCTGGTCTCGAACCTGCAGGCTCAAGCAATCCTCTTGCCTCAGCCTCCCAAAGCACTGGGATTATAAGCTTGAACCACCGCACCTGGCAGGAAAAATGTATTCTTATGCCTAGAAAACATCTCCAAAGTCCCACCTTACTTATAAATGAAGTAAAATGGAAACTATATACCCGGTGAAACTCAACAACAAGAAGAACGTAATGTGACTGATGATTGCAAAATGTAAGCCCCTGGTTGCACTGCAAATAGAGCTCTTACAGTCATGGTCCATGTTCTTTGACGTTTCACCTGCCTCGTCTACAGATGTCATGTGTTCACTTCAATTTCCCACCACTTTCTTCTAGTTGAACTTCTAAAAGAACTCACAGAAACTCCTTAGGTTAAATATTTAGATTTCATATACATATTCTGTCTTTGTCTTTCTCTCATTTGCCTTTGCAATTCAAACAGCATTACTTGGAAGCAATGAAACAGTAAACACAGAAGCCATTTAAATACCAAAAAATGAGAGCCAGTAATGTTTATAGATGATCATCTTAATCAATGATTCTTAATCTTAAAGATGCATGTGCACCGGGGATGGTGGCTCACTCTTGTAAAGCCAGCACTTTGGGAGGCAGAAGCGAGAGGATTGCCTGAACCCAAGGGTTTGAGACCAACCTAGGCAACATGGCACAACCTCATCTCTACAATAAATCAGAAAAAATTATCTGGGCATGGTGGCGCACACCTGTAGCTCCAGCTACTTGGAAGGCTGAAACAGAAAGATCCCCTGAAGCCCAGTAGGTCGAGGTTGTGGTGGTTGTGAGTGTGCCACTGCACTCCAGCTTGGGTGATAGAATGAGACTCCAACTAAAAAAAATAAGATAAAAGGTGCATGGACAAATCACCTGGGTATCTGTTTAAAATGCAGATTCGGCCAGGCCCAGTGGCTCACATCTGCAATTGCAGCACTTTGGGAAGCTGAAGTGAGAGGATTGCCTGAGCCCAGGAGTTCGAGACCAGCCTGAGCAACTTGGCAAGACCCCATCGCTACAATAAATTTAAAAAATTAGCCAGGCCCGTTGGCTCATGCCTGTACTTCTGAGCCTGTACTTGGAAAGCTGATGTGGTAGGACTGGCTGAGTCCAGCAGGTTGAGGCTGCGATGGCCATGAGTGTGCCGCTGTACTCCAGCCTGGGCAACAGAGTGAGATTCCAACTCAAAAAAACCCCAGCAAATTCATAGGTCTGAGCAGGAACTGATATTCTAGCAAGGTCCTACCCAGGTGATGCTAGTGTTTCTGGAGCTCAGTTTGAAAAGTAGGATCTAAATAATCCATCCGATGTGCACCTCTTTTAATTTTTTAATATCACAAAAGACAAATTTTTAAATTTTTAGTGGTTTTACAGAATTCGCACTCCCACCACATGAAATACATCAGTCTGAGTAATACTTGCATTAGTTGGGATGGACGCATTATGCTGAGGGATATTAGTATGAACAAACCCTGGAATATCCGTGCCTAACACATACACAGTATTTCTTTTATAAGCAAGATGATTGCTTTATGAATCAAACAGCATTCAATGGCATCCTTTCAACAGCAGCCCTTCCGTGATCCAGGTTTTTCCATCCCCTAATGGTTCCATCTGCAGTTCATGGTGTAATGCTTGTTACACCCGAGGAACAGAGCACTGGAGCACTGTTCCAGCGCTCAGATCCTTGGCTCAGGAGTGAACGCCATTAAACCTCTGTTCCCCACCCATAGCCTAGAACTGGTCACAGGACTTCACATAACTGCAGGAGGGTTGGAAAATATAGGAGAGCTCATGGGTCCTCAGGAAGCAGTAAATATCTCTGCCAAAATATTACCGTGTAATGACGTCTCTCCCAAACACTTGCATGCAAATAATTTTATGTAAAAGAAGCAAAAATTACAGGGAATGCTCACCGAATTGTGCCTTCTCCCAGCCAGCTCATCTATGATGCCACGTAAGTGAAACACCTTCACTGTGATGCTGCAAGAGTTAGCACTAATATTAATTTAAACTTTCTCTATTATCAAACGTAATATATACATAGAAAAAAGCACATAAACCACAAGAGGATATTTTATTGTTTGTACAAGATTATTTTCTTAAAATATATATTTAGTCATCACTTCTCTGCCTTTGAGCTAAGATTAAGTATAGTATCTTTCTTATCAGTTTAAAATACATAATTTTAGAAAAACCAGGCCAACACATATAATTAAACACAATCTATGAAAAATATAGCATTACAAATCAGTAAAATATGCTGGGCTACTCAATAAATGTGTTGAGGGCATAGATCATACAGATACTAATGATTAAATTGGAATCTTCTCTTAACCATGTGTGCACACGCATAAACACACATTTGTTTGTATTAAGATTTGTAATACAAAATAATTTTAAAATAGTTAAGTTTTAATACAAGATGATATATGCTATCAGTGTAGGACAGCTTTTCTTAGGTAAGGAAATATAAAATCCTAAAGATTGATAAAGTTGACACAATTAAAATTTTAAAAACTAATCTCAACAAACAACTCCATAAGTAAAGTACAAACAAACTATAGACTGGAAGCAAATATTTTATATTTACATAGCCATATTTCAATGAGAAATTATAACATAAAATGTGTTACAAGTTAATGAAATAAAAAAGAAAAAGAGAACACAATAATAAAGCAAGCAAAAAATTGTGAATCTTCTGCCATTTACAAAAAAGAAAATGAAAATAGCCAATAAATATATGAGCATATTTCTGCATCATCAGTAGGACTCAGGGAAATGCAAATTAAATCAATGATGAAATTTTATTTCAATTCAATAGACTAGAAAAATGATTAATCACTCAGTGTATGTGACAATGAGGGAAAGAAATCTTATATAATACTCTCAGGTGATTGGATACTCCCATCTGGAAAGTAATTCAGTAATACCTAGTAAATCTGAAGTTATATATACCCTAAATTTAGGAGGTTCACTTCTGGATAACTACTCTAGAATACAAAGATTCTTTCTAAAGATTTTCTCCACTCTAAGCTATAAAATGTCCCATAAGTAAGCATGCATGTTAGTTGCAGCAATATTTGTAATAGTGAAACAATGAGAGAATTGAAACAAAATTACTATCCCTCAGTAAGGGACTATTTAAATATACTGGTTTATCAGGATATTAGAAACCTTTAAGATGACTGATTAAATGAACCATGTCAACATGTATCAACATATGTTGACTACAAAAAGCAGGGTGCAAAAGTGCAAAATACAGGGTGATACAATAAAAATAAAAATGTAGCTGGATGATAATATAAATGTATCATGAATATAAACTTACAAAGAAGTAGAAACTTATGTACAGTAATTATATACAAAACTTCAGCCTCCGGGGAGAAGAAGGAGAATGCATGAGAGCCTAGTTTTAGCTGTATCTCTATTTTTTTTCCTTAAAATATAAAAGAAAACTTTGAAGCCAATATAGAAAAATGCTAACATCTGTTAATCTGGGTGGTCAGTGCATAGATGTCTGTTATATTATTTTCAACGCTTTCTGCATATTTGAAATTGTTCTTATAAAAATAAAAATGCTTAAAATCAAAATTGCCATATTTACTTATTTTTTCAGTTAAATGATGCTCTGATATCTTCAAATGGCTGATTTCAATATACATTCATTATTTTTAAATATTTTAATAAATACCACACTGGAAAAGTGCAATATTTGCTTCATTTATGCATACAATGTGTCAAAATCTGGCTATGTTCTTGGGAGTGTGTTGCTGATGTGAAAGTCATCAATCTTGACTGTCACAGCACATAAAAGATGGAGAACTTTTGGCATAGAAAGAAAACCCTGATCACAGGATCCAGGATAGAAATGAAAACATACTGGCAGCCAAAAAATCAGTTGTGATAGACACACTGGAGTCAATAAGTTCTACCGGGGGGAATACAAAGTGGAAGTTTTTTCAATGCTATTTTAATGACAAATTCAATGAGATTTGACAATCAAATCAATGTGGAGGAAAGTGCAAAACCATCATCATTCCGAGATTTTTACGTCTCAGAAAAGGTGACATTAAGATATTGAGAAATGTAGCATTTTTTAAATGGAGAAGATGGGAAGTCCTGGTTTGAACGTGGTGATTTCATATGACTTATCCAAAAGCACCAAACGGCTTTCTGATAGGACCAAGTGGCACCGTGACCTGGGATTTAGGCTGCGAGAGGGTCATAAATGTGCTACCTCCAATTTGAACCTGGAACCTGGAGACCACAAATAAAGAGCTGGTCTGGATAGCAAGAGGAAGTACTTCCTCTCTGAGGCTCTTTGACTTAATTTCTACCCACTTCTACCTTTGTTTCTCTCTTTCCCCAGGTTGCTCCCTCTACCATACTATTGAATATGTAGCATATTCTTAAAATATTGTCTATTTCATAAAAGCACAAAGATCCTTATTTTTTTAAGTGACTCAAAGCATATTCCTCACTTTAAAATGCACTATAAGCAGTAATAAATTACATTTCTGTGGTGTATTTAGCCTGGTGGGGGGTCTTGTTTAATCTTTTGTCCTGGGGTTTATTGCCCTTTGAGAGCCACCAAAACTTCCCTAAGTGCTACCACACCTGGCGTACTTGGCATTGAGATCTGTCATGAGGATGAAAACGGTTCTGGAAATGCTACAACTACTGTAAAGCACAAGGCATCTTCCTCAGGCCTGTTTTAGGGTGTTAGCACAGGCAACTTTGCACTCATCACAAGAGGGTAGACTTCAGCTAAAATGCACTTCCTGTCACATTTAACAATTCATAGATTAGGTAACAGTATACTGGTCCCCAGAAGGGATAGAGGCTACCAGGTCAATCTAACAAAATGAGTGAATGAATGAAATGGGCCTTAATTGTCTCAAATATCACAATAGCCCAGCTGGAAGCCAGAGAGGCCTATGTTTAACTTTGATTCTATGAAATAGTAATGGTGCTTTAACCCTTCAGCTTATCAATTTGTTTAATGGCTTGTTTATTTGTAACTGAGGCAAACTCATAGCTCATATACTATGGAATTATCCCAAAAGCAATACAGTCATTAAACAACCAGAGTGACATAGGTTCTGAATATAAATAGAAGCATGTTTACCATGAGGACACCATTAACGAGGTGTTGCCTTTCCCTGAGTCTGAAGAGAGAAGGGTAACCAGCCATGAGCCTACACCGCCTGGCCAGACCAGCTTCCCCAATCATCCACGTTCCCCAAGAAAAGTTATCCGAGCATGGTCTAGGATGGAACCATCTGTCAGCATCCCAAACTGTACAGTTTCGAGTGCTTTGCAACATTCTGTTCTTGGTCAGGAATCTCCAGAACATTCATATAGATGTCTTTCATCACATAACACACATGCTAAAATGAGGGAAATTTTTAATTTCTTCTATCATTCTGGCTTAAAGCTTTCCCTCCCCTAATGTATGATCCCTAAAGAGAGAAATGTGGAAACATCATTTTTGCCTAGAAGTATTCATTTATAAATATTATCATCAGGCAAAAACCCAGACACTAGGATGCAACAACAAATTTTTAAAGATAAAAATTTGTGGTTTTCTGTGGAATACTATGCAGCCGTAAAAAAGGATGAAATCATATCCTTTGCAGCAATATGGACGGAGATTGAGATCATCATAAGAGAACTGACTTAGAAACAGAAAACTAAACACTGCATGTTCCCACTCATATGCAGGAGCTAAATGGTCACAAAGATGGAAATAACAGACATTGGGGACACCCATAAGGAGGAAAGTAGGGAGCAGGGTCAGGGTACAATGCTCACTGTTGGAAGACTGGGCCATCTGAGACCCAATCCCCACCATGACACAGTATGTCTATGTGACAAACATGCGTGTGTAGCCCCGAATCTAAAATAAAGATGAAAAAAAAATGTGTCCTTATACGGCTTATGTTTTTTGAGAGCATAGTATATTAAAATACAAAAGTGAAACATGGAGTAAATCATTAAACGAAAGCAGAGAGAGTGAATAAGCAGTCAAGAGGGTTTACAGTATTAAATGGAACTTATCAGAAAAGAACTCACTTGGAAAATGTATGTGGGAATACACCTGTCAGATGTAAGGGGGTTTGCATGCAGCTAAGTAGGAGATGAGTTTCCCAGTCAAGAAGCACAGCAGAGCCGGGCTCAGTGGCTCAGCCTGTAATCCCGCGCTTTGGGAGGCTGAGGTGAGTGGATTGCCAGAGCCCGCGGGTTCGAGACCCGCCTGGGCAACTTGGCGAGGCCTCATCTCTACCATAAATCAAAAAAAAAAAGCCGGGCATGGTAGCGCGTGCCTGTAATCCCGGCTACTCGGAAGGCTGAGGCGGAAGGATCGCCGGAGCCCAGCGGGTCGAGGCTGCGGTGGCCGGGAGCGGCCACTGCACTCCAGTCTCGGCGACAGAGTGAGACTCCAACTCGAAGAAGAAGAAGAAGAAGAAGAAGAAGAGGAGGAGGAGGAGGAGGAGGAGGAGGAGGAGGAGGAGGAAGAAGAGGAGGAGGAGGAGGAGGAGGAGGAGGAGGAGGAGGAGGAGGAGGAGGAGGAAGAGGAAGAAGAGGAAGAAGAGGAAGAAGAGGAGGAGGAGGAGGAAGAAGAAGAGGAAGAAGAGGAAGAGGAGGAAGAGGAAGAAGAGGAAGAAGAGGAAGAAGAGGAGGAGGAGGAAGAGGAAGAAGAAGAGGAGGAGGAGGAGGAGAAGAAGAAGAAGAAGAAGAAGAAGAAACACAGTAGCACAGAGTAGGGCTACCTCGAGTGTCAGAGGAACCTTAACAAGGCGGAAGGATCTGGAAACAGAGTGAATGAGGGAGAAGTATCTTGATCAGGACATCGTTGTAGGGTGGGTACAGACTTACAGGGCCATAAAGACGATCTTAAGGACATCGCCTTTTACGCTGATGGAGAAGGCACTAGAAGATTTGATGAGAACGGTGTACCTTGTGCTGCTGTGTTAAGAGCCCGATGTAAGGGATTGGCAGTAGTGGGAAGCTGCCAGGGGAGAGGGGGTGGGATTGGAGGTTGAGGAGATCTGCTAGAGAAGGAAGGGACACACCTCCTCAACAAGGGTACCTGTATAATCAACGTTTGCATACCTAACCCCCAATTCTACCCCACATCTTTAAAATTAAAATAAAGTAAAAAAAGAACACGATATAGGGGCAAAGACAGAGGCAGACAGACCTATGAGAGATAGTTCCAATGAAATAGAGATGACACTAAAATAGTCCGTGAAGTCGGCAATAAAATCGCAGTATTTTGCAGGTAGATTCCAGTTTTGCTGATGGATTGAATGCAGATTGTGAGTCAAAGAGAGATACTAAAGATAGATCCAAGGTTTTTGTCACTTGAGCAACCTTGGATGACAAACGTACTTTTCATTGTGATGCAGAAGAATGCAACCTAATGGCTGGAAGGCAATTCGGAGTTTAAGTTCAAGATTAGACACCCAAGTAAATATGTAACGGTTTACCTGATTCTGGCGTTAAAAGGAAAACCCTCCAAGTGTGAGTTACAAAGTGCAGAGTCAGGCCACATCAGCCTCCGGCAGGACAGCCCAGAGCAGACTTCCAGACTCTTCTCTGTGGCAAGAGGTGAGAATGGTCTCCTCCCCGCTTCCTGATCTTGTTCAATAACGCTCCTCATCCCCAGTGGACATTTTCTGGACAGAATGCCCATGTAGGTGCATGAGCACACACTCACATTCCCAACACCCCTGAAAGATAAGGTAATTTTTCATTTTTGTTTATTTTATTTATTTTATTTTTAGCCACGGCTAACAGTTATTGAGCATTTCATTGTCTCAGGGGCTCTGCGGTGTGCCTTACGTTGATTTTATCACATAAACCCAACGGCAACCCTCTGAAGTAGACACTTGTTGCCCTCATCCTGCCAATGTATAGACGAAAGCTGAGAGAGGTATTACTACATGAAGCAACTTGACATTATTTCATGTAGTGAAAGCGTTAGAAAAGAGATTCAGGCCCAGCCAGTCTGATTTCACAGATCCACACTGTTAAATTTTACCCTAAATGACTTCTCCCAATAGGTACTTTACATTATATGTTTTCTCCCCTCTTTTTTTCTCTGGGCAATGATAAATGAGTAGCTTACCACTGGATTTTGTATATTGCTATGCAATATTTATTTCTATAGATAGAATTTGCCAGAGTACTCCTTTAGTGTTGGAAATTTAAGTTGTTTGTATGTTTTCAGAGCTATAAAATATATAGTACCACTCGTTTTCCATTGTTTATTTAATTATGATTTTAATTTGCTCTCACGATTAACAAAACAGCCTGTAAATATTATACCAATTTATAGAGCAATGTATTCAATTGTTATTTCCCTAAATCATTGCCAACACTGTATATTATTCTATTATATATCATTTAAAGTCCTTTTCTGACCTGGTGCGGTGGCTCAAGCCTGTAATCTCAGCACCTTGGGAGGCTGAAGTGAGAGGATTGCCTGAGTTCAAGGGTTCAAGACCAGCCTGGGCAACTTGGTAAGACCTCATCTCTACAATAAATCACAAAAATTAGTCAGGCATGATGGCGTGCACCTGTAGTTCCAGCTAATGAACTACATTGAGGTGGAAGGATCGCCTGAGCCCAGCAGGTCAGGGTTGTGATGGCCGTGAGTGTGCCACACTGCACTCCAGCCTGGGCGACAGAGTGAGACTCCAACTCAAAAAAAAGTGCTTTTTTTTAACCACAGTTTATTTTATATTTCTTTTATTACTAGTGAAATTGAACTTCTATACTTTTTTATTTGGTAATTGTTTTTCTATTGGAGAAATATTTATATAAATATATATCATTTGTTTTTTAACTGATAAAAAAGTATATACTTATTGTATTCAACAAGTTGCTTATATATATGTTGTGGAATAGATAAATGGAGCTAATAATCACGTTTTTATCATTTTGTGGAGTGAGAAGATTTAAAATCTACTCTCATCTCAATTTTCAAGAATATAATACATTGATATTAACTGTCATCACATTGTACAATAGATGTCATGGATCTCTTGAACTTATTCCTCCTGCCTAACTAAGATTTGGTTTTCTTTGAGCAGCATCCTCATCCCTTTTTCAAAGACAATGTAGTCCAACGTCATTTGTAAGAAAAATAACATTCCTCAAAGCACGGGAGATGGTTACCACTATACAAGTCCATCTATATTTTTTTAAAAAGAACACACAGAATGGCATAAAGACAGTTGCCCCAGTAACTCCGGATGCGTCCATGTTTCATATCTGCAGGATTCCAAAGCTCACAAAGTGCCTCCTCACAGAATAAAGGGAAAGTGCCCCGAAGATAAATTTTGTTCACACTTCAGAATGTAGGAAGTATTTACTGTTATACTCATCAAGAAGACGGTTTTCTACCTGAACCAATTTAAATTTTTATCTTACGTGAAATATTCTTTATATTAACAGTCTTGAAACAAATACTCTTCAAGACACAACATAAACATTTTATTCTGTATGAAAATGTAGAGCTAAGACTAATTGAGTCTCAGAATAGATGGAAGACAAAAAAAATGTGCTTAGATACTGAAGAATAATTCCACAGAAATGCAAAGACTATAATAGACTTAAAGCATATCATTTCAAATTTTGTCTATATGAGAGAATTTTTAAAGGGTTTTAGACTCAAGACTTCCTGCTTCCTTGAATTCCTCTTCATCCTCTTGATGTTGGTCATGACCAGGGTGGTCTCTCTATGGTGATTCATTCACTTATTCCTTCTTCCTCTGAGGTCCTTTCCTTCAGATTCCCCAATGCTCCTCCATTCTTAGAGAAATTTTCAGTTCTAATTTCTTAATCACTCTTTCATTTCTAATTCCTTCCAAAAAAGAAGTGAGTATAAAAGTTTTCAAAGACCTCCTAAAAAGAAGATGAGTATAAAGAAAACTCTTTATATAAGGATTCTGCGCCATAAGGAACTTTGTTATTCACACGTATGTTTTTTGTTTGGTTTGGTTTGGTATTTCTTCTGAAAAGACTTTGTTTTTCACTCACATGAGTGAGAGCTATTTGAAGGATCTAAAGAAACAGACTACTAACACTATGATCCAGTTAATTCTCTCAGAGCTCAGCATGTGTCCCTTTCTAGTCATTAAGAGGGCACTTACTTTCAGGTATTACCATCTGAGAAAGGGGCACTTCCTTGAAGGAGTTCAGAATCTAGTAGTGGAGAGATATGCATGTACATAATACACCTTGGTTAAAAGATTTTAATGAAAATATGCAACATAAAACAGAGAAGTCGAACATACATTTCAGAGATCTGGAAAGTCGACAGCAGATGCAATGTGTGAGCTGAGATTATTCAGGTAGCAGGAGTCTCTGGGGCATTCATGGTAGAAGCAAAAATAGAACTGAGAAGCCAAGTATGAACCACAGAATGTTCTGGGGAAGTCTTATGACCTTTTGGTGAAGTTGGGTGGATTGGGGAGGAAAAAGTAGACAGAAATCAGTCTCTAATTCAGATGATGGAGAGACCCTGGATTATATCCACCTGACAGAAGGGAGCCCATGAAAAATGTTTAAGCCAGGAAATATTACAAGGGCCACTCTGGTTGGGGTGCAGTAAATAAGGCAAGGGTGCTGTTGGGTGTCTAAATTACCAGAGATACAGGGAGGTTTGCTATCCTTTCCCAGCCTGGTCACCTCTCAGATTTGACCTTGATTTTTTTAAATTCCATTATCCCACAGTGATATACTTTTCAGAAAACTACTTTTTATATAATAAGATAAAACAAAAATGAGCACATATGCTAACTCATTTAAATATTCTTTGGAAATTAACTGATAACAATGGGCTTATACATGTCTTATAAATATCTTGACAAGATTTCCTGATTGTAGTGTTGATCAGTGGCACATTTCATTTTTGTGATCAGATCCAGGTTTTCATTTTTTCCTTTAAGACTAGATAACGTTTTGACCTGTAGTTCAGAAAAATCATGTTATGAGTGCCACGTGAGTTGAGGAAAAGACCAAAAGAGGAAGAGGAGTATATTGGTCAGGTTTCTCCAAAGAAACACAACTAACAGGATATGTGTGTGTGCATGCATGCATATGTACTGAGAGAGAGAGAGATCTGGCGCAGTGGCTCCTGCCTGAAATCCCAGCACTTTGGGAAGTGGAGGCTAGAGGATTGCCTGAGCCCAGGGTTTCAAGATCTACCTGAGCAATTTGACGAGGCCTCATCTCTACAATAAATAAATAAATAAAAATTAGCCGGGCATGGTGATGCACGCCTGTAGTTCCAGCTACTTGGAAGACTGAGGCAGAAGGATCACCTGAGTTGAGCAGGTCGAGGCTGCAGTAGCTGTGATTGTGCCACTGCATCCCAGCCTGGGTGACAGAGTGAGACTCAGACTCAAAAAAAAAAAAGAGAGAGAGAGAGAAAGAAAGAGAGAGAGAGAGAGAGAGAGAGAAAGAGAGAGAGAGAGAGAGAAAGATCTGAAGGGACAGACTTTTGCAGTTGGGCAGGTTGGCATGTCCAAAATCCACACACTGGGCCTTGAGGCTAGAGACTGAGAGAGGAGCCAGGGTTTCAGTTCACATCCAAAGGCCATTGGGCTGGAAAAGTCCCTCCTACTCTCGGGAAAATTAGGCTTTTTACAATTCAGGTCTTCAACCGATTGAATGAGGCCTATCTACATGGTGGGAAATATCAAAGTTCACTCATTTAAATGTTATTTTCATTCAAAAACACACTCACAGAAACTTCCGGAATATTGTTCAAATTAAATATTTGGACACCATGGTCCAGCCAAGTTGTCATCTATTGACCATTCCAAGAAGGAAAGACCAATGTAACAGAGAAATGGATGGACTGTGTCTGTGTGTAGAAGTTCTGTCCTGTCACAGAACATGGAACAGACTTGGCAGTGCTAGGGACACACATGAAGGATGGTCAACACCCTACAATAGGTTGTCCATCAAAAAAGTGTGACATTATTTTAGCTTTTTTTCCCTCTCTCTGCCTTTGTCTTTTAATGGCCAGTGTGGTAGTTAGTGGACTGATAGGTGGACTGGACACAGCAGGGGGCAGGACGGAACAGTCACAGCTGAGGCTGGAGTTGTAGAGGGGACCATGCCCCCAAGAATCCCCCATCTCAGGGCGCCAGTCTGTTCTGGGGGTTCAGGTTGGAGTCCTCCCTACTGTCTCTGGGCATGGTAGATCCCTCCTTTAACTGTCTTCCCTCCATCACGGGCAGGTGGAGGGGAGCCCAAAAGGAAATGGAGAATCACAGGCACAGTCCTCCAGCCCCCCAGCACGGGGGTCCTGGCGTGGGTTGGGCATTCCCAGGCTAGCATCGCCCTACACCGAGGCTGGTGCAGACTTCATGCCAATCCATTCACGCCCAGAGCAGCAGCCTTCCGGGCTAATGCATTTCATTTGGGAGAACCAGTGTCTAAGAGCGAGTGGAGGGGACAGGTGGAGAGTGACCAGGCAGGGTTTAATTTGGCTTGAAAAGTGATAGGTTCTCACTACCTGACTCTTGGTAGATGATGTAGAAAGTGACTGTCACTGTATGAACTTTCCACAGCATCTAGATAAATACTTCTATTGTGAGTTTTCAGAACATGTACATTTCTTGTGCTATGCCTATGCAGAATTAAATATGTTTGCTCTCTTCACAGGTCATAAAAACTGTGTGAGATTCAGCCGTGATACCCATTCAAGATTTGCTGTATCTCCTTGTCATAAACAGGCAGGGCTTATGTGACTTTAAAACATTCTTTAAACTCTATCTAGAGACTTTCTCTGAAGATAAAAATTGGATCATGCATTCCTTTATTTTTATGCTCAATTTTCCACTTCATCCTCTCTCCCTTACTTTCCACTTCAAGTCATACCTCCTGTCAGAAGTCGTCCATTTCCAGCTTTCCTCCTAGCCCTTCTTGACATAAGGGATTTCTCGATGTCTTCCATTTAAAATTCACCTCAAACACTTCTCCTTTCTTCACATCAGGTTGACTGACCCATAAGGACCCAAGTTCTTATGAAGGTCCAAGCCTTGGTTTTGTTATTTTCCTTCTCTAGGGGGCTTTCTGGAGTCAAGGACTTCGTTGAAAGAGGGGGTGATTCCTCCATTTTCACAGAGCCAAGTGAGCAATTTGGAAAAGGTTTCACAAGATAATTAGGAAAGTAACCATTTGCATGGGAAAGTTTCCCATCCCCAGATTGACACTTTATTGGGATAAGATGTCTTCAAGTAGCACATGTAAGAGGTCAAAGAGGCTCTTGGAAACAGGAAGTTATTTGGGATAAGAAGGTAAATGAAGATATTTTCTGGAGCCCCAGTCATAAAGTACTTGTCAACTTGACTAGGACAATATTCAACCTTCTCAAAGATTGACAAGCCAATATCTTGAACTTACTTTTTTAAAAAAACTCAGGAATAGATTTTAACTTTCCTTGATGCAAAATAGCCAATTAGCAGGAAAGATGAAAGTGAAATTATGGCTGTAGAAAGAGGTTTTCACAATGGCCTATGAAAAAGGAGATGGTGAGGATACAGATAATGCTCACACAGATGAAGAATAGATGGATTCAATTACTTAACATCTTTTCTAACTGCTGGGAGAAGGCACTTGGCCAACTTCAACTTGAGACTTTTAGGGAAAAAAATATTGTTCTTATTCAATATAATCATTTTTGAGATTCCTTAACTAAAATTAAAAGTTCTTGAATGATTAAAACAAAAAAGAGAACTTTTAAAAATGTATTTTAAAAAGGTGAGTTAATAGTCACTTGTTCCAAGTCTCTCCTTTTCTTTTCCTGGAAAGCAGTGCTAACACAGCATGTGGATGAATATATCCATCTATGAGGAAAACATGCCAAGAAATTGTCGTTAAAATTCTGAAATTTTAATTTAAAAAAAGAATTAAGGGATGATAAACTATCTTGGTTTTCCTATCTTGCATATCTTCTTATTTTTTTAGCTAGACTTCTCTGAGTGGAATTGTATGTAAACAACCAATATCAAGAACATTTGTGTTTAATTCACAAAAATTAGATAGATATAATCATCAGAATTCTTGACACTTGATCCCATAGTAAATTGTGAAACCAATTCCTTAGGTAAAGAAATTGAGGAAATGAATGAACCTGAGTAACAGCATGTCTTCTGTTAGATTTGTGGCCCAGGGCAGTGGATATGCACAGCACAGAGATACTGGGTTATAATTGGAAGAGTCTCGGGTCTTTCTTCATCACTTCATTTGCCCATCCAAGGCTAGTCTTAGTTCTCCTCCTGAGTTTATTCTGTGGCTTCCTTCATAGGTGAGCTGAGATTAATAGCTATATCGTCTTTATCTTCATTTATCTGTAAATTGTTCAGCTGAAGTAAAAGAGTTTCTATCCGATGCATCAAAACTCGCATCCAGTCCTACTGGCAAAAGACTGTAAGACATGACTAAGTGGGAATTTCTGCAAACTTCAATAGATCCTTGCCCATAATTATTACATCAACACGATATATTCATTTTCTCTTCCTCTCCCTCCCAACCTCAACCTTCTTGTGTTTCTGAGTAGATAGATGGCTCAGTCTTTGACTTTAAGCAAAAAAAAAAAAAAAAAGAGAGAGAAGAGAAGAGAAAAAGAAAAATTACTATTTAGCTAATAAGCAGCAATTGGAAACAATTTCCCTTCATGAGAGGAAAAGTTCTCTTGAACCGATAGCAAAGGGGAAAATGTAACCCCGTGTTGCAATTACCTGACTTCCTATGATGGTCTCTTTTTGGCATGTATCCACATATTACAAATTCTCTTTCTAAATTCATAGCTCAGTTCCCATTTTCTCATTTTATGTAGCTAATATCCTTACACTATTTCAAGAACTCTTCACTATTTCAATCACTTCCAGGAAGAAAAGAAAATTGTGGTTAAAAAAAAGAGTATTTTTTAAGGAAACCAATCAGCCAGATAGTGAAGATTTGAAAGCACATTTAAAGACTTTAAAAGTACTGAAGAAGAAGAAATCTTTATAAATAGATATCGCATCTGCAATGTTTTAGGTGCTAAAATCAAGTTAAGGAAATTGATTAATCAGAGGAATGCATTAAACAGAACCAACTAACATGATTTCTAGTCTGAGGATAATTTAAAAAAAGAAAAGTACAGCAAAGTCAATCTTTATTTGTTCGGAGAGTTTCAAACTAAGGAGAGACAACTGTAAAAATATGTGCTGTCAGCCGGAACTGCATGTCCATCACCACAGAGCAGCTGATATTCATCCAACCATCTCTTCCAGGACATCAAAAAAAAAAAAAAGATGAGCCTAATTGCTTTAACCTTGGCTGGTTAAATAGTTAAGTGCAGGCAGGGCTGTTTCTTATTGTTTGTGATGGAAAAGAAATGATCTTGTGGTAGAATTGAAGAATAGCATCTTGACAAAGCTTCCCCTTTCCACCCTTCCTGGTAGTACAGCCTTGAAACAGGGTCAGCACAATAGTCCAACTTCTCTTCAGCTCAGTGAAAGTAGAAGATGCTTTTCAATTAGAAAAAATGTTTTTTGAGTCGGAGTCTCACTCTGCCACCCAGGCTGGAATACAGTGGCACTTTCACGGCCACCGCAGCCTCAACCTGCTGGACTCAGGCGATCCCTCCTCCTCGGCCTTCCAAGTAGCTGGAATTACAGGCACACACCAACATGTCCGGCTAATTTTTTTGACTTATTGTAGGGATGTGGTCTCAACAAGTTGCCCAGGCTGTCTCGAACCCGTGGACTCAGGCAATCCTCTCAACTCAGCCTCCCAAAGTGCTGGGATTATAGGCAAGAAACACTGCGCCCAGCCAAATTAAGCAATTTTATAGACTGTGCATGAGAAAATTAGTTTTTTTTTTTATTTTGGGGGTTTTTTTGAGTTGGAGTCTCACTCTGTCGCCCAGACTGGAGTGCAGTGGCCTCTCCCGGCCACCGCAGCCTCGGCCTGCTGGGCTCTGGTGATCCTTCTGCCTCAGCCTTCGGAGTAGCCGGAATTACAGGCATGTGCTACCATGCCCACGTGATTTTTTGATTTATTGTAGAGATGAGGTCTCGCCAAGTTGCCCAGGTGGGTCTCGAACCCACGGGCTTAGGCAATCCACTCACCTCAGCCACCCAAGGCGTGGGATTACAGGTTGAGCCACCAAGCCTGGCTAACTTAGTTTTCTTTTAAGAAGCCTAAAGTTTTTGGAGAGAAATGAAGCTTCTAGACTAAAACCCAAAGCCAGGTTGTGTGTGTGTGTCTGTGTGTGTGTATTTTGAATTGAGGTCTCACTCTGTCACCCAAGCTGGAGTGCAATGGCACAATCACAATTCACTGCAGCCTCAGACTCCTGAGTTCAAGATATCCTCCTGTCTCAGCCTCTGGAGTAGCTGAGATTGTAAGGGCATTCCACCATGCCCAGCCAAGTTCTTTATTTTTTGTAGAGACGATGTCTCATTATGTTGCCCAGGCTGGTCTCAAACTCTTTAACTCAAGCAATCCTCCTGCCTCAGCCTCCCAAAGTGCTGAAATTTGGGGCATGAGCCACCATGCCTGGCCTAGACTGAGTAGTATTATTTTAAGTTAAATAAAGTACTGTCTCACAAACAAAGTGCTGTCTCATGAGACAAATTAGCCCCATTATAAATACAAAATTACTGAACTTACTTATTTTGCTGTAAAGTAGCCATGACTACTTCATCGACCTTCACTATTCCCTTTCTCCCTTGATATTTTCTTAGTGGTAATTATGTTAACAGCTGGAGTCACATAGCACACGCATCCTTCACCAGTTGTTTCTCTCTGCTGTCTGATAGAATGTTCCTCTACAAGTCCCTTCTTAATACAATGGCCGAGTCTGGACAGGTACTGCATGAATATATGTCAGGAATTGAGAGTAGTCATACTCATTGAAGTTCTGTTGAAAGAAAACACTTTACCATATGCCATTTATTTTCTCAGTCACATTATCTGCCCCCTCAAAGGTGTTATTTGCATTTTCACAATGCTGTTAAGCTATTTCTTTATAAGATGCATCATTTTATTTGTTCTATGTGATTTGGAACATTCTATCTACCTTATTATTACTACATTGTACTAATGCTTTCTTTTCTTGGTGTCTTTTATTCTGATTGCAGTTATTTATTTCATTACTTCACCCTGCCAATATTCCTCAGAAAAGGCAGAAAAGGAAAATGTGTGTGTGTGTGTGTGTGTTTATCATTGTTTTGAATTAGATAAATATACTTCTTCTTATCAAAGATGAGGTGAGAATGTAAGAACTTAACAAATTCCCTTGGCTACGAAGACAAAGTTTATTGTAAGGAATTCTAAATGAATCCAGAAGAGAAATGGAAGCGAGGTTTTTTTCATTCTTCATTAATAAAAGTCAAAGTATTCATGTTATCCACATCTCTAAAGCAGAAGGTACTTGGACCCATGGATGACTTCTGGATCTCTGAAACTACTAAATGAGAGGCTTAAAAAAATCTTATATCCATGTCTACTTTTTCTACAAAGAACATTTTCTACTAAGTGTTTTATCAGATTCTCAATGATCCAGGGAAATTAAAAGTCACGTGAGGAAAACTGATTCAATTTATTGTTTCAAATGACTACATTTTAACTCTGAACAAAATCAGAGAAGAGATGATGATATGAGTGTGTCTCGTGGTAATGCACCATGACACACAGATGTCAGGGGCTGGGTCCCAAGGCTCCTGGTGGGAAGTACCTGTTAAAAAGTTGCCAGAGTCCCAGTTTGCTGATCCCACTGGCTTCCTAGGGGGAAAAAAAAAACAGAAAAGAAGCTGAAAAAGACATATCCCTGAGCTGTGGAAACTTAGAATCCTAGACTCATAAACTAAGTACGAGGAGGGCAAAGCTGTCATAAATTCCTGTAGGAGAGGAGAAAAGGGTGGACATATGGATTATATCACACAAATAGTGAGCTAGGAGATATTTTGATACTTTAGATGGTTAGGCCCTATCCCTGGATATTGATTCTGGGTGTGCAACACACATTGGAGGGGCCATGTTAACCATCTGATAATCTGGAAATATATACTTTAATATTTCAAAATTTTGGAGAAAATCTTTCCCCTCTTGCCAATGATGCATGTGGAAAAGAAGGACGAGGAGGAGAAAGAAAGATAGAGGGAAAAGACACAGAGGTGGGATTCCTTTCGGTGTCTGGAATATCTGGGAGTAAAGCAAGTTACCATCAGGTGCTGGGGGGAAAGTGGGTTCTCCTCTGTTAAGTCATTTAGGAGAAAACTGTGACAGCAAACGCCTGAGAAAGGAAAGGGCCAAAATATTGGTGGGAGGTTCAGCCCTGAGACAGTAAAGATGCACACTTTTCTTACAACTTGTACTAAGATTTGGGCAAACAGGATTACAAATAAAGATAGAAGAAGCATAGTGGTAGTGAGCGTGCCACTACACTCCAGACTGGACAACAGAGTGAGACTCCAACTCAAACAAAAAATAAAAAAGATAGAGGAAGAGATAAATTAAAGGACAGACTGATGAATGGATAGATATGATCTTACTAGACAAAATCTATGCTCATAGGAACTCAATATTTTAATATATTTGAATGCACTGAAATAATAAATAAGCAGTCACATTTATGATTGGGTCTATTCCTAATTCAAATTTATGGGACATATGCTG
Organism: Cephalopachus bancanus; assembly: GCA_027257055.1. Lineage (NCBI taxonomy): Eukaryota > Metazoa > Chordata > Mammalia > Primates > Tarsiidae > Cephalopachus > Cephalopachus bancanus. The sequence continues at coordinate 10,731,453 of JAPVLO010000001.1, read as the reverse complement.
TAAATGAAGAAACTAGTTTGTGGTAACTAGAGAAGAACAGTAGATTTACACAGCTTTTTCCAGAAAAACAAAATGTTATCTTGCCTCAATGTGAAAAAAAGAAAGCATCATAGAAGAAGGGTTTGGAATGCACATAAACTAAAGTTGAAGTACAAGGAAGAGAAAGAGAAATAGTAAATAAAGCTTGTTATTCTCTCCACAGATTTATCTGTATAGAGCAAGAATATCAGCCAGGGAAACATAGTGAGATAACTTGTCTCTACGAAGCAAAAAACAAAAAAAATTAGCCTGGCATGGTGGTGCACCTGTAGTCCCAGCTACTCAGAAGTCTGAAGCAGAAGGATGGTCTGAGCCAAGGACGCTGAGGCTGCAGTGAGCTGTGGTCATGCCACTGCACCCCAGCCTGGGTGACAGAATGAGACTCTGATTCAAGATAAACAAATAGACAAACAGACAAATAAATGAATAATATTATGAGTGGGGATTTTTATAGGTATCACACAGATCTGGTGGATGCCAGGATGAGGCATCCATCAGCTGAGAAATTCAATGCCTATTATGTATTTCACATTTTTATGCTATAAGTGTGCAATGACCCTGTGACTATTTTCCTAGACCTTTAGGTAGATCCAGGTGTCAGAGTCACTCATGCTGACACCTTTTTTGAAGTTGGTATATTGTTTGTGGCAGAATCCAAGTTTTGACTCACTTACTTACAAACTTATAGCATTATATTTGAGAGAGAAAATATTATCAATACGTCACTGGTAACAGTTTGACAGATAACTCAGTTAATCACAAAAACCGTTTGGCTAGCAAACTTAAGGTTTCCTTGGTTTCTCATTAGTTACTTGTCATTTTCAAAGCACATTTCTAAAATAAAATAGTAATAATAATAAGAATGCTACAGTGCCACTAGTGATAAAAGCCCAATAAAAATCATAAGGGTCTATTGATTTAAAATGTTGCACAATGTTTATGAGTTCAAAGTTGGACTCAGAAAGAAAGATATCAGGAAATCTACACCCAACCAGACCCTGAGAGCTGGCTAGCCAAGAGTTGACGACAGTTGGCCCACTGGCCACAGAAGAGACTGGCTATGTGTACAGATGGGAACGGGGAAAGGAAGATTCTGGGTTCTGATAAAACTGAAGGGAAACTTAGCAACTAACTGGGAGAAGCTTGCATCACGGTTGTGAAGAGGATCTCATCACAGCCTGAGATAAAACTCTTCAGCATCATTCTCTAACGTCCAACAAATTAGAAGAAGTAAAAGCTTTACTTAAATATATTTAAAGCTTTGATTTATTCAAAGTTTTAATTTGGTCTACTTTTATTCTCAAGTGAGAGCAATCACATTTCTATATATTAATTTGTAAAAATAAAAAAAAATACCCCTCAAGGTACAAATATTCTGCTCCCTCGAATACTTGCTGTTCATGATCATCCATGCTCAGAATGTTTCTTTCGAATACCAAAGAATGAGGGTAAGAGTTGAATATTTGAAAGCAAGGGAACTGTTTCAGTAATGTCTGAATATTTGAATAAAATGGAGAGAGTCAGATCAGCTTGTTAAAAAGGTGAGAAGTCAATGAAATAAGCATAGCATAGACTATTATAAGTCAGTGCAAAAGACAGCCTCAACTGTTCTAAGGGAGACATTTAGTGAAAGAAACCGCTAATTATAACCTTATGTATTAAATACTCTACACTTAAGTTCACTTCATAGAACTTAAATAAAAACTTCAACTTGGGCCTCTCTGATTCCATTCATATTGGTCTTTAATATTCACTGTAGATGCAGAAGAGGAAGTGGGGGAAAGGAAACACTTCCAACACCTGTTAGTGGGAGTATTAATTAATACACCCTCTGAGGAAAACAGTGTGACAATTCCTAAAAGGTTTAAAAATCAACCTTCCATATGACTTAGCAATCCCCCTTCTGGAAATACACCAGGGGGATTTCGAAACAATCTATGAAAAGGATACCTGCACAGGCATGTTTATTGCAACATTGTTCACAATAGCAAAAACGTGGAACCAATCGTGCTGCTCACCAAAAGTGGGTTGAATTTTTAAAATGTGGTATATATACATGATGGAATATTATGCAGCAATAAAGAAGGACAAAATTATGAATTTCGCAGCAACTTTGATGAATTTAGAATCTATTATACTCAGTGATCTATCACAGAAACAAAGAACTGAGTACCACATGTTCTCACTCACAAGCGAACCCTGAACAATTATCACAATACTATAAGAAAGTAACTGGCAGTCGTGGAAAACTGCCAGGGGAGGGAGGGGCGAGGCACACTTCATCAATAAGAATACCTGATCTCAAATACCTGAAGTGGGGACAAAGTGAGGTCCAAACTTTACCTGTTCAATGACCATTTGTACACCTAATTCCAAATTGTACTCACCTTTAAAATAAAAATTTTTAAAAGATTCACTGCATTTTTTTGGTTTTGTTTCTATCAACAAGTCTAAACTTCTGCTGTCAACATTGTTATAGAGACCACACAAAACTAGATCATATCTGTTTTGTACAGTTGCATATCTGATTTGTCTAAGTAATACTATGTGAAACACAAGACATTAACCATTAAAGAATATAATTTGAGCCGGGCTCGGTGGCTCAGCCTGTAATCCCGCGCCTTTGGGAGGCTGAGGTGAGTGGATTGCCTGAGCCCGCGGGTTCGAGACCCGCCTGGGCAGCGAGACCTCATCTCTACAATAAATAAAAAATCAGCCTGGCATGGTAGCGCACGCCTGTAATTCCGGCTACTTGGAAGGCTGAGGCGGAAGGATCACCGGAGCCCAGCAGGTGGTGGCTGCGGTGGCCGGGAGTGCCACTGCACTCCAGTCTGGGCAACAGAGTAAGAGTCCAACTCAAAAAAAAAAAAAGAATATAATTTGTATTTTACTAAGTTTAATGAGATCACATTTTTATAAAGCACTAGAAATACAACAGTATATATGGCATTGTCTTTGCAATTGAAGATTTTATAATACACTGGAAAAACAGAAACATCAACAAATAATTTCCTTTGCTGCAAAAAGGCTATCATGAAGATCTGTACATACAGAAAAACCACTAGAAAAAAATGTATGGATGCCTAAAGACATGCATGAAAGCTGGATAGGAGAGTTTCCATTTAGACTTAATCTTAAGAAGACAGGAATTGATCTTGAAGAAATGTGGGAAAATAGGCAAAGAGCCAGCAGCTACTCTGAAAGAACACAGTGAAGAAATGTACTAACAATAAAAGCAATAATAATAATGAGAGGTAACCCTTGAACCAGGATTCTGAACTAGACTCTGTTTGAAGTACTGCTTGAAAGTATTGCCTCATTTAATCCTTCCAACACTCCAATGAGGTAAGCACCATTTGACCCACTTGACAAATTAAAAACAACAACTAAACCTTGGAGAAATGTAAGGTAACTTGCCCAAGTTGACAAGACTTATAGGTGGTGAATGAGATATTTGATGCAAGCTGACCCTCTTCAGGGCCTTCTCAGTGTGTTTAATGAACTATAAGGGTGAGATTTGGCCGGGCTCGGTGGCTCAGCCTGTAATCCCGCGCTTTGGGAGGCTGAGGTGAGTGGATTGCCTGAGACGGCGGGTTCGAGACCCGCCTGGGCAACTTGGCGAGACCTCATCTCTACAATAAAAAAAAATAAAAATAAAAATCAGCCGGGTGTGGTAGCACATGCCTGTAATTTCAGCTACTCAGAAGGCTGAGGCGGAAGGATCGTTGGAGCCCCAGGTGGAGGCTGCGGTGGCCAGGAGCAGTCACTGCACTCCAGTCTGGGTGATAGAGTGAGACTCCTACTCAAAAAAAAAAAAAAAAAAAAGGATGAGATTTGGCATGACCATAAATTAGATGTATATGGGAAAAGGGTACAACCAGATTTATCAAGAAACTTGTATGATACACTTTGTCTCATCTTCCAAGATGTGAAATTTGGGATTTACCCAAATGTAGTGGATAGAGAACCACTAAGGAATTTTAAACCAAGAGAATTAAATGTGATTTAGAAACATTGTTTCAGCAACATATGTAAATCTTTGGATCAAAGGAAGGTGAGATATTAAAAGGGATTTTCAATGAAAAGTCAAGAAAGACATGAGTCTAATAAAATCCCCTAAAATCCATCAAGCCCAGTGGGACTTTCCTTTGTGCAGTTAAAGAGAACTTAGGAGACACAGCTTCTGGAGAAGACATCTTGGTGTTTGTGACATTTGTAACTCAGAAACCTGGGCTGGAGATGTCACAGTCATGGGGAGTCAGTGACTGTGCTTATTAAGATCACTTAATGAAAAGTGATAAGAAAAAAGAAGACTTATTCTCGTTCATGTTCTGCTGCTCAAATTTTTTAAAACTCTTGCTATAGACTGAATGTTTATTTCTTGTCCCCAGATTCATTATGTTGAAATCCTAACCCCCACTGTGACAGTATTTGAAGATGGCAACTTTGGCAGCTGATTAGGAATGGGATAGTACCTTTCAAAAGAGACTCTGGAGAACTCCCTCATCCCTCCCACCATGTGAGGACATACCAAGAACTCAACAATCAGTCCATTAAGTTGGACCTTCACTGGAAGCCACATCTTCAGGGGCCTTGATCTGGGATGTTCCAGCCTCCAGAAATGTGAGGAATACATTTCCACTGTTTACAAGCCACACAGTCGATTGTATTTTTGCTATGTGCCTGAATAAACTAAGATAGAAACTGGTACTAAAAAGCATGAGTGCTGCTTTAACAAATATCTAAAAATGTTCCAAATTATCTTCGGAACTGGGTCGTAGGTAGAGGCTGGAAGAGTCTCCAGGTACATGCTAGAAAAATCTACACTGCCGTGTGAGCCATTAAAGGTGATTCTAATGCAGGCCCAGAAAGCAAAAAGGAAAGCTGTGGAGAAAACTTCAATCTCCTTCGAGATTACCTAAGTAATTCTGAACAGAATGTTGGTAGAAACCTGGGTAGTGAAGACCATGCTGATGAGGTCTCAGTTGGAAATGAGGAATGCATCAGATAATGGAGAAAAGGTAATCCTTGGTATAAAGTGGCAAAGAACTAGACTGAACTGAGTTCATGTTCTAGTGTTTTGTGGAAAGCAGAATTTGCAAGTAATGAAGTAGAATGTTTAGCTGAAGTGATCACTAGGCAAAGTGTTGAAGGTGTGCCTTGATTCCTCCAGACTGCTTATAGTAAGATGCGAGAAGAAAGAAAAACAGAATTGTTAAGCAGAAAGGAAGCAAAGTTTAAAGATTTAGAAATTTCTCATCCGATCTATTTTGCAAAACATGAGAACATTAAGGGTGTGGCCAAGTGACCTTTTGATAAAGAGATTAATACGAATCTGCCATTTCAATGGAAACCAGATACTATTCTCCAAAACGATGGAAGCATGAGTCTGAAGGTAATTCAGAGACCATCTGAGCTGCCATTCCCATCACAGGCCCAGGCTGTGGGGCCAGTGGTGAGAGGGTTTAGAGAGAAGTTTCAAAGGAAAAGCTACTGGCACCTGCAGAAGCTTGGCACACCCTGCCTTCTGCTCCCTCACACCATGGGCCATGCTCCCCCACTCTGGTACTTCAGCAGGCCTCAGGGAAGCACGGGACGTGGTGGCCATCCTTCTGGAGGGCCCAAACTGCAAACTTGATGGCATCTACCTGACACCATCTCACAGAGTACATAGGACCTTGGGGGCATGACTCCTAACACCTGGGTTTCAAAGGATGGAGATTTCCTGAACCAAAAAAGCAGGACCCTGACAGAGAGTTGCCAGAGAGTCATCCCACCAAGCCATGAAGGATGACATTGCTACTCCAATGGGCCTAGAAGGCAGAGAGAGCATTGAGCCAAAAAGAATTGTTCTTAGGCCTGAAGATCTCATAGAGTCTGCCTGTAGTTTGAACTCATGTTACCCCTTTTATTCTTCCTTATTTCTCCATATTGGAATGGAAATGTCTGCCCTCTGCCTGTCCCACCATTGCATTTTGGAAGTATATTACTTGTTGGATTTCACAGGTTCACAACCGGAGAGCAATTTGCCTTAGAGGCAATTGTACCTCGTGTCTCATTTTATGTCTTATTTAAAAGATATTTAGATGAGACTCTGGATTTCAGACTTTAGAGTTGATGCTGGAAGGAGTTAAGACTTTGAAGGCTCTTGGGATGTGATAAATATATGTGGATGTGAGAAGGGCATGAATTTGGGGAAAACAAAGAGTAGAATGCTGTATACTGAATGTATGTACCTTCCCCCAAATTTATGCATAAAAATCCTAACCCCACCCCCACCCAAGATGATGGTATTTGATGGCTGGGCCTTTGGTAGGTAAATGGGATTGAAAAATACCTCGTAAAATAGGACTGTAAAACCTCTCATAAAAGAAACCTCCCCAAAACTCCTTCATTGCTTGTCCCATGTGAGGACACAGGAGAAGACAGTCTGTCTATGAATGAGTAAGCTGCCTTCACCAGTCCTGGAACTGACTAGCACCTTGAACTGTTGTTTATAAGCCACCCAAACTATGGTAGTTTTGTTATAGTAGCCTAAATGAACTAGGGTAACTCTCCTTTTATGTATCTCTGTGCATCTCTGCGTGTCACGCTCTCTCTCTCTCTCAGATTCCTCTAAGCATCCTCAATTATTTCTTAAAATAAGTAAACAAAAATTGATCTGACTCTTTCTTTCCTTTCTCAGCCAAACTGCATCAAAGTGATAAAAGTGACATACTCACTCCCTTCCTCCCCTTCTTCACCTCCCATGCATTTTTCTACCAAATACCATCTGCTTTCTGCCTCCAGGACTCCAGAGAATGGCTCTGGCAAAGGGTACCAAAGATGTCTTTATCATCAGAGCTCTTATACACTTTTCAGCCTTTATCTTCCCAGGCCCTATCATCACTCAGTGTTTCAGAGCATTCCTTGGCCAAATATCAAGGGAGAATCCTTTCTCCTTTCCAAAGTACGAATGTATTAATTAGTCTTTGTTTCTTTGCTTAAGACAGTGACAAGTGGACTCTAAAACTCCAAAGAGAGCCCTCAATCAAAAGAATATTATTTGCTTATTTGTTTTTTAGCAAACAATGGAAACAAATTCATTTCTTTTCTACTCAAGATAAAATAAGTTTTCTCTGCCCTTTGTTGGTGATGTCCCCTTTCTTGAACTCTTTCATAACTTAAACAGAGAAAAAGTTACTTGAGGAAAAAAAGTCATCCACCATCAGTCTCTCTGGACCTGGCCTAATAACTACTCTTGCCTCATGAGATAACATGCCTCGCTCCTTCTTTTTGAGATGATTCACAATGATGATATGGTATTTCAAACATCTTTATGTCCTCTGGGGCTCTATGAGAGGAATATATATGTATATAAAAGCTGGACATGGTGGCACGCACCTGTACTAAGGATGCTGAGGCAGAAGGATCACCTAAGCCCAGGATGTCAAAACTGTGGGGAGCTATGAACATGCCTCTGCACTCCAGCCTATGCAACAGAGTAAGACTCTCAATTCAAAACAAACAAAAAACAAATTCTCAAGGCCCAGAGCAATAGGTAAAGAGTTAATAGCATTCTGATGTTTGTAGTTTCTCCTTACTGTGCAAATCATCTATCCAAAATGTGTGTAATGGATCAAGCCTCAAAGCCGTACAACTCCCTAGCAAAAGTTTAGCAACGTCTGATGAAGTTTTCAGATAAAAGAGACTTTGTTTTTGAGTCAAGAGGGTACCAGGATTCACTGACACAATTTCTATGACTCATCTCTATCATTCTTTTTCTACTTGGTTGTGGTTTGTTATTATTGATGTTTTTGCCATTTGATTTTGAGTTGTTTCTTTCCCTACCCTTAACATTGGTGTTCCCTGGGATTTTTTTCCCTTGGTCCACTGTTATTCTTTCCCTACCCTTCCCCTCTGCGATCTCGGGTTGTCTCAAGATCCTGTCGATGTCCACTGACCAGAAATTCACAAGCCCTCTGGGACCCCTCTCCTGTGCTGGAAGCAGTTGTTTTCTGGACATAAACATCTGTGTGTGCCTCTAACTCATCATCCAGGCTCAACACACCCTCAACTGAGCCTGCAATCAACTCAACTTCCCAACCCACACTGGTACCTTCTCACATTTTTCCCACTTCAGACATCAATATCATCAAGAAGCCAGTCACTCAAGTGAGAAATTCTAGAGTGTTCCTAGATTACGCCCCCAAGGTAAACATGCTTCACCATGTTCAACGGTGAACAAGGCTAACCAAGGCTTGCAACCTCTGTCCCCGCTTCTCACACCTCTGCTCACAAATTTAAATGCCCCATTCCTCCTCAGATCAACCTTGGATTCTAAAATTAGAGAGGCAGGAGAGGAAGCTGAGATCTCTCTTCTCCTCTGCACTCCCGGAAAACGATGACCATTTTCTTAAAAAGAATTCAAGACAATGCTTTTGTCGTTTTATAGCTGTTATCACTATGTAAGGAAAATTGTGAACAAAAAAAGAAAAAATACTTGGAGTTAGCTCACATAATCTGTTGATATTGGCCAAGGTTTATAGAAGATTAACACTATGTTCTAAGAAAAAAGTGAGAAATACGACACCATGAATATCTATTAGAGAATGAATATTGAAATTCATAGTTAACATATAACTCTCCTTCTACATGGGGCACCTGTTTCTATTAATAATCTCATCAAATCCATAAACTACATGGGAGGTGGGGAATAAACTCCCTGCAGGTGCAGGTATTCCATCCCCCCATAAGTCATCCTGAAGCAGAACCTACCTGAGACATATCCTGATATCTAATCACGTCAGATTAAATTTTCTGGTGATCCATTTAAACTTTTCATATGTCTTCACTAGAAGAGAAATTCCTCTCCCTATTGCACCAAAAAAAAAAAAAAAGGAGAACCATATAATTAATGTTTATCTCTCATCCAGGTAACATCTATCAGAATACAGAGTTCAGCTGCATCTGTAATACCTATGACCGTCTGTTTCCAAATTAGCAAAGCAGAGATACATGTGTCTAACTTCTTCTATCTAAGAACCTCTTTGTGGTTGGGCCAGTTCAGCGAAGTCTTAACTTTGGAAATGATTTATTGTTTTGTTTTGTTTTATTATGATTGTGACTATTTGATTATTTTTAATATTTTATTTTAAAGGTGTAGGGTACAATTTGGGATTAGGCACATAAGTGGTCAATAGCCAGGTGACACTTGGACCTCCCTTTTGTCCCCATTTTGCCTGGCTTAGGATCAGGTACCCTTATTGATGTTATGTGCACCACCACCACCACCCCTGCCTCCCCAGCCCCCCCCGACAGTGTCCTGCTACTGCCAATCCCTTTCTTGTAGTCTTATGATAGGTTGTTCAGACCTGCTGGGCTCCTGCGATCCTTCCAGCTCAGTCTTCCATGTAGCTGGAACTACAGGCGTGCTAATTTTTTTTTTTCTATTTATTGTAGAGATGAGGTCTTGCCAAGTTGCCCAGGCTGGTCTCGAACCCATGGGCTCCACTTTTGGGTGAGCATGGGAATGATGTACTGAAACTGAGTCAAATCCCACTTTGGGTTCTGTCTATTTCAGAGGCAAATGGACACAATTAGGTTGTTAACAGATCAAGAGCCTTAATTCACTCATTAGATCTATACTTTGATCGTTGATTCCCACAGGTGAACGTGATCCACGCTGTACATTTACAACTCTGAAGTCGAAATTGCTCCTCTTCTCTGCAGATTCATCTGGTTTTGTTTTCTTTTCTTCTCTTTTGTTTTTGAGTTAGAATCTCACTTTGTTGCCCAGGCCGGAGCACAGGCCGACGCTCACGGCCACCCCAGCGTCGACCTGCTGGGCTCCAGTAATCCTTCCACCTCAGCCTTCCAAAGGGTGGGAATTACTGGTGCGTGCTAGCATACCCGGCTTTTTTATTTTTATTTTTATTTTTTTACTGATTGTAGAGACAAGGTCTCACCAAGTTGCCCACACTGGTCTCAAACCCACAGGCCCAGGCAATCCACTCACCTCGGCCTCCCAAAGTGCTGGGATGACAGGCTGAGCCACAGAGCCTGACCAGATTCATTTGTTTTGACAACAACAACTATGTTCTCTTGATAAATTCTCCATAAAATTTACAACTTTCTCCTTACAACTTCTGAAATTTTCTGCACTTGGGGGAAAAAACAAAAAGCCGAAGTGTCTTTTCCATATAGACGCTCCCTGGGATTGTAGCTGTGGTTGGAAACTGGATTCCTCTGTCAACTATTTATTGCAGGAGGTTTTCTAATTGATAATGAGCTCCTTGGGGGGCCATGCTTTCAGAGTGTAAATTAATAATCATTTTCAAAGGATAGTGCCTGATTCTTAATAATGTCATCTACTACTTTTTGCATGATTTGTTTTGCAAGAACCTAGTCTTAGGAAGGCGAATTTGCAATAAGAAAAATAATAATAATTTTGAGTTTGATGGTACACATACAAACGAAAGCATAATTGTGGCGACCTACTTTTTAAAAAACAAAACACCCACATGTGTTGTCTCTGACAGTGTGTTGAGTTTTAAATTATTTCCAACAGAGAGCTGAGTATACATGGGACAGGTGTCTCTGAAATCCCAACTCACTGGGGTATATGCTGACATTTGCCTAAAAGCTTAAGAGTATTTAGCAAAACTCAAAATAGCAACATAAACATTGACTTCTTTTTTTACGAGTCTTTAAGTCTTCTGGTTCTTCTCAAATGGGTTCTCAGCATTTTCTACAATCTACATTTAGGGCAGTGGAGAATGCACTGGCGATAAAGCTTTTTATTAATAAAAATTCAGGAGCCAGCGAGTGTAAAAACATCATTTGTATTGTAGCTGAGTGTTTTGTTTTCTAATTAGGAGAGGACTGGAAGACCAGACACTGCTGGGCTGTGTGATTTCACCAGTGTTGTTCTGTGGTTCCCCATTGTCGCCCTTGAAAAGAACATTCCCACCAAGCAGGCTGTAAAGACAATAAACATCGTATGTAAAAAGAAATGACATCACAGCCAGCACTGATAAGGGGCGCTTTCCCAGGGGCGGTGTGGGCCTGGGTGGGAGGGTCGAGGAGCCCGCCGGCGGCCTGGGGGCCTGGAAGGAAGTGTCCACGCAGGCGGGGGACGGAGGCCCTTGGACAGTCCCAGCACAAAGAGCCCAGAAGTGGGCAGGGCCCTCCCTGCCTCTGTGAAAATCAATCTAAGGAAGCCTGATGCCATGGAACCGTTTCCTGTCCTCTGTGTGGGAAATTTAACTGAGTGCAAACGGCCGGCAACAATGGGACAATATATTATAATAAACAGGAAAAATAGCCTTGACCACGGAAATCAATAGCTGGAGTTCATGAGGCATTCATGAGATTGACAAGTGAATAAATTAAAACCAAAAGGTTAGGACATTGAAAGAGGAGTTAATTTTATGTCTGCCCTGGAACTCCCCTTTTCAGACTCAAATTAAGACGGTGTATAATAAAATGAACATAAAGTCTTAGGTTTGCAAAAAAAAAAAAAAAAAAAGACTTCGTTAAGACCTACATGGTCAGAAAACCAGAGATTCTTTTATCTGCTCTCCAATGCATGGGTAGTTGTGGCTCACAGAGCGTTAAGATCCCCTCAGCAGCGTGACCAAAGACTTATTTAAACGAGTTTCTGGCTTTAAATAAACCTGCTCTCGGCAACCAACTGTTCATCCAGGAAGTGATGTGACCCCCCAATACACTGAAGAAGTTTACTCAACCAGAACGAAATAAAGATGTGTGCAGCCCGGCTCTTCCATTTAAAGGACCCGGGGGAAAACCCCATGCAATTCTTCCAAACCCCAAAATCACGATAGACGACAGAACAGAAGACTCTAAAACAGACTTCACTTAAACCAACAGCGATCAATCCCTTTCCATGCCCTGGGAGCCACCCTTTTAAAAAATGTTTTAAAGTTTGGAGATTTATTTTTTGTTTTGTTTTTAATGATGCAATTCATTAGAATTCACCAGTGAATCTTGGTTTTGGAAGAAAGTGTTTGACACACCAAATTCTTTCTGCTAATTGCCAATAAAGGCGGAGTTCAGTGGATGAAGCGATAGTGAAAGATTTTTGAGACAATTAATTCTAATCCAGGCTTTGCAACTAACTTTCACTCCAACACAGTTCCTTTGACAATTAAGCATGAGTCCACTATAGACATTGTTCAGGAACATTTGTTTCACGTTATTACAAAACATGAAATGATCAGGCGATGGTTGCTAGCAAGTAACTCTGAGTCACCGAGTATTTAGCTGCTGTATCTCAAATATACCTTGTAATTTTTTATTTGGGCTTGAGAGAGATTTATTTCACTGCAGTATTTGTTTTGCTCTTTGGTTTTGGATTAAGATGGTTTCTTTGCCATCAAGGATGGCTGATAGCATCTAATATTTTGGAAAGTAGCACGACTTAATCTTTAATAAATAGTAACTAGCCAAAGAATGTCTAGTCTCATAAGAATAGTCTTAAACACATTCAAGCAGAAAGAGATACCAGAGAGCCAAACTCTGGCTTAACTCTAAAATAAATGTTCACAGTCGGGCTCAGTGGCTCAGCCTGTAATCCCAGCACTTTAGGAGGCCAAGGTGGGTGGATTGCCTGAACCTGAGGGTTCGAGACCCGCCTGGGCAACTTGGCAAGACCTCGCCTCTACAATAAATCAAAAACTAGCTGGGCATGGTAGCATGTGCCTGTAGTTCCAGCTAACCGGAAGACTGAGGCGGAAGGATCGCCAGAGCCCAGCAGGTCGAGGCTGCGGTGGCCAGGAGCATGCCACTGCACTCCAGTCTGGGTGACAGAGTAAGACTCCAACTCAAAAAAATAAATAAATAAATAAAAATAAAATAAATGTTCACTATATTTTAGGAGACTTTATAAAGGTTAAGACACAATATCCTTTCATCTATTTACTATTTGAAGTTCGGTAAGTTCTTAGAGTTTTCTTTTACATTTGTCCATAAGCAAAGGAAGGGGTAGCTAAATTTATTTATTTTTATTTTAAATTAATCCCGCCTCATTCTTAATCACCGACTTCAGCCCCTGGTAAAATACAGCTGAAGCAGCCAGCAGAGGGCAGTAGATAATAGTAAAATTGGCTGTTTACTTAAAAGGTAAATGCTATTAGTTCTCCCAGATCAAAAAAAGTAAAATAAAAAAAAGAATAAAGAGAAACAAAACAAAACAGTTTGAACAGGAAGCCATATCTGACCCAAATGCAGTGGAAGAAACTTGGACACCTCAGTGTGCTTTGGTGATTTTCCTGAGGAAGCCTGCGCCCTCTTGACTCCATTTTGTCTAAAAGCAGGCCAAAAATAGGCATTCACTTCTTCATCTCAGCTTTTTGTTTCATTTAGGTTAGGTGTCACTGAGGACCATGTTCTGAAGAGACCCTAGGGTGCTCTCAGCAAACACTAACAGGAATGACAAGCCCTCTGCCAGGGCCTACAACTTATTTCCCACACAGAGTTCTGGCCCTGACTTTGAATCTTTGTCCCTCCAAGAGGGTGTAACGCATTCTCCCTTCATCTTTCTCTACCTCTCTTCCTTCTCCAGGCCATAAGTTTTGCATCTTTTTCGGTGTGACCGGAATCACCAGAACATTCTAAGTGACAGCAAAAATGAGCATAAAAATCCCAAACCAAGCTGTATCTCCAGTCTGGCCCTCTGGGTCCTCTACATGTTTTAATAGCACTCCTGAAATTAAAAAATAGAAGGCTGCATTGGGAGCTCAAACGTTGGCTCTCTGGTGTCTTCCTTCGACAGTTGGATGCCAGACTTGCCTGGGGTCCCCTCCCATAGCAGCCCAGCCTCCCCCTCGTCCTCTCCCCAGTCCAAATCCGCTTCCTTTCACCCTTCAGAAACCTTGAAATAAGGTAACTGACTTAAATAATCATCGTAGCCTATCAGGCCCTGACTTGGAATCCATTCTTCCATGACTTCTCCCCATCACTTCCTCTTGCCCTATTCATGCATCTCATTACTTATTGTCCACCTTTTTTTTTTTTTTTTTGGTCTTTTCCTTAGGAAAGCAAAGCAAAAAACAAAGGCAAAGGCTGACTATTAAATAATTGCAACAATAAGAACGGACGTACAACTAGGGGCATGAACCAGAGTCAGCAGAGGCATTATACAATTTCCAGAATGCCAATCAGCTTCACTTTGGTGAGGAAGGCAGCGGTAATTTGAGTAATAAGTGTGCTCACTTTCTAAAATTCATTGTATCATGAAAAGAAAAGAAAAGGAAAAAAAAAAAACATGAGTTCCTCACTAACTTCATCTCCCACAGACATCGATGCAAACTGTAAGCACTTAACTTACAAGTATTCCCTTCCCTCTCACGCAAAATGAGCCTTGTTCACTTTAACTATGGAGCGTACGTTTGCTGGACGGCATATTGGTTTGTACTGACAGATGAAATAGTCAGCACTTTCAAATGTTTTCAAATTAGAACATACAAATTAACATAGAAACTAAAAATTCATGTTTTCAAAAGAAGTGCTGTACTGCTGTTCAGGTTATTCATGTGTCATTTTTAAAAAATGGAACATTATAAGTAGCTATTTCAGGGTCATGTGACTTCTAACAGGAACACTGAGCTTAACATCTTCCCTCATCTCACTACCCATCTCCCACTCTTCTGGAAAAGGAGGTTCCACAGGGTGATCCCTGAACAACCTGCCTTCAGGGAAAAAAAATCATTCCTTGACAGTGACATGTCTCCTCTTCGTCACCAGAATAAAGAGCGTTTAGGTTTTATTCTGCACTGTATCCAACATGATTTTGAAAATCATTATATCACAATCAACATTTCTATTCTGCTCAAAATCCAGAGGTCTGGTTATCTTATTTTACTTTTTAAATTTCAACACTGTAATTATTTTCATTTATCTCTAAAAAGCATGCTGGTTCTCAATGTTGAGACTGAGATTTTCATGGGCAAGGGGCTTACGAAGTGTCTGGAACTGGTTCAGGGAATTGACTTAGGGCTGGCTTCTGAGAGAATCTAGCGGCAGCATCTCTGGCAAGCCTTCAACCTTCATTTCCAAAATACTCCTAGTGATGGAGAAGTGATCATCGCTCAAGGAGGTTCATCCTATTTTTAGATAGAATACTGACTGTATTAAGCCCAATTTTGCTCATTATTTACTTTCGTTGGTTGTGATTCTAACTTCTGGGCTTACAATGGGAAAAAAATCAAACATTCTTCTGCAATTGTATTTGAAGAAAGCATTCAGATGTTTTGAAATTCCCTAGGCTAAATAGCACTGGCTCTTTCTGTTCTTTTCCACGTGATGTCATAGCAAATGCCTTCACTGTCCTGGTCTCACTGCTTAAGACATGTGTTCATATACGTAGCACACATGTGTAACTCCAGAGATTGACCACACCTGCCAGTTAAGGTCTGGCCTACACAGTGCCTGATGAAATTGCATTGTTTTCTTTTTTTTATCAGCAATTCTCAAACTTTCTTATTTACAATAATACTTGAGGAACTTGTTGAAAGTGGACTTTTTTTTTTTTTTTTGAGTTGGAGTCTCACTCTGTCGCCCAGACTGGAGTGCAGTGGCCGCTCCTGGCCACCGCAGCCTCGACCTGCTGGGCTCCGGCGATCCTTCTGCCTCAGCCTTCCGAGTAGCCGGAATTACAGGCATGCGCCACCACGCCCGGCTGATTTTTTGGTTTATTGTAGAGATGAGGTCTTGCTGCCCAGGCGGGTCTTGAACCCGCGGGCTCAGGCAATCCACTCACCTCAGCCTCCCAAAGGCGCGGGATTACAGGCTGAGCCACCGAGCCCGGCTTGAAAGTGGACATTTCTAAGCCCTCTTTCTAAACATTCACATTTCTAGAGCCCAGAAAACTGTATTTTATTATTATTATTATTATTATTATCATTATTATTTGAGTTGGGGTCTTCCTCTGTCACCCAGGCTGGAGTGCAGATCACAACTCACTGCAGTCTCAAACTCCTGGGTTTAGATGTTCCTTCCGCCACAGCCTCCTGAAAAGCTGGGAATGCAGGTGAGTGCCATTGTGTCCAGCTAACATTTTTTATTTGTTGTAGAGACAGGGCCTTGCTATGTTGCCCAGGCTGGTCTTGAACAGCTGGGTTCAAGCAATCCTCTCATCTGGGCCTCTGAAAGTGCTGGAATTACAGGTGTGAGTCACTGCACCTGGCCAAAACTGCATTTTAAGCAGTCCATGTATTTTGAACAAGTATTCATCAGCCCACATTTTGAGAGGCATTTCCTTAGGGGTTCTATCTGATTTAATGTGGCCTCAGATCTGGCTCTCTTGTTTCCTAAACACTTGTAAGACTTATATTGGTGTAAAAGTCAACCAAAACAATTAAGTCTTCTCACATGAACGCCTATCACAGTCCTCTTCCCCTACAATTGCATAACAGGTTTAAGGCTGAAATGCAAGATAATGCATGTATCTCTATGTAGCATTGACAGACAAAATACATTTACCTATCAGATAAACAACTAATAATTTTTAGTGGAACATGCTTATACTAAAAAAAATTATTCATTGCCTGTCTGAAATTCATATTTAGCTAGATGTCCTGTATTGTTATTTGCTAAATAAATTAATTTAATTTAATTTGATTTTTCCAGTCATGCCTGTTATGACCATGTTGGATTCTAATTCTGTCCTCAAACATTTTTGGCACTCACAAATACTGTACCTGCTTCTGCCTGTCAAGTTGCTATTCCGATTATGTAAATTTCCAAGGGCAAGCTCTGAATTGATGTTTGCTCACCCATTGTACAGAAAGAACTAGACACTGTATCTTACATGTGTAATTATGAGCAATCTTCATTCTCAATCATCTTTATGTTCAACCTTCTTCAAGGTCCACGATGGCTAGTTTGTTTTCAGTTGTACATAAACCAAGCAAACAGCTGAGAATGGGAAGACCTGGGTTCAACCATTAGCTCTACTATTTATAAACTGTGCAACTTCAGGTAAATTAATAGACTTCTCCGAATCTCAGTTGTGAAATGGGGAGACATTTGAAGTCTTTATGAAAAGCGATTGTGATGACACAGATGAAAGTCTCAAGCCATGTCTCAATTGATCATATCTCAATTCTTCATTCATGAATCTTTTAACGAGTTATGAGAACCTCAAATTTAAGTTGACAGAAATGAGTGTATGGATCGCTTTCTATCTCTCTTGAAATCCATCAGAAGTATAAAAAGGAATAAACCCATCACTATAAAGAAGAGAAGTCATCAGAGGATATGCGTGATCACTGGATTGCTGGGAGCAGAAAGCAAAGCCAAGTTTATGGGCACATGAAACACAAACAAGGAACACAGCCCAGAGTGCACTACTTTATCTAGGAACCCCATGGAAGCAGAGCGATTCTGTGTGTCTCCACCGAGAGGCTGTGGTACAACAGAGAATAAGAAAGCACAAGATGGCCGACAACTGGGCAAGTTCATGAATATTTATTTTCACTAAAGATTTTCAGTGCACAGATAACCAGGACTTACTTTCCATAGAACAAAATAGGAAAAACAATAGGGGTCCTGGCAGTGCAGGGTAAAGTTCTTCTTGATCTGACATTTTCTTTTGGATGAAGGAAGAGCTTGAGGCTGATAGCAGGCTCGCTGTCCTTTCATTCTGAAGAGAAGCCAGCCAGGAAATAAGCTACTCCCACATTTAAGGGGTCTTCAGTTAGTCTACTCCAAGAAAAAGAGAAGTATTAAAGTGTGCATGGGGGTTGAGGGGGCAGTTTTCTCACACAGCAGAGGGATAGTCCCAACCATCTCCTTAGTCCTTCAGGCTTTTAAATGAGCCAATTGTCAAAGAAAGACTTGGTCAATGTGAAAGAGCAAGACCAAGGGGTGGGGGGAGAGAGAGAAATTGAGCCTAGAAAGAAACACACAATTTAGAGAATAAAGAGACTTTGAAAAAAGAAAAAATCTCATTAATAAAGTCAGAGAGATTTTAGGAAATGCTATATTTATAAAGTAGAAGCAATGCAATAAAAAAAAGTCACAATCGTGGATTTAGAGTCGATCATACTCAGTGATCTATCACAGAAACAAAGAACAGAGTATTGTATCTTCTCACTCATAGGTGGACCTTGAACTTATAATACTATAATACTTATAATATATTATAATTATATATAATTATATATTATAATTATAATTCTTATAATACTATAAGAAAGGGATTGGCAATAGTGGGAAACCGTCAGGGGACGATGGGTGAGATTGGCAGTTGAGGGAAACTTCTAGGGGAGGAAGGGGCATACCTCATCAACAAGGGTACCTGCATAATCAACATTTGTATACCTAACCTTGAATTGTACCCCACACCTTTATAATAAATAAATAAATAAAACCACAATCAGAGAACAGGTAAGAAATTATGTATAATTAATGAAATTGAAAAAAATGTGTATCAATAAAAGAAAATAAACTCTAGAAAACCTTCCAGATTGTGGAACAAAATAACAAAAGAGAAAATCTTTTTTTTTTTTTTTTTTTGAGTTGGAGTCTCACTCTGTCACCCAGACTGGAGTGCAGTGGCCGCTCCCGGCCACCGCAGCCTCGACCTGCTGGGCTCCAACAATCCTTCTGCCTCAGACTTCCAAGTAGCTGGAACTACAGGTGTGCGCTACCACGCCCAGCTGATTTTTTTGATTTATTGTGAGATGAGGTCTCACCAAGTTGCCCAGGAGGGTCTCGAACCCGCGGACTCAGGTAATCCACTCACCTCAGCCTCCCGAAGCACAGGATTACAGGCTGAGCCACCAAGCCTGGCTAGAGAAAATCTTTTTAAAAACAAAGTATCAGCCGGGCTTGGTGGTTCAGCCTATAATCCCTTGCCTTGGGAGGCTGAGGTGAGTGGATTGCCTGAGCCCGTGGGTTCGAGACCCACCTGGTCAACTTGGAGAGACCTCATCTCTACAATAAATCAAAAATTAGCCGGGTGTGGTAGCGCGTGCCTGTAGTTCCAGCTACTTGGAAGGCTGAGACGGAAGGATCGCCGGAGCCCGGCAGGTCGAGGCTGTGGTGGCCAGGAGTGGCCACTGCACTCCTGTGTGGGTGACAGAGTGAGACTCCAACTCAAAAAAAAACCAACAACAAAGTATCAAGGACAAATCCAGAAGGTCTAATATTCAAATAACAAGAGTATCGTAAACCAAGAAAGGGGCGTGGGGAAAGAGAGATTTGAAAGACATAACAAAAAGTAATTTCCCAACTTGAAAAAATGTCATCCGTCTTCAGATTAAAAGAATAATGAGGATTAAGCAAAATGGATAGGAAAAGGCCCATGCATTTGTACAGCAGCAAAGTTAAAATTCTTTAATGTTTCAGTAAAAGGTGGGAGTGGTAGCCTATCAAAAAACAAGAGCAACATTGATATCCGATATCAGCAACACTGGTGATAAAAGACAATGGAGAAACGCCTTTAAAACATTAATGGAAAATTATTTTGGATTCAAACTATCAATCAAATGTGAATGAACACCAAATATCTTTCTAGATGTTCAGAGATCTTTTAAATTTTACTATCTATATATCCATTACTAAAAATTCTGGCAAATATAAACCAGCAAAGTCAGATGGGAAAAAAAAAGAAAAACACAAAAAATCATAAGTCATGGAATTCAGAGAACAATTGACCCATACCAAGGGAAGGTAAAGTCAAGTTCCAAGATGATAACAGGGTGAATGCAGAGACAATCTAAAGAGCAAATGGCTCAAATGAGCCCATCGTGAAAAAGACATGTCATTATAAGCTTCGGGACAAGCAAAAAACTCTGTAAGAAAATTTACAGAAACCGAATCATAATTATGGACCTCAGTAGGACCATATGAATCTAATAATTCTGGTAAACACGTTTATAAACTTACTATACGCCAGCCTTTTTTTCTAATCACTGGGTGTCTACTGATTCATTATTCCTCACAACTCTATTGTCATCATCCAGATTTTATGAATGAACTGAAGCACAAACAGTGTGAGTAACTTGCCAAAGTCACAAAGCTGAAGAGTGGCCAAGCTAGGACCTGATCCCAGGTAATATGGCTCTAAATTTTGCACCCTTAAGAACTGTGTCCTATTCCTCCCTTTCTAAACTAGATTGTACTTAAATATATTTTTTAACTGACTAATCATTTCTGTGGAATGAGAATATATTTGGAGACCAGTGAAAATTATCCTGTAGAAAAAAAAGAACATAAATGCATTCCAGAGAAAAGGAGAAGACGGCAGATGGCCAGAGTCCAGAGCATTATTAGAGGCATTTTCCTTGTTATGTCAGGAGGAAGGGAACAGAAAGTGGGCAGAATGGAAGATGAGTTTGCTTGAATGTTTTTCAGAAAATGGTAGAATTCCCATCCAATGGCTGTTTTAGTTTTGTTTGTTTTAGTAGAATAGGAAGTGAGGACATCAGCCAAGTATCTCCGACAGTGCCTAGGAAAGTGCTCAAAGACTTATAGAAACTGGAAAAAGTTTGAAATCATGTTTGTGCAGAGTGGAGTAGCAGTTAACTAAAGAAATCTAGCACGATTGCTAAGCAGCATTGCTGTTGAGTGACCATGAACCTAAGATACGCTGTCCCTGGGGATGTGGTCTCCTCCAGAAGCACTCAGCGGCTTAGGTGTGGTCAAAGAAAAAAGATGCTAGGGTCTTTCCAAGGTTAAGTTTTTGTGTTTTGTCAAACAGGTTGGGGCAAAAAACACCCCACCAAGGACAAGAGGGAAAAGCAAAAACAAACAAACAAACAAGGGACAAGAGGGCTTTGGGCATTGACAAGAATTATTAAAAAGATGAGTCATTAAATCTAAGTTGAATGAGGAGGGAAGTGGAAGAAGAAGACTGACAGAGAAAAATCTCTTAAGGTCAACGGGTAGAACACTCAGCAAGATGGAGGCATCCTCACGGCGGAAATAGTTTAACAAGTCAGCAGGAGGCAGAGAACATGTGTGGTCCAAAGTCATCGCTCTAATCATGACTTTGGCAGTGTTTATGCTATGACTCATGCCAGCCTGCCAGTGAGACTGTGGGATTGACGAGCTGAAGCCGAGTGAAGGTCTACAGAGGTGGCAAGGGCAAGGATGGACAGGTACCCAAGGGCCTGGAAGTCACCTGCACTGATGTGTGTAATCAGAGAAGAGGAAAAGACTGTAAGTTGTGTGCAAAATTCATGACACTTGAATGGTCAGAAGGCAGATGACAGCACAGAGAGAGAGAGATGACGATTAGTGTGAAACACCTTGAGCTTCAAAAACCAGGGTTTGTTGCTGATGCTTTGCTTTATTTTTAAGAAAGAAGTAGGGCAGTTGTGGTGGCACGGGCCTATAATCCCAGCATTTTGGGAGCCTGAGTCTTGAGCCCAGAGGTTCAAGACTAGCCTGGGCAACATAGTGAGACCTCATCTTAAAAAAAAAAACAAAAAACTGGGTGTGGTGGCATGCACCTGTAATCCCAGCTAATCAGGAGGCTGAGGAAGAAGGATCCCCTGAGTCCAGGAGATCAAGGCTGCAGTGAGCTATGATCGAGCCACTGCACTCCAGCTTGGGTAACAAAGACCCTGACTCAAAAAAAAAGAAGGAAAAATAGAAGAGTCAAGGTCTGAAATAGCCAATCCAGAAAGAAACCAATGTCATTTTCCATCGCTAAAATATAAGAAGTGCAAAAAAGTACACAAGAATTGTTGAGGGGCTTCTGGTTATGGCTCCAGGTGAGAGCCAGGTGAAAATGCAAGAAACCCAAGGCAACACTACGAGAAGACCCTGATGGTACAAGAGCACTTGTATTCAAGAGTGCTTTGACAGTGGGTAGAGGCAGAGGTCTGGGGACCAAGACAGTGATGCTTAATGATGGAAGTGGTGCAGTTGTGAGTAGATGATCCAGGCTTCATGTAGGCACTGAGAGATGAAGACAAGGAAGAGGTGTGTGGTAGGTTTTCGTCTCAACACACTCCCACAGGAACGGATTCTTGCTTTCGTATGTCCTTTAGTTGTAGAACAGAGACATCCATCCATCTATGATGCTTGAATTAGTTTGACTCCCAAATTGGTGACATGTTATCTAATGAAATTTTATTATATTCCAAGATAAATAAAATAATAATGATGCAAGAAAGAAGCTTTAAAAGCCTCAGATGGAGAAGTAGAAAGTCAGCTGGAGAAATCAGCAACTCCAACTGACTTTCCAAATTGGAGAAATCAGCAACTTCAATTGTCCAAATAAGAGGAAACAAAATAGCACCAAAACACCAGTATTCAGACCCAGCCCAGTGGCTCACACTGTAATTCCAGCATGTTGTTGGACTGAGGTGGGAGGATTGTTTGAGCCCAGGTGTTCAAGACCAGCCTAGGCAACATAGCAAGAGCTCGTCTCTACAAAAATCAAAAAATTAGCCAGGCATGGTGGTGTGCACCTGTAGTCCCAAACACTTGGGAGGCTGAGGTGGGAGGATCGCCTGAGCCCAGGAGGTTGAGGCTGTGGTGAGACATGATCCTGCCACTGCACTCCAGCCTGGATAAGAGTGAGACTCTGACTCAAAAACAAACAAACAAAAATGCAGTATTCAAAAGTATGCAGCTGTCTATTCAACTGAGAACTGAAAGCATGTTATGTATTTTAAATAATGACAGAAAACACATGAGAAAGTCAAAGGCAATGATCAACATACCAATTCACCTTTTGACTTAGAGATGTGAGAGGTGATAATGTATGCCCATGGTATTTTTGTTCATTGGAAGTCTCATCAAATGGTATCAGTGATTTAAATTTAAGATAGTTACATAAAGCTAATCATGAAAACAATGATTTGTTTCAAATACGTCTTACAAGCAACTCAAAGTCAAAGGTGATTCAAAGATTAGGAAGTCTGGAAAAAAGGCTAAAAAAAACTGTGCAGGATGAAGAAGTCAATAGATATCTCAGCAGAAAGGACTTTTCTATAATAGCACTATTTTATCAGCATTATGCTTAAGAAAATTAGCCAACATCCAAACATTAGTATCAGAAAAACAATCGGGTGATACAGCAAAGCCATTGTGGTATTTACAAAAACCCATAAATATCCCCAAGTGCTATTAGTATGACATTGTAGGTGATGAACGCAGGTTATTTTGACAAATAGACACACATTCCAGACACGCAGAGTTGGCTCCAGAATATATCATCAAGAGACACCAGATGACATTGGAGACGTGGAACCTCAAAGCAACACAGAGCACATCCTAAGGAAGATGCAGTGCAATGATAGCTCATGGTCAAAGCTGTGGGGGCACAGAGGGGCTTGTCAGGACTAGGGAGAAAAAGTAATGACAACAGTGCTTTAGAGATGTGCATAGGTCATTACAGGCAATGTAAGGAGGAACCAGACAAATATGATGCATAACAGATCAATTCCAAGTTATGCAATAATGGAGACAAACTGCCCAAGATGACATTTATAATGATCAGCAATGCTAACAACAGACTGTAGCCATTGTTAGGGCTTTATCTTAATGGAAACAAAAAGTTGTAAATATACATTCAAGCAAATTAGGAAAAAAAAAAGCTGGATGTAGTAGCTCACACCTATAATCCCAACACTTGGGAGGCGGAGGCAAGGGGATTGCCTGAGCCATGGGTTCAAGACCAGCCTGGTCAACATGGTGAGACTTCATCTCTACAATAAATCAAAAAATTAGCGAGGCATGGTGGCACATGCCTGTAGTTCCAGCTACTTGGAAGGCGATGGTAGAAAGATTACCTGAGCCCAGCAGGCTGGGCTTATGGTGGCCGTGAGAGTAACATTGTACTCCAGCCTAGGTGACAGCGAGACTCTGACTCAAAAAAAAAAAAAAGGGAAACATTGAGCAACCACAGTTAAGTTTACTTCAAAAAGTTATATCAAATGCCAACTATGTGTCTGAAACTGGGCTGAGAATTGGGGCTACAGAGGCAGAGAGGAGACCCCGAGAAGTTTGCATGTGGGCTGTGAGAGGGTCCAGGAAAACATCTAGTGGGTGCACAGTTTACAAGCAATTGTGTCATGGAAATATTCAATTGCTACACAGTTTACAAGTCATGTCATCATGGAAAAGTTATAGCCATTGAATTTTTCCATGAATGCTTGATATATTTTTTGTAAATGCTGGCTGGGCATGGTGGCTCATGCAAGTAATTCCAGCTCTTTGAGAGGCTGAGCCAGAAGGATGGCATGAGACCAGCAGTTCAAGACCAGCCTGGGCAATATAGAGAGACTCCCCCCACTCTAAAAACACACACACACACAAAAAATTAAAAATGTTTACAGAAAATTGAAGTGAAGGAGCATTAATTCCAAAAGAAGAAAAAGCACGTGCAAAGAAAGGTTCGTAGAATGACGTACTGCATTCAAAGTCCTGGTGAGTTGTTTGGTTGGTGCAAAAGAAAGTTGAACCAGGCAGGAGGAAGACTGGGGACAAGATGGGAAAGGCAGGTCCTGTCAATCATGGGTGACCTTGTATTGCAAGCAGAAAAGAGGAACTTCTTCTTTAGGCAATGGAGTTACTGAAAGATGGAAATAGGGAAGCATGATGGCTGGCTTTGGGTTCAGAAGTGTACTTCTGGTGGCCATGCACAGGATGGACTGGATGGAAGCACTTCTGAGTTAGCAAGACACAGCAAGGACATTTCTGTCCCCTGATGGAGATGAGGACCTGAAGTAAGAGGTGCTTCTAGAGTTCCACTCTAGACATTATAACAAGAATAGCTAAAAATGAGTCCCCTACATATGAACCTTCAAGTTGCAAACTTTCAGAAATGTGACCATGTTTTGGCATGTCCAGTTGTTACAGTCTGAGTAACGCTTGGCTGCTCCCCTTGATACCAATAAAGCAAAAGGGCAGGGAACTGGTAGAAAATTTATTTCTGAGTTTGAATTCAGGGAGCAGAGCCAGACTCAAGTTCTTTCAAAATGGTTCTGCTCCCCCTCTAGTCTTTTACAGTTCACTTTTATAGTTCAGAGTTGTTAGTACCTATACATTAGCCACGTGACCAGCAGAGCATTGTATAGAACTTGATTTTCAGTCACATTTATCGATAGTGACATTTTTTTTTGTCCAGACTTCCTGATGCCAGGTATCAGAGGTATCTCATAGCTTTTATCAGTAGGGTCTGGCAGAAACATTAATCAGGCTTGCTGTAGAGTAAAGGACCTAAGACATCATGCATTACACAAAAGTTATACAAATCACAAAGCTTATGATCACATTGATACAAAAGTTATATAACTCAAGGCTTATGATTACATTGATACTATATTATTCAAACTTATAACCATTCAGAAAAGGGAAATAAAAGGAGATTTGCATCTTTCAGTGGATGGGGCATATACTACAGGGAAGTAAAGGGTCCCCTGTAGCTACTTACTGGGAGTGCATAGGAGATAAGGGGAAGCACACCTTTTATTAACTCTCAGGAATATTGTTCGGGAATGGATAGGAGCGCTTGTGCCCTGGTCATGCCCTTCTCTAGGGGCTGTGACAATATGGACAGACATTAGAGGGTCTCTGTATCACAATCACATAGGTTAGCTTACGCATTTGGCATACACTGTCATGTGTATGCATCCTCTACAAGTGGTTGCGTTTTTGTGTACTTTACTGTGCAGTACTATATAGAGTACAGTAGTACAGTACATATCTTTACTTCAAGTTCAGGATGACCAGAAGCATGAGTAAAAGTAGTGGTGATGTAGCTGGTACTGTAGAACCGACTGGGCTAGTTGGATGTCTCAGCTAATTTTGTCAGACTTACGAACAAATTGGACTTATGAATGTCCTCTCAGAACAGAACTCGTTTGTAAGTAGGGGATGTAACGTAATCCCATTTCCTGTGCTAACTGCTTTACCCAATCATCTCACTGATTCTTCATACCAGTCAAAGGACTATCACAAAGAACTGAGTACCACACGTTTTCACTCAAAAGTGGACCCCGAACATTTATTGTTATACTACATGAAAGGAATTGGCAGTAGCAGGTCACTGCCAGGGGAGAGGGGCCCTCATGACTCAGTAAAAGCATCTGATCCCAAACCTCCAATGGGAGGCCCAAACTTCATCTGTACAATGACCACTTATGTACCTAACCCTGATTTGTACCTCACATCATTAAAATTAAAAAATAAAATAAAAATGGGCCGGATGCAGTGGCTCAAGTCTGTAATCCCAGCATTTTGGGAGGCCGAGGCAAGAGGATTGCTTGAATCCGCAGGTTCAAGACCAGCCTAGGCAACATGGTGAGACCTCGTCTCTACAATAAATCAGAAAAATTAGCCGGGTGTGGTAGCGCGCGCCTGTAATTCCGGCAACTTGGAAGGCTGAGGTGGAAGGATCGCCAGAGCTCAGCAAGTCAACAATGAGGTGGCCGTGAGCATGCCACTGCACTCCAGCCTAGGCAATAGAGTGAGACTCCAACTCAAAAAAAAAAATAAATGAAAACCACTCAATTAACATTTTTAAAAAACAGTCAGATAAGTGGGATACTATCGTGTCTACCTAACAGGCGTGGACTTCTCTCCGCATCTCAGAACGGGTAAACAACTTGCCAGCTCCATCCAGGTCTTAGCCATAATGTAGCGACTGAAAGCCTTTTGTGGTTCTAAAACTCACCTGCTTTACACCCACATGTGTTGAGATAATTTTTTCCTGAAACCTGTAAGATTAATATAAAAATCTGAACCTAAATATACTTTGGCGAGGAAAGCTACCATGTCTCTTCCCATAACTTCGGTCTGGGTCTCAGGCTGGACCACAAAACATTTCTTTCTGATACAGTATTTTAGGTGACTCTTTCCTCAGCATGTGGAATCCACTTATGCTGAGGTTTCACCTCTAGACTAGAGCCTCCAAAGGGCAGGGTGTACGCCATCCCTTGAATTCAGTTCTCAGCAAGTACCTGGCACACACTTATCAATTCAGTGAGTAAAGGACTTTTAGCTCTGCAAGAGGACATTTGTAATGGTTGCATCCTAACTAAGGGAGTGGTTTTAACATCAAAAGAACAGTCTTTCCCTAGACCACAAGTTGATGCAGCATTTGAGTGGCCTGAACTATCAAGCTTTTAACTAACTAGTGGATGAGAAAGAAATAAACTAATGTATGTTTTTACTCACTAATATTTTGTGCATAATAGTTAAATAGAATATAAATAAAAGAGCTTTCCATAAAGCTTTGGCTTTTGGTAACTCTAGCGAGTAGTTTAATGATTGTTTTTCCTATCACTTCCTAGAAAGCATTTTCCTAGCCAGGCATAGTGGCTCACGCCTGTAAACTCAGCACTCTGGGAGGCCGAAATATAGAGAATTACTTGATCCTAAGCATTTGAAGCCAGCCTGGACGATGGAGTGAGACCCTGTCTCTACAAAAAAATTTAAAAATTAGTCAGATGTGGTGGTGTGCAGCTGTAGTCCCAGCTCCTTAGGAGGCTAAGGTAGAAGTATCGCATGAGCCCAGGAGGTTGAGGTTGCAATGAGCCGTGATCGTGCCACCGCACTCCAGCCTGGGCAACAAAGTGAGATTCCAACTCGACAAACAAACAAAAAACCTAACCTGTTGTAAGATCGGATGCAAGTCTTGCACCCCTCACCCTAGGACCCTCAGGCACGGGACAGTATGCCACTTTATCATCATGGACTCTCTGAAGTCTCATACTGCCAAGGATTTTTCCTCCGCATCACCAACCCCAGGTCCACTCAACTGAGGCCACTTGCACTAATTAAATGATAGGTCTTTCATGGGCCTCTTCTTATCATTCTAGAATGTTTTTTCTCTTTCCTCTGATCTCTTACTTCCACTCTCTACAAGGAACCCAAACAGTCAGGAAGCAATTAAGGTAATAAGAAACCAGCCTGTCTTTTATCTCCCAGTCTGGAAGACCCCCCCTCCACCCCAGCTGCCTCCAGGGATTTTCTTCACTTGTTGCTGTTTTTTTCTTTCTTTTTTTCTTTTTGAGATGACTCCAAGTTTCACTCTCTTTTCTTATCAAATCTTTATTTTACCAAGAATGGCTTTTCTTATTAACGCCCTTATAATCTTCAAGTTATACTCAGTGAAAGAGGTTCATCATTTTACACAAAACATAAGTTTTAAAACCAAATCTTAAAATAACTTTAAGCTCATATTTTTAATAATTTTGGCCCCTCGCCATCCGGTTTATCTCTTGGATAAATAAGATTTCGATCCTACCCCCAACGATGCAGGTGCATTTAAAAGGAGTTCAATCGCACTTTCAAGTCTGTTTCTCCATCTGACTGATAGAGAGAAATCAGTATCACCCAAACACAAATCCTAAAGCCCTACAATAGGAAGGCTGTCACGGGAGTGACAAATCTCAGTCCTCCCTGAGATTCCACATTTAAATAGATGCTGTAAGAGCAGAGCTAGAAATCATCGCTTTTCTTTTTTGTTCCCCTTCTTTCTTTCCCCACATGCAAAGGAACAAAAGTGATGTAAATAATGACTGATGATGGTACAGAGAAGTCTCGAATCCCGCTGTCATCCTGAGATCTCTCTTCGCCTCACTTGGAGAGCGCTTTTGCCAATTCCCTACACAAAAGTGCCATTGTTTCGAGGTGTCATTTCTTCGGTCCTCTCCCCACTACCCTGGGCCCATTTCAAACACTGTGGAATCTGGTGGACAGGGTTTGTGCCTAAGGACTCTCAATTCCCTAGAGCTCATGATATCACACATTTAGGAACACTTACCACTGCAGCATATGCAACCCGTCCAAAGAAAGCGTTATCTGCAGGACTTCCCGCTCCCTGCTGCCAGTCTGCTTCCTGAGAATCCTCTCCCTAGATGGCAGATGCCTGAGGAAACCATTTCCCTCCACCTCCCAGGGCAGCCAGAATTAACGTCCTTATTAACCATATTCAAATGACGACTGTGATGCATGTGAAAAAGATGGCGCTGGAAATCAGGCAAGCTGCTTTTTCAGTCCTGTTTCTCATTCTTGCATATTAAAATCATCTTAAAAGTTCTTGTAAGAAATAGTCCCAGCAGACCACCTCCAGAGACTTTGATAAGGTGAGTCCTGAGCACGGTCACCGTTTAAATACCTCTCCGACTATTCTAATGTGTTGCCGCCTTTGAGAACACACAAAGACACACACACACACACTGTGAGACTCAAGACAAGCACTTAACTCCCTTGAGTCTAAGGGTTCTTATTCATTTATTTATTTTCCTTATTTCGATAGCTTTAGGAGGTACAAATTGTTTTTAGTGACTTGAATGCATTGCATAGTGGCAAAGAAGTCCGGGCTTTGAGTGTACCCACCCCACCCTGACCTATGCACCCCATATCCAATAGGTGACTTTTTGTCCCTCTTCGCCTTTCTACAGTCCCCCTTCTGAGTCTCCAATGTTGAGTCTAAGAGCTTTTTAATTGCAAAATAAGGGCTACAATTTCATACTTGATAAGATAGGAAGATTAATACGATATGTTTAGAAAATCATTTTGTAAAATACACATCACTATGTCAATTTAAAGTAGTTGTATAAGAATGATTCAGAATACATGTTGGGAGACAAAGTGCTGACATATCAACCCCTGTTTCATCCTGTAATCTATTACTATTTTCCTCTCCATGCCAGTTTGTCTTGAGTCTCACAGTGTGTGTGTGTGTGTGTGTGTGTGTGTGTGTGTGTGTGTCTTTGTGTGTTCTCAAAGGTGGCAACAAATTAGAATAGTCAGAGAGGTATTTAAACGATGTCCGTGCTCAGGACTCACCTTAGATGAACTAAATCAAAGTCTCTGGAGGTGGTCTGCTGGGACTATTTCTTACAAGAACTTTTAAGATGATTTTAATATGCAAGAATGAGGAATTATCAAAGACTGTGTTTCCTCGCCGTGTATGTATATATGTGATGTGTGTGTGTGTGTGTGTATGTGTGTGTGTGTGTGCGCGCGCTCACCCATGTGCGTGCACGCACTGAACAGAAGTTTCCAGAAACTCAGAGCTTTCTCCCACCCAAGTTCTTTGGAGAAGCCTCAACTCGCAGGGGAGGAGGAGGTTGGGATTATGTTATAGAGTCTTTGAAGCTATGTTTACAGGGCACAGTATGGGGAAGCAATTCCTCCCAAGTCTATTCAGGGCTATCTAGGAGCAGCATTCCTGGTCTTCTCCTACCCACCTGTCTGGGGGATGGAGGCCACAGGAACCAGACCCTGGGAATCACAGTCTTGAGTGCTTTCCTAACTGGTCACTGAAACAGCAGAACTCTTCGCCTCAAGGTGCATGTCCCACTTAATTGTGATTTTAAAATTCAAGTTCTGATTAGTTGGGAGGGAGCTTGGGACAGATTTATCTGAGTTAGAGAAATAAATTAAATGTTTTCTTATTATACAACTCTGATATTGTACAATACAAATTTATAGCAAAAGCTTAGCAAGATCTGCTGTGTATCATATAACTATATATTAGATTCTAGGGATAGCCTTCAAAATCAACAAATAAGCTAGGGATAATCATGACAGAAATAATAATGTTAATACACTTGTCCTTCCCATCAGAAAATGTGAGACTCAAGTGAGATAGTATATAGAAATAAAAAAACAATAGATTTTGTCATAGATGTGGTGAAAAGGGGAATGCTTCTGCACTGTTGGTGGGAATATAATTAGTACAGCCTCTACGGAAATCAGTATGGAGATTTCTCAGAGAACTAAAAGTAGATCTACCATTCAATCCAGCAATCCCCTTCTTGGTATCCACCCAAAGGGAAAAAAGGTCGTTATGCAGAATAGATACCTGCATTCACATGTTTATCACAGCACAATTCACAATTGCAAAGATGTGGAAGCAAGATAAAAACCCATCAACTGATTGGTGAATAAAGAAAATGTGATATGTGTATATATATATATATCCCATGGGATGTTATTTAACTATTTAAAAGAGAGCAAAATAATGTATTTTGCAGCAACTTGGATGGAATTGGAGATCATTATCCCAAGCGAAGTAACAGAGGAATGGAAAACCAAATACCACATGCTCTCACTTATAAAGGGGAGTTAAGCTAAGAGTCTGCAAAGTCATAGAGAATGGGATAATGGGCATTGGAGATTCAGAAGGAGGAGGGTGGGAAGGGGATGGAGGAATGAAAAATCACCCATGGGCCAGGCTCAGTGGCTCAGCCTGTAATCCCGCGCTTTGGGAGGCTGAAGTGAGTGGATTGCCTGAGCCCGCGGGTTCGAGACCTGCCTGGGCAACTTGGCGAGACCTCATCTCTACAATAAATCAAAAAAATTAGCTGGGCGTGGTAGCGTTCACCTGTAGTTTCAGCTACTTGGAAGACTGAGGCGGAAGGACCGCCGGAGTCCAGCAGGTCGAGGCTGCGGTGGCCGGGAGGGGCCACTGCACTCCAGTCTGGGCGACAGAGTGAGACTCCAATTCAAAAAAAAATAAAAAATGCATCCATGTAACCAAAAGCCATTTGTGCCCCTAAAGCTATTGACATTATACAACTTTGATATTATACAATAAAAATTCATTTATATTCATTATATTCACTCATATATTCATTTACATCTATAGTAAAAAAATCTATACTGTCATCAGAATAAGATAAGAAGCCATGGGCTTGACGTAGCCAGAAGGAGACACAAGAGCTGGGCAGAATCTAATCAAAGAGCTCTTTCAATATCTATAAGTATGAAAAAATGCAGAATAAAACTAACCAGCAAGTGCATTCATTGATTGCAACAAGGGTTGAAACAGTCTAGACAGAGGCTGCAGGCTCACATCAGAGCTCTGAATCAGGCAAGTTACAGACTCAAGTCAACATGCAATCCATTCATTTGTAGTGTTTGGACATGGAGCCCAGTTAGATCAAGAGACTCTCAAAGACAACTCAGTCTGTGTCTCATGGTTTTGAGAAAAAATGCCCTAAATTTCTACTCCAGATCTCATAATTCAGCCAAAATCTCTGAACACACAAACTCAGCCCATTAAGGATATAACCTGATTTACTTTGAATTTTTTTTTTTTTGCCGGACATGGTAGCTCACGCCTATAATCCCAGCACT
Organism: Cephalopachus bancanus; assembly: GCA_027257055.1. NCBI lineage: Eukaryota > Metazoa > Chordata > Mammalia > Primates > Tarsiidae > Cephalopachus > Cephalopachus bancanus. Next base: position 10,699,356 of record JAPVLO010000001.1, on the reverse strand, counting down.
TTGGGAAGCTGAAGTGAAAGGATTGCATGAGTTTGTGGGTCGAGACCAGCCTGGGCAACTTGGCAAGACCTCATCTCTACAATAAATCAAAAATTAGCCAGGCATGGTGGCGCGTGCCTGTAGTTCCAGCTACTTGGAAGGCTGAGGTGGAAGGATCACCTGAGCCCAGCAGGTCGAGGCTGCTGTGGTCATGAGCATGCCACTGCACTCCAACCTGGACAACAGAGAGAGACTCCAACTCAAACAAACAAAAAAATCCATAAAAAATCAATAGGCAACTGTAAATAACTCAGGAGGGTTTAGGGTTAAGTATATTGATGATATAAATCTAATTCATAGTATGAAGACTTTTGTGATAAGTTTGGGAATAATAATCTATGTTTATGGTATTTAAACTAATTTTAATGTCTAAGAGGATTTGGCATTCTGGAGAATCTAAAAGGTTAGACTTAGGATCACAATATTTCAAGTGTAGTTGAGTAATTGACTTAGATTAGTAACTTTAAGTTGGACATTAAAAGAAAATGTACAAGTTTGTAAATAACATTCAATTATTTAAAACCAGATAAAGTCATCATATTTTCTAGAATAATTATAGAATGTGTCTGTTTTTATTATTATCTTTTATGCCTTTGGCCCTTAAGGTAGAGAATTTATCTGGCATGAAAGATTTAAAAAATTGAAAAGTTTCTGATATCAAATGGGAAGAGCGACAACCTTTTCTCTAGGTCATTTCTCCTGCTCTCAACATGTGTGCCTTCTTCTAAACTTTTAGACACAAAATGGCATGGAGAAATGCCATTTAGACTAATTCTCTAACCATGTAAATGAGGGAACAGGGACTGAGAGAAGTGAAGAGGTTGTTCAAACCACCGAACTACTTAGGGGAAGCACCTCCCAGAGGATTCAGGACCTTCCAGGCCAGTGTTGTCTCAACTGCGTGATCAGCTTTGCTTGTAGCTTAGAGATGCTATTTTCCCCTGGAACACATCATTGATATCATCTTAGTCTGAACACAATAGATTGGTTCTGATTTTTCCAGTCAAAGAAAAAGTATTTGGATTAAAACCATGTTTACAACTGAGAACATTACTCTCCCTAGCTATGAAAATCTTCTATGTATATAGTAAGAAGACTACTACCCTGACTAAACTCCGCCACTTCTTTCCAAAAACCAGTATGAAAGCCCCATTGAACAGAGCAGCGTCTCGTTCTATGTGCAGCTCATCCAGCTTGCAAATGAGTACACTGACTTTCTCAGTGTACAGTGTTCTGTGTTCAATTGCACAACTGTAACAAATATATATTGATAACTGTAACTTGTTCCATCTAAATCTTTACTTAAAACACTAAATAATCTCCTAGGACCTACTGGAAAAGATCTCATGCTCTAAGAACATAATTATTTTTGCTACAAGCACACATCGAGTTCGAGTTCTAAAGTGTTAATATTTCTCTAGGGGTGGATGAAGTACTGCTTACAAATGGGGATGGGATCTGGCTCATGGTTGACCAAGCACTCACAGCTCTTTGGAAGAGGGGTCTTGTACGGATGCAAAGCTATTATTACATAAAAGCATTCAGAGGATCATATTAGCCATAATTGTATTAAATATTGATATTAATGCAAATGGTGGCTAAGAGCTTAAAGAAGAACTATAGCAGTCAATAACAAATGGAATAAAGATATAGAGCATTCATACATTTCCAACTATGCTTGCCATGCAAACCCAACAAGCTGAGGATGAATAATGAGTTGCTAGAGTCATGTTGTCCATCTCTGTTAATCCTTTGCTAAAAAAAAAAAAAAAAAAAAATCAAGGTTGTCGAACCTTTTTCAATCAGCGCTGAAAATTAGACTTTAAACTCAATGTACCCAATGTACTTTATTTCCATATGTGGCAACTTGGTTGTGCTAAACTACAGTTAATTCCACCAAACACAAATCTAGGTGCTGCTGGGAAGGGGCTTTGTGGATGTGAGTAGAGATTCTAATCTGTTGATGTTAAGAGAATCAGAAGGGCGGATCCTAGGTGGGCCAGGCCCCTTAAAAGAGGGTTACACCTTCTTGGAGCCCATCGGACTCTAGAGTTTAGCTCTTGGTGTTACAGCCTGCCTGGGATCTTTCCTTCCTGACTGACTTACATTCTTAGACAGTTCCCCAAATTAAGCTAGTTCCTTGTGAAAGATATAAATATCTGTCTATATCTATCTATCTATCCATTGATCAGTCTATCGATCTATCTATCCATCTTTCTCTTGGTTCTGCTTTCCAGGCTGAACCCTGATTTATACACCATATTTTTCAGGAAACATGTTATGTGGGTTTTTGGAATTTTCATGGGCAGAAAAATAAGTATTCTAAAATATATAGTTTTATTTTGCACTCATCACACATTAAAGGAAAACAGCTGTTGTTCCGTTTTTCCTCCATGTTAAGTGACATAATCCATCATTGATTTAGAAGGATAGAACAAGAGACCAGTGAGTTTTTCAAAGGATTTTAATTGGATTTCAAATGAAAATTCCAAACACAATGAATCACTGGACCCTAAAAATGAAGACTTCAGTACTTTGGCTCAAAGCAAATTTTTGGAATCAGCCAAGGACATTTGGTGTGGATAAAAAAGGGTTCCTGACACCTTCTATTCTTGATGCCTTACTTCCTCCCTCTAGTCCACAAAAATTACATGAGCGCACACACATAAATACAACCCTTGCAGAGTGAAGCAAAATGTAAGATTGTGACCATCTGTCAATGAGTCTTAGAAATATTGAAAACTTCAAAAAAATTAAACTATCATTTAATTCAATGTTAAACAAAATACCTAAAGTATTTTCACCTGATTGTAACAATTACCCTTTTTTATCTTTGTTGAGTAGTTTTTCATATCTTAGCGGATGTCATACGTGTGTTATTAACCCCCTTTAATATAAGAAACCAAACTATTTTAAACAATGTATCAAAAAAGCAGTTCAATTAATTATGCCTTCTATTCCATCCCTCATTAAAATTTCATAACCACGGTCTCAATTTTTAATAATTTTTTACATTTTATTTTAAAGATGTGGCGTACAATTCAGGATTAGGTATACAAATAGACATCGTATAGGTAAAATTTAGGCCTCCATTTGATCCCCACTATGCCTGGTTTGAGATCAGTACCCTTATTGGTGTTATGAGCCTCCATTGCAGCAGTATCATGCTACTGCCAATCCCTTTCTTATGGCATTATGATGAATTTTCAGGGTCCACTTATGAGTGAGAACATGAGGTACTCTGTTCTCTGTTTCTGTGATAGATCAATGAGTATCATAGACTCTAAATCCATCCAAGTTGCTGCAAAGTCCACATGTTTTCCTTTTTTATGACTGCGTAATATTCCATCATATATACGTACCACACTTTTTTTTGTCCAGTCCAGTTTCGATGGGCAGCACAGTTGGTTCCATGTTTTTACTATTGTGAATAGTGCTGCAATAAACATGCATGTGCAGGTATCTTATTTGCAGAATAATTTGAGTTCCTCTGGGTATATTCCCAGTAGGAGTATTGCTGGGTTACATGGAAGGTCAATTTCTAGTTCTTTTAGAAATCGCCACAATGTTTTCCATAGAGATTGATCTAGTTTGCATTTCCACCAGCAGTGTAGAAGTATTCCCTTTTCTCTGCATCCCTGCTAGCATCTGTTGTTTATTGTTTTACTAATGATGGACATTCTTCCTGGGGTTAGGTAATATCTGAAATTTAAAAGCATCATGAAAAGCCTATTAAAACTGAGTGACCTATCACAGAAACAAAGAACCGAGTACCATATGTTCTCACTCGTAAGCAGACCTTGAACAACTCTTGTGATATTATAAGAAAGGGCTTGGCAGTCGTGAAAAACTGCCAGGGGATAAGGGGGTGCACCTCATCAACGAGGGTACCTGCCTAATGAACATTTGTATACCTAATCCTGAATTGTACCACACAAATTTAAAATTTAAAAAAAAAATTTAAATGTCAATGATAACACATTCACAACATGGAATATTATACAACTATTAAAAATGTGCCATGAAGTGAGATTTTTTAAATGACGTATGATCAATAAAATCAGGAAAGCTCTATTTATACTTACCTAATTTATAAATCATATAGGAAGAATATTGATTAAAATTCCCATAAATCCTAAATAATACCTATTTTGGAATTATAGCATTACAGAGAAGGTTTTTTTCTAAATTTTATAGCTATTATGCGTTGTGTGTTCTTAAAAATTATTTACAAAAAATGAAATAATTTGCTTTAACTATTTCTTATCTCTTAAAAGCTGGCAATATTTTTATCTTCAAATAGTGAGACACTCATTGTGGACAAATAATATTTCACCTGAGGTGGGAACTACCTACATTTCTATCACTTAATCATATTCAAACATAAATCGTTCCTGTGATGAGTTCCTCCTAGCAGGTGCCTGACTCCAGACTCCAGTTGGTGAGGCAGGATATTTCTGGATCACCTTCCTGTGCCCTTGGTCTTCATGTGATTGGAATTACCACTATAAAATGATTTAGTTAAAAAAAAAGTCAGACTCTATTAAGTTCTTGGCAAAGCATGTACACACAAATTTAAAAAGTGTGAAGATGTAATATAAGAATTTTGTTTAATTCAGTTTGAATTCACCATTTTGGTCAGGCTGCCTCACATGCACCCCTGGTGTTATAGTTGGGTTATTATATATGCTATATTATTATAGGTGGGTTATCCATGTGTTCATATGTTTCAATAGCAGCATTCTCTCCAGCACATTTCTCTTTGGGGTATCATCAGTCCTTCTGGTCGGAGTGCTTCTCTCTCTCTCTTCTTTAGTTTTCTTTTGTCAAAATTATCTTTCCAATTCTAGGATAGATGAACAGATAGCAAGTATAAGAAAGAGAGTTCAAAATAAGGGATACCTAAGTCAAAAATCCAAAAGCTAGCAACCATCCCCAAAATTTATACATAAGAATAGTATCCTCTGCTTTTCTCTCATGTCTATGTCCCCTGCATGTGGAGGGCAGATCAGTAATCTCAAACATCTTTTTCTTTTTTCTTTTTTTTTAGTTGGAGTCTTATTCTCACTCAGGCTGGAGGACAGTGGTACGCTCCAGGCCACTGCAGCCTCGACCTGCTGGGCTCAAGCGATCCTTCCACTTCAGCCTTCCAAGTAGCCAGAACTACAGACGTGTACTACCACACCTGGCTAATTTTTTATTTATTGTAGAGACGAGGCCTTGCCAAGTTGCCCATATGGGTCTCAAACCCACAGGCTCAGGCAATCCTCACGCCTCGACCTCCCAAAGTGCTGGGATTACAGGCTGAGCCACCGAGCCCGACCTCAAACATCTTCTACTCCACGCTGATGTCAGACCAGATTCTGTCTTCAAGCCTAAGCTTTTTGAAGCATTTAGCTCTGTCACCCACTTTTAAAAAATAAATCATGCAGCACAATGTTCCAGCCATCCTTTTTCCTGAAGAAAATATTTGAGAGAATATGCATAGCTCTATGGAGACTCTTCCTGATCTGACTGGAGAAGAAATAAATTCTTCTTTCACCAAAACCATGAAAGGTTTTCCTCTGCTTGATGACAAATCAAGAACATACATCCAAATCAGATGGCCAAAAGTTATTAATTTTTTTTTCAAAATCAGATTGGACATAATTTATTTTCTAGCAAAATGATAGACAAAGCCAATCTGATGAAAAATACTCTTAAAAATAATGAAGACTTAATCGTGTATGTTACAAATATATAATTATTATATATCAAGGAAATGGATATCGATTTGTGGAATACTGAAAGAATCAAGTAATGCTGTTAAAAACACCAAAAACTAACTCAGAAGTTATATAACATTGGTTGAAAGCTATGTGTACAAACTGGACTGTTTGCTTAAGGCTTAAATGAAATTGGGGCTATTCCAGCTCCTGTCAGATGACAAACTCACATGTATTGCCAGCTCTTTCCCCAGTACCCAGTCCTGGAGATTCCATGGAAGTGAGAAGTTGAAGGATGTGAGAAAATGACATTAAAGCTACTTGACAGCTCTGGGAAAAGAGAAGGTGTTTGTTTCCTGGGGAATGTGGGTAGATAGCAGCCCCCAAAGAAGTGGGTCAGGAGCATGAATGGAGGGGAGGTTGAGGAGGCCACTGTATGTGTGGGAATTTTTTTTTCTTAGCCACAATCCAAGACAGATTTTGCCGCCCATTAAGTTAAAATTTTCCAGAAGGACAAAGCAAATCACTTGGGATGGAATAAGAATCAGATACACATCAGACTTCTCATCAGCAACATAAAAAGCTAGAAGATGCTAGGGTTATTTTCATCAATGATATGAGGGGGACCCAAAAAAGTCCAAAATTGTTTTTTGGAAGGCAGGTCCCTTGTAGTACAGGAATTTCCTGCTAAGTAAGTGTTCTAGAAACCCATCGGCATCAGTGTACCAGCTAGCGTTGTTGTGAGAGGCTGCATTCCACCTCGGTGAATTTTGAATTTTTTTCTTTTCCGTTAGCTTTTGGGGGTTTTTTTTGCGATTTTTTCAATAATTTTGCCCATTTCATGGTGAGTGATTTACCAGCACACCTGCCCACATGGCTGTAAGTGTTCAGCAGTTTTTGACCAAACACGGCATGAACCCCTTGCCCCACCATCCTATTCACCAGATCTTGTCCAAGTAACTTTTTTTTGTTTGTTTTCCAGGATGAAAAAGAGTCCTCAAAGGGAAATGTTTTGCCCATGTGGAAGAGATGAAACAAAAAATGACAGAAGCACTAAAAAGCACCAAAATTTATGAGTTCAAAACCTGTTTTGAGTCATAGAAAAAACACACAGCACACATGTCAATAAATGTATTGCATCAAACAGAGAGTTCTTTGAAGGTGACCACAATTTAAACATAAGATTAAATATGCAATTTTTTATAAACAAATTCTGGGGTTTTAGGGGGTTCCCCCCATATAACATAGAAACTTTGTTCTACTTAATTATTGTCTCAATCATATTTGTTGTTTTACTAGATGAAAACTTTTACAAAGTTTTACTAGACAAAACACTCTTAAAAGAAATAAATCAGAAATAAAACCAAATAAATCTAGATTGTATGAAATATATTTCTTGTAACTAATTACAGATAAATAATTTACTATTTATTTTTACTTTTATATTTACTATTTATATTTACTATTGTTTGCTGTCTTGAGAAAAGGTAAAAACCAACACCATTGGGAAAGAGTGGGCAAATATTGATCTTTAAAAAATGTGTTTATGGATCCAAAACAAAATAGATGGAAAAATAAATCTAATTATAAGACTCAATGAAGCCAGGCTCGGTGGCTCAGCCTGCAATCCTGTGCTTTAGGAGGCTGAGGTGAGTGGATTGCCTGAGCCCGTGGGTTCGAGACCCGCCTGGGCAACTTGGAGAGATCTCATCTCTACAATAAATAAAAAATTAGCCAGGCGTGGTAGTGTGCACCTGTAGTTCCAGTTACTTGGAAGGCTGAGGTGGAAGGATTGCCAGAACCCAGCAGGTCAAGGCTGCAGTGGCTGGGAGCGGCCACTGCACTCCAGTCTGTGTAACAGAGTGAGACTCCAACTCAAAAAAAAAAGACTCAATGAAATATATAAATGGATTACACTCAATGATCAAGACACTTTTAGATTTGTAACCTACAAAACAAATAGAATGACCAATATGTTGTCTATAAGAGACCCACTGAAAACCAAAGTATCCAGGAAGCTTGTAAACCAAGGGATGGAGAAAAATACACCAGACAAGTGCAAGCCAAATGAAAGCCAAGATGGCGAATTTAATATCACAGAAAATAAAAATTCAAGGTAAAAATTTTATGGCTGACAAAATATAACAAAGTAACAATAGATCTTAGAATGTTATTATCATAAGCATCCACTGGCCTAACAATATTGTCTCACAATATATAAGAAAACAACTAACATAAGGACAAAGGATGATTCAAAAAGTTAATTAACCTTGTACATAGAAGGAAGAAAATATGTGAAAATTCATTGAGATATCATATAGTGTTTATAAGCCCAGGAAAATTTCTAACACTTGACAACATGTTTCATTGGTGAGACTGTGGAGAAATATTGTGCTTATACATTGCTGGTAAGAATGCAAAACCGTTCAACACTTGTGGAGAGGAACACAGCTACCTAGAGCAAAGTCACATATGAATTTACCAATCCTGCAGCCCTGCATCTTTGTATCTCTCTCAAAAATGCACTGACTAAAACACAAAATGATATTTGCATGGGGTATTTTTTTCAGCATTTATTTCTAATATCAAAACAACAACAACAACAACTGGAAATAGGCCAAATGACCATCAACAGGCATCTGATTGAAAAAGACTGGCCGGGCACAGTGGCTCAAGCGTATAATTCCAGTACTTTGGGAGGCCAAGGTGAGAGAATTGCTTGAGCCCACCGGTTTGAGACCAGCCTGGGCAACATGGTGAGGCCTCATCTCTAGAATACATCAAAAAATCAGCCAGGTGTGGTAGCTGTATTTGCTGTATGCCAACTCCTAAGTAAGTAAAGGCAGACCGAAATTTTTTTAAAAACCTATGGGAGGCTGGGCTCGGTGGCTCAGCCTGTCATCCCAGCACTTTGGGAGCCCGAGGCGAGTGGATTGCCTGAGCCTGCGTGTTCGAGACCCACCCGGGCAACTTGACGAGACCTCGTCTCTACAATAAATAAAAAAAAAATTTGGATGAATTTGGATTCGATCATACACAGTGATCTACCACAGAAACACAAAACAGAGTACTATATGTTCTCACTCATAAGTGGACCTTGAACAATTATAATACTATAAGAAAGCATTTGGCGGTAATGGGAAACTGTGGGGGGGGTAGGATTGGCAGTTGACTGCTAGGGAAGGGAGGGGCATACTTCATCAACAAGGGTACCTGCATAATCAATGTTTGTATACCTAACCCTGAACTGCACCCCACATCTTTATAATTAAGAAAATACATAAATAATAATTTTTCAAAAGATTAGCTGGGCATGGTAGCCTGGCGCCTGTAGTTCCGGCTACTTGGAAGGCCTAGGTGGAAGGATTGCTGGAGCCCAGCAGGTCGAGGCTGCGGTGGCCAGGAGCATGCCACCCCACTCCAGTCTGGGTGACAGAGTGAGACTCCAACTCAAAAAAAAAATACTCCAGTAGGACAAATAATACGATGGTTCCCTGTGGAAGAAGGAGAGAAGTACATTTTCTGAGCAAATAAAACAAAGTAGGTAATTCTAAAATATTGTAATATTACATTTTAATTGGAAATGTCAGCATAATTATATGATATGTTTTGCTTTTAAGGACTATATGTATTTTCCAGCCCAGAAGCACTGAGTTTAGAAGCGTGAGGACCACTAACACCCAAACTGTAGTCTCTAAACAACAATTTCCACTCAAACTACACTGAACGCCTTGGAGATATTTCCAACGCTAGATTGACACAGCAAATTTATAATTTAAATCTTTCTGGCGTGAGCTTCTTGTCCTGTTACAAAGTAAAGAAGTCATCAAAGACTAACAGAATATTTATCATAAGGATGCAGGAACTCATCTAAAGATGCTTCTGTTGGCCTAAGAGGAAAAATTTTAGCATGAGAAAGAATAATGATGACAGTAAACAGAAATACTTCGAGAACATAAAAGCTCGTGGCATCTTAGTAACAGTAAAGCACACAGAGTTCTCTCTTCAGCTGCATATGTTCCAAAATTGGAACAAAATAGAGAAGACTAGCCTGTCCCCTGCACAAGTGTGACATGTGAATTCATGAAACAGTCCATATTTTGCTCAGTTCAAGCAGGTCAGCAGTCATCTTACAAAAATAAAAATAAGCCGGGCTCAGTGGCTCAGCCTGTAATCCTGCGCCTTTGGGAGGCTGAGGTGAGTGGATTGCCTGAGCCCGCAGGTTCGAGACCCGCCTGGGCAGCGAGACCTCATCTCTACAATAAATCAAAAAATCAGCCAGGCATGGTAGCGCGTGCCTGTAATTCCGGCTACTTGGAAGGCTGAGGTGGAAGGATCGCCGGAGCCCAGCAGGTCGAGGCTGCAGTGGCCGGGAGCGGCCACTGCACTCCAGTCTGGGCGACAGAGTGAGACTCCAACTCAAAAAATAAATAAATAAATAAAATTAAAATAAAAATAAAATAAAAAATAAAGAACACACATTGGCCACCGCTGGAAGTGGCTAAGGCAGGAGCCCGTGATTCTGAAAACTGATAAAAGCAAAAAAATTTAAAATTCATCCTGAATTTATTTGACCAAGTCTAATTCAGGTTAAAAAAATGATTAGTTAGGAATATTTCTTCTTTCTGGAAGAATTACAGCTAATAAATGCAGGACGAATGGCCAAGATACAAAATTTTGCCATTTCTAATGGAGTATTAAATTTAGGTAACCATTTTAGTGAAAATAAAAATCAATAATGAAAAAATATTTAAGCAACATTTTAGATATCTGGAACCTAAATAGGTTATTACTAAATAAACTTTGTGCTAAAAACAAAATTATATGGAAATTGTGGAATATTTAAACCAAATGACTAAAGACTACATGTCAAAATGTGTATAACTTAGCTAAAACGGCATGTAGCTTACAATGAATTATTTGATGAACAAAAAAGTCAGAAAATAAATGCATTTGGTATTCAACTTAAGAAGTTGAAAAAGAACAACTTAGAGGGACAAGAAGGAAAGAAATAATATATACGTGGGTAAAACAGAAATGGAAAATTAAAACAAACCATACAAAGCTAAAACCAGTTCACTATAAGACTTTTTAGAAACAAACTTCTGGAAAGACTAGTACAAGAGAGTGAGAGAAGCTATAAATAAACAAAACGCAGAATAAAAAAGGAAAAACAAGCATAGACATAATGAACATCTGGAAAAATAGCACAAGAATACGCATGAAGGTATGCCAATAAATTTGAGAAACTAGGAAAAAAATTACATTTCTGGGAGAATATACAATGCCAATTTCAGTGCCAGGAGGAAAAAAATGAAAAACCAGTGACAAAATGAGTAGTACTCCAAGACATTACACAGATTCACACTCAATGTTATAGGTAAAATCTACTGAACATTAAACAAACACATTATTCCTATCTTAAAAATGCTGCTTCCCAAATTAAATAGAGGTACTATTACTCAGCTCATTTTATTAGCTGATGTAACATCTGTAACATACTGCATTGGTGAGGACAATGTGAGAGAAAGTGTGATAGTTCTATTTCACTTGTGATTACTGAAGTAAACAGAAATCCTAAATAAAATAGTAACAGAAACCAAAGAATAGGGAATCAGGAATAGAAAGAAATTTTATAATCTGATAAAGACTAAATACCAAAACCAGTAGCAAGCACAATAGTCAGTAGAGACCTCTGAGAGCCATTTATTTTAAGAACAGAGAGAAGAAGAGTTTACTGTCACCGCCAATATTCAAGGTTACCGGAGTGAAGACACAGCCAAAAAATAAGACAAGACAAAGAAATAAGAAGGCTATTGATAGAAAGGGAAGAAATGAAATTATTATTAACTTCAGAATATGATTTTCTACAGGGAAAGGCTATAAACAAACAAATATCAAATAGCATAAACCTTGCTGCAAATCTAATCTAGGCCGGGCACGGTGGTTCAGTCTATAATCCCAGCACCCTTGGAGACCGAGGCAAGAGAATTGACTGAGCCCGGGGGTTCGAGACCAGCCTGGGCAACTTGGTGAGAGCTTGTCTCTATGAAATCACAAAAACTAGCCGGACGTGGTGGCATGCTTCTGTACTTCCAGCTACTTGGAAGGCTGAGGCGGAAGGACCGCCGGAGCCCAGCAGGTCGAGGCTGTGGTGGCCGTGAGTGTGCCACTGCACTGCAGCCTGATGACAAGAGTGAGACTCAAACTCAAAAAAAAAAAAAAAAAAAATCTAATCTAAATTGCAGCAACATGCAAGTTTATCTTGAAATTTAAATAAAAAACTAAAAGACCAGAGGAGGAGCAAGGTGTGGGTTTTTACTATATTGCATATGAAGAACTACTAAAAGTCATAGTAATAAAAATTATGGCACAGAAACAAAAAGCAGGAAGAAGAAAAATCACAAGAAAACTCACGTGTGTTAAAATCTGGTGTATATTATCAAAGAGTATTATAGTGCATGGTTGAGATTAGATTGTTTAATAAATAATGCAGGAAAACTGGCTAAAAAATAAAGTTTGAGATCTACTGCACACAATTTAAAGGCAAACTGTAAAAGATAAAACTCTAAAGACAATAGAGAATACTTCTGTGACTTTGAGTTGGAAGTGGTTTCTTAAACATAACCCCAGAATAAATCATAAGGAAAGCCACTGATGAATTGACCTATTCAAAATTGAGAGTGTCTGTTGAATGAAAGATACTATATACAAATTTATAGACCAGAGATTCAGAGAAGATATTTGCAATGCTTAGAAAATATCTTTTGTTTCTAATACACAAGGAACTTCTGCAGTTCGAGAACAAAAAAAGATAAAAACTACAAGAGAAAATTAGGCAAAGGATATGAACTGATTATTCAGGGCAGAAATCATCCATTAAGTGAAAATGTTAAGTAGGATAATACCAAATGTTGGAAAGAATGTGGCAGCCTAAGAATCTTAAGTATGCATAGCCACTGTGTCCCATCCAACTCCTGGCTACATATCTCAAAGTTACTCTCACCCAGTTCCGTAGAAAGGCACTGACAATCATGTTCTTCCGGTGCCATATGAGGTCGTGGAGAATTTGAGGCTACCTAAATGGCCAACACTAGAACAATGATAAGCAAAACCTGATGGGCGTATTATTTGGAAGGTCTAGAACTCTTCTTCATACATAATACTGAATGAACTATCAATACATAGAGTAAGTTCTATAATAATATACCTTGATCATCTCTGCAAATCTGTTTACATGTTGTTACAAATAACACAATATGAGCTCATGTAAACGCACTAATGAATGCTTGATGGTCTTTTAATTCAGAAAGTAGAAAATGAGACTTTGAAGGTATGTTCTGTAGAGAAAACTGAAGAATAATTAAGTCAGTCTCATTAACCCATTACACAAACCAACCTTAACCCTGCCCTTACCAATGCCTATGAGTCAAGTTTAATATCCCCAAACTCAAATATTAGTAAATATGGTAGAGTCGTTGCCAATTTGACAAAACAGAATGAAACAAATTCCTGTGGTCCAATTGCTTGTTAAACAATTTACCATTTAATTTCACCTGTGCTTAAATTATACAAGAATCTATATAGTGTTGTCATTGCAGAGAGATCATCATTTCTACTAAATTGTCAACTGTTGTCAGTTACAGTCTCAGAGTATCACTCGGTGTGATTGAAATATAAGAATAAGGATCCAAAGCCGGGCTCGGTGGCTCAGCCTGTAATCCCGCACCTTTGGGAGGCTGAGATGAGTGGATTGCCTGAGCCCGCGGGTTTGAGACCCACCTGGGCAGCGAGACCTCATCTCTACAAAAAATCAAAAAATCAGCCGGGCGTGGTAGCGCATGCCTGTAATTCCGGCTACTAGGAAGGCTGAGGCGGAAGGATCGCCGGAGCCCAGCAGGTCGAGGCTGCGGTGGCCGGAAGCGGCCACTGCACTCCAGTCTAGGCGACAGAGTGAGACTCCAACTCAAAAAAAATAAATAAATAATAATAAGGACCCATTTCGTACACTGAAATTTTCATCTTATTAAGCCTTCGGTAATTGAAATAAATCACTCTGTTCACAATTGGTTATTAATTGTTGAAATTTCTGTGATTGCTGATGTGGAATTAATGATATAAATATAATTGATGTAGAAATAATTGTAGAAAGTAGGTAAACAAAATCTAAATTATACTCAGCTGGCAAGCAAATCCTTGTTTAGCAGGGGGATACAATTTATTCCAGTTTTATTAAATCAAAGCCCTAGTGTTATCTGGAAAGTATTCGTGGGAAGATCCAAGAGCTTGTACCCTTCAAACACAAGGGCAGGTCCTCTGGTCATCTGTCTCCTCTGGTCCATCACTGGTGGCTCATTGTCCAATGACGAGAACTCCTCGGCTGCTGCTTTGGGGCCAGTGTTAGATTCTGGAATTTTGTTCAAGGCTCGGTGTAGAGTCGTTCTCTTGAAATCCATTGCCTTCCAGGTCTTTCCTTTTCCTGAATCCTGCAAAAAAAGAAGAGATGATGGTTCAAGTTGACTCACCCTTCCAGTCTTACAAATGGGAGCATTTGCTTTAGTTTCCATGCAATGATAATGCCTTTTCCCCTTCTGTCAGGAACAGACCAACATCAACTCTCAATAAATATAAGTTTTGGTACTTAGGAACTTGGGTACATAAGGCCAGGATTAGTGTCCACAGGTAACTTCTGCTTCAGGTTCTATAAAAGAAATATTGAGACTTTCTCATCAGAGGTGGGAAAAACACCAGGAAGCACCATAAATAAATATCTCATTAAGTCATCCTGCTACACATGAATCCACAAGAAAAAAGATAATTTCTTGGCCAGGCGTGGTGGTTCATGCCTGTAATCTTAGCACTTTGAGAGGTCGAGGCAGGAGAACTGCTTGAGTCCAGGAGCTCGAGACCAGCCTAGGCAACATAGTGAGACTTTGTCTCTACAAAAAAACAGAGAAAACAAAAAATTAGCCAAGCATGGTGCTGCATTCCTATAGTCTCAGCTACTCAGGAGGCTGAGGAGAGAAGATCGCCTGAGCCCAGGACACTGAGGCTGCAGTGAACCGTGATTGTGCCACTGCACTCCAGCCTGGGTGACAGAGTGACGCTCCAACTCAAAAAGAAAGAGAGGGGCTTCCAGGCAAGAGGGTGACAGAACAGGTCAGACTGTGAGAGTCTCGCAACAGCCTGTGTCCATAAAGACTCTCCGCATGAGTGGGTGTGTGCTGGTGGGTGAGTGAAAGACCAGCTGAATGGAAACTTGGGTTCATGCACCCAGGGCTCTCTCTGGAGGTGACTGTAACCCTCCACCACCATGAGATTGGAGACCCTGCCACACAGGATCATCTGTTGTTCTCAAGGCTTTTCTGAGAAGAGGCAGCAGAAGGCAGCTGATCCTCACCACCTGCACCCAGCCCACACCATCACCTGTAGCAGCAGACCTGGCACAAGAAGGCAGGTCTTGGAAATCTGGAATAAAGCTCCAGCGCCAATGACAGGATGCCCATGGGCACCATATTCTCCGCCCCCGGCCAGGCAGAGACTCGCATTGCCCAGCCCAGTCCCACCCTGCCTCCATCTTGGAACGCAGAAGCAATTATCTCATGAGACTCAGAGAGACATATGCCCCTCCTGCACACTGGAACAGACACTAACAGGTCAGATCTGAGTGGGAGACGTGACAGCAGCAGCAGTGAGGAGGGTGAGTCCGGATCTGATCCCTCTTTTTCCCACAGTAGTCCATGGGGCATCTGACCCACACGGAGAGCAAAGCTATCAGCCAGGCTGAGAGCAGAGAGGAGGGTCTGGAGTCCAGAGCTGCTCTCTAAGGCAGAGGCCTGAAAGGAATCTGGACTCACAGAAACTGCCAGAGAGCAAGGTTGTTTTTTGGTTTGTTTGTTTGTTTTGGTTTAAACTTTTCTTAATTCTCTCTTTCTGTTTTTGTACTTGCTTTGTTTATGTTACTTAAAAAAATTTTTTTTCACCTTTAAATTTTTTATTTTAAAATCATGGGTTTTAAAATAAAAAATTTATAGGTGAAAAAAAATTTTTTTAATTCAGGGTTAGGTATACAAATATTCATTATGCAGGTACCCTTGTTGATAGGGTGCCACCACTTTGCCCTTCAGATTCCCACTACTACCAAACCCACCTCCCCACCCCACCCTAGCAGTTTCCTGTTACTGTCAATCTTTTTCTTATAGTATTATGAGAGTTGATCAAGGTCCACTTATGAGTGAGAACATGTGATACTCAGTTCTTTGTTTCTGTGAAAGATCACTTAGTATTACATACTCTAAGTCCATCCACGTTGCTGCGAAGTTCATGATTTTGTACTTCTTTATGGTTGCATAATATTCCATTGTGTATATGTTCCGCATTTTTTAATCCAGTCCTCTTTTGACGGGCAGTACGGTTGGTCCCATGTTCTTGTTATTGTGAACAATGCTGCAATAAACATATGTGTACAGGTATCTTTTTTATAGAGTGATTTGAGTTCTTACGGGTATATTCCCAGTAGGGAGATTGCGGGGTCATATGGAAGCTCAATTTTTAGAACTTTTAGGAATCGCCACATTGTTTTCCACAGAGGCTGTACTAGTTTACACTCCCACCAACAGTTCCCTTTTCGCCACATCCTCTCCATCATCTGTTATTTTTTTAGTTATTTATGATGGCCATTCTAACTGGAGTTAGGCGGTATCTCAGTGTAGTTTTAATTTGTATTTCTTTGATGACTAGTGAGGCTGAACATTTTTTCATGTATCTGTTGGCTGCTCCTTTGTTTTCTTTTGAGAACTGTCTATTCAAATCTTTTGCCCATTGTGTAATGGGACTGTTTTTTTTTTTGTTTTTTTTTTTCTTTTCAGCCCGTTTGAGTTTCTTGCAGATTCTAGATGTTAGGCCTTTGTCAGACATAGAGTTGGCAAATATTTTTTCCCAGTCTGTGGGCGGCTGTCTCCCTGCTCTCTTGATAGTTTCTTTGGCTTTGCAGAAGCTTGTCAGTTTGATAAGGTCCCACTTGTCTATCTTATCCCTTATGGCATGGGAACTTGGGGTTTTGATCAGGTGTTGGTTGCCCGTTCCAATTTCCATAAGGGTGACTCCTATGTTTTCTAAGCTTCTTATAATTTGAGGTTTTGCCTTTAGGTTTCTGATCCATTTAGAGTTGATTTTGAATACGGGGATAGGTAGAGGTCCTGTTTCAATCTTCTGCATTTGGTCAGCCAGTTTTCCCAGCGCCATTTACTGAATAGGTTATCCTCTCCACAGTGGCTGATGGTGGAGGTTTTGTTGAAGATGAGTTGGTTGAGAAATTGAGGTTTTGTTTCCGGAATATCAGTTCTATTCCGTTGTTCTATATGCCAGATCTTGTACCAATACAAGGATGTTTTGATTAGTATAGCTTTATAATAACATTTAAAGTCTGGGAGTGTGATACCTCCTGCTTTATTGTTGTTGTTGTTTAGCTGAGAATGTTTTGGCTATTTGTGGTCATTTATGTTTCCATATGAATTCCTGTATTGTTATTTCTAGGTCTGAGAAAGAACATTGCTGGTAATTTGATGGGTATTGTGTTAAATCTGTAGATTGCCTTAGGTAGAATGGACACCTTAACAATGTTGATTCTTCCAATCCATGAGCATGGAATATTTTTCCACTTGTTTATGTCATCTTTGATTTCTTTGTACTTTTCATTGTAAAGTTCTTTCATATCTCTGGTAAGGAAGATGCCAAGGTATTTCTTTTCTTTTCTTTCTTTCTTTCTTTTCTTTCTTTCTTTATTTCTTTTTTTTGTGGTTATTGTGAATGGAATTGTGCTTTTTATTTGGGTTTCTCCTTGTTTACTATTGGTGTATAGAAATGCAATTGTCTTTTTCACATTTATTTTATACCCTGAGACTGCCAAAGTCCTTAATAAGTGTAAGGAGGTTTTGACAGATTCTCCTGGGTTTTTGAGGTGTAGAATCATGTCATCTGCAAAGAGGGATAACTTGATTTCCTCCTTTCCTATTTGGATACCCCTGATCACCTTCTCTTCTCTGATTGCTCTAGCTAGAACTTCCAAAACTATGTTGAACAGGAGGGATGAGAGTGGGCATGCTTGTGTTGTTCCAGTTTTCAGGGGAAATGGTTTCAATTTTTGTTTGTATAGCAGTATGCTGACTGTAGGTTTCTCTTTCTATTTTGAGGTATGATCCATCTATGCCTAGATATTTGAGGGTTTATCAAGAAGGGGTGCTGGATTTTATAAAAAGCCTTTTCTGCCTCTCATGATATAATCATGTGGTTTTGTTTTTGTTTTTTTTAGATTTTCTGTTTTGGTATGGATATATGGGTATTTTTTAGGGAGAGTACACTAACAGGAGGGTTTTTATTTGTTTGTATGATTGTCTGCATGTTTTGGTCTTTTTAATTTTTTCTGTCTTTGTCTCTCTGTTTATTCGTTAGTTGGCACACCAGTCTGTTTTTCCTCTTCTCCTTCTCTCTCTCTCAACCTCCCTTTTGTCTTCTTCTTCCCTTTTTCCATTCTTTTCCCTTTTCTTATCTCATTTTGCTTTGGGGGGCAAACAGACACCCCCACTGCATTGACAGATTGTAAGGCAGTGGGAAGGGGGTTCCAGGGAGCCCACACACCTGTCAGTGGACACTGGAATCTACAGATAGCTTCTGAATCACAGCTTCCCCCCTCAATTAAATCTCAAAACTGCAAAAAGTACAGGATCCACCCCTAGTCCAGCTTCAGAGTTGAACAAAACCAGGTCTACATAAAAAAGAAAAGGAGATTGAGCAAACAGAAATAAAAATGATCCCTCCATCACTGAACAAAAGAATTAAAGAAGAGGTTAAGAAAAGGGGTGGGGGGAGGAAAACCTACACAAATGAAGAAAAATCAAAGGAAGAATATGAGTCACACACAGACCCCTGCGAGGTTAGCCACTGAGAATACAGACTCCGGAACTCAAACAATGAGGAGGCCCAGAATGACTGGTCTCAAACCATGAACCCAGATATCAAGACATTAACAGATAAAATAAACAGAATCAAGGACAGACAAGAGGGAAGAATGAAGGAGTTGATAACTGAGATAACAGGAATAAAGAATACAGTGAATGAAATAAACAACAAATTGATAAATATGGAAAGCAGAATTAACCAAGCGGAAGAAAGAATCTCAGAGCTTGAGGACCAAAATATGGAACTAACCCAAACTGTTAAAAACATAAAAAAGAAGCTTCAAAAGACAGAATGAAACCTCCAAGAGATGAGCGATTATTTCAAGAGGGTGATCCTAAGATTAATTAGAAACCCTGAGGCAGATAGAGACACAGAGATCACCCTAGAACAAACATTCCATGAAATTATCCAAGAAAACTTCCCTCATCTCATCAGTGATGTGACCATTCAAACACAAGAGATTCAGAGAACCCTTGCAAGGCAACAAATGAGAAGACCAACTCCCAGACACATAGCTATTTGCCTACACAAAGTAGGTATAAAAGAAAAAATTCTAAAGGCAGCAAGAGAGAAAAGGCAGACTACTTACCAGGGGAAACCAATTAGAATAGCAGCAGACTTATCTACAGAAACCTTTCAGGCTAGAAGAGCTTGCAGCCTAATCTTCAAAGTTCTCAAGTTAAACAATTTCAACCAAGAAATACCTACCTAGCTAAACTAAGTTTCATCAGTGATGAAGAATTAAAATCCTTCCCAGACATCCAAAGCCTAACAGTTTAGGCAGCCTCCAGACCTTTCTCTCTCTCTACAAGAAATACTTAAAGTATTAAACACAGAAAAAAAGGAAAAAAGAATGACAATGCCCTTCACAAGAATGCAAGAAAAAGATTGAAAACACTCATCAATCAACCCAAAAATCATAAGAAAAACAAACAAATAAACAAAAAAATAGCAGCAACAACAACATACTCTATAAGAACTTCATGACAGAGATAAGCTCTCACATCTCAGTGATTAGACTGAATGTGAATGGATTAAATGCACCACAGAAAAGATATAGAATGACAAATTGGATAAAATATCATGAGGCTACAATATATTGTCTCTATGAGACTCATCTCATCAGAAAGAATACTCACAGATTCAAAGTAAAAGAATGAGAAACAAAATTTTAGGAAAACAGAACACAAAAGAAATCAGGAGTCATGATCTTAATATCAGACAAAATACCCTTTAAGCTATCAAAAATTTTAAAAGATACAGGAAGTCATTACATAATGGTAAAAGATTCAATCCATCAACAGGAAATATCCATCCTAAACATATATGTACCCAACATAAGAGCACCAACTTTCATAAAACATTTTCTAGGTGAATGAAAAAAAGATATAGACTCTAACACTATTATAGCTGGGGATTTAAACAGCCCACTAACAACCCTAGACAGATCATCAAGACAAAAGTCAACAAGGAGATCTGAAACCTCAGTGTGATGCTTGATCAAATGGACTTAATTGATAACAACAGACCACTCCACCCAACAACCATAGGATATACATTCTACTCATCACCACGTGGAACATACTCTAAGATCGACCACATCCTTTGCCATAAATCAAGCATAAGCAAATTCCATAAGACTGAAATCCTGTCGTGCACCTTCTCAGACCACAGTGGAATAAAAATGAATATCAATACCAACAAAATTCCCCCAAACTCACAAAGACATGGACACTAAAAACCATGATGCTAAACAATTCCTGGGTCAACATAGAAATCAAAACAGGGATTAAAAGATACTTGGAAACAAATGAAAATGAAAAACATCTTACCAAAACCTCTGGGATGCCATGAAATCAGTAATAAGAGGGGAATTAATATCTTTATGAACACATATGAAGAAAATGGAAAGATCACAAGTTAAAAGCCTAACAAATCACCTAAGGAAGCTGGAAAAGCAAGACTACCAAAGCCCTAACTTCAGCAGACGAATCCAGATCACCAAAATAAAAGTCCAAATTCAAGACATAGAAGACAAAAATATAATACAAAAAATAAATGAAACCAAAAGGTGATTATATGAAAGGATAAACAAGATTGATTGACCTCTAGCTGGATGGACCAAGAAAAAGAGAGAAAAAGCCAAAATAGACACAATCAGAAATGCAAAAGATCAAGTCACAAATGACCCAGAAGAAATAAAAAGTTTATCAGAGATTACAATGTATACCTATATGGAAACAAACTCCAAAACTTAAATGAAATGCAGGACTTTGTGACATCATACAACTTCCCCAGGCTGGAACAAGAAGAAATCGAGACCCTAAATAGACCAATAACAACCCAGGAAATAGACTATGTCATAAGAAAATTATCTACAAAAAAAAATAAATAAAAGACCTGGACCAAATGGCTTTCCAGCAGAATTCTACACAACATACAAGGAATAGATATTACCAACCCTACTGGAAGTATTCCAGGCAATCAAAGAAAGATAGAACTCTCCCCAAGTCATTTTATGAAGCTAACATCATGTTGATACCCAAACCAGGTAAAGATCAACAAAGAAAGAGAACTACAGACCAATATCCTTGATGAACACAGGTGCTAAAATCTCAACAAGATTCTAACAAACTGAATCCAACAACACATCTCAAAAATCATCCATCATGACCAAGTAGCTTTCATCTCTGGAATGCCGAGATGGTTCAACACCTGCAAGACCATAAACATAATTAAATACATCAACAGATGTAGAGACAAAAACCACATGATTATATAAGATGCAGAAAAGGCGTTTGATAAAATCCAGCACCCCTTATTGATAAAAACCCTCAAACATCTAAGCATAGATGGAAAATACCTCAAAATAGTAAGAGCCATCTATGAGAAACCCCTAGCCAACATACTGCTAAACAGACAAAAATTGGAATCATTTCCCCTGAACTCAGGAACAAGACAAGGATGCTCACTCTCAACCCTCCTGTTCAACACAGTATTGGAAGTCCTAGCTAGAGCAATCAGACAAGATAAGGAAATCAGGGGTATCCAAATAGGAAAAGAAGAAGTTAAGTTATACCTTTTTGCAGACAACATTCTATACCTCGAAAACCCAAGAGAATCTGTCAAAAACCTCCTTGCACTAATAAAGGTCTTTGGCAAAGTCTCAGGGCATAAAATAAATGTGCAAAAGACAGTTGCATTGCTATACACCAACAATAAACAAACAGAAACCCAAATAAAAAGCTAAATCCCATTCATAATAGTCACAAAAAATTGAATACCGTGGCATCTTCCTAACCAGAGATGTGAAAGATTTTTACAACAAAAACTACAAAACACTGCTCAGAGAAATCAAAGATGACACAAACAAATGGAAAAATATTCCATGCTCATGGACTGGAAGAATCAACATCGTTAAGATGCCCATCCTACTCAAGGCAATCTACAGATTTAATGCAATACCCATTAAATCATCAGCATCATTCTTCTCAGACCTGGAAATGACAATACAGGAATTCATATGGAAACATAAAAGACCATGAATAGAGAAACAATCCTCAGGGAAAAAAAAAAAGTGGGAGGTATCACATTCCCAGACTTCAAATGTTATTATAAAGCTAAAGTAATCAAAACATCCTGATTTTGGTACAAGATCAGGCATATAGACCAACGGAACAGGATAGAGATTATAGAAGCAAAACCTCAATTTCTCAACTAACTCATATTTGACAAAACTTCTACCACCAACCACTGGGGAGAGAAGAACCTATTCAGTAAATGGTGCTGGTAAAATTGGCTGACCACATGCAAAAGATTAAAACAAGTTCTCTATCTATGACCATACACAAAAGTCAACTCTCAATGGATCAAAGATCTAAACATAAAACCTCAAACTATAAAAACCTTAGAAAATGTAGGGGACACCCTTACAGATATTGGAACTTGCAACCAATTCCTGATCAGAACCCCAAGTGCCCATGCCACAAGAGTTAAGATAGACAAGTGGGACCTCATCAAACTGAAAAATTTCTGCAAAGCCAAAGAATCCATCAAGAGAGCAGGGAGGCAGACCACCGACTGGGAAAAAATATTTGCCAACTGTATATCTGACAAAGGCCTAACATCTAGGCTCTACAAGAAACTCAAATGTGCTGAAAAGAAAAGAAAAAAAAAACAGCTTCATTACAAAGTGGGTAAAATATATAAATAGGCACTTCTCAAAAGAAGACTTATGAGCAGTCAACAGATACATGAAAAAATGCTCTGCTTCACTAGTCATCATAGAAATGCAAATTAAAACCACACTGAGATTCCACCTAACTCTAGTCAGGATGACCATCATCAATAACTGAAAAAGCAACCGATGCTGGAGAGGATGAGGCGAAAAGGGAACACTTCTACATTGTTGGTGGGAATATAAACTAGTGCAACCTCTGTGGAAAATGGCGTGGGGATTCCTAAAAGGTCTAAAAATTGACCTTCCATATGAACCCACAATCCTCCTACTGGGAATATATCTGGAGGAACTTAAGTCACTCTATGAAAAAGATACCTGCACATGCATGTTTATTGCAGCATTGTTTACAATAGCAAGAACATGGAACCAACTGTACTGCCCATCGAAAGAGGACTGGATTAAAAAAATGTGGTACATATACATGATGGAATATTATGCAGCCACACAGAAGGACAAAATTACGATCTTCACAGAGTCTGTAATACTGAGTGATCTGTCACAGAAACAAACAACTGACTACCTATGTTCTCACTCATAAGTAGACCCTGAACAATTATCATAATACTATAAGAAAAGGATTGGCAGTAGTGGGAAATTGCTGGGGGAGGGCCAGGATTGGGATTCTGCTGGGAGCGAGGGCACACCTCATCAACAAGAGTGCCTGCATAATGAACATTATATACTTAACCCTGAATTGTGCCTCATATCTTTAAAATAAAGTAAAAAAAAAAAAGTAAGTAATGAGAGAGGGAAGGAAAGAAGGAAGGAAGGAAGAGAGAGAAGGAAGGAAAGAAGGAAGAAAGGAAGGAAGGGAAAAGAAAAGAAAAGAAAAGGATAATTCATGAACATCTTTTAAAGCTAAAGTAGGAGGAAGACTTGGAAACAAAATGAGGAGGAAATTGTTGCTGAGATTTGGTGTTTTCTCACTGCTTCTCTTTTGACTGCACAAAGGAAGGACTGGTCCAGACCATCCCTCCACAAATCACTTTATCCTCACATGTCACATCACTTTTGCTCTCCACCAGAAAAAGTTTTAAAATGTGAGATTGTAGCATTTGTTTTAAAAATTTCATTGATACACAGCTTGAGAAAATATGAATATTCAGTCATTACAGCGGCAAGAATCAAACATGTAGAAGTTGCTAACATTTTGGTAAACATGTTGCATGACCAAATACATACAAATAGTGTGTTTATTTTATTGAAGTTAACAGGAATCCATAACTACCTTTTGCACTAGGTCAATATTTATAGATTCCTATCATTTATATTTTTTGCCATCAGTATAGCTAAATTGTCCTCAAAACTTAAGGGTCAGCAAACTGTAGTTTGGATCAAATCTGGCCCACCACCAGAACTAAGAATAGTTTTACATATGTCATTTTTTTATTTGTCAAAGAGTAATATTTGGTTGGACTTGGTGGCTCATGTCTGTAATCTTAGCATATTGGAAGGCCAAGAAAAGAAGATTGCTTGAGCCCAGGATTTCAAGGCCATCCTGGACAACATTATTGAGACCTTGTCTACAAAAAAAAAAAACATAAAGTTAGCTTAGTGTGGTGGTGCATGCCTGTAGTCCCAACTACTCAGGAGGCTGAAGCAGGAGAATCACTTAAGCCTGGAAGTTTGAGGCTACATTGAGCTGTGAATGTGCCATCACAGCCTGGGTGACAGAGTGAGAGCACAACTCACTCGAAAGAAAGGAAGAAAGAAAGAAAGAAAGAAAGGAAGGAAGGAAGGAAGAAAGAAAGAAAGGAAGAAAGAAAGAAAGAAAAGAATATTTTATGACATGTGAATACTTACAAAATTCAAATTCCAATGTGCATGAATAAATTGTATAGGAATGCAACCATGCCTAATCATTTATATGGTGTCTGTAGTTTTGTGCTAAAATGGCATAATTGAATAGTTGCATTCCAGAACCAATGAGAGTATGATCCCCAAAGCCTAAAACATTTACTGTCTGGTTCCTTATAGAAGATGATTCGCAACCCCTGCATTAGAATGTTTGGGTGCATGAGTTGTTTAAAAATGCATGTTCCCTGGTTCTACCCAGAGGTTCTGATTTTGTACATCAATGTGGAAGACCAAGAGTCTGCATATTTAATAAGTATCCCAGGTGATATTGTAGCAAAATTTCCTAGGAGCATTCTGTGAGAAACATTTTAAAATCCAGATTACATATATAGGTATATGCATGTATGTATGTATGTATATCTATATATATAAATTTCATCAGTATATATTTCCTTTTACTAAATAAGTATTTATTATCTCTCTAAGTTATTTAGAGTAATAAGTACATTTAAATAATAAACTATAAACAGTTGTTAAGATATTTAAATATTCTTACTTGTTAAACCTAGGGATGTGTTTGTCCCTTTTTTAAAAATTGACTTCCTAGCCGGGCTCGGTGGCTCAGCCTGTAATCCCGTGCCTTTAGGAGACTGAGGTGAGTGGATTGCCTGAGCCCGCGGGTTCGAGACCCACCTGGAAAACTTGGCGAGACCTCATCTCCACAATAAATCAAAAACTAGCCGGGCATGGTAGTGCGCGCCTGTAGTTCCAGCTACTTGGAAGGCTGAGGCGGAAGGATCGCCGGAACCCAGCAGGTCGAGGCTGCGGTGGCCGGGAGTGGCCACTGCACTCCAGTCTGGGTGACAGAGTGAGACTCCAACTCAAAAAAAAAAAAAAAAAAATTGACTTCCTACATACACTTGGGAAAAAAGAAATCATTCTTTGCAAGTAACCTTTGTCAGAAATAATAATTCTCTTCTTCTCCAATCTAGCTCAAGTTTAAATGTTTGAACAAAAAGGACAAAACAAAGAATAAGAGAGAAAAGAACATTTCCATAACAATGGGCAGAGACTGACTCTACCGAGGAAGCACGTGTGACAGCAGGTGCCATATTGAAGTGTACAAAACTCTCTGCTTCAAGTTTCAATTTTAAGACACTTGTAGGTTGTCACAGTTTTTCTTCATGGATAAAATTTCCTGAATATTGGGGAGATACATCACCAGGAAAAGGCTCCTTCACAGTTTCTCTGCAGATTAGGGATAACGTGAAAGAGCGTATGTATGCACAAACTAAAAGGAAAAAAACCACGTCAGGTTTAAAATTTTAACTTCAGTCTATAAGTAAGTCTCAGTACAATTATGAATTTTTTTTAAATAGTAAGATGAATATGATAAAGTTAAAGCATATTGTGATTGTGATTCAGTCAGTTGTATTGGGATTCCGATTTGAGGCCGATCTCAGTTATTGGTGTTTCTGCCCTAATTCCTTTGGGACATCTTAATTTCTTAGTTCTCAGTGTATAGAATGTGGTTCATTCCATAACCTGGCTCAGTTCCATTCTTCTAGGAAAATAACCTTTCCCAAGTAGAGTGTCTATACAACAGCGTCCTCTGACCACGTAAAAAACATATTTGGGAGCTTTGTTGGCTGGCCTTTTTCTAACCTCAATGGCTACCATTTCTGTTTAGCATTTTGTCTCAGCCTCTCTCCTTTATCTCCACACAGATCCCTCTTCTTGGCCCCCATCTATTCCCTCTTGGCTCTATTCTGCTTCTGCCTCCTCTGATTTGCAGATTCAGTTGGAATTCTTGTGATGACATCAGTCTTGACTGTCCCAAGGCTCTAGATGCCTTTCTCATCAGTCCTGGTCTCAAGATAAGAACCCAGGAGGGGAGACTCCAATAATACTTCCAAGGCCTTCAAGTCGTGCATTTCTAAATGCAGAAAAGAGTGAACCCACACCCCTGGGAGATGCAGGAATAAAGCCTCAACTAGCCTGTAAGAGGCATTTATACTCATATCAGTTAGTACAGGATGACCGAGGGACTGGTATCTGTATAGATGTGGTGCCATTTGCCATGGAAAACTTGAACGTCTATGTGAGATAGCTCTGACCAAACCACTGTCATAATTGAAACAGAGCTCCTAAGTCCCTTAATTTTCTTAGTAGCATTTGGGCAGATGGGAAAGGGGGATTGGAACATTCGTGGTCTCTTGGTGAAGGATAAGAGTCAAGGTCATTGAGGGGTGTCTTTTGCCTCCTCTAATGTCTGGAGTGATGATGCCGCCCCCCCCATCTATTTCACAGTCAAGGCCAAGTCAAGGCTTAGCTTGAACTCTGATCTCTGTTATCCCCAGATTCTGTATCTACTGAGGGTATCTGGATCTGACTTTGGCCCTCATTGGTGTCCTAGATGACTTGTCTCTAGCATGTCTTGTTCGACAAGTTCTCCCAGAGTCTTTGCTGAAGGACAGCCTTCCATCTTAACACAGATGGCCCCCGCAGAGTTCAGGTATCTTCTAAGTAATCCATTAGGGAAACTGGGGACTTCATTTATATCATCTCTAGATAACTCATTTTCAATATATCTGTTATGAGTTGAATTGCATCCCCCCAAAAAAGATATGCTGAGGTCCTGACCCCGAGTACTTGTGAATGTGAATTTATTTGGATACGAGATCTTTGCATAATCAAGTTAAGATGGATCACGGGGTAGATTTTAAGTCCGCAGCATGGGAGTCCTCACAAGAGGAGAATGCCATGTGATGACAGAGATAGAGACTGGGGTGACACAGTCACAGGCCAAGGAACACCAGAACTTGATGGTCATGGCCAGAAACTAGGAAGAGGCCAAGAAATATTCTCCCCAGAGTCACAGAGGGAGCATGGCCCTGCTGATACCTTGATTTCGGACTTCTGGCCTCCAGAAATGTGAGAATACATTTCTTTTGTTCCAAATCACCCAGTTTATAGCACTGTCTCATGGCAGCCATAGGAAACTAATCTAGGACGTTTCAATATTTTAACCCTTCAGGAATTAAAATACAGTTAGGCCCTTGACAGCACCACATTGTCTCACATTTTCTGTTCCTTCTCCTTAACTCCTCTGTCTCTTTCCAACAGCCCCAACCTCTCTGCCAAGGCACATATACAAACATCCCTGGGAATTCACTCAGTTCTCTACAGCATGCAACATTTCCAGGAACAACCCGCTTTCCTCTGCTTTTTTTACTCCCCATATTGGAGACGCATCAATAAAGCCACACACATAAGTTCATTACTAATCAAGATATTGGCATAAGCTTACTGAACACAGTATCAGTATCTACATAACTGCTAAGAAGATTTAGGAAAAAATATATTAATCTAAGATATTTATTGGCCTCAAACTCAGAATACAAGATGGACACACATGAGAGAATGTGAAACAAGCCAACACAGTGTATAACCAAGGGCTAGGTGATGTGATTTTGCCTGGAAACATCTGAGAGCCAGGAGGTCAGAGGTGACACTGGCAGGAAGAGGGGATATTTGCAGAAAGGTGAAACAAAACACAAGATCAAACAGGAGTACATCTGGGAAGAATGAAGGAATCAACAGTCAGGGAGAGGCCAATCAATGGACAATATCCAAAGCTAAAGAATTAACTTTAGATTTCAGGTAGTAGAAGAATAAAAATAAAATCCTGTCTAGAGACAGGCATTTGGAGAAAGGTTGCTCCACTTCACAATGTTCTGCAGTCCCTCTCTTGAAATTCTTCACCAGTTTAACTTTGAAATCATGTTTTGTGGCCATGAACGGTGGCACGTGCCTGTAGCCCTAGCTACTTAGGAGGCTGAGGTAGGAGGATCACTTGAGCCCAGGAGTCCCAGGCTGCAGTGAGCTATGACTGTGACACTGCACTCCAGGCAGCTATGAGCAAGACCCTGTCTCTATCAATCAATCAATAAGAAACTATGTTTTGTAAATGAAGTCCACTGGGACAGTGGAGCATGCTCCAGGGCTTGGAAACACCTGCCTCCTCCCGACCTTCTAGAATGTGTTCCCACTCACCAGTTTCCTGCCTTCTGACACCTCAGCCCTTCCAGTCTCTATCTCCCCGCTTGTACCCCGAGATCCCTGCCACTTCCACCTGGAGAGTGACTGGGTCATGGCAGCATGGGCCGAACCAAGTACCCCATCGCTGACTGCTCCCAGTGGGGATCTGGATGTGATGTGAGGGTGCTGATGCCAGGCAAGAGCCACATCGAGTAAGATTCTGGCTATTCTCTCCCTGGACTGTCTACATGGCCTAAGCAGCAGGTGACTCAAGGGGCCTCTTGCCACCCTGATCCAGGTGTTGAGAATGCCCAGTGTTGGAACAGGCCATGGTGGCGGGGCTCATTGGCTTTACGCACTGGGACCCTCAGAGTGATGAGGAGGGGAAATTGATCTCCCCAACCCACCAGGGCCCGGTCAGTGATGTAGTTGGCCCTGTTTGGAGTGGAGTGAACACCTGTTTTGTTCGCTTTTTATTTCCAAACATAATTTGAGTCGAATCACTAGAGTGAACTAGGCTTGAGGACGGTGTAGTAGGTGTGAAGAAGAGCCTAGAAACCCAGAGAAGAGGCAGATATAAAAAAGATGTTGACAGGAGAGGCCATGAAGAGGGAGCCAAGAGCAAAGTGCTACAGGAGTCCTCTTGCATGCCTCCAGACTGGAAATCAACTTGTGGGTAATAATAGTAATATGTTCTGCTTTTATTTTATTTTATTTATTTTTTGAGTTAGGCTCTCACTTCGTTGCCTAGGCTGAACTGCAGTGACACACCATGGCCACTGCAGCCTCAACCTGCTGGGCTCAGGCGATCCTTCCGCCTCAGCTTTCCAAGTAGCTGTAACTAAAAGCATGCATTACCATGCCCAGCTAATTTTTTGATTTATTGTAGGAACGAGGTTTCACCAAGTTGCCCAGGCTGGTCTCAAATCCCTGAGCTCCGACAATCCTTTGGCCTCAGCCTCCCAAAGGCTATGATTACAGGCTGGAGCCACCACACACAGCTGTTATGCTTTTAGATAAGAGTTACTATTGCTATTATTGATTAGGTGTGCAAATTATTTTAGGAACTATAGACAGGTAAAGTTGTAATTGCTTTTTTCAGATTATTTTCATCACACACTTGCAGCAATCACCATCTGCATACTTAAAAGAAGATTAAAAAATTCCATGGATGATCTCTAGTTCCTCTAATAATAATCTACTATCCTTTCTCCTGATTTTTAAATTTACTTTGTTTTCTCTTAATGATCAATTTAAAAAACTTTTTTTTTGTAGGCCACACATGGTGACTCACGCCTGTAATCTCAGCACTTTGGGAGACTAAGGCAGGAGGATTGCTTGATTCCAGGAATTCAAGACCAGCCAGGGCAGCATAGAGAGACCTTGTCTATACAGAAAATCAAAAACTTACCCAGGTGTGATGGCACGTACCTCTAGTCCCAGCTACTCGGGAGGCTGAGGCAGAAGGATCACCTGAGACAAGGAGGTCAAGACTGGAGTAAGTCATGTTTATGCCACTGCACCCTAGCTTGGGCCACAGAGTGAGACCCCAACTCATTACGCAACCACAAAGAAGGACAAAATTATGAACTTCGCGGCAACTTGAATGGACTTAGAGGCTATAATACTGAGTGATCTATCACAGAAAAAAAGAACAGAATATCACATGTTCTCACTCATAAGCAGACCTTGAACAACTATCCTAATACTATAAGAAAGGGATCAGCAGTAATGGGAAACTGCCAGGAGACAGAGGGGCACACCTCATCAACAAAGGTACCTGCATAATGAACATTTGTATACCTAACCCTGGATTGTACCCCACATATTTAAAATTAAATTTAAAAAAAAAAAAATGGATGACTTGGAAACTTACAAGCAAACTTGGAAAATATTTAAGTTAAACTTGTTTCAGTTTAAGTCACCAACAAGCACCTATTTTATTGTTATAGGGTGCGTGCGTGTGTGTGTTTAACCTAGAGTTGTGCGCTGCATTATGTAGACCACATTCTGAGCCTGATTCTCTGAAATCTGTGAGAGAACACATTTGAAAGTGTTACTTGACTTTGACTGTGGAGGAGAAAAGGACAGACCAAGTCATGATCCAAATCAAATAGAAATAACAACACAAACGATTTTCCTTCCCCTGTGGTCTACCTGGCTATGGGGAACATCTGGCTTTTTCCTAAAAAACTGGAAGAAAAAAAAAAGTAAGTCAGAGAGAAAATGATCTACCCCTGGGTCCTAATTTTTGGAATTTCTTGTCCTTAGGGACATAATTTCTAAATGATTTACTGGGTGTTTCTTTGGACAACTACCAAGTAGGCTCAATTTTCTACGAAAATAAAACCATCCCCAGAAAACTATAACGCAGGAAAAAACTCTTTTATGATGTTACTTTAGTAGTAATGAATATCTGTTACTAAATCACCTGGCTTTAGCAGTTTTCAAGTATCGGTATGAACTTCGAAACTGTAAGCACTGCCCACATTCCCGGGTGAGAAAATACAATTCTCCGTGACACTGGGAAATGTCTAAAAAAATGTATCCAATTTACATTCCAATAATCCCATGTATGTTCTGTGTACTAGTTCCATGCCAGTTCAACATCCCATATGTGTATATGTGTATTGGATTTGCTGAATTATTTCGTTTTCATGCCAAATAATTGTAAGATATATTGCGTGTTTATTATGCGCTAATCTCTTTAATCCTTTTAAATTGATCACCCACTGAATTCTTATGACACCCTTGCAGGTAGGTGCTATTGTTAGATACATTCTATACAAGGGAGAGACTCACAGAGCCAAGAGAGTGGACTCACAGAGCCATGGGGAAAAGAGTCAGTGTTTAAAGCCAAGGTTATTTGTCTTCCAAGTGCATACACTTAACTAGGTTTATGATAGAATACAGGTACAGCCAAAGGCGATTACGGTGCTTGAAAGGGACAGTTAAAGTAACACACACACACACACACGGAACATATATTCTAATAAATTCTATTAAGCCATGTTCTGAATTCTCTCTATAATAGTGAAAAGGAAAAGAAAAAAAGAAAAACCATAAGCAAATCTCACTTTCCCATTATTTTCTGTTACAGACTCCTTTTCCTCATTCGTTCAACTCCTATTTTGCTACAAAACATCTTATAACAAAGTGCTTGTGACAGGTTTTTTTCTCCCCTAGGGTCCAGATACGGAACTTTTTTTTTTTTTTTGAATTGGAGTCTCACTCTGTCACCCAGACTGGAGTGCAGTGGCCACTCCCGACCACCGCAGCCTCAACCTGCTGGGCTCCGGCGATCCTTCCGCCTCAGCCTTCCGAGTAGCTGGAATTACAGGTGTGCGCTACCATGCCCGACTAATTTTTTGATTTATTGTAGAGATGAGGTCTCGCCAAGTTGCCCAGGCGGGTCTCGAACCCGCGGGCTTAGGCAATCCTCTCACCTCAGCCTCCCAAAGTGCTGGGATTACAGGCTGAGCCACCAAGCCCGGCTTGGAACATTTTTTAATAGGGGAAGACATCTTAATTTGGACATTTATTTTTTTATGATTACTTTTTTTTGAAAGCAGGATTTATTGAGAGAACAGAAAAGCTCCCACAGTGGGAAGGGACCCGAAGGGGTTGCCCAATTTGGACATTTACATCATGAGTAAAATTTATATTACACTTAAAAAGATAGAAATAAGTCATATGGAAATTTTAATAGACAAAAACTACTGGGGAATTTTTGGTTTATTTGTTTGCGGGGGGGGGTTGTTTTTGTTTATTGAGTCAGGGTCTCACTCTGCTGCCCAGGCTGGAATGCAGTGGCACGATCATGGCTTAACGCAACCTCAACTTCCTGAGCACAAATCATCCTTCCACCTCGGTCTCCAGAGTAGCTGGGACTGCAGGTGCATGTAACCATGCCCAGCTAACATTTTTTTTTTTTTGTAGAGACGAGGTCTCTCTATGTTGCATAGGCTAGTCTCAAACTCCTGTACTAAAGCAATCCTCCTGCCTTTGCCTCCCAAAGTGCTGGGATTACAGGCATGAGCCACCACATCCAGCCAACAAAAACCAGTGTTTTGTTTTAAGAATGAGTTTGTTTTTAGTGAAAGTAATACACAGCATGTTTTTAATGTTAAAAACAAACAAGCAAAAAGCAGGTACTTAAGGGCTTACAACGAAAAGCCGGGTTTCCCAATTCCCCCAATCCATCCCATCCCAATAGCCTGGCTTCCCACAGATGAGTTGTTGGAAGCATTTGACCTCTTTCATATTTCTGTGGGTTATTTTCACATCACTGAGTAGTATGACCATAGCGCTGCTTAAGTCATCAGTTTTAAGCATAATCAGTTTAGGTGGCAACCCGTTTAAGCATGCCTTGTCACTTGTACAGCACCGTCCACTGCAAACCAGTTGAAAATAAAGGTCCATTTTGAAACTAGAGGGAAGGACATGTCCTCAGTAACTAACTGCTATTTGCATGGCCTCAAAAACAAAGAATGTGACCTCTGGCCTCTCCCAATAATGAAGTCCGCTTAACAGTCCTTCGGGGAAGGCCTGGACGCAGAACACCAAAAGGATCCTCATGGAAATCCTTTTTCTTTCTACTTTGTTTTAACCCATACCCTTTTGCTTGGCTGGATAATCCAGGACTTTTAAAATTCCGGGGCATTGTATGTGCCGGCTGAGAAATACTACACCAACCCAGCGGCTCCAGGAAGTGGTCTTAAGGAATCAAGTATATTTTGTAAACAAACAACTAGCTTTGGATTTAACACAAATACACATAAGCCACCCCTTGTTTGTGTTTGCTAATGGTCTTCAGGATTTGGGCCCAAGATCTTAGTTAAAACCTCAATTTAGCCAAAATTAGTATATGCTAAAAACAATCACGTCGTTTCTTCATTTACAAAGTGATATATTTTTTTAAAAAGTAGAATGTCTTATCTCAGTAAACCTAATAAAGAATAATGCTAGACATCTTTTTTAAAAAGTGGGGCATGATTTTGGAAACAGAAACAGAGAAGTGTAGATAGACAAGTCTCAAAATAGCTGGGTTTGCTGAGTAGTTCCCAGGACTTATTCTTGGAAACCTTGGGATTATTTATATGATCTTAAAATACTCTTAATGGTCCTGAGACATGACAAAGCCTCAGCAGTTTTGATTTGAGAACCAACATAACAATCAGAAATTTTTCGGCTGTATTTTATGATATTATTTAAGCAGGAAAAACAATGAATGCATGATTGACCTGTCTGCACACATTCAGGCAGACATAGATTGAGTGGCCCAGGCATGGTGAGATAGAGATAGAGATGGGGATGATAGAGATAGAGATAGGGATAGAGATAGAGATAGGGATAGGGATAGGGATAGGGATGGGATAGCGAGAGATGAGATAGAGACAAGAGATAGAGAGATATATATATAGAGAGAGATGAGATAGAGGGTGAGAGAGACAGAAACAGAGACAGAGAGATAGCAATAGAGAGATAGAGATGAGATAGCGATAGATCTAGAAATAGTTATGCCAGGCTCAGTGGTTCAGCCTGTAATCCCTGCACTTTGGGAGGCCGAGACTAGCGGATTGTCTGAGCCCGTGGGTTCGAGACCTGCCTGAGCAACTTGCGAGAGTTTATCTTTACAATACATCAAAAATTAGTCAGGTGTGGTAGCACATGCCTGTAGTATTGGCTATTGGAAGGCTGAGGCGGAAGGATCGCTAGAGCCCAGCAGGTCAAGGCTGTGGTGGACGGGAGCGTGCCACTGAACTCCAGTATGGGCGACAAAGTGAGACTCCAACTTAAAAAAAAAAAAGAGAGAGATACAGAGATAGATACAGAGATAGAAGTAGAAAGATTAAGATAGAAATAGAGAGACAGAGATAAAGATACATAGACATAGAAGAAGAGAGAGATAAAGATGAGATAGAGACACACACACACACACAGAGAGAGAGAGAGAGAGAGAGAGAGAGAGAGAGAGAGAGAGAGAGAATAGAGAGAGATAGCATATCCAATACTTGTCCAAAAGAAAATGACAAGGAATCTTTGGGTCTGTCACCATCCATGTTATCTTTCATATTACGAAGAATGTAAACTTCCAGCATTTCAGACAAGTCAGGGCACGAAAGCCTTGAAATAAGCTTAAACTCTGTTTACCAATTTTTTTTCCTGAACTTGTCTGCAATAAAAATCCAGTTTATCTATTTCACATCTGTCAAACATAAATGCCATTATCACAGAATCAGGAAAATCAGTCTTTAAAAAATATCGTCGAATACTTATTCATTATATGGTTACCCATGAAAGCAGAGACATTAACAAGTCTCTGTTCCTGAGCAATCTTGACTACATGTACACAATTCTTATAGAATAGCCAACTAAAGCCTGGGTTCAGTGGCTCACCCCTGTAATTCCAGCAATTTGGTAGGCAAGGTGGAAGGAAGGATTGCTTGAGCCCAGGAGTTCAAGATCAGACTGGGTAACATAGCAAAACCTTGTCTCTACAAAACAATAAAAATAAAATAGCTAAGAGTGGTAGCACTTGCCTGTGGTCCCAGCACTTGGAAGGCTAAAGTGGAAGGATCACCTGAGCCTGGGAGTCTGAGGCTGTGCGGTGAGCCATGATGTGCTACTACACTCCAACCTGGGTGACAGAGTAAGACCCCAACTCAAAAAAAAATACATAAGCCAGAATAGCCAACTGAGGTATCCTAGAGACAAGAACCAGTGATGAAAGGCATTCACATATAAGATTAAAAACAGACTCCAATGGAGGCAATGAGGACTCTCTTCAGCAAAAATTAATGTCGAATTAGCTAATTGAAAATCACAGGCCTGGTGTGGTGGCTCATCCCTATAATCCCAGCACTTTGAGAGGCCGAGGTGAGAGGATTGCCTGAGCCTACAGGTTTGAGACCAGCCTTAGCAACTTGGAGAAACCTCATCCGTACAATAAATCAAAAGGAAGGAAGGAAGGAAGGAAGGAGGGAGAGAGGGAGGGAGGGAGGGAAGGAAAGAGGAAGGAAGGAAGAAAGGAAGGAAGGAAGGAAGGAAGGAAGAAAGAAAAGTAGCTGGGCATGACTGCAAGTGCCTGTAGTTTCAGATACTTGGAATGCTGAGGTGGAAGGATCACCTGACCCCAGCAGGTTGAGGCTGCAGTGGCTGTGAGTGTGTCACTGCACTCCAGCCTGGGCAACAGAGTGAGACGCCAACTCAAAAAAGTAATAAATAAATAAATAAATAAATAAATAAAAATTTTTTAAAAAAGAAAGTCACAGAGAGCACCCTGCTTTTCTCAATCAGAACAAAGTATAACACAGATATTATCGCCCGATACATTTATAGTTTTCTTCCGTACCTTTAAACACATGATATCATGTGGGGAAATGATGTAATAATTGTCATCATTGCTATGAGTTTGTTTGCTTGTTTTACAATGAATTCACTTATAGAAACGTTTCTGTAAATGTTATGAACATATGATACATTGGTGGTATCTTATAATACCAATTCTAATTGTAATCTGAATGTGGTTTAAGGGAGCATTTGCTTAGCTAAGATTCACATCTTTTTGTTCTTTTTGATACTTTTTCAGTGGAAGGAAGAAAAAATATCAAGAGGAAGTGTCAACACGGTTTTAAACGGTGTGGACAATTGTTGCATAGGACAAGCTAAACAGGCTTAGAGGACAAGGTCCTCCCAGTGTCTTCTACACAAAGGAGGCTGTCAGCAATCTTGAAGTTTGATCCTAGCTCTTTACAGAGTTGTGTCTCCTTCGTGTTTCCTTCCCAAGACCTCTGATTTTTAAGTAAAAGCATCCTAGCTGGGCATGGGGGCTCATGCCTGTAATCCCAGCACTTTATGGAGGCAGAGGCTAATGGAATGGACTGCCTGAGTCTAGGGGTTTGAGATCAGCCTGGGCAACTTCATGAGACCCCATCCCTACAATAAATAAAAAAGTTAGCTGAGCATGGTGGGACACGCCTGTAGTTCCAGCTACTTGGAAGGCTGAGACGGAGGGATCACCTGAGTACAGCAGGTTGAGGCTGCAGTGGTTGTGAGCGTGCCACTGCATTCCAGCCTGGAAGACAGAGTGAGACTCCTACTCAAAAACAAAAAACAAAACAAAGAAAACCACATCCTACTTCAGAAGGGAGTCAGTGGATTCTCTGACATAAATGACAGACCAAAAAAATGTTCTCTTCTCTTCTGCGATAAACTTCCCACACAGCCTAAGCATATAGTAAATCCTTATCAGTCACAGTTGTGCTTATTTTTAGAAGTACTTTATGCCCCTTGGGTAGAAACTTGAGGCATTTGTCCTCGTAGTTAACAGATCACCATCATGGTAGCATTTTGCCTCTTATGCTACTAAATCACTAACAACTAAAAGTAGAAGCCTATTTTCAAAATTGGCCTCTGATTTAGAAGAGTTTGACTTAGATGGATCTGATATAGTAAGGAAAGTTAGGTTTCTCATAGAAAACACTGCTTGAAATTTTGTCTGTCTGTCTGGGGGTAGCATGACCTAGAGAAAGTCACCTCAACATTCAGAAACCTGGTCACTCTTCATCAGAGTCAGAATAATGACATCTATCCCACCCAGGGGCAATCAACATTACACATGAGCTAAAACAAGTAAAATAAAAGCCCACGCGAGCTATTTTTAAATATCATGGGAATCCATGTCAAACTTTGACATTCTTACTTGTAGTGAGAGCGTTTCTACACGGTTAAAACGATTTGAGTGCTTCCACAAGAGAAAGAAAACAGAATGGGAATCCATTGAATTACCAGGTTCAATTTTCCATAAACAAAATAGCAATTTCCCTGGTTGCTTGACTTCTAATTATTTTATCTTGTTTATACACAATCATGAAGGACCTAAAAAATAAATAGCAAATGTTTGCCTTTAAACTTCAGAAACATTTACCTGGCAATATTCTTGTTATTTTCAACAAATTCTTGAGCTTTTCCTTTCTGAGAAAAAGACTGGCTTTGGAAAAAATTTAACATGAATTCCATTTCCAATGTAGCATGCACGTTTTATTAAGGGCTTGAATTTTGGACCTAAGGATTACATTGCTGCTACAGGCATATTCACACAAGCTGGAGAACCGAGACAACTTGAGAAATAATTCAATATAAAAAATAATTACTCTTTCTTTCCATTATCTCCAATGATTATTTTTTTCTTAATTATATAATTCATTGCCTCAGTTCTTCATTTCATTCTGATTATAAACATCACAGCCTCAGAGAGAAAACTACTATGAATTTTTTTTATCCACAAAAAATCTGGAAGATAGAAATTTTTTTTTAAATGACAAAATAAATGCATTGCCAATGTTCTCACTTACGAGTATAATATGGTTTTGCGTGTAAACAAAATATGCATGCATATGCGTTAATACATCAGTGAGGAAAGTAAAGATGTCTCTGACAGAATAGAGTGGTTGGCAGGGATTTACACTGTGGAATAGATGTTTAAATAGTGTTCTTCCAATGAAAAAAGTCACCAGTCAGGTACAACGCACACAGATGGAAGTGGTGGGTACATTTAAAGTCTAGACTTCTTTGCCACTGTATAAAGCAACCATGCAACCAAAAACAAACTGCACCCCTCCAAAGCTATTGAAATTTTTAAAATAATTTTTTTTTAAAAAAGGCCTTTTTCAGCTACAGGACATGAAAGGAGTCCCTTCAACATGGTTACAATCATTTGTTCGCTGTCATATATATGGGGTTGCCAAAAATATATATACATGCTTTAAGAGATGATATCCATGTATTACTTTTCAAAGTTGAATTGAATTTCAGTAGCAATGACATTCACTCAACCATGTTTCTGCCATTTTCTTTGACTGTCCTGCCTTTCACGTGGTGACGCTAACATTCATTTGCTTAATGCCATTTTTAAGCGAATGTCATAGTTAAAATGTGTAAATATTTTTTTTGGCACCCCTTGTACAACAAATGATAATCATTGGGTGAACTCATATCTCATGAACATCCAAAATTTTAAATATTATCTCTGAAGCAATGACTCGCACATATTCATCTGTAGACCAGATAAGCATTCTGAGTTTTAACCAATAAATCTGAATATCCTGAAGACACTGCTCTTGGATATAGGAGTACCTTAAATTATGCTTCCAAAATTTTAATAAAGTCTTTAAGCCAGGCACTGATGCTCACATCTGTACCCAGCACTTTGGAAAGCTGAGATGGGAGGATCACTTGAGGTCAGGAGTTCACAACCAGCGTGCACAATGGCATGAGACCCATGTTTCTACAAAACTTTTTTTTTTTTAATTAGCCAGGTATGGTGGTGCATGCTTGTAGTTCTAACTACTCAGAGGCTGAGACCAGAGGAACTTTTGAGTCCAGGAATTTGAGGTTGCAGTAAGCTATGATTGCTCCACTGAATGTTGGCTAGAGACAGATTGAGACTCTGTCTCTAATAATTAATAAATAATAAGTAATTAAAGGTGTGGGCCCTAGAGCCAAAGTGTCTGATTCAAATTCTTCCTCTTCTACATTATGAGCTGTGGTGACCTAGGTCAAGTTACCTAACTTCACTCTGCCTTACGTTCTACAATTACAAGATGGGAAAAACATTAGCACCCTGTCATAAAGTTATTTGAGGAGTCAGTCAGTTAATTTCTACAAAGGGTCTAGCTAGAGTCAGCCTAGACCAGTCATACTACAAGCACTCAGAAAATGTCATATTCTCTTATGATGACAATGATGATGTGTCTCTGTTTCAGTGAATGTCAACAGGATTTGCCAGTAATTTCAGCGTACACCTAAATCCAAATCTTGGACCAATCACATACAAGCTCTGTGACCCTGGACAAGTTATATAACCTCTGTGACAGCTCTAATTTCCTCTTTGGGAAATGGGTTTTATAGAGATCTATAATACTGATTTGCTAAAAAACAAATAAACAAACAAACAAAAACATGCAGTGCTTAGGGTGGAGACTAGCACACTAGCTCACTAGCACTCAATGTGGATTTGGTAAAAAAAAAAAAACAAAAACAAAAACACATGCAGCATTTAGGTTGGTACCTAGCACTCAGTGGATACTCAGTGAAGACTAGCATTTACTCTTACTTAGACTCTTCCTCGCCCTCCTCTTCAGTGCTCATAACTACTTTCTATGTTTCATTGCTTTAACCCTGAAACAGTCCCAAATATCTCCTCCTTCCTTCCCGTGTCTATACATCTGTCACCTTTCAGCACCTTTCACTCCTAGATGCACCTTTTAATTCCAGCATCCACCTCTCCAGTCTGTCCGCGGCTCAGCCTGAGCTCAGCGGGCAAAATGATGTCAACTTCCTGTCCCAATCCTCCGGGGCCGCCTCTCGATCACACAGATGGAGAGTTTGTGAGAGGGCCCACACCCGATACTCTGCTCTACACCTACCCAAGCCTGCTCCATGGCCCACCTCTCCAACCAAGCCATTTCAAGCCATCGCAGCTCCCCAGGTATCTTAAAGATCCCTGATGTTTTGTCGCAGGCCTGTTCCCCAAGGGCCCATGGGCTCAAGAGATGACAGGGCAAAATTCAACAGACAAATCACTCAACACACTCTTATCAAATGTCTGCGCCCTGTGGCATGAACACTCTTTGAATGTCTGGGATCTTCAAAACCAGCAGTTCTGTACGGTCCAAATTAATAGTACGGCAGAGATACACACTTTTAAGTGAAAATAGGAGACCTCACATGTTCTTTTGAGTTCACCAAGGGTAGCTGCTGGCAGTGATGGAAAAGCTCCCAAATTGTGCATTCACCCGTCAATGCTCATTAAGGTTATTCAGGGGAAAACATCTGTCCTTCCCACTTGTATGATTCCTGCCCTCCTCTCTGGCCAGTTTGATGGACAGCCCCAGCCCATACCCTGCCCTTGTCTTAGATGAGCAAGCCATCTCTCTGTGTCCGCATAGGGCACCTCGTGATCTCTGTCTGTCAGCACAGTCCCCCTGGCATCATTTGTTTGTGTGTCTTTCCTTTATAAACTTCAGAGGGGAGAATGGTGTCATGTTGTCAGAGCCCAGCGTAATTCCTGGCATGAGACCAAAGACTTAATGAATTGTAGTCAAAAGTAATGAGTCTCCAAATAAATCATGTTCCATAGGAAAAGCCACTGGATACTTCACTAAGCTTTTTCTCGACTCTCTTTCAGCTTCTATTCAAAATCCCTCCATTTGCAATGGAGACTCCAAGACATGGTCTTAGGTATGGTAAAGGTTGTGAGTCCGTGCTTACTAACGTCACTGTGATATATTGGTAGATGGGAAGTAATACATTGAAAAGTAGTTGATCCAGGCGTGGAGGCTTATGCCTGTAATCCCAGCACTTTGGGAGGCAGAGGCAAGAGGACTACCTGAGCCCAGGGGTTCGAGACCAGCCTGAGCAACATAGGTAGACGTCATCAATAAATCAAAAAAAATTAGCCAGGCATGGTGGTATCCACCTGTAGTTCCAGCTACTTGGGAGACTGAGGCAGAAGGATTTTCTAAAGCCAGCAGGTCGAGGCTGCAATGGTCAGGAGCGTGCCACTTAACTCCAGCCTGGGTGATAGAGTGAGACTCTGACTCAAAAAGAAAAGAAAACAGTTCAAATTAAAGTTTTAAATAGTGATGCTGTGAGCAAGCAATTCATTCTTCCAGGGCATAAGGACCTTGAGGTATAGGGGCTCCTTTGAAAACATTTTCAGTTATCTTCCAGTTATTTATTTTCCAAAAAAGATGAAAGCCAGCTCCTTCCATCTCAGTCTCTGTTTATACTCCTGAGACTTCTTGCCCTCTTTGTTACCCAGAACTGCACCCTTTTGAAGGCAACATGCCAACAACAACAAAAAAATCTTGCTTAATTTGTTTTTGTGGTTTTGTTTTGGAGAGGCATTTTTTCTCCCTTTGCCAATATTTGAGTTACAATAGCTGTGACAGTGGCCAAGCTGATAAGAAGGGAAACCTTGTAAAAGTACAAACCTTGAGCAGGAGAGGAAATTACCAAATAGAGAATCTTCATTCTCCTGAAATTAAAAACAGCCTGAAATTA
Organism: Cephalopachus bancanus; assembly: GCA_027257055.1. NCBI lineage: Eukaryota > Metazoa > Chordata > Mammalia > Primates > Tarsiidae > Cephalopachus > Cephalopachus bancanus. The sequence continues at coordinate 10,657,509 of JAPVLO010000001.1, read as the reverse complement.
AAGCTACATGCCTAGATGCCTCCTCTGGTTGTTTTGAAATTCACTTTTAGGCTGGGCTCGGTGGCTCAGCCTGTAATCCCAGCACTTTGAGAGGCTGAGGAGAGTGGATTGCCTGAGGCTGTGGGCTCGAGATCTGCCCGGGCAACTTGACGAGACCTCGTCTCTACAATAAATCAAAATTTAGCCAGGCGTGGTAGCGTGCGCCTGTAGTTCCGGCTACTTGGAAGGCTGAGGTGGAAGGATCGCCGGAGCCCAGCAGGTGGAGGCTGCAGTGACTGGGAGCGTGCCACTGCCCTCCAGCCTTGGTAACAAAGTAAGACTCCAACTCAAAAGAAAAGAAAAGAAAAGAAATTCACTTTTAAAGATGGTAGAGAAATCATCCTGTCAATAGAGTGGACCAGTCACCCGTCTTCACCTAGTTCCTCACCCAAGGCAGGCAGCTGCTTCCTTCCAAGAGGAAGAACTTCCTTCCAGCAGGTTCAAGAACTGTTCCCTCCAGTTCAGGTTGTTCTTCTGTTCTCTGGTCCTTTCACGAGCATCATCAACAAAATCAGACATGAAATCATAGTACTTTAAAAAAAGTGACTCATTGCAGACTTTGATAAGGAATGTTGGCTTCTCCTGAATGGAAGGTCTATGGGCTCTTTTGTTCTTATTTGGAGCTGGTAGGGTGGGGACCGAGAATACAATGGGGAGGTGATGGTGAGTGCAAGGGTGAATGCAAAAAATTCAGCCAATCAGTTGTGTCTTTCTGGGGCTCCTCTTGGAGGACTGGGTGTGAGTGTGGGGTATTCCAGGGGCAGTGGCCAAGAGAGAGCAATCCAGGACACCTGGACAGCCTCTCAGGGCTGCTTTAATCCAAAGACTCACCCCTTTCCTTCTTTCGATCTTCCCTTGTTTCATAGGCTTATTTTTGTTATTATTTTTTTCTTTGTATTATTATCATTATTGTTTCCGAGTCTGAGTCTCAGTCTGTCACCCAGGCTGGAGTGCAGTGGCATACTCATGACCACCACAGCCTCAGCCTGTTGGGCTCAGGTAATCTTTCCACCTCAGCCTTCTAAGTAGCTGGAACTACAGGCATGTACCACCACTCCTGGTTAATTTTTTTACTTATTGCAGAGATGAGGTCTCGTCATGTTGTTCAGGCTGGTCTTGAACTCCTGGGCTCAGGCAATCCTCTCACCTCTACCTCCCAATGTGCTGGGATATTATAGATGTGAGTTACCACGTCCGGCTTAGACTGATTTTTTTTTTTTTTTTTTTTAGTTAGAGTCTCACTCTGTCACCCAGACTAGAGTGCAGTGGCACGCTCATGGCCACCGCAGCCTCAACCTCCCGGGCCAAGGTGATCCTCCCGCCTCCACCTTCCAAGTAGCTGGAACTATAGGCACGTGCCACCATGCCCAACTAATTTTTTGATTTTTGTAGAGATGAGGTCTCACCGAGTTGCCCAGGCTGGTCTCACCTCGGCCTCTCAAAGTGCTGGGATTATAGGCATGAGCCACTGCACCCAGCCCTAGAGTAATTATTTGACAATAATCACAACATGCTAGGAAAGACTTACTTCTGTAAAAAATTAGCTGACCTAAGTATTCAGAGGATGTGCACGTTGAAGTTCACCTTATTTGCTCCACTTTCTTACTTCCCTCAAGTCGAATCTTTGGTGAGATCATGGCCAAAGATGTCAGCCAAGCGGCTGTCGTAATATAGTCTCACAGCACTTCAAAACACCAAAACTTTTCAAAGAAAGAGGCATTTGTTTTACTTTCTGTTATCATCATACCTTGATGCTCATTCTGCTGATATCACAGCAGAAGGATGTCAGGTCCCAACTCCACATAGTGCTAAAATTCTGAATATAAATATATATTTTTTTGAGTCCAGGTCTCACGGTATTGCCCAGGCTGGAGTGTAGTAGCGTGAACACGATTTACTACAGCCTCGACTTCTTTGGGCTCAAGTGATCCTCCCATCTTAGCCTCCTGAGTAGCTGGGACTATAGGTTTGTGCCACCACGCCTGACTAATATTTTATTTATTTTTTGTAGAAATGAGATTGCACTGTGTTGCCCATGCTGGTCTCTTGAACTCCTAGGATCAAGCAATCCTGACGCCTGGGCCTCCTAAGATGATGGGATTACAGGTGTGAGCCACTGTGCCTGGTTTTATATCTCTTTTTGAATAGATGAAACCAAGAAATAATAATTATTTTACAAAAATCTCTTTTAGGTTAAATATGAGTAAAAAGATGGTAAAACTAATCCACTTCCATGAAAACAAGGATTGAAGTGGGTTGTTTTAGTACATCAGACTCCCAAGTCTTTCCTCAGGAGCCTTAAAGACAATATGTCTCAACCTTGTAGCTGAATTTCAATGGCAGTTTTAATTTTTTTTTTGTAGTTGTTGTTTTTACTAACAGGGTTCTTTGAAAGTAGACTTAATTATACCTCTACAGATCGCTTCTCTACCAAAGACAGGATGGTCTTGAAGCAAAAACTCCTTTGTCCTACCTCATTTGTAATCCCTAACTGCAGACTCGAAAAAGAAAAATAACTCGATTTTTTCAAGCAAAATAAACTAGCCAGGAATACGCCTCCAGTGACAAGGATGTACTCTGAATCATGGCGATGAGGTAACTATTCTCTCCTGTACTTTTGTGTGGACTATATTATTTGCCAGAAAAATATCTGGATCAAATGTGATTAATTCAAGGTTTCATGACCCCCCTCCCCTTTTTTTCTGGTGGCCTTACACTAAAGTTATTTGGCAAAAGTACGATTCCTCAACTCCATGAAGAAAAAAAGATGAAAGGTGAAATATTAGCAGGGCAATTATGTCAATAGTGTTGATTAGTGGGGGAGGTCTGTTTGGAGGGTGATGGGGTGTCTATGACTCCATGTGGGTGATCCTCACACCATTTTACCAAGAGACAAGAAAACATAGGATGGCAAGGATTTTGCCAGGCACTAGGAAAGACCTGAGGTCCCTAACACTAGTGACAATATGTTAAGTTCTGTGGTGTGATTAAGGTAAACATTCAGTTAAAGGATTTCTTGCTAGAAGTAGGAATTGTTTGTTTTGTTTTGTTTTCTCAGTCACAAGGAATCACCAAAGCAGGACCTGAATCTAAAAACCAATCCCAGAAGTAAGTGGGTTGTAGTCCTACAGAGGTTGAACAAGTGCCAGTAGAGAAGTCACCTCACGTGATACCTGAATTCAGAGCAAGAAGCTTCTTCCGTCCCTCTAGTTATTTTTTGTGTTAAACATTTACCCTTGTACAATAAAGCATCAGTCTGTTAAGAAACAGATTCTGGGCGGGACTCGGTGGCTCAGCCTGTAATCCCGCGCTTTGGGAGGCCGAGGAGAGTGGATTGCCTGAGCCCGCGGGTTCGAGATGCGCCTGGGCAACTTGGCGAGAGCTCATCTCTACAATAAATCAAAAAACTAGCTGGCATGGTAGCGCACACCTGTAGTTCCAACTACTTGGAAGGCTGAGGTGAGAGGATCGCAGGAGCCCAGCAGGTCGAGGCTGTGGTGGCCGGGAGCATGCCCCTGCACTCCAATCTGGGCGACAGAGTGAGACTCCAACTCAAAAAAAAAAAAAAGAAAAGAAAAGAAACAGATTCTGCACAAATGGTACCCTTAGTAAGGATTTTTAAATATTTTTTTAAAAGTAACATGAAAAGAATCAGATAATAATTGTTCTAAATTATCTGTGGCTGGCACATCCCCTTAACTGAAAGTTCTGAGTTATTGTAATATATACAACGAATGTGGCAACTATTGAAATTATCAACATAGTGCCAAAAAAGAAACCCCTTCTAGAAGGTATGCCTTGCAAATTTAATCTTATTATATTAGCTGACAAATCCAGAAGTAATAGGTAGGATGCGCCGGGCTCGGTGGCTCAGCCTGGAATCCCACGCCTTTGGGAGGCTGAGGTGAGTGGATTGCCTGAGCCCGCTGGTTCGAGACCCACCCGGGCAACGCAACTTGGTGAGACCTCATCTCTACAATAAATCAAAAATCAGCCGGGCGTGGTAGCGCGCGCCTGTAATTCCGGCTACTCGGAAGGCTGAGGTAGAAGGATCGCCGGAACCCAGTGGGTCGAGGCTGCGGTGGCCGGGAGCGGCCATTGCACTCCAGTCTGGGCGACGGAGTGAAACTCCAACTCAAAAAAACAAAAACAAACAAACAAACAGAAATAGGTAGGGTGAACCAAGAATAAATGTTGAATAGTTACATTCATGGATGAAATTAAGGTGCTCACAATCCAATATTTATACGAAAGAACATAACAATAAAGAAAACCATGCTTCCATCATGAAATTATTATTCTTTGAACATGTTACTTAGCAGACTTAAACATATCCTCATATTTTAAATATGCCTTTTAAATGATCTATAATTACACAGGAGAACAAAGCATTGCAGCAAGCTAGCATCCTATGCTAGAAACAAAACGTTTGCTATATCCCTGCTTAGAACTTAGAATAATTAATACCTATGACCTCAAGTTTGCAAAGTATTATTACCTCCACTTTGCCTGTAGGGGAGTGCTTTGTAAAAACTCATTTATAACACCAGAAGTGACTGTGTATTATTGAAAGCTGAGTCAGAAGTAGCTTGCCTGAGGCCACTCATAATAAGGGATACAGAAAGAAGAAACATCCAGGAGTGCTATGCTATTTGTGTTAGGAGATTTTTGTTGATTTTTTTTAGTTCATTGTAATGATATTAATAATACATTTAAGTCTACATTCTTTTATGATTTAATCAAGAATACCTGCAGTCAAATCTTCACTATCAAATTGGAACTACTCTCTAACCGTAAAAATATAAAATGCTCAATTTTTTAAAACTGACAAAAAGTACGGCATTTGCAATATGCTTAAAGGCTATCATTTTGGATGATATGCTACTAGGAAAGTTAAAGACCAGTTCATGAATGATCTTGAACTGGAAACTAAAGATTATGGGTCTTCATTAAAATTCAGGTAGCTTTAAATGTGTCTTAAGACCCTTGTAATCCTATTTAACAAACTTAAGTTATTAAATTGATTCTATTCCTCATTAAACTTTCTCCCAAGCCTTTATTCTCTATCTTCTTTTGTGGCACAACTATCTATTCATGACCGCAAGCAATAAACCTAGACTGATCTTTCACTTCTCCCCCTCAATTTCCACAACTTACTTTCAAGACATTTTTCAAATTCATCCTTTCTGTTGCATTCCCATCGGTATTATTCTTGTCCTAGTAATTAACACCCCTTCTGTTCCTTCACCTCTGGCTTTCCCCTCATCCACTCTGCCCTCTTCAATGTCACCTTACATTGAATGGGGGTGAGGGGAGCTAGTTGGGAGGTCAAGAAGGAATCAAGCTTGATGTGTCTATCAGGGCACCGTGTTGAAGCGTCATCTGCCGAAGACTTTTAATGTCTTCCACCCACCAATGATATAAGATCTCAACTCCTTGACGTTCTATATGAAATGTTCCAAGACCTGGCCCTGAATATCCTTCCTTTCTTCCATCTGGAGAGTGATCCATGGGCATTATTTCAGCAGACTCCTTGCTTCCTGTTGGGTTCTGCTGATTAGGGAATAAAGGCCTATGGAAGGAAAGGAAAAGTGTCGTGTCAGAGTACCTCTCTCCGGCTCCTCTCTGCAGACTCACCCTGGCCTGGCGAGTTGAAGACCACAGTTGAAGATCACCCAGTTGAAGACCACACATTTTTCTTTTCTTTTTCAGAATCAGGGTCTTACCTATCTGTCACCCAGGCTGGAGTGCAATGGCATGATCATGGCTTACCACAGCCTTGACTTCCTGGGATCAGGTGATTCTTCCACCTGAGCCTCCTGAGTAGTTGGGACCACAGGCATACACCACTATGCCTGCTAATTCTTTCTTTCTTTCTTTCTTTCTTTTTTTTTTTTTGTAGAGATGAGGTCTGGTTATGTTTCCCAGGCTGGTGTCAAACTCCTGCCCTGAAGCAATCCTCCTGCCTTGGCCTCCCAAAGTGTTGGCATTATAAGTTTGAGCACTACTCCCGGCCTATCCACACATCTTGATTGTCAGACATCTCTCCACAGAGCACTCCGTCTCCAGAATACGATGGCCTTTCACACCTAGAGGCAGTCACACTGTCCTCCTACCTGGGGGAAAGCCCTACCTCTGCAGCCTCCCTACACTCTCCCACATCTGCACATAGTCTCTGCTTTAAGGTCTCACCTGGTGTTCTGCTTCATTGCTGAAGACTCACTCTGCCTCCAGTGTTGATGGATCCTTTCTCCTGCCTCTTGCCAGCTCCTCTTTCTTTTTTTTTTTTTTTAGTGGGAATCTCACTCTGTCGCCCAGACTGGAGTGCAGTGGCCGCTCCCGGCCACTGCAGCATCGACCTGCTGGGCTCCGGCGATCCTTCCACCTCAGCCTTCCAAGTAGCCGGAATTACAGGCACGCGCTACCATGCCCAGCTGATTTTTTTATTTATTGTAGAGATGAGGTCTCGCTGCCCAGGTGGGTCTCGAACCCGCAGGCTCAGGCAATCCACTCACCTCAGCCTCCCAAAGGCACGAGATTACAGGCTGAGCCACCGAGCCCGGCTTAATATTGAAGAGTACACTCTTGACTACTGCAGTTCACCATGTGTATGCTGCATAAATGTCTTCGCATAAAACATTAGTTCTCCACTGCCAAGTATTTGGTTGTGCATGATTAATGTAATATGTGCAATATCTTTTTTCTGTATGATTCCAGAAAGTCTATTATTTGTGAACTCTAGATCTACACTCAGAAAAGTATAGTTCTAATTCCAGAATTCCTTCACTTTCCCACTGCTGTGTCGCCTTGAGCAATCTATCTGATTAACTCCGTTTTTCTCTTTGGCAAAATGGTGTAATAATAGTGCTTTTTCTCTGAGGGTTGATATGAGAATTAATGAGATGACTCATGTCAGTTTCTTAACCCAAGCTCTATTTGTGTCATACTGCTTATTTATTTATTTATTTATTTAGAGATAGGGTCTTACTCTGTCACCCAAACTGGAGTGCAATGGCATGATCACAGCTGACTGCAGCATCAAACTGCAAGTTTCAAGCAATCCACCCTTCTCAACTTCCCAAGAAGCTGGGAGTAGAGGCATGTGCCATTACACCCACTGTTTTTTTTTTTAATTTGTTATTTTCGTTTTTTTAAGAAATAGGGTCTTGCTATTTTGCCCAGGCTGGTCTCAAACCCCTGGGCTCAAGTGATCCTCCCTTCTTAGTCTCTCAAAGTGCTGAGATTATAGGCACAAGCCACCACTCCCGGCTTAATGTTGTATTTTTAAAATAAATGTTGTTCCTTTTAAAGTTTACATTCTCAATATTCTTGTTAAATATTAATTTCTACTCTCTATTAACAGTAAAAACAAACTCGTATTACTGCCAGTAATGCCTAATCATATTGTACTTTATTCATTGATGCAAGATTATAGGTATGCATGTCTGATATGACTACTAAAATCTGGGCTACAAAATGTTAGGAGAAAGCCCTGATTAAACACCACTTTTGAAATATCCTCCCCAAAATAAGTGCTAACTATTAAATTCCTACTGCTTGTCAGACACCTTCCTTGATAGGTCATCTCATAAAGTCCTCATCGCATCACTGTAAAGTAGGCACAGAGTCCTGTGGATAGGTGAAAACACTGAGTGTTAGAGAGGTCAAATAACTCACCCAAGGTCACACACTGCTAAGGAGTCTCATCAGGGTTTCTAATGAGCATCTTCAAGATGCTAATTCCAAGACACTATCGTTCCCCAAAACTGCAAGATAGTTTTGACACCTGTTCTAATCAAGCATGAAAAAGTTAAGGATTCACTCTGCCGAGGTGGAAACTACATCAGTAAAAAAAGAAAAGAGTTTAAGAACCACACATGCTAGAATGCCATGTTGCTTTCTCCAAGCGTTCTCCACAAAGAAGCTAACATACCATCACCTCCACACAAATGGATCTGCCTTCTGGGAGCCTCTTGAATTAAGAATGCAATCAACACCTCCGGGTGACTTATGTTCATCTGACTCTTTTTTCTGGTTGCGTTTGGAAACTTCGCCAGGAACCTCTTTGCCCTCCCACTGCGGACAGAGTTATGGTTTTCCTGAACCATCTTCAGTAGAAAGGAGCCCCAGACCTGGCCTGGGTGGCTCCTCCCGGGGCCTCCCCATTAGCTTTGATGACTGCGGTTGCCAGTCTGCCAGGGGGTACATTTCTCCCTGCGTCTGCTTGGACAATTTAATTTACTAAAACAAAGGTTACCTAAGGAACATTCACTCTCTTTCACTGCGGGAAGCAAAAGGATTTTGTGTCACTCCTGCCAGGAGCGGGAAACACAAAAACCAGAAAATTTGCCAGCCCCCTCCTGGTAAGGCAGGAATGTTAAGTGAAGGAAATGCGGTTGGCCGGTCACAATAAACGTGGTTCGGTGGCTTCAGGCTTCAAAGGGCTGCTGGCTCTGGGGACTCCCGGACCCCCTTTCTGTTTGAGTCTCTCACTTTTGTTTCTAATTTAAGCTTTCTTCTTTTTTTACTTTGGTTCCCATATTCTTTTAATGCCTCCTTTTCATCTCTTTTCCCTTTCTTCTTTTTTCCCCCACATTTTCACTTTTTTTAAACATTAATTTATTGTTAAAAGAAGTTTAAAGAAGGATTTTAAAAATTAAGTTAAAAGAAAGTACTCTTGTAGGTTTCCTCCTGATTCAGAATGCATGGAAACATATCCGTTTTACATCTTTAGTGGTCAGAGTATCTATAAGGTGTCAGTGACATTCTGACCTAGATGGTCACTCAGTGTGCTTTGGTGAACACTTTTCTCTTTCCCAAACATTGTGATACTGATTGTTTTAATAATGATGTGATATCCACTCCACTCACATCACTCTGACTTTTTCTTGTCTCTTTCCTTTTTGCATACTCAAAAACTTCTGCTTTGATGATCTCTGCCACAGGTGGGTGTCACATTTGTCATGGTAGCGGTGGTGGAAAATGCTCGTGTAACTTTCATGTAACTGTGTTGTTTATTTATCTCTTTGTGTATTTTTAGTCGGGGGGGTCTCACTCTGTCACCCAGGCTGGAGTGCAGTGACACAATCACAACTCACTGCAACATCAACTTCATGGGCTCAGACAATCCTTCTGCCTCAGCCTCCCCAAAAGTTGTACTACAGGTGGGCACCACCACACACCTGGCTAATTTATTTATTTATTTTACTTTATTATTATTATTATTTTTAGTTGGAGTCTCACTCTGTCGCCCAGACTGGAATGCAGTAGCATGCTCTCGACCACCACAACCTCAACCTGCTGGGCTCCAGCAATCCTTCCGCCTCAGCCTTCCAAGTAGCCGGAACTACAGGCACGTGCTACCACACCTGGCTAATTTTTTATTTATTGTAGAGACGAGGTCTCACCAAGTTTCCCAGGTGGGTCTCGAACCCGTGGGATCAGGCAATCCACTGGCCTCGGCCTCCCAAAATGCTGGGATTACATGCTGAGTCACCGAGCTCAGTCTTTATTTTTGTTTACAGAGATGAGCTCTCACTAAGTTGCCCAGGCTAGTTTCAAACTCCTGAACTCAGCAATTCCTCTCATCTTGGCCTCCCAAAGAGCTGGGATTACAGGTATGAGCCACCACACTTGGCCTTGCAGCTGTGTTTTAAAGCTGATTTTAACTAACCCTGAATGAAGTGTGTCTATTTCTATTCACAGACTTTTGGGAGGCATTCTGAAAACTATCAGTGATATGTAGGCAACATAAAGTCATTGCAAGCTTCACCTTAAACACCATGTGAGTTCCCACAGACACCTGCTATGCCTTGTCCACAAAACACAAACCAGGAACTGGTGTTAGGATTTGTTAGACCTCGTTAGATATATAAAACTAGCTGTGTATGCACCATATAAAGACTTCACCATTTCTCAAACTTTCACTCCACTTTCAGGATGCTCATGACATAATGCAATTTTTTTTTATCTGCAAAAATGCCGCTGTTTTTAATTCTTGAATAGTTTTCTCAGTTAAATGAAACTGTATATATATATTTATTTGTACAACTTGCCTGGAAACAGAAAGTCAAAGGAGAATAAACGAGACCTTGGGATAAGCATGTTATTCCCCCCATTTCTTGTGTTTCTGTGTGCTGTGCCATGCCTGCTAATAATGCTGTAGATTTCTACTGATATTATGCATTAGCCCAAGTTGTTCTATTCTTATGGCAATGAAATATAAGTGCCAGCAAAATGAGTAGTGACATTATAGCTAAAACCTTGCGATCCATGAAGGCAGGTTTCTGGGGGTAAGGGGAATGGCCAACTCATGGACCAGGCATAGAATTTATTTCTGTTTGTTTATTTGTTTTATTTCCCAGCACTAACCCTCTCCCCTGTAATAAACACATTACATAATTTACTACAACTCCTGCCCCCAAGTGAAAAACAGATACAGCAATATAAGCAACCGCAATCACAGGTTACACTGGGAAAGTTTCTCATTTCCTAACTTAACTGGCCTAGGGTAAAAATGTTGTTAGGAAGCAAGGTGGTGAGGTTATTTGATTTTTCAAGGTAAACTCATCACTTTCATATAGACATAAAATGAGCACATTAAAGATCTGATTTAACTCATAAATAAAAGAGGAAACCGGTAAGATGTTAAAAAGATGTCAAAAACCAGTAAAAAAAAAATTGCTTTTAGTCGGGGGGGTGGTCTCACTCTGTCACTCAGGTTGGAATACAGTGGCATGGTCGCAACAATCAGGGCTCATAGCAGCCTCGACCTTCTGGGCTCAGGCCATCCTTCCAACTCAACCTCTGGAGAAACTGGAACTACAGGTGTGTGCCACCGTGCCTCGCTAAATTTTTTGTATTGACAAAGTTTTCTATGTTGTCCTGGCTTGTCATGAACTCCTAGGCTCAAGAAATCCACCAGTCTCAGCCTCCCAAAGTGCTGGGATTATAGGCATGAGCCACCGTGCCCAGCCCCCCCAAAACATAATCGAAAGACCAGATACATATGTGGGCAATCAGTGATGCCAAAATGAATTTACAAATAGACACAAAACTAACTGATATCTAATAAGGAAATAAAATGCAATATTTGGATCATGTTATCTATAAGGTAGAAATCAGTTCTATTTTTACTGAACAAAATGCATTTGTTTGCTATAAACAAGAATTATTTGAATTAATACCATAACTTTCACTCCCTGAAGAGTTATAAAATGGTCTAGTCAATAGAAAGGCAATAAAATGTTTAAATTCCTGTAAACTCAGTCCTAAGAGAGTTAGTTAGGCATACCGCATCCTACATAGTAGTCACTGACCACAAACAGCTATTTAAAATTATACTTAATTAATTAAAATTAAATACATTCATTCCTCAGTGATATGGGCACATTCCAAATGTTCAAAAGTCACTTGTGTCTTGTGGCTACCATATTAGACAGAGCAGAGGCATAACCTTTTCTTTTTCTTTTTCTTTTTTTTTTTTTTTTTGAGTTGGAGTCTCACTCTGTCACCCAGACTGGAGTGCAGTGGCCGCTCCCGGCCACCGCAGCCTCGACCTGCTGGGCTCCGGCGATCCTTCCACCTCAGCCTTCCAAGTAGCCGGAATTACAGGCGCGCGCTACCATGCCCGGCTGATTTTTTGATTTATTGTAGAGATGATGTCTCGCTGCCCAGGCGGGTCTCGAACCCGCGGGCTCAGGCAATCCACTCACCTCAGCCTCCCAAAGGCGTGGGATTACAGGCTGAGACACCGAGCCCGGCAAGGCATAACATTTTCAAGATCACAGAACATTTTCCTGAACAGCACTGCACAAAGCAATGGCCAATACTCTACTAAAAGGACACCCAATAACCCCCTTTGACAAGTTTCAAATCTTTGATGATCTTTCCTGACAAAACAAAATAAGCAATGGCAATATGATAGGAAGCAGGGATTGTGAAGTTATAATGGTTCATATTTATAGAGGAGACCAACTATATGCCAGGCATTGTGTGAGACAATTTACGAATATCTCCTAATTGAGTTTTCGCAATGTACGTATATTATTTAATGGAGTCTTTCCAATAACTTAACCCCACTTATTAGTTTAGGAAACAGAGTCTCAAAAGCATTAATGTAGTCTGAGTCCTCCTAACCTACAGACGCTATTTAATGAAGCTCCATAATAACTATACTCACAAGTTTGATGACCCAGATACATGAAGAGATTAAAATACTTTGCTTGGCCGGGTGTGGTGGCTCAAACCTGTAATTCCAGCACTTTGGGAGGCCTAGGTGAGACGATTGCCTGAGCCCACAGGTTTGAGAACAACCCAGACAATGTGGCGAGACTTCATCTCTATAATAAATCAGGAAACTAGCCAGGCATGGTAGCATGAATCTGTAGTTCCAACTACTTGGAAGGCTGAGGTAGAAGGATCATCTGCGGCCAGCAGGTCCACACTGGGGTGGCTGTGAGTGTGCCACTGCACTCCAGCCTGGGTGATGGAATGAGACTTCAACTCAAAAAAAAAAAAAAATACTTTGCTCAAGATCATGCAACTGTTGAGAATTTGAAACAGTGTTTGACCTCACAGAAGGTGCCTGAATCAATGTTCACATGCTTTGGTTACCTTTAGTTTATGATAATACTAAAAATTCTGCCCCTGGAGAGAAATTGTATCCACCTTGTGCATATACAACATATGTATGAGCGTAATCTGCACACTGGAAGCCCTACCCTTCTCATGCTTAACCCTGCTCTCCCATAAATGCATTATGACCTGTGTGCCTTTTATAATTGGGAGTGGCTGTTTTCTGTACAGTTGGCCACTCCTGGACCTCCTTCTGTTAGGTTAAAGTATATCCCAATGGGGCCTCCTTCATGTTAGGTCAGACCTGCCAGGGTGGGGTTGTACGATCCGGAGTTGTGTGAAAGATGTAAAGAATTGCACAGAAATTAGATTGGAATATACGGTTTATTTAGAAAGTAAATTAGAGAGAGAGAGAGAGAGAGAGAGAGAGAGAGAGATTCACCTCCCCAAGGTAGGGAGAGAGAGATTTACCGCTCCAAGGCTTAGGAATACATGGCCTGACCATAGCTCAAAGAACTCGAGGACACATCAGAGTCTAGCAAAGCACTAGGTAGAAAGCAAATTAGAGAGAGAGAGAGAGAGAGAGAGAAGAGATTCACCGAGAGAGAGAGAGAGAGAGAGAGAGAGAGAGAGAGAGAGAGAGAGATTCACCGAGAGAGAGAGAGAGAAGAGATTCACCGAGAGAGAGAGAGAGAAAGAGATTCACCGAGAGAGAGAGAGAGAGAGAGAGAGAGAGAGAGAGAGAGAGAAGAGATTCACCTCTCCAAGATATGCAAGGAGGCCAAAGTTTAGAAAATATAGCAGCTGGAAGTGACCATAGCCCAAAGAGCACATGGGCACACCAGAGTTTCATAAAACGATGGTGGCCAGCTGCTCAAAGTTGAATCCTTTTAAACTTTCTCCTTGCTGAGGGGCAGGTGGTTAAGGTGATTGGGTGGTGTTCTGCTCCATGTCATCATGGAAGGGACAGGTAAGCATGGGCACTGACATCAGGTGATGGACAGCAGGCAGAAGGGTTGGCTAGTCACATGATTGCTGCCATGGTGATGGGGTCTGTCTGTGACATGAAGGTCAGGAAGGGCTGATTAGGTTAACTTGGGTCTTATGGGTGGAGGCAAACACTTGAAATAGAAAAGCTAATTAGTACAACATAAGCTGGGGAGGGAATTGTAAAAACATTTATCAGTAGGTACCTCTGAGAAGCCGGTTCTGTCCTTGGCTAGTGGATTAGAGTGTAAATTAAATTGTACTGCCAGAAAAACATGACAGCTAAGCAGTTTTTTGTTTGGGGGGAGTTTTTTGAGTCAGGGTCTCACTCTGTCACCCAGGCTGGAGTGCAGTGACACGCTCATGGCCGCCACAGCCTCGACCTGCTGGGGTCAGGTGATCCTTCCGCCTCAGCCTTCCCAGAAGCTGGAACCACGGGTACATGCCACTCGCCCAGCTAATTTTTTGATTTATTGTAGAGTCGAGGTCTCGCTATGTTGCTCAGTCTGGTCTCGAACCCCTGAGCTCAGACAATCCCCTCACCTTGGCCTCCCAAAATGCTGGGATTACAGGCTTGAGCCACCGTGCCCAGCTGGCAGTTTTAAAATGGCTGCTCTTTGGCTATGGTAACTCCATGTTATGTCCTTTCACCTTCCCTGTAGGTGGTTCTTAAATAAAGCCATGTCTAGTATTTGTCTCCAGGTAATTTCTTCAACTTCTGGGCAAAGCATCTTTGGAATCTCTGTGGTCCGGCACTATAAAAGCCTAATACAATGTAAGTTACCTAGATCTAAGAAATGCCATTGTCATTAATCTGAGTCAAATAAATAATCAATATTATTATAATTTCATAATTTCCAATGTTTGTGTTCGATGTCACTTACATTGAAGCTTTAGAGATTAGGAAATTAATAAAGAATTGATGATGAGACATTAGCCCTGTGACTGCTTACCTTAATACATTTTCTCATATAGTGAACACCTATAAAACTGTCCCACACTGGTTATCTCAGTGAATAAACGAGACCAATCGATGTCTATGAAATACCAGAAGCGACGTGATTAAATGAGGATTCTGCTGGAAAACAGAGTTGAGAGATTTGTGGCTTAAAAATGCCTGATTTTTTTTTTTAGCATTTCCATTTATTTTTTAACTTCTTTCTTTAATGGGGAATGATGTAGAGGCGTGCTTCTGTTGCTTTATCCAGAATGGAAGTACCTTATTTTTTTAATTTTTTCTCCCTAGATGTCATGGTGCTGTGACTTAGATTGAGGTGAGGAGGAAAAAAAAAAAAAAAAACGGGAATAGATGAAATGAGAAGGCAATCAAATCAGCAGCTGAGCCTTAGGAAACTATTTCAGGCATCAAGCAAACCCATAGAAGAGAAAGGAGGGGAGGAATTCTTGGAAATTTGATCAGAGAGAGAGGCTTGCCTGGGGAGGTAAATACAATAGCATATGAACAGTACTCCAGACACACACACACACACACACACACACACACACACAGGCTGAGGGTTTCCAGGGTCCCTTCTAAAATGAACTAACCTCTTAAAGCACAGCCCCCACAATCCTTGAAACCTGAGCAGGCCTGGTGGCAGAGCCCAAGGATGAAATTCTAGTAGGCCCATCAGCTGCACAATCTCGCCCTTTGCAAATTCTGTGTTTGCTAAACACCTTGTGCCTATATATACAGCTCTGAGAGGGAATGCCTTCTCATTTTTAATGTTCTGGGGCTAATGTTCTGTATCATTCAGCACGGCCATCATGGATCTGACATTCTTCCTTTTAAATCCACATGTTTCCTTTTTCATGATGGAAGCTGATAGAAATCTGTGAGCCGGTGCCTAGCAAAATGTACCACGCCACAGAGAGGCTTTTTGATTAGCCTAGTCCTGTTATAATCATTGGTTGTGCAAGAGTAATTCAGGAAGTGCTCTCAACACAACCCAATTCCCACACGCACGATGAAACACAGGAGGATTTTTGCAGATAGATATTTAATATAGAAATAGTCAAAAGAAGCTATTTAAATGCATTTTATTTTGAGGATCCAGCTAGTTAATATGTGAGGACTGTTGCCAAGAAACATTCTAGTGTTCTATTTCTCTCCAGAAATGCTGAACAAAATTGTCTTTTAAAGGTAAGAAGGTACTTGAAACCAGATCCGCCCAAATTCCAGGCCCTTCAGGTAGTCTGAGAGGTTTATGATAATGAAACTCTCCTTTCGTCATTTACATTTCTTTAGTGGTTATTCATGCAAATGTACAGATTTTTTTTCCCCCACTACCTAGAGACAGATTCACAATCCCCTCCTCCTAAAGAAAACATTTCAGGCCTCCTAGCCAGGAAGTCTCCAAAAGGATATTTGTTTGGATGATTATACACTGCTTTGATATCCTGCTACATTGAGCTTTGGGAACTAAGTATATGTGTGGTGGTAGCAGAACTGAGGCTTCAGAGTTCACATTTCCACGTTAAAGAAGCAAAGTTTAGCCTGTAATTCCAGCACTTGGGTAGGCCGAGGCGAAAGGATTGCCTGAGCCCGGGGACTCAAGACCAGCCTGGGAAGCTTGGTGAGACCTCATCTGTACAATAAATCACAAAAAGTTAGGCGTGGTGGCATGCGTCTGTAGTTCCAGCTTCTTGAAAGGCTGAGGTGGAAGGATCGCTTAAGCCCAACAGGTCGAGGCTGCAGTGGCTGTGAGCAAACCACTGCACTCCAGCCTGGGCGACAAGTGTAAGACCCCAACTCAAAAAAAAAAAAAAAAAGAAGAAGAAGCAAAGTTTAATCCAGTATTTAAAAAATTGTTCTATGAACCTCATACTACTCAGTGGACATAAAAATTAAAGGGCCTCAGTATTTCTTCCACATATATCTCCAAAGTAAGGAGAGTCAACTCAAAGGAAAAAAGTAAATAAAAACTCATGCAGCTATATAACTGTCTTTTTTTTTTTTTGAGTTGGAGTCTCCCTCTGTTGCTCAAGCTGGAGTGCGGTGGTACACTCACAGCCCCTGCAGCCCCGACCTGCTGAGCTCAAGTGATCCTTCCGCCTCAGTCTTCCAAGTAGCTGGAACTATGGGCACGTGCCACCACCCCCGGCTAAATTTTTTTTATTGTAGAGGTGAGATCTCACCAAGTCGCCCAGGCCTGTCATAAACCCCTGAACTCAGGTAATCCTCTGGCCTTAGCCTCCCAAAGTGCTGTGATTACAGGCTTGAGCCACTGTGCCGGGCCTAGCTGTCTACCTTTTACTTGAAATGTTAACAAGAGAAAAAGCCCTGGTATGGTTTCTATTCAGAGAAAAGTTTGTGGCACCCTTGAATTCCTGACATCAGCCTGGTGGGAATAATACTGGAACCAGCCATCCGATACAGAGAAAGCAGACCTGTGGAAAACCATCTCATTTGTACTTGAAAACCAGCGCAGAAGCATAAGAATTATAATGACTTCTGTCTTAGTCTCAACCATGCAAGAAATATATTTTCTATAGCAGAATCACATGAATTATTATTTAAGGGCCAAGTTGTTTCATGCCATTCCACTCATTGATGAAATAATCATTTAAATAGATATGAATGATGGTAAAACATTTTACATCTGCGTTTTCATTATGAGAGGTTGCTCCAGGTGAGACTTGACTTTCAGACTACAATTTCTTTTATTTAACAATTTGGAAATGCCGCAAGGCTTTTGCTGTTTGCTAAATTCATATTGAAAAAAGATTCAACTTATCACTGAATTTTTAAAGATAGCACAAAAATCTTATTACATTTAATTTCATTAAAAATGTTATAATTTGGTTCTTAAAAGATGGTTCTGAGTTTTGTCATCCAGCAGATCACCAGGATGGGTAAATAGGAGAAAGGAGAGCTTTGTTGGTGATATTGTTTTGCAAAATGAGATGAGACACTCACCAGCTTGGACTGAAACTGCTCTCTCTCAGAGGGAGGGGAGGACAGGTAGGTTTTATGCCTCTTTTGGGGGACTCTATCATGCATATTCAGCATGTTTTGGGGGAAAGCTGTACATATTTATGAGGGAGTCAAGCCCATGTGCCGTGGATACACACATATGAAACACACATCCCATGTTCACTTTGGGGTGGGGTTTGAGCATTAAAATGAGATGGAATTGAAGGGTGAACTACAGAACTCAAAGACCATTTGTGCACAGTCTTTACAAGCAGCTTGAGGTCTGTGATAGTTTGTCAGAAGAGGATGTTTGTAAGGCTAATCCTCTGTTCAATCAGCGTTGTCATGCTGTGAGTCATAAATCAGAATTGATAACTCCTATTGTTAGGGAGTCTGGCCATAGGAATGTCGACATTTGCCAGGCCTGATGAGTCCTGAACCTCCACCCATGGGTAACCTGTTTCCTTAACCTTTGGGTTCGTGTTAGTTGGTAAAGGAACGTACAGATCACAGTCACAAGGTACACATCAAGAAATACATGAGCCCAGGATTTGAATTTAGCTTAAACATGGCTGCAAGCACCAACCCCTGAGAAAGAGGGACTTTGTTATGAGCCAGGCCCTGCCATTTTCTACATAAGTAACCTTGAGCATGTGGTTTACATGAGTATCGGTTTTTTTCCCTATAAAGGCCTGGGTTTATAAAGGGACCTCTGATGAGAATTAAATGAAGTTACCAATCAATAAACAGTCAATCAAAAGTTATTCAGCATTTGCCAAGTACCAAAGGTCATGTCTGAAACATAACTTCTTGAAAAATACTAGCTATTATTATTATTATTATTTTGAGTTGGAGTCTCACTCTGTCACTCAGGCCGGAGCACAGTGGCATGCTCATGGCCACTGAAACCTCCACCTGCTGGGCTCAGGTGATCCTTCCACCTCAGCCTTCCAAGCAGCTGGAATTACAGGTGTGTGCCACCATGCCCAGCTAATTTTTTTACTTATTGCAGAGAAGAGGTCTCACCATGTTGCTCAAGCTGGTCTTGAGTCTCTGAACTCAGACAGTCCTCTCGCCTCGGCCTCCCAAAGTGCTGGGATTACAGGCGTGAGCCACTGTACCCGGTGAAAAATAGTAGTTATTATTAGAAAAATGTGTTAATTTTCATCCTACTTTTGGGTCAACTTACTTGGCCAAACACCACAAATAAACAACCTAGAACAGAAGATAATCAGGTTTTATTAACTTGGGCAAATTAACTCACCTTCAACTTTTAGAAAAGAAACGTGGCATGGATTTTTCTTTTTTAATTTTACAGATGAAAACAGTGAAGTTTAAAAGTTCAAGAACTGCCAGGCTCAGTGGCTCAGCCTGTAATCCCGTGCCTTTGGGAGGCTGAGGTGAGTGGATTGCCTGAGCCCGCGGGTTCGAGACCCGCCTGGGCAGCGAGACCTCGTCTCTACAATAAATCAAAAAATCAACCATGCCTGGTAGCACGCGCCTGTAGTTCCAGCTACTTGGAAAGCTGACCGGAAGGATCGCCAGAGCCCAGCAGGTGGAGGCTGCAGTGGCCGTAAGCGGCCACTGCGCTCCAGTCTGGGCGACAGAGTGAGACTCCAATTCAAAAAAAAAGAAAAGTTGAAGAAACTTTTAAACGACAACGACAACAATAGTATCTAGTATCTAAGATCAGGCCCATAGCCTACAGGCACAACTTACAATCTTCATTTGGGAAAAAGTTTAATTATTTCTGCTTTGCCTCTTACAAAGTAACATGTAAAGACAACATAAGAGTTATGAGAACAAACAAAAATCATGTGTAAGAATAGAATTTAATTCCAATAATTACTAGAGTAATATTTCTATAGTTATTTGATTTTTTTCTTTTTTCTTTTTTTTTTTTGAGTTGGAGTCTCACTCTGTTGCCCAGACTGGAGTGCAGTGGCCGCTCCCAGCCACCGCAGCCTCGACCTGCTGGGCTCCGGCGATCCTTCCGCCTCAGCCTTTCGAGTAGCCGGAATTACAGGCATGCACTACCATGCCCAGTTGATTTTTTTATTTATTGTAGAGATGAGGTCTCGCTGCCCAGGTGGGTCTCGAACCCACAGGCTCAGGCAATCCACTCGCCTCAGCCTCCCAAAGGCGTGGGATGACAGGCTGAGCCACCAAGCCCGGCTTTTTTTCCTTTTTCTTTTTTGAGTTGGAGTCTCACTCTGTTGCCTAGACTGGAGTGCATTGGCACACACCCAGCCGCCGCAGCCTTGACCTGCTGGGCTCCAGTGATCCTTCCATCTCTGTCTTCCAAGTAGCCAGGACTACAGGCACACACCACCATGCCTGGCTAATTTTTTGATTATTGTAGAGACGAAGTCTCGCCAAGTTGCCCAGGTGGATCTTGAACCTACAGGTTCAGGAAATCCATTCACCTCAGTCTCCCAAAGTGCTGGGATTACAGGTTGAGCCATGGAGCCTGACCTTTACTGCACCTTTAATCTGGGCTGGCCTTACTGATTTGGCCAAAGGAATGCAGCAGAAGTGAAGGTGAAGGTGTTTCAGTCTCACAAGGCCATGCATGCTTCTGTGGGCTCTCTCTCTCTCTCTCTCTCTCTCTCTCTCTCTCTCTCTCTCTCTCCACACACACACACACACACACACACACACACACACACACACACACACACACACCAGTCCTGGACCAGTCTCTGCTGGAGGATGAGAAGCCTATAGGGAAGAGCCTATATTCCCCAGCCTGGGCTGACCTAAACCAGTTTACAGCTAGTCAAGCCTCAGGCAGGCAAGAGAGCCTAGCCAAGAGCAGAAGAATTGTCCAGCTGGCTTGTACATTCATGAACAATAACTGATGCTTATTATTTTAAACCACTGAGCTTCAGCTACACATCAGGGGCTAACTGATACATACACTCAATCTCCATATAGACATGCAATTTTTCCAGATGTTCTTCTGTCCTATTGACTCCAGGCATGTTGCTGTAGCCTGTGTGTCCATATTGCCATTCTGCCAGGAGTGTTCTGCTCAATTCTGCTCAATCCTTAGTCACACACAGTGTGAGGTGTGGCAAATCACTGTCCTCTGCTTGGCAGGTCACGTGTTCTTCCAGAGCCCCAAGATGCTTCTGGGAAGGGGTTTTTGTTTCCTTAAGTAAATAGCTAGTCAACACCGCCTACATTTGTGGTGCCATGCTAAGTTCTTTCGTAGACGTGGGGATGGGCATGAAACAGCATCCCAGGATAGCACAAGGCATGGCAGCACTATAGTTACTAAGCCACTTTGTACTAAAGTACAAACAACGTATATATCATTCTCTTCTGGAGCAAAGCACAAATCACTCTGCTAACCAGAGACAGATTAATACTCTCTCTGGTTTTGGAAGGTATGGCTAGAAATAAAAGGACAAGGAAGAGACAAAGATGGGGGAAATAGGAGGTCTCCTGGTATGTAAATGACTATAAGATAAGGCTGTTATTATTTTATTTTATAAATGTGAAAACTGAGCATCTCTATATAAAGAAACATTTATGTTTTGCCCCGATTTTTTTTTTTTTTTTTTTTTGAGTTGGAGTCTCACTCTGTCACCCAGACTGGAGTGCAGTGGCCATTCCTGGCCACCGCATCCTCGACCTGCTGGGCTCTGGCGATCCTTCTGCCTCAGCCTTCCGAGTAGCTGGAACGACAGGCATGAGCTACCACGCCAGGCTAATTTTTTGATTTACTGTAGAGATGAGGTCTCGCCAAGTTGCCCAGGTGGGTCTCGAACACACAGGCTCCGGCAATCCACTCACCTCAGCCTCCCAAAGCACAGGATTACAGGCTGAGCCACCAAGCCTGGCCAGATTTTCTAATAAACAGAAATAGGTATTCCCTGAGCTTGTAGCAGTCTGCACATTCCAGAGGCTAAAGCGTATTCTATTTTTTTTTTTTTTTTGAGTTGGAGTCTCACTCCATCACCCAGACTGGAGTGCAGTGGCATGCCCCCAGCCACTGCAGCCTCGACCTGCTGGGCTCCGGCGATCCTTCCGCCTCAGTCTTCCAATAGCTGGAACTACAAATGTGTGCTACCACGCCCGGCTAGTTTTTTGATTTATTGTAGAGATGAAGTCTCGCCAAGTTGCCCAGGCGGGTCTCGAACCCGCGGGCTCAGGCAATCCACTCACCTCGGCCTCCTAAAGCACAGGATTACAAACTGAGCCACCAAGCCCGGCTGCGTATTCTATTTTCAAACTCAAATTTATATTCTCATTTATTTTTTCAGCGCATGAGATAAAGCCAGACACTCAACTATACTGTATCTCATTTTGTGTGTTAATAAAATTGCAGCATGTTGTGAGGTTTAATTAGATAATAAAGCACTTTAAGACCCCTCCTTGGTCAGTCTGTGTAAGTGAATAATATTGCTAATTTAGTGATCATCATATATGCTGAAAAATTTTTCTCTAAAATATACAGACACACTTTTAACACCCCAGACCATCACATCCTCTTTGGGTATGGTAAAAAAAAAAAAAAAAAAAAAAAAAAAAACTGATGAGGACTTTCATCTTAGGATGGACAAACTATATTGCTCTCACTCTTTTTTTAAATTTCTATTTATACCCACTTCATTTAAATGTTTAATTAGTAAGGAACACTTCCATGCATTATAATTAAAGGCAAGCACAGATTCTTCTCCACAAAAGAGTCATTTTCCATTCAGTTTATACAAAGTTTTGTTTTGTCCCTGAATGAATCAATATGAAAATTAAGCTGGTTGTCTGAAAGCCTTAAAAAGAAGTATCGCTTTCATAATACAAGGAAGATTAAAATGAATTAAAAACCTCAAAGCATATCCTTTTAGAATAATTGCATGCTATATTCTTGCCACCTTTAAAGGTAGCTTTCCCAGAGAAAAGAAAAATGAACAATGGGGGCCTTTCGTTCCAGTTCATCTTCTTTAGAAGCTGGAACCTTTTCACAGTTGAAGCGCAATTTTTCACTTTTAATTGGTTAGCTTGTAATGGGAAGATTATGGGACAAAAAGGAATCCTTGTTCTGATTAGTGATGGAGAGGACCTGAGAGTGTTTTGGCAAGTCTTGGAGGTAGAGAACAGAATGAAAGGCCTCAAGTTTACGTGTTTCTTGGGATCTTCTCCAAACATGCTGGCCTTTTCAGAGCTGTGGAATTTGGCTGGAGATCTTCTACATGAGAATGTACTGAGCCTAGGCGATTCTCGTTTTCTCTCTCCAATCCTCATTCTAGTCTTCTGTGCTCCAAAACTCACGTTGAATGTGTATCCGTGTGTGCATGTGTGTCTGCTTGTATCTGTGATAAAGAAAATGGCAATGATCCCTTAAATTCCTGTTTTTTTGAAAAATGTTGTCTGATGTAACATATACCAAATCTGTCCTTTTACTATTGGCTTGAGACCCTAGGCTAGAAGAGTGATGGGCTGCAGACATCTTCCTGCTAGTCTTTCTGTTCTTCTGTGAACACATCACGCTTCTCTACATCTGCCAGGACCTTGAATGAAAGATATTCCAACATTAGTTGGGTGACTATAGGCTTCATTCTCTATTGTATGTTTCCAAGGAACTGGAAGAGAAGAATTCTAATGGTTCTGGCATAAAGAAAACATAAATCTTTAAGGTGATGGATATCCCAAGTACATTGCTTTGATCTTTACAAAGTATAGGAATGTATTACATTATTTTGGAGTACATATGTGCTCCAAAACTTTGTACATCTATGAGGGAGGCCACACTGGAATTATTCTGGGGAAGGAGGGCCCCATGTACAGGCTTCCTCCACTAGGTTAGTGTTCCAGAGCTAGCATTGCTGTGAGAGGCTGCGTTTGACTTCAGTGAATTTTTTTTTTTGAGATTCTTTTGATGTGTTTGCCCATTTCATGATGGAATTTACGAGTGCATCTGCCCACATTACGCTAAATGTTCAGCAGTTCTTGACCCAAATAGGGCATGATTCCTATGCCCCACCCTCCCTATTCACCTGCTCTTGCCCAAATAACTTTTTATTTCCCCAGATGGAAAAAGTCCTCAGAGGCAAACGTTTTGCCCATGCGGAAGAGGTGAAACAAAAAAATGGTGGAAGCCCGGAAAGGCATCAAAATGGATGAGTTAAAAAACTGTTTTGAAAAAACTGTTTGGGAAAAAGTATCTCGATAGGTGCCTTGCCTCATATGGAGAGCACTTGAAGGTGACTGAAGTGAAACATGTAAGAGTACACAATTTTTTATAAATAAATTCCAAACATTTTTGGAGTCACCCATCGTATTATGCATCAATTAAAAAAGAAAGCTATTTCAACATCAAATAGATCACTTTCTCCCACCTTGAAATGTATGATATGTTAGAGTTCAAACTGAACTGTGCATAGGAAGGCTCATATTTGACCAAAATGTGTTGTTCATTTTGGACACTGGTGTTTTGTTTTGGCATGAATGTTTCTAACCCACTCTCTTTGTTCAAAGAAGAATAGATAATTCTAGGGTTTTCTGTGTGTAAGCTGCACAGTATTTAAACAGAGACAGATGGTGTCTTAATAATTGTGGTGTCCAGAAGCTAATATGTATAAATCCATCCCTCAGCATTTAAATAGGAGGGTTTTTTACTTCTCTAATTACAGAGGGGAAAGAAATGGAAACCACCATGCCATTAGAGAAGAGAACCATGAGGTAACCAACTGAGTTGATGCCATGTCGCTGTATGTTCACGTGAACTAGGAAGTTGAAGTAGAGCCCATGACTAAGAGTTACTCATAAGCAAATGGACAGATAAGTGGATAAATATTCTCTTCTAAGCCGGGCTCGGTGGCTCAGCCTGTAATCCCAGCACTTTGGGAGGCCGAGGTGAGTGGATTGCCTGAGCCCGCGGGTTCGAGACCCACCTGGGCAACTTGACGAGACCTCACCTCTACAACAAATCAAAAATTAGCTGGGCATGGTAGTGCGCGCCTGTAGTTCCAGCTACCTAGAAGGCTAAGGCGGAAGGATCACCAGAGCCCAGCAGGTCGAGGCTGCAGTGGCCGGGAGTGGCCATTGCACTCCAGTCTGGGTGGCGGAGTGAGACTCCAACTCAAAAAAAAAAAAATTCTCTTCTCCTGAATAATATGCTAAATACTCTGTGGCTCCAAATGCTGGCTCATTTTCCTATGTAGATAACACAGAGTTTTCGAAAACATTCCCTGAACATTCCATTGGTCAATTTAACTCTGCCATGTGTGCCTGAAGCATCGAAGGGTTTACTTAGCAAGCAGGTTTGTTTGGCCACGGAGCACCACAAAGACCAGTTCATCCACTGCTATGGAAGCCATGACTCCAACACACCTCCCCAAGGAAGGCCTAATCACAGCCCTTTCCTTCACCCCTAGATGCTGGCATCTGAATGATGCTGAACCCCTAGATGCTGACATCTGGATGAATCTGTTGCTGACAACTGTTTCCGGTAAAGCACTCTTTCCTTGGGTATTTCTGAAGTTTACAGTGCAGCTCAACTAAGACTTTCAGTCACGGATATCGCTGCTCCCATCTCTGGACAACTACGCGATAATATTGAGGCATTTATGAACATATGAATCCAGGCCAGTGGAAGTCCATGTTTCCACTCACAGGACAGCTCTTCTGCCCTTCCACCTCATGTAAAGCCCAGCTCACACTCTCCCTCTTGCTGCAGTCAGGCAGAGCTGGACAGCTCTTCTCTGACCCTTGCTGTATAAGCATAAGTAGACTGTTTTCTCTGAGTTATAACGACTTTCTTGAAAAAGTCACTTTAAAAAGTCTTATTTTGGCCAGGCTTGGTGGCTCAGCCTGTAATCCCAGCACTTTGGAAGGTCGAGGTGAGCGGATTGCCTGAGCCCACGGGTTCGAGACCCGCCTGTGCAACTTGGCGAGACCTCGTCTCTACAATAAATCAAAAACTAGCCGGGCATGGTAGCACATGCCTGTAGTTCCGGCTACTTGGAAGGCTGAGGCAGAAGGATCGCTGGATCCCAGCAGGTCGAGGCTGCAGTGGCTGGGAACATGTCACTGCACTCCGGTCTGGGCAACAGAGTGAGACTCCAACTCCAAAAAATATAAATAAATACATACATAAAAAGTCTTATTTTATTTTTGAGTCAGAGTCTCTGGTTCCCAGGCTGGAGTGTAGTGGCATGATCACAGCCATCACAGCCTTGACCTAATGGGTTCAGGTGATCTTCTCGCCTTAGTCTTCCAAGTCGCTGGGACGACAGGCACCTGGCTACATTTTTTTAGTGATTTATTGTAGAGACAAGGTCTTGCCATGTTGCCCAGACTTGTCTTGAACTCCTGGGCTCAGGTAATCCTCTTGCTTCGACTCCCCAAATAGTTAGGATTACAGGTGTGAGCCACCATGCCCGACCTCTTAAAAGTCAATTTAAAAAATGTTTTGCAGCCGGGCTCAGTGGCTCAGCCTGTAATCCCACGCTTTGGGAGGCCGAGGTGAGTGAATTGCCTGAGCCCACGGGTTCGAGACCCGCCTGGGCAACTTGGAGAGACCTCATCTCTACAATAAATCAAAAAATTAGCCGGGCATGGTAGCGTGCACCTGTAGTTCCAGCTACTTGGAAGGCTGAGGAGGAAGGATCACCAGAGCCCAGCAGGTTGAGGCTGCAGTGGCCAGGAGCGGCCCCTGCACTCCAGTCTGGGTGACAGAGTAACTCCAACTCAAAAAAAAAAAAAATGTTTTGCTAGAATACACACAAACATCAATTGGCAGAGTTGGCTATGAAATACAAGTTTGGGGAAAGAATTAGGAAGCAAGAAAGAAAAGAAGAAATTATTTTCAATAATCCTAAAGTTAGTAGGTGAAAAAATTACAAAAAACAGAATGTATGCATTCTCTCAAAGTACCTCTACACAAGATACCTCTTCATTTCAAAGGAGGAAGATGGCAACACGAAAGTAGAGAAACATGGTAGATAGGTCTTATCCCCTTCACAGGGTTACCATCACCAGTAATTGAACACAACCTGTGCTAAATCGTGTACCCCATGACATGACGCCCTGAACGCTTCTGTGGTTGTCTTCCTCAAAATGGACAACCTCAATTTAATCATGAAAAAAGTCATCAGACAAACTCCAAGTGAGGGACTTTCTACAAATAACTGACTTTAGATTGTCAAGGTCATGAAAGACATAAGGAAACTGAGGAACTCTAATAGATCAGAGGAGAGAAAGGAGATGTGGCATTCAAATGCAGTGACGGATTCCACAGGAAAAAAAGGACCTTAAGGAAACTGTCAACATCCAAGAAGAATAATGTTGATTCATTATTATAATAGCAACATATCAGCGTTAATTTCCCAGGTTCAATCAACGGACCATAATTGCATGAGGTGTTAACATTAGGAGAAGCTGGGTGAAAGATATGCTAGGATTTTATGCTATGTTTCCCACTTTCCTGTAAGTCTAGAATTATTTCAAAATAAAAAGTTAGAAAAATGATATAAATGCTCCTTGGTTTATGACAGAGTTGCTTCCCGATGAACCCATCATACATTGAAAATATCATACATCCAAAATGCATTTTCTTTTTGAGTCAGGGCTTTACTCTTTTGCCCAGATTGAAAGACAATGGAACAATCACAGCTCACCACAGCCTCAACCTTCTGGGCTCAGGAAACCCTTCCACCTCAGACTCCTGAGTAGTTGGGACTACAGGTGTGCACCATCACACACAGTACATTGTTTGATTTTTTTTTTTTTTTTTTGGTGTGTGTGTGTGTGTAGAGATGAGGGCTTGCTATTTTACCTAGGCTGGTCTCGAACTCATAGGCTTAGGTGATCCTCCTGCCTTGGCCTTTCAAAATGCTGGAATTATAGGAGCCAACTCCCATGCCTGGCCTCCAAATCACATAACACATCTAAACTATCCAACATCATAGCTTAGCCTGGTTTCCCTTAGACAGGTTCAGAACACTTACACTGGCCTCCCGTTGGGCAAAAGCATGTAACACAACGTCTATTTTATAATAGAATGTTGACTATCTCGTGTAATTTTTTAAAATACTGTACTGACAGTGAAAAACAGAATGGCTCTATGGGTACTCAAAGCGTGGTTTTTGTTTGTTTGTTTGTTTGTTTTGAGTTGGAGTCTCACTCTGTCACCCAGACTGGGGTGCAGTGGCCGCTCTCGGCCACGGCAGCCTTGACCCGCTGGGCTCCGGCGATCCTTCCGCCTCAGCCTTCCGAGTAGCCGGAACTGCAGGCGTGCGCTACCACGCCTGGCTAATTTTTTTTTTCTTTAATTGTAGAGATGAGGGCTTGCCAAGTTGCCCAGGTGGGTCTCGAACCCGCGGGCTCAGGCAATCCACTTAGCCTCCCAAAGCGCAGGATTACAGGCGGAGCCACCGAGCCCTGCTCAAAGCGTGGTTTCTACTGAGTGCATATTGCTTCCCAACTTTTGTAAGTCAAACCATCATTAAGCTGGAGACCACCTGTAATTCATTTTTAGTGATGACCGATTTTGTGCTAAAATTGTTCTAACTCCTATATATGTCATCTCAGATACATAATTTCACTTAATCCTACCAAAGTCTGTAAAGACTGAGTACCATTATCCTCATTAAAAAAAAAGAAAAGAAAAGAAAGAAGAGAAGAAATTGAGGCACAAAGAGATTAGGTGTCTTGCTCCAGGCCACACAGTTAGAACGGGCCAGGTCCAGGATTAGGACCCAATGAAGGGTACAGGAAACAGCCAGAGGGGCGGCTCCCAAAATGGCACCGAACATGGTAAAGTCACACTAGACAGCAAAGGCCCTAGGTTCCAGCTTCTTCATGCACGATTCCCCTCGCCCTGCAAGCCTCCAATCGTTTCCCACGAAGTAGCTAGCTTTGTTATACATCCAATAGGAACATAACACGGCATCTGCCCACCCTGCTCCCATGCCGCTCCTCCAATAAGAACCTAGCACAGCCCCTTCCCGCCCCTGTCAGGCTAATAAATACAGCCCTCTCCCTGCCGTCTAGTTTGAGATCTTCTGAAGCTTCCCCCAGTTTCTTTACTCACTTTCTGTCGCCGAGGCTGGGGTGCAGTGGTTTGCTCGCGGCCACCACAGCCTCGAACCACTGGGTTTAAGCAATCCTTCTGCCTCAACCTTCCAAGTAACTGGAACCACAGGCACATGCCACAACACCCGGCTATTTGTGGGTATGTGTGTGTGTGTGTGTGTGTGTGTGTGTGTGTGTGTGTGTGTGTGTGTGTGTATGGGTGTGTGTGTGTGTGTGTGTGTGTATGGGTGTGTGTGTGTATGTGTGATTTATTGTAGAGACGAGATGAGATCTTACCAAATTGCCCAGACTGGTCTTGAACCCCTGGACTCAGGCAATCTTCTCACCTCGGCCTCCCAAAGTGCTCGAATTACAGGCTGAGTCACCATGCCCGGCCTCTTTACTCACTTTTATTTTATTTTATTTATTTATTTTTTGAGTTGGAGTCTCACTCTGTCACCCAGAATGGAGTGCAGTGGCCGCTCCCGGCCACCGCAGCCTGGACTTGCTGGGCTCCGGCAATCCTTCTGCCTCAGCCTTCTGAGTAGCCGGAATTACAGGGGCGCGCTACCACGCCCAGCTGATTTTTTGATTTATTGTAGAGATGAGGTCTCACTGCCCAGGTGGGTCTCGAACCCATGGGCTCAGGCAATCCACTCACCTCAGTCTCCCAAAGGCGTGGGATTACAGGCTGAGCCACCGAGCTGGCTTCTTTACTCACTTTTAATAAGAGGTTAATTAGGATTTCTTGAGGAATATGTTCAAGAAATATTTTAGGTTCCCACATCACTGTAAATGGAAAGATACAGTTGAAATGAAAACGTCCCTAGAATAGTGTAAACATGGGCAAAGAAACTGCCTGTACTGATGTGGCTTTTTGAGACTCTAGTATGGATGAGCATATGTCAGTTTTGCTGAATAGGGAAAGGTTTTTCTTTGCTACTCAGTGGTGCATTGGTAAAAGCTGATCACTGACTCTCCAGGCCATGAGTGGAGTCTGCATCATTTGTTTGTTTTCTTGGTGAAATGCTCCTACCTTGGCCAATTTCAAACTACCAAAGGCTACCAGTAGGCTGTTGAAATTCATAAAAATTTAATAACGGGCTCTTTAACAGATTCTGGCATGTTACTTAATTATCATTACAATGTCCATGAAGTCTAACTTTAAAAAATAGTAGAGAAAAAAATGACATCAAAGGGGAAACATTCAAAACATGGCATCTATTAAACTTCTATTAATACATATAGCTTTGTGCAAACATAAAGAACATGCACAACAGAAGCTTCTCTGTGTGGGCTCATCTGTGTTATGAGTCAATTCCTTATGAAAAAATGGAGTCATTTGTAATAGTTTTGAAGTTTGATTTTTCTTCCCTTAAGTTGTGACCTGTTCACATCTACACACAGCAAGCAGTGTTGCCAGGCCACAATGTTGCAGAGACCAGTCAGGAAGAGCCCAGCCAGGAGGTCCTCCCAGATGTGTACTCTACAGGATTGGAAGACTTTTTAAAGAAGTCACAAATTTAAAAATAAATAAGGTGTGTAAATATATAACTACTACTGAAATCAAGATGTGTCCATGGAGAAAATAGAAGTATAAATGTTGGGGGGGGTACATAGAAGCTTCATATTATTATTTTTTTTATTTTTGTGCTTTGGGACATATGACACATTACAACGCAAGTCTTCCTGGGAAGGAAGGAGAGTGTTTCAGCTTTGGAGAAAAGATGATTTCTTAATGCTACTGAACCAGATACAATGCCTGACTGGCACATTTAACTATCCCACACTCATCTTCTTCACTCTCCTATGATACAAACACACAGTCACTTTAGTTACCTAGATTACTCTCATTCACTCAAAACCACAAGTTTGATGAATTTCTACTACCTGCTGGACAATTTTTCTAGACTAAAGATACAATGTTGAATGCTTTCTAGGCTGAGGATACAATGTTGAATGTTTATAGACTGAGGATACAATGCTGAATGCTTTCTAGGCTAAGGATACAATGTTGAATGCTTATAGACTGAGGATTCATTGTTAAATGTTTTCTAGACTGAGTATACAATATTGTTTTCTAGACTGAAGATACAATGTTGAATGTTTTCTACTTTCATAGAGCTCACATGTTGGCATTCAAATAGTAACTTTTTTTCATTTTTGATAAATGCTATGGAGTTCAAGAGGAAGATGTACAACTGTAACCTAACTTTCCTGGAGACATCTGGCAAGTTTTCCCTGCAGAAGTTCTCCAAGAGAGACCCCTAAGACTTAAAGTGTGTATAGGAGTGATATCTACATGAAACTTGACACTGAAGAGGAAAATATCCCAAGTATAGAGAACCACATGTTAAAGGTTTTGAGGCAGAAGGAGTCAAAAGCTTAAAGGTCCATTCTTTAAGGCAGTTGAGAGCTTTGAGGGCCAGAAAAATAAGCAGGAACCATCATGTGAAAGTTCTTGGAGGCCACGTCCTGGTATTTGTACTTTAGCCTGAAAACAGTAGGAGATCACTAAAGGTTGAAACAGAGTATGACATAATCAGGTCTACAATTAAAGTAGAAGCAGAACTTGCTTAGCCTAGTCTACAAACCCTGGGACTATAAGTTGCAGGGTGGTGAAGTCTGTTAATATCGAAAGAACATGACGGTAGCATGTTAGTGGTAGGCAGTTGACAACTTTTTGAAGAAGTGAGGGGGTAGGGAGGAAACTAGCATACTCCATTAAAAAAAAAAAAAACTATTATTTGAAGCTAGCTGAAAGCTTCTATTTCCAAACTAAAAACCTGTAATATTGCCCTAATCAGAATTCTGTGTTTGTTTATTAAGTTTATGCTTTGTTTTTAAAGAAGAGCCCAGATTTATAAGGTCTCATTAAGTCATTCCCAAACCACAAATAGAACGAGGTGGATTTATTTCATTCCTTTGAAATATATCAAGTCTGCTACTCCCATATGGGTCTACTTTCCTAGTCAACAAGCATTTTCTAATATTTATTATTTCTAGAGTCCTGGCCTCTG
Organism: Cephalopachus bancanus; assembly: GCA_027257055.1. Lineage (NCBI taxonomy): Eukaryota > Metazoa > Chordata > Mammalia > Primates > Tarsiidae > Cephalopachus > Cephalopachus bancanus. Next base: position 10,625,949 of record JAPVLO010000001.1, on the reverse strand, counting down.
CTTACCAGATGGCAAATTAAGTCTATGGGAAACCCCAAATCTTTCCCCAAATCCCATGGCAATGACAGAAGACACAGGAAAATAAGAGAAAAAAAAATCTGCAGTATCCTAGTAAGTATAGTCGTATCAATTGGGCCAGAATTTTTGAAGAATTTCTAAGAGATGCAAGGCACTTGGGATTAAAAAGAAGGAATACTAGTCAGTGATGAATACACCAGGAGTCAAAATAAGTCAAGGAAAGCTGGACCTGAAAAGTAGCTTGATGTTTTTTCCAACAAAATCTCAGAAAAACTCCTGTAAAATGTGTGATAAGGAAAGTGGTATAATATAAGGGGGAAAAATGATTTTAAAAGACCAACATATTTGACTTTACAAAAAGTAAAAATTTCTGTGAGACAAAAATGAAGTTTTAAAAAATTATAAACCCAAACAGCAACAGCACATGAAAGATATTTCTGCAACATAGAAGACAGATAAAGACTTAATACTTTAATATGTAAAAATTGTTTGGAAAACATTAAGACGAATACAAAGACCATAATAGAATAATGGCAAAAAAAAAAACCTAAATGGGAAGTTGTAAAATAATACAAATGACCACAAGTCTGTTTTGTTTTAATGTTCAACCTAAAAATAATCAAAAGAATTCAAAACAAAACAACGAAATATATTTTTTAGCCTAGGAACCTAGCAAACATCACACTGCCCGGTGTTGACAAGGCTGTGGAAAAGACAGGCGCACTGTTCTTGTGGGAATATAGCCTTTCAGGAGAAAAATCTGGAGATAAGCATTACAAGCCTTGAAAATGTTGTGCAGTTAAATCTGTCCATTCCATTTTGAGGAACTAATTGGATAAGTCTGCATATTATATGTTCTTTGGGGCTTTGTTTACAGTACCACTGACACTTGAACAGCACAAGGTTGAACTGTAAGGGTCCTCTTACCATGGACTTTTTTCAGTAAACGCAGTCAGCCCTTCACGTGGGCAAGTTCTACATTTACAACCAAACTCGTGTATACAGAGGGCTGACTTTTCTATCTGTGGGTTCTGCAGAGCCCACTGCAGGGGACCTGAGTATGCTAAGTTTGGGGGTCTTGAAACCAGTCCCCAAGGATACTAAGGGATGACTGTACTTGCATTTGATTGAATAGTGTCCTCTACCCCCAAAATTCAGGTCCTTCCCAGACCCTAATCATATGAATTTATCTGGAAACAGGGTTGCTCAGATGCAATTAGTTAAGATAGGCCATCCCGAAGAAGGGTGGGCCTTCAATCCAATTTGGTTGGTGATCCTGTAAGAAGAAGAGGCGGAGAGACACAGAGACACTAGCACAAGAAGGAAGAAGTTTGTGGAAAAACAGGTTGGAGTGATGCGTCTAAAAATCATTTTAGCATGCCAAAAATGGTTGGCAACCACTAGAAAGCAGGAATAAGCAAGGGAGATTTCTCTCCTAGAGTCTTCAGAGGGGACATGACCTACCGACACCTTGATTTTGAACTTCTGGTTTCCAGATAGAACACATTTCTGTTATTTCTGGGCACCTAGTTTTGGTATTTTGTCACAATCTTAAAATCAAGAAGCTACCTAAATGACCACCAATGGTGATTGGTTAAATGATTATAAAATCTCTATGTAGGCTGGGCTCAGTGGCTCGGCCTGTAATCCCAGCACTTTGGGAGGCCGAGGTGAGTGGATTGCCTGAGCCTGCAGGTACGACACCCATCTGGGCAACCTGGTGAGACCTCGTCTCTACAATAAATCAAAAATTAACCAGGCGTGGTAGTGTATGCCTGTAGTTCCAGCTACTTGGAAGACTGAGGCGGGAGGATCACCAGAGCCCCACAGGTCGAGGCTGTGGGGGCAGGGAGCGTGCCACTGCACTGCAGTCTGGGCGACAGAGTGAGATTCCAACTCAAAACCAAACCAAAAAAAAAACAAAACAAAAATCTCTGTGTAGTGCAATGCTATGAAGTCAGAGAAAGAATGAGGTATAGCTACATGAAAAGATATGGTAAGCTGCCTACAATATATTAGGTGGAAATATCTGAGTCTAGAACAATACATATGGTAGAGTTTTATTATAAAAATTAATCCTCATATGAACAAAGCAGAAAAAGATATAACTCAAATTGTTAGCAATATATTTTACTAGGGTATAATTTTACTTACAGTTTTATAAGCTTCTAGATTATTTATAATTTTTTTCCCTGTTATCCAGGCTGTAGTGCAGTGGCATGCTCACAACCACTGCAGCCTTGACCTGCTGGGCCCAGGCGATCCTTCCACCTCAGCCTTCCAAATAGCTGGAACTACAGGCACACGCCATCACACCCAGCTGTTTATAATTTTTAAAGTTTGTTGTTGTTGTTTAGTTTTACTTGTTAGTTTTCAGAGACAGGGTCTCACTATGTTGCCCAGTTAGGACTTAACCTTCTGATCACAAAGGATACTCCTGCCTCCGTGTCCTGAGAGCAGGGACTACAGGTGTTCACCACTATACCTGGCTCTCGTCTATATTTTTTCCATGCAGAAATTTTTTTTAATAATTATTTGGTTGCAAAATTAGCAAAAACACTGAAGATATTTCAATTTTGAAAATAGATGTTAAAAAATAAGTACCACGCATAGAAACACTGGTCAGTATCTAAGCAGTGTTATTAATATTTCTTGTATAGATGAGTCACCACTTACTCTCAAAATATCTGTAGATTCTTTTTAATCCTAAATTGAATCAAAGCAAAGAATTTGGTGGCAGTTTCCTCCTAATGTAGACGTGACTGGAAGGAAAATCTTGACATAAAAATAAAAGCTCAAAAAAAATTTTGCCATCAAGCCTCTCCATTAAGACATTTCCATTCGCAGTTTCTATCTCTTTCCTTCTTTCTTTTTTTTTTTCAAGCTCTGCTTATTTATTTGTTTATTTTATTTTAAAGATGTGGGGTACAATTCAGGATTAGATATACAAGTGGACATCATACAGGTAAAGTTTGGGCCTCCCTTTGGTCCCCATTTTGCCTAGTTTGAGATCAGGTACCCTTATTCATGTTATATGATACTCACCCCCCCCACACCACCACTACCCCCCTCCCTCCAACAGCATCCTGCTACTGCCAAGTCATTTCTTACAGTATTATGGTAAATGTTCAGGGTCCACTTATGAGTGAGAACATGTGGTACTTTGTTCTTTGTTTCTGGGATAGATCACTGAGTATTATAGACTCTAAATCCATCCAAGTTGCTGCAAAGTCCGTATGTTTGTCCTTCTTTATGGCTGCGTAATATTCCATCTTGTATATGCACCACATTTTTTTATCCAGTCTAGTTTTGATGAACAGCACGGTTGGTTCCATGTTTTTGCTCTTGTGAATAATGCTGCAATAAACTTGTATATGCATATATCTTTTTTGTAGAATGATTGGAGTTCCTCCAGGTATATTCCCAGAAGGGGGATTGCTGGGTCATATGGAAGGTCAATTTCTAGTTCTTTGAGAAGTTGTCGCACTGTTTTCCACAGTGGTTGGACTAGTTTGCATTCTCACCAGCAGTGTAGAACATTGCCTTTTCTCCGCATCCTCACCAGCATCTGTTGTTGTTTGTTTTATTAATGATGGTCATTCTTACTGGGGTTAGGTGGCATCTCAGTGTGGTTTGGATTTGCATTTCTCTGATGATGAGTGAGACTGAACACTTTTTCATGTGTCTGTTGGCTACCCATGAATCTTCTTTAGAGATGTGTCTATTCATGTCTTTTGCCCATTTTGTAAATGGGGTTGTTTGTTTTTTCTTTCAGCACATTTGGGTTCCTTGTAGATCCTGGATGTTGGGCCTTTGTCAGATATACAGTTGGCAAATATTTTTTACCATTCTGTGAACTGTCTCCCTGCTCTCTTGATCATTTCCTTGACTTTGCACAAACTTTTCCGTTTAATGAGGTTCTACCTTATCTGTTATGGCATGGACATCTGCGGTTTTGCTCAGGAATTGGTTGCCTATCCTGATTTCTGTAAGGGTGTCTCCTGCGTTTTCTAAGATTCTTATAGTTTGAGGTTTTAAGTTTAGGTTTGATTCATTTAGAATTAATTTTTGTGTATGGTGATAGTTAGGGGCCTTGTTTTGCTCTTCTGCATGTGATCAGCCAGTTCTCCCAGCACCATTGACTGAATAGGTTCTCCTCTCCCAGTGGTTGTCGGTGGAGGTTTTGTTGAAGACAAGTTAGTTGAGAAATTGAGGTTTTGAGGCTTCTCTCTCTTTCAAAGCATCACCCATTATAAATGCTTTCATGTTTTTATGTGATTCATCTTATGGTGATTATCATTTGTCTTCAATCTTCTCATTTCCCTTCTTTTTTCTTTTTCCTTCACCCTTTTTTGTAAGTAAATCATTTTTTCTTAAAAGGTATTTTTAAGGTTTCCAATTAAAAATAATTAAGTTGGAAAGTTACTGTATTGGAAGTAATTTCCCAAAGAAAGTGATGCGTTTTTAGCACCCTTCTAGGATTTAGTCCTAGAAAGATCTCATTTTTCACACTATTCTTGACAAAAACCTTGAAAATGATGTTTGCCCTGTCTCTAGACTGGTTTATATGCTATCTGAGTTTCCTCTCTTTAAGGATCACATGCATGTTGCTATGTTTCCACTATACTCCATGCGTTTTGCATATCATATTTGGTGTAATCTTCATAATAAACATATAGAGTGGCTTGCCCTACTTCATTAGAAATGAAGAAACGGAACACCAGAGAGGTTAGTAAATACCTCGAACCACACAGCCAGGAAATGGACAAGGCAAGCTTGAAATCAAATTTGTTTTACTCCAAAACCCACACACTTCCTATGATAAACTGAAATCTCTCAGTGCAATCTACATTCATAAATATATTCCACTAAATTACCCAAGTTATGTAGTTTTGTTTTGTTTTTCCTTTGTTTTATTTTGGACATGTCCACTGCTTTACTAACTGGATACTTTATCAACTGGAAACATGAAGATAGGAACAGGACTTCATGTTAAAGCTAAACTTCAAGCGGGTTCGAGACCCACCTGGGGAACTTGGTGAGACCTCATCTCTACAATAAATCAAAAAATCAGCCGGGCGTGGTAGCGCACGCCTGTAGTTTCAGCTACTCGGAAGGCTGAGGCGGAAGGATCGCCGGAGCCTAGCAGGTCGAGGCTGCGGAGGCCGGGAGCAGCCACTGCACTCCAGTCTGGGCAACAGAGAGACTCCAACTCAAAAAAAAAAAAAAAAAGCTAAACTTCAACTGTAAAACAAAATGAAAAAGCAAACAAAGTATGACTTTAAAAATCTAATGTGAATGAAGACTTTTTTTTTTTTTTTTTTTGAGTTGGAGTCTCACTCTGTCGCCCAGACTGGAGTGCAGTGGCCGCTCCTGGCCACTGCAGCCTTGACCTGCCAGGCTCCGGCGATCCTTCTGCCTCTGCCTTCTGAGTAGCTGGAACTACAGGCGCGTGCTACCACGCCCGGCTGATTTTTAATTTATTGTAGAGATGAGGTCGTACCAAGTTGCCCAGACGGGTCTCGAACCCGCGGGCTCAGGCAATCCACTCACCTCAGCCTCCCAAAGTGCGGGATTACGGGCTGAGCCACTGAGTCTGGTGAATGAAGCCTTTTAAAGAATGAACCTGGCTGGGCTCTGTGGCTCAATCTGTTATCCCAGCGCTTTGGGAGGCCGAGATGAGAGGATTGCCTGAGCCCGAGGGTTCAAAACCCGCCTGGGCAACTTGGCCAGACCTCATCTCTACAAAAAATAAAAAATTAGCCGGACATGGTAGCAGCTACTGCACTACAGTCTGGGTGACAGAGTGAGACTCCAACTCAAAAAAAAAAAAAAAAAGGAAGCTTAGTAAATGAAATAATATATGCTATACATTGTACAAAATTTTTAAGTATATAAAGCTTATACTGTCTATAATATTGCATAAATTATAGAAAAAACATGATATTTTTCAAGTAATATCATTTTTATTCCAATCAGACTATAAAAGGTTAAAGAATGGACGTTTTATTTTGTTTTATTTTTTGAGTTGGATTCTCACTCCATTGCCCAGACTGGAGAGCAGTGGCATACTCACAGCCACCCCAGGGTTGGCCTGCTGGGCTCTGGCAATCCTTCCACCTCAGCCTTCCAAGTAGCTAGAAGTATAGGCGTGTGCTATCACACCTGGCTAGTTTTTTGACTTATTGTAGAGACTGGGCCTCACCAAGTTGCCTGGGCTGGTCACGAACACACAGGCTCAGGCAATTCCAAAGTGCTGGGATTAGAGGCTGAGTCACCGAGTCAGGTCAAGAACATACATTTTAATGCCATAGATATCAAATATATGGATATGATTTCTCATAAATCTTTTCTTAATAGTATGTCTATAACATAGCTGTGCATAGTTGATAGTACAATAATGCATAGGCTTTTTACTGGACACTTTGTGCAAGTTGCTTATTTGTTTGTTACACTCTCAAGTGGAGGCCCCCACACGTTTGCAAGCAGAAATAAATGAATAACCAACCTCCTGGGCCCAAGTGATCCTCCTGCCTCAACTTTCCAAGTAGATGGGACTATAGTATACACGATCATGCCTGGCTAATTTTTGTTTCCTTTTGTTTTGTTTTTTTATAGAGATGAGGTCTCACCTTGCTGCCCGGGCTGGTCTCAAACTTCTTGGTTCAAGCAATCCTCCCACATTGGCCTCCCAGAGTACAAGGACTACAGGTGTGAGCATTGCCCCTGGCCAAATCTTTGTTTTGTTAAGTGTCATTTAGTCAGGACTTCCACCAACACACGCACTCTGAACATCCAATTGTAGATAACACATCTTGAAAGGGCACCTTTGAGAATATGCAAATGTTGAAAGAACTTAACTGTCCCCTGGAGTCTGGTGGTAACTGAGGCACTTGCTATCCAACAAGCCATCTGGGGAAAGCTGTATTTACCTGCCTCTAATGGCTGCTTTCCATTTTCAGACTCTGAGCTCCCTGGAAGCAGGAGCCATATCGTACCCACCCTCATTACCTTCTCTGTGTCTAAAAAGGTGCCTGTCAACAATGGAATGAGTGAATGGGACTTTCTGAATTTGAACTAGCAACTTGAAAGTGAACACAGGGCTTCAAAGTTTTCATACTTATTGTTAGCTTCCCACTATCTGACCCAAGAATATGCAACACAGAAATAATGGTTGAATGCATCCAGAACTTTCTTGAGTTCTAGAGACATCAAATATAGCAAGACGCTGCAGAGGGGATAGAAAGGGAGATTTGGGGACTGACTTCAGTTGGAGGCTCAGAAAGGTACATTGCGTTGCTCTATTACCTTTGACTTTGACGTTCACGGGAACAGCAATATAAATGACGGAGAGGTAACTCAATCTTTGATTAGATATATTTGCATAAAATATCATGACATTGAGGTGGTGATTGATCTACACAGTAAAATGCAGTTAAGGAAAGTTGTCAATGTATTAACTGAACAGTGAGGATATTGTCCTTCTGGAAACTAGAAGAAAATAAATCCGTCTTGGGGAAAGGCGTGTCCCTGAAGGTTGTTGTGTGGTCACAAGTCTGGGCAAGCATGAGAAACGCAATGGAATTCAGATCTAACCCCCAATTCAGATATTGCTCAAAGAAAGATGGGGCTTTAACTAGAACCTTTTTTTAAAACGAGGCTACAGGAGTTCAAGACCAACCTAGGCAACATGGCGAGACCTCATCTCTACAAAAAAAAATCACAAAATTAGCTGGGTGTGGTGGTGCACACCTGTAGTCCCAGCTACTTGAGAGGCTGAGGCCAGAGGATTGCTTGAGCCCAAGATGTCAGGGTTGCGGTGAGCCGTGATCATGCCACTGCACTCCAGCCTGGGTGACAGAGTGAGATCCTGACTCAAAAAAGGGTGCAGAGGGTGGGGGAAGAGGCTCAAACTTGTCCTCCTAAAATGGATGATTTATTTGGATGATTCAATTGTTATAACAGGGGCCAAGGTATCCTCATACACAGTGTGGATTTCTGTGTCGAGCAGGAGAAAGGATGAAGAGTTATTACCCAAGATGCTCACTTTGTCTCAAGGGCAATTAAAATGATGACCATCAAATTCTCAGGTATCAGAAGAAATGGGAAATCATGTGACCAAACCTACCAATCCCTGTAGGGTCGCTGGCATCGTTCCTCTGTGTCCAAGGAGAAATGAGACAGAAATATTTATGGGTGGTCGCCCATGACATATCAGCATATCAGCACCCTCACGATGGCCCACTCACAGTTCTCCCATTTCAGGTGGCTTGAGTGAAATATCACAGCAATTATAAGACTCAAGGTGCCAGGTGGGAGAGCGTCAGGAAGGGCTCCAGCAAATTGCTTCCATTTTTCAGCTCACAGGGAGAAGAAAGACAGAAACAGGGAGAGGTAAAAAAAGAAAGCAAATGAGCACGCCTAACATAGGCTGTATATCCTGCATATGTAGATATATAAATATATTAAGCTTCCCTTTTGTGCCTCAGAGAGAAAAGAGCGGCAATCAGCAATTCAGTGACGATCAAATAGATTAAAGTGAACATTGTATATGTCTCAGAGGAGCCAGCAATAACATCTTTATTCCTGCTCAGCTACCTTCTCCACACTGTGTGAGGGAATATATTTTATTAAAAACATTTCTTTTACCTGGAGGTCCTGTCAACTAACTAACGGAATGAAAAGAAAAGAAACCGAGAGTGTTCTTTGTGCGCCAAAAAAATAAGCTAGTTAAGAAAATGTTATTTTTTTAATAGAGGAAAAGAGGAAAGAAACAACTTCGATTTTTTTTTCCTTCCTGTGAAGTTCAACAGCATTTCTGCTTCCTTGATGGACATTTCTTTAGTATTCAGAAGTTTCCTCTTCAAAAATAAACTTTGCACTAAAAATAAGAAATTTGTTAAAAAAAAAACCTCCCTTTTTTTTGAGTTGGAGTCTCACTCAGTCACAGCCTCAACCTGCTGGGCTCAGGTGATCCTTCCGCCTCAGCCTTCCAAGTAGCTGGAACTATAGGTACGCACTACCACGCCCAGCTAAATTTTTTTGATTTATTGTAGAGACGAGGTCTCGCCAAGTTGCCCAGGCTGATCTTGAACACCTAGCTCAGGCAATCCTCTCACCTCGGCCTCCCAAAGTGCTGGAATGACAGGCTTGAGCCACAGCACTCAGCTAAAAATCTCTTTTCAAAGATACATGGAGCCTCTTATTTGAAACCTTGTCAGCACTACAACATTGAAATCATTTGATCTTACTTCTTACTAGATAGCACCCATTTTGGAATGCTATTGACAAAAGAGTTGGAAAATACAAATAATCTAATTTGACCCAATTTTTTTGGTGTTTACACTATAGCTGTAGTGTTTTGAAACGTTGGCTGGGCTATGATAGATCCATTGAAGTCTAAACTTTAAAAATAAATACATAAAATCCTTAAAAATATTAACTTGGTTGTGCTTTATAGCTCAGCTCTTTTCAATATTAATAAGGAGCAGAACAATAAAAGATCTTAATTTTTTTTTTTTTGAGTTGGAGTCTCACTCTGTCACCCAGACTGGAGTGCAGTGCCATGCTCCTGGCCACTGCAGCCTCGACCTGCTGGGCTCCAGCGATCCTTCTGCCGCAGCCTTCCAAATAACCAGAACTACAGCGCGCACTACTACACCCAGCTAATTTTTGATTTATTGTAGAGAAAGGTCTTGCTAAGTTCCCCGGGTGGATCTCGAACCTGCGGGCACAGGCAATCCATTCATCTCAGCCTCCCAAAGTGCTGGGAATACAGGCTGAGCCACTGAGCCCAGCCAAGACCTTAATTTGTCTTTTTAGAATTTTCTTTCAATTTCTGGATGTTAGCTATGGCAATAAACTATAATTGCAAATTTCATTATTTTAACTAATATTTACTGCTAGTGTCAAAATTACAAACACATAAACATTAAATTTCATTTTCTAATGGTCACAAACACTTTAAAAGAGAGAATGTTGCTTTGTAAATAGAAAATGTGTGATGTTTTCCTCCAGTTCTCTTCATGTGAATTAAGTCCCGTTCAACATACACCTAGCCTGGGATATTCTCAAGTGTTCTTTCTGATGCAAAGTCAGTGTGGCAACACAAGTGTAGGGATCACACACCTATGCTTTTCAAGTAATCCATTTTAAATCATTTTTTATATTGCCACCAGAGCCAGGCTCGGTGGCTCAGCTTGTAATCCCGCGCCTTTGGGAGGCTGAGGTGAGTGGATTGCCTGAGCCCGCAGGTTCGAGACCCGCCTGGGCAGGGAGACCTCATCTCTACAATAAAAAAAAAAAAAAAAAAAAATCAGCCGGGCATCGTAGCACATGCCTGTAATTCCGGCTACTCGGAAGGCTGAGGCGGAAGGATCGCCGGAGCCCAGCAGGTCGAGGTTGCAGTGGCCAGAAGCGGCCACTGCACTCCAGTCTGGGTGACAGAGTGAGACTCCAACTCAAAAAAAAAAAAAACAAAAAAAATATTGCCACCAAAATTCAGGACAATTGTATTTTCTGATTAATTATTCTCATTTGCAGAAGCGGTGGCGGGAGGCGGGGAGATGTCCCTAACATCCCTCCCACTTCAAGTGAGAATGTCCGTCATGTGCCAAGTCCAACAGGAAGCCAGTAGAGTGCGCTTTTCAGTCCATGGGAAACCCAAGGCTTAACAATTTCACGTCCTCTGCCAATAGTGAAGAAGACGTTGAAAGGAAATCTGAATCCAGCTCTGTCTGACTCTACAGTCCATGAAATTTGTGCTTCAAAGCCCATGCCATGCTGTTGCATCTTCATTGACTCTGAGTCCCGCTGCTCTGACTTTTCGCTTCAGTCCTTCCTTCTTTGTTGTGGCGTCTTCTCCATTATACACTGACTAACCTTGTTGGGTCAGTCTTCTGCCCACCTCACAACTTCAGACGATCATCTTTCTTCCTTTGGGACAGAACTTCCCACCATAATGTAACTCAGTAAACCAAATTTCCCACAGTTGTTAGGCATTTCTGGAGGGAGCACACCACAGGATTTGGTAATTATCTTGGTGACCATCTACCCATCACCTGGGTTTAGTGGAAGCCACTGAACTAGAGAGGGTAGAGACAATGACCTTCCAACATGTGTTCCCCGTGGCATCCACAATGCAAACATGTTGCACTACAGTGATAGTTGACAGAATCTCCAAAAATAACCAGGGCACCTTATGAGTTTAGAAGATGTTTCCATATTTCTTAATGCTTAAAAATAGAATTCTATCCTCTCCCAGGGCAGAATATTGGATTATGCTCTGGTCCCACAGATGGATTTGCCAACATAAAATTACTCTAGCTTGATTAATAATGTAAAAAAATAAATTTCTTGGGAAAATGACCCATACCAATACAGTACATACTATGTTCATTTCCTAGGACTGCTGTAACAAAGGACTTCAAACAAAATGTTTTAAAATAATGGAAATTTATTCCTTTACAGTTAAGGAATCTAGATGTCAGAAATCAGGCAGAGCTGGTTTCTTCTGGAGGCTCTGGGAGAGAATTCACTTCCTCTATGTCTCCTGGCTTCTGGTGGATGCTGGTGATTCTTGGTACTCCTTGTCTTACTGGTGCATCACCCCAATCTCTGCCTTCATATTTGCAGGGCCTTCTTTGTGTGTTTCTCTGTATCCCCTTTTTGAAAGGACACCAGAAATTGCATTTAGTACCCAGCCTAAATCCAGGATGATCGCATCTCCAGATCCATAACTTAATTATGTCTGCAATGACTCTATTTTCATATAGGTCACATTTTGAGGTTCCAAGTGGACATACATTTTCTGGGGGGGCACTATTCAGCCCAGTGTAAATATACATACATATGATATATTCCTCTTGTCGTAGATGTGTGGAGAATAAAAATCCATTTTTTTTTCTTTGTTTCTTTCTTAGGGCATCTTGCTGACATGGTGAAAGAAAGCATCTCAGATACATAAAAGTTGAAAAAAAATTAGCCATTTCATGTTAATGTATTTTATTTTACATAGTATTACTTTATTTCTCGCCACACTATTTCCAGAATCTTATTTGGAATAAAGCAAGTTAAACTAAACAAAAGGGTAACAGAATAAGTGAATAGCTCTGCTCACTGATTAACTTCTAAAATAGTCTATTAATAAAGTAATGCTCTTAAACATTTGAAGAACACTTTCCACTATTTAAAGCATATATACATTTGAAAATTGCTTTGAAAATAGCTTAATGTGCTTCTGACCTTTTACTAATATAGAATTTGCGTATAAGAGATGAGCTGTACCAACTGTTCTACATATATACTCTCAGTTACTAAGAATTCATGAGTTTTTGAGATTTTTTGGAGCAATGATTCTCAAATGGAAGCAATTTTGCACCCCAGGGGCCATTTAACAACGTCTGAAAACATCTTCTGGTTGTCACAACTCTGGAAAGAAAGGTGTTTGCTAATGGCATGTCGTTTGTAGAGACTAAGGGTGCTGTCAACATTCTACGCAGCACAGGATAGGACAACCCCACCACAAACAACTTAAAATGTCAATTTTTTTATGCCTTAAAATGTCAATAGTTCTGAGTTTGGGAAACTCTGTCATGGATCTATACTGAAGCATCTGCACTGCTTCAACTTGCTCTGAATTTTTATGACAGCCAATGATATCCATTGTTGAGCTGCTAGCTTGGAGCAAAGCATGAATTGTTCCAGACGGCCACACCTAAAACTAAAGCTTCATTTCCATCATGATTTTAACTGTTTTTTTTTTTCTCAAGAACAAAAACTCAAACACAAAGGACAAATACAAATCATTATTTTTAAATGATCAACATGATTGGTGTATATAGTAGATGTGATATTTTACTTGGTCTCCCAAGTGTTTCCCAGGAATTTGAAGGAAAATCATGTTACATGCTCAGGCAGTGAAAAGATCTTTGTACCTCGTATGAAGTCCACCCCCATTTCCTTCCTCCATTCCTCATCCTGTTTTAAAAGGGTGGTTATCTGCTTGCAATTGGGAATGCCCAGAATGGATTAGACTCAGGATTCACTCCTTTCTACCTGCCTGTCCTATGACAATTGACATCATTTGACATAATGACATCAGTGACATCATTTGAGTAATGAAGAAAACAGTATTACTTTCCTCAAATATTATAATTTATTTTATTTTCATTTTGATGAAAGACCATGGATCCTGCTCTTTAAAGTTTCCACAGTGCTTTCATGTGTCTGTGTGTGTGTGTGCAGTTACATACATACATACATACATACATGCATGCATACATACATACAAGATTCTCAACAATTTTGCAAAGCAGGCAGGTAAAGAACTGAGATTTGTAATGTGTCACTAAAGAAACTTGGGCTCATAGGATCAAACTGACCTGTCCCATGCAGCTCAGGGAGCCCTGACCCTCCTCTTCCCGATTCCTAGTCCAGGACTTGCTACTGACCCAAGACCTCCTAAGTACCGCCAGGCTGAAAACCGGCATGATGCCAAGGCAGCGATTTATTCCAGTCATATCTGAAACCCTGGGCCTGGCCAATCAACTAGGTAGCACCAGGTTGAAGTGAATTCATGCCCATTTAGAAACTGTTTACCCCACAGAACTAAAAGTTTAAACATATTGGAAGACAAGAGTATCTTTCTGTAATCTAATCACTGTTTGTTTTCCACTCTGTGATGCATGTGAGTAATGGATTTGAAGGCTTCAGCATCTTCTTTGATCGTTTGTTCTTTCGTGGTTTCCACCTTATAATAAACCTGCCTCTGAGACAGGTATTATTAATTGCCTCTTGTTTTGTGTTTATAATGTTTCATTTCACCGACTCCTCTTGCTTTTCCCTCCTTAGTTTTAAGATCCTTGCTGTTTTTAATATTTAACCCTTTCTTCATAGGAATCTTTTTAACCCAGCTTAATCTTTGGATATGAATTGAAGTTGACCAAATTGCTTGCTACAGTTCCGTCAGCATTTCTGCATTCAGAAGTGTTTGTTGACTCAGTTGCAGTGATGTAGATTTTCCCACACAGTCTGTTTGACACTTGCAAGTCCAGTCTGCATCAACTTCTATTGTATTAACCCAATAGCCATACTGCACTGAAATTCCACTCATTGTTAACTCTAAAGCAACAGGATTTTCTCCAGTTCACTAACAGCCAAACCTATTGTGATCACAAAACCCTCTCCAGATGAAAACTGAAAAGAATCATATGACCCAGAAAAAAGATTAGCCTTCGGGAAGTCTTTGGGTTTTGCCATTTTTGTCAAGATATCCCTAGAGGTGGTGGAAAATAATAAAGTAAACCCTATTTCTGGAATAAAGCCCATTTCAAAATAGAGTCTATGAACTTTCAAATTTGCAAGACAGGACTTCTCAAAATAAAAGGCACAAAACTGGGCTATAGTAAACCCAAAGGGACCAGAAGCAATTCAAAACAAGGGATTTAGTAACTTTTAATTGCCTCATTTTCAATTCAAAGGGGAATGTAAGTATTGATATTATGCTATAGTTCAAATGCATGTACGAATCAGCTAGTTTGCTGTGACACTTAAGTCCTCAGAGATTCATCATTACCCAGGATTTCTGTCATTTCAGATGAATTTTTCACCTTGTTGGAAACAACATGCTATACTTCCCTGATCCTTTCTTTTTCTGTGCTTCTATCTGGGGAGATGGTTTAAGTTATAGAGTTCTGAAAAAGTCTGGATAGGAAACAAACCTCATATCCTTTGTATATGAAAATGTATGGTGTAAAAACTTGTAAAGGCATGTGGCATTTGTTTATCTAAAACCACACAAAGGTTTTGCAACCTAAGATTGGAGCTTAGGCACAACTGTAAAACCTATAAAAAAAATTAGAAAATAGGTCAATAGAACTAGCTAATGAATTGCCAAGACATGTCCCAGTACCAGCTGCTTGGATGTCAAATCAATTCCAGGCAGGTTAAGGTTCCTAGGACAGTACTTCAGCTAGAGAGATTTATGGAAACAGCAACAATTGTGTGCCTTTCTGGTCCGTGGTATCTTCTGGTGCTTTATGGATAGGGGAGGCAGCCAGCACTAATATTCTTCACTTAGAATCATTAGGAATAACCAAAATATTCCGCATTGGTCTGTTTGTATGTTAGTCATCTGTTACTGCACAGTAACTTAGCACAAAACTTAGTGGCATCAATCAATAACAACCATTTATCACCTCACTATGGTAACCAGCTTCCCAGATGACTTGCAGAAATCCTCACCTCCTGGTTCTCACAGCTTTCTGCTGTTCACTCCTACGTTGAATGGGACTAACCTGTGTAGCCAAGAGGATAGTGTGGGAAAGACATGTGACTTTCAATGCTAAGTCATTAAAAAGCATTGTGGTTTCCATATTGCTTCCTCTTTTCAGATCACCACCCCTGAGAGAAACCAGCTGCCATATTGTGAGGACACTCAAGCTACCTCAGAGGAGATCCATAGAAGAGAAATGGACTATTCTTGCCAATATTGGGCAAAAAACAGGTCTCCTTAATAAGCACATGAAGGAGCCATCTTGGAAGCAGATAGCCCCCCTCAGTCAAACCTTCAGATGACCATGACCCTAAGCAATATTTTAACTGCACCCTCATCTTACACCTTGAGACTATAAAACCCAGCTGATGCCGGGCTCGGTGGCTCAGCCTGTAATCCCACACTTTGGGAGGCCAAGGTGAGTGGATTGCCTGAGCCCGCAGGTTCAAGACCTGCCCCAGCAACTTGGCAAGATCTCATCTCTACAATAAATCAAAAATTAGCCAGGTGTGGTAGCATGCACCTGTAGTTCCAGCTACTAGAAAGACTGAGGCGGAAGGATCACTGGAGCCCAGCAGGTCGAGGCTGCGGTGGCCGGGAGTGGCCACTGCACTCCAGTCTGGGCCACAGAGTGAGACCCCAACTCGGGAAAAAATAAAAAAATAAAACCCAGCTGATGACCTCAAATTTCTGCTTCACAAAAACTGGGGAAATAAAGGTTTATAACTTTAAGATGTTAAATTCTGGAATAATTGGTTTTGCATCAGTGAAGAGTTACTGTAGTGGGTTGACTATTTGGGAATGGCTTATCTGAATGGTTCTGACTCAGGATTTTTTTTTTTTTCAGGGTTACAATCAAACTATTGGCTAGGGCTGCAGTTCTTTGAAGACCTAAGTGTTCATGGAACTCCTTTCAATACAGCTGTCTTACATGGCTGCCAAGATAGTACTGGCTGTTGATAGGAAGCCTCAATTTCTCTTCCTGTGGAGGTCCCTACTACCAGCCTGAGTGTCTCCACACATGCCAGCTGGCTTGCCCTAGAGTGAGTGATCTAAGAAAAGGATTCAGGAAGAATTAATAATGCTTTTTCTAACTACAGTGGTTAATTTTATGTGTCAACTGGATTGGACTAAAAGACACCCAGATAGCTCATAAAACATTATCTCTAGATACCTTTAAGGGTATTTCCAGAAGAGGTTAGCATTTGAATCAGTAGACTGAATAAAGAAGATCCTTCTCGCCAATATGTGCAGGCATTAGTCAATCCACTGGTGGCCCCATTAGATGGGAAAAGTAGCAAAAGGGTGAATTTGTTCTCTCACGTGAGCTGGGACATATATGCTCTCCTGCCTTCAAATATCAGCACTCCTGGTTTTCAGGCCTTTGGACTTCACCGGAATCACACTACTGGATTTCCTGGTTCTTCAACTTGCAAATAACAAATCATGGACTTCTTAGCTTCCAAAACCAAAAAAGCTAGTTTTCACAATAATTCTTGATATATAGATGCATAAGATATATAGAGAGATAAATAGAAAGCATATCTAGGATATCTAGATAGATACATGCAAATATATATGTATGTATGCATGTAAATATATTTGAAGGGGGCCCATAAAAAAACAGGAATTATTTTTTGGAGGTTAGGCCCCCTGTAGTAAAGGCTTCCTCAGCTAAGTAATTGTTCCAGGAACTCATCAGCATCAGTGTACCAACTAGCATTGCTGTGAGAGGCTGTGTTTGGCTTCAGTGAATTTGTTTTTGGAGATTCTGTCAACGTATTTGCCCATTTCATAGTGGGTGATTCATGAGCACACCTGCCCACACTGCGCTAAGTGAACAGCAGTTTTTGAACCAAAACAGTATGACCCCCATAGCCCACCTTCCCTGTTTACCTGATCTCACCCTGAGCAACTTTAAAAAAAAAAAATTCCCTGGATGAAAAAAGTCCTCAAAGGCAAAGGTTTTGTTCATGTGGCAGAGGTGAAACAAAAAACAGCAGAAGCACAAAAAGGCATCAAAATTGATGCGTTCAAAAACTGTTTTGAGCAGTGGAAAAAGTGTCTCGTAGGTGTATTGCATCAAATGGAGAGTACTTTAAAGGTGATTTAAGTTTTTGGTTTTTTGGGTTTTTTTTTTTTGAGTTGGAGTCTCACTCTGTCACCCAGACTGGAGTGCAGTGGCCGCTCCCGGCCACCGCAGCCTCGACCTGCTGGGCTCCGGCGATCCTTCTGCCTCAGCCTTCCAAGTAGCTGGAACTACAGGCGCGCGCTACAACGCCCGGCTAATTTTTTTGACTTATTTCGGAGATGAGGTCTCGCCAAGTTGCCCAGGTGGGTCTCGAACCCGTGGGCTCAGGCAATTCACTCACCTCAGCCGCCCAAAGCGCCGGGATTACAGGCTGAGCCACGGAACCCGGCTGGTGATTTAAGTTTAAATATGTAAGAAGAAATATACAATATTTTATAAATAAATTCCAGGTTTTTTATCATTTCCCCCCATATATATGTATATCTTATTTGCTCAATCTCGCTGGTGAACCCTGAGTAATACAGATTTTGTTACTGAAAGTGATTCCAGAGGATAATTTTTCTGAATTGGCTTTTGGGTTTCTATTTGGCTTTCTAATCTGGCTTGACTTCAAGATACTAATGACTCCATTTCTAGTAGTAAAGCAAGCACTGACAGACCACAGTATGACATGTTTATAGAGATGTACAAAATATCGGTATTGGATATAACTAATCAACCACTTATATGAAGCAAAGAGTTAAGTGGCTTTGTATATAATACTTTTTAACACTTTTGGAAAATTAAAGAATGCAGTGATATTAATCAGCTGATCCTAGTATCACTGGAAAAAAATGGTGAGGAAAAAAAATAGATGAGCTCAGGGATTCAAATTCTCACCTCAAGCACCACATAAACGATCTAAGAACGTTTCGGTGTACTCTGAAGGAAAGCCTTGACTCCGGCAGCTAGCTGCAGGGCTGCAATTACTGAAAATCAAAACTCAGAACCTCAACTTTTGATTGGAAAAATTGCAATACACATTGAGCTCCCAGCCTTGAAGCTTATCTTCTGTTAAAGGGAGGGCACCGATTGGGAAAGAATGGGATTCTGTGAGTTGGGATGACTCTGATGGGAAGACTCTGATGACACTGGAGACACTGAACCCTGAATGTTGATGAGTCTTTTTGGCCAACAAAAGAGGTCTCCCCACCCCAGTGGCCACTCCCCAGAGAGGTAACGGCCTACCCAACCTCCACAGTGGTAGTGGTGTCTCCACTCACAATGGAATTGGCCTTTCTATCTATCTCCAGTTGAGATTAACTCGGTTTTGCTTGGGGGAATTATGATGGTCTCCCTTGAGGTAGTTGCCAGCCTAGACAACCTAATTCTCCTGAAGACCCATCTCCACCCCTCCTCTTTGCTTCTAGACATTTCACAAGATTCAAGTCCCAGAAGGCCCCTAAAGGTGAGGCTAAAAAATGCGATGCCCAACCAAAATATCCCTTCTAAGGCGAAGGATAAGTCATCAACTCTAGTGCCTCCTACAACCATGAAAGAAGCACCGGGCATGGTGGCTCAAACCTGTAATCCCAGCACTCTGGGAGGCTGAGGTGAGAGAATTGCCTTAGTCCAGGGAGTCAGCAACTTGGTGAGACCTCGTCTCTGCAGTAAATAGAAAAAGTCACCGGGTGTGGTGGTGCACCTGTGGTTCTAGCTACTTGGAAGGCTGAGTCAGAAGGATAGCCTGAGCCCAGCAGGTCAAGGCTGCTGTGGCTGTGAGTATGACATTGCACTCCAACCTGGGCAACAGAGTGTAGCTCCTATTCCAAAAAAAAAAGAGGAAGAAGAAGAAGTACAATGCCTGGTGGACTTATTAGATTTAGGGGGCAAGGAATTTTCCATGTGAGTGTCTTACTCTGGTCCATTTACCAAGTGACCCAAAAAGTTGTTAGTTTTGAATGGAGCTCAGAGCAAGAAAAGGTTCTGTGATGGGTACGAGCCATGGCCCGGCAGATCCAATGGTGTTGGAAATGTCAGTGACAGGCAGGGATGCTGTCTGGAGTAGTACAAGCCTTTAGAATTTTGGAGCAAGGCCTTGTCTTCATCTACAGAGCACTACTTTCTTTTCCAGTTGTTTTTGTTCTGCTCCTTGGCCATAGTAGAAACTGAACACTTGACCGTGGACCACCAACTTCCTGTGTGACGTGAGCTGCCCTCCATTAGTGGGATGTCATTTGACCTCTCAAACCATAAAGTTGCGCATGCACAGCAATATTACCTCATCAAATGGAAATGCTGTACATATGCTCATGCTCAAGAGGCCCCTAAAGGAACACGTACTTTACATGAAGCCTTACAATGCCCATGGTCCCTCTCTTGCTGCACTGCCTTTTCTCTCCCAGCCTGCATCTATGACCTCGTGGGGAGTTCCCTACAATCAATTGACAGGGGGAGACAAGACTCAGGCCTGGTTGACAGATGGGTCTGCACAATCAACAGGGGCCATTCAAAAGTGGATGGTTGTAGCACTCAGCCTCTCTCTGGGATATTATTCAAAGACACTGGTGAGGAGATTCCCTCCAGGAAGCAGAAATTCAGCCAAAGCACCTTCTTGTGAACTTTGCATGGAATATGAAATGGTCAGATATGAAAAATGACCAGTGGGCCCCAGATGAAATGGCTGTAGCTCACAAAGTAGTTATGTTTGTGCTGTGGCCAATGTTTTGATTGGATAGTCAGGGACTTGAAAGAAAGATGGCTGGAAAACTAGTGACAAATAAATATAGGAATATGTATATGGAGAGACTTCTCTGAGTAGGCAAAAAGTGTGAGGATAAATGTTCATCAAACGGTAACCTCAATAGAGGAAACTTTTACTAAGTAGATAGGATGACCTTTGCTGTGTATGTCAGTTAGTCTCTTTCCCCTTTGTTATTGCCCAATGAATTCATGAAGAAAACAATCATTGGGCGAGAAGTTATGCACTCAGCATAACTGAGGCTCAGCAACTTGGGATTCCAAGGACTCTACAAGGCCGACCTGACAACAGCCCCTGCTGAGTGCCCAATCTGCAAGTAGCAGAGACAAACCCTGAGCCCCCCAAATGGCACCATTCCCCTGGTGGCAGTTTGATTGCAATGAGTGACTACATCTAACATTGGGGCGGCGGGGGCAGCATTTTGTCCTTACTAGAATAGACACTTTTTCCACTTACTGTAGTTACTATTTTCAACTATACACAGGATAATTGTATCATTTTTAATGAAATTATGGCCTTGTTATTATCTTTACTGGGAGACTAAACATGGCTTAAGGAGTTGTATATAGGTGCTTATTGACAAGGGGTGCATATGCAATAATCCATCCATGTTGGCTAATTTTATGTGTTCACTTGGCTGGGTTAGGTGATGCTCAGACAGATGATAAAACACTATTTTGGAGCTGGGTTCGGTGGCTCAGCCTGTAATCCCGCGCTTTGGGAGGCTGAGGTGAGTGGATTGCCTGAGCCCGGGGGTTCGAGACCTGCCTGGGCAACTTGGTAAGACTTCATCTCTACAATAAATCAAAAATTAGCTGGGCGTGGTAGCACGCGCCTGTAGTTCCACCTACTTGGAAGGCTGAGGCAGAAGGATTGCCGAAGCCCAGCAGGTCAAGTCTGAAGTAGCTGGGAGTGGCCACTGCACTCCACTCTGGGTGACAGAGTGAGACTCCAACTCAAAAAAAAAAAAAACCAAAAAACACTATTTTGGGTTGTGTCTGTGCAAGTGTTTCAAGGAGAGACTAGGACATTAATATTACATATATATTAACTAGGATAATAACATTTCCTATATATATTAATGTGTGTGTGTGTGAGTGTGTGTGTGTATTCTATTGCTTTTATTTCTCTGGAGAAACCTAACTAGTACAATGATCTAGTGTCAAAAGATAATAATTGTCACTTCTGTGACATTCTATTCATTATAAATAATTTGCTCAATGCTAAGGCATATTTTAAGGAAGGGGATTTAAAATTTGTCTTTCGAAAGGAGAAACGTCAAATAATTGGATATATTATAAAAACACCAGAGTTTATCTTCTGGCTACAATTATTAACCTTCCTCCTATATGCAAAACATACTCTCTCCCTTGAAAACTTCCTCCAAACCTTACATGTTATAGCTCAGACTCAAGTTCAAGAATTTTAATATCTAAGTCAAGTCCTGCTTTAAATGAAAGTCCTCAAAAGTGGTTCCTTGAATGCAGCTGTTCCCTAACTTAAGTCAAATAAAGAGACAAATTTTATGTGCTATATAGCTATGTATAATCCTAAGACAAGCATAAGATAACCTGTTTAAATACCCTATCAAGAATGAGTAAAGGTTGGAACCACACAGAAATTACTGGCTCATAGCAATTATAAAATTTAGCAGGACACACATCAGCATTTCTTTGATTAGGAATCAAAGCTTGGAAATAATTCTCTGTAACTCTTGGCTCTGCCCTCTGAGTTCTTTGTTTTCACCTCTGCACAATTTCTTCTTTCCCATGAAAAACAGTCTGTGTTTTTAACTGCATAGTCTTCTCAGCCTGCTTCTTGCCTTTTGGATTCCAAAGACTTCTTGTTTTGTTTTGTTTTTGAGGTGGAATTTCTCACTCTGTGGCCCAGGCTGGAGTGCAATGGAATGCTCATTGCCTCCGCACTCTGCTGGCTCAGGCGATCCTTCCACCTCAGCCTTCCAAGTAGCTGGAGCTAGAGACGTGTGCCACAACACCCAACTAAGTTTTTGATTATTGTCAAGATGAGGTCTTGCCAAGTTGTCCAGGCTGTTCTCGAACCTGTGGGCTCAGGCAATCCTCTCACATCGGCCTCCCAAAAGTGCTGGGATTATAGGCATGAGCCACTGCACCCAACCGACTTCTTTTTTAGCTGTATTCCTGTCCTTTGCAGTTCAAGCAAATGTTTGGTTCATAAAATTATCTTTAAAACTTTGTGGGTCTCCTATGACTCCTGTTAGTGTTCACTCCACTAGAAGAAAAAAAACTTCTTTTCCATTTTACTATAAGCAACAAATAGAATCTGTGCGATCCCTTCAACAGTCTGCCTGAAATCTTTTTAGTGAGATCCTCGAATTCCTTAAGCACATACTTTTGCCAGCTGACTGACTGGAGCAGATATCTTGTCCAGGAAAAGTGAAGAGTGCTTGTTTATTTGACTAGTGGCCTGGCCTCACAAGCACGAGGAAAGCATGCTTATCCAGCAAAGGAGAGAAAATGGCTCATAAACATTAACGAAATAAAATTATTTCCATGACTAGAAAGAGGTAGAAGTGGGTATTGTTTTGGGAGTTGATGCTTAAAATCCTCGGTGTAATACCAACTAGTTTAAGTATTGTGCTCTAAAATTTCCAAAGCACTTTCACACATATTCATATGTAAATGTGCAATATTTCTTTTAAGACAGTCATGGCGGGTTCCTGAATAAGCTGATATTTGGAAAGGTACTTGTTAGCATGGACCAAATGAAAAGAAGTGGAAGTTGATTAATCATCTATAAAATATTCACAATAAATATGAACATTGGAAAATATCTAAAAAATAGAGCAATATGTCTACACATTTGATAAATAATACCTATTTTCATCCAGTATATTTAGTATTGAATTTAGTCATTTGATGTGGTTTTCAAGGGCTCTTGAAATATACAAAGCAAAATGTCATCATATTCATAGCAGAGAAAAAATTACAGTGCTGTGTAAGTCTAAAGTACAGAAATATTCATTTTGATCATTCAGATCAGGATATACAAGAAAGAAATAACTTCTGTCAGGATCATTCAGACCAGAATCATCATCAATCTTGGATGATGAATACGATTTTCTTCCAAGAGGAGGAAGGGACAATCTAGGAAAAGAAAACTGATCGAGTGAAAGGTTTGGAGGTAGAGGTAAGTATAAGATTAGTTTCGTGTGTAAGAGCCCACAGAGGCTAGAATGTGACCCATGTGAGGTGGGGAGAGAGTGATGAGTCTATGCACAATAGCAAAGACATGGAACTAAACCAGGTGCTCAGTACTGGTGAGTGAATAAAGAAAATGTGGCACATGGACACATGGAATACCAGGCAGCCATAAGAAAGAGCAAAATCACGTACTCTGCAGCCACATGGATGCAGCTAGAGGCCATTAGTCTAAGTGAATTAATGCAGAAACAGAAAACTGGATTCTGCATGTTCTTGCTTATTAGTGGAAGCTAAATACTGGGTACACATGGACATAAAGTTGGGGGACAAAAGACACTGGGGACTCCTCAATGGGAGAGGGAGGGAAGAGCTAGCGATGAAGGACCCTGGCTTACTACTTGGGTGATGTTTCAATAGAAGCCCAAACCTCAGCATCTCACAGTATATTCATGTAACAGACCTGCACATGTAACCCCAAATCTAAAATAAAATAGAATGGTGAAAGATGATATCAGAGTTAGGCTGAGACTAGAATGCGGGTTCAGTGACTTAGGGGGTTTCTGGACCCACGAATAATCAGTCTGAGCTTTGTATAAAGGCAAAAGGCAACTGTGATGGATTTTTGAACAGGGAATGCAATCAGATCTGTGTTTCATGAAGTATTATTATTAATTATCTCCCAAATTTAATGTTACGTATATACCTTTATTGATCTTGGAAGCAAATAAATGTCTTATAGACTTGCTGTGAGAACTTGTAGTAATACAGATCTGGAATTTTTTTTAAGACAAAAAGTAAAAATGCCTTTTGTCAAAAAATAATGAAAAATATTTAGACTTGCTTACAAGCGTGAGAACTTTAAATTCCTCCACTTAATTATAATAACAACAAATCAACAGCAAGGCATCCTGGCTCATTCTCTTAAGTGCACACACAGCTCGTGAAAAAGAAAATCCTTATGACTGCAGATTCCAATACAACAGCAGAGTGAATTTTTTTTTTTTTTTTTTTTTTTGAGTTGGAGTCTCACTCGGTCACCCAGACTGGAGTGCAGTGGCCGCTCCCGGTCACTACAGCCTCGCCTGCTGGGCTCCGGCAATCCTTCCACCTCAGCCTTCCGAGTAGCCGGAATTACAGGCGCGCGCTGCCAGGCCCAGCTAATTTTTTTATTTTATTGTAGAGATGAGGTCTCGCCTGCCCAGGCGGATCTCAACCCCGCGGGCTCAGGCAATCCACTCACCTCAGCCTCCCAAAGGTGAGGGATTACAGGCTGAGCCACCGAGCCCAGCTAGAGTGAATTTTTATAAAGACTCTTCCATGTCCCCTCTCTTTGGAGTTCACTGCCCTTCTGAAAATTTAAAAAGTATAATATGCCTTATTAAACATAAACTATATCAGCGAAACAAAGTGAATTTCCCTGACTTTCTTCTTATTTATTTCCTTGAGCCGGGGTCTTGCTATATAGCCCAGACTGGAGTGCAGTGGCATGATCACGGTTCACTGCAGCCTCGACCTCTTAGGCTTAGGCAATCCTCCCATCTCAGCATCCCAAGTAGCTGGGACTACAGGTACCACCACTCCTGGCTTTTTAAAAAAATTTTTTTTATGAAGCAGAGTCTCACTATGTTGTCTGGACTGGTCTCAAACTCTTGAGCTCAAGCAATCCTTTCTTCTCAGCCTCCCAAAGTGCCTGAATTACAGGTGTGAGCCACCGGGCCCTACATGATTTTCTTCTTTTATCTTCATTTCACCTCCCTGCCTTGGACCCAGGCAGTTCAGCTTCTCCAAGCTTTCCAGATGGGTCACTTCAATGCCCAGTGTGGGCTGGAGTGAAGGCTTGGATCATCCCAACAGCAGCAATGCTTTCTTGAATTCTGGAGCTTACACAAGGTAAGGAATAACTTCCTTCTTTTAATGGTTCCCTTTTAAACTTATTTTATGGTCAGACTTACATTTTTTAAAAACCTAAATAATTTTTCCAATGTTCAATTAAAACATAAAGCAGAAAACTCTGGAATTTGACTCATTTTTCAGTGTTCTGAAGGTATTTGTTGTTGAATAGTTAATGACTGGGATGTGGTAGGTTATACCCTCCTATGTGTTGAGAGGGAAGGAAATACAGCTAAAATAAGCAGATGAATGGAAAGAGAATAAGATCAGCTTAGAATGCAGGCTACAGTTCCAAAAAAAGAAAAAATGAATAAAAATAATTAGTTTAAAGAATGTAACCAGGCTGGGGATGGTTACATGCTTACACCGATAATCCCAGCACTTTGGGAAGCTGAGGCAGGGGGATTGCTTGAGCCCAGGAGTTCAAGACTAACCTAGGCAATATAGAGAGATCTCATCTCTACAAAAATCAAAAATCAAAAAAGGAGCCAGATGTGGTGGCGTGTACCTGTAGGCCCAGCTACTCAGGAGGCTGAGGCTGAAGACTCGTGAGCCCAGGAACTCGAGGCTGCTGTGAGTCATGGTAATGCTGCTGCACTTCAGCCTGGATGACAGAATGAAACCCTGACTCAGAAAAAAGGGGGAGAAAAAGAATATAACCAAAACATAGGATGTGATTTGGCTAAATGTCTATTGATTGCAAATAAGATGTGAAATGGGAGAATTGCTGGTCTTTTATAATTAGTTGTAAAACACTCTGATCAACATGTAGAGTGGGAAATAAAACATGAACTCTAGGAGTAAAACAAAAACCATTATAATAGATTATTCTTATTTCTAAACACCGTTGTCAGTTTTTTAATTGAAATTACATACAAGCCGGGTTCGGTGGCTCAGCCTGTAATCCCGCGCCTTTGGGAGGCTGAGGTGAGTAGATTGCCTGAGCCCAAGGGTTCGAGACCCGCCTGGGCAGCGAGACCTCATCTCTACAATAAAATCAACAAATTAGCCAGGCGTGGTAGCGCGTGCCTGTAATTCCGGCTACTTGGAAGGCTGAGGCGGAAGGGTCGCCGGAGCCCAGCAGGTCGTGGCTGCGGTGGCCGGGAGCGGCCACTGCACTCCAGTCTGGGAGACAGAATGAGACTCCAACTCAAAAAAAAAAGAAATAAAAAAAGAAATTACATTACAAATCTGATCACGTGATATCATGAAAATATATCTTCTCCGCATCCACTACATCAAGTTCAAGTCTACTATGTTGGCATCAAAAAGACCTTGCGGCTAGGCTTGGTGGCTCACCCTGTACCCCCAGCACTTTGGGAGGATGAGGTGAGTGGATTGCCCGAGCCCATGGGTTCGAGACCAGCCTGGGCAGCTTGGCAAGACCCTTGTCTCTAAATCAAAAATAAATCAAAAAAATTAGCCGGGCATGGTAGCGCACATCTGTATTTCCTGCTACTTGGAAGGCTGAGACAGAAGGATTGTGGGAGCCCAACAGGTCAACGCTGGGGTGGCCACGAGTGTGCCACTCCTTTTACTCCAGCCTGGGCGAGAGAGTGAGACTCCAACTCAAAAAATAAATAAAAAACAAGACTTTGCAAATGTGAACTTTTAGGTCTCCAGAAAAGTGACAATTTAGATTTTTGAATTGATCTCCTCCATTTCATAAGACAGCAGTTTTTAGCTTTTTCACACAAATGTAAGAGTCCTATAGAAGGAAAAATAATGTATGATAAACTGGAAGGGGCTTCTCTTGGAACCAGATTGCCATGAGGTAATCTGGGTGAGACACGTCTGCTCAAACACATATTTCTCCCTAAAACGAGAGAAAAACAAGCCAAGAAACTTAAAGCACATAGAATCTTCTGACCTTTGCTCTGTGTTGATTTCTAAAAGAAAAAGGGTTTTTAAAGATACAGGATTCTTTTTTCTTCCCTTACAGGACTTCCTAAGAGGGAAAAGGAGACAAAAAGGCACATTTGCTATGGAAGATTCTGACTGCTTCTTCTTATCCATCCCGGGGGACTATTTACTTATTTCTGGTAGAGCTGTTTCTTTGTGGATTACGTCAACCTGTTTCTGCTCTGTCTCCAGTAACCCCCTCAGGCACACAGAGAGATGCTGAGCTATTGCGCTCACTAAATCACTACCCTCCATCCTGGACACCAAGTCAGGCAAGAGCTACCTTGGAGATCGCTGGAGCAGTTAGCTCATTTCTTTGGGGGCCACCCACAGCTTTCCAGAAGACAACAGCTAACAGCCACTGAGCTGCCTCTGCTCCACCCCTAAACTGGTGCCAGAGTGACGCTTCCAGGACAACAGTTCTCACTCTGCTGTCCTGCGTCCTGAAATGTGTCCAGGCGTCTGGGCTGCGAGAGGGCCGTGCATATGTCCTTCAGCTTCCTTGTCTCATACCCTGGGACATGAGCTCTCTTGCTGAAGAAAACAGACGGCGGTGTTTCAAGTCATTGCTGCCAGGGGAAAGGTAGATGTGAACACAAATGAGAAAAAGAACCCAGGGAAAACAGTGGCGGGTGAGAGGGCCCATTTGAACTCAGAAATAAATAGGAGCAGAAGCAGCTTCACACTGGAAATGTTCATAGATAAGTTAATCTAAAGAAGCCATAATTACAGAAGATGCACTGCAAATGTTTCCAGTACAGAAACAGAACAACAATATGGTTTTCTCTCTAAACTGTGTCACGCTGAAAGGTACTAGATATCATGGCCATCATCACTAAGCCATAGACCCACAGGATTCAGCTATTGAATCTGGACTCTAATTTCCTCCAGAAAGCTCTTGTTATCATCTAGCTTCACAGTATAGAGTGCATGAAGATATTAAAAAATAGAATTTGGCTAATGGGGTGACTCATGCCTGTAATCCCAGCAGTTTGGGAGGCCAAGGCTAGAGGATTGCCTGAGCCTAGGGGGTTTGAGACCAGTCCAGGCAGCTTGGTGAGATCTTGTCTCTACAATAAATCACAAAAACTAGCCAGATGTGGTGGCACACATCTGTAGTTCCAGCTACTTGGATGGCTGAGGCGGAAGGATCCTCTAAGCCAAGCAGATCAAGGCTGCGGTGGCCATGAGTGTGTCACTGCACTCCAGCCTGGGTGACAAGAGTAAGACTCCAACTCCAAAAAAAAAAAAGAATTTGGCTGGGTGGGGTGGCTCACAGCTGCAATACCAGCATTATAGAAGGCCGAGATGGGAAGATTGCTTGAGCCCAGGAATTCAAGATTAACCTGGGCAGCATAGCGAGACCTCATCTCTATAACAAATCAAAAGAGTACCCAGGTGTGGGGATGTGTGTCTATATTCCCAGCTACTTGGGAGGTTGAGGTTGAAGGATCGCTTGAACTTGGGAGGTCAAGGCTGTGGTAAGCCAAGAGCATGCCACTGCACTCTAGCCTGGGTAGCAGAGTAAGATTCTGACTCAAAAACAAACAAACAAAATTAAAATAAAATTAAAATAAATGTAAAAAATAGAATTGCATTGATAAACCAGTCCTTGGGAGGCATCCTCCATGCCTTAGCTATAAAGACTGGCTTGAGAGTATTTTTTTTATTTTATTGGATTTTAAAACCAATTTAAAAATCACCATATATTCTTATACAGAACAGAAGCAGTGCTTAAAGGAACTGCTGAATTCTATGGTAGCACAAGTGTACACATATGTCCAAACCCTCCAAATTGTATACATTACAGCATGTGCAGCTTTTTACATCCTAATTATACCTCAGTGGAGCTAGGGAAACAAGAGAAAAGAATGAATGTGAAGCAAAGGGGGGAGTGTGATTTAAATACAGTACATGTAATAATTGCAATATCTTACAATATAACCAGATATCGGTCTGCAGCTTTGAAATGGATAAGGATGTGGTTTATGCTATTCTGTTGCTTAAGAACAGCTGTTATGATTTCTTTGACATGACAATCCCTTTCATTGTGGTATCTTCTCATGAAAAGTGTTCCTGAAGTTAGATCACAGATTGAGCTGCAAGATCTCAAAGTGCATCATGTAGTTAATCCAAATTTCAAATCTCTGTAAATACCAAGCAGATGATTACTTTCAGGGAAGTCTGTCCAGAAGATAGCCCCACCAGGCGAAGTCCAAATACTGCAGAGAGACTTGATAAGGATCATAGAAGAGAATCTGAAAAGACCAGTTCCTGGTGAGAATTCTTTCTCCATTTATTTGAGAAGCACATGTACTTGTATTTGTAACCAGAAGTGAGGAAGATGAAGCACTCAACAACCATGAGCCAACGAATGCATGTTTGCAACGTTAAGTATCCTGAAGGAAGATGTCAAGCAGGATAGTCCATGGTGACTTTACTCAGTTGACTGGTTCTGGGAGCACAAGACGTCCTCAAAAAGAGCAAAAAACTAAGGATATATTTGGAATAGGACATATTGCTAATACATGATAGAAAAGTCATTCATACATAGATACTGTCAATTGCTGTACAAATATAACAATGTTTGTCAATGACAGACTGCATATACAACAATGTTTCCATGAGATTGCAAAGGGGAACCCAAAAAACCTGAATTATTTTTTGGACGGCAGGCCCCTTGCAGTACAAGCTTCCCCCACTAGACAAGTGTCCTAGGAACCCATCAGCGTCACTGTACCAGTTAGTGTTGTAAAAGGTTGCACTCAGCTTCAGTGAATTTTTTTTTGAGATTCTTTCACCATGTTTGCCCATTTCATGATGGGTGATTTATGAGCACACCTGCCCACACTGTGCTGAGTGTTCGGCAGTTTTTGACCCAAAATGGCATGTCCTCCATGTTCCACCCTTCCTATTCACCTGATCTTGCCCCTAGCGATGTTTATTTGTTGCCCTGGTTGAAGAAAGTTCTCCAAGGGGAATGTTTTGCTGATGTGGAAGAGGTGAAACAAAAGATGACAGAAGCACTGGAAGGCTTCAAAATTGATGAGTGTGGCTGGGCTTCGTGGCTTAGCCTGTAATCCCAGCACTTTGGGAGGCCGAGGCAAGTGGCCTGCCTGAGCCAGCGGGTTGAAGACCAGCCCGGGTAACTTGATGAGACCTCGTCTCTACAATATATCAAAAATTAGCCGGGCATAGTAGCACGCACCTGTAGTTCTGGTCACTTGGAAGGCTGAGGCAGAGGGATCGCTGGATCCCAGCAGGTCAACTCTGGGGTGGCCATGAGTGTACCACTGCACTCCAACCTGGGCAACAGAATGAGACTCTGATTCAAAAAAAAAAATTGATGAGTTCAAAATTGACAAGTTCAAAAACTGTTTTAAACAATGGAAACAGCATCTCGATAGGTATATTGCATCAGCAAGTACGTTCAAGGTGTAAACATGTAAGAATCAATACTCAATCTTTTATAAATAAATTCTGTTTGGGAGGAGATGTCCCCTCATATAATACTGTATTTTTACTATACTGTTTGTAAGTTTAGATACACATATACTGACCATGGTGTTACAACTGCCAACAGTATTCAGTACTGGAACACACTGTGCAGGTGTGTAATCTAGGGGCAGCAACACTACACAGCATCATTTTATGATGCTCCCACAATGACACAATCACTGAACGATGCACTTCTCAGAACGTATCTCCATCATGAAGCAATGCATGACTGTATTTTACAAGAATGATATACTCTCTCTTGCATTCATTCCTCACCATATCATCTTTTTTTTTTTTTTGAGTCAGAGTTTCACTCTGTCACCCAGGCTGGTCTTGAACTCCTAGGCTCACAACCACCACAGTGGCATGCTCACGACCACCACAGCCTCAACCTGCTGGGCTCACGTGATCCTTCCACCTCAGACTTCCAAATGACTGGAACTACAGGCATACACCACCATGCCTGGCTAATTTTTTGATTTATTGTAGAGACGAGATCTCACCATGTTGCTCAGACTGGTCTTGAACCCCTGGAATCAGGCAATACTCTCACCTCAGCCTCCCAAAGTGCTGGGATTACAGGCATGAGCCATCACACCTGGCTACTAAATAATTGTAGCAACAACAAATATCTTTTCTTAATCTCCCTTTGCAGTGGCCTTAAGACAGATAAAACTAAAAACTGTCCCTGGCTGTTACCAACAACTATTCTAGAATAGGTCATATTTGTACTTTGTCACATTTTGAAAGTGAATTTATCACCTATCTTCTCCTCACTCTATTCCTTGAACATGCCACGTGCCTCCCCCCAGGACCTCTGCTAATTCCTCTAACTAGAAAACTCTCTTCCCAGACATCTGCACAGCTTGCTCCCTCGGCTCACCCGGTCCTGAATAAATCGCCCTGATTAAAGACTCTCTTGGGTCACTCAATAAAACATAACTGCTCCCACCCCCGGCAATTCTCCCTTTTCCACTTTATCTGCTTTCTTGTTCTCCAAATATTGATTACCACCTGACAAATTATATGTTTGTGTATTATTATTTTTACCCCTTAAAATGTGAGTTTCATGAGGGATGCCTTTTGGTTCAGCGCTGGATTCTCTGTTCCTGAAACACCTTTCACATAGCAGGTTCTTGATAATCACTTGCTGAATAATTGAATGACTATATCTTGATTAAAACTCCACTAAGTTCTGTGTTTTCTGCCCCTCTCCACATGGTAGGGTGTGTGGTCATCTTTCTAAAGCACAGATGTGATCACGGCACTCACTTCCTTGCTTTAAAACAATCAAAAACAAACAGAGAAATGCATAATTTAAGAGGATCTCCTCATAAGAGAAAGTCTAAATTCCTTAGCCTGGTTTGCAAAATTTCTCTTTCTTTTTCTTTCTTTCTTTCTTTCCTTCCTTCCTTCCTTCCTTCCTTTCTTTCCTTCCTTCTTTCTTTCTCTCTCTCTTTCTTTCTCTCTTTCTTTCTTTCTTTCTCTCTTTCTTTCTTTCTTTCTTTCTTTCTCTCTCTCTCTCTCTCTTTCTCTCTTTCTTTCTCTCTTTCTTTCTTTCTCTCTTTCTCTCTTTCTCTCTCTCTCTTTCTTTCTTTCTCTCTCTCTTTCTTTCTCTCTTTCTCTCTTTCTCTCTCTCTCTTTCTTTCTTTCTCTCTTTCTTTCTTTCTTTCTTTCTTTCTTTCTCTCTCTCTCTCTTTCTCTCTCTCTCTCTCTCTCTCTCTCTCTTCTCTCTCTCTCTCTCTCTCTCTCTCTCTCTCTCTCTCTCTCTCTCTCTTTCTTTCTTTCTTTCTTTCTTTCTTTCTTTCTTCAGGGTCTCACTCTGTTGCCTAGTCTGAAGTGTAGTGGCATGATCCTGGCTCAATATGGCCTCAACCTTCTGAACTCAAGCAATCTTCCTGCCTTAGCCTTCCAAGTAGCTGGGGCCACAAACATGCAATATCATACTCGACTAATTTTAAAAATTTTTTGTACAGACAGGGATCTTACTTTGTTGCCCAGGCTGGTCTTGAACTTCTAGGCTCAAGCTATCTTCTTCCCAAAGTCTGGGATTACAGGCATGAGCCTCCATGCCCATTGATATGCAACATTTTTTTTTTTTTGAGTTGGAGTCTTACTCTGTCGCCCAGACTCCAGTGCAGTGGCACACTCCCGGCCACCGCACCCTCCGGCAATCCTTCAGTCTCAGCCTTCCAAGTAGCTGGAATTACAGGCGCGTGCTACCACGCCCGACTAATTTTTTGATTTACTGTAGAGATGAGGTCTTGCCAAGTTGCCCAGGCGGGTCTCGAACCCGAGGGCTCAGGCAAATCCACTCACCTCAGCCTCCCAAAGCGTGGGATTACAGGCTGAGCCACCGAGCCCGGCTGATTTGCAACACTTGTAATGATCTGTCTCCTGGGTATATCTTCAGATTGATTTCTTACCACTTTACCTATCACATGCTAAAAACAGAGTATTAGAACTTAATTTATCAGGTTCAAACTTTGGCTTCATCATTTATCACCTGTGTGTTTACAAAATTTCTGCAATTTTTTCCACATTTGTAAAATGAGGATGATAATAGTATCTACCTTGTGAAATGTTATTTTAGAATTAAGTTTGTTAAAATATGTAAAGTACTTAGGGAACAAAATTAAAAACAACTATATATATACCCACATCATTATCCAGCAGGCCCGTTCTTTGAGATTAACCAGAGAGAAATGATATGTTTACAAAACGACTTAAACAAAAATGTTTATAACAAATTTATTCATGATAGTTCAAACTAGAAAGAACCTAGATGTCCATAGGTAGGAGAACAGATGAAACATCTGTAGTATCTCCAAAGTTCTACTGAGCAATACAAAGAAATGAACGAGCCTGGTCAATATAGCAAGACATCATCACTACAAAAAAGTCAGAAAGTTAGCCACATGTGCTGGCGCAGGCCTGTCGTCCCAGCTTCTTGGGAGGTGGAGGCAGAAGGATTGGGTGGTTGAGGTAGAAGGATTGTCTGAGCCCAGATGCTGAGGTTGTGCTGAGCTGTGATAATGCTGCTACACTCCAGTCTGAGGGATGGAGTGAGACCCTGTCTCCAAAAAAAAAGAAGAAATGAGAAATTGACTCAGGTAAAAACAAGGGTGAATCTCGAAGTCTTCATGCTGAGTGCAAGAAACACCACAGAAAAGCAAATATGGTGTAATAATAGTATATTCTGGAAGTGGAAACAGGAAGAAAATCAGAAGAGTGATTGCCCCTAAGAAAGTGGATTGAGGATTGAAGATTGGCTGGGAAAGGTTGAGGAATGTCTTGAGGGAATACAATGTTCTGTATCTTTGCAGGACATTAGATTACAAATGTGCAAGCCATTGCTGAAATTCAGTGAATGTACACTTTTAATTTGTGCATTTTATACAGATTTCATATCAAAAGAGCATAAACAACTACTAAATTCTAACTTGTGATATGCATGTGTAAGTGTCTAGAAGGCACTGTACTGATAGTTGCAGTTTACTTTGAAATGCATCAAAAACAAATGATGATTCATTGCTGGATGGAAGAATGGAAAATTCAATAGACAAGATAAAGAAAGTTTAGTAAATGCTAATGGTGGAATCTAAGGGTGGGTATATGGATGGTCACCTAAGAACTTCCCTAATCTTGCCATATCTGAAAATGTTCATAAAAAAATATTGGGGAAAAACTATAAAAGAAATCTAGCAAAAATATTAATTTTGGTTAGCATCATGCAAAACGACTCCACATTTGTAATTTTTCATAAGAGTATACCCAAGTAAGTTTCCTTTAATTTTTTGTAACTCAGTATTATATATTGCCTGGCAATTATTGACATATTTATCTTACACCAGAGTTAACCATATTTTTCTTCATTGACTATTTTTATAGAACAAAAGTTAAATGAGCCCAGTCTTTTGCAATTAATTTTTATAGCATCATTGATTAGATTTCCCCACATAATTTATTTCTTACTTCGTACCCTTGAAGGTAATTCCATTAAAAATCATGGTGTAACGTTTTAAACCAGACTGCCTTAGTATCCCATAGAAAGATTTACGCAGGGCTGAAACAAGAACTATTTCTGCCTAATGATCTGTATGTAAAAGCAACAGAAATATAGAAGGTAGGAATAATCAATCTATAAAATGTTATATATCTCTTAAGAGTTGTCTAAGTAATCAAAGATTTCCTGGTGTGGGTCATTATACATTGCAGCGGCTCTGGTTAACTAAACACTTAAAATATATGTTTCTTTTGAATTTAACATTACCTCTGCACAGCTGGGATAGTAAACCATTTTGTGTGGCCCATTCAAATATACGGCCTAATTATCTAATTCAGTCAGTAAATAAAATAAAGCATTCGCCTGCAGCCTACAGGGCACGAGCTAGACTCTGGGAAGTTATAGGAGGCATAGATACAGCCCTTGACCTTGAAGAGTTTTTCCATCAAAGGCATTTAAAGGTGTAGACTAAGAAAAAGTCTCCTGGCCGGGCTCGGTGGCTCAGCCTGTAATCCCAGCACTTTGGGAGGTCGAGGCAAGCAAATTGCCTGAACCCACGGGTTCGAGACCCGCCCAGGCAACTTAGTGAGACCTTGTCTCCACAAAAAAAAAAAAAAAAAAAAAAAAATTGCTGGGCGTGGTAGTGCGCGCCTGTAGTTCCAACTACTTGGAAGGCTGAGGAGGGAGGATCGCCAGAGTCCAGCATGTCGAGGCTTCTGTGGCTGGGAGCGTCCCACTGCACTCCAGTCTGGGCGACAGAGTAAGACTCACTCAAAAAAAAAAAAAAAAGTCTCCTAAGGAACTTTCTGCCCAACTGAGGGATAACACAACGATATAATTAAGAAAATAAAGAATACAGTATCATAAGAAAAAGTAACGCATATACAGAATTCCAAAATGTGTAGGATGCCACTTATCATTTACAAATATAACTTTAGGTTGCTAATAAATATTTCATATATTAATTTTTGAGTGAGAGTTTAATATTGAATTTAGAGAAAAAAATGAATAAATATATTTTTAAACTTACTCTCAATAATGGCTAACATTTACTGAGCATTCTCTCCCCCAATTTTATAACACTTTATATAACTCACAAATCAGTGCTTGTATAAAAATTCACACAAAGTTGCTAGGAAGCATACAACTTCCAAAAATGTCCTGAGCTTTTGTTACATTTGGTTTTCTAAATATGCAGGCATATCAATGCTAACATGCAGACATTATGTGATATTTCATTATCTCTGGTAAAACTATTCTCATGACTTTGTCTCCTCATAGTATTAACTTTGATATCTACTTTGTGCAAGAGCTGCCATTACTAGGATGCCCGCAAAATGTGAAAGCTGAATCTAGGAGAGTCAAGTATTTCCAAATAGCAGCAATGACCTCTTGATCCCCACCCCACTTCCATGTGTCTACACAGTGCACCTACACAGCCAAGCAGTGAGGGAGCTTAACACCCTCCAATCAGGAGTCTCGAAACCCCCTTCCTGGGCAAGAAGCAAACATTTGGGGGTAAAGGCAGAAACTGAGTCCACTGCTACAAAAATCCAAGTGGGTTTTTACCATTTAAGAAGGCAAGCTGTTCACGATTGAGTAGATCCCTTTGGTTGGTTGATAGTGACTGCTGATATGGTACCCCCCACATACACACTTAAAAGAAAAGGAAGGCTTGGGGACCAACGCCGAGGGGGGAGGGCACGCCAGCTCTAATGACCTAGACCTGACTCTACTTCCTGTCAGACTTTTGTGGTCATGTAGACCCAGTCAAGGTGAACTGAAGCAGGAGTCGAACACTCAGAACATTCATGGCTATCGCCATAGATTCTTTAAAAACTCACTAACGGAGAAATTGACGGACACTACCACCTACTGTGACTTACTATTTCACTTCGCATCGAAATGCACTTGTGCTAATTTTTTTAGTTCTTGGGATACACCGTAAAAAAAAAACAAAAACCAACAAATTTTTTAAACAAGTAAAAATGAAAGAATTTAGATAGAGGAAAAGTAGGACCGCAAACAGATTTTATAGTATATATTAGATTTTGAAAAAATAAATATTTTGTATTTCTATTGCTTCATGGAGAAAACAAAAACCAAACAAACCAAACATACAAGCAAAAAACCAGCCCCTGGAGCCATCTGTGTTGGGGGAAAAGCAGGGACACCACCCAGACCAAG
Source organism: Cephalopachus bancanus (assembly GCA_027257055.1). Taxonomy (NCBI): domain Eukaryota; kingdom Metazoa; phylum Chordata; class Mammalia; order Primates; family Tarsiidae; genus Cephalopachus; species Cephalopachus bancanus. Next base: position 10,589,220 of record JAPVLO010000001.1, on the reverse strand, counting down.
CACCGGACCCTCAGGCGTTTTCTGATGACATTGCAAAGGGATAGAAGTCCTGGGAGTGTGTCATCTCTTCACTGAAAGCAACTCTAAGATCTGGGAGGAAAGGTATGAAGGAAAGCACCGAAATATGGTTTCCAAAATTATAACTCCCCCCCGCCAGATTACAAAAAGACGTATTTAAACTCATTTAGAACGAGCTTGCTGCTGCGTTCATTTTAGTTTTACATAAACACGCTCTTTGAGGCTGAAGCAAATCTGACTGGTTCTTCAACATGAAAATAAAATATAAAAACTGTTCTAGGAGTTATTTCTAAACAGACCTTGTTTCGAATCCTAACGAGAATTACAGAAGAGAAGGACGAGGAGATGGGAGTTACAATATTTTGTAACTCTTTCTCTTGCTCTCTCTCTCTCTCTCTCTCTCTCTCTCTCTCTCTCTCTCTCTCTTAAATCTAGGGTCAAATACTGTAGTCACAAGCATGACCCGACCATATTCTCCAGTTAAACTGCAAAATGGTTAATTCCTAGAACATGTTGATCTCTCTAACATGGGAATTATTACTAAATAATTGTACTTTTGAAATTGCAGGATCACCTTCCACCCTCTAGAGAGCAGGAAAAGGTTTACATGGTTTGGACTCCCCTTGGATACATCCTAGAGACCAGAAGGAATGCCCTGAGACGCCCCAACCAGCGGAGCAGGCGGGTGAGGCCGCAACCATCTTTGGGTTAAACACGTGTGTGTATGTGTTGGAGAGACAGACATAGAGAAAGGGTCAAGTGAGGAGGGAAATGTAAGTTCCTGGCTGCTCCAGTCCCCTCATCTTTCCAGGCACAAAGAAGCTGAACTTGTTATTCATGGAGTCCCTTTTATGTTTTAAGTCTGTAGTGAGAAGGGCGTTTTTGCATGGGTGCTTGGGTTTGACAGACTCATTAAGTCCCTGTGTAATTCTAAATGTCAATAATTTGGGGTTGCAGTTTCACCAGAAATAATCTGTAAATGACATTCAAAGGGAAATTTACTAAGTTAGATCAGCAAATTTACCTTGCTCAAAATCCTGTGTCATATTTTTGAAAATACTCACCTGGGTACAGGTGTTCTCCAGGCACAGAAACTGAAGTTCTTATCAGCTGTATAATGAAAACTCAGATTGTTTCTTTTTCTTTTTTTTCCTGCATTTTAAGGTAACCAAATATTAAACCATTTGCTTCTTAAATCTGTAACATCTCCCCAGGGTTTTATGACTACAGCTGTATGAGTCAATTACTTTTCCGTGTCTCGGGTATGGATGTATTCAGCTTCTGACTGCTTCCTTCCCTCTTAAGCATTTGACCTCTACCTTTAGGGAGGGATAACTATGAGGAAGGGAAAATTTGGCAGTAGTCACAAAGGACCTCACACTATGGCATCCCTTCTACTGGCATCTTGACTTTCCCAAAATGAGATATAAGTAGTGCATGAGATGCTTAGTCATCAACTGTGACTTCATTTTTTATTCTTAAATCACTTCTCTTTTCCTGTATGGAGGACTAGTTAGTAGAGAGACTGGGCTTAGTCATAAACATCCACAAAAGACAGATCTTTTTTTTTTTTTTTTTTTTTGAGTTGCAGTCTCACTCTGTCGCCCAGACTGGAGCGCAGCCTCGACCCGCTGGGCTCCGGTGATCCTTCTGCCTCAGTCTTCCAAGTAGCTGGAACTACAGGCGTGCGCTACCACGCCCGGCTGATTTCTGATTTATTGTAGAGATGAGGTCTCGCCAAGTTGCCCGGGCGGGTCTCGAACCCGCGGACTCAGGCAATCCACTCACCTCAGCCTCCCAAGCGCTGGGATTACAGACTGAGCCACTGAGCCCGGTTAAGACAGATCTTTTAGTTGAAACAGTATATACTGTTAGGGTACGGACAGACCGAGTGAGGGTGGAGAGGCAAGGCAAAGGGAGGCACGCTGGAGGTGCACGCTGGGACCCAGAGATCCGGGTAGATTGCAAAGAATTGGGACACACAAGGTTAAGAAAAAAAAGTTTATTTAAAAGTAAGTTAGAGAGAGAAAGAGAAGGAAGAAAGAAGATTCACCTCCACGACGTGGGGTAGGGGGACCAAAGCCAGGAAGCATGACGACAGCCATGGCTCAAAAAGCACATGGCCATACCAGACTTTAGCGAGGCAATGGCCACTGGTTGCTTGTGGTTGAGTCCTTTTGACCATTCCCCTTGATGGGGGAAGATCATTAGGGTGATTGGGTGGTGGTCTGCTTCCACGTCACCACAATGGGGCAGGCAAGCACAGGTATTGATGATGTCAGATGATGGACAGCAGGCAGACGGGTGGGTTAGTCACATGATTGCTGCCATGGTGGGGTTTCTTTGTGTCACATAGGTTAGCCCTGGTGGGGAGTGATTTCTGCAAGAGACTTGTTAGACATTTGCAATTCACAAATTCCTTGACCAAAGGTGGGGTGGCCGTTTGGGCTGTCCTGATCTTGTATCTGAAGGAGATTTGCCTAGGTGGAAGGGGATAGGCTACTATTTGTCCTGCAGTAGAATGTCTGAATGCTTGCTAATTGCTACACTGAGGCAAAAAGACTAAGAATAAGCTAAGTTTCTTCTAGGTTTCTATAGGTACCTTTCATATGCAATAGTCACTTTGTTCTTTCGTTCTTGAGAACAACAATGAAAATCTCCTGAACCTCCTAGCTATCTCTGTCTATATATTGATATACATCTAACTAGACATATGCCTATCTATCATATGTATGTAGATCTGTTACGTATATGTGTATATATATATATATATATATATATATATGACTTATCTATATCTATATTTCTAGTTACATATCTATATACAAGGGGGGGACCCAAAAAACCCAGAATTTATTTATAAAAAAGTGTATTAGCCGGGCTCGGTGGCTCAGCCTGCAATCCCGTGCCTTTGGGAGGCTGAGGTGAGTGGATTGCCTGAGCCGGCAGGTTCGAGACCCGCCTGGGCAGCGAGACCTCATCTCTACAATAAATAAAAAAATCAGCTGGGCGTGGTAGCGCATGCCTGTAATTCCGGCTACTTGGAAGGCTGGGGTGGAAGGATCGCCGGGGCCCAGCAGGTCGAGGCTGCAGTGGCCGGGAGCGACCACTGCACTCCAGTCCGGGCGACAGAGTGAGACTCCAACTCAAAAAAAAAAGTGTGTATTTATTCTTACATGTTTAAACTTCAAAGTACTCTGTTTGATGCAATACACCTGTTGAGACATTTTTTCCACTGCTCAAAACAGTTTTTGAACTCGTCAATTTTGATGCTTTTCAGTGCTTCTGCTGTTTTTTGTTTCACCTCTTCCACATTGGCAAAGTGTTTCCCTTTGAGGACTTTTTTTATTCAGAGAAACAAACACAGATCACTCTGGGAGAGATTGAGTGAATAGGGAGGGTGGGGTCATGGGAGTCATGCCATTTTTAGTAAAAACAAAATACAAAAAAACTGCTAAAACACTCAGTGTGATGTGGGCAGGTGCACTTGCTAATCACCAATCGTGAAATGGCAAATTCATTGAAAGAATTAAAAAAAAAAAATCAATGAAGCTGAACACAGCCTCTCACAACAATGTTAGCTGGTACACTGATGCCAATGGGTTCCCAGAACAATTACCTGTTGGGGAAACCTGTACTACAAGGAGCCCACCCTCTGAAAAAAATGCTTCCATTTTTTGCCCCCTCCCCCATAGGTAGATTAATAGTTAGATATGATAAATAGATAGATAGACAGACAGATAGGTAGATAGATAGATAGATAGATAGAAGACAGAGGTATAGATTTTTTAAAGGGAGAGTAGGGAAAGTATATGCTCACTACTTATAATGAGACATTTTCCCCTCAAATTAACTAATTTTTATTTTAGCCAGTTAGTTGTGTAGAAGTATGCTCATTGTCTGTCTGGTTTAGATAGTTTCAAGCTTGGAGGATTTCAAATCTTTATATTTATATCTATATCTCTCTGTGTATCTTTGATGGTCACAGGTGTATGACCCTGCTCTACTCAGCACCTGCTCTGTTTACTTTAAGAGGCAACCATTCCAAACTAAGTGGCCCTAAATCTTACTTCATTCCTTGATAACCTTGATACCTACCACTCAAGGATCTTTCTGACTGGCATCCTTACATTATGAAAACTGAGGTGTAATTCCTCTTAATTCTAAGCTTTAAAGCTTTATGTGCCATCCATGACCTCTAAGTACTATATAAATAAAACCATAATTTTAAAAAATCAGTGCTATAACATTGTCTATGTAACTTTCTAAGCCATCAAGCTATATATTCAATAATTGAACAAAAATACCTCAATTTTATCTTCAAAATTTTTCAGAAAAAAGAGACACAAAGCAAATAAATCTTTAAAACCTTTGGAAAGGAATCACATAAAAATTATTATAATCTATAATTCAGAGCTTTGTTTTTCACAAAGGTAATAAATTAAACATTCTTCTTTAGAGATTTCTTTATTATGCAAAATGGAACTGATTAGGTCAAACTGTTCTTTTTACTACTTTTGACATGCTAGTCAGAGATAGTCACATTTCCAAAGAGAACTGGAAAATGTACCAGGGTTTGAAGAAGAATTGGAGGTCATCAATCTAAAATTATACATTGATTATGTTGTTTCCAGTGCTTGAGTTTCTGAGATTTTCTTCCATGAAGTAATGGTGAATTGAAGAAAATGAAAGTGATATATATTCACAGACTTTTTTTTTTTTTTTTGAGTTGGAGTCTCACTCTGTCGCCCAGACTGGAGTGCAGTGGCTGCTCCCGGCCACCGCAGCCTCGACCTGCTGGGCTCCGGCGATCCTTCCGCCTCAGCCTTCCAAGTAGCTGGAATTACAGGCACGTGCTACCACTCCCGGCTGATTTTTTGATTTATTGTAGAGATGAAGTCTCGCTGCCCAGGCGGGTCTCGAACCCTCAGGCTCAGGCAATCCACTCACCTCAGCCTCCCAAAGGTGCGGGATTACAGGCTGAGCCAACGAGCCCGGTTTATTCACAGTATGTGCCAGACTGTCGTTTCTTTCTTTGTTTTGATGATCAGACTAAATTTTTTTTATTCACAGACTTTAAAACAAAGTTTAGTCTGATCATCAAAACAAAGAAAGAAACGACAGGCTGGCACATGCCAACAGGTTTTCAGGAATGGGGCTTCAATGTGTTTCTCCTTCTCCACATCTCAAACACTTGGCAACAAGACATCAGTCTTTGTACTAAGCACAAATCTGCCCAGTTTCATCCTGGATCCTTCTGTGGTCCCCAAGAAGTCAGAACTGTGTAGACTCTTCCTCCCATGCATCCTCTGGCTCTTGCTCCCAAGAGGATGTCCTCCCAATTTCAGTCATTCAGCGTATTCATTTTCCACCAATGCAATATGATACACAAAATGTTCTTATGGACACACACACACACACACACACACACACACACACACACAATGCCTACATTTTCAGGGCAGATGGTTAGGAATATTTATTCTTCTTATTTTAATACTAATTTTTTCTCATGTTTCTATCCTAGTTAGCAAATTTTCTATGAAGACCTATGCTGTTGAAAGTGGTATCTGTTGAATAGCACCCATGTTCTATAGTGAATATAAATAATAACGGTCACTGACCTTTGTTTCAGAGGTAGACCCTTACATTATAGCAACATTCACCCACACAGCTTACTAAAAGACATTCTTGGCTTAATTTTCACACTTTCATGCTAAAGTGAACCCCTAATACTATTTCAGTCTATTGCCATACCTTTATTATACCATTCATGGATTTTAAAAGATATATACTTACAAATAAAGCCATGATGTGCTATTAAACTTTTTTCTCTTAAAACACACAATAGAACTTTAAGTAATAACATCTTGTTAGGTCATTCCGGAGAGTCAGTGGGTTAAATTTTTTCTTAAAATGTAGGTATCCTGATAATAAAGTTAATTTTGAAAGTTGAAGGAGAATTTTTATTACATGTTTTTAATATTTTTACCAGAGAAGATATGTTATTTTGATAGAGTTAAAAAATATTTAATTGTGTCAGGCAAGGTGGCTCATATCTCTAATCCCAGCGATTTGTGAGACCGAGGTGGGAGGACTGATTGAACTCAGGAGTTCAGACCAACCTGGGCAACATAGTGAGACCTCATCTTTACAAAAAATCAAAAAATAAGCCTGATGTGGTGATGTGTGCTTATAATCCCAGTTACTCAAGAGGCCAAGGTGGAAGGATCACCTGAGTCCAGGAAGTAGAGACTGGTGAGCTGTGATCATGCCACTGTACTCCATCTTGAGTGAAAGAATGGGACCCCAACTCATGAAATATAATAATAAAAAATAAAATAATTTTTTTGAGAAAGCAGGATTTATTGAGAAGACAGAAAAGCTCCCACAGTGGGAGGGGATCTGAAGGGGTTGTCCCATAAAATAAATTTTAACTGGAAAAATACTTCATAGAAATTGCTTATGTTTTTGCTTTTTTTTTTTTCACTGCATTCAGTAGGGGTGGACTCTGTCCCCTTCTCCATCTTTCTCCTGTTCTTTCTCTCACCTACTCAGCCCTGCACAGAAGGATCAGTGAGTCCTCTGGGTCATTCATTCTCCATGACCCAATCCATCATGAGTGAGGTCACTGTACACTCATGCCCACCAGTGCGGTGTCTTTCCTCATCCTCTTGCTTCTGTTTGGCCAGGGCTTCTGCCCAAACCTCAAACCCGCCTGCTCTTTCTCTTTGTTCTCAGTTTCTCCTGTCTGTGTTTAGACCCCTTCATCCTCTCCACCCCCAGGGCACATCATCCAAGGCCGCAAAATTGAGTTTGGGCTTAGTGTGGTGAAGGGGATATTTGTGGCTTTCTAGTAGACAACATTCTCCAGCCGTGTTTACCAAAGCGCTCTGCAGATTTTGTGCACAAGCTCAACTAATAATAAGATGGCATTCCAAGGTTTTCCTCCATTGTCTCCTTATGTCTGTAACCCCAGGAACCTCCTCAGGAAGGGTCAACTGGGATTTGAGGTAAGAAACAGGCATTCCTCACTCCCCTAAGCAAATACCATTGACTAATGCTAGGATTTTGCCCTGACCCAGGCTGGTTTCAAGCACCCTTGATCTGGGTTTTCATGCAGGTTTTCACCTTTGGAAGGGCCCTGCACTTGGTTTAATGGTCTTCTGTTGCTGTCTTGAAATCCTTAAAAATTTTTTTAAACAAAATACACTGGGCCCCACAAATTTTGTAGCTGGTTTTGGCCTTAGCCCCAAACATTGATTTTTTTTCAAAAATAAAAGTGGTAAAGTCAAAATTGACATACAGATTCATTTTACATATTGGGGAAAAGAACTTAAAAATATCTCTTTCCCTTTGGATAACCTAGTGATACAAATAATAGTAAGTATAACTCTTCCTTTTTCAGAAAACCACCTGAGTCATTTTGAACTTGACTATAGATTTGCATTTGAGAATTCTTTTCAGAGAGATGAAGTAAAAGCTTTGGGCAATCTGCATTATCATCAGAAGAATAGGATAGACGTTTCTTTAAAAAATGGAAAATCATAGATAGTCCATGATCTCAAGATTCCAGTTCGATAAGCATTTTTTTTTTAATTTTTTTTTTTGAGTTGGAGTCTCACTCGGTTGCCCAGACTGGAGTGCAGTGGCCGCTCCCGGCCACCGCAGCCTCGACCTGCTGGGCTCCCGCGATCCTTCCACCTCAGCCTTCCGAGTAGCCGGAATTACAGACATGCGCTACCACACCCGGCTGATTTTTTGATTTATTGTGGAGATGAGGTCTCGTTGCCCAGGCGGGTCTCGAACCTGCGGGCTCAGGCAATCCACTCACCTCAGCCTCCCAAAGGCGTGGGATTACAGGCTGAGCCACCGAGCCCGGCTTGATAAACATTTTTACCTATTCATGACAGAGTGACTAATCGTTGGGTTCTAAACTCGTGTCAAGATGAAATTCACATCGCAAATAGAAGAACAAATCTTGTATGATGAGGTTAATGCAGATCTCCTCGATTTTAAGCAGGTAGGTTAGCTAGTAAATCAAATTAGGACAACATGGAATGCTCCCAGTGTCGATTCTTTGTCATGCCATCTCTGAGAAAAATAATATCACTCTCGTCCTTCCCCAGAATTTAGTTCAGAGGTTTATGCTCATGGTCTTTCTAATCAAATTTCCTTTGGGAAAGGGCAGGGATAGTGGTCTTAATTGAAACAATAAACGGAGATCAGGATAAAATTACTCCTATCGACAACCAGTATAAAGTTCTGTTTACTTTGTCTCTTTTAATCCACTTCTCTGACAACAAATTTATGTTAAATGCATGTAATATCCCAATCTGTTTAAAAGATTTGGTATGAAGTGAAAGAATAGTTTATTATGAATAACGTGTGTTGACAAGCTCTAGGGACATACTTTACTTGTTTAAATTCATAATATTAAAATGGATGTCGTTCTCAGATGTTAATACTCTTTCTTATTTGTTTACAGCAAAATGGGTCAACAGACTATTAATTCAGACACAGAACTGTCATCTCCGGCCCTTGGTTTCATGCAACTAACGAGACTTCACTGGTATTTGCTCACATGGCCTGCTTAGCACTTAACGTTAACAATTTCATTGACAAGGTTATTGGATTCAAAATGAATGTTTACATTGAAAGGGGAAACAAGTGTCAAATATGTAGCTCAAACAGATACTCCAACTGGAGAAGCTTACCATGGCTTAAACCATCCACTGTTTATTCCCTCTAATGAAAAGCAAAGCAACAGGAGACATGGGGATAAATGTAATGAAGAGAAACAATACCAGGATTCACAGTGGCTAATCCAGGCACAACAGAGCTAATCTGAGAGCGGGTAGGGGAGGCTTTAGGCTAAAGACTTAGACAAAAACTTGTTACTTTTTTATCCAGTTGTACCCAGTGAAAGACTCAATTTGCAAAGAAGATTTTGGATTTTCAAGCCAGTGGGACAAAAGTTACATCCTTGATTTTTTCTGTTAAACACACTGGTGCTTGTTTCCAGAATAAATGACGCCAAAGATCTTCATTTTCTTCTCAAACAATAAAACAAAAGGAATTTAACAATAGAGACTTAAGAAGTCACAGAATTTGACCTAAGATGGAGAAGTCCCTGAGAGGCAAACTGGATACTCAACAGATGCTTCAATCAATATTTTGCAAAATAGAGAGGAAAGGCCATTTTATTCTAATATCCCAAAAGTTAAAAGATAAAAATTACACAATTGATGATCACAGATAACTGTAGTGCTTTGAAACAATATTTGTTTTTAAATGGCATTTTGTGAAATATCGAGTTAGATCATATCACGTATCTGAAATCTAAAGTTAGTTCAATGAGGTTATACATCAAAAATGGTTAAATTGGCCAGGTGCGGTATCTCAGCCTGTAATCCCAGCACTTTGGAAGACCGAGGTGAGAGGATTGCCTGAGCCTGCTGGTTCAAGACCAGCCCGGATGACTTGGTGAGACCTTGTCTCTACAGTAAATCACAAAAACTAGCCAGGCGTGGTGGCGTGCATCTATAGTTCCAACTACTTGGATGGCTGAGATGGAAGGATTGCCTAAGTCCAGCAGGTCAAGGCTGTGGTGACCATGAGCATGCCACTGCACTCCAACCTGGGCAACAAAGAGTGAGACTCCAACTAAAAAAGCAACAAACAAACAAAAATGGTTAAATTTCAGTGCTTGGTTCTGCTTTGCATATGTCTGCACAATCTCTGTGTCACAAAACAAAATGTACAAATTTTCAAAATATGACCACATTAAATTCACTTAGGATTTTCCTAAGATGGACAACCAACCATAACCTGGGTTGGGGTGATGAGATATTAAAATTAAACTAATATTTTTGAGAACTAATCATGTTCTTTGAATTCAATAGCATATCTTCAAACATATCACTGAGCACACCCTTATATGACAATCCCTGTGGATTAAATCTGAGACTTTATCACATAAATCATAAATTATGCCGTGTGAATGAATGAGAAAATCTAAAAACGGGGTAACTAAGATCAAGTAAAAGGAATACACAGTCTTTTGATAAATGGGTATGTAGCAAAAGGAAGAGAGTATTATAATGCCAAAATGTTAAATCAGAATCCTTCTAAACCCAACAAATTGTTTCTATACTATTTTTTTGTCTTTTTTAAAGCTGGGAATTGCTGGATTGTAAACAGGTTTGTTGAGTACACTGAAAGGGAGACAGCACACAAGACAGCCATAAGAGAGCTGTCTGCTGTTTCTATACTATTTTTCATATTTTTAATAGAAAGATTTTCTTTTTAATGACAGTTTTTTTTTTTTTTTGAGTTGGAGTCTCACTCTGTCACCCAGACTGGAGTGCAGTGGCATGCTCCCGACCACCGGCCACCGCATCCCCGACCTGCTGGGCTCCAGCGATCCTTCTGCCTCAGCCTTCCAAGTAACCGGAATTACAAGTGTGCGCTACCACGCCTGGCTAGTTTTTGATTTATTGTAGAGATGAGGTCTCGCCAATTTTCCCAGGCGGGTCTTGAACCCGCGGTCTCAGGCAATCCACTCACCTCAGCCTCCCAAAGCACTGAGATTACAGGCTGAGCCGCCGAGCCCGGCAACAATTTTTATTCTTGTTGCTAATCTGAAATGGAAATATATGAAATATAATAACACTCTTCTTACAAAAGATTATTAAATGTAGCTGCCATTTTTTAAAGTGTATCTTGGCCTGGCATGGTGGCTCACACCTGTAATCCCAGAACTTTGGAAAACTGATGCAGGAGGATTGCTTGAGCCCAGAAGTTTGAGACCAGACTGGACAATATAGTGACACTTTGTTGCTACAAAAAAAAAAAAAATTAGCCAAGTGTGGCGATGTGCATCTGTAGTCCCAGCTACTTGGGAGGCTGAGGCAGAAGGATCGCCTGAGACTAGGAGGTCAAGGCTGCAGTGAGCCATGATTATGCCACTGCACTCCAGTCTAAACAACAGAATAAGATTCTGATTTTTAAAAAGTAACAAAAAATTAATTTAAAAGTATATCTCAACCTAAAAAACGTAATATAAAGATTATGACACAGCTTAAGAACTATTTAAAATATATTTATCACTGTTATTTCTATCGTTTAACAAAGTGAATTTGAAAGCAAATAAGTGCATTAGAAAAGTAAACATGTTAATAAGAGATTCCTTTCAAATCCTATTAGTGAAGTCATATTTGATATTATTTAAACGATTTTCATTTTCTAGGGTTTCATCTTTTTACCAATTAAGTTGACCTAAACATAACTTGTAAAGCAATTAAAAAGTGCATTTCTCATGCATATATCTTGCTCAATTCTATGTTTTAATTGTTTGTAAAAGTAAGTTGTGACGTTATATGTTCAATTTTCTCAGATTAATCAAATGTTTCTTGATAACATTCTTAAAGTAAAAAAATAGATTAAAATATAAAATTAAATGTTGAGGTAAAGTACTTAGAAGAGCTTGCCCAACTGGAGTATGAAGACCCTTGTCATTGAGCATTATTTCATCCAAAGAACAACAACAACAAAAAGCATGAAGTTGTCTGAATTTACAGAAAAAATAAAATAAAACATGTTTGTGTTTTCTCTCTTTCTCCAGAGGAAAGAACAAGGATCGATAGTGGGAAATTACAATTACAGGAAGACGTTGTAAGTCAAGACTGTTAGAACGATGACTGTACAACAAACAAAACGGTTGCTCTGAGGCGTGGTGAGCTTCACATCACTGCAGTTACTTAACAGAAAAGGGGTAAACAAGATAAATCAACTTTCTCGTAAAAGGAAAGTCTTTATGAGTTGAAAGTTGGACTAAATGACCCATAAGTTCTCTCGGTGTAAAAGCTCGCATGCTACAAACATTATAAGTCACAAGGGTATCATTTCAAGTGTGTATATATGTGTATTCACCCAGAATCCATATCACTGTAGGAGCAATGCCCATATTGGGCTGCTTTTGGAAAAGTCATGTTGAGTCCATCTAGGCTAATACAAGATTTAGCTGATTCAGCATCATCTTGTAAATGTGAGACTCTGAACATTTCATCCCTTGCCCTTCAAGTATCTCTTCCTCAACTTCTATCACATGGGTATACCTCAAATCACTGCTTTTGGGGTGCTGGCCTGTCCACCAATGTTTGAGGAATGAATATATGTTATGGTGTGTTTAAGCACATCATGGTCCCCAAAAGTTCTGAGAAAAGTACAGAACAGGGAGTGGGAGAAGGAGTTGGAGAAAGAGAAAGCAAAATGGACAGGGGCTGTTGAGGGAAATAACCTGAGATTTGAGTGAGGAAAGGAACAGACTTTAATTTGACTTTTCCCCAAAATAATAGTAATACAAGCTGGGCTTGGTGGCTCAGCCTGTAATCCCGTGCCTTTGGGAGGCTGAGGTGAATGGATTGCCTGAGCCCGCGGGTTCGAGACCCGCCTGGGCAACGAGACCTCATCTCTAAAATAAATCAAAAAATCATCTGGGCATGGTAGCGCGTGCCTGTAATTCCGGCTACTTGGAAGGATGAGGCAGAAGGATCGCTGGAGCCCCGCAGGTCGGGGATGCGGTGGCCGGTGGTCGGGAGCATGCCACTGCACTCCAGTCTGGGTGACAGAGTGAGACTCCAACTCAAAAAAAAAAAAAATGATAGTAATACAGATAATATTCAAATAACACAAATAATATTTCCTCTGTGGAATCTTTCCTGATTTCCTAATTCTGATTGGGGTCCTCATTATGGGGCATCCCCCTTTTCCCTCCTATCCCTTTGGTCTCTGGGGGATAAACTGAGCTAATAAAATCCCCTTTCTAAAATCTCATGGTTTTAGGCATTTTAATGTAATGTACACTTAGAGGGGTGAACACAACCTGAAATTTCTGAGATCATTGCTTTTACAAAGTGATTGTCTCACTTGATCTTCACAACTGTCTGAAAGATATTTCAGCATCGTGGTTACGAGTGTGAACTTCAGAGCCAGAAGGCTTGGGTTTTAGCCTAGCCCTGCCATTCAGCCTTAGGCAAGTCAATTTCCTCTTTTTTTTTCCTTTTTTTTTTTTTTTTAGATTCAAGGGGTCCACGTGCATGTTCACTCATTGAACATATGGTGTAGCCTTGAGGATTGGGTCTCAAGTTGCCCATTCCCCAGATAGTGAAACTTGTACCCAGTAGGTAATTTCTGATCCCTAACCTCGCTCCCCACTTCCTCACTTGTTGGTGTCCACATGTCTATTATTTCCATCTTTGTGACCATTTAACTCCCACATATGAGTGAGACTATGTGGTGTTCGGCTTTCTGTTTCTAAATCAGTTCCCCTAGTATGATGCTCTCCAGCTTTATCCACGCTGCTGCTGCAAAGGATGTGATTTCATTCTTTTTTTATGACTGTGTAGTATTCCTTGGTGTATATATTTCTTTAGCCAGTCATTAATTATCTCTTTACGCCTCCATTTCCTTGACTGTAAAATGAGTCTAAAATAAGGGCTTACCTCAAAGAGATCATGAGTACTAAATAATTTAACATAAAAAAGTCATTTTGAACAGTGCCAAACTCAGAGTAAATAGTAAGTAAACGTTAGTTATTATCCCCTGTTTCACTGATGGAAAAAATGGAGGCTTGGCTGGGAGCAGTAGCTCACACCTATAATCCCAACACTTTGGGAGGCTGAGGCAGGAGGATCACTTGAGCCCAGGAGTTTGAGACCAGCCTAGGCAACATAGCAAGATCTCATCTCTACAAAACATTAAAAAAATAAAAGCTAGCCAGGCGTAGTGGCATGTGGGTCAGGCTGCAGTGAGTCATGATTTTGCCATTGCACTATAGCCTGGGGGACAGAGTGAGTCCCAGATTTAAAAAAAGAAGAAGAAGAAAAGAAAAAACTGATGCCCAGGGAAACTAAGTCACAGGTGGTGAATGAAGTTACCTTACCAAACACTATCTATATACAACATTGCCTTAAAATATAAAAATGGCCGGGCTCGGTGGCTCAGCCTGTAATCCCGCGCCTTTGGGAGGCTGAGGTGAGTGGATTGCCTAAGCCCGCGGGTTCGAGACCCGCCTGGGCAGCGAGACCTCATCTCTACAATAAATAAAAAAATCAGCCGGGCATGGTAGTGCACGCCTGTAATTCCGACTACTCGGGAGGCTGAGGCGGAAGGATCGCCAGAGCCTGGCAGGCGAGGCTGCGGTGGCCGGGAGCGGCCACTGCACTCCAGTCTGGGCATCTGAGTGAGACTCCAACTAAAAAAAAAAAAAAAAAAAAAAAAAAAAATATATATATATATATATATAAATGTTTTTATCCTCAGAACAGAAAACAATTATAGGTGATCAGTAAGTGCTGTTAGACTGAATGAATGGTAAAAATAAATTTTCCTCAGGACAGTCACCAAGGTGAGTTGGCCAGAACACATGGAAGCCACACAGTGTGGGTGGTCAGGAAGCCATAGATACTTGGATGTCATTATTTTGTTTAAGAAACCGCTTGCACTTGGAAGCAGTCCATGAGATGTTGATGATAAGTATTAATTCTTAGCATCTTACTGTAATCCAGAATGTCAGGTTTCTTTCCTAACTAATTAAATTCATTACCCACCTCTGACCTGTAGCTCCATCTCCAAAAGAAATTGTTACTAAAGCAAGCCTGAGCCGGGCTCAGTGGCTCAGCCTGTAATCCCGCGCCTTTGGGAGGCTGAGGTGAGTGGATTGTCTGAGCCCGCGGGTTCGAGACCCGCCTGGGCAGCAAGACCTCATCTCTACAATAAATCAAAAAATCAACCGGGCGTGGTAGCGCATGCCTGTAATTCTGGCTACTCAGAAGGCTGAGGCGGAAGGATTGCCGAGCCCAGCAGGTCGAGGCTGTGGTGGCCGGGAGCGGCCACTGCACTTCCAGTCTGGGCGACAGAGTGAGACTCCAACTCAGAAAAAAGAAAAAAAAAAGCAAACCTGTCATTTTTAAGATGTGACCAAACAGCTGGAAAAGGGGATCTATGAATGCCAGGGCAGGGCAGGACAGTTTCAAGAAGTATTCATTTACTCAACAAATATTTAATTAAGCAACTACTATGGATAGACATTTATTTTTATTTTTGAGTCGGGAGATCTCACGATATCTCCCAGGTTAAAGTGCAGTAGCGCAATCACAGCTCACTGCAGTCTCAAACTCCCGGGCCCAAGCCATCCTTTGGCCTCAGCCTCCCGAGTAACTGGGACCACAGATGTGTGCCACCATGCCGAGCTATCTCTTTTTCTTTTTTGTAGAGACAAATTCTCACTATATTGCTCAGGCTGGTCTCAGACTCCTGGGTTTAAGCAATTCTCCCACCTCAACCTCCCAAAGTCCTAGAACACTGAGCCCGGCCTGGGTATAGGCATTTATGATGCCAAGGTAGATAAGATAAAGTACTTTGCCTCTTTGAAACAAAGTCACTCTTCAGTGGTTGGTGGAGGAGACTAATTGATTAGTTATCTAAGGATGGAGAATATCTACATTATCGCTTTGTACCTACATTAAAATTAAATTTCAGATGGCTAAAATAATTAAGTGTAAAAAAAAACGAATACCAACTGTAAGTGAATATTTATTTGATTTGTTGGTAGAGTCGAACTTTTCAAACTAATAAGCTCAAAAAAAATGAAAGACTATAAAAAGAGATTAATTCAAAGGTGATAGATTTTTCATCAAAATATCGTAAAAGGGACAAACCAAAAATAATAGTTCAAATAAATATGAAAAAGCAAGCAATTGGGACCCAGGCTTGCTGCTTTGTGCTGCACAGAAGCCCTCTGGGAAGTCCAGCATACTGTTTACTGTTAGCTTATAGCCAGTTCCTCTGTTGGCTGACTCATGCCTCCAGGGTCAGGATTATTTGGTAAATGATCTGATGTGCTCCCAAGTTCTTATTTTGATGTTGGAATTTTCCCCCAAGCCGCTACTGCTTGACTTGGTCCTTATTCCCAGGGGAATTCTTATAATGCCCCTTCCCTGCCTCTGTCCTGTCATATACCCCCAGAGGACAGGATCAGTTCAGCAAAAATACCCATTGAATGGCCCCAATTCCTTAAGACAATACAGATTACATGATTGATATTCTTCTTTGGGAGTTAGTTCTATTAATTTTCTACCGGAGTCTAGGATTTCTCCCCACTGGCCTGCTGCTAAGATTCAAGCTGGCCTTAAAGCTTAGTGTATTTAGCCGGGCTCGGTGGCTCAGCCTGCAATCCTGAGCCTTTGGGAGGCTGAGGTGAGTGGATTGCCTGAACCCGCGGGTTCAAGACCCGCCTGGGCAGCGAGACCTCATATCTGCAATAAATCAAAAAATCAGCCGGGCGTGGTAGCACGCACCTGTAATTCCAGCTACTCGGAAGGCTGAGGTGGAAGGATCGCCAGAGCCTAGCAGGTCGAGGCTGCGGTGGCTGGGAACGGCCACTGCACTCCAGTCTGGGCCACAGAGTGAGACTCCAACTCAAAACAAACAAACAAAAAAAGCTTAGTGTATTTGGGTAATGATGAAAGAAAAAACCCACGTGTGTTATTATTATTTTTATTTTACTTTTAAAGACAGGGTCTCACTCTGTCAGCCAGGCTGGAGGGCAGTGGTGTACTCACAGCTCATTGTAACCCAGACCTCCCGAGCTCAAACAATCCTCTCACCTCAGCCTCCCAAGTCGCAGAGACTAGCACACACCACCACATCTAACTAATTAAAAAAAAAATTTTTTTTTGTAGAGACAGGTCTCCCCATGTTGCCTAGGCTAGTTTCAAACTACTGGGGCTCAAGCAATTCTCCTGCCCTGGCCTCCTGAGGTGCTGGGATTGCAGGTGTGCACCACCACACCTGACCTCACAGTGTTTAATTTTGAATGGCAAAAAATTCATTTTTTTTTCTCTCCCATCTCAAAGGATTATTCTAGATTTCAGTTAAGAAATTTGAAGTATTCTTCAGCCTGTAACCCCAGCACTTTGGGAGGCCGAGGCAAGTGGATTGCATGAGCCTGCGGATTCGAGACCAGCCCAGGCAACTTGGCGAGACCTCATCTCTACAATAAATCAAAAATTAGCTGGGCATGGTAGCATGCGCCTGTAGTTCCCCAGAACCCAGCAGGTTGATGCTGGGATGGCTGTGAGCATGCCACTGCACTCCAGCTTGGTCGACAGAGTGTTATTCCAGTTTAAAAAAGAAAAGAAAAGAAGAGAAATTTGAAGTATTCTAAAGGACACAAGAAACATGTGGAGGAGAAATACGAGATTGATCTCACCTGGCAGAGGGTAAGCTCGGACCTGCCTGCCTGAATAAGCATGTGTCAAGTGCTTCCTAAAAAGTAAGTAGCGATAATCCTATGATTTGGACCTCTCAGTATGCTTCAACAACTTTTGTGGAAAAGTTTTCTTGCTCATAATGTGATAAGAGTTGTTATTTCAGAACTTGTAACTTGCTTTGCGAGTTACAGTATTAAAGCAGACAGTAATGAGACTTTTGTCCCCTGCTGTGTACATTATGTTCTCGCTTGAGATTCATGTCAAATCAGAAAGCTGGGAGGCTAATTGAAACGGAAACAGGAAACAACACCAGTACCCTTCTAGCCTACACATTTTCCAGCCCCATTAAAATTCAAACTGCGGAAGCGGTGCTGAAGGGAACTAAGAGAGCGTCTTATAACCCAGGAGGCCAAAGGTCAGGCTTCTCTACTGATGCGACTTCCATTAAATGATGTTTATTTGCACCTCGGGGTTAGGTTACTAATGGAGGGGCCTGTAACCTACAGTATTTAGTGTCATTTTGCATATTTGTCAATGAATTAGAAGACACATAACATTGTTCTGGGTTTAGGCTTTAGGATTTTGTTATGGATTTTTTTTTTTTTTGGAAGGGCAGGATGGAAAGGTTATTTTAAATGTATCACTGAAACCACAGTCTAATCATGACAAACACATCAGACATTCCAGTACAGGGACATCCTGCAAAATACCTGGCCAGTCCTCCTCCAGCGGTCAAGGACATCAAAGTAAGTGAAGTCTGAGAAACCATCACACCCAGGAGAAGCCCAAGGAGACGTGATGGCCAGATGTAACATGCAATCTCGCATGAGATTCTAGAACAGAGAAAGGACGATAGGGGACAAAACGTTGTCTTAATAGACCACGCACTTCTGATAAAAATGGTGTGTTAACATTGACTCATTAATTGTAACAAATGTGACTTGCTATTTGTAAAACATTAATAGCAGAGGAAAATGAAGAGGAAATATGGAGATTCTAAATTTTCTCAACTTTTCTGTATATCTGAGACTGTTTTAAAAAGTAAATTATATTTTTAAAAACTTTTTTTAAAAGGTATTACTGAGATTAATGTCTGTTACTACACCTTAAGCAAGATAAATAATTTTGACTGATATATGATGATCATTATTCTTTTTATTGAACAAAAAGAAATGCAAAAACCTATATTTCTCATCCTTTTTCTAAAAAAGGATTACGGTCTTAAGCAACTTTATTGACTTTCCCCCTTATTTTAAAGGTATTGATTGGTCATTGTGGAAAGTTAAGAACATACAGGTAAAAAGAAGATTAAAATCCCATAGGCTCACACAAGTCAGATAGATCTGATAGAAAGACAGACACTTCATCAGTTTTGAATACCTGAATTTATCTTAGAAATATACAATGAATACATAATTTGTACATACATAATTTACAATGACTGCATAGCAAGCCGGGCTCGGTGGCTCAGCCTGTAATCCCACGCCTTTGGGAGGCTGAGGTGAGTGGATTGCCTGAGCCCGCGGGTTTGAGACCCACCTGGGCAGCGAGACCTCATCTCTACAATAAATCAAAAAATCAGCCGGGTGTGGTAGCGCGTGCCTGTAATTCCGGCTACTCGGAAGGCTGAGGCAGAAGGATCGCCGGAGCCCAGCAGGTCGAGGCTGCGGTGGCCGGGAGTGGTCGCTGCACTCCAGTCTGGGCGACAGAGTGAGACTCCAACTCAAAAGAAAAAGGCAATGACTGCATAGCATGTCGTGGTATGATTGACCATCCTTACTTGGTAAGTGCATTATTTTGAGACATTAGAGATTTTTTTTCTTTTCTTTTTTGCAATCTTTTAATATATTTCTTCCAAACCCCACCCAGCTGAGCATTCTATTAATTGTTGCTCTGTTAAAAAATACACATTAACTTTATCAATATAAAATATACTAAATAATGAAGAAAGAAATAGACATTTGCTGGAAGCTTTACGTATGTTTTCCATTTCTCACAAGAAAAAAAGAACTCAATTAAAATCAGATTATAAGAGTGTTTATTTTGATACATTCATAAATTGATCAATTGAACTCCTTGTGTTTTATGTAAAACAGCAAGTATAATTACAGTAGGGTTAGGGTTGTTAGGCTTACAGTTCCCCTTCCTGCTTCAATCCTATCATATACCCCCAGAGGACAGGTCAATCCAGCAAAAATACCCAACATTCTTTTCTTTTCTTTAGTTGGAGTCTCACTCTGTCGCCCAGACTTGAGTGCAGTGGCCACTCCCGGCCACCGCAACCTCGACCTGCTGGGCTCCGGCAATTCTTCTGCCTCAGCCTTCCAAGTAGCTGGAACTACAGGCGTGCGCTACCACACCGGGCTAATTTTTTGATTTGTTGTAGAGATGAGGTCTCACAAGTTGCCCAGGCAGGTCCAAACCCGTAGGCTCAGGCAATTCATTCACCTCAGCCTCCCAAGGCACGGGATTACAGGCTGAGCCACCGAGCTGGCTCCAACATTCTTTTCTACAAGTCAGCTGTTCTGACTGATCCCCTCACTCCAGGGTGCCAGCATTTGGGGGAATGCAACCCCGGTACTGTATCATCCTCTGTCCCCAAGTCCTGTGGAGATCCTTCCAGAACAGCATACACCCCCTTTACTCCCAATTCCACATGGTACTTGCAGGACTGGAGGCTCAACTGTCTCCATTTAGCCAGGCTCTTCCGAGAATCAAAAACCTCCTTTTCTTTCTCAATCTAGGACCAAACTCTTTTTTCCTGCTGAGCTCTCTGCCTGCTCTCCAAAGCCCATCGGGTACAATCAGGGTCAACCTTCTCCTGCACACACTTAATCTTCTGCAAATGAAAATCAGAGCCGGGAGTTCGAGATCAGCCTGAGCAACAAAGTGAGCCCCTATTCTTTCAAAATTTTTTTTTTGAGTTGGAGTCTCACTCTGTCGCCCAGACTGGAGTGCAGTGGCCGCTCCCGGCCACCGCAGCCTCGGCCTGCTGGGCTCCGGCGATCCTTCCGCCTCAGCCTTCCGAGTAGCCAGAATTACAGGCATGCGCCACCACGCCTAGCTGATTTTTTTTATTTATTGTAGAGATGAGGTCTCGCTGCCCAGGCGGGTCTCAAACCCACGGGCTCAGGCAATCCACTCACCTCAGCCTCCCAAAGGCGCGGGATTACAGGCTGAGCCACTGAGCCCAGCTCAAATTTTTTTTAAAAATTAGCAGGTGTAATGGTACAGTCCTGTAGTCCCAGCTACTGGTAGGCTGAGGCAGGAGGATCACTTAAGCCTAGGAGTTAAAAGATGCAGTGAACCGGGCTTGGTGGCTCAGCCTGTAATCCCGCGCCTTTGGGAGGCTGAGATGAGTGGATTGCCTGAGCCCGCGGGTTCGAGACCAGCCTGGGCAGCGAGACCTCCTCTCTACAATAAATCAAAAAATCAGCCGGGCATGGTAGCGCATGCCTGTAATTCTGGCTACTTGGAAGGCTGAGGTGAAAGGATCGCCAGAGCCCAGCAGGTCGAGGCTGCGGTGGCCGAGAGCGGCCACTGCACTCCAGTCTGGGTGACCGAGTGAGACTCGAACTAAAAAAAAAAACAGAAGATGCAGTGAGCTATGATTGCACCACTGTAGTCTAGGTGACAGAGCAAAACCTTGTTTTGAAAGAAAGAAAGAGAGAGAGAGAGAAAGAAAGAAAGAAAGAAAGGAGGGAGAGAGGGAAGGAAGGAAGAAAGAGAAGAAAGAAAGAGGGGGACATTAAAAAATGGAAGAAAGAAAAAGAAAACCAGAATTTTAAGGAGAAATAGCTTCTATTTTCTAGCCCCGTTCAATTTCTTCAGGCAAAATCTCCCAGATTGATGGCTACCTAGAGAGGAAAAAACATAACAGAATAAAGAAGACACAGAATAGTATTTCAACCTTTCCCTCCCCTCAACCTCCTACCCTCAGAAAAGGGTCTTGCTTGTTGTTAGGGTAGATAGTTATCTGCTATCCTGAGATGACTTCTGGTCATTTCAATTTCCCAAGAAATCGCAGATTCGAGGGAAAAGAAATCTTTGAACAATTCAAAGGTGAGAAATGTGCGGAGAGCAGGCTGAACTTGGAGTAAGCTGGGTTCTCCAGGTTTTATATCAGGACCCTCACATTCCACAGTGGTTGTGCTCAGGCTTGCCTACACACGAAATGTGGAGGCCGGGGAGCGACTTCCCGGAGCGTCGTCACACGCCTGGCCTAACCTCCCAACTTTAGCTCCTCAAGTGTCCAAGGAGGTCACGCTGGCATCTCTTGCAAGTTTCTTGCTCACATCCCGGCTGCACTTGCTCTCAAGGTTAACTCAGCAGATAAACAAGAGCAGGTAAGAAGCAGGAGGAAAGCCCGCAGGTCTAGGAAAACCCACCCTCCTGCCAAGAGCACCTTCCGCTGCACCTTAGAGATCAAGCCTATAACCAGCAAAGTAATGTTCACGGGGGCAACAGCCGGCCCGTGCCCAGGAAAAGACGCGGAGGCAGCAGATTAACGCAAGAGATGATTTGGAGCAATCAGATGAATTATGCCTTCTGTAAACCAAGGAATTCAGTTTTCAAAGAGTTTCCTGCACTTCGTCCCATCATGAAGGCAACGTGACTTCGCTGACTTGAAAGGGTGGCTTTGAACACGTGGGGGGCTGGGCTGAGGGTGGGGAAGTAGAGTTTCTAGAGTTTCTGAAGTAATTACTTAAGGAGAGAAGCATGTGTTTACCATAATTTTCTACATAAAAGGTTTTTTTTTTCTTTCCACTTAAGCTCAGGCTCCTTCCTCTCCCATATCCAGCCCCACGCGTAGAGTCAGAAATAATTCATCCACATCTGGGCCGGTGTGGCATGCTGTGTACGTGTCTGTTCGTGTCCTCAGTTTGGCTGCTGTCATGGTTGTTGTAGACCGACCTTTTCCAAAGCTGGCCTTTTCCAAAGTCCCCTTCTGATATTCATTCACTCCTTCGTTCAAATAATGTCATTTTTTCCTACTTTAAGGGAGCTACCATTTAAGCAACTGAACTAGACATAAAGCAACAATGAAAAAGCACAACAGGAATCAGAGGGTTCAAACCCTTAGGATCCCAAGGTTTTAGCGCAGTCCTTGCCATATATTGAAATCCATATTTGCTGAGCTGAATTAAATCTTGGTTTGGTTGTGTCCAAAGTTGAATTTAGATTCTGACTCTGTCCACATCCTACTAGTCATGTTCATATGTGGCCCTCGCCCTGACCTGTCAGTTTACCAATGCTCTAAATAGATGATTCTGTGTTAAAAAAAAAAAAAATGAGCTTTGCCCTAACCAAATATATGACACTGTATAAAGGCATGTGACCAAGCAGTGCTTCCTTTCATTTCAATTCTAGAAATCATTCTCATCCTTCAAATAATCGTCAATTATTTATGATTATTCTCGTAATAGTCCTAAAAGTAATAGTAACTGCAAAGAGATTATCTAGAAGTTCAATCTTATTATTTTATGGGTAGTGACAGTGAACAAGAGAGGAGATGAGAAGAAATCATGATGTAAAACATGCACGATGTTGTCTCTGTACAACAATCTCAGGTCTTTGGATATTTTGCTTAAATCTTCATCAACTCTCAATCAGTATGTACAGAGTACAGCATTTTCACGTTCTATCTTGAAGTGTATTTAAGTTGCTTTTATCTTATGTTTATAGCTCTCTCTTCCAAGACTGTAGAGAGCTTGGTGCCAGGACTCACAATTTTATGTCTTTTATATTAATATTCCCACTGAATGTTTTATGAATGAATGGATGGATGAATGAGCATCTTTGACCCAGAATGAGTACTAGCCCAATTTGAATTCCTTAGCTATTTCCTAATACTTTACCACTTTGATTCTGTTAGTCCAGTCTAAGAGAACCTGTCTAAACAGCTGGGTCTATTTTACTCTCAAGAATTAGTGCTGTTTGTTGTTGTTGTTGGACTTTAACAGAATTTTGTTAACAAAGATCTGGGCAAAGTCCTATCATATATAAAACTGGCAAGTTGGTATATACCCATGAACAATAAACTTGTTTTTATTTTATAATTGAGGCTCTGGTTACTTTATTTTATTTTATTTTTTTGAGTCGGAGTCTCACTCTGTCACCCAGGCTGGAGTGCAGTAGCATGCCCACAGCCACCACAGCCTCGACCTCCAGGGCTCAGGCGATCTTTCAGCCTCAGCCTTCCAAATAACTGGAACCACAGGCATGTGCCACCAGACTCAGTTAATTTTTGATTTATTGTAGAGACGTTGTCTTGCCAAGTTGTCCAGGCTGATCTCAAACCTCAGGACTCAGTCATTCCTCTTGCCTCTGCCTCCCAAAGTGCTGGGATTACAGGCATGAGCCACTGCAGCTGACTGTTCTGGCTACTTTATTAAAAATTTTGCTTTCAGGTCTAAAAGCAGAAGAATTAACAACATATTCCATAGAAAAAGCATGTGAGAGGGTATGAGTAATCGTTATACAGTCACTGAAAATGAATCTTAAATGCGCTTGATCATTTGTAATAATTGACCCTGCAACATTTGGGGATAGTTGCCTCTTCATTTAGTCAAAATCAGAAATGATTTCAAATATTTCCAAAGAAATTTTGAAGATAACTTTTTTTTTTTAAATCACAAATGACCATTGGTAGAAGAGTCCGTATGTCCAGATGAGAAGCCAATCGTCTTCAGACAAATTGAGGAGATGACACGCTAGAACTAGCAACACCTTGAAGATCTTTTCACACATCATTTGGGTTTTTTCTTTTCTTTTTTTGATGGATGGATGAGCCAACTTAAGGAGTTAATGGGCAGATAAAAGTTGAAATGGGCGAGAACAGTAATGTTGAGACAAGTTAAAAGCTCACAGTTCCCAGTGCTCCCTCCCAAGCTGATCCCCCTGTGAACTTTTTGTGTTTCATTCATTTTGCTGGAATTGAAACGGAGAGGCCAAGAAAAGGCCATATCCTGCTTCATTGACTAAAGCTATCCTGTAAGTGAGTTTAATGGGTTAGAAGTTAATACGGGTGACAGTTGTAAGAAAAGTTACCAAGTGTTTCCAGGGCCCGAAGAGACTCCCTGCGGCTCTGACTTCTTTTCGTCTGACTTCTTTTCGTTTCCTTCAACTCTCCTTTTCTCTTATCTGTAGAAGCTTCCATGACAAACAGAAGCGGCATCCATTAGGAAACAAAACCCAGTGACTGATAGAAGTGAGCAAAGCCCCATTAACGTAGGGTCTGGCAAACAACCAGCTCTAATTACAACCGACTTAAAAGTGGTGATCACGTGAACAGATAAGAGAGAAATCAAATTTCCTTTACATTTACAAGCTATTGTTTTCCTTTATTTGCCCCTTGAAAGGGGGTGGTCGTTCTGTGGGCCATGTGAGGCTTCTCCGTTACACTCACTTTCTCTGCTCGGCTTCTGTTTTGACCATTTTCTTATATCATGTTAGCACGTGGTTTCTTTTAAAGTACCTTCCAAAGCACAGAAAGGAAGCAATCAGAGATGAGTGAAATTCATTCTGTCAGCTAAGCGCAAGAAAGGGCTGTTTCCTCAAGCTTCCTCTATGCTTTGTGATATATATTTTGACCTTTTTGTCGAAGTATTGTATACAAGAAGAAAATGCACAATTCGTAAGTGCACAGCTCACTGAATTTTCACTAACTCTTGTATCACCAGTGTTCAGACTCAGAGACAGAACATGACCCGCATATTAGATTTCTAGGGCTGCTGAAACAGTCCCACAAACTGGGTGACTGAAAACAGAAGTGTATTCTCTCACCGTTATGGAGACTAGAAGTCTGAAATAAAAGTGTTCGCAGTGTTGGCTCCATCTGGAGACCCTTAGGGAGAGTCTATGCTGTGCCAATCTTCCAGCTCCGGTGATGACTGGCATTCCTTGGCACTCCTAGGCTTATCGAAGCACCATCTCCAGTCTCTGCCTCTATATTCACATGCTTGCTTCCCCATGTGTCTGTAACTGTGTGTCTGTCACTATGTGTCCTCTTCTTATAAGGACACCAGTCATATTGGATTAAACTTGATGAAGTCTGCAAAGATCTTATTTCCAAATAAGCTCACATTCACAGGTACTGGGGATAGGACTTCAACATATCTTTTTTGAAAGGGACGCAGTTTAACTCATGAGTGTTCTGGATACTTCCTCATCTTCCCTTTCAGTAAATGCCCTGGTGGACACAAAATGGGCTCCATCTTGAATGCTAATCCGCCATGTTGACTTCCGACGAACCCCAATCTAGTGAATATCTCCTGATTTCTACTTTTATGAGTGTAAAAATATGGATTCCTGCTTTTATTTTATTTATTTATTTATTTATTTATTTTGAGTTGGAGTCTCACTCTGTCGCCCAGACTGGAGTGCAGTGGCCGCTCCCAGCCACCGCAGCCTCGACCTGCTGGGCTCCGGCGATCCTTCTGCCTCAGCCTCCCAAGTAGCCAGAATTACAGGCATGCGCTACCACGCCCGGCTGGTTTTTTTTTTTTTTTTTTATTTACTGTAGAGATGAGGTCTCGCCACCCAGTCAGGTCTCAAACCCGTGGTCTCAGGCAATCCACTCACCTCAGCCTCCCAAAGGCATGGGATTACAGGCTGAGCCACCGAGCTCGGCTTGGATTCCTGCTTTTAGACTAAAACAACTTTGATATATCATCACACAAATTACAGGCTGTGATGTATATAGCATTCTTGCCTGTTTTGGGGGTTGCCTTGCTGGCATGTGTAACCTCTTTCTCTATGGTACATAAGCCCAGGGTCTGGGAGAAACAGTGCTGAGATCTACCTGTCTTGTGGCTGCCCCAGACCACACTTCTGTCTTTAAGTCCCCTCAGTAAATCACCCAATACAGACAAACTGGATTTGTCTGCCTTGTCCTTTGGTTTCTCTGCTCTTCAGGCATTTTGGGGGTTACTTTGTGTAAATGTTCCTTTCACAAAACAACCCTTACCCTTGAGGGCAAACCACTACCCTGACTTCTGATAGCAAAAATGTGTCTTCTTTTCAGCTTTATTTAAATCATATATACCGACTCTTTGTGCAGTAATATGATTTTGAAGGGTAGCTTCCCAAACTTTAGCAGATGCTCAGATTCTCTGAAAGATTCCCACTGCTGACATTCCTGACCAACAGCCCACTATGTAAATAGCATATAGTTTTAAAAATCAGTTCCCCTTCATGAAGGCAATTATGGAAGAGAAGAAAACAGTTTCCTTATGGCAATGTAACAATCATTCTATGGCAGCGGTAAGACTTTAAATGAATGCATCAGATACACTCATGTCGGCTCACCAACATCTATGGTATCAGGTATGCAAAAAATGCAGCTGTCTCCAGGTTTGCTGTCTCATGCCTGTAATGCCAGCACTTTGGGACGCCAAAGTGACAGGACTGCTTGAGCCCAAGAGTCCAAGAGTAGCCTAGGAAACATAGTGAGACCTCATCTCTACAGAAAATAAAAACAATTGCCAGGCAGGGAGGCACATGTCTGTAGTCTCAGTTACTCAAGAGGCTGAGGTGGAAGGATCATCCGAACCCAGGAGGTCGAGGTTGCAATGAACCATGATCATGCCACTATACTCCAGCCTGGATGACAGAGTGAGATCGTGACCACCCCTTCCCCAAAAAAGAGAAAAAAGAAAAAAAATTAAAAAATGAAACTGTCTGTATTTCTCAACAACTCACCCACTTTCTTATTTCAAACTGGTACTCACAAGGACAGTGGAACCCTAATCTCACGCAATTTTATGTTTCTTCAGTCTTTACCTGGGGATTGTATCTAAGCATGGGACAGGGACCCCAGGAAGTGGGTGGCTCTCTAAGTTTACCTGGTTCTGCCGGGATGTTCACAGGCCTCTCTGGGGGCTGGTGATCTACCTGGGGGCCAGTAAAGGTTTCTGACCCTCAACCTATCAGGTCTTGTGGCTTTCCCCTGTGCTTGTAGGCCCCTGAGAACCTTCCTGTTTCTTCTATGCCACGTAAGAGCCTGGAATCTCTGAGTTCACATCTTTATCCCCATCTGCCTTGGCTCTCAGCCAAAAGACCTTTTCTTGGGTGTTACCAGTTCCCCAGAACTTGCTGGGAAGCAGCTTGTGTGGTGCCCTGCCTAGGCCCCATCTACACGACTGCTCCACCTACCCTACCCGCTTTCTCCCCAGTAATCTACCCAGTCTAGGGAGATCCTCCAGCAGAGAGAAAAAGATCTTTTCTATCTTATTCTCTATCTCTACCATTCTTCCAATCCTTTTGTCTAAAGTTCTCTGAAAGATTTTTTTTTCCATGCATACTTCTTTTTTTTTTTTTGAGTTGGAGTCTCACTCTGTTGCCCAGACTGGAGTGCAGTGGCCGCTCCCAGCCACCGCAGCCTCGCCTGCTGGGCTCTGGCGATCCTTCCGCCTCCGCCTTCCGAGTAGCCAGAATTATAGGCATGCGCTACCACGCCCGGCTGATTTTTTGATTTATTGTAGAGATGAGGTCTCGCCTGCCCAGGCGGGTCTCGAACCCGCGGGCTCAGGCAATTCACTCACCTCAGCCTCCCAAAGGCGTGGGATTACAGGCTGAGCTACCCAGCCCGGCTTCCATACATATTTCTATTTTACGTCAACAAAAACAACATGGGCAACCTGGTTGTGTAACTTTGGACAAGTTACTTACTCTAATTAAAGATTTTCCTCTAGAGCAAAGAAAAGTTAAGAACAATATCCATCTCATGGGTCTTTTTTTGGGGAGGTGGGGGGACGTATAACTGAAATGAGTTTATTGATAAAAACATTCAAAACTATGCTGGCACATAGAGAGACTCCATAATGTAAGTTACTGTTAATTAATTTGTTTATTAACAGCTTAAATGGGGAGGGAGAGATAAAATAACAGGAGGGGGGAAAATCACTCAACTTGCAAATTAAAACAACAAATCATTATTTTCTAAGCTTATAAAAAGTCATTCTAAATCTAATAGCAGAAAGATAGAAATGAAGACCCAAACCACAGTGAGATGTTGAGAGCAGAATTGTTAATTCTGTAGTATCTGCTTCATTGAGGTAGCTAATCGTATTGTGAGAGTTTGGAAGAAACCCAAAGAGTGTCCTTGACAAAAGATCCCACCCTCGGAGGTGAAAAAAAAAAAAAAAAAACCTGACAGACAAGTAAGCTAAAAAAAAAAAAACAATTCATTTCAGTAATGTTGTCACTTCAAAAAAAGGTGAAGTTAAGGTATCCATTTCATCTAAAAATATGAAAGGAGAAACAATGACATCATAGAAACTATAATTAGCATTTCAGATGATCAGAGAGTTAGCAGATGAAGCAGCCACAGGTTGTCAACACAACAATTAGTCCTCCCTGGCTGAGTAAACACAGAGAAGGAAGTAGTTCCTTGTAAATAGTTTTTTCCATTTTATCACTTGCAATGGTGTCAAATATACTACAATGAAGACTTAAGTAGCGCGTTAAGTGACACTGGTTTCACTGAATCTCAAGATCACTTTTCACAGTAAACACTTTGTTTAGAGTGCCACACACCCAGTGGGTGAAAATAAATATTAAATGGAAATGACAGGAATACCTAAGGTGTCATGTGTCAGACGTGTTGATGGTCATCTCAGCTGGAATGCATGGAAGCCCAACTGGAGGTCTACTCTCCTCTGCAAGTGACACTCATCGACACATTGGAAAGCACCTTTGAAAAAAGGAATTAACAACCGGCTGTTCTTCCTCTAAATTAAAATAAGCAGGGGGGAGGGGAGGGGAGGAGGATGCAGCAAAGACACAGCAGCAGGGACTTGAGTTAACATGAGAGAGAAAATGAACCCACGGGCGGTACAAGTCACAAAACATAGGCAGTGGCTAGAAAAGGCAGTTGTAGAATCTTCTTCATAGATATTAAAAGATCAAAGACATAGCCGGGCTCGGTGGCTCAGCCTGTAATCCCGCGCCTTTGGGAGGCTGAGGTGAGTGGATTGCCTGAGCCCGCGGGTTCAAGACCCGCCTGGGCAACTTGGCGAGATCTCATCTCTACAATAAATCAAAAATTAGCCGGGCATGGTAGCTAAATACTTTTACACCAGTTGGAATAGCCCGCAGGTTCGAGCCCCGCCTGGGCAGCGAGACCTCATCTCTACAATAAATAAATAAATAAATCAGCAGGGCATGGTAGCACGTGTGCCTGTAATTCCGGCTACTCGGAAGGCTGAGGCAGAAGGATCGCCGGAGCCCAGCAGGTCGAGGCTGCGGTGGCCAGGAGCGGCCACTGCACTCCAGTCTGGGCGACAGAGTGAGACTCCAACTCAAAAAAACCAAAAGATCAGAGACAGATCTGTGAAAATTTATATGCACTGGTGTTTCAAATTAAACTGAACAAATTAGGATGAACTGGATGAACCAGGGGCTCTCACACTGTGTTGATTCTAAAGAAGCAAATATAAAGAAAATCATATGGCATGTGGACTTATTTTAAGCTTTTGGCAAATATTAGGAACTTAATTCCAATTACTGCAGCTCTTTTCCAAGCAGAAAGTCTACTGTAAAATAATTTGGCGAATATTAAAGAGACCAGCAATAGGAAAAGTATTTTAAAATTCTGATATGTCGCTGGGCTCTGTGGCTCAACCTGTAATCCCACGCCTTGGGAGGCAGAGGTGAGTGAAATGTCTGAGCCCACAGGTTCGAGATCTGCCTGGGCAACTTGGCGAGACATCATCTCTACAATAAATCAAAAAATTAGCTGGGCGTGGTAGCACACGCCTGTAGTTCCAGCTACTCGGCAGGCTGAGGCAGAAGGATCGCAGAGCCCAGCAGGTCGAGGCTGCGGTAGCCGGGAGTGGCCACTGCACTCTAGTCTGGGTGACAGAGTGAGACTCCAACTCCAAAAAAAAAAAAAAAAAAAATTCTGATATGTCCCCTCAATTTATCACATGTCCTGTGCTATCACATGTCGGTTATGAATTACCTAGAAAGTGCTTTCCCAGTCAATGACTTAAAGAAGTTCCAGTTACACTTTGTTTTCCTTTGTGAAGGTAAAATGTTTATTAAACTAGAATTCAATTCCACTATTAGTATTTTTTGGAATAATATTTAATGGATTGGAGAAGTTTATAGTATATTGACTTTACAAAAAGCAGATTATGTAACTGTAAGTACATTATCATTTTTAAAAGACATTTTTATAAGCACAAAACATAAAGGAATAAAATAATATAAGCTAATATATTAGCAATATCTCTCAACCATGGGATTAGAGGTGGTATTTCTTTTATTCCCCTTTCTTGAGTTTTCTAAGCTTACTATGATGAATGTGTATTATTTTCATAATGGGAAGCAAAACCTATTATAGAAATAAAGAACATTATGTCTTAATGGTGGATAATAGATTAATATTTCAGAAAAAAATGCTATCATGGATTAGAATATTTTACTTGGTAAAATCTGCGAGTGTACTTTGGATACTTGTCATCTCCTGAATTTCTCTTCTAGCCTAGGTGAAGGAAAATATATTTGTTTAGACTTAGTGGAGAGGTGATAACATCTATTTAAAAATATCAGCTGACTTAAGTGAATGTTTCAGAACTAGCCTGGCATTTCAGGGTACGATGCGTCACTTGGGTGGGAATTTACTCTGACAAAATAGCTCTACTTTCATGAAAATTGTGCCTATATACCCAAGTTCTAATGTATCTAATGTGACTTGTGTATATAGCTGAAACTTACTTTATATAAGCACCAAAAAAAGGAATAAAATAATGTAAACTAACATATTAGCAATATCTCTCAACCATGGGATTAGAGGTGACACAGTGCAGACTACATAGTATAGACTCCAAAAATATGATATTTGTAAAAGTTGGATCAGGAATGAAGCAAATTTTGACCTTGGTAAAATATTTCCCCGTATTACAAATGAATGACAAGGCTAATGTTTAACATTCATGAAAATCTTCTCAAGCCGCATCACTTTTATATTTATTAAAGCAAGTTCCTTGTGGAATGCTTTATTGACCTAGCTTAAATTATATGCTCTTAGCAGTAATAAATTGTGTTTTTCCAGTCAAATATAGTATCGTTTTTATAGTCATTAATTTACATACAGTCTTCACATTAGAATTACAGAATGACTACACAAAGACTTGAGAGACACATTAATTGCTAACTAGTTAAACCTCTTCAAAGACTGCCAGCAAAGAGGATGGAGACTCTCTGCATGTGTACTTTGTATGATAAAACTAATCATCAATATTAATTTAATGAAAACTTATTGAAAAAGAAGATTGGATGTGACTAAGCTCTATTGCCTGGACTTAGCAAAGGGACAAACTCTTTACCCTCCAAGCACCAGCTTGTGGTGGAATAGAATCAAGATAACAGATGTTCCAAGAGAAATGCCAGATTTCTTTAAGGGAATGTGGGTATGCATGCTTTAATTCCCAGATTTAGTTTCAAGAGGTTGCAAGCTTCTTAGCAAAGTCTCACAAACCAACAATTTCTGAGCTTGAGAATAGCAGCTCTCTCTAATGGTATTCTCTCCATCAACAGCATCACCTTCACCTGTGAGATGCAGATTCCTGGCCTCCACCTATTCTGGGCGAGGCCCAGCAGTCTGTTTTGGAACAAGCCCTCCTGGTGATTCCAACATACGCTCAAGTTTAAGACCAAGAGAGGTGTCAAGCAGGATGATTGCAGGGGTCATGAGTAATCTGTACTCTTCACCAAATTTTTCCTGTTCTCTTCCTGGGCCTGCAGCAGAATTGTATTTGTCTTATTCTAAATGTTAGGCGTGGGCATGTGATTTGCTTTGGCCAATACAATGTGAATGAAAATGGCCTGTTTCATGTTCAAGATGAGCACTGATCTATTCAGTGGGCCCTGGAGTGATATGGAGCAAAGTCTTAGATGACTGTTGAAGGACATGTTACATAAGCATGAAATAAACAATTGCTTTTTTAAGCTACTGATGTTCAGGAGTTGCTTGTTACCACAGCATAACCTCGCCTATCCTGACAGATACAACAGGTCTAAAGCCTGTGCACTGTGCCCTGGATCATAATCACCAGTGTTGCTGATAAAGCTATGCACATCTTAGGCCCAATTTTCATCATCAATGTAGCATTAGAGCAAGTCACTCGTTCAAAGAACCCCAGTTGAGAAGGGCTGGTTGGAGGGTGATATTGTAACCATGAATTTCTATTTTAGCTTTTTAGAAATGATTTTAAGCCTATTTGTTTTCTCGTAGTCTACCGCTTAAAGATTTTTTTCTTTCTAATTCAGTTGTGTACTCACTTGAGAAACGCTAGAATCTGACTTAGGAATAACAGAGTATGGAGACCCCACGGCAGAATTCTCCATTGTTTAGAAGTCACATGAGGGTGGTTTATCTACTACCTGGCCACAATTGAGACAGCATTGACCAGCTCTCCAAGTGGACAAGATAACCATGGAAGTAAGATCTGTTCCTTGTGCTGCTTCCAGATAGTCCTCATTCCATTTTTTCCCTTTAAAATTCCTTATTCTCCGCCTAAAATTTTGAAATGGTTTTGTTGAGACATGAGATTTGTCATTTCCCCATCTACTGGCTTTTGAAACTAAATTGTCTTCTTTCTACTAAATCTCACTTGCTTGTTTATTTCAGTCTATACTCAATGAGTAGCAGAACCTTCAATCAAAAAATGATATGTGAGAGAGAAAGAGAGGGAGAGAGAGAGAGAGGAAAGATTCCAAAGAAGTCAGAGAGGTAGGCAGGGGCCAAGTGAGGCTCTTAGGATTTATTTTCTGAGCAGTGGCAGTCTTGGGAAGGTTTCACACAGTGGAATGATACTTTCGGACTTAGGTTTATAAAAGATCACTGGCTGCCCATTTAGAGAATGGACTGTAAAAAGACAAAGAGAAAGCAGCCAGTCAGGAGACATCTGTGTTACTGCAAATAAAAAGTAACAGATAAGGTACCTGGAGAGGAAGGTGGTGAGAAAAGGTAATATAGGGTGTGGCCTAAATGTAGAACCAGGCTTGGTTATGGGCTCAGCATGAAACCAGAGAAGATGTGATAAAGTCATTAAACAAATATGATTCCTGAGCAATCCATGATTGGAGATTCCATGATTGGAGATTCCATAGAGGAAGAGAAAAACTGAGGATAGGAGAATCATAAGTTGGGAACTCAAAAGAAAGGCAAAGGCAGGATATGTGAATAATGGAATCATCAGTATATACGTGCATTTAAATTACACAATTAGATAAGATCATCTAACTCTGTCAGTGTCTCTTTGTCCTTCAAATCCATCTCTTCCTCTTGTTTCTATTGTCATTAATCTTTTTCTTTTTTCCCCCAAAATATCCACCACAGTAGTTCTGTACTAGGTATGTGGTCTGTCTCCTTAGCAATCCTTC
Organism: Cephalopachus bancanus; assembly: GCA_027257055.1. Classification (NCBI taxonomy): domain Eukaryota; kingdom Metazoa; phylum Chordata; class Mammalia; order Primates; family Tarsiidae; genus Cephalopachus; species Cephalopachus bancanus. Next base: position 10,555,534 of record JAPVLO010000001.1, on the reverse strand, counting down.
TTGTGCATAACTTGACCATTCATTTTCCTTTTACACAAATTGGGCATCTCTTCTATTCCATGTAAACTGAGTACTCACTATGTGGACATATATCTGTTTAGTTCTTTGGGTGATTCAAAGATGAATAAAAATTAGATTCTGACATTTGAAAGCTGATTGTCTGTAGAAATGATATGTTTGTTAACAAATTGCATTTCAGGCTAGAAAATGCAAGGGCCTTAAGAAGGAAAAGGAAAAAATATATAAATATTGTGGCCATGGTAGAAGATGAAGAGGTGACTCTTAGCTTCATGGATTTGGAAAGTTTTCTTTAGGAAGGTTGTATTTGAGTTGGAACAAGAGGTCATAGTTATGGCTTGACCTCACTGATGGAAGTGTTTGATCTTCATGTTCTACAGTCTCTCAGAGTCTTCTGATCTTCATGTTCTACAGTCTCTCAGAGTCTTCTGTTCTCTGACATTTAGAGTTTTTAAAGGTTCAATGTCAGGCAATCTTTTCATGGTGCAACACTCATTCTCTAGACAAACTCGTCTTCTCTAATGGCAAATTCATTGTGTTTCTCCAACTCATTCCCAAGGCAATATATTTTTAAAATGCATATCTGACCCTGTCAGTGTCTGCTGAAAGCCAGTCAACTCTATTACTCTTAGGGTTCACATAAAAAATCAGATCTCTCTCCCTTATCTCTTATTTTTCTCCTCTTTACTTTCTGAACTCTAACCACTCTAGTTGCCTCCATTGAGACATGCTCCATCCTACCTCCAGTCTTTTATCCATACCATTTCATGTGAATTTCTTAATTTTCACCATCCATATCACCTGACAAACTCCTGTTACTTTCTAGCTTAAATGTCAACACCAGGAAGCCATCCCTGATCCCACAGGATTTACTCTTTTATATTCTCATTGAATTTTGCATCTTTCCCTTACTGAACTACCAAAATTATCATTCATGCATTGGTTTGTGTTGTCAATTTGCTTTTCTCTTTTCTGTACCAATAGTCTATATACACCATCAGGCCTAAAATGAGTTGCTATTGTTCAACACTACAACCACTTTCATTTTTATTAATGGATGGAAGTCTGCTGTTTCCCGCTTCCTGATCTCCCTCTGTGCTCCCTCATTTTCTTGTACACACCTCTCCCTCCAGCTCTTCAATGCAGTTTCTTCTCTAATGTTGTTATTGACATTTCACCTGTTAAAGCTCTAGTCATTTCGAAGGGTCATTCTCTCTTCCTTCTTGACCATGGGGTCCTCACTGCTCACTCCTGCCTGAGATGATCTCCTTTCCTCTGAGCTCATGGTGCATTCTCAGAGTAATTCTAATTGACATAGATCGTGGGCCATGTGGTGACTCATGCCTATAATCCCAACACTTTGGGAGGCCAAGATTGAAGGATCTTGAGATTGAGACCAGGAGTTCAAGACCAGCCTGGGCAACATAACAAAACTCTGTCTCTATAAAAAACAGAAAACAAAAAAGCATTTATCACTACTGCCAGTCTCTACAATGATTTGGATGAATGAGTCACCCCTGCTTTTCAGATTTTTAAACTGTTAGGTTTGGAAAGGATTATGTATGTATTCTATCACTCTGTATGCACTGAAAGAACCTACCATGAGATTTTAGAATTGGGAAAGTATGTAAATTACACCCGCAAAATGAAGGAATAGGTACCCCCCAAACATTTGGTGCTTAAAGGGTTAACACAGTTTGGAAAATTCTCAGCTACAGAGCATATAATTTGTACATGGCATTGGGTGAGAAAGGAATTGCCATCCTTGCAGGTGGACTAGGATTGTCAAAGTGTTAAAGGAGTTGTCTGTTCTCTAACTTTAAGTAACATAAATAGTTGCTTCTAATCCATTTGTTGACAGGATAATGGGATCTTGCTGGAGTAAGGAAAGCTTTTTTTTTTTTTTTTTTGAGTTGGAATCTCACTCTGTCACCCAGATTGGAGTGCAGTGGCATGATCCCGGCCACTGCAGCCTCGACCTGCTGGGCTCCGGCGATCCTTTCGCCTCACTCTTCCAAGTAGCTGGACCTACAGTTGCGCGCTACCAACTCCGGCTAATTTTTGATTTATTGTAGAGATAAGGTCTCGCCAAGTTGCCCGGGCAGGTCTCGAACCTGCGGGTTCAGGCAATTCACTCACCTCGGCCTCCCAAAGCGCGGGATTACAGACTGAGCCACCGAGCCTAACCATAAGGAAAGCTTATACGACCATCCATAGCTAGATGTTCTGGGGACTCAAAACTATATAATAGGAGGACCAGGTAGAGATACATGGCTTCCGGTTCATAGGGAATATAATATGAACAGGAAACAGGCACCCTGATCATCCTCAAATATTGAAAGGACTCTCTAATAAAAGTAGAATTAAATTTATTCTAAATAAATTTAATTTATTATTTATTCCAAGAGGCAATTCTAGGAATAATGAATAGGCATTTTAGAGACATGGCTATTTACTTAAGAGAAAGGAGAACATTACAATGTCCCGAGCTCTCCAATGATAACATGCTTTACCTTCGAAGGTATTGAGTCTCCTTTTGCTTGCGGCATTCAAGGAGAAGTTGTATAAATATTTAACAGGAACAATAAAGAAGACTTCAAACACTGCAAGGTTGTACCTACCACTTTTCCCTACCTGAAATTCTTTGAGTTTATCACAATATTCGCTGAAATGTACAGAATATTGATCACACGCCAGGTATTCATCTATAAGCATGCTATATGCATTACCTCATCTTACTGTCACAACCCCCGTTATTATACCCATGACTAAAGACAAAAAAACTGAAGCACAGCAACATTAAGTAATTTTTCTTAGTTCCCACAATTAGCAACAATTTATAACAGGAAATATTTTTTCTAGCCCTGTCTTTATTTTGCCTTTCTTAATCATAGGGCAGATCTGAACCCAAAATGGAAGGCCTTGCCTAGAGAGGCAAATAATAAGGAAAGAGGCGTGGGGTGATCTCAGGAAGGGTGTGCTAAGGAAATGTCACCTTATGAACTGAATGGTATAGACATTAGTGAATGATGACTTGAAAGAAAGTCTCAAGACGTGCTTACACTCGCACGTGATGAACACAGGACAGAGGCCTCTAAAATGCATGATGTCATAGAGTAAAATCAGACCACATTTTGAAAATATGAAAGTAATGTATTTTAATTATCCTTACAAAGTAAATTCTCTGCACCTTGTTCACTATTAAGACGAAGCTTGTCCGGGCTCGGTGGCTCAGCCTGTAATCTCAGCACTTTGGGAGTCCAAGGTGAATGGATTGCCTGAGCCCGTGGGTTCGAGACCAACCTGAGCAACTTGGTGAGATATCGTCTCTACAATAAATCAAAAATTAGCTAGACGTGGCAGCGCATGCCTGTAGTTCCAGCTACTTGGAAGGCTGAGGTGGAAGGATCGCTGGAGCCCAGTGGGTCGAGGCTGCGGTGGCTGGGAGCGTGCCACTACATTCCAGCCTGGGTGACAGAGTGAGAGTCCAACTCAAAAAAAGCAAAAATAGAAGAAGAAGATGAAGATGACAAAGCTCAGGAGCCCTTTGTCGGCATCTCCATGCTTCCCAACCAGGCCTCTTTCTGGAACTGGTGCATGCCCATGGTCTACGAGGTCGGCACCTGGACCTAGTTGGGCTCAATGTTTTTTTCAGCAGAAAAAAAGGCAAGCTGGCAGCTGATGAAGTCGAGCAAAAAGATGTCTCAACGAATGAAACACAGTGAAATTTCTGAACCCCCAAAAGGGCTTTATGTGGAAACCATTATCACATATCGAGAGGATTTTGTTCCAGTTACTGAAAAGATCCTCAGCTATTTGAAATCATAGACTGGTGATTCTGGTGCAGAATTTTGATTGACTGCTGAATTCTGAAAAACGGACTTTGGTTCAGCATTTAAATTTGGCATATGCTTTGATATCCATTTTATGTTTGTGGAAAGTGTATATTTAATTTGGCTGTAAAATAGTATCACTGAAGATACGCAGTCAATATTTTCTTGAAGGAAACAGAAAAGACTAAGCTCTAAACTCAGTGTTACAGGAAGGGAAAAAAGGTATGATGACCATTTGTATACCTAGCCCTGAATGTTACCCTACATCTTTAAAATACAAATAAAATAACCTTTTTTAAAAGGTGCTCAAATAGGAATTTTAAAAGGGGGGAAAGGTACTACCTAAAACCAAGGAAATGTAGAAGGAGATGACATGGTGGCGTTTCTGCCAGACAGGAGGGGCAAAGAGAGGCTCTTATGAAGCAGTGGAGGAAATGAAGGAAGAAAGCAAGAAGCCTGGTGTAGGGAATTCACATAGAGTTCAGCCTTGAGGGAGTGAGGTAGAAACACCCCAGCTATGTAGAGTCTGTTGCTTAATCTAGAGGTCTCTTCCCCTGCTTCCCATTTTGGTCCCTGGAAGGAGTCTGTACTGCACAATATTCCTGCAACAGCATGGGGAACAAGAGGATAGAAGCTACAAGGATCTAGAAATCATGGAGAATTCTCTATAAGGGATGTAAAAAGCAGCAGACAAAGACTCTGGGCAACAATAATCCCAGCACTGTCAGAGGCCCAGGTGGGAGGATCACTTGAGACCAGGAACTCGAGACCAGCCTGGACAACAGAGCAAGACCCTGCCTTTACAAAAAAATTAAAATTAGCCAAGTGTGGTGGAGTACACCTATAGTTCCAGCTACTCAGGAAACTGAGGCAGGAGGATCACTTGAGCCCAGGAGTTGAGGATGCAGCCAGCTGTGATCACAAAACTGCAGTCCAACCTGGGCAACAGAGTGAGACTCTGTCTCTAAAAAAAATATAAAATGAAGTGAAGACCTAGAAGGGCTGTAAGAAGATTCCTTCAGGAGGGATGGGTTGCCCCCTTGAAGCCAAAAGTAGAATGCCCAAGCCAGAGGCCAGTGGAGGGCTCTATTGAGACCCACAGATGTTATACTCCAGCAAGGGCAAAGTGAGACTCAGCAGGGAAGATTGAAAACCCTGGTTGTGGCCAATGCTGAGAGAAACAGATTTTTCAGAAGTGGACTCCAGCAGCTGATACCAGCTTCTTATAATGATCAGGCATGTCAAGGGGTAGTCTTAGTCTAGGTGTGGCATGGCCCATCCAAGGATGCAGGAACAATATAAAACCCAAGCCTGGACTTGAGACTCATGTCTCTACCATACATAGGACAGAGAGTTGTTCACTTTCCCCAAATGCTAACTTGGAAAGAAAGGTTATGTAGATCCCTTACAATAATAAGTATTGTTAAAAATTAAAAAGTCAAACCTGAGCATTAGAAACAAGAGACTGAGTTAACCAAGAAGCGACTTTTTAAAAAATCACAGCTGGGCTCAGTGGCTCAGCCTGTAATCCCAGCACTTTGGGAGGCTGAGGTGAGTGAATTGCCTGAGAATGTGGGTTCAAGGCCAGCCTGGGCAACTTGGTGAGACCTCATCTCTACAATAAATAAATTAAAAAATTTATCGGGCATGGTAGCACACACCTGTAGTTCCAGCTTCTTGGAAGGCTGAGGTGGAGAGATCGTTGGAGCCCAGTTGATGCTGGGGGGCCATGAGTGTGCCACTGCACTCCAGCCTGGGTAACACAGTGAGACTCTACAAAAAAACAAAAACAAAAAAAGTTTTAAAACTTTTACTGGGAATTTAAAATACTTTGCCATAACCATCCTAAAGGGATTCACAAGGAAGTTTAGACCAGAAACAGGTAAATAACAAATTATTATGTGTGTGTGTATAAGTTTTATAATGTCCATCAACAGAATGTGAATATTCAGATACGACAAATGAACATAGATACATACATATATATGAGTGTGTGTATGTGTGTGTGTGTGTGTGTGTGTGTGTGTGTGTGTGTGTGTGTGTGTGTGTTTGGAGCATCTCAGTTTGCTGAGAGTTAAATTATCCCCTTTAAGCATTCAGTTAAATAAATGAACCTTACTGAGTTATTTGCACATGAGATTTTAATATGCAAAAGTATGTAATTTAGGTGGAAGACATTTTCAGTGTGCCAGTGAGGTGAATTTAATTGGTGCATGGGTGGAGTCAACATCAGTGTCCGGCAATGGCCTGGTGATGCACAGCCTCCTGACTTGATGACTACATGCTCTGCTTTGCCTTTGACCTTACTGTCAGCTCCCTGGCGGGAGGGCAGCATGAAAGGTAAATTTTAGTTCCTGACAGTGGCTGACTTTTAACATTTGCCAAATGCATTCTCTACTGGAACCTGCCGAGTTGCTGAGTTGCCCAGAAATTTCATTTGGATTTTATCGCTAAGTGTCTTTGAGCTCACATGTGGTCTCAAAAGTGTGCAATTGCAATAAAAATAGCATTATTTTAATCCCGTAACTAGTGCTTATAGTTTGTGGCTTCATTTCAAATTATTCCACGCGCTGGGAAATTGTATATATAGCAATATATATATATATATGTATATATATATATACATATATGATGAAATATAAACAGGTTATACATTTGTTTTAAGCATATAAAAAGCTTTTTTTATGTCATAAATGAGAAATACTATAATTTATATAGTTTATGAAATTTAGAGGTAACTAATATACTGTAAAAAAAAGTGATAAGTGAAACATGAATTGAATTCAAACAGTGGGCAAGACCTGTTGGAGACATTTTGTTTTGACTGAACTTGAGACAAAAGTATAATATGGTTGCCAAAAAGAGAAAAAAAGAAGAAATCAAATGTAGGAAACATCTTGTCCCATGGTACCTTAAATTGCTTGCAGAACTAGAGTCTTATACTTTAAGAAACACTAATATATACAATTATTAACTAAATAAAATGTGAATAAATGCAGGAGTATTGTAGGAAGCAAATTGGAGACTATCAATATGGTAAAACTTTCTGATTATTCTTGAAAAAAACTAGAAATAAGAAACATACAGATTCTAGACTTGATGCATATATCAGTAATATCAACTGAAAAAGATAAGTATTTCAGATCCTGTTTTGACTCTCGGCAAGACAAGTTACACAACTTAAAAGGTAGAACAAAGAACCATGAGGAGAGACTTCAAGTCGATAGGAGCATGATAGGGTAGTCTATGGATACTCTAAATAAAAATACAGCTGGACTCGGTGGCTCAGCCTGTAATCCTGCGCTTTTGGGAGGCTGAGGTGAGTGGATTGCCTGAGCCTGAGGGTTCGAGACCCGCCTGGGCAACTTGGTGAGACCTCATCTCTACAATAAATAAAAAATTAGCCGGCCGTAGTAGCGTGCGCCTGTAATTCCGGCTACTCAGAGGGCTGAGGCGGAAGGATCGCCGGAGCCCAGCAGGTCGATGCTGCGGTGGCCGGGAGCGGCCACTGCATTCCAGTCTGGGCGACAGAGTGAGACTCCAACTAAAAAAAAAAAAAAAAAAAATACAAGAGAGCCAAAAAACCCAGAATTATATTTTAGAGGGAGGGCCCCTTGTAGTACAGGCTTCTCCTGCTAGGTAAATGTTCTAGGAACCCATTGGCATCAGCATACCAGCCAGAATAGCATTGGTGTGAGAGTCTGCATTCGACTTCAGTGGATTTTTTATTTTTTATTTTTGGAGATTCTTTCAAGGCGCTTGCCTATTTCATAACGTGTGATTTTACAAGCACACCTGCCCATACTGCATTGAGGATTACAGACATGTACCTAATTATTATTAGGTACTTGCTTGGCTAATTATTTAATGGCTAATTATTCAACTTTTTTGCAGAGGCAAGAGCCTCAGTAAGTTGTCCAGGCTGGTCTTGAACTCCTGGCCTCAACCAATCATTCAACCTCCCAGTGAGCCACCACACTAGGCCTGGGTAATATAATTTTTTTTTTTGAGTTGGAGTCTCACTCTGTCGCCCAGACTGTAGTGCAGTGGCTGCTCCCAGCCACCACAGCCTCGACCCGCTGGGCTCCGGTGATCCTTCCGCCTCAGCCTTCCAAGTAACTGGAACGACAGGCGCGCGCTACCACGCCCGGCTCATTTTTTATTTATTGTAGAGATGAGGTCTCGCCAAGTTGCCCAGGAGGGTCTCGAACCCGCAGACTCAGGCAATCCACTCACCTCAGCCTCCCAAAGGCACAGGATTTCAGGCTGAGCCATGGAGGTCGGTTGGTAATAGAATTTTAAAAAGCAATTTAGAAGGTGTTTGGAGAATTTTCTTTCTATTGTGTGTTTTAGAAACTCAATCTAAAAGAACATAAATAAGAAAGGAAACTTATTGGCTTATGCAAATTTGAAGATCAAGGGGTAAAAGCCTGGCTTAAGGGGTTTGAATTAGATATTTGGATTTCACGTTTATTTCTGCTTTGCTTTTTCTCTGACAGGCTTAGAGACAAAGACCACCACTGGCTGGCTTAGTCTAGTACTGCCTATACCGTCCATGGTACCGGAAAGAAGGAAGAGGGTTTCTCTTCATGATCCCAGCAAAAATTTTGTGGAAAGTGGTGATTGACCTGATTTGGGCAGTAGTCTGTCCAATCACTGAGGTCGGAGTGATTGGACACTTCAATTGGCCAGGTAGAAAGCCAGAGGTCACCTTGTAGGAGAAGATGAAGATAGTAAAAAAGAAAGGAGGCTTTGGTTGACAGGAGAATGAAGGAATGTGAATGGAAAGGTCAATTAAAAACCATAGATGGGCGAGGTGTGGTGGCTCACTCTTGTAATTCCAGCACTTTGGGAGGCCAGTTGGGAAGAGGATCACCTAAGCCCATGAGTTCAAGACTAGCCTGGACTGTATAGTAGGACCTCATCTCTACAAAAAATTAAAAAATTAGCTGGATAGGGTCTGTAGTCACAGCCCCTCAGGAAGCTGAGGCAGAAGGATTGCCTGAGCCCAAGAGATTGAGGTGACTGTAAGCTGTGACCATGCTACTGCACTCATTTGAGCAAAGGGTGAGACTCTGACTCAAAATAAAAACAAAAACCCATTGATGCCCCATTGTACTTCACTGTCTAGGCGCTTACTAGAGTTTAGTGTGAAGTCCCATATGAGGATCCAAAATTAAAGACTGTAAAAACAAAAAAAAGGAAGGAAATACGGTTTTCCAGTTAAGCACATACAAAAGAAGAAGAAAACGTCCGTGACTGTAAACTGGGTCCATGGAGCCTGCAGGAGATGGCAGCTACAGAAAACAAATAAGCAAAGAGAAAAAACAGCAGCCAATGCCCACGATAGAGAAGAAAATATTTAGACACAAGATATGGCAGAGGAAGCATCAAGCTCTTACCTTTCAGCCCACCACAAATGGTAGCCGTATCAGCAGGATCCCTGAGAAAGAGCTAAAATTCAGGTAGAACTGATCCAGAGAAGAGTCAGGGAACTGATCCAGGATGGCAAGACAGCTGGAAGCAAAGTCTCAAGAGAGGACAATGGAAATATTGCTGAGTAGCCAGCTGAAGTTGGAGGCCATGATGTTGGAGTGGTGTAAAGGAAGTGTCAGGCACAACTGATCTAAGGTTGGGAATTTCCACCCCAGGGAATATGGTCAGACAGAGAAGAACTGAGAGACTCATAGAAGAATGGCCAGAACTGTTCACGTGAGAGGGAACTGAGGCTGGAAGTAAAGGATGAGAAAGGAGTGAGGGAAAGGATTGCCAAATGAGGTCACAGGTCCAGAGTCATCAGAGGAAGGAAGTGAGAGGTAGAGGAAGAGACAGGGCAAACCAGAGATTTTAATGTTTCAGTTGAAGATTCCAAATACGTAATAATTTTGAGTGACACAGAAGCCAGGGATAGGGTCATGGAAGTTCATTGCAGAAGCACAGTCAAGAGGAGTCAAGGTTTGTTGGAATGAAGTTAGTCAAGGAACTTGATGCAAGGCATTGAACTGGACATCCTCTTGGGTGTTAAAGTCACAGAACAATGACCGGATTCAAGGTGGAAAGATCTGAGTTGAAGCCAGTGTCCACAGTGATTTAAGGGCAAGTCCAGGAGTTTTATCACTCACGAGGAAAAGAAAAATACATGAGCGTCTATCCTGAGGTAGGAGCCTCAGATGAGGAAGATGTTTTGAAAACGAGATCATGGTCAATGAACAGGCTGGGTGTACATTTCCTAGAGCAGCTGTAATAAATTACCACAAACGCAGTGGCTTAAAACAACAGAATTTTATTCTCTTATAGTTCTGGGGACCAGAAACTTCAAATGAGTCTTATAGAACTAAAAATCAAGCCCAAGACAGAGTCAAACAATACTCCATCTGGGTGATCTGGGAAAGATTCCTTTACTTGCCTCTTCCAGTTTCTGGTGGCTGCTGTCTTGTAACCTTACAATTCCATTCTCTCTCTCTCTTTCTCTCTCTCTCTTTTTTTTTTTTTGAATCTGGATCTCACCCTTTCACTCAGGCTGGAAGACAGTGGCACTATCATGGCTCACCACAGCCTCGACCTCCTCAGACAATCTTTTTGCTTTAGTCTCCTAAGTAGCTGGGACTACTCAGTAGCCAGCAGGCCTGGCTAATTTTTTTTGAATTTTTTTGTAGAGATGAGATCTTGCTATGATGCATAGGTTGGTCTTAAATCTCCTGGGATCAAGCAGTTCTCTTGCCTGTGCCTCCCGAAGTGCTGGCATCATAGGCACGAGCCACCATATCCGACCTTAATTCCATTTTCTACCTCCTTGGTCACACTGCCTTTCCTCTTCTGTCTGCATGTGTCACCAAATCTCCCTGCCTTCCTCTTGTAAGGATGTATGTGACTGCATTCTGCATTTGGGACCTACCCGGATAATTCAGAACAATCTCCCCGTCTCAAGAGTTTTAACTTAATTACACATGCAAAGATCTTTTTGTGTTTGTTTGTTTGTTTGTTTTAAAAACCATATAAAGTAACAGTCACAACTTTCAGAGTTCAGAATTTGGATATCTCATTTTATTTTTCATTGTAGAGATGAGGTCTCGCCAAGCTGCCCGGGCTGGTCTCAAACCCATGGGCTCAGGCCTCAAACCCACTCGTCTCAGCCTCCCAAAGTGCTGGGATGACAGGCTGAGCCACTGAGCCCAGTCATGGATATCTTTTAGGGTGCCAGTTTTCAGCCTGCCAGAAATGGTAGGTGTTGCAGCAGAATTCCTGAGAAGAAGCTGAAACTCAGGGAGACCAGTGGTCTGCATACCATAGTGCCTATTTTTGTGAATGAATTTTTTTGGAGCATGGTCACACCCATTTGTTTACATATTGTCTCTTGCTTCAGGAAAGAGTAGAGTAGTTGCAATAGTAAACATAAGGTCCTCAAAGCTGAAAATGTTTCTTATCTGACCCTTTATAGAACAAGTTTTCCAATCCCTGTGTTAGACCAAGGATGTGGCAAGTCAGACTAGGGAAATGATGAGGTTTTTAATTCACAGTTGACTAGCAGTCAAGTGAAGACAAGTTCAGTGGATGAAAAACATACAAAATACGATTCGATTTTACAGTTAGACTTTGGTAGCTTGGGGTAAAAATATTTTATTAAAATGGTGAAAGTAGAAAATAGATATTAAAAAGAAAGCCCTAAGGAAATGGATATAAGTAAAATATTTTGCAATTTGCTTGAGGAGATTTGTGAGTTTTATTATATATTTATATACAAATATGTATTTGTTAACTACATATCAGTTGGAAAATATATATGAGGTCTGACAATTAGGGTCGCAAATCATCCTAGAAGAAGTGTTACATACCTCATTGCTGAATATCTCTATGGTCTTGGGAAGTTATACATCGATGCCAGCACCTAGTCCACCCATGAGAGCAATTTTTGAGCTCTTTTTATGGAATGGCCATCAGAGCTGTCACTGTTATTTGTTGAGATCTGATGACTAAGTTCGCAAACTTGCCACTGTAAACTTACGTTCTCAGCACTGTACAAAGAACTGTGTTGGAATACCCTCCCTACCCACCTAATCTGGCTCCCAGTGACTTTTCTCTTTACCCAAAGATAAAGAAAATATTGAAAGAAAGACATTTGATGACATTCAGGACATTGAGAGTAATATGACAAAGACTCTGATGGTCTTTCCGGAAAAAGAATTCCAAAATTGCTTTCACATGTGGACTAGGTACTGGCATCAGTGCATGGCTTCCCAAGGAGAGGACTTTGAGAGTCACCCTAGAGATATTCAGCAATGAAGTATGTAGCGCTTTTTCTAGGATGAGTTAGTGAACTTAATTGTCAGTCTTTGTATTCTTGAAAATACTTTTCACTAAGTCTGTGCACGGTATTGATGAAGAAAAAACTAGAATGGACGTATCATACATAGCATAGCAGGGTAAAAATAAAGTTTGGCTTGTGATGTTGTTTGATTCAGTCAGGCAAGACTTGGGCATGTTTGTAGACAAAGGATGGAGGAAGAGGAGTTGAAAGAACAAGATGGGAATGGGGGTGCACATGCATGAAACACAGTCTCTATCAGAAGGAGGAAGATCAAGTCCCCACAAGAAAGAAGGAGCCTCTTCCTCTCCAGGACACAGAGGAGAGGAGAAGCTTGGAGACACATAGAGACTTTGAGGTCGAGATGAGAACACAAAAAAGGGTTTTGAAACTTTATCACACACTGAATGTGTCTAATCATAGATTTCAGAAACCCGGCATCTATATATATATGATTCTGAGAAAACTGAAACCCCAGAGGATTTAGTAGAAATTTTATCAGAAATCCAAAGAACAGGGTCATCTGCTGGGTGTGAGGAGGTCAAGGTGAGACTGGGACATTGACCATGGAAAATATGTGTAACAGCTGTGAGGGGAAAGCTCTCAGGGATTTAACCAGAAGACGCTGAAGGGTGTAGGTGGACTGGGGGGCACGAATTCCACTGAGTCTATTGGAAGCTGTGTGAGTATGTGTGTGTGTGTGAGAGAGAGAGAGAAAGAGAGCCAGGAAGAGAGCTATATTTGAATAAGGGGTGTCGGGGTATGTCTAGGGAGTCTTCCTTTGGCGCAAGCTTTACCACAGCAGGTTTGGCCAAAGTTTAAGAGCAGCAGGGATATTTAGAGATAAGCAATGGCTGCTTTCGTGTGAGCAAAGCAAAAAGGATCAGGCACCTGAGAAAAGAAGAAGGTGTCTGGAAGGAATCCGTAGTGTTCATTCCTGTATCCTCAGTGAACGGAGCAGTTCCTGGGACATGGAAGGTGCTCACAAATATTTGATGACTGAGTTAATTTTTTAAAAATCACATTTTTAAGAGCCAAGCACAGCCATCATAACATATTTTCCAAGTGGTATTACTATTAACACACATTACATCCCACCTTTACCACTAACTGATGAGAAGACTGGGCTCAGGGATGTTAGAGGTTTTCTTAGAACAGACAGCCAGTTAGGAGCAGAGCTAAATTTCAAACCCAGTTGCTTCTGTCCCTGAATCTTTTCTTCTTTTTAGTTTCCTCCGATAAACAGCAGAGGTCTCCTTAGGAGTATACCCAATAAGGGCAGGAAAAAGGAGAATGAATTCTTCCCTGGTTTCACACAATTGAAGCTCTGAGTTTGCAACATTTGTGCAGAGAGGGTCATTAATATGTGTCCTTCCAAAGAAGTCATTTTTACAAAGATTACACTTGCACTTCTGTGTGTACTGCAGCACAAGTCACAATCGCAAAGATGTGGAACAAACCTAAGTACCCATCTACGTGATATATGTACACAAATGTGGTGTGTGTGTGTGTGTTTGTACAGATACACAATGGAATACTACTCAGACACAAAAAGAATAAAATAATGTCTTTGGCAGCAATTTGGATGGAACTGAAGGCCATTTTCCTAAGTGAAGTAACTTAGAACAGAAAACCAAATACCACACATTCTCATGTATAAGTGGCAGCTAAGCTAAGGGTCTGCAAAGGCATACAGAGTGATGTGACAGACATTGGAGACTCAGAAGGAGGGCAAGGGAAGAAAAATTACCTATCGAGTACAACGTACCCTGTTCAGGCGACAGAGATCCTCCCCAACACTACACAGTTCATCAGTATAACCAAAGATGACTTGTGCTTCTAAAGCTATTGACATTTTTAAAAAGTAAATAAACCAACCAAAAATAAAATCTGAGAAAAATACATGTATATATGTCCTACATTTTATTGCCTACTTGTACAGAGGCTGCTGGTCCAAACTTTCGGGCAAGCAGAAGCCCTGGGGTGCTGGTGTCAGGGCTGTCCTGTGGTGATGGGGCTTAGAACAAAGGGAGGATTGAAGAAAGCACCCAGAGAGAAGAGCTGGGAAATGTGGAAACAGCCTAGACAAAGAATCACAAAGAACCAGTGCAGAAGTGTGTGGGAAGATATGTTGAACGCTCAGTGTGCTGAGGAAGAGGAACTGGGGTCAGTGAAACCAGCAAATGTTGGGGCGCTGGAGTGAACAAGAATATCAAGGATTCCAAAGGCTCTGATCCCCAGAACCAGGCGTTCTTTTATGGGGCTCATTTTCACCAATGGATGGGAAGAAGATCATGAAATTGACAAATCAGCTTGGACGTTACTCAATGTAGTTCGTTTTGTGCTAGGCATTCGCAGTTCTCTCTGCGTGTTGTTGACAGTCTTCCTTTGGGCCATTTGATAACTCACCATGATTTCTTCTGTAAACATTCAGTCTCTGGATGGTTGTCTCATGCCACCATCTCTTCTCCTTGCTGTGAGTTTGTCCTCATAGCTTGTTGTCTATTGCTTTGGCAAAAATGATGCAAGGTTGCATGACACTTTCTCTTTGTGATGAAGTACAACTGATTTGGTGACGGCGGTTGTTCGTGCATCTCAGGGTTTGCTTTGGGAAGGCCCGTAGCTTTTGCAGAACACTGAATTTTCCAGATGTTTAATTTCTTCCCCGGTAGGGCCTTTCTCAATGTGTCCAAAACATCAATGTCATACTATTTAGGCTGAGCAGTCGACCGTGTCAAGTCTCTCACCTTCAGTTCTTGTTTTTTTTTTTTTGGTTTTTGTTTTGTTTTGCTTGAATTGAGGTCTCACTCTGTGGTCAGGCAGAGGCACAATCACCTCCTGGGCTCAGGCAAGCCTCCCAAGTAGCTAGGACTATGGCATGTGCCACCACACCCAGCTATTTTTTTATTTTTTTATTTTTTGTAGAGGTGAGGTCTCACTATGTTGCCTAGGCTGGTCTCAAATTCCTGAGCTCAAGGGATCCTCCCTCCTCAGCCTCCCAAAGTTCTGGGATTACAGGCATAAGCCACTACACCTGGACTTTGTTTTGTTTTTGAGACAGAGTCTTACTCTGTCACCTAGGCTGGAGTGCAGCAACATGATCATCATGGCTCGCTGCGGCATCGAACTTCCGAGCTCAAGGGCTCCTCCCACCTTAGTCTCCCAAGTAACTGGGACTGCAGACACACACCATACCCAACTGATTCATTTAAATTTATTTTTATTTTTATTTTGTAGAGACGGTGTCTTGCTATGCTGCCCAGACTAGTCTCAAACTCCTGGCCTCAAGTGATCTTCCTGCATTGGCCTCTCGAAGAGCCAGGATTACAGGCATAAGCCACTGTGCTTCCATTCTTACAACAACGGATCAGCAGCCACCAGCTCTCACATCCCTCACCTCTGTCCATTGCTAATCACAACCCAACTTTGGCTGGTCCTTGCTTTTAGAATTAGTCCACTATTGATCCAGGAGAACTTTGGAGACAATTCCATAGAGCAATTTTATTTTTTTGTGCATTCCACTTATGCATGCCGTTCCAGTCCCAGACAGCCATTGAAAATTGCAAGTCTGCTACCTTTCAAAGGAAAATGTGGTGGAAAGAGTCAATTAGCATCCACATCATAATCGCGTACCTTCTGAGTATGCAGCTGATGTCTGTAGTGCATGGCGAGCACTGACTTCAGAGTCCTGAGTGCAGAAGTCCAAATCACAATCAAGTGAGAGGTTTTTTAAGTGAATAAAAAAGACAGTGGCCAGCCAGACTCTAGGGCTGTCTTCTTCTTCATATCTCCCCAGCCCGCTTTCATGTGTCCCCCCAGTGTTTCTACAAACACAAATAATAAGGACTCTCTGGTCTTCAAACAAAGCAAAATGTGACCCCTCTGTGGCTGCAGCACCAATAAATGCAGAGTGTTTCCATACACTCTTTGGAAGAGCAATATCAGATGTGCTTGGAGATCTTAATAATACTCTTATTAAGGACTAGACCAGTTGAGAAATTTGCTTTTTCTGCAAAACCTGGAGCAATATAAGTTCAAAGAGAGCAAAGAAAGAAAAAAAAAAATTCTTAGGTCTGTCTTTGAAATTTATGTTTCCTCGTTAGTAGGGACCTGCCAATCAAACTACTGAAGTAAGAAAATCGCCATCTTACTAAAAAAAAAAAACAAAAACAACAACCAAGGGAAAACTTTTGATTTAGGTAGAAACTAATGTTTGCATGTGCTCAAAGTGAAGGGAAAAAATGCTAGTCATGCCTTAGGATTTCTTTTGAGAAAATACTCTATGATTGCATAGCTCATTCCAGAATGATCAACATATGCCATGTCTAACATATGTGCACTTTTTGCTTCTGAGCCAATAAAGAGATCGAATTCTTTGCTGAAAACCAAAATCTAGCTGGACATGGTGGCTCACGCCTGTAATCCCAGAACTTTGGGAGTCTCAGGTGGAAGGATCACTTGAGCCCCGGAGTTTGAGAACAGCCTAGGCAGCATAGTAAGACCTCGTCTCTACAAAAAAAAAAAAAAAAAGTCAAACAAATTAGCTGGGCATAGTATATACTTGTAGTCCCACCTATTCAGAAGGGTCACCTGAGCCCAGGAGGAGGAGTCTGTGTTGAGCCATGATTGAACTACTGCACTCCAGCCTGGGTGACAGAGTGAGACTCTGACTCAAAACAAAAAGAAAAAACCCAAAAGACTTATGAACCTCTGTCCATCCCAAGATCTGTTCTAAGAAGTTCTTATTTAAGACGTGAAAGAAAAGAGCTTCATTCTCTTTCTTTTGTCTATAAGGAAAAAACCTCTCATATTTTCTTTCCTTAGTTTCCTGTCCCAAATCCTTATTTTTTCCCTTTTCTTTTTATAAGGAAGTTATAGAGTTTTATAAAAATCCTGTGTATTTTAGAGAATCGTGGAATATTAAAGTTGGAAGTGATTTTAGACATCATCAAGCCAAGTTCCCTTCTTTAATAGACAAGAAAATTGAGGCTCAGATACATTGAAACATATCCAAATCCTACACCTACTTAGTGGCAAAGCCAGAAACAAAATGCAGGTCTCTTACCTTCCAGCATCGTGCTCTATCTACCACACTGGGGATTTCCAAAACTGCCTGATTATCCAAATTGTTCTGGGCCCTTGTGAAAAACAAAAATCTCAGGTCTTAGGAGATTCTGAGTCAGTTGTAATCATCTTCTCAGGTGATTCTCAGGCCCAGGCATTGTTTGGGAAACAGTTCGTGACAACATGATGCTTTACCCTTTTCCCTCAAAGGGGATTCTCTTTTACCTTCTATGGTGGATACCTTGGATGGAAGAGTGGGGAGCAGGGGCGGAAAGAGTGTGGCTTGCTTTGACTTCTGGCAGCCTTCTCGAGGGGAGGGGAAGGAGGAAATGGAGAGTAATTTCCGTACATGATCACTACATACTTGGAAGGCTGAGACAGAAGGATCACCTGAGCCCAGCAGGTCGAAATTGTGGTGGCTGTGAGTGTGTCACTGCACACCAACCTGAGCAATGGAGTAAGACTCTGACTCAAAAAGCAAAACAAAACCAAACAAAAAAAAACTTGTAGGGCAAAGCTTCAAGGAAAGGGGAAAAAAAAAAAACCAAAAAACAGAAAAACTGGTCCTACAGGAGTGAGAGACAATTGTGGAATAAAATCCAGCCACAGTCCTTAGAGCTATGTGATCTCAAACAGCACGCTTGCTCTTGATTTTTCTCATCTGTAAACAATATACACTTTACATGTAGTGATAAGGGCTAGATGAGCCAATGAATGTGTTGCATCTGGCACAATGTGGATATTTAAACGAGAGCTCCTTCTGTCTCACTCCCTACACTTCCCTTCATTCTAAGCGGAAACATCTCACCTATTGACACTGTCAGATCACAGGAAGTGGAGAGCCCAACTTTCACCAAATTTGTGAGGCTGGTTCATACCTAAAGAGAATAAAATTTTAAAAGCTGAGAGCAACATTATGAGGACAAACTCTCCCATACGCTGCTTCCATTTATTATAAATTATTAGAAATGAAAAAAAAAGGAAGAAGAACATTTAAATTTTAAATTGATTTGTTACTTGGGATCAGCCTGTGCTGGGGAACATAGTTAAGTAATATAGGGTCGGGCTCGGTGGCTCACATCTGTAATCCCAGCACTTTGGGACGCCAAGCTTGAGCTCAGGAGTTTCGAGACCAGCCTGGGCAACCCGGTAAGACCTCATCTCTACAAAAAATTTAAAATAACTAGCTGGCTGTGGTGGCACACACCTGTTGTTCCAGATACTCTATAGGCTGAGGTAGAAGGATCACCTGAGTCCAAGAATTTGAAGCTGCGGTGAGCCATGATCTTTCTACTGCCTCCAGCCTGGGTGACCAAGTGAAACTCTGACTCAAGAAAAAAAAAGGACCATGGGTCAAAAAAATAGCAGCATCTGTAGGGCCAGCAGCAAGACTGCAGGTTGCCCAGCCCCTTGAATATTGGTGCTCCCAGAACCGTGCACGTAACCCTCATATCTTTTTATGCTACATATTCTCTGAGAGAATTCACACAGGTCCTGTTTCCATCATCTGTGTGCTGATGGCTTTTAAAACTTCACCTCCACTCAGTTGTCTCTTCTAAGCTCCAGAACATAGAAAGTTGCCTTCCAGATGTTGCCTACTTGATACGTCAAACTTGACATGCCCAACCTTAAACTCATGATTACCTCACGCTGGTCCTGGCTACTGAAACCTGCTCCTTCTTTGTCCCTTGTCCCACCACACAGAACAGCCAATGCCCCATGCACTGAGTTATCCTAGATTCTACCTTCTCAATGGGTGAACATCAATTCCGTCCATTCTAGTTCATAGATAGTCTTAAAGTTTGACACTTCCTGTCCTCCCTTAGAGTCTCCTAAGAGTATTATCGTGATGCTCCATCCAGCGCGTAAATTCATACTAATGCCACACTGATCATTCTAGAACTCAAAAATGGTCAAGTCATGCCTGAGCTGAATGATTTCCTATGCTTCCTTATCACTTACAAACTGAAATCTAAAATTTTTTTGTATAGCACGCAAACCTCTGCCATTTTTTCGCCTCATACCCTTATGACCTATCCACTAATTTTTGTGAGTTACTCTGTCAAATGCTTTGGGCAATTTGATGATTACTTGTAAAATCAATATGCTGTTTATTTGCTTTAGTCTTTACATATGCCATCCTTTCCTCTTAAAATGTGCTCACTTCACTTACCTTTCCAGGGAAATACAAGTCAGTTTCAGGATTACTTCTACTGTGAGACCTTCACTCAAATGTCCTATTTTGCAAACACTCACACAAGCATGGCTGGACATGCCCTTCTCTCTTCTCTCTCCAGAATTTGCTACAAAAGTGCTTGCTTCCTGGTTATAACTCTTACAACCAGTGTCCTTTTCCTTCACAATCAATTTGAGAGAAGGAATTGTCTTCCCCAGTACGTGGTACCATGATTAGCACTTAATTGGAAACTAATGAAAGTTTGTTGAATGAAGAAATTTTCTTCTTGCATTCTTGAAGGTTTTTAGAGTATTTCTGTATGCTTCCAGCTAACTACTACTGTTATTTTCTTTATTTTTTTTCTTTTTTTTTTTGAGTTGGAGTCTCACTCTGTCACCCAGACTGGAGTGCAGTGGCCGTTCCCAGCCACCGCAGCCTCGACCTGCTGGGCTCCGGCGATCCTTCCGCCTCAGCCTTCCAAGTAGCCGGAATTACAGGCATGTGCCACCATGCCCGGCTAATTTTTGATTTATTTTAGAGACGAGGTCTAGCCAAGTTGCCCAGGCGGGTCTCGAACCCGTGGGCTCAGGTGTTCTTTTCTTTAAAATGTCATGACAGCTCTAAGTTTGCTATAAGTGTGTACTTATAGCAAAGGGGACATGTGTAGGATTTCACAACTTGTATATCAAGATTTATTTGGACGTAACTGAACTTGTTAGTTTTCAACCAATCTGACTTCCCGTTTCACTTTCCTTCGTTTTCTCAGTAGTATTCCCAATCAAGAGGCTTAATACAATATTCTGGGATCCATCAGATTCACTCCCCATTTGATACCATCCCTAACATTTAATATTTGACAATATTTGTTGCATTCTCATTTTTTTCCTGTTACCAGTGCCACTCTGATTTGTTCCTTTATTTCAAATCTTTCAAAGTGATCTCTTGGCCTAAAGTTTCTTTATGTGACTGACCCAGAAAAAATATACAGAAATTTCACTTTCATCAAGTCATTCCTTAATTCCAAACTTAAACATATTTGTGTTTCTGGAATCAGGGCCAAATTCCTCACTGGATACTAAAAATCCAAGAAACTTTATCATTGGGCCTCAAATTTATATAGCCAATCTTGTCCATCATAAATCCACAAACAAAATCTTCCTATTTTTGATTTAGTCTAATACTTTCCAACAAGAACCCTGTCCCTGTCTGTGATCTTGCTGCTTCAGGCCAAAATGTCTCACTGCTGCTTTTGTTTTGTTTTGCTTTTCCACGCAAATCCTAAGTCCTCAAAGACAAACTCCAATTCCAGATTTCCCATAAAGCGTCCCTGAATATTCCAAGTCACATTGGTTTAGCCCTTCTCTGAATTCCTTTATAGCACCTTGAGCACATATGCTGTGTTTTGTCACTTCCTAAGTCGGGTTTTGGTGTTCATCTTACAGCTCACTGAGAGTGTGTGTGTGTGCGCGCATGAGTGTGTGTATACTAATAAATGCTCCATTGATTAGAGGGAAAAAAGAATCAACTTGAGCTCTGATAATTGCTCTGACTCAGGCATACTCTTTTAAATCTGAAAGACACAGTTTTAGGAGTAATTAACCCTCAGCTAGTTGGGTAATTGATCTGCAGTGAGTGGCTAACATGTATTTGAAGCTTTAGTTAAAATGAGTATTGCATATACATGTAAAACACAACGCAGATTTTTTTTCTTTTTTTGAGTTGGGGTCTCACTCTGTCACCCAGACTGGAGTGCAGTGGCTCCGGCGATCCTTCCACCTCAGTCTTCCGAGTAACTGGTATTACAGTCGTGCGCTACCACGCCCAGCTGATTTTTTAATTTATTGTAGAGATGAGGTCTCGCCAAGTTGCCCAGGTGGGTCTCGAACCCGCAGGCTCAGGCAATCCACTCACCTCAGCCTCCCAAAGCGCTGGGATTACAGGCTGAGCCACCGAGCCTGGCTACGATGCAGATTTAACTTCCTACTATTTATCACTTTCTTTGACATATTTGGGGAATACTTGGGGCTCCCACCCTCACCCTCAATACATATAAGCCATTTTGTGTTGAGAGATGTTTCCATTGAGAAAAATTGTTTGAGGAGCAAGGCAGGCACTTTTGAAATTTTTACATCCAATCATGAAAATTAACACAGACACAGTAAGGGCCATCTAATACCCGCGGTGTTTCAGTTGGGATGGTAAAGATTTCCAGATCCAGAGAGAGATTCTGTTCAGAAGGCAGAAGAGACGTGAAGACATAAGTCTGACTTCCATGGGAAAGGAAGACAAGCTGGCTGGTTACATGGGCATGGGTGGTAATGGTTAGACTATGCATCAGAAAGAGGTGAGGTTGACTTAGTGCAGTGTCTTGGTTACCCAACAAGTGTGCTCACTACCCAGCACACTTGCCAGGACACACTGCCTCTCATAAGTCTTTATTCATATCTTCTGTCAGATTACCAGGTACATTCACTTATTTCTAGACTTCTGAGAAGATTTCTTGGGGTTATCTCTGGCCAAGATTCCCTAATTTCAAGAGTCTGCCTGATGGTAAGTACAATCTTGATCTTGAGATATTAATTCTTAGAATTCTAGAATGTATCTCCTTGACATTATCAGATGGCTGAAAAGCACACATAGGATCTGGCTAATAAACAGCTTCCGCCAGTCTAGACGCTCATGCTAGGATGAACAAAGAATTTGTATTTCAACCTTGATGGAATATTTTTATTTATTATGTTTGTATTTTAGCTTTCAAGGAATTTTAAAAAATTTCCTTAATCAATTTTGCTCACCACTTAATTTAATTTTTTTTATTTTTAAATAACTTTATTTTATTATAAAGATGTGGGTTACAAGTCAGGATTAGGTACCTAAGCAGTCTACAAGCAGGTAAAGTTTGAACCTCCAACTAGTCCTCACTTCTTCGGGTGTAGGATCAGGTACACTTAGTGATATTGCGTGACCCCATTCCAGCAGTGTCCTGCGACTACCCATCCCTTCCTCGTGCTGTTGTGATTACTGTCCAGGTTCCACTTGTGAGTAAGAACCTGTGGTATTTGGTTCTTTGTTTCTGTGATAGATCACTAAGTATGATTGTCTCCAGCTCCATCCAATTTGCTGCGAAGTCTCACGGAATATTTTAAAATGCTCACTTTTACTCATATCTATTTTGAAGTGACATGACAAAGAAAAAATATGTAGTATGGTGTTCAGGAGTACAAGCTCTGTGTTCAAATCCAGGATGCTCCAGGTGCTAGCTCTGTGACCTTGATCCAATTATTTAATGACTCTGTATTTTTGTTTCTTCACCTGTAGCATAGGGGTATAGTAGTGCTTACCTGTGAAGACTGTGTCATGATGATTAAGGAAGATAATACATGTAAGATTATACCAGATCAGCACTGGTTAGGTAACATTACCATATTCTTTTTATAGATCTGCTAAACACATTTCAATTCACGTTGAAGGTCAAGGTCTCATATATATGAAGAATATCATATTTAGGAAATAATTCTTTTAACCACCTTTAATAACCAGTTTTCATCTTCTACTAGCTTTCTCATTTAATATTTGAATTACCAGGAGAAGCAAAAGATAAACGCGACTAGCCTCTGAAATCAACTGATCCACATTCAATTCCAGGTCTGCCACTCACCAGCTCCGTGAACTTGAGAGAGTAACTGAACTTTCCTGAGCCTTATTTTCTCTTTCTCTTGAATACCTCATGGAATTTAAAAAAAACTATAATTAATTGTAATACACAACGTACATGAAAGAATTAAGTGTTGACATGTAATAAGTCCATAAAGAACAAAATAAATGATGCGAATAATAAGAGAAGTCAGAATCACGGGTGCCTTGGTGGAGAGGTATTGACAGGGAAGAGGCTTTTTAGACACTGGGATTATTATATGGTATATCTTTATCTGCATGTTGATCTCATACATGTGTATATTTATAAGAATCCATCAAAGTGTACACTTAAAACTGTATGAATGTTATCCTTCAAAAAAAGAGCTCAGAGAAGTGAACAAAATATCTGAGAAACTCATACTCGTAAATATTTTCTAGTTCTCTTTTCGTTAAATATGGGCTAGTTGAAGATCAGCAGATTAGACTACATCAAATTAACATGTAGTACACCTGGTGCAGTGGCTCATGCCCGTAATCCCACACTTTGGGAGGCCCAGGCAGGAGTATTGATTGAACCAGGATTGCTTGAGCTAACCTAGGCAACTTAGCAAGACCTCGTCTCTACAAAAAATAAAATAAAGTAAAATAAATTTAAAAATGCACATAGTAAAGAGGAGATTTGGCCACCATTTGTATACATGAATTAATATAGTCAGCCAAACTAAGAGTGAGGAATATGATTGGAAAGACTGACCCAGTGTAGATGAAACCTGGTGCCCTGAGACTTGGTATCTGTGATAACCCCTATGCCCAGATGGTAGGTAGAGTCACTGGTAGCCTTTCTGTTTTCTGACAACCCATGGCAGTGTCATGACTTCAAGCCTACACGACTTGGCTCCTAGGCTTCCTGGCAGCCGCCTGGGAACCTTGTGACAGGCTATCTTTCTTCCATCTAGACAAACTTCTGCCTCAAAACAAGCCCAGAGGGATATGAGCAGCTCACAGGCCGGTTCGAGTTACCCGTGTGTCCAGGAGAGCACACTGATAAAACACTGCTGAGGCCAAAGACTGGAGATAATGCTCTCTGGAGACCAAAGAAGAAAAGCGTGAGTTCCCTGGCTCCCACACGTCAGCCTGCAAGGGAACACTGGAATTTTGAGACTGATGCACTCACTGTCCTGTGCCTTCTGGGGAGTCTTAGCTGGCCTTCCCTGCAAGCCCATTGTCACATGAACTCAAAGGCCAGCAGAGGCAGGAAGTGTGAACAAACAGTAATAACCACTGTTTTCTGAGCACAGCCTATGTACCAGATACAAAGCTAAAGATTTACTTGCGTGGCTCCCTTGAATTCTTCCCACAATTCTATGTGTCAGGGTCATTATCTTCATTTCACAGACAAAGAGTTGAAGGCTACAAAAGACCAAGTCAGTGTCTGAGTCAGGATTGGAACTCAGGTCAGATGGACCCCAGGACTTGAGTTTTCATCCTTGGAATAAATTTAGTTGGTCGGGCGCAGTGGTTCAGCCTGTAATCCCAGCAATTTGGGAGGTCGAAGTGAGAGGATTGCCTGAACCCAGGGGTTCAAGACCAGCCTGGGTAACTTGGTGAGACCTTGTCTCTACAATAAATCAAAAAATGAACGGGGTGTGATGCCAGTTACTTGGATGACTGAGGTGGAAGGATTGCCTAAGCCTAGCAGGTCAAGGCTGTGGTGGCCAGAAGCGTGCTACTGCCCTCCATCCTGTGTGACAGAGTGAAACTCCGACTCAAAAAAAAAAGAAGAAATTTAGTTTGGAAACATTTAAATCTATGGATAAAAGGATGGTAAATACCAGTAGACAGTATCCATCACCCCACATA
Source organism: Cephalopachus bancanus (assembly GCA_027257055.1). Classification (NCBI taxonomy): domain Eukaryota; kingdom Metazoa; phylum Chordata; class Mammalia; order Primates; family Tarsiidae; genus Cephalopachus; species Cephalopachus bancanus. The sequence continues at coordinate 10,530,645 of JAPVLO010000001.1, read as the reverse complement.
CCACACTGCTCCAGAAACAAGCCAAAAGCAGTCATAAATAAATAAATAAATAAATACCCACCCGTGCGCGCGCACACACACACACACGCGCACACACACACACACACACACACATACATATGGAAAAATATTCAGTCAATGACTCCTCTTCACACAAGCTATCTCGATATTACCTGTGTGATTGGCATGGACAGTCTTTGGAACTCTCATAGGCCCATGAGTAAATATGGTTTCCTGAAGAAGTAGAAACGATTTCACTACTAATTGTTAACAATATCAAGTGCCATCAATTTGCATACAGCCGATATCTTCCTGGCTGAATTTAAGATGGTGTAGAAGAATAATTGATATTTTCTTTTAGTTTTTTTGAGTTGGAGTCTCACTCTGTCACCCGAACTGGAGTGCAGTGGCATGCTCCCGGCCACCGCAGCGCCGACTTGCTGGGCTCCAGCAATCCTTCCGCCTCAGCCTTCCAAGTAGCTAGAACTACAGGCGCATGCTACCACGCCGGTTAATTTTAAAAATTTTTTTTGTTTTTTATTTACTGTAGAGACAAGGTCTTGCCAAGTTGCCTGGGCGGGTCTTGAACCTGCAGGCTCAGGCAATCCACTTGCCTTGGCCTCCCAAAGTACTGGGATTACAGACTGAGCCACCAAGCCCGGCCATAACTGATATTGTCAACAGATTTCTGGGTTTAATACATTGCTACATATTGTAGGTAGGGTTCAGCAGAAAACAGACTGTGCAATGGATTAGGAGGTTTCCTGGAGAGCACCCTCTGGGAGGAAGTTTACTTGTGATGAGGTCGTGATGCTTCCTTGGCCTTATCCTATGGAGAGCGCTGGAGCTGAGTGAACTTTCAGAGAAGTCACCAACTGAGGCGAGGAGATGCCTTTATATACCTGTCACAGGCCAGTCACTGGGTAAGGTCTGTTCACAGGTAGGGGGCAAGATCCAAGGGTAGCCTTGGACTGGGTGGCTCCTTTTTATCAGGGAAATACCTGAGTATAGTCTTCTAGGGCAGCCATAGCAATGACCACAGAGTTGATAGCCTTCACCCCAAAAGATGTGTCCACATCCTAAACCCTCGAAACTGTGACATTGTTTGACAAAAGGGTCTTGTGGATATAATTAAGAACCTTGAGATGAGGTTATTTTGGTTTCCAGAATGATGAGAGAATATGTTCTGTTGTTTACATATCTGTTTGTAATGTTTTTTCCCTAGGAAATGAATACCCTGGGCAGAACTGGGCAGTGAGCCCTCAGCAGGCCACCATGCTCACTGCTGGGGAGCAAGTTCCATGGTTTGAAAGGAGGGAGCTGAGAGGTCAGTCCTCCCCACCCAGCATCCCCCAGATGTAAGCCTCTTTCTTTCTTTCTTTCTATCTTTTTTGAGTTGGAGTCTCACTTCGTCACCCAGACTGGAGTGCAGTGGCCGCTCCCGGCCACTGCAGCCTCGAACTGCTGGGCTCCAGCAATCCTTCCGCCTCAGCCTTCCAAGTAGCTGGAACTACAGGCGCGCACTACCACGCCCGGCTAATTTTTTGATTTTATTATAGAGATGAGGTCTCGCCAAGTTGCCCAGGTGGGTCTCAAACCCACGGGCTCAGGCAATCCACTCACCTCAGCCTCCCAAAGCATGGGATTACAGGCTGAGTCACTGAGCCAGGCGTGCAAGCCTCTTTCAACACGCTCCTCCTTTATAACGACGGTTCCCTCCTTTGGTAAATTCCTGCTCGCATTTACCTTTTATTTAATGTGCTTTGAGGGAGCACTCGCTCTTGCCAGGGACAATGTTAAGTTTGGGGCATGCCAGGGAGGACACAAACAGTCACCGCCCTCGAGTAGCTCAGAGAGGGACAGACAGAAAGAAATGTCCAAAAGCCCCTAAGGTTTGGTGAAGGCATGTACAAAGGAGCATCATCTAACCCAAGGTAAGAATGCAGCCTGAGGGTGCCCAAGAGTGTCCCTGGATTGAGTCCCAGATCTGAAGAGTTGTGGGGTGAAAAGTGGGAAACTGGGGAGAAAGCCAGGTCCGGCAGGAGGAATGGACGTGTCCTTTAAAGACACAGTAAGGGACTGGCATGATGGCTCACACCTGTAATCCCAGCATTCTGGGAAACCAAAGGCTAGAGGATCCTTTGAGGCCAGGAGTTCAAGACCAGACTGGGCCACCTGGCAAGACACTGTCTCTACAAAATAAAAAAATTTTTTTTTTTAAATTGGATTCTCACTCTGTCACCCAGACTGGAGTGCAGTGGCACTCTCCCGGCCACCACAGCCTCGACCTGCTGGGCTCTGGCCATCCTTCCACCTCAGCCTTCCAAGTAGCCTGAACTACAGGCATGCACTACCACACCTGGCTAATTTTTGATTTATTGTAGAGATGAGGTCTTGCAAAATTGCCTGTGTGGGTCTCGAACCCGCGGGCTCAGGCAATCCATTCATCTTGGCCTCCCCAAGTGCTGGGATTATAGGCTGAGCCACTGAGCCCGGCCCAAAATAAAAATAAAAAATTTAAAAAAGAAGAAGAAAATTAGCTGGGCATGGTGGCACACACCTGAAGTCTCAACTACTCAGAAGGCTGAGGTGAGAGGATCACCTGCGCCTAGGAGTTCAAGACCAACCTGGACAACATAGCAAGACCCTGTCACTTCACCAAAAAGTGAAAATCCTGGGACCTACACAAGGTCCTCATGACTGAGGGAATGTGTGTCCCTCACAGACCTCTCCCAAAAATCTCACATGTACAGTGTTTACTAATCACAGCTCCCAAAGATCATGTTAGGGAACATGCACATTTTCCATTAAGCTTTTTTCTTCAAGCTTTCCTTCTTGGTAATGTAACTACTATATAAAGAGGGTAGTAATTTGTTATCAAACAATTTTTAGAACTTTCCTTTCGTGGATATACTATATACATAAGGAGGGTGCCAAAAAATGTATATATATTGTTTTGTTTTGTTTTTTTAGTTGGAGTCTTTCTCTGTCGCCCAGACTGGAGTGCAGTGGCACACTCAGGGCACTGCAGCCTCCACCTGCTGGGCTCAGGCAACCCTTCTACCTCAGTCTTCCGAGTAGCCGGAATTACAGGCATGTGCCACCGTGCCCAGCTAATTTTTTTTTCTTTTGTTTTAGAGATGAGGCCTTGCCAAGTTGCCCAGGCTGGTCTCAAACCTGCAATCCGTTCACCCTGGCCTCCCAAAGTGCTGGGATTATAGGTGTGAGCCACTGCGCCTGGCCCCACACATTTTAAGAGAGAAAAAAAACTGTGTTAAAATTGTAATACTCAGTGAGACAAACACAAGTTATGTTTGACTTTTGCAATTACAAGAGGTGCTCACAGTGGTTACCAGTAGCGTCCACTTTTGATGAGGGTGAACATCTCTTAGAATATGTATGCATCTTTTTCTGCACCCCCAGTATATATGGGTATACTCTATGTGTGTGTATACAATTAGCCCATCTCTGACTCTGTGAAGGTGCGTTACCTAATTTTAACAATGAGCAGATAAAAATATGCTTTCCTTCTTCTGCCAGCATCCACAGTGGACTCTCTAAGTACCAAAGTATAAGCTGTGTAAACAAGCAGAATTCCTCTGCCCTCGCCATCTGTGCTGACAATAGCTTGACGTGAAGACCATCCATTGGTGTGGATCTAAAAGAACTAATAAAGGTATCCCCTGAACAGATCACCGCCATCCCATAGGCTGGCCACCACTCGAGGGGCAGTTCGCCCCTGCGCATGCCCGCGGGTAATTGCAGCATCTGTTTCTTGAAGTGGCTGAAACCAGTCCACACACCCAGCCTCTGTGCCCCGAATAGCAGGCGGCTGGGAGGGAAGCATGAAAGGGCTTTGAGCGCCGCCACCCCGGGTCAGAAGTGGAGACACAAACAGCTGCTCCTTCAATAGGCTCATCTGGGCTTCCCCTCGCTGCCCCACTTGGTCCACAGGCTGCCAGGAGGGCCATTGTGTTATTTTTATGCTGTGGGAACTTTGGCCTTCCAGCAAATGCACTCGCTTCACTATTAAGTGTCAATCAAAGCTGCTGGAGTAGGAATGGGGGGTTGGGGAGAGTTCACATTTTAATGAGTTTGAGTAGTTTTTTGTTTGGGTTTTTTTTTTCCTTTCGGTCTGTGATCACCCTGGTTTATACTTTGTTTAACTTACTACATTCAGGTTAACAAAATTCTGCATGCCTTTTTCTCATTGGGCTTTTGGGGGAGCTTTTTGGGGGAGGTGTGTAGATTCCCAGTCTTATGCAAACTCTGCACTGGTCCATGTTGGTACCTGTGAAGATCCATTGAGAGTGTTCACAGGTTTTGCATAAGGAGTACTTGTTGGAGCCAAAGCAAGGCAGGTTTTGTGTGTGTGTGTGTGTGTGTGTGTGTGTGTGTGTGTGTGTGTTTCTTTGAATGTTCTGTACCTTGTTTACTGATGAGTTTAGCTCGGAAGACAAAGAAACATGAGGAGGTAACTAAAAGTAGTGAATGATGGCTATTTTTCTCAAACAACAACAACAAAAAGGTGATGAAAACATCAGAAACAGTCACGTGAGGAATGATCCCATTGCGATTGACCGGGCCTCGTGGCTTTTGCCTGTAATCCCAGCACTTTGGGGCGGAGGCAAGAGGGTGACTTGAGGCCAGGAGTTTGAGACCAGCCTGGGCAACAAAGAGAGACCTTGTTTCTATGAAAAATAAAAACAAATTAGCCTGGTGGGGTGGCCCACACCTGAAGTCCCTGATGGGGAGGCTGAGGTGGAAGGATCACCTGAGCCCAGGAAGTCGAGGCTGTGATGAGCTGTGAACACGCCACTAACACTCCAGCCTGGGCAGCAGAGTGAAACTCCAACTCAAGAAAAGAAAGAAAGAAAGAAAGAAAAGTAAACAACTCCAGGATTTTCGCTCAACTATGGATCTATTTCTCATTTTATTGGCTATGTGCATGAACTGGGGGAAACTTGCCTTTGCTTGCAAGTATTAGGACAAAGGTTCTCACAGCAATGAGTGTCTCTGATCACCGGAAAGTTCACCCCCAGAGCACACTGCAGGTGGCAGACACAGCAGACTATCCTCACACTTCCATGTGAATATGTCCCTAACCAACCTGAACTCCTCACACCCTCGCATAAAATGGCCACCTTCTGTTTACAAAAAATCATCTATATAAAGCCAAAAGGGAGGAAAATAACAGGAAAGGAAACGTTCTTAGCCCTGACAGATAAGTGCAAAATTAGCTTTTACAAATTGGAAGGAAGCTGCCTTCAGGGTGTCTGAGGAAATCTGCACAAGAATGATCTATTTTAGTGTTTAGGTGTTGACACGATGCACCTAAATAAAGTGAATGAAAATAATATCCAGGGTCGAGAAAACCCACATGATCCAAATAGCAACATCCAAGACGACTGTTCAGTTATTTTTCCCAAAGTGTAAAGTCCAAAATAAATCTAGCAGTTTGATATCACCTAGTAGAAGAGTCTGGTGAGAGAGTTTTAAATAAGGAAATGCATAACGCACAACTCTGGGTAAAAATATTGGGAGAAGAGACTGAAGAAATTTACTCCAAGAAAAGGTCTAAAAATGTATTGTCCCCAATATCTAACTGTCCCTCAAACATCACCACATTGTAAGAAGCCCAAAGTGGTGAGTATGTATATAACTTCCCGTTGAAAGCAGCTGCTCTTAAAACTATGGTAATGAAACTAATGGCCATCCATAGGTGACTGATTAAGTAAATTATAATTTGAAGTGTGGAAAAATTAGGAAATTAGAAAATATTCTTGTTATAGTATGCAAAGGAAAATTGTGAAACAGACTCTCATTTTTTATTTTTATTTTATTTTTTTTGAGTTTGAGTCTCACTTTGTCACCCTGGAGTGCTGGAGTGCACTCCTGCAGGGCTGGAGTGCACTCCTGCAGGCTGGAGTGCACTCCTGCAGGGCTGGAGTGCAGTGGCATGCTCACAGCCACCGCATCCTCGACCTGATGGGCTCAGGCGATCCTTCCTCCTCAGTCTTCCACCTAGCTGGAACTACAGGCACAAGTCCGGCTAATACTTGATTTAATATAGAGATGAAGCTGGGCTCGGTGGCTCAGCCTGTAATCCCGCAGCTTTGGGAGGCTGAGGTGAGTGGATTGCCTGAGCCAGCGGGTTCGAGACCCGCCTGGGCAGCGAGACCTCATCTCTACAATAAGTCAAAAAATTAGCCGGGTGTGGTAGCGCACGCCTGTAATTCCGGTTACTCGGAAGGCTGAGGCGGAAGGACTGCCGGAGCCCAGCAGGTCGAGGCTGTGGTGGCCGGGAGCGGCCAGTGCACTCCAGTCTGGGGACAGAGTGAGACTCCAACTAAAAAAAAAAAAAAAAAAATAGAGATGAGATCTCACCAAGTGGCCCAGGCTGGTCTCGAACCCATGGGCTCAATCCTCTCACCTCGATCTTCCAAAGTGCTGGGATTATAGGCGTGAGCCACCGCACCTGGCTCAGAATCTCATTTTTAAAATCACTGGCAAGGGCAGATTAGCACAGAGCTTCTTAAAGATCTATATGTGTTAGAATAGGAGTTGAAATCAGGTAAAGCAAAATGTTCCCAGTAAGTTATTGCTGGATGATGAGATTATGTGTGTCTATTATTCTTTGCCTTTTTTCTTTTTCCTCAAATTATCTAAATTGACTATGTATCAACTTTCAAATCAAATATTATGTTTAAAATTTGTACTAATTTTGTCTTTTCCCAAACATGAAGCTGTTATGCTATTTCTTCTAGAAAGAATTGTTTTATTAATGCCAAACTTTCACCCTCTAGTTTTCAAATGAACATTAAATTAATGTATAACGTCATTGTTATGTAGAAATAAGCAGTTGCTTTATTGACAACACAATGTTTAATTAACCTATTAACTTAATTATTAAATTATTTTCCATATTATTTTACTATTTCTTTGACTTCAGTTTGGATTATTGCGCTATTATTAGGGTTTTGTTTTGTTTTTTACTATTTCTGTGACTTCAGTTTGTGATGCATTGAAGGTTAGTAAAAAAGTAGAAGAAATCAAAAGTCTTAAAATTTTCTTTATAGACAGTGTCAATTCTGTTTCATTTTTATGCTGAAGTGAATACTTTAATATGCACACACATCTGAAGTTTCAAAATTTCAATCATTTTTCAAAACTTACATATAAAGCTAAGAGTCTTAAAGCCATCGTAAAGGCAACATGCAGAGAAAATAAATATGAATTTCCTGTTGTTATGAACAATTATTCATTCCGAAAAACTGGAAGAATTTTTCCAACTGTAATTTAATCATACATAGCACCTTGTTACATCACCTTGGCAAATAGTAAATACAAAAATATAAACCCAAGGGACATGTTTATGAAATGCAGATGCGTACAACACCCAACCAGGGTTGTATGATATTCAAAACGTGCCCCATTTAAACGATTGTAGGATAAGTCATAGCATCAACGCCGACTGGAAAAGAACAACCAGCCTCTCTCTCCTGCACTTACATGCAGTCTTGCTTTTTTCATATATTTACTTGTTTCCATTTGCTAAGATATTATTTTGGAAAAAAAGAGCTCTTTGAAAGGCATCTACACAGAATAAGATGAATTCTTTTATTGGCCTGTCTGTTAGTATTCTAATATCCTAAGTTCTTTTTCAATTTTGTTTTAATTATATAAGCAATGCTGATCCAAAGTGAGAAAATTCTACATGAAGAACACAGAAATACTCTTACTTCCAAAATTCTGAACAATGACTACACTGGTTTTTTCCCTCAATTTCTCCACCCTGATTCCCTCCTATTTTTCATCGTGACACACACACACAAATGACTGTTAATATCCTTTCTACAAATTGACTCCTAGTTACATTTCTCTTCAGTTAATAGCTTGGAGTAGGCAGGCATGAGACCATAAAAATATAATCTTTAATCTTAAGGACTTCCTGTCCAGGAAGGCTCAGAGCAGACCAAATGGCACCAAGCGAGCAGCATGACCTGCAGTGGCTCCTGTGTGAATAAACAACTTTGATTAAGAGTTACATTCTGTTAGGGACATGCTCAATGTTTCTGCCACAGGAACAGCCATCTTGCCCAAACTGAAATTTCAGTTTGCTTCCCAGGAATCAAGTGCAGCTTGTTCACAGGGTGAATGCATCAGAGTGTTGAATTTCCTTTCCTGGGTTAAAGAAACACAATAATTCTGTTGTGGTCCTTTCGCCTAGCACCTAGGAGCCACCAAGAAGAGGGAGGGAGTGCCGAACCGATTTACTTGGACTCAGCTGTTAGTTTTTTTTACGGCTCTGGTGTCCTGAAACATTTGCCTGGTTTCTTCCCCCCTTCATTTCTCAAAGTTCCGACAACAATCCTCTGTTCCCCAATGGAAAGAGCTCTACCCCAACCCCAGCTGATGAGCTCCTGGACCTTATCAGATATTTTGAAATCACATCCATCTCGGGCTTCCACTTTCTATCGCTTCTCACTCTGGATTCTCTCCTTTGCCCTTGAGAAACAGATACTCTTCTGGAAACAACGGGCTGTAAAATGAGAAAAGTTAAGAATCAGCATCAGTTTCTCAGAAATCTAATTTCCAATTTCCCACCAGTCTGAGTACTGTGTACATACAGACTTTAACACACGCTTCCTGTGGGAAATGCTGGCGCATGCCTGTGTACCTAACTTGACTTATTCAGCTGATTTTTCTCCTTGGTGGAAAGAAATAATATAATTCAGCAGAAGAGCTGTAGAAGAGGTTGTTAGAAGTAGGTAGATTTATCATAATTCCGTTTTTAATCCTGACTGGGTGCGAGAGGGAAGATATACTTATCTATAGAAAATGTATATGAATATGTAATTTGCAGTTGCCTGGAAAGAACTTATTAAACCTGTATTTTTACCATTCTGTAAAAAAGTATAGGAAAGGCATTAAAAAAAAAAGGAAGTGTGATAACCTGAAAGTGTTTTACTCATTTTGATACAACAGGAAAATATAAAATAAGATTTTGTAGATGCTAATAAAAACATACAAATATTAGAGGAAAAGTCTTGCAACCTGTTAACTGAAAACAGTTCAGAAAGAGTATGCTGTCACTGGAAGGTCAAATTCAGTAGGAATCTTTTATTTTAGACTCAAACTCATTTGAATGAGACATTTTACTTATCATAAGTAGTGCATGCTATACTTATTTATCAGTTCAAAGTTTTTTCTTACTTTTGTGATGAAAAATGTTAAATAATGCTGAAATCCAAGAAGCAAAAGTATCTTCTTATAGAATGTGATTTTAAAAATATTTTTTTCTTTCCATCTTTTCAAGTTATACAGTAAAACACTCTACTAGACCTTAAACATCCAATGCAATACTATACGAAAATGACTGACAGTACTGGGAAACAATGGTGGGGGGAGGGAGATGGGATTAACAGTAGCAAATATCTGTCTGGGGACGGGGAAACATCCTATATCAACAGGGTGCCTGAATGAAACGCAACTGTATACCTAACCCTTAACTGTACCCCACAACTTCACAATAAAACAAACAAAAAAAAACACTCTACTAAGCTCAGGTATTATAATGTTTATGGCATCATATAGTTTTTAATAAATCTAGATCTGATCATTAAAAATGATAACAATTTTAATGACACAATAAACTCACAGTTGGAAAATAAAATATATGAAGGGGGTACCCCCTAAAATCTATGATTCTCTTTTGGAGGGTGGGCCCTTGTAGTACAGACTTTCTCCACTAGGTAAGTATTCTAGGAACCCCTCAGCTTCAGTGTACCAGCTGTCGTTGTGAGAGGCTGTGTTCAGCTCCAGTGAATTTTTTTTGGAGAGTCTATTAATACATTTGTCCACTTCATGATGGGTGATTGACGAGCGCACCTGCCCACGCCGCACTGAATATTCAGCAGTTTTTGACCGAAAACGGCATGACCCCTGTGCCCCACCCTCTTTCTTCGCCTGATCTCAGCCTGAACTACTTTATTTTCATTTCTCCGGATGAAAAAAATTCTCAAGGGGAAATGTTTGGCCTGTGTGGAAGAGGTGAAACCAAAAATGGTAGCACTAAAAGACATCAAAATTAACAAGTTCAAAAACTGTTTTGAGCAGTGGAAAAAGCATCTCCATAGATATATTGCATCAAAAGGAAAGTATTTTGAAAGTGGCTAAAGTTTAAACATGCGAGAATAAATACACAATTTTTAATAAATAAATTTCAGGTTTTTGGGGTCTCTCCTTGTATAAAGTGGCTTACCTACTTGCTAACTTTATTTTTTAAATAAATAAAATTTTGCTAATGTGACTATGTCCTAGAACAAAAAATTCCCCTAAAAGTTAGTTTATGTTCTTTGTATTAATAATAAAGTAAGTTTAAAACTTAAAAAACAGAAGTAGTAAGAGTACAGAGAACTCGAGACAATAATTGTGAGTCCTAGGTTCCCATTCTGACGTGCCAACATGACTCAAAAAAAAAAATTACATCTTTCCTCTGGCCTCAGTGTCCTCCTCTGTAAGTCTCTTCTAGGGTATACAAGACCCCAGGGTCAACACTCACACTCCCAGCACTGTTTCAGCTACTTTTAACATGCAAGCACTCAGTTAATCTTTCCCCAGTCCTGCAAGGCAAGTGCTATTGGATGGGGAAATTGAGGTGCAGAGAGGCTGAGTGGGGTTGCCATATGGCAGAGCTTTGAGTCAAACCCAGGCCAGCTGCACTGTCCAGGCTGCTGATCACTGCTCTGCATTGCCTTTCATCCTAGGGCTCCAGATCACATTTGAAGAGAGCGAGGAAAAACATCGTTGGCCAAACGGGTCTAGGAGGCATTTTTACAAATCAGGGCAACTCACTCCACAAGCCACACATACATCGATCTCCCTTTTTTGTGGACAGACATCTGAATTAGGTCTTGCCATCGTGTCAGGAGGCTGTCCAGGGACAGGCAGAGTCTCTCAGGGCAACAAGAGTGCTGAGTGGGCAGGTTCTACCATCTTCCTCTGTGTTCATGCTTCAGTAACTGAATTAAAAGCTGAAAATGTATAGGATGCCCAGAGGTGATTGTACTTAGAGTGGCAGATTCACACTTGGAAGACTGGCAGGGAATAGTTCCACAAACCCTAGAGACATGCGAATCATCTATAGAAAGAACCTTCTCTTCCCAGTGAGTGTGAGGTCCCATCTCCCGATCTAGGACATGGCTATTGGCTGTTCCTCTTGCAGTGGTACATAAGAAGTCAACTTCTTTCTCAGTGGCTTATTTAATAAAATGGAGTTCAAACAAGAGAAATAGAAATGTATGGAAGACGGTGTTTGGTGTAAGCTTTGGAAGAGTGTTTGGTCTAAACCTTTGAATGGTCCCATCTCTCTGAAGACTGAACAGTCGTGTTCTTCTAAGACTGAGGGTCTGCCTTCACCTAGGCCGGAGAGCACAGATCATCATAGCTCCTCTGACCTTCTCTTCCTATCCTGGTCATCCTCTTTTGGGGTCTGTCTGGTTTAGCTGGCAGACGCTCAGCTTTGATTAAGCTAGCACCAAGCTGCTGAGTGTAGAGACCACCTTCCCCCTCATGAGGCATTGATTTGGGAGATTCAGCTCTCAGAGTTCCAGGGACCATCCAAGGTCATAGCTCTCAGCAATGTGGAACACAATGAAGGTACAATAAATACATAGGGTATCCCTCTGTTATTTTTCTCTTGACTTTCACATTGTCTTTGTTTCTGCAGTGGTATTCACACTCTTCTAGAAGATTTAAACAGATTTAAAAAAGAAGCCTAGCAACTTAATGCGGGTCATATTTTATCAGAATTAGTAAGCAAATGGTAACACCACAGCTGTGAAGCACGGCAGGATCTCAAGGCATATTGCAAACACTTAAGGTTTCTTGCACATTCTTCTTAAAGGTACAAAATCACAGGTTTTAAGAAAGGCCTACTTGCGGGCTCTCATTTTTTTTTCTTTTGGTGTGGATCGTAGAGTCAATATAAAGAACCCAAGCTTCCTATTTTCATCAATCTATGCTTCTTTCCTAACATTGAGAAATAATAGTATTGACCTTGTATTTTCAAATACCTTTTATATAAAATATTTTATATCCTAAGCTTGGATACTTCATTTGCTGGTGCTGCTTTTAGACAATTAGGATAATTGCTTGAAGATTTAGGAATTGATACACTGGTATAATTGCATTATTTTATACACCTAGCCATAACTCTTTCTAGAAGAGTCATACTGCTTCTGAGATCCATGGGGAGGATGTGACCTTTCTTTCTGGATCACATGGTGGTTCTCCAAACTAATGAAATGAGCTGCTCTCCAGGACAAAGGACTCTATGACTTTCTCAGAAGAGAGTGGAGACTCTGGATGCTGTTCCTGCCCAGTGATTCTGACCTGGCATCATCCTGTCATGATGATAAATTGGATGTCCAATTTGTAGTTGGAGCAGATGGGATAGTGTAGGTTACTAAATTCTAAATCTGTTTCCCGAACAAAAAGAGAATGTTTTAACTCAACAAAACATGGATTTCTTATAAAGCAAATTTTGAGAACTTCAATTTTATAAAGCAATTATGCCCGTTAGGGCCACCTAGACTGTAATAAAATTAACATTGGTTCTAAATGATACTAACTAGAAGGCAGTGTTCACTTATACAAAACTTTACCAGAAAATATGCTGTGATAAAAACTAACAATTTGCTTGCCATTAAATACTTAACTTGTGGTCAAATAAACCTTATAGAGTGTTATCTAAGCCCAAGCACTTTGAGAGGCTGTTTTAAGATGTACTATACGAAAAAAAAAAAGAAAAATATTTTAACTTTAAAAACAAAACTAATTACAATCATAAATTCACTAATCTTCAAGGGTATTAAAAAACCTATGTCCCAAAAGGTAAGCCCTAGATCAGGAAAACATATTGCAAAAGCTAAAATAAACTCCAGTGTTTATTTGCCTTAGGGTTTTGTTTCAGCTAAACCAAACTCAAGGGGTTTCAGATTTTATTGATGGATTCACTTACTCTTAATTCATCAACTGGTAACTGGGTTCTAGAAACTTCTGGAAAAACTGTTATTAACATGTTATTGACCCCCAGAATCATCTTTGCTCCAGAATTCCTTCCAGGAAATTAGACGTACCTTTGGTGAAGCTAAATGGCACTATTCAGCTCCATTGTCTAGATGGTCTCCAAGAAAGCATCATTAGAAAGAAAGAAAAAAAATCTATGTATTACCCTACTATGTGCTGGACACTTTTCTTTCATTGTCACTTACCTTCATGAAAATTCTGAAAAGTATTGTCCTACTTCATAATTAACCATCTTGTGGCTCAGGCAAGAATTTTTGCCCAATGTCATGCCGATATGTAGTGACAGAACTGGGACTTGAACTCAGGTTTTGCTGGCCCCTGAGTCCCCTTCTCATATCATTGCATGACACTGTCTTCCAGGGTAAAGGATTTAGTCTCCCCTCTAGGTTAGAATACAACCCAAACCTCTGAAATTTTACCAAAGAATGTATATGGTTTTATTTCCATATTGGTGTAGATTCTTCTTTAATGAGAAAAATAGCCCAAGCATTTTGTTTTTAGAAAATTTTGCTGTAGATTCCTGTAGGCCATCACTTGCCAGCCAGACTTGTCACCCAGTATTTAAAGGGACAATCTAAGTGGTGCTTGACTTACACATTCCTCTAGATTTTCTAAGCCAATATTATCAATATTAACAGCCATATTACCAAAAATCCAAGTAATCAGATTATATTGCTTTCACTCTTTTCCATAAAATGTATTATGCAGGTAGATTTAATGCAATGTCCTAGAATTTTAGGGGATGGTATAAAAGGCATTCATTAGAAGAATTCACTCATTCAACAAATCTTTACCAAGAAAGTGCTTTCTTCCTTAGGCCAGCCAAGCACCTGAAATACAATGTTGAGCAAAAGTACATTTGGTTTCTACTCTCATAGAATTTATGTTCCTCTAGTTCAAAATACAGATAATAACCACACCCACATTACAATTATAATGAGTACTTTGAAGGAAAGAGACATGAGACTCTGGCAATGGATGATAATGACACTTGACTTAGGCAGGAAATTCTCCTGCAAAATCATGGTCAAAATGAGCCAGCAGAATATATTTTTGTTAGGATCTGTAAATGAAGAATGCTTTGTGGAATTAAGTCAATTAAAAATTTGTTTCACTACTTTGTTTTGTCTTCTTTCTTTTCATCTGACATCAAGAACCAAATCTAATCTAATCCAACCTAATCCTCTTCTAAAACTTATTTCCAGAAGCTTAAAGCTAAATTTGTCCCTCGACATTATTAAGGTATGATTCATTCTTTCTTCATTATTTTAACTAAGTTTGTTCTCATTGTTAATTGGATTGCTCCACTTTAGATGTACTTTAGCATTTAATATGCTTCAATTTTTTTGAATTGATAAAAATAGATAATTAGTAAATATTTTGGAAAAATTGATAAAAAATAGATAATTAGTAAATAGTTTGTTTTTGTCACCTGATTTGTTGCAAGATTTTTTTTTATTACTGTAACCCTGGTTGATCCTCAATTAAGAGCTGAAAATTCCTTTAGGTTTTTGAATTTTCAAAAAGCATGAATGAATGACTTCCTAGGAGAAACCCCAGGGCAGGAGATGTTTGGGAACTATGAAGACCAAAGGGCTTAAATAGTCTTTAAGAGAAAAAAAAGACAACATTTACAATAATCTTTCACTTTTCAACTCTTACTCTTCATACTATGAGGGGTAGAATTTGGAATAAAAAAGCCTATCTTTTTAACTAACATTCTGCCTGACACAAGAAGAGTGCCATCTGATCAAAGGAAATTCTTAGTTATATTCTGTCCACCCAAGCTTAGGGTTAAGAGAGGAGGGAAACGAAGTCTCCAGATTTCCATGAAGGCTCAGGAGCTTCTGCTGATGGATTAGGAGTCCACTGAGAAAGAGACATCAAGTTCAACATCGTGAATAGAGACAGCCTGATGGCAAGCCAGTGCAAAGAGGCACATACACACACCTTAAGTTGCTCATACTTAGGAAGTGTTCTTTTATGAGGCAATTAATACCCAGGATAATACATATTTGAGAGTTACATGAATCACATTTGGAGATCTGAGATTTGGTGTCTGCCTGTTCACTAGCTACCCCTATGAAGGGAATATTTTATTTAACATAGTATTAATCTTTTAAATTGTTTCCCTCACCAGTTTGTTTTATACACCATGACCTTAAATAGTCTGATGTCCATATGCAATGACCTTTTGTTGGCCCTCTGAGATAAGTTGATTCAAGAAAAAATTCTTTTCCTTACACGAAAAAGTACTTTTAAATGTTAGCTGTACTTGGAAAATGCTCTTTTAAAACCCAATCTCCAAATTTAAAAAACTCTAAGTGAATTTTTTCAGTCTTTCTGGAAATTAAAGGTATGCCTAAAAAAATTGAAAAGGGCCAAGAAAGATTTGGTCACTGCAACCTATTTCCTACATTCTCCTATTAAAATGATATTTTGGTCATTGAGTTTGGGACATTAAGAATGTGCTTCCATGAATCTAGAGGAGTGTGAAAGATGCTTCATCCAAGAATGATTCAGGCACAGGTGTGATTTTAATGTTTACACTGAATTATAATAGGAACATTTTATTTAAGCAAATTACTTCTATTCCAACCAATCTTTATTGTGTCACAAAACAGATGATTCTTTCTCTAATTTCATTTTTGTATTGGATATATTCAGGTACTATTTTGAAAATTGAACTGGTAATATTAATGTGAACCCAAGCCGGGCTCGGTGGCTCAACCTGTAATCCCACGCCTTTGGGAGGCTGAGGTGAGTGGATTGCCTGAGCCCGTGGGTTCGAGACCCGCCTGGGAAACTTGGTGAGACCTCATCTCTACAATAAATCAAAAATGAGCCGGGCGTGGTAGCGAGTGCCTGTAATTCCAGCTACTCAGAAGGCTGAGGCGGAAGGATCACCAGAGCCCAGTGGGTCGAGGCTGCGGTGGCTGGGAGCAGCCACTGCACTCCAGTCTGGGCGATGGAGTGAAACTCCAACTCAAAAAAAAAAGAAAAATGTGAACCAGTCACAATGACTTACTCAAGTAGTCTTCTAAACAATTCTTTTAATATACGTACACACATATATATATATATATATATATATATATATATATATATATATATATATACACACACAGACACACTCACCAGGGGTGCCAAAAAAATATATAACCAAAAAAAATATACACATTTTAAGACATATTATTTCTGTATTACTTTTCGAAGTTGAGTTGAATCACAATAGCAATGTGTAATTGCAGAAGTCAAATGTGACTTGTATTCATCTTTTGTTATAAGTATATATTGAGTATTACAATTTTAATACAGCATATATTTATATATATTACATATACACACATGTGAAAGCTTAAAAAGTACAAAGTGAAATTCTTATGATCATTTGTTTATAAAATGAAAGGAATGAAAAAGGAATGAAAACCAAATTATATTCAGATTGGGAGTAATTAAGAAGTAGCAATGTCTTCATAGATCCAAACTTAGTACAACTTTTTTTTTTAAAAAAAGAAGTTAAATAGACAAAGTAACCAATATACACCAACCTGGGAGCTTAATATCAAGCACTGGACAGCCATCCATCTTTCCAATGTTTGTTGGTCATAGCTACTACCAGGTTGGTTGTCACATCAGTGAATTTATTAGAGAAATGAAGCATAGCCCCTTAGACAGTTCCTAAATTTGCCTTCTTTCTTTTAGGTCATGTGCCTTAACTGTCACTTTTGCTTCCAAATGTAGCTACATGTTTAATCTGTTATATACTTTAACAGGTATAGAATAAATCGTCGCCATGATTTTCAGAGTTAGAATGGCCTTTCACCCCAAAACACCAGGACACCCATGGTTAACCAAACCAGTCTTCCATATCTAAGTCCATGGTGACTTGAAATCAAGTAAAAAGTTTCAGAGTTCTGTCCATCAAGGCCCAGCATCATGCTTGAAATAACTTAAGAAAAGTGCCCTCAGATTAACATCTCAGTTTTTAACTTCTCTGAAATGAAGACATGTGCTGCCTGACATTTTTCTACCCCTTAGTTTTTCTCTGGAGGATTTGAGTTGCTTGTTGTTCTTCAGGAAAGTCAGGCTGTTTTGATAAACGATGTTCTTTCTCAACTCTGCAGTCCTCATTAATGTGATTCTAGCATCATACAAACTGAGGGATGACATCAGAGAAATGAAAGGAGAGCTCTAGGCAAAGCTTATACTAGAAGAGTTGCTCCCCCACAAGGCAACCAACAATAACAACAACAATAATAGTAATAATAGACCCCAGAGGCAATCAGACAGAAATACTAACGCTTGGAAAAGATAGAGACAGGGTACACGTGACACTCCTACAAGACAACTTACTTACGATAACCCAAAGTTTCCTTGTGTTTCCTTCAGCTTGAAGTGTCTTCCCAAGCCAATCTAAGAAGTGAAAATCATTGAAGGAAATCAATGAAGGAACGATATTACATTTGGGAAAGGAGAATACTAAAAAGTCAATGAGAAAAATAAACTCAAACAGCTGTGAGGACCAAAAAAATAAAAAATAAGAGTCATTGTGACTAACCAATTGTTTAGAAAGCAGCGTGATGAGAAAATGGTAATGAGCAGAGAGTTGCAGGGTCATGATCCAGCTACATGTCACTACCTCGGGCAGCTGAGTGTTCCTCTACTTCTCAGGGTAGAAACTGAATACCAAAGAAACATCAATAGAAGCCCACTGGTGGTTTCTTTTGGAATAGTCTTCCCAATGTATTACTTTTTATGTCTATTTGAAAGACATTCTCACTTTTAAAATTTTCCAACCTCTTTGGTTTAATGCATATTCTGGCATCTAATATTTCAAATTATGACAACGTGAGAATTTTTCAAACATCAGACCTTTGCAAAATGAGATATCCAAGAGAAGTCGCTGATGACTCTGGTTTGGCAAATCTTCCTCTAAAAATCACAGTTTTCAAATCAACATGCCCTGATTGAAAAGTACCATTACCAGAACTGAAAACTGTCATATTTCTGTAGAAACTCAAAAATCAAATGAAGGTATATAGGAACAAGTGATTTTATCCAAAGCATATTTCCTAATTTATGCAGGTGGTTATAAAGACTTGTCTAAAAGTTCACTTAAAACTATCTAAAAAAAGAAAACAATTAGGCTTAGATTAAGCACAGTGAATACTAGAAACTTACTAGACAGTAAAATAAAATAATTTATATTCTGGTTGTTTCTAGTATTTGCTAGTTGGCAAGCACAGTTAAATAAAAAGAATCATCCCTAAAGGACCATACAATGTAAACTAATGAACTGAGAGAAATGTTCCATTTTTTAAGAACACTGGAGAGACTGTAAATTGATGCAAATATCAGAAGTGGCTTCTTCTTCCCTTAAAAAGTTGATAAGCATTTTTCAAACACAACACCAACAAAGTCTATGAGCACATCCTATCCTCATGTTATTAAACAGGCCAACAATGAGTTTAAGGAGTGAATTGTGGTCATATCTGAGGAACAGATGTGAAAGTACATGCAATTATCTTCACAAGAAGAATTCAACAATTCTGCACATTCTTTGTACGTGACAGCTGTGCCTTTGTGTGACATATTCTAGTCATTGGCTTGGGCTTGTGTGGGTAGTGTAATGCCTACATACTTCTTAAGTTTTTATATCTATGGCCCATCCTGTTTGTTTGACTACTTTTACAGTGCACCTCTAAAATGGCATTTCAAAGAAGGAATAACAAATTGGCACATGAAATGTTGGTGAAGACATATAACCATCTCACAAGTGTTAAGTTTTTATACTGGCTAGAAAACCAGAAAATCCAGTCCTATAAGAAGTTAGGAATCACTGAAGCTTTTGAAAGTTGGAAGAAACAAAACAGAAATAAACTTGTGGCTTTATTTAAATAAAAAGTACTGTTAGGCAACACTTTGACCCTTGCAAAGTCCTATAGCATGAAATTGAGTCAATCAGAATGGATAGCTCACTTAGATTAAGGAAAGACTGGTAGACTTGGCTTTAATTATTCTTCCTAGGTACTGTTCTGCAGGCATAATTTTTCTATAAAAACACAAAGGCAAATGAAGACATGTATGTAGGGGAAAAACTGATTTTACTCAAAGAATATTTCCTAGTCTATTGCGTGTGGTGATAAACGCTTATCTAAAAGTTCACTTAGCGCTCTCTCAGTGAATATATTTTGCCAAGTATATTTTCAAAGAGAAAATGCAAACACAAAAATAAGATGCAAATGGCTCCCAAGTGTACTGGTATGTCTTACAGAAATGTTATGGGCTTTTATTTTTCTGTTTTTACATTTGCTACTAGTTCCTAAAAGCCATCAGATTTTTCACAACTCTCTTAAGGTTGAATAGTTAAAATTTCTTCAGCTCTATGCCTGGCTGTCTACATTTGGCTGAGTACTTAAAAAAATTTTCTTTTAACTTTACCATCAATTTAAACTCTGAAGTTCAATGCTACATGGAACAATGGGATTCTCACAGTAAGATTTGTGAAAATCAAAGTGCAAACCTGAACTAAAGATGTGATTTCAAATTAGATTGTAGAGAAAAGATAGGAAGTGCAACATACTTCAGTGTCTAGAGTATCTATTTAGAAGATGTAGCATTTTTTAGTCTTTAACAATTTTTTTTAATGTCAAAAGTGCTGTGTATTTGTAAAGAGTGATTATTGCCAGCTGTCTTTGTTTTTGATCATGTGTCAGGATTTGGTTCCTGTTTACCTAAATCAAGAAAAATAAGGTTCATGTGAAGGCCGCCATGGCTGTTTACATAACATACCTCATGATTCTGGAAATGAGTTCTGCTTCCTGCTCCAGGCTGAAAGAAAACATGGGATAGGTGGTGTTCGCACACACTAAAATAATTGCAATGGGTATGACCAATAAAGCCTTAGGTTAAACAACAGATATTATGTCTACTTTCCTACCTGCCTCAAGCAGTGTCAGATTAGTTATTGTTTTGTTAACTCATCATGTATTTTTACCTCTTCCTCTTGTCTAGAATCTCTTTCCCTTTTGTTCTTTTTTTCTCCAGTAGGTGAGCATTGATTAATCTTTGAGGTCCTAATCCGATGCGACTTCTGAAAGATTTTCCCAGCTATGGCAAACAGAAAAAAACTATCCCTCCTTCTGCATTTCATAAACACTCATTTTTAATATGTGCTATGTAGTGTCATCATTCAGTGGTTGAACGTGAGATTCCAGTGCTAGACTCTACATTTTCCAAGGGCAAAGCCCTTGACTTGTTCATTGTCACATCCCTGGAAGTCAGTGGTACAAAAACTGACATGTGGTGATCACTCAGCACTTGTTTGTTAGATGAAAGAATGGATGAGGGAATGAATGAATCCCTTATTTTGAATCAATGCTATTTGGTTCAACTTGTATCAAGATTATATCACAACTCAAAGATCTTCTGGGATTCTTATGCTGGAAGCAAGAATAGACAATCTTCCTAAAAAAATGAGCTTACTTAAAGGATTTGTTTTTAGAGACTAGGTCTCCCTGTGATGCCCAGACTGGAGTGCAGTGATGTGATCATAGCTCACTGCAACTGTAAACTCCTGGGCTTAGGTAATGCTCCTGCCTCAGCCTCCTGAGCAGCCGGGACTACAGGCGTTTGCCGTCATGGCTAGCTAATTTTTTTTTAATTTGTAAAGACAGGATCACATTATGTTGCCCAGGCTGGTCTCGATCACTTGGCTTCAAGAGGGTCTCCTGCCTTGGCCTCCCAAGTGCTGGGATTATAGACATGAGCCACCATGCCTAGCAAGATTTTTAAAATCTTTTCCAACTCTGACATGTATGATTGCATGATTTTTTTAGGGGTCTAAGTGTTGAACTATCTCCAATGTTCCTTTGCCCGTGTGTGATATAGGTTGTATGGAGTTGTGGTAATATTGGAGCATATGTCTCTCTCTACAGCATTTTTCCTAGATGTTAGTGAAATAAATTGAGCTATCTGTGCTGCAAAACTATGTTGTACTGCCAGACATTGAGTCCTTCCCTCGCTTCCTCTTTGACAAGCATCATCATGTAACCATCCTTCTCTGCTTATCTTTCTTCTCTGCTCCAACACACTGAATGCCCAGTGATTCATAACAGCTTTACCTCAGCTGTTGGAGACTGAAATATGTGTTGACTTTGATTGTATTATTAACTGCATTCTTCAAGATCATCTGTAGTTTTCAGGTGAAGCACTTCATTGATGTTTCCTTACTAAGCAGTCTTTGACATTTGTACAGGAAACGAGGATCACTACCAAAATAGCATCTCTACAGAGAAAGGAAATTCACTTGGAGGTAAACATAGTAAACTCTGTTTTAAGATAAAGAAGATGGTCATCAACACATTCACGGGCACTCTAGAAATCTTAGAAGAGCGCTGTCACCCCACCAGCTCCTCAAATCATGTTTTCTGTTCAAGTAATGGAGATGAGTAGTGCTATTAAAACATATTTATCTAGAAATTTCTCTACAAGGAGACACAATGGAACTCTCACAGATACAAGATGACTAGCTACAGAGACAACAAAGTTTTTTCTATCATAAGAAAGCATCGCCTCTCCATGTAAGTATCATCTTTGCATTCAGTCATATTCATTTACTTAATAAACATTTTTTTTCCCATGCCAATATCTCCATACAAAGTGTGGCAGTCCCTCAAGGACTATTCTCAGACCTGGAGTGAAGATTCCATAAAAGCCATATGGTGAATGTTCAGAACAGAACCAAGCACAGAGACTGTTTCTCCATTTCCTACCACTCATGAGCTATAGAGTGTGGTAAGACTAAGCATTGGACCCAGAGCATAAGCCTCTCTATCCTAGTTTTTTTTAAAGTAGTGATTATCACCAGTATTTAAATATCTACCTTTTGTACACTGGACCAACTACTAAGAAGTTTTCATTAGAAATATAACCTTAGTTGCAGGCTCAGGCCTGTTTAACAAGTCCCTGTGGAAGCTGCCAGATCAGGCTGCAGGAGTGCCAGTCAGCTTTGTGTTTGCTGAGCTCCTGGGATCCCTACAGGCCTGACCAGAGTCCTTCCTCTATCCTACTTACACTGTGTATTTATTTGCTGTTGGAAGCACCACCTTTGACTACTAGTCTGCTCATCGGTCCTATCAGGAGGGTAGGAAGTTGGGGAAAAAAAAAAGAAATATAACCTTAGCATCTGCTTTCAAAGAATGACAATATCAATAAATTGCATGACTCCTAAAAAAACACTTAAGTAATGATCAAGATAAGAGCAAATGGTAGATTAATTACATAATACAGGATAGGAGGAAATT
The DNA here is from genome assembly GCA_027257055.1 of Cephalopachus bancanus. Taxonomy (NCBI): domain Eukaryota; kingdom Metazoa; phylum Chordata; class Mammalia; order Primates; family Tarsiidae; genus Cephalopachus; species Cephalopachus bancanus. The sequence goes on along the minus strand of JAPVLO010000001.1, from coordinate 10,508,245 downwards.
TGGTTTGTTTCAGAAGACACGTACATTAGCTCAGGAGCAATCATGCATTTTAATTCTGACACAGACACTCATTAGCAAAAGATTCCTCTACATACCAACTCTTTTTATCTTTAAAACTTTCACAGAGCTATTGCAAAGATGAGAAATAAAGTGCTTAGCAGCAACCCGTAGCTGCTTTATAAGCAGAAAAGTCTTCATGAAAGAGATAACACTTGAGATTGTCCATAAAGGGTGGTAAAACTGGATCAATAAAAGTGGGAAATATTCCCATTTGAACAGTGTCGTGAGACAAAAACTTGGAAGCCACTCTGCTTATCTTGCTCCAAATGTAAAGTCTCAAAGATGCACCTTAACTGGGTTTAAAACGCTTAAAATTCATTTTCATCCAAAATGAAGCATCACTTGCAATCTATCAAGCAAGCTCAATGTAAGAAATTCCCTCTCTGCTTTCTTCAGTTTAGTGGACTAATTGCTCTGGCTGAGTTTGAATTCCAGTTTATTGCAGCCACCACAGGGCTACCCTATAGTTCCTCCCTCCAGATGTGATGAGGATTAGCCAATCAGCTTGAAACACCTTGTAAAAACACATCGGACTTACTCATTCCTTTCTGGATGAGTTCCTGTTCGACCCACATTTTTTACTGTGATGGGTTTTTAGCAGCCTGTGCAATAGTGGCCCACCTGACCTGGAACTCCAAAATGTGTCTACCTGCTTGTCTTGCATCATGTTAATATTGCAAAGGCAGCAAAGATAGTGCTTCTGAATTCTACTTGAGCAAGGGACTTCCTGGGGAAAAATTGCTGTGAGGTTCTACACGGACCCACTTAGTATTGCCTCATTGCAAATCACTTCTGGAGACGGTGCCAACATCTCCAAGACATGCAAAAGACAATTTAATATCACAGTGAGTACAAGACTGTTGCTTTATTAATCTCGATGTCCAGAAGAATCTGGGATTCTTTTTCTTTCTTTCTTTCTTTCTTTCTTTCTTTCTTTCTTTCTTTCTTTCTTTCTTTCTTTTTCTTTCTTTCTTTCTTCTTTTCCTTCCTTCCTTCCTTCCTTCCTTCCTTCCTTCCTTCTTTCTTTCTTTCTCTTCTTTCCTTCCTCCCTCCCTCTCCCTCCCTTCTCTCTCTCTCTCTTTCTTTCTTTCTCATGAGAAGGCAGTATAAGTGACCATGTCTGTTTATCTTTGCAGAACTCTCAGCTATGACACCAGAGAAGACTGAGCTAATTAGAGCTGCTGCCTTGCCCAAACCATCTTCCTCTGTCAACTCTCTAAGAACTGTGTGTATCCCACCATAAGAAACTTCATCCCAGTACTCTGTAAAATGAGCTTTTTTAAAACTGGGAATCACCTAAACATAGCTCACAGCAGATACTTAAACTCAAAACAAGACCAGATGCACTTGTTTACACAAACAAGTAGATTCAGTGGACCAAGCAAGGGGAGGGAAGTCACTAAAATGGATTATTTTTCCAAATATTTCCTTCCTGTTCAAATATGTCTACATCCAATTATCAAGTAATAAGATTTAGTCACATTTAGATTTCTTTTTAATTTTTAAATTTTCATATATATAAAAATTTTTTTGAGTGGCACGATCATGGCTCACTGCAACCTCAACCTCCTGCCTTAGCCTCCCAAGTATCTCAGACTATAGGTGTGTGCCACCACACACCTGGCCTTTTTTTCCCCCCCAATTTTTTGTAGCCATGTTGCCTAGGCTAGTCTTGAACTCCTGGGCTGAGGCAATCCTCCTACCTTGGTCTCCCAAAGTGCTGGGATTACAGGCATGAGCCACCTTGCCCAGGCTTGCATATATATATATATATTTCAGTCAGAGTCTTACTCTGTCACCAAGGCTGGAGTGTAATGATATACTCACAGCCACTGCTGTCTTGACCTACTGGGCTCAGGTGATCCTTCTGCCTCAGCCTTCCAAGTAGCTAGAACCACAGGCATGTGCCACCATGCCCGACTAATTTTTTTTGGGGGGGGAGATTTATTGTAGAGATGAGGTCTCACCATGTTGCTCAGGCTGGTCTCAAACCCCTGAGCTCAGGCAATCCTCTCACCTCCACCTCCCAAAGTTCTGGGATTGCAGGCTTGAGCCACTGCACGTGGTGCTATATATATTTTTTAATGTTAGCTGCTAATAGGAATGAGGCTGGTCACCTATTAGAAACATTCTTTCTTGCAGCAACATTTTCCTGTAGTGAGAGCCGAAAGAAATCCTAATGATTGGTTTTTAAAAAACTACTAGATTTGACCTGAAAGTTGCATTCCATAACTATTTACTAGATACACTGTATTTCCAAGACATAGCTGAGTAGTGATAATTTGTAACATAACCTGAAAACACTTTGTATCACAGATGCCATTGAACCTACTTTTTCTGATTGTCCCTTAGCCTTGCTATAATATGGCTAAATAGGTCAGTGTTGACAATATGTTGGGACTTTATCATCTAAATATATTCTCTTTAAGATTTGCTATCACATACATGCACTTTAGCCTTCAGCAAAACGTGGAAGTATCCTTCCCATGATAATGCCCCATTTATTTATACTGGCTTACTATTATTAAAAAAACTTTATTTACAAGATTCTGTGCATGCACATCATAGACACAAACACAAATCTCAAAGAGTCAGCCCTACTTAAAGAAAAAAAAAAGTTGTCAAAAAACTTCTACCTCAAAAATCTAGAAGAGACTCAGAGGTGACACTGACCAGAATGTTGCTTTCAAAGAATAGGACGTGTCCACGAAGTCTTTAGCACAGAATCCAGTTCACAGCCACACTGAAGCTGCACTCTTTCCTCACAGAACTCATAACACTGCTCCGTGAAGCAGAACTTATCTTACATCTACACCGCCTGCCTGGGTCAGAACTCTCCTTTGAAGGGGTTTCAAAGTAAAACAAGATAAGAAGCACTTCTTCAGAAAGAATCCTTCCAACGACAGAGGACTGTGATGTGTGAGTGAAGTGACAGGCCACTGGTATCTTCCCTAGAGCTTTCTCCTGTCCTTTTCACAGATAAGATAAGCACCCTTGCCAACAGGAAGGGGCCTGGGAGTGGCCAGCACCCCCAGGTAAGAAACAGAGGGCATCTGTTCCTGTTCTCCCCTGGAGGGTATCGTTCCTGGGATGGGCAGGCAGAGGGATCCCCTGTTAACTCTTGAACCATGAGGCATCTAGGAAAGGCAGTGAAAGAAAGCAACGGGTGGGAGTTCTCGAATAATCTACGATTCATAACCAGTTGGTAATTTATAAACTAGGGAGAATGTAGCCCAAAGATTTTAAGCCAATCGATCATTCTAGCAATATTTGATATAATTAGTGTTAGAAAACATGTGTATCAACTGACTCATAAAAATCGTATGTTACAGCAATTTTCAATACACAAAGTTGTATCTGGGTGTCATGCTTCCAAAATTAGACATTGGTCCTTCATTATGACTGTGGAAGTTTTGTCCTTCCTTGACTGGCTATGTCTTTTTTTTTTTTTTTTTTTTTTGAGTTGGAGTCTCACTTTGTCACCCAGACTGGAGGGCAGTGGCCGCTCCCGGCACCGCGGCCTCGACCTGCTGGGGATCCGGTGATCCTTCCGCCTCAGACTTCTGAGTAGCCGGAATTATAGGTGTGCGCTACCATGCCCAGCTGATGGCTATGTCTTTAAAGGAAAAAATAAGGTGGGATGGAAGGGGCCCTGGCCTGGAAGGGAGGTGCCTTCTCTTCTGCTGGTTATCATCTTTTGCAAGTCCTTTTTCCACTGGGGTCTGGGTTGCTATGAAGCACTTTACCCTGTACTTCAAGTCTTAGGTCTCAGAACCTAGCTCCTCCTGACCATTCTAGGCATAAGTGAGATATTTTTGCCTCTGAGTCATAATTACGATTTATATCAGTGCAATCAATCTGGCAATTAATCAATGACTGCCTGTGACATCTCTTTCGTGGTCAACCCTGGCTTACATATTGGCTGGTTTCTGAAAAGTCTATTTGTAAAGAAGACAGATGTGTGGTATTTGGAATGCATCTTTCTTTTCCTTTTTTTTTTGAGTGGGAGCCTCACACTGTCACCCAGACTGGAGTGCAGTGGCCACTCCCGGCCACCGCAGCCTCGACCTGCTGGGCTTCGGCGATCCTTCCGCCTCACCCTTCCAAGTAGCCAGAACTACAGGTGTGCGCTACCACGCCCAGCTAATTTTTGATTTATTGTAGCGATGACGTCTTGCCTGAGTGGGTCTTGAACCCACGGGCTCAGGCAATCCACTTGCCTCGGCCTCCCAAAGTGCTGGGATTACAGGTTGAGCCACCAAAAATTAGTATTTTAAATGAAGTGGTTGCTTGCTTTACTTAGTTGTCCAAAAATCGATTTAGCACAATTTTAAGGTATGACTTAATTGCAGTCTAATACTATCGACTTGGTCACAGGTTTTTACATTGTTTCTATGTGTTCTCTGAGTTTCAATTTGGGGGATCAGAAACACACTGTCCCCAAGAGAAGCTGAAGCTACCTTCCAAGTGATTCCAAAAGCTTCTTTCAGGACCCCAGGATTTTGTCAAGGAGATATTGGGAAACTCCATGGCACACCTTGGACTCTCCAAGAGTTTGGGGGGGGGGCAATAATTGTTTCTGTAGTAAGATGGAGAGTTTAGGTACACAGGTAATTTGTCAGATGTTCCTATATCAGAGACTATTTGATAACACTTTTTAAATGTCCCTTGGTCGGCATGGTGGTTCACACCTGTAATCTCAGAACTTTGGGAGACAGAGAAGAGAGGATTGCCTGTGTCCTGGGGTTTGAGACCAGCCTATAGTTCCAGCTACTTGGAAAGCTGATGAAGAAGGCTCTCCTGAGTCCAGCAGGTCAAGCCTGCAGTGGCCACAATCATGCCACTACACTCCAGTCTGGGTGACGTAATGAGATTCTGATTCAAAAAAAAAAAAACAAATCTGATGAGCTTTATCGAAGGTAGTTCATTTCAAATAGTTCATCTTTGTTCAAGATGTAGCATCTTGTCACTGTTTTCATTCCAATTGTGATGAAAATGGATATTCTCATCAAACTCAACCAAAAATTTTAAGCTAAAAAGTGTATTTCTTGCCAATAATATTGTATTTAAATCACTTTTTCCCTCTCATCACCAAATAAAATAATAATAAAGGCTGAGGTGGCTGTGATCATGCCACCGCATTCCAGCCAGGGTGACAAAGTGAGACTCCAACTCGAAAAAAAAAAAAGTCCCTTAAGCATGCTAGTGTTATTTTTACTATTAAAAAAAGTATTTAAGCTGTTACCTCTGCCACTGAACTGTAAGTTTCCTGAAAGCAGAAGGCATGAAATGTCTCCTACCGGGTACAATTTGCACAGGTGGGGCAGTGGCTACACTTACCACTCTATAATGCACCCATGTAACCAAAAACTATTTGTATCCCCTAAGCAACTGAAACAAAAAGAAAGAAAAAAAAAGAAAGCAGGATCAATAGCTCTGTCATTTTTTCATCTCCTATTAGAACCGAGAACATCACTGCCCTGTGGATTGATCTGATTTTTATTTGAATCTCATTGTGTTTGGGGAAATGTGATTGGATCTATGACACTTTAACAAGTGATCATCTAGCAGAAACCTGTATATTTAGAAACCTGCTTCCCCTGTGTGTTTCTTTTGTATAAAAACAAAACAGGCTTTGTCACAGTGCAAAGCCACCGACAAGAGCCGAGTGCAGGTCAGGGTGGTCTCTGTGTGCCCATCTGTGCCCACCTCACCCAAAGTGGGCCCTCATTCACTTGTTGAGGGTGCAGGAAGGTGGCACCGAGTCATGCGAATCTGTGCTACAGGTGACCCCTCTAATGGGAGCTACTCAGCTTATTCCCAAGGCCTGTCAGCAAGACTTTGTCACCTTGGCCTGTCGTGGCTCCAATTCTGGCTGACCAGACACCGTCACGTATGGTTCCTTCCAGTCAAACATGCACTTCTCATGTTAAAATTACATTTATCAAAGTCTTGGAGTGTGATGGGTATTCTGGAGAAGAGTGACCTTCTGCAGGGAACAGACTAGACCCGGCCACATAACGCCGGCTTCTGTTGTCATGGGAATGTCACAAATCTTTTCTTCACCTTGCAAAACCTAAAATAAACAAAACAAAACCCCACAAAGTCAACTCTGCTCTCAAAACTCCATTAAATTATTGAGAGGAGTTTTAAAAAATACTCCCAGACTTTGAATCCTAAATGTTCTACTTAATTGTTATTTTTCCTCAACAGTAAATGGCTTGAATTTTAGCACAAAAAGGCAATCAGGGCCAAGCCAACGACTCACACCTGTAATCTCAGCAGTTTGGGAGGATGAGGTGGGAGGACTGTATTGCTTAAGGCCAGGAATTTGAGACCAGCCTGGGCAACATAGCAAGACCTTTTCTGTACCCACCCCCCCAAAAAAAATAAAGATAAAAATTAGTTAGGTGTGGTGGTGTGTGCCTGTAGTCACAGTTATTTAGGAGGCTGAGGTGGGAGGATCTCTTGAGCCCAGGAGGTTGAGGCTGTGGTGAGCCATGATTGTGCCAGGGTACTCCAGCCTGGAGAACAGAGTGAGACCTCAACTCAAAACAAACAAACAGACACATGAATAGATGAGTCATATGATTTGCTACAAATTCCACAAAACCAGAGTGGAAGTCACAACCCAAATATGTGCCAAATATATGCCATGCTGTGCTAAAACCATTAATGAGTCCACGAAGCTTGAGAAAGATGACATCATTTTATTCAGGACTCTCCTTGGACATTGTACACAGCCCCTGTGGAGGAAAGAAAGCCTTTAGATCTGCAAGTGAACAATTTTTTGTTGTTTGTTTTGTTTAAGAGACAGAAACTTGCTCTGTTGCCCAGACTGGAGTCCAGTGGCACAATCATATCTCATTATACCCTCAAACTTCTTGGCTTCAGCCATCCTCCTGCCACAGCCTCCCCGGAAGCACCACCACACCCAGCTAATTGTTGTTGTTGTTGTTTAGAGATCAAGTCTTGCTGTGTTGCTCAGGCTGTTCTCCAACTCCTGACTTCAAGCAATCCTCCCTCCTCAACTTCCCAAAATGTTAGGAATACAGGCGTGAGCCACTCAGCCTAACAATCACTGTTAACTTGAGTCTTCCTACACCTCCTTTCCCCACCAAAAAAATATATATATATGTTCCTTGGAAAAGTGGCAGCTGGTAATGGAGGGCCTGGTGTCCAGAGAAAGGTTGAGGAAGAGTGAGAATGTGCCTTGGCCGAATCAACCTAACAAAATATGATGTAACTGTCATGAGACATTTTCTTCTGAGACTGACGAGATAATGCCCACTTTTCTGCTTTCTCTGGGTCCCTAGTTGAGTGTGAGTGATAAATATGCAGGCCGGGGACCCCATCACTGCACGAGGGTTTTGCTTGGGAAGGCTGTGGTACTGTTTTCTCCACCTCTGTTGTTTGGAAGAGAGAAAGGGAGACTGACCAGATTCTCCCAGCCACACACAGAATCCTGTACAGAGTCATACGATTGTGAGGGAGAGCAAAGATTTGCAAAAGAATTGGATGTCGCTGGGAGAGAGATGCATAAGGGTTGTGTGATTTCAGAAGAAGGACGGCCATGTGCTAGCTTGAGGAAATTAACTAGCCACTCTGGGGTCACGGGTACATATTTGTCTACCAGGTTTATTGACATAGGACAGTGTTTGCTAGAATTAGACTTAGTAAAATCTCTGTTTACAACCCAGTCTGTTGAATGTGGTTTTTAAAATCAAGAATGCGCCGGGCTCGGTGGCTCAGCCTGTAATCCCGCGCCTTTGGGAGGCTGAGGTGAGTGAATTGCCTGAGCCCGCGGGTTCGAGAACCGCCTGGGCAGCGAGACCTCATCTCTACAATAAATCAAAAAAATCAGCCGGGTGTGGTAGCGCATGTCTGTAATTCCGGCTACTTAGAAGGCTGAGGCGGAAGGATCGCTGGAGCCCAGCAGGTCGAGGCGCGGTGGCCGGAAGTGGCCAGTTTGGGCGACCGAGTGAGACTCCAACTCAAAAAAAAAAAAAAAAAAAAAATCAAGAATGCACTAGCTTCATAAAAATGTGTTTTATTTTCTCATTTTTTTCTTTTTATCATTTAAACGTTTTTACAACCATTGAAGTCTTTGTGAAGAATTTGATGTCTCCCTCCTGTTTAAAAAAAAGTTTTCTTTGTGTTTTAATTTTTTTTTTTAGTAGAAGAACCAGTCATATAAGGTTTTCAGATACATTTGTAAAATTGGAACCAGTAAGAATTTCACTAAATTCCTTGGAATTTGGTTAGTCAGCTTCTTCTCTTTCTAAAATAAAATAATCATTTCTGAATAAAGAAATGCATTTTAATTACGAAGTTAGTGTAGGGTTTCACGGTGTGTAATTTTAATTCTCTGAAAATCAGTCTAAACCAACCACTGTTCTTAATTATGCCACTGCAACTTTAAACCTGGGAATATTTCTTATTTCTTTTATAGTCATTTTTAAATAATTCTGCAAGATGTTTTTATAAAAGGCTAAGCCATGCTATTAAAACATATATTTAAATTGTCAGAAAATGCCAAGGCAAATAATATGCATTACTATTTAAGAAAAATAAAATTGATGTAATAAAAAAGTGAAATCTTTAAAGATGGAGACTTGATAATACCCTGACCATACCTCTCTGCCCTTGATATTCCACATCAGAAGTTGAGATTATGTTTTTGACACATAGTAGATAGAAGCTGAAAATACACAGTTGCAGTAAAAAGAATTTTAAAAACCCATTTAGTTATATCCTTGAAAAAGTTTCTAAAAAATCAGTTGTTTTAGAAAGCATCAATTCAACCTACAGTCAGAAAAATAAAAACAGCATGCATTTATGGCAGTCACTTTTTACTAGCATCAACTGTTTCTAATAAAGCCCAGAGCTCAGGAGTAAATCAGAACACCTCTGAACACCCAAAAATTCTGTCAAAATAACAAAGGCCTTAAACTCATTCTCTCAACCCCCCAAAAAAAATCTCTTAGAAAATGTATAGAAAACATGGTCAAAATTTACATATAAAATATGACCACAGAGAAATAAAAAACATAAACTATAGACAAGTCATGCAAGAAAAAAAACAACTTGTTAAGAAATATATAGGTAGAAATTCCAACACCGGAGGCAATTAAAGAACTACAAATGGAAATAAAAGACATATTTTTTAAATGTTAAACAATCAAGTGTGTACTCTTAATGCTAATATCCAGTGTGTACAAGAGTGAATTCGGCTCTCTCAGATTGCTGGTGGTAAACATCGAAGGTATATAGCAATTCTGAAAAGTCATGTAGGAAATAATTCATTTAGTTTTCTAAGAGAAGTTATCTTCTCTTGGGAAAGATACAAAGTAACTCCCTCTTTAGACTCCATTTTAAAGAAACAATTTAACTGTGGACAAAAGTTTATATACAAAGATGTTTCTCCCAGCACTATTTATAATAACCAAAAAAAGGAAGCAAGATAAATTATAAAGTAGGTTCAGATTTATGCAAACTTAAAATACAGCCATGATTGAAAATTATGCTTTCAATTTTAATGAAAAGAAAGTTTGCAGAAATTATTACTACCCTGGGAAAATGCTCATAGAACAATATTAAGTGAAAAATGAATAATGTGAAGTATTATATACAGTATGACACCAATTGTATAAAACAATAGAGATTATAGCACTAAATGTATAAATAATGCCTATATATTTATACATAAACACGCAAATCTGTATTTGCGTGTTTATGTTTAAATATGTAGAAACTATCTTAAAGAGATTCCAGTCTAACAGTATTCTTGCTGACCAGTTTGCGTGTTGCATTTTCCATAATCCTTTCCTGTTTTTCCAACTTTTCCACTATGAGCCAATATTAAAATTGTGCTTAGAGAAATTACTCATTAAATAGTATTATTTTAAAATATTTCTGAGCTCAGAGCCCAGTTGCTCATATAATAGATGCAGGTCTTTTGCTGATGCTTGATCGAGTTTCCTGATGCATAATTGATTTGGATCTGTAGATAAGGAAGTGAAAGCAGGAGTTTTCTTTTTTATTTTTCTTTTTTAAAATTTAACTTAATTTAATTTTAAAGTCATGGAGTACAAGTCAGGATTGTGTACATAAGTAGTAGAGGTGCAGGTAAAGTTTTGGGCCTCCCATTGGATTTCACTTCTCCTGGATTAGGATCACCCTTATTGATGCTGTGTGCTACTCCTCCTGGGCAGTGTTCCACTATAGCCAATCCCTTTTATGGAGTATTATGATAGGTGTTCAGGGTCCACTTATGGGTGAGAACATGTGGTACTCAGTACTTTGTTTCTGTGATAGATCACTGAGTATGGTAGACTCCAAATCCATCCAAGTTGCTGTGAAGTCCAGTTTTGTCCGTTATGTCTGTGTGATATTCCATCATGTATATGTACCACATTGTTTTGATCCAGTCCAGTTTTGATGGGCAGCAGTGTTGGTTCCACATTTTTGCTATTGTGAATAGTGCAAAAGCAGGAGTTTTTTAGCAGCAGGGGTTCTCACCAATCCCCCCAGTCCCAGGTGAACCCAACACACTTAACAAATACACCCACTCCCATTAGTAAATGTGACCCATTGCAGACACTCTGAGAATCAGACATGGAGAATGAAAGAAGCAAATCTGTAAAATGTTTAGAAATGTTTATCTCTACATATCTAACTGTGCAGTAAAACAGGAAGGCTAAATCCCAGAGCAAAGCAGGCTGCATTTGAACTCCAACTCCCTACAAGGTGGCTTGGCAACCCTGGTAAGACATTTGAGTCATTCTGGCCCTCAGCTCCAAATCAGAAAAATGAGGGTGAAAATAGATAGCAGGCCAGACATGGTGGCTCAAGCCTGTAATCCCAGCACTTTGGGAGGCCAAGGCGAGAGGATTACCTGAGACTAGATAGCTTGTTACCCATGCAGAGTTTTTAGTCTCACCCAACTCTACTGAATAAGAATTTCTTATGGGTTCCAAGAATATATGCTTTTGACAAGCTTCAAGGTTTTTCTTCTATATACCAAACTTTAAAATCCACTGTGCTAAAAGCATTATTGTACTCTAATTTTCTATAATTGTTTCTAACTCAACGAGGAAAAGTTTTAAAATGTTGAGTGCATTTACCTTTGTAAATTGATATCTAACAAAAATAAAGAAATGAAGCAAAACTTTATTTCTAAGATTATTTTATTTCAAAGGGAAAACTTTTTGTTATTAGGAAAATTCATTTATGTGGAACATTTTACTCTTTGAAGGGGTTGGTTAAGGGATGTGTTATTGTATTCATGTCTATTTTGTATATAAAGTATAATTTCACCCATTGTCTCGTAAAGCACAAGATTATATTTGCTTCAATAAAGATTTGAAAGAGTACTGATTTTCTAAGCTATAGAGAGATTACGTCTATCCATAATCAAGTAAATGTGTGTGCTTCAAAATAAAAGGAAACACAGTGAGAAGTTGCATGCAAAAAATAATATAAAATATAATGCCTAATTTTAGATTTTTTTTCCCATTCTGTCTTTCTTATTTACTCTCTGTCTCTCATAAATACATTTTTTAAAGATAGAATTAAGGATAGACACTGCAATGAGTATGATAGCATCATTTTAGTTCCACAGGTTTACAAGCCACATTTAACTCACAAAACCTGACACTCTCTGGCCAAGCATGAGGCCTAACTCTCAGACACGTCCACACCTGCTAAATGCAAGGCCAGATGTGGGTCTTCCACTCCAGTTCTACTCTGGTTCCTGGGGTCATTTGGGAAGTCGGGTTGGGGACAGATGGCAAATGTATTAAATCCACACAATACACAATTCAGATCTAAGAGGGAAAAAAAAAATCCTACACTACAAAAGTGCACATTGGTCTCAATACAGAAGCCATCATTGCAATCAAGCACATTTCGACTAAAAATTCAAGCCTTCATGATTGTAAAACTTCCTCTGGAAAAGAATTTTACTTCAGCAAGCATTATCAAGACTGATTCTCATGTCAATTTAAATTTCAGAATTTTTATCATTCTAAAACCATATTAGCAAATTTGTCCAATTTATAGACTCTCCCTTACTTAAATAGATGATTTTGTCTAGGTTTTATTGAAATAAATGAGGGTTTTGGATGACACTGATCTCTTTAATTATGCTAAAGAGACAACCATTTATTTTAAGTGCATGCCATTCGGTTATTTTTAGCTCATGGTAGAAATCAAAATACTCATCTAAAAGGTTGAAGAAACGTGTGCTTGTTTCATTGAGGGAGGATACATGAACATGTTCAGGGGACTGTGAAAGTTGTCAAAATCAAAATGGAGTCACTTGTGTTCAATAAAAAAATAATAATTTAAAAAGCCTGACAGAACCAGGGAAGGCTATGAAGAAAGAGTTCTCACACTGCATGTCTTATAACAAAAGTACCACAGAAAGACCTGACGTGGTGTAATTATAGGCAGTCATGTCTATAATCTCAGCTCTTTGGGAGTCTGAGGCAGAAGGACTGCTTGAGCCTGGAGTTCGAGACCAGCCTGGTCAACATGTAAAACCTTATCTCTACCCAAATAAAAAAATTAGTCAAGCAGAGTGGTGTACACCTGTAGTCCCAGGAACTTGGGAGACTGAGCTCAGGGGGTTGAGGCTATGATAAGCCATGATCATGCCACTGTGCTCCAGTCTAGGTGACAGAGTGAAACGCCAACTGGAAAAAAAACAAAAAACCAAAAAACTACCACAAAACAAACACAGCCTTGTACAAAAGTCATTGCAACCTTATACAAAAATACTTCTTGAACACTTCTGCCCAGTAACTGCCTGTCCAACCCTGGCCTGATGCCACCATTGTTATTGATCCTTGTAGCCAAGGATAGTCATTTCCAAACAATGATAAATCTTCTCACTTTTCCTTTAAAACCCATTGTTCTCCTTGACCTCACAGAAGGTGCATATTGTTTACTGGGGTACACATATTCCCACTGCAATGCCCTGCTTCCAAATAAACATCATTTTTATTTCGGAGAGACTCTGTTTGCTATTTGAGTGGACAACGCTTATAAAGACTATGGCTACTAGCAAAAGTGACTTCTGCCAGCTCCCAGTATGTCTCAAAATTGCATTAAAAGTCCCTCCTGTTCCCATAGACAGTCATTCAGTGACCATTAATATAGGCTTTAGCACACCAGTGGTCAAGATGACATAGATATGTTTGAGGTATATCATTCTTTTCCCAAATAAAACACTTACCATCGACTAGCCAAGGGCTTCATAACACTGAAAATCACCCCACCTTCTTTGGCCTACAACAGAGTCTCTTAAAAACTCATTGTCATTTGCCTTCTCAAAATAGTATATTAGGAAACTGAACTTAAGTGTGTCATTGTAGTAAAGTAGGTGAAGTGGTGAAGTTTGGGAAAAATGTGATTCAACAGCAGATTGGTCCCCTTAATGGGGTCATTGGGCATTCATATGGTTGCACACCCTGGAGGGGACAGTGATTAGAGGACCCCGACATAGTTGTCATTTGTCTTGAGTTTCTTTGTAGAAGATATATCCATCTTTGAAATGGCAATGTTTCCTTTCTAATTGCAAAACTTCAAAAATTAAATAAGTAATGTGACCCTCAAATCCTGCATTCCTTTAAAAAAAAAAAAATCTTACCCATCGCCGTGGCTCTTGCCTGTCATCCCAGCACTTTGGGAGGCAGAGGCAAGAGGATTGACTGAGAATATCCATTTTCATCACAATTGGAATGAAAACAGTGCAAGATGCTATATCTTAAACAAAGATGAGTTGCTTGGAATTAACTTCTTTCTATAAAGCTTGTCAGATTTTTTTTTAAGTCAGTCTCACTCTGCTGCCCAGGCTAGAATGTTTAAAGTTTTTGGTTGAGTTTAAGGAGAATATCTGTTTTCATCACAATTGGAATGATGTAATAACTGTCCCGTCCCGGTGTCCAACCATATGAATGCCCAATGACCCATTAAGAGGGACCAATCTGCTGTTGAATCACATTTTTCCCAAACTTCACCACTTCACCTACTTTATTACAATGATTGGTTTTGAGACCAGCTGGGGCAACAAGGTGAGACCTCGTCTCTATAACCAAACAAAAAATTAGCGGGGCAAGGTGGTACATGACTGTAGTTCCAGCTACTTGGAAGACTGAGGTGGAAGGATCACTTGAGCCCAGCAGGTCGAGACTACAGTGGCTGTGAGCTGTGTGTCTCTGCATTCTAGCTTGGGCAACAGAGTGAGACTAACGCAAAAAAAAAAAAAAATCTGACAAGTTTTATAGAAGGAAGTTCATTTCAAGCAGCTCATCTTTGTTTAAGATATAGCAGCTTGCCACTGTTTTCATTCCAATTGTGATGAAAACGGATATTCTCATTAAACTAAAAAAATTGAAATGAAAAATTGTATTTCTAGCCGATAATATTGTATTTAAATTGTTTTTTCTCTCTCATTACCAAATAAAATAATAATAAAGGGAGAAATACTCAATAAGTTGAATGGAATCAACTTTCTCACTGTGGGAAAGACAAGTAAAACAAGCCTCCTGATCCCATTATTTCATTAGTGCATACTTCCCCAGGAAAGACTCAATCTAAATGTGACTTTCTCTAGTTTTTCAAGCTCCACAGCTAAGTACAGATGAGAGATTGGGTCCTAATTGCTAACCAAGGAAGGGAACAAGCTGAACTCCAACTGACCCTCTTGAAGGTAGCTGCACAACCCAATACTTCGCCTTCAGGGTCATTTACCTCTGTTCCAGTCCTGACACTGAACACCTGTCATGGCTTTTGCATAGTTCTGCAGACTTTTTCTTTCTTTCTTTCTTTCTTTCTTTCTTTCTTTCTTTCTTTCTTTCTTTCTTTCTTTCTGTCTGTCTTTCTTTCTGTCTTTCTTTCTGTCTGTCTTTCTTTCTTTCTTTCTTTCTGTCTTTCTTTTCTCTCTCTCTCTCTCTTTCTCTCTCTCTTTCTCTCTCTCTTTCTCTCTCTCTTTCTCTCTCTCTTTCTCTCTCTCTTTCTTTCTCTCTTTCTTTCTCTCTTTCTTTCTTTCTTTCTTTCTTTCTTTCTTTCTTTCTTTCTTTCTTTCTTTCTTTCTTTCTTTCTTTCTTTCTTTCTTTTTGAGTTGGAGTCTCACTCTTGTTGCTCAGGCTAGAGTGCAGTGGCATGGTCCCAGCCACTGCAGCCTTGACCTACTGGGCTCCAGCGATCCTTCTGCCTCAGCCTTCCAAGTAGCCAGAACTACAGGCGTGTACTACCACGCCCTGCTAATTTTTGTGATTTACTGTAGTGACGAGGTCTCGCCAAGTTACCCAAGTGGATCTTGAACGAGTTTCTGCCTCTTAAAGGAAACAGAAGAAGGAGGAGGAGGAGGCAATTCACTCGCCTTGGCCTCTCAAAGTGCTGGGATTACAGGCTGAGCCACCGAGCCCAGTTATCTGCAGACATTCATTTTTGGAAAAAAAAGAAAATCCAGACTCTTAAATTCGGTTCTCCTTAGGGCTGTTGTAACTAATGCTCTGTGGGTGAAAGAAGCAAAACACATTGTGCCTTGAGTCTATTATTACTGCATTTCCCAAGCTTTTAATAATATAAATGGAGACTTTTCTTGTTTTCTCTCTCTCTCTCTCTCTCTCTCTCTCTCTCTCTCTCTCTCTGCAAACTCAAGTACCAAAAAGATTTGGAAACATTTTTAGAAAATCCCTTGCTATCCAAATTCTTGAAATTCATTTTCTGAAATGCAAACACTGGAGACTATTCTAAGATTTTACAAGTTGGCAAGAGGCCTGAGTTCTTGTTGATTATCCTCGCCTTTTATTATCTGGAGGGATGCTAGGTGTGTCATTTAACCTCACTGAGTCTCAGTTGCTTTATTTAATCAATTTGGCAAGCACTTATTGAATGCCTACTATCAATCAAACACCTGGCCAAAGCAAGGCAGTGAACTTTACAGGTAAACCTGAAGACCAGAGCTGGCCATTTCAAATACACAACAGTGTAGCTATTGAGAATGTGTAAACCAGTGTGAATGAGAAATTGAATTCCAAGTTTTATTTAATTTTTATTAATTTAAATTTAAAAATTGATACATCAGTAAGTTTGAAAAAGCTTGAGCAGATGGATCTAATTTTTAACTGTTAATTTTATAAAATCTAAATACAGATCAATTAATTTTTTTATTTATTACAGATCATTTCTTTTAAATGAAAATTTAGCATACAAGTTGAGATGTGCTATAAGAGTGCACATTTTGAAAGCTTACTTGAAAAAAAAGTGGGGCAACCCCCTCAGGTTCCCTCCCACTGTGGGAACTTTTCTGTCCTCTCAATAAATCCTACTTTCAAAAAAAAAGGAAAAAAAAAAAGAAAAAAAGTGTAAAATGCCCACTAATGATTTCTTATATTAATTGTATGCCGAAATGATCATCATTTGGATAGTCTGGGTTAGTAAAAAGGATTTTTTTTTTTTTTTTAATTTGGAGTCTCACTCTGTCACCCAGACTGGAGTGCAGTGGCTGCTCCCGGCCACCACAGCCTAGACCTGCTGGGCTCTGGCTATCCTTCTGCCTCAGGCTTCCAAGTAGCTGGAACTACAGGCGCAGGTTACCATGCCCGGCTAATTTTTGATTTATTGTAGAGACAGGTCTTGCCAAGTTTCCCGAGCTGGTCTCGAACCCGCGGACTCAGGCAATCCACTCTCATTGGCCTCCCAAAGTGCTGGGATTACAGGCTGAGCCACTGAGACCGGTTGTAAAAAGGATTTTAAAAATTATCTCACGGGTTTCTTTTTTACTTTTTTTTAATGCATCTACTATGTCTCGTGTGTCTCACATTATATTTCTGCTGGGCAGTGTAGTCCCAGAACTTCAAAATAGATTATTCCACGTAACATGACTGCACCATCTCTATCTAATGCTCCATGTCCATCAGCCTGTCTAGCTTTTTCCTGTAGAAAACCTTATTGTTATCTCAGCTCTTTGGGAGCTTGAGACAGGAGATTCTCTTGAGTCTAGGAGTTTGAGGCTATAGCGAACTATGATTGTGCCACTGCATTCCAGCCTGGGCAACAGAGCAAGTTTCTGCCTCTTAAAAGAAACAAAAGAAGATGAAGAAGAAGAAGAAAGAGAAGAAGAAGAAGGAGAAGGAGGAGAAGGAGAAGGAGAAGGAGAAGGAGAAGGAGAAGGAGAAGGAGAAGGAGAAGGAGAAGGAGAAGAAGAAGAAGAAGAAGAAGAAGAAGAAGAGGAGGAGGAGGAAGAGGAAGGAGAAGGAGAAGAAGAAAATCCCTCTGTATTTTCTTCTCAACATTTTGTACCTTGTCTACTTCTGACTCTTCCTCAGAAACAGCCTTTAGGTAGAACATGGCTTGTTGCAATATATGTATTTTTGCTCTGCTGTTTTTTTCCAATATGTTAAAATTCTATGAGGAAAGAAACAGCTTTGTATGCTATAGTCCCTTCAGTGCCTGGAATAGCAAGGTGCTGCACAGAACAGGTGTTCACAGTAAGTACTGCATAAAACAGTGCATATATGCATGTTCCTGAAAAAGTGTCCACATCGAAAACTTGAAGGTACTGACAAGTTGTTGCTTTTAATACGACAATTCACCTTAAGTTAGAAAGACACTTAGCTTACCTTAGGAAAATGTTTTCCAGATTTCAAAAAGCCTCAAGGCAGAAACTATTTTATCAAGATCTTAAATTATAGTAAATATAACTTATTTTAATATATTTACCCCAATATTTTAAATTAAAATTAGTATATCCCTAGAGATATGCATAGTATTTTCTTTATATGACAAAAATAATAAATGAACAAATTAATTTCTCTCATTGTAAGTACTCCTCAAGAGATAAAGAGGAAAGACTCAATTCCTCAATAAGTCATATATTAATAAAGCAATTTAGAAGCAGACACACATCAGTTCAATCCTTTGTCTTTTCTCATTACATGCTTTAACTTGTGCAAAAGGGACAGAGAACGACTTTCCTGGCACCTCTGATTATCATTTATGGCTGACATAATCCATAGCATGAGGATTGCTATTAATATTTTAATTAGATCGAGTCTCCATGTACGACAGTATATGTGTTTGCATATTATTGCTGAAATGTAGAAACAATAGAACAGTATTCTTTGAAAATTCCTTTTGCAAGCTCTGCAGTAACTCGCATTACTGAATAGCTTTTCCTTTCATTTGTCTTTTAATTTGATCATTATAATAGCAATATCATCATTTAACAGGGAATGAGCTCCCTTATCTCCATGTAGCAAAGATATAAGAACTCTCTGGATTCTGATGATGTAATACCTGAAAAATAAACAAAGTTCACAACTGTGTTTAAAAAAAAAAAAAGGTCTCTCTGCCATGTTATTCACCAAGGCTTCTGTCCAAAGTTAATAACTGATCAAATACCAAGATTGTGAGTTCCAGGGCTGGAAGCTGAGGCTCAAATCTGCTTGTACTTTGGTGGGTTTCTGCTTTTAATCCCTCTTTGCCACAGAAGCTCTACCAAGCAGATTTCTATTCAAAATTTCAACAGTCGAGGTTCATAACATAAGATCCATTGGATTTTATAGCTGTTTTGGCATTAAGAAAAAAAAGTGTACGTTAGGTCTGGCATGGTATCTCATACCTGTAATTCCAACCACTCTGGGAGGCTGAGGTAAGATGATTGCTTAAGTCCAGGAGTTTGGACGGGGTTAGGCAACATAGTGAGACCTTGTTTCCACACATACACACACACACACACAAATAGCTGGGTGTGTGGCGTGTGCCTGTAGTCCCAGCTACTCAGGAGGCTGTGGCAGAAGGATCACCTGAGCCCAGGAGGTCAAGGCTGCAGTGAGCCATGATTGTGCCACTGTACTCCAGCCTGGGCAAGAGAATGAGACTCTAACTTAACAAGAAATTTTTTGTTGTAACAAGTTCTGGACTAATGAGTGGAACGAGTTAGTAGAAAAAGGTAATATACACACATTAGAATACAACAAAAGAGAGCCAATTTCAGAAAAAAGGACCTCTGAAAATCTCCCTTCTTTATAAAATCAATTAGAAAGCTGAAAAAAGTAATCAAAATCCATGGTTTAGAACTGTAGAAATTTTTCAAAGACTTGCAACAGCCTAAAGACTGTTTATACAATAACGACAGCTCAGCCTTAAGGGGTGATCTGAACAGTGAGCTTTGTGGTATTTTTTTCTTGCTCTGCTTCTATTCTTTACTCTCCTGCTCTGTGGTAGCCTTAAAAACCGATAGCCATGCAAGTATGATAGCCACACAAATCAGCAGCCTAGGAGACACTGGATGGTCCAGAAGAGGATTGAAGTTACCCCCCAAAGTTTCATTGCTAAAGAATTGTCCTTGTCTAATCTGTCTGGATGTTCCATGGGAACACTGACTTGCAGGACTTGTCTTTATTTGACAATAAGAACAAGCTCCCTGCAAGCAGTCTCTTCCCTAGTATTTTTTTCTAAAAATAATGTCTGGCAATTTTTTCCCATTATGGATGCCTGAAGCAGTGATTCCGTTGGGGCAAATGAGAGATACTGAAGAAACTTAAAGGATCACCTGGGGAGTGAGATGTACATAGAGTCTTTGAGAAACTTTGACATATTCCTGAGAATCAAGGCCACATGCATGTGCAGAAGAGTGGGCAGACTCAGGAAAGAAAGACCTGAGAAGCCTCTAATAGCTCACCTCTGGTGGGCCTTGAGCCTTTGCACAAATAAGGAATAAAAGCTGTCAAACATTAGCAACCTTCCTCCTGGAGTGCTGAAGTCATGCCCAAACATGCACATAAGGCGTCATGGCAAAGACTGGGATAGTTATTGGTTCAAGGCGTTTCAGGAAACCTTAGTCCGATCATTGGTTGACACTAAGCTAACTGAGAAAAGACTTCAGTAGCCATAAACAGCAAAGAACACATGCCTTAAATAGTTAATTCAGGAAAGTTACTAAACAAACAAACCCTGGTGTGGAGGATTTAATTTTCTGATTTGCAGCATTATGTTATTTTAAATGTCCAGTTTTCAATAAAAATGTATAAGACATGCAAAGAAATATGGCCCATACACATTTTTTAAAAAGCAGTCATTGGGAACCTTCCCTGGGGAAGCTGAGATGTTGAACTTACTAGACAAGAATTCATGTAAACAGCAACCAGAAGCAGGTGAAGTGTCTATTTCAGACAAAATAACCTGAAAAATTTGATACTTGAGGCAAAAAATTTTTTTATGAAAATAAAAGGGTCAAATACTTCAAAAAGAAATAATTATAAACATGCATTCTTCTAACAAGAGAGCCCCAAATACATAAAGCAAAAACTAACAGAATTCAAAGGACAAATAAACATTCAACAATAATTTGAAGACTTTAATAACAGAAGAACTAGACAGAAGATCAGCAAGGAAATACAAGACTTGAACAGCACTATAAATCAACTAGACCTAAAAGACTTCTATACAACAGTCTACTCAGCAACAGGTGAATATGCACTGTTTCCAAGTGCACATGGAATAGGTTAGGTCATCAAACAAGTCTCAGTAAATTTAAAAGAATTGAAATCACACATAGCATATTCTCTAAATACAATGGAATGAAATTAGAAATGAATAACAAAAGAAAATGTGAGGCACTAAAAAAATGTGAAAGTTAAATGATACATTTCTTAATAATGAGTGGGTCAAAGAAGTCATACAAGAAATTATAAAATTCTTTTAGAAGAATGAAAATGAAGACATACCAAAATCTATAGGATCCACACCAAGTTTAGAAGAAAACCTATAGCTATATATGTCTGTATTAAAACACAGAAAAAATTTCATGTAAATATCCAAATCTCTTACCTTAAGAAACTAAGAAAAAAAGAATAGCAATCCAAAGGAAGAAAATAATAGCAATTTGGGCAAATATAAGTGCAAGAGTGTATAGAAAAAACAATATAGGAAATCAATAAAACAAAAAGTTGGTTATTTGAAAAGATCAGCAAAATTAACAATCCTTTAGCTAGTCTGACAAAGTAAAAATATATCAAATAATTACAATTAGAAGTGAAAGAAAAGTTATTACTACCAACTTTATAAAAATAAAAGGAATAATAAGAAAATACTATGAAGAATAGCATGCCAAACAAATCAGACAATCTAAATAAAATGAACAAATTACTAGAAGGACACAGACTACTGCAACACTGGAAAGACAAACTATCAAAACTTACTTAAAAATAAAAAATCTGAATAGACCTATGATAAGTAAAGAGAATGAGTTAGAAATTTAAAAACCCACACACAAAAAAAATTCAGGCCCAGATGTCTTCACTGATGAATTCCACCAAACATCTGAAAAATAATTAGCACTTTACAAAATCTTCTGAAAAATAGAAGACCTTCCAACTCCTTCTCTGAGGCCGATATTACCCTGATAATGAAACCAGTCAATGACATCACAAGAAAACAAAGCTACACCCTAATATACTTTATAAACATAGACTTAAAAATCTTCACTAGTACACTAGCAAATACAATCCAGCAACATATTAAGGGGATTATGCACTATGACAACATGAGATATATTCCAGAAATGCAAGGTTAGTTCAACATATAAAATCAACCAGATTAATACAACACAGAATAAATGACCCCCCCCAAAAAAGTACATGAGCAGAAAAAGCGTTTGATAAAATTCCTCCCTTGATGAAACCATTTAACAAACAGGAACAGAAAAAACTTACACAACCTAATAAAGGGCAACTTCAAAACAATGACAAATAAAAACTTTATCACTTAGATGAAAAATAAGACAAAGATTCCCACTCTTGCCATATTTAATTAACATTGTGCTGAAGGTTCTAACCAGAAAAATTAGGAAAGAAAATTTTTAAAAGGCATCCAGATTGAAAAGGAAAGAGTAGAAATGTCTCTAGTTTCAGGTCACATGATATTGGATATAAAAAACCCTAAAGAATACATAAGATAAAGAGAGAGAGAAAGAACTATTGAAACTAACAAATGAAATCAAGTTTGCAAGATCAATATATAAACATCAACTAACAACTAACATCGATTAACAATAAATAATCTGGAAGAGAAATTAAGAAAACTATAGCTGTCTCTCATTAGCTGCAGGGGAATTCGTTCCAGGACAGTCCATTAATACCAAAACCCATGCACACTCAGGTCCCAGAGTGGCCCTGTGGAACCCATGGATACAAAAATTGTATACACAGGTTTTACATCTCATGAATATTGTAGTTTTGATGTGTTTGGTTGCAGATGCAAAGCCTGCCAATACATGAGGCAGAGTGTATTTACTGAAAAAAATCCATATATAAGTGGATCTGCCCAGGTCAAGTCTGTGTTGTTTAAGGATCAACTGCATTCCATTTACAATAACATCAAAAAGAATAACGTGCTTAGAAGTAGATTTAACAAAATAAGTGCAAAACATACACACAAAAAATAAACATTGTTGAAAGAACAAAAGATTAAGTAAATGGAAAAATATACTATGTTCATGAATCAGGCAACTTAATATTGTTGAGATGGCAGAGCTCCCCAGTTTGACCTACAGATTTAGCAGTGTGTGGCAAAATTTTAGCTGGCTTTTCTTGAAGAAACTGACAAACTGATCCTGAAATTTCTATGAAAATGTAAGACAACTGCAATAGCCAAAACAATTTTACAAAGAAAGCACAAAGTTGGAAAACTCATATAATCCAAATTCATAATTTACTACAGAAATATAGTAAATTAAAACAGTGAGGTACTGGCCTAAGGATAGACACATATAGATCAATGGGGAAAAAAAAAGACTCGTTCAAAAGTAAACTCTTACATTTGTAGTCAATTGATTATCAAAAAAGGTGGCAAGAAAATTCAACGTGAGCCGGGCTTGGTGGCTCAGCCTGTAATCCCGCGCCTTGGGAGGCTGAGGTGAGTGAATTGCCTGAGCCCGCGGGTTCGAGACCCGCCTGGGCATCTTGGTGAGACCTCATCTCTACAATAAATCAAAAAATTAGCCGGGCGTGGTAGCGCGCACCTGTAGTTCCAGTTACTTGGAAGGCTGAGGCCGAAGGATCGCCGGAGCCCAGCAGGTTGAGGCTGCAGTGGCCGGGAGTGGCCACTGCACTCCAGTCTGGGCGACAGAGTGAGACTCCAACTCAAAAAAAACCCCAAAAAACAAACAAACAAACAGAAAGAAAATTCATTGTGGAAAGAATAGTCTCTTCAATAAACCATACTGGGACAATTGTATATGTACATTTCAAATAATAAGGTTAGATGTCTATATGATACAAATTTAACTCAAAATTTATCAAACTCCTGGAGGCAAAAGATAAATTATAAAACTCTAAGAAGAAAACTTATAGGCTTAAATCTTCATAAACTTGGATGAGTCAATGATTTCTTAGATATGACACCAAAGCACAAACAATACAACAAAATAAATTGAGCTTCGTCAATATTTAACACTTTTATTTTTCAACGAAGTTTATGAAGAAAGTGAAAATACAAACCAGAGAATGGGAAAACATAACTGTAAATAATGTAGTTGTTAAAGTTCTTGTATTGAGATTAAACAAAAACTCTTATGACTCAATAAAAATACAAATAACCCAATTAAAAATGGTCAAAAGATATGAATTTCTCCAGTGCAACTGGCTTATTAGCATGTGAAAGGATGCACAATGTCATTAGTCATTAGGGAAATGCAAACCAAAACTGCAATGTGTTTCCAGTTCACACCTACTAAGTTGACTATAATTTTTTTTAAGTGCTGGCAAAGGTGTAAGGAAGACAGAGCTTTCATATATTACAGGTGGTAATGTAAAATTGTTTGGCAACTGTGAAAAAGAGTTTGATATTTTCTCAAAAAGTAAACATGGGTGCCACATAACCCAACAATCGCACTCTTAGATACCCAAGAGTATTGGAAATAGATGTTCACACAAAAACAAGTAGATGGCTATTCATAGTAGCATTATTCAATAGCCAGAAAATGAAAACAACCCAAAGATCTGATGGTAAATAAACAAAATGTAGTATATCCATACAGTGGAATAGCATTTATCAATTTAAAAAGTATTCTTACATGCAACAATACGAATGGGACTTTTTTAATGTTTACATCATGGCCCGGCATGGTGGCTCACACCTGTAATCCCAACACTCTGAGAGGTCAAGACAGGAGGTTTGCTTGAGTCCAAGATCAGCCTAGGCAATATAGCAAGACCTCGACTCTATAAAAAAAAAATTAAAAAATTAGCCAGGCGTGCTGGCATACACCTGTATTCGACTCCTTAGGCTGAGGTGATAGAATCTCCTGAGCCCGGGAGGTCGAGGCTGCAATGAGCCTTGATCATGCCACTACACTCTGCCTGGGTGACAGAGTAAGACCCTAACTCCAAAAAAAAAAAAAAGTTTACATCATGGTAAGTGAAATAATCCAATCACAAATAATCACATGTTATATGATTTCACTTATATGAAATATCCAACATAGATCCACAGAGGCAGAAAGTAGGCTAGTGGTTGCCAAGGGTTAAGTAGAGGAAAGAATGAGAATTAATTACTAATGGGTCTCGGATTTCCTATGGGGGTGATGAAAATATTCTGGAATTAGACCATGATGATGGTTGTTGTATAACACTGAATATACTCAAAACTCCAGAGGTACACCTGGAAAAAATAAATAAACAAACACCAATACAACATAGCAAAATATAGGAAGTATGGTAGAACATAATCTTTAGTTCTTGAGATGAATTTCATAGGATGGATATGATTTTGACAAAAGAAGATTGTAGTACTGTATCAACAAAGACCTAGGTAGAAAGCATCTGGTGATTTGGAAATGAGAGAGGGTCTAGTTTGGCTAAATTGTTGAACCATTTTGAAAGAAAAGGCTGCAGAACTAGAATAAAGAAAGATGTCAGAAGATCCTGAATTCCCAAATGGAAGATTCCACTAGGGTTAGTGTTGGCAGCCCCGAGGGCTTTGAAGGCTGAGTACCTTAAGGCTATCTTTGCAGGGCACTTTCGACTCTCACTCTCAGAAATGTAGAATCACAGAATTTTATAGCCACAGAAGCCATGATACTACGTAGTTCAGTAATTGGAAAGAAGCCCAACCCATATTTCAAATATTAGCAAAAGGTAGGGTTAGATAAGGGGATATGGCCCTGTGAGCCAGAGACACCTTGACCTTGTAAGTCCAGTCACCCTGTATATACCAACAGAGAAACAGGAGCAGTACATACAGATCACACCTCATTTTAGAAATGAAGAGTCTGAGGGCCAAGGAGGTTAAGATGCCTTCACAAGAACACAGAATTAATTTTGGGGCAACTGTGTTCCAGGCTTAGGGGGAAATTGCAAAGGCAGAGATGAGGTAGCATACAGAGTACACTCAGGAAAAAAATTGTACAGTACAGTAGAAGCCAACAGAGTTGCCGTTGTGTGATGAAGTCATCGAGACTTGGCATGAGTCTCAATGAGCCTGTGATGTAAGCCCCAATGTGATGGGTAAGAGTATGCCTTCAGCACGTCTGCATCTTTCCCAACTGCTCTGCACATGATGAATGAATCAGTGTTCTTGGATCTGTTCGGCACAGTTCTGATGGTGGCATCTGGTACATATCTGGCAGGGTGGGTCAGAAGGGTCCTTCTGGAGGAAGTTGGACCCCTCTTCTCTGCTTCCACAGAAACCCGGGAGTTGGGGGATGGATTTCAGAAAACTCATCTCTCCTCCAAACTCAGGAAGGAGGGCAAGGAGATTTCCCTGCTTGCAAAACAGGAAGAAAAAAAAAAAGTTCCTTCTGGGCTCTTAAGTCTTAACGGCCTGGTAACAAAATACAAAGTCCACATCTTAGCCATCAACCTTCATCTTTTTGATCAAGCATGATGCCAAAATGAACCGATTCATTCTGTGAAAATAGCAAACTGATATCTCCGAGGGGTCTCCACCTGTCCTGCCCGGCCCTCCTAGCTGGGGAGTCGCTCGGAACTTACTCAAGGTCTTCGTTGAGTGGGGGGAAAACTGTATGAACTTAGCAGAGAAACAAAGAATAGAGAGAAAGAGACTTCTAACCTGGAAGTGAGAGATACTCTTCATCGAGACATTTCCCAGTTTTCAGTCCCAGAGAAGACATACTCAATGAGGAAAATCAAGTCGCCAAAGAGGAGGAAATCTATTTATTTGCACTCTATTGTTGCTTGCATTAGATCATCATTCAAAGGAAGTGCTGTTGCAACTGTTTGATTGCTAATCGTTACAAGATGTGGGTTATGGCTTAAGGTGCTGGTTGTGAATACTAACAGTAATGATATCATGGTGTATTTTCAATACACATTCATAGTCTTATTCGATAAAACCACTATGACACTATGACCTGAAAAATGAGAAACCACCACCTGCTTAAAGCTGGGGACACTTCACAGAATTGCAGGGCTAATCCTCATTTAATAAATTCAGAGAAAAAAGTTCTAGCAAATATCTACTTGTCACGGTAGAGAGGGTTTCCTGGTTCTCTCTTTGTCAGACATTAAAGCTGTTAAAAATCTTCTATAAACAGGGAAGGAATTTTTTTCCAAGTATACTCTTCTATTATTAAAGTTTATCTGAATAAAGATTTTCTTTGGGGAAATCTATGCCAGAATGTCTTTCCTGAGGATGCAACACATGGAAAGATGTAAAACAATTGTTTTGCCAAGGAGGAAAATACTTCTGACATTTGCCATGATGCACTTTGTTCTCATTATCATAAAATACAATCATTGCCCATAAACATGGAGAGAAGACGTGGAGAGAATGTTTGTCACCAGGGGAAAATTACTCATCTTCTTCTCCAAGGGGCTGTCGGGCCTGGCACAGGGCACATACTCAGAGGATGCTGTTGTGTGATCAAAGGCCAGCTGCTGTGGTCCAGAGTCCCCCCCGCAGCCAGAGGGGTCAGAGGTGTCTCTCGGAAGGAAATGGGCTTGCTCCAGTCTCACTGACCTATGCCTCGGACCAACACCACTCTGGGCTTTTCCACGTGTGACCTTTGCTTCTTTCATTACCTTGTTTGTGGCAGTGTTTTTTACTCATTTTTAGAACCACTGCAGAGAATTCCTGTTTGGATTCCATATGCTACTTTGCATGTCCTTCCCACCCCCTTCTGTTTAAAAAAAAAAAAAAGTGTGTCGCCTCCTTTATAAGAGTGTCTTTGGGTATTGAGAGCCCAACGTGTAGTCTCTGTAGCACCCTCAGCAAGGCATCAGGACGAATCAAAGCATGCTTCCCATTTTCAAAGAAAATGCCTACTCGAATCTGATTCTTGATGACTTTAATTTTCCCCTAGGAGCCTCCAGTGGAATCGTAATTTCTTTTATGTGGGGGAAAGTGTATTGGCTCTGTTAACCCAAATACTACAAAACTGTCAAGTGAAGGGCAGAGGACAGCTTGGCAGTCAGACGTGGGTGGAAAGGATTGTGTTTTAGAGTATCCTGCTCCCAGCATTCGTGACTGCGTGCCAACGAGCAAAACAGGCCCCATATATAAACCTCGGCACGATGTTAGAATGAAACACCCCAGTCCATTAGTCCTCAAGGCACTAGGCTTTTTTGTTATCTTTTTTCAGCTCAGTGAGTTGTGTGCCTTCATGTGGTGCACTGCTAAATGAAATCTAATTAAATTAAAAGAAATAAATAAAACTGGAGTTGGTAAGCACAGGATTGTCAATTACCCTGTGACTTCAATACGTAATCTAATAACTGCACTGGCTGACTTTTTCTTTAAAAAAAAAATCACTTGTGAAGGAAGAGTAAACTTTGATGAATATCACAATAACTTAAATAATGTAGAGGTGAACTAGATCTCATTCTAAAAGAGTAGAAGAAAACAATCTTCTTCATTCTTTTTCACTTTATTTTTTAGGTGGAGTCTCACTATGTTGCTCAGGCTGGAGTGCAGTGGCATGCTCATGGCCACCACAGCCTTGACCCGCTGGGCTCAGGTGGTCCTTCTGCCTCAGCCTTCCAAGCAGCCAGAACTACAGGCACATGGTACCATGCCCAGCTAATTTTTTATTTTTTAATTTTTTTATTCTGAAGGTGAGGGTTTACCAAGTTGTCCAGGCTGGTCTCAAATCTGCAGACTCAGGCAATCCTCTCGCCTTGGTCTCCCAAAATGCTGGGATTACAGGCTGAGCTCCCAAGCCAGGCCCTTTTCTACTTAACAACAACAACAACAAAATGCCTATTTTTAGACAAAAATAAGCAGTTTAAATAAATCAGGTATCACTGGGTTATTCCTTAAAATCTGGAAAATGTCTTCTCCTCTGTATATTAGAGGTGAGAAGAAATGCCTGTAACTCCCTGAGTTTTAAAGTCTCTGATCCTACCAGGTATGGGAATTTAGTTACAAAAGCAGAGGGATGTCTCTAACTTTACATATTCCCAAAACCTTACCTACTAAAGACAACTTGCCTAATTCATGCTGTGCTGTTGGTTCAAAGCACTGTTTTCACTGTCATTGCTTATGGCCATGTCTACAAAGGCAAAGAGAAATGCAGGTGACCAAGGCCAACGCCATGCCCTATGTTCCCCAAGAGAGATCTGAGGAAAGGCATTTGGGGGCATCGAGCAAATTGTCTCAGTCCTCTGCTTCATCTTAGAGGGTAAACAGTTCTAGGCACAGCAGTTCTCAGGGAATGCTTGGTGGTGGAAAGAAACATTTTTTACTCTCTCCAGCACAGGAAGCATGGCAGAAAGACTACCACTTTGGGCTCTAGGGTACGTGAACTTGCGTTTTGTCTTTGCAACTTTCCTAGCTGTGAGACTCTGGGTATATTACTTAACCATATAAACCTTAATTCTGAATTCCTAAGAAACAGCAGCAAATGGAGCTTCAAAGTCTTGGCATGTGGATTAAATGAGATAGCATACACATCAGTTTTGTAGAGTATACATTTGATAATTTCTACTTAGTTTTAATTTGGATTGACTCTTTAGGTCAACACAAGGAAATCATGCCTGTTCAGAATCCATGATGCCTCTTACCTAGAAAACTCCCTTCAGGCTCTGGAAGCCAACCCTTTTGAAAGGTTTGTGGATACTTTCTCTTATACCCATCACCACCAAAACAAAAACAAGGAACAAAAGCGAAAACAAAAGCCCATAGTGTTGACTCTGAGATCATTTAATTTGGCTATACTATGGCTTCACAATCTACTTAGAGGCCTTCTCTCTTTATTGGGCACTTTCAACAGACTCTAAATCCCTCCTTATCCATACTGTTCTCCATGTCCTTGGGAGTCTTGGGAGCCACTGTGCATTCTTCTCCCCCCACCCCACCCACTTAGACTGCATCCTCTGCTCTCCCAGGGGAAGAGAAGAAGAACCATCAGTGACCAATGGCAGCCACAGCCAAGCATCCCAAAAGCCACCTTTACACTCGGGAGAGAATGCTATGCCTCTCCTCGTCGTTTCTGGTGCTCCACACATTCAGAGAAACTTCTCTAGTCACGAACTATGGGAATGATCCCTGAAAGTGTAGCCTTCCACTGTGGATTCTGATGTTGGCTACCCTTTCAGTGGTTCACTTAGGCCTAGAACAAACTTCCAGTGTCATAAAGCCTCTCCCTTTTGTAAACCTAAGTTATATTTCATAAGCCTGGGAACATGTACGTTTGCCAAATCTGCAGCAAGACAGCCTTGATGACTTCAGTCCGTTCTCAGCCTTGATTACAATTTGATTTCCTCTGGCATCAAAAGACAAACTATTTTAGTGAACAATGTTCTTCCTTTAGCAAGAGTGAGCTCTAAGTTTCTTGGCAGAAGACCTGTTCATTTGTCAGACAATATGTCCAGCCTCTTAGCAATAGCTGAAACACTGAATTGGACTTAAGAGCAACCCACAGTGAGAAAAACAGAAATTGTATTGCTCCCAGAAGTGCGGGTGTTAAACTTGTTTTGTTTTTTGTTTTTTATCATTTCACTATTATCTTCTCAGGTGTGATTTTGTTATGAGGTCACACTTAGGAATGGGAGCTGTGACTGTCCTCTATCCCTCGACTGGACATTTAAGATGGTATGTGTCCGAGTACTAATTCTAAGAAAAATTATTTATCTTTCTTCTAGCACCTTCTCAGAGTCACTTGGTGTTTTAAACCACCTTTGTGGTTTCAGTCTCCTCAACGAGCGTTTTTCCCTCCAGAACTCCCCCCTCTCCTGTGTGCACGGCAGATGCTGCCAAAATCACTCTCACAAGAGAGAGCCTTTGCCTTTTCAGCCACGTGAGCATCTTTCCTTGCGAGTTCATCTGAGGTTTCACTTTGTTCGTATCATCTTACTTCATTACTTGGAGAGTATTGTTAACATTACTGGTAGCCTTATATTAGCAAATTGGCTCACCTCCCACTTTACGAGGAAGAATTTTCCCCATGAGTGAGGAGTATTCCTGTTCCCTTAGTGCAGAAAGAAGCATTGGGACGCAGAGACTCTGCACACTGCTGTGAACACTTGGTATTTCTCAGGCTTAAGGGAGAACATTGACCCCATATCCTTGTCTCCAGCACTTTCTGCTTTGGATCAGTGTTCTTCCAAAGGAGAGGATATCTATAACCATATGGGATTGTGAAGCAGACCCTCTAGTAACAAGACAGATATGAGATTACATCTCTCTGCCTGCAGAATCCATAATTCCTCCCACCTAGAACACTCTCTTCATTCTCTGGAACCTGATCCTTGTGAAATCTCCAACTGATCAGAGCCCTAGCTGAATCCCCTGGAGTTTCTCAACTATGTCTGAACAATACTCTCGCCACACCCCGGATTTCTTCTTTCGTATCATTAAAATGTATCTGTTCTCTCTCTTATTCTCACAGAATGCTGCTCTTTACTGGTCCATGAGCTAATCTGATATGTGTATCCAGTCGAAGATGCTAGTGGATCCTAATGAATTAAGGCTTCCATCAAATGAACCATATTTGCATCTTAATTGAAGCCTCCTAGACTACTACAGACCATGAACTTAACTTGCACATGTGGGCTTCATTTGGTAGGGATTTCAGGTATCAAGACAGAACCTCAGGAGAGAAAAACATATTTTGAGGCAAATGGGGCTTGTGGCATTTAATTAATTATCATATAGGCATATTACCAAAGTTAAATTATTTTTTAACTAATCACAGCGTAGAAATATAATTCTCAAAGTTAAATGTATGAAACACTCAAATTATTTATGGTTGAATGTCCTGATGGAAAATTGAGCCATTATTTTTTTTTAATATACTTAAACTTTTACCACATCCAACAATCCAATATGAGCTTGATCAGAGTAGGTTATTTTGTTTTATATAATAGTGGAAGATCAATTTTGGCAGATTCTGTAAATTTGATGGGGGAAGGGAAGAGCTATTTATTAATACTTGATCATCTTTGTTCTTATTCTGACACAGTTGAATGGGTCTCTTGACATTTTTTAGCATCTCCTACATAGAGGTAATTTAACCATAATAGATTGCATTTCTGACCTCTAGTTGCTTTTAATCTAACTAAGAAATTAAGCATATGTATGAAAAAGAGCTTAGTGCTATGGAAAGCATGGTTCCATAAGTAGACATAATTTCTAAGAAATGTAGGAGTGATTTAATCATTTGGGAAATCAGAAAATAGTCTCTGTAAAATTATGTTTTTTTCCAACAATTCTGCATATTCACTGTAGGAAAAGCTAAAAATACTGGATGGTTTATGAAACAACATGTGAAACAGTCAAAATCCAACCCTATGGTGACATGATTAATACATTCCATTCAAACAGCAAATTGACTGAGTACTTACATATGTGTGTGAGAGACACTAAATGTCACAGAGTTGAGATGATATTATGTAGGCTGTTATCATGCTTTTTTCACTTAGCATTAAATTATGAACTTTTCCCCCCATACCATATAACTTTTAAAAAAAACATATGCCTCATATTTTTATTCAAACTGTCTTTTGGCATTATCAAAGTGAGTAATAGGAGATAAACAAGAGCCAATCATATAAAACGTTGGAAAACACCAGGTATAGTTCAAGCCATCCTTATTTAAGGAAGAAATGCATTTTTCTTCAACACACACAAATGATATTAGACTAGAAAAGAGGTGAATTTTTATGGAGTATATAAAAAAATACCAGGCAGACAGCATATTGGAACATCATCTGACAACTCAGAAGAAAATATCTCTGAACATTATTAAACAGAACCCATAAGAAACACTTTCAAGTTTTTGAAATTCTTTATAACAATAATATTGTTTACAGCTGTTGTTTCTGGACATTTTTGGCAAAGGACTCTTATTTTTTTCAATGAAAGACCCCAATGCAGAACATTTGATAAAGGGTGAGTTGGGAGCTGGTGACCCTGTGAAGTCAACAGAAAGCTCAGCTCTGGTTTCAGCCCAGTAGCCATGGAAAGCAGGGAGCTCAGTCTTGCACTTTTCTTACCCAGCAGATTAGAAATTATGTGTCTCTTACTCTTTTCCACCTTGACCCCCAATGTCGTGTTCTTGGCTCTTACATAGGGAGTTTGCATATCCCCAAATTCAGAGTTTCAACCATAACATTTGGAAATGTCCTTTCAAGACTCCCTCTGAATAGAAAAAACACAGGCAGGAAAGATGGAATTCTCTCTGCTGAGAAACCACAAGCAAGTTGGGATCTGCCACCATTTAGATGTCTCCAGATGGGGCAGGGTGTGAAACAACTAACGTAAGCCAAGGTTATAATGTGTTTGGTTTTATGCCGGGTGCTTCACCTGTTTTACGTCCATAATCTATATAATGGATTCATTACAATCTCCACTTCACAGATAAGAAAATGGAGGCTTAATGAAGTTAAATGCTGAAGTTCACACCAAGTCAACATCAGAAAAGATATTGGACCCAATGCTACCTCATTACAAGCTGGAGTTTATTCCACTTCACAAAATGCTGACTCTATGTATGAGTTCGTTCAGAAGTCATCTAGGGCAGTTCTCTGTGTTTTAATCATTTCAGTGTTTGAATTTCTTTTTCAAATTAAAAAATTCACAATATAAAAATTAGATTTTAAAACAAATCTAAAACGCTTGTGTGGGAAAGTCCTGAAAGGAAATATATTACAAGTCTAACTCTGTGACCCCAGGATCGTGTGGCAGGAGTGATTTATTTTGTATTCTTGTATGTATATGTGTATGGGTGTTTGTGTTTATATAATAGCTACTGACTAATATATATATAGCTAATTAATCATGGAAAAAAGAAACAAAGAAATGAGTTTTGTTTTGTTTTTTAAAAGGAATGTAGGTGAGTTAACTTTATTTCTGTACCTACAACACACATACACGCACACACACACGCACACTTACAGACAGAAAGAAGTGCACATAAATGTTGACAATGTACAATTCTTGTATTTTTTCCTCCATATTTTTTAATTTCTCAAATTTTCTGTAATGAACAAATATTACTTATATAAATAAGAAGTATGATAAATATTATTTTTTGAATGAGAAAAAGAGATCTTCCCATTGCTTTCTTTCATTTCCTACCTAAAATAGACCAGAATTGAGCACAGTTGAACCAGAAAATATTCCCAGTCAGTATTTACAGTATTTCTTTAACTTAGAACTGGAATTAAGCTGTATTAAAATAATAACAAGCCGGGCTCGGTGGCTCAGCCCGTAATCCCGCGCCTTTGGGAGGCTGAGGCGAGTGGATTGCCTGAGCCCGCGGGTTCGAGACCCACCTGGGCAACTTGGCGATAGCTCATCTCTACAATAAATCAAAAAATTATTAGCCGGGCGTGGTAGTGCGCGCATGTAGTTCCAGCTACTTGGAAGGCTGAGGCGGAAGGATCGCCGGAGCCCAGCAGGTCGAGGCTGCAGTGGCCGGGAGCGGCCACTGCACTCCAGTCTGGGTGACAGAGTGAGACCCCCAACTCAAAAAATAAAATAAAATAAATAAAATAAAATAATAACAAAGATCACCAGTTTTAAGAACTTTCTTCATGTCAGGCACTGTCCCAGGGCTTCAAGCGTGCGATCTCATTTAATAATCCAGCAGTCCTACGAGGTCAAACCGTGTGTTTTCACTTCACAGGTGAACAAACTGAGACCTAGAAATTAGGCATCTCTACCAAGGTAGCAGTTAATGGTTGGTGAAGGATGTATTTGAACCCAAGTTGTCTGATTTATAGGCCCTAACCCTAACCATAATGTCATACTTCCTTCAAGGGACAGTAAGGGTGGCACGTAAGTGATCATTGCTTGAAGGAGACCTAAATAGGTTTGTTTAGAAGCCATTACACTGTCCTCCCTAGCAATGGTGCATTTCTATGTCCTAAGGTTTGCACAGATGCTGAGGCTGTTTGCAAAGTCACAGTGCCTCTGTTGACGAAAAGTGAGCTCTTCATGCAAATCAGTATTCAGCGTTCTGGCACGTTTGGGGCCAGCTTGCTTCTACAGTTCATATCCGTCCAGGGTAGAAACTGGCTAAATAAGAAAAAAAAAGGAAAGGAAAAAAAATGAACACGCATACTAGAAACACATATATAATTTTTTTTTTTAAGTTAAGGAGCTGAACTATGACCAGGGAGGGAATCATTGGGTCAGTGACTCTCATCACTTCCTTTGGCATCTTGATAATGATTTAGACAAGGAAAAGGGAACAACAATAGTCTCACAATGTTCTTTTCCATGGGAAAGAAATATTAAATACCAACAACATATTCAACTTGAATGTGAGAACCTATTATTTTTTGATCAATCTCTCATAGTGGGAAAAATTCATAGCATGAGCCAATTATAAATGAATAGAGATGGAAAGATTTGTGGGCACTCCAGCTCCGGGCGTGAGCAGATTCCTTCATGAGTTTTTCTCCAGTGGGCAGTTCTGGAGTCTGGACTTATTTTCAGTGAGGTTGGTGGCTCAGTAATTTGGTCACTCGTTTGTTGATTCATTCAACATGCACATTAGACCGCATTCTGCTTGGGAGGTATTGCATAGAATATGTTTGTGGACAAGTTTTCACCCTCAAGGAGTTTAAGTTCTAGTGTGTGAGGACAATAGACAAATAAGAAATAAGAATCTAAGATAAATCCAAGTGGGGGTAAATGATAGGAAATCAGATGAAGCAGGTTAAGAAGAGAGAGATGATAGGAAAAATGATCATGTTGTTTAAGAGGAAGGGGTCAGGGAAGATGTAGCCACAGAGGTGACTTTTGAGCAGAAGAGTTTCAGGAAAGGAGGTGTGTAAAGTTCTCAGGAAGATAGGTCCAGGGTGAGGAAACCGTGGTTCAAATGTCCAGAGGCAGGACATGCTTGGTGTCGTCCAGCAGCAGGAAGAAGGCAATTATTACCGTAAGACCTTAACCCAGTGACTCATATGTTGGGTCTGATTTTGCTGCCCTCGGCATATCTGGCAAGGTAGGGAGACACTTTTGATTTTCCCATGGGATGGGGGCAGTAAATTCTACCAGCATCTAGTGGGCAGTGCTCAGGAATGCTGCCAAGCATCCTATAATGCATAAGACAGCCCCATCGCAAAGAATGATCCAGCCCAAGATGTCACTACTGCCCACGGTTGAGGAACTCTGTGTTAACTCTCCTTTCCAGTCTTTTCCAGACTGTTCTGTCTTGCTGTGTGGTGATGGAGCCCATGATTAAGAAGTCAATTTAGACAGGAGACTAAATCCAAGCTTTGGTCCCAGGTTGTATATCCATCCTAAACAAACTGATATAAAGACCGTATACATCCTGTCACAAGGGAGAAGTTCATTGAACTGAGCATGGAGTCCATAAGTAGAAAGGCATAACATCTCAAAGGACAATACAATAAAAAGCTTAACACATAATCATGATTACCTTCAGAAAATCTCTACTTGATACATTAGGGAATATAAAATAAAATACAGTGTACATTCTCTACCTATTTTGAACCCTCTCTACGTTGCCTCTCCTGACCTATCTGCGTGGCATAACTTTGTTTTATGAGAGGGACTTAAAAAAAAAAGGAATTATCCTTTGGAGGGTGAGCCCCTTATAGAACAGGCTTCTCCTAGGTAAGTGTTCTAGGAAACCATTGGCAAACGTTGTTGTGAGAGGCTGCATTCGGCTTCAGTGAATTCTTTTTAGGAGATTCTTTCAACACACTTGCCCGTTTCCTGATGGGTGATTTACAAGCACACCTGCCCACACTGTGCTGAGTGTTCAGCAGTTTTTGACCAGAAACAGCATGACTCCCATGCTCCACCCTCTCTATTCACTCCATCTTGCCCCAAGCAGTTTGTTTTGTTTCCCTGGATGAAAAAAGTCCTCAAAGGGAAACGTTTTGCTGACATGGAAGAAGTGAAACAAAAAATGGCAGAAGCGCTGGAAGGCATCAAAATTGACATGCTCAAAAACTGTTTTGAGCAGTGGAAAAAGCATCTCAATAGGTGTATTGCATTAAACAGGGAGTGCTTTGAAGTGCCTGAAGTTTAAACATGTAGGAATAAATACACAATTATTTAATAAATTCCAGATTTGGGGGGTTCCCCCCTCCTATATGATGTAACACAACCTCTTTTCCAATTTGCATCCGAAATATTTGTCAGCAAACAGTGCAGTTACCACTAAAAGGGCTGGTATCAACCCAAAGAGAGAAAAATAACAAGGTGAAGGAAAGGAAGAAAAATGATCAGATATGAGATGGGGCATGGTGGCAGAGCTGTGGAGGGGTACACCCAGGGGAAAGGACCATCCTAGATGACAGACACTGACCAACACAGAGACCTCTGAGCTGTCCTGGCGAGGTTCTGTTAGATGAGAAAAATATAAATGTTTCACGAAGAATGGAAAAAGAGAGACGTGGAGACAATCTAAGTTTAAAAATTCCAATTTTCATTATCTGGTGTTTTGAATACCTATTAAGTGAAATGTGCACAATTCTGTGGCAAAAGATGTCTAAGATTTTAGTGGGATAATGTATTTTGGAAAACTAGAAACTTGTTTGTATTTTGGGAAAACTATAAAAGATCCATGCCAAAGAGTGTGCCTGTGCACTTCCGTAAGGCTTCCTTCATTTTTTCTATATTAATCATTTTAGACATGGTAGCAACATGTTCTTGTACAATAAGCCAGCAATATTTTTTTTTTCTTCAGGATAGAGAAGAAGCAAATAAGCCCGGTGTGGTGGCTCACTCCTATAATTCCAGCACTTTGGGAGGCCAAGACAAAAGGATTGCTTGAGTCCAGGGGTTCGAGACCAGCCTGGGCAACATAGTAAGACCTCATCTTTACACACACACACACACACACACACACACACACACACACACACACACACACACACACACACACAAAATTAGCCAGGTGTATTGGAGAGTGCCTGTAGTCCCAGCTACTGGGGTGGCTGAGGTGAAAGGATCATGAGGTCAGGAGTGTGGTGAGCTGTGATCACTGCACTCTAGCCTGGGCATCAGAGTGAGACTTCTACTCAAAGAAGAAGAAGGAGAGGGAGGGGAAAAGAGGGAGAGGGGGAGAAGAAGATGAAGAAGGTGAAGAGGAGGAGGAGGAGGAGGAAGAAGAAGAAGAAACAATTTATTTTCCTCAGTTCCAATCTTACAACTTCCTCATTCGGTGCTGGCCCTCTGACTGCTGTCTACCATTCTATCTGCTGCCCGTCACATTCTCTTTCTTTTCCATTTAAAAAGTGAAGACCTAAACAGAGAAATAATGGAAGGAAATTACTCATCTCTACAAAAATAAAAATAAAAAAACCCACAAAACACTAGCTAAGCCTGGTGGCAAGTCCCTACAGTCCCAGCTGCTCAGAAGGCTGAGGCAGAAGGATCACCTGAGCCCAGAAGGTGAAGGCTGCATTGAGCCGTGATTGTGCCGCTGCACTCCAGCCTGGGCAACAGAGTGAGACTCTGACTCGAAAGACAGAAAGAGAGAGAGAAGGAGGGAGGGAGGGAGGGAAGGAGGGAGGGAGGGAAGGAGGGAGAAAGGGAGGGAGGAAGGAAGGAAGGAAGGAAGGGAGAAAGAAAGAAAGAAAAGAGAAAAGAAAGTGAAACTAGCAGAAAAGCTTGCAGGTCAAAAAGTTGTGCTTAGTAAGTTGCACCCACTCAAGTTAAGCAAAATACAGTATAATAGTACATATAGATATCCAAATAACTATGTCTGTTTTATGTATGTCTGTTTTATGTATGTATGTATAGAATCTGCTCTAGGAGATTTAAAATCTGCTTGAAAATTAAATGTATATGACATTAGTGCTAATGCAGATGATATGCACCTATAAAGTGCATTTCCCGCTAAATACGTACATAATTATTAGAGACACTAAAAAGACACTTCGTTAGTCACTGAAAAGACCAGCCAAAATGAGACCTCCCAGGGACGTGAGCGATGCTTTCAAACCAGCCATTATCCCCACGTGAAGCAGTGTTTTGTATTTGTGACTGCATCTGTCTCGTTTCACAGTTCATTAACACAGTCTGAGAGGAGGTTTACTTACGGCACTCACAATCTAGGCCACTGCAGTAGACAACATATATCCTGACATAAAGACCGCACAGTTTGGATACTTTCAGAACCGCTCATCTGTCTCCCATGCGGATCAGTGTCTCTTCGCCTCGCTGGGTCCATGTGCATCGTCTGGAGTTAGGGGGAGCAGAGAGCACACAGATACATGAGATGAAGCTGATTGTTCAGAACGGGAACGGGAAGCACAAAATGGCCTTAGTAAAATCCCGTGAGCTGCCATCAAAGGATCTGTGTTTATAGAGGCTAGTAAATGTGGAAAATCCTAAGACACATCTGGTACAAGATTTAATGCGAGCTGGGAATGGGTGGGAATGTTCAAGGGGATAAGAATCTGGCCTAGATCTTAACAGAGTGGCTAATCTTGCTTCTGTTTGGGATAGGTAAAGTTGTTGTTGGTGGTGATGGAGAAGGATCGCGTGGGACGTGAACTTACCACGGTAGGGACGAGCCCCAGGGCCACGTGTTAGCCCTCTACCCCCTGTCTTAGCTCACACAGGCTCTTCTGCGTCGCTGGGAATCCCTGAGAAGGAAATGACCCGGTGGGCGTAGCTTCAAAGGGCTGGGTGGACAGTGAGCCATTTTTCTTTTCCCATCAGTGTCTAAATTTATCTCCATTGTTTCTTTTTTTTTTTTAATTTCTCTCTCTCGTACTAAAATGGAACTTGGGCCCAGTGAGAGACAACAATATCTTGACAGAGAACTCCGTGCATGGACGACAGGGTCATCTACATTGTCTGAACTCCATGTGCAACAGAGATTACACCCAGAGAAAACAAAAGAACTACGCAACAGAAACGTCCACGGTCAGTAAACAAGAGAAACGTGACCTGCTGAACAGGCGTCTTCCTGCAGTGATTACAGTTGGTGGCAAATAACTGTTCTGCTCCCACCCCACCCCCATCATCAGACTGTCACCACAAGAAAGAGAATCCAGGGAGCTAGGTTTTCCTAAGATTCCAGAAGACTCCCCCGGAGTAGGTGAAAGACTTGCAGAAGTTGTGTGAGCGGAAACTTCATCAACACAATCAGCTGGACTCGGAGGCTCAGCCTGTAATCCCGCGCCTTGGGAGGCTGAGATGAGTGGATTGCCTGAGCCCACGGGTTCGAGACCCACCTGAGCAACTTGGTGAGACCTCATCTCTACAATAAATCAAAAAAAAAAAATCAGCCAGGCATGGTAGTGTGTGCCTGTAATTCCAGCTACTTGGATGGCTGAGGTGGAAGGATCGCCGGAGCCCAGCAGGTCGAGGCTGCAGTGTCCGGGAGCGGCCATTGCACTCCAGTCTGGGTGAAAGAGTGAGACTCCAACTCAAAAAAAAAAAAAAAAAATCAACACAATCTCTTTGCACCGAAGGATGCCCCAGTTTCTTCCAAGTATCAGTGTAACTTACAGTAGCTCTTCTTTTATTATGACTGGGAGGAATCTGACTCGACATAGGGTATTGTATAGTCCAATATTTCCATTAAATGGGATATTAGACTTAGCTAAAGCAATGGCACCTAACTACATGATGCAGATGATACATTTATCACTGTTTAATATAGCAAATCTTTCATTCACTCAACAAACATTTGTCTGGGCCAGGCTTTTAACTCAGCAGTGGAATTAAGTTCTAGTGTTAGAGCTCTCAGTGTCTTTGCAAATATGAGCATTTAAGGTTTTATGAATCACATATCTCAACTGGGTGCTGTAATCTTAGTGCTTTGGGAGGCTGAGGTGGAAGGATTGCCTGAGGCCAGGAGTTCAAGACCAACCTGGGCAATCTAGCACAACCCCGTCTCTACAAAAAAAAAGTTTTTTTAATTAACAAGGCATGGTACCACATGCTTGTAGTCCTAGCTACTCATGAGGCTGAGATAAGAGGATCACTTGAGCCCAGGAGTTCAAGGTTGCAGTGAGCTGCTATGACTGTGTCACTCGAACCTAGGCAACAGAGTGAGAGATCCTGTCTCCAAAAAAAAGATATCTAAAAATGTGATATTCATAAAAGTTAAAAAGTATGCACTATTAATTTCAAAGATACATTGTAAAAAAAAT
Organism: Cephalopachus bancanus; assembly: GCA_027257055.1. Lineage (NCBI taxonomy): Eukaryota > Metazoa > Chordata > Mammalia > Primates > Tarsiidae > Cephalopachus > Cephalopachus bancanus. Next base: position 10,467,617 of record JAPVLO010000001.1, on the reverse strand, counting down.
ACCCCGAAGTCTTTGATGATTACAATTTACAAGATACAAAGAATGCAAATATTCACAGCCTTGCTAAACTGGATCAAGTCGCTCGATACTTTTAAGAGAGCCAAACATTTCAATAACCTCTGCCACTATCAAAGCATTTGGAGAAATAAAAACAGGGACCACAAAACTGAGGGTGACTCAGACACATCGAGCGAAACTCCCGTCTCCTGGCGTCTGCCAGCTGCCGGTACATACCAGCCTCCCTTCCCTGTGTTTGCTGATGCTATCGTTCCTAAAAGCAAGTTCCACAGGCTGCTCCTAAAAAGCTGATGGAAAATTGATAAGTCAGAGACAAAGAAGATGTTTATACTCCTCCTCAAAGTGAAATTCATAAAAATTTTACGGTTGTTTTTGCTGCTATTCAACTCCTTCCATTTAACTTATTGGATACTATAATTCACGGTCCGAAACAATGAGGTTGACTTCCAACATAGGGGAGAATTGGAGGAAGGACTGACTATATGAGCAGGAGGTGACGATCCATGAGAGAACAAAAGCCACCAAGAGGCACTTTCTCATGCCGCTGTTGAGGCCTGTCGCCATGTCCCATGAGCAAACTTCTATCGTCATACCATGAATCACCTTTTCTGGATGCCATGGATGTAAAATATATTGCTATCATGGTCCTGGGTCATTCGGCATCCACTCATGTGCCTGCCTTTCTGTCACTTCCCTTTGATTTTCATAGAAGTATGTCGCACCCGTCATCTTGGGTCTTGGGGAACCAATCTGCAGGCTTTTGACAGCTGGTCTGTATTGGAGATCCAAGGAGGTGCGCAGACACACAGGGGTCAGTGAGGCCCCAGTTAAACAGAGGAATATATTTGAAAGGATGACAAAGTATATAGCTGTGTCACTTTTGCGTGGTTGTTGAAAGTTAAGAGAAAATATCTGAAAAGAAATTGGATCAGTATCCTGAAATCAGAAATAAGGGGTTGAGGTGGAACACAGAGTTAGGAAAGTTAGATATCAGCCCCTCAAGGCCCTGATGAATTTGTTTCTTCCTTTTATGTCAAATTCATCCCAGGACTGAATGAAACATAAACTTAAAAGTCAATGAGAAATAGGAAAAATGAAATTAAAAACTTAGGAGAGACTATTCCTCAATCTTGGGAAAAAACAAATACTTTCTTAGAATAAAATCAATGAAAGAAAACAAGATTCTACATATATCTAATGATTACAATGTACCAGACACTGCTGTATATGCTTTACAAATTCCAACCAATTTAAACGTTCTGGATTGTGTGTGTGTGTGTGTGTGTGTGTGTGTGTGTGTGTGTGTGTGTTTGAGTTGGAGTCTCACTTTCTCTGTCACTCAGGCTAAATAGAGTGCAGTGGCATATTCACAGTCATCTCACCCTCAACCTACTATGCTCAGGTGATCCTTCCTCCTCAGCCTTTCAAGCAACTGGAACTACAGGCGTGTGCCACCATGCCCAGCTTATTGTAGAGATGAGGCCTCGCCCCTCCCCAATCTGGCCTCGAACCCCTAGGCTCAGGCAATCCTCTCGCCTCCACCTCCCAATCCCAAAGTTCTGGAACTACAGGAGAGAGCCACTGCACCTGGCTAATTTAATCTTTCTAACAAAGTTATGAGTGAACTCTATAAATTAACCCCACTTTACAGAAGAGAAGACTAAGACTGAGACAGTGAGAGATAACATGACTTGTTCAAGGTGATATAGCTTATCGAGGACAAAGGCGGGACTTAACCCAGGCAGTCTGGCTTCTGAATGCATACCTTAAAATCTATAGGACCCATGCTTTTACTTATTTTTAAAAATGTGAACATCTGTAAAAGTCTTAATAATTAAGACAGACAATAGGACAAGACAGCAGGTTGATATCTGGAGAGTCTGGATTGATGGTGCTCTTCAACTCAGGATACAGATCACGATCTAGGGAGCTGGACAAATGCCAATGCTAAGACTCCGGCCCTGTCAGTTAAGTCAGACCCACTGGGGAAGGAGCATGGCATCAGTGACCTTTTTAAAAGCATTCAGGTGATTCTCATGTCAGCCAAGGTTGAGAATGGCTGACATGAGACAAGGAAGATATATACCATCATTTCAACTTTGGCTTTTATTTTTATTTTATTTTTTTGAGTCAGAGTCTTACTCTTTCACCCAGGCTGGAGTGCAGTGGTGTGAGCAGGGTTCACCACAGTCTCCCACTCCTGGACCTCAAGTGATTCTCCCACCTCAACCTCCCAAGAAGCTGGGACTATAGGCACATGCTACCACACCTGGCTCATTTTATTTTTTAATTTTTGTAGAGACGAGGTCTTGCCATGCAGCCCAGGCTGGTCTTGAACTCCTGGGCTCAAGCAATCCTCCCATCTCAGCCTCCCAGTGTTGGGATTATATGCATGAGCCACTGGTCTGGCCTCAATTAAAAAAAAAAAGAAAGAAAAACAGAGGCCGGGTGAGGTGGCTCAAGCCTGTAATCCCAGCACTTTGGGAGGCTGAGGTGAGAGAATTGCCTGAGTCCAGGGGGTCAGGACTAGCCTGGGCAACTTAGTGGCACCTCATCTCTACAATAAATCAAAAATTAGCTGGACTTGGTTGTGCGTGCCTGTAGTTCCAGCTACTTGAAAGGTTGAAGTGAAAGGATCGCCTGAGTCCAGCAGGTCAAGGTTGCAGTGGCCATGAGTGTGCCACTGCACTCCAGTCCGGACAAGAGAGTGAGACTCTAATTCAAAGGAAAAAAGAAAAGATCAACAAACCTATCACAGAAAAATTTCTATGACAAATGATTACTCTCACTTGTAAACAGAGACATATGGTTTCAATGAATGGGACATCATTCAGTTCCTATCAAATTAACAAAAAGCCTTATTTAAAAATATTTTTGTAATAATGAGATCCTTGTATTAGCAAGAGAAGCACATTAGGCCTAAAATCTGGTACATTCTCCCTAGAAGTTTTTTTATGAATATGCATTAATACACTAAAATTGATTCCCCTTCTCAGGATCTATCTTAAAGAAATAGAAATGAACACAAACCTTTCAGGCACAAGCATGTCTGCAGCAGTATTATTATTATTATTAGTGTTAGAGTATCACTCCGTTGCCCAGGCTGGAGTGCAGTGGCAAAATCACAGCTCACTGCGGCCTCGACCTCTTGGGCTCAAGTGAACCTTCCATCTCAGCCTCCCAAGTAGCTGGAACTACAGGTGCACACCACTATACCTGGATAATTTCTTTTATTTTTTGCAGAGACAAGGTCTTACTGTGTTGCCCATGCTGGTCTTGGACTCCTGGGCTCAAACAGTCTTCCTGCCTCGGCCTCCCAAAGTGCTGGGATTTTGGGCATGAGCCACTGCACCTGGCCGACAGTAGTATTTATAATAGCAAGACACCATTAATGCCAAACCTCAGGAGAATAGATAAATAAGTTATTGATGCCTTTGCATGGTGGGATACAACAAGGAGCAGGCAGTATATAGCTCACCTTCATGAACAATAGATGTGTCTGTGATGGAATATTACATGAACAAAGGATAACTAAACTCTATACCGTGGACTCCCAGTTTTTCAAGTCTATAATTACAAGACTGGAAGGAAATAAGCAAACATTAACAATAGGCAAGTCTATGTTTACTCTTTAAAATAATCTCTATAAATTATGGTGAACTTGGAAGGGATTACTCAAACAGGCTGGGTGACCACTAGTCTGAAAAGGCAAAGAGGTCATTCCAACACCAGTTAGCTCATTCTGCCATGCAGAGATCCCAGTTAACTCTGAGGTCCACAAAAGGATATGGTAACCTCAAATCTCAGGATGTCATCCACAATGCAGGTAGGCAGAGGTAATATTCACCATGCCAAGACCCTTGGTGAAATATTTCCCTGCTGTGCCTACAAGTGGCTTAAAGGTCACTTTTAGTTATTTATGCCAGTTGATTGGTGTCATGCTTGTACTGTAGGATAAGTAGACATACACAGACATTTTCAAAGGTCTGGAAGTAGAATCCACGTTATTGGATTAGATTTCCAAGCAACTTTTAATGTATTTGTGCAAGTTATGAATGTAAACCAACTTTCATACGTGAATTAGCACATCATTCTCTAACTGTTTATGATTAACTTGTGTATGAAAATCTTGACCTATAAATTCTGATATTTTATAATGCATCAAACCCTCATAGGTATGTTGACCTCTACATCGAAAAGACCTTTAACCTTGCAGTTCAGCCAAGGCTGAAGACTGCTGCACATTGGGCATTTAAGTGTTTTCCTACTCCAACTTGAAGTCTGTGTCTTCCAGAAAATTCCAGCTGTAAACAAGAAAAAAAAATTGCTCTGAGTTTAAGAAACATTTTTTTTTTTTTGAGTTAGAGTCTTACTCCGTCATACAGGCTGGCGTGCAGTGACACACTCGTGGCCACCGCAGCCTCGGCCTGCTGGGCTCAGGCTCAGGTGATCCTTCTGCCTCAGCCTTCCAAGTAGCTAGACCACCAAGCCCGACTAAGAAGCATAAGGACATCTACTATATATAATTTATATGTATTATAAAATACAAGACTATAAAAATATAGTGTCTTTTTTTTTTTTGCTGAAATTTATCATCTGAAGAATCTTCTCTCCTGAAACTGCTGTTTCCCGCCTGAGTCTACTCAGTCAGCAATAATATCCAATCAAGATTAACCAGCAGTCACTAAGCACAATTCAGTAGATTGAATCTAGATAACACAACTTTCACGGTGGGAACAAAGTCCTCCTTCCTTCAACAGGAAGTCAGAGCAGAGGCAGGCTGCACAGAGCCAGTTAGACTGAGCCTCTCTTTATTTTGAGATCCTTCCCACGTTAATGAGTGTGGCAACGAGAGGTGGCTAACAGCCGTCAAAATTAAGAGTTTGGAGGTAGTATGCTGTCACCTGTGATCTTGTCCATTTATAGTAACACACCTGCAGGCTGGTTACTTTTTATAGAGCTTGGACTCATTTGTACAGCAGATTTTGAAGACACAGGAAGCCCTGGCTATGATGGGTCTTTGCGCTGCTCTTCTGAACCTGATCATGTGCCCGAAAAGCTATAAAAGGAACCAAAGAGGCCATGTGGGAAGGTCTTGGCAGGCAGCAGACATGAGAGCCCCACCCCCAATAAAAACCAGAATTATCTTTTTGGAGGGTGGGCCCCTTGTAGTATTCTCAAAATTTGTTCCTTCGGATCAAATGGAAAATCAAGTTTTTATCTGGAAGTTTTGAGAAAGTTGCATCACAATTTGTGGAAGAAACATCCCAAGTGGTGGCAAACAGGTGACTGACTCCTCTACCATGACAATGCACCTGACCACATCACACTGAGTGTTCAGCAGTTTTTGATCAAAGGCGGCATGACCCTTGTGTTCTACCCTCCCTATTCACTTGATCTTGCTCCAAGCAACTGATTTTTGTTTCCTTGGATAAAAAAAGTTCTTAAAGGGAAACATTTTGCTGATGTGAAAGAGGTGAAACAAAAAACGGCAGAAACACTAAAAGGTATCAAAATTGATGAGTTCAAAAACTGTTTTGAGCAGTGGAAAAGGCATCTCAGCTGGGCTCGGTGGCTCAGCCTGTAATCCCGCACTTTGGGAGGCTGATGTGAGTGGATTGCCTGAGTCCGTGGGTTCGAGACCTGCCTGGGCAACTTGGCGAGACCTCATCTCTACAATATATCAAAAATGAACCGGGTGTGGTAGCACATGCCTGTAGTTCCAACTACTTGGAAAGCTGAGGCGGAAGGATCACCGGAGCCCAGCAGGTCGAGGCTGTGGTGGCCGGGAGTGTGCCACCGTGCTCCAGCCTGGGCAACAGAGTGAGACTCCAACCTAAAAAAAAAAAAAGAGAGAGAAAAAGCATCTCAATAGGTGTATTGCATTCAGTGGAGAGGACTTTGAAGGCAACTGAGGTTTAAACAAGGAAGAACAAATATATAATTTTAATATATATATATATATAATTTTTATATATATATAAATTCCAGGGTTTTTTTTTGTGTCCCCCACATACAAGACCACCATTGCACATCATTGTCACGTGAGTGAGAGGAGCAAAGCCACTTTTCCCTTGTATAGCCTGTTGTTGTTCTTCCCATGTCGATAAATTAGCAAGAAGGAGGGAGGACAATCTCCATGGAAGTATGGCGACAGACAGGAGAGCTATTTTGAAGCCCAGAATACTGCCCAGCTATGGAATGCTAACAACTGCCGCAGCAGAATAATCTAGCAAACCGCAGTCCGAGAGGCTGGCTCTTTGGTTAAAGATGGATGTTACCTGAAACAAAGAACCGAGTACCACATGTTCTCTCTCATAAGCGGACCCTGAATAAGTATCATAATAGTACAAGAAAGGCGGAGGTGCCGGGCTTGTCTAAACAACCAACTATCCCGTGAATTAATGGAGAGACGACTCACACATTACCTCAAGGAGGGCACCAAGTCATTCATGAGGGGTCCGTCCTGGGACCCAAACACCTGCCACTGGGCCCCACCTCCAACACTGGGGATCAAATTTCAACACCTGATTTGCAGGGGATGGCCATCCAAACCATATTAGGAGGCAAAAGGGAAGGTTATTGAAGTAGGTGGGGGAACAATCTGCCTGGTTGTAGAGGTCAGACCAAGGAACTTGAATTTTATGACAAATGCTGTGGAAAACTTTTGAAGAATTATAAGCAAGGGAAAGATACAATCTAAAAATGGCTTTCTGGCTGCATCATGATAAAAGGAACATGCAGCAGAGAGGAAGCTGGCTAAACATTTTCATAGTCCAGATATGTGACAATGGCCTGAACTATGGAGGTAGTAGTGAATATAGAAGGAAATAGATGGATTCAGAAACAGCGTGACAGAGATCCCTGAACAAGTGGAAGGAGTGAAGAAAGACACACAAATGTCTCATCCATTGAAACAGCCAAGTGAGCCAGGACACCACCCCTAAGATGGGGAAGACGGAGAGGTGCAAACTTGGGGGAACATTAAGAATTCAACCACAGCTGTATTGTTTTTGAGATGTTTGGTTTGCGACATACTGTCGGTAATTAGCAATATGAGTCAAAAGAGAGATGTGGCTGGATATATAAGTCATCAATACAGGAAATGCACTTATAGTCATGGAATCATCTAGCATGAAGGTGGTAAGTAAAAAGAGAATGGTGTGCAAAACAAAGAAACCCAAAATATTTGAGATGCACCAGAGCAGGGTTCCCCAATCCCTGGGTCATGGACTGGCACCAGCAGAGTCTGTTAGGAACCGGCTGGTACAGCAGGAGGTGGGGTGGGGCTCGAGCAGAGCTCTGTCTTCTGTCATATCAGCCACGGCATTAGTTTCTCATAGGAGCCAACCCTATGGGGAGCTGCTTGCAGGAGGAATCTAGGTTGCACAGTCCTTACAAGATGCCTGATGACCCTCCCTCCCCAACCCTACCTCTGTCTGTGGAAAAACTGTCTTCCACAAAACTGGTCCCCGATACCAGAAAGGTTGGGGATCACTGCACTAGAGGAAAGGACACCCAGAAAAGATAAGTTGCTAATGAGAAAACAGGAGATGGTGTGAGAGGCGCCAAAGGCCAAAGATGTTTTAAGAAAGCGGGATACGCAAACATGTCAGCCAGATGAGAGCTGAAAATTGATAATCACCAAAGATGGGAAGAGGTGGGATAAACTCAAGTCATCTAGAAATGTAAAATTAAATGAAAAAAAGCATGAACAAACCTTTCAGGAAGTCCGACCAACAACAATTAAGTCCACAGACAGAAACATACAGACTCTCAACAAAAAATAATAGAGGATCTAAGGATTATAGAAAAGAATTCCCACCAATAAATTAGCAAATCAGTTTTTAAAGTTATAATAAAATGTCAGTCAACTCATAGTAAGGTTGACTTTTTCTTGAGGGGGGAGGTCAAGATCTTGCTCAAGGTCACCCAAGCTGGAGTGTAGTGGCAAAATTACAGTTTCCCACAGCCTTGACCATCTGGGCTCTGGCAACCCTTCCACCTCAGCCTCCCGAGTGGCCAGGACAACAGGTGTGCACCACCAAGCCAAGTTAATTTTTTTTTATTTTTTGTAGAGACGACATCTCACTATGTTGCCTAGGCAGTTCTCCAACTACTGAACTCAAGCAGTCCTCTTTCCTCAGCCTCTCAAAGTGTTGGGATTATAGGCATGAGCCATCACTCCTGGCCTAGATTGACATTTTTTATATTACTGTTGACATTATAAGTTGATAGAAAAGAATTTGGCAGTAGATACATTGAAAACTTTGACCCATTATTTGCACTCATAGGAATCTATCTAGCCTAAGAAAATGAACTTAAAGTATATTTATGCCTCAAGCTGTTTATTCCAGCATTATTTAAAATACCAAAGAACTGAGAAAAATTAAATAATTGCAAATGGTGACATGGTTCAGTAAATTATAGTGTATTTACTTAAAGAAATATTATACAGACTAGGAGTACTGTAAAAAGTAGATACGATATCATGGAAAGTAAATAATAAATAAAAATATACTTAAACTCTGATTGCAACATAAAAGTTAATCTGTGCTTAAGAAAAAAAGGTTGGAAAGAAATAGATCCAAAAAGTTAATAATAGATATAAAGGAGGCGGAATGACAGGTGATTGTTCCCTCTATTTTCTATATTAGTCATGATCTGGTCCGTATCATTTTCATAGTAAAAAAAAAATCATTAAAATTTTTTGGCAGTATTATTCTCTTTTGGCTTCATGGATTACAAGTCTGTCGTGAGTATTGTTTTGAATCAGAAGGGAAATATTAATATTTATGATACTTATATCAGAGTTGTGTTTTTTAAATAAGTGCCAGACTACCTGTGCTGACTTGCATTATTTGAAACCCCAGTTCCTTGGTTTATTTCATGTGTAAATATGCACCCTTGGGAGTTGTTATACCTGTGTGCTGAATTCTGCTCGGGTAGCAGCTGACAATCTCTTGAAAGATCTTCACTTTCAATTTGTTTGGTTTTATTCCACTCCTGCTCTGCCTGATTATACCAAGTCTTCAGTGCAGCTGTCATTCTAAGTTTCATGGAGTAGGCACTGCTCTAAAAACCAAGACCCTAACTCCTGGGGCGAGAGCACAGCCCTTACTAAATAAATATTCTCAGAGCACAAAGGCCAAGAGGCCACCAGCCCTATCTAAAATCACATTCCAAAAAAAACGAGGACTCAGGTGTCAGGCAAGTGGCTTCAGGGGACAGACAGGAGATTTTTTATTTCCAGTTTCCTTGAAGAATCTGGCCTAGCAATCCGGGAGCAACTTTTTTCTGTCTCCTGTTCAAAAGAGCATACCACAAACTGTGCTGAGCAATCCTTGAGGGACATTCCATCCAATGTCCAAATCAATCCCCAATTTTAATTTTGGAGAAAAAAAGTAATAATTTCAAATACATTTCGCTTTACCTTGTTTTGACAAGACATCGGAGATGAGGAAAAATAGAGAATGAAGACTAAAACCCGTGCTTTCTATTTCTCATCTATATTATTCAGGTGTGGGAGAGGGTGAAGAGAAATAATAAAAACCTGCTAATAAAATAGCAGGTTTCTCCTCTATTCTCATTAAGCTACAACATAGTATTGAAAACCTTTGTTTCTAACCCTATTGGAAGCACAAAATACTGTAATGTGATTTTAAAACATGCTTTCTCCAAGGTGAAGCCTGACTGACTGAGTGAATAGAGAAACTTTCCACCCCCCCCAAAAAAATCTGATTGAAGCTAAAAAAATGACATAAATCACCTAGAACTATAATTTGCGAATTCATTGTATGAAGTAATTAATCAAAGCATGGCTGACTTTTTGGAGTTGAGACTTTGATCTGACAAGTAGAAGAAATATAGAGAAACTGGCGGGGATCAGGCTTCAGCGTCAGGACTTAAAATGTTTTTTCCATGCTAGTCACTAGTTTAATTACTTTTTTTTTTTCCAGCTGACAGTCCCAAATTAAAATAAATGGACCACATCGAGACAAATCTAGGATGCATGTAGTGTTGAGAATATATTGTTCCTGGTACAGGAATAGTTTGAAACTCATGTATAAGTTGGCTCCTTCACTGCTTTTAAATGGCAAAGGGGTGGAGGGAGGGTAACCAGACAATGAAAAAGAGGTGCCAGGTAACATGAGACTGCTAACTCATGTGGATTGCTCAGGCGAAGTGGGAGTTTCTTTTGCTGTAATGCTTTCTTTCTGCATGGCAGTGAGAAGGCTTGAAAAGAAAAGTCAGTCGAGGGGAAATGCAATAGACAAAGCCCTGTGGTCACGAAGTGTATTAAGCTGATTCCTTTCTAAGTGCAGGTACACTGTTTTATATTTAGTGACAGCAATCGACTACATTACGATTTAATGAGGGGTCGGAAGCTTGATCGGAGATTGTCTGCCCACACACTTGCCATCATCATAAAAATAATAATAAATGACTTGAGACAAGGACTTATCTGCAGGCGGCAAGATGTAAAGCCCCAAACACAGTGCACTGGCCAGATCCATGTTGAGGAGGCCTTTTCAGGACTTCCTCTCGGTCTTTCCAGCATTTTGTTGGGACTCCTAGTCAGCATTCTCACTTTCTCAGAACCCATGATGGAGAGAGTTCTCATGTCACTCGACCTTCTTGTTTTAAATGTCCAATTTCCTTGTATTTTCCCAAGACTCATTGTATCTCAGAAGATCGACTTGGAAAAAAGCAGTTGTACCTTGCAATGGTAAACAGGAAGAGAGATCTCCCTTCTCAGAACCAGGGGCTGCTGCCCTGTGCTGTTTAGGCTTGTGGGGCAGAGATAAGAAAGCGAATCAATACAGCCATGTATTTGTGACAATTTGACCATATCTAACCAATTCATGAGCAAAGTTCAACAAACATTTCAAGCCTGTTTAAAAAACAACCTTCTTCCTGCAGATGCCACATTTTCATGAGAAAACCATTAAGGAACTGTAAAATATAATCTTACAATAGTCCTTTTTTTTTTTTTTTTTTGGAGAAGCGGAGGTTTTGTTATGTTACCCAGGTTGGTCTTGAACTCCTGGGCTCAAGTATGGTCCTCCCACCTCAGCCTCCCAAAGTGCTGGAATTACCATTGGGAACCAGTACACCCTGCCAATGATAGTTACTTAACACTAAAATTGAATGGCACAGTGAGAATTTGGCAATTCTTATAATCGACTCTCTCTCCAATTCACTATAGGAGCTATTCTGAAAGTTTTCAAGTCTCCTCAAAACTCCTCTGACTCAACCTCTCTTCCTTTTTTAGCAGAGAAAATGGACACAAGAGGAGAGGCACTTTCCTAACTCCTCATTCTAAGTCAGTCTATTTATGCCCGAGCATCCATCACTTCCTCTCTTGCCTGCTTTCTTGGAAAGACAGGTTCCTGAGAAGGGAGGCTCACTGAAGCTCAGGAGTTTGAGACCAGCCTGGTCAACATAACCAGATCTCATCTTTACAAAAATAAAAATAAATAAGCTGGGCGTGGTGGGTGTCCCAACTCTGGAAGCTGAGGGGGAGGGGTTGCCTGAGCCCAGAAGGTCGAGACTGTAGTAAGCCATGATCAGGCCACTGTATTCCTGCATGGGTGACAGAGTGAGACTCCGACTCAAAAAAAAAGATCAAGAAGGAGATAATGGTTCATGACTTTAGACACAGTCAGTGAGGACAGAAGTGGAGAGGACAGAAAGATTAGAACAGTTCTTAGAAAGGTTTTCTCTCTAGAGAAAGAGAAAAGGGTCAACGGTGATTCTCCAATGACTCCAGAGAGTTACTCACTGAGATTTGGAAGAGGTTGTAGTAACAAGTTTCCTGTCATCTTTACAGTAGTACCAAGAAGTACTTGATTATATAGGAACTGTAAAGAAATAATACAGGAATCAGCCTCTTTTGCATCAGAAAAATTTCTAAATCCTGATAGTATCCATGACATCTTTCTTCTACTTCTGCTAAGTCAAGGCCGCAAGCTAATGAGAAGGATAATTAGCAGAAAGGCTACCAAAGAAACTGCAGAAATTCTTCTTCCGGGATTGAAAAATTGGAATGGGAGACCATGTGTGTTGAGTGGTGTGGAGGAGTTCTGCCCAGCATTAGAAAACCTTAAAAATAATGATAATAATAATAATTGGTTGGGCTCAGTGACTCAACCTGTCATCCCAGAACTTTGGGAGGCTGAGGCGAGTGGATTGTCTGAGCCCACTGGTTCGAGACCAGCCCGGGCAACTTGATGAGACCTCATCTCTACAATAAGTAAAAAATTAACTGGGTGTGGTAGCACTCGCCTGTGGTTTCGGCTACTTGGGAGGCTGAGGCAGAAGGATTGCTAGAGTCCAGCAGGTCCACGCTGGGGTGGCCGTGAGCATGCCACTGCACTCCAGCCTGGTTGAGGGAGTGAGATTCCAACTTAAAAAAAAAATTCTAAACTGTTTGATTAAATAATTTTACAAATGATATCAGATGACAGAGATTCTTGAGGTGCCCTTCAGATTTTGAAGTGTTTTGTTTTATTTTAATTCTTGTTCACTCAAGAAAAGTTTTCTCCAAACCCAGCATCACTGTTTTAGGAATTGAAACCATGTTCTCATTTTGCATCGCCAAGTAGAACATTAATGAAGAAAAGCCAAAACTATAAGCAGTCACGATAATAAGTAATCAGATAGAATACGACAATGAATGCATTTTACTTGAACTATTTTGAATTATTTCTTGAAAACAAAAGAGTCTCAGAATGTCTGAAAATCAAGATAAAACTTTCTTTCATAAAATGCCCGGAAAACTCCCTGCATTTTAAGAAACCAACAGATAGCATTGAAGTCAACAAGAAGCTAAGAAAGAGACTTGACTGAAAACTAAAAATAAAACTGAAATGAATCCTAAGAAGGAATAAATAAAAAGTATCATGTAAAGGTAACTACGTTCTGTATCTCTCTAACCCAGTTGAGTCAATATTTCCTCTTCTCTTCAAAAGTAACACTACTTAAGAAAAAGTTTTTCATGGTAGTTCTGCTATTTCCAGTCAGACTGGCAGTTAGGTATAAATGAAAAATGTATTGGTTCGAGCACTATAAATTAGAAGGAAAATTTGGGGACGGGATAGGTAACTTGACAAGAGAATGAATGGGGATCAGAGAGAACGCACTGAAACTTAGCAACAGACTATTTGTCATGTCTCTTTATTGTCTCCATATGGGGCTATTAAAATAGAACAACGCAGAAACAATACATTAAGTCATAGCTCAAGTTCAACCTTCAATTATGTGCTTTCTGATTATGGAGAAAGCGGTATTCAAATTGCCCCTCAGCCCACTTCGTATAGTCTGAGTTGAGGGTTTCTGGACAGAATCAGGAAACTTGTCTGGAGCGACCCCTTCTTCTAGAAGACTTTGCTGAGCACAACGGACAGACTTTGTGAAGCTGCTCACTGGAGCTCAAGTCTCCCATCTGGTTTCACCCTGTGCAAATGTATAGAGAAAAGCTTTCAAGCAGGAGGAAAAACATCACGAACAATGTCTTTTTTTCCTCTAGAGTCTGAAACAAAGCTTTGCGACACATTTGCTTAAAAAGGCAGTTTACCCAAATGTGTGTATGTACATGTGTGTTTAGGATACAATAAAGGTTCGAAAGAATAAAATATAATGTCTCCTAAAAATTGAAATGACTAGTGTCTTTTTAAAAGCACATAGTTTGGCTAATAAATGGCAAGTCCACCTTTTCCATGCTATAGTTGTGAATAATTGATGATGACATAATTTTCAAATCTTCTCTAGAATAGCAAACTAGTTCACTAAGAGGGAACATCTCATGCAATATCAGGTGGGCAGGTTGACCTAACAACCTCAAATTACCAGTCAGACTATTCTCTCTGAATTAACTAGATTTTTCACTGAATTGATCCACTGTCGGTACTTATAGGAAGGCAGCCAAAGCCAGCTTTGTGGTCATAACCACTTCATATAAGTCATCTTTTGGTGTCCTGTATAAGAACTGCAGAGACTCTCAAAACAAATCAATATCAATGTCTAACATACATTTCAAAACATTTTCCTTTCTACTTTATCTTAAGCAGTTCTAATCTCCTTTTCTCAGAAACATTCTTCTCTCTCAACACCCATTTTGTAAAGGTAAAAATATTTATCAGAAACCTAGGAACTTGTTATTTTTCAACACATAGTTAGAAATTTCGAATTAAAGATAAAAGATTACGAATCTAAAATCAATGACTTTTAGAAGGTCAGTTAAGAGGAGATAACCAATTTCAAGCACTAATAAGGAATTGAATTTTTCTGGAAAAGGAGTTACATCCATACCTAGGAGTCTTGAAACAGGAAGAAGGAGTCTAAGTAAGGCGACAATCTTGGGCTTTGAGAATGAAGGATCCCATTAATCAGACATATCATGGAGCAGTGGCTCTCAAACTGTAGAGTGTCTAAGAATCACCCAAAAGGCCTGCTCACACAGCCCTGGCCTCAGCCCCAGAGATTCTGACTCAGCCCATCTGTGGTGAGGTCTGAGATTCTGCATTTCTAAGCCTGCAAATAGTGCTGGTGCCCCTGGCCTGAGGATAGAGGCCTCATCAATCGCAGGACCAGCACCAGGACCCACAAGAAGCCTGGGAGGAGGCAATAGGCCTCCTCCATCCCAAGGCGCACTCAGGGCTTGGAGTCCAGCTTCCCTAGATAAGTGGCATCAGCAAGAAGATGCTTGATCTTCCTGATGACCCTCCAAGGACTAAGTCAGGGTTCACTTCAGATCCAGTCTTACTATATACCTAGTGCCATCTGTCATCTAATGTTTGCCTTCTGAAGTACCTTTCCAACTGCTTTCTGAGAAGTATTGTGATCTAAGGGCAAAAGCAAATGATTTCTACAAAGTTGACCTGCCCTTGAACTCTAGCACCGACTGTTATTAGTTTTATGAGCTCGTGCAAGTCAGGTAGTCTCTCCAAAGCTCAGTTTCTTTAAGTGTAAAAATGGTGGTGTCCATAAAAAAATAACACAAACCTATACAAGTTCTTGTGAAGATCAATGAGAAAGCCCCTTTGAGGCTGTAAAGTACTTCAGAAACTTTGGGGACTATTATTACAGACTCCTGAAAAAATTTTAAGAGAGGGAACAGGATTTGGGAGGAACAGAGAAAGAGAGTTGAAATGCATAGTTACATGGAAGGTGAGTGGATTAAAACAAAAGCAAAATGATGCCATCAATAAGCAGTATCCTATCAGGCTCTCTGAGTGGTAAAGAAAGGTAAAAATCTGAAAAGACAAAAAAGAAAGAGTGAATACAAAGGAGAAAAAGAGTCAGGCGTGGTGGCTCAAGACTGTAATTCTAGCACTTTGGGAGGCCGAGGTGGGAGGTCTGCTTGAGCCCAGAAATTTGAAACAAGCCTGGGCAGCATAGCAAGATTCATCTCTAAAAAATTAAAAAATAAAAATAAAAAAATAGCTGGGTGTGGTGGCATGTGCCTGTAGTTCCAGCTACTCCAGAGGCTGAAAAGAAGGACCAGTTGAGACTAGAAGGTAGAGGCTGCGGTGAGCCGTGACTTTGCCACTGCACTCCAACCTGGGCGAGAGAGTGAGACTCCAACTCAAAAAAAAAAAGAAGCGGGGACAGGTAGGGAAGAGGATGATTTGATAACAAATCGTGCCTATCTCACCACTGTGCCCAAAGTCAGTTTTGTGAGACTCTGGTGGGATTAAAGAGAACAGTGCATTCTATCAGGAAACCCCAACTTCTGTGGTGCTAATGAACCATGGAGACTTCTGTGCTTTCTTTCTGGTGCTGTGAGTTCTTCCCAGACAGAGCTTTGGTTCCAGAGAGCTCATTCTTAAAGACTTCTAAATTATTTAAAATTCTTCTTTTGAGACCATATTCTCATTCTATTAGGGTTCATGCCCACTTGAGATTTTTCAATTATTATTATTTTAATAATATCCATTCTACCGATAAACACAACCTTATAGAACCAGAAATTGAAAGAAGTCATTTCTGCTCCCGTCTGCCTCTCTTCTTATTCTATGCATTGTGGGCTTCCAATGATTCATTTATAATCTTGTTATTATAATATTTATCTCAGAGAGAGATTAGGAGTCTTAGCCAATGTTTCTAGAATATGCAGAAAGTCTTTACTGTAAGATTCAAAAAGAATTAAAGTGACATTAATATATTACAAATAATCAAAATCCAGTAGCAAGAGATTGAATTCCAAATGTTTCCATTATTCTGTTTAAAAATTGTTTTTAGAGCCAGGCACAGTGACTCACACCTGTAATCCCGACACTTTGGATGGCTGAGCTGGGAGGACTGCTTGAAACCAGGAGTTCAACACCAGCCTGGACAACACAACAAGACCTCTATCTCTACAAAAATGAAAGTGAAAATTAGCCAGGTGTGGTGGCGTGTGCCTGTAGTCTCAGCTACTTGGGAGGCTGAGGTGGGAGGTTCACTTGAACTCAGAACTTTGAGGCTGCAGTGAGCTGTGATCACACCACTGCACTCCATCCTGGACAACAGAGAGAGAAACTCTGACTCTACAAAATAAAACATAAATTCCTTTCAGCTATTTTCTTTCTTGAGATACCATCTTTCCATTAGGATAATCACTTGCAAAGCAAAATCTTTGTCTTTCCTCGGGTTAGCTTGTTTTTCTTCTATTTAAATAGATGAAAGTTCTGTGAACAGGTTACTTAAGGGGCCATTTTTCATTTGCAGAACATTCAAGGCACAGGCAACACAGGAAGGGGAATCGTGCACATCACATGTGTTCAGTTTTGCCAAGAGAAGAGACCCCCTGAGACTTCTATCATGAGCCTGGCTCTGGGATCAGTTTCACAACTTGCTTTGAATTCATATGAGTCCTGACTGCTAAATTTGCAAATGCTTCCACGTAAAGGTTACGCACCCTCTGTAAATGCAGTGCCTATTCCAAAAGATAGCCATATTGGTTGCTAGGAGATGGAGGAATCCTCTCAGAGAAAAATCAGTTCTGACAATTTTTTTTTTTACATTAAAGACCTTTTAAATATAAATACCTTTGACAGCAGCTATTATTATTCACTGAGTTCCTTCACATCTGAATAAATGGCAGAAAAATGATGATATTATTCATATGCCATTATACACTAAAGTGTTAAAATAGAAGAGGATTATTTCTTTCTCTTTCTTGTTCTTTGTTATTGCTAAAGAGAGAGGGAGAGAGCTGTTTTTTTGTGTTTTTTTTTCTTTCTTTCCATTGAATTTCTCTGCTTTCCTTTTCAGATTCCTAATCTAACAGACACTTCTTGAAACCTGAGACCATCAACTTGGATTAGTGCATTTTTCCTTCCAGACTCAAAAACCTGATTTTTAAAGGATGGTCATAGTGGAGAAGCAGAAAGCACCCAAAAAACTGCTAAGAGTGCACCACACATCCGCAGATGGGTGGGTCAGAGTGAGCAGGTGGGAGGCTGCGATCCTTGAAAGCAACCATCCGTCCAATTTCATTTCAATAACGTTTCCAATTTTCTTCCTCCTGGGCTGGCTGGGGGCATGGTTGTCCTAGATCTGGGACCATGTGCTCTGCTTTTGCCAGAAATGACCCTGACAAATAAAACGTGAAACAAGAAACCTACTCTCTGTTCAGAAATCGTGTCGTGGATAAATGAAGCAGCAATCTGTCCTAATTTAGTGTGTCCTGCCTGTCCATTGAGGACCTGAGAGCCTCACAGCTGAGGTGCACAGAGGCACCCAGTGGCCACCATGTGGGGACCAGTGGCCACACCTCCCTCTGACTGGAGCCTGGAGATGGCTCACCCTAGGAGATCACCATTGAAATGCACTGCATTATCATGAGAATGGCCAACCCAAGTCCAAGTGAATAATTGTTGTTGTTATTGTGAATACTGTACAAAGTTTCTCAAGAATTTTTTTTTTCAGAGTGCCTTAGAATCAGACGGAGACATGTTTCCTTATCCAAATATTGACATGAATCCCTCCGTTTATTTAGCATTTTCCTGTGAAAGGCTCAGTATGGTAATGTCCCTTCATCGCCTTTCACACATTTGTTCTGACTCTTGGCACCAGGAAGCGCTTATTGTTCTGCTCAATGCTCACTAGCCCAATGACATTTTTTCCCCCTGTTAGTGACAGACATGGTATATTTCCTTTCTTGAAGTTCTCATGAGAGTTTCTTGTACGACGTTCCACGCACACCAAAAAAGGCGACGCATTTGCAGACTCTCCTTTTTCTGTTTTTTTCCTGTCTGAGTTTTTTGTAGAAGCCGCCTCGGCCAAAGTCATGGCCAGTTGTATAAATAAATGCCAAATGAGGCAGCCACTCACGACTCCAACAACTCTCTGTAAATTCATGGGACACTAATCTACTCCTGAACAGCCGCAGAATCCCTCTGAGGATAAGCCAAGGAGGTAACATCCTGCTTCTTGATAAATATCAATGAAGCTACGGGGACTTCCTTGAATATCTAGCTTTTAAGTGTTCTGGATAACCCTCATTTTTCTTATGCAAGTCCTCAATTATGTGATTTACTAGTCACATAGCATTTTCTCTATGCCTGATGATTAATTATTTCAGTTAGCATGCATTTGTTACTAGAACAGAATTCATTCATTGATTTCTACAGTGACATAAGACAAAAATGCAAATGGGGGTAACAGCAAACTTCCAGAATACAAAGTCCCATCTACAGTGGGTATAAAGGCGGCCCATACAAGCCCAGAGGATCGGGAGTCTCTCTGTTTTGCCACTTTTATTCTATCAATTCTGATACTTTCCTGGTGGACACAGGTATTCCTAGACCCACTAGGTAGAATAACCCATGACAGGGAATCCTGCTCTACACTCTCAATGAGAGAAGAGTCTTTAGAGGGACTGACTTAAACCTCACAAAAGACACACAGGAGGGTCCTTCACATCACGGTCCTTTTTTAATTTCTTTCTTTTCTTTTCTCAAAAATATCAGCTCTGTTTTTGGAAGCTGGTCTTATAAGAGAAACTTCCAGAAGGTGAAGGTTTAGACCACTGTGGATTCTGGGCATGTTGATGGAAACAGAGACTTGTCACATCCAGAGAGCTATGCACAGTTCGGCCCAGGTTCAGGACCACAATGGTCTTGACCCCAGAGAAGAGGCCGTGTCTGTGTTCAGCATACAGCAAGGCTCCAGCCTTAGAGAAATGTGAACCAGGACTCCCTGGACAGGCTAGGTTGAATGAATGATAGGAAATCAGAAAAGGACTTATAGTGGTGTCTGGCACCAGGAACAGCCCCAGAGATGCCTTCCTTCACCACTCCTCTGCCATCTTCTCCCACTCCAAATCCAAACAGCCAAGACCCTTTCCTCTCTAAATGATAAACCAGCTGCATGGTCCTCCAGGGTGAAAGCTTCCAAGCATGATTAAATCCCACCCCCCTTTTTTTTAACATTCTTCTGCAAGTTACACTCCAGGTATGATTTATTTCTGGTTCATTTTCTGTGACTCAGTTACGCAGGATGCAAAATTATGATAATAATGGTTGTCTCCAGATAATGAATAAGCGGTTCATATTTCTCATAGCAGAGATGTTATTCAAAAAGCACAGGATCATTACAGCTGAAATCCATGACTAAAGAAATTAAATTTCCTGGAATGTTTTATATCTAACAAGAGTGTTTGTAATCCTCCTTATTTACTGCTAAATGAGATAGACTAGAAGAAAGAAGATATTTTAAAGGGAGGAATGGACTCCATGGGAAAAATTAGCAAATGAAAAAATCGCAGCCCTCCATTTCGTATTTTCTGGAGAAAAAGGGCTCCGTAAACATGCAACAGGAAACCCTGTGTGATTCCTGCAAGGAAAATTTAACCAGCAACAGACTCGTGCAGAATCTTCAAAGGGGCAGTTTCTACACGTGTTTACCTTTTGATATGCAGCTTAAAAAGAATATTGTGCTTCAGTTTTACAAGAAGTGATATCATGAAGTTTACTCAGTTCCTCAAAGAACTTAATATATGACTGGACATACAGCCAATGAAAGGCTTTGTCGTCAAAAAGCTGGAAAGAAGATAATACGAGATTTGGGGGAGGGGTAATAATTTGCCAAATTTAGTTCCCTTCATTGGTTCATAAACACACGAGACAGTAAAATTCGGGGATTTTTTTCCTATAAGTCAAACATAATTTGTGAGCATAATCTAATTATTGCTGTATTTGTTTCTATCTCCCTTTTTGCCATGAGGTGTACCAACTCTGGCCTTATGAAATTAGAATGAAGAGAGAGTTGGTATTTCTGAAAACCCCGTACAGGTATGCAATCACACACACCAGTTTAGAGGGGTTTCCTCTGTTTAGTGAGAACTGGCATTGCCTCGGGCTGTCAGCCCAAGAAATGCCATCTATCACACCTTATCCTCATCAAAACCCAGTTGGTTCCTCTGAGAGCCTCTATCTGTAGAAATGGTAGCATCACAACACCCCAGCCCATTCCTGTGCTTCCTGCTAAATGAAGAGGCGAAGGTGAGGCAAAAGGGTAGAGGTGGAGATGGGAATGGGTACAGCGGGCAGAGTTTCCTCAAACGACACCTCGCACCAAGAGTAGCTCTGTAACCTGCCGTGCATACCTCTCATTTCCCAAGCTTAGGAAATAGTTCTCCCAGATCCATGAGGAGTTATGCTTGAGTTTCTGGCCATTAAGCAATCTTTCCTGCCCATCTGCCTTTGCCTTCCCTGGACTTGATGCCAGAAAACTGCCTTCTGTGGGTCCAGGTACCAGACCCCACAGACGAAGAGGCTTCTTTGCCCCTCCAACCTGGGCTGTAGTGGGTTGTGCCGGCATCAGCCTCCCAGGCCCCATCCAAGGGGCAGAATGACGAGGTCGAGCACCTCCCCATCCCTGTCCTCACACTTTGCCCTCTCTGCCGCTTCCTCAGACCCATGTTTCACCCCCATGATCTGTAGACATGTCACTGGGTATCTCTCTTTAGGACTCCTATTGCATTTGGCTTGGAGGGACAGATCAGAGGCTGCCTACGTGAGTCCCCATGCCTGGAACTCCCCATGATATAGTTACTAATTGTAATGAAGCCTTGACCTACAGAATCATATCAAAACTAGATTTGCTCAGGCTTTACTTTGGAAGGATATATAGACGGGGTTATTTAATAATAGGCTAGGTTAAAGAAAAGAAGCCAAACAATACGTGTAGTTGTTTTGTTTTGTTTTTTTTCGAGTTGGATTCTCACTTTGTCACCCAGACGGGAGTGCAGTGGCCGCTCCCAGCCACCGCAGCCTCGACCTGCTGGGCTCCGGCGATCCTTCTGCCTCAGCCTTCCAAGTAGCTGGAACTACAGGCGCGCGCTACCACACCCGGCTAATTTTTTGATTTATTGTGGAGATGAGGTCTCGCCAAGTTGCCCAGGCGGGCAATCCACTCACCTCAGCCTCCCAAAGGCGCGGGATTACAGGCTGAGCCACCAAGCACGGCTCCACGTGCAGTTTTTAACATTCAACTTGAAGTCATATCCAATGAGTCACATTTTGAATTGTATTATTATAAAATATTTCAAACCTATAAAAAAGTACCCCCAAAGTAAAGCACAACGATAGACCTACCATAGACGGTAAACAAGTATTATCATGTTGGGAACTTCGCTTCAGATCTCTTATTTTTAAGAGATTAAATTAAATGGGATAAATTAAAGCAGTGACCTTTTTCCTCTCCATTCCTCATCTCTTTCTTCCCAGAGGTATCTTTTCATCTGAAAGTGTTGTATATCATTCCCACACTTGTTCTTGTAATTTATCTGCATAAGAATGCAAAAATGAAATACATGTACCATTCCTCCTGTGTTATAAAATTTACATAAGTGTTTTCATGCTGTTTAGTTCTTTCTTTCTTTCTTTCTTTCTTTCTTTCCTTCCTTCCTTCCTTCCTTCCTTCCTTCTTTCTTTCTCTCTTTCTTTCTTTCTTTTTTTTGAGTCAAGTCTCTGAAGCCCACGCTGGAGTGCAGAGGCACGCTCACAGCCACCATAGCCTCAACTGGCTGGGCTCAGGTGATCCTTCCGCCTCAGCCTTCCAAGTAGCTGGAACTACAGGCATGCTCCACCATGCCCAGTTAATATTTTGATTTATTGTAGAGACAAGATCTCGCCAAGTTGTCCAGGCTGATCTCAGGATGCTCAGGCAATCCTCTTACCTTCACCTCCCAAAGTGCTGGGATTACAGGCGTGAACCACTCCACCCTGCTGTTTCGTTCTTTTGTAGCTTGCTTTTTCCACTCAACTACATGTTTTATTGTGAACCACACTGTTCTATGTAGGTTTCGTTTTACATTTGCTACATACTATCCTATTATAAGATAAAATCAATTTCTTTGTCCATTATACTAAAAGATTATGTTTAAGTGATTTCTAATTTTCACAACTGTATACAATGTTGCAATGCATCTTCTTGAGCATTTGTGTAAAACTCTCTCTAGAATAGATACCTAGAAATGGAGCTACTAATCAAAGGTCTAGGTTCTTCCAACTTTATTCAGTAATGTTTAGTTTGTCTTTAAAGAGATGACGCTACTTTGCAGTTTCACCAGGGATGTATATGCATTCTTGTTTTCCACCTCCTCATCCACCAACAGAATAAATGTGAAACTGTTTTATTTTGCAAGTGTGGTTGAGTAATCCTTGGTTTATTAGTTCTTCTCTCATGCTGTTTGCCTTTTTTTTATGTAGGTATTTAAATCTTTCCTTATTGACTTGTAAGAGTTATTTATATAGTCTGGATATAAATTTTTGCTGTATAGGTTGCAAATATTTTTTCCCACTCTGGTTATCCAATTAATATTAAGAAAAGTCAATGCTTAGAATAGACTTGCAATATCTATATCAGATAACTTATAAAAACATCTGAAAATATTTCTTCTTTGAGTAAAGAGTTCGCTTCTTTTCGTCGCTGAGTATTAGGCTACTTATGTTTATCTGAAACATTATATTGTGTATATTTCTGAATATTTTCAAAAGATGTAACCGTCTTTAATGTTCATGTCTTGGCATCCTATTACTGTTTACAAATACTGCTAAAATTGATTTATACAATAAAAAGCAGATTCCAGGTCTGCCAAGTCTAAATTCAGAATATCATGGAATGCTGGTGGAATATTCTCCAGCAACTACTTATCTTAGAAATAATTTCATAAAATAAATCCTGTGCTTGGTGACATAATTTGTTCTATACCCACAGTGCCATGGAGAGCTTTATGAGAGATAAATGTATATCTGTGTACATATGTGTATATTTGTATATGTCCGGGGAGTATCTTTATTTTTATCTTACACTCCAATTGATAAATTAAACTTTGAGGAAACTGCTTTTATAAAACCAGTGCAACACATGCATCATGGAAAAGTAATTTAGTTATATCAATTCTTCACTCATTTTCAGTAAAATAAATACATGACAGATTCGGAAAACTGATGCTGAGGACAGATTCAGTGAATCTGTGAGCCTGTGGCTGGAAGCCTAAAATATCATTTTGAATTAACCTATTAACTCATTTGAGATAATTTTATCCAGATTTTAGCCTGTATTTATTCAACTGATATATTGTCTGTTTTTCATTCTTCCAAATGGGACCCATTATGTCTCTTTAAAGCAGTGCTTTCCATGCATTTCCCCATTTTTGTTTTTCAGAGTCCTTTATATACTAATTATTGAGTTATGTATCATGTAGCCCTAACTATGAAACCCAGGTTTACTGTATGTCCACTTTAGTGAGCCAGTTTGCACCCATGTACACATATACATCATATCTAAATGGCCTTTTTAAAGGATAGTGGTTGCATTTTTTAAATATTTTTTTGAAACATTGTGCTCCTTTAAACATTTCTATAGGTTTATGGAGATTTCCAACATGAGATTGGATTTCCCCATTTGACTGGAAACACTACAATCAGTCACAGGTCACTAAGTGACCTACCTTGTCTCTGAGTTAATTTGCAGCAGCAATCTGAAGCCCTGCCACCCTGAACATGCCCAATCTCATCTAATTAGCAGCAGCAGAAAGCTGTGGTCTTTACTTTCCAAAGTAACAATAGCAAAATGGGGAGCTGAGCCTCAGTTTTAGACTTGGATGATCTTGGGTTGGGATCTTGCCTCTGCAACTTGGCTGGGATATTGACAGAGCTGCTTAGTAACTGTTCGTGCATCTGCTAAAGTTAGAGTACCTATTTATGAGATTAATCATGAGATTAACCATGCTGGCTAAAAGTAATATAGACTGTGTACTGGGTGAGAGTCTTTTTTTTTTTAAAAAAAAACCTCCAGTGAAGTCTTCCTGACTGCTAAGTTTACCCTCATTCACAGAATTCTCCTTTAGCTTCTCACAATCTGGACACCATCCCAAAGTAAGAAAACCTTATATTGACCAGTTCTTATCACCTCCACTGGAAGCCAGGTGCTGATCAGTTCTTACCACCTCACCTGCAACCACATGAGTCCTCTGAATTCCAGTCAGATGACAGGACAATGATATGTCAAAAAAAATAGACTTTGCTGGACTTGGTGGCTCACCTCTGTAATCCCAGCAATTTGGGAGGCTGAGGCAGAAGGATTGCTTGAGCCTATGAGTTTAAGACCAGCCTAGGCCACATAGCAAAACTTCGTCTCTACAAAAAAATTAAAAAAAATAAAAACTCACCAGGCATGGTGGTATGTGCCTGTAGTCCCATTGGGAGGCTGAGTCAGGAAGATCATATGAGCCCAGGAGGTTGAGGCTGCCTGTGGTAGCCATGATCATGACCCTGAAGTCCAGCCCAAGTGACAAAGTGAGACCTCAACTCAAAAATAAAAATAAAACAGGGCTCTATAACATCCTCAGGCAAACGCTGACATCTCCACAGCCTCACATGTGCCTCCAATTTTAGAATTTTGCCTGAACACCACAGGTGAGATCACCCTGTACATGGTAATACACGTCAGGGAACCAGATTTTCCCATCAGTAGTGATGAGTGACATCTTATCGAGCCAGTCAGTTCACAAAGCTGCCCATGTGCTTTGTCTTGTTCAACATTCATAATCTCTCTGTGTGAATCACTAGGTTTGGGCAGATAGCTGTCCCTCTCCTTGAACATGAAGAAACTGAAACTCAGAGAGACAAGGACACAAAGTAATGGGTGGAGAAAACTCCAGAGTCTTCTGACCACTTAATTTTTATTATATTGGGTTGAGTCATAAGAAACTGCCACTTAGGCCAGGCATGGTGGCTCAGGCCTGTTATCCCTTTACTTTGGGAGGCCAAGGTGAGAGGATTGCCTGAGCCCAGGGGTTCGAGACCAGCCTGGGCAACTTAGTAACCTTGCCCTCTACTATCAAAAAATTAGACAGGTGTGGCAGCGTGGGCCTGTAATTCTGGCTACTTGGAAGTCTGAGGCGGAAGGATTGCCTGAGTCCAGCAGATTGATGCTGGGGTGACTGTAAGCGTGCCACTGGACTCCAGCCTGGGCGATGGAGTGAGACTCCAATTCAAAAAAAAAGAAATTGCCACTTTTGTAAGTCAAATCATCGAGTGTCTGTGATTTTCTCTATACAAAGTGTCTTATTCAGAAATATTTCAGTAGCAAGTGACACACACTGACAAAAATAAGCCTAACAAAAAGAAGAAATTTTTAAATATTTTTTTGAGTCAGAGTCTCCCTCTGTCTCACAGTCTGGAACGCCAAGACACAATCATGGCTCACCTCAGCCTCAACCTCCTGGGCTCAAGTGATCTTTCCACCTCAGCCTACCAAGTAGCTGGGGCTACAAACACATGTGCCATCATGCCTGGTTACATTTTTTATTTGTTCTTTGAGATGAGGTCTCAATATGTTGCCCAGGCTGTTCTTGAACTCTTAGGTTCAAGCAATCCTCCTGCCTCAGCCTCCCAAAGTACTGGGATTAAAGGAGTGAGGCTCTGCACCTGACTAAAAAAGGAAATTTAATTTCTGGAACAATAGAATCCTGCAGTGTGGCTGCAGGAAGAATAAATGGATCAGAGGCATAATCCTAACCATCAGAAGCCTTTCCCTCACCTCAGCAGGGCTTTCCTTGTGTTGATTTCATTCCTGAGCAAGTCTTTCTTTTGTGGCAGAAAGGTGGCTGCTTAAAGCAGCAAGTGTACTTGGCTGTTAAAGTCAGAGACTTCTTTCTTGATATCTTCAGCAGAAGTTCTGGTTTGAGTCTGTGGCCCAGCTCAAGTCCATGGTCAGGATGTTAGTTAAGGTTTGGGGTCATGTGACTGACAGCACTATCAATAGTAAGATGGAAAGTTCCCAAAATTAAAGAGGAGTTCTAGGTTGGGCACGGTGCTCACCCCTGTAATCTTATCACTTTGGGAGGTCTAGGCAGGAGGATTGCTTGAGACCAGGAGTTCGAGACCAGCCTAGGCAACATAGTATAGACCTCATCTCTACATAAAAAGTAAAAAAAAAAAACTAGCCAGGAATAGTGGCGCATGCCTGTAGTCCCAGCTACGTGGGAGGCTGAAGTGGGAAAATTGTCTGGGCCCAGGAAGTAGAGGTGAGTCATAATCATGCCACCGCACTCCAACCTGGATGACAGAGTGACATTCTGACTAAAAAAAAAAAAGAGGGGGTAGGAAGTTATGCTCCCAGAATAAAGATGAAAAAGAACTGCTTGGGCAAACATAACATGTCCATTGCATGTAAAATACACACATCTACAAGGAGTCTAAAAGGATTCTCAATACTACAGTTAAACTTGATCCAAGAGAAAATAAGAGAAGAATGATATTAATGATATTAATATCTCTCTGCTAATATCTAATCAAAGACAAGGTTAAAAACAAAATCAACAATGAACAATCTGATTAACTATACATTAGAATAAATTCACTTCTCGAGTTTAAGAGATGTATTCCTTTAAGATTAATAACATTTTCATCTATAGAATTTTTTTAATGTTCACATTTTTTAGAGGATTTATAAATATCAAAAGTCAGCTTTTCACGCCAAGTACTATTTCAGCTCTCAATTTCTTACAATGACATTAGAAAATTAAGTAATATCCATCTACTGGACCAAAGCCTATCATGTTACGTAGATTGAGACTTGCAGATTTCTGGCTACTTCCATTGCCCAAAATTTTAGTCAAGCGGGAAACAGAATGAATTAAGGTCAGAATCAAGCCAACTACGCACAGCTACCCTACAAATTATATTGGCAAAAAATAAATAAGAAGAGACTTATTGTGACCATCTGTAAGATGACTTTAATAAGAGTTTAGTAAGCAGAGGGTTGAAGTTTTACAAAGTGCTATTGGCAACCATGTGAAATCTATTACAAACCAGAGTTTCTATTTAGACTTGCAGAGCAAAAATAGGTCATGTCAATAAAGGGTTGACCCTTTACCCCAATAAATGATTTTTAAAATAAATCCTCTAAATGCACATTGTTAGCTAATATATCGTTGTTTTTGTTTTTGTTGTTGTTGTTCTTTTTTGAGTTGGAGCCTCACTCTATAACCCAGGCTGGAGCGCAGTGGCACACTCACGGCCACCCCAGCGTTGACTGGCTGGACCCCAGTGATCCTTCTGCCTCAGCCTTCCAAGTAACCTGAACTACAGGCACGTGCTACCACACCCGGCTAATTTTTGATTTATTGTAGAGACTAGGTCTCACCAAGTTGCCCAGGTGGGCCTTGAACCTGTGGGCTCAGGCAATCCACTCGCCACAGCCTCCCAAAGTGCTGGGATTACAGGCTGAGCCACTGAAACCAGTCATAGCTAACATATCTTAAGGCACGATATGCAGCTGGGTGAAGAACTACTGTTAACGATGGTGGTTGTATCTGTTTTATTATATATACATTCTGCAGTTTAATATTACATTTGCAAGGAGAGATAGAAAGAGGAAGGGAGGGAAAGAGCAAGGGAGAAATTGAGAGAGATTTATCCTAGCTTGAGTTTTGTAGGATCAACTTGATCTTGAATACACGATCACAACTACTATCGTGATTGATTTTCTTCCCTTATAATGTAACTGACAAATAGCTCAGTAATAGGAAAATGGTTTACTTCACAACATTCTTGATGTTTGCTTGTGTTTGCATGATTAGTATTAAACTCAACCTTTTATCTCCAGAAAAATTTAAATTTGTTTGTGAGAGGGGTAATTTAAAATAAAATAATATCTGTTTAGCCAGACACGGATGAGCTGTAAAAAACCTCAAACTTCTACAGACGAACAGAGTTGCCTGGCCCTCAATTTCTCCTATTTTTCAGTGAAAAAATTCAATGGTCTGGTACTTTCTTCCTGCGCCCAGATAAACCACTGGGGGTATCACTTCAAGCATATACATGACACTGCAGTTCATGAACATGGATACAAGACATAGGTGCAGACCTGACCCAAAACCCCATGGTTTTTGTAGAAGACAATGATGCACTTACTATTTAAAACGGTAGGCGGGGCTCTGTGGCTCAGCCTGTCATCCCAGCACTTTGGGAGGCCAAGGCTAGTGGATTGCCCACGGGTTTGAGACCAGCCCCGGCAACTTAGTGAGACCACATCTCTACAACAAATCAAAAACTAGCCAGGCATGGTAGCGTGCACCTGTAGTTTTGGCTACTTGGAAGGCTGAAGCGGAAGGATCGCCGGAGCCCAGCAGTTCGACACTGGGGTGGCCGTGAGCCACTGTACTCCAACCTGGGCAAGGGAGGGAGACTCCAACTCAAAAAATACATTCACACATACATACATACACACACATGTAAATATAAAAATAAAACAGCAAAATGGCAACACAGTAGAAAGGGAGAAAATTGTAATACTTGAAGATTTATTTTTCAAATGGAATTATGTACTCAGAGGACACACCAAGAAATCAGAGTATTCAAGAATTGCAGTCTTATGTCCTAATAGCTATCTTTTAAAAAGTAATTCTAGAAATACTTTTCGGCCAGGTGCAATAGTGCATGCCTATAATCTAGGCATTTTGGAAGGCTGAGGTGGGAAAATTGCCTGAGCCCAGAAGTCGAGACCAGTCTGAGGGACATAGCAAGACCTTATCTCACAAAGACAATAACAAAAAATTAGCTGGGTATGGTGGCACATGCCTGTGGTCCCAGCTATTCAGGAGACTGGCAGAAGGATCACCTGAGCCTAGGAGGTCGAGGCTGTGGTGAGCCATGATGGTGACACTACACTCCAGCCTGGGCAACAGAGTGAGACCTGTTGAAGAAAGAAGAAAGCCAGGCGTGGTAGCTCACGCTTATAATCCCAGCACTTGGGGAGGCTGAGGAGGAAGGATTTCCTGAGCCCATGGGTTCGAGACCATCCTGGGCAACTTGACAAGTCCTCATCTCTACAATAAATCAGGAAAAATTAGCCGGTCATAGTGACACATGCCTGTAGTTCCATCTACTTGGAAGACTGAGGCAGAAGGATTGCCTGAGCCTAGCAAGTCAAGGCTGCAGTGGACATGAGTGTGCCACTGCCCTCCAGCCTGGGTGACAGAGTGAGACTTCAACTCCAAAAAAAAAAAAAAAAAGAAAAAGAAGAGGAGGAAGAGGAGAAGAAGAAGAGGAGGAGGAGAGGAGGAAGAACTTTTGCAGAATATTCCGAGTTTGCTATCTCACCCTAAAACTTAAGTCACTTTGTTGATCGGTTGATCGGTGACTAGTTAATTCTTTCTTTAAATGCTATGATACCTGCTCTTGCTAAAAATACACCACCAGGGGAAAACAACAACAACAACAAAAGATCCTGGATTTATCTTGTTTTTGTTTTTTCAAAAAATTTCAAAGGATTAATGTAATTTACAATGCATATTCTTTCCACATCATTTTTTTTTTTTTTTTTTTTTACTAAGATGAACTCTTCATTCCAACTGTATTCTGGTAAAATGTTGACATCTCCATGTTTCATGGGGGACAAAATGAAGAATTTCTACAGGTAAGTAAAGAGCGACCCATTAATGAATAAAGATACATTTCTCATTTTCTAACACAAATGGAGTACACTGTTGATAATTAGACTTAAAGCTATTCAGTCAATCCCCATTTTTGTTGAATAAAACAAATTGTAAAGAGACTTGAGAATCTAATGGCGTTGATTCTTTTTACAGTGACTCTTGAAATCTCAAAAACATTTCAAATCAGCTTCTGCACCTCTCTAAACATGGACATAACTCCTTTCCTTATGAACAGTAGTAATCTTTGAACGTCTATGTAATGTCCTTAAAAAATAGGATAGCCACAAATTATGACAACTTCTATCATTAAGACACTCTGCAGAAGTTGCCCCAAAAAAGGTTGAAAAAACTATGAATGACTTAGTTTGATTTCCAGCTGACTCAAAATCTCAATTGTGTTTAGCATTTCAGTCTAAAAATTATTTAATTAGCATTTGGTAAAAAAAGACATTACGTTGTCGTGTCTTTGTTTTTCCTACTAAGAGACACTATTTAAAAGCAGCGTTGTAAACACTGAAGAGTTTTAAACATATTTGCAGAAGCTTTTTTCCTTTTTTAAAACTATTTTGAATTACAAGAAGATTTTAGAGTTTGAACATCTGCAATAATAGTGTTTTCTGTGCAAAAAGAACAAATGAAGAGTGCAGCTGACATACTGAGTTCTATTTCAGGGTTCAGTTACAAGAAAAGAAAGAGAAGTGAAGGAAAGAAAGGTAAAATTACAGAATGATCGTGTGTTCCAAAGAAATCCATCATCCCACTTTTTCTGCAGGATATCAGTTGATGGGATCAAAGGATAAAAGTCTCATTTGACAATCAAGTCTCCTAAATAGGAAAACATTTTAAGTGCCAGGCAGAATTCAGTTTATAAACGTTCAGATGTGCTCCAGATTATATCCCCAGGACATCTAAGTTATGTGTTCTTCTAAGGGAAATCTTAAAAGGAACAATTATTGAAATGATATTATCCTGAGTTTTTCCAGACTTTTATTATACACACAAGATTCTCCTGTGCGTCCTGTTCCCACGCTCAACGGCCCCTTAAGGCTGGTCCTACAGTTTTCTTTCCTGGTATCTACGTTGCCTTAATTGTAAAGTGGCCTTCATTTGCTTTTCGAAGCAAATTTAAATTTTAATTATTTTCTAGTAGTTTCCCACCTTTACCCAAATAATAGAGAACCTGTATGGTAAGAGAACTTTTAATGGCTCTGCATGAAGAATAACTGAAGAACTTGCAAATAGAAATAAAAAGACGTAAGGAGACCATTACAGTTATCTTCCAATACTTAACGGGTTGTCAAGTGTAAGAGACATTTGTGTCAGTTGACAAATTTAGAAATCAGTTTCTAATCCAAAAGAAAGGAAAAGACTTGAAAAGTCACAGTAGCCCAAAAGTAGAATAGGTTGTCTGATAAAATCTGTAAAAGCCTGGTTATTTATCTGGTGGAAGAAATAGAGCAGCAATATTTCAATTGGGAAGAATTTAATTAATCCTGATAATTGATAAGGAGTCTTTCAACTCCAAGAGTCTTTAAGTGGTTTCTTTCTAGTCCCTCAGCTAACTTATTACCAGGTGACTCCATCTTCCATCATACCCTTATCTGATAAGGTAGCTTATATGGTACTTTTTCCTCCTGTTTATTAACTACCAAATTGTCTTCCTTCCAGACTCAAATACTCTGCAAACTACATGATCAGAAGCCAATTACTTAACCGTTCATAGCTTCAATTTTCTATCTACTCAAGGCGTGGTTAGGAGGAATAAATTAGATAACTTATGTAAAGCATTTAGCACAACCTCTGGTACATGGTAATTACTACATAATATTTGCTGTTTTAGCCAATGCTCTTGCACCCCGACTCCTGGACCATCGCCTCCACGAGGCATCCAGCCACTAATCAGACCCAGACTGGGACAATCACTTAAGAAATTTCTCTCACTCTCAGGCATGCAGTTACTCCCAGCTGTTTCAGATTTGCTTGGAGACATTTGGATAAAGTAGTGGGATTGCAGGACAGTAGAAGAATTGGGATCCGCGGATGAGAACAGTTCCCGTAGAATGCAGAGGCCTACCACAGAGCTTGATATTGCCAAGGGTGGAACTCCTCAGAGACACAAAAGGCCCACATGACGCAGAGATTGGCCTTCGGTGGGTAGCCCAATCTTTGGCTATGTTTATATCTATAAGTCAGACAAATATGTATACATAAGGAACAAACACTGAGAGATCCCCCTGAAAAATGAAAGGAACAACAAACCCAAATGGAAGACATTCAGCAAAATAACTGACCAGTGCTCCTCAAAAGTGTCATGAAAGACGGGAAAACTGAGAGATGGCTACAATTCAGAGCAAACTGGTGAGAAAGGACAACTAAATGCAGTACGGAATGACAGCATGGATCCCAGAAGAGAAAACTGACATGCTCAAATAACTGGGGGAATTCTAACATGGTCTGTAGTGTAGCTAATAGTATTGTATCCTTGTTAATTTCCCGATTGATACATGTACCGAGTTACATAAAATAGGAATATAAGCCGGGCTCGGTGGCTCAGCCTGTAATCCCAGCACTTTGGGAGGCTGAGGTGAGTGGATTGCCTGAGCCCGCGGGTTCGAGACCCGCCTGGGCAGCGAGACCTCATCTCTACAATAAATCAAAAAATCAGCCGGGCGTGGTAGCGCATGCCTGTAATTCCGGCTACTTGGAAGGCTGAGGCGGAAGGATCGCCGGAGCCCAGCAGGTCGAGGCTGCGGTGGCCGGGAGCGGCCACCACACTCCAGTCTGGGCGACAGAGTGAGACTCCAACTCAAAAAAAAAAAAAAAAAAAAAAAAAAAGATAGGAATATAGAAGCATTTGGGTGGGGAGTATAGAAAACGCTGTACAATTTGTGTATATTTTTTGTAAGTTAAAATGGTTTTAAAATTAAAAGTTAAAAATGCAAAAGAATGTATGCATTGTGGAATAGTTACATCTAGCTAATTACCATATTCATTATCTCAAATTTTTTTTTTATTTTTTTGGTGAGAGAACTTAACATCCACTCTCAGCGTTTTTTCAAGAATGTAAGATGCATGGTGACTATAGCTAAAATATAAAACCATGCTGGCACCTTGATCTTAGACTTCCAGTCTCCAGAACTGTGAGAAAATACATTTCTGTTGTTTAAGTCACCCAATCTGTGGTATTTTGTTATGACGGCCTGAGCATACTCATATATCAGTGTATTAGTTTTCTATTGCTGCCATAACAAATGAGCACAAACTTAAGAACTTAACACAAATTATATTACACTGTTGGAGGTCAGAAGTCGGACATGGGCCACACTGGGCTAAAATGGAGGTATCAGCAAGGCTGTGTTTCTTTCTGCAAACAATCCCATCTGCAGAGTCCCTCTCGCCATGTACAGTGGGTAACACATGCATTCCAGGGATTAGGGCATGGCCATTATCTGCCTACCACAACTAATCTCTGTTCACACAAGAAAACTAACAAGGGTTTAAACTCACAAACCTATTTGAAAGATATAAAACAATTTAGACCAACTGGAGGTTATTGGAAACTGACACGTAAGGGCATGTGAGCATGGAGCAGAATGCCCAAAAGATATACCCTGATGTGACTGCAGACAGGAAGAACAAAAACTAAAAAAGTTGTTTGTTCCCATATGGGTAGGGATTGAGCTACTGATGTGATGGGAGGAAGGGAAAACACAGAAGTCAAGTAATACTTGTCTTTTTCCTTGGAAGCAAGCTTCCACTCCAGGAGGTTTAAGGCTTTTGCTTAGAAGCATTGCTAAGAGGTAACTATGAAGATAAAGACATGTACTCACCTAGAAATCTAAACGACAAGCTTACAAATCAGTTTAAACCCACCTTCTCTCAAAGTTATCAACTCAGCCATAAAGGGAAAGCAAACCTAGATATACAGGGACAACGCAAATATACCAAAAAAATTTGCAGAAGTCAGACAATTAGAAAATATGATGAGCCGGGCTCGGTGGCTCAGCCTGTCATCCCGCGCCTTTGGGAGGCTGAGGTGAGTGGATTGCCTGAGCCCGCGGGTTCGAGACCCGCCTGGGCAGCGAGACCTCGTCTCTACAATAAATCAAAAAATCAGCGGGGCGTGGTAACGCGCGCCTGTAATTCCGGCTACTCGGAAGGCTGAGGCGGAAGGATCGCCGGAGCCCAGCAGGTCGAGGCTGCGGTGGCCGGGTGCGGCCGCTGCACTCCAGTCTGGGCGACAGAGTGAGACTCCAACTCAAAAAAAAAAAAAAAAGAAAATATGATGAGCTGGGCACAGTAGCTCACGCTTATAGTCCCAGCACTTTGGAAGACTGCAGGAAGGGGATTGCTTGAGGTCAGGAGTTCATGCCCATCCTGGGTGACATAGTGAGATCTCATTTTTACGCAAAATTCAAAAAATTATCTGAGCATGGTGGTGTGTGCCTGTAGTCCCAGCTACTCAGGAGGCTGAGGGAGGAGGATCGCCTGAGCCCAGGACGTTGAGGCTGCGGTGAGCTGTGATCATGCCTCTGTACCCCAACTCAAAAACTAAAACTAAAAATAAATAGAAAGAAAAGAAAAAATATAATTAAGAAAAACTGCATTTATGAGTCACCCTCATCATGATATAATGAAGCATTCACTTAGTGAACTCCAAAGAAATTATTAAAATTTTAAAACTTTACCAAGGGATATTGAAGAAGACCTCACTACACAGAGAGAGAGTTGCTATCCTTGGACAAGAGTTTTCCATTTTGCAGCCTTAAGGAAGAAGGGAAGATGCACAATGAGCTATAGAATGTGCAGGGACAATATGCAGCCTAATACCTTGGAATCACTTATGGAAAAGCCTATTGAATACTATTAGTCTCCATTGATTGCATGTCAGTTGGCTTTGTATGAAACTTGCATGATGGTTTCCTTGGACGTAACCAGAGATAAAGCCTAATTCAGCATGTTCGTATGGGAAGTTTTCATGTATGACTCTCAGCTCTCCCCGTACAAATCGAAGCTTCAATAAAACAGGAATAATATTCACAAAGCCTTATGGGTTGCCTTCTCCAATTCTTATCTTGTTGATTTACTGACATCGAAACCCTAATGATCTAAATTATTTGCTAAGGAACAACTCGTAATTAATAAGAATTACTTTCCATTTTAAGGGACCTTCTACTCTGCAGTTAGTTCCATTTTTAGTCAGCCCAAGCACTGTGGGATTATATAAAAGGGTGAGTCAATGACTTGATTTGTCTTGATTTAAATTTTTTTTTTAAAGTGCTCTTCATATGGATTTTATGATCATCAAATCTCAGTTTCATGAATTCTAAGTACAGTTGCTGTATATTTTAGATTGTTCCTTCTTAGGACAATATGCCTAAAATAATAATTGATAAGTTTAAATAGCAAATCTTTCATATTTTGAGATTTATGATTTTATATTTTAAAATTAAACATGTTTAGAGATTTATAGTATAAATCATTAATATTAGGTATTATGTAATCTGCATAAAATATGTCTAAAATACAATACAATATTTAAAAATTAATTTTTAATTTTTTATAATTAGGAATTCATATCTGTTCCATCATCTGCCATTTTGGAAAAAAAATTATGAAGGAATTAGAGTTACAAAGACATTTACTTAACACAACTCCTTTAACATTAAATTTCTCCCTGAGTAGATATAATCAAGTAGCCAAATTGTGGTATTCTTGTTTCAATGATTTAAAATCATTTTAATGATTTATAAAACATGTACAGCTCTTCATTTGGTCTGGAACAAGACCCCACAAGACATAGGTCATAAAGCCAGGAAAATCATGAAAAATAAGAACAAGTTAGAAATGAAAGAGCAAACATTAATACCTGGGCAGGTCAAGAGATGGGAACCAGATGGCGTGTGATATAGTCTGGATTGCTATCACCCCAGAATCTCTCGTTGAAACGTAATCTTGGTTGGGCATGATGGCTCACTCCTGTAATCCCAGCACTTTAGGAGGCAGAGGCAAGAGGATTGCTTGAGTTCAGGGTTCCAGACAAGCCTGAGAGACAAGGCAAGACCTTATCTCTACAATAAATTTAAAAATCAGCCAGGCATGTGGCACATGCTTGTGGTTCCAGCTACATGGAAGGTTAAGGTGGAAGGATCACCTGAACCCAGCAGGTGGAGGCTGCAGTGGCCTGGGCATGTCACTGCACTCCAGCCTGGACAACAGAGCGAGATTCTGACACCAAGAAAAAAGAAAGAAATGTAATCTCCTGTGTTGAAGGTGGGGCCTAGGGGAGGCCACTGGATGGGGGTGGGGTAGATCCCTCACGAATGACTTGGTGAGTGAGTTCCTGCTTGCTCTATTAGTTCATGCAAGAACTGATTGTTTTAAAAAAGTCTGTCACCCTCCTCTCCCTCCTACTCCTAATCTCGCCATGTGACATGTTATGTCCCTCTCCACCCTCCGCCATGATTATAAGCTTCCTGAGGTCTCGCCAGAAATGGACACTGGCACCATGCAGAACTGTGAGCCAAAATAAAACTTTTTTGTCTATAAATTACCCAGCCTCGGATATTTCTTTATAGCAATGCAAAATGGACTAACACAGCGTGAACAATTCTCAGTGACCATTGTAGGCCGGTGTCAAAACGAGGCTCATCTCCCTGACAAAACAGAAGGTATTCATACCCTTCATGGCCTCTACTTATTGTGTAAAATATGGAAGAAA
Source organism: Cephalopachus bancanus (assembly GCA_027257055.1). Taxonomy (NCBI): domain Eukaryota; kingdom Metazoa; phylum Chordata; class Mammalia; order Primates; family Tarsiidae; genus Cephalopachus; species Cephalopachus bancanus. Next base: position 10,430,937 of record JAPVLO010000001.1, on the reverse strand, counting down.
TAAAGTCAAAACTGTCTTCTGATATTTAATCCCAATACGGTCGAGCTAACCCTGTGATCTCTTTATATCTGAAGTGTTGTCGCTGAAACATTGTCCTTTCCAGCACCATATATGAGTATTTTAAAGCTGCTTAAGGCAAATCATTGTATTTCCAGACTGTTCAAGAAAATGGCGGTGCTGGGAAGCCCGAGTCTAGGAAGGAATGAGATTGGGCTCCAGGTGTGCTTTCAAGTTCTACAAAGCAATATGTAAAGGGGGAAGCCATCCTTGTTGAGCCCTATAAGATGCATTCTCTCACACAGGTCACTTGCTCTTCCTTCCTGGCTCACGCCTGCAGTGACCAATCCAGTCAAGACAGGGCTAGTCTATGGCGGGGGAGGGGGTCATGTGGGTTTCAGATCTGGCATCATCACTAACCTCTTGCTTCTGTTTACTTCACTGGGGAGTTTTGGTGAAACTTGGACATAGGGAAAGATGGAAATAAGGTTTCAGAACAAATTCAATTGAAATGTTGGTTGTAAGAGTCTTTGTCATAGCAGCGTTTTTCTGGAGGGGAGAAGGAGTGGGTAGCGAGGGGGACAATTTAATCAAGAAATAGGGGCTTACATTTTTTTAAAAAAATCAACAACTTCTCAAAGAAAAATTATACCCGATACCCAAGTAGATGGGCCTGTTGACTTATAGCAGCTGGACAAAACTAGGTTGACCCAGCTATGGTCAAGAAATTAGGCGGCCAATGCACTGACGAGTAATCCATTTCAGAGAGGGAAAGTTGATCTGAGGTAAGCTGTAAGAAAACATGGTCTCAGAACCCAGGACCATTATGGATCAGATGATTCAACAGGTATCAATGCAAATAGTGTACAAGAAACCATGAGTGCTATTAGAAGCAGATGATTACTCAGAGAAATAAGGGGAGGAAGTGACATTAAGAAGTATCTGTTAGCCGGGCTCGGTGGCTCAGCCCGTAATCCTGCGCCTTTGGGAGGCTGAGGTGTGTGGATTGCCTGAGCCCGTGGGTTCGAGACCCGCCTGGGCAGCGAGACCTCATCTCTACAATAAATTTAAAAATCAGCCGGGCGTGGTGGCTGCGGTGGCCGGGAGCAGCCACTGCACTCCAGTCTGGGCGACAGAGTGAGACTCCAACTCAAAAAAAAAAAAAAGAAAGAAAGAAGTATCTGTCAAGGCCTTAAACTTACTCTATTGCTTCACTATTACTAGGGTAAGACAGTGTCTCCATAATGGTTACAATTTTGGAAAATGTTGAATTTTATTGAACTAAATTGATTTTTAATTCTGAAAACATTTTATATAAGGAGTGGTTTAGAAGCATATGAATTTAAGCATCCATTCCAAGATCCTTAGTAAATGTAAGAACTTAGACTAATTATTTTTAAGTTTGATGAAATACAAAAATCTTGGTCACCGAAAAAAAAAAAGAAGTAATGTCTGTACACACAAACATGCACATCCAAATCAATCTATTGCGTTACCACAGCATATAAATGTAGCTAAATTCTGGATGCCCAGCTCACCACCTCTGCTTTGTTGCTCAGAAAAGTGGGAGGAAAAGGGAGATGACACATGCTCAGTGTAGCCCCGACTGTGTATGCCTTCCTTCCCTGGGTTCTTTTTTTCTTCTTCTTCTTCTTCTTCTTAGATTCAAGGGCTACATAGATTGGTTCATTACATGGATCTATTTTGCGATGGTGAGGTTTGGGCTTCTACTGAGCCCATCACCCAGATGGTGGGCGTGGTACCCAGTGAGTGGTTTTCCAACTCTTGCCACCCTTCCCACTTTAAGAGTCTCCAGTGTCTGTTGTTCCCATCCTTATGTCCGTGTGTAGTCAGTGTTTAGCTTAGTTTTCTGTTTCTGTGTGATCCACTTACAGTAATGGCCTCCGGTTGCATCCATGTTGCTGCAAAAGATGCGATTTCATGCTTTTTGATGGTTGCATAGTATTCCATGGTGTATATGTACCACAGTTTCCTTATCCAGTTCACTGTGGATGGGCGCCCCTGCTCTTTACAGCTGGCTTTTGATCTCCTGGTTCCCCACTTTTTTCTGTGTCCTTTCTGGTCTTCCCCCAACGTTATGCTCAAGTAGAGTCAGATCAACTACCTTAAAAACATTTAGGGAAGCCAGGCTCGGTGGCTCAGCCTGTAATCCCACACCTTTGGGAGGCTGAGTTGAGTGGATTGCCTGAGCCCACGGGTTCGAGACTTGCCTGGGCAACTTGGTGAGACCTCATCTCTACAATAAATCAAAAATCAGCCAGGCATGGTGGCACGCGCCTGTAATTCCGGCTACTCGGAAGGCTGAGGCGGAAGGATCGCCGGAGCCCAGCAGGTCAAAGCTGCGGTGGCCGGGAGTGGCCACTGCACTCCGGTCTGGGCGACAGAGTGAGACTCCAACTCAAAAAAAAAAAAAAACCATTTAGGGAAGTTAATTACAGAAATATTTCTTTTTTAACTGAGTGCAGCTATGGATGTAAACCTAGACCCAAGAGCAACTGCTTGTCACCTGTATTGTCAAATGCTGTTTCAGTGCAAATTTGAAAGTTGCACAAGTAACCTGAGACTTTTCCCCAATATATTAAAAAATCAAAATAATTCTCTCTCTTTTTTTAAACATCTGTAGTGTTGATTTTACAAGGGAGGACCCCCCCCAAAAAAGCCTGAATTATCTTTTGGAGGACAAGTTCCTTGTAGTACAGGCATTCCCTTCTAAGTAAGTGTTCCAGAAACCCATCGGTGTACCAACTAGTGTCGTTGTATGAGGCTGCATTCAACTTCAGTGAATGTTTTTTTTGGGAATTTTTTTTGAGATTCTTTCAACACATTTGCCCATTTCATGAGTGGTTTATGAGCACACCTGTCCACACCATGCTGAGTGTTCAGCAGTTTTTGACCATAAACGGCATAACCCCCATGCCCCATCCTCCCTATTCTTGCCCTGAGTGACTTTTTTGGTTTGTTTCCCTGGATGAAAAACGTCCTCAAAAAGAAATGTTTTGCCTACGTGGAAGAGATGAAACCAAAACACGGCAGAAGCACTAAAAGGCGTCAAGATTGATGAGTTCAAAAACTGTTTTGAGCAGTGGGAAAAGCATCTCGATAGGTGTATTGCATCAAACAGAGAGTGGTTTGAAGGTGACTCAAGTTTAAACATGTAAGAAGAGACGTACAATTTTTTAGAAATAAAATTCAGTTTGGGGGGGATCCCCCCCATAGTTCCTTTGTTTCCTGGAATTATAGAAAAAAATCTTCCTCGGGACTTATGCTCAAGTAGAGTCAGATCAGCTACCTTGAAGACATTTAGGAAAGCTAATTACAGAAATAACTTTTTTTAAAGCTGTGGTGCAGCATGGGGTGTTAAACTTAGACCCTAGGGCAATTGTTTGCTTTACACCAATGTGTTAGGCTGTGGTGGAAGGGAGAAAAGACAGTGGGACATGGTTGAGAGGGAAGGTGAAGCAATTGCCCCCCAGACTCTCCCTACCTTGTAGACAACTCCTCCTGGATATATATATATATATATATATATATATATATATATATATGCACACATATATATATATCTTTTTTTTTGAGAAATTGCTCCACTTCTAGGACAGCTCTTCAGTCCCTAAACCCAGAAGACGATTCCACGGTAATGGCCCCAGAGCAAGTCACCTGCTGACCCCACCCCAGCCCTCCATCTGTCACACTGTCCTCTTGACTCCCTTTTCATTGAATTCCAGGGGGTCTCAGCCAAAAGTAAAATGAAATTACAAGCATTAGACCTCGATCTTCCTCTAATATAATTCCTGGCAAACACTTTTGCCCTTAATCCTTACAGTCCAAATAAGCATCATTTAAAAAATCCTCTTGTTGATGCTCTTTTAATTATCATTTCCAATATAGAAAAAAAATCAACCACAATTGAGCCACCGCTCACCTTGTCTCTTTATTTTTCCTTTTGTTTGATATGAATCTCGTGTCTTTTTTCTTACATTAGCCCATGGTGCCTGCTCACGGCATGGCGGTATTCCCGTCTGTATGTGACACAATGTGTCATTGTCCAAGGGCTACCTACATCAGCCTACTCCAGGGAAAAAGGAGCTTTTACCACCCATACAAAAAACAAATCTGTTCAGATCGCCCACTTTAATCACTTGGTTAAGTATAGTGCAATGAGTGACAATACATTTTTTTATTCTCACTAGGGACAGAGCGGTGTTTAATTAGGCATTTAAAAGCGACTGTTACCTTATTCAGACCTCATCACAAATGGTTTTTCAACCAGCTCAGTGATCTGAAACACCAATTAGTTTCAATTCACACTTATTATCTGTCCCTCATTAAAGCATTTAGTTCAGAATCTAAAATTCCTTTCTATTCAAGAGTGTTGATGTTTTACTTTGGGTAGGAGGAATATATATATTCCTTCTGAAAAGACACTCTGCAAAATGTCTTCCTATACATGTTTTTCTAATTATGCAGGCACACAGAGAGCTTCTTTTCCTGAAAATGTCCTTTGTTGGTAGTGTTGTTCTTAAGTCCTACTTATTCTATCAAGGGCCTTCATGGAGGGCTCTGGTGGTTTCTTTTCTGATGCCACTGGTCCTGTGCGCACCAGCAGCTGTGTCTGTTGAAAATCTACTCTGAGCTCTGGGCTTCTACCCTGCCCACTTTGGAATGCATGGCCTCCCTGAACACCTTTCTCTCAGCTAGAGATGCCTCCACAGCTAGTCAGGCAAGGGCTCATGGACCCCACGGCAGATGTTTTCTACTCACGTCAAAGTCTGGATTTAAGACACAAAACAAGTACATAGCAAGAGCATGGAAGGAGTATTAGTGCCGGTCCTTCAGCAAAATAGTATCAATAGGAGATAGAGAGACAGAGACAGAGAGAGAGAGACACTAGGGTGAGTGTTAGAGAAGGGAGGGGGAGAGAAAAACAGTGAGCAGATGAGGGAGAGAGTTAGAGAAAGAGAGAGAAGGAGAGAGAGAAGGGAAAGGAGGAGGAGCAAAGAGAAGAAAGTGTGTGTGAGAGAGGAAGGTAGGAGGGAAAGAAAGGGAGGGGAGAAAGAGAGAGCGCAAGGTGGTGTTAGAGAAGGAGAGAGAGGGGGAAGGAGAGGGGGAAGGGGAGAAAGCAAGAAGGGGGGACAGGGCTGGGGTTAGAGGAGAAAGAGGGAGAGGGAGAGAGAAAGGGGGAGGGAAAAAGAGAGGGAAAGGGAGGGAGGGAGCGGGCGACTGGTGTTAGAGAAAGGGAGGGAGAAAGGAAGAGAAAGGGAGAGAGAGGGAGAGAAAGAGAGAGACAGGGCTGGTGCTAGAGAAGGAGTGAGAGGAAGGGAGGGGAAAGAGAGCCAAAGCAAGAGGGAGAGGGAGAAAAAGCAAGGGGGTTGGTGTTAGAGAAGGAATGAGGGAGAGAGGAAAGTAGGGGAAGAGAGAGAGAGAGGGAGAGAGACAGAGATAAGAAGGGAGGGAGGAAAGAAAGGGGAGAAGGGGAGAGAGAGGAATGTTGGGGGGGAGGAAAAGAGAGAGAGAGCTGGTATTAGAGGAGAGAGAGGGAGAAAGAGAGAGAGGAAGGGATGGGGCAAGAGAGGGAGAGAAAGAAAGAAGTAAGGAGGAGGGGAAGAGAGGGAGAGAAAGAAAGAGAGAGACAGAGCTGGTGTTGGGGAAAAGGGAGTAGGGAAAGAGAGGGCGAGGGAGAAAGAGAGAGGAGGAAGGGAGGGAGGAAGAGAGAGAAAGAGGTAGAGAAAGAGAGAGAGATGGTCTTAGAGAAGGAGAGAGAGACAGAGCTAGAAGGGAGGGAGGAAAGAGAAGGGAGAAGGGAGAGATAGAGGAATGTTGGGGGGGGAGAAGGGAGGAGGAAAAGAGAGAGACAGGACTGAGAGGGAGAAGGAGAGGAGGGGGGGGAGGGAGGAAGAGAGAGAAAGAGGGAGAGAGAGAGACCGGGCTGGTGTTAAAGAAGGAGAGAGAGGGAGAGGAAGAGAGATGAACAGAGGGGGGAAGAGTGAGAGGAACAGGGAGCGGGAGAGGGAGATTGAACAATGACTGATTTTAGGGAAGTGACTCACATGATTGGAGAATTGACAGGGGCAAGATTGATAGATGAGCCAGCAGGCTGGACATTCAGGGAAGGGTTCACATTTCCGTCTCCAGTCCAAATTCCGCAGGCCAGCACGCAGGAAGCTCAGGTAGGGCTGCTAAGCAGGAAGCTGGAGGAGAGTATTTTTCTTCTTCAGAAAACATGAGCCTTTTCCCCTAAGGCTTTCAATTGACGGGATGAGGCCCACCCACATTCTGGAGGGTCATCTGTTTGGCTTAAAGTCTACCAAATTAAGTGTTCATCACATCTAAAAAATACCCTCACAGCAATATCTAGACTTATGTTTGACCGACAGCCCTGCTGCATACTTTCTCTGAGACGTTCCTGGGTGGTTTTTTTTTTTTTAATTTTAAATTTTTTATTTTTTCATTCTGTAATAAATAAGCTTTAATTTAATTTTATTTTTTAATTTTAAAGATGCGGGGTACAAGTCAGGAATGGGTACATATGTGGTTTACGTACAGGTGAAGTTTGGACCTCCCATTAGATCCCACTTTGCCTGGATTAGGATCAGGGACCCCTTTGTGATGTTATGTCACCCTCTATCCCCGGCAGTGTCCTACTACTGCCAATTCCTTTCTTGAAGTATTATGCTAGCTGTTCAGGGTCCACTGAGTGAAAACACGGGGTACTCAGTTCTTTGTTTCTGTGATAGAACACTGAGTGGGAGAGACAGACTCTAAATCCATCTATGTTGCTGCAAAGTCCATAATTTTGTCCTTTATTATGGATGCATAATATTCCATCGAATCTGAGATATTCTTTGAGCCTCAGTTTCCTAATCTGTAACATAGTTACCCAGAATGCATAAATGAGACAAATATAACTTTGGAGTCTTTCAAGGATGAGAAGCGTTTTGCCAATAAAGTAGATTTCTTCTTACTGACTTAGCACCAATAATGTATGTGGGGGAGCCCCAAAGCCCCAGAATTTATTTATTAAAAATTGTGTATTTATTCTGACAAGTTTATACTTCAATCACCTTCAAAGAACTCTCCATTTGATGCAATATACCTTTGAGATGCCTTTTCTACTGCTCAAAACAGTTTTTGAACTCATCAATTTTTAGTGCTTCTGTTTTTTGTTTCACTTCTTCCACATGGGCAAAACATTTCCCTTTGAGGACTTTTTTCATTCAGGAAAACAAAAGCAACTTGCTTGGGTTGAGATTTAGTGAGTGAATAGGGTAGGTGGGGCACGGGGGTCATGCCATTTCATCAAAAACTGCTGAACCCTCAGCACTGTGTGGGCAGGTTGTACGTATAAGTCACCCATCATAAAATGGGCAAATGCATTGAAAGAGTCTCCAAAAAAATTAACTTAGGCCAAACACAGCCTCTTACAGCAACGCTAGCTGGTACACTGGTACAACGCTAGCTGACGCCAGTGGGTTTTTAGAACATTTACCTAGCAGGGAAGCCTATACTACAAGGGATCCGCTCTTCAAAAAATAATCCTGGGTTTTCCTCCCCCTTCTTATAAAAAAGATATAAGTCATTCTTCAGGTAGTCACATTTAAATTCAGATGATTCCCAACTAGTCATATTTCATTGTATTCAAACAAACCCTTTCTGGCAATAGGGTTCAGGTGGATTTCAGTTGATCTGGGGAAAGCTTTTCGGTCTTAAGGGTCTGTGTGGAAATAACGTAGTAAACTCATTGAGTTAGGTTAGACCATTCAAAATCGAATAAGGTTGCATTGTCCCAGAAAGATGACGTATTCATGTACAATGGAAGTACAGCTGCAGAGTGTGGAGGATACTACAGTAGAAATCACATACCCTAGTCTGCAGCACTGAATCAGTCACTTGACTTCTCTTGACCTCAATTTCTTTTCTAGAAGATAGGAAATTTGGACATAATGACTTTTAATGTTCCTTTCCATTTCAAATTGGAATCCATTAGGATTCATGTTTTCTTCCTGAATGGTTTATATTCGTTAAGAAGTATTTGATATTGGTTAAGTCAAATGTTTTAAGCTTTTAAGCTTATTAAGGCATAAAGGTAATCTGAAACTTCAAGACTAAAAAATTCTATTTTACTGGACTCCAGGTCACATTGTGTAATAACTATTTATATTAGCTACTGCAATGAAATCAGTCAAAAGTTGCATTTTTATATTATCTCTTCAAACTTTTTATTCTCAAAAGATCTTATGACTAAATCTTCCTTTAGCCAATTTGGTATCAACTATTTTTCTTTGACAGTATCTAGGGTGATATTTATTAGACCTGTTCTTTCTACAATTTCATACTTTTTAGTGGAGTACTCTACTTTTAGGGATTAATGGCCCATGTTATTATACCTTTTTGATCAGTTTAGACCCTTCTCACTACTTTTTACTACTTGGTCTTTGCTTCCAAGCTATAAGGTTCATTAGAGAATAGCAGTTAAAATAGGACTATTTCTAGAACAAAATTCAGCAGTGCTATGTACAAGGGAGAGAAGAAGGGAGGAGGGTCAACAAATGTTTGTTAAGAGGATACATAAGTAAATTAATGAGGATGAATGAGGAAATACTCCAAGAACGTCAAATCTTATTATTCACTGTTATATGTTCCACAGAGCCTGGTATTGGACCTTATACATTTGAAGTATATAAAAATTAGGTTCAAAAGATTAGAGAAAATATATGCAAGAAAAGACAGAAGAAAAAAATGTCAAAATGTTGACATGCAGCCAAATTCTCAGCCTTACCTCCACATCGTTCTCATATCATGTAACCTGCATTCAACAATTATTACTTTCTGGTACGCTGTAGCCACTGAGAATATGGCAGTGAGTAAACTGTACCATAGGGGCAGAAAACAAAGATGATATCATTACTACAAACTAAAAAATTCATGGCGTGGTTTGTTGTTGTTTTTTAAGTAGTGCTGTCAATGTGTTATATGATAAACTGCTCGATGTACACTTTAATCAAGGTACATCAAAAACTGCTGAACCCTCAGCACTGTGTGGGCAGGCTGCTGCATCTTCCTTTGAAATAAAGGCCTTGAACCACGTGGAGCCTGACTCCTTTACTCATGTAAGGTATTTGGGTCTCCATCAACTGATGCACAGCTAAGGCTGATTGACAGTTTGAAAGAGTCTTTCTGGGTGTTTCTTTCAGTAATGACCTCACAGGACTCACATTGGGTTCATGAATAATCAGAGGGCAGGTGTTCTTCTCGGCAGTCTCTGTGTCAGCTGGGGAGCAACCTGTCTGCTGAGGCAGCTTCATGCTGTCCCCATAATTCATAGCCTTGGTGAATAACGCACTAGATCCACTGGATTCCGTATGTTGCCATTCACTTCCAAAGCCATGCACTTGATACTGATTTCCTCCCTCGTTGTCACCGTCACATTCGTTGGTACCAAAAGAGCATCTTAAGCACAAAATAATTGATTCAAATCCTTCACAAATACAGTGTCAAGAAGAGATGAAATTCAAACTAGTCCATTGAAACAGGTATTGAGTACATGAATAAAAGATTTAGTAGGAAATGTGGCTGGAATTATTAACTAAAATCAGCCTTGGAAGTTTTCTATGATTTAAAATTATTTACGCTGTGTAGCAATCACTGAAGGAATCCCTGCTATTCGTCCCTTGTGCTATAAACCTTGGGACACAAAGACAGATAGAGATACAGCCCCTACTCACAACCACTCAAATTGAGTTTAGCATACCGAGATGAACATGTAAGGCTTGAACAATTTTGTATGACAGAAAAACGTGGACTCTGTAATTATGACTGCATCACTTTTCAACATTTTCCCTTTCAAAAACACAACTATTTTTGTTGTTGTTGTTTGTTTTTTCTGGTTTTTTTTTTAGTCAGAGTCTCACTCTGTCGCCCAGACTGGAGTGCAGTGGCCGCTCCCGGCCACCACAGCCTCGACCTGCTGGGCTCCGGCGATCCTTCTGCCTCAGCCTTCTGAGTAGCTGGAATTACAGGCACGCGCTACCACGTCCAGCTGGTTTTTTTAATTTATTTATTGTAGAGATGAGGTCTCGCTGCCCAGGCGGGTCTCGAACCCGCAGGCTAAGGCAATCCACTCACCTCAGCCTCCCAAAGGCACGGGATTACAGGATGAGCCACCGAGCCCAGCTAAAACACAACTATGTTTATAATGAACATTCATTAAAATTTTTAGTGCACGGTTTTCATTCTCTATCACTAATGTGCTTACTGTCTTCTATTTGAAGATTAGTAAACTATGACTGGTGTTAATCAAAATATTAAATAGACTATAGCTTCCCAAGCAACATTTTTCATTTATTTGTTTGTTTGTTTGTTTTAAGACCAGGATCTCACTCTGTCACCCAGGCTGGAGGGCAATGGCACGATCACAGCTCACCACAGCCTGGAACTCCTGGGCTCAGGTGATCCTTCCACCTCAGCCTCCTGAGTAGCTAGGACTACAGGTGCATGCCACCACGTCCAGCTAGTTTTATTTTTTCATTTCTCTTAGAGGCAGGGTCTCACTATACTGCCCAGGCTGGTCTTGAACTCTTGGGTTCAAGTAATCCTCCCACCTCAGCATCCCAGAATGCTGGGATTACAGACATGAATCATCACACACACTCGACCCCAAGCAATTTTAATAAAAACAAAATATTAAACTTGGAGAAGAGACTCTCATCAAAAAAGTTTTTTTGCATAGAAGTTTTGGGGTGGCGGGGCTCGGTGGCTCAGTCTGTAATCCCGCGCCTTTGGGAGGCTGAGGTGAGTGGATTGCCTGAGCCCGCGGGTTCGAGACCCGCCTGGGCAGGCGAGACCTCATCTCTACAATAAATCAAAAAAAATTAGCCAGGCGTGGTAGCGCGTGCCTGTAGTTTCAGCTACTTGGAAGGCTGAGGCTGAAGGATCGCCAGAGCCCAGCAGGTTGAGGCTGTGGTGACCGGGAGCGGCCACTGCACTCCAGTCTGGGTGACAGTGAGACTCCTACTCAAAAAAAAAAAAAAAAGAAGAAGTTTTGGGGTGAAATAATTCCCAAGCATGTCGTTTGTGGGCATCTGCTTACCTGCCTCAATTCTGAAATGAGAATTATTGTCCAAATTATTTCTTTATGCACAGGAATCCCGCCCTGCCACTCAGCCTAGCATAGAAATGCAAATCATCACTCGTCAGACTGCAGCCCTCTTCTCCTGATTACAGCAGTTAAATGAGATTACGGCTGATTCTTCTCTCAAAAATGTCTCTAGAAAAATGATTTTGAAGACTCCCCCAAATTTCATTTACAACTCTAAATATTAGGTATTTTCCTTTTGCAGAAAAATGAGAAGTATGAAAATTCATGAATATGCTCATCCCACCCCATCCTCTTTCCTGTGTCTATTTGTAATCTGGCTAGATTACAACTCAGATCCAAAAAATTATGTGTTTTATTTACCAGAGGGAAATGTCTTGTGGTAAGCCTAGATTAAATTTCACTCATTGTAATTCAAATGTATTTTTCTTAATCTATTATCATATTCTATTTTCTGTCATCTATTATACCTCCACAAATAACCATGGAAATAGCTTTACTGATACTAACGAGTACACCAACTTCTGGAAAGATTAATTCTAATGCATTTGCATAATTAATTCAAATGTTCTTAGTTCCTTCTCTGTCATTAGCAAAATAGAATAGAACAAGAGAAAAAAGATTGATAAGCATTGAAATGACAATAACTCAACAGGTAATAAATTATGTCAGCTGACTATCATTTATATATTTATGTAGCGGGACTTATTTACTCTGTTTTATTTCAAAAAGGATTTCAGGTGCCTTCAGTGATTTCTAAAGTATGTTCAGTTTGTTGAAAGGAAGTTTTTAACTGATAACTTATGGAAGTGTTGGGGAGAAATTTGGACAGATTATATTCAAGACACTTCAGAGCAAATTTACTAGTATTTCACACAGTAAAGAAAAGGACACCCTGACTGGACAGGAATTAATGGATTCTGGAAATGGTTTAGGTTCCTGTTCCTTCAGACTTCTGCAAATTACTTTCAATTGCATCTTTTTCTGACATTTGAGAATTCTTGAGTTAGGCTTCAAAGCAATTAGCATTACATAATGCTTAGCCCATGTATTCATTGGCCAGTAATTCTCACCTCCCCTCTGAAGACTTAGAATCACAATAATAAATTTCCTTAAAATATTTCCTGCCTAATATCGAACTTATTTGGAGACAAGTAGTCAGTGACCTCAAAACCCAGTGTCCATTTTTACCAAGTCCCTTGGTCCCCTTGTGATGGCCAAAGTTATCACTGAGAGACAGCAATACTGTCTCTCTCATTTTATTCATAAAAAACTAACAGAAACAGAAGTGAGATGCCTTATTTACGCCAAGTCATTCACTTTATCAGAAACTGAGAAAAAATAATAAACCACTGGGATCCTGTCTTCCATCCTCTTTGCAAATCAATACCTTTATTTCTCCATCAAATATTTTAATGAGAAACAGACAACGTGGCACAAATCTTTTAATCTTTAGAAGATTCAAACATCTCTTTCCCATGACAGTTTCATATTTCTTCCTTATCACTCACTTTACATTATTCATAGACAAATAGCACAAACAATGTGTTCAGAGCTTTATTTTCTCTCCATTCCCAAAGCTGTGTGTTAAAATTTAAAAAGAAATGAATTTTGTCCTTAGAAGTCCAAAATTCCTCGTTTGATATCGGTTCTTCTTCTTTCTTGTCATTCTTGCCCCTCTTTAGGTTCTGAAAACTGTATTCTCATGAAGTCTGCTTCTTTCACCGTGTTATAGATGTATGTAACAGAACATAGGTTGATATCATTGCGCCGTGTTCCCTAAGTATGTTTACTTTAAGAATAAAAGATTTTATTAACAGTGAAAGCAAATGTGAGCATGAAAGGCACAACAAAGTACTTGTCCTAGATAGTCTTACTGACTTCTAAAGCAACACATGCTGGGAGCGCTTCCTATGATTGATTACAAATGTCACTATTTTGGGTCATTGCTTTGTTAAACTCTGGTGTGTCCATGTGACTCTTTGAGTTATAACTGCCATGTTTCCTAGCTTTGACCCTGTCCTCTACCTTGGGGAGGTGAATCTCCTCTCTCTCTCTATCTCTCTCACTTTCTAAATAAACTATGTTTATAATTTTGAAAAAATCACTATTTTGACCAGGCACAGTGGCTCATGCTTGTAATCCCAGCATTTTGAGAGGTCAAGGTGGTAGGATTGCTAGAGCCCAGGAGTTTGAGATGCCTGGGAAACATATTAAGACATTCTCCCTACAAAAAAGCCTAAAACCTCAGCAGGCATACTGGTGAGCACCTGTAGTCCCAGCTACTTGAGAGGCTAAGGTGGAAGAATTGCCTGAGCCCAAGAGGCTGCAGTGAGCTGTGATCATACCACTGCATTCCAGTCTGGGCAACAGAGTGAGGCCCCAGAAGTGGCGGTGAGCCACAAGCAACCAGGACAAGGATGTAAAAGAGTAAAGTGTAAAATACCTTCTCTCTTCAAGTCTAGGTCCAGTAGGAGTGAATAAAAGAAATAAAAAAAATATATAGTATGAGGCATACTAATATAGGGATCAGTAGAGATACAAAGTAATTTAAGAGAAGTAAATTTTTATTTACTGCATGACTTCTAAATGCTGAACACAGTGCATGCATTTCCATGAATAATCTTTTAATACCATTTTAAAGAGATAATATTTCTACTTGACAAATGGGAAAACTAAGGCCTAGCAAGTTTAACTTATTTCCCCAAGATTGTGTGACAAATAAATAGCCAAGCCAGGAACTAAACCATGATCTTCTGGTATGCCCTTTCCACTGTACAGTGGAAATAAAAGATTTTATCAACAGTGAAAGCAAATGTGAGAAATCAGAAAGAACTACATCTGATTGAAAGAAGCTTCACATAGCAACTAAGCCTTAGTAGACAGGATTTCAACTGGACGAGTTTAGAATCAAGACAGAATTCCAGACAAAGGAGTAGGCATGAACAAATAGCATTGGGAAGGAGAATATAAGGCATATTTGGAAAGCAGCCATTTTTTGTGTAAATTTTAGAGAATACAGAATAGTGTGGCTGAGCTTGCATCTAGACCCAGACTACATAGGCCCTAATTCCCATTAGATCATTGAGGTGTAAGGCCTGAAATGGGGGTTCAACATGAAGGGCTGTTTGACATCTGAAAAAATCAGGCAAGTCTCGGTGGCCTCACATAAGTTTTCCTCCTCACTCTGCTCCTACAGGTAAAATCCCTAGCCAAAAACACTCAGTATCAAGCAGACCAGGCACAGATTCTGCTTCTCTTTGGGTAGCAGGATTCAGTTCCTTACCAACTGCAGAATTATTCACACAGGCCAATCACACCTCTCAGAAAGAACCAGGGGCCATCTCACCCTCTTGTTACTACAAACCTACATCCCACAGTCCCTACCTTTTCACGCTGCTCTTGAACCTAATGTGGCCTTGCCCAGTATGCGGTGTCTTCTTCCACAGGCCATGGGCATATGCAACAAATAAACTGTTGTCTGTCTTACCTGTCCAGTGTCCAGTGTTATGGGTTTGCCATCCCCATATCCTAGTGTAGGAAACCCACCCTCACCAATAGGGTGAAGTAGACACGAATAAACAACCACATTCAGCTATGTGGCTTTGGGAAAGCTACTTCAACTCTGTATGCCTCAGTGTCCTCATCTCTAAAAAATACAGGTAATGATATTACCTGTTTCACAAGGCTGCTATAAACACCAGAGAAGTTTGACTGTTGTTACTCAAGGACTTCTTACATGCCAGTCATTGTCTTAACACATTACAAATGTTAATGTATTTAATCCCTGCCATAAACTTATAAAGCAGATATAGTTTTTATGAGCCTGATCAATTTTTACTACCAATGAGGAAATGGAAGCAGAGAACAGATAAATAATGTGCTGCAGATCACGCAGCTGATAAGTGGTTGAGCCGAGATTCAGGAAGTCTGGTTGTAAAGCCCTCACTGGCAGAAAGAGGACAGGACTGATAGGTTTCCAAATCCACCCACTTGATATTGGAGCAAAAGATACCCTGTTCACCCTTTGTCATACCATTTAGCAACTGAATTGTAATTCCTTATTAATTTTCTGCCACTATCATTTGAATATATTTTCTAAAGACAGGAACAGAATGTATTGTTCGTTATTGAATCTCTAGTCTACTTTCTGAAACAGTGCTCAGCCCACTGTCTATGACTGGCCATCTCATATTGAACATATTGAATGAGTGATTTCTCTGAGGCCAGGTTCAGGGGCTTTTCACATTCTTGCTGCTACTTAATCTCTCTGCACCATTGGACTCTTCTGATCACACTTCCTCTTTGGGAACTAGTCCTGGCTTCCAGGACTCTGAATTACCCCCTCTCATTCTTCTTTGAGGCCTTTTTCACCTGTCCCTATATGTACGTTCTTTCTCAGGAAACTCACAGCTACAGGAAGACTCCCTTCTAGGCAATTGACTTGAAAGTTGTGTCTTTGACTCTCATTCCTTCCTCAAGTCCTTCATCCAAACCCCCAGCTTTTCTCTCCCATCATCCAACTGTCCCCACAAATTCAACATGTCGAAAATTAGGCTGGGTGTGGTGACTCATGTCTGTGATCCCAATGCTTTGGGAGGCCGCAGTGAGAGGATTGCTTGAGCCTATGAGTTTGAGACCAACCTGTGCAACATAGCAAGATTGTATCTCACTTTCAATAAATAGCATTAATCTTCTCATTAATCCTACCCTACCTGCACTCAGATTCTCTTCCTGTGGTCACTATATTTGCAAATAATGCCAGTATTTCCATAAACAATCGAGTTCAAAATACCCCAGTCCCCATCAGTAGCAAGTGTCTATGGATTCCATCAGTGCAGCGTTTTCCATCCAAACTCTCCTATTCTGACATAAATGCATCTGGAAGCAGATCTTTCCTCTTGCTTCCTTAGACATGATTGCCACATGACAGTCTCCCCACCTCCAGCTTTTTTCTGTCTTTTTCCACACCCACATCACTGCTGCTGAATACCAAGCCTGAATCTCGGCTCTGAACATTGATGGAGGAGTTTTGGGGCCAAACTCACCTCCCAGTGTGTTTGAAAATGGAACAGAAGTTAAGGAAATAAAGTCAGAATGCACAGATGACCTTTCCAAGAAAGAAACCTTTGATAATGACACCAAAGAATGTGACAGAGCTGTCTGTGTTCACACAGTCAAAGGCAGGGTGTTTTGCTTATGAAAACAGGGATTTAAAGTAATTCTTTATTTATAGATTACTTCATTCTTAATGGATGAAGATGGAGGAGTTGGAAAGAGGGAAAGTAAAGGTGTAAAGAACGGGTGTTAGGACTGGGCATGGTGGCTCACACTTGTAATCCCAGCACTTTGGGAGGCCAGGGAGGGAAGATCACTTGAGCACAGAAGTTCAAGATCACCCTGGGCAACATAGTGTGACTTCATCTCTACACAAACAAAAACAAAAACATTAGCCGGGTACAGTGGTACACATCTGTAGTCCTAGCTACTTGGGAGGTTGAGGAGGGAGAATCGCTTGAGCCCAGGAGTCAGAGCCTGTGGTGAGCCCTGATCATGCCACCACACTCCAGCCTGGGCAACAGAGAAAGAAGACCCTGACTCAAAAGGGTGGGGGGGGAGAAGAGGGTGGTAGATTAAGCAAAGCTTGAGGGGAAGGGAATGCCATCTTGGGCACAGGTGAGTAGATTATCTTTGGCAAAGAACAGCCATGTAGATGTGGGTTTAGAGTTGAGACAGAGATGACAGGAGCAGTGTGGAGGGACTCAGCGGTTAGAGGGAAGGCTCCAAGGACATCGGTCGAATGACCTCAGTTTTTACAATGAAGTGAGATTTCATTTGACTGGTGAAATAGAAGAAAGTGTGAGTAGAATCGAGGACTTGAGAAAGCAGACAAAAATCTGGTGCAGACCGTTTGAGCAACCCAATAAGAAACGAACATGAAAATCATTCCGGTGTGATCTCTTTTCCAACTTGGTGGGCTCAGTATCGTATTCCAGGCCAATCCTAATTCATCCCATTCGCAAACACTCCAGAAGTACTACCAGTTTCATGCTCAGCCCTGGAATACAGGGCTAGGACCTTGCCAGAATTTTCTTGGGAAAAACAGTTGAAGAAGATGGAAAACTGAAGCAAGAATTGCTTCTGAATATAAACAAGCAGTTTGCTGCTTCCCACATATTAGGGAAACAGTTGGATTATACATCAGGGTTTGGAGACTTCAAACAATACTATCAGGAAGTTAATGGAACTGGGACAAGGAAATTACTATGACTCTGCACTCCACGAAATAAAGAAATGAATAAGAGTACAATTTATCACTGGAGAAACAATGAAAGCTGAGCTGATAAAATAACCAAAGAAAAATATAAGAGTCACGTGATTTTGCTGGAACAGAGTAGATCATTTTTGTGTTTAAGATTAATACCTCTCTCTAGAAAGACATTGGCAATCTAAAAT
Source organism: Cephalopachus bancanus (assembly GCA_027257055.1). Taxonomy (NCBI): domain Eukaryota; kingdom Metazoa; phylum Chordata; class Mammalia; order Primates; family Tarsiidae; genus Cephalopachus; species Cephalopachus bancanus. The sequence goes on along the minus strand of JAPVLO010000001.1, from coordinate 10,413,371 downwards.
TAGTGGGAGGAAATGTCATTTTATATCACATTTCTGACTGTAACTCAATCACCGTGTGTGTAGGTGTTTCGATTTCAAGAGTAAAGAACATGTGTTGTCACCTTTAAAAAGACCACTTTCTGATTTTTTTTTTCTTGTGACTTTATTGAATGTATAGAAATGTAAGTTAAGGGAGTCAAATGATAGAGTCTGCCCAGGAATTGAGGGGTTTTTTTGTTTTTGAGATTGTGTAAAATAAACTGTTTTTTTTTTTTTCTAGCAGATAATTAACATTTCATAGAGTCTGATTCCCTGCCTAGGGCGGGTGGAGTAACTCATGGAACTACAGTGGGGTCACCAGTTTCCCTCCCATCGACAGAGCGGTTTTCTGAAAGGCTAGAGAGGTGACCTTAGACAAAACTGCCAATACGACAGTTTCTCTGTTGAGCTCTTAGTCTCATTGTCCCTTCCACGCCTTCCAACATAGCCAGCATCTTACATGTGCCTCCTCTCTCTCACAGAACTATCCTCCAAGGTCAGGCATTGCACCTTGTCATACAAGATACAACTATCAACCATCAGCTACCAAGAAAAATTATTTTTGATGTACTGGGGCTTGTACATGCCAGTGATGGTTAAACCTTTCTCAGGAGTCATCTGAAAGGCTCCTCTTCCAAATATCTCTCCACTGCTTTGGAGCTGCTTTCAGAGACCGTGTCTTTAATTTTTTTTCCAACAGCCTCTGAAACAGCAAAACTTCCTCCTTGAAGAGTAATTCTGGTTTCTGGAAATAACGAAAAGCCATTCTGAACCCAGTTCACTGAGTAAGTTGGGTAAAGGCTTTTTTGTTCTAAGATGGCCTCATAAAAAATGTTCTGGTATATGAAAGCACTTCAGGGTCAAGAGACCAATCAGGCAAGGAGTCCCAACGGCCTTCTTGCAAGGGCTGTTCCCCTGGCCACACTGTCCTAGCAGCAGTTAGAAGTCAGATGAGAATCATCATGGCATTAAATGGGGAGGCCGTAACAAGCCCTGTCACCAGCTTCCAAGTCTTCTGGTGAATACAGGTGGCATTCTGTTTTATTTTTTTCATTTTTTATTTTAGATTCGGGGTACACATTCCAAGCTTGTTACATTGACCTATTGTCTAGAGGTGGGAATTGGATCTCAGGTGGCCCGTTCCCCAGTTAGCAAACATTGTATCCAACAGGTAATTCCTAAATCCTAACTGTCCCCCCCCTCCACCTCCCACTTTATTGGCATCCCCGTTGTCTATTATTTCCATCTTTGTGGCCATTTGGTTCCTGCACATAAATGAGAACACATGATGTTTGGTTTCCTGTTTCTGAGTCAGTTCATTTAGAATGGTGATCTCCTTCCATGTCACTGCAAAGGATGTGATTTCATTCTTTTTTATGGCTGTGTAGTATTCCATGGTGTCTGTATGCCACATTTGTTTATCCAGACACTTCTTGTTGAGCAGTTATGTTGGTTCCATGATTTTGCTATTGTGAATAGTGCTGCAAACAACATACAAGTATAGGTATCTTTTTTATATATTGATTTCCCTTTCTTTGGGTAGATCCCTGATCATGGGCTTGCTGGATCAAATGGTAATTAAATATTTAGTTCCTTAAGAAATCTCCATACTGTTTTCTACAGAGGTTGAACTAGTTTTCAGTCACATCAACAGTGAACAAGCATTCCCTTTTCTCTGCAGCTGCACCAGCATCTGTTGTTCTTTGACTGTCTAATAATACCCATTCTGACCAGTGTGAGGTGATATCTCACTGTGGTTTTAATTTGCATTTCTGTGATGATTAGTGAGGTTGAACACTTTTTCATACATTTCTTGGTCCCTTGTGTGTCTTCTTGGGAGAAGTGTCTATTCATGCCCTTTGCCCACTTTTGGATGAGGTTTTTTTTTTTTCATGTTGAGTTGTTTGAGTTCCTTGTAGATTCTGGTTTGACGGCTGGCAAAGCTTCTCCTGCTGGTTGCTCTCCTGCTCACCCTCCCTGAGATGCCTTCCTCGCTTTACCCCTCACTAGGAATCACTTTCCCTGCTCTGGGGCAGCTTCTCCTGTTATTTACCCTAAAGCCTCTCCTACAATTCCTGGCAATGGCTTCATACAGGTAGTCTTAGCTTAAAGATTAAAATTTTTTTTTTCCTTCAGAGAAATTGCAGTTCTTTGGATCAACTTGAGAACTGGATTATGGTTCACGAACCAGCAACAAATGCAGAAAGTCAGACCCCTTCCCACGACAACTGCCAATGAATGATCTGGGGTGGGGGTGAGAGGCAATGTTATACAAACTGCAATTAAATAAACAAGCCTTAGATCATTATTTTTAAATGTTAACATGCACCGGAATCATTTGGGGAGTTTGTTTAAAAATCGAGATAGCTGGCTCAGCCTGTAATTCCAGCACTTTGGAGGCCGAGGTGAGTGGATTGCCTGAGCCCACAGGTTTCAGACCGGCCTGGGCAACTTGGTGAGACCTCATCTCTACAACAAATCAAAATTTAGCCAGACAAGGTAGTACACACCTATATTTCTGGCAACTTAGCAGGCTGAGGCAGAAAGATCACCGGAGCCCAGCAAGTCAATGCTGGAGTGGCCGTGAGTGTGCCACTGTGCTCCAGCTTGGGGGACAGAGTCAGACTCCAACTCAAACAACAAAAAAAAATGGAGATAACAACACAGACTGCTGGGCCCCATCCCCAGAGTTCCTGGTTCAGTAGGTAAGCCCCCAGACTAATCTGATCCCTTTGATTTTACATGGTTCTCTCTACTGAAGAGTTTTCAAACGTTTTCCAGATCCTCTGGGCATGAAAGGAAACAGAGAGTTCTGACTCCCACAAATTTAGTGACCATCAGTCCGAATGGGAGGCATGTTTTATACCCAGCAAATCCTTGGCTCTGGGTGAGTTTTCTAATTTCTTTTTCTTTTTTTATTATTTTTATTTTTATTTTTTTTTTGAGTTGGAGTCTCACTCTGTCGCCCAGACTGGAGTGCAGTGGCCGCTCCCGGTCACTGCAGCCTCGACTGCTGGGCTCCGGCGATCCTTCAGCCTCAGCCTTCCAAGTAGCTGGAACTACAGGCGCGCGCTACCACGCCCAGCTAATTTTTGATTTTGTTGTAGAGATGAGGTATCACCCAGTTGCCCAGGCGGGTCTCGAACCCGCGGGCTCAGGCAATCTGCTCACCTCAGCCTCCCCAAGTGCTAGGATTACAGGCTGAGCCACCGAGCCCAGCTCGAGTTTTCTAACTTCTTTCAGCAACTCTAGCAGATGTCCAGGGTCTTCTTTCTCGCCTATTTTTAAGAGTGTAAAAGTTCATTCATCACTTTCAACGTTTTATCTCACTTCTCTTCACTTTTTTAGGACTGAGCACAAACATGGGTCTTGTTGGGCAGCCTTGACACACCAAAGTGAAGTCAAGCCCCATTTCTACCCTCTTGCGACCCATAAAATCACCATTACAGAAATTCTTAACCTAAGTAACCATTTGACCACGCCATCAATGTCAAAGAAACCAATCAACTTTATCTTTGTAATTTATACAAATTTATAACTTTGCCAGATGCACTTTCTTCCGTGTTTCTGTTAATATTTTCCCTGCTAGACTTTGATGCTTTGTTTGCATATTATATTTCCAATAATTTATTCCATCACTGGTTGCCAACGTCCTTACAATAACAGATAACGATACAAAAGCAAGGGTGACAAATAGATCTCAACTTGAATTTCCTAATTCCAAGACATTAGTAGTGATGACTTGAGCTTTGTGTTAAGAAGGATTTTGAGACTTGATGTTAGATTCAGCATCAAAAAGTGTAAACGGGGCCCTTGTGGAAATGTGGCCATTCTGGATTACCTTAAATCTCACAAAAGACATGAGTACCTTGAGCTCTCTCCAGATGGAAACATGGCTGCCCAGTTCCATTGTAGAAGTCATGACAATGGCTTTTACGTCTGCTCTCAAGATTTGCTCCCACGGTGAGAGAGGAGATGGCTAGAGAAAAGCTAGGAAGACATCCGTGGGGGCTTGGGGGGAATCCCAGTAACAAAGTAGCAAACTTCCTGCAGGCTTCTCAGACTGATACACTCACATCAGTAAACAAGCTCCCTACAAGCTCTGCAGTCTATGGTAAGAAAACGCTCACTGCTGGGATTGAAAAACAACCAATCAGTTCACCTTAACTGCTCACCAATCAGCTCACTAGTAGGCCCCTAACCAGCTGATTGGTTCTTAGTACTGACCAATCAGCCCAGCTAGTGCCAACCAATCGCCTCATGGCTAGTGCTAGCCCATCAGCTTGGTCTTAGGGCTTCATAAGCATCAGGTTACAGCCAATCAGCAATCCCCTTGGGTACCCTTCCACTCTGGGACCTTTTCTGTCGCCTCAATAATTCCTGCTTTCTCACCATCTGGCATCCTTCGGGATGTCCCTCATTTCTCATGGACACTGGATAAGAACCCAGGCCTGAAGAGTTGCAGAAGATCAGAGCAGATTGTTGGAGCAGAAGAACCCTGCACCCTAGAGGATTTCACAGCCGGCTGTCTCCATCTAAATCGGGAGAGCTGCCCGCGGAAGGCAAGACTCTGAAGCCGAGATGCTTCTGGAAGCTGACTTGCCAGTCCACCGAAGCAGCAACGCTTTCAGGGCATGGCTTGCTCTGACCCATGAGCACCAGCACTCTTTGGGGTCAAGCCTGCTGACCCATTGAGCTGACACTCTCGGAGCCCTGGGGGACCGGTGTGTATCAATGGGAACTAAGGTTATTCATTTACTCGTTACCTTTTATGCCCGAGTCCCCATTAACATTTAAAGATGTCCACTGAGGCACATAAGCTCCTCAAAGTAGCCTTTAGTCAACACAAAATGCAGAGTAAATCTAGAGCAGTGCTTTGTAACTAGGGAAGATTTTTTTCCCCTCCACTAGGAAACACTTGGCAATGTTTGGAGACATTTTTTGGTCGTGACAACTGCTGGAGAAAAAAAGTGTTAGTGGCTTCTAATGGCAGAGGCTGGGGCTGCAGCTGGACACTGACATGCACAGGACGGCCTCCACAGCAAAGAATTATTGGGCTGAGAATGTGAAGAGCGTGAGGTTGGGAAATGTTGATGCAGAGGATTGAAATTCAGGTCTCTAAGTGCCTGATTCAACCAATAATAAGTCCGTCACTTTTGACTCTCTAAATGGAGAATGTAATTCTCTCAATAAAATAAAAATGAATCCAATCCTTGCTTTTGACACAAGGAAAGTGCTATCTATATGACGTCTTTAGCAAACGAAGGGAAACTGCATTTATAAACCCTTACAGTCCTTGTATTTCTGCAAAACCACGCATATGACATATGATTTACACCTTTTTTATAGGAGCACAACACCTGCAGCCGTAGCAAATTTGTTTCGGAGACGTGGTTGGAAGGGTAGCCTGCCATTTCCCTCACCACAGAGAAGAATCAGCCTAAACAAAGCCGTCTTTGTGACTCCTGCCTACTTGCAGTAAATGATAATTGTAGTTTTTTTTCTTTTTTCCAGCTCTGGATCAAAATATTTTAGTGACTTCTGATTCCCACACCTATAAAAATGATGTGCTTAAAATGCTACAGTCTTAAAAAATAAATATTAAAACCCCAGTTTATTTAAGACAAAAAGAAAAAAAAATAGGTTTGTGGACTTTTTTTCTTTCCGGATCAAATAATGAACAAAATCAGTTACAACACTAGACTTTGAAACCATTTGAAACTGCAGCATTTAACTGTAATGGGTCTGTGGGTTTGCAAGGCAAACTCAAAAGTATGACAATCAACTAAATCCCGGAGGGAAGAGTTTAGCTGTGTAAGCACTGGCTTTGGGAAAAGCATATTCTGTAGAATCAAAGATTCCAATAGTAGCTGGGTTTTCTCAACCCTTAATTCTTCTAAGATGCATAATTGGATATTATGCAGTTAACTGAGAAGGACCCTTGCAGAAAACAAAACCGAGGTTTTTTTTAGATCTTCACAAACATTAAAACCAAGCTTTCAACTCCAGCCAAATGCCATTACCATGAGTTTCATCCAATACATTGTTTAGTCACAAATGCTGTAGCCTTGATATCACATGTGGTCCCGAATGTTCAAAATTATAACTCTTGGACTTGTCTCCAGGACTTGAAATCCTGGAGGCCGACTGTGACTAACACATGGCATGTGATATGTACATGTTGTCAAATGCTACTAATGATAAGGTCAAATTGTGTGGGATCTGATCAAAGTCTCCACGGAAAGGTTTGTGAAAGGCGGTGTGGGTTGAAAGCGGGTAGGTCCTCCAAATGGATGAAATAACAATCTAGGTAGAAATAGTTATTACGCCGTTTCAAGAGGGTAGTATGTTTCCTGCTTTAAAGCCTCCCATCTTGTTAAAGGAATTTTTGGCTGTTTTAGGTTCCTTTCTTGGAAAGTTCGCACCACATCTTCAAAGAGATGGATACCCCCACTACTGTGGTAGGGATCAGGTAACCATGGCTTCAGTGGTTTCTAAAGCAGTCCATTCAAATGATGACAATCCTTGCTGTGGCCTGCGGTTCCCACTTTCCCATGGGGCTACCCTTATCTTCTGTGACCTCAGACATGCCAAGATTTTTTTCTTTCTCCACCTTTCTTATCATTAATCTCACAAAAACATTCCGTCCTCATTTATTTTTCTCTCACATAACGCCTTGCCGCCTTTCCCACCGTTTCTTCCCCCCACGACTTTGTGACTATGATATCACCATTGAGCCTCTCTGCACTTCCTGTTGGTACCAGGGCAAGGTAACTTTTGGCTGTGGCTGGTGACTGAGTGGAAATGTCCATCCAAGCAGGATCATTAGGGGCTGAAGCATTAAGGGATGTCTTGGTGGGGAAGGTTAATTTTAGCTTGACTTTGAAAATCTGGTCTGACTGGGTATGACAGAGAGGAAAAGAGACCTTTTTTTGCTGCATGAAAGAGTGCGATCAAAAATGGGGAGGCAAAAATGTCAAGGCGTTTCTAGCAAATAGCTTGTCCAGAACCTAGGAAAAGTAAACTGAAAGCAAAGGTCAGTGCCACGCAGAATGCAACGCTTAATCATGTTTTGTTTTGTCCAACAGGCCAGAGGAGTTATTAACATTGGGAGGTCAGAGTGGTTACATGATCAAAGGGTTTCAGAACGATTAATTAGATGGTGTTATGGGTTGGGGTTGAATTCGGGTGGAAAACAGTCCAAAAAAGAAACATCAGTTAGGTGTTGTTAAAGTGATCAGGAATGAGGTGATGACGGCCAAACTTGGATGGCAAGTGAATGGGAAAGAAGGAAGGAGATAGAGAGAGAGAGCGCGCGCGCGCGCGCGAGAGAGAGAGAGAGAGAGAGAGAGAGAGAGAGACAGAGAACAAATCAAAAGTTTACCACAGTGGTTCACACCTGTAATCCCAGCAACAAAGCAAGACCTCGTCTCTACAAAAAATGAAAAAAATTAGGCCAGGTTTTGGGGCTCAGCCTGTAATCCCAGCAATTTGGGAGGCTAAGGTGAGAGGATTGCCTGAGTCCACGGGTTCGATACCAGCCTGGGCAACTTGGCAAGACCTCATCACTACAATAAATAAAAAATTAGCCAGGCACGATAGCATGCACCTGTAGTTCCAGCTACTTGGAAGGCTGAGATGGAAGGATTGCTGGAGCCCAGCAGGTCGAGGCTGCAGTGGCTGTGAGGGTGTCACTAGACTCCAGCCAGTGCAACAGAGTAAGACTCCGACTGAAGAAAGAAAGAAAGAGAGAGAGAGGGAGGGAGGGAGAGAGGAAGGGAGGGCATGGTGGCTCACACCTGTAATCACAACACTTTGGGAGGCAAGGTGGGAGGATCACTTGAGCCCAGGAGTTCGAGACCAGCCTAGGCAACATAGCGAGACCTCATTGCTATAAAAAATCAAAAACTTTACCAGATGTGGTGGTGCACACCTTTAGTGCTAGTTACACAGGAGGCTGAGGTGGAAAGATTGCTTGAGCCCAGGAGATCAAGGCAGCATTGAGCCATGATCGTGACACTGCACTCCAGGTTAGGTGACAGAGTGAGACCCTGACTCAAGAAAGAGAAAGAAAGGAAAAAAGGAAAGAAAGAAGGGATGGAAGGGAGGAAGGAGGGAAAGAAGGAAAGAAAAGAAGAGAAAGAAACTGCCCTTTCCAGAATGTGTCTGTCTTACTTGCGTCCTCACCAGCAGTAGAGTTGGCCGTGTGCATGTCTCACCTGTAACTCAGCACACAGCTTCAGGTAAGTGAGCTCTTCCTGATCCTCAACATGCCCCATATCTGGCCTAATGCTGATCCAAACATCCCCTTCCATTGCATCTGAGCAAATTAAATACAACCTTTAAAAGGATCTTCCCTCAGCTTTGGAAGCACATAATCTTAGGTTGTAAAACAACAGCGAAGGAACTGTCCACCCAACTCTTGTGTTTCAAGCTTGTCAAGCCAGCTTGCTGGGTGTTGTGAAAACACCCTGGTTTGGGGGACCTTTTCACTTTCTATCAAGATGATTTCAGGCAAGTTTTTTAATCTTGCTGGGCCTCAGTGTTCCCATTGAGAAAAATAGAGCTGATAATAACAACCACGCAGGGGTGTTACAAAAATTAAATAGCAAGCTGGACACAATGGCTCATGCCTATAATCCTAGCACATTGGGGAGGCCAAGACAGGAAGACTGCTTAAGCCCAGGAGTTTGAGACCAGTCTGGACAACATAGCAAGACATCGTGTCTACAAAAAAAAAAACAACAATTTGCCAAGCATGGAGGTATGGATCTGTAGTCCTAGCTGCTTGGGATCACCTGAGCCCAAGAGGTCAAGGCTGCAGTGAGACCATGCTTGTGCCACTGCACTCCAGCCTGGGTGACAGAGTGAAACCCCTGGCTCAAAAATAATAATAATAATAAATAGCATATGAAAGCAAAGGGACGCTGTAGAATGGCTATGCTTTGGTTATTGTATTAATCCATCTTGTGTTGCTATAAATACCTGAGGTTGGATAATTTATAAAGAAAAGAGGTTTAATTTGTTCATGGTTCTGCATGGTGCCAGCAGCTTCTGGGCTTCTGGGAGGCCTCTGGAAGCTCTTACTGGTGGCAGAAGGGGAAGGGAAGCAGGTGTGTCCCATGGCGAGAGCAGAAACAAGTGGGAGAAAGAGGTGCCAGACTCTTTTAAACACCCCGTTCTCCTGTGAACTAAAAAAGCAAGAACTCTCATCATGAGTAGGACTCCAGGTCATTCATGAGACAGTTGCCCCCGTGACTCAAACCACCAGGCCCCATCTCCAACACTGGGCACCACAATTCGACATGGAGTTTGGAGGAGATAAACATCCAAACTGCATCAGTTATAAAATATAATAACAAAATGGGAGTTTCACTGTCATTGTGGCAAGCACAGAACATCCCAAAGTAAATATGACCAATGCAACGATACCTTGGGAGCCCTTCAGCTGCAAATACATCATCCTGCTCTTTAATCCATTACATAAAGACCCAATAAGGGCCCAGTCACTCTATCAGGGTCTCAAACGCCCCCAGTCATGAACACGGCCATGAGTCTGGAGTTCTTGTTAAAAGCCAAGAGAATTTTAAACGCCGATACATCATAACTCTCTTAACTACATTTGTATTTAGTCACAGAGTAAGTCACAAAAGTTGGAAAATTGGAATCTTAATATTTCACAACAGCAAAAGGTTTTATTGTTTTTAAAAAGAACTCCCTTCTTCTCAAAACCTGGCTCAGCGTTTCCTTGAACTCGAGAGAGTCCTCGACGACATTTGCAGCACAGCCACCCGTTGACAAAGAGGCCTGTTTCTGTACATGGACCTTAGCATGCATACAGATCCTTCCCAGACATCAGGACTCAAATACGAAATACAAGCCTGTTTGGTAAAATGTCTTCAGCTGTCTGGATACTCCCTTTGCGCTCATTTGAGGAAATGAGTTGACTACAAGGAAACCTGGATAGACTAGTGACCTCAGTTACCTTTACTGAAGAAAATAAAGAAAGAAAGAAAGAAAAAGATTCAAGATGGCGACTTTTCACCCCTCACATTCACAGGAAGCGCAGGTTGGGGAGGGGAGATGCTGCGTTCATGATTGTTTGTCTATCTGCGGTAAACTTTTGATTTGTGCTTGCTCTCTACTTTTAAAGCCCCCTTTAAAAGTAGTCTTAGTGGAGATAGCTTTTTACCCCCGGCTAAACAGAAAGCTTTCTTCCTCATCAAAGTTGGAAGCTTTTGATCTCCCTAATCTCCTGCTTGTTCATAGGCTATGCATACACAAGTAAGTGATGTTCTCTTCGGTGTCTATTGAATCTCTTAAAACTCAAGGAAATGTGCTTTTTTATTTCATTCTTCGTCCCCAGGGACAGCTGATAGTGATTGAATTCTGGAGAGATGGGGTGATATAGGCAATTCATGCCCATTTTTATTACTGCTTAAATTTTGAATTAAGGATTCAGTATTTCAGAAAAACAGCTTGATATATTAGCATCTGACCTGAATTTTTATGGTGCCATTTAACTGCTTTATGCTCAGTAACTGTATTCACCTCCTTAAGCCCAGCTCAGGATGGGCAACAAGTCTCAGAAAAGCCTTCCTCAGCCCAGATTTTCGGATTTTTATTGCCATGATTATTGGTGGCCGGTTTGGCTTTCCAGACAAAGGTTGCGAGAGAAAGCTTTTTAAAGTTAAACATTGATTCTAATTAAATATGAATGTTGATAAAACAAAAATGTTTGACAAAAGTAATTCAACAGAGTGTATTTGAGCAAAGAATGATTCAAAATGGGGGCAGTCCCCTCAAAACCAGAAGAAATTCAGAGAATGCCACTCTGCCATGAGGTCAGTGAGTATCTATAGACTGAAAATGGCCGAAGAAAGTAGAAACAAGGAACAAAAAGTGGACAGGTCATTTCAAAGTTACTTTCCTGATAAAGGTTAAGATGCTAGCTTAATTGGCTCCTTTGGGAATTTGGCTATTATCTTTCTCTCTTTCCTGATTTTGTGGAAGCTCACATGAACAACTTGCTTTTGACTTGGTGCTTTTCTTCAGCAAGAGTGACTCCAACTTGGTTTGGTCTGTTGGGGTTCAGTGAAGGTGCTCAGTTCAGAGCACTGGTCTCCTATGAATTGTATTTAACAATATCATTCCATTTTGTACACATAAAACAATTTGGGAAACACATCAACCCACTTTTCAGGGCAGAATTTACCCCAGTCTTACTTGCCTATATTTCCTACAAGCTTAAAATTATAGTTTACATACTATTTTATTCACTACTTTTGTTTTGCTTAAAAATAATACAATTAGGTAGATCATTAAATCCGCTTCGCAAACATTTTCTTGGTTATGTAATATGTCTTCACGTGGATACACCTGATGTCAATTATCTGAGTTCGATATTTGTGTTATCTTCTACTTGTAATTAACACTGCCATAAATATCTTTATTCATAAGTTTCTATCTGCATTTATAAATATTTCCCTAGGATTGTATCCTAGGAGAGTAACTTCAGAATCAAAGGCTCTTGGATTTTAAGTGGTTTTTGTTCCATATTTTAAAACCTGAATGACTTCTCAAGTTTGATAAAATATGGTATTTCCTAGTTTTGAATGAAAATGCACAGAGCTGCCAGTTAGAACTTGAAAATATTTAGACCCCATTGTAAAGTATTATAATACTCTTCCTGGGGGTTTTCAGGTGTCTTTGTGTATCATTGTGTCTTGTCTCATTATGTCTCTTTATATCCTTTGTCATTCTGTCTGGCACAATTTTTTGAAAACACAAGTTAAGAAAAAATAAAATGCTTGCTAAAACATTTTTTAATAATATGGAAGAAACTGAAAGTGGTCATCTTTAAAGAGACATACAGAGGTGGATGAAAACGTGGAAATTTTGCTTTCTTTTTATATCTTTCGGTACTGTATAAACTTTTTATCTAAGTAATGTTATTACATTATTTATTTATTTATTTATTTGAGTTGGAGTCTCGCTCCATCACCCAGACTGGAGTGCAGTGGCCGCTCCCGGCCACTGCGGCCTCGACCTGCTGGGCTCCAGCAATCCTTCCGCCTTAGCCTTCCAAGTAGCCAGAATTACAGGCGCGCACTACCACGCCCGGCTAATTTTTGACTTATTGCAGAGATGAGGTCTCACCAAGTTGTCCAGGTGAGTCTCAAACCAGTGGGCTCAGGCAATCCATTCACCTCAGCCTCCCAAGGTGCGGGATTACAGGCTGAGCCACCAAGCCCAGCTTATTACGTTTTTAAAATGCCACCAAGAATGATCTTCATGGTGTGATTACAAGTTTGTTATGCTTTTTAAATATTTCAATATAAATAATCTTTGAAAAATAAACAAAAAGATTATCTTGCTTATAATGAAAATTATAAGTAGAAAAAGTCAGTAATGAGTTAAAATGCTAACAATTAAAACTGTACATGGTAAAAAATACTATTGGATAAAATTGATGGAAAGATACAATCATCTTCTTTTTTTTTTTTTTTTTTTTGAGTCAAGGTCTCACTCTGTCACCCAGGCTGGATTGCAGTGGCACAGTCATGGCTCACCATAGTCTTGACCTCCTGGGCTCAGGTGATCCTTCCATTTGAGCCTCCTGAGTAGCTGGGACTATAGACACGTGCCACTACGCCTGGCTAATAATTTTTTTTTTTTTTTGTAGACAGGAGATACTAAGTTACCTAGTCTGGAAATCTTCTTAATTAAATATAAACGAACAAAATTTGGCAAGGGAACTTTGCACACAGTTGAACAAATGGCCAAGAAATACAACTCAAAGTGTATAGCTAGTAAGACTTTCATTGTTGAATATCTGGTGAGGCTGAACATTTTCACATTTGTTAGCTCTTACATCTTTTCTTTTTAAAAATTGTCCATGCCTGCTGATTATTTAAATATTAGGCTCTTGATGTCCTTTCTTTGCCTAATGTCTTTATATTACAAATCTATTAACCATTCATTTGAGATGTCTATTGCCATTTTTTGTTGTTGTTGTTGCCATCTTGTTTGCTGAGTAGTAAAAGGACTGCTTTGTTTACTGCACCACTGTCTCAGCTACTCCTGCTTAAAAAAAAAAAAATCCCAAGACTTTCGACTACATTTATTCATTTACTCACAAGTTAGCATATTTATTTAACGTCTACCATGTCCTATATGGGACTCATAAGGGACTTAGATGGTACTCATAAGGAGTGGGCATCTGGACTCTTTTCCAGGTTTTAACTCAGTCCATTTTTCTCAAGAAAAACAGAATATCCAGTGTATCTGTTTCCTAGGACTGTTATAACATCATGTCTCAAACTGGGTGACTTTCACAGAAATATATTGTCTCACAGTTCTGTAGGTAGAAGTTCGAAATCAAGGTGTCAATGCGGTGAGTTCTTCCAAGGACTCTACCACACGGTGGAGTCCAGCAGATCCACCTCCAGGTCTCAGGGAAGGGACCTACTTGACAGGACTCAGAGAACAGGGTGGGCCTCTGCAGCGGGGACTAAGGTGCATGGTCTTTTGTTTTCCTGTCTGAGTCATATAGGAAGGCAAAGTCGTAGCTGAAGCAGGTGTTGAGCTTGACGGTACGTGGTATCTGCCACAGCGTGTGCGTTGATGGATGGAGGCCTCTGCAAGAGCAACAAGAATTATAAATGATACTGCTTCCAAAGAAGCATGGAATTTTGTGATGGGGAAACAGGTGAGAAGCCACGGCCCACCAACCCTGCACTGTTGTCCATCGGGCCCACGTTGCTCTTAACGGGACTGGATTTGTAATCTCTTGCTGTATTCTAAATTGAGCAATTAACTTTGATGTCTGTTGTTTTCAGATATAATTTTCTTTTGCCTTCTTAAAGACCCACGATAATTATGTCAGTGAGAAGTTAGGACCCTACAGAAAACACAAAATTCTCGTACGGTGTTTGATTTCTTTTAAGACATTTTGAAATCTAGTTATTCTTTAAGTCATGTTGAGACCTAGCTATTATTTATGGTGATATTAAATCTGGTTGTTGTTTTATGCAGTTTAAATTGCTTATAGAGGCATAAAGTAACAGGAAGACAATTTCAGTAACACCTAGCAAGCTGGCAACATGATTTAGGCTGAAAGCCCAAAACTTAATTAACTCTGTCATGATATAGCAAAGGCCACGACCATGTGTTATAGGAATAAAAAAAAAAGGGGGAACAATTTATGCCTACATCAATAGGAATAACATCTTGATACTGCTGATTTCTGAGTAAGAAAAGCACCAGAATCAGAAAAATAGATCGTTTTGAGTTTGCACACATTTTTTGCAGAAATATTTTCAGCTAGGAAGAATGCAACAATTAAAAAACAACTAGAGATGCTTTCATACAAAATTCTAATTCTCAAACAATGTAGATGTGTTGCACACACTAAAAAAGTTAAAATAACAAGCCTTTTATCAGGGAGTCTGGGAAAGGGAGAAACATAGAGAAAATTGGATACCATGGTGAATTTGGTTTGCTGCTTGGTAAACAAACATGGGAAATAAAATATCAAGACCAGGGGAAAAAAAAAAGAAAAAGGAATAAATATAACAGGGCCATCGCAATGCCCCTAGGCCACAGGGAATTATAGGAAGTGAATTGTATTTATATGTAAAGGCAAATTCCGTTGTATGCTATAATCAGTAAGTTGCTGTAAATTCTTGAACTATGCTGAGAGGAGAAAAAAGATATTTTCTCATCCTGCTTGGGATGCTCTTGGCCTCTCAGTCTCTGAACAACAGATGGAATTTTCAGAGAAGATGGTCAGTGTGTGAGGCTGGAAGGGACCCGCATGCAGAAAACTGTGATCATTCCAACCCCACAATATTTCCCAATTGGACTTTGACCAGATTCTAAAGTCTCAACATGCTTCTAAACTCTTGATTCAAAATCACACCAAGTCGGATCCAACATTGTTCCAGTGGCAACACAGCTCCCTGGGGATCCCCAAGAAAGGGCTGAAGATGAAAGGAGAGAATAGGGTACAAGGGGTTCAATCCTTTTCTCATGGTGGAACGGACCTTATATCATGGTGGATCCCACAAAGGCGAGATCCATGAACAGCCATGGGCCAGTCGGGCGCTCCTGACCTGAATGGATGCCTGAACTATCAGATGCCACAATGGCCCTGAGACCTCCTGTTCCTACACTGGGGACACTTTCTGGTCTATCTCTCCCTTCAAACTTCACTTTCTTCACTGCTCTTCTCTTGAGACCTTTTCTCAGCTGGGAGACAACGGATAACAGATGCTTTACTTTCCAGAAAAGACATGACAATCTATTTAAAAGCTATATCTTCAGAAGGTTGTAAGCAGTCCATCAATAGCAGTTTGGGGACACTGTGGCAGGCTAGTAACAGGTCATTTTTACCAGGTGGCCCTTTCTGTGCCCCTTCAAATTGTATCATCTGGTGATAATAATAACAATATTGTCTTCTGTTTTACCACTTTTGATACATTTATATGTTCACTACTGCATTTGGTTGGATCTTAGCTCAGCAGGACTTTATAAAACAGCTAAGGGGGGGGCAGGCACTGTGGCTCACGCCTATAATCCCAACACTTTGAGAGGCTGAGGCAGGAGGATTGCTTGAGTCCAGAAGTTCGAGACCAGTATAGGGAAGATAGACCTCTTCTCTACAAAAAAATTAGCCGGGCATGTTGGTACATGACTGTAGTCCCGGCTACTTGGGAGTCTGAAGCAGAAAGATCACCTGAACCCAGGAGGTTGATGGCTGCAGTGAGCTCTGATTATGCCACTGCACTCCAGCCTGGGTGACAAAGTGACACCCCAACTCAAAAAAAAAAAAAGAAAACAACTAAGGGGATGAGAGGACACTGTCACCTCTTTCTTTGAGGAACTGACAGCCTAACAAAGGAAGCAGACATGTGGCTTTGATGCAGGGTGGAATGAAAATGTGCATATTTAGGTCCATTAAGGAATTTTTGCTGAGGAAGCAATTATATGTCAGACTCGGGCAAGAATGGGCAAGATGAAAGAGAGCATTGTGGACGAAAAGCATCATGCCCTGAGTGAAAGGGGCTGCAGGAATGGCACTAGCTGAGGGGGGGGGTGGCATGTCAGTCACGTGACACAACTGGGGAAAAGCAGGTAGCCCATGTGCCTGGATCATATGCAGGGGAGTACAGATCAAAGCTGATGCAAAAATAGGTAGTCTGGAGCCAGATTACAAAGACTTAAATATGGGGTAATGTGATTTGACCCACATAACAAAATTTTCTAGATAGGTGTGAGAGCCCGCTCACTCTTTTTTTTTTTTTGTCCCATGACTGAATCAGGGTACAAGGGTGGAGTGCCTGAGTAACTCTCTCTTATGGGCAAGAAACCTGAGCAGTCGAAGCTTATATCTTCTGAGTTACAGGATGGCCTCGAACCCAGAGCTTTCACCTCCAGCAGGCCCCTCTGTTCATGTTGTCACCACATATGTGGCCTTCAGTGCTGCTCCCTCATAGGGCGGCGAAACTCAGTTCTAAATGTGTCTGTTATGGTTCTAACGTGCCCCCTAAAAGATCTGAGGTCTGACAATTAAGTTCTCGAACTCATCCTAGAAAAAGTGCTACATGCCTCCTTGCTGAATGTCACTATAGTCACCTTTGAAATATTCCCTTTGGCAAGCTATGCATCAATGCCAGTGTCTAGTCTACCCATCAAAGCAATTTTGGAACTCTTCTTCTGGAATGGCCAACAGAGCCATTATCACATTACCTTTGATGTCCTGAATGTCATCGGATATCTTCCTTTCAATATTTCATTTGTTTTCGAGTAAAGAAAAAAGTCATCAGGGGCCAGGTCAGGAGAGTAGGGAGGGTGTTCCTATACGGTTATTTGTAGAGTGCTGCCAACGTAAGCACATGGTGGCAAGTTCGTGAACTTAATTGTCAGGCCTCAACAAATACCCACAACAGCTCTGATGGCCATTCCAGAAAAAGAGTTCCAAAACTGCTTTGACAGGTGGACTAGGCACTGGTGTCAGTGCAAAGCTTCCCAAGGGGAGAACTTTGAAGGTGACCATGGTGATACTCAGCAATGAGGTATGGAGCACTTTTTCTGGATGGTTCATGAACCTAATTGTCAGAGCTCACATGTTGAAGTCCTCATCCCTGGAACTTGGGAATGTGACCTTGTTTGGAAATAGGGTCTTTACAGATATAACCAAGACCGAAGTTAAGAAGGGATCACACAGAAGTAGGCTGGGTCTTTCATCCTGGTGACTCGTGTCGTCATAAGACAAGGAGAAGAGATGGAGAGATGGAAACACCCAGAGAGAAGAGTACCTGTCAAGACACACATGGGGAAGACATCACAGGATGACGGAGACGGAGATGGGAGACTTGCACCACAAGGTGTGAACTCCGAGGACTGTGAGCGACATCAGGAGGGGGACATGGCCCTGCTGGGACCTTGATTTTGGCCGTGTCACCTCCAGAACTGGAATCAATTCTCGCCATTTTAAGCCATCCAGTTCGTGGTAGCTTGTTACCGCAGTCCTGGAAGATTATTATTGTGTCCAAAGCAATTCTGGAACAAAAGTACAGTTCTCTGAGTGTCTGGTTTTGGTCAAGGATAGAATTTACAGAGAATCTAAGTATAAGAGTGGATAGGCTTTCTACCTTCAGGCAATTCAGGTCTGGAAGTCACGTCAACTTCCTAAAGGGCCAGAGCTGAGTGTTCTCCCTGCTCCCTCCCACCAGCTTGGAAAACCCGTTATGGCTCTGGTTCTTACCTCCCCTCCTGGGAAGGACAGGAAACTTGTCTAGAGAGGAAAAAAATGTGCTCCCCCCACCAGTTCTTCCCATCCAAAGTGGAATAAAGGTAGGTTAAACATTCTCCAGAAGGGTCAAGTTGAGCTAATCCCAGGCTCATACCGTTTGTAAGAACATTTTAAATCAGAGAGAAAAGAGTTTGACTCAAAAAGTGCAAAAGAGACTATAAAAGCCATCCACGGTTCCTTCTAACCCGCCTTTGCCCCTTCCCCTTTCCCCAGTGAAACAGATACTCAGTGATTTAAATTGCCTGGTGTTTACATACAAACTTTATCCCAGAAACACATTTTAGAGTTAGTGAAACTATAAAGATGCCAGGACAGAAAATTTAGAAGGCAGAGTCAAAAGAAAAGGGCTGACTTTTCTAAAAAACAGAGCAACCAAGGCCAAATAACAAGAATTGTTCTAGAATTCAAAACAGCTTTGGAGAAAGTTTGGCTTGCCAGCAATGGAAAACTCAGCAAAGAGACAAAACCGAAGAAACTCTAACCAAATAAAGAAAAGAAGGAAGAATGGTTAGGAAGAAGTATGCATTGATTAGCTACATATTGCACTAAGCGGCATCTTAACTGACCTAAATGTGAAATTTTCCCTAATTTTCATGAGAAACCTATGAGATAAATATTATTAAGATTCATTTTACAGATGAGAAAACAGAGACACTTATTCACCCATGTCACACAGCTCATATGTGTATTTCAAGAACTAAAAAGTCCAGTGTATTCTTTTCACTGTTGTTTTTTCAGAATTTCCCAGCCAAGGGACGAAGACTGGAGCTTTGGCCTTCTGATGAGCACATACCCATGCAAGAGATGAAAATTCAGAGAATCCGCCCGAAGACCATACACGCTGGTTTGGGTTTGGGATTTGAATATGGATGATGGGAAATGAGAGCATTCTGGTCAAAAACACAAAACTTCGTTTTGTTAAAAACAGCTTAGTTCAAGTGTGAATAAACCAGGCAATAATGCAAGAGGGAGAAATCTGTTGAGAAAAAGGACAATTTTATTTTGTCTGCCTTTGAATCTTAAAATATTTGGCACTAACCTTGAGAAGAGTTCAAAGATGTTTCCTACCAGCTATGAATTAAATATTAGAAGTAAATGTCCTCATTGCAAACACAAACATGATGCAAGAACATAAAACTGTCAGTTTCAAAGATTCTCTTTTTCTAATGGCTGGTATCTTATGAACAAAGCACGAGTTCACTTCTTTTCTTCATTGCCATGTGTAACACTTGTGTTGCAATGCCCATAGCCTGAAGCAAAGTGTTGCTCTTCAGAAGATTTTAAACAGTTTGTTTAATTCAAAGCATAGATGGAGGACAGGCATGGGCCTATAGGTAATGAATATTTTTTAAAAGTGTTTTGAGTTGAGGTCTCTGTTGCCCAGGCTGGAGTGCAGTGGCATGATCATGTCTACCACAGCTTCAACCTTCTTGTCTCAGGCGATTCTTCCACCTCAGCCTCTCAAGGAGTTGGGACTACAGTTGCATGCCACCATGCCCGGCTAATTTTTATTTTTGTAGAGACTCAGGGTCTCGCTACGTTGCCCAGTCTGGTCTCAAACTCCTGGGCTCAAGCAATCCTCCTGCCTAAGATTACAGCTTACCAGGAAAGTAGTCGAACTCTTTTTCTAAGTGTCCTTGTCCATGAAGAGAAGATATTGCAGAGCTGGTATAAAAACTAAATTAGGAGCCGGGCTCGGTGGCTCAGCCTGTAATCCCGCGCCTTTGGGAGGCTGAGGTGAGTGAATTGCCTGAGCCCGCGGGTTCGAGATCCGCCTGGGCAGCGAGACCTCATCTCTACAATAAATCAAAAAATCAGCTGGGCGTGGTGGCGCATGCCTGTAATTCCGGCTACTCGGAAGGCTGAGGCGGAAGGATCGCCGGAGCCCAGCAGGCCGAGGCTGCGGTGGCCGGGAGCGGCCACTGCACTCCAGTCTGGGCGACAGAGTGAGACTCCAACTCAAAAAACACACAAAAAAAACAAACAAAAAAAACTAAATTAGATACTTTTTGTAAAACATTTGGTGTAGGAGGTTGAATGGTGGCCTTCTCAAAAAGATATGTCAACTACCTAAGCCCTGAAACTCGTGAATTTGACCTCATTTAGAGAAAGCATCTTTGCAGATGGAATTAAGAATCTTGAGATAAGATCATCCTGAAATACACAGGTAAGCCCTAAACTCAATGTAAATGTCCTTGTAAGAGACAGAAAGAGAAGAAAATATGAACCAGAGAGAAGGACATGTGAAGGAGGAGGCAGAGACTGAAGTCATACAGGACCAAACCAGGGAACTTCTGGAGCCACAGGACCTGTGACAAAGAGAACAGACTGTCCCTTAGAGACTTAAAAGAAAGGGGAGCCCTGCTGACACTTTGATCACAGACTTTTGATCACCAGAACTGTGACAGAAGATGTGTATGTTGTTTTGGCAACCTGGTGTGTTGTCATTTGTAGAGGCACCACCAGGACAATGGCATGTCCAGTAAATGATAAATCTGCAATAAATGTTTATTCTCTCCTTCCCTTCCTCATCTCCAATGAAACCCTGATCCATAGAACTATGAAACGCTCTCTTACAGAACTACCTGCTCCACTTTTATGAAAGAGGAGAGATCAACAATGTCACCTAGTTGGCTGGGAACAGTGGTTCATGCCTATAATCTTAGCACTTTAGAAGGCCGAGGTTGGAGGATTGCTTGAACTCAGAAGATCGAGACCAGTCTGGGTGACATAGAGAGACCTCCTCTCTACCAAAAAAAAAAAAAAAAAAATTAGCCAGGCATGGTGGCGTACCCCTGCAGTCTTAACTAATCTGGAGCCTGAAGCAGAAGGGTCACCAGAACCCAGAAGGTGAAGCCTGCAGTGAGCTGTGGTCGTGCCATTTTGCCCCAGCCTGGACAACAGAGTGAACTCCTGACTCAAAATGAATAAATAAATAAACAGAAACAATGTCATTCAGTCTGCCAGGGCACCACCACTATGAACAGAAGTTCCTGGTCACATCTTCAAGTGTGTTTCCCATGGTGGCGTGCAGTCCTGTAGGGGAAGAGAGGCAGGCATGATGCCTGTATTTCATGAGCTGTTGTCTGTGTCAAGCACCAGCAACGCATTTGACACGTGTGAGCTCTGTACCCTTTGTACCAAGTATATGAGGTGCTTACAGCCCATCTTACAGACAACAAAACTGAAGCAGAGAGGAACTGAGTAACCTGTTCCAAGTCACAAAGCTAGTATAGGCCAAAGCTGAGGGACGTGGGTTTTAAAATTCATGCATTTCACCGTGTTATTCTGCTAGGGCTTTGTAATCCCAGCACTTTGAGAGGCTGATGTGGGAGGATCGCTTGAACCCAGGAGTTGGAGACCAGCCTAGGCAACATAGCGAGACTTTGTCGCCACAAAAAAGAAAAAAAAGAAAAATCAGCCAGGCATGGCGGCTTATACGGGAAGTCCCAGAGCCAGTCAGAAGGTTGAAATGGAAGGATGGCCTGAGTCCAGGAGTTTGAGCCTGCAGTATCATAAACTGGGTGGCTTAAACCACAGAAATGTATTTTCTCACAGACTTGGAGACCAGAAGTCCAAAATCAAGGTGTTGGCAGGGTTGGTTCCTTCTGAAGGCTGTGAGGAAAGCACTGGTTCCTAAATCTTCTCCCTAAATGTCCCTAAAATGTCTGCTTACATTTTCTGTCTTCTTTATGTATGTGTCCAAATTTCTTCTTCTTTTCCTCCTCTTCCTCCTCCTCCTTCTTCTTCTTTTTTTTTGTTTTGTTTCTGAGTCATGATCTCACTCAATCGCCCAGGCTGCTGGAGTGCAGTGGCATGGTCATGGCTCACAGCCGCCCCACCTCCTGGCTCAGGCAATCCTTCCATCTCAGCCTCCTGAGTAGTTCTGAGACTTACTGTCATAAGCCATCATGATCCACTAATTTATTTTATTTTATTTTTTTCTGGAGACAAAGTTTCGCTATGTTGCCTAGGCTGGTCTCCAACTCCTGGACTCAAGCAATCCTCCCACATCAGCCTCTCAAAGTGAGAGGGATTACATACATGAGCAACCCACCACACTCAACTTAATTATAAGGATTCTGGTTGTACTGAATAAGAGCCCACCGTAATGACCTTATTTTACCTTGACTACCTCTGTAAAGACCCTGTCTCCTACACGGTGACATTCTGAGGGCCTGGGGTTAGGTCTTCAATGTAGGAATTTTGGGGGAACCCAATTAGACCTATAACAACCACTGTACCACGATGGCTGTCATCAGTGACAAAAGAACAAACGAATGAGAAAGAGAATGATTGCCTCTCCCCGGCGGAAGTCATGAACCCTGGGGAATACCCCCATTCTTAGGTCTGCTCTTGTTTCACTACAGGTTAACACCATTACAGAACCATCAAATGAGGTCCCAGCATGTCACCTCATGACATGAGCAGAGACTGTTGGACTCCAGTCCTGGCTCTGACACTCCTCAGAGCCTGTGAGGGCTCCAGGACCACTCGGCCCTGTCCTTAGCCACTGCAACTCTCCCTTGCTGTCCGTGATACACTCTGCCCAACTGTTCTGCTGACATCTACCCTGATGGGTGGCTCTAAGTCTCACCCCAGACACGTGCCCTCCCAGCATTCAAAGCCACAGTTTATCCATAATGTCCTCATTCTCCGATCCATTTTTATAACTGACGGGAATTAGGACTTTCCCAGGCACCAGTCTTGGTAGAGCAGGACTGAGGGTCACGTCCGTCAGGTCACAAGTTGTCCAAATTACAGGATCCAGGAAGACAGAGAAAGCTCAGCGTTGACTCAGGCCAGTGTCTGTCTCCAAGAGATATAATTCAGCTGAACTTTCTGGGCTCCTCATTTAATCCTTGAAAGTCCTGTGAGATTGACAAACTAGATACTGTCATTTCAACTTAAAGAGTGTCCATGTGGCTTGTCCAGGACCAGTCCCAAAGCAACGTCCAAAAGTCAGGACAGTACAGATGCCAGGGTGAGTGGGCAGCCAGAGGGCACCCCTCAGCTAGCTTCCGCTGGTACCATAAACCCTTACTGAGAATCAAGCAGTCGCTAGCCTCAGCCCCCCAAAACAAGGGCACACAATTAGAAACAGAGACTCTTCTGTCCCTGCTCTCTGAGCAGTTACAGTGAGAGGGGCAGACATGTGACCATGACAAGCAGGAAATGCACATGGCACACAGAAGTCCCGCAGAGAGAGCCATACCCCCAACCAAGGGGTCGGGTACAGCTGCATTAAACCATCAGCAACATGGCAGACACGTGGAGGAGGGAAGGGTTTCCAGGCAGAAAGTGACAGAGGGAAATGAAGACGATGGTCTGCTCAGCCTTTGCAAGTAGAGGAAAGAGACATAGAAGCTTGAAATCAACATGTGTGGGGAAAACCATTCCACCAACTGGGAACAAACGTGGCCCAGAGGAACAAATGGCCAAACCCAAGACAAACAGGGAAACAGAGGCTGGGTGACACCAGGACTCAAGCTAGTTCATGCTGAAGGTGACCACTGTCTGGTGAGTAATGGGAGGCATTTGAGTATTTTCTTTTCTTTTTTTAGTCTGTAGCAACCACTATACCATGATGGCCCTCGTCAGTGAAAAGTAATGAGTAAGAGTTAGCGTCTCCTTGTGTTGCCGTCTGGTCTCCAACTCCTGGCCTCAAGTGGTCCTCCTGCTTCAGCCTCTCAAAGTGTTGAGATGACAGATGTGAGCCACCACACCCAGTCTTGAGTGTTTACAACAGAGAAACAGCAAAATTGGACTTTGAAAACATGTGGACTTTCAAGAACAACTCACAGTGGAGGGCACAGAGGAAGGAACAGTGGGTCTCAGGGTTAACTGTTTTCAGCCTCACCCCAGGAGGACTCCCCCAGGCATGATGGATTGCTGGACCCAACCCCAGAGCTTGCAGTTCAGTTCAGATGGCCTGGGATAGGGCCCGAGAATCTGCATCTCTAACTCGCTTCTAGCAGCTACAGCTGGTCCAAGAGCTGCTTTGAACCCCAATGCGATGGTCAGTGGTGATTCTGGAGGAAAGATGACCAGGGGAGAAGCTCCAGCAAGCTGAGAGAGAAGGCCTGGAGCTAGGGCAGTGTGGGTGGCACTCCAGGCGGAGGGGCGGTGTCTGACAACTTCAAAAGGTAGAATCTGGTGGCCCGTTATTATCAACACAAGAAGGAGGGAGCCTGAGGTTTCTCCCAGGTTTCTGGCTTGAGAGATTGAGTAGACTGTGTGCAAGTGTCTGGGTCAGAGGATACGTGGGAAACGGGAAGACGGTCCTGGAGGGTAACAGGGGAGATAGTGATGGGCATCCAATATCTTCCATGGAAGATGCTTTTCATACAAATGAGTGACACAATCTAATTTGGAACTCAAGGAAGAGGTCTGTAGTAAGGAGGAGCTTGGCTTTCTAGCCATCTTAGTGAGCCATTTTTGTGACACTCACTTGAGCCACCAAACAATTGATGAGAAATTTTCAACCTATGTTATTGCTTTGGAATAATATGAAAAATTGGCCAGATGCGGTGACTTATTAAATGCTGTAATCCCAGCATTTTTGGGAGGCCAAGGCAGGAAGATTGCTTGAGGCTAAGGCAACAGACTACAAAAGATAAAATGAAATCACTGGGTATGGTGGCACATTCTTTTCTTTTCTTTTTTTTTGAGTTGAAGTCTCACTCTGTGGCCCAGACTGAAGTGCCATGGCACACACAGCCACCCCAACGCTGACCTGCTAAGGTCTGGAGATCCTTCTGCCTCAGCCTTCCAAGTAGCTGGAACTACAGGTGCGTGCTTCCATGACTGGCTATTTTTTTTTTTTTAATTTTATTGTAGAGATGAGTTCTCACCAAGTTGCCTGGGCTGGTCTCAAACCTGCAGGCTCAGGCAATCCACTCACTTCAGCAACCCAAAATGCTGGGATGACAGGCTAAGCCACCAAGCCCGGCCAGTTGCACATTCTTATAGTCCCAGCTACTCAGGAAACTGAGGTGGGAGGATCACTTGAACCCAGGAGTTCAAGGCTTCAGTGAGCTATGATCACATCACTGCACTCCAGCCTGGACAACAGCCTAGACCCTGTATCTGAAAAAAGAAAAAAAGAAGAAGAACATCATAAATTATCATAATTTCTTTGCATGAGTTTCGAGTATGAATTATTTATAAATAGTCCAGAAAACGCAAAATTCAAAAGACTCCAAATTGTGCATCAATTTGTTTATCACCTTCTTAAAATAGGGTTTATCAAGGAACTCAAAACACCTGCAATATGAACTGCTTCATGCATCCGGGCTTTTCCTTGGGGGTAAACAAAGTCATCTACTTTGAGAACCAAAGTAAAATGTCCAATTTGTAAGTTATTGTTTTAGTAAAAATTTTACTTAATAGACTTGAAGTTGCAGCAAATTTCGTTTCTCTCTACCATTATTAAAAATAAACTTTTTTTACTTATTAGAAATCAGCTAAAATATGAAATATAAATAGGCATAATTATTAAATTATTATCATGCTAAATTTGGCAAATATCAGTGTGACATCTTTTATTCAAGGTACCAGAGTTTTCTATCATATCAGATTTTAATTTTGTAGAGTTTTGAGAGAAAGGTTTGTGTGGTTATAGTCTTATCAAGAGATAGGTCATTTCCCATGTTCTAGAGATGACTTTCATGGTGTTTGAACAATGTTGTTGTTTAATCATCAAGAGAAAGTTTCTGTTCAGCTGGTCCCATTAGCCGCCTTTTGTCCTTAGTAGTGACCACAGAGATGGGCCACTCAGTACTCCTTCAAGAAGGACCCAGCTGGGGAAGCTGTGGGGTCAGTAGATGTTAGCACCTGCAGGGGCCAGCTGAGCGCTGACCCTGGCCACACCCAGCTGCAGGCCTCCTGCGAAGATGTGAATGCAACAGGGCACCAGGGCAGGAGGCCTCTAGTGAAAAATCTCTCTCTGGGGTTCCTGCTATGGGTTGAATGTTTATATCACCCCAGAATTCACGTTAGAGCCTTAATCCCAAGGGGAACAGAAGCTGGAGATGAGGCCTTTAGAAGGTAATTACGTTTCGATAATTCGACTAATGGACTTATAAGAAGAGGAAGAGACTTGAGATCTCTCTCATCTCTCTCTCTGGGTATGTCTCTCTGTTTCTATCTTTGTTTGTCCCTGTCTGTCTCTCTGTCTCTGTCTCTCCATCTCTCTGTCTCTCCATCTCTCTGTCTCTCTGGCTGTCTCTCTCTCCCTTTGCAGGCCCCAAAGAAAAGCCATGTGAGGGCATGACCAGGAAAAGGGTTCTCACCAAGAACTCAAACACACTGACATCCAGGCCTCAGACTTCCAGCCTTCGATCTGTGAGAAAATGCATTTCTGTTGTTTAAGTGCAGTCTGCAGTGTTTTGTTACAGCAGCCCAAGCTGACTGTGAAAGCTCCTCCTGGACTGTCTGACAACTTAGCTCATCTAAATCATGATCCGAGGCTCTCCTGCCCAATCCTGCTCTCCCTCCTCCTTCCTATCACAGGTGACAGATCTCCACTACCAGCTACAAGTTTCCCTGCGTGACCTTGCACAACTGGCGCCCACATTCCTTGCCTTTTTCACATAGGCCCATTCAGTCGCTTTAGGTTCAGACTGTGGTCAAGATCCTTAAGGGGACCCATGCCGGCCTGCCCGCCCCTGCTGCCCCTAATCTCTGTGCCTCCATGCTCCATGCCCAGCCTTTCTTCATGGTGGTGCTGGTACCATCAGTTTTTGTGCATGCTGTACCCTTCTGGAACCCGCTGCCTCCATTACCCCCTGTTCATCTGGTCCATCCTTCCTCTTTCCTCTGAGCTCAGTGTCCCTTAACTTCCCTGATTAGACAATTCCTTCTCATGGAATCCCAGTACTTTGGGAGGCTGAAACGGGAGGATCACTTGAGGCCAGGAGTTCAAGACCAGCCTGGGCCAACGTCGCGAGACCTCCTCTCTACACTTGACATCACAATCAATTTCATTAACATCCGTCTCTCCCATAAGGGCCAGAACCCCAGCTCTTTGGTGTTGTCATGTCTGATGTGAAGTGCAATGCCTGACACAAAGTGGACTCTCAAAGAGCCTTTGCTGAATAAATGAAATAAATAAACTTTGTAGGCTACACTCTAAAAAGTTGAGCTTCCTCCATGCTAAATTCCATGATCTTTTAAGATGAGAAAATTTTGCTGGTTTTCTCTGTTTGCTTTTCGTATGTTTTTTCCCCCAGTTTCTTTTCCTGGAATCAGTTAAGGCTACCCGAGTGGATGAGATCTGAACTCTGAGATCCAGCCCTACAAAGTGCAGTATTTGTAAACATTTAACCCTGGACACTAAGCCAAAAAGCTTGAAATGGAGTGAATTACAGCCATGTGGCCTAGAGCTATGGAGAATTTCTTTGTGTATTTACATTGAATTGGGGCCTCGGGTCCTTACTGGAGGCCCCTCCTTCTCCCAAAAACAATGTTTTTTAAATCTCTACAAAACTTCCATGTTTAAACCAACTGTTAACCTCCTCCCCTTTCTACTATGGAGTTCAAAAGTAGAAGTTCCTCTTGTTTAACTTCCAAAACTTGGTTCCACTGTAAGCCGGGCTTTTCCTTCAAGCGCAGTGGTGAAATAGGTCAGTAGTTCAGTTAAACTTCCAATCCACAGTTTAGCAGCGCCAAACACAGAAGTCCTCAAGGAAGCATTAGCAACTGAGAAAGAATGAACAGTTTCGATGGGAACACATTTTCTTCCTTCAATCTCAGCCAGAAATCAGAAATGCTCACCGTCAGCAGAGTTAATAAGGCTCATCTGCAGCCCACAGCCAGTAACCTGAACGAGAAGGGTGTGATGTGAATAAAAAGATTAAGCTGTAAAGATCTCCAGAACTCTGTACCCTAATAATAAGCTCCATGCAGGCAAATGTTTAAACCTGTGCTATTCACAGACTAAAACTGTTCCTGTCACAAAATTCAATAAATATTTCTTAAATGATGAATGAATGAATGAATTGAAGATTTAGTACATTCCAGACATTTTTCTAAACATTTCATATGTGGCAACTCATTTCCTGCTGACAACCATCCTATGAGGTGATAGCTATCCCTGTGCCTGTTTTCTGGTGAAAAAACAAAAAACAAAAACATAGAGAGATTAAGCAACTTGTGCGAGGCCATCAAGACTGACAGTGATTTTTCAGGGCCCCACTCTGGGCGGACCCACAAGGGCAGACCCTAGAGCCAAGGCTCCCCCAAGTCAATGGCCTCAAGTTCAGACCCATGCCCCTGCGTGCCCAGACTGTGGGCGAGAAACCATGGCCCCCAGACTACACTGCCACGCTGTATTGCAATCCAACCCTACACTTCTTCCTAGACATCTAGGCTTGGAGTATATTTTCCTGGCACATACCTCTATCGCTCTAGTTAAAAGAGAATTTGTCTACTGATGTATGAAGTACACTAAGCTAGTTAGCCATCTGTGAACGGTATCTATTAAACAGAACAAGCAATTGGGAGAAACAACAAGATATTTGAGACGGAAGGAAAGGAAGTTATGCTTGCTAATGTATATTTTGCACATGCAGCTAGCTTTCCTAGCTAGTGACAATGAAATAGGCTCACACTTCTTTCTAATACCTAAGGAATAATGACACAAGCCCTCTGGGCCTCCATGTCCACCTAGGCATGGCGTCTCTTCCAGACACAGCAATTCCCAGAGATAAATGGTCTGTGATACCCTACACTATCTGTCTTGAAGAGTGGATACTTCCTTCCTAAGTTGCCCGGCACAAATGACAGCAACTGTGACATTTACAGCCATGTGGCCTAGAGCTATTGAGAATTTCTTTGTGTATTTACATTGAATTGGGGCGTCAGGTCCTTACTGGAGGCCCCTCCTTCTCCCAAAAACAATGTTTTTTAAATCTCTACAAAACTTCCATGTTTGAACCAACTGTCAACCTCATCCCCTTTCTACTGTGGAGTTCAAAAGTAGAAGTTCCTCTTGTTTAACTTCCAAAACTTGGTTCCACTGTAAGCCGGGCTTTTCCTTCAAGTACAGTGGTGAAATAGGTCAGTCGTTCAGTTAAACTTCCAATCCACAGTTTGGAACGCATGGCCAGTTGATATAAGCCAAGAGATGACATTGCCGTGTTCCTGGCCCTCCTAAAAGCACCACTCTCAGATCCGGGGTTTCCAGCCAGGCTTCAGCAGCCCTGCCCACGGTGCCCAATAGTGGAAACCAAGTCTATCTCCTCTCCATCAATGGGAGCCTTGACAGCTCCAAACTTCTGAATCCAGACAAACTTCCTTCTAACCCCAGAGAGAAGTGGCTCTCTCTGGCCAAGGCTCACCTCATTGAGAGGAGCCACAGCTATTTCCTGGAGGGTGTATCCCATTTCCCACCCTCTCGGGTCTAATTCAGAAGGCCTGAACTAAACAATGATGATAATTCACAGAGCAACACCAGAGTCTGGAGTGTTCAGTTTTAAATAACACCATGTGTGGGAATCCACCAGGGCAATTCCAGAATCTCTGTGCTGAGGTCAGTTTCATTGTCTTCCCTCCCACACAAGGAAAAAAGCCTATCAGGCCTGCTCTCCCTTGTGCTGTGGTTCAGTTTTCAATTTACCACCCAAAGGCTTAGACAAGCATGAGCGTATACACACACACACACACACGCACATGAGTAGGAGAGAGAGAGAGAGAGACCCTCTAAAAATAAGCAAGAATTTTCAGGCATAGAGCAATTTAAATCATGATTCAAAGAGGAAAAGTCATTGCATATGATTCTGCAAGAACACAATCTCGGTAAGCCCACAGTTGATACTACTCAACAGAACACTGATCAGCTCAGCAGGAAGCATCTGCCTTTATGATAGGCCTTGATATTCATAGGTTTATCATAGCTTTGCTGGTCACTCCTGCCCTTTCAAATCTTCCTGCCCTACCCCTTCACCTGCTAAGCTGACCTGTTCAGGCAACAAGGATCTCTCTCTTGTCCTCTGAATTCCAGTTCTGGTGGTCCCTCCCACTATGGTTTGATTTTCAATTCACCATTCGAAGGCTTAGACAGGAACGCGCTCTCTCTCTCTCTCTCTCTCTCTCTCTCTCTCTCTCTCTCTCTCTCTCTCTCACACACACACACACACACACACACCCTATAAGAATAAGCAATACTTTTCACGCATCAAGCAATTTCAATCATGATTCAAGGGGGGAATCGTTGCATATGATTCTGCAAGAAATAGCTGAGGCATCCTGATGAGAGGTCGGGGAAAGAGTGGGTTCTAGTGCTCTAACTCTCTCCCCGTGGGGCCACCCAGACCTGGCTCTGTTCCTCCAACTGAAAGTCACTGACCCTCTCAAGGTAGCCAAGCTTCTCTACCTGACTCTCCCAGGCCCCAGGATCCACTTCCAACCCTCTGGGCCCAGGGATGGTAGCAGCGCTGGGCTATTGCACTACTTCTTGGGGTTTTCCCAAAGCAGGCCCCCATTTTTGTAAATAGTCCCTTTGTCATCCTAGTGTGAGATGCCAGTCGTTTCCGATTGGGACGCTGTTAACGCAAGGGCTTTCCCAAGAATTGCACTGCACTGCTGAAAGTGCTGGACTGCCTGGACCCACAGGCAAGCAAAGGAAGGGTTTTCCAGCAGTTTCGTGAGACTACAGCAAGTCCTGTATGATAGTGTTTGCGTGTCCAGCTGTTTTTTTCTATCTCCAGCTGACATGCTCTCCCTTATGCTATTGCTGGTTTGTTCCCCAGCACAATAAAGAAAAGCATCTGAAAGTGAACAATACAAGCCTGGGCATCTATAGGCAAAATATATCATTATGCTTGTTTTCATACGACCTGGAAAAGAAACAACATGAAAAGAAGAGGAATCTTATTATGAGCTGGACGACTTCCATCATGGTCTTTCTAGACGAGTGATTAGGATTTACTGCTTTTGATTCTATTTTGACCATAGACGTATTTTTTTCTTTTATAATCACTCACTTGCATATATCATTGAATGTTTAGCCATAGCCTGAGATGGTATTTCGATTGTATTTTTTAATTTTAATGCTTCTCAAATGATTTGAAAATCTCCATTTAGAGCAATGTTTATAAAGTTCACAGATACTATAATTATGATAGCCTTAACCAAGAAGTGGTAATTCTGTTTGACTTATGAACTACAGTTGTGGGACTGAGAAGTCACATGCTATCTTGGGGAAATATTCAAGAGAATCTGATACCAACTGAAGGTCAGGCACGGTGACTCATGCCTGCTATCCTGGCACTTTAGGAGGCTGAGGCAGTAAGATCATTTGGGCCCAGGAGCTCAAGAGCAGCCTGGGCAGCATGGTGAGACCTCAACTTTTCTTTTTCTTTTTCTTTTTTTTTTTTTTTTTTTGAGTTGGAGTCTCACTCCTTCGCCCAGGCTGGAGGGCAGTGGCACAGCATGCTCACGGCCACGCCAGTGTCGACCTGCTAGGCTCTGGAGATCCTTTCGCCTCAGCCTTCCAGGTAGCCGGAATTACAGGCGCGCACTACCACGCCTGGCTATTTTTAATTTTATTGTGGAGACAAGGTCGCACCAAGTTGCCCGGGCTGGTCTTGAACCCGCGGGCTCAGGCAATTCCACTCGCCTCGGCCTCCCAACGTGCTGGGATTACAGACTGAGTCACCTCAATTTTTTCAAAAAATCAAAAAATTTAGCCAGGGGTGGTGGTTCTCACCTGTAGTCCCAGCGACTCAGAAGGCTGAGGTGGAAGAATTGCCTGAGTCCAAGAGGTTGAGGGTGTGGTGAGCCATGATCGTGCCACTGTACTCCAGCCTGAGCAACAGAGTGAGATCCGAACTCAAAAAAGATGAGACACAAGCAAAGCAGAAGTTGGGGGCAGTGTGAGTGATGGAAGACTTTAAGAAGCTGGTGTAAGTGGCCGGTGGAAGACAAGAGACAGGTCCAGGCCATCTGGGATGCCCGTGACCTGTTTCAGTACAAACTTTCCTTTCAAGTTTCCCATTTGCCTCCCAGTGGGAGATGGCGGACACAACAGAGGCAAGAAGAGAGGAAGCCTTGTGAGTTCCCCTCTTGGTGTCTTCAGTTCTTCAGAGGACAGGGTTAAAAGCAGCTTGGTTTCCTACTCTGTTTTTTATGCTGATTGAATAGGGTTCATGTCAGAATTGCCAGTAACTGATGGCTAATTCTACTGGTCAACGTGACTTGGCCACAAGGTGCCCAGATTAAACTTTCTTCTGGGTGAGTCTGTGAGGACATCTTTAGAGGAGATTAGCATTTGAACTGGTGGACTCCGGAAAGTGGATGTCCCTCCCAAACATGACTGAACTTCACTCCACCAACTGAGGGCCTGAACAGAACAAAAGGTGGAGGAGGGAAGGATTTGCCCCTTTTGGCTTGCTGCCTAATTGCTTGGGTTGGGGCATCTCATCTCGTTTCCAGCCCTTGGGCTGGGATTTATACCATCAAACTCCTCTGAGGTTCAGGCCTCCAGACTCAGTCAGAAGTAAACCACCAGCCATCGGGGCCTCTATCTTTTTTTTTTTTTTTGAGTTGGAGTTTCACTCTGTCGCCCGGACTGGAGTGCAGTGACCACTCCCGGCCACCGCAGCCTCGACCTGCTGGGCTCCGGCGATCCTTCCGCCTCAGCCTTCCAAGTAGCCGGAATTACAGGCATGCACTACCATGCCCGGCTGATTTTTTGATTTGTTGTTGAGATGAGGTCTCTCTGCCCAGGCGGGTCTTGAACCCACGGGCTCAGGCAATCCACTCACCTCAGCCTCCCAAAGGCGCGGGATTACAGGCTGAGCCACCGAGCCCGGCGGGGCCTCTATCTTGCAGGCAGCGGGCAGTGGGACTTCTCAGTCTCCATAATCACGTGAGCCAATTTCTCATAATCTCCTTTCACATACAGAAAACACACACACACACACACACACACACACACACATATGTGAGGGAAGGCCAAAAAAATTGAATTTATCTATTAAAATTTGTGTATTTATTTTTATATGATTAAACATCAGTCACCTCCAAAGTACTCTCCATTTGAAGCAATACATCTATCAAGATGCTTTTTTCATGGCTCAAAACCGTTTTTGAACTCATCAATGTTGGTACCTTTTAGTGCTTTTGCCATTTTTTGATTCACCTCTTCCACATTGGCAAAACATTTCCCTTTGAGGAATTATTATTTTTTTTTTTAAGTTGGAGTCTCACTCTGTCGCCCAGACTGGAGTGCAGTGGCCACTTCCGGCCACCACAGCCTCGACCTGCTGGGCTCCGGCGATCCTTCCGCCTCAGCCTTCCAAGTAGCCGCTACCACGCCCGGTTGATTTTTTGATTTATTTGTAGAGATGAGGTCTCGCTGCCCAGGTGGGTCTCGAACCCGCGGGCTCAGGCAATCCACTCACCTCAGCCTCCCAAAGGCTCGGGATTACAGGCTGAGCCACTGAGCCCGTCGAGGAGTTTTTTCATCTGGAGTAACAAACAAACAGAAATAGTCAATCAGGGTAAGATCAGGTGAATAAGGAGGGTGGGGCCCTGGGGTCATGCAGTTTTGGTCCAAAGCTGCTTAACAAGGTTTCTCTTCTATTCATGTAAATCACCCATCCTGAAATGGGCAAATGTATTGAAAAAAATCTCCCAAAAAATTCACTGAAGCTAAACACAGCCTCTCACAACAATGCTAGCTGGTTCCCTGTTGCTGATGGGCTCCCAGAACACTTACATAGCAGGGGAAGCCTGTACTACAGGGGTCCCATGCTCCAAAAAGTAATTCCATATACATACACATACAAGGCATCAAAATTGGCGTTCAAAAACTGTTCTGAGCAGTGGAGAGAGCATCTTGATAGGTTTATTGCATTCAACAGAGACTACTTTGATGGTGACTGAAGTTTAAACATGTAAGAATAAATACACAATTTAAAAAAAAAATTCCAGGTTTTGGGGGGTCCCCCTTGTATATGTGTATATATATCCTACCGGTTCTGTTTCTCTGGAGAACTCTGACTACAGTAACTAACGTTTCCAGAAGACTGAAGTTTCTTCGCTCATTGACAAGTTTCTCTCAAACCTACCAGAACTGTTTGCCCTGCACTGGGCTGAGTAGGTAACTAGGCCTTCCTCCTCACCCCAGCCATGTCCTTCCTGTTCCTGCCTAGTCAAAGAAAGGAGATAAAGGCATAAAGGCAGATTAGAGTAGGTTGGAAGGATGAAAAGAGATACAGCTGGGCTGGGTGGCTCAGCCTGTCATCGTAGCACTTTGGGAGGCCGAGGCGAGTGGTTGCCTGAGCCCGCGGGTTTGAGACCCTCCCGGACAACTTGGCGAGACTTTGTCTCTACAATAAATCAAAAACTAGCTAGGTGTGGTAGCGAGCGCCTGTAGTTCCAGCTACTTGGAAGACTGAGGCAGAAGAATCGCTGGAGGTTGCAGTGGCTGGGAGCGTGCCACTGCACTCCGGTCTGGGCGACAGAGTGAGACTTCCAACTCAAAAAAAAAAAAAAAAAAAAGAGATCCAAAACATTCGTCCCATCAGATGACACTGTGGCCTCTTTGTGTGGTGGGGAGAAAGGGTCTGGGTGGTGTGAAGGAGACAACTCGAATCTGGAAGACTGCTTTGACTTACGGGAGTTACTGGAATTCTCTGAACTTCTGCATTCTCAGTGGGAGAAATATCTGGATGATATCCAGATCGCTGAGCCAAGGTAAGGAACACACAGGATAATAAATACGTAGGTATCCAGCACAAAGAATGACACAAAGGCACACACTATAATTTAGCAGGGTAATGTCAGAGAGCGTGGATTTCAGTTTCAGAGTCTCATTCTTTCTCCTCTACAAAATGCCTGCCACTCCCTCTACAGACAATCGCTGAGCATCTGGTCTCCGAACGGACAATCCGTGAAGACACCCATTCTGTCCCAGGGACCAGTCCTGGAGAGGGTTTGCACACATTCTCCAGTAGGACCACATCTAACAAAGGAGAAGAAAATTTCTCAAGACTAGACTGACTGGAAGAGGCAGAGACCCCAGACTACAAAATATGTAAACAGATGAGGGTAACTCGGAAGGAAGGAAGGAAGGAAGGAAGGAAGGAAGGAAGGAAGGAAGGAAGGAAGGAAGGAAGGAAGGAAGGAAGGAAGGGAAAAAAGAAAGCTCCAGAGAAAATCACTAGGCACCTTCAACAGGAATCATAATGAAAATCTGTCAGAGTCTGCTGTATGCCTGGAACTGCACGAGGCGTTCTCGAATCTCCACAGCAACCCTGTAAGTCAGATTTTATAATCACCACTTAACAGAAGAAGAAACCAAGGACCTGCAAGGTCTGTCCTCCCCAGTTGGCCCCTGGCTTCCCCCAAGAGATGAATTGCAGTTATAAAGCAAAAAGGAGCCAGACTTTGGGAGGCGGAGGCGAGAGGATTGCCTGAGCCCAGGCGTTTAAGACCAGCTTGGGCAACTTGAGAAGACCTCATCTCTACAATAAATCAGAAAAATTAGCCAGATGAAAAAATTAGCCAGATGTTGTGGCACATGACTGCAGTTCTAGCTACTTGGAAGGCTGAGGAGGGAGGATCTCCTGAGCCCAGCAGGTTGAGACTGCGATGGCTGTGAGCATGCCACTGCACTCCAGCCTGGGTGACAGAGTGAGACTCTGATTCAAAAAAATGAAAAGACAGGAGGCCTGCTCTTTCTGTGTCTGAGGCATAGAGCTGGGAACAATGAGTGGAAATTGAGGAAGGCAGAGCTCAGCTCCACGGCAGGAAGAGCTCTGTAACGCTGGGGGTGTTTCCAGACAGAAGGCGCTGCCTTTGGAAACTGAATTTCCCATCGCTGAAGATACTTGAGCTTTGTTTTAAAGGGAATTTTGGAGAGGACAATTGAGGGCTAAAATGACATCTGCATTAGATGGCTCTTCTTGCCCCCCCAAAAATACTGGGAGACAGGAATTTTCCAAATTTGGGGACAGAGGGTCACCTTTGCAGCATAAAAAAAAAAATCGCTGTAACAAGAGTGAGTTTGAGCTCCCTTCAATTGTTCCTTTAATTCAACTTGTTTCCTGAATGCTCAGAGTGAGTTTGGAGGTTTTTTTGTTTTGTTTCATTTTGTTTTGTTCCTGACCAACCTTCCACCTTCACACCCCCCACTCCCATCTTTCTCTGACCCATACCAAGAACTATATTCTACAAATGATATTCTGTCGAGTCAGGACCACAGAGCATGAGTTCTCCCTGCTCCTGCTGCTGTGAAGATTTGACTTTTGTTCCTCTAAGGATGGAACAGAAAGCTCTGGAGATGAGGTCTCCCAAGTCTGCCTCTAGTCCGTCCCATAAACTGAAGGCTGATGAGCTCAAGAGATTGAAATAAGCCCGGAAACTGATTCCAGCATGTAGGCGTGATCTCAGCTCGGAAGTGTCCTTAAGTCTGTGCCCTCAAGAGTAGGACCACTTTGCAGTCTCCTTCCTTACAACCGTGCATTTGGAGGTAGTAATTCAATATCTCCCCCAAAGCTTAGCAAAATAAAATGAAATATAAACTATAAAGTAACACAACGTTCATGCATACAAAGCTTTTAAAAGAAAGCCAGCAAAAGTGTTTTAACCATCTCACAGAGTTCACATTGTATTGTGGAATTATTTTTAATGAAGCTGTTATTATGCTACAAGAATGCAATAAAACATCTGAAACCTAAAATTTCCTATTTTTATCGCCTCCTGTAAAATTTTCAAAAAGGCTAAAATGATTTGTTTCAAAATGTGTACAGGAATAATTGGATTGAGAGTTTTCATGCCAACTTTCCGCTTGGAATGAAATCTAGAGACTGTTACTTCATAAACCACTGAAAATATGAGCCCAAATGCAAAAGGTAAAATATTATGGAATATAAGTATAATCAAACATAACATACCTTGGAAGGAACCACTGATTTACCATGTCCCAGTGTGTGGCTCAGCACAGGGACCTCTTTTATATAACAAAGTTTTTTGCAAGTAATTGGTTTTACCTGAATCACTAATTTCTTCTCCAAAGAGAAATGCTATATATATGAATTTCTGTATATAAACACATAATGTGAAACGCTGATACTACATTGGTTAATTTCTAAGCAAAATATTATTCAGAATTTTTCACTAAGATAATATGCCAACTCTCTTCATTTTCTTTTTGCAACACAAATCTCAACTGATCTTTGTTACAAACTGGCAAAAATTGAATCGCTGACTGCTAAGCAAATGCATTTTAGCATACAAACTGTGTATAAGAAGTTTACTTAAGAAGTGATTTGTTATGGTAATTCCTGCCAAATGACCAGGTATTAATCATACTCTTATGTTTGTAAGTACACAGGAAGATCTTACTTATTTCATAATTTCAGATTTAATTTTTAACTCACACTGTTCCTAAAGCCATTCTTGAAGATCGGTCACTTAGGGAACAGACAATCCCTCGTCCACTGCAGATCAAGTTTCCGTGGTCGGGGGCAATCCTCAACGCGTTCATCTCTGTCAATGTATCCAGCACACATGCTCTCATGAACAGCCTCCAACATTATGTAGAGCAATTCTGTCTACCATCTGGCTTGGTGAGCAAATACCTCTTATATATGTATATAAAACTGTACTGCCACCCAGTCTAGACTTATCACCTTTCCAAGGGTATCGTCCATTCCAGAGAGATGAAATTTTAGATGAACCAGTGACAAGAGGCAAATGGTTTGAAATCTTTTTACTATGTTTGCTTGCACTGTTTTTTAAAGAACACGGGAGTTGAAATCACTTTTTAAAGAGTACCAATGCTCCTGGGAGCCAGCTCAATATTTGCTTTTTACTATGTAACAAGTAAGCACATTTTCAAAAATACAGTAGGAAACACTGCATCTACATAACAGAAGCAGCACAGGGCTTATTTAGCTGGTGCAGATGTTGGTGGTTAAAACTCCCCAACTTTCACTGGGTGATCTGGAGTGAGGTCTTCCACTTCTTGGTGACAGTTTCAACCACATAGATTTATGCTAACATACTAGACGAAATTGCAGTTGGGAAAAAGTAGCATTTAAAAAAAAAATCACTGTAACAAGAATCAGTTTGAGCTCCCTTTAATTGTTCTTTTAACTCAGCTTGCTTCCTGAATGCTCAAAGTATGTTTGGGTTTCCCTCATGAAGTATTTTTCCCCCCACCATCTTTCTTTGACCTTCACCAAGAATAATATTCTGTATACTGGCGAGAACAGTCAGGGTCAGATAGCCTGAGTTCTCCCTGTTCCTGCTGCAGTGAAGATTTCAAATTGATTATTTTTAAAATGCTTAAACCACATGCTTTTTTTTTTCTTTTTGAATTGGGATCTCACTCAGGCTGGAGTTCAGGGACATGATCACAGCTCACTGAAGCCTCAAACTGGACTCAGGTGATTCTCCTGTCTCAGTCTCCTGAGTAGCTGGGACTACAGGCTTATGCCACCACACCCGGCAATTATTATTATTTTTTTTTGTAGAGATGAGGTCTCGCTATGGTGTCCAGGCTGGTTTTGAACTCCTGGGCTCAAGCAATCCTCCCACCTCAGACTCCCAAAGTGCTGGGATTACAGGTATGAGCCAACCCACCCAGCCAAGACTTTCTTTAAGATCTCTTATTGTCTTTGTTTTACAGAAATTAATGAAATGAGTGTCCAATAAGGAAATAATGAGCATTTTCATCCCTGCCACGTAAATCCATAGAAATTGGTGCCACCTGGATGCCAACTCATCAGTACAGAATTAAGCTTAGAATTCTGAGGATGAGATCTAATTCTGTGTGCTAAATTAAGCTACAGTAGAAGAATATCCCCTTTCAGACCTAATGGCACTGATCATCAATCAGTGTTGCCTAAATGATCACAGTAGATTCAAAGTGTGAGCAACGCAACACATCTGAGTCATCTGGCTCAATGTCCTACAGTCAGAAATCTGAGGCTTCCAACCCTCGACCCCACACCACTCCCCGTGGAAAAGCAGCCCAGGAGCACCCATGGGAGGCAGCCTCATTCCCGGGGTGGAAGCCTCACCCCTTGCTTACTTATCTGACTTCTCTGTGTCTACTTCTGAAAGCTGATGGGAGATTTAATGAGTTCACCTTTAACAAGTAAAATAAAGAAGGCCTTTCTTTCAGCCCCAGACCTGTACCACTGCCATCTTGAGGGAGAAATTTTCCTGAGACTCATGAAATATAAACTGGAGAGGGCTGTGCCCCAGAAGAACTGGAAGCACATCCACGAACTCCCTCATCGCGCCCCTTCCCCCTTCCTAAAATGCTCCCGTTCTCGGTTTCCACTCATTCTCCAGGTCGTGAAAATTGACCCTTCTCCACTCAGCACTGTTTTCCACCCTCTCTCCACTGGCTCATAGTTAAGCTTTGAGAGGTTTAACAGTGAAAAGGAGAAAGCTGATAACTAATTGGTTCTAATGCTATCTGCCTGTCAGCGTGAACATTTGACTTTAGCCCAAGGCCACATGACATCGGGTGAAATTTCTAGCAGCAGAAAGGTCTTCCCAGCTCTCTGCAAATCATAAGGGCTCACCCCACGCTCCTTGAGCCTGTTGTCAGTCTCAGAAATATAGGCATAACCCTAATATTACACTTTTTTTTTCCAGTAGGGCATACTAGTTTTACTTAAGAGGGCAATCAGTGTGACCAACACCGATCTTTCAGCATCCACGTCACTGCAATTCGGATATCACAAGAAAGGATTTTATTTTTCATGAATTACGTTTTCACGGATAATCCTAGAAAAGGCCTAAGAGGCTTGACAGTATGCAGTTATACAATTTGATTTTGTGTGTATGCTGTAATCCAATCATAAGGGATGACTCTCTCGCGATTTTTGGCTGGACTGTCTGTTGCGGTTCCAACAAAAGTCGACCCACCCCCAAAGGGGTCAAGGCCTGTCTTGTCTCATGGTGTGGCCTTTTCGGTCTGGAGGGGAAGGCGCCAGGCTGCGTTACCGCCCTTGACCGCTAGGGGGCGCGAAAGCTAAGATAAGCGGCCCGGGATGCAGGCGGCGGGAGAGCGGAGGGAGGAACCCGGAGAAAGGGCGTGAAGGTCACGTCCAGACTAGGGAAAAGGAGGGGGCGGGGCGGTCGGGGCGAGGGGGAGGGGAGAGCGCTGGACACGGGGGTCCTCGGGGAGCCAGCTCCCCCCGCCCCGTGCCTTCCGATCCACCAGGCGGCGGCCGGATGCCCGGACCCCGGCGGCCAGGAAGCCCGCAGCGGGAGGGGCTCTCTGCTCCTCTCCCGCCCTCTATCGGCGCCGGGTGCAGGGAGGGGACGTGACCGGTCCGTGCAGGGGGGTGAGGTGGCGGTCCCCGGGTCCGTGCAGGGGGCTGAGGAGGCCTGGGGCTTTCGAGGCCTTATCGCGGTGGGCATGGCCGCTCTGAGGATCCGACGCTTGGCTTCCTCTTGGCTTCCTGCTTCATGGAATCTCCTTGCACAATCTCAGGGAGATAAAATTGTCGGGGAGCGGGGGTGGGCTCAGGGCGAGTGCTGCAAACCCAGTCCCAGCGAAAGGCTCCCCGACAGGCGTCCGCAAGGCGCCCTTTGATTTAAAGGAAACAAAAGATCTTCTCCCCAAAGCTGGGTCCCCATCCACCTTCTCAAAAATCGTGGCGAAGTCGTCCGGCTTCACGCCCTGATGAGCGTCCACCCGCCGAGGCTGGCTGGGCTTGGGTCGCTCGTTCCAGCGTGTGGGGACCCAAGGAAGGGCAGGGGACAGGAGGAAGGTAAGGAGAGCAGAAGGTTAGCCCTGCAGGGAGAACCGGACCCCCAGGTCGCCAAAATCCCAGGGGCCTGGAGGAATCCCGTCTCATCCACACGGGAGGCCGGAACTTGTCCTCACGGGAGTCTTTTGGGCCAAGCTAAGCTGAATGAAGTTCATCACGAAGACAATGGGCAGCCACTGACAGCCTTTCATCAAGCAACTGGCTTACTGTTATCAAATAGCCAAGTCTTCAACCCTCGTATTCTAATTCCAGGCATGGCCTGAGTCGCCATCTAGTATTTATCCGTTCATTCATGCATTCACTTGTTTTAATTGTCTGTCTCTTCCCTCTAAAATGCAAACTCAGTGAGAGCAGGGAGGGTACATTATTCACGGCCGTGTGCCTAAGCAATCATCTAGCAGGACATGGCAAATGCGCTATGAGTATTGCTGCATGAATAAAAATTTGTAGCTGGGCTCGGTTGCTCAACCTGTAATCCCGTGCCTTGGGAGGCTGAGGTGAGTGGATTGCCTGAGCCCTCGGGTTCGAGACCTCAACTTGGTGAGACCTCATCTCTACAATAAATCAAAAAATTAGCCGGGCGTGATATCCCACCTGTAATTCCAGCTACTTGGAAGGCTGAGGCGGAAGGATCGCCGGAGCCCAGCGGGTGGAGGCTGCGGTGGCCGGGAGTGCAGTGGCACTCCAGTCTGGGCGACAGGGTGATGAGACTCCGACTCAAAAAAAAAAAAAAAAAAAAAAGGGAAAAAAGAATTTGCATTTTGGGCCAGGTGAGGTGGCTCATACCTGTAATCCCAGCACTCTGGGAGGTCGAGGTGGGAGAATCACTTGAGCCCAGGTTCAAGACTGCCTGGGCAACACAGTGAGATCTCATCTCTACAAACATACATACATATATATATATAATCTCCATCCGGGCATGGTGGTACATGCCTTGTAGTCCCAGCTCTTTGAGATGCAGAAAGATGTCTTGGTCCCAGAAGGTCAAGGCTGCAGTGCATTGGCATCCTACCACTGCACTCCAGTCTGGGTGCCAGAATAAGACTCTAACTTTTAAAAAAAAATGTATTTTTGGAAAATATTTTCAGGTAGCTTTCTGAAAGCTGTGGAGGATGGACTGAGATGAGGGAGTAGGGTGGAAAGAGAGAGCAAAACCAAACACCAAGGCAACAAGTAGTAAACGTGTGGTAACGTATTGCATGTCCACTCCCAGACAGGTTGTGGGTCAGTGCTGAGAAGTGCAGGATGGGAACCTGCATCTACAGCTGTGGGTCATGCGACTCAGGTGTGCACTAGGAGTCTCAGAGTCACTTTGAGGGGCCGAACCAGGTGGTCAGGTCAACCAGGTGGGGCTGCAAACAGGCTGGAGCTCCAGAGGCTAGGTGTATACAGAAGTCTAAACCAGTGGGCAGGACATCATAGAGCTCTGAGGACAAGACTAGTTCAAGCCAAAGGTGTTGATACAAGGTCTCCCAACCCCCAGGAAATGCCCGTCCAGGAAGAAAAGGCCCGAGGATGTGAATGGAGGAGAATATATGCTTAACAAGAAACAGATCAGGCGCTTTTAAAGGGATGGTTGTGGCCGCTGTGGTGTTCTGACAGACCCTGTCACCCTCTGCCCAGCTGGGACCACTGGGGACTCAGGGCTCTCCGCTAAGGCCCTCCCTGGCAACTGCCTTCAGCTGGTCAGCTGCATCTCAGGTTCAAGGCTCATCCCGAGAGCAGCAGCTTCCAAGGACTTGTGCAAGAAAGTGGAACATAGAGGCCTGGCCCCAGGCCTTACGGCAGGACAACTCTGAGAGGCCTTCCTAGCTCAGACTCCCAGCGAGAGTGGCTGATGCCTTGGCCACACTGCAGCCAAATTGCTTTTTTCTACTCACTGTTACTTCCTGTATTCCTTCATGGGCATAGGCACCAGGGTCCTCCCCCAAATACTCCTTCATGCGAATTTCCACCTCCAACTCTGTGCCCTAGAGACCCCAACCCAACACAGCTGGTGCCAGAAGTGACCTGAAGACACAGACCCCTCACTTGGCAAGGTAGAGTCGGACCTGCCCCTGCTAGCTAGAAATGTAGACCCATGCCTGGTAGCACCTTCCACGTGCTGGAGAAGTGAAAACATCAGAACTTTCGCTGGTGATGAATCCGGAGGGGAGATGAGTGAAAGAGAATGCCCCGGAGATGTTAATATCCCAGGCTTTTGAGAGAGTCAGAAAAAGCAGCAATGATAAGAACAATGGCCTCTGATGGGTCCTGCTAAGTCATTGATGCATTAGAGAAAGACAATGGGAGGCTCAGAGCTATGAATCATCCAAGCAAAGCAAAGTGTAAGTTAGGAAGCCTCGCTGGAGGCATCAGAGGAGGCTCTTATCTCCTACCGCAGGAGGACAGAACCTGCTCAGGAAAAGGCCCAGGAATTAATTATAAGAATAGCAGGCCCGAGCAAGGTGGCTCACGCCTGTAATCCCAGCACTATGGGAGGCCAAGGTGGGAGGATCGCTTGAACTCAGGAGTTTGAGACCAGCCTGGGCATCCCAGAGAGACCCTTTCTCTATTTTAAAAAAAAAGAGGAGGGGAAAGAGGAAGAATAGCCGCACTCCAAAGAAATTTGAATTCTCAGCCCTGGCAAATCAACTGTGACAATATCGGAGAGCATGCTGGGATGAGTGGGACATGACAACCTGGTTGGGGACATTGAAATGCATGCACTTAAAACCTTGGGATTGGACTCGGTGGCTCAGCCTGTAATCTCAGCTCTTTGGGAGGCTGAGGGGAGTGGATTGCGTCAGCCTGCGAGTTCGAGACCTGCCTGGGCAACTTGAAGAGACCTCATCTCTATAATAAATCAAAAATTAGCTGGGCGTGGTAGTGTGCGCCTGTAGCTCCGGCTACTTAGAAAGCTGAGGTGAAAGAATCGCCAGAGCCCAACAGGTCAAAGCTGGGTGGCTGTGAGCATGCTACTGCACTCCAGCCTGGGCGACAGAGTGAGACTCCAAATCAAAACAAAAACAAAAAAACTGGAGACTCCACGCAGAGCCCCCTGGGCCTAAAGAGGTGGGGCCCTGTCCTCCCAGAAGGGAGGTCTCACGCTCTTCCCTTGTGTGATCATGATATGGAAGTCTCTCCATGGCAAGACAACACAGGATCCCTAAGGATCTACCCATACCTCCCACTCCCCCCAGATCAGTAACTAGAGTCAGGCAAAAAAAAACAACACATGCCAGAGAAGTGGTGAGCGCAGCAGGTAAAGAAAGGGCATGTAACCCCAAGGGTCCCCTGGCTCCAGCCAACATGCCCTGGCCAAAGCCAGAGGCTGAACATGGGCCTGAATTCTAGGGGCGATGAATCAAATAGGGGAAGACATAAAATTGGGTAGCAGTGGGTTTATGTATGTGAGAGCAGTTTACTGGGATTGACAGTTTGCCACTGTGGCACAGACGCTGGGAGATATTTTTTACCAAGCTGCTCAGATGACTCTTGGAACTTTGGAGACCATTATAGCCCACACTATGAAAAGTTGAAATGCCAGAACTGTCATGATAGATGATGGAAGAAGAGGTAAAGCCAATCTTAATTCTTGAGCCAGTTTTCTGACCCAGAATCCACTAATTAACGGAGCGGTCAGCTCCTCAGGACTGCTCGTGGCAGGCAAACACAGGGATGATTCCAATAGTCCTTTGCCAGAAGGATCCAGAGTCATGTATTCAGGCCAGCATGCATTTAAAAAGCAGAATATGCACACATCTGAGAATCGTTGAACACAGAGTCTGAGTTGGCATTCGAACCCAGAAAACTCAAGATGCGTGAGGGTCTCCTGGTTGGAAGAGTGTTGTGTGGACCAGGTAATAAATAGAGTTCTGGCCTTGATTTGGATTGCAGGGTCCACTGGGTTGATACACCCACCAGGCGGCCCTTTCCCGCTTCCCAAATGCACAATCGGAACGAATGTACTTGGACGTTGGAAGAACACCACGTAGGCTCATCAGCCATTGGGTAAAGAGCTGTCATACTGGGGGAGGCCAAGGAAAAAGCACTGCAACCACTCCCCTGGCCAAAATAGTAAAGAAAAACATCACAGCCCTGTGGAAATAGCAAG
The DNA here is from genome assembly GCA_027257055.1 of Cephalopachus bancanus. Lineage (NCBI taxonomy): Eukaryota > Metazoa > Chordata > Mammalia > Primates > Tarsiidae > Cephalopachus > Cephalopachus bancanus. The sequence continues at coordinate 10,368,691 of JAPVLO010000001.1, read as the reverse complement.
ACTCGGGCCTTCCTCAGACACCCAGAAGATAAGGGGTGGCGGGCCTTATCATATCCCATTTAATATATCGGTTTGGATGCGACAGAAGTCAGATGTCTCACGATGCCAATGGGCCACACCAAACTCAATCAACAGTCAGTCCCATTGCAGATGTTGTACTAGATGTGGCATCTTCACCAGAGCATGCTAAGGAGGCCCAGAAACAGTGCACATCTACTTGGAATACACGGGAGTGCCTCCCACCCACACTTGTAATATAACAAGGAGGGGCCTGCACCATCTGAATACTCTACAAAGCATCACATGGGTTTACAACTTCAGTGACATCATGATAATCAACTGGATGGGCAGGAAGTGGCAAATGCACTGGGTGCTTTCCAAAGGCACTTGAACTTCATTCAGCACACTCATAATATCCTCTGTGAACCAGAGGTCCACCATATCAGTGAAGTTTTTGGGAATCAGTGGCTGGGAGAAGCCAGGGCATTTTTTTCCAAAATAAAGAGCAAATAATTGCTTCCTGCACCACTACTAAGAAGGAGATACAATGGCAGCATCCTTGGTTTCTGAAGACCACAGATGCCACCCTTGGGAAATACTGACCAGGCCCACTTACTGGATGACACCAAAGACTGCTAGCTTTTGGTAGAACTCACATCAGGAAATGACTCTAGATTGGATCTGGGTTGTGATATATAATAGGGTCTGTGGCTTTGACCACATGACCTGGCAGGCCTTATGGTGTTTGATGTCTCTATGGTGGGGAAAGATGTTATGTGGAGCTTATGACAAGCCTCTGTAGAACCTGGTGTATGCCCTTAGGGTCTATAGAAAGAGTATGCTAGCTGCCATGAGAATTCTAATCTATTTGAAAACCAGCTTTTGGTGGGCTATTAGGCTCTGTTTGAGGCATAGCATCTGGTCATGGTCAATTTGGTTCAAAGTCACCAAGTCATACGGTCAAGTAGCCCCAACCGTTATCCACAGTAAGATGGAAGTGGGACACTTAAGATCTGTCTTGAGAAGGGCTGAAGGACACACATGTGCTACAAGAGCAGGTGATCCAGACCTACATGTTACCCGCCATTGTTGAATTTGCATCTCTCTCTAAAGTCATTCTTATGGCTACATGGAGAGGGTCTCTTAGAACCATCTGATAGATGAGAAGAAAAGTCAAGCTTGGTTCATGACTGTTGCTTGGTATGAGGGTGCAAGCTAAAAATCGATGACTGCTAAAACCAGGTCCCCTCAGGTGTGACACAAAAGATAGAATTAAGGAAGGATGCTCCCAACAGGCAGAGCATTGAGTGGTGCAACTCTTCTTCCATTTTAGTTTTTTGCTGGGAGAGTGGTCCATGAGAATGTATGGATTCACGGACAGTGGTGAATGGCTCAGCTGGCTGATCAGGGCCAGGGAAGAGAAAGGTTGAAACGTCAGAGATGCAGCCTGTCTGGGGAAAGGCATGCGGTTCAATATATGAGAAGGATTTCAAAGTGTGAAGATCTCCATATTGCATGAGGACACCCACTTGAAAGCCTCCACTACAGAACAGGCATTTAGCAACCTGGTAAACAGAACGACTCAGCTAGTTGACATCAGCCATCCTCTATCACTGGCTGCTCCAATTCTAGCGCAATTGTACATGACCGGAATAGCCATAGCGCCAGGGATGAAGACTGCACATAGGTTCAAAGCGTGGGTTGCCCATCTGTAATGCTGACACAGTCCTACTGCTGAATGTCCAATTTGTTGGTACCAGAGTCCAAACCTCAGCTCCCAGCATTACACCATCCTCAAAAAGACCAATTAGTCTTTTGGTGGCAAGTTGATGACATTGTCACTGTCTTCCCTACACACATCTTATAAAAGAAAGTGACACATCATGGCACAACACATGGAATTGATGTATTTGAATATAGATGTGCCTTTCACGGCCAGGCAAGGTGGCTCACACCTGTAATTCCAGCATTCTGGGAGGTCAAGGTGGGAGAATTGCTACAGTCAGGAGTTCAAGACCAGCCTGGGCAACGTAGCAAGACCTTGTCTCTATGAAAAATTTAGCAGGGCATGGTGATGCACAAATGTAGCCCCAGCTACTTGGAATCCAAGGCTGAGATGGAAGGATCGCCTAAGCCCAGGAGGCAGAGGCTGCAGTGAGCTGTGATCACACAATTGAATTCCAGGCTGGGCCACAGAGTGAGATCCTGACTAGAAACTAAGAAGTGGAAGTAGTGGCTCAATTTATCATCATCCAGATTTAGCCCCTTAGAGAATTTGTGCTTTTCATTCCCACATCACTGGGCTCTGCGGACTGATAGGGCCTGGCTCTCTGCGGAAGAATACTTCAAGCAGGGGTTACATTAAGAGATACATTAAAGTTTAAGCTACAGAAGTAGGAAATAATAGACACTGGAGACTTGGAACGATGGAAATGTAGGAGGGACTGAGAGATGAGAAATTGCTTAATGGGTTCCATGTACACTATTCAGGTGATGGTTACACTAAAAGCCCAGACTTCACCACTACACAACATATCTATGTAGCCAAACTGCACTTGTTCCCCCTAAATTTATACAAACAGAAAAAATTGTAAACCATGGCTTCTGGGCACTTCAATCTCTTCACACTATGAGTCTACCAGGCAAGAAAAGAGGTGGTCATCCTGACCAGGGGGTTGAGTCAGAGCATTAATAAGAGGCACACCTACTTTTACACAACAAGGCAAAGAAGAATGTGTTTGGCACCTAGGGAATCCACTCGGTTGTCTCTCGTTGTTTTTAGGACCAATATTAAAAGCAAATGGATAAACACAGCAGTCATAGCCTAAGAAGAACACTGTGACAAGGATCTTACCCCTCTTAAAGATGAAGGTCATTTTAGCTGCTACCTACATCAGCACAGGTGCCAACTAATGGTGAAGGAACTCTAGAATTGATAGTAGAGGAGGAAGATGATGACTGTCAACTTCAGTCTTAAGACTAGCTGCAGAGTTTGTGGTTCATCTCAATAGCCTTCCTGTTGAAACACTAGGAAAAGAGATTGCTATAGTCTGAGTGTTCCCACCAAAACTCATGTTGGAATGTTAATTTCCAATATGGCAGCACTGGGGGTTGTTGTTTTTAAGAGGTTATGAGGTTATTAAGATGAAATTGTCACTTTCTCTCAAGACTGGGTTAGTGCTCACAGGAGTTGTTCCCATGAAGGCAGGTTGTTATGTAGTGAGGTGGTCTCTCGTGTTTGGTCCTTTTTGCACATACCTGCTTCCTCTTCCACTTCTCTGCCACATTGTGATACAACACAAGGCACTCACCAGAAACCAAGCAGATGCTGGTGCTGTGCCCTTGGACTTTCCAGCCACTACAGTTGTGAGCCAAATAAACATTTTTCCCTTATAAATTGCCCAGTTTTAGATATTCTGTTATAGAAACACTAAACTGACTAAGACAGAGACAAAACAAAGTCTTATAGAAGTGGTACCCAAAACTTATTCTATGAAAGTAATGGATGTGATAGCATGAAGGGTGATATAGTGGATGCTGTGGTAAACTACTCAGATCCACCCTTACATCAGTTGAGAGTTTCACCCAAGCTCATACCCCCTCTTTGGGGAGCAGCCCTGATTCATTGATTGACTGATAGATGGAGGGGTGATGCAAAACCATTCCCCCTATATCAGGGCAGGACAGCTCTGAAGGCCCATCTCTACTCCAAAACTCCCCTTTGGTCAAAGAATAAGGAAGTCTAGCTAGAAAGAAAAGCGACAATAAACAAGGAAGCAGTGCCCCAGAATCTAGAGAATCTAGAGATGAATTATGTGTAGAAGTCTTCTGGGATTTTCTTGAATATAGTGTGACAAAGAGGAAGAGGATAGGTGGGTACAAGTGAAAATGGATCAGCTATAATTGTGAAGTTGAGTAATGGGTATATGGAGATTCATTTTATTTGTTGTTTGTATATATCTGAAATTCTCCATAATAAAAAGTTAAAAAGCAGAAAGGAAAAGATTATCAAAAAATACTGTTTAGGTGGTGAACAGAAAACAAGGAAACCAGACTTATTTTTTCCTCATCCAATGGCACTGTCCTAGGCACCAGGGATATAGCAATAAACAAAACAGGTGCACAATCCTGCCTTTGTGAATATTACATCCTAGTGAGGAGAGGCAGACAAGAAACACAGCAATTAGGACTAAGAAAGCATTTTTGTGCAACTGTATGTTAAACAGGCCTTGTTTTTTCTCCCCTCAAGGTACAAGATGTAGCCTTTGGAGCACATAATTGGTTCAAGGATCAAGAAAGTACAGAAAATATTATATAAAAGTACTAGGATCGTAGATTGCATATACAAGCTCTTCCTGCATCATACTGCTAGATAGCCCCTAACCCAATTATAGAGTAAAAATGTCGTTCCCTCCTCCTCAAATCTAGCAGGATTTCATGCATGAAAAGTGGCTCTTAAAGTGAACTCAAAGCCAACTATTCCCGTCACTAGAATGGTTTTCTACTGCATTCCAAATGGTTAGTTCAAGGCCACTGGGAAGACCAGAGTCTCTTTTCCAAGATATTAAGTAAAAGCTCCATTATGTGTCATTGGCTCTGATTGGGTCACATCTAGCTATTGTCCCCAGATGAATACAGAGCACTGACTGATTTAGGACTAGGTCTTATGCTCCTTCTTTGAGCTGAGGGTGGAGTCTTGCTCACGGACATGGACTAATCATGTATGAATGGCAGGATTTGTTTTGACAGTAGAGTTGACAGGAGTTGATGATGAATTTTAAGGAAATAATAGAAGAGTGATTTTCAATGGGGGTGCCGCCACTCAGAAGGGAGTTTTGAAAATGTATGGGGTTATTTCTGATTGTCCAATTATTAAAGGGAAATGACTGAAATTTAGTAGTCAGGAACCAGGGATGTCAGCTATCCTACCAAGTGCAGTCTGCAAAGGGAAGACATCTTTTTTTCCCCACACAATTGTCATAAATCTCCTCTAAAATTAGGACCAAATGTGTGCTTTACAACAAGGTAGGGCTGCAAAGAGGAGATTTGTTCTGTATGACACTCTATCCCCACTCTGGCCCATATCCATAACAAAAAAAATTACTTTGTGCCTTGTTTAAAAATAATAAGTAAGACTGCACTCATTAATAAGATTATCATACTTCTCCATTCTTGTCACTTAAGCAGCCTGAGTCTTTAGCTGTTGTCTTAGTCTGCTCAGGCTGCCCTCGCAAATACCCATATGAGTGGTTTAAACAACCAGCACTTATTTCTCACAGTTCTGGAAGCTGAAAGTCCAAGGTCAAGGTGCCAGCTAGTTACATTTCATTCTGAAGCCTCTTTTTTTGGCCTATAGATGGCAGTCATTTTACCATGTGCTCACATGACCTCTTCTTTGTGTATGTCCAGGTTGGTGAGGAGAGGGCAACTCTCTGGTCTCTCTTCTTTCAAGGACACTAGTCCTATTGGACCATAGCCTGATCTCACGGCTATCTTTAACTTCCTTTACCTTCTTATGGGCCCAGTTTCCATATACAATCGCATTGGGAGTTAGAACTTCCACATATAACTTTGGGTGGGGACACAAACCTTCAGTCTGTAACATGTGTCTTGACATGCTATTCATTGATCCATTTCAGCTCAGGGTATTTCTCTCATCCTCTTGTTTTATACCCTTGTGTGTGGGGGAGTGTGTGTGGGAATACAGATGAAGAAGCCCTTCCCAAGATTTCCTTCCTGGTCATCAGGGAAAAAAAGAGCCTCACACATGTAAGTAGGGCCAACGGGACAGTTCTGTTCTCCAGAATGGAAGAATAAGAAGAAAAGAAGCTTTGTCTTTTTTGTTAATGTCCTGCTTGTATGGCAGCTGGAGTCAGCAGCTGCTCAAAGTTACAAATTCTACAGGGCAGAAGATATTAATAACAACAACACAAGGCAAATGGGCAAAGTCCATCAGAGGGTTAATTTTAATTATTCCTTCATTCAAAGACATTTATTGAATACCTTCCCTTTGCCAGTTCTGTGTTAATTATTGGAAACCATGTTACAGGCTAGTTACAATTTTAAGCTAGATATCTTCATCCAAGTGAAATTTTGTTCCTAACTAGGTCAGGGAGACAAAGACCTAAGCAGAACTTCTTAACTACCTCCAAAGAGTTTCAGACATGGCATCTTGATAAAGGTTAATTATTATAGTGAAGAAAGTTTAATGTTTGACGCAGATATGGAAAGCTTTTCTCTGATCATCCAGGGATGCAGTTTAGAGGAATTGCCTTGTGTTGGGTTGCCGAGAAGCAGAGACTCAGAGAGGAGATTTGTTCAAATGATTCATAGAGTCATCAGGGCATGGAGGAAACAAGCAGGGTGTGAGAAGAAGACAAGCAAGAATGGATGTGGTTTCAACTGGAGAACATTCTGAACCCACAGAGCAGATCTTTGCACCTTGTGGCAAGGATGTGACTATTTATACCCATGTCTTTGAGTCGTTGGCCTCGGTCCACATGGATTTAGTCACATGAATATCACTTATATCCTTAATAAAAGCAAATTCACTGATGAGGTAGGAACATAAACCTACCGAGGATGTCCAAGAGAAAATGGGAAGAAAGAAATGCAGATGGGGGTATAGACAACCCTTTTGAGAAGTGATTCTGCAAATAAATGGGAGCAGAGAAATGGAGAAACGCAATGAGAAGCACACGGAGGGAGGGGGTCAATGGGTCTTTTAAAAATGGCGACAATTAAGTTGTGTTTCTGTGTCATTATGGTTAACCAGATAGAGTAGAAAAGTGATAATACTTAGAGAAAAGAGAGATTGGAGGGCAGTCATAGAAGCCAGTGCACACATAGAGGGAGTGGCCTCAATGAGGACACCTTGCCTCTCACAGCATGAGGAAAGATGGAGCAGGAGAAATATGTATCCTTGAGTGGGGTGGGCGTGGTGGAGGGTGGAGCATGTGGAAACTCTTCTGGTTGCTTTTCATTTTTCTCTGAAATAAAAAATGCACCCGTGAGTGGAAGGTGAGATGTCAGAAGACCGAAAAAGCAACAGAGGATGATAGAGGTTTGAGGAGACAGAAGAAAGTGAGTGAGAAAATAAGTGGAATAGGGAATGTTAGCATTACTAAATAATTTTACTAATTCAAACAACTTTGCCTATGATTATTTGAGATCTCCTAGGTATATTCTGAAAAGAATGACGTCTCTTATTTTTTTCTCTGTCACAGTATGTCCTTTATTTCTATTTGATGCTTCTTGTAGTAGCCAGAAAGTCCAAAACACAAAGTTGCACTGAGTTTTGTCTCATAAATCTCTCTCACTCTGTCCACTTCCCTTGGTCTCAGCTACCACCACCTCAGCATGAACTAACCTTGCCTGCCTGGACGCTACAACAGCTTCTTGATGAGTCTTGACATTTTGTTTTCCTTCTTCCATCCTTTCCCTGCACCAGAGTCAGAGTGATTTTTTTTCTATACACAAATCTAACTCTTGTGTCATCACCCTAGACTCTACAATGGTTTCCCAGTGCCTTTTGACTGTGAGCTTAAACAATCTGCTCCTTGCCCATGTCACCAGCATCACCTCACACCTTTCTCCCCTTTCTCTGGGAAGCAGGCACTCAAGTCTCCTTTCTCACCTTTCCCCAGGAAACCAAATACTCTTCCCTCTGAAACAACTTTACACCTTCCCAGCTTAGCTCAGTGAATGCCTCATCATCATTTGTTTCTTGTAAAATATGAAGGACAAGTAAAGAGAAATGGAAAGTACATTAAAAAACTAATGTGTGTTTAATTGGTATTGGAAATAATGGAGAAAGAGTGAAGAGCATAAATGTTTTAAAAAGATACCAAGAGGCTGGGAGACTGGGCATGGTGGCTCATGCCTTATAATTCCAGCTCTTTGGGAGACCAAGGTGAGAGGCCTGAGCCCACAGGTTTGAGACCAGATTTTTTTAGATTCCACCTGTAAAAGAGATCACACAGTATTTGTCTTTCTTTTTTTTTTGAGTTGGAGTCTCACTCTGTCGCCCAGACTGGAGTGCAGTGGCCGCTCCCGGCCCCCGCATGCTCAATCTGCTGGGCTCCGGCGATCCTTCCGCCTCAGCCTTCCAAGTAGCCGGAATTACAGGCATGCACTACCACACCTGGCTGATTTTTTGATTTATTGTAGAGATGAGGTCTCGCTGCCCAGGCGGGTCTTCAATCCACTCACCGCAGGTTCAGGCAATCCACTCACCTCAGCCTCCCAAAGGCGCGGGATTACAGGCTGAGCCACCAAGCCCGGCTAGTATTTGTCTTTCTATGCCTGACTTACTTCACTTAACATAATTTTCTTCAGGTTCAGCTATGCTGCCACAAGTGACAGGATTTTCTTCTTTTTTAAGGTTGAATAACATTCTATTGAGTGTGTACTACACTATATATTATATATGACACATATTCTTATCCATTCATTAGTCAGTGGACACTGAGGGTAATTCCATCTCTTAGCTACTGATGAGAATATGGAATGAATATGGAAATGTGGATGCCTTTTTAACACAGTGATTCCATTTTCTTTTGGAATATAACCAATAATGGGATTGCTGGATTATATGACAGTTCTATTTTTTAATTTTTCAGGAACCTCCATGCTGTTCTCCAGACAACCACACACCCTTAATTGGTCATTGTTGTGCCAACTTACATTCCCACCAATGATGTGCAAGAGTTCCCTTTTCTCTGCACCCTCTCCAGCCCTCATCTTTTGTCTTTTTGATAATGGCCATTCTAATAGGTATGAAGTGATATCTCACTGTGATTTTGATTCACATATCTCTAATGATTGATGATGTTGAAACTTTTTTCATACATTTATTGCTATTTGGTCTTTATGGTTTTCTATATATAAAACCATGCCATCAAAAAACGACTGAGATGAGTGGATTGCCTGAGCCCCCGGGTTCGAGACCCGCCTGGGCGGTGAGACCTCATCTCTACAATAAATCAAAAAATCAGCCGGGCATGGTAGCACATGCCTGTAATTCCGGCTACTCGGAAGGCTGAGGAGGAAGGATCACCGGAGCCCAGTAGGTCAAGGCTGCGGTGGCCGGGAGCAGCCACTGCACTCCAGTCTGGGCGACAGAGTGAGACTCCAACTCAAAAAAAAAAAAAAATACAGATTGACTTTAATGGGGCATGTATTAGATTTTCATATGATTTTTCCGTAGTAACAATGGAAGCTAGTAGACAGAAGAATGATACTGTCAACCTAAAATTGTAGATCAATGAAAATATCTTTTAAGAATAAGGGCAAAATTGTCAGGCATGGTGACTCACACATGTAATTTTAGTGCTATGGGAAGCTGAGGCAGGAGAATTGCTTGAGACCAGGAGCTCAAGAGCAACCTGGACAAAAAAGCAAAACCCTGTTTCTACAAAAAAATGTTTAAAAATTAGCCAGATGTGGTGACATGTGCCTATAGTCCCAGTTATTTGGAAGGTTCATGCAGAAGTATCACTTGAACCCAGGAGTTCAACGCTGCAGCAGTGAGTCACAGTGGTCATGCAACTGAACTCCAGCCTGAGTCACAGAGTGAGACCCTGTTTTCAAAAATATAAATATAAAAACATTTTCAGACAAAGACTGAGAATTTGCCATGTACAGAAATTTATCATCTGCAGATCCTCATTATAGAAAGCCTAAAGGTAGAAGAATGTCTGAGATAAAAGACAAAAAAGAGCAAAACAGTAATAAATTAGTGAATAGGAAACTGGCAATGTAAAATAATAATACTAATGACAGTTGGAAAGAGAGTTTAAAGAACGACTGAGTCTCCTAAGTCTTTAAATTTTCCAGTGGAGGACAAAGTTACTGATTTTAGACTTTGATAATTTAAGCAAATAATTAGATTTCAAAAATCCTGATCTATGTATTTTAACTGGAGCATTTGCCCCATTCATACTTAACTGATAAAGTAAAGCTAAGATGAATGGCAAAATGTTGAAACATTAGGAAGACGATTGGGGAGACCCAAAGAAAACCCAGAATTTATTTATTTTAAAAAGTGCATTTATTCTTACATGTTTAAATTCCAGTCACCTTCAAAATACTCTCTGTTTGATGCACTACATCTATCAAGGTGTTTTTTTCTACAGCTCAAGACAGTTTTTGAACTCACCGATTTTGATGCCTTTTAATGCTTCTGCCATTTTTGGTTTCAACTCTTCCACATCGGCAAAACATCTCCCCTTAAGAACTTATTTTAATATGTGAAAACAAAAACAAACAAAACAAAAAAGTTACTTGGGACACAGGAGTCATGGTGAAAAACTGCTGAACGTTCAGCACAATGTGGGCAGGTTGCTCATGTAAATCGACCATTATGAAATGGGCAAACACATTGAAAGAATCTCCAAAAAATATTCACTGAAGCCAAACGCAGCCTCTCACAACAACACTAGCTGGTACACCAATGCCAATGGGTTCCTAGAACACTTACTAGTGGGAGAAGTCTGTACTACAAGGGGACCAACCTCCAAAAAATAATTCCACTTTTTGGAAGGTCCCCTTCTTGTACGAAAGATGTTTATGACCTCATGGTAAGAAAGATTTTCTAAAACAAGACATAAATCCATTTGTCATAAAAAGCAAGCTTGATAAACTGAATTATATTTAAATTGAGAACATTTGTTCATCAAAAAAAGCTATAAAGAATGCAAAAATAAAAGACATAAAGTAGTTGAAATTATTTACAATAAACACATCTATTAGCATTAGTACCATAAGATGTAAAGAACTTCCATCACAAAATAAGAAAAGATAGGCTAGGCTCGGTGGCTCAGTCTGTAATCCCAGTACTTTGGGAGGCCGAGGCGAGTAGATTGCCTGAGCCCATGGGTTTGAGACCTGCCCGGGCAACTTGGTGAAACCTCGACTCTACAATAAATAAAAAATTAGCTGGGCATGGTGGTGCATGCCCAGGTAGTTCTGGCTACTTGGAAGACTGAGGTGGAAGGATCGCCGGAGTCCAGCAGGTCGAGGCTGCGGTGGCTGGGAGCGTGCCACTGCACTCCAATCTGGGTAACAGAGTGAGACTCCCACTCAAAAAAAAAAGAGGAAAAAAAAAAAGAAAAGATAGACATTCGAAAAGATGTATAGCAGAATTCCACAAAAGAGCAAACCCAAAGGTCAATAAACATATAAAAGATACTTAACTTTATTAGCAATATAGGAAATGATAATAGAACCACCACGAACCAGCATTTCATATGTACTAGTTGGAAAAATTGAATCTGATATACTAAGATTGCCAAGTGCGTGGAGTAATGGAAACACTCCGAATGCTTTGGGCAGTGTGAATTTGTATAACTACATTAAAGAAAAAATTGGCAATATCTAGTTAGATTGAAAATGTACAATCTTATTACCCAGCAATTCAATTCTTAGAGAATCTCTTGCATATAAGGTATTTAAAATATGTACAATAATATTCATTGAAGCATTATATGTATAATAAATAAAAAGAAAAAAGACCTGGAAACAACCCACATATCCTTCAACTGTGGAAAAGATAAATAATCTGACTATATTAATGTAATGCCATACTATACATTGATCATAATTCAGATGCACACATCAATACAATAGAATCTCAATAACATAATATTAAGCAAAAAATAAAATAAAATAAACAGACAAAAATCTAGTCTTAGAATGGGTGCAATAGTATGTTTAATAAAATAGGCAAGCAAAATAAAATGTGTTGTTTAGGGGAGCATACCACATGGAAAAAGCTGTAAAGAATGCTTGGGGCGCCCCCCCCCCTTGCATTCTCTCCCTTACTTTCTCTTCTCCTCCTCTGATGTCCCTCCTCCTCCTCCTCTCTTTCTCTTTCTCTTTTTCCTTCCTTTCTCTTCTTTTCTCTTACATCTTCTCTCACACTCACCTCCTCCCTCCCTCTGTTTTCTTCCACCCTCCCCGCTCCTCCCAGAACAAAATGGCAACTCCACTTTCCCTCTATGGTTGACCCTGGTGCCCTTCCTCTAATACAGCTCATTATTTTAATTGAACTCTGGAATCTGTTGGAAAAAAAGAAAGAGATGAAATGTTATCACAAAGTTTAGGGAAGTGTCTGCATCTGTGGGAACAGGCAAGGGTATATGATTTAGAGGTGTCACATGGAGGATTCCTAAGGGGCTGGTGATAGTCTCTTTTAGACATAGATTTCCAAATATCCCTGTGTGTTTATATTTAATATACGCATAAAACATACTTATATGAGTTTTATATACTCTTGAATGTCTGGCATATTTTATAACATATCTCACATTTTAAAAAGGGAAAAGTAAATGTAGTATAAGAGAGACAGCAATAAATGTAGACAACTTTTTTCCAGACATCTTAGTGTGAAAACAGAGCAAAGAAATGCTATTGTAGCTAAAGAGAAGGATGGGTCACTAAAAGGTCCTTTTAAAGATGGGAAACAATGCACTCCACTTAAGTGCCCATGGGAATGGACCAGTGAAGCTGGAGAAATTGATGACACAAAGTAGAGATGTAGGAACCTACAGAAATAAAGCCTGGAGCAGGTGACAAGGAAAGATGGTACAGATCACAAGGGAGGGAGTTTGCCTTTCAAAAAGAGAGTAGAGTCTTACTCCAGCAATAGGAGAGAAAAGACAGAATCTGGATATAGACACAGATAGGTGTGTGGATTTCGTGGAAGATAGTTGAGGGATTTCCCACCGGACTGTTTCCAAGTTAAGGACAGTGGCTAAGAGAGGAAAGAGGAAGGCATACAGGAGTTTCAGGAAGATCTGAAAAGTAATCAACGTTTTGGGAAACATGGTAGAACCGTGAGTGTTGAGTGCTCATGTGGGTTTTGATCGTGATTTTCATTGAAGCCCTTTCACCTGGTGTATGGTATTCCTAGGGAACTTTTAACTCCTAATAGGTGACACAGAAGAGCTGGACACTCAGTTTGGGTGCTTGGGTTGACCAGGGTTGGAGGGTGGTTATAATCAGTAATTTATCATCAACTACAACATAGAGAAATGGCTCTGAGAATTGAGAATGTTAGTAAGGAAGGAAATCAGAGAGATGGGTAAGGAAGTGGTAAGATCCAAGAATCAGAGTTCTTGTGTAATTCAGAGAATCGTTGAAGGGTATGAGAGCAAGTGAGCTGGAGGAAATAGAGGCGATCCGTGCAACAAGTGAACCAGTGGACTCACTGTAGACTGTTGCCTAGCTTGTACGTTGCAGGGAAGGGGTCAAGAGGTCCCCACAGCCACTATGAGAGAGCATCCTTAGGGATCACATGTCCAAACAGCCCCAGGGAGGCCAGAGAGGCTTGATGGGAGGGCAGCCAAATGGGCAAAGTCCAAAGGTGGGCCCGGGAGCTAGACACAGCTGAATAGGGGAGTTATCTGGAGCTTGGAGAAGCAGAGACAGTCTGAGGAAAGACAGAGCCCTGCTGAGGTTCACAGCAGTGATGTCCAGGCACAAGGAATGGAAACACAAGATCAGTCAAAACAGCAGGAACTGAGTAAACAAAGAATGAAGTGCACGCTCAGGAGGAAGAGAGGAATGCGGTAGCAGCTCCAAAACTTTTCATGAAAGAGGTTGGACGCCTCTGACAAGTGTGAGCCTAGGTTCAGGGCACAAGGTCAGTCCGAGAGCTCATTCCCACGGAACAACTGTATTGTAACCTCAAGACCCTAACCTGGAAGAATTGACTTCAGAAAAGACAAACAGTAGTTATCTAGAGAGGATAATGGCACATCTGTTCAAACTTGTGTACAAGGGTAAGCATTTGAACGAGTTGCTTTAGGAAAGGTCAGTGAGAATGTATCGCAAAAAAGAAAATAAGTCTGCAAAGAAGCTGAACCCCACCCCCAAGCCCCCTGAGGAACAGGATACTACTCCTGGTGAATAAAAAATGTCAGCATTGGCAAAGAGAGGATCTTACTTCTCTCACGTAAAGACTTTCAAATAAAAGAAAATAATTAATACCCGGCAATTTTGAAATCTGGAAGTGATTACAGGATTGCAGCTTTCTTACGTATCTGACCCTTGCCACAACTAGTCAGACATTTTAGGAGCATTGTGTTGCTTCTATTAAGTGAGGACCTTGAGCTCTAGAAATTATTGATTTATGTGGGCATTACTAAGCAGATGTTACTTTTCTTAGGCATCAGGGTCTGGCTCTAAGAGCTGTTAAGTGTAGCATGGGGTTTAGTAGCATATGAATTTCATGATTCTTGTTCTTAATTAATAGGTCATGTCTAACTACATCCTAGTCAAAAAATCATCCAGATTTTTGAACATGGAATTATTAGCTTTTTTTCATTATAAAATAAATTCTTGCATGTTGGGGAGAAAAAAGAGAAAATACAGAAAATGTCTAAAAGAAAAATGAACCTTTCTGCAACACTGCCTTCCAACAAACCACCACTAATATTTGAGGAACATTTTTCCAGATACCTTTTTCTGTTTGAAAACATACATGCATACATTTTTAAACTAAAATGGAGAAAGCCTCTCTCTATATATTATATATTTATTACATATTATATATGCTTTGTAACTTTTCTTATCTAAAAATATGTGTGGGTATCATTTGTGTCAATAAATACACACCTACGTACTCATTCTTAATGGCAGCAAAGAAATGACAAATAGAACTTATTTAAGTCTCTTATTTAGGCTATTTAGGCATTCATGGTATTTATTACTTTTTATTATTTAAAAAATGTGGTGGCACTAAAGTGTGGTTAAATACCTATATATTTGTCAGTTTATTTCCTAGGGGGAAATTTCTAGAAGTGAAGTGACTGAGCGAAAGAGAATGCATTTTTAGACTTCTTTTGCACTTTGGCAGAATGCCCAGCCAAAGTTTTGCCTTCCTACCAGCTGCATATAAAAATGTTCGTTTCCTTTGACTCTTAACCACATTGGGCATTATCTTTTTCATGTTTACAAATGGGTTGACAAATGGTTTTTTTCTTTTTCTGTTGATTTGTAAGTTTTGATTGCTAGTGGGATTGATGCTTTTTTAGCATTCAGTAACTTAATATCAATGTTAAGTGAAATGCATAAGTCTCAATGAGTGATAGGATGTCGAATGTGGGAAGAAGCATCGGATGACCTTCAGGGGTTTGGGGGAATTGGGCTCTGGTAGTTGGGATCTCAAGGAACAATAATAGTAAAAATGCATAAGCAGGTTTCAGGAGACACAAAAATGAAGACCCTCCTTTGGACCAGGGTGAGTTTGAGGTGCATGTGGGACACAGGAATGGAGTTGCGCAGTGGAACATGTAGAACACAGAGGCTGAGACTTAGGGGTGAGTTTCGGGCTGCTTGTAGAATTTAATTAATAGACACAGATATTAACAAAGATCATGATTTTGGATGAGGCCATGGAGGAGGAGCCATGGAGAGGCGGAGCAGAGGACTGTGAGGCCAATAAACAGAACAGAATAGAAGAAGACAGACAGGTAGTCGGGCACAGTGGCTCATGCCTATAATTCCAGCACTTTAGGAGTTGGAGGTGAGAGGATTGCCTGAGCTCAGGGGTTAGAGACCAATCTGAGTAACATGGTGAGACCTCACCTCTACAATAAATCATTAAATTAGCCGGGCATGGTGGTGGATGCCTGTGGTGCCAGCTACTTGGAAGGCTGAGGCGGAAGGATCGCCTGAGCCCAGCAGGTCGAGGCTGCAGAGGCCATGAGGCTTGGGTGACAAAGGGAGACTCTGACTCAAAAAAAGAAAAAAAAAAGGAAGACAGACAAGGCAGGGAAGTCACTTGGCCCTTGAAACCATTCAACTCTCAGACATTACACAATAAACAAGATTTAATAATCAGTCCTAACATCTAAATGACACTTAAATTGGTTAATGTAGATCAATTTCAGTGGCAAAAATAAAAAGTGTTTCATTGCTTTAAAACTTTATTGAACTTCAAATATTAACCTATTTCACTTTTTACTGAAATAAGTGGCCAAGACTCAAGGACGGGCTGAAGGTGGGGAAAGACAAGCTAGCAGTCAATAGCTTAATTTCAGTCTATGTAATCATTTAGCTTTTTTAAATAATTTATTTTCATATCTATTATATGATAAAATAATAAAGCAGTTGGCCTGCGCAATGGCTCACGCCTGTAATCTTAGCACTTTGGGAGGCGGAGATGAGAGGATTGCCTGAGCCCACGGGTTCTAGACCAGCCTGGGCAACATGGCAAGACCTTGTCTCTACCATAAATCAAAAAGTTAGCTGGGCATGGTGATGCACGTCTGTAGTTCCAGCTACTTGGAAGGCTGAGGCAGAGGGATAAACTGAGCCCAGCCAGTAGAAGCTGCAGTGGCTGTGAGCATGCCACTGTACTCCAATCCGGGCAACAGAGTGAGATGCTGACTCAAAATAAATAAATAAATAAATAAATAATAATAACAAAGCAGCTAGGAAAACAATGAAATTTAATATCCTCCCAATATTCTTGGGAGGATAGTAAATGCATGCTACATTCCAAAGAAAGTGCTAACAAACAAAAAGAGCTAAGCAAAACCCAGTTAAACAGCTCTTGTTTGACTTACCTTGCATTGCTGACATGAAAGAGGTAGGTTAATAGAATTGCTTCCAAGCCAAAGTGGGCTCTTATGCCCATGTACAAAGAAAAGCCAAACACTGGGGGAGAAAGGTTTATTGCCAGTTGACAATGGGAGGCAACACTCAAATCTGTCTCCATCAAGTTGGGTTCTAGGGCCAGCTTTATAAGTATAGTGTAACGAGGTGTGATCTGATCGGATTTTGCAATGAGGTGATGCTGGAAAGCATGATCTGATTGGATACTGCCAGGAGGTAATGCCAAGGTTCGAAGCGATTGGATCATGGATTCTGCCATGGGTCTTGCCATGGTGTCCACTTCTTAATTCAGTCCCCACTCCTTGATCTGAGAACTTAGGTTCCACCTGTGGCTGCATGTTTCTGGATATGCTCAGGTCACACGCCCTTCAACCTGAGGGTCTATGGCAAGAGAAAAACAACTCACAACTTGGTTATGTAAAAGTTGAGCCAGTTTGGTCTGATGCTATTATGGAATCAGATATGTTTCTTTCCTCTCTGTCTTATAGTCTCCTTGGGAAAATCTCTCAGAAAAAAAAGTGTTGATATGCCGTATCAATAGATACTATTAAACAACAGGCACTATTTTCTCACACTTTTGGAAACTAAAAGTCTAAGATCAAGGTGTCAGTAGGTTTAGTTTCTTCTGAGGCCCCTCTCCTTGGAGTGCTGAAGAGCCTTCTCCCTGGGTCTTCTTGTAGTTTTTGCTCTGTGTGCAACTGTGTTCTAGTGTCCTTTAGTTTAAGGACACTAGTCATGTCAAATTAGGGCCCACCATATGACTTCATTTACCTTACCTCTTTAAAGGTATCTCCAAATATAGTCAGATTCACAGGTACTAAAGGGTTAAGACTTCAACAAAAAAAAATTGTTAACATTTAAAAAAAGACTTCAACATATAAATTTGGGAGAGAAACAGTTCAGTTTGAAATATATTTACAATTTTTTTAACTCTCCCAAAATTGGAATCGATGAATGTCTCAACGGTGCCAATTAGATAATTTGATGGGGTCAGGCACAGCAACTCACGCCTGTAGTGACAGTGACTTGGGAGGCTAAGGTAAGAGGATCACTCGAGGCCAGGAGTTTGAGGCTGCAGTGAGCTATCAGCACACCACTACACTCCAACCTGGGCAATAGAGCAAGACCCTGTCTCAAAACAAAAACAAAAGAACATGAAAGCTTGAGGGGTATCACTTACAATTAAGTGGTATTGAACTGGCCAAGGTCCTAGCAGGAAAGAGTCAGTACAAGTAAAAGAGGTGATTAAAGACAGACTAATGAATAGACCATTAAAAGAAGAAGTCAGAGTTAAGGGAAACCAATAAAAAGTGACACAGAGCCAGGCACGGAGCCATTGCTGCTCTAGGTCTGAAAGGCAGATAAAGGAAGTGGTTAACAGGAACCCATAATGTCACCTCTGCAGGCGGCGAGGGATCCTAACGGGAGCTGTGGCCTGCAGTTGAGAGCCACAGACTGCTGACAAGCAGTGACTGAGAGGAGAAAATAAGGACATAAACACCCAACCACGGTCCTCCTATGGGACTCCCTATTGACTGAACCCCGCAGGTGACTAGTGGTCAAGGGAACCCACATGACACCTTTGCAGCGGTCAATGTCCACGGGCAGGGTGGACAGGAAGGTTAAGGACACCAGTAGGGGCACAGTGGACTGACATTTACTCCTGCCTGAAAAGTACAAAGGAGAAATCTGGGCCTAGCAGCAACACAGCAGTGGAGTCAAGGAGAGTTCCTGCAAGGTTGGGTCCAGAGTTTGGCCAGAGGTTGGCATGTGGGGTAGAATTATTGTGAAGCCATAGATCTGTCGCTCAAGAGAATGGTCTGGGGGGTTGCTTGGATATCCACAAAGAATGTGTGTGTTGAGTGGACCCTTGGAATATCAGGTGCACTGGAGCCACTGGGAATGTTAAATATTTCCTAGGGGAGACTGTGTGAGTTTTCCGTGGCTGCTGAAACAAATAAGCACCAGCACGGTGTCTGAAAGTGATCAAAATCTATTCTTTCACAGTTCTTGGGGGGCTGAAGTCTGAAATCAGGCCTTGGAGGGGAGAATACTGCCTTGACTCTTGCAGCTTCTACTGGCTCCAGATGTTCTTGGGCTTGTGGCTGTATCACTCTAACCTGTGCCTCTGTCTCATTTTATATATATTTTTTGAGTCTAAGTCTTTTATGTTGCCCTGGCTGGAGTGCAGTGGCATGATCCTGGTTCAATGCCTAGGATCAGGTGATCCTTGTACTTCAGACTCCTGAGTAGATGGGACTACAGGTGCTCACCACGATGCCTGGCTAATTTTTAAATTTTATTTTATAGAGAAGAGGTCTCACTATGTTGCCTAGGCTGGTCTCGAACTCATGGGCTCAAGCAGTTCTCCCACCTCAGTCTCCCAAAGCACTGGGATTACAGGTATGAGCCATTACACCTGACTTGCCTCTCTCTTGTAAGAACACATGCGATTGCATTTAGGCTCCCACCAATAGCTCAAGATAAACTTCTCCTCTCAGGATTCTTAACGTAATCACTTTTTTTTCCATATAAGGTAATATTGATAGCTGCTAGAAATTAGGACATGAACATACCTCTTAGGAGGCCACCATTCAGCCCACTACAGAGCCCCTGAATCATTCACAAAGGCATGCAGAAGAGAAAAACCAAAAATATTGGCAAATCCCAGCTAGTTGTAAGCTATGATTCCAAAGCAAATAAGAAAATTCCAGAACATGTTGTCACCCTCTCCGGTTTCACCTCAGCATGGTTCATAAATGTGACCGACAGGACAAAGAGAGGGGAAAGGCAGAAGAAGTCGGACAATGAGTTCTTTTCAAGTGTCAAGGTCATGAAAGATAAGGAGAGCTGGAAAAAGTGTCACGCAGGTTGAAGGAGATATAAGGAGTCTTGTAGGATCCCAGACTGAATCCTGGAAGAGAAAGACATGAGTGGAAAACTGGGAAATCCAAATAAAATCTGTGTTGTAGTTAGTGGTCTTGTTCCAGTGTTAGTTATTAATTTGGGTCCACAGACCGTGGTTCTGTGAGATGTTAACTTCACGCGAAGCTGAATGAGGGCACACTGGAGCTCTGTGTACTATCCCTACCTCTCTTCTGTACATCTGAAATGATTTCAAAATAAGATATAGAAAAAAAGTGGATCTGTTGAAGATGCCCATTGACTACAAAACATATGAACTCCATGGAGCCAAATCTTAGATCAGCACCAGACATGCAGGAGTCAACTTTGAGCCCCTGAAAGGCAGGATGAATGGAGAATCGCAATATCCATGACATGAGGGTCAGCCATGCCTGCTGAGACCGGGATGGCGGGGGCTGCCTCCCTCCCTCTTCCTTAGCCAAAATGTCATGCAGTCGGATAAAATCGGCATGCTTCACCTCCTCATATGGAAACAGGATGAAAGAAACCACATAAAAAGTGGAACACAAGTTCAGCTTGGACAGAAGATACACTTAAAGTACAACAATTCTCCATGGCAATACCCACTGCATGCCAGAGATGCGCAGGCCAACGTCCAGAAGACAAAAGAATGAGGCGCAGGAAGCCACGGAGCCTGGCTCCACCTGACCAGCAGGTCAGAGGAAGGAGGACCGGAAGGAGCACCTCAGTGGAGACCATCTACGAAGCGGGCCTGCAGAGAGTGCGCCTAGGAACAGCTCGAAGAGCAGTGGAAGTAAAGGAAAGCTCCAGGGAAGACCGTGAGAGATCAGGGTGGGAAGGCTCAGATGCCACGCCCCCACACACAGCGCCACACACAACGCAACACACACTCCACACACATCACACATCACATGCACAACAGACACACAACACAGTGCAGCACACACTACACACACATCACACATCCCATGCACAATAGACACACAACACAGTGCAGCACACGCATCACACATCCCATGCACAACACACGCGCAACACAGTGCAGCACACACACTACACATGCATCACACATCCCATGCACAACACACACACAACACAGTCCAGCACACACTACACACACATCACACATCACATGCACAACAGACACACAACACAGTGCAGCACACACTACACACACATCACACAACACACACAACACGCACACAACACAGTGCAACACACACTACATACACATCACACAACCCATGCACAACACACACACAACACAGTCCAGCACACACTACACACACATCACACAATATACACAACACACACGACACAGTGCAACATGCACATATCACAACATACAGCATAATAAACACACATATCACACTGTATACAACACAGCACAACACATAGATTGACACACACAAATCACACATCACACGCATAACACATACACAACACAGTGCAGCACACACTACACACACATCACACAACACACACACAACGCAGTGCAACACACACATATCATGACATACGACACAATAAACACACATATCACACTGTACACAACACACATCACACACATCACACAGCACAGCACACAGTTTCACGTGCACAAATCACACATCACACGCACAACACACACACACAGCACAGTGGAACATGCACATATCACAACATACAACACAATAAACACACATATCACACTGTACACATCACACAACACAGCACATATTTTGACACACACAAATCACACATCACATGCACAACACACATACAACACAGTGCAACACACACTACCCATACAACAAACACACAACAAATACAACATAGTGCAACACACACTAAAGACATACATCATACACAAAACAAACACAACTCAGTGCAATACACATATCGCATGACATGGTATAATAAACACATATAATACAGCACAATACACAGTGTAACACACATATTACACACAACACACAGCATAATATACATACACATCACACAGAACACATGCATAACACACAGCACAACACACAATATACATACACAGCACAACACAGCACACACTATACATATGCAACACATAATATACAGAACACGCACAACACATGCCACACACACCATACACAATACAAAATCAGCACAACACACACCACTCACAACACATAGAACACCACACACCACCCACGGCACCCAAACAACACTCAAAAACACACACTGTACACACAACCACATGTACCACACACAGCACACATAGATATATCCTATATATCCTACACATGCCACGTACATCTCACACACACACGCTACATACACATGACCACACACAGCACAATACTCACATCACACATCATTTGCCTCAAATGAAAGCAAACACCTGATTTCCTGACCCCCACAAATTTATGTTTGGAAAATACTGCTTTTGGTTGTAGTATAACTGAATGTGTTCTTCTTTCTGTGTAAGGTGTCTGTCTCCTCTTGCACGTGTCAGCCCTCACTCCTCCCTCCACTGGGCTTGCTGCCTGGGCCTTGGCTCTCCTGGCTTGAGTGTGGTGCCTGCCCCTGCAGACATCTAGGGGCTGGCCACTTGGCCCTGGGTGTGCAAGGAGACAGCCAGCGATGTGACTGTTCCCAGCCAGACTCAGCTTTCCTACTCTTTTCAGACCACGCCTGGCTCCTGCCTTTTGCGTGTTCCATGCCTCACTGTATCTTGCCATCCCTTCCTAGAAATGCTTAGATTCTAGATTTCCCCTCCTCTCACTCAACTAGCTATCATTCTGCTTCCACTTTCCCACTTCTAAAAATGCTCTGAATTCAGGCCAGTTGCGATGGCTCACACCTGTAATCCCAGCACTCCAGGAGGCAAAAGGATTGCCTGAGCCCAGAGGTTTGAGACAGCCTGGGCAATTTGGGGAGACCTTGTCTATACAATAAACCAAAAAACTAGCCTGGCGTGATGGCACATGACTGTGGTTCCAGTTACTTGAAAGACTGAGGCAGAAGGATCACCTGAACCCAGCAGATGGAGGCTGTGGTGGCTGTGAGTGAGACTCTGACTCAAAAAAGAAAGTAATTGCTCTAAATTCATCATTCATCTGACGTTACCTTCCTCCAATTCTTCATGTTTATGGTTTATACCCCTTTATTAAAGTTACTTTTCTGTTATTCGATTGAAGTTTGGGAAGTTATGGAAATTGTAAATTACATGTGTTCAGTCCTCTGGGTTTAAACCAAAGTCCCTACAATAAGTTTTAATTGTGGCAAAACGGAAAAGGAGTCTGGATAATAAAAACAATTAAAACTTATTCTCTCTCATCTAAGAAAAAAGGTTTGCTTTTCATCTAGTTCCTAAGTTTTTCTAAATAAATGCTCATAGAGGCACACACAATCCCATCCATATTCACACCCACACCTACCCACACTGCAGAGATCCAGAGACCAACCAAGGAGCACTACATGTGACATAAAGTGATTTTGGGGTTTTGGCGATAACAGTGCCTGACATGATAGATAGCCCGTTTAGGCAAAAACAATAACTTTCCCACAGACAGAAATTGCACACATGCATACAAAAAGTATGCATGACTTTGCATCTTAATCTGGTCACTATCTAATGAAAGCAACCTTTGTGAGGCAAATTTAAGAAATGGAAAAACCAGTTATGAGCCAGAGTTCCTACACCTCTAAACACATAAGAAAATCAACGATTTGAATTTCTGGATAGTATTTGGTTTTCCTCCAGACTTCAGACATCACACGGGTGGATCTTGAAAGCCCTGTTTTCTACCATGAGCTGGGCATCCCAAGGATGGAAAATGGTCAGCTTCCAGGGCTACCCATGTTACTATTCTCACTCAAACACTTCCTGCCTTTCTTCCTTGCCAACCGCAATTCCAACTGCAAACCCACACCCCATCCAGCAATATTAGAAAGACTTGATGAGTCCAGGGCACTGTTTTTAGGGGTGCTGCTGATGAGACTGGTGGTGTGAGAAGAGATGTGGCAGAGATTGTCTCCAAGAGGTTGGCAGCAAAGCAAAACAAAGCTTTTTTTTTTTTAAAGAGGGTGAATTTGAACAAGAACTCTTAGATCTTCCAACTGTAGCCCCAAAATAGAACTCCACAAAAATAAAGACTTCTGAGGGCAGGGATCTGGTTTATCTTGTTATTGCTTTGTCTATAAAATCTAGAATAATGCAAAGCGCATCCATTTTTCTTGCATGAAGAAGTAGAATTATTCAAGGAAAACAGTTTAATAAGAACTCTGTACTAGTATTATGGAGTGTTATGGAGCATTAGAAAAATGAGTTAAATCTGTATGTACTGACAATCAAAAACCTGAAAATGCATAATTAAGTCTTTTAAAATTAAACAAAATAAGCCAGGTGTGGTGGCTCACACCTGTAATCCCAGCACTTTGGGAGGCAGAGGTGAGAGGATTACCTGAGCCCAGGGGTTTGAGACCAGCCTGGGCAACATGACGAGACCATGTCTACAATAAATCCCAAAATTAGCCGGACATGGTGGTGCATGCCTGTGGTCCCAGCTACTTGGAGGGCTAAGGCAGAAGGATCACCTGAGTCTAGCAGGTTGAGGCAACAGTGTCCGTGAGCGTGCCACTTCACTCCAGCCTGGGGGACAGAGTGAGACTCTGATTAAAAAAAATTTTTTTTAATTAAATTAAACAAAATAATATCCTTGATAAATATAGCAGAAAAGTGTAAAGGAATATTCAACAAACATAATAGGTGTTATCTTTGTGAAAGAGAATGGTTTAGGGTGACGATGCCTTATCCAAATGTTTGAATATATTCAGTAAGAACATGTTCATGTATTACTTGAGATAAAAGAAAGCAAATGTTTTCCGTTTCAACTGATACTTTGATGTTTTATGCACTGTGGTAAATTTTCATATTTGTATTCATCTTTTCAATTTTCTGTTCACTTCTCATAGTTTTTGCTTTAAGATTTTTAAAATTAATTTTTAGTAATTTCTAGTTTTCAAATTGATAACATCGATTTTTACTTTAACAAGTAAATGTGTTTTTTTAAGTTTTGATTTCTCATAATCTCATCCAAAGATAATCACTGCTAAAAATATTGTTGCATGACATTCCATACACTTTTGCAATCATAGACATGCATAACAAATACCCACACATCAACAGACCTTCGAGGTCCAATAATCAGGTTTGCAAACCGCCCTAGAAAAAGTGCTCCATGCCTCACTGCTGAATATCACTGCGGTCATCTTTGAAGTACTCCCCTTGGGGAGCTATGCATGAATGCTAGCGCTTGGTCCACCCATCAAAGTGGTTTTAGAACTCTTTTTCTGGAATGGTCATCAGAGCTGTCATCATTATTTGTTAAAGACTGACAATTAAGTTCATGAACTTGCCACCGTGCACTTTACATGGCAGCAATGTACAAATAACTGTATTGGAACACCCTCCCTACTCACCTGATCTGGTCCCCAATAACATTTTTCTTTACCTGAAGATAAAGGAAATACTGAAAGGAAGACATTTGATGGCATTCAGGATCTCAGGAGTAATATGACGATGGCGCTGGTGGCCATTCCAGAAAAAGAGTTCTAATTGTCATACCTTGTACATACTTAACAAAAATTGAACCATACTATTTTGCAGCCGGCATATTTTTTATTAGATGTTGTCTTTTTATGTAAGTTCTATACATCTATATTAGTGTTCATAATTGCTTCATTGTGTTCCTTTTTATTGATATATTATACCCCTGTTCTAATTTGTTGGCTATTTATGTTGTAGCCCTTTTTTGAACTATTACAGATAACAATTCTGAAAAGTATCAGTTTGGGCTTGATGAGTTTGCATTTTTTAAAAAATCTTAGTAGTGCCAGTTACCATCCAGAAAATTGTGCTAAATTGCACTAACCTAAGCCTACAGTTCATAGAAATTCATTTTCCTCTATTAAGACAAAAATCAATTTTAGTGATTTTTAAAAATTGTTATATAATCATAAAAAAGCAAATAATATTATTTTAATATTTATTTAATCATAAGTTGAAAACATGTTAATACTTGTCTTTACTTCTTTAGTGAAGTAGCTGTTCATGTGTTTTGCCTTCTGGGATATCAATTCTTCTTATTAGTTTACAAACTCTCTTTATATATTAAGGTTATTAGGTCTTAAAAACATAATATTGAAATTTTTTTACCAGCTCATTTAACTTTAGACATTGTTTTAAATTTTTTTTATCATAAGAAGCTTGAAGTTCTTATTTATTAAAACTTAAAAATATTTACTCTCATTGTTTTTCCCTAAGGGTCACATTTAAACAATCATTAAATATTTATGATACTATAAAATATTAAAGTATTGGTATAGTTTCATGTTTTATATTTAAATATTTAAAATATTTGTAAAATTATGCATAAAAAGAATATGTGTACCAGGATGTACAATGCAAAAAAACCAAGCAAGGGAGACCCCCAAAAACCTGGGATTATCTTTTGGAGAGTGGGTCTCTTGCAGTACAAGCAGGCTTCATCCTCTAGGTAAGCTTCCCAGGAACCCATTGGCATCAGCTTAACAGCTAGCATTGTTGTGACAGGTTGCCATCGGCTCCTGGGAATTTTTTTTTTTTTTTTTCTTTTTGGAGATTCTTTCAGTCCATTTGCCCATTTCACGATGGGTGATTTTCACGAACAACCTGCCCACACTGCACTGTATTCAGCAGTTTTTGACCAAAAACTTCATGATCCCCCTGCTCCACCCACCCTGTTCACCCAATCTCACCCCGAGTGACTTTTTGTTCCCCCAATTTAAAAAAGTCCTCAAAGGGAAATGTTTTGCTGATGTGGGAGAGGTGAAACAACAAAAACTGCAGAAGCACTAAAAGGCATCAAAATTGTCCAGTTCAAAAACGATTTTGAGTAGTGGAAAAAGCATCTCGATAGGTGCATTGTATCCAATGGAGAGTACTTGAAGGTGACCAAAGTTTAAATGTGTAGAAATGGATGCACAACTTTTTTTTAATAAGTAAATTCTGGGAATTTTGGGTCCCGCTCATAAATTTAAAACCATTTCACCTGCAATTTGCTTATTTATTTGTTTATACACAAACATGGGAAATGAATTGTGTTTTTTTCCCCCAAAATGGTTATTTAGCAAATTATCTCCCTATCAATAAATAAATATAAATTATGTATCCACTGGTATGTAATACTGCCTTTATCACACCTTACGAATTTAAAGAATATGACTTTTGTTTTTTAACTTTCATTCATTTATTGGGTCTTTATGGAGCAAATACTATATTCTAGGCACAAAGATGTAACACCGAGTGAGATCTCTGCCTGCATAGCTTTTCGTTTTGTTTTGTTTTGTTGTTGAGTCGAGGTCTCACTCTGTCACCCAGACTGGAAGGCAGTGGCACAATCACGGTTCACCACAGCCTCTACCTCCTGGGCTCTGGCAATCCTCCCGTCTCAGCCTCCAGAGTAACTGAGACTACAGGCGTGTGCCATAAGGCCCAGCTGACATTTTTATTTATTTATTTATTTATTTATTTATTTATATATTTTTTTATTTTGAAGAGACAATTTCTCACTGTGTTGCATAAGCTGGTCTTGAACCCCTGGACTCAAGGAATCCTCCCAGCTCGGCCTCCCAAATTGTGGGGATTACAGGCTTGAGCCACGGCCTTTCGCTCAAGCTCTAGGCACATGCTAGGAACCAAACCATGTCAACAGGAAGATGAGAAACAAGGCACAGGGGAGGACTGGAGTGACAGCATGGCAGGAGGAAGGAGAGTCATTTTGCAAAAGTAGCCAGGACAACCTCTGTGAGGGACAATCTTTGAGCAGACGCCGGAAAGAAGCAAGCGAAGTATGAATCATGCAAGGAGTCCTGGAACATCATGCATCAGTAAACTTGTGAGAGTCTAAGCGGGGGGAACTGTACACGAAAAGACCCTGGCACAGGGACAGGTTTGGTATTTGGGTGCAGAGCAAAAAGGTCAATGTGATTGGATTGAAAGAAATGAGCAGCACCTTAGAAATGCAGACAGGTCTGTGCGGACCAGGGAACAGAATTTGAATTCTATTTGATGTTTGATGAGAAGATAATGAAAGCTCCTTAGCTAAGGAGTGGGTTCTGATTCTTTTTTTTTTTTTTTTTTGGTGGGGGGTGGGGTGGTGTCTCACCCTGTTCCCCAGGCTAGAGTGCAGTGGCACACTAACGGCCACCGCAGCCTCATCCTGCTGGGCTCAGGCAATCTGCTTCAGCCTTCCAAGTAGCTGGAACTACAGGCGTTTGCCACCACACCCAGCTAATTTTTTGATGTATTATAAAGTTGAGGTCTTGCCGAGTTGCCCAGGCTGGTCTCAAACCCTTGGATTCAGGCAATCCTCTTGCCTCTGCCTCCCAAAGTGCTAGGATAACAGGCGTGAGCCACTGCGCCCAACCAACATTGGTCAAATGAGCACTTTTGCTGCCACGTGGAAAGAAGCAACATTAGTGAGACAGGGACGGGATGGGAGAGGCCAGTTAAGATGCACTTGGAGTTACATAAGGGGCTAAGTAGGTTACGAAGATGCGAGACAGACTCAGAATCGAGCTGTGCAGTTAAGTTAGGGCTTATGAGACTGGGTGATTTATTGGCTATGAGGGGAAGGAAGAAATTTGGAGGTGTCCTGAATACCTGGGTGAGTGGTCCTGGTATTGACTGAGATGGAAAAAACCGGGGGTGCAGGTAGTTCTAGTCAGAAAGGTTAAGTTTTGTTTGGGACATGTTATGGTTGAAAGTCTTACTATCTCTCATGGCAATATTAAGTAGGTGGCTAGATAGACAGTTGACCCTCGAACAACAAGAGTCAGGGGCGCTGACCCCATGCAGTTAAAAATACAAGTATAGCCATAGCCTTGCTAGACTCTGGTGTGACCATGCACTCTTTGAGCTATGGCTATTGCCATGCCTCCTGGCTTTGGCCCCTTCCCCCACCTTGGGGAGGTGAATCTTCTCTCTCCCTTCTCTTTCTCTCTCTAATTTACTTTTAAATAAACTTTTCTTTAAAAAAAGAAAAAAGAAAATCCAAGTATGACTTTTGACTTCCCCAAAACTTTACTAGCAGCCAGCTGTTGATCAGAAGCCCTATCAGCCAGATGACATATTTTATATGCTATCGTGTATTATATACTGTATTTGTATAATAAAGTCAGCTAGAGAAAAGAAAAAATATGTATTTTAAAATTTTTTTAAGAGACAGAGTCCCACTCTGTCACCCCGGCGGGAGTGCAATGCTGTGATCATAGCTCACTGCAGCTTAGAACTCCTGGGTTCAAGCAATCCTCACGTCTCAGCTTCCCAAGTAGGTGAGATGACCCCATCACGCTCGGCTAACTTTTATATTTTTTGTAGAGTTGAGGTCTCGCTGTGTTTCCAGGGTGGTCTTGAACTCCTGGCCCCAAGCAATCCTCCCACCCTGACCTCCCAAGGAGCCACTACACCCAGCCAAATTGAAAATGTCAGTAAGAAAACCCCAAGGAAGAGAAAATAGATTTGCTACCCATTTAGTGGAGGTGAGAAATCATATAGGTCCTCATCTTTGATTTCCCCTTTTTTTACACAATATTGAGTAGACTGACAAAGAAGAGGATGGGCTGATCTTGCTGCCTCAGGGGTGGCAGAGGTGGGAGAGGTGGAGAAGAGGGAGCATACTCAGGATAACTTTTATTGAAAACATCTGCATGTCAGTGGACCCACACCGTTCACATCCATGTTGTTCAAAGGCCAACCGTACAAGTCTGGACAAGGGACAACTGTACAAGTCTGGACCTCAGGGGAATGCTCAGAACTGGAAACACAGGTTTTTCTGGAGGAGGAGGGGAGTCACCAGATTTCGGGCAGTATGCAGGGCCTTGAGGATCTTTTTGGGATGAAGGGTCTATGGAGGTGAGCAGAGGTATGGCCAGTGGGGGAGAAGAGGGTGGGGTGCCCCAATGCCAAGAGATGATGTTCTCAGGAGGGAGAAAGAGCTGCGTTGTCCAAGCTGCTGAAGGGCACGTGAAATCAAGTTTTGTTTGGGACACGTTGTGGTTGAAAGTCTTATTATCTCTCATGGCAATATTAAGTAGGTGGCTAGATAGACAATTGACCCTCGAACAACAAGAGTCAGGGGCGCTGACCCCACGCAGTTGAAAATCCAAGTATGGCCATAGCCTCACTAGACTGGTGTGACCATGTGCTGCAAATGGTCCACTGGTCTTGGTGAGCTGGACGTCACTGGCCACACTGGCAAGAGGTGCCATAGCAAAGCAGCGGGCACCCAGCCGAGGACACGGAGTTGAGGGAGAGGGGTGAAGATGTAGAAACAGGGACAACAGAAATAGGTATTTGGGGAATTGCTTGGGAAAAACATGTAGAATCAGGGAGTTTTTTTGTGTTTGTTTCTAATTTAGCACATTTGCACACTGACAAAATGACCCAGGTTAAAGAACAAAATTAGTCATGCAGATCAAAGGCCTAAAGGCAGGGACAAGCAATGATGTGATCTGGACCCAATTCAAGGGCTGATCTTCCTTTGGGGAAAGGACAGTTCTTGCATTTCTATTCCAATGCCTTCATCTGTCCCTCTAACTTTGGACTAAATTCATATCAACCTTGAGGCTGCAATGCGCCGTGATCATGCCACTGCACTCCAGCCTGGGCAATAGAGTAAGATCCCATCTCAAATAAATAATAAATAAATGAAGCCTCTCCCCACCAATGTGAGAAATCTATGGAACTGTGTGGGTCCACTTACAAGCATTTTCATGTCCAAGAGACACCTTGCTAGAATTACTTTTAATCCTTATTTTAACAATTTGCCTTGAGTATTTTAGCACATATGTTTTTTTCAGGTGATCTTAAGTTTTTGGCATCCAAGTAATTTCATTTGATGTGACGATATATTCACATAATTCGAAACTCAGAAGTTACAAAGGAAATCCAATTAAAAATCTCTTTTATTAGGGTCTCTCAAATACATTTTCCCACCTGGAGACCAATGATGTCACCATTTCTTGGATACTCCTCAGAAACATTTTATATGTATGGAAAGAAATATTGCTATTTCATTCTCTTCCTCTTTTTTATATAGCTAGTGACACACATCTCTGTCTGTTGCTTCTTTCACTTAAAATATAGCAGATATTTTTCACATCAGTAACTAAGGAGCATTATCATCCTTCTAAAAAAATCTGATCAGAAAAAAGCCTTTATGAAGTAAGACCACATAAGAGAAACACAAGAACTCAAGTAAAAAATGGCAAGACAAAACAAAATAAAACAACAAAAAAGACAAGGGGAAAAAATACAGAAATGAGTATAAATTGCAGGGGGAACAAGGAATAAGAGACACTATTGACAGCATAATAAAGATAAGTAGAAATTAGAAAAGTGAACAATTGAAATTAAAAGTTTAAAAGGATTAGAGAAGCAAAGAAAGATATCAAAGACTGCAAAGGAAAACAATGTCCATGTGGTAGAATCTTCCCACCTGTGATAACGTTGTCAATAATAATAATAATAATAATATAATAATAGAATACAAATAATAATAATGGAATAAAACCAATTTTTAAAAACTTCCTAACATAAAAGAAGACATGATTTAAGTGAAAAAAAAAAAGCATCCGGATTCGGTGGCTCAGCCTGTAATCCCGCACCTTTGGGAGGCTGAGGTGAGTGGATTGCCTGAGCCTGCGGGTTCGAGACCCACCTGGGCGCAAGACCTCATCTCTACAATGAAGCAAAAAATCAGCTGGGGGTGGTAGCCCATGCCTGTAATTCCGGCTACTTGGAAGGCTGAGGCGGAAGGATCGCTGGAGCCCAGCAGGTCGAGGCTGCGGTGGCCGGGAGCGGCCACTGCACTCCGGTCTGGGCAACAGAGTGAGACTCCAACTCAAAAAAAAAAGCATACACTGTGTCCAAGAAACTGATAAGAATCATTCACACAGATAGTATCCAAGTAAAGGTAAAGATCTTTATCTTTACGTGACCATAAAGATAAAGAAAGACTGTTGGGCAGGTAGGCGGCAAAAGGATCATTCTGACTTCTGTTTTCTTCACAGCAATATTCAAAGCCAGAAGAGCATGGGGGCGGTAATGCCTAGATTAAAAAAAACAAACAGCAACCACAAAAAAACCCTGTGACTCAAGAATTTTATATGCAACCAAGCTGTCCTTCAAATGCAAATGTTCCAGAGAGTTTTCAGTTGATGAACTCAGGGACTGTGGTTCCCGTGGTGTGTTCTTGAGAAACTCTCAGACCATGAACATCAGCCAACCAAAACCACAACAGACACACCAACTCTAATATGGTGAATATGGTTAAAGAGAAGGCTTTAAATGTCACATGCAATGAGGATGTAGAGATGATGCAACTGATAAACCAGGGGAGGGAAAGAGAAGGGGGAGGGAGTGTCAATTCCCTGACTGCTGGGAGTGGACACGTTAAGTAACAGACATGTTAAGCTGATGACACTGCTCAGACATACATACTAAGAAACACAGCATTGCCGGACTCGGTGGCTCAGCCTGTAATCCCAGCGCTTTGGGATGCTGAAATGAGAGGATTGCCTGAGCCCGCGGGTTTGAGACCTGCATGGGCAACTTGGTGAGACCTCATCTCTACAATAAATCAAAAAAATTAGCTGGATGTGGGAGCGTGTCTGTAGTTCCAGTTACTTGGAAGGCTGAGGCGGAAGGATCACTGGAGCCCAGCAGGTCGAGGTTGCGGTGGCCGGGAGTGGCCACTGCATTCCAGTCTGGGTGACAGAGTGAGACTCCAACTCAAAAAGAAAGAAACACAGCGTTATGGATTAAAATCAGGCTAGACCAGGCATGGTGGCTCACGCCTGTTATCCCAGCACTTTGAGAGGCTGAGGAGGATTGCTTGAGCCCAGGCGTTCAGAAAGCTAGGCCTCGTCTCTACAAAAAAACAGAAAGATTAGCTGAGTGTGGTGGTCCATACCTGTAGTCCCAGTCACTCAGGAGGCTGAGGTGGGAGGATCACTTGAGCCCAGGAAATTGAGGCTGTTGTAAGCCATGATCATGCCGTTGCACTCTAGCCTGGGTGACAGAGTGAAATCCCAACTCAAAAAATGAAATAAAATAAAATAAGATTACAAAAAAGAAATAGAGGAAGGGGAAATATTCTAATGTCATTATTACCACCTAAAGAAATAAAAGAGTAAAGAATGTATAATATTAAATTTAAAAGTAATCAATAAAACAAAAATATATATCTTAAATCTAAAAAAGCAAAAAAAAAATTATATAATAGAAGACTTTTAACAAATACCCTAAGATTGAAATGCAACATAAAATAACACGACAGAGCTAATACAAAGCATGAGGGAAGACCTCCCCCCAAAAAAACAGAATCATCTTTTGGAGGGAGAGCCTCTTGTAGGCTTTTCTACTAGGTGAATGTTCTAGGAACCCATCAGTATAGTGTACCAGTTAGTGTTTTTGTGAGAGGCTGCATTTAGCTTCAGTGAATTTTTGGGGGGGATTCTTCCAATGCATTTCCCCATTTAATCATGAGTGATTTAAGACCACACCTGCCAACACCACACTTAGTATTCAGCAGCTTTTGACCAAAAACGGCATACCCCACCCTTCCTATTCTCCCAATCTTGCCCCAGTACCTATTTGTTTGTTTGCTTCCCCAGAAAAAAATAAGTCCTCAAAGGAAAACATTTTGCTGATGTGAAAGAGGTAAAACAAACAAACAAACAAAAAAACAGCAGAAGCACTAAAAGGCATCAAAATTGACTAGTTAAAAAGCCATTTTGAGCAGTGGGAAGGTCATCTGGATAGATTTACTGCATCAAACGAAGAGTACTTTGAAGGTGACTGAAGTTTAAGCATGTAAGAATACACAATTTTAAAAATAAATTACATTTTGGAGGAGTTCCCACTTGTATTTCTTAAACGTTAAGTGAAAATAATATTGACTCACCCACTGAAAGAAAAATCTCTTCAGAGCCGATCACAAAGCAAAATCCACCTCTACACCATGCACAAGAAGTGCATTCCACAAAAGTGACTTAGATCAGTTGAAAATTAAAAGATGTGCGAAATTCAACTAAGCAAAAGCAAAGCTGGGATCCTGATATTAAAATAAGACCAAGTAGAATTCTGGCCCCAACTTACTAAATGTGACATGAAGTGTTCTCTGTAAAGCACTAAATACTCCAGCAGCAATATCCATGAGAAGATCCTAGGAGACACAGGGAGAAATAGACACCACTCAATAGTAATAAGAGATTTTAATTCACCTCTCAGAATACAACAAATTCACAGAACAAAAAGGGTAATTATAGATAGTCAAAAGATACGGTGATATCAATAAGCTAAGGGAAAATATGTTCACCACACCCAAGACAAAGGACTGTTCTTCCTGACATAAAAGAGCTCCCAGAAATGGATGGGAAAGGAACACACACTTAATGAAAAGGAACAGGGCCAGGCTTGGTGGTTTAGCCTGTAATCCCAGCACTTTGGGAGGCCAAGGTGAGAGGATTGCCTGAGCCCACAGGTTCAAGATCATCCTGGGCAACTTGGGGAGACCTTGTCTCTACAATAAATCAAAAATTAGCCAGGCATGGTACCCGTGACCAGGAGCGTGCCACTGCCTACCAGCCTAGGTGACAGTGAAACTCCAACTCAAAAAAAAGAAAAAGAAAAAGAACAGAAGAAAAAAACAGGCAAAGCGTATAGACTGATCATAGAAAAAACTATTAAAATAACCCTTAAGCATAAGAAAAAATGCTCAACTTCACTAATACTATAAAAACTAGTTGTTGATACTGCACTGAGATCTGCAAGGTCTCACTAATCAGCTTAGCAAAAACCCCAAGTTCTACAATAGTAGTCCCCAACTTTTTTGGCATCAGGGACTGGTTTTGTGAAAGACAATTTTTCCGCAGATGGAGGAGGAAATGGTTTCGGGATGATTCAAGTGCATCGCATTTCTTGTGCACTATATTTCTATTATTATTACACTGTAATATATAATGACATATATAGCATCACCACCTCAGCTCCACTTCAGATCATCAGGCATTAGATTCTCATAAGGCATGTGTAGCCTAGATCCCTCATGAGCATGGGTCACAACAGGGTTCACACTCCTATGAGAATCTAATGCCGCTGCTGATCTGACAGGAGACGGAGCTCAGTCGGTAATGCAGGTGATGAGGAGTGGCTGTAAATACAGATGAAGCTT
The DNA here is from genome assembly GCA_027257055.1 of Cephalopachus bancanus. Taxonomy (NCBI): domain Eukaryota; kingdom Metazoa; phylum Chordata; class Mammalia; order Primates; family Tarsiidae; genus Cephalopachus; species Cephalopachus bancanus. The sequence goes on along the minus strand of JAPVLO010000001.1, from coordinate 10,333,946 downwards.
CGTTGGCTTGCCTGCCATTCGCCTCCTGTGCAGCCCAGTTCCTAGCAGGCTCTGTACTGGTCTGTAGCCTGAAGATTGGGGACCCCATGGTATAATATCTTGTGCAGGAGAGGCTGTGGGAAGGTGGTACTCTCTCACAGCTAGTAGGAGTGCCAAATAGTGCCCCAAGTGGGAGGGGCCAACATTGCAAATTGCAGGGTTTTGGGGGTTGTCTATGAAGTATAATCAGCGGGTCCCAGCAGTTCACAGGGTACAGTAAGAACTTCCCCAGAGAAAGAAAGACAGGAAGGATATACAGTTAGCTGTGTGAGATTCAGCAAATAAAAATATAGGTTGCCCAGTTAGATTTGAATTTCAGATATACAACACTTTTTTAGTATAAGTATGTTCCAACATTAAGGACATTAAATGCAATATTTGTGGGAACTCATTCTGGGGAAAAAAAAATTTGTTTATTGAAATTAAAATTGTCTGGCAGGCCTGATTTTATCTGGCAACGCTATATATAGTTAGACATCTAAAATGGCCACACACACAAAAAAAAAATCAAGTAAAAGATGTTCTTGAGATTTGTAACTTGATTTTGAGAACCCCGTTATATAGCAACTGCATTTTTTTTTAGAACACTTTACCGTGCAAAATACCTAGAAAGTCAAGCCATCAGCTGCCAGCAGTTTGTTGAGAAGAATTCACAAAATGCTATTTCCTTCCTGGTCTTTTTTCACATTAGTAGGTGTGGTCTCTGTAACTTGTGTTTCTCACAAGTGTCTCCACCTTCTGCAAATACTGTGACCAGGGCAATTTTACTGTAATTGAGCTCTGATCCACTGAAACTCTGGAAGAGTAACAGTCATTGTTCTGGACAATGAGATTTTACTCACAGTCACGTAGAACTGGGAAAATATAGCTGCTATAGGGTAACCGATCATCCGTCTGTGTTCAGATCTGCAAATGTTTCCCATAGTCTCTGCAAAACGAGAGAGAGCAGGATGGTTTTTGTGTTTGTTTTGTTTTTAAATCCGATGAGGAGTCTGATCTAGTGGCTATTCTAGTGGCTAGTGTTGGTGATTTCCAAAAAGTTCTTTTTGTTAAAACAAATAAACAAACAAAAAAAAACAGCAAGGCCAGGATCGGTGGCTCATGCCTGTAATCCCAGCACTTTGGGAGGCTAAGGCAGGACACTTACTTGAGCCCAGAAATTTGAGTCCTACAGCGAGGCCCTATCTTTAAAATTTTTTTTTTAATTAACTGGGTGTGGTGGTGCACACTTGTAGTCCTAGCTATTCAAGAAGAAACCTGAGGAGTGATGGAAGTTTTGGCTAAACTGACCTAACAGGATTCTTGCCAAAGGCAGGCCACCATGATCAGACATTGCCTGGGGGACATAGAGGATGAGGAACCTGATTAGGTATCAGAGTGATCAGATATCACAGATGCGGGGAGAGACTTCTGGCTAAACTGACTTAGCAGGACTCTTGCTAAGATTGGACAACACAGAAAAGAATACAGAGCCCATAACTCAGGACCCAGTTGAGAAAAGAGTTTAGAGGAACCTGACTAGAGTTTGTTTAGTCAAGGAGATAATCTTTGTCAACACACACACACACACACACACACACACACACACACACACACACACATCATTATAATTTATTTTATTTTATTTTTATATTCATATTATTTTTAGTCAGAATCTCGCTCTATTGCCCAGGCTGGAGTACAGTGGCACAATCATGGCCACCGCAGCCTCAACCTGCTGGGCTCAGGCGATCCCTCTGCCTCAGCCCTTCCAAATAGCTGGGACTACGGGCATGCACCACCACACCCAGCTAATTTTTCCGATTTTTGTAGAGATGAAACCTCACCATGTTGCCCAGGCTGGTCTCAAACTCCTGGGCTCAGGCAACCTCTTGCCTTGACCTCCTAAAGTGCTGGGATTACCGGTATGAGCCACCGTGCCTGGTCTCACATACATCTCATTATAGAAGCAGACTCCCTCTGCTCCCCGCACCAAATCCTTCATTTCAGTCAGGGCTCTCATTTTTTCAAGGAAGAGGGCCTCATCTCTTTTTTGTTTTCCTCTTACTCTTTTAATATTCATCCAGTGTATCCCATTTCTATTCACACGCCTAACATCCCCATCGCTTTGCTGATAATGTTTCTAATTATTGTTTTCAAGTGAAGCTTTGCAGTCTATAAAAAATGGAACTCATTTTCTTTTTTTTAGATTAGAAAATACAGTTTATTTAGAAAGTAAATTAGAGAGAGAGGAGATTCACCTCCCCAAGGTAAGAGAACAGGCCAAAGCTAGGAACTACGGTGACCATGGCTCAAGGAACCACATGGTCAGACCGTACCTTAGCAAAGCAATGACCGGCACTCATCTTCAAGAGAGACTTTGAAATCCTCTCAACACCTGTCCACACTTACCTGATGCCCATAGCATCTTACTACCTGCTGCCATCTTGGATTTTTGGTAACTGAGATTCTATCCCCATCCCATAGTCTTTCAGAGTAACTTATGGTAATTTGGATGGCTTTCACTCTGGGGACGCTGATGGATATTCACTTTACAGGAGAATATGAAGTCCCACCTCTTTGAAATTGTGGGCACACCTTTAACGTGGCCACCCAAAAGTTAAAAGACTAAAGTCTGCCCTCTCTTACCTGCATTCTGACTTAGGTTAATAGTACTTTCTCCTGAGGGGTCATAGTTACTCCCTCAGACAGGAATGCTGCCTTTGGCAAACACGAGGTAAATTAGCCAAATTTCCACAACAGGTGGCATTCTTCGTTTAGCTAGAGTATCTAAAACTATTTTCATGTCTTCTCTGTAATAAGTTTTCTCAAAGAGAACCCAGTTTTTTTGCATAACAGCTGGGCACCATAAAACCATATTCATTTTTACCAGATGTACAACCTAGAAATGTTCTTTTGCTTTTTTAAAAATTTTATTTTAATTATGAGAATGCGAACAATGCAGTCAGTGAAGGTAGTGGCATAATGATCACCATATATCCATTGCTCAGAGGTAATTACTGCTAGCATTTTGCTATATTTGCTACTCATATTTTTGCCTGGATGTCTGTAATTACACATACCATCAAATTTTATTCCTAAACATTTAAAAACTCATGATGAAAATCTTAGGACTTCTTTTTACATAATCTTAATTATCATGGTCACATATAAATTAACAAAAATTCCTCAACATTATTCAACACCCAAGCATCCTTCTGTTTCCTCAAAGTGTCCTTGGTAGGTGGTTTATTCAAACTTTGATTCAACAAAGACACAGTGCATTTAACTGTGATATATAGAAAAGTCAGCCTCCTCCGGACACCTCACTACTTTTTTTGACTGTCCCATGATTGTTCAACCGTCTAAGTCTAGAAGATTTTGGCTGTAAGTAACCAGACACTTCATATAATACAGGAATGTGCTATCCTGCATAACAAGAAATTGAGTGGGGGTGGGTCAGATCCCCAACTGGCAAGTCAGTGGTTAAGTCAATGGATCAATCACAGAACCAAGGTCATAGGCTCTTCTGTCTTGTTCTCCACCATCAGTGGCACACTAGCTTTCATCCTTATCCTCATCTTGTGGAAGATGCAAGAGAGAGAACAGCAGCATTTCCAAGCATCATAATCCCACTGAGGAACCATTCTTCCGAAGTTCCTCTTATCCAGTGAGGCAAGCTTTCTCAGAAACCTTCCCCTCAGAATTTTCCTCATACCTCATTGGCCAAAATCATGTCACATGTTTCACTCCTAAACCAATCACAGGCAAAGGAATCGGATCAACAAGGATCGCCTTCAATACAACAACATTCACCCCACTGGGGCTATGAAGAGGCCAGAACCACAGGGCCTCTGGTACCTGAATAACACAGGTGGTATGAAGCCGTGAGGTGTGGAGGGGCGCTGCTGGGGAAGCAGTCAGGGGAGGCAGTCGACTGTGTTGCAACAGGTCTTGTCCTGACAGTCCTCGGATATTTTTAGTTCCACATAATATTTTTGGTATTATATTTTTCCTTCTGGAATTACACATCACTCATGCTGTTGATACATATTCATGATGCAAAGCAAAAATTCGACTGAAGTGCCTTATGTATCTGGCAACAATGATCACGTGTCACTAGCCTGTGGACCGGTTTTAAGTGTGTCTGTATTGAGACTGTCCAACTCATTCCTCTTTTGCAGAGTAGGGATATATCAACCTTACTCCATGTTCTGTTGCTTATAACAGAATACCTGAAACCTTCCTTTCTTCTTTCTTTCTTTCTGTCTTTCCTTCTTTCTGTCTGTCTTCCTTCCTTCCTTCTTCCTTCCTTCCTTCCTTCCTTCCTTCCTTCCTTTCTTCCTTCCTTCCTTTTTTCCTGGGTCTCACTCTGTCACCCAGGCTCAAAGGCAGTGGCATGATCATGGCTCACCACAGCCTCGACCTCCTGGGCTCTGGTGATCCTTCTGCTTCAGCCTCCCAAGTAGCTGGGATTGCAGACAGGTGCCACCACACCAGGCTAATTTTCCTATTTTTTGTAAAGATGAGGTCTGGCTATGTTGCTCAGGTTGGTCATGAACTTCTGGGCTCAAGTGATCCTCCAGCCTCAGCCCCCCCAAAATGCTGGGATTACAAGGCATGAGCCACCATGCTCAGTCAGAATTTATTTCTTACAGCAATGGAAGCTGAGAAGTTCAAGGTCAGAGGTTCCCATCTGGTGAGGGCCCTCTTGCTGGTAGGGACACCCTGCAGAGTTCTGAGGTGAAGCAGAGCATCACATGGCAATGGGGTTGAGCATATGGGCTCAGGTCTCTCTTCCACTTTTTTTTTTTAAGTTGGAGTCTCACTCTGCTGCCCAGGCTGGTGTGCAATGGTACACTCATGGCCACCCCAGCATCAATCTGCTGAACTCCGGTGATCCTTCCACCTCAGTCTTCCAAATAGCCAGAACTACAGGTGCATGCTATCATGCCAGGCTAATTTTTTATTTATTGTAGAGACAAGATCTCACCAAGTTGCCTGGACTTGTCTCAAACCTGCAAGCTCAGGCAATCCACTCGCCTCGGCTTACCAAAATGCTGGGATTACAGGCTGAGCCTCCGAACCTGGCCTCTCTTCCACTTCTTATAAAGTCACCAGCCCCACTCATGTGACAACTTATTGGCCCATTAACTCATTAATCCACTCATTTATGAATGGATTAATCTGTTCATAAGGGCACAGCCCTCATGACCCAATCACCTCTTAAAGGTCTCACCTCTCAATCCTGCCTTATTGGGAATTAAATTTCAACATGGGTTTGGAGGGGACAAATACTCAAACCATATCAACATCTGAGTGCAATGACTCAGCGGTCCCAAACCAGATGCCACTGGATCATGGGTATATGAAAGGCAAAATAAAACCCTAAGACATGGACTCACTGTAAATGGTCCAGGTATAGCCCTGGTAGAGGAGCAGAACGGTGAGAGAGGACAGGAAGGCAGCCGTTAATGGCAAATTCTCAAGCCTCTGCCACTGGGGGCAACTGACCGTCATATGCAGGGGAAACTGGGAAACACTGTAGACCTTGCCTGGGAGTCATCCCATCTGAGGAGGAGGGGGCTGGGGCACAGAGAAGCAAATCAGGAGCGTGACACCGGGTGTGCTTGTAAAACACATTCACCGGGACGAGGGGCAGATGACACTTTCTAAGGAGCACTGTGACGTCATTCTGGATGGGAGGCAGGGTCTGGTCAGTTGCAGGATCCAAAGCCTGAAGGCCACAGAAGGTCAGGTTGAGAAGTTCTGCTTCCAAGTGCCAGATGGGTGGGTGCTGTATTAGTTAATTTTGCATTGCTATAAAGAAATATCTGAGGTTGGCTAATTTATAAAGGGGTTTATTTGATGTACAGTTCTGGATGGCACCAGCATCTGCTCGGCTTCTGGTGAGGCCCGAGGAAGCGTAGACTCATGGCGGAAGTCAGAGAGGGAGCAGGCTTGTCACGTGGCAAGAGCAGGAATGAAAGAGAGAAAACAGGTGCCAGGCTCTTTTCAGCAGTCAGCTGTCCTGTGAACTTATATAGTGAGGACTCACTCGTTACCAGGAGTAGGACACCAGGTCATTCAAGTGGAAGGCGCCCCCGTGACCCAAACACCTTCCAGTAGGCCCCACCTCCCACACTGAGGATCACATTGCAACATGAGATTTGGAGAGGACATCATCCAAACCATATCAGGTGCCATTGATGGCTTCAGAAATGAGGAATAAGGTCCTGGGCTTGGATGGAGACCAAGTGCAGGAAGATGAAAGGTGAAGGAGAAAAACACTTTGAAGAAAGAATGAATAGGACCAGGTTTGATCTCGGGGCAGGTGACCTGGCAGTCACACGGCACCCTGGGCTCACAAAGGCAGATGCCTACTTCATGCCCCCTGCTGCCCTCTTGAAATTCTTCATGTAATTTGTGAGTGCATTTTCTTTTTCTTTTTTTTGAGTCAGAGTCTCACTCTGTCGCCCACACTCTTGGCCACCACAGCCTCGACCTGCTGGGCTCAGACAATCCTTCCGCCTCAGCCTTCCAAGTAGCTGGAACTACAGCCACGCGCCACCTGGTTATTTTTTGGATTTATTGTAGAGAAGAGGTCTCACCAAGTTGTCCAGACTGGTCTCAAACCCGTGGGCTCAGGCAATCCTCTCGCCACTGCCCCTCAAAGAGCTGGGATAACAGATGTGAGCCACACCTGGTGGGAGTGTATTTTCTAAGTGGCGTTTGATGGGAATGAGAGCAGGCTGCGGGTGGGGCCTTTGGAGTCTTGGTTCACATGCAGCCCACCTTTGCCACCTCCTCCCCTGCCCATAATAGGAAGCCCCACATCTAAGGCTGGTGGCAGACCACACCCCCACCTAGGTGCCTACCTTAATCTCGCATGGAGGTCATGCACCGGCCGTGGGTTGGGCCATGCCTGTGGGAAGGAGAGGTGCCTGGCTTGGCAGTCTCACCCTCAGCCAGAGCATGAGTCCTGAGTGGGGACCCTGGATGCTTTTGAGGGCCTGCACTTGCCTGCTAGCAGCCTTCTGCAGGAGGAAGCCAGATATCAAATTGCAAAACAAAAACAAAAACTAAAAAGAAAAAAACTACCATTGCAGGTTGAGAAAGCAACCACTTATGAAATGAAAAAGTGAAAAGGTAGATGCCTGGGGGAACTCGGACAAAACCCTACATGTTTATGGAGAGAAGGCAGGTGTGGGCTCAGGGTCAAATTGCTTGAGTTCAAACACAGCGCCATTTCTCAGCAGTTGCCTGTGACGTTCCTAGACAAGTGGCTTGAGCCATGCCAGCTTCATTTTCTTTCTCTGTCGAATGGAGGAAAACTAAGTTACCCATGTCCTATTTGTTGTGAAAATCCATGGAAAATGCTGGAGTTTCGTGTATGGCATATGGCAAATGGGTATTGCCATTGGCCACCTGAAAGACGCCATTTCAACTGGTGACAGGAGCCTCTGCATTCTGAATCATTCATGGGTTCCAACATGTCTGGTTGACATTTTCTGCCAACGTCTTTCACATGGGACTTGACATTGGCTAGGCCAGATACACCACCTCTATCCTCCATATCCTGACTGCTTCTATTTCCTTCCTCTCTTCCTTCCTTCTTTTCCCTCCCTCTTTTCTTTCTTTCTTTCATTTCCTCTTTCTCTATCTCCCTCCCTCCCTCACTCCCTCTTTCTTTCTTTGTCTTTTTTTCTGTCTTTCTTTCCAGTCAGGATCTCACTCTGTCGCCCAGGCTGGAGTGTGGTGGCATGTTGGCAGCCCATCGCAGCGTTGACCTCCTGGGCTCAGGTAATCCTTCCATCTCAGCCTCCAGAGTAGCTGGGTCTACAGGCATGCACCACCATGCCCGGCTAACTTTTTGACACTTTTTGTAGAGATGAGGCATCACTTTGTTCCCTAGGCTGGTCATGAACTCTTGGACTCAACCAATCTTCCCACCTCAGTCTCTCAAGTGCTGGTATTTCAGGCGAGAGCCACTGCACTTGGCCTACTTTCTATTTTCATAACTAGTCAGTCTTGCTTCTGATGCTGAATAGCCTAAGATTCTGGATTCTAAAGGAGGCTGAGAAGGACGCCTGCCCAGGAAGCAGGGCAGGCCTGAGTAGACCCCTCAAAGAGGTCTACAAGAAATACCATGGCTGGCATTGTTGTGAGTATGCAGAGTAAATGAGGCAAAGACACAGCATCTTGCACTAGGCTGTAACTGGTGGCTACTTCTACTGTTCATAATAACAGGAAGAACTGGAATTGAAGCATTGAGATAAGCTGTATTTTGGCCTCACCATGCCATGGACAGCTGTACATGACACAACCACATGCTTGCAGATAAATGTTGGTTGTAAAATTCAGTTTGAATCTCTAATGATTTGATTGATACAATCACAGGAAACAGTCAGATCACAACTCTGCAAAGGATCTGGGGAGTCCACCAAGTGCACCCCTGCATTTCTGCAGTTGAGGAGAGGAAGGACTGGAGAGGGACTCTGACTCAATATCAAATAGAAACACACCAGTGTCTTCCAACCAGAAGTTGCACCATTTTCATTTTGTGTCATGTGAAAGAAAATGTATCTGTAAAGGATACCGTGATGATTTTTAAATATACTTTCACGTTCTTTGAATTCCTTCCATCAAGAAATAGAATCTAGGTCTCCTCCCCTTAAATCTGGGCCAACTGTAGTGACTTCACTGGTAACCAATAGAATACAGCACAGCCTTCAATTTTTATTTATTTTTTTTGAGTTGGAGTCTCACTCTGTCGCCCAGACTGGAGTGCAGTGGCCGCTTCCGGCCACCGCAGCCTCGACCTGCTGGGCTCCGGCGATCCTCCCGCCTCAGTCTTCCAAGTAGCTGGAACTACAGGTGCACGCTACCATGCCCAGCTAATTTTTGATTTATTGTAGAGATGAGGTCTCACCAAGTTGCCCACGTGGGTCTCGAACCCGTGGGCTCAGGCAATCCACTCACCTCAGCCTCCCAAAGGCGCGGGATTACAGGCTGAGCCACCACCGAGCCTGGCTTTTTTTTTTTGAGTTGGAATCTCACTCTGTCATCCAGGCTGGAGTGCAGTGGCACACTCATGGCCACCATAGCCTCGACCTGCTGGACTCAGGTGATCCTTCCAAATAGTTGGAACCACAGGCATCCACCAACACACCTGGCTAATTTTTGGATTTATTGTAGAGACGAGGTCTCACCAAGTTGCCCATGCTTGTCTTGAAACCCTGGGCTCAGGCAATCCTGTCATCTCTGTCTCCCAAAGTGCTGGGATTACAGGACCAACCATGCCTGGCCCAGCACAGCTTTTGAAGCTTTTGATCAGAGGAGGTTCTGTTACCTTTTATTTCTTACTTCTTATTTTGGAGATTGGGTCTCACACTTTTGCCCAGGCTGGAGTGCACTGGCACAATCATGGCTCAACACAACCTTGACCTCCTGGACCCGGGTAGTCCTTTTACCTTGGCCTCCCTAGTAGCTGTGTCTACAGATGCATGCATCATTCATGCCAAGCTAATTTTCTTTACTTTTGTAGAGTCAAGGTCTCACTATGTTGCCCACACTCACCTTGAACTCCTGGACTCAAGCAATTCTCCCAACACAGCTTCCCAAAGTGCTGGGATTATAAGCATGAGTCACTGAGCCCCGCTTATTACTTCTGTTCATTTTCTTGGGTCATTTGCATTTGGATGACTAAGTGGCCAACAAGGCCACCATGTGGTGAGGAAGCCCAGGCCACATGGAGAAGCCACATGTAGGCGATACACTGAGAGCCTTGGCTGAAGTTCCAGGCAACAACCCCCATCAACTGCCGGATGTGTGAGTGGAGACACTTCCAGAACACTCCAGCCTCTGACCGTTGAGGCATGCTTGCCCCTACTGCTTTCAAGTTTTCTCAGCTGAGCCCCGAGACGTTGTGAGGCAGAGGCAAGCCATTCCCACTGTGACCTGTCTGAATTGCTGACCCACAGAATTTTTGAACATAATAAAATGGTTGTCTTATGCCACAAGTTTCAGGGTGATTTGCTATGCAGCAGTAGAAACAGGAACAGTATTTATTTCTTCTACAACAGACTTCTGGATGGGGAGTGAAGAAGAAAAATTTATGCCTAGACTATTTTGCCTTCACCCAAGGCCAACTAAAACCAAAATACTGTATTTGATTTGAAAAGAGAAATGCAATACAACCTGGTTCTGAATTTTAACTTTCTGCAGCACAGATTCTTAGAGAAACAAATATAAGGCAACCCCAAGAGGTTTTGCTTTTTTTAAATGTCATGAGATTTCCAGAAGATGATAAATATTTGCTTGGCAGTATAGCTTCCAAGCAAATATCAGGCAATTAATCATGCATATGCAACACTTTTTTTCCTGTGGAGAAAATTTTTTATTAAAAAAATGCAAATACCTTAAATGCTAAAATGCTTCACATCCTTAAAAAAAACAATTCCTTTAAAAAATCTGAAAATGTAAGTAAACAAGGGGCTTCTCTGCTCTAAAGTACATTACAGCTGATAAACTTTCATAATATAAATATCATTTTGTTTTTTAAGGCTCAAAAGCTGAGTAAACAGCAAGGTTTACTGAGGGCTCATGTTGGTCAGATCTGTTCTCAACAGTCACTGAATTTGCCTCATGAAAATCAGCAGGGCAGACAGACACATTCAGAAACATGGAAAGCCAGGGCATTGTGTTAAGTATGAAGTCTGACCATTAAGTTCATAAACTAATCCTGGAAAAAGTACTCCTTGCCTTACTGGTGCATATCACTATGGTCATCTTCAAAGTCCTCCCCTTGGGGAGCTATTCACCAATGCCAATGCCTAATCCACCTGTCAAAGCAATTTTGGAACTCATTTTCTGGAATGGCCATCAGAGCTGTCATTGTATTACCCTTGATGTCCTGAATATCATCAAGTGTCTTCCTTTCAATATTTCCTTTATCTTGGGTTAGAGAAAAAAGTCACTGGGGGTCAGATCAGGTGAGTAGGAGTGTGTTCCAATACAGTTATTTGTACAGTGCTGCCAACATAAGCACATAGTGGCAAGTTTATGAACTTAATTATCAGGCCTCAACAAATAACGACAACAGCTGATGGCCATTCCAGAAAAAGAGTTCCAAGATTGCTTTGACAGTTGGGCTGGACACTGGCATTGGTGCATAGCTTCCAAGGGGAGTACCTCAAAGGTGATCGCAGTGATATTCAGCAATGAGGCATAGAGCACTTTTTCTAGGATGGTTTGCGTATCTATTTGTCAGACCTTGTATTTTTATTCCTTTCCTAGGGCTGCTATCACAAATGACCTCACACTTGGAGGCTTAAAACAATAGAAAATTATCATCTCACAGTTATGAAGGCTAGAAATCCTAATGCAAGGTGTCACCAGGGTCTCACTCTCTGAAAGCTCTGGGGAAGGATCCTGCCCTGCCTTTTCCAGCTTCTGGTGGTTGCTGGCAATTCTTTCTTTCTTTTTTTATTTTTTTGAGTTGGGGGTCTCACTCTGTAGCCCAGGTTGGAGTACAGTGGCACACTCACAGCCACCTCAGTGTTGACCTGCTGGCCTCCAGCGATCCTTCCTCCTCAGTCTTCCAAGTAGCTGTAACTACAAGCACGCTACCACACCTGACTAATTTTTTATTTATTGTAGAGATGAGGTCTCATCAAGTTGCCTGGGCTGGTGCTGGCAATCCTTGGCAAAACTCAGAGCTGTGTCACTCCTGTCTCTGCCCGTCTTGACACAGCATCTTCTGCTGTGTGAGTGTCTGTGTCTCCTTACCCCTTCTTACAAGGATGCTGTCATATTGGTAAAAGTCCTCTATACTTGGGTGTAACCTCATCTTAGTTTAACTTAAATGTATCTGAAAAGACCCTATTTTCATATAAGTTTCCATTCATGGGTACCTGGTGGTTAGGACTACAACATATCTTTTTAGGAGACACGGTTAAACCCACAAGCAGTGTCCTAAGGATCTGAATAAAAGGCTGTGGTGCAGAGAAAGAAGTCACAATAATTAATCACAGGAGACAGCCAGGCACGGTAGCTCATGTCTGTAAATCCAGGGCTTTGGGAGGCAGAAGTGGGAGGATCACTTGAGGCCAGGAGTTTGAGACCAGCCTGGGCAACATTGTAAGACCCCCATCTCTACCCTCCCCCCTCAAAAGAAATCACAGGGCTTCCCTTTCACTACTTTACGTGTAGTTGGAAGAACCTGGATTTAAATGACTAGCTGTGAAATTGTGCAAAAGCTGAGACTCTCCTCAGAGCACATACTTGTAAGTGGGGCAAGAGGGTGTCCATTGAGACAAGTGGTGGTGGACAGGCAGCGCGGGCATCACCTAGTGAGAAATGCTGACACACCGGCCCCACCTCACACTGAACGAAGATGTGCATTTCACCAGCTCTCTAGATGATGGGACACACGTCCAAGTTTGAGGAGCATTCAGCACGGTTCTTGGGGCATCACAGTTTGCCAATAAATGCGAATCCCTTCTATTCATAAACCTCACACAAGTACTTAAGGAAGACAGTTGAGCTTGCCTTTAATTGACTAACCCTGGCCTGCAATGGAAGTGAGAAGAAAGGAAAGTAGGCCATTTCTAAACTAACTTCCTCCTCCAAGAAAGCCAACTAACGAGCAACAGGCTGGCAGTGAGACAGTAACCTCTGTCTTTTAAGTATCTCAGATTTGCTTTTTATTTAAGGAAAGATTGCTCTGTTCAAACAGGGAAAAGAAATTCAGAGAGAGGATATAGCTCAAGTATATGTGAGTGTGTGAGAGTCTCTCTCTCTCTCTCTCTCTCTCTCTCTCTCTATATATATATATATATATATATATACTAAAAGATTGTGTTATCTGAAAAAAGCAGACAAGTTTCAGAGATTATTAGTGTAGTGTATAATTCTTATAGAAATTTTTAAAAAGCATATTTAAATATAAAAACAAAATAAAACCAAAAAGTTTGAACATCACCTCTTTCCTTCCCAGAGTAACTAACAACAAAAACAAGCTGCAAATCAGTGACTTTTCTTAAGGCCATCACAGAATTGAAGTCACAGGACAAACCAACCAAAAACTCAAGAGACAGGTGAGTATAAAGATTACAGATCAGCTAACTTGAGGTAGAAGCTGCTGGAACCAGTAACAGGTGAGAATATGACCAATTATAAGAGGCTAGGGGCGGACTCACTTGAGAGATAAATATTTCTGAGGGCTCAGTTTAAGAGGCAGGGAGATATGTAGTCTTGCATTTGATCTCCAGAAATTCCACCAGGTTCTCAAGGTTCAGACAGGAGAAAAATTCCCTCATATTTGGCCTGGGAAGGGAAAGTAACCATTCTGAAATACACTCAGAGCGTTCTCCACAACAGATACAGAGGGTGCCAAAAAATGTATGCACATTATAAGAAAGGAAAAAAAAACTGTATTAAAATTATAATACTCAATATATACTGATAACAAAAGATGAATACAAGTCACAATTACAAACGGTGCTCAGTGATTACCACCAGCATTGAGACACTTCTGATTACATCAAACTAAAAGTAATACATAGATAACATCTCTTAAAATGTGTATACATACCAGTGAAGGCACATATGGCCAGAGCCTCACCTGATGTGGGGGACAGAAAATGACCCAACTTGAGCCCGTTGTAGCCTGCCTGTCTTGCCTGAAGGGAAAGAAAAAAATTGAGAGACACCATTTGCTCACAGCCCAGAGACTCAGGTCCGATCATAGGATTATCAATTGGCTCTCCACCCATATTTTACCCCCAAATCAACAGGGATCCTGTATATTGACGGGGGTTGCAGCTAAAAGAACTGCGAGGACCAGACTCTTAAGAAAGGGATCCTAGAAAAATGTATAGACAACAGGGGAGACAAGAACAAGGACAGAAGACATTGAAGCTTCTGACACCAGCAAACAGTAAACACAGCCAAACTTCTAGCCAGATAAACATAAAACGTCACATCTGGCTTTTAGTAAGAAATTACAAGATGAGCTGGGCTCGGTAGCTCAGCCTGTAATCCCGCGCCTTTGGGAGGCTGAGGTGAGTAGATTGTCTGAGCCTGCGGGTTCGAGACCCACTCGGGCAGCGAGACCTCATCTCTACAATAAATCAAAAAATCAGCCGGGCGTGGTAGCGCATGCCTGTAATTCCGGCTACTTAGAAGGCTGAGTCGGAAGGATCGCCATAGCCCAGCAGGTGAGGCTGCAGTGACCGGGAGCCGCCACTGCACTCCAGTCTGGGTGACAGAGTGAGACTCCAACTCAAAATAATAATAAAAATAATAATTACAAGATGTGCCAAAAGGCTAGAAAAAAAAATCAGAAAAGATAAAGTGAGCATCAGAGAGTACTCACATATGCCAGAGATTCTTAAAATGACAACATTAGGATTTAAAATAACTATATGATTAAAACACTAATAAAAAATTGGACAATTTGTTGGCCAGGTTCGGTGGCTCATTTTGGGAGGCTGAGGTGAGAGGGTTGCCTGAGGCCATGAATTTGAGACTAGCCTGGGCAACTTGGCAAGACCTGATTCCCACAAACAATAAAAATATTAGCCAGGCATGGTGATGTGTGCCTGTGGTTTCAGCTACTTGGAAGGCTGAGGTGGAAGAATCACTTGAGCCCAGCAGGTCGAGGCAGCCGTGGCCGTGAGCATGCCACTATACTCCAGCCTGGGCACAAAGCGAGACTCCAACTACAAAAAAAAAAAAAAAAATTGGACAACTTGTAAGAAAAGATAGGTGATGTAAGCAGAGAAACGAAGATTCTAAACAAGGATGAAGGGAGTCTTAGAAATTGGAACCACTTCTGTAATACTTCTGAAACAGAAATGAAGAATGTCTTTGATAGGCTCATCAGTAGACTGGTTACAGCCCAAGAAAGAATCAGTGAGTTTGAAGAGATGTCAGTAGGAACTTCCCAAACTGAAATGCAAAAAAAAAAAAATTAATAAAACAGAATATCCAAGAACAGTGAAACATAAGAGGCATAACATATACTAATGAATAACAAAAGGAGAACAAAGAAAGCAAGAAACAGAACACATATTTAAATAACAATGACTGGGAATTTCCACAATTATTAACAAAAATCAAGCTATAGATTAAAGTATCTAGAGAACATCAAGCAGGATAAATGCCAAAAAACAAAGACAACTGCAGAAAAACAAAGACAAAGAGAAATTCTGGTAAAAAGTCTAGGGGTGTGGATGGGGTGGTGGTCCTATTTATAGGAGAACAAGGACAAACATTAGATCGGACTTCTTGTTAATAACCAGGCAAGCAAGAAGAGAATGGAATAAACTATTCCAAGTTTTGAAAGAAAGAAAGAAAATAAAACCCATGTAGAATTTTGTATCCAGCAAAATTATCCTTTAAAGGTGATGGAGAAATAAAGACTCTCTCAGATAAACAAAAACCAAGGGAATTTGTGACCAGTAAACCTGCCTTGCAAGAAATGCTGAAAGAGGTTCTTGAGAGGGAAGAAAAAGGATATAGGTCAGAAACTCTTGTCTCTCTAAAGAGAGGAAGAGAGTCAGAGAAAGAATCAATGAAGACAGTCAAGTTGTCCTTAGAAGCCTTTACTGTGGACAGTGTTGAATTTTACCTGCACCCCTTGCTCCTGGAAATCAGAGAAGGTTAAGAAACCTCCCATCCTTTGTGTTGGGAGAAATGACTTACTTAGAAGCACCCCCCCCCCCCGCCTTCCTCACATGACTTAGTGAGATTCACGGAAGCTCCCCTTGCCACAGACCTTCCAAATTCCTATTCTTTGCTTCATACATTAGTTGAATTATTTTGTCCCCACTGATTCATGGAAACAAAATGCTTATTTATCAAACTTTGGTTAAGCTTCTCTCCTCCCCAGGTACCAGAACTTTCGCCCACCCTGAGCCCAAGCCAACATTCATCACCACCCGAGAACAGTCTGACATCAGAGAACATTCTGCGATTCACCACACACCATGCCATCTTTCATCCACATCCTCCTACCTAGTTCTTTATAGACTTCTTTACTCCTCTTTTTAACAGAAAACCCCTTTTTGCCTAACTCCTGAGATGCTTGCAGACCTCATGGTTAGAGTGTTCTCCTTATTGCAATAGTCTCTCTTCACACCCTACCACGCGAACCAATCTCTTCCAGTAACCCTTTTGAAAAACATCTCGCCTCACGATTGCAAAGCTGTGGAAGGTACACGAAGGCCTATTAATCGATCAGTGGATCATGAAGATGTGGTATATACACACTATGAAATTCTATTCACTCATCAAAAAGAATGAAATAATGTCTTTTGCAACCACTTGGATGGAATTGGAGAACATTTTCCTAAGTGAACAAACACAGGAACAGAAAACCAAACACCGCATGTTCTCACGTAAGTGGGAGGTAAACTAAGGGCTACCTATGGGGTACAGTGTGCACAGGTGGGGGTGGGGGTACACATAAAGCCCAGATTTCTTCTCCACTATGGAATGAAACCATCTAACTGAAGACTATTTGAGCCCCCGTAAAGCTACTGACATTAAAAAAAAAAAAAATCCTTGCTTCCCAGTTCCTGATTCATTTACTCAACTCAGTAAACTTGGTGTCTTGCTCTGGCCTGGCTCCCTGTTAGAGCCTGCCAAGCTCACACTCCCATCTCTCAGGGCTCATGGTCACTGCCCAGCCTGAGCAAGTTTCTGGGAAAGGTGTTTGCTGCCTTCCATGCTCACAGCACCAAGAGCTTTTGCTGCTTTGCTATTCTGGCAGTTTAAGAGAAACGACAGAGATGCCTGCATTCGCTGCTGCTGAAACTGTCTGCTTGTGCTTCTCCCAGTCTGCAGGATTTTTTTCTGCCTCCTGAATTAAGGAGTCCCTTTTTGACAAGCATTGTTTTTTCCCCCTTTGTTTGTTTGTGTACAGAGGTACGGTTTACATAGCATAGCATAGAGCTTCCTACAAAAGTTTTAGATGGAGAGTTGGTGATCGTTTGTCTTAGGAAAAAAGACTGTTTGTTTTGTAAAGAACCAAACATTTTTGAAATGAATCATACGATAGTTTTTGGAAGCTAGAGTTCTCCAGATTTTATTGCCAGAGCTGTGATGAAAGCAGCTTGCTCTATGTTCAAATTATGTAATATTCTGTAATTTTGAATTCTGTTTAAAACTCTTTTAAGGGAATCTGTGCTTTAAGGCTGCCAGGGGAAGCCAGACAACACATCCCATATTTATTTACTCATTCAGAATGTTTTTCCAATGCTTCCCAAGAGGCAGGTGCGAGGCCTGAGGAGAATTACAGCAGTGAACAAATCGGCACAGCACCCCCTAAGGTGTTCACTTTTTAGCAAGAGAGATGGATATTAAATAATTTACTTTTTAAAAAACCTTTTTAAAAAATATTTTTTATTTTTTAGAGATAGGCTCTTTCTGTTGCCCCGGCTGGAGTGTAGTGGGGTGAACATAGCTCATTATAACCTCAAACTTCTGGGTTCCCAAGCAGCTGGGATTACCAGTGTGTCCCACCATACCTGACTAGTTTTTAAAACATTTTCTGTAGGCTGGGAGCAGTGACTCATGCCTGTAATTGCAGCACTTTGGGAGGCCAAGATCAGAGGATTACTTGAGGCCAGGAATTCAAGATCCTTTCTCTACAAAAAAAAAAAAAAAGAAATTAGCTGGGCTTGGTGGTGCAAGCCTGTAAAGTCCCAGCTATTCAGAAGACTAAAGCAGAAGGATCACTTGAGCCCAGGGAGTCGAGGCTACAGTGAGCCGTGATCGTGCCACTACACTCCAGCCTGGGCAACAGAGTGAGACTCTGACTCACATTTTTTTTTTTTGTAGAGACAGGGTCTCACTGGTGTTGAACTCCTAGCCTCAAGCAATTCTTCTGTCTCAGCCTCTTAAAGCCCTGGGAATACAGACATGAGTCACTGTGGCTGGCTGGATGTTAGTTAATGAATTTTTAAAAAATTACAGATATGATAATTGCTGTCAAGGAGGCAGCCTTCCAAGGGGCTGGGAGTCAGGTGGGGTGGGGAGAAATGGGTACAAATAGGATTTCAAACAGCTTGGGAAAAGTCAGGGTATGAGAGCGTAAGAACTAGCAATAAAAGAGAGTGATGGGTTGGTGAGTGAGTTACAGAGAGGGGAAGCCTGGTCCCTAAGGACTCCACCCACACTTTAAGTGTAGACTTAACTCTCTGAACAACTGGCGTGGGATTTTCCATAAACAAGGGACTCGACATTTACGAGCTCAAGAAATGACGCTTCCTGGAATTGTGACAAAATAGATCTCCGATTCTGAAAAGTGGGGAAAAACAATTGAGGATTAGTAATTTAAGAATTAGGAGGAATGATCTTTTCAGTCATCTCCTTGGCACTTTTTACATTTGAATTGTTCTTTAGAATGATCTGGTTTTGAATGATGTGTTGTTTATATTTGGCTATCATGATTATTCAGTGATGAACTGAGAAAATGCTTTTCTTGGGAAAAGGAAATGGAGGAGGGGAGGCAACTGGGCATTTTTAAAGGGTCTAAAAACAAAACAAATAAGACCAAACATACTCAGGTGAAAAAAAAATCACAAAAATCTGATTCTTTCAAGGTATACTTGGTGTATTTTTATTGAGATTAGCGTGCTAACCCATGGGGTTTCAGTGGACACAAAATATGCAGATGCCTGAAATCTGGATTCTGGTGAGGAAAAAACTGCCAATAAACAAGTGAACACATAAGAACACAAGATGAGTTCAGGGAGTGTGAAATGCCAAGACTTTGGTAATTATACCATAAAATGCAGGCATAACTTGTACGTATCCCTCATTCCTTCAATGCATCCTCAGAGATATTCCCTAGTCATCTGGGGCTTTAATGCACTCCCCTCACCGTTCTCTGTTGGCAACAAAAAGGTATGGCCAGAGCAGGGTAGATATCATCCTCTTTTAAAAGCTCTGTAATCCCATATGGTCCTAAATCCAATCCTCAGTGCTCTTACAAGAAGGACAGATGCACAATGAAGACAGAGACAGAGACTGCAAGCTGAGGAATGCCAACAGCCCCTAGGAACTAGGAGAGAGGCCCAGAACAGATTCTTCCTGAGAGCCTCCAAAAGAACCAGCCTTGCTGACATCTTGGTTTTGAACATAAGTGAATACATTTATGTTAGTTTGAGCCACCAGTCTGTGGTAATTTGTTGGGGCAGCTCTAGAAAATTAATTCACTAATTAGAAATAACAGACTTTAATATTAAATAGACATTATTCTGAATACACACGCACACAAAACCGAGGATGCCAAAAAAAAAAAAAAATGCATACAGATTTTAAGAGATGCTCACCATGACAAGATGTATTTGACCACTTTGAGCACTGCTTGTAATTACATAAGTCAAATGTGACTTCATCTTATTGTTACAATTTAATAGAGTTTTTTCCTTTCTTAAAATGTGTATGTGTGATACCTCTGTGTGTGTGTCTGTGTGTGTCTACACATATACATATATAAATGAAACTCCAGGTATATCTATATATACTATATATCCATACTATATATGGATATATAAATCCATGTATGTCATATTTGTATAGTTCATTCCAGATAGATAGATAGATAGACAGATAGATAGATAGATATAGATATACACAGATGGTTAGATTGACAGAACTATTTTCATTATAATGGGAGTGGGTAATTTATACATTCTACATTAAATTTTTTTTAATTGAGTGTATCTAACGAATAGATCTTTCCTCTGTTCTACTATTTCCTATTTCTGTGCTAATATCTTGCAATGGTTTAAATGTATATGTCTCTCCAAAATTCATATCTTGGAACCAATAACCAATGTGATGGTATTGAGGCGGAGCCCACTGAGAAGTGACTAAGCCTTGAGGCTTCACTGTCATGAATGGGATTAATGCACTTATAAAAGAGGTTGAAAAGAGCACGCTAGTTCCTTTTTCGTTTGCTCTTTTGCCTACAGTCTCTTCCATCATGTGAGGACAGAGCGTTCATGCCTTCCTGAGAAGCCAGCAACAAGGTACCATCTTGGAAGTAGAGAACAAGCCCTTAACACACACTGAATCTGCCAGAGCCTTGATCATGGACCTCCTACCCTTCAGAACTGTGAGAAATAAATGTATATTATTTACAAATTACCCATTCTAAGGTCTTTTGTTACAGCAGCAGGAATGG
The DNA here is from genome assembly GCA_027257055.1 of Cephalopachus bancanus. Lineage (NCBI taxonomy): Eukaryota > Metazoa > Chordata > Mammalia > Primates > Tarsiidae > Cephalopachus > Cephalopachus bancanus. Next base: position 10,313,725 of record JAPVLO010000001.1, on the reverse strand, counting down.
ACTGACACAGGCACTAATTTCACTTACTAGGCTGGAGCCCCCATGATCCAGTCAACTCCCAAATACCCCACATTTAAATATCATTGCATGAGGAATTAGGTTTTAGCATATTAATTTTGGGGGCACAAATATTCAGACCAGTGCCCTTAAGACAGAACTCAATGGGCTTGCCCCTTCTACCATGTGAGGGTACTGCAAGAAGGTACCATTGTAAATCGTCTTTGAATCCCCGGGCCTCACCAGAAACAAAATCTGCTGGCACCTTGATTTTGGTCTTCCAACCTCCAGAACTGTGAGAAATAAATTTCTGTTGTTTATAAGGCACCGGGTTTGTGGTATCTTGTTATCGCAGCCACAGAAACAAAGATACCACTCTTCCTTTTCAAAAGTTTCTTGATAATTCACAACTATGTGATCTTCCATATAAAACTTAAAATTATTTAATTAGTTCTAGCATACCCATCCACAAGAGAATTTGTGACTCTCATGGGAATTGCACTAATTTTGTAATTTGACTTGGGAAGAATTGGCTTTATTTTTTATTTTTATTTTTAAACTGACCAGGAATACAGTATGTGTCCCATTATTGGGGCCATATTGCTACCCTTCAGCAAAAGTTTATCATGAAGCTTTTGCAATGGTTTATTCCTAAGTATTTTATGGTTCCTGGTGCCATTGTGGAGAAAATCTTGTTATTTTAAGAAGTTATTTCTTACTCAAAGGAACATTTCTAATTTTTCTTCCATTTATCTATCTCCAGTTAAGCATTTGACTGCACTCAATTTTAAAATAGAGGCATTTCGATTTTCAAGGTTTCCTATCATCTGCAAATAATGTTGCCTCTTCCTTGGGGGCTTGACCATGACACAGTTAGATTGTTGTACCATATAGGAACAAAACTTTTCTTGGTGAGGGTTTGGTGGGGCTTGTTGGTTATGTGCAAGGCTTTGCACAACATGACCTGGGTACGCGTCCCTTTTCTGTCACTTACAATTAAGAGCTGTGTGACTTTAGGCAACTTATTTAACCTCTCTGGACCTCGGGGTTCTATCTCTATAGTAAGGACGATAGTAGTACTCAACTCAGAATTGTGAGAAGTAAGCTCTTGTCAATACATTAAAGCAGTCAGAAGGCACATTACGCCCTTTACAGAGCATTAGCTAATATGTATCAAAACCTGCAGCATACTTTACCTCCTGTAAGCCTCACCACCACTTCAGAAAGTGTGGTTATCTCCATTCTACAAATGAGGAAACTAACTTCTAGAAACTATGTTACAAGAAGCAAGTGTCCAGGATCAGCCGGATACACTGTTTAGGTTTCGCCTGACAAAACCAACTCCCAGAAAATGAGGCAATCAATCAACCTCTGCCGACGCGTGAGTTAAATCGCACGAAAACGTAATTAATTCACTCTACATGGTGCTGGCATTTTACCAGGAAAAAAAAAAAAAATCACGGATGCAAGGGCGAGACTCTTCAAGTAGCCCGTCTCAGGCTTCCGCCGGGGCTGGCGGAAAAAGCCGAGCGCGCTCGGAAGCGCTCGCCCGCCTTCGGCACCCCTCGCCGCCTACCGCCAGGGGGCGGGGCCTGCGCTTCGGCACGTTCGGCGCAGGGCATCGTGGGAAGGGCGGCCGGTGCAGCCGCGGCTGCCATCTTAGGGACTCCCCGCGCCGCGGCCTTCTCGTTGGGGCGGCCTCGGTGGCGGCTGTCGGTCTCGGGGACAGGCAGAAGGGCAACGGCCCGTCCGCTCTCCTTCGTCCGGCGTCGGGAGGCCCGCCAGCTCGCGTCCGAAGGCGGAGGTGAGGCCAGCCGGCCGCGTGAGGTGCCCAGGCCCGCGCGGCCCGTCGGAGCGTCGCCCGGAAGGATGGGCCGGTCTCGGAGCCGGAGCTCGTCGCGCTCCAAGCACGCCAAGAGCAGCAAGCACAATAAGAAGCGCAGCCGGTCCCGCTCGCGCTCCCGCGACAAGGAGCGCGTGCGCAAGCGCTCCAAATCCCGGGAAAGCAAACGGAACCGGCGGCGGGAGTCGCGGTCCCGCTCGCGCTCCACCAACGCGGCCGTGTCCCGGCGCGAGCGGGACCGGGAGCGCGCCTCGTCCCCGCCCGACCGCATCGACATCTTCGGGCGCACGGTGAGCAAGCGCAGCAGCCTGGACGAGAAGCAGAAGCGGGAGGAGGAGGAGAAGAAAGCGGAGTTCGAGCGGCAGCGAAAGATGTGAGCGCCCGCGGGGGGAGGGGCGGGGGCCGCAGGGGCCCCGGCGAGGGCGCGGGGGGCGCGGGCGCGCGGGCCCGGGCCGCCCCCGGCGCCTGGAAGCCCGGGGCGGGCGGGCCCGCGGGCTGGCGGGGAAGGGGAACCTGGGGGCTTCGAGGGGAGGCGGTGGTTTTGGCGCGAGAGGAGGCGAGTCCCGGAAGTAGGGGTGGAGTTCAGAGAGGGGTCGGCGCGCCTGGTTGGCGGGAAGGCGGGGGCGGGCGCCGGCGGAGGGGCGTGCGGGGTGGGCGCTCGCCGGTGGGCCGCGGACGCGCGGGGCGAGGCCTTCGCGCCCCGGGTGGATGCTCCCGTGGAGGCCGGCCTCTCGGGACGGGGCTTCGGTGCCCTCGGGACTGAGGGGCCGCTCTAGGGCGTCCCCCCGCCCCCGAGATGCCTTTCCGCGTGGGTGTGTTCCGAGGGCCAGGGCGTCGCGGCGGCTTTCGCTCCCTGCAGCTTGCAAGCCGGGGAGATGTGAAAGTGAAAAATGCACGAACCGGAAGTGTTCGGGGGATGCGTCTTGACCCTGGAATTCACCTGGGTCGCCACCGTCCCCATCCGAGCCCGCCCCTTTTCTGCTTTTGCCCTGTCCGCCTCTCGCAGACATGTACGTTTTTGTGAACTTGTCTCCCCCTTGCAGGATACTTGTTTAAAAGACATTTAAAAGGGTCGGCATTGCGCACGTGTATACTTTTCACTTCGTGGGACATCAGAGTTCCAGGAAGAGAGTTGCTTACTCGAAGTCCCGATTGGGTAAACTCGCGTGCGTGAGAAAGAGCCACCTCTCGGGTATCTCTGGATATAAGAGACGTGGATAATCTCAAACTAAAGGGACTTTTGATGTTAAAATGGAGCGTTTTATTGTATTTTTTACTTTAAGATTTCGATACGTTGATGCCCTGGGTATTCAGTTCCCAAAAGCCACATTGAAAGTAGAGCTGAACGATGATGGTACTCCCTATTTAACTGACCATCTTTGCTCAGTTCTTCAGTGAATGTTTAGAAAATGCTCATGAGGCAGGGTTGTTACCTCATTTATGATTTTCCTGAGACGAATTTATGTGTACGGGATTGTCGGGTTTGGGGTTTTTCTGCAGTTTGCTTTGTGTTATGTGAACTTTCTAGCACAGCTAGTTTCTAAAGTTATTCAGGGGTAGGGACTGGAGCACTGGTATTAGAGGAAGCGGTGCTTAGAGCTGTTTTGCTGCCAGCATTTCTTTTAAGTCATATGCAACACTTTCACGTTTCCTGTACTTTGAACTCTCAGACATATAATGAGTCTCTTAGGTCTAAATACAGTAAAAGTGCAAATTTTCAACAAACTTTTCAACAATTTTTTGTTTTTTTTGAGTTGGAGTCTCACTCTGTCGCCCAGACTGGAGTGCAGTGGCCGCTCCCGGCCACCACAGCCTCGACCTGCTGGGCTCCGGTGAACCTTCCACCTCAGCCTTCCGAGTAGCTGGAACTACAGGCACGCACTACCACGCCCGGCTAATTTTTTTGATTTATTGTAGAGATGAGGTCTGGCCAAGTTGCCCAGGCGGGTCTCGAACCCGCGGGCTCAGGCAATTCACTCACCTCAGCCTCCCAAGGCGCGGGATTACAGGCTGAGCCACTGAGCCCGGCTTAAACAAAATTTTAAACAGAGTTCAAGGGGCTGTTTCACATTAAGCCTAGATTATGTAGAATCCAGCTTTTGGGTCTTGAACAGGGCACTGACTCTAGCAGTACAATTCTCAAATAACTGTCAAAAGATGAACATATGAACAATTGCCTAAGACATCACTGAGATAATTTTTCCATGTGGAAACAAAGGAGATCCCCTCAAAGGTAATGAATTGTCTTTCACTAGAAAGCTAGGGCTTACAGGAGAAATGAAAGGAAACTTGTTATGCAGGGAATAATTAGACACATGTAGCAAGCTACAGGCGGACTCCAGAGGAAAAAATCCAGGTACAAAAAGATGGGAAGTAGAGTAGCTGTATGGTTCCTGGCTGGGAGAGGATGTAAACTGCCGTTAGCGCTTAGGAGGGAGAAAGGGGTAGAGCTAGCAGGCACCTGTGCACTACATTCCTGTTGGCCATGCAGCAGATGCTGCTTAATATATTCTAGTGCCTTGGAAATAATGCAGAGGAAACTGGAAAGGCATAGGTGTTGGGGCCTTGGGAATGGGAGGAAGTAGCTGTCAGTCTACAAATCCATGTTGATTAGTTTATTCATTCAGCTAACATCTATTGAGCATTATTTAATAAGTGCCAGCCTCTGTGCTATGCACTGTTAATATAAAGATGATGGCCTCTCTCCAAGATCAAGCTTGATCTAACTGGAAGACAAATAATTAGATGGATAATAAAACAGTGTACTAATTTCAGTGACGGTAATGTAACTGTATAGAGGACGTGTCCTGGGTGGGTAAATACCTTAGTTGACCTAAAGAATGAGTTGGAGGGTAGAGGAATGTGTGACTGTCAGACCAGGTATATGATCCGTGTGCACCAAAGGAAAGAGCCTCCTTCCCCCACTCCGGCCTCATTGCAGAGAATGGAGGAAAATGGTCTTGACATGGAGTCCTCCTCAGGTAACTAACTATTGGCTTAGGGCAGGAAGTTCTGTAAATAGTAAAGTCATGGAGCCCCTGGAGAGGTAAATAGAGACGGAGAGTCATGCCAGGGGTCTTGCATGCCTTATTAAAGAGCTTTGATTTTATCCTAGAAACGGGAAAGGTTTTAAGCAGGTACATGACATGGTGCCTTTTTTTTTCCTAAACAGATCGATGGTTGTTGTATAGGATGGAAACTCAAGAGATGGGCACAGAAGTTCACACAAGAGTAGTGAGGGCGGTTTTTGAAATGAAAAGGAGGGAATAGACTTAGGAAACATTTAGGGCATATAAAATTGGGTGTGGGACATATGGAGTAAAAAGGAAGCATTCATGTTGGCTCTCACGTTTATAGTGTGGCTGTTGCAACTCATTCACCGAATGTTTAAGTAACCAATACCCTGTGTTAGGTATTGGTTAAAATGTTAGGTATTGGTTAAAATGTCAGCAGCTTTGTGAATAGTGGAAAAGGGAGAGAGAAAGAGGATAAGAGTTTCCCTTGGTGCTTCCACCATGGGCACTAGTTTTGGATATATTGTTCTGAGTTTATCCAGAGTTGATAATGGGGGACTGAAGCCTAGCAAAGAGGGGCTTCACTTGTGTCAGTGAAACCTTGAGAGTGTATGAATTGACCCAGGGAGGATGTGGAGAGAGAAGAGCAGTTGGTTTAGGGGACTGAAAGAACCTTGAAGAATGTCTGTATTTGCATTTAGGAAGAGGAAAAAAAGCCTGTGGTAGAAGCAGAAAAGAGATACTACAAGAATGCATAGTTTTGAGTATATGTTCCAGAAGCCTAGGGTTAGATGAAGAGAGAGAGACAGTAAAATCACAATCCTCTGTTGGGTTTAGCCAATTAGGAAATCTTTGGTAAGATTGAAAACTATATTGATTTGTCGCTTCTGAGGTCTTAAACAAAAAACAGATATTTCACCTACCTAGATGGTGCTTGACGTATACTGGGTCTCAATAAATATTGCTAACTTACGTACATGTAGCCAGACCGATTCTGGTGAATTTAAATGATCCTACAAGTTATAATCTTAATGATTAAAAGCTAGGCCTGTAAATTTTTAAAATTTTTCCCCATTTTTGAATAGTTCAAATTCAAATAGTTCAAAATTCACATAGTTCAAAATTCAGCTCAGAAGATCTCTTTTATCCCTGTGTCCTAGCCATTTAATGTGATTCCTTCACCGGTTCCTTATGTGCTCTTTTGAGATGCTGTATGCACGTTGTGTTAATTGTTGAGAAAATAGACAGCTGACAACAACTTGCAGCAAATCAGGAAAATGTTAATGGTGTAGTACGTTATTCTAGCCTGTGATATCTAGGTTCGAATATCCTTAGTGTTCAACTGCATGACAGTTTAAGAGCCTTCTAAATTAGTCTCTAAACCGAACTGGGATCTATATGAATGATTCTTAGAAATGGAAGAATACTTGAGCAGCTCATTGTGAGAGCGAAGGCAAGCTTTTACGTGCAAACTCAGTATATAGAACGGCATATTTTGGAAGTTATGGCTCTGAGAACTTTAGGGTATAAGACCTAGCTGATGTTTAGAACGTTGTATTTTTTGTTAATAGTCATTTTGGTAGTTAGATCCTTGTGCATGCCTTTGCTTCTCTCACTTGTCTTGGAGAAATAGTGTAGGGTAGTCTAGTCTACCTAGGTTCAGAGTAACATCTCAGTGACATTCAGGGAGTTCAGAAAATTACAACTTTTTAGTCTCAGTAAAAATGAGTATATTAATGGCTATTTCATAGGAACAATTATTTATTTAAATGATGACATGGCATATAAAGCTTTTGGTACAGTATTTGGTACCAATTAAGTTATAATAAGTGCTGTTTGCTAGTAATTATCACACAATTCCTAGAAGTAAGCCCCCAGAATTGAGTTCCCACATTTGAAGATGTTTTAAAAATAATTGTCAGTCGCTCTGTAGTACTACTAGAGAGCATGGAGAAAATGGGGACCTGGTATTCTATCATTTCCATCGAAAAACTTGGAGATTTTGATGTAACCCTCCCATCAGTAGCACAGATTATTGGCAGAGGGAATGAATCCAGCAAAGCAGTGTGAGGAAAAGAGAGAAAGGAACATGATGAGGGTGACAATTCCAATGGCAAAAGTTTTAAAGAGTGAATAGGCGGTTAGATACTTTTGCTCTTAAGACAGTAATGACCAAAGGGGTTTTTTCCCCCTCTCAAAAGAGTTCCAGTGTTTCTTAGGAGAGTTAGCTTAATATAGCGGCTTTATTATGATGATAAATTTGCCACAGTAAAGATGAACTCATGCCTAATTCAGTTACATTTGTGTCCATTGGTTTTTCTGAATTATGTGTATGGAGAGAGGATAAAGTTGAACTTTTAACTTCTTCGACATTGGTTCTAAAAACTGATGAAAATTTTTTTTCTAATGACTGAAATAACATTTTTAATCTCACCAATAAAAACAACAAAAAATATATTCTTACTAATACTTGCAGGGAAACAGTACCCTGACCTTGCCCGTCTCCACTAATACAAATCAGCAAAGCGTAATTGCAGTCCAAGGTGGGATGCCTTGCAGTTCCTTCAGGAACAAAGGGAGATAAGCAGCCTTGTGAGAAAGTGCACCAGGCCGTTTCTTATTCTCCACTGTTGTGGTTGAGCATGGGGCTTTTCCACTTGCCCTTCCCTTTGGGCTATAAAATTGCAGAGCTGTAGGTAGAACTGACTCCTTAGCAGCAAGGAGAGCAACCCACAGCCTGCCCTGTCTCTCATCCGGGCCCCCTGGTTTGGTGACGTAAGTGGAAATAGAAGCAGGGAGCTCACACTGCTGATTTGGCTTTTGCTGTAAGTTTATTTGACTCGTTTTCTTCTTACTGACCAAATCTGTGGAAATGTGGGCCTGTTAACTATTGTGTTTTCGCTTAGGGATGACTTGACTGCCTGGCAAAAACCCTGAATGTGTATCAGATCCTTTCCACCTTCACCAAATTCCTAACTTGGCAGCTTTTTTCCTGATGTGCTAACCTGGGGCCTTATCCTATTTTTTTCCTTCCTTTCCACTTTGAAAGTTTTAATTGAACCTGACTTACATTTTCCTCCTTTTGAATAGTCAATACTGTGGCCCACTTAGCATTAGTCATTAAAAGTTGCATTGTATTGGTTTTGAAATTGTAAGTAGTAAGTTCCTTCTTATACTGCTCTAGCAAAAATATGTAGGTGTGTGTATGCTTTTAAACTATTAAGTTATTATCCTTATATGCCCATCATCCAGATTCATCAGTTGTCATCCTTGTTTTCATCTGTTACTTGTTTCTTTCCCTTTGGGTGACAGAGAAGCAATATTTTATGTTGAAGTTTGGTTTAATTTCCATTGAAACTGCTGTCTGATTTTCATTTAGATGTTTCTGGTGGTTCATTTTTAGCATTGGGGAGAGTATCTGCTCTCTTACTGAGCTGCTTTAGCTAAAGTCTTATTGGAACAATTCTTTTTTTGAGTTGAAGTCTCACTGGCACCCAGACTGGAGTGCAGTGACACGATCACGATTACTGCAGCTTTGACCTGCTGGGCTCAGGCGATCCTTCCACATCAGCCTTCCAAGTAGCTGAGACCACAGGCCTGCACCACCATGACTGGCGGATTGGTTTATTGTAGAGATGAGGTCTTGCCGTGTTGCTCAGGTTGGTCTCGAACTCCTGGGCTCAGGCCATCCTTTTGCCTTTGCCTCCCAAAGTGCTGGGATTACAAGCGTGAGCCACCATGCCCAGCCTTGAAATACTTTACTTACTGTATATACTCTAATACTGTATATAATTGGAAGTTGAAAAGGAAAGGAAGCACAGTACGTCTTAGGCTTTCATGTCCTTTTAAAAAAAATTTTAGTTTTGGGAAGGAGATATTTAGGAAACAACAGAATCTTCAGAATGGGTGTTGCAAATATATAGAACCTCGACAGAAAATAAGTTTTCTCAGTACCTACTATCTCCTTGACTGAAACATGCGAAAGTTAAATGTAGGAACTGAAATGAATCAGAATGTTTAAGACACATTGGTGTTAGTATATCACTGGGAATAAGTAACGGGTTGAGAGTGAAAGTCTTTGGATGGTAATTGAATCATCCCCAAGAATAGAGTTGAGTTGAAGTGGATTGGGTGTTTAAAGGTCACTTAGAAACTGTGAGATCTTTACTAAACAGATAAAATGAATGTCTCATACATGTGTATGTCAAATGAGTCATCAAAAGATACAAAAGTTGCAGGTTTTATTTAATTTTGTGAATTATGAGAAAGTTGAAACATTAATAAATTGGCCTCTTAGGAAAAAGCCTCTGACTTTATTTATTCAGCACAAATTATTGTTTCAGAGTGCTGTTCAATAGAAATATAATGTGAACATATATATAATTTAAAATTTCCTAGTAGTCATATTAGAAGGTAATGAAATTATTTTTAAAATATAGTCTCAGTTTATCCAAAATACTATCTTTTAATTTATTTTTTTTTAAATTCTAAGTTTAAAGATGTAGGGTGCATTCAGTGTTAGGTATACAAATGTTCATTTTGCAGGTACCCTTGTTGATGAGGTGTGCCCCCCTCTCCTGGCAGTTTCCCACTACTGCCAATCCCTTTCTTAACAGTATTATGATAATTGTTCAAAGTTCGCTTATGAGTGAGAGCATGTGGGACTCAGTTCTTTGTTTCTGTGATAGATTAGTCAATACAAAATACGATTTTTTAAACACCCAAATAAAAATATGAGGTCATTTGTATTCTTTTTTTCCATATTTATCTTCAGTGCAGACTAGACACGTGACTAGTGGCTGTCATTGAGTATTATTGGTATAAAATGTGCAAGGTTTTCACGGCAGCACCTTCATTAATGCAGTATTTCCAGCACAAAATTTCATTTTGAGTAAATTGGTTCATAAAATCAAAATGGGATTAAAGTAATTTAATTAAAACAATAGTATTAATGCTTCATTGAACTCTTTTGGATAATAAAAATATATTTTCACTTCCTTACTTTCCCATCTCTAGAGGAGCTTTTAATAGAAAATCTATTAACAAAAGGAAGAAGGGCACAGTAAAGAATATTAAGTTCAAAACCTAAGTTGGTCATATTTTCAGGATAAGCTGCACACTACTGTTACTTCAGTAGTCTGAATCTCTTCAAGTCTGTATTCTGTCTTTGCTTAGCGGAAAATTAATTCGACTGATCTGAATTGCCTGCTACATAGTAATTTCTCCTACTTCTCTGTAGCTCAACCCTTAGACTGAGTTGATTGACAAATGAGCAAAGCCATGTATTTTAATAGCTTGTCCTCTCATTATAAAGTTGATAACAGAAGTAGATTTTCTGTTTAAATATATGGTTTCTAAATCGAAACTAATGCGTTTGGCTTTTTGTATCTACCAGTCTTTCTGGAGCTGGAATGTGATTGAGAAAAACAAAATGAATTTCTCTGTATCACTTAGCATTTCTCTTAGTACCTATCATTTCTTTAAATGTGATATGAAAGCAACTCTTAAAAAAAAAAGGATTATAGTGAGGCTTCTATTGATATAGACTTAAAGCCAGTTTTGTTTAAATTCATAATTTTAAAAATAAGTCAATTTTTTTCACTTGTTTGCTAGCCGACAACAGGAAATAGAAGAAAAACTCATCGAGGAAGAAACAGCACGAAGAGTGGAAGAATTGGTGGCAAAAAGGGTAGAGGAAGAATTGGAGAAAAGGAAGGATGAAATTGAGCGAGAAGTTCTCCGAAGGGTGGAGGAAGCCAAGCGCATCATGGAAAAGCAGTTGCTCGAAGAACTCGAGCGACAGAGACAAGCTGAGCTTGCAGCACAAAAAGCCAGAGAGGTAACGCTCGGTCGTTTGGAAAGTAGAGACAGTCCATGGCAAAACTTTCAGTGTTGGGTCGTGCCTCCTGCTCAGTTCAGAACGAGATGGAATACAGACTATCTAATTCCTTTCTCATCTAAACTTACATTGCTGCGAAAGTTAATTTTTTAGCTTATTCAGAAGTGCTGGCTGATACTTAAAAGCTTACTTTCATAAAACATATCCAAGGATACTTTTTGATCTAATGGAACTGGCTTACATATTTGAGAAGTGTTTGAAACTTTTGCCATGGCTGCAGGACTTACATTCTTTTTTGGGAGGGCTGGGGGAGACAGGGAGTGGTAAAGGGAAAAGGTTAAAAATCCACTTGTGGTTGTATATTTTTCTATTTTGTTTATCACTCTATTACCTAGACTGTGAGAGGCTTTTTGCCTTCAGTCAGATTAAAAAAGAGCAGGGCCTAACATTGAGTGACAGCACCTGCTTTTGATAAATAGGTTTTCTCACTCGTCTTTTTTTCCTTCTTTTATTCCTCACCCCCTCCCCCAAATCCTGCTTCAACAAAGTGGACTAATTCTAGCATTCTGATCATAAGGCCCTCCATTTTCCTAATGTGTTTTAAGGAATCTTTTTAGGAAAAATGTCCAGATCATTCATCCACTTTTTTAGTATCTACTAACAACTCCTTTTTTTCTCTAGAGAGTTATGAAGGAACAGGTTGTCCTTGTCTGGAGTCAAGCTAAACACATGATTTGTTTTATCAGCAGCTGGAGCAGAAGCTGAAAATGTCTTTCTGTGAGACAGTAATTTGCTACTGAAGCTTTATGGCTTGTTTGCACTGATTACTCCAGGATCCCCAAACTTGGTGAAAGTCACTGAAACACTCAAGGCAAATTACTTTACAGTCCTGAGTGTCCCATCATCATACTTTGCGTAATGAGTATGAATCCCATTGGTGTGTGGCATAGGAAATCCTGAGGTTGTACTTTCTGGAACTGAAATATTTGACTCAAAATATGTGACTCAGTGTCTTGGCATTCTTGTGGACAAGTTGACATATTAAAATCGCTTTGCTTTCCAGTAAGCTTAGCATTTAAAATGCATTTCCCTTGTCCTGTATTTAACTAGATGTACATGCTTATGTTTATGGTGGATTTCACAGACTGGAATTGAATGTATCCAATTTTTATTTATATCAGTGCTTTTAATAATGAAGATATTTTTGGAGTAATGGTGCTGTCTTGTAGCGAGTTATTAATCATAGTAAGATTTTTTTCTCTTCACTTTTTGTTTCATATTAACAGTTTTTTTTACACGGACACAACCCTCTGACAGTCTTTTCAAATATTAAAATTATCTGAATATGTTTGCTGTGATCTGAACACTGCCCAAACCATCAAGCAGTCTTCATATAGTTTGCATTATAAAATCTCATCCAATTCTCCAAGAAAAAATAAGTTACAGAATTTTATTTCCTGACCATGCATCCCCCGGATTCCTGAATTTCAGTTCAGATTGTAGATGACAATATGAGCTGCCTTTAGAAATTGTCAACATCTGAATGTTAAGTCCATTTTCCCCATGGAAGAAGCCCTTAGTTCCATGAAGTATGGATTACCATTTGTATTTTTCACTAACAGTAAATGTATTTTTCTTATTAATTGTTTGCCTTAGGAATGATGAATTACATTTTTTGTTCCTTCTTACCATAAACATCTGCATTCCTCAGCTCAGCCTTCCTTGTATGTTGTTCCTTTATAAATGGTTGAGCTGCGGATGCAGGTCTTGCCAAGCTAACAGTACAAATCATTTTAAAGAGGAAGCTGGCGCGTATGGCAGCCGAGGAGCACACTCTGCAGGACACTGGACAAGACAGTAAATATTCAACTTTTAATGCTGATTAAAGGAGTATAGGTAAAGAATGCGTAGGTATACACAATTGGTGAGACAAACGTTCACTTTATTTATCTTTTATATGTTACTTTTTTAATTTGGTAAATACTATCCAGTTTTGTAGTTGTCCTTGTTGATTTCTGTGATATTAAAGTATTAGTAGTAATTGCCAGGAGACTATCATAGGGAGGGTTTAGTCGGTTGCTGTTTGGACTGGGAGGGATGATTTAAATTTAGCGCTAGAAACCAATTTGAGTGACTGCGCAGTTTATCGTTTGTCAGACAGGAGGTAGCTATTACGCTACCCTGTAAGTCAGATCAAGAAAGTTCAGAGGAAGATTAGTAAATATTTATCAGTAAAAATAAGCATTTTATCTTTCTAACATCTTAACATGTCCTCCCCTTTAGGAGGAAGAACGCGCAAAACGTGAGGAGCTAGAGCGAATACTGGAAGAGAATAACCGAAAAATTGCAGAAGCACAAGCCAAACTGGTAAGTACAGAGCCTGTGTGAAAGTACTTTGCGTCTTGCCTTATTTTTTCAGATTTTGTGGAATGATTTTGCACTCTATAATTTAACTTACATTTTCAGCTACCTTGAGGCTACTTAAAAGGCTTTGTAAGCAAGCATAGGACCAGTTGACTACCTTTTTATTTCTGGTCTGGAGAGAACTGTAGAATTTGCAGTGGCTTAAAACAGGTTTCCTGGGGAAAATGTATTATTCCCTCTCCTGTTTTTTCTATCCTAACTTCATTCACGTTTCTCCTATGCCTAAAAACAACAGCACCACCACAGTCTTGGAGGTATTTGAATGAACTAATATGCAGCATGTCACTTGCATTATGCATTAGTTGCTTTCTTATCTATCACTAGAGAGAATAAGCAGGTAGTATCTATTTGGTAGTAAGTGTGTAAGAGGAATACATCCTATTTCCCACTCCTAGTTTATAATCTAACAAGAAATACAGACTTAAGTAATTATATGATAAGAAAGATGTGAACCAAAGTGATGTAAGGCAATTTTAAAGCAGTAATGAAGCCAATATAAGAAGATTGAGGTGATTTTTTAAAAAAATTAGATCATTTGACCTCTACTTTTTCTTCCCTTTTTTTTTCAAAGCATTGCTCTGTATTTTTATTTTGTAAGCACACATATTAGCGTTGTTAAAGTGGTATAGAGTTGACTGGGCATGATAGCTTATGCCTGTAATCACAGTGCTTCGGAAAGCCAGAACAGAAAGATTGCTTGAGCCCATCAAGACTAGTCTAGGCAACATAGTGAGACCTTTTCTCTACAAAAATAAAAAAAATTAGCCGGGCGTGGTGGTGTGCATCTGTAGTCCCAGCTTCTCAGAAGACTGAGGCAGAAGGATTACCTGAGCCCAGGAGGTCGAGGCTGCAGCGAGGTATGATTGTGCCACGGTACTCCAGCCTGGGCAATAAAGTGAGGCTCTGACTCCAAACAAATAAATAAGAATGAAGTTTTTGATGTCTTAAGGGTTTTTTAATTTAAAACATGAATATTTTTTGAGGTAGTTTCCCTGTGAGGAGAAGAAAGCTAGGATTAAAGAACTATGGATATATAAAAAAAGAAAACACAGTGGAGGATAGTCAGGTATTACAAGGAAAAAGTGTATTCCCCCCTGTGAATATGCTATACAGGAAGACTACTTCTAGGTAAAAATACAAATCAGAGATGGAAGGAAATGTACTAAGGTAGGAGAGAGATTGGTGGTATTTAGTGCCATGAATGATATGACCCAGGAGGGACTCTTGTTGATTGGGGAGGGAGAAAATAATAAGCTCCAGTTATGTGATACAAAGATATTCTGTGACTCTGTTTACAAATGCCCATAGATCTGAGAGGGTCTAATATAGCATTGGAACCATTGAGCATAGGTGTGAAAGAGTAGACCGCAAATGATGTATCCAGTAGTCAATAAGAATGTAAAAAGTTAATGTGGGGTAGTTGCTTCTAGAGAATGATCTTCTAAAATACAGCATAACCCAGATAAAAGGGAGTTCTAGAAATAACCCAGACAATGTAGTGAGCATGGCACAATGGATTCTTGGTAAATATCTCTGTCCTTGTGTTTTTGACTGCTGTATTGGAAGGTCGTAATTCTGCTTTTCTAGAGTAAGACCTTAAAATCTGCTTAGGTAGAGAAAGCAGGACGAAATGGATGAGCCATTGTAAGATATATTACTACCTGCTTATGAATAAGTATGTGATAATGCTTTTTTTGTGATTCATATAAGAAAAGAATCTCAGTACAGGTAGAAAGAAGAGGCAAAATACGAATCTTAATTTGAGTTCAGATGATTGAGCTTTGAACAGTAAACAATCTGGTTGGTGAGGCATGGACATTCCAAAAGAGAGGAAAAATATGATTGACAGTTCAGTCATGAAAGCAAAGTTATCAATCAGGTGGAACTAGAATTCCTCATAGGACATACTGAAGAGATTGGATAACCGGTAGGTTCAGTTTGTGGGCAGCCTGAAAACTTCTGTGCTTGATCTCCCATGCCAAGATCTTGAACCTTTCTGACCCTGGGGTGCATATGGATCTCTTGGTCTTCTTATGTCCCTCTTAGCCTTCTTTGTCCACATGAACCATAAAAATATAACTTTAGATGTCTTATTACTGGAAAAAGTTTGGTAAGCATAATTGAGAACACAACCCAAATGGTAGTAAATGGCCAGTTTCATTTTTTAATCCCAGTTTGTCTCAGACCACTACTTTTGCACAATATGATTATGAATTACCAGAAAAATGAGATCAAATTGCTATAGAAGCTTCTAAAATGCTTATTCTTAGTTTGTTCTTTTTGTGACTTGATTACAGTTTGTAAACTGTCCCTAGTCTGTGGACCACACTTTACACTAACACAGTTCTGGAGTGCACAGACTTAGGTCTGATCTGGTAGACCATAGGGAATGACACCATTGTGACAGCATGTTTTTGATAAAACTCCGTGAAAAGATGTCTTAGCAGCCTGGACAACATAGTGAGACCTTGTCTCTACTTGCACACACACAGATAAAATCAGCTGGATGTGATGGCACACAACATTAGTCCCAGCTTCCTGGGAGGCTGAGGTGGAAAGATTATCTGAGCCCAGGATTTTGAGGCTGTGATGAACTGGGATCATACTACTGCACCCCATTCAGCCTGGGTTATAGAGTGAAATCCCAACTCAAAAAAAAAAAAAAAAAAAGAAAAAGAAAGAAAAGATACCTTAGGGAAAAAGAGGCTTGAATTTAAGAAAGTTTGGTGAGAATTTGGGCATATTTAATATATTTGCTTACTGTGTTTGCTATAAAGTTGATAGCATAGGGAATTGTTAATGTTGGAGAAAAGTTATTTGATTCCTTTGGTAGTCATGCTAGCAGGAAAAGTAGAGTATTTTTTTGTAGGAGGAGACAGAAAATGCTAAGTAATGACGACAAGGTGCATGTTGAGTTTTCATTTAATTTTGTTGTCCTTTTTCATACCCTTCTCTCAATTTTGATCACTCTTCTTTTTTTTTTTTGAGTCAGAGTCTCACTCCATTGCCCAGTCTGGAGTGCCGTGGCACATTCGACCTGCTGGGCTCCGGCGAGCCTTCCGCCTCAGCCTTCTGAGTAGCCGGAACTGCAGGAGTGCATTGCCACACCTGGCCAATTTTTTGATTTATTGTAGTGATGAGGTCTTGCCAAGTTGCCCAGGCTGGCCTTGATCCTGCAGACTCAGGCAATCCTCTCACCTCGACCTCCCAAAGTGCTGGGATTACAGCTGAACCTCTGAGCCCAGCCTGATCACTGTTCTTTAATTTTTATACATGTTTATTGGCAAATATTATATGAAGTGTATTGAAAGTCTTGTTAGAAACTGCCATGGGAAGGAGAGGGGGCACATAACATTAATAAGGGTGCCTGATCTCAAACCAGGCAAAGTGGGGACCAAAGGGAGAGCCAAACTTTTCCTGCATGATGACCACTTTTATACCTAATCCCGATTGTACCCCACATCTTTAAAATAGATATATAAATAAAAGTCTTGTTGAAATATTAAGTATTTGAGAAAGGAAAGGCTGTATAATAGAATATTATAGACGACCTTTGCTGGATGTATTCATGGTGATAGTTTATGTTGTCGAACCAATAGTTGTGTTTGCTTCATGATAGAGTAAATGTGCTTAGAAATGTGGACTCTGTGCCATATAAAGCAAGAAGAATGGGACACATTCTAGCCTCTAGGAAGTGATGGAAGATGCAGGGTGGCTAAATGTAACTTCTCATTGAAATCTATGAGAAAAGCAGCTGGTGTAGTGGCTCACGTCTATAATCCCAACACATTGAGAGGCTGAGGCAAGGTTGATTGCCTGAGCCCTGGAGTTTGAGACCAGCCTAGGCAATGTGGTGAAACCTTATCTCTACACTACAATTTAAAAATTAGCCCGGTGTGATGGTGCACGCTTGTAGTCCCAGCTACTTGGAAGGCTGAGGCTGAAGGATTGCATGAGCCCAGCGGGTCAAGGCTGCAGTAGCCGTGATCATGCTGCTGCACTACAGCCTGGGTAACAGAGTGAGACTTTGACTCAAAAATTTAAAAAAAGGCACTTTGGTGAAAAATAGATAAGGCATTAGTGCCCTTAAATAATCTAATGTATTAATTGTGTAGACAAGGACAATTCAAGAAAAGACAAATCTAATCTATTAATTGTGTAGACAAGGACAATTCAAGAAAAGACAAATGAATTAGTACTATGGGAATACTTGGTAGTGATATGAGATAATTGCCCTGAGCCAACTGGGAAGACTTCCTAGAAGAGGGACTCCTTGAGCTTGGCATTGATGGATGGGTAAATATTGAGTTAGGAGGCGGACAGGAATGTGAGGAAATGAAACAGGGCAAAAGTCTTTTGGAAAGTAGAATAGAACAAAGGCAAGGTGTGGAATCTTTTGGGATACTGGGAAAAGTAGTAGTTTTAGTAAGTAGTGGTAAAAGTAGTAGTAAAGCAACCTTATGCGTGGCAAGAAATTGTATGGAAAACAGATTATAGAAAAGACAGGATGGTAAAGAAAGTACCTCCCGGAAAAAGGGAGGGATGGGGGATATTTCTTAAACATTATAGCAATACAGTAATGTCTTACAGATCAGTAAAGAAGACTAGCCCCTGATTTAAAAAGAAAGACGTAAAATATTGTTCACAAACGTGGAATAAGAAGTAACTCTAATAAATTCCTGAAAATGTATTCTAACCTCAGTAGGGAAGCAAAGGAATGACCCCCTCTCTTCTCTTTCTCTGATATCAAATCCAAAATTAGAAAAACTATTTTTTTTAGTGTTCTGTGTTGACAGTGGTATGGTATAGTATAAAAAGGCCTCTTTATATGATGGTCCTGGGAATTTAAGTGGGTATAACAATTTCACAAAATGTTTACCATTAACTCAGTAAATGTCAAAAAGTTTATATTCTTCTTCTTCTAAGAATTCATCTTAAGAAATTAAATTGTACAGAAATAAATTTACACACAAGAATATTCTCTTTAGATTATTCAAAATAATGAAAAGTGTCCAAGTTGTTAGATAAAATACAGTGGCTTTTTCTGTAGCCAACAAATATTTGATTATATAGGGGGAAAACAAATAGAAGGTAGCCAACCAACATTGATTTACATAATATGATCCTATTATTTTGAAAAAAGTGTATTTGCACATTTAAAGAGGGAAGAATAGGCCAAAGTGCTAATCTTTAATTAATAGTCATGTTTTTTCTGCAGTGTCTTTTTTTTTAAGGTATATATTTTTTATTAAGATGTGGAGTACAATTCAGGTTAAGTATACAAATGTTCATTATGCAGGTACCCTTGTTGATGAGGTGTGGCACCCCCCTCCCCAGCAATTTCCCACTACTGGCAATCCTTTTCTCATAGTATTATGATAGTTGTTCAAGGTCCACTTATGAGTGAGAACATGTGATACTCAATTCTTTGTTTCTGTAATAGATCATTCAGTATTATAGTCTCTAAGAAATCCAAGTTGCTGTGAAGTTTATAATTTTGTCCTTCTTTATGGCTGCGTTTTTCTGCAGTTTCTACATGTTCTATAATGGATATCACTTTTACTATATATATTTTATCACTTAAAAATAATTAGTAAAGAAAGTCACACTTTTGATTTGTAAGTAGGGTCTTGTGACAAAGGTTTAACGATTAAGCCCAGTTATGACTGTAAAAAGGAATATGTTAGCCGAGCCTCATGAATATCATCTTTAAGCACTCTTCTCCATTGTGTAGTTTTTACTCTTTTCAGTTTCACATGTTTCAAGATACTTGGTTTGTCTGTCCATAAGAAGACCCCAAAAAAGTATTAACCAACATGCACACTTAATTTGTAAAGTCAAACAAGAATTAATCCAAATGTAGCTTGATGTGACTTGGCCTTTTGGAGTTGATTCCTAGTTCTTTAGTTAGTATTGGCAACACACAACTGTCTTCAAATATTTGAAGGGTTATTAATACAATGGAGAATATTAATTTTCTTTTGTTAAAAATGGCACTTTTTTTGAAGTCTTCACAGTGTTTTTGTCATGTGCCTGGGAAAAATCCCAGATAACTTCTGAAATGTTCATGAATTTTACTTACCTGGAAAGAAAGAAGACTTTAAAAAGTTGATAGATGTTGCTGTGGAATAAAGTATCCTTCCAGGAGTTTGTGTTAGCAGGAGGAACAACTCTTAGCCTATCCCCTGGTGAAGATTATTGTGAAACACGAAAGCTGGGTGTGATGGCTCACGCCTGTAATCCCAGCAATTTGGAAGACTGAGGCGAGAGGATTGCCCAAGCCCAGGGGTTCAAGACCAACCTGGGCAACTTGGCAAGACCTCGTCTCTACAATAAATAAAAAACCAAAAAAACACTAAGGATGGAATATGTTAGTTACTCTGCATGTGGAAGCCAAGCTATAGTAAGAGTCACAGTGACATTTTCTAATAAAATTATAAATAACCTGTTGGTCAGAGAAAGAACAAATTAATTTTCCTGGGGAGTAGGGAGGCATTATTTGAGGTTTTAGTATCTAAATAGTTTTCACTCCTTGCCAAGTTCATTGTGCTATATAATAAATACCACTTTGTACCTTTCCGGTTTGAGAGGCAAAAATAGTGCCATGTTTGAAAGTTGCTTATATATGCAGTATGTTCCACATACCTTGGTTTAAAGTAAACCAGAGCTCACTTTGCAAATGAGAGATAGCTCTGAAGAATTCTTAGAAACATGTAAAGCAAGGATTTTTTAAGTGAGTTTGTGTGGTGGGCTGGAGAATGCCTTCTTCCTCCCTCCAAAACAAAATATATCTGTGTTCTAATGCCTGGAATCTGAATGCTCCCATACATGGCAAAAGGGGGAGGGGAGTTCTTTGCAGATATGATTAAGCATCTTGCAACGGGGCGTTCATCTTGGATTATCTGGTGGGCCTTCAGTGCCATCACATGTATTCTTATAAAAGGGAGGCAAAAGGTAATGCTAGCATATAACACAGGCAGGAGAAGCTAGTTAAGCAAAGACAGAACAGAGAGAGGTTTCAAGATGTTGGCTTTGAAGATTGGAGTGATGTAGTCCAAAGCCAGGGAATCCTGGCAGCCTCTGGAGGCTGGAAGAGGCAAGGAACAGACTTCTCTTCCCTAAGGTCTCTGAAGGCAGCATAGCCCTGCAGACACCTTGGTTTCAACCCACTGATAACTGACTTCACACTTCTGGCTTCCAGAATAAATTTCTCTTGTTTTGAACTATCTAGTTTGTAGTCATGTGTTACCTAAAAATGTGGAAGTGGTTTTGGAATTGGACAGTGGGTAGGCTTGAAGAGTTTTGAAGCACATGACAGAAAATGCATATGTAGCTTTCAAAAGACTGCTGGCAGAAATACGAGCTTCAGAGGTGCTTCTGATTAGGGTTCGGAAGCAAGTTAAGAACATTTTCTTGGAAACCAGAAGAGGTCTTTTTTATATAGTGATAGAAAACCTGGCTGAGTTGTGTCCTACAATTGTGTGGAAAACAGAACCTACAAGAGATTAACTTTTTCATATTTTGCTGAGAATAATTTCAAGTAAAGTGTTGAAGGTGTGGTCTGATTTTTTTTCTTCCTGTTCATAGTAAAATAGCAAGAATAACTAATTAAAGACTGCATGAGTATAAAAGGAATCAACACTTGATGTTGGGAAGATCTCAGCCTATTTAGATTGCAAAAGGTTTTCACTGTTCGAAAAATTTGCTCTAGAAAGAAGGCTAAGGATCTGACTAGACAACCTTTTTTCAGTGCTATAGAGACTATGCATGAGACTCATAGGTGCCCTCAGCCTTCTTAACAAAAGCCAGGAATAGATGAACATATCCAGGAAAGATCTGGAAGGACTCTTTGTCTAATGGTGTGACATATGTAGGGGCCCTCCAAGGTTCTGAGAATGTTACATCACAGAAGCAGACCAGCTAGGGCTAAAAAAGACGGGACATGATGAAAGAAGGCTGTCAGACTCTCAATAGAACGCACATACACAGAAAAAGGTGATATGCAGACAAACAGATTGGAGGATATTGGTTCAAAGATTGGAGTGATGTGTCTGCATACTAAGAGGCCCTGGCAACCACCGGAAGCTTCCAGGAACAGATTCCCCTAGAGCCTCTGGAGGGAGTACATCTCTGCCAGCATCTTGATTTTGTTCCAGTGATACTGATTTTGGACTTGTTGGCCTCTACAATAAATTTCTATTTAAGTCATCCAGTTGTAATTTGCTACACTGGCCACAGGAAATTAACACAATTGAAAAAGAACACATTAGAATGAGCATATATAAGCTGGAGTGGCACAGTACTCAGGAGAGCTAATAGTGTTATATTGATACATTTTAAAAGACAGAAATATATGGCAGCAAATTTAAATGTCACATAATGTAATTTGAAGTGAAGTGGTGAGGAAGTCAGGTAAGAATTTTTAATGAGAGTGAGGGGTTTGCTCCTGATTGTTAAGTTGATAAGCTGTTTTAAGACCTTATGTAGTGTGTTCTGGACATTAGTGAGTATATTGATATTAGATAGGGCAGCATAAAGGCAAAATCTGGAAACACGGGGTCACTGAAGGCCAGTCAAAAATGAGACCTTGAATTGGTAAAATAACAGTTGTTAGCCGGGCTCGGTGGCTCAGCCTATAATCCCGCGCCTTTGGAAGGCTGAGGTGAGTGGATTGCCTGAGCCCGCAGGTTCAAGACCTGCCTGGGCAGCGAGACCTCATCTCTACAGTAAATCAAAAAATCAACCGGGCGTGGTAGTGCATGCCCGTAATTCCGGCTACTCGGAAGGCTGAGGCGGAAGGATCGCCGGAGCCCAGCAGGTTGAGGCTGCGATGGCCAAGAGCCACTGCACTCCAGTCTGGGCGACAGGGTGAGACTCCAACTCAAAAAAAAAAAAATAATAATAATAATAATAACAGTTGTTAAACTGTAAAGAGAGACTTCATAAGCTTGGTGAGAGGACATTTAAGGAAAAGTTAAGTACACAAAAAAG
Organism: Cephalopachus bancanus; assembly: GCA_027257055.1. Classification (NCBI taxonomy): domain Eukaryota; kingdom Metazoa; phylum Chordata; class Mammalia; order Primates; family Tarsiidae; genus Cephalopachus; species Cephalopachus bancanus. The sequence continues at coordinate 10,291,617 of JAPVLO010000001.1, read as the reverse complement.
AGTGAACGACCAAGACAAAAGAACTGACCCCAAAGAAAAGAGAGAGTATAGGGTACAGAAGAGTAAAAGAGCCACTTCTAGATAGTACAGTCTTTTGTGGAATTTTAGATTATAATGTATAAAGAAAATCCTGAAGTCATCAGGTTTCTCTTGGCAATGTTAGGGAATTCTCAGGTAGTGAATTTTGTACTTGATATTCCATGTTAAGCACAGCTGTAGCCGGTTCCTTCTTGAAGCAGTTGTCTTCACTTTAAGTAATATGGAATCTCAGGAGATATTATCTAAGTTTGAAGTTTCAAGACTGTTATAAGGTTATAAAGACTGTTTAAGGTTATAAAGATAACTGTTTAAGGTTATGAAGACTGATTAAGGTTATAAAGTTTAAGGGACCAGGTATGGTGGTTCACACCTACCATCCCAGCACTTTGGGAGGCCGAGGTGGGAGGATTGCTTGAGCCCAGGCGTTTTGAGACCAGTCTCTGCAAAAAAAAAAAAAAATAGCCACGCATGATGCTGCACTTGTAGTCCCAACTACTCAGAAGCTGAAGCCAGAGCATCACCGAGCTCAGGAGTTTGAGGCCGCAGTGAGCCATGATTGTACCACTGTACTTCAGCATATGTGATATAATATCTTGACAAAAAAAAAAACCCCCAAATACAAAAGGAATTAAGAAGTAAACGTGGTAGAAGGAATGGATGATACTGTGTATTCTCTTAAGATGGTAGCTACGATACCCTGTAACGATGGGTTTGGATATTGTATACCCTTAGGAGGTAGCTATCAGAATCACTAAATTGCCACAAGGATGAGGATTCCTTCTGTTGTCCCCTTCTATGTTATGTTTTCAACCTTGTATATGAATACCTTTTTAGAAAAATTTTACTAAGATAATTTGCTAAGGATCAGAATTAATGGCATCAAATGTCTTTTTTAGTATTTTCATATTTGTTGGTTATCTAAAGGGAGATATACATTGTAAAAGTGGATCAGACTTTGTGACTAGGAAGGTTTAAAAATGCAGAAATCCACATTTCTCTCTAGTGGTATAGTTTCTGATTGTACTGTTCATCAGTTCCACTAGTCACTCCTGCTAAGAGTTTCTAACTTTGGATCTTTTAAAAAATTTATAAAATATTATGTGTATATGTTTCAAGTAGAGAATAGATTTCAGTATCCCTGTGTGCTAAGGAGACCGTTCCTACAGACCACCTTGATTAAATTTATAGACAGTTTCAGAAGCTTGGAAAAGTAACTTTTATAAAATCAGTAGATACTCTGGGCAAAGAGGGTGGGACAGAGGTACTGGGAGGGGTAAACAGGCCCTTCAATATAATGCACATTTTGTTTTGTTTATTCTAACCAATCTTGTCTTTGGGTTGGGTTGGGTTGTGTTGCAGGGTTGAAAGACACCTTTATGAGACAGAACAAGTGTCCTGGGCATAATGGCTAGGAGTGTCCGTCCTAATGTAATGGCTCTGAGATTGTGGGTGTTGGCTTTCTCCTTGGCCTCCACGATGCCTACCACATAATCCTTTTGATTGCGCTTAGTATACTCATCTATATGAATACACAGGCATGCCTCCCAACTCCCCAATGTGGAGACTGCTTTCTTCTGCATAAATTGAAACAGAAAAGGGGAGAGGAACAGCAGATATTTTCTCTGGCAAGTAAAATCACTAGGAAGGAAAACATGTTACTGCAGAGGGAAGGGGAGGAGAGGGAAAGGCGTAGGAAAATAACCTAGCAGGCAAGGTATAGGCTCACCACACTTAGAGATGATATCTAGGAAACCAGAGTTTTAATCATATGAGAGAAACTATATTAAAATAAGAGGTGATTATTGGTTTTATGTTTGATTAGTTTTATTTTTCTTTGTCAAAGTGTAATCAAATAACATTTATGCTTAGTTTGAAGCTATAATAGGTCAAAATATACATTATAGACATGAACTTCTAAAAAACTCATTGCATTACATGTATCTAATAGGTACAGTAGCACTAGGGATTAACCCTGTTGAACTGTAGTCTGAGAGAAGAACCAACATAAACACTTCTGGCTCCTGTTTTTGTAGACCTCAGTGAAAATGAAACTTGGTTCTTTGTCTAATCTAAAGTGCAGTCGAATTAGTATGTTCTGTCTGTGAAGGAAGTTGCTTTACTCCAAAAGCCTTGTTTCTATTTTTGTTTTTTGATTAAGTGATGTGATTATATGGCTTAAAAATGTTTTACAGAAAAACTGAAGTCTTTCTCCTTTCTCCCCTTCATCCACTAACTTCTCATCCCCATCTCCAGTAGGTATATGCTTTTTAGTTTTTCAGAATTTTTAAGCTGCATATTCAGGCAGATACAACTACAAAATGGTTTTAGTCTTTTATTGTACAGAAGTATACATGTGTGTGTGGTACTTTCCTTTTTACATTTAATAGTGTAACTTGGAGATTTTTTTGTTTCCGAATATAAGGGGCTCCTTTTCCCTCCTTTTTTGGACAACTATTCAATGTTGTTTTATAAATATTCCACAATTTTAGTCAGTCCCAGAGTGGTGAATATTTTTTTTACAGTCTTTTAAATAGACTATATTGTAACAATAACTTTGTAAATACATTTATTTTGTGTGTGTGTCCATGCAAGTATATGTAAGAAATTCAAGAAAATGGAATTGCTGTGTTAAAGTACTATAAAGATAAAATTTTGATAGTGTCAGAGTGCTCTTCTTATGATTGCATGTGTTAGTCTGCGTTTTGCTGCCATAACAGAATGCCCGAGACTCGTTAATTTATACAACAGAAGTGTTCTGGAGTCTGGGAGTTTAAACGCCTGGCACCAGCATCTGGTGAGGGTCTTTTCATGGCAGAGGGCATCACACAGTGAGTGAGCTAGACAGAGAGGGTAGGGGACTTGAGAGAGAGAGAGAAAGTGGTTGACAAGCCCATCTTTTTATCAGGAACCCACTCCAGCGGTCACTGACCCCCTTTCCACTGGGGTTGATGATGGCGCTGATCCAGTCAGGAGAGGGGATCCTTCATGGCCTCATCACTTCTTCAAGGCCCATCTCTTTTCTGTTGTTTGTTGGATTTTGTTGTCTCAGTTTGTCTCACTCCAGGCTGGAGCGCATTGGTATAATCATGGTTTACCACTGCCTTGACCTCCTTGGCTCAGGTGATCCTTCCACTTAAGCCTCCCGATTACCTGGGTTACAGGCGTGCACCACCACACCAGGCGAATTATTTTATTTTTTTATAGAGGTGAAGTCTCACTGCATCATCTTGCCTTGGCCTCACAAAGTGCTGAGATTATAGGTGTGGGCCACCATGCCCAGCCAAAAGACCTCACTCTTTGATACTGTTACAGTGGCAATTACATTTTCAGCACATGAACTTTGGGGTCCATATTCAAAGCTTACCAGTATGTTATCACACTTTGAATTTCTGTCAACTTTATGGGATTTAAGAAAAAAAAACAAAAACGATAACTCTGTTGCATATATATTGAGTTGGAGTCTCAATTGCCCAGGCTGGAGTGCACACTCACAGCAACCCACCTGCTGGGCTCAGGTGATCCTTCCGCCTCAGCCTTCCAAGTAGCCGGAACTACAGGCGCGCACTACCATGCCTGGCTAATTTTTTTGTATTTATTATAGAGACAAGGTCTCGCCAAGTTGCCCAGGCTATTCTCGAACCCATGGTCTCAGGCACCTCCCTCACTTTGGCCTCCCAAAGTGCTGGGATTATAAGCACCCTCACTGGCCTATCTCTGTAATTTCAATGAGATTGCTCTTGTGGGTTGAGGTTGTAATGGTGTGCTTTGTGTTCTTTCACCCTCACTCCCCAAGGTTCTAGTGAGCTTTGTGGGGGACCTCAGGGAAAAGTGACTCTGGGTGTGTGTATTGATAAAAGTTTCCCAACAACATGCACACGTGCCAGGAATCTTTACATCTTGATTCACTTGCACACTAAGCTCTTGCCCCAAATGTGTGATGTTTTATTAAAACTCTAGATAAAGGGATTGGTGTATGAATTCCATAAAGGTGATCAGGAGAAGATAATTCTTTTTGCGGTGATTATCAGTGAAATAGTAGAGAAGAGAGTGGCTTTTGGAAATGGATTCTGTTGTGCAGATAGGATTTCAGTAGGAGAAAAGAATAGCATGAGCAAAAGGGAGGGAGGTAGAACGGGTTACGTAGTAGAAAAGAGTACATAGTAGAAACAAAGTTGGAGCCAGGTTATAGAAAAATCTTAGCAAACTGATTCAGGAAGTTAAGCTGTATTCTGTGGACAGTAGAAATCGTTGAGAGTTTGAGGGCAGGAGAGACCAGTGGTCAGGATAGGCGAATGTAGTGTAGTATGTGTAGGATGGATTGAATGACACTGGAAACATGGACAGTGTTTTAGGTTTATAAAAAGATGTGTGGCCCACAACTGGTGTGGTGGCAACAGAAATGAAAATAGACATCATGGTGACTGTTTTGTTCTTTTCAAAGGAATAAGGAGGAGACGAAACAGAGCTATAGAATTTGGGAGCAGTAGGGCCGGTAGAAAGTGCAGATTTATTTTAAGGGGAGGGTGGAAGAATTAAATCTTGAACCTGTTGAATGTTGAAGAAATTCCTAGGTCTCCCAAGGTAGGTGTGTCCAGTTGCCAACTGTAAATGTAGCCTAGGGCAGAGGTCTTAGAGAGATACAGATATATTTTAGCTCTCAGTTGGATTTTCTGCCTACCCTACCTATCAGATTCTCAGTACCTCTAATTCTGATCCTCATTACCTCTGTTCTGATTGTGGATTTGCCCCAGCATTTCTCATTTGCCTTTTAGTCTACCCCACATTGATTGCTGCCCTAAACCTTTGTTTTTTTCCCTTTTGCTACTCAAACAGCAAAATTTAAGCATTTTGTGTTGTGTACCAGAGTCCGTTTCCTTTCCCATTTTCTCTTGCCATAAAGCTTATAATCCAGTCACATTTCTTTTACTTAAAAAAACAACAACAACAACAACAATGAAGACAAAAAGAAATCAGGTGGAGAACCTCAGTGTTTTTGTGTTAGAGAATGTATTGGGGGAGAGAACATTTTTTAAAGACTTAAGTGAGCAGAATAGTTCATTTGAATAAAGAGAAAGGTCACTGAATTTATTGATAGTTTTTGATCATCTAGAAAATAATTTCAGTAGAATGATGGAGAAGAAAGCAGTCACCTAAAATTTGACTTTGGGAATAGGTAGGCAGCTCAAAGACTGCAGTGAATTTTAAGGTGAAAGTCAGGGAAAAAGGACTACCCATGATTACTGAGATTAAACGTTCCAGCAGTAGAACAGGCATTCTCAACCTTGGCACTGTTAGCATTTGGGGTGGATCATTCTTTGTTGTGGAGGCTGTCTTCTGCATTGTAAGATGTCTAGTGTTGTCCTTTTTTTACCCAATAGATGCAGGATCTGTCCTGGTTGTGACAGCCAGAATTATCTCCATGTAATGTCGGGGGGGGGGGCGGGTGAGGGATTGCACCTGGTATGAAAATTGAGGATGTGGTATGGTATGTCTGAGAGGCAGAGCTGAGTCCATGATAATGGCCTGAATTTTTTTGATAACAGAGATCTCTTGAAGAATGCAGGAGAAGTTAGTTGCTTGAGACTGAAAGAGTTGAAGGCACTTCAGGAGTTAATTATACCAGTGTCCATTTGAAATTGGATCGCATTTTATAGTTAGCCTGGTCAGGTTTTCAATTTTTTTTTTTTTCCAGGGAATTAGGTCAGTAGTTTTTCTTGATTGTATATTGACATTATAGCCCCAATGGAGTTTTTTAAAATAATTTTTTTGTATGCCTTTCTTATGAATATCGTAATTGGCAGTTAACATGCTCTGAATAAATCTGTGGTTTGGTTTATAATGACAGATTGTTAATCTGAGATAGGCATAAAACAAAATTCATACTGATCTCAGCACATGATTTGTGGAAGTTTCATTTCCATTTCCAAAATGTATAAGTGCTTTTCTATAATTTGTTCATTTAATTAATAAAGTGTTCTTTTCTGATATCCTTAATTCTTCTTTCTCTACCATGCATTGTGTGACTTCAGTCAAATTTTATGAAATACATTATTATGTGTTCATTTTGGTTGTAAGTTGCCACCTGATACCTAAAATATTACTAATTGGAGACAGAATTTATGTAGAGTCCTTATTTTTATGTTTTTGCATTAAAAAAATTTTATTGCTGCATGACAGATGTGCATATTTTCAGGGTACATGTGATAATTTAATACTTTTATATAATTAATTTTTAATTTTAACTTTCAGGCTGAAGAACAGTTAAGAATTGTTGAAGAACAAAGAAAGATTCATGAGGAAAGGATGAAACTAGAACAAGAGCGACAGCGTCAACAAAAAGAAGAACAAAAAATTATCCTGGGCAAGGGGAAGTCCAGACCAAAACTGTCCTTCTCATTAAAAACCCAGGATTAAATTGCAAACTCTGAACTTTTTACAAAGAAAAATGGAAAAACTTTGTATGGTAGCTTCATGTTGAAGTGGTTTTTTTTTGTTTTTGTTTTTGTTTTGTTTTTTTTTTAATTTGTAAATTCTGGAAAGTTAGCTTGTTCTAATAGGGGCTATGCTCTGCAATTCCTTCTTTTTTTCCCTTGAACTTCCATTAAGTCAAATCCTTATCAGATCATTGCTGTCTTCTAAAAAGTGATATATTTTTCATCTGTTTGGCTTCTGTATGGTGATCTGAAGAAGGACAGATCACTTTGTAAACTGAGTGGTCTGATGAGGTTTTTACTGACCCGCTGACTTCAGAGTTATACTCTGTTTACTACATCATAATGCTGGTTTTGCTGACTTTTTGTTTTTTTATATATTTATAAAAAAAGGAAAAGTTGGTAATTGCATTGGAAATCTCCCAGAGTATTACTGGACCCATGTGGTGTATTGTTAAACCAGTGTCCTTATGATACTGTTGCTCTTGATGTTCCTGATACAGGTAAGGAAACCATTGCTCAACTCTGATGCAAAATATATATACAGTTCAGTATTGTCTCTGTTCAATTTGTTTTTATTCATTGACAAAATCAAACCAGCATTCCCCATTGTGTAAATAAATGATTTTGCTGAATAAAGTAAAGTCTTAAATTCATATGTTTAAGCAATTTTTTTTAAAGTTATGTTAAGTCTTAAAGAGGGTGGTTTACTTTTTGATGGTCAACAATTTAGAAATCTTAGAACTATGCTATATTTCCTCTCGTTTATACTTTTAACATAGCGTTTATATGTGTACATTAAATATACTTGTGAATTAGTATTTAATTGCTATTTTTACAGATATCAACTTTATGCTAATAGAGCAACTATGACATCAGTATTACCTTTAAGAAAGACTAACAACACCCAAAAGGAGATGTACCGTCTCAACCTGTGCCTCTGTTTTAGGATATAAATATTACCACAAGTTACACTTAATAAAGACTAGAAAAATGCTTTTAAAAATTTATGGAATCTTAGATCATTTTTAAAGTGGGCCATCAGAAAGAACTTAGCTTTTTACTTTCAGAAAAGGCTAAGATGGTCAAATCATCTTCCGTGTAGTGTACTTGCACGTTTACTTTTGGGACAAATCCCTTTAAACTCTTCATGAGGTTTTGGGGGTTTTTTGCATGTGGAACTTTGTGGGTGACTCTTTCATTTTATACACTAGAATCTGCCTCATTTACCCTGACATATGTTTAAGTCTACTGGTATTAAAACATTTATTCAGGAAAAGGATGTGGATATAAAATTGCTACCTGCCATGCATAAACACGTCATCAAGTAGAGAAAATGTTGCCCAATGTTTTCGAGACAGTTTGGTCATTCCTTAAAATTGAAAACATAAGTTAATGAGATGACTAATTGGTAGATTATTTTGTGTGTGCATGCTAAGAGAAATGCTATTGCTTTAGTTTTGAGCTCTTCAGTGAGTCTAATTGTGGTAAGGAGCAATAAAATCCGTTTAAATATCTTTAAAGGTAGAAATTTAAATAGGCATGAGCTGTAGTGAGAACTTTTAGTCAACATAATACCTATTAGTCTAAAATCAAGCATTAATTTTATTTTCCTAAAGATTATAGCTTGCCTACAAATCTTTTCTCTCTAAATATAGTTTAGCTGTAATTATTTCATGATTCTTACACTTTTTTTAATGTAACTTTTTTGGGTGCAGATTTATCATTCCTAAGTTCTGTATTTAAGTTTTTGGAAATGTTTATTTAAAAATTGCTTTGCTATCCAAGTGTTCTAAACATTGTATCTAAAGAGAGTAGCCTGGACTAAACTATCTGAAATCAGCTTATGCGTGCCTTTTAATTTTTTTAACGTATCTTACTGCCACATATGGTATGAAATCACAGTAAGTTGCCTAATGACATATTGCAGTATCTGCTTGCTGTTGGAGACTCCAATGGGATATTGAAATTGTTCCTGTGCTTGGTCACTGACTACTACTGTTCTCTGCCAAGCTATGGGAAAGAGGATGTAATTGTTAACAGTGTACACCCAGTCTTTTCTGTGCCGCAACAATGTAGTAATTTGTTTTCTTCATTTGTTTCTACTGCCTTTGTGTACATATTAAAAGGTTAAAATTTTCTCCCAATCTCTTAGCAGTTAAGATGTTCCCTAATTTATTAAATACACCTTTATCCATGATTTGTTTTTTTAGGTTATTCTTAATGCATTATAGAATTAACTAATGACTGTTTATTTTTATTACAGTATTTATGTAGTTATTGCCATTTATATTGTGGTTTGCAGAATAATCAATTGTATAAATGAAACCTTTAAATTAGCCTGGTGTGAGGACTCTTTAATGCTTTAAATAGGGGAAGGGGTTTGTAGCTTAAGATGTACTACTTACGGTTTCTTAAGAACATGTAGCAAGTGAGGCTGTTTCTGTTCTTGGTTATCTCAGTTATTTAATTGTGCTAGTAAGCGTCTGTAGCTTTTCTGTATCACCACACATCCTGGATTAAGCAGGATCTTAAGACATTTCAGTGGCATGTGTTTTGCTAGTTTTCTGGAATGAAATAAGCATAGGCTCCCGGCTCACTGAACTCTATATATCATTTCTAGTGCCTCATTTGGTATTAAGGAGCCTCCGGTTTGTCACTTAGCTGACATTTCTCCAAAGCGACTGCTGTTAGCTAGAGCGTCTGTTTCCAGTTGTCTCAATTTTCTCCACCTTTACACCCGGAACCGTTCACCTGCTTTGCATTACTGGCTGTCCGAAGTGCCGAAGACAGGCTGTGCCGACTTCGGAGACTCACCTCCCCCTCCAGAGAGCCCTCTGCGCACTCACGTACTTACTAGAGCGTTTTTAGTGAGAGGGCCTAACAGGGACAGCTGAAGTTAGAGAAGAAAGGCCTCCATCTGGAAGCCCGCAATGGTTGTTGAAGCCCAAGCAGCAGGCACTGCTTTTTTTATGTGTGGGGTTGCCAAATCACAACGATCTCGATTCCTTCACTAAGCGGCACTTGTCACGCTTTTTGTTTAGTGACGTTTCTTTTTTAGCAATTCAGTTTTCCATGTGATGGAGGCTCTTGCGGTGCAGTCATCCTGGCAGGTTTGCATGTGCGGATACACGATGCACTTGGTAATGGGCTTGCCATTGCTTGCTCATGATGAGCGTGTGTCGCCAGATCTGTGGCGGCTTGTTTGTGCATTGTTACTAGAGTGACCGAGTTGATGCGGGAAAGCGATGCAGGGATGCAGAAGACCTAACCGGAGTTCAGGGTGTGTGTGAACTCGCCTCCCACCCACGCAGAGCATCTCCTTGGAACTTGGCTCTGAGTTCACAAAGCCATCCGTTTACGGGTCCTGCAAATGTGATGATAGGTGCTTTTATGCCTAAGCCGTTATTGGGTTTGTAAATTAAACACTGTTTTGGAAGTCATACTTGAAAATTTCTTTTCCCGAGCCTCCAGTGATCAAAGAATATTTGAACAGTTGTATTTTTTTTTTTTTTTTTGAGTTGGGAGTCACTCCTTCACCCAGACTGGAGTGCAGCGGCACACATGCTCACAGCCACCCAGCGTCCACCTTCTGGGCTCCAGTGATCCTTCTGCCTCAGCCTTCTGAGTAGCTGGAACTACAGTCGGGAGCTACCACACCCGGCTATTTTTTTGTTTTTTAAATTTTATTGTAGAGACGAGGTCTTGCCAAGTTGCCCTGGCTCGTCTCGAACCTGTGGACTCAGGCAGTCCACTTGCTTCGGCCTCCCAGAGTGCTGGGATTACAGGCTGAGCCACTGAGCGTGGCCTCAGTTGTGTTTTTATATACATTTTTCAAAACTATCTGAAGCTAGTAAATTTAATATTTCCAGTGATCCGTGATCCAGCAGTTTTCACTGTCACTCGTCCAAAGTGTGTATGTTCTTAATAGTGTCAGTATATTTTCTAAGATTAGTACAACTGTTGATCACCCAATCTGGGATTATTCGAGTTAGAATAAAATGGATTTGCTTACTGTATGCCTCTGGATGATGATTTCTCATTTTCTAGGTTTTCATTTTGGATTCAAAAAATGTCAAGTGGAATAAAGAGTTAACAGAAAAATACATAACGACAGTTGGGTTTAGGGGCTGTTGAACATCATATTGTGAAGTGGTGTAAAGACAGGCAAAACATGATTTTATGGACCAAGGATGGGAGATATTACCTTGTAACAATGGTCAGGAATTGCCCTAATATGTTTATAACAGCATTTAACTTTATTTTCAAATACAGTATGCCTATATCAAATCGGTCCATGTGGGGGGTGGAAACCCTGTTTAGAGAGGGTCACGTATTAGAGTTAGTGATGTCATGACAACTGCACAGCTAGCTGGCACCATCTCCTTGATCGCCGCCACTGCATCACCCAGCTTGGGGGGACTGAGCAGACTTGGGTCCTCCAAACCTTCTGGCTTGGGAATAAGGAAATGCAGTTTCAGACCAGGTGTCCCAAGCTTGTATTTCCATTAGTAATGCTGTGAAAGAAATGATGGGCTGAGCTGCAGATTTAAATGACTATTAGTGGAAAATAGGGTCTTTTTCCTCTGCAAGGAATATGTTACAGTCAATAAGGTATGAGCTGTCATCAGACTTCCCAGAGAGAAGAATGATACTCTTTTGACCTAATATATTTGCTGCCAAGCAAATAAGCAAGCTCTAATAGAAAATGAACTTTAGAAACAGATACGTGGGGGATGGGTGTATGGCAAAGTTAATTTTAAGAAAGTATTTTGTTTTAACCTTGTTCAGAAAGATCTTTCAGGATAAATGGGGTGAAATGTGACTTGCTGAAGGGTTGTAAAAACTTCAGTGGTGTGTGTGAAATAAACAGCATACAAGGATAGAAAACGGTATGATTTTAGGAGAGAAGATTCATGTCTTGGACAACACAACGTGTCAAATACGGTGATTTTTTGGGGGGCGGGGTGTTTCAATCAGTGTTCTCTAAAGTTCTCATGGAAGTTATGTTACATGTTTTTCGAAATAGGTCTTAGAAATGATAGAATGCCATGTAAGAAATAACCCTAAGTTCTAAAGCCCAAAACACACCTAGAAGGCAGAAGGACAGGAACATAATGGTAGAGGTAAGGTGCTTTCTGAGGGGGGCAGAATTGCACTCTTTTTAAAAGCTATAATTATATAATTCTTATATTTGCCACCTTTTGCTATGTCTAAGCAACTTTATATTAACTTGACTACAGTGTACCTTTGAAATTTCCAAGTCTTTATTAATTTGACTTTTAGAAACTTCCTTATTAACTCTAGAACACAGTGAAATAACCTTTGTTGAAATAAAATATATATATATATTTGAGGGAGTTATTTCATCCTGGTAGAATTAAAGATTTTCAAAGATAACCAAGTTTTCCCAAGACTTTAATGGTAAAATGAAGCCAAATACCAAGAAGTATTAAGCTGATGTGATTGGTTCTTGGTTTGGTGTGCTTTTGAATTTCTGCTGGGTCTTTGGTGCATGCCAATATGACTGTCTGCCTGGCATGATATACATACCACACCAGGTACAAGTGGCTTGAGGTGATGCTTTTAGTTACCCAAATGACTATTTAAGCAGTAATAGAATATTTGCCACTGCTGATGATTTTTACATAGTCTCTGCAGCGAGTCTGTTTACTGAAAGTATGTTCTCTGTGCCCGTACTCTAAAGTTTTTTTTTTCTTTTTTTTTCAGTTAAACATGCACTTTGTTTTTAAAAGGAAGCGACCTTTTAATGTATATTTACAGTTTTCCCAAGATAAAATACTTGGGATGTGAGAGTATCTGATTTACTGAAAATGTTATTTTTAGAGGCTGGGTTATTTTCAGACAATGCAAATTTCCTCTATTTCCTCTCGTTTACTTGGAGAAGAGGATGTAACCAGCTAAGAGGTCACAACTTAAATTTCATAATATAAATTTGCTAAACATGAAAGGGACTGAGATACTCAGAGTTTAGTTCTTTTTAAAGATCATTAAGCTAATGTTATTAGTCGATTTCAGCAAATCCCTAAGTAACTTTTAAAGCATATTACAAACGAGTCATTTTTTAGTTTTGTGAAGTCAGGAATCATAGCGCCTGCCCCTTCCTGGTTTTTTGTTTTTTGTTTTTTTAGTCTTTGCTGGGAATCTACTGCTAAGTTTACATTGGTATACCGTATTTGGACCTTAAAAAAAAATACAGATTTCCTCAAGTTGAAGACTTATTAAAATTAGTAATTATAAAAGCGTTCTGTTCTATTTGGAAGAATGAGTGTGTTCAGTGCTTTGCACACCTCGTTTTTGATCTCGACAAACTCATCTTTACAAGCTTTTGACACCAACTGAAACGCACGCTTACCTATGTTTCAAAAAGGAATACTTAAAAGAATAACATCTTTAGAAATTGTTATTAAAGAAGCGCGAAAGAAAAATTAACACGTGTCTAAACAAAGTGTTTCACCATATGCATCTTCTCTTTTACTTTCTTTTAGCGGACAAGTCGGTGAAAAATGTAGAAAGGCTGTCCAATTCGTTGCGATTGAAATGTCGAGAAATCCAGGGCGTGGACAACATAAGGGTTGGGGGGGAGCCACGTGGGCACACAACGCCTTCTGTTGTTTAACTTGCTCCAACCGGTGACTTGCACGTGTGCCCTGGGCCGTATCTCCGCGTGTCCTCCCTGCCTTGGCCGTTTAAGAAGATTTCTCCCTCCGGACTTTCGGACTCCACGGATCTCCTGCAGGGTCCTGTGCCCGGGAGGGGGACGGACCACGGCGCTCGCGACGCGCAGGGAAGGGCACGCGGCCGCTAGTGGGCGCTGTGGGTCCGCGGAAGGCGTCGGCGCGCCGGCGGGAGCTCGTCGGAGCCGCGGCCCCGGCCGGCGCTGCCCCGGGAGAGCCGCGAGGGAGTCCGGCCCCCTCGGCGCCCGGCCTTCCGACGCCGACCCCGAAGCGCACGCCTCGGCCTGCGCAGCGCGCGTCGCCCCGAGCGCCCGTCGGCCCCGAGCGCCCGGCCCCTCCGGGGAGCGCGAGCGTCACCGAGGGGAGGCTCATCCGCGGGAAGGTCCCCGCGGCGGGCGCCGGCGACACGTGCGGGGACGGCTCCGGAGGCGCCGCTCTCCCGGCGCGCGCGGGGCCGGGACCGCCGCGCCCCGCGAGCGGCCGCGTCCCCGGGCGTCCGGCGCACCCCCGGCCCGCCAAGCCGCGGCCGGGCTGAGCGCTGGGCCCCCGAACCCAGGGCGAGGCGCCGGGGGCGCGGCGCTGTGGGCGCGTGTGCGTGCGCGGCGTGCCCTTGCCACGCGGGGACGTGGCGGGCCGCGAAGGGAAAGCCGGGGAGACCCGCCGCCCGCGACTCCCCGGCGAAGCGGCCCCCCGCACCGTCCTGAAGTTGGGACGCCTGCCCGGCGGCGAGGGCGCGCGGCCGCGCGCGGGGACAGGTGGCCCGTGGCGGCGGCCCGCGCTCCACGCGGCCGTCCCCCTCGCCGCGTCCCCGCGACGTCCGGGGGCCCCGCCGCCCCGGGGGCGCCCCGCGCTCGCGCGGGGTCGCCCCCCTCCCCGCCGCCGGCTCCGCTCGCGCCGCCCGCTCGGGGCCGGGGGCGGGGCTCACCTGTCAGGCCGAAGCCCCGCCTCGGGCGCCCAATGCCGGGCGGGGGCGGCGGACGGACGGGCCGGCCGCCCAACCAGCGCGCGGCGGCCGCGCGGCGGGCCAATGGGCTTCGCGCGGCGGGGCGGGGCCCCGCCTTTATAGCGCTCTGACAGCGCGCCGGCCGCGCTGACTCTCCTCGGCGGGGACCGCGGCGCCGGCCGGAGCGGAGAGCTGCGCGCGGAGTCGTCCCGGCGCCCGCCCCGCACACAAAGGCCCGCGCGCGTCCGGCGCCCGCGGCGGGCGCCCCGCTCCCCGCCCCTCCGCTCGCCGCGCTCGCTCCGCGGGCCGGGAGCCGCGAGGATCCGGGCGGCTCCCGCGCGCCCGCGGCGCCCTTCTCCGCTCCGCGCTCTGGGACATGGAGCCGCGCCGCCGCGGCGCCCGCGCACTCGGGCCGCTGCCCGCCCCGCTGGATCTATAGTCGCCGGCGGCCCCGCGCGGGGCGCCGCGCCCGCCGCCCCGCGCAGAGCCGTCCCGCCGCTCCGGTCTTTGTGTCCCGCCCCGCGCGCCCCGCGCCCCCGCCCGCCCGCCCGCCCCCCGCGGCCGGCCCGGCATCCTGGAGCCGCACGGGAGCCGGCCGTCCCAGCTGCGTCCGGCGCGGCGCCCCGGAGCCGCGAGTCCGCCCAGCCGCCGCGCCCCGCGCGCGCGCCCGCGCCCCGCGCCCTGAGCGCCCCGGAGGGCGAGCGCACCTGCCCCGCGACCGCCGAGCCGCGCGCCGCGCCCCGACGCCGCGTGCGGGCGCCGCGCGCCGCCCCGCCCGCCCGCCCCGGAGGATCGGGGTCCCGGCCCCGCGGCGCGTCCCTTCGCGGCCCGGAGGCGCGGAGCCGGCGGCGGCCTGGCCATGGCCGCGAGGAGGGACTCCGTGTGGAAGTACTGCTGGGGACTTTTGATGGTTTTGTGCAGAACTGCGATCTCCAGGTCGATAGTTTTAGAGCCTATCTATTGGAATTCCTCGAACTCCAAGTAAGTGGCGTCCGCGATGCCCCGGGGTCCCCGCTCCGGGTCCGCCGCGCCGCGCCGCCCGGGCGGGATGGGGGGTCGGCCCGCGGAGCCCCGGCGCCGGATTCTGGAGCCGGGTCCCCGGCCCCGCCGCCCCCCGCCACCTTTCACTGGGTGGAGACTCCCGGCTCGGCTTTCCTGCCCGAGCGCCGGCTGCAAGGGGCGGTCTCCCCGCCTTTCCTCCCCCGAGCGCCCCCGGGCGCTCAGAGCCCCTCGGCGGCTCGGGTGTCACGTCCGGGAAGGTGTCCGGTGGCGATACCCGACCCTCTCTTGTTCTCCAGGACGGAGGACGGGGCCCCAAACGGGGCTGGCCGGCGCGCAGGCACTGGCGGGCTCTGGACAGAGGCGGGTGCTGCGCTCGGGCGGGGCGCCGGGGCCCCGCGGGCAGGCGGCGGGCAGGGGCGCGGGTGGCGAGACTGGGGCCCCCGGCGCACCCCGGACGCAGAACTGGAGTCGCTGCGCCGCCCGCCGCGCCTCGGAGCCGCGCCGCCAGCCAGAGGTGCGCGGGGAGCTCGCCCGCCCCGCAGAACTCGGGCGGCCAGCCCTCCGCTCCACGCCCGAGGGTCGGGCCCTGGAGGGTCCTCCGCACGTCGGCCTCCCCCTTCGTTCGTAAAGCCAGGGGCCCGGCCCCGGCCCCGGCGGTCTCGATGGCCGACCTGAGCTTAGTGACCCCTTCTGCAGCGGCTCAGGGCCCTGCCCCGTGGCCTCCGTCCTCGGGCCCGTGGGTGGGAGTGGGAGCCATTGGAGCCGACGTGCCCTTGTCGGTCGGCGCGGCCGGAGAGAGCCGGGCCTGCTGGAGAGTAACTTTCAGTTTGGGCCACCAGAGTGTACTCAGAATTTAGAAAATGCCCTCCATCCCTGGGTGGAGATGGCCATAACTCGTAGTCATCTGCGCGTTCAGGATTGCCTGTGACCTCATGTTGAATCACGACCGAAAAATATTTTACAGAATCGAGGTGTTTTAGCCCTGGGAAACTTGGGGAAAGTGTGCAGACGTTAGCTGGTTTCTGGAATCAGTGGCCTAGTGGAAGTTGGGTAAGTTGGGCCTGGTTTTAGGAAATGGGGTCTTGGCTCAGAAATCACGTCGGTTAAGAGAGGTCCACTCTCTCGAAAGTGGCAGATTTCAAATCAGCACGCCCCGTGTTCTCCAGGAATTCCTCCACGGAAAGGGCACACGCGTCGCCGTGATGAATCGGTGTGGACCACCGCATGGTGCCGGCAGGCGCTCGCAGCACGGCTCGTCTCGGAAAGTTCCCGGGCGCAGCCGCCGCCCCTGCAGTCTGGCCGGGCGTGGACTGCAGTTTTCGCGCGGCGCGTGGCCTCTGCCGCCGGAGGGCCGGCGGCCGCGCCTTGCCCCGAGGCCCCGTGGCGAGGTCCCCGGCGGCGCCCGGGCCAGCCGGGCCAGCCGGGCCAGCCGGGCCAGCCGGGCCGGGACCTGCACGCGGCGATCCGGCCCGGGGCGCGGGGCCCGGGCGCCGCCGCCGCCGCGCGCTCTGCGCCTACAGAGGTCACTCTTCCTCGCGGAATGCCCGGCGCCGCTCGCCCCTCCCCCAGGCGCCGGCCCCTCTCCGCCTCTCGCTTTCACCGACTGCCTCTCTGGGGGCTGCTTCCCCCCACATGCGGATTTAATCTTTTTATTTAAATCTAGTTGAAAGAAATTCCTATGCACTCTGCTACGTTCAGCTCGGCACATAGTTCTTGCGTGATTGTCAACTATTTGGTGTGTATCGGGAGGAAGATTAGAGACCCCTCTTTCGGGGGGAGAGCGGTAGAACAATGATGATCTCCACCCGAGGTTCAGATATCAGTATCTTCTTTTCGTGATGTGTTGGGATGGGTGCGAGAGGTGGCTGGTGTTTCCTCGCCGGCCTGACGGTTAAGATGCGTCTGTTTTTCCCGAGCGGTGGCTGGATTTGGAGACCGGCTCGGCCCGGCCTTCTCGGGAAGCCTGCCTCCTTGCACCGCCGTGCCGGGGTGTCGCTGCGGGACTGATTGCTCCCTGTTCCCAGCAGCAGAATTTCTTTTAAAATCCTCGTGATAACTGGCTTGCCTGCAGGACCGGGCGATGCGTCCCCTGGCAGGGGTCTCCTTGGCAAGTACGCCGCTGAACGCTAGCTTGAGAGATCTGAAAGATTTCTTCCTGGGGGAACGATATGAAAGAGCCTTTTTCTGAGTTTGAGGATGAATTTAAAAAAAAAACCTGGCGCCAGGAGGTTGCTCTCCTTGGGGAAACTGCATGTTTATTTCCAGGGGGAAAGTTTCAGTCAGTAAACATGATGTGGCAGGGAGGTAATCAGATGCACTGAAGCCTCCCGTCAGTTCCTATGAACTGTGGAACAATTCATTTGTAAGGAAGCGACCCTCGGTAATTAGATTTGTTTCATTCGGAGGTCAGCTTTTTTAGCAGGTGGTCGACATAGGGAGCATACAGCAGCTGTTTGGATACAGGGTCCAGAAAACCCTTTGTAAATTCAGCGTCTCCATAACTACTTGAACACGTTGTGTGCTGCTCCCGGCCCTCAGAGTGGATGTAATAATCTCAAGAAGTTCTGTAGACAGATACATGAGCGGCCGTCCTGTTAGGTTATTGTCGTGGCTTCATGGGTCGGGCTAGAATCGGGTCAGTTGTAGCCATTTTGGTTGTTTAAAGTATTATTACTTCTTTAATTCAGCAGAGAACAGGAATGCCTAGCTTCCGTTTTGAATTAACATTTCAGTAGAACATTTTTTTCCAAGGGTGATATTTTTGCCCACATGAAGCCGTTGGCTCTTTAAAGAAAAAAAACATTTATTTTACTTGAGAGTAGCAGATCTCTATCTGTATTGGTATGTATTCTGAAATGAGCTGCAAAAAATGTGACTTGGTGAAAAAAAAATGTGTGTTGGTTTCTTATGTCTAGGGATGCCATTCCGTATGCACCCATGCTGGTTAGTTAGCACAGTATTTTGCTTTTCCCGTGTAATTTTTTCCCTACACAGCACTGAATTCCTGATATTGATCGAGTTGATACAAAAGAGAGGCTGGATAATATCCAGATAACGTATAATACATGGGCTTCACCGCCCTCAGGCCCTGAATAAATACAGACCTGCCAGAGATTGATAAAATAAACTACAATGGATAGTGCTGTTTAAACAGTCCATTCAATTACATATATAAGCCAGCCTGCCTTCCATTGTGTCTGAAATTCTTATTTTTGTAGGTAAACAAATGCACATTCAGCACTGATTGAATAGCCCCTTGAACTATGCTCCACAGCTTGCGTGTGGGTTAATCTTGTCGGTTTTAATATAGAGAGAAAAAAGCTCAAAGCACCAGGGGTGGAATTGTTAGTGCTCTCCCATCCACATTCCTCGCATTTTGTCAGGATGATAAACTGTAGGTAATGGACTGTCGTCGTCCTGGAGGACCACTGAGCCAGGCAGCGCACAAAGCCCGAGCTAAAGCGGTCTCTCCCAACATATTTGCTAGCCTTCTTTTCAGATGAGAATTTATTTGGGAATCGTGTGTCTAGGGACTGCACTTAACCTCAACAATTACAGTTTCAAGCCCCAGAAACAGGAGTGGGAGGTTAAGATGATTTGTTAAGCACTTGGTCTAAATCTTTCACAAAACATAGCTGTTGACACTTGTCCTACTGATGCAAAGAAATGCAAATAACTGCCATGTTTCTGAATGCTTCCGACTCCCAAGCTGAAGTATGGGGACAGGTGAACTGTCCATTGCGACGGTTTCTGCGTACAGAGCCAGCCAAAGGACAATTGGTATTCTAGTTACCGCAAGACCTCTTATCTGCAAACTTACTGAGGTGAATCCTTTGGCTGGTGGATCAGCGAGGTAATTGCCTTCAGGCGTACCTTGCAACGGGAGCAACTACATCCTCGCTATCTTTTCTTCCATGGACACCTCCCAGGTAGCTCCAGGAGCTTCTGTGTGACACCCAACTTCAAGCGACGACGTTTCAAAGTGTGTTCACCTAGTGGGAAACTGTTGAGATCCCAGCATGACTGCAGCGACGCGTCATAGAAATGGGAGTGGCAGGGAAAGGAAATGCAGATTGCAGACCCCAATTAAAAAAAAAAATACACACACACATTTAGGAAAGATATTTCTTTAACATTTGATGAAAACTTTATTAAGATGCTTAATTGCAAATTGCACAAAAAGAAGCACCCTTCTAAGAAAGATGATTAGAATGGTCCTCATAGCTGCCTAATCTCTGCCTTCCTTTGCTGCTGACATAAAGAACCTGTTTTTCAGGTCACTTATTAAACATCTACATAGATTTGCTTATGAGTTCACCCTTTGTGTAGCGGAGTAGAGCCTTAAAGAGGAGTGTTCAACTGTTTAAAATATTTTGATTAAAATATGCAGGACCCATAGAACTATAAGCTTCTGGGCAGGAATTAGCTCTTTCAGGAAGAGCTCTCCCCCACCCCCTTTTTAAAGGGGGGAATTAGAATGGGTCTGGGAGAGGAATATAAGAACAGCAAAGAAGGAAGGATAGCAAAAGAGATGTGTTCCGAACAGCTTGGAAAAACTCCTGTGGCTTCATTGTCTCTGTAAAGCCAAAGAATACAAAGACATAAGCAATTCAGCCCTTCTCCCATGATGGAAGATGTAAACCGTTGACATGCCTCCCCTGTTTAACTTGTTTAATTCTCATTTTAAATTCAGCACTATACTAGCCGTGTGAACTCTGAAGATTTCTTTAGTAATCCATTTTGTAGTTCCGAATCAAAAACAAAGTGAAAGGGTCTGACACAATTTGCTTTTATTTTTAGGCAAATCAACCCTGGTCATAGTTAATAAGGGGATTACAACTCAGACTAGGTCTTTACAGATGTGATGTAAATCAAGGGCAGAGTATAAAGAAACTGATCCCTTTTGATTGAAGTATGGTAAAAAGGCATAGAGAAACTAGCAGCAGTAATCTGATTGTATGGCAATAAAACCACCATTTTCTGTCTTTCAGATAAAAATAATGTGGTAAATCCATGCAGTTCATAAGATGTAAAGGCAGATAAAGGGTGAAGCCATGGCAACATATAGATTAGCTTGATGTTAGAAATGACACGTCTCTGAAAAGGGTGCAGAGACAAGGCTCTTGCTCCAGGCTGTTGGGTATTATGTGAGAACCACGCAGACTTGGAAACTAGGATTAGGAAGTATGAAAACTCTACTTGTGGTCTGGGATGGCTAAGGCCATAAAGAAAAGCTGCTCAGTTCTTGCTCATTGGTGGTGGATAATATGGCAAAGGTAGATTGCTTTGACGGCCTTTTTTATAGATTGAGATTGGGACTGATTAAAACTTCAGATCGCTGCAGTTGTCAGGGCCTGGGAGATTTTCCTTGTTAACTCCTGGCCTACAAGCCGCAGCCGTTCTGTGGGATTAACTGCACTTCGCCGTCCTGGCCTTAATCTATTTGGGCTTCAGGCTGGGACATGCTGGGAAGGAACAGAGACCAGAGGGGATAGGTAGGGCTGGGGTTATCTGAAAAGAAAACAGAGACCTTTTGATTTCAGCCATCTTTTCAGACCCAGCTCCGTCTCACACCGCATGGGAGAAGCAAAGGTAAACAGGACACATTGTCCCTGTCTCTGGGCCACAGAGCTCTTCTGTCGGTTTTGTCTTTCCCATCCTGGAAAAAAAAAAAAAAAAGAATAAAATAAGAAAATAAATAAAAGAGCGAATTTAGTTTTAATTCAAACGAGTAGTAATCCAATATGCCAAAACCAGTGGGCTCTACGAGGTGTAATTTTCTTCATAAGTGTGAGTCTTAACCTTTGAGTTGAATGGGATAGGCTCCCTTCATGTAAATTATAGGATTATAAAAACGCCAGGGCTGCCCGGCTTTCAAGTCAAAAACAAAAAATTCTCCATGCCGTTGAGTCTGATTGCCCTTTGTCCTGAACAACCTTGTAAATAAGCTGGACTTTTGTTTTTCCCTTCCACACTTTCCATTTCAGTCATTACACAAAATAAGCCATTGAAACCATGATTGGGTTACATGCAGAGTGACATCCGCAATTGGGTCAAGCCAGAAGGGAAATATTTGCTTGATTGCCTTCTACTTGGCATTATGGGAGAGTCGCAGCACTTCTTTGGGAAGTCTGAACTCTTAAGACAAGGCTGCAAACACCCTAAGAATCTGTCTTGATGGAGTGGATCTTGGGTGTGTTTTACAAAGGGGAATTCAGCGCTTTTTTTGTTTGTTTGTTTGGTTTTTTAACAGCAACATAGGGTCCTCCTAGACTCTTGCGTTCTCTTACTGTCAGACGAAGATTGTCATGAAATCCCTAAATGTTCTATTGTAGACCCATTTTGTTGATTTTTGTTCCTCGTCCTCAGCTGACTTGGCTGTTTGGCGCTACAGATATATTTATTGCTGTTTTCTCATAGCTCTGAGAATCACTATAGGCATTAGTATACAACTTCCATAGACCAAATACACTTAAAATGATTGCACGTGGACTTGCCCCAGGCAGTGGGGCTACCTTACCGTCTTCTTGGACTTAATTCTGCAATCTCTATCAATAGATCCATTTCATTTGTCTGGCTTCCTCAAAGAGAAGGGGCACCCCCTAATTTACAAGCTGGTCACATCCAAGCACCTTGCATTCTCCATTTGACAATGATTGCTAATGGCCCATTCAACTAAAGTATTTGCTTGTTAACAGGGAACAGAGCATGATAAATGTCCGGCAAGCTTGCGGCCTCCTTCAGCTTTTCAAATGCAGACTGGTGCATATTTATGGCAGGCAAATGACAAAAGGAGAAGCCGGATTGCCCTGGCCTCCAGCTTTCTATTACCAACAGGGTTAAAGTGATTAAAGAAATCATTCCTGGGAGCCCTGCCATTTGTTTACCAACCCTCACCCAACATTTAGCTTCCTGGTCTACCTGCGTGAGGATATTCCAGGAGCCTCAGAG
This sequence comes from Cephalopachus bancanus, assembly GCA_027257055.1. Classification (NCBI taxonomy): domain Eukaryota; kingdom Metazoa; phylum Chordata; class Mammalia; order Primates; family Tarsiidae; genus Cephalopachus; species Cephalopachus bancanus. The sequence goes on along the minus strand of JAPVLO010000001.1, from coordinate 10,269,553 downwards.
AGAAGTTTGATCCACGCCGCAAACCAGTAGGAAAAGTTGGTGACCAATTATTAAGTGTTTTCCATGCACACTGAATGCCAGGTGAACCTATTTCTGTTACTCCAGCAGAGAGCAGTGACTCTAAACTATTAAAATATTATCCTTTTCGTGTCTAAATTCAAATATGTAATTCTAGTCCAAAGCATTCTGAAGCTGGTGAGTGCCTACTTGCTGATTTCAAATAAGAAAACATGGCAGGGGAACACGCCATTAAAGAAAAACGGGTTGTATCTGCCCTTAGTATTTCTCTAAGCAAAATAAGGAGAAAAAAATGGGCAGTAGCGAATATGAATAGTTTGCTTTTTTCATTGTCTAAAGCACGAGTAGATAAACATTCAAACCACTCTGTGGTAGGCATGCATTCAGAGTCAGTGAATGAACCACTGGTATTTTGCCACACTCTGAAAACATGATTCTCTTCCATACTATGTGTAGATTCTTCGTATTTTCCATCTAGAACGGTCAAACATTCCAGTTTATTTTCTCAATTTGAATTTGGTTGCATTCCATTTTAATGGCAGGTCTCATTTTGAATACCTGCTACCTCAGTCCGCCTTGCTCCGGAGGCGTTAATCGGTGTTTTTCATGTATCCCGCTGCTGGGTCACCCCAGGACAATTATGAGTGCTACCCAGATTTTTGAAACCAGTGGGATCCACGTATTTGTGTTTGAGGAAAGTGAGTGATTATAGAGAGTCCTAAGGCGTGAGCTTGTTGCATGGTAGGGAGGGTAGGGAGAGTGTTTAAATGGGCCAGGTGCAGCTCCTTACTGTCTTGTCTTCCTTGTTCCCAATCCACACCCCCTGCGGGACGCCTAACCCATGTGCACGTATGTCATAGGATTTCTGACCTGCAAAGCCAGAAGTGTCCCGTGTTGGACTCCAGTCCCGTGTTGGAACTGATGAACTTGAGGCACAGCAAACTTGCTCTTTCTGCCACTTATTCTGGCATACTGCAGTCCTAAAACATTTGCCCTGTATCAGAATGGCCTAATGACTGAGTGGGACAGGGCACAACGTATTCAAGGCCAGCTTAGAGTGTCCTTAGCAGCAGACGATGTTAGAAAATGTCATGTTTTTACTCAACGATCACAACTATATCTGTGGTACATTTTAGATAAAACTCTCTCATAGGCCTTGAATCCTTCCATTCTATGGGGAAACAGATCACCATTATGGACTATCCAGGAAAGTTTCTCTTAGATGTGTCCCCTTTCTTTCTTTATGTAGTAGATCAAACATAATCTCTATTAAAAAACAACAATAACTTTTCTTTGTAATCCCAGCAGTTTGTAGTTAAATTCCTCCCGTATAGAAAGAACAATACACACTGCCTGCCACGATTCATATGCAGGTCTTCACCACCCTAAAAGTCAGGGACAAACATTGCTTCATTTCATCATCCCTACTTATGACTGGGCAGCACTGGCATCCAGAAAGTATAGTGGGATGGACAGACCACCCAGATTTATGTTTATGGAGGCTGACATCGTTTTAAACCAGCATCCATCTGCGACTGGAGGTGGGTGAGACCTGGGTGGGGAGACTTTGCAGGAGACCGGTGGGTCTTGAACTTTAGGGCACCAGAATCCCCTGGAGGGCTTGTGAAAACAGGGATTTCTGGGCCCCGCCCCCAGAGTTCCTGATTCCTAAGGTCTAGGGTGGGGCTAGAAGGTGTACAGGTTATGCAGGTGCTGCTGCTTTGAGGCCACATGCTGAGAACTGTTGCTCCAGACCAAGGACAGGTCATACTTTTCAAACTGATTATTCTACTTTTCGAAGCCAGGCTCCCTGAAGAAATCTGTGGTCCTTGTCTTACTGCCCCCAGACCCTTTCTTGCTGTGTTGAGAGCATCAGGGATGCAGATCATTGATGGAGAATTCATTGACTTATTCAACAAGCATTTATTTACTGTTAGGCCTGTTCCAAGGCTCTGAGAACACAAGGTAGAATGACTTCTACCCTGGAGATTTTTTTTTTTTTTTAATTTGGAGTCTTACTCTGTCTGGGCTGGAGTGAAGTGGCACAATCACAGCTCACCGTGGCCGCAACCTCCTGGGCTCAGGTGATCCTTCCACCTCAGCCTCCTGAGTAGCTGGGTCCACAGGTGCGAACCACCATACCCAGCTGTTTTTTTTTTGTTTTTGACGAGACAAGATCTTGCTATGCTGCCCAGGCTGGTCTCAATCTCCTAAGCTCAATCAGTCCTTCCGTCTCGGCCTCCTAAAGTGCTGGGATGACAAGTGTCAACCACTGCACCCGGCCTACCCTGGAGATTTTCATTCGAAGGCAAGCAGAGAAGCCCAGGTGGGAATACGTACATTCTAGGGTAGGGGCCCTGGCCTTGTGTGTGGTGGGAACATGGGAGGAAGGGAATGGTGTTTGTCCTAAGGGGGTCCAGAAGCAACCCAGGAGGGGAGAAAGAAGCTTGAATCTTGAAAGACTCTGGGCATCCTTAAGCAAAGTCACCATAGATTGCTGAAATAAAGAAGATAGCAAGACTTGGTGTGGTGGCTCACACCTATAATCCCAATACTTTGGGAAGGCCAAGGTGGGAGGACGGCTTGAGCCCAGAAGTTCAAAACCAGGCTGGGCAACAAAGCGAGACTTTGTCTCTACAGAAAAAAAATAGAAAAATTAGCTGAGTTTGGTGGCATCCACCTTAGTCCCAGCTACTTGGGAGGCTGAGGCAGGAGGATCACTTGAGCCGAAGAGGTCAAGGCTGCAGTAAGCCATGATTGTGCCACTGCACTCTAGCCCGGGTGACAGAGTGAAGCCCTGTCTCAAAAAAAAAAAAAAAAAAAAAAGTAAACAAGTCAAAAGAATTCTATTTCAGGTAAGAACAATGTGTGTCTATAACGTATCACCTGTGAACATACTCTATTAATAATTTCATACACCTGGCCATGACTCAAAGACAAAGAGGCCACACACGGAACAAACAGACCCCATGGAATAGCTAACCCACTGATTTCAGCTACCTTCTTGGTGGGAAAATGATTAGTACCTTTTGCTTTTCAAAATGAGTGTGATAAAAGATAGGTTGGGCAGTTCTGTTTTGCAGAGACAGTAGACAAGGGCCATTGTAGTTTAATTAAGAGCACGTGATTTGAGATCTGGCCGCGTGCGCCCAGGCCCTGTTTAGCTATTTATTAGCCTTGTGATTTGGGGAGCAGTATCCGCGATGTCTCTCAGTTGTCCCATCCCTTAAAATAGGGACAATAATATAATCATGCAGAATAAAAGAGTAACACAATTGTGGTCAGGATTAAATATATTTACAGAGCTAAGCTCTGTGCTTGACACAATGAACCAGTAAATGTCAGTTATCATTAATAAAAATTAATTGACCATCTACTGTGGGTCTGGCTATGATTCAAAAACTTGCCTTCTGCGTACAAAGAAAAAAATTCTGTTAATAAAGACTGTAACACTTTTGCCTTTAAACTCTGTGATGTTGTTTTAATTTTGTTTTTCTTTTTTTTTTTATTTGGGGTCTCACTGTTGCCCAGCCTGGAGTGCAGTAGTATAATCACTGCTCATCATGACCTCGACCTCCTGGGCCCAGGCGATCCTCCCACTTCAGCCTCCAAAGTAGCTGGGACTACAAGTGTGTACCACCATGCCCAGGATTTTTTGATTTTTTTTTTTTTTTTGGTGGAGATGAGGTCTCGCTGTGCTGCCTAGGCTGGTCTCGAACTCCTGAGCTCAAGCAGTCCTCCTGTATCAACCTCCCAAATGCTGGGATCACAGACATGAGCCACCGTGCTTGTTCTATTTTGTTGGCCTGCCAAACTTGCTCAAATTTTTTAAGACTTTCTGCTCTAGGAAGTGCCTTGTATTTCCTTTCTGCTATTAAATTAGATACTGTCTCCTCTGTTTTCTTTCTTCTGCTGCTTTCTTATAACATTTATGACTCTGGACATTTTCATTCAACTGTGCAACTTTGGACTGAGGGTAGGGTCTTTGTCTGAATTCATTTAGCATATTCTAGTAAATGGTACAATAAGAGATTCGATTGTTGAATAAATGCATGAACTCAACCTGTCGGGATGGACATGGTAGCGTTTTTGCATTAATATGACATGGTATTTGTTACTTAGAAAGCTGCTTACCTGGTGGACATTGTTTTACATAACAGCAGTTTGATTCAGCACTCACCATGTGCCTAACGGCTTGACAAATAGTTGTTAAACCTTCATAGCCACCCTATGAGGGAAGTACTCTCATTATACCCATGATACCAATGGGGAGACTGAGGCCAGATTGGCTCAATAGCTTAGTCAAAGTCATATTTAGCTAACAAGTGGATTTGGATCCAGGGACTTTGATGCCAGGATCCCTCTTCTTAATTATCTGCCTCTCCTGTTCATGCATGGAGGAACTGGTTATCCTGTCACTGGATTAAGTGTGCATTTGCTCAAAGCACTGTACGCAAGGTGGATAAAAAAGTCTTGGGTGTAGTTGTTGCATTATCCATCTTGATTTATTGTCATTTTCTTATGATGGACGTACACTTTTAAGGGAATCCTTTGAAACTTTGATATAACAAGGTTGTACCCAATGGAGACAAAACAATGCTCAGCCCATTTAAAGGATGACTAGATGGTTATAACAATGTATCACATTAATGCATTTATTAAGTATTCTTTTGACTATGAACATTTTCCCTGTTAGAATTTAAATATTGGATCATTTCTTGCTGGGAGAAAAAGAGGTCAGATTTTCGAGGAGAGATCCATTTGGTGAGATGCTGAGTGTGTGTCAAGCTCAGGAGATAGTATGACATCTTTTTTAGAGTCTAGTCACAATTAAATGCCATTTTATTTTGGATTTTGGGCTCTGTGCCAGCTTCCAGCTTGTCAGAGCTGAGAAGACTCAAATCAAGTCCAGGCCTATTTCTACAGCAAACTGGGATTCTGGCTTCTTGCCTGTGGATTCATTCAGTACAGCCCATCTGGCTTTTGATGTTCTGCAAGTTTGGAGCAGTTTGTTTAAGGAAGCCAGGCGGTGAATATTGGTGGGCCTGGGGTTCTTTTGACTCCAGAGGGGCGCCTCTAAGTTTTGCATTTTCACCCTGCCCGTCATCTGTGCACCTGGGACCCAGCGGCTAGGGGTCCCTCACAAGCTCATCTTCATTTGCTTCAGAACTCAGGGCCCCAGCGCCTCTCCGGACCTCCTCCTCGTCCGATTCACTTCTGTTTAGTTCTCAGTAGCTGCTTGCTTGTTTGAATTACTTAATAGCATTTAACTTCTGGGGTGTTTTGGGTTTTGGTCAAGGTAATTCCAAGCTGCGTGTGGTGACTGAGCAGGAAGTAAGATACGTGGACCACAAGGTTCCATCAGAGTGCTGTTACCATTTGTATACGGTGCACAGGGTTTGGGGTGATCCATACGGAAAATCAGTCACCCCACCTGGCTCTGCTCCTTCTTGATGTTGGCAGATCAGCCCTGGCTGTTTGGTAGCCGGCTTTGTTTCTCTTCCCCTACTCTACCAGCTGTGGCGGAGCCCTGAGACTAGCAGGAAAATGTCTCCTGTCATCCGCCCACAGCAGACCTAGCCCTGACCCCTCCTGGAACCCAGGAAGGAGGACGTGTCTAGGAGACAGCCATTTAGTTGCTTGTAAAGCAGACACACGCAACCTCATAAACTGTGTTGCTAGACTGCGCACGGCGGCTCATGCCTGTAATCCCAGCACTTTGGGAGGTCGGGCTGGGAGGATCCCTTGAACCCAGAACTTCGAGTCCAGCCTGGACAACATGGCAGACCTCATCTCTACAAAAAAAATCAAAAAATTAGCCAGGCATGGTGGTACGCTCTTGTAGTCCCAGCTGCTCAGAAGACTGAGGCAGAAGGATCGCCTTAGCCCAAGAGGTTGAGGCTATGGTGAGCCATGATCATGCTAGAGCTCTCCAGTCTGGGCAACAGAGTGAGGTCCCCAACTCAAAATAATATTATTAATAATAATAAATTGTGTTGCTAGGCTAATTACTGGGAAGGAGAATCTCTTATATCAATAGAGAACTAAGTTTTATCTCATCCCGTGCCTCACTTGTTAATTCATTTATTCTTTAATTTCACAAACACATTTTGAGCACCCAGTGTATGCAAGGCATTTGGTAGGAGATAGGGGATCCCACAATAAACAAAAAAGAGGCAATCCTAGAGAAGCAGGATTGGGGACCCCAAACTGACCATATGCCTTCCCTAGCAAAAAAGAGAGGGTCCATCTTTTTTTTTTTTCTTTTCTTTCATTACTTTGGTAGATTTTTAGGGAGATGTTTCATTTTGATAAAACATAGGTGAATCATTTTTCTAAGGAGGTAAAATTCTTTATAGTTAGGGAAAAAATGTGATGGTAGGAATGAAAGAGAGAGGGTGGGCTGATATAAAAGACAGACCCTCCCCACTCTAGAATACCATATTGCTATGCACTGTGCTATGTCTTAATTCCATTTCTTGGAGTTTTCTCAATGCCAGGCCATTCCCTGGATGATTTATGAACACCTTTCATCTCTGTGATTTCCCCCACTCAGGTAAATGAGCAAATGGGTCCGAACACTTTTATCTAACACAGGAGAGAACCAGCTGGAAGTGCCCTTTGAATTTCTTTCTCTATGAAAACCATTTTTCTTTTGGGTGCCTCACCTATAAATAACAAGGGTTCCACCTTCCTTTATAGACTTTTGCTAAAAGCGTGGTTTGGAACAAGACTGTACAGGTGCAAACAAATTACAGTTGGGAAAGAAGCCTGCCCTGCCTCCTGTCTCCGCGGGTTATGAAATCCTCCTCTCAGGAGTGGAGCCGCCGTGGCCGACCAGCAGGATGGAGCTTGGCATTTGTGAGATCATGCGCCTCCTCACTTTCCCACTGTGCCTTCCAGCACCCCAGCCTTGCCCTGTCCATCCCCAAAGGTTGCGCTCTCTAGCTACAACATTCATGGGATGATTTTTATTCTTGAAAGTGGTGCTGGTTGAGGAGTATGAGATTCATTGCATAAAATAAAGACCCCTATTTTTTTGTTTTGATTTGCGTCTTTCATTTCATGGCAGAGATTTAACTAAGTCTCTGTTAACTTGTGAAAAGGAAAAAACAAAGCTATCTGTGCATCACCCACTTAAAATTTGACTTATAGAGGATTACTGTACTTGTAGATATATTTTTCAAGCTTAGTCTACTAGAGACACACTTGTCTGTGAACTGGAGGTTTTTATGAAAGTAAAAATCATGTCACAGATAAAAATGAAATAAGTGCTTGTGTTATCTTTCTGGAAAAAATAAAAATGTTTAAACTGAGAATAAATATTATCCTTGGCAACTTAAAATAAAATTTACTTTAGCCACTCGTGTTTTGAGCATTATATCACAAATAAAAAACAAGATTAACATCAAAAGGAGTCAGTTTTCACTCAATTGTGCAGCATTGTAGGCTGTGAAATTTAATATTATTTTGACTCGTACAGTAATTGTAGAATGACAGAGGAAAATGGATTAAGTTGAAATAAAAGTCTACACCACAGCACACTCAGACTCTATCAAATGCAAGTTCAGGTCATTGCGCCGGGAACCGAGCTCTCTAGCTCTGTCATTGCAGATTAAAATCTGATAAATAAAACTTTCCTGGAGACTGTAGTTTATTATTATTTTTTTTTTGAAATGCATGCATAGACAAAGAGGCACAAATCTGCCTCACCTTGAAGAGTTGCTGGACTGGTTTGGGTGCCTATCAGCCCGACATGCATTTGAATTTCTGGTCTTCTAGTCTTTCCTTTTCTTGAAAAGATTTTGCTTGTCATGGTGTGAAGTTTGAAATGTACACGCCCGCCTCTGCTCTTTGCTCTCGGATTTAGAACATGTTAATGGTTCCAAATTGTACAGGCTGCTTTTAGGCCTCTGTTCTTCTTGAATCAATCAGGTTCATGTTGCAGGTGGTATTTGTTTTAGGAACGTGTGAAAGAGAGGGTCCCTGCGAAAACAGGCGATTGTTCCAACACACGTACGCATTTGAATTAAGGCAGAAAGTGTCCATGAAACCCTCCAGCGACTATCTCGTTTCTTGCAGGTTTAAGGCCACCGAGAAGACAGGGGTGTGCTCGCTGGAAGTTTGAAGGTTACTCTAAGCAGCAGTGTCTGGTGGCTGAGTTCTGTGTCAACCGGACACCCCACCTGCACCCCACTCTTTCTCTGGTTTCAGAATTAGTCTGTGGAGAAACTTGTTCTGATGTTAAAGTGCAAAAGGGGGCAGTAAAGTGCTATCCACAAAAAAGGGAAAAAAAATCTCCCGAGTGTTTCTTATTGTTGCCTGTGTCTTTCTTGGGCCCTGCTTTTATTTATTAATTTTGTAACAAAACTCTTCTGTTTGGGGCATCGAGAGGATCTCTCATTAAACTGGAGCAGCAATCTAGCATTAAATGGAAGCCATGCAAGACCAAATATCCTGTCTGCTTATGAAATGTGCTGTCAAATTCACATGCTCACGATGCGAAGTCATTCTTTGGGGGTGGGGGGAGTAATCCCACGTGCACAGAGTACTTTGGAAAGAATCTTGATCTTCTGTGTTCATGCTGTTGTTTCCACATAGGCCTGGCAGGCCCAGAGGGCATGGGGCCTAAGGGTCAAGGGCTGGGACTTACCCAGAGCAGCCTCCATCCTTTGTCACCCTGACCAATGTCACCAGAACTGCAGAGTGGGTGTACCTCATTCGGAATCTCAGACTCACCAATTTACATACTGACTTCTTTGCTGCAGCCTTTGGCATTTAATTAAAATAAAAATTAAGGCACCTCATGGAAAAAGTGCATGTTCCAAAATGAGGTGGACACAAAGTATACCTAGTACAGAATACAGAACACTGGCTCGGGAATAAACCTATTTATTATAGGCTTTCTGGTTTGTTCACTGCTAGGCAGAGCCTTGTTCTAAAGCCTGGGCTTCAGAGTCTTTGAAATGTTTGTGCGGTTCACTGATGAAGCATCACTTGTCTGTGTTCCATATTTTACCCTTGTTTGAATACCCGAGCTGTATGTTACTACAGCTTTTGTGGACTTAGGAGTGGGCTTATTAAATAGGCCACAATTCAGACTCTCATCATTTTATTTATTTGCTTTCCAAGGAATTGCATCAAAAAGTTTTAAAATCCATAGGCATTAAATATTTTAAATGTTCACTTTAAAAAATTATGAAAGATAGTACAGCTCTTTTTGAAATCATACATTAAAAAATGTTTTAATCTGATCATGAAAGCATTGGCTGTTTATTGCAGAGAATTTTGAAAAGCAGAAAGCTAGAAATCACTCGTAAGCCCACCATTCAACAGCCTAAAGCTATAGGCCCTGTGTGTGACCATCTGTTTGTGTTTATCTCTGTGTAGTCAGCAAAAAACAGAAGAACATACCATATATTTTACTTATTTTTTTTCAGTTGAAATTAACCATCTACTTGCAGTGATCACATATCCTTTTTTTTTTTTTTTTTTGAGTTGGATTCTCACTCCGCCACCCAGGTTAGAGTGCAGTGGCACACTCATGGCCACCCCAGCATCGACCTGCTGGGCTGTGGCGATCCTTGCGCCTCGGTCTTCCAAGTAACCATAACTACAGGTGTGTGCTACCACGCCCAACTAATTTTTTAAAGATTTATTGTGGAGATGAGGTCTCGCCAAGTTGCCCGGGCTGGCCTCGAAACTGTGGGCTCAGGCGAGCCACTGAACCCAGCCTGATCACATATTCTAATGGTATAATTTTGAAGCGAAAGGAAACACCAAATGAATTCTTTGTGGAAAAGTCCTGAATATCCCCTTGGGAGTCTCACTTTGCTTGGCAATTTGTTTCAGAGGTAGAACTTTATGTGGTCTCCTGTTCCCACACCCTCACTTGCCCAAGCCCCAGAGTATATGGCAGGGTTCACCTTGCTCTGCTCCATAAGGAATGTGGCCCCATTCCTCAGGTTCCTGACACCTGCCATAATTACACAGACCTTTAAAATATTTTACTTAAATGGGTTTATATATATATAAGATTAGAAATGGCTCTGGATTTCATCTAATTTTTTTTTTTTTTTTGGAGTCGGAGTCTCACTCTGTTGCCCAGGTTAGAGTGTGGTGGCACACTCACAGCCACCACAGCCTCCGTCTGCTGGGCTCTGGTGATCCTTCCGCCTCAGTCTTCCAAGTACCTGGAACTACAGGCACGCGCCCCTGCACCCGGCTAGTTTTTTGATTTATTGTGGAGATGAGGTCTCATCAGTTTGCCCAGGCTGGTCTCGAACCCCTGGGCTCAGGCGATCTTCTCACCTCCACCTCCCAAAGTGCTGGGATGGCAGGTGTGAGCCACTGCACTAGGCCAATCTGATGTTTTTTTTAAATAGAAACTTCCATGAAGCATTTCCAAGAACCACTGTCATCATGTCTGTCTTGGGGAGGGGGTTTACCAGGCCCAGTTACTTCTTTGGACATGGAAGTGGGTAGTTCCCGTGAATCTCTTTTTGTTCCAACCTCTTTTTTCTATGTCTGCTTAATGTTTTTGCATTCAGGGACTCAGTGTCAACTTGCCCTTGTAACTGGCATATTCTTCAGTCCTTCACCTCTGAGGATCTAACACTTCCCTGAGGAGAAGCCCAGGTCACTTTTATCATGTGAATGTTCACAGATAACACCAGCATCGAGTGGCCACTCAACCACATGGGTTTGCTTTTCGGTTAACCTGCGTGCTTTGGCCAGGAAGTGTGTTGGAAGCCAGCAGGTGTTTATGCGGAGGTGAATGTGGTATGGTCAGTGAGGGGAGGGAATCAGGGGAAAAAAAAAAAAAACGGCATCCATGGGAGGGAAAGGGCTGTGGGAAGCGCAACTTTGGGCCTGCCATACATGTCACAGACAGATAGTGGATCCTCCCATGGGTCTTCCTGTTCCATTGGGCCAAGTACAAAACAGACCTGGCAGTCACTGTCTGCTTCCAAACTCCAGGCTCCCTGATGATGCCATGCTCGTCAGCAGAAAAACCCAGACTTGACATCGTAATGTGCGGTGGGCGGGTCTACGGATGAAATCACATATGGTGACCTCTGAACTCTAAGTGGCTGGTTTATGTTTCCAGTGCATGATGCCAGTGTCTCAAACAAGCATGTGTCCACAGTGTGGATGAAAACTTTCTGCTGTATTCTTTGTTATGTTGCTGGGTTCCAGTCCACTAAACGTTAGAGACTATTGTGTTGCAGAGTGACTGAAAAAACAGTTTCTTGCAAGTATGACTGTGAAGCGGAAGGGTCTAGTTTAAATTATTAGAGATCTAATTCAGATGGCTAAATAGTAAGGCCTAGTTGAGCTTATTAGATTTATCCAAATTATCCCATGTAGAAGTATTGACTTCTAGTTTGGTGGAAACCTTCAAAACTTGCCTTCTGTTCCACAGGTAATCAATCCATGGGCAAAAATAGATTCTAACATCAAATCATTCCATGGCAGGCCTGTTAGCTTTGGAAACCCTACTTGAGGGCTTTTCCATGTTATACTGTCTCTGTCACTGATCGATAGACGCCCTCAAAGTGAGGGCATCTATTGTCTTGTTTGGGAATGATTCACTGGGAAAAACCGTAGGAATTGCCTGTTTTTTCCTAGCGTGCCCCGCTCTTATGATGACTTTCCATGGCTCCAGGAAGGGTCTCTAGTGAAAATGCAGGAAGCCACAGTACCATGGCTCTAGAAGCTGTCCTGGGCCTAGGCGTTCTTCCGGGGGAGGAAAATGCAATTTTCTCCTTCCAGGAAGACAGTGAAATGACTGCCATAACTGTGAGTGGCCTGGTGCAGAAAGGGAGATGGCCTGGTTCTGGGTGCTCTCATCTCTGGTACGTGAATCACTATTGGTCATCTTTGTTTTTTCATTTTGGATCGAAAGTCAGCATATTGTATTTTAAACGACACCTCTCTCTAACCACTTTCTGTTTGGGTGGTTAGCAGGCCTCCCCCGTGTGGTATAGGTTGTAGCTGTGGGTTCCCTCTGCTGTTTTTGGTTACAGGATGCATGCTATCTCAACACACAAAAGGAACTCTGCATTTGGCATCCCCTGCGGAAAGTCAGTTTAGTAATTTAAAATTAGCCTGTTGTCATCACCGGGATTCTTTTCGTTTTCACACTTTCAAAGTCAACATAGGATAAGTGTATTGTTGAATATGACAATGTTTTCAGGGCATAGTAGTCTGACTTAGGAAGGCTCTAAGCAGTCTAAAAGTAAAAGAATTCAAATTTAAACCCCCTAGCTTCGAAAACAGCGCTCTGTGTTTGTTGACTTGATCGTAACTTGTAAGAATCATTGTTTTCCACCTTAGAAAATGGTAGTATTAGGAAACACACCGCATTTGCTTTCTTCATACATTCTGTTGTTTGCATAATTGTCTGGAGTCCGTCTGTAATATTGCACTGAAAGCCCAGAGCCTGTGTGATTGGCCTGTTATCTCCTCCTCTTCTGACTCCTGACCCACCACCTCAGAAGAAGCCACTCTGCTTTAAGTCCGAGTGGTGTGTGCCCGGCCTGGAGCTCCGTTCCCAGGGCTGCCCGTGTGATGTTCACAAGCCTGTGTGTGTATTGGCTTCCTCTTGGCTTTCCTGAACTTCATGGCTTATCTGTGCAAAGCCCTATTTATAAAAAAGTGTGTTTCACAAAACCAGGTTTATGATTTAATGGGATGCGGCGGGAACTGAGAAGTGTGCAGAGAGAGAGGCCCCCTCTTGTATCTCCTGGGGCACCAGCCTGTCTTCACCTGTTGGCCTGTTCGGTCCGTGTGTTGTGCTTTAATGAAGAAAACGTGGTCAAGGGGCTTTGGACCATGCTTAGCCAAGAGTGATGCTCAAAAGCAGCTGTGTTTTTGTTATTAGTGGTTCTGGAAGTGGCTGGTTGCCTTGCATTTTAAATAGAGAGGGACTGTAATAGGCTGCTCCTATGAATTTTTTCAGAGAAAAGGTCAGAAGCTCTATCTGCAGGGCTGCTTGTTCTCCAGAGGCACCCCTGTGCCTGGGAGGACATCTTATGGAAACCCTCTCCCCTTCTTGGGAAGCCCTTGCCCCAGCTCTGAGTGGCTTTGCCTTCAGAATTCCTGTCATGCCTGTGAGATGCAAATAGTTTGTGGTCCTTCAGTTGACTTCGGTTGGTGCAAATGTCAGCATCCATTTGCTCCTTCTTTTTTTTTTCCCAACAAATACATTATTTATTGAGTATGTTAGTCCTTTGGGGTTTTTAATAGCAAATTAGACACACATGGGATCTACCTGCCCTTAGGGAGCTAGATTATACATTCCTGGTGGTCAGTAGGTGGCTACTTTTCTGTCACTCAGAGCATCTGACACAAGACGGGCTGTAATTGTTACTCTCACAGCACTTGATTCACTACCAGGTTAGAAGCAGTCAATAAATTAAGTGATCACATGGGCAGCAGCACCCAGTTACAGCCTGTCTACCAAGAAGCCGTAATCTCATCGATACAAGCAACTGGTGTGCTACCTGTTCTTGTTTTTTATTTTTTTAACTCTTCAGCTCCCATAATTTGATTAATCATACACACACATACATGCACATATGTGAGATATATATATATATAAAATCACAAACTGCTAAAGCATTCAAATATTGGGTCTTTTGTATTGATTTTAATTAAAGAAGCAATAACTGCTTTAATGAGCTATTTGAAACAATTATCTTTTTTATTTTTATTTTTTGAGTTAAAGTCTCATTCTGTTGCCCAGGCTGGAGTGCAATGGCACTCTCAGGGCTACTGAAGCCTCAACCTGATGGGCTCAGGTGATCCTTCCACCTCAGCCTTCCAAGTAGCTGGAACCACAGGCATGCGCCACCTCACCCAGCACCTCACCCAGCTCATTTTTTGATTTATTGTAGAGAAGAGTTCTCACCAAGTTGCCCAGGCTGACCTTGAACCCCTGACTCAGGCAGTCCTCTTACCTCCACCCCAAAGTGCTGGAATTACAAGCTTGAGCCACCGTGCCCGCCTACAATTACCTTTTAAGAGGAGAGGATCATACTCCCACCTCGCTTTTGGCCACATATATTCTGAAAGTTGGATTAACACTTTGTGAAGCAATGGGAATGTGAGTTTCATCAGGCTGTACTTCTTATGAGCATATCAGATATGCACATTACAATCTGAACCCTCCCCTCCCACACACACTTCCATGTTGATAAATTCCCACACTCCCCCGTCACTGACCGCATTATAGATTTTTAACAAAGCTGGACAGCACACACTGAATGAGAACTTTACATCAAGGAAGGCCTGGCTTGTTTGTGAAATGGATTAAATGATGTCTGTGATTGGTGCCTTCTGAAATTATGGCCTAAAACACAGAGCTCCACAAAGCCACAGCGGCACTCGTGTCATGTGTTCTTGACCTTACCTTATCAGCACCAGCAAAAGCTGTCACTCAGTTTTGGTGAGTGAGGGCAGGGTCATGAGTAGTGACTTGCATGGGCAGGGAGAAACCTCCTGTGCATCTTTTGTTAGGCAGGCAAAAAAAAAATATATATATATATATATATCTCCTCATGAAGGAAAGGATCTCGGGAGCATTTTGAATGAAGAGTTTCGTGAGCCAGACTTTAGACACAGGGTGCGATGTGGGGGAGTTCTGAGGTTTGCATAGATGTACAGCTTGGGAGGGGGTGTGATGCATCTTCAGAGAACTGAATGAATGGACGAGGAAGTGGATGCATCTGGCTTGGTAGGGACCCTGGGCTCTGGAGCCTGGGAAGCCCCCAGGGACTATAATTTAGGAATACTTTTGCTAGCAGTAGCTAACTGTTATATGGCATTGCTCTGTGCCATCTACAAAAGGAGCAGATTTAGGATAGAACATGTTTGGAGTGGGAATGGGAAACTCCAGGCAGGCATGGGCCCCTTGGTTTTGTGGACCTTGAAGATTTCCTTAAAAGGTCAAGGAGTAAGACTAAGAAAAAGGAAGTGTCAGGAAGATGAGCAATTTCATGCTCACGGAATTTAGTTTGTACCAACTGCCTGGCACCTTGCTACTGGTTTTTAACCACAACGAGTCGAAATCACTGGGGTGGAGAGGTGGGGAAATAAGTAAAGCCATTAATCTTGTCCGCAAACATTCTGATTCAGTCTGTTCCTTGAGACACTGAGTTGTGTTTTATCCACAAGGAAGATGAAATTGTCTGGAGAGGCTACCTTGGCAATCGAGAGGCTGGTTATCTTGGGGAAGCTGCCCAGTCCTCTAGAGTTGAATTTTGTAGAAATGTCTTTCCAGAAAACGGTGGGCAAAGAGGGTCACAGAGTGGTTCTCACTAAGTAAGTGTGATCTCCATTTGTCAAAAGTTCTAGAGAATTCTTCAACAGTGCACACATGGTGGTTTTAAATTTATCACTGTAATAAAAACATTCATTTTGATTTCTGCTTCACAGCAAGATTTTATGTTAAATTATTCCCGTTCACTTTTTTTTTTTTTTTGAATGAATGAATGTCATATGTCCTTGCTAAAGGAATTCATTTTTTTAAAAAGGAACTGTCCTCTTTTGGGGGGTGGGTTGTGGAATAACACATTCCCAGGAAAGAGGAACAGGCCACTGTGTGCAACATTCACTTTTTTCTGCCATAAAGAGTATTGATTTTTAATATGAATCAATAATACCATTTCTGTTATGTTTTGTGCTGCTTCGCAACCACCCACATGTACTATTCAGAAAATTAATGCCATTCGTTAGCATAAATCATAAGCCATGACCTCAGTATGGATTTGGAATTGGGGGTGCCCATCATCCTTGCTGTATCTTGGTGAATTCTGACCCTCTGGCCACCGCTGCTGGTGGGTGGCTCTGGTGAAAGAAAGGGTTGGATTGGAAGGGCTCAGAGGCAACGCTTTGTTCTTGGGCTTTAATATTTTAATGAGCCTGCAGGCTTGGCTGCTTAGGAACGAGCTGGGATTTCTAAGTGTGTTGTTAGTGTTAGCACTTGTAGAAGGTTGTTCATTAGGAAGCTCTTGTTTAAGTTTTTCAGAGAAACTCCCCATTAAGAAAGATCTTTCAGCAGCATGGCTAGCAAGAAAGAGAATATAGGAGGAGGTAAGCTTTTAGCAGTGAGCATTAAGGGGATATTGTATCAGTAGTCCTGGTTCTAAAGATTCGCTTCTAAGAATTAATTGGAGCAAATACATCTCAAGGGAAGAAAAAAAAAAAGAATGCGTGGAGTAAGGACAGTAGTTGTTGTCCTTGCAAGTAGAGGACTCTTCATTTTGCAGCTGAATCAATACGAAGACTAATTATTTCTGGTTATCTTTTATGGGTTTGTAAGACATTTCTTTTGTTCAGTGTAATAAAAAAAACCCATTGTTTGATCAGTGACTGACTAATTATGATAAGTAATTTGAAACATTCTTGATGAAACTTGTCTGTTAATTAACATCAACAGCAAATGGAAACTAACAGTACAACAAAGTATTAGTGGGTCCAAAGTTCCCTTGAATTGATGAGATTTCTCTGTGGCATGCCCAATAAACTAAAGCTGCCAATGGTTAAAAAATAACAAACATGTGGGAAGGTCTGACTCACCATGGAGGAAAAGTTATTGTAAAGTTACACAAAGGAGCACTGAAATATTACAAGCGAGGGGGTGGTAAGGCCAGCTGGAGCCTATGGCCTAGAGTAAGGAGAATGGTTTCTTTCTTTCTTTTTAAGTCTCAGGCTCATTCCAAAATACACCCATCCCCTAACGATCTGAACTAAGAAGCTTTTGATAAATTAAAGTGTGAATCTGAAAAAGTATCATTTGGGATTTGTGGCATTGTCTGGCTATATTGTAACTATCATGAATACTGTTAATTTTTATCAACTCAATGGCTTTTTTTTTATGCTTTTAGATTTCTACCTGGACAAGGACTGGTACTATACCCACAAATAGGAGACAAATTGGATATTATTTGCCCCAAAGTGGACTCTAAAACTGTTGGCCAGTATGAATATTATAAAGTTTACATGGTTGACAAGGACCAAGCAGATAGATGCACTATTAAGAAGGAAAATACTCCTCTCCTCAACTGTGCCAGGCCAGACCAAGATGTAAAATTCACTATCAAGTTTCAAGAATTCAGCCCTAACCTCTGGGGTCTAGAATTTCAGAAGAACAAAGATTATTACATTATATGTAAGTATAATTCTATTCATTTATTTTATAGAAATTAGGATAAGCTAAATAGGTTTGTATTGATTTTTGTTTCCTTAAAATTATTATGGCAAATAATTTGGTAAGAATCCTTGCTGAACAACTGTCCACTTTTTTTTTTTTTCAAAGAAACCTTCATTGAATTTGGGACCCCGTGCTAACAGTATTCGTTAAATATAAGTATCCAAAGAGAAAGAGCTCCTAGAATTCTTATAGTATTGAGAAATAAATGTATTATATGAATATACTCAGCATCTCTACTGACAAAACCGTTTTTAAGGACCATTGGTGAGATTTTGATAGGTAAACCTTGTGCAATGCCTTTTCTCTTCATCCATCCATCCATTCATTCACTCATTCATTCAGTATTTTTTCTGTGCCAGAGACCATGCTTAAATGCTAAGGATTCAACAGCGAACAAGCGGTACAAACTATGGTTTTCCTCATAAAGTTGTCAGTCCTTAGAAGATGGAGTTCATCCATTAGAAGGACAGGGATTACAGGCGAAGCATGATTGTACGTGGTTACATTAAACCAGACTCAGGAGAATAAGACAACACTTGGTTTGCTCAATGAATGACTTTGTCTTTTTCCTATGTCTATAGTAAATTGATGCCTTGTTTCAGGGATAGTTGCCGGGTATCCGTTGGGTGGAAGCTGAAGCTAACTCTTGGGGCTGTGGAGTTCTCTGATCGACACACCTTGAACACCTGCCTACTGTGTGCAATTCATGCACCGGCAAAAGGCTGGCATCATTTCCAGGGCCCCCAGTTTTGTCAGAGTAAAGTCTGGGTGACTCAGACAGCTGTTTATATCATTCAAGCAATGAACTTTTTTTTCTAAATTTCCTGAGTTTAAAATTATATTCGTAACTGGATGGAGTTCTGCATTCACTTGTTACTATAGAATTCAGTTCATTTGGGAACTGCTGTCGGCTGGGCTCTCCCACCTCATGGTGATCAGGTTGAAACGCTGGCAATCTACGAGCTGCACTTTATTTTTTAAATTATTTACTTTTATTTATTTATATATGTTTAGAGATGGTGTCTCGCTCTGTTGCCCACACTGGAGTCCAGTCATACGATTATAGTTCCCTACAGCCTCCAACCCCTGGACTCAAGTGACCCTCTCAACCTCTCACCTCAGCCTCCTGAGCAGTCAGGACCATAGGTACATGCCACCACTACAGCTAATTTCTTTTTTGAGACAGGGTCTCGATATGTTGCACAGGCTGATCTTAAATTCCTGGCCTCAAGCCTAGACCTACTAAATAGCTGGGACTACAGGTATAAGCCACTGCACCCAGCTCAAGGAGCTGCACTTTAAGGCACAGAATCAATAACACCTGAATACTTACCTATTAGTACTCAATAACATGTCTTTTTTTTACAACATTAGTAATTAAAACAAAGGTGGTCATAGACACCTAATTATCTTACCTTGAATTGCCACAGAGGCTGAAAACCAACTTGATACATGGAATAGCTTACTTATGATAAGTAACAAAGAAAAAAGGATGTGGCGAAGTATATATTTAAATGAACAATTACAAAATGAAAATAGAGCCACTCTGAGGTAAGATAAGGTAGATGGAGTGGTAAAGTATAGAGGATAGCAGGAAAATCTTTAAAAATATAAAATAACTACTAGGGAAAATACATGGAAACTTGAAGCTTTTAGGAGCAGAATAATGCATTTCTTTTTTAAAAAGACTTTTAAAGTAAGACTTTCTAGGGACACTGAGGTTTAGTATGACATTTATAGGGAATTGGACCGGTCAGGGGAATTCATTACGAAGATGAATGACCCTGGATGGGGTGGAAGAAAGAAGATGGAGTGGGGTGACCAGTGGATGCCTGGGATTAGATGTCATGACGGTGGGGAAGGCATGTCCCTAAACCTTGGATGCAGCCATGTCCACCCGTAAGCCAAGAGATTTTCTCTTCTTACTTCTACTTATGACTTCATAAAGATTGCTTTGCAAATTCTGAGTTCCCACCAAGTCCAGGTGGGATCTCAGTAAACATGAAGGGTTTAACCTTTAGTGTGAAATAATATGCAAGAAATACAAATTAACAAATGGTGTCCCAGCGTCCCTTTGCTTAAGACAGTATTTAGTAATGACATTTTATCAGTAGGTGAAAGATTTGTATTCAATAGAAGCACAGTTCATAAGTACAATATTAATCTACACCATAATGGCATCTCTCATTATTTTTCTTTTTCTGGAAACTCCTCATGCCATCTGAACAGGGTCACTGCAGTTAGCTGAGCTACCCGGGCCTCCAGAACTCTCCTTCGGTTATGCTTTACAGAGCAAGTATGTGGTAGCCAGCGATAAAGGAATCTTTCCTAAAGTTAAGTTGAGGCTTTCAAGTGTGAAACAACGAGGGACTATTTGAAGGCCTCTGGAAGGGAGGCTGTCACAGGACTGGGTACAGATCCCAGGGCTCAGACGTGTGTCGGGAAGTCCAGTGAGGCTTTCAGCAGAGAGTTGAAAGACTTCTGCTGCATCATCATAGGCAGAGGAAGACATTTCAGATACTTGGGGAAAATGGAGAAGCCAATCTCTCACCTTTCAGGAAATGTGAATTGCAAAGAACACATTTTCAAATTGTTTTAGGAATTCGCTGGGCATGGTGGCTCTTGCCTATAATCCCAGTACTCTTGGAGGCTGAGGTGGGAGGATTTCTTGGGGCCAAGGAGTTTGAGACCAGCCTGGGCAACATAGCAAAACTTCAACTGTAAAGAAATTAAAGAAAAATTTTTGTTTGAGGGAAAGAAAAATAGTTTCAGAAGTTAATATTGACTTTGCATTGCTTTTTCAAGCATTCCAAGGCACCAAAAACAATTAGGGGATTTTTGAAAAGTCACTACTTTGCAACCGGGCTCGGTGGCTCAGCCTGTAATCCCAGCATTTTGGGAGGCCGAGGCGAGTGGAGTGCCTGAGTCCGTGAGTTTGAGACCAGTCTGGGCAACTTGGTGAGATCTTGTCTCTACAATAAATCAAAAATTAGCTGGGCGTGGTAGTATGTGCCTGTAGTTCCAGCTACTTGGAAGACTGAGGCAGAAGGATCACTGGAGCCCAGCAGGTCAATGCTGGGGTGGCCGTGAATATGTCACTGCACTCTAGCCTGGGTGACGGAGTGAGACTCCAACTCAGAAAAAAAAGTCACTACTTTCCATATCAAACAAATACACACACACACACATACAGTCATGTTCTACAGTGTCTTTTTTTCAGAAGAAGGAAAGTGTTTGAAGTCAGGAATTTTTATATCAGTACATTCATAAAGCAGGGCTAGATCACATGACAAAAAGTACTTACATTTACGAGTATATTTTTAACACTTCAAATTATTGATTCACTTTGAGACAGTAAATAATATCAGTATTCAAGTTGTTGAAATGTTTACTATATGTGTTTAATGACAAATCTGAGTGTCTAGTTGGTAAGTGCCTTCACAGCTGACAGTGTTATTATCAGCATCATTGTTAGGTTTTGGTTTCTTTCCATGCTTTGGAGCTCTGCTTGATTTACCTGATGGAGAATAGTCCAGATGACCTGATGGTGTTGGGTAGCACCCTAGATGAAGAGCATTTCAGAAGAATTAGGCCAGGACCCTAGATTCCTGGGTTCTAGTCCCGCTGCCCGAGCTTAGTGAGAGCCCAGCTATTTCTTTGAACTGTAATTTCTTCTCTAGAAAATACTTATAGATTTGTTGTTCTGGCTAATGATGGCAAACTCTTACCGTTGTATACCATTTTATGGCTGGTTATACAAATACAATATAGCATCGCTTGTTAGTGTGGTTCTTCTATCAAAATGGCTGTACATTCTTTAAAGACCTTTAATCTGATTGTAGTGTGTCCCGATTTAAAATAAACTCTTCATACTTTGAGTTTTAAAAATAAATACTAATTTTTAATTGGAAGTGAACTTTTAAACCTGAGTGTGCACTAAATTCCCTTAGGAAATCATATGACAGACTGATGTTCATCCTCATTAATTCTTCTCATAGATGGTTCTTTGCTCTTAACATGTGGCAAAATGATACACAGATGGTTTCCGACCTACAATGGTTAGACTCACGACTTTTTGACTTTCTTTTGGATCTATCAGGGTATTAAATGCATTTTCAGCTTAATGCCATTTCCAACTTACCATGGGTTTATTGAGACATAGTCCCACCTGAGTTGAGGAACCGTCTGTATATGGGTTTTCTTCTTGTTTAGAATTGACTTTTTCAAGTCATCTATTTCAGTAATTAGCCTTGCACCTAATTTGCATAATGAAATCTCCTGATCTTTAAATGATCCAAAGGTGAGGATATTACGACGATCTGGTCTGAAAAACCCTTGTTCTTTATTGCGTTCAGATTCTTAAATGCTTTAAAAACATAGTAAGAAGCCAAGGATGGTGCCTCACACCTGTAATACCAGCACTTTGGGAGGCTGAGGCAGGAGAATCGCTTGGGAGGAGCCCAGGAGTTTGAGCCGAGCCTAGGCAATGTAGAGAGACCTCATCTCTACAAAAAAATCAAAAAATTAGCTGGGCATGATGGAGCACGCGTGTAGTCCCAGCTACTCTGGAGGCTGAGGTGGAAGGATCACCCGAGCCCGGTAGGTGGAGGCTGTGGTAAGCCATGATAGTGCTGCTATACTCCAGCTCAAGTGGCAAAGTGAGAATCCAGCTCAAAAACAAAAACAAAAAACAGTAAGAGTTTGCTATAACCTATAGTTATTTTTATAGTCTCTTCTAAAATTGCCATTTTCTTTTTTAGAGCAGTTTTCGCTTTACAGTCCAATTAAGTGGGAAGCACAGGATTCTCCTGTCTCTACCCTCCCCCCCAACACACAGCCTCCCCAATGAACCTCCTGCCCCTGCGAGGCCTTTGTCAGCACTGAGGACCCTGCTCTGACATGTCATTGTCACCTGATGCCTGTGGCTTACCCGAGGGCCCCCTCTGGGTGCTGTATGTTCCACAAGTGAGGGACCCAGCATGACAGTGTCACACAGAGCAGTTCAAAGCCCAGAACTTGATATTGCCATTTTCCAGGACAGCTCTATCTTAGACAGACTAACTGCCCCAGCTGCTGTTCGGACAGTGTGCTCGTGTCCCCAGCCATTACCCACAGTGTTGTCTTGGAAGCACTTTCTGTGCTTGGCTTATGCTTTCTTCTCAGAGGAGACAGGCTGGAGCTGAGTGACTCAGCAGGTGTGGTGTGCTGGACTCTGTACTGCCATCCTGCCTAGGTTGCATGAGGTTACCCAGCCTCAGGGTCCAGCCCTGCAAATACCTACAAAGAGGCTTTCATCATACCACCCGGGTCGTGTTGAGTCAGAGATGGATGCAGAATACACGCCATTGTGTTCATCCTCTTGAAGTGAGCAACAGCCACGTCCAAGCTATTGAACACAGAATCCTGTGTGCGTGGAACACCTCTCCATTTAGCTCTGTCTGGCTTTTGCATTATTTGGCTGCAAATCCTTAGCTAAGATGCATCTTGTGCCATAGTCTAGAAGTGCTCATTTTTTTTTCTTTTTTATTGTAGAGATAATATTGGTATTATCTTGCCAAGTTGCCTGGGCTGGTCTCGAACCCGCGAGCTCAGGCAATCCACTCACCTTGGCCTCCCAAAATGCTGGGATTACAGACTGAGCCACTGAGCCTGACTGAAGTCCTTATTTCTAAAGATTGCTCGATTAAAAGTTGTTCCACCAGGCGTGGTATCTCACATCTGTAATCCCAGCACTTTGGGAGGCCACAGTGGGAGGATTGCTTGAACCAGGAATTCAAGACTAACCTAGGCAACATAGCAAGACCTCGTCTCTACAGGGAAGAAAAAAAAAATTAGCCAATCATCGTGATGTATGCCTGTAGTCCCAGCTACTTTGGGAGGCTGAGGCAGGAAGATCACCTGAGCCCAGGAGGTTGAGGCTGTGGTAAGCTGTGACTGTGCCACTGCACTCCAGCCTGGGTGATAGAGTGAGACCTTGACTCAAAACAAAAAGTTGTTCTATAATATATACCGTGTGTTGCTCACGCTAGTCCTTCTTGGGGGCGTCCCTCACTTGCTGTCCTTGAGTAGGTCTTCCTTGAAAACTACTGAATGAATTGGGAGGAGTTTCCATTGTTGGAAGCACTTTTTTTTTTTTTTTAATAGGAGCAGATAAATTTGGAAAGCTCCAGAAACAGCCTTGTTATTTTTTAGGCATGTACTCTACTTGTAAGCAGAAGCACAAAATAAAGTGAAATGCTTGCACAAATATAATGAAACAATTTTCTTAAAGAATCAAAACAGAAGAACTGTGGATTCTAATCCTTATTATTTTTCTTTTTTTTTCTTTCTGTTTTTGGTGTATTTATTTCTGGGGAGTAGTTTTGGCAAGTCATACTGTAATATACTGAATGTACTGTTCTCTCTTTCTCTAGCAAAATAGTTATGGGAGCTTTCAAAGTTCCTCTGACCCACTGATTTCTTTTAGAATATATGAGACTATGCGGGCTCTGTAAAGTGATCGTGTGCTTTACTTGATGAATTATTGACGTAGGCAAGTGCAGCCAAAGCCACACTTTCGTCATTAAATGTCATCCAATTTAGCGATGCAGCAACATCAGCCTGTCACCTAGGTCCTCAGGCTGAGGGGTGGGGATTTATGTGGGACACCTTGCACATAATTGCTGAGTTGAAACATTTAACTACATATTCACTTTAACCTACAACTGCCATCTTTGTAGTAGAATGTTCATCAGAATCTTGGGGATGCTTGGAGGTTATATACACATACCTCTTAGAGAAACAGATTCGTATTATGGGGGAGAATCTGGGGTCTGATAGACCTGTGCTCTTGAGTGCCCTTTGACAAGTAACTTAGCCTTTCTCTGCTTCAGTCTCTTCATCTGTAAAATGGGGAGGATGATAACACCTGCTTCACAGAGATGATGGGAGCGTAAATGGAGTGAGATACGTAAAGTACTTACCTTTGTATCTGGCACCAGATAAGTACAAATGAGGGGTACCCCAATGAACATGGAATTTATTTATAGAAAATGGTGTATGCATAAACTCCAGTCTCCTTTAAAGTACTCTCCATTTGATGCAGTACACCGACTGAGACTCTTTTTCCACTGCTTAAAACGGTTTTTAAACTTGTCAATGTTGATGCCTTTTAGTGCTTCTGCTATTTTTTGGTTTCACCTCTTCTACATCGGCAAATGTTTCCCTTTGAGGATTTTTTTCATCTGGGCAAACAAACAAAAAAAGTTACTTGGGCAATAATAGGTGAATAGGAAAGGTGGAGCAGGGGGGTCATTCGATTTTGGGTCAAAAACTGCTGAGCGCTCAGCATGTTGTGGGCAGGTGCGCTTATAAATCACCATCATGAGATGGGCAAATGCGTTGAAAGCATCTCCCAAAAAACAAGCACTGAAGCTGAATGTATCCTCTCACAACAACACTAGCTGGTACACTATGACCGATGGGTTCCTAGAACACTTACCTAGAGGGGGAAGCCTGCACCACAAGGGGCCACCCTCCAAAAGATAATTCTGGGATTTGGGGGTCTCCCCTCCTAAGAGTTAACTTTGGAGCTGGGGAGGAGACTGAGGCAGGAGACAGGCAACCCTGTGCTTGAAGGCCTGGGGAGGCTGGCTCAAAAGCTTCCTTGATTTGAAGTCCATCCATAAAATGGAACTCCAGAGAGTTTACAAGTTTCAGTAATGCCGCGTAACTTAATTACAAGATCTTCCCTCTTTGTCTTCTCTGAGTGTTATGAAAGCTCTTTTGTCCTTGGGCTTCCTTTACCAAGAAACATGCATTTATCTATCTTTTTGTTCCTGGAATTGCCCAAGCTTGTTAGCAGATCCTTTGTAAGACCCAAAAGAGACAGACAGGGCAGGATTCTTCAGATACATATAATCATTTTCCCCAGTTTCCACTTCACCAGTCTTGTCAGGACTTTTTCTCAGTTGCCTACTACACAAAGAAAATACTGTATTTGTATTGATAATTTTAGCAGCATCCTAATATAGTATAAGTAACCTTCCAGAGGAGAAAATGTGTCAGGGTTGCCTTATCACTGAGACTAGCTGGGAAAGTAGACCAGTCCATTAGTCTGATAATTAGAAACATTGTTTCTGTTGTTTTTTAACATAATGTGAATTCCTTTTCTGGCTGTATTGAAGGCTCTCCCAAGTGTGTATCACTAAGGCTCTTTGTTGAATGTAATATGAATAAAGCTAAATTCTTTACACTTAAGGAATACATCCTTGGCTTCTGTTTAACTTGAGATTGTGCTGAGAAATGTCTGGCTCTCGGGTACAATAGAGTCATGGCCGTAGGGATATCTGTCCCAGATCTCAGAGTGTGTAAGAGGATAAGGCTGCTGTGGATGGAAACCCTCTGTTCACATTAAGTGAATAATTCTTGTGACAGCAAGAATTATTTAGAAACTGCTCAGAATAAAACTGCCTGTGTTATTTCATAAAACATATCTTCATATCTCCAGCACCTGTTATTTATGATCTTTTAAAGGTTCATTTAAATTTGTAAATAACTGAACAACACTGGGAACCTAGGGACAAGCATGAAAGAAGACAAGTTTTTTTTTTTTTTTTGTAATATCTTTTAAGTATTCATCAAAAAGATAAAAATTGACAGCAAAATAAAATACTTAAAAATGGCCAAGAGGCATAGAAAAGCATAAAAAAATATTACTTTGAGAAAACTTTTTTTTAAGAGTCACACGTTTGTTCCTAAAGTTTCAAAATCTCAACCCAGGTGTTTGATCACTTAGGGAAGTGTTGTGGCCTTCACAATTCATCTGTCACTTTGGAGTCTAGATACAGGTGACAAAACAATTCTTATCACTGTGAGAAAACCGAAACTTAGAGAGTGTGAGGAGCTTCGTGCAACTCAGATTGCTGAGAAATGTCAGGGACCAAAATGCGGCCCAGGGCTGTCAGAGCCTTGGACTAGCATTGCCAGTGTGGGACAAGTCCTCCTAGGTCACCAAACATTTAAGTGCCCATAGAACATCGTCAAGGTAGCATACTACTCAGAGAGAGTAAAGAGAGTGTATGTACACACATGTCGCCAACACTGAATGAACCATACATGATGAACTTGGTGCTTGGATCAAGCATGTTGGCACCAACGCCCTGTCATGTATTGTATAACACAGAACTAACCTATGCCCCTGAAGTTGAACTAGGAAGATCTTTCAAGGGTAATAGGAAAGGAGGAAGGGCCATTGGGGAAAGGTGATTCAAATAGCAATTTGTTACATGTTCTGAATTTTCTTTTTATAGCTACAATTCTATTTCTTCAATAAGTTTATGCTATCTTGTGTTTGTGTGATGTGTGTGTGTGTGTGTGTGTACGTTGAGCCCCTCAGTAGAGAGGTACCAAATAGTAGCACTATTAAACATCAAAATATCTCAAACATGCAAATAGAGGCGACAAGAGACTTCAAGTTTCCGCAGTCAAGTACAGACGCTGTGGCTTTGTTGCATGGATGGACTGACGGATTGGCCAGACCTCGGGTGGGCACGTAATTGATCTCATTACAGGGGAGCCCGGCTGTGTGACAGTTATGCTTTGCAAATGGCTTTTTGCATTAGTAAAGTAGCTCCATTTTGTGGTTCCTGATATTAAACAGGAGATGAAGGTGTTTTTTTATTGAAGCAAACATGTGGAAAATCGCTCTGGATTCCTGT
This sequence comes from Cephalopachus bancanus, assembly GCA_027257055.1. Lineage (NCBI taxonomy): Eukaryota > Metazoa > Chordata > Mammalia > Primates > Tarsiidae > Cephalopachus > Cephalopachus bancanus. The sequence goes on along the minus strand of JAPVLO010000001.1, from coordinate 10,242,619 downwards.
CATATAGAACATGTCCCCTGAACAGAATAAGGTTCATGTGTAGGGCAAGTTTAGATAGGGGTACTTTATTGGGGTTACCGCTGGTCTCTAGATGGTCAAAGCAAATAACATCACGCCCTCCTAAACTATTATACCATGCGAGTGGCAAATTTTCTCATCTGCAGTGTTATATTCTAAACTGTCAGCAGACATTAATTCAGTCACTGGTGAAGTCCTACCACAGGAGATGAACTCTGCCTCTGATGAATGTTTTCCACTTCAGTGCTATCCTCTTGCAATTACTGGGTCATTAATATCATTGCATGTGATTAGTGACAGTAGAATGAGCAAGAGCTTTGTGGCTTGGGCACCATCCCCACCATGAACTTTTTACTCTGACCCTTTCCAAACTAGATATTTTCCTAACTTCACAAGGATCTTTTAATGATTAAGACCGTTAAAAACTTGAGAGCAGGCAATGGATTATGTGCTAGAAATAATTCACTCAAGTGCATGCTTCTTTGTGGTTCAGAATATTTTCATTAGATATTATCACTATCTCTTGCCTGGGAAGTTTCATTTTAAAAAATCTAATGCTTAAATAGAGCTAGTAGAGACAATAGGGAATTATGTTTTATCTTTAGAACTCTTACATTATTCTTGACTTAAAAAAATGGGAGCTTAGTCATTACTATTGAAGTGGCCATCTGGCTACCTATTTATAAAACACAATTACTCTTTCTTAGTAGGCTTTGGCCCATGTTAAGGTTGGCTCTTCTGTGTGAAGTTATTTATTCTTTTACTGTTGACTATCATGTTCTCACTGTGTTACCTTGTCTGAATCACTGTGACAATAAGAAACATTCCCTTAAGGTGTACTAGATGAAAATCTTTAAATGATTTCTTTAAATGAAATCATGTTGATTTTTTTTAACCTAATGAGAGATTCTATCTGCATAAATCATCATAACTTTTAGCAATAAAGTCTTAGACTTAGTTGTTTTTCTCCAACAGAATTCATTAAAAATCAAGACACCAGCGTGTTACAAGCAATATTTTGAGGGGAAATAAAGTAAACCACTCTATAAATAATCTCATGTGTTTAAACATGTCTCTAGCAAAAAATAAAATAAAACAAAATGAAATAAAAAGGTGGGATTAGTTTATTGCCAGTACGGTTTGATCTTTCTAAAAAAAGTGTCAGTGTGCTGGATTGAGCCTGGAGGGTATTTTTTATCGTGTGTGTGTGTGTGTGTGTGTGTGTGTGTGTGTGTATGTAGTATATATATACTATATATAAAATATATATACCCTATATGTGCCCCATGTACTTGCAAGCACACACGTGCGGACACACACACTGGTGCACACACCTGTAGACACACACATGTACACCTGCCTTCCCTGCCTTTTCCTCTTGCTTTTTTCACTCTGTATGTCTGCAACCAGTGACTTTTCAGATCTGCATTGTCAAAGGTAACTATAACTCTTAGCATCTTCATTGATTGCTGCTTACTTGATCTTCGTGTGATTTTTAATGGCTAAGCACATAATGGTTATATACGTGCTCTGGCAGACTTTCTTATATTCCAGATGTGATGTCTGTTGTTTCACACTGTGACTGTTTTCTCACTAGACTGACCCGCCCACCCACCATGTTCAAACCTCACCTAGTATGGTGGCCTCTGCCGACTCAGCCCTAGACGGTGTCCTTGAGTTCCCTCTTCCCAAGTGAGAGTCATTAAGTAATGTGTGTCATTACAGTCTTTTAAGTGCACATACAAAAACAACTCACTAAACTGTTTCGAAGTTATGACATTTTTAAAAACTCCTCTTATTTCTGAGCTGTCAATAGCACATCCTATTAGTGTTCATGATGAATATTTGAAATTAAGGAAACAAAACTATGTCATTTTATTTAAGAGCATCTGTTTGCACTTGTTACATGGTATCTTCAGTCATACTTTAATGCTAGAAAACAGGAAGGAAGGTCTAAATTGTGACTTCATTTTAGAATTCACTTTTTCCAAATCATTCCGTTTAGTGGATAAACGAATTATGTTACAGGAAAAAGTCACTGAGGCTAAGCCATTTATTACTTCTGAATGCATAATTTACTGCTTGAAATGTTCAAAACACAGCATAGTGATGTGGCATTCATTCAAGTGACTTCCCATCATACTGGGACAATGTTTTCTTGGGTGAGAAACACATACATCCCACACTATTGCAGGTTTACAGTGTTTTAACTGTAAGCAGTTCCCTGCAGGCAAAATTCGAGTTAATCATATGTCTGTGAGAACTCTCTCATCAAGAAGATTTTTTTTGTTTGTTTGTTTTTAAACTTTGGCGAATATATATTGCTTTTAAAAAATATTTTCCTTTGTATTTTTCTTTCTTCAAATAAAGTCATTTAAGAAGTTTACCATAAAACTTTTGCTGTGAGATAAGGCAAGTTTGGGATAATGGGATGAAATGGTATGTGATTTGAGGTAATGCTGAACTTTTTTTGATATTAAGCCAAACAAGAATGAGATTCTTATAAAATCATGATGGTCTAGTCCTCATTTCTCTCAATGTAAAGCCAGAGTGAAAAACACAGGAAAAAGGAAGCAGTTAAAACAAAAATAAGTTTTTCTTCTTCTAGCAAATTATCTGCATAAATCATCATAACTTTTAACAATAAAGTCTTAGACTTAGTTTCAGATTTTTTTTCATTAATTAACTTTAAAGAAACAGGCATTTATTTTTGGCATTAGTGAATATTATCATTTTCTTCTAAGTTAATGTCTTAAAAAGGATTACTCAAACTCAAGTCATTAGACCACATTAACTTTTTTTAGAAACTGAATTCCTATTTCTGTAGTATATATTTTGAACTTACATGACATATTTTGAAATTGAATTGATGTCAGGATATTAAGCTAAGTCTTAGTTTACTGAGTTGTATGTGCACATTAATTAGTTTCTTTTTTTTATCAGCTTCTTTATTTTTCAATTTACATACTTTATTTGGCACATAGATTTGATAGCTCTGTAGTAGAAGAAAACAGTAATCTAGTTTTGTGTGTCATGTTTATGTTTATTTTAAAGTCATGGCTTTGCTTTCCATGTTTTGCTGTATTATGCTTTTTTCTTTTTTTTTTTTTTTTTTTTTTTTTAGCAGCTAAGTTTGCCGCGGTAAGAGACTTCTGGTCCTCAGAAGTCTGTGTTAAACTGAAAGAGACTGATGTGTAGGAAGACTAGCCTAAGAAATGAAAAGTATCAGGGCTAGCAGGTGATGACTTGGTAGAAAAGAATAGTACAAATAGAGTGTGATATTGACAGAGAATTTTCATAAAACACTGTTGGCTTCATGATCAAATGAGAGTGAATCATGTCAAGTACAGCTTTCTATAAGGACAAGCTTTTTCATCCTTACTACTCTGTGGTTTTCTCAAGCCTGTATGCTGATTATCTGTCTCTCCGGTGGACTTCTTTGATGAAATTGATAGAACTATTTGCTTTCAAGTGTCCGTCAACCCCATACTCCATCCTGACCCCAAACCAATAAGCTACATTTGAAAATAGTTTGAGATATCCTTCACAGTATTGGTATTTCTTGATGTTTCATTCTTTCCCTAAGAACCTAAATAGCAATACTATTATTCTGTAGGATTTTTTCATGCTTCCCCCATTCCTAATCTCTTTGTGAATGAGAGCCATACATCAGCACAAATCCAGAGGCTTGATTCTCCATCTGATTAACAGACTCTTGCCAGCATGATGCACTAAACACAGCCAAGCTAGAAGAGCAGAGCAGTAAAATCAGATGAAGACATGTTACGATGTAATATTACTTACTCTCTATGCGCATGGTCTAAAAATCACAGCCAGAAATATTCTTGCCCTTTGAGTCTGCTTTACAATTGCTCACTGCCTCTCTAATTCTCTCTCTCTCTCTCTTTTCAACTCAGAAACCAATGTGTCTTTCTAGTGCCTAAGAACTGCACATAAGCATAGTGCAAATAAATAGGAAGCCACAGATGTCGGTCATGCACTTTTAGATACACTACAGAACTTTCAGACAGTGTGAACTCAGGAAACTTTTTTGCTGACAGTGATCTCCTACTTACTGGAAGTTAGGCCCTAGAGGCAATAATACAGTGATTTCTATATGCTCAGTACATGCAATTAGACCCCTGAAGCAAAGACTTTAAAAAGCAGGCTGTAAGATGCTCATATATCTTTATTAAACCTATTTGCCAATTAGATAAACTTTTCTAGTAATTTTTAAATTTTAAAGTCTCTTCTTCTTTTTCCCCCTTCAGCCAAGGAGGAAAACCAAAATGTCTGGGCACTAAAAGCTTAGGTATAACAATGTTATTTTTTTTCTGTCTCCCAAGATTAAATGCGATTTCATCCATTTAGCGATACTATGATTGTGGCTGCATTAGATAATGCTGCTAGAGAGATGCAAAGAGAAACTAAGTATAATGAGGTAACAATTTATTTTCACTCTTTCTCTAAGTTAGAAATTCCCAGTACATTCAAATGAACAATGAAAATAATTACAAAATTGTCTCCTGAAATGGAAATAGATTTTATTTCCAAGCATTAGCAATTTCTTGTTATTTTTCAAACTCAGCCTCTAAGCCTCTTAAAGCTTCTTGGTGACTAAGTATTGCAGGCGAATATTAATCTGTGGTTTTGTTTCAGAGTTCACCGCCAGAAAAGAGGGATGGGGGACTTTAGCTGTGACATTGTTCAAGAAGGGAGGCGGGGACTCAAAGTTAGAATTACACTCCCTGATGAGGTTGTAGGAAATAGGGAAGAAGGAAGCTCGTTTTCACTAAAGGAACTTACATTTATATTACATGTAAAATAGATGGGAGTCATTCTGAATTGTGTTATACTTGTTGCAAAGTTTGCCTTCTGAAATTCCAGTTGGTACTCGCATCTTAAAAAGTGGTTTTCCCTGACAGCTTAGATCATTCTTAACTTAGGGAAAAAATTTTTATGGTGGAACAGGTAAAGCTTAGCTCCTTTTTAAAGAACCTAGCATTGGGAATGTTATTTTAAGATTAGTAATGAATTTTTTCAGTATCTCCCAGTCACCTTTGCAAGTTGCAGGTAGTCTTAGAAGGAAAAGCCATGGGGTCCTAAATGTAGCAGAAAAACTGTCCTCACTCAGAATGTTCGGCTGGCTTTTGCTCATCTGTACCGGCCCCCACCAGCCCCTTCCCCCAAGCAAGCAATATCCTGTGGCTTCAGAGGAAGCATCTATAGATTTTCCTTTATTCAACTCCAAGATTTGAAAGCTTTTTCCCTTTTTTTGTTAACCAAGGAATAAAAATGTTTTAGCTCTTAAAGGTGCAAAGCAGTTTCATTCTCACGCAGTACAATGTTCTTCCTATTATAGTTTGTGGATGTTAAGTTGTAGATTGCAATTCAATTTTAATACTTTTGGTTTTTTTTTTTTTTGAGTTGGAGTCTCACTCAATCGCCCAGACTGGAGTGCAGCGGCCGCTCCCGGCCACCGCAGCCTCGACCTGCTGGGCTCCGGTGATCCTTCCGCCTCAGCCTTCTGAGTAGCCGGAATTACAGGCGCACTGCTACCACGCCCGACTAATTTTTTGATTTATGGTAGAGATGAGGTCTCGCCTGCCCAGGTGGGTCTCGAACCCGCTGGCTCAGGCAATCCACTCACCTCAGCCTCCCAAAGGCGCGGATTACAGGCTGAGCCACCGAGCCTGGCTGGAGTTTTTTTTTTTTAATGGAGATTGTTGAGACATCATTTTGAGTAAACCTAGGGAGCATCACACATGGGCATTGATATTCAGAAAAGGCATTGACCTACAAATTAAAAGAAAAAAAGTTACTCACATGCTGTGCATCTCTTGCCATCCTATCTCTTCTGCTATTCATTTCATTGTTTTTCTGTGGGATCTGAATCTTTGCCCCTCCCCCCTCCGCAAGATTAAAATAAATCTATATTCCTCCCTTTTATTTCTGCACACTGACCTTCAGATCTTATTCTGTCATTTTTCAGCTTAGCATTGAAACTCTTAGCAACAAGTTAGTCATTTAACCTTGAGTTTGGGTGCACTTTTGCATGAGGGTGCATATATGTGTTTGTGCATTTAAAAACATTGGGATTCTTCTTGAATTAAGTAGATGAAGCATTTTAAACTATCAGCTGAAGAGAGATATCAGTTTTTTACTGGTTCCAATATGTAGCTAAATCCTAATTTTTGAGAAATATCAAATGGAAAAACTCTAAACAATCAATTGAAGATTCTAGCACTGCTCTGAAACTGTCCAGAAATAGTGTCTGCTCAGTGAAATCCATAATGTTTGAGGCCTTGGACAAGAGAGAATACTTTGAAATTTAGGCACATATTTGGAGGCTGGAAAAGGGAAGAAGAAGAATGAAAAACTAAAAAAAAAAAAAAAGTCTTGTCTTGTTTTTAGGTTCGCAGAAGCATAAAAGTGCTTAGGTGTTTGTTTTTACTTCTCTGTCAAACATTTTCTCAACAGGCTACAAACAGATACTGTCTACTTTTTGCTATTATTACCTAGGTTCCCAGGAAAAACTTAGTGTCAGTAATGACAGAATAGGATGTAATTGTAAGACTAAAGTTTAAACAAACACTCCTAGAAGCAGAGAGATATTTTCACACAGAAGAGGCAGCTTTTGCTTTTAAGGAAAACAGTGAAGGTAGAAGTCAATAATTCAAGAACATAAAGACAAATAAATAAGTGCTTTATTATTCTGGTTAATATAATTATCCACGGGGTGCACATTTCTCCTATAAATGCATATAAAACTTGTTTGCTGACCTAGTATTTGGAAAACCAACAGCCCAGTTAGAAGAATATCTTCGGTACTTATTTTTACCAGAAGGTCGATTCCTTTCCCTGTCCCTTTCAAAGTATGGTGTGAGTGGACAAGACTTTGATAGTCAAAGTAGAAAGCTGATTTAAATTGCAGAAATGTATATGAAACACTTTCGTTCCTTGCCCCTTGAACTTTAAGGGAATGAAAACGTCTAACACTCTCCACCTTCTTTTCTCTACTGGAACTTGAACTGTAATTTAAAGCCTGTTTTTCATTAAAGTACCTGGCAGCCTATCTCCTTACGGCTTTAGTTACAAAGCTATTCAGAGAACTCACCGGTCTAAAGACACAGAAGAGGGATGTGCTTAAATGGAATAGGGCACAGGCTGTTTAAAAAATAATGCTGAAAACGGTAAAATGGGTCTGTCCTTGCTTCCATCCCTCATTGCCATGGCGGAAACGGGCTCAAGGTGGTGAATATATACCCAAGTGACCATTGAACGTTCTTACCTTCTATCCAGGGCTGCCACGAGACCTAGGCAGAGTGGTAAGCGTGCATGGTAATGTTCTCTTCAGCCAGGGTTCCCCTACAACAGGTAGCTCGGTGGAAGAGGTGGACTGAGGTTGATGTTGGCAATAAAAACACACGCGATCTTTCTGGTTTGCAAAATGATGGAGGGAAAAAAGTCAGATATGGAGGACCTGGATTCCGGTATACTTCTTAAGCACGTAGAAGGCTGGTGAAAGAAGAAAAGGGTTGTGAGAGGCTCCCCGTCTAGTCTAGTGTTTACAGAACTTGGACGCTTGACAAACAGAGCATCAAGCTAATTGTTCTTGAAGCAGGAAATCTGTAGTGGAGGAAGCAGGTGTCGTGGGATGATTACCGTGTTCTGAAATGACCGTATTCACTGTTTTGCTCTCCTGAGTTTGGCCCCAAAAAAGTCAGTCGGCTTGCGGGAAGATGCTGTCCCTTTTATCCGTAGACTAATGCAGAACCAGTCATTGGTGCAGACAAGGGAAAGTGCTTACGTAACTGTGGAACCAGATAGTGTCCATGCGACAATGTTCCGATATCCATCTTTCTTTATTTCTTTTTCTTTTTCTTTTTGGCTTTCGGCATCCCATACTTTCAGAAAACTTGTGACTAAGAGTGAATTCTTATTTTTCAAATTGTTTTCAGACATTTCATGTTCATGTAAACTTGGCTTATTGATTTCCTGATTTTTTCTTTATTTTTTTGTTTTGTCCATTTTATTTTTAATCAGCTACATCAAATGGGTCTTTGGAGGGCCTGGATAACCAGGAGGGAGGGGTGTGCCAGACAAGAGCCATGAAGATCCTCATGAAAGTTGGACAAGGTAAAGACCACCTGCTGCTTCCTGAAGCCACTGTGATCTGGTGTAGCCCTTAGCTAGTGTGGTGCTAATGTCGGTGACTCACCTTCATTCACTTTCTCTTTAGTTTTGAAAGCAAACCCTTCTGTGCACCTTGAGCCACTGACAGATTTCCTCAAGTCAATATGCTAGCTTCTTTATTGGAGGTCTCTCTAAGAGTTGAGGTCAGTCAGGTAGAATGTCTATTGTCATGTAGAGAGATAGAGAAAGGGATAGATGGATAGGCACATAGATGGATGGATAGGTAGATAGATAAACAGACAAATTTCTTTTTAAAAAGCAAAACACCTCTTTGGTCCAAAATCAGAATATCCAGAATGAAAACGAAAAGTTTCTGCAGTTTTGCTCTTTTCTGAATCCTGACTACAGAAGAGTTATGTTCACTGTGCCTTTTCCTATATAGATAATCTATTGTGCAGAAAGAAAGAATTATTCTTCTAATTAGAAATTGGTATAGTAGTCAATCAACTTGCTCAGTTAAATTGAAATGTCATCTGCAAAGCTTTGCCTGCCAAATGCAAGAATCCCTATAGCTTCCCCAGATGGCCTCACAATCTAAACCTCTGAAATAACTAGTGTAACCATTTTGTTTTAAAAGAAAAATTATATTCTTGTATTTCACAGTACTTTGCATAAAGAGTCTTATGTTCATTGCTATTCATGCCTCTTGAAATATACACGCAGCCATTAAAGCTAGATATTATCAGATGTCTGTGCTGTAATTAATCATTTGTTTTTCATGTAGATGCAAGTTCTGCTGGATCAACCAGGAATAATGATCCAACAAGACGTCCAGATCTAGAAGCTGGTACCAACGGAAGAAGTTCAACAACAAGTCCCTTTGTAAAACCAAACCCAGGTATAGCAGCATGATCTGTGTGCCTGTAGGTCTGTGGGTACCACGTTCCTAGTAGTGTCTCAAGAGGTAGCACTGAGTGCAAGTAGGATTGACTAGGAGTTACAGCCGTCAGTAATCTTCACTCTCAGTGAGGGAGTTGCTATCAGTTACCCTTAGTAAGGACAAAATAATTCATTCCCATGAAAGTCCTCCATTCAAGAGTGGAATTCGCCAGATGTAAGTGTCAGTTATTAGTACTACTCTGTCAGACTAAAGTTTTCATTGGCTGACATTTTATCAAGCTGGTTGTCAACACCAGCTTAAAGCTGATGTGAATGTATATATAATTAATGTGCTAATCCCTCATCTAATTATATCTAATCCACAAAGAGCCTAATTGATCCTCTTCTAAATTTTAGATGGTAATATTTAAAAATATCGCATAATAGTATGTTTTTCGGGGATGGGGGTTATTGTTAACTTTCCCCCCACATCTTCCATGTGAAATAAAATATTAAGCAGATCCCTGACAAAAGTGTAGAATACCAGATGAAATTGGCTGTCGTGAACCTTTGCTTTCCTTACAGTCTTGGAACAAATAGCTGTGTATTTGTTACCATGCTAATGATTTTTTTTTTTTTTTTTTTTTTGGGGAAAGCAGAATTTATTGAGAGGACAGAAAAGCTCCCACAGTGGGAGGGGACCTGAAGGGGTTGCCCATGAATTTTTTATATGGTAAACGCAGAGCAGACATCAGCAGTTTCATGTTGGGGATCTGTGTGCTGGGTGGGTAGCTGGGTGAATTTAGCAGCTGCAGCAAGATTCCATCTCTTTCCACGACTCAAGGAGGGAAGTTGTTATTTCTAACTTCCAATGACAAGATGTGTCAAATCCTTGTGACAAACTGATAAATGGATAATATAATGATGCCAGGCAGTTTTTTAGTTCTTAACATTTGGGCTGGCAGTCTGTTCAGTGTGAGAGTTTCTGCCGCCTTCCAAATATATTTTAAGTGTAAATCAAATAATACAAGTGAGTTACGAGCCGAACATCTTCCCAGGCCCCACCACGCCCTTCCCTGTCTGCGCTGTCCCGGATCTTTTTTGACGGAAGGCAGACTGTTTGAAGGCTCACGTGAAACGCCATTTCTAAAAGGCAGTGGAAAAGCAGGGCGGCAGGAGTGCTCAACCCTGACCTGCAGACTCGGCCACTTCATTGTTTTCCTACCTGCCGTTGCCCGGGGTGGCGACCGCAGGTGAGAAGACAAGCAAGATCAAGGGCTGGCTGTCATAGACAGTTGTGCTCTTGATGGATGTTGAACCACAAATGGAAGCCATGTGGCGTGGGATAGCGTGAAAGCCTGCCTAGAGATGCCTCCCGTTCCGTATCGATCGCTGATGTCTGCATTTGCACTGAGCTCTTGGATGGGGTCCTTGGCTTGTCAGGTGCTAGGTGCTGGTTGGGTCTTTGGCCCAGTTGATTCTTCACTTTTTTTTTTTTTGAGTCCAGGTCTCACTCTGTCACCAGGGCTGGAGTGCAGTGGCACAAACACAGCTCACTGCAACCCCGTTCTCCTGGGCTCAGGCAATCCTCCCACCTCAGTCTCCCCAGGAGCTGGAATGACAGGCACGCGCCACCACATGAGGCTGATTTTCTTTTTTTTTTTTTTTGAGTTGGAGTCTCACTCTGTTGCCCAGACTGGAGTGCAGTGGCCGCTCTCGGCCACCGCAGCCTCGACCTGCTGGGCTCCAGCGATCCTTCTGCCTCAGCCTTCCAAATAGCTGAAATTACAGGCATGTGCTACCGTGCCCGGCTGGTTTTTTGATTTATTGTAGAGATGAGGTCTCGCTGCTCAGGCAGGTCTCGAACCCGCGGGCTCAGGCAATCCACTTACCTCAGCCTCCCAAAGGCGCGGGATTGCAGGCTGAGCCACCGAGCCCGACTTGAGGCTGATTTTTAAAAAATTTTTGTTGACCAGGTTGGTCTCCAACGCCTGGGCTCAAGCAGTCCTCCCAAAGTGCCGGGATAACGGGCGTGAGCCCCCACACTTGGCCAAGTCGTCTTCTTTTTGAGGGTCACACGAGCAGCCCGGCAGCGCGGGGATGGCGATGACCCCTTCTGTTCTTCTCTCCCTTGGTGTCTGCAGGGTCCAGTACGGACGGCAACAGTGCCGGACATTCGGGGAACAACATCCTGGGTTCCGAAGTGGCCTTATTCGCAGGGATCGCGTCAGGATGCATCATCTTCATCGTCATCATCATCACGCTGGTGGTCCTCCTGCTGAAGTACCGCAGGAGACACCGCAAGCACTCGCCGCAGCACACGACCACGCTGTCGCTCAGCACGCTGGCCACCCCCAAGCGCAGCGGCAACAACAACGGCTCCGAGCCCAGTGACATTATCATCCCCTTAAGGACTGCGGACAGTGTCTTTTGCCCTCACTACGAGAAGGTCAGCGGGGATTATGGGCACCCGGTGTACATAGTCCAGGAGATGCCTCCTCAGAGCCCGGCGAACATCTACTACAAGGTCTGAGAGAGGCCCTGGCGGCACCTTCGCTTTCCCAGAGGAAACTCACTGTCCCGACGCCTCCTGTTGAGGGTTTCGCGAGCCTGGCCACTGACTGAGGCACGGCCCCTGGGGGAGAGGGCCCGCCCCTTCTCGGAAGAGCCCCGTCCATCCGGACAGCTTACCTAGTCTGTAGCATTTCGGCCTTGGAGAACACAGCACTCACTGGAAGCTGGAAGACTGTGGGAGATCCCCGTTGGGACCGCTGGGCGCGACCCGCGTTGCCTCCTGGAAGCCACGTGCGGCAGTGGCTCGGGCCTCTGCGCAAGCCAAGGGAAGGCGGTGGTTTGTGGCCCGGAGAGCCGTGAGCTTCCTGGGCAGGTGGCCCCAGGGGTCCCAGAAGGCCTCGCCGGGAAAGGCCGGCTTCTGCCTGGGACGTGTCTCCCCCGCGGTGCATACTGGACTTGTCCCACGGACCTCGGGCTAGTGAGGGGTCTCGGAGATCTCTAGCGTGTAGTCCTCACTGTCTCACTCCTTCTGTCACCCAGGGCCCTGCAAGCGCCTCACCTGGGCCTCCTCCTCACCTCCACGCTCCGCACCACTCACGGACACGCTCGGCTGGGGCCCCCTGCTCCAGCCGCTGGGAGCAGCAGCTTCCGCGGAACAGGATGATCCGTTTCTAGAAATGGTGTTTGCTAGCAAGGTGCTCTTGAGACAGATGAGAAGCTGTCTGCCCAGGAAGACTAGGAGCGGGTGGGGGTGGGAGAGGGCTGGCTGCAATGGCAGAAAGTCAGAAAGGAAAACAACGACAACCACAATAACAATTAGGTAGCACAGCACTTTGGTTTTGCCAAGATCTAAGAGGCAAGTAGGAGACACAGCCACACACACACACACAGTGGATGACGGTGCACTGGGGGGAAATCACTGTTATCAAATAGCGCGCAGGACAAAGAAGTCCCTCTTCATTCCGTGGAACAAAGGGGGATATTGTTGGGAAAGGAGCAGGCTTGGAGGGAAGGGAGACAGGAGCTACTGGTGATCTCTTCGGGCAGGACTGTCGTGGTACTGGCAATAAGACATACAGCTCTGACGCTGTAGAGAGTCGGTCTGCTGGGGACGGTTTTTTTCAGCAGACTCAGCTGCTATACTTATCACATTTTATTAAACACAGGGAAAGCATTTAGGAGACGAGCAGAGAGCCAGATCTGACCTAGACGTGGAAAAGCCAGAGGTCAAACAGGCTGTAATTCCATCACCACTGAGGGTCTGCAGGAGTTCTCATCTCTAAAGGGTAGGTCAGATCCCCCCCCACGTCCCCCCTCCCCGATGGAGCCTTATGACACTTGGGTTTATGGTGCAGGGGCCGTGGGCTTGGTACTGGTGGCGGCCGTGGCGCCTGGCGCTCTGTGTCAGAGGGAAGCACACACGGCAGACCTCTTGGGGTCCTTAAGACGGAGATAAATTATGACGTCGAGGGGGAGAAGGAAGCTAGGACGTATTTATAATAGGTATATAGAACACAAGGGATATAAAATGAAAGATTTTTACTAATATATATTTTAAGATTGCACACAGTACACACCAGAAGATGTGAAATTCATTTGTGGCAATTAAGTGGTCCCGATGCTCAGTGCTTTAAAAAAAACAACAACAAAAACAAATTGGACAGCTACTTCTGGGAAAAACACCATCGCTCCAAAAAGAACAATAATGAGAGCAAACACAAAAATAACCAAGTCCTCTGAAGGCATCTCACGTAACCGTAGACTAGGAAATACAAGCCCCAAATACCAGGAAATCGATGTTACTGCATCCATGTTTAACAGTGACAAGATGTTCCGACATTTATTTTCTGCGTTGGGTTTTCCCTTGCCTTATGGGCCGAAGTGTTCGCTAGAATCCAGCAGGTCACATCGAGGGGGCTTCAGGTGACAGTGTACCTCTGGCATCCTCCTCCTGCCCCCCCACCATCCCCTCCCTTCTGGGAAACAAGAAGAGTAAACAGGAAACCTACTTTTTATGTGCTATGCAAAATAGACATCTTTAACATAGTCCCGTTACTATGGTAACACTTTGCTTTCTGAATTGGAAGAAAAAAAAAATGTAGCGACAGCATTTTAAGGTTCTCAGCCCTTTAGTGAGTACCTGCAAAAATGAGTTGTCACAGAAATAATTATTCCCTATTTCCTGAACCTGGAAATGATGTTGGTCCAAAGTGCGTGTGTGTATATGTGTGAGTGGGTGTGTGGTATACATGTGTACATATATGTATAATATATATCTACAATATATATTATATATATCTATATCATATTTCTGTGGAGGGTTGCCATGGTGACCAGCCGCAGTACATATGTAATTCTTTCCATCGCCCCGGCCTCTTCCTCACGTGCATTTGTGCAAGATTTTCTTGTAAGCCATCAAAAGTTCCTTTTAGGATGGGGGAGAGGGGCAAGAAGGGGGGAAAAATGGGAAAGGGTCTGATTTTAATGAAATCAAAGGTATGTGTCATCAGTTGGCTACATTTTGGTTCTATGCTAAACTGTGAAAAGTCAGATGAACCGCCGAGGAGTTACCTGCGACCAGTTGAGAAGTGTTCTGTGCGTCTGTTTTGTGTCTGGTGCAGAAGATGACAATCTACCAACTGTTCCTTTATTTGAAGTTGGTTCAGCTCTGGAAAGTTACTGTAAATGCCTTGCTTGTATCATCATCCCTAGTCACCCGACTTTGGAATTTTGCACCACCATGTTTAAGTGAAGATGCTGTAAATAGGTTCAGATTTTACTGTATATGGATTTGGGGTGTTACAGTAGCCTTATTCACCTTTTTAATAAAAATACACATGAAAACAAGACAGAAATGGCTTTTCTTATCCAGATTGTGTACATAGAGCAATGTTGGTTTTTTATAAAGTCTAAGCGAGATGTTTTGTATAAAATCTGAATTTTGCAATGTATTTAGCTACAGCTTGTTTAACGGCAGTGTCATTCCCCTTTGCACTGTAATGAGGAAAAAATGGTATAAAAGGTTGCCAAATTGCTGCATATTTGTGCCGTAATTATGTACCATGAATATTTATTTAAAATTTCGTTGTCCAATTTGTAAGTAACACAGTATTATGCTTGAGTTATAAATATTTTTTTCTTTCTTTGTTTTATTTTAATAGCCTGTCATAGGTTTTAAATCTGCTTTAGTTCCACATTGCAGTTAGCTCCAGAAAATGAAATCCGTGACGTCACATTCCACGTCTGTTTCAAACTGAATTTGTTCTTAAAAAAATAAAATATTTTTTTCCTATGGAAAAAGCGCCTTCAACGTATTTTCCTTTTCTTCTTCTTTTTTTTTTCCTTTTCATTTTTCTTTCCTTTTGGTTTATTATTTTAATTTGCCTCCTTTTACTCTATTTCTCAAAAATTACAGTTATCCAGAGGCTTCTATCTGGGGACACCGCGTGGTCACTTTTCAAATGAGGACACGCATATAGTATGAATATTAATGTTGCCAAGAGCCGTGAGTCCCATTTGTGTCCCCGTAAAACCATTGAACTCACATTTCACAAATAATATAATAAAGTCTTATAGAATCCTAATCATCCTCAACGGAAAATGTCTCTAGCTGTGCCTGGGCCTGCACAGTCGGAAGAGTTCCCTACTAAGTTAGCTGTGATGGGAAAAAGAGGGAGATGGACTCTTACCCTTAATTCCAAATCGACCTAGTTTCCATTTAGGCAAAGTAGTTTGCTATCTGCCGCTTCATTTTTCTTCACAGAATACTCTCAGGGGGAAGGAAAAAGTCAGATGTTTTTGGTAAAAATGTAACATTGATGAAGGTGCGTGTTGCGATAGCTGAATAAAGGGCGAGCCAGAGGCCAGTTGTGAGTCTCACCATGTTTCCGATGCTCATCTTCCTGGCCAAGGTGGTTGTGAGTCCTCAGGGCTGGGGGCATTTTCCAGACCTCTTGTAGTCTCGCGATCTTGAGATTGATCGATGTCCTCTTCTGGGGAGTTTTTAAAACCTCCAAGAATCCCACCGCAGCAGAGCACTTCATCAGCCTCCAGATCTGAGTACTAAGATCCCTCTCTACAAGATCTTGGGTTAATCCTCACCATAGGGAGTGAGATTTTAGGTAGGGAGGATAAGACAGGTCCCTGAAATCAGGAAACAAGCCAGAGGATTTCCCAGATGTGATTTGCCCAGGGTCACACCCCAGTGAGGCTAAGAAACCAACCATGTATGTTTCAAAAGTTCCCAGGAGATGTTGACAAAAGGCTGGCCTGGGAACCAGGGATATGCAGCTTAGGGCAGTACTGGTACTAAAGGAATGTTTGTTACATAAATGCTTTCCTTCATGACAACAACAACACCGCAACACCGAGCACTTCCCGGAGGCCCATGGATTTCACTGGTGCCAGAACAGTAGTGCCATCCATCCCAACATTTTATCCCAATCAACCTGGCTGCCCTCGGTGGCAGATCTAGGTTTAGGGGCACAATTTACAGTCAAGTAACTTAACTGAACACTTCACTCCATGTACCAAGATCACTTCTGATTCGTCTGGGTAAAAGAGAGGCACAACAGTGAAACGATGCGTTTTCCATGTTTACTCCGTGGCCTCAATTTCAACGTAAATTACCAAAGACACAATGTCATCGTTTCTACCTTGTTTTGGAGACCTCGTTTTCCAAAGGGAGTAAGTAAGCCAAGTGCTGCTGAGAGAGGAATAAGATGTGACCAGCTGTTACTCTTTTCAGCTGGGAAGAAGGAATCTCACAAGCAGAAGTTTCTTGCTGAGACTGTAGATCCAGACGCTCTTTGTTCTGTCTGAAAGGTAAGCCCCACCCACTGCTGTAAGACCCCTGCTCTGCCTTACCCTGTGATGTGTCAGCTAGCAGCTGCCCTGGCCTCTTCGGAGAAGCTCTCTCTATTATCTGTTCCTTTTCTGGTAAAACAGATGCCCATTCAAACCCTGTGATGAAGGTTCACAATGGATATGAAACCAAAAAAACCCAAAAAATATTCTTCGATGGGTAACACTTGTTCATTTTACTCTCAGCCTCTGGACACAACCCAGAGGAGAAGCAGCAAGAGAAAAAACAAAAAAATCCCAAGTAGTAAAAATCACTTTCCTAACACATGTTTAAAAAGGGACAATTACCCTACTTTTTGGTTGGGTGGCCAATTGGTCCTCAGCTGCATCTAAAGGAGACATAATTTCCACCCCAGTACCAAGGACACTAAGTTGAATGTTCTGCTTCAATCATTTGTTTTTATTTTTTTATTTTTTGAGTTGGAGTCTCACTCTGTCGCCCAGACTGGAATGCAGTGACTGCTTCCAGTCACCGCAGCCTCGCCTGCTGGGCTCCGGCGATCCCTCCGCTTCCGCCTTCCGAGTAGCCGGAATTACAGGCATGCGCTACCACGCCCGGCTGATTTTTTGATTTATTGTAGAGATGAGGTCTCGCTGCCCAGGTGGGTCTCGAACCCGCGGGCTCAGGCAATCCACTCACCTCAGCCTCCCAAAGGCGCAGGATTACAGGCTGAGCCACCGAGCCCGGCTTGTTTTTATTTTTGTTGGATTTGGATTTCGTTTGTGACATTTACACTCAACTTACTTGAAGGCAAATTTTCAATGTTGTAGTGGAAAAAGGGTGTTTCCTGCCTCTACTCATTATTTTAAGTAGAGAATCATGCATCAGTCATTTAAGGGAAGGGGTGTTAAAATACTGCATAAAATATAGCAAGCCAGGTAGATGAATCGATTTTTTGTAACCTGTTCCCCAAAAGCTAAGGATACATTCAGTTCAGGATTTTTATACTTTGATAAATTGATCAATGGAATCTTTTAAAAATCATTCTACCTATGAAATCAATTATAATTTTTAAAACAGGCGGGTTTAAAAAAACAAATCTCAGCACTTTGGGAGGTTGAGGTGGGAGGATTACTCAAGACCAGTCTGGGCAACATAGCAAGACCCCTGCCTCTACAAAAAAAAAAAAAAAATTAGCCAGGCATGGTGGTACATGCCTGGAGTCCCAGCTACCAAAGAGGCTGAGGCAAGAGGATCACTTGAGCCCAGGAATTCGAGGCTGCAGTGACCTATGATGATGCCACTGCATTTCAGCCTGGCAACAGAGTGAAAGCCTGTCTCTTAAAAAAAAGAAAAAAGTGGCCAGTCATGTTGGCTCAAGTCTGTAATCCCAGCACTTTGGGAGGCCGAGGTGAGAGAATTGCCTGAGCCCATGGGTTCGAGACCAGCCTGGGCAACTTGTCGAGACCACATCTCTACAATAAATAAAAAAAATTAGCCTGACGTGTTGGCACACACCTGTAGTTCCGGCTCCTTGGAGGGCTGAGGCAAAAGGATCACCTGAGCCCAGCAAGTTGACCCTGGGGTGGCTGTGAGCATGCCACTGCACTCCAGCCTGGGTGACAGAATGAGACTCCGACTCAAAAAAAAAAAAAAAAGAAAAGACCAAACAAAAAACCAACCAGTCCCCTCAAGACACCTCCAGGGAAAGATGACTAATTATACCAACACAGGGTCTGGCCAGTTGTCAATAGTTCATAAATGTGCTAAGTGACTGGCAGGGGAGACCTGGCTCCTGGCTCTGTTTGTGCGGTGTCCTCATGCTGTGGCCTATGCTTTCATGTTCCGTAACTCAGCAACCTCACCTGAGAAGTGAGAGGGATGGACTCAAAGCTCTTCAAGGTCGCTCTGGGCTTTTTGCAGGATTTGAAGCAGCCATTGCCATTTTTAGCAGCATCAAAGGCTCTCGATGCAAGCCTCTGTGTGTCCCGGTGTCCCACAGACAAGACTCTGAAGTCCAGTGAGAAGCTTCCAGCCAACTCCCCACCCCTCTCTCTGCTTCCTCTGCCCCTCCTCCCATGGCCTCCACCAAGAACCGGCTACCCCAGCTCTGAGCTCTGCCGCTTTCCAAACCCTTGCTGGAATCAAAATCCCAGAAGCCCAGCCGGGCTCGGTGGCTCAGCCTGTAATCCCGCGCCTTTGGGAGGCTGAGGTGAGTGGATTGCCTGAGCCCGCGGGTTCAAGACCCGCCTGGGCAGCGAGACCTCATCTCTACGATAAATCAAAAAATGAGCTGGGCGTGGTAGCACGCGCCTGTAATTCCGGCTACTCGGAAGGCTGAGGTGGAAGGATCACCGGAGCCCAGCAGGTCGAGGCTGCGGTGGCCGGGAGCGGCCACTACACTCCAGTCTGGGCGACAGAGAGAGACACCAACTCAAAAAAAAAAATCCCAGAAGCCCTAACTACTATCTAACAATGAGCACACAGTGATGGAGCCCTAGGAGCTGGACGCTTGGGCTGCTAGCCCTTGATCGCTCATTGTTAAGCAAAATCTTTTTATCTTTCTTTGAAACATTTTCAGGTCACTGCAAGCAGAGTCCTAGCACATCCAACACCTCCTTCTGCTTGAATTTGTTTAGAGTCTGAGTCTCACCCAGGCTAGAGGGCAGTGGTACAATCACAGCCACCCCAGCGTGGACCTGCTGAGTTCAGGTGATCCTCCCGCCTCAGCCTTCCAAGTAGCTGGAACTATAGGTGTGCACTACCACGCCCGGCTAATTTTTTTGATGTATTGTAGAAATGAAGTCTTGCCAAGTACCTAGGTCGGTCTTGAACCCCTGGACTCAGGCAGTTCTCTCACCTCTGCCTTCCAAAGTGCTGGGATTACAGGTGCATGCAACCACGTCTGGCTGATGTTTTGGTTTATGGTAGAGATGAGGTCCTGCCGAGTTAGCCAGGCTGGTCTCGGTCAATCCTCTCACCTCGGTCTCCTGAAGTGTTGGGATTACAGGCGTGAGCCACCGCGCCCAGCTACTTGAGTATTTTATAAGGACCCGCCATGAGCCAGGCAATGTGTTGGGTGATGGAGGTTTTCACTTCCTCCAGTTAACTTAGTACAACTTTACTTTCTCTTCCGTGGAGTAATTTACCTAGTAATTTACCTTTTTTCATGCTGGTATCTGGAACACGCTCTTATCCCTTTTTTATAATTTATACCTTTAATTCTGTAGTCTGTGACAGAGATCTGCATAATTAAAAAAATATTTTAGTTGATCATAGAACTCTTATTTCTTAACTAAGTGCCGTTCTGTTTTTAAAGGAATGATGACTCTTTCTCTTAAAACGACCAAGAGCAGTATGGGAGATCGATGTTATCGAAGAAAATTGCTTAAAATTGACTGGGGTATTAGCTGAACACTACAGGATCCCAGGCATGTCATTTTTGTGCAGTGGCTTCAAAAGGCAACATTAAAGGAAGAAAAAAAGGTAGCAGGAATTAACTTCTATCTCTAGAATCCATCAAGTAGGGGAAAAATGCCACAGGACGGGCTCCCAGCTTGCCACAACTTCCACGGGGCCTTAGGTATTTGGTCTCTTAGCTCTTTATCAACTGAGTATCCGTATGGAACACAAGATGAGAAAAGGACGTGAGAGAGGTTTCAGCAAATGTAACCCGAAACGTTTTTGCTGGACACAAGTCATTCAGTATAGCTCAGATGCCTTTACGTACTGAGAAAGCACACAGCTTCTGGGATCTGGGACATCGCTCTCTGGAACTGCTGTGTCTTTGTGTGACCCAAGGCAAGCCACGTAGCTGCTCCCGCTCTGAGGCTGACCGTCTGTAATGTGCATTCTTCTGGATGCTTCTGGAGACTTCCTAAGATGTAACTCAATTACACGCATCTCGTTTTGAAGTGTAGCTTCAAAACACAGCAAACCCCAAAACAGTGTCTCATTAGTTTACTGGCCCAGAACACTTAAAGGTAAATAGAGGGATAGAGGGTCATGATACAGAAAGAGCAGAAGCAGCGCTGGTCTCAGCCACCCTCAGCCTCAAACTTTTTTTTTTTTTTTTTTGAGTGGGAGTCCCACTCTGTTGCCCAGGCTGGAGTGCAGTGGCATGCTCATGGCCACCACAAACTCGGCCTGCTGGGCTCAGGCGGAGTAGCTGGAACTACAGGCTTGCGCTACCATTCCTGGCTTATTTTTTGATCTATTGTAGAGACGAGGTCTCACCAAGTCTCCCAGGCTGGTCTCGAACCCATGACTCAGGCAATCCTCTTGCTTTGGTCTCCCAAAGTGCTGGGATTACAGGCTTGAGTCACCACACCCAGTCAGCCTCAACCTTTTTGTTAGACTAGGCCAAGACACTAAAAAATCAGCACACCCAAGCAGACTCTTGCTTGTCTCTGAGTCTAGAAGCTTCTACATAGTGAACGCACGTGTGTGTGCATGTCCACACGTTAATGTGTCTGCTTATATGGCATGCATTTATTTAGCACTTATTGTATGCCAGGCAATGTGCTAAATACTAAAGATTATCACATAAAAGGAAATTCACAGTCCAGTGAGCTATTTTAAAACTTTAATGAAGAGAAATTAGGTACATCTCAGATGCATGTTTGAAAGAAAGTAGTAAGGCTTGTAACCACTCCCTGTTCATATTCCTTGAGCATCTTTTTGGAAAGGTTTTTGTCTATGGGTGCCCTTCCTTTTATCCACCTATGTCTTCTGTTGCTGTGGATTCAATTTCTTTCCTTTTAAATCTTTCATTGCATGTATGCCAACTGGCTGGTTAGGAAGCTAAATTTAGAATAGCTGTTCTGTTCTTCAAAACGTCTTAGGAGTTTGCCTTAAGTGCCTGCCTCCGGCCCTAAAGGGCAAATCAGAAAGTTTCCAGTTGGTTTCCAGCCCACATTACAATGTGTATGTGTATTCGAAAGACTGTTTCTTGGCTATAATTGGTAGTTTTCTTGTAGCTAGTTCTAAGGAAAGAATGGCAGAGAGCTTTATGTCTGCTAACGGTAGTTAGTGCTGGGCTCAAAAACAGTAGGAACAAAAATGAAGTCTGAGCATCTGGGATGCTTGCCAGAGTGACCTACGGGCTTCGTGCAGCATAAGCATTTCAGACGAGCGTTCAGGGCCCCTCCTGCGAAGCCCAGGACCTGCCTTTTAACTTTCCTCCTTGTAAACGGGGAGGGAAAAGATAAGGGTCTCCTACCAAATCCCTTAAATATTTCAGATAAAAATAATGACTGCGTTAATCACACTTTAAATTACACCAGTCGATTCCTCTATACTGTTGGCTGGGTGTCAGGAAAAGACGAGAAACACACCGTTTTCCAGAAGCGTGTGTGTCAAAAGTTCATATTGTATGTGGCAGTCACACATGGGTTTATAAAAATGTCTCCTGAACATGGTGGAAGCGCCGTTCCCTGTTTCCAGAGCTACGGGGTGCTTTGTTAAACCATGGGAAATTGACCTTGATGGTTCGTTCTCTGAAGTTTTCACCCTACGTGCAGAGACAGGGTTTTTGCTGCAGAGAATTGCCCCCCAAAAGAGAGAGACATTAGTGTTTATGGATGACGCAATAGCGTTTGTGCATAAGACAGTGAGTGGGCTGCATAAACCCTCGTGTGCCCTGATCATTAACCACATGGGGAAAGGCAGCTGTCCACTGGAAATGCGGCATGCCTATCTCGCCTCCCAGGGAGTGACCTGGAGGGTTGTGCTTTCTCCTTGGGTCACCACTGCCTTAAGGACCCACAAGAGAATGGATTCAAGTCATACGGCTTTTCAGCCCCCTGTGTACGGTTTTTAAGGGTCTCATGGAGGCTCACTTTAAGAACAGATTTCAGAAAAGTTTTTGAAATATGGCAAGAGAATATTTTCAACAGCATTGCCGGCCAAGCAGGTACTGTGATTACGACGGTGATTAAACAGTTTAAAGAGTCTGGCGGTGCTTTATAAGGTCACCCCAGCTTTTACTAGCATTGAACAGAGATCCTTTTAGAGAACATTTCTGCTGCAGACCACCGTCACCTGTGTGTGCTGGGATGCTTCTTGATTTCAGATGACCAGATCTGATTTCCAACATCAGAAATACAGTCATCTTTGGGTTCCAAAGAGCCCTGTGGCAGGAAGACTGGAGATATGTGGAGCTCTCTGTGTTCAAAAGATGTGATGTGCTTTTTATCCTTTTGTTTCTTTTTATTTGTCCCAGCATTTTACTTTGAAATTTTTCATATAGACAGAAGAGTCAGAACAAGGAACTCCCAGACATCTTCCATGTAGCTTTGATAGTGGGCGTTTTGCACATATGTGCATACTTGTTTGTGTCTGTGTGTGTCCGTACGAGTATATGTATGTATGTGGATGTATACATATTTTGTACACACACAGTCTTTGGCTGAAGCATTTGCAGACCTCACGATACTTCCCACATCTCAGAAGACAAAATCCTCCCATATAACTGTGATGTCATTGTCAATCTTGAGAACATTAGCAAGCATTTCATAATATAACCTGCTATCTAATCTAGTACATTTATCCTTTTATTGTTTATAAAGCTTTTGGGTAAAAACAGTACTGTACTTGTATCTGGCTACAAAGTATGTTTCCTTTCCTGTCTTCCCCTCCATCCATCTAAGTCACCATCATAAAGAATCTTGTCAGGTTCAGGTTCAGTGGCTCATGCCTGTAATCCCAGTACTTTGGGAAGCTGAGGTGGGAGGATTTCTTGAGCCCAGGAGTTCAAGACCAGCCTAGGCAACATAGTGAGACCTCATCTTGAAAAAAATAAAACAGTGTTGTCTATCTGTTTAGAAAAAATATTGTATGCACACCTGCATATAAATGCATTTTTAAAAAACTATCACTATAGAGGTCACATTATACTCACTGTTTCATGCCATGTATTTTTGGTAAACAATATATCTGGGAGATCTTTCCTCAACAGTACATTCAGATATCTACTTTTTTTTTTTTTTTTTGAGTTGGAGTCTCACTCTGTCACCCAGACTGGAGTGTAGTGGCCGCTCCCGGCCACCGCAGCCTCGACCTGCTGGGCTCCGGTGATCCTTCCACCTCAACCTTCCAAGTAGCCGGAATTACAGGCGCACGCTACCATGCCCGGCTGATTTTTTTGATTTTATTGTAGAGGTGAGGTCTCGCTGCCCAGGCGGGTCTCGAACCCGCGGGCTCAGGCAATCCACTCACCTCAGCCTCCCAAAGGCGCGGGATTACAGGCTGAGCCACCGAGCCCGGCTTCAGATATCTACTTTTTAAAAAAGCAAACAAACAAACACCTACAAGCTATGACTGTTTATTTAAATCCTCAGCTACTGAAAAAATGTGGTCTTAAGCTCCTACACTTGATAACTTACGAATAACTTTTGGACTGCAGAGCTCATCAGATAATTGAGATATGCTGCTATTTTTTTCAGCCTTACTAAACCTAAGTTGAGGACAATGGGCTGGAATCAGAATGACATGGTGAAGCATAGTTCTTCATGTTCTCCTTATCTCCTGATGATATCACAAATGCTAGATGACAGCTCAAAGGTAACAGTGGTTCTCATCAGCCTGAATCCCTGAGTGACTGTGTGGAGTAGGGCCTCCTGCTGGCCTGTAGTGCTATGTTTTTTGCATGAGAAATAAAATGCTAAGCCAGAAGATTTGGGGGTTGCTTGTTACCACAGCATAAGCTTACCCATCCTTACATACACACAGCATTTAAGGATACAATTCCAAGTACATCCTTAACCTAAATTCTTAGTGTTGGCATTGCTGTGCGAATGGAAAGATCCTTTTGGAATGTTGATAGATGCAGTCAGGTTGCCCGCCAATTCCATTTCTTTTTTTCTCTGGTTTAAATGCATATTTTGTGTTCCACTCTGTTGCTTCCCTTATCTAGTTGGTTTGTAGTTTTACTCTGTGTTGTGCTTTAAGACCTATAAGAGGCAAATAGATGAGAAAGATTAATACTAAAAGGAGCCTTGTATTTGTGTTACTATATTTAAAGTACTATCACTGTTTAAGTAACAACTGTTGATTCATTACACATCCCTTTGGTGACAACTCTAGAAATTAGAAATAAGTCAAAAACATAATTGTAAATCAATTATTCTGAAACCCCCTTTGTTACAGTTTTGTTCTCCATGTTTAATAGAAGTTCTAGGTAAATGTACACTCATTCATTCGTGTATTTGCCACCAATACAGGACTTAGTATCTGCTAGTGTGTACAGGACCTGTGGTCTTGAGCTGCAGACCCGAGAACCAGAGGCAGAGAGAGTTGAATTTTTGCTTCTAATAGAGAATATGCCTAAGTATAAGCCACTTAATTGCAGTCAGTTACCTTGCTAGTGCAAACAAAACTGAGTATCAGAAGTGAATAGAAATTTCATCTAATGAGATTAGGCAGTAATTCTCTTACAAATTTGATATACTTTGCTACTTCTTTCTCTTGTTTGAACCACTAAGAGGATGTGTTAATAATTACACAGAGGCTGGGTATTGTGGCCCATGCCTATAGTCCCAGCATATTGGGATGTCAAGATGGGAGGATTGCTTGAGCCCAGGAGTAACATAGCAAGACCTCATCTCTACAAAAACGGTGTGCCCCTATATTCCTTCCTACCTGGAAGGCTGAGGCAGAAGGATCACCTGAGCCAAGGAGGTTGAGGCGGTGGTGAGCCATGATCATGCCACTGCATTCCAGCCTGGGTGACAGAGTGAGACCCCTGACTCAAAAAAAAAAAATTGTACAGAAAAACTGAGAGACCTATGCTTTATTTATTTCATATATTTTATTTATGTCATATGCTTTATTTATTTGCTATCTCCTAAGGTGTCTCCCCATTTGTCTAAACTTGTGCTAGATGCATTGAAGAAGACATTAAAAGCACATAAGATAGAGCTGCTGCTAAAGTAGTAATCACAGCCTACTAAAGGAAGCCTAGTTTTCTTAGAGGAATGTAATTTTTAATTTTTATTTTTGAGTTAGAATCTCATTCTGTCACCCAGGCTAGAGTGCAGTGGCATGATCATGGCTACCACAACCTTGACCTGCTGGACTCAGGTGATCCTTCTGCCCATGCCTCCCAAGTAGCTGGGACTACAGGTGTGCACCACCACACCTGGCTCCTTTTTTTGACTTAGTGTAGAGACAGGGTCTTGTCATTCAGCCCAGGCTAGTCTCAAATTCCTGGACTCAGGCAATCCTCTTGCCTCTGCCTCCCAAAGTGCTGGGATTACAGGTGTGAGCCACCATGCCCAACTGAATCTTTTTTAACAAATACATTTTATGTATTAAAAAATAGAGTTTTGGGGGCCAGGATTGGTGGCCCATGCCTCTAATCCCAACACTTTGGGAGGCAGAGGTGAGAGGATTGCTTAAGTCTGGGGTTTGAGACCAGCCTGGGCAACTTGGCGAGACCTCGTCTCTACAATAAATAATAATTTTTTAAAAATTGACCGGGCGTGGTGGCATGTGCCTGTGGTTCACGCTACTTGGAAGGTTGAGGAAAAAGGATCATCTGAGCCCAGCAGATCGTGGCTTCAGTGACTGTGAGCATGCCATTGCACTCCTGCCTGGGTGACAGAGTGAGACTCCTAATTTAAAAAAATAGAGTTTTTAGAAAGCAAGTTATTGTATTAAAAATTATGACAGCCTACTAACAAAGTTCTGCAAACTTTGATGCCCTATTTTAAAATAGAGCTTCCTGTACCTGAAGCCAGAGGTTCAAATTCAATAGAGCTGATGTGACCTAAGCATCTTTTTCCCCCTGCAAACATGGAAGATTACTGGCATGTAAGTGACAGCTTGAAGTTTCTTCTCTCGTGGATGTATTATCTTTTTTCATTTTTATTTGAAAACAGGGCTCAGTCTCATCAATGAAAAGACTTTAACTTCATTTCAGTTATCAGATATGAAGGATGAAGGAGGAGAGGGCTACGGGTGTGTTTGTATGTGCTTATATATTTTTCCCCGGAAGATAATTTCAGCCTAGAGATGGACCTTAGATTGCAAACTCCACCAGTCACACTACCCATGTGGACCCGCTGTGTCCAGGGTGAGACTTGACTAATCCTCAAATGAATCCTTTTATGAATCAACACCTACTCTCTCTACACCTCTTCAGTGCCCTTCCTAGTCTCTCTCGTCTGCACATAATACAGATGGATCAAAAACAGAGATCAAGCCAACGGATCAAACTTTGAACGGAGAGGCTGGCAAAATGATCAGCCCTTAGGAAAACGGCAAAGCTTCACTCGTAAGCAGAACCTGAACATTTACCATAATACTATAAGAAAGGGATTGGCAGTAGTGGGTAACTACCAGGGGAGGAGGAAGGGCATACTTCATCCATCAATGTACCTGATCTCAAACCAGGCCGAGTGGGGACCAAAGGGAGGCCCAAACTTTACCTGTACGATGACCACTTGTATACCTCAATCTGATTGTACCCCACATCTTTAAAATAAAATATGTTTTTCAAAAATGGCGAAGCTGCTTTTGAATGAGTTTAAGGCCGTGTTGCCTAATTCTTCTTTCCAAGCGATCGCGGCCATATGTCCTGGGGCCTTCCCTGGGCTTCTCCTGGCTGGCCTTCTTCTCATCAGCAACTGCTGCCTTTGCTTGGGCACGGCCCACACCCACGAAAGTCTCTCTGCTTAATATCTCAGTTCCTCCACCCCCAAATCTCAACCGTCTGATCCGCAGAACGGTTTCTGAAAGTTTGAAGGCCTGGCTCAGGAAACATATGGTTTCTTTAACTCGGAGCTTCTGAAGACAATGCCCTGTTTTTCTTGTTTTTCCCAATAAAATGTCAGCTCGTAGCAAGTCAATACAGAAATATTTTTTGGCCATGAAAGCTTCTCTGCAATATTTAGACGATGTCTTTGCCGTCCAGATGCAGGGCGGGCTTTGACTGTAGTTCCCTAGAGCTGTAAGGAGAAGCCTAATTTGTTTTTTTTTTCTTTCTTCCTTCCTCTTTTTTTTCACACTATGAACTCTCTCCTTTTTTTTTCTTATAGGAATTGAGTAACTGGATGAGGCTTTTAATGATTTCAACAAATACACTAGTCACTAGCTGGTGGTGATCACCAAGAAGAGAGAGAATGAAGATCGTTTGTTTTCTCTTGGGCTCTTTCCCTGTCTTTTTTTTTTTTTTTTGCCAATTTCCACATGCAGGAAAATAGCTCACAGGGCTTGTGCTTTGGGGCTCTGAGCTGCAGGAGGTTCCAGAGAGCATTAGAAAAACACATTAGAAAAAGATCATATTGCTAGCAGGATCAAGGCTGGCCAGTCAGAGGTTTCTCCCCCCGTGCAAGGAATCCACTGGCGTGCAACTCAGGGCTGCGTTACATCACCACCTCCTTCCCCGCCCTGCCCCGTGCCACATCTGCACATGGTGGCCTTCCTGTCCAGTACAAATCACACAGAATCTGATATGCAAAGGGGCTCTTTCAAAAATGCAGTGTCAGGGCTGAGCGCAGTGGCCCACACCTGTCATCACAGCACTTTGGAAGGCTGAGACAGGAGGATCACTTGAGCCCAGGAGTTCATGACCAGCCTGGGCAACATCGCAAGACCTCGTCTCTACAAAAAATAAAAAAAATGAGCCGAGCGTGGTGGCACGCACCAGTAGTCCCAGCTACTTGAGAGGCTGAGGCAGAAGGATCGGCTGAGCCAAGGAGGCTGAGGCTGCGGTGAGCCGTGATTGTGTCACTGTACTCTCGTCTGGACAATGAAGTGAGACTCCAACTCAAAAGAAAAACAAGAAACAAAACAAAAAAACCCACGGTGTCTTCCTGGCAGACATTCATGAGCGAGAGCTAAAAGTGTGTTTCCATTGGAGATGAATTCAATGGAAACCTGTCCTGCTGCTTGCTGGCTAGGAGTTTTTAAGGATGTCTCTTAACCTCTGGGAACCTCAGATGCTTCATCAATGAAAAGAGGTCTATATTAACGCCCACTTTGAAGAGCTGTCATGAAGATTAGTGGAAATAACATGGGTAAAAGGAACCAGAGGATAATAGGCACTCAGTAATGATCTTCGAATGCTGTTTCTGTATTTGAAATAGCTGATCTCAAGATTTGGCTTTGTGATAGAGTTTACTCTTGACCACAGGTAATCTCACATTACTGGTATTTTTCAAATCTCTTGTAATAGTCATGCAAACATTAATGTGAACAATATTACATGATTTATACTGTAGACTCCCCTTATCAAAGGCTTCGTTTCCCTCGGCTTCAGTTACCTAGGTCAACCGAGGCCTGAAAATATGACATCACTCCTCTTGTGCTTTGGGGTCACTAGTACCTAAAATGAGGATTTCTTGAACACAAGCCCTGCAATACCTTGACAGTTGATGTGATAACCAAGATGGCTACCAAATGACTAAGCAGTCCAGGCAGAAGGGAGAGGGACAGGTTGAGATCCCATCACGCTACTAAGAGCAGCGTGCACCTTAAAATGCATGGTTAAGGCCGGGTGTAGTAGCTCAAGCCTGTCATCTCACCACTTTGGGAGGCCAAGGCGAGAGGATTGCCTGAGCCCACAGGTTCAAAACCAGCAACATGGTGAGACCTTGTCTTTACAATAAATCAAAAAATTAGCCGGGTGTGATAGTGTGCACCTGTGGTTCCAGCTCCTTGGAAGGCTGAGCTGGAAGGATCGCCAGAGCCCAGCAGGTCGACGCTGGGGTGACCATGAGCATGCCACTGCACTGCAGCCTGGGTGACAGAGTGAGAC
Source organism: Cephalopachus bancanus (assembly GCA_027257055.1). Classification (NCBI taxonomy): domain Eukaryota; kingdom Metazoa; phylum Chordata; class Mammalia; order Primates; family Tarsiidae; genus Cephalopachus; species Cephalopachus bancanus. The sequence continues at coordinate 10,213,508 of JAPVLO010000001.1, read as the reverse complement.
TCAGACTCAAAAAAATACATGATTAGTTTATTTCTGGACTTTAAAAATTTACTTCACAAAGCATCTGTCACTCCCTTCATGTCATCACATGGGCATTTTATCATCATACATCATTGTAAGAAGACGGGTGAATGCAGCATGAGAGGATGTTTTAAGAGCGAGAGGGTGTAACACAATTTTTATTACTTACATTGTTACACTTGTTCTATTTGCTAATAGTTTTTATTGTTACTCTCTTACTATGCGTCATTGATAAATTAAACCACACTATACGTATAAACCCATAGAAAAAGAAACATAACATTCAGAGGGTGCCAGGAAAAGAAAGAAAAAACTATTAAAATTGTAATACTCAACATATACTGAAAACAAAAGATATGAATACAAGGATACGAGTCATGTTTGGCTTCTGCAAGAGGTGCTCAAAGTGGCTACATCAGCGTCCAGACACTTCTGATCATGGCAAACATCTCTTAAAATGTGTATATATATTTTTTGACATCCTGGTATACAGGATTTGGTATCATCTGTGGTTCCAGGCACCCATAGTTGTCTTGGAATCCCCTGTGAATAAGGAGAAACTATTATTATTATTATTTTTAACTTTGATTTCTTTGAGTTGGGGGTCTCACTCCATAGCCCATGCTGGAGAGCAGTGGTATGCTCATAGCCACCGTAGCCTCCACCTCCTGGGCTCAGGCAATCCTTCCATTCAGCCTTCCAAGTAGCTGGAACTACAGGCACACACCACCATGCCCAGCTAATTTTTTTGACTTACTGTAGAGACGAGGTCTCGCCATGTTGCCCAGACTGGTCTTGAATCTGTGGGCTCAGGCAATCCTCTCGTCTCCACCTCCCAAAGTGCTGGAATTACAGGTGTGAGCCACTGAGCCTGGCTGAGAAGCTGTATCATAAATCATCTTTAGATGACTCCAAAGGAAGGAGAAAAAAACCATTTGCATTTTCTTCCAGAGTGAGGAAAGAACAACATTCTCTGTGCAGCACTGTTCTGCCTTTACTACTTAAGTCAAGGGCAATATATACTTCATACGAAAGTGTTACCGACTCAGACCCAAAATAAAATATTGTTTTCTACTGATTTATACAATGAACTGAAACACAGAGCAGTTATAATGAAAGTCCAGTCAGAATGAATCTCTGTGAAGGGTCCCACCTCTGTGTCAGTGTTCTGTTAGTTGGGGCCAGGGAGCTGAATTTTTTCAAGTGTGGGTCAGGGCAGGAATTGAGGTGTTCACAGAGAGTTGTTGTGTTCCAGAACGAGTGGGATGGTGACGGGTCTTCCTTCTGGAAACGGTCACAGTAGTGTTGTTCTCACAGGTGAGTGGAGAGCCTGACCCTCTTCACTGTGTCTTTAGTAGATGTACAAATTTCCCTCTAACCAAATGTTGTGGGCTGAATCGCGTCACCCAAAGTTTATCTGTTGAAGTCTTGAACCTCAGTACCTCAAAATGGGACTGTTTGGAGAGAGGGTCTTTTTAGAGATAAATAAATTAAAATAAAGCCATGAGAGTGCACCCTAATTCAATAGGACGGGCATCCTTTTGAGAAGCGATGAAGACATAGACATACAGAAGGAAGAAAGTGCAGAGATACAGGGCAGTGGCCATCTGTCAGTCACAGAGAGAGAGACTTGGGACAGATTCTCCCTCACAGTCTTCAGAAGAAACCAACCCGCCAACACCTTGATCTTGAACTTCTGGCCTCTGGAATTGTGAAAAAACAAATTTATGTTGTTTGAACCACTCAGTTGATGATACTTATGTCAGCTCTGCAAACTAACACATTAAATATCACCCTCTATTAGTTATTGCTCTGGAAGAAATTCCTGGAATTCTTATCACCTGCATCACATAATGCACAAAACCACATGTTTTTGCTGACATGAGGAAGATATGTGCTTCTGTAGAAAACTTGTCATTATCTAGAGCCAAAAGTTGGCAAACTTCACCTATGAAGGGCCAGATAGCAAATATTTTGGGCCATGTGGTCCCCGGCAGTGACAACTCAATCTTGTGGTGGTGATGGGAGGAAGCCATAGACCACAAGTAAACAAATGAAGGAGACTGGGTTTCAATAAAACTTTATTTACAGAAACAGGTGGTGGGCCGGATTCACAGAACCATGGTCTAGGGCACACCATCCTGCTTACCTGATTACCTTTGAATTATTTTGTAACTTTATCACTTACAGATAATTTATAGCAATGTAACATGTCTAAAGGCATAGAAATAAATTCTGTCCCGTATAACTGTAGACGTTCAATTAACTTTCCTCCCAAGTCCTGGAAGCAGCTGGATTTTGTTTACCTACACATACATGTAAAATTATGGTTGTCACTTGTAATCTTCTTTAAACTGGTTGTTGCTGCTCACCAGTTTTCCCATTAATGAGTTAAGTAAAATCTTTAATGTGTGTTCATTTTTATATCAGCAGAAGAGTCATGATTTTGCCTTATATTTGGAAAACTTTTTTTCTTTCCTTTATAGACAAGGTCTTACTCTGTCACCCAGGCTGAAGAGCAGTAGCACAACCATAGCTCTCTACAGCCTTGAAGTCTTGAGCTCAAGCAATCATCTCACCTCAGCCTCCCAACTGGGTCTACAGACATGTACCACCACGTCCAGCTAACTGATTGACTGATAGAGACGGAATCTCATTATGTTGTCCTGACTAGTCTCAAACTCCTGGCCTCAAGTGAGCCTCCTGTCTCAGCCTCCCAAAGTGCTGGGATTACAGAAGTGATCACCAGACGCAGCCTAGTAAACAATCCTTGAACACTGTTTCTGTTATCCGAGCAGACTAAAACATCAACTGTTGTTGTCATACAAAAGCACCGAGAAGCCAAGTGCATGAAGCATGGATGTGAACTTGAACGGAGCAGGCCACTTTTGGAGATTGGGATGATGGTGCCTCCCTGGAGCTTGGGCAGCCAAACAGTCACACAGAAATTGAGAGCAAAGGCTTGAAATTAAACAGGTCTTGACTTGCTTCCCAGAAGCATCATTTAACTGTTTGTGACCTTGAGTATATCTCATCAATTTCATGGTCCTCAAGGCCCTCATTATAAAATGGAGAGAGTAGTTGTACTCACCAATGAGGGGTCATAGGAATCAAAAGAGACAATGAATAGGAAAGACCCGTCACGATGTGCCACCTATTCTCAGCGGATAAGGGTGGGTTGGCTAATGTGAGTAGCTACCATGAGGCAGGTGAGATGGAGACATATGAAGAATTTGAGGGCGATGTGGTATATAGCAAAGTGAAAAAAGTCACGCTCTCCTTAATTTCATCCGGTTTTTATTTTTACTTTAAAAATTTTTTAAAATACAAATTATTTTAAATGCCTTTATTTTGAATCTAATTTTTAAAATCATCTCCACAATTTGCCTTTACACATCACAAAATTTTTGTTTAACAATCTATGGTACGGCCGGGTGCGGTGGCTCAAGCCTGTAATCCCAGCACTTTGGGAGGCCGAGGTGAGGGGATTGTCTGAGTTCACAGGTTCGAGACCAGCCCAGGCAACTTGGCAAGACCTCATCTTTACAATAAATCAAAAAATTAGCCAGGCATGGTGGTGCGTGCCTGTAGTTCCAGCTACTGGGTAGGCTGAGACGGAAGGATTGCCTGAGCCCAGGAGGTCGAAGCTGGGATGGCCATGAGCATGCCACTGCACTCCAGCCTGAGCGACAGAATGCGACTCCAACTCAAAAACAAAACAAAAAACAACCTGATGGTAAATTTTAAAAAGAAATCAACTTTTATGCTTTATAAAATTTGGACTATTCTGTTATGCTTTTACTTAATCAATACGATGTGTCTGATTTTTTTTTTTAAACTTTAGATTCAGGAGGTATACATGCATACTCATCACATGGACATATTGTTTAAAGCATCATGTTTTTAAAGAGAGCGGTAAACAGTCTGTGGTCCTGTGGCCAAGAGTGTCACTGTTTCATATCTCCCAACCTGACAACAGCCAGCAATTGCCTTAGACGTTCTCTGCCAGCGATTCATCCTTTCAAATTTTATGATCAAAAGGTAACAGAAACACATCGTCATAAAGCTATTCCCACAGCGGGTGAGGGTTGGAGACCGGCCATGCCGCTGCTGGGCCGAGTACAGCCTGAGAAGTTACTGAGGCCAGAAAACTCATGAGGGTCAGATGGCAGGATTAGGCTGGAACAATGCAGCTTCAAGGGTTTCTTAGGATGGACCTGTATTTCTTTTTTTTTTTTGAGCCAGAGTCTCACTCTGTTGCCCAGGCTGGAGTGCAGTGGCACGCTACGGCCACTACAGCCATGACCTGGTGGGCTCAGGTGATCCTCCTGCCTCAGCCTTCCAAGTAGCTGGAACTACAGGCATGTGCTACCATGACCTGCTAATTTTTTGATTTATTGTAGAGACGAGATCTCACCATGTTGCTCAGGTTGGACTCGAACCCTCAGGCTCAGGCCATCCTCTTGCCTCCGCCTCTCAAAGTGCTGGGATTACAGACTTGAGCCAACATACCTGGCTGGTCCTGTATTTCTTAACACAGCTCTGTGTGGACTGTGAACACATCGAGTCTCAAAGCTTGGTGTCAGGTGTTTACTTTTTGTACATTTTTCTGAAGAAATTGTGAAATCATTGTATTTATTTATTTAAGACATGGGGGTCTCATTATGTTGCCTGCGTTGACCTTGAACTTCTGAGCTTAAGCAATCGTCATATTTTAGCCTCCCAAGCAGCTGGAAAGACAGGCATGCACCACCATGCCCGGCTTATGATTTTTTATTTTTTAATGGATCTGTTCAAATTGTGTTTCAAAATGTTTGCACACACCAAAAGCAAAAAGCCCCTCAAGTTCCACAAACGTGCGGTGAGCTGCTTTATGCAGGTGCTAAGTCAGGAGCGTGAGAAATACAAGGATAATGATGGCTCAGTCAATCCCCAAGAAGTTCCACATCTCGGAGGAGCCAGGTGGGGATGCCCCTAATTATAACCCAGGGGAGGGTGAGGTAGAGCCCTCTGGATTGGAGCTGTCACTCCCAGTCTCACACCCACTGGTCTCTAGCTAGTTCTAGGTTAGCAAATGTCGCAGCTCTAGGAGAAAAGCCAGTGCAAATATCGACGGGAGGACCCCTGGGAGGCAGTGAGGATGGGGGAGCCCCGGTGTCCCGGCATCTCTGTGATTATCATCACAAGTAGGTTGTGTTTGTATTGGGGGCCCCATTTCTTGGGGTCTGGGTTTAACTCATGCCGTGAAGATAATATGCTTCCACCCCTGCTCTTGCCATGAAAGAAATGGACAGCTTTCCTTGTGCTCGGGAGACAGAGTGATACCTTTGTGTTGCTTGGCCCAGACCAAGATGAGGAAAGAAGAAGCCAGGGGCCAATAAATTCAGCACGACCCCAAACCACATGGCCCTGCCTGGACTGGGTGCATGCTGGGGACAGTGTCCGTCAAATTTTTTTTTTTTTTGAGTTGGAGTCTCACTCGGTCGCCCAGACTGGAGTGCAGCGGCCGCTCCCGGCCACTGCAGCCTCGACCTGCTGGGCTCCGGCGATCCTTCCGCCTCAGCCTTCCGAGTAGCCAGAATTATAGGCATGCGCTACCATGCCCAGCTGATTTTTTTGATTTATTGTAGCGATGAGGTCTCGCTGCCCAGGCGGGTCTCGAACCCGAGGGCACAGGCGATCCACTCACCTCAGTCCTCCCAAAGGTGCGAGATTACAGGCTGAGCCGCTGAGCCTGGCTTCTTTTTTTTTTTTTTTTTTTGATTCGGGGTCTCACTCTGTCACCCAAGCTGAAGGGCAGTGGCACGATCATTGCTCACCATAGCCTTGACCTCCTGGTTTCAGGCAATCCTCCTATCTCAACCTCCCAGGTGGCTGGGACTACAGATACGTGCCACCAAACCCAGTTAATTTTTAGATTTTTGTAGAGATGAGGTGTCACCACATTGCCCAGGCTGTAATATTCTTTAGGCAGCAACCCAGTGATATGTTGATACATGGTTACCGAGTAAACACACACACACACACACACCATGCAACAAAAACATCATGAACATTTGACTGTCATCAAGTATGATGTTATCTAATATTCTGAGTACATTTTTGGTCTATTCTAGTTTTTTTTCTTTTAAAAAACAATTTGACTCATTACATTTATTTCACAACTTGCTTCAACTTCCTATTGGTCAAAACTCAGTTTGAAAAACACAGGTAGAGGAAATGTATGATTCTCAAAAGGTGTTCAGTGTAAAAGGGACCTTCAGTGAGGCAGTTAACATGCAAAAAGATATTCTTGCATCCGCATGGTTATATTTCTTAAAATCTTGCCTCATTATAAATTCAAGTTTCCAAGCCTGTGCCTCAGTTCTCTCATCTGTGAAATGGGGAAATGAATAGCATTTCTTTTTCTTTTTTAAAAAATTGTATTTTAAAGGTGTGGGGTACAATTCAGGATTATGTGTATAAGTGATCATTGTGCAGGCAAAGTTTGGGCCTCCCTCTGGTCCCCACTATGCCTTGTTTGAGATCAGGTACCCTTATTGATGTTTTGTGTTCCCCAATGGCAGCTTCCAGCTATAGCCAATACCTTTCTTCTTTTCTTATTTTTAATTGGCCTCACTCTGTCACTCAGGCTGGTGGGCAGTGGCACACTCATGGTCACCACAGCGTTGACCTGTTGTGTTCTGGCTATCCTTCCACCTCAGCCTTCCATGTAGCCGTAACTGCAGGTGCGCGCTACCATACCCAGCTAATTTTTACTTTATTTTACTGTACAGACGAGGTCTCTCCACGTTGTCCGGGCTGGTCTCGAACACGCGGGCTCAGGCAATCTACTCACCTCAGTCTCCCAAAGTGCTGGGATGACAGGCTGAGCCACTGAGCCCTGTCTATAGCCAATCCCTTTCTTATAATATTATGGCAAATGTTCAGGATCTGCTTATGAGTGAGAACATGTGGTACCCAGTTCTTTGTTTTTGTGATAAATCACTGAGTATGATAGACTCTAAATTCATCCAAGTTGCTGTGAAGTTCATAATTTTGTTCTTCTTTATGGCTGTATAATGTTCTGTCATGTATATGCACCACATTTTTTTTACCAGTCCAGTTTCGATGGGCAGCATGGTTAGTTCCATGTTTTTGCTATTGTGAATAAGTGCTGCAATAAGCATGCGTGTGCAGGTATCATTTTTGTAGAGTGATTTAAGTTCCTCCGGGTGTACCCCAAAAAGGGGGATTGCTGGGTCATATGGAAGGAAGTAGCATTTCACTGGGCTGTCATGCTGGTTAGGTGCATTAGTCAAAGTCAAGTGCTTAAGACATTACTGTCTGCAGAGAGGCTGTTAGCCTGTGTTGCTATCATTATTGTTGTTGCCTTTACACACAGCAGATTCAGTGAACGCCAAATACACTGTCTTAAAATAATTACTTAATTTTAAAAAATTGAGGATGAAAGCATTTGCTTTCTCTCACTCCTCCTTCCAAGACAGCCATTAAAACTCGCAATTACAATGCATAAGAACTAATTAGTAGCCCCTGTGGGGTTTGTCTTAATCATCTTTACCAAGTTACAGCTGACAACATTTCCAAACAATTTATTATCAGTACAATGTGCCAATAAAAAGAATACTGGCACGTGTTTATTTTATAGAAACCACAAATTCCATTTCTGTCATGAAGAACTTCCCAAAGGCTCTGCCGGCTCTGTTCTTTTATTTAACTGAACTTCTCAAGCCTGGGCAACAGAGCAAAACACCATCTCTGTAAAAAAGCTAGGCATGGTGGAACAGACCTGTAGTCCCAGCTACTCAGGAGGCTGAAGCAGGAGGATTGTTGGAGCCCAGGAGTTTGAGGCTGCAGTGAGCTCTGATCGTGCCACTGCACTCCAGCATGGGTGAGAGAACAAGACCCTGTCTCTAAAAAAAACCTAAGTAAATAAATAAAAATTACTGAACTTCAAGGATAGCTGAAGGCTCACTCCAGGACTGTGCTTCTTTACTCCCTGTGAGGCGGGGTCTAGGCCTCATTTGAACTCCATTGATATAGCATTCAGGACCATCCAGGGCTGCTGGGCACCAGGGATGTCAGCCTGCCTGGGGTCTGTGTCTTTGAGGAGCTAGCGAGTTTCCTGGAAAAGGACTGTTGGAAAACCAGACAGAGACAAGGCTCATCAACCCGATACAAGGCCATCAACCCGATACAAGGCCAATTGACAAGGTCAGGAGGAGACCTGATACACAAGGGTGCCTGTCGCCTGGTCACACCAACTTCAGCACTGGCCTGACTCTCACATGCGCCCATCAGAGTCCTGGCTGAGGGACTATGGTCACCGTGGTGTGCAAATTCAAGAGTGATTTTAGGAGTATCTCTGTTGTGTGTTGAGGACTCATGGCCTCACTACAATTCAGAAAACATCTCAATGTGTCCCTATGGATGCAGCCCATGTGGGTTTCATCACTGGAATCACAGCTCAGGCACTACCAGCACTTCCCACGCTGGGGGCTGACGGCCTTGGCAGCACTACCCGGCCAACCTTCATCAGCAGCCACCCACATCGCCCTGCATAAGGGTGTCACCAGGTGGGAATTTCAGTGGATGCTGGGTTACTTGTCGAGGACCAGAGGCTGTATCACAGCTGGAATGGCAGAGGAGACAATGGGGTGGACCTCCTTCTGTCAGGAGGAATTTGTTGAATACACATAAGACCTTCCCGGAGAATGTTAACACCGATTAAGGGAATTTAAAGACATTTAAAAGGGAGGAAGACCTGCTGAATGAGTGCAGAGTCCTGAGGGTAATCGGTAACCCATTTGACTCAGATTAAGGTGATCTGGGAAGCGTGAGTCACTTTTACAACCAGCCACTGCAGGGTTTGTCACCTGAGACCCAGGGATGGTTTTGTGAATTATTGTTCAGGGATCTGTGAGCCCAGACAGAAACACACACCACACACACACACACACACACACACACACACACACGCACGCACGCGAGCGTGCACGCACACACACATAACCGAGTGTGGTGGCTCACACCTGTAATCGCAATGCTTATGGAGGCTGAGGCTAGAGGATCACTTGAGGCCAGGAGTTCAAGACAAGCCTGGGCAACAAAGCAAAACCTCTCTTCAAAAAACAAAGAAAAAATGAGCTGGGTGTGGTGGCTCAGGCTGTAGTCACAGATACTTGGGAGCCTGAGGCGGGAGGATTGTCAGGTCCAGAAGCTTGAGGCTGCAGTGAGCCATAATTTTGTCACTGTACTCCAGCCTGGGCAATAGAGCAAGACCCCGTATCTCAACAAAACAAAACAAATAAGCAACCCCCCCCCGCCAAATCATGCACATAATCGCAAAAACAAGAATAAAAGCAAAAGATGACATGTTGATTTTTATCCGTCTCTACCTGAGTCCCAGCATCTTCGACCTCTATGAATATAAACACTTTCTTGGCTGGCCACTGCTGTTGTTTTTCATCTTGTGCTTTCCGGTGCTGGAATGACTTTATTCGACCATGCCTTCCCGCCCTATCAGGACATTGAGAAGCCAAGAGGCAGGTGGGCTCAGCCAGGCAGGTCTTTCTTAGAGAGATCATCTCAGGCAAGGAGCTCTAGGGGTCAAGAATCAGTCCCAGGAGGATGAATCAGGGCAGGATCAAAACTCCAGAGTCCCAGGCACTGTCTGGCAAACCAGAGGTCACAACCTGATAAGGAGAGAGGCCTGCACGGCCTGGAGCATCAATCAAACCTGGGCTCTGTAAAAAGGACAGAAGGTAGAATGATTTGAGTTCCTGGATTAAAAAATGTGGTACATATACACGATAGAATATTATGCAGCCATAAAGAAGGACACATATATGGACTTTGCAGCAACTTGGATGGATTTGGAGTCGATCATACTCAGTGATTTATCACAGAAAGAACAGAGTTCCATATGTTCTTACTCATAAGCAGATCTTGAACAATTATAATGCTATGGGAAGGCGATTGACAGTAGTGAGAAATTGTCGGGGGAGGGGGGGATGGGATTGGCAGCTGAGGGAAACTGCTAGGGGAGGGAGGGGCATACCTCATCAACAAGGGGACCTGCATGATCAGTGTTTGTATACCTAACCCTAAAATGGACCCCACATCTTTATAATAAAAATAAAAAAAAAAGACAAGTTGGGGAGGGGTTCTTTACTGTGTCATTCTGACCGCCTAGCTCACAGCTGACTCAGAGACCAGGTGGGGCTGCCCTCTTTGGAAAAAACCACACTGATGAGGGAGGCGGAGGGGCGACCAGATCCCGTGAGAGGGACCCCACGCCTCCCAGCCCAGAAGGTATGCCTCACTTGTCTGAAACCAACTCCCCTCTGTGAAGAAGTAGAAGTTAGTTGCCATTCCCACTTTTTGTTGAGTCAGCGTCTCAATCTGTTGCCCAGGATGGAGGGACAGTGGCATGATCATGGTTCACCTTAGTCTTGACCTCCTGGGCAGAGGCGATCCTTCCATATCAGCCTTCTGAGTAGCGGAGACCACAGGCATGCACCACCCTGCCCAGCTCATTTTTTTTTTTTTGTAGAGATGAGGCCTTGCTATGTTGCCCAGGCTGGTCTTGAACTCCTGGGCTCAAGTAATTCTCCCGCCTTGGCCTCCCAAAGTGCTAGAATTACAGGCGTGAGCCACCATACCCAACTGCTAGCCCATTTTTAAGAAAATTGTTTCATAGTTGCAGAGACATGATTTTTGCATGAAACAGAGGCTGGATAAAAGTTCTTAACCACATTTGTGCCAAGAATCCCTTTCGCAATCTGGTGAAACCCACGAATACTTTCTAATAATAATATTTTAAAATCCATAATATAAAATCCATAGGATGCCAGAAAACCAAAGATATGGAAACTGTTATTAAAGGAACCTAAATATCTTGAAATACAGTTATCCATTTATTTATATTTATTTATTTTTATTTTTCGAGTTGGAGTCTTACACTGCCACTCAGGCTAGAGTGCAGTGGCCCCAACACGACTCACTGTAGCCTCAGCTTCCTAGGTACAAGTGATCCTCCCATCTCAGTCACCCAAATAGCTAATACTACAGGTGTGGGCATTCTTTTGAGTCAGGAGCTCACTGTCAAAAAAAAAAAAAAAACAACTTAAATGACATTGACATGATTGACAAGGGGCAGGGATTTCTGTGCATTGTTATTTTTGTTGCGGTAATCAGTTAGATCATATTTAGACCTGAATAAAGCATCCAGTAGTTCTGGAGATCTGGGAGAAGAAGCACTGCTCAGAGTCGGACTTATGTTTCCCCGAAATCTGCTCCTTGAGATTTCCCTGTTTCTGCCAAGGCCCTGTGATGATCTCATCACTCTTCTCACTACATGAATGAACACACAACCAAAAGTCAGACCAACAAACACACACACAGAAACTTGTTTTCATGTGTTCCGGGTTTTCAGAAAAGAAGAGAAATCTGTATTTGCATATGGAATCTGGCATCTTGTCTTCACTGAACAAGAGAAATATGATGAGCTTGCCTGAGCCTTAAAAAGCAGCACTGCTCTGCTGGGCGTGGTGACTCATGCCTGTAATCACAGCACTTTGGGAGGTGGAGGCAAGAGGATTGCCTGAGCCCAGGGGTTCGAGACCAACCTGGGCAGCTTGGTGAGACCGCATCTCTACAATTAATCAAAAAATAAGCTGGGTGTGGTAGCATGTGCCTGTAGTTCCAGCTACTTGGAAGGCCGAGGCGGAAGGATCGCCTGAGCTCAGCAGGCCGTGAGCATGCCACTACAGTCCAGGGTGAGACTCCAACTCGAAAAAAAAAAAAAAGCACACTGTCCTTTAAGTTTTATGCGTTTCTGTTTTTTTAAATTTTTTTAATTCATCGTTTCACTCTGTCGCCCAGGTTGGAGTGTAATGACATGCTCATGGCTCACTGCAGCCTTGACCTCCTGGGTGACTATGGGTGCACACCACCACACCTGGCTGTTAAGAAGTTTGTTGTTTTTTTTTGTAGAGACGAGAGGTCTTGCTATGTTGCCCAGGCTGGTCTCCAAACCCTGGGCTCAGGTGATCCTCCCACCTCAGCCTCCCAAAGTGCTGAGACTACAGACATGAGCCGCCATGCCTGGCCGAGTTTTGTGCTTTTCAGCTTGGAATTCTCCAGTCTGTTAGCAAAATGAAGAGCTGACCAATCAGGTATGCCCTTTCATCAATGTCAAAGTCAACGCGGGGCAAGCCCTTCTCCACTCCTCCTGGTAGTTTCTTGTTGCTCCCAGTGATTAGCCAGATAACTGCCACCCTCCCCTGGAGTTGTGTGTCCCCAGGAGCCCATAGGAAGAGTCACTGTAAGGGGTGAACTCAACAGAGGAGGGTTTCAACAGCTCTGCTCATGCCAGGCCGGAAATGGGATGTGTGTACCTACTTTTCCAGGGCTGGCTTCCATGCTGTCATTGAGGCCAGTCATCGCTGTCATTTCTCAGCAGTAGATGAATCTCGTGTTGTGGCCAGGCCTCACCTGGCTTGTGCCAGGCAAGGGCTAAACTGTTCCTTGCAGGTGGGTGTCGATAGAGGAGTCAACACCTACATGCACCAACAAGGACTCAGCCCTGCACCCAGATTAACTTCCAGAAACACCTGTGAGTTCAGCCCATACACCTGCAAGACCCCAGCATTTTTCATCGGTGGAATCATGAAGATTATCTGCAGCCTCCATGTGTGTTAATACAAACTGGCAAGAATGTTATCCACTTTGGCTGAGGTTTTCCAAGAAGGGGGAGCTTCACCGTGGAAGGGGGTGTCTCCCAGGCAATGCATGCGAGGAGAACCCCAAAGAGCAGTGTCCATAGTTGTTAGGATACTTAAAACAATTTTTTTTCCTGCGTTTGGGTCTCACTCTGTCACCCAGGCTGGAGTGCAGTGGCACAATCATGAATGGCTCACCGCAGCCTTGACCTCCTGGGTTCAGGCGATCCTTCCTCCTCAGCCTCCCTCCCATGTCGCTGAGACTATGGATACACACCACCCTGCCCAGCTAATGTTTGGATTTTTTTGTAGTGAAAAGTTCTCGATAAAAGGTCGCTTAGGTGGGTCTCGAATGCCTGGGCTCTTGTGATCCTCCTGGCTCGGCCTCCCAAAGTGCTGGATTACAGCGAGCCCTGTGCCCAGTCAGGGTACTTATTAAAAAAAAAATCACCTCTACTCTTCAGTCTACGATATATTTTGTCTTGGATCTCAAACTACAGAAATGTCAACATGATTGTTTCAGACTCAGACACCAGGGGGGCACGGTTATCTGTATCTAGCACACAGACACAGCTTGATGAGTTTCCAGCTTGTACAGAGGAGTCAGGCCTGAAACTCCCCTTACCTCTGCCCCATCCCACCTGCCCCCCGAGGCAGAAGCTTGAGGGACAGCTGGCCTCCTCACAGCCCCTGTCCCACCTGTCTCCCAGCTCCCGGCTCTGGTTTGCTTTTGTGACTCTGCCGCGTTGGCTGCCGTCTCTCTTTCGCATAGTTGGCTGTGCCACCCCGTCTGAGGTAGCCGATGGTTGTCCCCGGTGCCAGCTGGCAGGCTGGCCAGCTCGGCAGGGCTGAGTGCTAATTGAAAGGGGCCTTCACCACCCAAGGCCCCAGTTGCCTCTTCGGCGTGGCTGGTGCTTCTGAGAGTGTGATCAGCCAAGGCTGCGGCCCAGATTGGCACACAGGGGACATGGAACCCCCACCCTCACGTTGGCAAGAAGGGCCTGGCTTTGGCTGTGACACCAGCAGGTTGGCATGAGCCCAAGGCCACTGCAAATCTGGCATTTTCACTTATGATCTAATTCTGATAGCTTCCCGGGTCAGGGAAAACACTCTGATTGTAATCTCTACCCTTTCCTGCTTCGTGTACTCGGGCCGCTGGGTTTGTCGACTTAGATGATTCAGGGAAAAGTTAATAGAAGTTCTTGCCGCATTACTTGCTGGCTTCCAACTTCCGTTTTGACTTCTAAAGGAACAGCTTTTGGCCAGATGCGGAGACTCATGGCTGTAATCCAGCATTTGGGAGGCCAAGGGAAGAGGAGTGCTTGAGCCCAAGAGTTCGAGACCAGCCTGGGCAACAGAGCAAGACCTCATCTCAACAACAACAACAACAAAATTAGCCAGGGATGGTGGCCCATGCCTTTAGTCCCAGATAGGCCAAGAGAGGCCAAGAGAGGCTCGAGAAGCCAAGATGGAAGGCTTGCCGGAGCCCAAGACGTAGAGTCTGTGGTGTGCTGTGATCATGCTACCTGGGTTGCAGCCTGGGTGACAGAGTGAGACCCTGACTCAAAAAAAACCTAACCAAACAAACAAAGCAAAATAAACAACAACAACAACAACAAAACAACTTTCACCAGTCCCTGAAAGGAAAAGGTTGAAGGTAACCCCCGCTCATTCCCACCCCAGAGGGGAGATGCCAGCCCAAGCAAAGGGCAGGTCAGAGGGGTTACCAGAGATAATGGAATTTCAAAAACATTGTAAAGGAGCTGTCAGGACAGGACATGCTGAGAGGGGAATGAGCTTTGGCTCCCAACAATTTGATGTCCAGGAGTAATGAAATGATGAGTCTATTTCACACAATGGACCTGTCAAGAAAAGAGTGTCCCATCAGAGGACCCTTGGAAAGCTCTCCTCAGTGGCCTTCAAAGTATCAATTTTCAGGTGCTAAGTGGTAATTAAAGTTAGCAAGTTATAGTAGCATCCAGTGACATTAGATCATGTCGCAGACAAGAGACAGGGCCAGGATTAGCCTTCATTCCCTGAATGACACATTCCAACCAAGCTGATATTGACAAGACTAGCAAGTACTTTTAAGCTGAAAGGGGGTCTCACCAGAATGCTCTGTTCTTGCTGGTTGAAATTCTCCTTTGAGGGAAGAGTCTGTTTGGTTTATCTTTAAGTCTCGGAGAAATAGTTCATCGCTGTAAAATGTTATTTCCTCATTAAGCCTTGTATTTGTTTCTTAGAGTTTATTAGCAGATTTTTTTCCCTCCAACTGTATAAATATGCTCCTTTTATTTGAGAAGTGAGTCCTAGAGCTCCTATTAAATCTTAGTAACTCCACCTTTTTTTGTAGATTTTGCCATGTGAAGCTCTGAATTGTTAAAAACACCACTGAAACAACTATGGTCTACCCTGTTATTTGGTTCAAGTCTTCTCATATCCTTCATGAGTGATTCTTCTTTATTTTTCTTGTTTTAATCATTTTATTATATCTGTACATTCCTTCTGAAGATTTGTTTCAGAAAATATTTAAAAACAGACAAACTAAACCAATCAATCAATACAATCACCAAATAGTCATAAACTCAGTAACCGAGTTTATTGGTTGGGCTCCGCAAGGTCTTGCCTGGGTGGCTCCTAGCTGTGGGCTGTGGGGCTGGCCAAGGTGCCAGAGGCCAGTGGACCAGGGTAGATGTTGATGGCAAGGCTGTTTGTTTTATCAAAGAGCTGAGAAGGGAGATGAAAGCCAGAGGTGGGAGGAGAGCTGAGGTCACTGGGCGACAAGGCCGATGATGCATCAAATTGGAATGACAAGGAACGGTGTAAACAGAGATTAGACTAGGAGAGCGGTAGCACAGGACACTGAAGAGATGAGGTCGGGAACCAGGTGCAGGGTAGGTGACACCTGACAGTTTGGGAAGGGAATCTTTCAGTGCTAGACACCCAGTGGGTTGGTTTCTCTCTCTCTCTCTCTCTCTCCACTCTCTCTCTCTCTCTTTCTTCACCATGGTGGCTAAAATTTATTACAAACCTGCCAGGTGCTGTGATAAGTGCCCTGTGCAAATCACCAACACTGGATCCTTACGGGTTTATTACAATTATTGCATTTATTTACAGATGGATAGGGGAGACTGGATTCTAGAGATAGTCCAAAGAATGTCGGTCCCGTAATGGTGGTAACCCTGTCTGTCATTAACAGTCATATGCCGGGGCCTAGCACATACTTCTTGGGTGAATGAATTAATGATTTTCTCTAGGACACACAGCTGTGGGTCAATCAAGGCATCTAATCCAGGAATGGCATATCCCATAACTTGTGCTTTGAATCATGAAAAAATCTCGCTTTTTCTGTCTGTATGACCAAATCTGATAAAGAAAGAACCATAATAGACAGGAAAATGAATGCTATATTTTATTTAGCTTCTGCCTAAAAAACGCTAAGATGAGAATCAGGCCAAACTGTTACCATTATTTCATGCTGCCTCACACTTGTGAAACTGTGTTGATCCTCCCAAATAACAATAAAGACATGTCTGTGAACTGTATGTGACCCCTGGGACACTAGTTTGCAATCTCTAAATCACAGAGCTGGCCAGGCATGGTGGCTCACACCTGTAATCCCAGCACTTTGGGAGGTTGAGGTGGAAAGATCACTTGAGCCCAGGAGTTCGAGGCTAGCCTGGGCTGCATAGCGAGACCCCGTCTCTACAAAAAATTAGCCAGGCATGGTGGCACGTGCCTGCAGTCAGAGCCACTCGGGAGGCTGAGATAGGAGGATCTCTTGAGCCCAGGAGGTTGAGGCTGCATTGAGTCATGATTGTACCATTGCACTCTAGCCTGGGTGACAGAGTGAGACCCCGACTCAAAAGAAAAAAAGATTACAGAACTGTTTTTATTATTAGTATTTTTTGTAGAGATGAGGTCTTACTGTGTTGCTCAGACTAGTCCCGAGCTTCTGGCTCCAAGGATCCTCCTGCCTCAGGCTCCCAAAGCTCTAGGATTATGGGCATGAGCCTGGGTGCCCGGCAGAGCTGGTTTTGGAGTTCAAAGAACACAAGTTCCAGTCAGGTATCTGCTAATTGCTGGTGCTTTGACCTTGGACCAGGGCAATAGGATCCCCGGCCCCTTCCTCTTTCTGCTCAAACCTGCACCAGGCCTGTGGTTTTTATCGGTAGCGCTGGACTTTTCCATATGTTGTTACACAATTTGCCCGTGTGTGCTTTGAGGTCTGGGAAGACAGGAGCTGTGGTTTACATTTCTTTGAGTCTCTGCTTTGTACAGCTCTATAATGAACATACTATAAGGGCTTAACAAATATTTATTGCTTAACAGATGCCTGATTGAATTCCCAGACAGCGTCGAGCACATACCATCATATGCTTTGTAGCTTATCTTTTTCCACTCTAGAGCACCAGAGCTCTTAATTTTTTGGGGGGGGCGCTCCCCTTTTTTTCACACTTTGAATGTATTATTTTCTAATTAGGCTTTCTTTTTTGAGTCAGAGTCTCACTCTGTCACTCAGGCTGGAGTGCAGTGGCACGCTCATGGCCACCCCAACCTTGATTTTCTGGGCTCAAATGATCCTTCTGCCTCAGCCTTCCAAGTAGCTGGAACCACAGGCCATGCACTGCCATACCTGGCTAATTTTTTGATTGATTGTGGAGATGAGGCAATCCTCTCACATCCACCTCCCACAGTGAGCCAGGCGTGAGCCCCCCGTACCCAGCTTAATTAGGTTATTTAAAAAAAAAAATCTCTTCAAGCTGTACCCCCTGATAATTATTATTATTATTATTATTTTAGGATTTCTGATTCTTTATTTTGCCAAGTACAGAATTAAAAGAAGTAACCCAAAATATTCTTACTATTACTACTTACCATTTTCATTACTTAATAGATGAAACATACTTTGAAACTAAGATTGAGAATAAGAATGACAGTGTTAAAAAATATTCTTTTAAAAATATTCTCTTTTTAAAGATGTGCAGTTGAAAATATACCTACAGACACAAACATTCAGTAATACCTAAATCTGACCGCACATCATAACAAATATCCATATACTTTCTAGACTTAATTCCCAAATATTCAGATTTAAGGCAGAAGATCTATGTCTTTAAAAAGCTCCACAAATGTCCTAAATTTTTAATGATAGTAAATGAAATGCTATATTATAAAATTCTGTCTTTTTTATCCAAAAAAAGTTGATACAACAAAATGTGTGGTGACATTCAGGAATGACAAAATTGTTAAACATTGGTTCAGATATGAAATCCCAGGTCTTAAAACAAAACATTTAAAAAGAAAAGTTTTTCAGGTTTGCAGACTGCTTCTTATGTTTCCCTCTGATTTAGAATGTTGGGTTTTTCCTGCTTTTTTCTGTTTTATATGGCAATCACAGAGAATCATCAAAGTTCTGAATTTCTATAACATAAGTTCTAAACATTGATAAAACATAGCATTTCAGTATCAACCTCAGACAGCAATTAACACACCCTAAGAACATTTTTCCTTAGTACAAGAAGTTACTTACTTACTCATTCATTCATTTAATTTCGCTGTAGCTGCTACAACCACTGGTTCTTTCAGTCTGAAAATGTCTGTATTAGTTAGGCTGGGTTAGGTCAGGCCACCACAGCAAATGACCACACCATCTAAGTGGGTTCCAGAAATAAAAGTTTCTATTTCGTTCCTGTTTTATGCTCTTTTGGGGTTGACTGAACCTCTGTTTCCTGTTGCCTTCGCTCTGGGACCTGCATTGAGAAAGTGACCTCTAACTGGAAAATTGCAGGGTGGAGGGATTAAGCAGATACGGTGAACCACAGGCTGGCTCTTAAAACCTCTGTTCAGAAATGACACATGTCTCCTTCTATTCATATGTCATTGGCAAAAATCACACGGGCCAGGGATATACAATTCCCCCACAGTGAGGGTTCCCACAAAAAGGAACCGGCAGCCAAGTAGCCAGGTCACCTGAATACCGGTGAACAGCAATACAGTCAGACTCAAAGTGCTGTGTGCTGGGCGAAGATTGCCCTTATGGAAGCCATCATTCATTAACGTGCCAGCCAAAATTGTCAGGCATCATAAGGTTTGGCCAGTTGAATGGCTATTTTGTTAGAGATTTCCAAAAAAAAGAAAAGAAAAGAAAAAAAAAAGCTGATGTATTATGCTGGGAAAATAGATGGGTTCAATATCTTTAGGGATAAAATTGGTAATCACTGTAAAGTTTCAGATATGCAGCTCCGCTTCAAGGCACAGATCCTAGACAAATCCATCCTGGCGTGCCACAGGAGACATGAGCAAGGTATTCATTGCAGCACTGCAAGTGGGTAAGAAATTATAATATATCAACAGCATGGAATTAAAATGAACGTGCGACAATTCATGTGAGGGAACTAGATCCCACACGTTCACACAATGAAGTTGAAATGGATACATGATAATTAAAATGATTAAGATGTGTATGTATCACCATGAATAAATGTCAAAATGATACTACTGAACCCCAAACAGCAAGATGCAGAGTTAGGCAGTATAGTACATTATATGATGTCTGATGATTAAGTACGTGAATTCATCCTAGAAAGTGCTCCATATCTCATTGCTGAATATCACTGAGGTCACCTTCGAAGTATTCCCCTTGGGAAGTTATGCACCCACATCAGTGCCCAGTCCACCTGTCAAAGCAATTTGGGTACTCTTTCTGGAACGGCCATCAGAGCTGTCTTCGTATTATGCTTGATGTCCTGAATGTCTTTCTTTCAATAGCTCCTTTATATTTGGGCAAAGGAAAAAGTCATTGGGGTATAGATCAAGTTAGTAGGAGGGTGTTCTAATACAGTTATTTGTACAGAGCTGCCAACGTAAGCGCGTGGTGACACATTCGTGAACTTGTCAGACTGCAACAAATAATGACAACGGTCCTAATGGCCACTTCAGAAAAAGAGTTCCCAAACTGCATTGACGGATGGACTAGGCGCTCGCGTCAGTGCATAGATTCCCAAGGGGCGTTCCTCGAAGGTGACCTAGTGGCAAGGAGGTATGGAGAACTTTTCTAGGATGGTTCGTGAACCTAATTATCAGACCTCGTATATAAAAACATTTAAAAAAGCAACAGTATAAGATTTGTGTCTAAGTGTGTGCGTGTGTGTGTGCATGTGTGATATGGTCTGGAATTACATACACCAAATTCCCATCATGTTTATTTATTGGCTAGCAAATGAAAATGAAAAGGAAGGGGGAGCTCACTTTATCAAAAGTGTTCCATCATTTTTCTTTAAAATAATTAAAAACAACAAAATGAGAGCTGGGCTCGGTGGCTCAGCCTGTCATCCCGCGCCTTTGGGAGGCTGAGGTGAGTGGACTGCCTGAGCCCACGGGTTCGAGACCTGCCTGGGCAACTTGGCGAGACCTCGTCTCTACAATAAATCAAAATGAGCCAGGCGTGGTAGCACGCGCCTGTAGTTCCAGCTACTTGGAAGGTTGAGGTGGAAGGATCGCCAGAGCCCAGCAGGTTGAGTCTGCGGTGGCCGGGAGTGGCCACTGCACTCCAGTCTGGGTGACAGAGTGATACTCCGACTCAAACAAACAAACAAAAACAAAAACAAAATGTTGGCATTGATTGATTCTGGGTAGTAACGGCACAGGTGTTTGTTCTGTTATTTTCTGTACTTTTCTGTAGTTTTAAATATATATATATATATACAAAGCCAGGTTGTATATTTGCAGATGTGCCATGTGTTTGTGTAAATTTTTTCTGTGTGTCACCTGCTCCATCTGAACTTTTTTCAAAGTGGACAACTGCATTTTTCTACACAGATTTCACCCTTTCACCCGGGTGTCATCAGAGAACACACTCATATTCATGATCCAGAATGTGTCACCTGCCTTCTGTTCCCACTGCCTAAAACGTTAGTTCCAAGCCGTGGTCAGGTCTGGCAGATACTCAGACTGACCTCATCTCATCACGCAGAGCCACCTGTATTTCTTTCTCAAGTTGCAGAGAATTTGCTCCCAAATCCACAGCTACTCTTAGGGACTGAAGTGAAATACATCAAGCATTGTTGGATATATTTATCCACAACCCAAGGGAAGAAATGATTTCATTCTTTTTATACCCATCGCACTTCCAAACGTGTAAATTACGCCACTTTCCCAACCTCTCCACCAAACACATGGTTCAGGAAGATTCTGGGATTCATGCCAAGAAGGCACCCCATGATTTAGACAAATACAGTTTCTCAATATGCTTTTATAGGTAGCCTGAGGGATGCGGAGTGATATGAATGAAGGCGTATGTGCTACTTACCACTTTAATAAAAATCAACATTTTCTCCCCCGCGTTGAAGTCAGTCAACAATGCTCCATCTCTGATGAATCTCTGGGTTTTTGCTTCCAATCCATGGACTGCATTTAGTTCTGCAATACAAACGGAGTGTGTCACCGGATGGCCCACTTTCCAAAGCCTAATAGATGATGCTTAGCAGCACATCAAACCATTAGAGTTGGTTTCTAAACCTTTTGGCTCTGACATCACTGTTGAAATTTCTGCAGGTGGTAATGTAAGACTCACAGCAAGAAAGCCAGAGGGAAAAAGAACAGAAAAAAAGGCGCTTCCTTTGCACGTTGGCTGGGTATGGGGAGGAAAATGAGTTAGAAATGTGAGCCATTGGCACACTCAACTTCATTTCCCCTATCTTTTCCTTTTCCATCAACCAACAAAACTGTCTAAATTCACTTAACACAGTCTGCATCTTGGACAACCCCAAACTTCCCATGAGCCTTTGCAAGTCTGGAAGTCTCCAGGCTATGTCTTCCCTACATGACTCTTTGGGTTATTCCAAGGACCCCATGGTGCCAAGCACCATATTCAAGCTGATGCCTTGAGCCAAGATGTCTCTCCAGAGCTTCAGATTTCTATGTCTAATTCCCCAAAGCATCTTCATCTAAATGTCTCACAGGCACCTTGCACTCAAGAAGGCCAGTAACTCACGGTATCAGTTTTCCGGCCTACCAACAAAGAGCAAAGAGAAACAAACAAAATCAGCTCTATGCTTTGTATTCTCACTCTCTGGTCAGTTTGACAACTTCCTGATTTCTACATTCCAGCAAACACTTGAAGATCTTGCTTCCCAAACCATGTTTCCATCCCTGTGTCTTTCAGACCGTCATAATTTCTTGACTCCTTATGGACCAGACACCTTCACTGCTCTCCCCACTCCATACTCCTCTGGTCACCATAGTAACGTCATTAAAACCTAAGTCTATCAGCATCTAGGATTCTTCTCAGGGTCCTCACTGCTTAGAGGCTAACGTGTGTGGTCCTTAACAGTTATGAAAATCTCAGCTGGGCACTGTGACTCACATCTGTAATCCTAGCACTTTGGGAGGCCTAGGTGGGAGGACTGCTTAAACCCAGGAGCTTTTGAGATCAGTCTAGACAACAGAGTGAGACAACGCCTCTACAAAAAATAAAATACTTATGCAGGCATGGTGGTATGTGCCTGTAGTCCCAGCTACTTGGGAGACTGAGGAGGAAGGATCACCTGAACTCAGGAGGTCGAGGCTGTGACAATAACCAAGAGCATGCCACTGTACTCTAGCCTGGGCAACAGAGTGAAACACCGACTCAAAAAAAGAAAAAAAGTTGTGAAAATTCCTCCAGGTTTCCACTGTTTGTAGACCTCGCCTTCTTCAGAAAGTCTTCTCCTCAGACATCCTAGGTGGGGCATGGGTGTTCCTTTTTTGTCCACCCATAATAATACTTTCCTTCTTTGCTTCCCTTTAAACTAAAACTTTTCGAGCATTTTCTATCCTCGGTGTTGCTAAATCCATGGTTGCTGCCATTTCTCCTTCTTCTATTAAATTCTCAGCACCACTCAACAAAGTTGCCCACTCCCTTCTTTTGGAAACATCTTCTACCCTTCACAAAGGAGGGTTGGCGGACACGAAATTCACTTGTGTCAACTTCGTCATCTCACCTGTGACCGGCACGAAAGAATAACTGGGGAGTTGAAGCCTGAACGTAAATAAATAAGAAATTACTTTGATTTCTTTTTTCATTCAACAAATATATTTTTGTTTGTTGATAAGTAAAATGAGTATGCACACACACCTATGTATGTTTTTTCTTTTCTTACTTTCTTTGAGACAGGGTCTCACTCTGTCGCCCAGGCTGGAGCGTGGTGGCATGATCCTGGCCCACTGTGGCCCCGACCTCCTAGGCTCAGGTGATCCTCCCAACTCAGCCTCCCCAGTATAGCTGGGACTACCGGTATGCACCACCATGCTTGGTCAATTTTTAAAAATATTTAATGGAGATGAGCTCTCACTCTGTTGCCCAGGCTGCTTGCAATTTCTTAGTCTCAAGTAATCCTCCCTCCCTGGCCTCCCAAAGTGCTGGGATTACAGGTGTGAGCCACTATGCCTGGCCATATGTTCTATTTATTTATTATTACTTTTTCTTTTTTTTTTGAGCTGGAGTCTCACTCTGTCGCCCAGACTGGAGTGCAGTGGCCGCTCCTGGCCACCGCAGCCTCAACCTGCTGGGCTCCGGCGATCCTTCTGCCTCAGCCTTCCAAGTAGCTGGAACTCCAGGCGCGCGCTACCACGCCGGCTGACTTTTTGATTTATTGTAGATGAGGTCTCGCCAAGTTACCCAGGTGGGTCTTGAACCTGCGGGCTCAGGCAATCCACTCACCTCAGCCTCCCAAAGGCGCGGGATTACAGGCTGAGCCACCGAGCCCAGCTATTATTGATTTTTTTAAAAAATGAGAACATGCGATACTCTGTTCTTTGTGATTTGTTCATATTTTTATTCAACAAATACACTCAGCAGATACCAAGCACATACCAGGAGTTTTGTACATCCTTCTTTCTCTTCACTTGATCCTCTCCTGGGAATGTAAGGTGGTGGCGACTAGAAATACGGGGAAGGAAGAATGAGAGGGTACTAAAAAACCAAAAAACCCTGCCAGAATTTTCTTCTGGAGGGTTGGGGGGCCCCTTGTAGTACAGGCTTCCCCCCCTAGGTAAGTGTTCTAGGAACCCATTTGCATCCGCAGACCAGCTAGTGTTGCCGGAAGCTACGATCGGCTTCAGTGAATTCTTTTTTGGAGATTCTTTCAGTGCATTTGCCCGCACTGAGTGTTCAGCAGTTTTTGACCCAAAAGGCATGACCTCCGTGACCCTTCCTCCTTATTCACTCAATCTCACCCAAAGTAATTTCTTTTATGTCCTTGGATGAAAAAAGTTCTCAAAGAGAAACATTTTACCAACGTGGAATAAATAAAACAAAAAACCACAGATGCACTCAAAAGCATCAAAATGGACGAGTTCAAAAACAGTTTTGAGCAGTGGAAAAAGTACCTTGATAGGTGTATTGCATCAAACAGAAAGGACTTTGAAGCTGACTGAAGTTTAATCATGTAAGAATAAATACATAATTTTTACAAAGAAGTTCTGTTTTTGGGGAATACTCCTTCATAAAGAAAAAAATAGATTCAGAAGGAACTTGTACATCAAGTGTCAACAGGATGAAATCCTTTCACAGTGAAATATGGCAAGAAAAGCCATCAAGAAGGGGGGTTCGCCAGGCTCGGTGGCTCAGCCTGTAATCCCGCCCCTTTGGGAGGCTGAGGTGAGTGGATTGCCTGAGCCTGCGGGTTCGAGACCCGCCTAGGCAGGGAGACCTCATCTCTACAATAAATCCAAAATCAGCTGGGCGTGGTAGCGTATGCCTGTAATTCCGGCTACTTGGAAGGCTGAGGCAGAAGGATTGCCAGAGCCCAGCAAGTCGAGGCTGTGGTGGCCGGGAGCGGCCACTGCACTCCAGTCTGGGCGACAGAGTGAGACTTCAACCCCCCCCAAAAAAAAAAAAAAAAGAAGAAGGGGGGTTCAGTCAGCAGGAACAACCAGCCTTGGAAAATTCAGTATTTCAAGATATCTGGCTTTGAGAGAGAGAACTTTTTGGAAATGTTCAGTAGAGAAAGGCTTGAGGAAAATGAATTTCAGCTGTTCTCAGACTGTTATTTACATTTATGTCCTTTTAAAATAGAAAGACAGATGAAAAGGTTTTTTAGTTTTAAAAATTAGATTTTTTTGTTTTGTTTTTTGAGTCAGGGTCTTTCTCTGTTGCGCTGGCTGGAGTGCAGTGGCATGATCGCGATTCACTGCAGCCTCAACCTCCTGGATTCAGTGATCCTCCCATCTCAGCCTCCCGAATTGCTGGAACTGCAAGTGTGCAACACCATGCCAGCTACGTTTTTGGCTTTTTTGTAGAGATGAAGTCTTGCTATATTGCCCAGGCTGGTCTCGAACTCTTGGGCTCCAGCAATCCTCCTGCCTTGGCCTCTCAAAGTGCTGAGATTGCAGTCTAGAACCACCAGTCCTGTCCAGACTTGTTTTTGAGAACAGTTTTAGGTTCACAGAAAATTTGAACAGAGAGCAAAGAAAGTTACCGTCTACCCTCGACCCCCCCATCATAGTTCCCCTCACTAAAAATATCCGCCACAGAGTGGTCCGTTCATTGTGATGGATCTAACTACATTGACACATCAGTATCACTAACAGTCCACAGCTTACATGAAGAGTCACTCGTGGTGTCCTTCCTATGGGTCTGGATAAGTGTGTGATGTCACGTGTCACCTGAAATATCACACGGAGCAGTTTCACAGCCCTCAAAATGTCCTGTGCTCTAAGGACTCATTCCATTCCTCCAGTCCTTGGCACCACTGATCTTTTGACTGTCTCCATAGTTTTCTGGAGGGCAGGGCCTTGTCGTACAGGCTTCCTCACTAAGTTAGTGTTCTAGGAACCCATCGACATCCATGGACCAGCTAGCATTGTCGTGAGAGGCTGCATTTGGCTTCAGTGAATTCTTTTTTGGAGATTCTTTCAATGCATTCGTCCATTTCATTTTTACCTTCTCTGGTATACATATAAAATATTAAAAAAATATATTTTTTAGAGTCAGGAAAACTGTCTTTTCTTTTTCTTCTTTTTCTGTTAAAGAGGTGGGATACAGTTCAGGGTTAGGTATACAAATGGCTGTTGTGTGGGTAAAGTTGGGCCTTACTTTTGTCTCCATTTCTCCTGCCTTTACATCAAAAACTACCAAACACTGCTCAGAGAAATCAAAGATGTCACAAACATATGGAAAAATATTCCATACACATGGATTGGAAGAATCAACATTGTTAAGATGTCCATCCTATCCAAGGCAATCTACAGATTCAACGCAATTCCCATTAAATTACCAACATCATTCTTTGCAGACCCGGAAATGACAATGCAGAAATTCATATGGAAACATAAACGATCACAAATAGCCAAAACAATCCTCAGCAAAAGATACAAAGCGGGATGTATCACTTTCAGACTTTTAACTTTTCTGGTATATTTTAATACTGTGAACAAAGTAGCAAGAGAAGCCATGCAAATCCCCAAAACAAAGAGACATTATTATAACAGTTGGTATTATATTAAACAAAGTATTTCTTTAAGCACTGCTCACAATATATTTTTGTAGGGGTGGATCACAATTTCGTAACACATGATAAACAGATTATGCTTAATTTTTATTTTTTTGAGACAGCTCTCACTCTGTCGTCGAGGCTGGTGTGCAGTGGCACCATCACTGCAGCCTCAACCTTCTGGGTTCAGGCGATCCTACCATATCAACCTACCTCCCAAGTAGCTGGAACTATAGACATGCACCACCCTACCTAGCTAATTTTTTATAGAAACGAGGGCTTGCTATATTGTCCAGACTTGTCTTGAACTCCAGAACTCAAGAGATTCTCCTGTCTTGACTGGCCAAAGGTCTGGAGCCACCAGGCCCGGCCATGACTAAATTAATATATATATATATATATATATATATATATATATATATATATATATATATATGTATAAATGGCTAATAAGGATTTGTTTCCTTTTCTAATTATTTTGAACTTGTTTAGAAAAATTATGTCTGGGACCCAGATATGTTACGCATTCTAAAGCATCCAAACATCTAGTTTCAAATTTGCGCTGCTTTAATTCAAGACATTTGTGCATGTGTTTAATTTAGACTCATTATGTAAATATTACTTAATCTTATTGTTTTCTGGGTTTCTGCTCAATATTTATTTTCAGATACCAACACAGATGTTGATTGTTTCCATAGCTACTTTCTAAAAATTAAATTTAAAACTTGAGTACCACAGTAATTTCATCTACTTAAAAAAATTGGAGAAGTACAAATTTACAAAAGAAATGCTGACTTTAGTGAGGTCAAAATATAAAGATTCTTGTTAAGATTGCTTAACATGATTATCTTCATAGTAAGTGTACTTTAAATGGATAAATATCACTAACAAATACTTATTTTGAATTTATCTTTCTGCTTTATTTGCAGTTTTTGCCATAAAAAGATAATAGCCTACATTTTAACTTTGTATTCTTTTTCTTGGGGAGAAGTTTATTATATCATATACATATAACAAGATCAAGTTTGATAATTAGCTATATCCTAAACATTGGAAATGCCAGGCAAGTTAGTTTTATGTATAGATGAAATGTGTTTAAAACCCAGGCTCTAACTTGCACTTATTTTTTTACAGCATTTATGGGTACCTTTTGCTGTTCTTAGTTCTTTGTGGTAATATCCCAGTGATATATTGACATTATTTCCATGATACATTTTATGGAGAAATGAAGTCAAGTTAAATGATTTGCTAATAACAAAAAGTGTTAGAGTCAGGCATACGAGTTTTTATTTTCATACTACCATTCCAGGACATTATCCACATAGTATTGTTTCTAGTTGATGCTTTTCAAAGTGCATATATGGACTTACCTACTTCTTATTAATATAAATCATGTCATAGGTTTACTGAAGCTCCTAAGAGTGAAATGTGTTTTTATGTCAAAATATGCATTTTACTAAAAGTTACTAAAACATTCCTTAATTGTTATATATTTTCCAACTCCTATTAATGTGTTTAATGGAACATTATCAAATTAGAATGTTATCATAGGGTTTGGCTAAAAAAAATAAGTAAAATAATAAACAGCAAAGTATTTAGTCATAAGGACATTTTCCAGCTTTTCAGCTGATAAAATAAGTAGGCCTGGAAAGTAGATTAAGAAAATAATCAAAAGTTTAAAAATAACAATACACATATGAGAAGAATTAAACATTCCTGGACAGACTTTGATTTTACAACTATCCAGTATGAAAGAAAAATTGTTTTGCTGATGAAGGAAATGGATTGCTATTCCGTTATTGCAAAGTTAAATCTTATAGTCTGTTGCAATAAAACGGTTACACCTTGGAAACCAAGTTTGTCATTTACAGGTTCAGCTAGCCCTTCAGTGTCTGTCTGGCCTTCATGCCCTGGTGTCTAGGCCAGGACAATTTAATTATTCTGCAATCATCCCAAGTTCAGAAATTTTGGTAGACCACGACTTCCTAACCAACTTTGAAAAAAATGCTAATGACCATTAAAATTATTAGACACTACAAAATGCTTTTACACTTGGAAGGAATTTTACGGTCTTCTATGATTTCTCCAGTAGCCCTTTGGCCTTGAGTAAAACCTTTGTCTCCATGGAGCAACTGAGAAACTGAGCACAAAGGAATTCACTTAAGAACTCAGGGTCTATGGTCAGGGAAGGGCCATGTCCACAGCAAAGCTACTGCAGGATCGGGCTCTGATTTCAAGTGGGAGTGCATGCCATAAGCAGTTACCCTGTGAATACGCATCTTGAGAATGCTACCCAGCTCCCTGTGAGAGCTATCCCTTCTGCAGGGGGTCTAGAGTCTAGGATGGCTTCCTGTGGGAGTCCTCCTTGTCCCTGAACTCCTCCCGCCCACAGGAGGTTCCAACTTTTCTGTGGTGGTGGAGGTGTTACGGTGGCAGCCAGGCAGGGAGACTGAAACAAGGTCATACAGAGGAGCTCAGAACCTACCTGGAACAGGGAGGGGCCCAGGCTACTCCTTGGTTTCACCAGCAATTTGGGGCAAGAGCCTTCCTGTCCGTTTTGACTTTGATGCCAACTCTTGTCTTCATCCTAAATAGTTTGAGAATCTCTCATACTAACACTCAGGAATGCAGTCGAGTCAAGTCTTTCTTTCTGACTTTGGGAAACAGAACATCAGACCGTGGGTGATGCGAGAGGAGAAATATGCCTTTCTTCTAGGCTTCTAGTTGAGCAGAGAATGTGGCTGCTGTGTTCTGAATGGGAGTGTCCCCCCAAATTCTTATGTTGTGGCCCTCACCCCCAAGATGATGGTATCAGGAGATGAGGCCTTTACAAAGTTTCAAGGTTATGGGGGTGGAGCCCTTAAGAGTGGGATTCGTGTCCTTATAAACGTAGCATGACAGAGACTTCTCATTCCTTCCACCAAGTGAGGTTAGGGGGAGAAGACAGCTACCTATGTGGAAGAGGGCCTCACCCAACACTGAATCTGCTGGTACCTTGATTTTGGCCTTCGCAACCTCCAGAACTGTGAGAAATAGATTTCTGTTTTTTGTGAGCCATCCAGTGTATCATGTTTTGTTACAGCAGCGTGAAGAGACTGAGACTGAGGCCGTGGCTTATGTCTGGTTTGGAGATAGACTTCCCAGGCCAACCCTACACCCCAGAAAGATGGACTCAGTGACTCCCAGGGCTCAGTGACTCTCAGTCAGTCCCTGGCATTGACAGACCACTCCCAGGAGATAGTATCTTTGCTTCCTCTTTGACATCTTGCCCATGGTGGTATGCAAGGCTTGCTGGTTGAATAAATGGGAAGCCAGTGCGTGGACACTGCCCTCTGCAGAAGCATAAAGGCCACATGTAAACCTGCTGACTAGAATATACAAAAAATGACTTTAACATGTCCTTCCAGGATGTTTAGTGAACTTAGCTAACATTACTTCAAACTGCTCAACGGATCTTCACTGAGAGCCTGTTAAGTAGAGCGTTTTTCTGGGGGAATGAGTGGATTAAAAAGAAGGCTCCTGCCCTTAAGAAACTTACATTTCAATCAGAAAAGTGGACATACATACAAACCACAAGAAGAAGAATTGAAAAATTAGAACACAGGTGTGAATACATACATAAATGAACAGCGGGTATGAATACATACATAAATAAGCTACTAAACTAAAAGGAGGAAGGAAGGAAGGAAGAAGGAGGGAGGGAGGAAGGAAGGAAGGAAGAATAGTGGAGTCTTTCCCAACTCTGCAGTTTTTACCATTG
The DNA here is from genome assembly GCA_027257055.1 of Cephalopachus bancanus. NCBI lineage: Eukaryota > Metazoa > Chordata > Mammalia > Primates > Tarsiidae > Cephalopachus > Cephalopachus bancanus. Next base: position 10,183,527 of record JAPVLO010000001.1, on the reverse strand, counting down.
TCGATCTTCACAGCGAGTTGCTCCAGTTGGTAATGGTAAGGGCTGATAATAACCCTTAATGTTTGCAGCATATCCACAGAGAAAAGTTTTATGAAGACAAAGAAGGCTAAAATGAGCTTTAGCTCAAGTAGGACGCATGCAAAAAGGTCTTCTCCCCCCAGTTCCTTCCAGGTCTGGACATCTGTTTTCCAAAGCCAGAGCAGAAGACTCTTCTGCCTTCCTGAATGTTGGCATGAGAGATATTTGAGTTCTGCTTGGGTGTCCTCACATCCAACATGACCCAAACAACGTATCATCTCAGGAACGAGGTAAAGGAGTAGTGGGTTGTTTATCCTGCAACCCAGAAGTCTCAGTCATCTCGATGCTGTCCTCCCCCCCTTCCTCATATCCAACTCATCACCAAACCCTATTGACTTTTGTTTCTAGAAAACTCACTCACTCATCTGTTTCTTTCTCTCCTCCCCCTTGCTAATGCTGTGGTCCAAGTCGTCATTCTCCCTTGCCCGGACAGCTGCAACAGACTCTTTGCTGGTCTCCCTGCATTCATCTCACCTTTGTTTTTCCATTCTGTGGCCAGGGAGCTTTTCAACATGCCCACCTGATCAGGCTGAAATCCTTTTGTGGTTTCCGATTGCTCCTGACAATGCGACCGGGCACTGAGTCACCTGTCTCTGGCCTAGTCTCCCTCTCTTTGTCACTACTCTCCAGGCACACTGACCTTACAACCCATGTCAGGCACCTTGTGGCTCAGAAGCTGTGTCCCGGTGTTCCTCCTGCTCTGAATACTGCAAGCCCTGTCTCTCACTCCAGCCCCACAGCATGCCTGACTCCATTTCACCCTTCACATAGGGTTATTCAGTATGTTTGTCATGTTTGTTGATCAGCAGGGAAAACTTCTCTCATCCTCTGAAACCAGGTCAAGACCTTCTCTTGTGTGTATTTTTAAAAATTATCCATGGCAATTATCATGGCTTATAAGTATACATGAGAGATCGTTGATCAATGTCTGTGGACTCCATCACACTGTAGACTCGAGGAGACTGGGGCTCATCATATACTTTCCTAACTGTACTCAATAGAGTCCTTGGAAAATTAGGGTTATTCAATAAGTATTTGCAAAATGGGTCCTTAATACATTGGGTATGGGGGAGCGTTACTATATAAGCTACTGAGTAAATTCTAGAGGTCATTTAACAGAGGTCTGTTAAAAGACACAGAAAGAGGCTCTGGAAACAACGTTTTCCTTTCTACCTTCCTTCTTTCCTTCCTTCCTTCCTTCTTCCTTCCTTCTTTTCTCCTCCCTCCCTTCCTTCCCCCTCCCTCTTTCCCTTCCTTTCTCCTTCCTTCCTTCCTTATCCCTCCTCCTTCCTTTCTTCTCCCTCCTGTCCTTCCTTTCCTTCTGCATTCATATTAAGAGACATGTAGGGTTGGGTTGAGTTGGGGTTAGAGACAGATTTAGGGTTAAACACTGTCTTAGTTTATTTGTGCTGCAATGTCAAAATACCTGAGATTGGGTAATTTATAAACAGCAGAGTTTTATTTTTTGCAGTTCTAGGGCCTGGGAAGTCCAAGATCAAGGTACTGGCATTTGGTGTCTGTGGGGTTCTTTTTGTGGGTTCTCACAGGGTGTAAGTTGAAAGACCCAGAAAGACCCAGCTAGTTCTCTCCAGCCCTTCTATAAAGTTGCTAATCTCATCCATCAGGGCTTCATCCTGATGATTTAATCACCTCCAAAAGGCACCACATGCTGATGCTATCTCATTGGGGTTTGAGCTCCACCATGGATTTTGGAAGGTCACAAACATTCAAAGCACAGCAGACACTTTATTTGTTAAGAAATTATGAATTTTTTTTGTCCAACAGACACATTAAACACTTTGTGACTGGCACTGTGTTGGGGGAAACAAAGGCAAATAGAATGCTGTACCTGTCTTGTTATACCAAAAAGACACCTGCATCTATATGTTTATCATAGCATGATTCACAATTGCAAGATGTGGAATCAACCTAAATGCCTCCCAGCTGATAAGTGGATAATGAAAATGTGCCATGCCATATATATGTATACACACACCATGGAAAACTATTCAGCAATAAGAAAGAACAAATGGATGTCTTTTACAGAAGCTGAGATGAAATTGGAGACCATTATCCTAAGTCAAGTTATCCAGGAATGGAAAACCATGTATGGCATGTTCTTACTCCTAAGGGGAGCTAAGCCAAGGATCTGCAGAGAGAATAGCATAAAGGACATCAGAGTCTCAGAAAGGAGAGGGTGCCAAGGGAGGAAGGGATGGCAATTTCTTATTGGGTACAATGTGCATTAATGGGGGTGCTGGGAACACTTAAAATCCAGAATTTTTCACCACTATGCAAAGCCATCATGTAACCAAAAACCATTTGTACCCCTAAGTCTATTTAAATAAAGACAATTTCAAAAAGAAAATGTTGCTGAGTGCAGTGGTTCATGCCTGTAATCCTAGCACTTTGGGAGGCCAAGATGGGAGGACTGTTTGAGCCCAGGAGTTCAAGATCAGCCTATGCAACAAAGCAAGACTTCCTCTCTACAAAAATAATAACAATAAAAGCAATTAGCTGATTGTGGCGGCATGTTCCTGTAGTCCCAGCTACTCAGGAGGCTGAGGCGGGAGGATTGCTGGAGCCTAGGAAGTCAAGGCTGTGGCAGTGAGCCATGATGTTGCCACTGCACTCCAGCCTGTTCAACAGAGTGAGATTCTGACTCAAAAAAAAAAAAGAAAAAAAAGAGAATGCTGTACCTGTTGCTTAACTGGGGAGAGACTCACACATCAGTCAGAATGGCAATAATCAACAACTCAAAAAATGACAGCTGTTGGAGAGGGTTTGGAGAAAAGGGAACACTTCTACACTGTTGGTGGGAGTGTAAACTAGTGCAACCTCTGTGGAAAGCAGTGTGGCGATTCCTAAAAGATCTACCTCCCATATGACCCCACAATCCCCCTACTGGGAATATATCCTGAAGAACACAAATCACTCTACAAAAAAGACACCTACACACGTATGTTTATTGCAGCGTTGTTCACAATAGCAAGGACATGAAACCAACCATGCTGCCCATCAAAAGAGGATTGGATTAGAAAAGAGTGGTACATATACCCGATGGAATACTACGCAGCCATAAAAAAGAACAAAATCATGAATTTTGCAGCAACCTGGATGGAACTAGAGTCTATAATACTGAGTGACCTCTCACAGAAACAAAGATCCTAGTATCACATGTTCTCACTCATATAATGGACCTCGAACATCCAATCTAATACTATAAGAAAATGACTGACAGTAGTGGGAAACTATCGGGGGGGAGGGAGATGGGATTAACGAGGAAATATCTGTTTGGGAATGGGGAAGCACCTCTAATCAATAGGGTGCCTGAATGAAACGTATTTGTATGCCTAACCTTTAACTGTACCCCACAACATCATAATATAAAAATATTGATTATTGAAAACAAAAACAAAAACAAAAAAGTCTGTTGAGAAAAAAAGAAGCATGTGCCAGATGCTGTGAAAGACTTGCAGGGAGAATGCCTCACATTCTGGGCGAAGAGCAAGAAAAGTGTCCCAAGGAAGGTGAAGGTTGACCCGAGTCTGCCATGAGGTCAAGGGCACCTTGGAGGGAAGGGGTAAGGAAGAGGGAACAGGAATCCAGGCGAGGGAACCATGTCTATAAAAGCAGGTAAAGGGCAGTGATTGTCAAAGACCTCTGGAATACCTCAGGACCAGAGCAGGGTTCTGGAAGGGTGGACCCAGCACCTTTCCCGGGTTGAACACCCGGCCTGGGCCTTGGGCTGGCAATTCTCAGTTACACATAGGTGGCCAAGTGTCAGAAAGCCCTGCTGTGTTTTATAAAATTACGCAAAGTACCTATATATTAAGCGCCAACAAAATATGTAATCCAGTTCTAAAGCAGATACCTTTTTCGTTTGTTTTGGGTCAGGGCCCCACTCTGTTGCCTAGGCTGGAGTGCAGTGGCATGATCACTGCTCACTGCAGCCTCTGCTTCCTGGACTCAAATGTTCCTCTCCTCTCCCCTCCTGAGCAGCTGGGACTACAGTCATGTGCCACCACGCCCAACTAATTTTTTTGATATTTTTTTGTAGAGATAAGGAATCACCGTGTGGTCAAGGCTGGTCTCAAACTTCTGGACGTTGACCCCCCAGCCTCGCCTCCTAAAGTGCTGGGATTACAGGTGTAAACCACTGTGCTTGGCTTGTATGCCATTTTTATTTAAAAAAAAAAATTCTGAGGAAGACTAGTGGTCACAGGATCCAAAGATTTAAGAGCTATGTGTCAGGGTGGAGTTTAAAATATGTTTGTTTGCTTTGTTTTTCCTGCTGGGGAAAAAATGGCTTGTGCTTAGCCACAGAACCTGCAACGTGGCTTGGGGGACACAGGTTACAGTCTCCAGCAGGAGTCCTGCTCCAGACAGAGCCTGGACTCCCTGGATCAGGTGGTGGAATTCCTCTATCGGGCTGGGCTTTTCCTTTGGTTGTGGTGTAGGCTCTGGTATGCTTTGTGTGTGTGTGTCTCACTCTGTCATCCAGGGTGGAGTGCAGTGGCATGCTCAAGGCCACTGCAGCCTCAACCTGCTGGACCTAGGCAATCCTTCCACTTCAGCCTTCCAAGTGACTGGAACCACAGGCGCGTGCCACCAATCACCATGCCCAGGTCATTTTTCGATTTATTGTAGATCAGCAGTCTTGCCAAGTTGCCCGGGCTGATCTTGAACCCCTGGACTCAGTCAATCCTCTCGCCTCCACCTCCCAAAGTGCCATGCACCTGGCCTACTTTGTTACATTCAAAGCTCACTGATACCTGCGGAATGTGACATCTTCCTGTTCCATTCAGCAGTTCAGGACTGCCTCCCTAGGGAATGTCATCCCTCACCCAAGGAGGAGGAAATATCTTGGAACAGGACATATTAGAGTGCTCCTTTCTAGCATGAATCTGACTTTAGACAATGTTTGAACAATCTTAGTTGTTCTCAAATGCCTGTAAGAGAGTCATGTACTACTTAGGAGTGGTTGCAATCAAAGTGTTTGTTCCTTATTGACTTTTTCCTGATTTTAAAAGAAGCAAATACTCATTATAAACATTAAAACAATAGAGATTTGTAATATGAAAAAGTGATATTTCTCATATCATCTCTTCCCCAGAGGTAAATACTGTGAACAGGTGTTCTTTTCCTCAGATTTAAGAAGGCTAATTTGTTAACATATAAATATTATAATAATTCTTTTTTAACCAAAAGGGATTCTTTCTACAGCCTTTTCCTTCTTCTTTACCAAGTTTCAGGGGCAACTTTACATGTCAGTATGTAAGTCAAGTTCTTTTAGAAATGTTATTATCTTGTCTGGTTACTTTGAGGGTTATTTGATTTTCTTTTTAATGCAGTAGGTCAGTGACTGGAAGAATAAAAACAGTTGTACATTACTGAATCCAATTTTATTCTTCACATTTTTTTTTTTGAGTTGGAGTCTCCATCATCCAGGCTATAGTGCAGTGGCATGCTCATGGCCACCCCCAGCGTAGACCTGCTGGGCTCCGGTGAGCCTTCTGTCTCAGACTTCCAAGTAGCTGGAACTATAGGCCTGCGCTACTGTGCCCGGCTAATTTTTTTTTTTTTTTTTTTGAGTTGGAGTCTCACTCTGTCGCCCAGACTGGAGTGCAGTGGCTGCTCCCGGCCCCCGCAGCCTCGACCCGCTGGGCTCCGGCGATCCTTCTGGCTCAGCCTTCCGAGTAGCCGGAATTACAGGTGTGCGCTACCACACCTGGCTGATTTTTTGATTTATTGTAGAGATGAGGTCTCGCTGCCCAGGTGGATCTCGAACCCGCGGGCTCAGGCAATCCACTCACTTCAGCCTCCCAAGGCGCAGGATTACAGGCTGAGCCACCGAGCCCGGTGACTTAATTTTTTATTGATTGTGGAGATGAGGTCTCGCCAAGTTGCCTGGGCTGGTCTTGATCCCGTGGGCTCAGGCAATCTACCCACCTTGGCCTTCCAAAGCACTGGGATGACAGGCTGAGCCACCAAGCCCGGCCCAGATCTTTTTTATTTTTATTTTTATATTAAGTCAATGTTAAGAATTGTTTTAGAAAAGAGAAATCAGGTCATATGCTATGTAGCAATATGACCCACAATTGAAGGATGACTGGTGTTAGGCCAGTTTATATTCATTTTCCAGAAAAAAGATACTTTCTGTTGAGAAATTACTTTTATAGTTCATAGATCTGTTCTCTTTCCTTAGCTAATCTTCTGCATTAAAATTTAAAAAAGAGTTTGCTGGTACTGGGGAGTTTTAAAAGTCGCTTGATCTTGTGTTATGCATTTGTGATGGTGGGAGTTCCTGGGAGGCAACTTGAATGGGCACTCCAGGTGGGTGTCTGTCGGTGTTGCCGCTCACCCTGCAGGAGAGAAATCATTAGGGATGGAATTAAGATAAAGTGGTGGTGGGAAGGCCATAGCCCACCACCAATACCAGGAAGCACAATAAATAAGATTGTTACTAGCTTGGAAAAGGTCTTTTCAGAAAAATATTAAAGCCTTTTCTATGGCTTAAAGCCTGCATGTGATATGGATTTATGGCAACTTCAATGTTAAGCTCTAATCAGCAAGAGTTGTATAAGAACAAAAACTAAACTAGAAGAGACAGGGTCTTGCTATATTTCCCTTAGTGAGCGCTCCCCACAATTACAACCAAACTGTCTTAGTCTATTCGAACTGCTATAACAAAAGTGTCATAAGTTGGGTGTCTTACAAACAATAGAAAGTTATTTCTCACAGCTCCAGAGGCTGGGAAGTCCTAGCACAAGGCACCAGCTGATTCAAGGTCTGCTGAGGGCCATCTTCTGGTTTATAAATAGTGCAGTCTTGTGTGTCCTCCCATGGAGAAGGGACGGGGGAACTCTCTGGGGTCTCCGTGATAAGGGAACTGATCCTAGTCATGAGGGCTCCACCCTCAAGACCTCATCACCTCCCAAAGGCCTCACCTCCTAGCACTGTTGGTGTCTACCTATAAATTTCAGGTGGCCACACACATTCAGTCTAAACACATACAAAAGGCAAACCGCATCAATGTGTATGTTGGGCCAAAGTGAAGAGAAATGAGACGTGACTCAAGAAGAGTTAGGGTATGGACTGAGGTTTGACCCTGTCTTTTCTTTTTGTGTGTGGAGTCTCACTCTGTCATGCAGGCTGGAATGCAGTGGCACACTCACAGTCACCCCAGTGTCAACCTGCTGGGCTCAGGCGATCCTTCCGGCTCAGACTTCCAAGTAGCCAGAGCTATAGATATGCACTACCGTGCCCGGCTAGTTTTTGATTTATTGTAAAGACGTGGTGTTCTCGCCAAGTTGCCCACGCTGGTCTCGAACTAGCAGGCTCAGGCAATCCACTCACCTTGGCCTCCCAAAGTGCTGGGATTACAGACTGAGCTTCTGAGCCTGGCCCAACCCTGTCTTTTCGGTGCAGTAGATCAGTGACTAGAAAAACCACAGCTGCCTTTTTATTCTTTTTAAAAAAATTTTTGTAGAGACGGGGTCTTGCTATATTGCCCTGTCTTTAGTGAGTGCTCCCACAGGTTCCATTCTTTTCCATTTCTCTGCACCTCAGCACACACTGTTCCTTCATCCTGACTGCCCTTCCTGTCTACTCATCCTTCAGTCTGGTGTAGATTTCTTCTCCTTTGTCTACCTTTTCTAATAACCTGGGGAGGAAATTTTCCCTCTCATGCTGTGTCCTGCCGTGGTTTGGGACAATACCCGCCCTTTGACATTAGGACTCCCCTCCTCCCACAGAAGGTGAACTTCTCATGGATGTGTCTACCTCACACGCCTCGCCGCAGCTGTCTAGACAGGCACCTGGCACATCCGTGCCACGCCATGCATGCTGGCTCAGAGACTGAATGCCTGGCATGGGACAGTATGAGGGGAACGTCAGCTTCCTTACCAAAATAAGAATAATAATACCCGTCTCTTTCTCCCTCTTGGGCATGAAGTACTTTCATTAAAAAATTATGACGTTCGACTTCCTTGGGACAAATAAAAACACAAGCTGTTATTACAGAACATATTTAAACACGTTTCCTCTTTAAACTATGCAATCAAAGGGAGCTAATGTCTACATGTTTCCTTACTCGGGGTTTTCATAGCTTCTGCCCGTCATTCCAGCTACCCGGGAAGCTGAGGTGGGAGGATTGCTTGAGCCCAGGAGTTTGACACCAGCTTGGGCAACACAGAAAAACCATCATCTCTTAAAAAAAATAAAAAATAAAAACTAACTAAATAAATAAGCCAGCATAGTGGTATACCCCTGTGGTCCCAAATACTTGGAAGACTGAGGTGAGAGGATCACTTGGGCCCAGGAGTTTAAGGCTACCAGGAGCTATGATTGTACCACTGCACTCCAGCCTGGGCAACATGCAAGATCCCATCAAAAAAAAAAAAGAAAGAAAAGAAAAAAATGTGTTTTTATAGCTCATCAACAATGACTCCTTTTGAGAGACTCTACATATTTTGGTATTAACTTGGTGTGGACTGAAATTCATATATATATTTTTTGAGTTGGAGTCTCACTCTGTCGCCCAGACTGGAGTGCAGTGGCCGCTTCCGGCCACCGCAGCCTCGACCTGCTGGGCTCCGGCGATCCTTCCGCCTCAGCCTTTCCAGTCGCCGGAATTACAGGCATGCGCTACCACGCCCAGTTGATTTTTTGATTTATTGTAGAGAGGATGTCTCGCTGCCCAGGCGGGTCTCGAACCTGCGGGCTCAGGCAATCCACTCATCTCAGCCTCCCAAAGGCGTGGGATTACAGGCTGAGCCACCGAACCCAGCAAAATTTATATTTTTGTATTGAATTTTGAATGAATATTCTGTGTATTATCTGCACTCTTTTCAGAGAATTGGCTTTGATACGCTGTGAGTTTTTTCTAGGATTGCATATTTGGGTAATCTTCACAGTACTCCTTAGAACACAGAAAGTCAACCGGATGGTGTTTTAAATCGGGTGGGATCACATGTCACGGGGTCGGGACTGCGAGCCTGTGATCCAGTCTGTGTAAGGGCCATTGTTGTCCTATTTAGCAATAATAAAAGACTTAGTGCTAGGAGGTCTAACCTTGGGCACAGAGTCACTTTCATCAGCTCCTGTCTGACATTTTTCTTTGAAATATGACGTTTCTCTCTTTAGAGCATCACGAGTGTTATACCTTGTTCTGAAGGGTCTGGAAAGACCACAGTTGGAAATAAGCCACAGAAGCAGGTAAGAACCGGAGGCCACATACACCATGGTTAAACAAACAGGCTTTGGAGGGAGCCTCCCTGGAGTCAGGTCTGATCCCAGTTTCAACCACATTCTTAATGTTCGCTGGCTGTCTTTCCTTGGGCAAATTAATCACACTTTCCTCAAATGTAAAATGGAGTCCTTACTTCCTATCTCATGTGGTTGATATAAGAATTAAAGCAGGCCAGGCACGGTGGCTCAAGTCTGTAATCCCAGGACTTTGGGAGGCCCAGGCAAAAGGATCGCCTGAGTCCATGGGTTTGAGACCAGTCTGGGCAACTTGGTGAGACTTCATCTCTACAGTGAAGCAAAAATATTAGCTGGGCATGGTAGCATGTGCCTGTAGTTCCGGCTACTTGGAAGGCTGAGACGGAAGGATCGCCTGAATGATGCTGGGGTGACTGTGAGCGTGTACCGTACTCTAGCCTAGGAGACGGAGTGAGACCCCAACTGAAAAACAAAAACAAAAACAAAAAAACCAGCAGAATTAAACCAGGCTGAGTGTGTTGGCTCATGCTTATAATCTCAGCGCTTTGGGAAGCCGAGGTGGGCGAATCACTTGAGTTCAAAAGTTTGAGACCTGCCTGGACAATATAGCAAGGCTCTGTCTCTACAAAAAGTACAAAAATTAGCCAGGTGTGATGGCACGCACCTGTAATTCCAACAATTGTGAGCCCAAGATGGCTCCAGCCATGACTTTATCTTAGTTATCTATGGCTGCATGACAAATCACCCCAAAACTTGGCACCCTAAATAGGTACACAGTTATTGTTTCACAGTTTGTGTGGATCAGGAATCCAGAGGCAGGGCTGCTGGTGGCCTCTGACCCAAGGTAGCCGTCTGGTTGGGACGGAAGGTGCGCTAGAGAGAGGCGGAAAGTGGCACGAGCTCATTCCCGCAGGCCTCTCCACATGAGTAAAGCTGGCTTCCCCCGGAAGGAGTATCCTAGAAAGAGCAAGACACATTCAGGATGGAAAGTACCTGAGATCGAAGCCGCATGTACTGTACCTAATCTCAGAAGTGACGTTTCATCACTTTGCCATCTTCTCTTTGTTGGAAGTGAGTCACTTGGTCCAGCCCACAGTCAAGGGAAGAGCATTATCCAGGTTGTAAATATCCAGGAGCTGGACACAGTGACTCACACCTATAATACTAGCACTTTGGGAGGCCGAGGTGGAAGGATTGCTTGGGCCCAGAAGTTCGAGACCAGCCTGGGCAACATAGTGAGACCTCCTCTCTACAAAATTAAAAAAAAAAATTAGCTGGTTTTGGTGGTGCACTCCCGCAGTCCCAGCTATTCAGGAGGCTGATGTGGGAGGATTGTCCGAGCCCGAGAGGTCGAGGCTGCGGTGATCTGTGATCGTGCCAGGCCAGCACTTCATGGAGGTATCCAAAAAATGTATTACAAAAAGCTCCTTGTTTTTTGGAGGCAGATGAAGACCAAACTCTTAGGTGTAACCCATCATGCTGTAAGCCACGCCTTCCTGAGGGTCCATAGACGGGATCCACTCACGCTGTTTTTCTTGCCTCTCCTTGCAGTGCTGTGCTGTCTTTTGCACCTGTGCACCTGCCGTTTTCGCTATGTGGAACTCTTTTTAAACTCAGGCATCCCCTTGGACCCCTTATTTGAGTTGTCCCTCAGATCTGTCTCCTATTCTTGTGGCAGGCTGTGTATCTCTTAATTGTAGTTCTGATAACTGTTGCTCACTTAACATGTCTGGTATTTGGTTCCCTCCACAAACTATGGCTTTATTCAAGGACTGTATTTCCTCAAGACACCTAAGTGCTTGGCCAACAGCTGCTCCATAAATGTTTTTATTTTTATTTCATTTTAGAGACAGGATTTCTCACTGTTGCAGTGGTGCGATCATAGCTCACTGTAACTTTGAACTCCTGCCCTCAAGCGATCCTCCCGCTTTGGCCTCCCAAAGTGCTGGGATGACAGGCATGAGCCGTCAGACCCGGCCAATGAACACTCTTTCAGTGAGTGAAGGAATGACTCCAGCTCTCAGGCGATAGTATTGTTTTCTGCATCTAATATTTTATGAGGTACAAAATGCTTTTCTTTATATTCGTTTAATATGTGACATGCAGATTGTACTTGAAACATAAACAGATCTGAAAGATAAAAAATAAGCCACTCACAATCACCTGACTTGGAAACAGGCTGGAGCAGACCAGTTTGTTCTGTAGAGAGCTGTCGAACAGTGCTTGGATGGAGAGTCACATGCTAATCATGCTAACAGTGGTCTTCAGGGATTGCTGGAGAATGTGATGGTTAGAACAACTGATGTTTAACCTGTGAATAAGAGTGAGAAATGGTGGTTTGTTTATTTTGAGTCGGAGTCTCACTTCATTGCCCAGGCTGGAGTGCAGTGGCCCACTCACAGCTACCCCAGTGTCGATCTGCTGGGCTCAGGTCATCCTTCTGCCTCTGCCTTCAAAGGAGCCGGAACTACAGGTGCATGCTACCATACTCACCTAATATTTTGAATGATTGTAGACATGAGGTCTCACCATGTTGCCCTGGCTGATCTCGAACCCGTGGATTCAGGCAATCCTCTCAACTCAGCCTCCCAAAGTGCTGGGATTATAGGCTTGACATCAGATTTCATGGTTTTATCCTCTTTTTTTTTTTTTTTAGTCAATGTCTCACTCTGTTGTCCTGGCTGGAGTGCAGTGACATGATCACGATGATCACGTCTCATCACAGCCTGGACCTCTTGGGCTCAGGCAATCCTTCCATCTCAACATCCCAAAGTAGCTGGGAATACAGTCACATGCCACCATGCCCGCTAAATTCTTTTCTATTTTTATTTTTGTAGAGGTGAAGTCTCACTATGTTGGCCAGGCTCCAGGCTGGTATCAAACCTCCGGGCTCAAGCAATCCACCTGCCTCGGTCTCCCAGAAGTGCTATGAGTCTTGACCCAGAGGCAAATTACATCAGAACCAGTGGCAGGGTTAGGTCCAGGACACATCACGGTGATGATTGCTATGATCATATCAGGTCTACTAACGAACGTCTAATGGAGCCTTGAGATGAAACTCAATTCTAGGTACCCAAGCTTTGTCCTAAGCATCTCAGGCAAGATTGACTTTTTATAGCCTAATTGCAAAACTCCCATAAACTAAGAACAATAACAGTTTTCTTTCTCACTTCTATTTTCAAAAGTGTGATGATGAAATATCTGAGATATTTGAATGAAAGTCACTGAAAATACTCCAAGAACATAAACGCCCACAGAGTTTATCAGCAATCTTATTTTCTGCTGTGAGACTCTGAGACAAAAGTACTGAAGTCAAGTTTTTCAAGATAAGAAAGTGAGGCTGAGAGCTCACCTTGCTTATAGAAAGGAACTTGGACACTTGGCTCATATAACTTCTATGCCTGATGAGATCTGGTTGTGGATTTTATATTGACTAAACCAGTAGAAATGGCTCAAAATACCAAATTTATTTTGTGTCAAAAACAGCTCGAAGAAAAGCAGTGAACTAACTTTGAGCCTTGACTGAGTGGGTGAGGGTGAGGGGAAAAAGAGACCCCCAAGAACCCTGTCTCATCCATCTTTGCATGCCACACAGAGTGGGTGACCAATACATTTGCTGAATGCACAGACATGGACCCTTAATTCTTAGTCCCAATGAAAGTTTCATATTCCCTTCCAGCCAATCTGTAATTTAGATCGCATATTTAACAAACCCACTTTAGAATATCATTTGCAATTTATACCTCATGAAATTATGACATGAGATTTCATGGTTTTATCCTGTTCTTTTTTATTGATCATCTAATATTTCTTTAATAATAGTATTAGTTCCATGGGTTTTTATATGCTATGCCAGTTGGTACCCAAGTTTAATGACAGAAAAGGCAACAATTTGTAAATTTGTGGTTGGTTTACATTTCTTTACAGTTTTTAAATGTAAGATCATTTATTAAAATAGACAACCCACAAGATGAAATGTAGGCAGCAGAAAATTCAACTTTTCACACACAAAAAATCAGCACAACCTTAAGCATAAATTAGAAGAGTATTGTAAAAGGTATGCTGAAGATCTGCATTTCATCACCCAAGACTATGTCATAATTCAAAAGAAAACTTTTTTTTTGAATAGGAGTCTTACTCCGTTGCCCATGCTGGAGTGCAGTGACACACTCACAGCCACCCCAGCATTGACTTGCTGGGCTCTGGCGATCTTTCCACCTCAGCTTTCCAAGTAGGCGGAACTACAGGTGTGTGTCACCATGCCTAGCTGATTTTATGATTTATTGTAGAGATGCGATCTCGTCAAGTTGCCCAGGCTGTTCTTGAACCAGTGGGCTCAGGCAGCCCCTCACTTCGATCTCCCAAAGTGCTGGGATTACAGACTTGAGGAAATAAAACTTTTTAAAGTATGACAGTAAAAAACCACTTTCAGCATATATGCAAATTCCGTGTTTTATCACACAGGTATGTTTATTCAACACTATCTTTTGAAAATGGGCCATTTAAAAGGTCATAGTGATTTTCATTCTGTAACTTTACTTAGGATTGAGTACACCTGAAATGTGCTTTTAACGCATAAAACTCACAGTCGATAGCACCAAAGGATGGGGGGAGTCGTGTCATTAAAAAGAATTTGATAATTCACATCGTGGCTATTCTGCACACTGGTGAAAGATAATCCATACTTTGAAAACCTCAAGACTTCCCTTTTTAAAGAACCAAAATAAACCCAACACACCCTATGGACACGTCCCTACCCCTAAACACATTGATGAGTCTTTTACACATAAAACTGAAATAGTTATGGCAGCAAAGGCTCCAATGGCAGTGAAAATTTGTAAACTGTATTTCAATCTCTTCCTTATACCCAAAGTGCAAGAAGTGCAGGGTTCTCACTCTTTCAGTAGTGTTCCTGGAAAGAATCCTTTATTTTGTTCAGCAAAGGCAGTTCCTGAATTAAGTCTATTCTGGTACACTGACATATAACGGAATGACGCAGAGACTGCAAAGAACACCTGCATGAACTGGGACACCGGGCTGGTCAGTTGCAGATCCAGGAGGCTGAGATTGTGAATAACAAAAACTCCACTTCAGAGTCTCTGATAGAATGCTCAATGTGATCAACTATGGGCGTATGTCCTTCCACTCCTGACTGTTCGGGAAAGCCAAACCCACTACCATGTGAGTACTCAATTCTGGTGTGAAGTGTTTTACCATGGGAGTGCTTGAAAGATACCAGTCATCATTATTATCCCGAACAAGGAAAGAACCATCTGGCAAGTTCACTTGCTTCCATTCTGCCTTCCGGCATGTGATTGGTCCCCAGTACCATCCTCGTTTTGCAAGTTTCTTCAGCTTCTTTATAAAGCTTGGCACAGCCTTGAGACCACTACTCTGCACCGAGTCATAAGCTCTTGTAATTCCAGGAGCAGAGTTAGGATCAGAATTCAAAGGACAGCACATGCTTTCAGCCACATGGGCATTTATGCTGGCAAGTCCACTGATGTTCCTTTGACTTTGATTATTCTACATTGGTGGTCACAATGGTGAGCATGGAGGGACATCACTGTGACTCGCTCCGGGCTCTGTAACGTGACTCCCATGGTGCCAATCAACAAGCCATTCACGGACTGATCCACAAAGATCTCTGAGGCAACGACCAGGTCCGGGTCTACTTAACTTGTGTTCAGGGAAGGAGCGCCCTCCCACTTGAGGAAGAACCACAGAAACTTCCATGGGAGAAGAACTGTCCAGATAATAGCTTCGCGGTCCTTCCAAAGAATACATCCTTTCATCTAAAGGCACAGAAAAACTAAATGGAGTTCCCAGGCACATGTCCAATAACTCCAGGCACGTGTTCATCCAGGTGAAGATGCAAGTCTGCATTCTGAGACACCAAGCTTGTCCGTGATTGCTCCTGACAGTCTCAGACTGAAGGTCATGGAAGTCCTTCCCAAAGCCATTCAGTGCTGGACTTGGCCTGGAAAGGTGGACCAAGGTTTCAACTCTCTCCTCCATTTTGCTACATGTCTCTTCAGAGTTTGGTCGAAGAGGCCAAGGCTGGGACCATAGTGATGTCTGCAGAGGGAAGTGGCCTCACCAGCCTCTGAGCTCTCGTATCTTTCAAGACTACGGGTGGCAGGGAAGAGAAGAAGGTATCCTCATGGCAGAGCTCCCAGAAGGCTGCTGGCCTTGACTTTTGACTTCTGTTTTGAAGAAAGAGTCTTCCAAAACGTACCCATCAGGCTTTCCCTTTCTGATCTGTTTTTCCCTCCCTTTCCATCCTCACTGTTGACATCACAGTTGGCTGTCTCTTTCCCACAGCAGCTACCACACAGGGAATCATCTTTTCCAAAGTCACTGGCTAGGGACGATGAGTGCACGATCATGAAATCAGTTTCTCCCTTACTCTTATTCAAGTTCAAAGATTTCCGGACAGTTTTAAGACTCATCTTCTTCATCGTGACGGGTTACCTAATCCAAGGGGATCCATTTCTTTCTGGAATATTATCCCCAAACACCTGGAGAGAGCTCTATGCCGCATCTGTGTAATTTTTCCAGCTACTGGAGCCATCTTTGGGGTGGCCTGTTCTGCTTTCTCTCTGGCAACATCTCCCAGGCCACTCCCTCCTCCTCCTCCTCCTGCTCCTCCTGCTCCTCCAGGTCGGCCTCCTAGGGAGGGAGGACAGAGAGCTGAACGGCCCTCTCCTTGCCCAGGACTCTGGCCCTGCGGTGCAGGCAGGGCATCCTTATCCTGTTGTCGTGCGTGTCCCTCGGTTGCCGTAGTAACCGAGTTGCCATGGTTTACGCGGCAGGAGTTGGGAGGGTCAGCAAAGACCGGAGCCCTGTCATTCTTCATTCAAAGGCAATTGTCCCTGAAAGATGTGACTTGCTTCAATATTTAAGACTCGGGCACTGATATTAAACTAGAACGATACTTCGGTTAAAAACCAATAATTAACCTTGTCTTCAACTCTAGGTCACACTTTAATAGCAATTTCATAAAGTGGACATTCCTCTGTCTTTCATTCTTGAAGTTCTAGATAGGTTTTGAATAATAACGTCTCCTGGAAAAGCACATGGGTAATCGTTGCAATTTATTTTATGTCATTATCTAAGTAAGCCCTTGAGACCTTACAATTCCAGTTCTTCTCTCCAAGGTAATTGCATACATCTTGGGAATATGTGAGGTGTTGTTAATATTCAGGACACTGTCCCTCTGAAGTGTTTCGCAGCCTACCACGGAATACTGTTTTGGTGCCTTTCTGCAAAAATTTATTTTTAGACAAGTAGAGGGTATTTCCTTTTGAAAGAATAATTTTTCCTCAAAATCATAGTCTTTGATGTCATGGTTTTATAATATGTATCCTGAACAGCAGTTTTAACTTTGACATGGGGATTATGCAACTTGATTATGTTATAATAAAACCCTTCACGTTATAAATTAAGACCATCTTTGAGGCACATGAATGCTATTCTTTTCTTAACGCTTCTCACTTTTTTCCCTCACTAAATTGTTTTAAGTTACTGTAGTGCCATATAAACTGTTATAAAGAACATGCTTCAGTTGCTTAAGTTTTTAAATACCAGTAGTGTGAAATTTTGGCACCCACATAAGAAACATGTAAAATGTTACTCTCCTTCTACACAAGGATTAGTTGTTTCTCAAGATTTCAGGTTATTTGAAAAAATTATCTTTGAAAGTGGTCAAATCATGTTAATAGTTTTTTGAAATAACCACAGGGAAAGTTGAAATATAAACATATACATACATTATATTCATATATATCAATTACAGTAGAATTATTTTTTACAAACATATTTGAGACTCATTCTCATATTAAAAAGCAAATTAATTATAAACATTTTTACGAACTGAGATATAAGAGTCTGGCTGTTTTCTTTCTTAACTTTTTATTTTGTAGCTAGTTCTAGTAACAAAAAATTTCACAAAAGTTTTAATAGACTGTGTGCAAATTCTTCCTATATTTATTTTTTAAAAGGATACAAGTGGTTTTTCTTACCTACCTTTTTTGGTTCCGGTGATCAATAAAATTTTATGCGATACCGCATTCATTAGAGTCAGATGAAGAACATTATTGATGTAAGGGAAGAAAATAATTCCAATTTACTCAGTTATTAAACACATTGATTATATGACAGGACATCATTTTCTCTGAGAAAAAGAAATTTTATTCTTTCTGTAGAACACAGAGGAGCTCTAGGCAAGATATTTGATTTACTGGAGTGTCTAATTATATCATAATTGAAAACATTGCAAGGGAGTGATGCTGTTATTTATCTACCTTTTCAGTTCGACTGCACATTGCAGCAAGAGTACAGAACACAGATAAACTTTGGAAAATAAATCTCAAATTCCTTATAAAATGGTGATCCCATCTTCCCCCCTCCCCCAGCCCTCCCTTTTTTTTCTTCGACAAGTTTTAATGAAGACAAGCAGATTGATGATATTCTAATAAATAACTGAAAGACCTGCCACGTTATTTTGAATTGTCAGCATTACTATTGCTTTGCATTCATTTGGTTTCAGAGAATAAAAACAATGGACAATTCTAAGATAGTATATGCGAGTATGACTCCCGATGCTGAAATACCCAGCTTTTTTAGATTGAGCTTTTATGGATGAAGACTAGGAGGGCTGCAGTGTTTCTTCTTGAGCTTTATGTATTTACATTAAACATATACTCACACTGAGTGTGCATTCTTTAAAATTTAGCTCCAGCCAATATGGTCTTTGCAGCGCTAACCCGCATTCTCTTCTGCTTTCCCGCTGGTGTCTCCCCTGGTATACACCACGCTCCCTTTGATGTCAACGGGAGGTCTTGAGGGGCAGAAGGAGGTTATTTAGAGGCATCAAAAGGAATAAAAAAAAATCAAATGGAAGCTTCACATCGATTAGTTGAGAACAAAATCATAGTGCGCACCAACCATTTATTTGTTACACCGACATATTTACCCAATGCGTGCTTGCGCTTATTTTCATTATGGGTATCATTATTTTATGATTGTTCCATTTCTTCCTTGTAGGTACACACCAGCCTCCCATACGGCACAATCTTATTTTTAACATGTTAGTGAAGGTGAAAGATCAAACATGGATTTTTTTAAAAAAATTAGTAAATCCAGAAAGTCTTACCTTATTTACTGGAGGTCATTGGATAAAAGTTCTTAGGGTTGAGTGGATACAAATTAAGATGCTTCTAATGAAATATTACTCTCTAAAAAATGGACGCTTTTATCGTTCCTCTCTTCTTCCCTAACTGTCCTTTCTCTTTTTCTGCTAGGCCACTGGAGTGGCACTTCCTGAATGACATTTCAAGAGGACTTTCCAAATAAACGGTGTAACAAAGAGATCAAGGCCCACTGGGAAGCCAGAGTAGATTTTTTTTAAACAAAATGAATAGTTTTAATTATGTCTTTTCTGCCTACTCCACATAACCTCCCAGCCTTCACCCCCACACAAATCCGAAGACAGCAAACAAAAACATTCAGACTCATTTCTTCACACCTCTTTGCCACCAAGGAGGTTTAAAATCAGCAAGGTCTCTGAGCGAGAGCATTGTTCCTGAACTCACACAGCCTGGGTCCCCTTCTCTGCCAGCACATTGCTGGGAGAGATAAGCAGACCTCCTACAGCTCAATTTTCATCTTGTTTTCAGTCTTGCCTCCAGGATCTATAGCAATGCCAACAACAGTTTGAAAAATGAACTTGTTTTAAAAGAAGAGCTTGCTGTTGCTGTGACTGATGACTAGGAAACCGCTGGCGATTCAGGTTTTCAGAAAGGGTCAACCCTCCATTTCTTGCTGGTCTTTTCAGTACCTTGAAAACGTTGAGAAGAGCAACGTTAGCGTCAATGACACTTCTTTACACGGCGAGGATAATTGCAAGCAAGAGTCAATGATATCATAGGTGTGCCCTCTTCCCGTTGCCAAGGAGCCAGTTTGAAAAATCCCAAATCAAGGCGTTTCAAACTTGAGAGTTATTTTAATTGAGAAGGTATTTTTGATTAAGAGTGGGTTGCTTGAAATATTGGTTTTTAAAATAAAAGGAAAAAACTGGTAAGTGAATTTGTACCATCTCATAGAAAAGAAACTTTAGATGGTCCACAAACTTTTAGTGGCAATAAATACTTTATGAAAACAAACAAACAAATGTATTCAGGTAAAATTTCTTGGGCAAAACTCCAAATTCTCTTTTATTCAACTGTCCCTTCCCAAATTATGATAGCTCCATCTTCTTGAGTCAATATTTATGAAGACGCACATAATGTTGTGTTATTATGAAGCAGAGGCACTGTCTACCTCGGAATATTCTTGTAATTCTATTTTTAAGACTTTCTTGATATTTCTACCACTTTGGAGCCTTGGACTCAGCAAAACTCTGTGACTTGGCAGGAGGCAATCAAACTTTCTGGGAGCTCAGAAATCCTATTAATCTAAGCCTGCCTTCAAATTTACACTGTCCAGAAAAACCAAAGAATATAAACACTACTCGAAACTGTTTACAACCTTTTTCTATTTGAGGCACGATTTCATGAATTTAATAAATATTAAATTTAATGGTAGATTGAAGAAGCAAGCATGAATTCAATAAATATTAAGATTATAAATGGGCTGCCATCCCTGAATTCTTGCCATGTAATGTACCGGTCAGGACAGCGAGGATGATGTCACGCAGGTTACGCTTGATGCCATTTGCCACTCATGCTGCCTTCAGGGCTTGGTGCCTTCCTTCTCTACTGGCTCTCCTCCCAGTCGACTCTCAACACACATGTACATGCACATACATACACACACACACACAAGCACACTCATACACTCACACACATTCACATATACACACGCACGCACACACAGACACATCTCACACACATTCACACATACATCCACACACATCTACACCCATTCACACACACAGTTCACACACACACATACACACATGCATACATTCATGTGTGCTTATGCACGCTCTCTCTCTCTGTCTCTTTCTTCTCCTGTTTCAATGTCCTGTGGCCTCATGCTCTTTTCTTGGATCTCAGTTGATTCTTAACTGCATGCCGTGGAAAGCTGACTCTTCCTTTACACAGAAAGTGATATTGGGTAGATCCTGAAAGTCTTGGGAGGGCTGCAAAACCTGATCCAAGGCTAACCTTTGTGGAATAAAGTCCAGTCACCCCGCAGAGGTCATCTGGGGACACCGCCTCTGCCAGTCTGCTCCAGCGCCGCTGTCCATGAGCCCCTCCTCTGCTCCGGTGCTCCGTTTTCAACTCCTGCAAAATCACGACACTTCCGCGAATGTCACCAAAATCAATTCTGGTACCTCCATCCCCTGCAAAAATGGAGACGCAGAACCTGTTGCCTCATGTGGCTTGCTTCTCTGCATTAAAGTCTTGTGTGGGTCTGTTTGACTGGTGAAACTTAGGTCACGTGTCTGTGTGCTGGTTGCCCAGGGGATGGGAGCTTTGAGGAGTTCCGCTTTGAGGAGTCAGTTTTCTCAAGGTAAACTTCTCAGTCATAGCAAGAGTTTTCAAGAAGGTAATGTCCCTGACACATGCTCCCTATGACCTCACAATCGTAGTTCATGCTCAATGTCTCATCCACCCCCTCGCCCACCCACTGTCTATCCCTTTATTCATCCATCCAACCATCCATCCATCCATCCACTCGCTCATTCACCCTCCCACCCACCCACCCACTATCTACCCATTTGTTCACTCATCCACCAACTCGCTCATCCACCCGCCCATCCATCCATCCGTTTATTCACCCTTTCACCAACTCACTCTCCACCCATCCACCCACCCGTCCATCCACCCATCCATCCATGCATCCATCCATGAATCCATTTATTGATTCAGCTATTCTTTATTTTACCCAATACTTATCGAGCTTCTTCCATGTGACAGGGAAACACCTGGGCATAAAAACAAATCAGATGCAGACACAACTTTAAAGCACTCCTCATCTACTGAGACAGAAAGACAGGCAGTCGATGCTTGCAATGCGGAGTGGTGTGAACTACGGCCTGGGTGGGCTACCAGGCAAGGAGAATGCCCAACACAGAATGCCCATGTGCTCCCCCTAATTCTCGCCTTCCTTGAGGTGAAGACAGGGCTCTGGGGCCAATTCTAGCCTGCAGACCTCAGGAGACATTGGGCTGCAGCAACTGGTGCCTCTTTCCCCATTTCTTCTGTCACCGGGGACACCTGGGAGGTCCATGCCCTAGATCAGCGAGCCCCAACCTTTTTGGCATCAGGGACCAGTTTTAGGAAGATCATTTTTCCACGGACAGGGCGGGGCAGGAAGAACAATCGATTCTAGATGATTCCCTGGCATGTGCAGTTCACAACAGGGTTCGCGCTGCCATGAGAATTTAATGCCACCACTGATCCGACAGAAGACAGAGCTCCACTCGCCTGCCACTCACCTGTGGTGCGACCTGGTTCCTAACAGGCCATGGACCAACCAGTACCCATCTATGGCTGGAGTTGGGGAACCCCTATTCTAGATTACTTCAACACAGAATAGAGGTCAGCTATCAGACCCACACTGGGCTCTTGATAAGCAAAAATTAATACTTTGAGTGAAACAATTGAAGGCTTCAGTGTCTTTTAGTTGTCACAGCCAGCATTAATTATCCTAGTTAAAGTTAAATCACATGGTGCATCAGGAAAGATAGAGTTATCCAGAAAAAGAGGACTATAAAATTTCCTCTTTAAATAATTCAGTGTAGCTAGAGTCAGACAGATGAGTCTGGAGAGGAAATCAGAGGCCAGCTCTCAGAGGGCTCAGATCTGTCTTGCGAAGAATTTGTGGGTTATTATTTTTTTTCTTGAGGCTCTGGGAGACACCAAAGAATTTTAATACATTTTCCATTTTTCCACCTGGGGAACAACTTACCAGTATCCTTTGCGGAGCTCAGCTAATCTGATACACTAAAATCTGCTTTGGCTAATAAAAAGGGATCGAACTTTCAGTCTTCTCGACTTGACGAGTTCAAATATGCAGTAGCCTAAGTATTAAACAATTAGTCCTTGAACACCAGCCTTGCACAGGTGAAGGACATCTTGTGCAGAATCTCTTGGTGCTCTTCGAATCACACGTAGCATCTCATTTACAAGGTCAGCTTTGAGAAGACCAAGGTGTAGCAACAGATAGATTTATAGACCTTTTAAAAATAATGCTGAAGAAGCCTCGTCAATTCTCAGTGGTGTTCACCTAGGTTTTAAACATTTTATAAGGATCGCATATTTTTCACATATAACACATGATCTATAAAGAATGAGTTTTTATCCTGGGAGAGGGAGGGAAAGGATCAGTATTACAGTTATATTTTACTCTACAGAAAATGCATACATCCAAAGCATTTTGAGTGAATGCTAGAGGAAAACATATAACTTGCAGTGTTTACTAAGACCAAAGAAAAAAATCATAGAATATGATATTTATTCTAATGTATATATTTGATTTAAAAATATATTTCTTCTTGAAATCGTAACTTCTACCTGAGTTTTAAAATCTTCCTTTTATTATAGCTTTCCCCAAACAAGTTAAAAATCATATATACTAAAGCAAGTTTGATGTTCCAGGAATTTTCTGTTTGGTTCTACTGAGGATTATCACTAATTCCACTAAGTGCTAACTTTGGGCTGTGCACAGTGGCTCATGCCTGTAATTCCAACACTTTGGGAGGCTGAGGTGAGAGGATTGCTTGAGCCCAAGAGTTGGAGATCAGCTTAGGCAACATAGTAACACTTGGTCTCAATAAGTAAATAAGTAAAGAAAGAAAGAAGAGAGGAGAGAGAGAGAGAGAGAGAGAGAGAGAGAGAGAAAGAGAGATAAATAAATAAATAAATAAGTAAATAAGCTGGGTGCGGTGGTGTGCCTATAGTCCCAGCTACTCAGGAGGCTGAAGTAAAAGGATCACTCGAGCCCCAGAGGTCGAGGCTGTGGAGAACCTTTGGTTGTGCCACTGCACTCTAGCCTGGGTGACATAGAGAGACACTGACTCAAAAAAAAAAAAAAAAGAAAAAGAAGATAACTTACTGTAAGGTTCAAAGACATCTTTAAAATTTGAAAGAAAATAACAGCTGCCTGCCAGGCTCAGTGCCTCAGCATGTAATCCCAGCACTTTGGGAGGCCGAGGCATGTGGATTGCCTGAGCCTACGGGTTCAAGACCTACCCGGGCAACTTGACAAGACCTCGTCTCTACAATCAATCAATCAATCAATCAATCAATAGCTGGGCATGGTAGCGTGCGCCTGTAGTTTTGGCTACTTGGAAGGCCAAGGTGGAAGTCTCCCTGGAGCCCAGCAGTTTGACGCTGGGGTAGCTGTGAGTATGCCACTGCACTCCAGCCTGGGTAACAGAGTGAGACTCTGATTCAAAAAAAAAAAAAGAAAAGAAAAGAAAAGAAAAGAAAACTGTCCTTCTTCTGCCTCTACTCCCTTCAGTATTTATTGACCGACCACTTTTCTACTTCTGATACACATTTAGAAAATTAAACTCAGTTTAAGCAGAGACACCAAATACTGCTTACACTGAACACTCAATAGAGGATGTGGATAAAATGCTAGGATTGGGTGGGAAGCTCAGCATTTTCCCTGCAGAGATGGTGGGGGTTAGAGCTCACCATGAGACATAGGCTAATTTGTCATTGACTAGACAGAAGCAGAGGGTTTGGGTAGCTCCACAGCACAGCATCTGCAGTCAGAAGCCTGGGAGATCAAAGCCCAGCTCTCCCATGTTCTAGTTGAGTCACCCAAGTCTTAATTTCTCACCTGGAAAATAGGATTAACGATCGTCCCATGAAAAACCATCCATGGAGGTGGCTGAGCTCAGTGCGCAGCATGTATTATCACAACTGTGGTGATCATTTTCATCTAGTCATTCATCCAACAAATATCTGCGTTTATTTTTTGCCAGACGCCATGCCTAGCAATGATACAGGTAGGAAAGACATGGTCTTGGCTGTCAAGGCATTTCCAGATTAATGAAGGAGAAGAGAGGAGCAGATAGGGCAGATGGTGGCAACTTGATGGGCAAATGATGTAGGGCAGTGAATCTTGAGGAATTCTGCTCAACAAAAGGTCAAAAAAAAATAGGAGTGACATTTTGAGAGCAAAGCAGAGCAAAGAAAAGCCTATCTAGGACGAGGGGTCAAAGTGTTTATAGGTCAAAGAAAATACATTCTAGAAGGGGAATCAAGACGTCATAGCACTTTATGCACTCAAATCCATAGGGAGTGGGGAGCTGTGTTGCATGGGTACAGAGTTTCTATTTGGGATGATGGAAAGTTCTGGAGTTGGGCATGGTGGTAGTTGCGTTACACTGTGATTGTACTTAATGCATCTGAGTTAGGTGCTTAAATATGGTTAAAATGATACATTTTTTCTAGGAGTTTGAGACCACCTTGGGCAAGTTCCCATCTCTACAAAAAAATGTAAAAAATTAGCTGGGCATGGTGGTGCACACCTGCAGTACCAGCCTCCTAGGAGGCTGAGGTGGAAGGATTGCCTGAGCCCAAGAGGTCGAGGCTGCAGTGAGCTGTGATTGTCCCATTGTACTCCAGCCTGAGCAACAGAGTGAGATCACGACTCAAAATAGAAAAAAAAGATAAATTTTATATATTTATCCACCTTAAGGTGTTTTCTTTTCTTTTCTTTTCTTTTGGATAGGAAGGGGCAGTTGGCCTTGGAAAGTAGATACCCTTTGAGATAGACATAAAGTACAAAACTAACATAACTATGCATATTTCTTGAAATAGACTGAAAGAATTTGAAGAGCTCAATGACCTATATTTTTATTTTATTATTTATTTTTTCTTAGAGACAGGGTCTGACTCTATCACCTGGACGGGAGTGCGGTGGCATAATCCTAGTTCACTGCAGCCTGGAACTCCTGGTTTCAGATAATCCTCCCACCACAGTCTCTGAAGTAGTTAGGGCTACAGGTGTGCACCATCATGCTTGGCTAATTTCTAACAATTTTGTAGAGATGGGGTTTTGCTATGTTGTCCAGGCTGGTCTCAAACTCCTGGCCTCAAGTGATTCCCCCCCACCTTGGCTTCCCAAAGTGTTAAGATTATAGGTGTGAGCCACAGTGCCTGGCCTGTTTTCTTATTTTAAAAAGAGATGAAATTGTTGGATGGCAGTGGGTGGGGCCCCGGTAGCATCCAGTGATTGGAATGGCAGAGAAGATTTGGAGACTCTGCGGATTATCTGAAAGCTTGTTGACTCCCGTGAGAAAGTACACAACTGAGTTACCTCGGAGTCCAGTTGATGTTACATGGCTTATGTCTAGGATGCGCCACTGGATATCCCTCTGCTTCTGGGTCTTCTCATCCTTTCCCCTGATGGGAAAGAAGTCTTTTGGTGTGAAAAAGTGGAGATGGAAACCAATTAGAGATCAATCTAAATGCATATCTAAGGCAAAGATAGCATATGGTCAACTTACTCCTAAAAAACACCTGTGGTATTGCCTTATGGGTAACATTCCTTTCTCAGGAAGTGTAATAGTTCCAGGATGGGAAGGGAACAGAGGCTTTATGATTGAGCAAGAGATGACATCATCAACTGGCATTGAAAGATTGTGTCCATTAAAAAATTAAATCCATATATATATATATATGTGAACAACAGAATCATACTATGAGGTAACGTGGGTGGAGGGAGCATAGTAGCTGAGGCTGACTGAGTGCACCATCAGCATAAAGTTTTAATATTTTGCATTAAATTGAATTAATTATTCTTTCATCGAGCTGGTATATTACACATAGGTTAATTAAATGCTTGAATGCTACAACTCCATTGTAAAGTATCAAAGTTGCATTGTTAGAGTCAAGTGTTATCAAAGAGAAAGTGTTTTCTGCCTTTTGCTTTTGGGCGTGGGGGTAGGTGTTCTCACCTGCAGAATCTGAAAGATCTAAATCTACTTGTACTGAGGATTCATGGGATCTGCTGATGGGTGACTGTAGCATCTGCTGCTGCCTTTCAGAATGGTGCTTGCTCCAAGACCTTGACCATGGGACATCAAGGAGTTGGCGAGGAGAAAGATGAGGGGAGAAGGAAGGAAACCAGGAGAAAAGAAACACCTGCGTTCATCCCAGGCTGGCTCTGTTTGTCGAGACGAATGACCTAATGGGAAAACCAAAGAAATATTTTGAGCCTCTTTGTGGCCTATGTTTTCCTCTTTTGCTAGTAGTAACACTTTGATTTTTTTTCCCACTTAACATGTCTTTTTTGTGCATGCTTTTCTAGACGTTTGGAGTATAAATATGGGCTTGAATATGTTTGTTTAATTTCTTTCAGTGGTTTCTATAGCCTAGAATCAAGAGTAGAGGACAATGATAAGATGTCCTGGGCTTGGCTTCTGACAAGGTGGGAATTCTGGGTAAAAATTTAATTGAAATGGTTGGGGAAAATGTGGTCTCAGGCTTGGTTGTTAGTGGTCATATACCTTATACTTTATTGTAGTTTCCAGTTTTTAAGGGGCTTTGGTTTATGTTTTACATCCAGAAGGGGACTCCTGGAAGATTCGAGAGGGGCTGAGAATCAAAGGTCACACTGAGGGTGAGGGAGTAGGAGGTTGTAACACAGGGACAACTTTCTGAGTTTAAGGTCTTGGAGGTGGAGTTTCAGGTAATGGTGAGGTTCGAGGTGTGGCTGTGACATAGGTGATAAAAGAGGGGGTCTCTGAAGTTCACTAGAGTCATTGATGGGTGAAGGTAGAAATTTGCAAGATCATCAAAATTAATGGTTCTTGGGGCACTGACAAAGGAAAGATGAAAGAGACAGAGAGATGGGCCCAGTGTGTGTGCAAACCCTTGAGGCATGCGAGTGAAGAGAAAAATCACTCAAAAGGGAAGAGCTGACTTCATGGTGTGGACTTCAAGAGAGACCAGTTGAGAAAGAGAAGAGATGAGAACAGTCTTATTTTGGAAGATGGTGCAATGCAGAACTCCAGATTCCGTTCAGGTGGGTAAGAGAGCAGAACATCAGAGGAAAAGGATCATGTTGTTCCAGAAACTGTTGCCAACAGAATGAGGATTCCTGAGGGAGAGATGCTGGGATGATGATAAATGCTACCCAGGACACAAACAAGCAAATTGGAACAACTGAAAACAGATGGGAGGTGGCAGGAGAGAAGGCTTCATGTATTAAGATATGTGGGGATGTTTAACTTCCAGGCTGGTTAATTCAAAGTCTTGTCAATTCATTCAGGAACCCATATTCTTCCCATTTTTCTTCTTGCTACATCCACTGCTTAGGTTGTTCTCAAGTTAATTCTTCTTCCAGTGTGAAGAGAAAAATTATGCTAATAGTGCCCAAACCCTCCAGGAATTTTAGGAGGCCACACCCAGAAGAGAAATATCCCTTCATGGTTGTCTGTATCAACAAGAAAACATTTACCAGATGCCTTTATGTTTCTGTTCCTGTCATCACTGACAATATCTGTATTGTATGTCTATCTGTAAACCCATCTCTGACAAGGAGAATGAGATTGCCATCAATGACTTGAAAAGCAGTTTCCTGTGAATAGAATACACGTTGTAAGAAAAAAATTGAAGTATAATGAAGAGGTAGGAATTGTTAAGTAGGCAACCCACAGCACCTGCTATACTATGCATTGAATGAAATAATCACATAAATATTATGAAAATCTGGCTACATGTGTGAATACTACCAAGCATATAAATAAAAATATAATTGTAATATACTCCCCTTTAGCCTGTGCTCCCACTAAACCACAAGACTTACCCTTGTTCAAGTTACCAGCGATCACGTTGCAAAAACTACTGGACCCTTTCTAGTATGCATCTTCCTTGACTTTTCTGCCGTGACTTGCATTTTTGTTTCTCCTGAGATGGTCTTTTCTCTTGGCTTCTGACACATCACTCCGTTTTGCATACCTTCAGGTATCAGGGTACTGGGGAGACACAACCCAACCCATCACACCCCTCTTAATTATTCTGAATTTCTGTGTCTGTTTCTTCAGTCTAGTAGACTCACTTCTTACTCTCTGCTTAACTAATCCCTATTCCATTCATTCTGCAGGACTCAGGCCCTCCTTCATGCCCCAAGCCATGTCAGACTGTCTGAGACACTTACTCACAGCACCATGTGCTTCTGCTCCCTGCTACTTGTAACCATTTTAAATTATGTATTTACTTGGTGACTATTTTTTGTTTATTGTTTAATGTTTTCTTCCCCTGCATGGTTGTACATTTCATGAAGATGAAGACCACATTTAATATGTTCATTACCATATTTCCAGTGTCTTAGAATGGTCTGTAGAAAAGTACTTAGACATTTCTTGAGTGACAACGAATTAAAAATCATCACTTTCTTAGCTCTCTTCTTTCATCTTCACTTTTGATGTCATTTTCCCCCCAAAGGAACAGTTTTCTCTTCTCCTCACTAGTGTTTCAAGATAGACAACGGCAAGCAAGAACACCAAAGCTGTGAAAGTGTAAGATGAGAAATTGGTTGAATTTCTCACCAGCTAAGTGGCTTTTCACGACACAGTGGCCCAAGATTTACATCTGCTTTTCAGAAAGAGAAACATAGACTAGTGACTATGTACTGTGAACATTTATGTTGGTTTTTATTAACCCACAAAGATTACATCTTTGAATGCCAAAGTTCTTTCAAAGAAAAGTCATGAACATTGAGGCCAGTGCATATGCAGATTGAATAAATGCATGTGAATTTTCTTTGCTTCTTCTAGGCATTGTATCAGTTCAGTTTGATAATGCAAATCACTTCATACCAATTGAGTCTCTTTCCTCTCTCTATCTTTCTCTTGCATAGGAAAACAAATATATTATTACTAATAAACTCAAGTGACTTAGTAGAAAAGACTTCCAATACATAAAGTCCATGGAAGTTGGTCTCTTCTTGGGGGTGTGCTGGGACTGAATGTTAGCCTGTGCGGCTTATACAGCATTACAGATAGCAATGTCTTCATTTGGACTGGAAAAGTCAAGGAGAAAGAGATGTACCAGTCTTTCAATAGCTTCTACTGATGCATTAAACTTAAAATAGATTAATCTCTGGAGACAGTCAACTTCCCGGACACAGCAATTACAGTGAAAGATGGCAAGCCCAAGACATCCATTTAATGGAAACCTACCGCCCAATATAGCTGCCTCCATAATTCTCGTTCTCATCCTGTATGGACTGCATCTCCATCTCTGCTGTCAAAATATTCAATGCCAACTTGTTCTCTAGCCTTAAAAGGCAGAGAAGGATGGATTTCTGGACTTTGCAGGATGCTCATCTGGAAATGAGGCAAACTTAGGATACCTTGGGAAACATTAAATCAACTTAAAAAAATAAGTAAAACTTTGACATTAAAATATAGTTTAAATGACATATACCAAGATAATTGACCTGTGGACAGTTGGTTTGAAGACACTGGACTAATGCTGAATCTAAGTCAGTCCAATTTGCTCAAGGAATTCAAGCAAAGACATGATGATATATTTTGTATTATATATTTTAAAGTTTGTTTTATGAGAAACATATTCTGAAACAAAATCCATCAGATATGATAAGAGAAGCTAAAGTCAGGTTCATGTTTAAGTGGTAGACGTAAAGAAACTTTGTTTTTTTTTTGAGTTGGAGTCTCACTGTGTCGCCCAGACTGGAGTGCAGTGGCCGCTCCCGGCCACCGCAGCCTCGACCTGCTGGGCTCCGGCGATCCTTCCGCCTCAGCCTTCCCAGTAGCCGGAATTACAGGCACGCGCTACCACGCCCGGCTGATTTTTTGATTTATTGTAGAGACGAGGTCTCGCTGCCCAGGCGGGTCTCGAACCCGCGGGCTCAGGCAATCCACTCACCTCAGCCTCCCAAAGGCGCGGGATTACAGGCTGAGCCACCGAGCCCGGCTCGAAACTTTTATCTGCTACATACAGAATGGTAAGTCTAGCATGTACTCATTCATTCATTCTTAAAATTAATATTTATTGAGAGCTACTTATAGGGGAAGTCATTTTCCAAAGACTTGAGGAATGTCAGGACTAGAATGACAGTTTAGAGACCCTCAGATTTCATCCCCTTTCTACTAATAAAGAAATCAAGATAGACACTAAAGTCTACTGTTTTTCTCCTGAAACGATTTTACAGAGTGCCTCATCTGGGTAGCAATGAAGTCCTAAGGAACCTGGTCACTCTTCAAAGCCTTTAAGAGAGTTTTCTGGAGCAATATTGCAAACTTTTGGTGTTAATAAATCAATACTGAGTCTGAAGGTAAAAGCAGAATATTAAACTGATTTTTTTTTTCCTGAGCACATATTCTATCTATTGTGTGCACTGTCACCCGGCTGCCGGGCAAGAAGCTTTCCGGGTAAATGTCAGTTTGTTATTCTCTGGGCATTGTGCAAGACCATCGCATGAATGTGTGTGGATGGATTGGAATTCTCTGCTTGCTATAAAAAGGTATGTGTGTTTGGTTCAGTGTATGTTGAATAGTTAGAGACCTTGTGAAAATAAAAGTCTCCTAAAGTTATGTATATGTAACATACATGTTAATATTACAGTTAGACACAATAGGCAATTGTAAATAATTTAACCTAAAATCAAAAAATGCCTAACAGCTAAGCCTAAGATTAAAGAGAATGCTTACTTTTCAAGTTATGGTTCTGTGCTCTTCCAATTCCTTATTTACCAGCCAAGTTCTATACTGTTAACCAATAATTTTGTATTTTATATTCAACACATTGAATTTTGTCAGAGTTATGAAAATATCATTTACAACTTTCTGCAACTTATTTGACAGTTTCTTATTCATTTTGGACCCATAATTGCTTTCTCACACCTCTTGTTGGTTAATCAGAATCTGTCTAGATGAGACAATTTTATTGCTGCAAAGTTGTTTAGTCATTATATTGAATTAGTGCAAATATATGCCCCATGCACTAAAATTTTCACCTCGGTGTTTGTATTTATGATTTTCATTGCTTCCTTCATGTCATCTTTAAAAATTTTTTTTTTTTAAATTTTCTCCATTACTAGTCAACTAAGTGTGATCTTTTAAGCAATCATTAAAAAGGGGGACATTTCCAAAGTTGTGGAACTATTAGTCATTATCACCATTTTTAGGACATGGAAAATAAGACCTATAATTCCTTGAGTGTTTACAATGCGCCGCTAACTCTTTGATTTTTTTAATGTATTTGTTCATTGGATCTTCCCACAACCCTCTGACACAGATACAATTATTGTTCACATTTTACCGATGGGGAAACCACAGTCTGGGACCAGAACTTGACCTCCAAACTACTAATCCAGTGACTGACAGCTTGCAATGAATTTTTTAAATGAAATTTCATTTTTTTTTTTTTTTTGAGTTGGAGTCTCACTCAGTCACCCATATTGGAGTGCAGTGGCCGCTCCTGGTCACTGCAGCCTCAAACTTCTGGGCTCGGCGATCCTTCCGCCTCAGCCTTCCGAGTTGCCGGAATTACAGGCATGCGCTACCATGCCCGGCTGATTTTTTTAATTTATTGTAGAGATGAGGTCTCGCCAAGTTGCCCAGGCAGGTCTCGAACCCGTGGGCTCAGACAGTTCACTCACCTCGGCTTCCCAAAGAGCTGGGATTACAGGCTGAGCCACCGAGCCCGGCTGGAATTTCATTTTAATGAAGTCATTACCGTTTTCTTAAACAAGCCATTTAAATTTCGTTATATCTAGAGAGAATATGTGCTCAGAAAAAAAAAATCAGTTTAATATTCTGCTTCTAAGCCTTCAGACTCAGGATTGATTAACACCAAAAGTTTGCAATATTACTCCAGATATTCTCCTGCTCAGAAAATATCTAGAGAAAATTTCTAGTGTTTGAGTGTCTAAAAATGATAACCCCAAGACCCCATATACCACTGCCTTAAAATGTAGGTTTATTTTATTTTATTTTATTTTTGAGACAGGGTCTCACTCTGTTGCCCAGGCTGGAGTGCAGAGGCATGATTGTGGCTCACTGCAGGCTCAACTCCCTGAGCTCAAACAATTCTCTTGCCTCAGCCTCTTGAGTAGCTGGGACTATAGGCACATGTCACCATTTAAAATTTTTTTTTTATTTTTGTAGAGACAAGGGCTTGTCGTGTTAGCCAGGTGTGGTGGTGCATGCCTGTAGTCCCAGCTACTCAGGAGGCTGAGGTGGGAGGATTGCTTGAGTCCAGTAGTTGGAGGCTACAGTGAAAAATAAAAGCTGATGTGTCTAAACCAATTGAATGTGTAAGATGGGTTGGATTTATTACCCCCACACCTACTGGTAAGAGGTAAATATAATTCTTGTTCCACGGAGGCCTGCACCACTGTCTGAAGCATGTTGGATTGTCAGATAAAAAAATTCCCTGACAACAGGGAGTCTGATGGTGCAACATTCCTTGGAAGCCACTCCCAATTATAATAACCTTCCATCTCCACCACCATGCCCTGCTAATTTTTTTCTTTTTGGTAGAGATGAAGTCTCTCTATGTTGTCCAGGCTGGTCTCAAACTCCTGCAAACTCAAGCAATCCTCTTGCCCTGGCCTTCCAAAGTGCCAGGATTATAGTCGTGAGCCACTGCACCTGGTCTTGTCAGTTTTATTGTTATCACCATAAGCTGCAAAAAGAGAACATTGAACTATTCTTCTTTTAAAAAAAACTATCAAAAAAAAAAAAAAAAACCAAAGAACGCTTACCCAGCAATGAAGAGGGTTTCTACTGTTTGGTTACTCCAAGAGAACAAGACAAGGAGGTCAGACACCTTCATTTGCTCCTTCAAATCCAAAGAGTCATCTTCAGTCCTGTATAAGACTTCAGTATGCTAATGGTGCAGGCCTTGTAGCATGAATGTTTCATGCACTTTCTCAAAGAGGCCTGCCTTTGCCAGGGGCTCGTTGGGGGTCCACATCTTTTATTTCAATCACTTAATGGATTTTTACTATCAGCAAAGCTCTGGGCTCTGAGCCTGGGGAGGAGAGATAAAATAAGAAGTAAGACACAAAGCTGTCTGTGGTGGCATGTGCCTATAGTCCCAGCTACTTGGGAGGCTGAGGTGGGAGGATTGTTTGAGCCCAGGATTTGGAGGCGGCAATGAGCTATAATTGTACCACTGCACTCCAGCTTGGGTGACAGAGCAAGACTCTGTCTCCAAAAAGAACTAAAACATACAAACAAATAAACAAAACTGGGCACAGTGGCTCATGCCCAAAACCCCAGCACTTTGGGAGGCTAAGACGGGAGGATCATTTGGGGCCAGTAGTTCGAGACTCGCAAGACCTCATATCTAAACTTCTTTTTTTTAATTTAGAAAAAAATGAAAAGAATCTGACACAACCCTTGCAGCAAAAACAGGTACACAAAACATTCAGGAAGTTCTGTGTGGTGTCGTGAATCTGGTGAAATCTCATTCGCTTTCAATGCAGCCAGCCTCCCATATCGCCAACATGAAGGAAATTTACATTTTCTAAGCACCTAACATATGCTGCATTAGTCCACTAGGGCTTCCATCAGAAAGCACTACAGAATGGGTGCCTCGAACAACAGAAATTTATTTCTTGAAGTTCTGGAGACTGGACGTCCAGGATCAAGATGTCGGCATGATCATTTCTTCTGAGGTACTGAGGGTTATGTTCTGAAGCAATGAGGGTTAGGACTCCAACATATGAATTTGGGAGGGGGGCAAAATTCAGCCACAAACTATGCCAATCTAACATTGCTATTATTATCTCATTTCCCCCTTACAAAATTCCTCCCAGGGAAATGCTAACCTGGCCCTTTGCTGCCAAACGAATTGAGGAACAGAATAGAAAAATGCAGACACTTGAGGCCTTCTGATGTGACTGATTTCCAATCTAAGAACTTCCGTGCAGGGTAGTATGGGAGGTCGATTTTTAGATCTTTTAGGAATCACCAACTGTTTTCCACAGAGGTTGTACTAGTTTACACTCCCACCGACAGGGTAGAAGTGTTTCCTTTTCCCCACATCCTCTCCAGCATCTGTTTTTGTTGTTGTTGTTGTTGATGTTACATAATATAACTGGAGTAACTCAGATCACTCTGTGAAAAGATACCTGCACACACATATTTATTGCAGCATTATTCACAATAGCAAAAACATAGAACCAATCATGTGCCCATTGAGAGAGGACTGGATTAAAAATGCAGTGCATATACATGATGGAATATTATGCAGCCATAAATAAGTACAAAATTATGAACTTTGCAGCAACTTGGATGGACTTAGAGTCTTTAATACTCATTGATCTATCATGGAAACAAAGAACTGAGTACCACATGTTCTCACTCATAAGCAGACCTTGAACAATTCTCTTAATACTATAAGAAAAGGATTGGCAGTAGAGGAATACTGCAAGGGGAGAGTTTACACCTCATCGACAAGGATACTTGCATAATGAAAATTTGTATAACTAACTGAATTGTACTCACATCTTAAAAAAAAAAAAGAACTTCCATGCAAGCAGTGACCTTGGCTGGTTTACCCTCTGAGCCTTATCACAAAAAAAGAGACATTTTGGTAAAGAATGAGCCGTCCATAGTAACACAAGGTTATCTGTCTATTGTTAGACAAAGAAGGTTAAAATCTCAATGCACCAAGGGATCCTTGGTATTTCACGACACTAGATAAACAGTTGATCACTTTATAAATATGAAATGTTTTACTGGACAAATATTGAGATTGTTTTAAAGTGTGTGTTGTCAGCATCCCTTTCAAAGAGCCTTCTTGAACTTTGGTAACTTATTAATACAAGGCGATTCTTCCTTCCCTTACTGAGGTCTCTTCTCCCATGAGTCATGGGACAAATCTTTCCGAGCAGAGACAGTGTTTTCCTGGAGGGAGTATCTGTTCAACCTCATGAGAAAGAGAAGTCTGAAATTTTGACGAGGTAACATTCTCAGGAACCTGACAGGTGAGTGCTTCCTTCCTTTCTATCTTTCTTTCTTTCTTTCTTTCTTTTTAAATGATAAGCTTACTTTGAATTCTGAGTGTGTGACTTATTCTACCACAAACATTCTACATCTTAGGATTGCTGTACTGACTAAATGAGACGATATGTATGCTGCGAATTGCCTGGGCCTGGGACATTGTCAATATTTTGAGTATACAATGATGGAGGATAAATAGCTAGTGTCCTGGGATATTATCTCTTCAGTCTGTGTGAAAATCCGTGTGTCTCAGAGCCAAGAATTTTCAATAGCTGCCCTTGCTAAGGTTTTTATTATTTCTGAAACAATGAAAGCTAAAACATAACTGGATGAGATGAGGCTTTTCATGGGATGATTCCATTTCTCCCGCAAAAATATCAGACATAAAACTATTAAGATTCTAATAAGGCTCATTATTCCATAAATTTTTCAACTTCTGATTCAAGCAAGGTGTCATGAAACTGATTACTTTATGCAAAAAATAAGAAATAAAAATAGAGGCTAACTTGAACATAAGGGAGGAATTACGCTGTTTTTTTTTTTTTTTTTTTTTTTTTTTGAGTTAGAGTCTCACTTTGTCACCCAGGCTGGAGGGCAGTGGCACGTTCCCAGCCACCACAGCCTCCACCTTCTGGGCTCAGGCAATCCTTCTGCCTCAGCCTTCCAAGTAGCTAGAACTACCGGCACGTGCCACCATGCCAGGCTAATTTTTTATTTATTTATTATAGAGACGAAGTCTCGCCAAGTTGCCCAGGCCGGTCTCGAGCCCTTGGGCTCAGGCAATCCTCTCACGTCAGCCTCCCAATTATAGGTGTGAGCCACCACGCCCGGCCTACTCTCTACTTTCGGCATTTGCCTTATTAAAAAAAAAAGAGTTGATTGCATTTGTCTGTAAACACTTTTCCTGAAATAGAAATTCGCCTTTCTTGTTAATTGCGGTGATGACTTCTGGTGTTACCTCTGGAAATTCGACGGTCCGTTTTCTCAAGGAGACTCTTTCTCAGGGGCTTTGTGGAGGACCCTGGGCTCGTTCCGCTTTTCTGTTCTTTTGCACTCAGCTGAGAAGGGGGGAGCGCCTGCCCCTGTTTTCCAGGCAGTTTTCAGAACTGGTGCAGGTGGGCTACAGGCGAGGCCTCCTCTTAGGTGCCCGCTACACACTCTTACAAAAATGCAAGAGAAAGGTGAAGATGGGGAGGGCAGCAGGGGAAGGGTCCACACAGGGTTGGCCTAACTTTCCCCTCCCCCACCCTACTTTTCACTCGAAAGAAGTCAAAAGGCCAATCTCCCCTTTGCCACTGGCCTCAGCAGTCACTTGGATCAAATATACCGTCCTGAGTGACTCCCACACCCCAGGGGTAAGTCTGGAGGTCAGATAGGGTTAGGAATGTCCCCTCAAGGGAATTTTTTTTCTCCAATTCCCTTCTCCTTAGGTGTCTGTAGGCTGGCCTTTGTTAGCCTTGAGGCTTTAGGGACCTTCGTTTTTAATTGGGCAGGACTTTTCTTTTTTTCACATTTTAATCTCATTTTTATTTTATTTTTACTTTTTCAAAACAGGGTCTCGTTAGGTTGCCCAGGCAGCTCTCAAACTCCTGAGCCCCAAATCCTCTTGTCTTGGCCTCCAAAATTGCTGAGAATACAGGCACAAGCCACTGCGCCCGGCCTGGACAGAGTTTTTTACTGGAGTCCCACACTGTGATTTGGGCGGTGGGCTCTGAATTTTAGAAAATGTGTTTGTTCCACTTAGTTTTCACTCCCTCAACAAGGCTTAGTATTTGTCCTTCTCTTTCCCTTTACCTGAGTCCTAACAGCTAATAGGACGAATAGCTAACACTTACACTGTGCTTACAAGGTGCAGGCACTGTTCTGAGGGCCTTACAAATATCGCCTTATTAAGTGAGATCTCCAGGTGACTAATTTCCAAGATCTTCTTTAGCTCAGCAATTCGTATTTAAAGTTCAACCAACGGGGGCACAAGAACCACATCGTGCAAAGCAGAGATGCAAAGTGGAGGCAGTTTCTGGAGTTTTCATACAAGGAGGCTTGCTAAAAAGTTACCAGTAACTAGCTCACATGGCGGATGTCCAGAGAAAAACAGATACATTCGTCCAAGGGAGGAGAGGCTCGCACTGGAGTGTGGCTGTCACGCAGGAGGGCACCGTCGGGGCCGAGCTTGGGTACAGGTTTCAGAAGGCAATGATGGGAGGGAAGCGTGTTCTTGGAGGCTGGAAAAGACGGAGCAACGTGTAGGCAGCAGGAGGCACAGGCTTGTTCTGGGGCACACTGGGCAGCCATCTCCTAATGAACAAAGCAGGGATTGGAATTACAGTTGACTGCAGTGGTCAGCCCCAGGGGGACTCTGAGGGCAAACAGCAGAAGAGTTGTTTGTATTGAATGTCAGGGAAGGTCATTTGGAGGAGGATAAGAAGTAGGCCAGGAAGAAGACGGAGAAGGCCCCTGGACTCCTCAGGCAGACAGGTCGTGCATGTGGAGGCGAGGCTATGGCAACAGAGACAGAAAGCAGAGCTCAGCAGGGAGTTTGTGGATGGTGACTCTCCCTGCGGGAAGTGAGGGAGAAGGTGGGGCTAGGTGCTATTCCAGAACATGTAAGGGCGCCAGCGTGGTGGATTTACCTATAGGAGTCGTCAAGTGAGAGGGTGCATATGTAATGTGTGATTCCCCACACGGGACACAAGGAGAGCTTATTTTCGACACATTGGGGTCGCGCTAAGACATCAGGACAGTGGAGACACGTCAAAACGGCAGAACCAAGTCTCTGCCAGAGAACGTCTTACTGAAAAATAGCACCGGGCTCGGTTGCTCAGCCTGTAATCCCAGCTTTTTGGGAGGCCGAGGTGAGTGGATTGCCTGAGCCTGTGGGTTCGAGACCCACCTGGGCAACTTGGCGAGACCTCATCTCTACAATAAATCAAAAATTAACCGGGCATGGTAGTGCATGCCTGTAGTTCCAGCTACTTGGAAGGCTGAGGTGAAGGGATCGCCGGAGCCCAGCAGGTCGAGGCTGCGGTGGCCGGGAGCGGCCACTGTGCTCCAGTCTGGGTGACAGAGTGAGACTCCAACTCAAAAAAAAAAAAAAGAAAAAAGAAAAAGAAAAATAACTGCACAGAGTAAATAGTCTTCCAACTGTATTACTATAGTCTTCCTGCCAACAGTATCAGAATAGAGTTCTTAAAGGGGTCTGTAAGATGACCTCATCTTAATCATGTTCTATAATGCATAGATAGTGAAAAGCTTTATGTCACTTACCTTGAACGATTAATGTGCAAATATGTATATGTTATGTATACATAGATATTCAATGATGACTAAATACTGAAAACACAAAGTACATAGAGTCAAAAACAACAACAATAGCAACAAAAACCCAAAATTGCCCATAGACTCACCACCCAAAGATAAACACTATTAATATTTTACTCTATTGTCATTCTTTTATAATCTTTTTGTGGGCAAGTTTTCTTATACATATTTGTAATTTTATTGTAAATATAATTTTATCATTACATTTAATTCCGCTTTTAAATCAGTTACTATATACACTCCCAGGACAATCATCTCCCACTGACTATTTTGAAGAAATTTGGAGAAAAATTACAGCAAGAAAGAAAATAGGATTGATAACATTTTACTTATTCTTTGGGCAATCTCTACAATAAATTTTATTTGCTGTTTTGTGATTTTCCAATGTTTGCACATCTATTAAATTAAACAGAATCTGCCAGTATCTGCTTTTATTTGTTTATCTTGGCATGTTTACCTTCAGAATTGTCAGTAAAGTTATATGACTTATGAAAGCAAAGGGTAGCCCCAGATGCTAACTGTAGTGTAATTTGGTATGACTTCACACTCATTTCTAATGCACCTTGGAAAATATATTTTCCAACAAGCTTCTATAAAATCTAAAGAGCAAAGGGGAAATGCTTTGCAGCTTTCATCATTAAGGTACATGAGATTCTAAAAAAATTAAGCCCAACTCAAATATTCATGAGTATCTTGAAGGTAGGGGAAACAAAATCCCTTTCTTTTGTCTTTCTACTCTCAACCAAAGGAAAACACACTCAGCACTCTTTAGATGTTTTTTTTTTTTTTTCTTCTCTTTTTACATTTAGTTTTTTGAGTCAGGGTTTCACTCTGTTACCCAGGCTGGAGTGCAGTGGCACAATCACTGCTCACCACAACCTCCACCTCCTGGGCTTAGGCAATCCTCCTGCCCAAACCTCCTGAGTAGCTGGGACTACAGTCACATGCTACTATGTCCAGCTAATTTTTTGTAGAGACATGGTCTTGCTATGTTGCCCAGACAGGTCTCAAACTGCTGGGCTCAAGCAATCCTCCTACCTCGACCTCCCGAAGTGCTGGCATGAGCTACTGCGCCTGGCCTTGTGTTGCTTATATTAGAGAATGCCAACCTAGAAGCAATGTGGATGGGGCCAAACACCCACCACATCTGCCAGGACTGTTCCTGGACTTTTTCACATCCAAGTGCAGCTAAATCCCAGGAGGAAGTTAATCTGTAGTGACTGGCTTAATTTTTACTCATTATTATCATCTTTTATTTGCCTGGAAAAGCATTCTTTGGTAAAGGCAGGATCTGAAAACATTTTTTTCCCCTGCAGTGTCAGGAAGTGGTGTGTTTTTGTCCAAAATAATTGGAATTCAAATGTCAAAAGGGCTGGATTCAATGAAAATTTCGAGTGTCAAAAAGATTTTAGTTTTTATCATGTTTACCTTATCCATAGCACAGAGAAGCATCCAATAAAGTGAGACTTGTTTAATTTAAAATCCATATGCTAGTTCTGTCTCAGAGTTTTCTCTGTTAATCTACTGACATTTACCCCAATTAGACATAAACAGGACAGGGTAGAGCCCACAAATACCACAAATTATGTATTTATAATCACATAGATGGCTGTGATGTTTGAATTTTTATAAAAATCGTGCTGCTTGCTTATTATAAATGATAAAGCCATCCTGACATGTTTTTGTAATAAACTCCTTTTTTGTGAAGATCATCCCAGAAACCTTTGTACTACTCGGCCATATTGATATTTAGGCAACATTCTGCCCCTTTGTGATTACAGCTAAAATGTTTTTAAGAGCAGGATGCAAGCTATCACAGTGTCCCATCATGGGGATGAGGTTTACCTTCAACTCATGTTTATGGATTTGAGAATGCAGGAGAGACAGTAATTGGAGAGTTGACTGGATGTAAGATTTGAGACGAGGATGAGGATGGCTAGTTTGCAAGGGAAGCGTGGGCTCTTGTGGCCTAAGACCTGCCCCTCCTGGACATGAGAAGGAAGGGAGTGCCCCAAAACCGCCTCTGTAAAGCACCCTCTTGGTTTAAAACGTGTCTACCTAACCACGTTTTATTTTAATGCTAATTCTGAGTGGGCTAAACAGGCCATTTTGAAGTGTAATACCGTTCAGATGCATAATGGGTTCAGGCTGGCTCTAAGCTTTGAAAAGAGGACGTCTTTCATGTGCCTGGTGTTCGACTTTAATTGGGGAGGTGCCTTGATGCCTTGTTCCATTAAAACCCCACCAGCCAAGAACAAAAGTGAGACTCTTGGATCCTATAAGAATGGAAAAATATATATCATTTTAAGTCAAATTTCAAAGAAACCCACCCAGAGAAAGAAACCTGGGGGCCAAGAGCACATATACATGGACGAGAAACAAAGATTTACAAGTTGTGATATTCAGAAATGATTCAGATATCCAGAAATAGTTGACTAGGATTGGTGACTTTGTATTTCGCTTGCCTGCCAGGCTGTTTTTCTGCATTCTGTGCTTTAATTTCCACAGCAGCTGTGTGAGGTACATTTTAGCATCAACATTGGGGAGTTGAGGAAATAGACTTCAAATTTAAATAGCTTGGCCCACATTCTTCAGCTAGTTAAGAGGTGAAACCCTGGCTTAAACCCATGGAGAGTTCTCATCACAAAGCCTCTGTTTTTACTTTTTTGTCCTCTTTCTTCATGCTTTGGGATTTGGCATTCTGAATAATTTAATGACCATTCAAAACAAAAAAGGTATCCTACCCAAATTAATAAGAATTAGGTATAGTAGAAACAGTATTTGTATTAGGTTTCTGGAGAAATAATTTTTTTTAAAGAAACGTTGGAGCTGGTGGGTGTGGGGGTTCAGGCCTGTAATCCCAGCACT
Source organism: Cephalopachus bancanus (assembly GCA_027257055.1). NCBI lineage: Eukaryota > Metazoa > Chordata > Mammalia > Primates > Tarsiidae > Cephalopachus > Cephalopachus bancanus. Next base: position 10,142,081 of record JAPVLO010000001.1, on the reverse strand, counting down.
TTGGGAGGCCCAGGCACGGGATTGCTTGAGTCCAGGAGTTCAAGACCAGTCTGGGCAACATAGTGAGACCCCATTTCTACCAAAAAACAATTTTTGCACTAAAACCTATGTTTTTTCAAACATAATAAATAGTCTCACATTATCTAATACTTTGTATAAATTATAGCTAGAAGAGTCTTGAACTTAGGGAATAAAAGGCAGACTGGAGATTTCCTGTTTGGGGTTACTGTTTTATTCCATTGCTTGGGAAAGACTTTACTGCAAAAAGCTCTGTGAATGGTATCAGACCATCGCGAGAGCTTCTAGTTAATTGATCACATATTACCTGTTCTGACGGACAAGCTATTCAGCTGGGTGTATATAAGGGTAACCTGTCATCGTCTTTATTCATCAAACCTGAGTTCTCATTCTGACTTTAAAAGGTCCTGGGGTCTTGATGATATTCGTCTGTTATCACTCTCAGCTTAAATAGCTAATAACATTGCATGTTAAGTTTGATTATTTCTCCCCTGGAGAAAGAGCAAACAGAGAAAAATGAGCACCTGTCCCCTCTATAAATGATCTTACACTCTATTTTAACCAGTGACATATTGATCCATGCCTGGCTAGAAAATCATTGGGGGGAAAAAACTACTGAAAACTTCCAGTGCTTTTTAAATAGACAAACACATTTACAAAACAATATCTCTATAATGGCTCTCAGAAGCACATCATTGTCTTGATGTGGAGAGTGATTTAGAGTAATTAAATATAGTAGTCAGTGGGACAGAAAATGGAAAATTACTAGGATAAATTGAATACATCTTCTCATTTGGAAAAGAAAACAGACACCTTTGGTGATTAGGACCCACTCTCTTCAAGAAGAGACAATTAACTCTTTTTCAATTTGTTTCCAAAAAAAGATACTTAATGATGTAGCACCCTGAGTTGCAATTCAACATAGAGCATTTTGTCAATCGCTTGATTTAATGACAGATGTTTAAACTTAATGGCGCCGCGGAACAAACTTTGTTAAGAAGGCTACAAAACAGATGTTCTCAATATTGTCATTTTGAGAAGAAAAAAAAAATTCTTTTTTTTTTTTTCCCACACTGCCCTGGGCGAAGAGAGAAATGGGGCAAGGAGATAAAACAGAGTGAGAGCATGAAGAAGGATCCTAGATTGCATTTGTATTCTAAAAATGAAAGATCACGTCTGCAAGCTAGCGTTCTCTGGAAGTTCAAGAGATCAGGTTCACTTTTCTTACGACGCGCACGTTATTTTGAGTAAGTGAAATGTGAGCGTTCTTGTGGTCATAACAGAGCCGGCAAAAAGCCGGGTATGCACAGCTGTGAGGGCAGGAGGTGACAAAAAGCAAAGGGACCTTGTACCTTTTCATCTTCAGCCACACCTGCTCCTCCTGTCGTCCCCTAGGGGAAAGCAAACGGCCATAACCCGGCTGTCCCGTGATCAGTGTCCCTGGCCAGCAGGCAGTAGGTGAGGGAAGATGTGAAGTCACAGCTGTTACTGACTTGCAAATCAAAGTTCTGAAATTCATATACACGTAAAGAGTATATAAATGCCAGGTACCTTTGCCTACGTTCTTGATTCTGGTTGTATATTTTGTCTCGCCTTCCCAGTCTTCCCTCTTCAAAGCAACCTCTGAAGTTCATTTTAACCAGATTGCTCTTGTAAAACAGAAGGAATATGGGGACAGGTAATTCTTAGCCCCTGCCCTCATCCCATGTGAACTTCAAGGCATTGCTGGATCCCCAATTTGGGAAAAAGTCTACCTTCCTGGCCTCTGCTCTTTTCTGCTTTCTGTCCATTCATCGCTGCATATCAACCCAGAGATATGGAACCTCCCGAAAATTTTACTGTTTTTATTGTAGGCGACCATACTTAGCAGGTAAAATGAAGAATTAACAATGACAAAAAAATTATTATTATTGTTGTAGATACAAGATATCACGATGTGGCCCAGGCTGGTCTCAAACTCCTGTCCTCAAGTGATCCTCCTACTTTGGCCCCCCAAACTGTTAAGATTACAGGTGTGAGTTACTGTTCTTAGCCTATTTTTTCAGTCTGTTGGAATAAGCTAGATGAAGCCGTAATAAGGACCAACTCCAAAATGTTAGTAGTTTAAAACAACAAAGGCCCATGTCTGTCCTGGGTTGTAACATGTCTCTTCGTTACCTGCGTAGCTGGAGTAACCACCACCTTGAATGTAGCTGGCATTTGTACCGGAGAGAAAAAACTCTGCAGGGACTCTCACCAATGCACAGCTCAGAAGTGACTATCCCTTCCACTTAAACGCAGTGGCCCGGAGAGCGTCACATGGTCTCATTCAGTACTAGGAAGTGGGTGGAAAAAGGATGTATTCTGCATACAGTAGGGAATTGCTATCCCAGGAAATAACCAACAGAAACTTACTGTTGGTGAGTTGCCTATACCCACTCTGACCTTGAATGAATGTAGTTTGGCTCTCAGAAAAGTTAATATCTATTTTGGTAAGCATGCATAATCACTGGACATTTTTGTTTTCCTTTAATAAGCAGTTTTTTTAAAAGACATAAAGGGTTTTGTTCTTATGAATGTTTAACTGCGTGTGTTCAATGGTTATAGGCTGACAGGGCCACTTCCCATAGTCTGGGCATTTCAATAAAGTCTGGTGCAAAAAAACTCAAAAGATTGTAGAAATCTGGCAAAATTTTGCTATTTTTTTCCTGTAGGGTATTCATTATCTTGTTTCACTAGTTTATTTCTTTTAAATGGTATGAAATTCATAAAAAGTATCCAGAGAAAGGTGAGTTAAAAATAATACATTGTGTGACTCAGCCTGTAATCTCGCGCCTTTGGGAGGCTGAGGTGAGTGGATTGCCTGAGCCCGCGGGTTCGTGACCCGCCTGGGCAACTTGGTGAGACCTCATCTCTACAATAAATAAAAAATTAGCTGGGCATGGTAGCTACTCGGAAGGCTGAGGTGGAAGGATCGCCGGAGCGCAGCAGGTGGAGGCTGCAGTGGCCCGGAGTGGCCACTGCACTCCAGTCTGGGCGACAGAGTGAGAATCCAATTAAAAAAAAAAAAAACATTGTTATATGAAAATTGACTCAATGCTTCTGCGTAGCTCCTATTGGGTTAAAATGCTAATTATGATATTTTCACTTTTGAGAACTTCAGAAAGATTTCTTTTGTGCAACTGTTGCCAAAAAATCGGCATGAATGAGGCGCTTTCTCCAAGTTCTGTGTATTGTACTCAATGTAACAGAGAACAGCGGGACAGCCCTGTGGTGGGCTGCCTTGTCTATTTTTGTTTCACTAACTACATTCTACTAAGGACCCATCATAATTGCAACATAACAGAAGCTTTATGTTCTGACATCATGATTAAAGAATATCAATAATGTAGGCTCCAAGGCAGAGAACAGACTCAGGGCTATTTCCTTTTCAGTCTGGAGGAAGCCAAAATGAACTATCAATGGAGGTCATAGTCCATCAGCCTAGAAATCAATAGAAAAACAAGTCATCACACAGCACAATTCATTCAAATGGTTGGGGTCTCTAGGAAATCTTTGGGCACAGGAATTTATCTTCCCAAATACACTTTGATTTTAGAGCATTTTCCGTGTACCAGGCAGCAGAAACACACTTTGCTGAAGTGCTACAACATCAGAACAGCCACTAAGTTAGGTATTTGAAGTTTATTTTATTAGTACTAAGCAAACCACAGAATAGATAAAACGGTTTTATGGCCTACATCTGGTTGAATAATAAAACATATGGCTGTACAGTCAAGAATTTGCAGCTGTAAGTTACTGTAAATACCCAACTCAAGATAGCAATGGAGGTAATAACATGTGGAAGTCAGTAAATCCTGTCCCTCCACCCATGATTCTGACACTTTTGAGGTGGGCTCTGCTATTTAACCGTGTTTTTTTGTTATTGTTGCTTCTTCATTCAGATGATCCTACTTTATTTTTTATAGAGCTATTGTAAGTTCAGGAAGGAACTCACATAAACATGTTTAGGCTTTATTTCATATATTTGTGTCATGATTCTCCACGGTTGGTCTCCAGCTAAATCCTCCTGTTGGTTTTAGAAGAATATTCTAAGGAAAAGGAAAAATTTAATTCCAGTTAATTCCTCCTTTAAAGAGAGTTACTATGTTGAGGAATAATATATAAGAAAGTTGAGGTGTTGCAGTAGGAAGGGTGTGAAACTAAAGATGTTTGAGAAACAGTGGAATCAAAAATTATATTCTCACATCTGTGGAATTATTCCTTAAGTTATTGGCTCCGAGCACCAGCAACCCACTGGTCATATATCTGTCAGAAAAGCAGGGAGCCCTAAACACAATTTATTTTCAGCCGACTGTAAAATAAAAATGAGATATTTCATATCACAAAATTGTACCGTATCCTAGCACCTTATTCCAAAGAAGTATCTTTAGGCTGAAGTGGGTAGGGGAAGTCAAGTGGTCTCAGGAGCGACCCGAGGGCTGTGTTTTTAAGAAGAGACTTGGCGGCCGGGCTCGGTGGCTCAGCCTGTAATCCCAGCACTTTGAGAGGCTGAGGTGAGTGGATTGCCTGAGCCCGCAGGTTCGAGACCTGCCTGGGCAACTTGGTGGGACCTCATCTCTACAATAAATCAAAAATTAGCCGGGTGTGGTAGCGCGCGCATGTAGTTCCAGCTACTTGGGAGGCTGAGGCGGAAGGATCGCCGGAGCCCAGCAGGTCGAGGCTGCGGTGACCAGGAGCGACCACTGTACTCCAGTCTAGGTGACAGAGTGAGACTCCAACTCAAAAAAAAAAAAAAAGAGACTTGGCATGGTCACTTCCGTATGGAGGTGGGGTCGGTGAGAACATGCAGCATTCCAGCTGATATGGAAAGCAGCACAATACGGTCTTTCTCCAACCACTTTGCTCAAAGAAGGTCGAGAAAACCACCCGGCAGGTCATGTCCCAGGCATGGTTCTAGAAGCTCAGAATGTATCAGTGAGCAAAGCAGAGAGAGAGACAGAAAATAAATACCTGACACAGAAGACAAATTGTAGAGCGTGTCATGAGTCCCAGGGAAAAAAAGAAGAAAAGAAAGGGAAGTAGGCGGGGTGAAGGAAATTATGAACAGTGAGTGTCACAATTTAGAGAGGTCAGGTAAGTCACTGAGAAAATGACATTTGAGGGTTGATTTTAAGGAGGCTGGTGGGCTAGCCACGCAGACTTCTCAGGAAGGTCGTACCAGCAGGAGGCATAGCCAGCGCTGAATTTTTCCTCTGAGCCTGTGCTTGACTGTTTGAGGAATAGCAGGGGAGCCAGTGTGGTGTGAGCTATGGAGGGAGAGTGTTAGAAGATGAGGTCAGGGAAAGCGCAGATGGGGGGGTTGGGTCTCTTAGCTGGGAGACACTAAATGCTTGGTCTTTATTCCAAGTGGTATGTCAGCCATTGGGCATGTTTCAGGAGGGAGACATGAACCAACTTAATGTTTTAAAAGAATCAGTCTGGCTGCGGAGTCTAAACTCAAGGTTTAAAACAGGCATGCCCAGTTGGGCTCGGTGGCTCAGCCTGTAATCCCACGCCTTTGGGAGGCCGAGGTGAGTGGATTGCCTGAGCCTGGGGGTTCGAGACCCGCCTGGGCAACTTGGCGAGACCTCATCTCCACAATAAATCAAAAAATTAGCCGGGTGTGGTAGCGTGTGCCTGTGGTTCCAGCTACTCAGAAGGCTGAGGCGGAAGGATCGCCGGAGCCCAGCAGGTTGAGGCTGCGGTGGCCAGGAGCGTGTCACTGCCCTCCAGCCTGGGTGACAGAGTGAGACTCCAACTCCAAAATAATAAAATAAAATAAAATAAAATAAAATAAAATAAAATAAAATAAAATAAAACAGGAACGCCAATGTGGTGAGGTAACTGTCTGGACATAGACTGCTTCTCCCATACCTGGCTTCTTTCTGTCCCCTCCCTAAGGGAACAGCTACTAGCCAAAGCTGATCTCTGAAGAAAACGTGTGTTCCCAGTAAGAAGTCATGGATGCCAGTGATCAAGCAAAGCTGAGAACGTAGGGAGCACCCATAATCAATGTAATTGTCAACACCACACAGCAATTTGGATCATAAAACTGCTTGCTGTAGTGTCCTGAAGTGGGAATTCTTTCCCCACCGACCGGCCGCCATTCGTGTCTCCTATAAGTTTTAATAAACCAATGTCTTTCCCTGCTGTACCTCCAGGTGACTTCTTTGGAAAAAGTAAGAACATTGCTTGCAAGCCCTTTCAGGTTTGAGGGTGCCACATTCCAAATGGGATGGGTATTGCAGTCATCCTGGCAAGGGAGGATGATGGCTTAGCCTATGGTGAGGCTGGAAAAGTTGGAGGAAATACCAGATTCTGGCTGTATTTTACAGAGCACCAACAATTGGATTAGAAAGGGAACAGTTAAAAATGACTCCCAAGTAGGTTTATTTTGTTGTCTTTTGGTTTTTATCTAATCCCATGGAAGGTGGAGTTAACATGGGAATGTGACCTCAAGGCAGATTTTTGGGTCAAGGTCAGTAATTCAGTTTGTGTTGTGTGAGGATTGAGGTGTGGTAGACCAGTTGTCCGGAATCTTTGCTGGAATAAAAATTCTCATCTAAATGCATTTACTTAAGCTTTTGAAAATGAGTTGATTTAATTAAATAATGGAATTGTGGTGCTAAGATATAGCAGTATCACCAGAGTTGTAAGTGAATGGCTATAATTTGAGAATTGTGGTAAGGATCACATGGCTGGTAAGTGCAGGCTGGTCCTGTGTCCCTCCTCTGTGGACAATTATTCTATAGACACATGGGGACTTGACACCCACGACACTACTATGCGAGACTCTTGAAAAAGCAAATGCTGTTCAGGTGAGGTTTTTCTTTGAGTATGATACAGTCTGAATTTGGAACCAGCTCGTTTCTGTCCTTGTTGATGAAAGAAAGATCTGAGTGTTTTACTTGAGAGCAGATAAGGTGATTTTTAGTTATTTTAGTAGAAGTGTGAAGAATAAGGAAGGAAATGGTTTCAGTTTGTTTTGGATGGGTCAGCCCAGATCTGCAGAATGACCCTTCTGGAGGCTACAGTTTGAAGAGAACATGGGCAAAATACAGTGTGTCCAGAGTGAGGCAATTGGGATGGATGATAACGTGGAGATCCTGTCATGTGAGGAATGATGATGTTACGTAAGATTAAGGACAATGACTCTAAATGTTTGAAGGATAAAACTTGGGCTGTGTATTTAGGAGACATATAATTCCTAAGGGCTAAAATAGATGGAAATTCCTGGGAGACGGAGTGTGTCTCAAAGAAAGAAGGCGCTTTTCATCAATAAAAAAAATCTGGAAAAGGAACAGGCTTGTCCTGTGAGGATATAAGTGCTGGCATCAGAAAGAATCCAACAGAAGTTAGATGACCACTGTCAGGGATTTTCACTGAATCACTAAAATGTAGAATTCCAAAGAACCTTACGAACCCAACATAGAAATTATACTAAAAGTGGAGCTGGGGGTATGAGCCCCATACAATGACCCATTTCTCAGAGTCTATTACTCCAAAGTCCCTCTAAATGTGCCTGCTGGCTTGCTCTCCATGTGTGCTATGAAACACACGACTTACACCCATCATGTGTGTATGTCAACAGTTGCTTGGTCATTCCCTACCTGACCCATTTCTGCATTCTTAGACTTCCAAGAAATTGAGTTGTAAGCTTACCAAGACTCAGTTATATTTGTTCCCAGATCTGCTGATGCCAGTTTCACTTGCTATAGTAATTACATGATTTAATTAATTATAAGGTAAACTAACAATGGCTGAATGTGAGAAGCGAGTTGTTATTTTGGTGAAATTGAAGTGACTGGGACATTGCCATAGAAAAGTAGTGGAAAATTGCTGTTGAATTAGATGTGGGAGAGAAAACTCTTAAATGCCCAAAGGAAAAGGTAAACATCGAGAAAGGGTCTCCACTCAAATTGTAGCTCTTGATCCATTTTGGAGCAAATAAAACTAAAGATTATAGAGGGTGTTGTTGTGGACTGAATTGTGTCCCTCAATCATTCTTACGTGAAGTCTCAATCCCCTGTACCTCAGAATGTAACCAGATTTGAAGATAGGATCTTTACATAGATAACTAAGTTAAAATGAGGTTTTCAGGCTAAGACCTAATCCAATATGGTTGGTGTCCTTATCAGGGAAAAAAACACCAGGGATGAGGAGACTGTGTACAGAGGAAAGACCATGAGAAGAGGTAGCAAGAAGATGGCGTCTGTAAGCCAAGGAGAAAGGGCATAGAGAAAAGATTAAACCTGCCCATACCTTGATCTTCACAGTCCAGTCTCCTGAACTGTGAAAAAAAATTACAAATAAATTTTTGTTGTCTAAACCATGTAGCACGTTGTCTTTTGTTACAGAAGCTCTGGCAATCTAATACAGATGTTTTATAGGGGGTGACTTAAGCAAAGAGACAAGGCAAAATACTAACTAGAAGACCCTGTACTCAAAAGTTTGGTGAACTTCAAGTGTGAAATTAAATGTTTAAGATGTGCGCATCTATTCTTTGTTATGATTTAGCCACCTTTCTGTTTTGATTAATACACCAGTGGCAGGGTCTTTTCCTCCAAGCTGGAAGGCATCTCCTGTGTTTGATGTCACTCTTTCATTTGTTCAAATACCTATTTATCATAGATCTGCTCTGGGATGCACTATATCATGGTAACATGACAGACATGACATAGGATATAATGGTTAGATACTGTTCTGGTATGAAGACTCTAATAATGAATGATAAGAGGTGGACACACAAAGGGCTCTCATTCAAACTGATAGGGAGACACACCATCCCTGAGGCACACAGAGTACAGCAGATGTTTCCAGGAAGATGTGGCCATTTTAGTCAAGGTCATCAGAGGACATATAAATTCACATTTTAAGATCAAAGGCAAGATTTGAACTCGTGGAAATAGGTAGAAGGTTATTCTAAGTAGAGGATTAGTGTGAGCAAAGGCACAAAATTCTGACAGATCACAGGATGTTTTGGACCAGTGGTCAGTCTCACTAAGGCGTGGTGATCTGTGAGAACTCAGACGCCAAACCAGGTCTTTCTTAGTGCAGCTGTATCTACCGGTTCTGCCCTAATTCCTACCACTCATTGCCCTCGTCTCTAGGCTCTGGTGACAGGACACTCATTGTTACTATCTTCATGTAGGATGGTGCTATGCTACCTCCCTGCCTTGCTTGGCTCAAATCTTCTATGAAAACCCATCTCACAGTCAGGCATGGTGACTCATGACCGTAATCCCAGTGTTTTTTGTTTTTTTTCTTTTGGTGGGGGGGCGAGATGGGAGGATCACTTGAGGCTAGGAGTTAGAGACCAGCCTGGGCAACTTAGTGGGACCTCATCTCTACAAAAACAAAAACAAAAACTCAGGTATCATCTCCTCAGGGAAGTTGCATTAGTTCCCTATTGCTCTCATAACAAATTGTCAGAAATTGGCAGCTTAAAACAACTCAGATGTATTCCCTTACAGTTCTCTGGGTTAGAAGTCTAACATGATCTCACCGCGTTCAAATCAAAGTGCTAGCAAGGCTGTATTCTTTTCTGGAAGATGTAGTGGAGAATCTGTTTTCTTCCCTTTTCCAGAGTCTAGAAGCTTTCTGCACTCCATACCCAATGGCTCTTTCCTCCGTCTTTGCCAGCAATGACACTTTCCTCTGACATTCCAACACCCTGACTCCTCTCCTGCCGGCCCTTCCACCTTTAAGGACGCTTATGGTTATATTGGGTCCACCTGAATAATCCAGGATAATCCCCGTAAAGTTGACATTACCAGCCTCAATTCCATCCACAGATGCCGTTCTCCTTTGCTGTATAACCTCAGACATGCGCAGGTTTTAGGAGATTAGGACATGAACATCTGGTGGGGGGTGTTATTATTCTGTCTCCCATAAAAACCTTCCTTACCTCTTCCACCAATGTCAGATACAGTTTTTGCTCTCATAGGATCTTACCTATGAAACTTTACACTTCCCATGTGTATGCACCATTTTTATTGGAACTATTTATTTTATTTCATTATAAAGATGCGGGATACAAGTCAGGATTAGGTACATAAGTGATTTACGTGCAGGTGAAGTTTGGACCTCCAACTGGTCCTTGTGTCCCATGGTTTAAGATGAGGTACCCTTTGTGTTGTTACATGTCCCTGCCTCTTCTGACAGTGTCCCACGATTGCCTACACCGTCCTTGTGCTGTTGTGATTAATGTTCAGGCCCCACTTATGAGTGAGAATACGTGGTATTTGGTTCCTTGTTGCTGGGATAGATCACTAAGTATGATTGTCTCCAGTTCCATTCAATTTGCTGTGAAGTCCATGATTTCGTCCTTCTTTATGACTGTGTGATATTCCATCGTGTAAATGTACCACATTTTCTTCATACTTAATTAGCAGCTTATTTTCCATCTCTTCCATTATACCTTTTCTGGGAAGATGCCATCTTTTTTTATCTTTAAAACATTTTTAATTTAAATGTTCTAAGTTATTTATTTATTTTAGAGACGGGGTCTCACTCTGTCACCTAGGCTGGAGTGAGGTATCATGATCATAGCTCACTTGCAGCCTCAACTCCTGTGCGCAAGCGATCCTCCTGCCTTGGCCTCCCAAAGTGCTGGGATTACTGATGTGAGCCACCATGCTCATCCCTCTCATATTTTTATGTTTTTGCCCCCCCCATGGGACTCATAGTAGTTCTACAATAAAAAAGAGAAGGGGGTGGGGAAGAGTAAACAAAGAGAATTCTCCGGCTGACAAAATAATATGGAATTCACTAAGTGATCAAAACATTTTTAATTACAAATTTGCACAGTCTTGAGAAAGGAGACAGCCGAGGCTTGGTATTGAGAAGTCTTTCTGCATCCCAGGCAGTGGCGTCCTGAATCTGTCGCACCCAATCCACTGAGGATGAACAAGAGCAGCGAGAGGAGCTTCATGACTGTGTCTGCAGCAGGTCGCCTCTTTATCTTTTTTTGCTTCTCTTAGCAAGAGAGGAATGAGAAAGTAAGCAGGGACACACAACCTGGTGGAAGGGAGAGGCTGCATTCAGCAGAGCCAAGCAAGGGCTTCTGGGAGGCACCAGGGCGAGCGCAGGTGTGCAGTTGCGCAAAACAATCCCGAGTTAGCATCCAGGCATCAGAAAGCCAGCCGCCACCAGGGTGGGATGATAAGAAAGCTGGCTCGCTGCTGTCATGATCCGCACTCCAGGGCCGCCCCCCTTCCCGGAGCCTGACTTTATGCTGTCTATCCCACAGCCCTTCTTACCTGATCCAAAATAGCTGTCTTCAGCATTGCTGCCTCATTTAGAAGTGGATCCTCTTATGTGACTAAAATAATCCACATGCAGGGACAAAGGGGGTTGAGCTGAGTCGTTTTATGAAATGAGTTTTGATCTGTTCTCAGTTCCTCACCTCTCAGGGGCTCTGTGGGAATAGACTCGGTCCCCTCGCTGGCCACAGGCAGCCTGGACGCCCCCGGAGCGGAATCCACCAGCCCCTCCCTGCAGATGTATCAGTCCCCGAATTCATTAGCTGACACAGCCCTGAATATTTGAAACCTGGAACCTTTCAAAGGTTCAAAAATGACCCCTGGATCTAAATGTTTAAAATGATTCTTTTGGCCGGGTGTGGTGGCCCACACCTGTAATCCCAGCAATTTGGGAGGATGAGGTGGGAGGGTTGCTTGAGCTCCGGAGTGCAAGACCAACCTGTACAACATAGCAAGACTCTGTCTCTACAAAATGCAAAAATACTAGCCAGGCATCGTGGCACACATCTGTAGTCCCAGGTACCTAGGAGACTGAGGCAGAAGTATTGCTTGAGCCCAGGAGTTCAGGGTTGTAGTGGGCTGTAATCACACCACTGCACTCCAGCCTGGGTGACAGACTCCAGCTGGGGTTAGAGATGTGAGCCACTGTGCCTGAAAATGGTGTCTTTTTAAAGTTGATATTTCTAATAGCAACAATCATTTACTGAGCCGCTGTGCTGTGTCCAGGCATTTCATATTCATGATTTCTACCTCAAAGTTACTGCAAATATATTATGCTCTTCCAATTTTATAGCACAAGTAACTTTCCCAAGGGTGTGTAGTCAGTAAGCAAGTGAGCTGTGATGTCGCGTAGATCAGAAGCCCAAGCTGGTCTTACTTTTCTAATTATCCCGATGTGTAGGAGTGGTGAGGGCATGGGGGAGAGAGAGGTGCAGGGAGCAAAGGAGAGAAGATCATTTGAATGGGTAAACAGCAATTGGAAAACACTGTGGTACTGAGCTCTAAATGAATGCCAGCTTGGGTGGTTCCCATTAAGAGTGTGGAATACTACACAGCCATAAAAAAAAAAAACCAGAAGAATGAAATTGATGCCATTTTTTTGTTGTTGTTGGGAGAGTTGGAGACCCGGGCCCCTAAGGAATGTTGCAGTTCTCCAGACTGTACTGTAAGCCTGAAATCCACGTGGTGGCTAAAGACACAATGATGTCTGGATGGAGGAATGGGTGGTCCCCAGAACTCAGGGATGCCAACAGCCCCAGAGCCTCAAGAAGTGTTACAGCTCTTAGTCTGGCGGGTCGGTGAGTCTCAAGAAGTGTTTACAGTTCCATCCGTTTGGTGGGCCAGCAAGTCAGACCCCCAAGAAATGTTGAAATTCTCTCAACTTGGGAGGAGAGGGGTTCATCTCTTCCAGTCCAGTGTGTGTGGGTCTTCTAGTTCAGCAGTTCCTGGTTCTTGTCTCATGCAGAAGAATGAAAAACACAGACACTGAAAAGTGAGTAAGTCGGAATTTATTATAAGGTAGGAAAGCCCCTTGCAGTGGGAGGAAACTGGAAAGAGGGTTGCCAAAAATGCCTCTGGAGTCAGGGGTTTATATAGTCATAAGAGTGTGCAGATTGCTTGGCAGTAGCACCAATCAGAAAAAGGCACCGTGGTGTGGGCTTGAAATGTACCAATCGGGAGAGGGTTGAAAAGGGCCAATTAAGAAGCGCAGGAAAGGGCAAGTCCATGGAACTGGAAATGTGTGTTCTTTCCCCAGTTCATGGGGCTTGCCTTGGAAGTTTTTGCCATGACCCGCACCCTGACCTGTCTGCCTATCCAGTTTCTTTCTTTCTCCTCTCTCAAAAATCATATCTTTTGCAGCAACATGGATGGAGCTGTAGCTCGTCATCCTAAGTGAATGGATTCAGAAGCAGAAAACCAAACACTGCATGTTCTCACTCATATGTGGGAGCTAACTGGTCACAAAGATAGAAATAACAGTCACTGGGACACCAGTAAGGAGAGAGGGAGATAGGGTTCAGAAACTACCTACAGGAAGTTTTTGTCTGGGAGTGTTCACTAGGGTATCACTTGTGATCATTTTCATCCTTGTCCCTGTGTTTGAAGAACTTGGTGAGGGTGGAGTGGTTGACCTTGGTTCTCCATAGAGGGCTCTTCCAAGGGCATTGGGCTGTGAGTGCCATACCAGGGGATCATGCCACAGAGAAGCAAGTGACAATGTTCACTGTCTGGGAAATATGCCACTTGAGACCCAATCCCCACCACCACACAATATGTTCATGTAATGAATACGCATGTGTACCCCCTGAATCTAAAATAAAAACGGGAAGGAAAAAAAACTGTGTTAGAAGCAGCTTAGGTGGAATTGGGATGCACGTTGTCGGACGTGTCAAATTATTTCTTTCCCCTTCCTCCATCTGGATGATGGAAAAAATTAATACATTTATAACCAGCAGAGTAGGCTCAGCTTAATGGATGCCAGCATGGTTGGCAGCATCCAAGTCAGGCCTATCAGAGAGGGTTCTGGCACCCTCTCTCCACCTTGACCTTGGCCACATCATGTGGCTGAACTTCTTCAGAGCTTGTTTGATCTGATGCTTCTTGGCCCTGATGTTCTCAATAGGCACGAGTAGGGTATTGCCCGTGATCATTTTCATCCTTGTCCCTGTGTTTGAAGAACTCGGTGAGGACATAGTGGTTGAACTTGGTTCTCCATGGAGGACTCTTCTAAGGGCATTGGACTGTGAGTGCCATACCAGGGGATCATGCCACAGAGAAACAAGTGACTAAGGAACTTCCAAGACGTCAAGCACCTTTCAGCACAGGCTTCTTGACCTTCAAAGACAGCTTTGGTTTTGATTTTGCAAGGGAGGGCCGTGGTGTCAGGGGTTTCCTTCTTTGCTTTCAACACCGTCTTCATAAAAAGAATCTCCCAGTCCCAGATGTTTTATATCTTTTAGAATCCACTGCCCTGAACACAATCAACAGAAATGAAGTATATAGAAGGTTGACATAACTTTTATGATATCCTGAAGCAGAACAAATCCTTAAGAAAAAATTACATAAACCTTCACAACCCAGCAAGAAAGCAAATTGTTTACAATGAGAACTGCTCGATAGAACTTGTCCTAGTATTTCCCCTTCCTGTAGGAGACCCACTGGGTCACTAATTACTAGAGTCCAGGATGCAAACGAGATTGATCGCCATCTAATTCCCGGGAAGATGACAAAACTGGCTTATCAATAAACTTCTATAAAGCAAGGAAAACAAATGAAACGCAGATTTGACAAATTAGCCTTGAGATTAGTGCTCAGTGGGAGCACTTGAGGCATTTAGTTTTGCCTCTTGCCCAGATAAAATCCTACTGGGAGTTACTGCTGCTTTAGCATTTGCAGGGTAGAATCATAAAAGAAATGCAATGACATTACAGAATTCACAGGCTTTGCTTTCAAAGCAGCAGTTTGAAAAATAAATTTGTGTGTTAAACATTAAGATGAAGTTTAATACCTACTTGTTAGAAACCTTTGAAGAGAGAAAATAGGATACTTTGTTCTGGAACAGATCACTTGCTTGAATTTGACATTACTTTTATCACATTTCCTTTGAAAGATGTTTCTGACTTAACACTTGACCTTCCTGAGAAGATAAAAGTCCTATATCCTATTGACAAAAGTCTGTGTTTGTGTAAATGAAATACATTCTGTAATCACGAAAATACGGCTTAATGGTTTCAAGATTATATGACTTAAAATACATTTCAAAAAACTCAAGCTTGATAGTCTACATTTGTAAACATGTTTACACGTGTATCATACAGGTATGATGCATATACAATGTCTTTACCAAAGAAGTTGTCATTTCTTTGCCTTGCCTTAAAATTTTCAGAATAAAACATCAACCTTCCTGAATGTATATTCATGTTCTATTTTTCTGGGACTGGGGGGAGGGCTTAAGGAAACCAGAGAATAAAAATTAGCATATTTGTATCTTTTGAAAAAAATTTGAATGAAGTATTAGAGTTGTTCTAACCAAATGAAACATCTAGAAAGGGATATTAAACAAACAAGTAAACAAACACCTGATTCCTAGGTTATTTTCCAGAGATCCTGATATAAATTGGTCCGCTATGTGATGCTAGGCCTCAAGATGCAAGATCCAGTGAGGTGGCAACATTGAGAACCAGTGTGTTCAAGCTATACATTTTATTTGCAGTAATGTAGCATTTCTCAAACTTGGATAATCACCCTATGCATTTAATTATACTTCTATACTAGATCCTAAACCACTGGTTCTCAAACGTTAGTGTGCAACCATAGTCACTTGAGGGCTTGCTCTCAACTTCAGCAAGTGGGGGTAGGGCCTGAGAATGTGCATTTCTAAGTTCCCAGGTGCTGCTGCTACAGCTGATCCAGGGAGCGCACGTTGAGAACCACTGTCTGAAACAGTTAATCACAGAATCACCTGAGGAAGCTTGTTGAGAACACTATCCAAAGTGAATCCCTCTCCATCAAAGCAATCTTGACTCAGTAGAAGTGGCACACACATCTGTATTTTCAACAAGTGTCTCTAGTGATTCTGATGTTCACTAAGTGTAGGAAATACTACAATAGCATACTGTAATTAAATTCACTTCATTGACTAAGGTATGGAGTTATAAGCAGTCTAAAGTCAAATATCCAACATCAATAAGGGTACCTGATCTCAAACTGGGCCTCAAAAGGAGGCCAAACTTTACCTGTGTGATGGCCACTTGTACACCTAATCCTGAATTGTATCCCACATCTTTAAAATAAAATTAAATAATTAAAAAAGTAAAAACAAAAAAAAAATCAAATTGGTGCTATTCAAAGGAAAGGTAAAGAACTTTCCTAACATCTTTTTGATCAAAGGCATGGATTCAAATATAGATTTATGAATTCCTCAAAGGTATCAAGGTATCAATATTAAATGAGTCATGATCCTGACAAGTGCACATGAGCTTTTTTTTGAGACGGTCTGGCTCCATCTCCCAGGCTGGGCTGGAAGTGCAGTGGTAAGATTATAGCTCACTGTAGCCTCGAACTCCTGGGCTCAAACAATCTTCCCGCCTTAGCCTCCTGAATAACTGAGACTACAGGCTTGCACCATCATGCCTGGCTAAATTTTAACAATTTTTTGTAGACATAGGAGTCTTAGTATGTTGCCCAGGCTGGTCTCAACAGAACTCCTCACTTGAACTCCTGGTCTCAAGCAAGACTTCCGTCTTGGCCTCACAAAGTATGGGATTACAGATGTGAGTCACTCTCCCTACCTCATATGAATTTTTAATGAAATAATTATCTCTTGAGGGTAGGACCTGAGCTCATTTTTCCGATGATCCCCAGTCACTAACAGAGTGCCTGGAACACAGAAGGACTGTGTAAATGTCACACACAACAGAGTTCACTGGTATTTCTATCATGCTCTATGATAAAACTAGCTTGTCCTGGCAAAGTACTTACCTTTTATTAGCAACTGGTATATTATATTTACTGCTATTTATTTTAGATGTTATATAAACTGGTTTCACCAATTCTCAGATTCAGGACTCCATGTCACCTTCGTTTATACTTGAGGAAAGGAGTTAGCAAGTCATTACATGGTGGCTTAGGCTGGGTCCCTGTTGGATCCATTCTCTTTTACATCACACCCAGAGGATTTCCTTCTACCTCATAGTGATGCCGTCGTGTTGATGTTCTAAGCTGTCAGGAGGGTCTCTTTCTAGAGTACTGAGTTAGACAGATTTGACTTAAATGAAAAGAACCCTATATCAATGTCTCACAAGGGATGATATATTTGGTACACTCATCTGTTAGATTTATTTATTTATTTATTTATTTATATCTTTTAATTGTAAAATTTATTTTTATTTATTTTCATAGCTTTACAGGGTACAAATAGCTTTCAGTTACATGGATGAGTCATACAGTGGTGAAGAGGTCTGGGTTTTACGTGTATCCTCCACCCCTAGATTTTTAAAGAGTTCATATATATATTAGGAAAAATGAGTAACTAGCATACAAACTCCAAGATTTTTTTTTGAGTGGGAGTCTCTCTCTGTCGCCTAGGCTGGAGTGCAGTGGCACACGCATGGCCACCCCAATGTCGACCTGCTGGGCTCCGGTGATCCTTCCATCTCAGCCTTCCAAGGAGCCGGAACTATGGGCGTGCGCTACCATGCCCTGCTAAATTTTTATTTATTTATTTTATTTTATATTTTATCTATCTATCTATCTATCTATCTATCTATCTATCTATCTATCTATCTATTGTGGAGACAAGGTCTCGCTAAGTTGCCTGAGCTGGTCTTGAACCTGCAGGCTCCGGCAATCCACTCGCTGAATCACCAAAACTGAGCCACTGAGCCCGGACAAACTTCAAGATATTTAACTGGATGCTATTTTGCCAATAGTTTATCAATATGTCATCAATTTACCAATATATTTTCTGAGGCTGAGGCAGACATTTAAGTTCGTGAAAGTGATCTCCTTTAAGAAATTATATTAAGAAGTAATCATGAAGATCTTTCTTCCCTGTAACAAAAGCTATATAAATGTTTACATGTAGGAAGCAGTGCTTTGTATGATGAACAAGGTTAGGGTTGTTTTGTTTCAATAACGTGGTCTTTAACACTACTTAGAATGGGGTGGGTGGTCAAATAATTTATGTGCATGATCGGCAATTTTTTACAGGAAGATCTAGCTTTTCCAATATTTTCTTGAATTTCATGTGTGTGTGTGTGTGTGTGTGTGTGTGTGTGTGTGTGTGTGTGCCTGCATCATTCTTCTTTTACTCCTAAAGTTTGTGTGATGAGAAATTTTATAAAATAGCCACGATTCATTACAAATTTTTTTATGAAACGGATTTCAATGAAAACAAAGCAAGTTTTTTCTTTTTTTTTTAAGGGAGACGTTTCTGTTTATAATCAAGACAATATATTCTTTTAAAGTGGTATTTCTTGACATTTATAGTGTTGGTGACAAGGTCATAATTTCCATCGTAATGAGATGCCTTTTAATAATGCATAGCCACTAATGTAGAAAGCAGCACAGCATCTCACACACTGTGTTCGTGGTGGATTATTTCCTATCGAGGTCTGAGGGACTCTGGGTAGGTCACATTTTGACTTAACAGTTCCAGTGGCCTTTAGTCTCTGGGTGTTCCATAATCCAGGCCTCTTCAAACTGTGTCTGAATAGACCGAGATGCTTCAAGGCAAGAATTCTGGGTTTTTCTGCTTTTGTTTCAGAGAATGGTTGACTGTGAATAAAGGCTCACAGAAAATTCGCATGAGTTTTTAATGGTCATAGCTGAGAACGAAGAGGAGGTGACAGACTGGATTTTGATTTTGGAAACACTGTTGCATTTCTTCCAGTTTTTGAATAATGTCTCATCTAGTGGTATTACCACGGCTAAAAGAGAAGAAAGACAAGATGCATTCATTTTTATACACACACACACACACACACACACACACACACACACACACACTCACACTACACGGTTAGAAAGTAATGCATACATATAGTAAAAATTGTGTTTACTATATACATATAGTAAAGATCACAAATTTAAGAAGGAAATGAAAACAAATCACTCATTTTTTTCATGATGGTAGATAGGTCTTCATGTGTGTTATTATATTCACATGTAGACATTACTTCTGTAGACATTACTATTAGCTATTATATTTATATCTAGCAGTATAGCCTGAGTATTGTACTATACGCTGTTAAATATTCTTTATAAGTGAGGTTTGAATATTCTGCAGGCAGAAAAAAACAAAGCACTCACAAAGATTTGTAAAAGCTCTTTGTATCTCTGGTTGAATCAGTATGGATGAAGCCACTTAGATATTACTAATCTGCCTTAAACACATCCATGGGGTATAACATGTATGACTTGGAAGTGCCTGGTCCAATGATCGGAGCATCACGATGTTCAATCTGTATCTATTAAATAACCAAGAAAAGCATCACTGTCACAGAATCACTGATACATATTCGTTGTGAAGGTGTGACTTGTTGGGCACAGTTTAGAGGAGCATGTCTCCTAGTGTAAAAGAAAGACCAAAGCAGTTAAAGCTAGTCCCTGGTTACGGCTCTTGTGACTCAGGGGATTATGGTACCATGTGATCTTCACCACGGCATCACTCCTCTTTCTTATATCTATGGCAGATTGGAATGACACAATAAATTTTGCAGAATCGCTCTTGTCTCTCCCACCTATGGCTGTACTTTCATGTTTGCTAGCTTTAAAACGTGAATCATGGGAGGAAAACGACACCGTCAAGTGTCCCCATTAACATTCTCAGTTAATTACTGACATCGCGCAGTCAGGAATACACAGCACCAGAAAGAAGCACATGGGCTTCATCAGAATAAAATAATCTTTGCATGTGTGTCTTTCTTAAGGATTTCTTAGATATGCTCAGTCCATTCCATTAGATGTCATTTAATTTGGTCTTTCATTTTTGTAGGATGTTTATAGTATTAAGGTGTTAGATATGTTCTTTTTTCAATGGTCACTTTTTAAATGTGATTTATTTCACTGGATAGATATCTCGGCCCTTGCAGATGTTTCTTTGTGTTTCTTGTGGACTTTGTTTTGTTTCTTGGGCAGATTGTCATCTCCTTAGCAGAGATGGAAGGTGAGATCTGTCTTGAGACCACTTGGCTTCCACTTTGCTCCCTGAAGGGTCTGTCTGTGCACAGTTGTCTGTCTCTGTTCCAAAACAGTGATAGTTAGCTTTAAGGCTCACAGCTGCAAAGTCTCTTTTGATGTTTCCTGCTTCACGTGGCAATTACTCTTCTTACTTCTGTTTTGAGAAATTGAAGCGAGACCTGCCATAGAAGTGGCGTTGCGTAACATGATTTATATTTGGGGCATTTTTATCACCTCTCTGGAAATAACCTCCAATGGTCTTAATTAAATTAGTCACTAACTTCCAGGAAATAACTCAAAGGTCATGATCATAATTGCAATTCTAAAAACATATATGTATATAAGGACAAACAAGTCAATTATCTTTCAGGGTTTAAGTTAATTTGATTCACACATTGCTCTGGGTGATGGTGTATTTGTTCTTTATGGTCTGAGGATTTATACTTATTCTCATTGTTATGGACAAGATGTCCTAAGTACTTAAAACATTGGCACACCGTGCTGAAAGCAGTAAGTTGCTAAAGAACTAATTTTTCATATTTGTTGTAGCACCTTTGACCTCAGACTAATTAACTATTTACTCAGCTTCACTATCAGTTAAACATAATTATAAGTAAATATTTTACAGAAATATTACACTTTTCGGGGAGAATTATGCTTTCAGACCACTCTGAAACTTAAAAGTGCTGTTAAACAAATATTTGCATTTATCTCTACCATGGTTTTAAGTCCTTGCACAAGGAACAAATGTAAATATAGGCTTAAATATTCCTTCTAGGTGTTCTGAAAAAGAAAAAAAAACATTGTTTCAACTTTGCAGAGTGCTCTAATTTTCTGAGGGCTTGCAGTCTGAAACTTACATTTTAAAATCCACTCTGAAATCCCTGGCAGGTCGTGTTCTTTAGCAGACCCAGAAGCGTTCTCTCTCATCCTCTCCACAGCCAGACCCTTCTCATAATTTATCTCAAGTTAGTCCATGTGGATACAGCGGTCTCTTTTAATATCAACTAGGGAAGGTCATGAATGCAAGCGGATTCATTAAGACCTGGGCAAGAGCTGATCAACAAGACAACTCTTTGCTGTCTTTCCTGGCCCCAAGCGTCACATTTTCTTAGACCACTCTGCGCAGTTCTGCATGCCTTCACCATTTACAGTTGGGATCCTTATTTCTTTGATAACACAGGACGTGGGGACACCAAAACATAAAGGTCATTGACAGGCAACATTTCAATGTCATCATGTCTATTGCATGACAAAATACTGAGAGAGCTGAACAAATTTCTGTAGGGTTTGGTTCTATTATTTCTACTTGTACCACCATCAAAATTAAGACACGCCGGGAAGTTCTTTCATATTATTCTGAAGTATCAAGTCCAATGAACACCACAGAACTATTTCTGTGGTTCTTTCTCTGTGGGAAATACTTTCCTAGAGCTCAGATACTGGTCTCTATGGAGACCAGATCTAGAGATGATTTATCTTAGCATAACACACTTTTAGAGCCAGACTTTTTCGGCTAAACGCATAGTTATTTTATGTATCCCGTAACAGACATGTTTCTGAAATGGGATTTGCAATTAGGTAAAAATATTATAATTATGGGAGTGATTAATCTTGTATTTATCTATATACATATATTTTTTGCCACACATCAGCATCAAAAGAACTGTTAATTCAGCGGGGGGAAAAATTGTCCCATTAGCAATTTGGGTTAAGAGGGAAACAAAACTGTCCTTAACTTACCCAGGAACAAAGGGTATTCTGTAGCTAGAACTTGAATCTGCAGTAATTGTTCCAGTGCATTTACCATAAATATTCTAGTTTACTTCAAGTTATTCCTTTAAAACAATTCAGTATAATAATTTTCACCTTATAGGAGAAACAAACATCAAGAGATATCAGTTTATGAGTAATTACAGGGTAAATGTCTCAGATGGTCTGACTCATATGTAAAACCAATTTCCGTTGTTGAGTCTAAGAATGATAGTATTTTGATAGAACACGAGTTACAGAAAAAAAAAATGAAAGCTAGGCTCTCCAAGGGACATGGCAATAATGAAAGGGGTGATTTTATATGATTGAGAATACAAAAAAAGAATACAATAATGAGAGGAGAGGAGAGGGGACTTAAGAGTTTGTCTTGTGACTTACAAATATCATTTGTTTTTCATGTTTTTAAACTTCTTTCATCATATCGATTATATCTTTGTGGAGCTGTGATTTTGGTAGAAATGGCAGTGTTAGCGCCGTTTCTGTACCTGTTTCCAATTGATTGTTGCTCTTACTTCCTGGGGTTTTGCTGGAGTCTCTGTCATGTAGTGGAAAGAGCCGGACAGAACCTCTCCTGGCTGAAACTGCATTTACTCTGCTCTAGGAAATAATGAAAAGATCCATCTAATTGCTGCTCTGCAATTGTAAAACTGCCCATCTAGCCTGAAATATACAGTAAGTTTTCATTCTGCCACGAGGCAGACTCCTGAAGGGAATTCATTTTCTGATGAAATTATATCCCTGGTTCTTGTAGGTTTTAAAGCAACCTTGAAGTAAATCCGAGGCACCATTCACTGAAATGGAGCCTCAGAGATCACTGGAATTAAGTCAGCTTTCCTGGGTTCATTTTGAAAAATCACTTACAAAATTGAGATTTGTGAGCCTAGAAAAGTTCATTTTGCCCATTTCCATAACTTTAGGAAAATCCATCTGGTTCATGGTCCTGAATAAATGCTCACTTTACCCAGGCATGCAGGGCCTGTGCAGAACAATATATTTCCCTAGAAAGAAGAACACAGACTCTCTACCTGGCTAGTTTTCTTTTCATGGATTGTATATTGATTTATATTTTAATGAAACTTTGGCCAGTCTGCTAAATGTAAGTTTCTCAGAGACAAGATGTTAATCTGTATTTAATGC
This sequence comes from Cephalopachus bancanus, assembly GCA_027257055.1. Taxonomy (NCBI): domain Eukaryota; kingdom Metazoa; phylum Chordata; class Mammalia; order Primates; family Tarsiidae; genus Cephalopachus; species Cephalopachus bancanus. The sequence goes on along the minus strand of JAPVLO010000001.1, from coordinate 10,119,186 downwards.
ATGTATCATAAGGTTAAATCTGGCATGAAAGGCAATTGAGATTACCACTGTTCTTTGGTTCAGTGCTTTACGGGAGAGAACAGAAGCGCAAATCTAATTTTACAAGGAAATTGCCGAAAGAATGGATGTAATACAATGGATATAATAGAACAAGGCATTTAAAATTTGCATGCTCAGGTGGGTAATAAGCACTTAGATATTATCTGAGGCCACTGAAAAAGGCACATTTGCTAAAAAAATCCTACTGTCTTCGGATAGCTACAAGTCAGGTTATTAACTTTGCCTTTTTTTAGTTTGTTTTTTTATTATTAAGGTGACTTTACTCAAGACTATATTCTTGCAAATGATCCAAACAAAGTGTATGTATGCATGCATGAATTTGAATATATAATTACATATTTACATACACATACCTATAGGGAGGAGACCACCATGCTACTTACAAAGTAGGATGCTGCCGGAATGCTGTGTTGGGTAAAATGGTTTCTAGTCATAGTCTGTGGCTTTTTCAAGCATTAGGATATTTCACAGTGTAGGCAGAGAGAACATGAGCTGACACGCGAGTTAATCACTTGTGCGTGTACCTGAAAGCGTGATTACAGGAAAATAAATGCAAATATGCTACCGTATTATAACATTGACTAGAAAGGGCATGCATCGCCATCTTTGGAATTTCCTTCTGGTTTAAATTATGATTATTATTATTTTTGTAGAGATGCGGTCTTGCTACGTTGCCCAGGCTGGTTCAAACTCCTGGCCTCAAGTGATCCTCCTGCCTCAGCCTCCCAAAGAGCTGGGATAACAGGCATGAGTCATCATGTTCGGCCTCCTGCTTTCTTTTCCCTCTTTATTTTATTTTAAAGATGTGGAGTACAAGTCAGGATTAAGTATAAGTGGTCTACATACAAGTGAAATTTGGGTCTCCCTTTGGTCCTCACTTCTCCTGGTTTAAGATCTCAGGCATCCTTAGTGATGTCTCCTGCTTTTTAGAGTAAAAAAGGGAGAAGGGGAGCCGAAAGTGATTTTCAAATATTTAAAAATGTTACAGAGTTTAAATTCCTGTTGCCAGAGAGTGAATCAAATTTGGATGGAGAATTTAGTGGAGACGGCATGGCCACACTAGGGGGGATGACAGCAGGACCTGCGGTATGTCCTCCAGAAGGGTGCAGCCACTCTTTGCTCACCACCTGCAAATGGACCATTTGCTGCAGTGGTTTAGGTTCTGAGAAGCAGGCAACCAGGAAACCAGTGACCCTGGTGAGCCCCAGGAATTGCAAGGTGACACACAGAGAGAGGCAATCAGTAGCCAAGGTTCCAGTGGAGCAAAGACCACCTGTGATAACCTGTGTGAAGAGGGCTCATTCTGTGACCTTCTATAGACACCAAAAAAGCAAGCGAGATCAGATTGATGAGATATTGTAGACAATTCCTTAAATATCGACCACTCTCTCTGATTAAGCAGTCTGGGGTTGCACTGAACATTAGGATTACATTTATGTTTGTGATGTCTGAGTGTCATCCTTTGGTAACAGCACGAGCTCTACAAGGACATTTCCAGAAGCATGTGCTCTTTTAAAATCAATATGTTAAATGGCATTGGAAGGAAAGATTAGACATCAAGAAAGACGATGGCTTCCATACTTATAATTTATAGAACTCTCAGTGGTTGATATGCAAAAACATGTTTTTCTCTCAACCTCCCCTCACCACCACCAAAAGTCATTGATAAGACACTTTTTGATAATTCTGTTCTGTATCCTGGAACCATCTTAGTTGATTACATAGAAACTGCTATGGTTTCAATATTTGTTTTCCTTCAAACTTCAGGCTGAAACTTGATCCTTAATATAATAGTATTAGGAGGTGGGGTGGTTAGGTTGCTCATGAATGGGATTAGTGCCCTTCAAAAAAGGCTTCAAAGAACTCCCAAACGAGAATATGCAGAGGGTGACATTTATGAGGAATGGGCCCTCATCAGACACTGAGTCTGCCAGCGCCTTGATCATGGAGTTCCCAGCCTCCAGTACTGGGAGCAATACATTTCTGCCCTTTGTAAATTACTCTAAGGCATTTTGTTATAGCAGCAGGAATGGACTAAGACAGGAACTCTGACGATTTTACTTGGTGAACCTGACACTGTATACTAAAAAGGGAATGGATATAGTGACTTTATTTAGTAAATGAGTCCTTTCGAGGCTAAGACTAAAATCCTGATTGAAGATTAGAAAGTCCTAGATGCTGTGAGTCCTGAATGCAGAGGTGCTGGTCAGAGCCTGCCACCGAAGTGAGTCACTTGAAAATGAAAAATGCCAAGCTGCCCAGGTACCTCTGTCAAAGCACATGGAGGAGTCTGTCTTTCAAGAGCACCGTGCATTCTTTTTTTTTTTTTTTTTTTGAGTTGGAGTCTCACTCTGTCAACCAGACTGGAGTGCAGTAGCCGCTCCCAGCCACCACAGCCTCGACCTGCTGGGCTCTGGCGATCCTTCCGCCTCAGCCTTCCAAGTAGCCGGAATTACAGGCATGTGCTACCATGCCCGACTGATTTTTTGATTTATTGTAGAGATGAGGTCTCGCTGCCCAGGCAGGTCTCGAACCTGCGGGCTCAGGCAATCCACTCACCTCAGCCTCCCAAAGGCGCGGGATTACAGGCCGAGCCACCGAGCCCGGCTAGCACCGTGCATTCTTTTGTGGACCCCACGCATGGGTTCCTTCAGCCGTTGTCACCATGATTCGAGGACCTGAACCAGAGTGGTCACTGGTACATCACATCAATTGCCACCCAAATCAAAGAGGATCCTACAAGGCCATTAATCTACAGCCTCAGAAGGAACAGAGTGTACATCTTGAGTATCTCACAGCAGTGAGTTTTAGGGATTCTAGGAGTTAACTCTTAAGGTAGCTGTACTCTGAAGGAGTCTTTGACTTACAGGAAAGTTCGATGTGTTTCAAGCACTCAGGATGACTTGAAAAATGATGTTGAGGTAGCAGTTGGCATGGGGGATGGAGGGAGCACCAGGTACAATGTCTAAGGTAGATAAAGACAAGCATGAATTCATAGCTGGCAGCTGGTGCTACTTGGAGGTGGTGGCCTTGGCCTGTGGGTTAAAGAGGGCAGGAAAACTGCCTGCTCCCTTTTCTCTCCCATATTTCCTGGAAGTTAGATTCTTACTCTCTGGAGTTATAAACTCAGGGAGGACAGGTTTGCATCTAGGTTGTTTCAGTAGCAAACGCTGTGGCTTATCAGACAGCACAGTGGTAAAAAGCAGAATCTAATGTGTCAGGGGCATTCAGAGCTAGATGCATACAGTGAGACTTGCTTAGAAGGATGGGCCCTGGGGAGACTCCCAGTGTGCCATGGGTGGTGGATACTTCGGAAGAAGCTAGTCCAGTGGCTGGCCTTCTCTTCCTAAGTGTCTCCAAGGGAGGGGAGAAAGATGCTGCACTTATGGATTCAATTGTGTTCCCTCAACTTTGTATATCTTTTTCCTTCCTTCCTCTCTTTCTCTTTCCTTCCCTCCCTCCCTCCTCACCTTCCTCTTTCCTTTCCTTCCCTTCCCTTTCCCTTCCCTTCTCTTCCCTCCCCTCACTCCCCCTCCCCTCTCCTTCCCTCCCCTTCCCTTTCCTCCCTCCTTCTTCTTTTTTGAGTCAGGGTCTCACTCTGTCACCCAAGCTGCAGTGCAGTGGCACAATCACAGCTCACCACAGCCTCAGCCTCCTGGGCTTCAGCAATTCTTCTGTCTCAGCCTCCCAATGAGCTGGGACTACAGGCGTGTGCCACCATGCCCAGCTAATTTTTAAAATTTTTTTTGTAGAGGTGAGGTCTCTCTATGTCGCCTAAGCTGATCTTGAACTCCTGGAGTCAAGTGATCCTCCTGCCTCAGCCTCCCAAAGTGCTGGGATTGCAGACATGAACCACTGCACCCGGCCCAGCTTCATAGGTTGAAGTCCTAACTCCCAGTACTTCAGGAGGCGACTTGATTTGGAAATAGGGTCCTTGCAAGATGTCATTAATTAAGATGAGGTCAGACTGAAGTAGAATGAGTCTCTAATCCAATATGACTGAGGACTTCATTCGGGGGGCGGGGGGCTTAGAGTCAGACATGCCAACTGGGAGAATGCCGCATGAACTTTGAGGCAGAGAGGGGGTGAACCATCTTCAGGTCAAGGAATGCCAGATATTATCAGCAAACCACCAGAATCAGGGAGAGAGGTGGGTCAGAGTCTCTTTCCAGCCTCAGAAGGACCCAACCCTGCAGACTGCTAGCCTCCAGACTGTAAGAGTACATCGTTGTGTTGGGTAAGACCCCAGTCAGAGGTACTTTGTTATGGTGGCCCTAGGAAACTAATCCACTATAGAGATGACATTGTTCAAGCTCAAGGTTATGGAATTTTTCTGACAACCTAGGTTCAAATCTTCCTTTGAGTGGTGTTCCCCATCTGTAAAATGAAGGTAACAATGGGCCCACTTTGGGGGACTTTTCCATGGATGAGATGAGATCACATAGCTGGGGCACTTTTTTTTTTTTTTGAGTTGGAGTCTCACTATGTCGCCCAGACTGGAGTGCAATGGCCGCTCCTGGCCACTGCAGCCTCGACCTGCTGGGCTCCAGCGATCCTTCCACCCCAGCTTTCCGAGTAGCTGGAACTAGAGGCGCGCGCTACCACGCATGGCTCATTTTTTGATTTATTGTAGAGATGAGGCCTCGTCTGCCCAGGCGGGTCTCGAACCCGCGGGCTCAGGCAATCCACTCACCTCAGCCTCCCAAAGGTGCGGGATTACAGGCTGAGCCACCGAGCCCGGCTAAACTGGGGCACTTTTAGATACTAACATATAAAAGATTTAACTCATGTTGCATGTTATTATTAAGCTGTTTTGTTTGATAGTTTATATGGAAAGTGTGGTTTCAGAGCTGTGAGATTTTTGGTACAGTTTAAGAAAGAGTGATTTGAATTTCATAAGGTTAGATGCATGTATAAAGATGGCCTAAGGCCAGGCACGGTGGCTCATGCCTGTAACCTCAGCACTTTGGGAAGCCGAGGCCACAGGAGGATCTCTTGAGCCCAGGATTTGAGAACAGCTTGGGAAACATAGCAAGACCTCATCTCTTAAAAAAAAAAAAATAGCCAGGCATGGTAGTATGTGCCTGCAGTTCCAGCTACCTGGGAGAATGAGGTGGAAGGTTCACCCAAGCCCAGGAGGTAAAGGCTGCATTGAGCCATGCTTATGCTACTGCACTCTTACCCGGGTGACAGGGTGAGACTCCATCTCCCCCCAGAAAAACACTCCACACAGACAAAAAAAAAAACAGTTGTCCTTTTTCTAGTAAATAATCTAAAGACATTGTTCTTTTTTTTGTAAAGACGAGAAAGGAGGGGGAAGTGGAAGAGAAAGAAAGGAGGGAGAAGAGGAAATCTCAGCTTATTTTACTTTGAAAACAAGAGGATGAGTAGGCATGAGGGTCTGGAGTATTCATCTCTCTGTGAGGTTTGAAAGAAACTGAAATAAAAGAGGATGTTGTTGTATCTTGTCTTGAAACATGAGCAGGTAAAGCCAGAGCCCACTCCAGCATACAGGTACCTGGCTGGAACATCCCTCAGGTCAGTTGGGATGAATGAGAAAACTTGTCAGCACAGCCAGAGAGTCGAGGGCATAGACTGTGAGTTTGATCTGAGAAGAGGTGAGAGGTAGATGGGGCAACAGGTTAGGATCACACGGGTTACCTAAACGTTCCTTAAATCTAGTCTGGAGTCAAGACATGCTGATGACTCAAGACATGAACTTTCTCTATAATTCTATAAAACAATGACTGAAATCTGAGTGGGAATATCTGCACAAAGGGAGTGGGCGGCGCTGTGTTCTCTTTTGCTGACAATTCATTTGCATTCATGGCAACCAGGTCTTCTGTTTTCTGCGGTCATCTTGGACCATCGGCAGGGAGATGTGTGGAGGGTGACTGGCCATCATTAGGGCCCTTTCTTCTGGCAAATTAGCAGAATTGTTATCAGGTAGTTGAAAGAGAAGATAAAAAAATATTCAGGCCAGTTGCGGTGGCTCAAGCCTGCAATCCTAGCACTTTGGGAGGCCGAGGCTAGAGGATTGCCTGAGCCTGTGGGTTCGACACCAACCTGGGCAACTTGGGAAGACCTTGTCTCTACAATATATCAAAAAATTAGCCAGGCATGGTAGTGCGTGCCTATAGTTCTGGCTACTTGGAAGGCTGAAGTGGAAGGATCACCTGAACCCAGCAGGTCCACGCTGGGGTGGCCATGAGCATGCCACTGCACTCCAGACTGGGCGACAGAGTGAGACTCTAACTCAAAGAAGAAACAAAAATTCAAATACAGCAATGTATATCATTTTTTCCCACTTGAATTTAGGGCAGATCTGGAAAAAGAGATTTGTGGATGGAGCCCAAGGAAGGACAATTCTGGGAAGCAAATGACTTTTGAAGAAAGGCAAGGTGGTTCTGTGTATATGCCAGAAATTTGCTTATGGAGGGTACTATAGGTCTCCATCCAAGGAAGAGAAGCAAAACATTAGTTCTTGTTCAATACAAATAGCTGAGACAATAATGCTCAGAATTTTCTTCTCTTATGGAAATATCATAAAGAAACAAATTGCAATTATGCAAGAAACAATTATGCCACATTTAATGGCTCCTATTTATTTGTCCAACGAGTCTTTCAAAGTTTTTAGCCCAAATGAAAACGTTCCAGCTCATCCAAGTTCCCCCCATCACTTTTTCTTTATAATTTATTTTCAAATGTTTTGGTATGTGTTTGCCCTGCGTAACTCGAATGGAGTTGTTTTTGTCAAACCTAAATTTCTGTTCACACCTGCCCCGAAAGCTGTTTTACCCAGGACTCCAGGCCCAGTTCTGTCTGACTTTCACCTTGAACTCAACTCTAGGGCAATTTCTTTTTTTCCCCCATACATCCAAGCATGTGTTGAGGGAGGTGGTGGACTGTAGAAGCCCGATGGAGATGTGCTCCTTGACCCCTGGGGACCATGGCTTGGACCCGTCTTCTCCCCAGTGCTCCTCTTCCCTTCCTCACAGAAAGGTCTTAACAAAGGTGAGTAGTAGAGCTCGTAATGATGATCCCCTGACACTGGGAATAATGGTACAAGTGAGTTCAGTAGGCATAATGCAGGCATGCCCAACCTGCAGCCCGTGGCCACAGGCAGCCCAGGACGGCTAGTATTGGCGGCCCCACAAAATCTTTTAATATCGTGTTTTTTAGCATTTCATGACCCCATGCATAGCTCCATTTTTGAAGTTCTTATCCACATCTATGCATGACCTTGATTTTTGGCAAAGCATACATTCATGAGCAGCTGTTTTCTTTCTTTTTTTTTTTTTTGAGTTGGAGTCTCACTCTGTCATCCAGACTGGAGTGCAGTGGCCGCTCCCGGCCACCGCAGCCTCGACCTGCTGGGCTCCGGCGATCCTTCCGCCTCAGCCTTCCAAGTAGCCGGAATTACAGGCATGCGCTACCATGCCCAGCTGATTTTTTGATTTATTGTAGAGATGAGGTCTCGCTGCCCAGGCGGGTCTCGAACCTGCGGGCTCAGGCAGTCCACTCACCTCAGCCTCCCAAAGGCGCAGGATTACAGGCTGAGCCACCAAGCCCGGCTGAGCAGCTGTTTTCAACGAGGAAGCCGACGAAGAGCAAATTCAAACAAACATTTCGAACGAGCACCTTGCAAACTCACTAAGAATTGTGACCACTTCTTTGAACAAGTCATTGATAGATTCGTTTTACAAAAACAAGGCTAAATTTCCCACTAGTTTTTATATGGTTCTCATTTGTCTAAACTTTATAATTAAAAAAAGAAGCCTTGCCGGGCTCGGTGGCTCAGCCTGTAATCTCGTGCCTTTGGGAGGCTGAGGTGAGTGGATTGCCTGAGCCCGCGGGTTCGAGACCCGCCTGGGCAGCAAGACCTCCTCTGTACAATAAATAAAAAAATCAGCCGGGCGTGGTAGCGCATGCCTGTAATTCCGGCTACTCGGAAGGTGGAGGCGGAAGGATCGCCGGAGCCCAGGAAGCGAGGCTGCGGTGGCCGGGAGCGGCCACTGCACTCCAGTCTGGGCGACAGAGTGAGACTCCAACTCAAAAAAAAAAAAAAGAAGCCTTAATATGTATATATACTCAATATGCAATTTAATTTATGTGTGGCCCAGACAATTCCTCTTTACTTGATGAGACCCAGGGAAACCAAAAGGTTGTATATCTCTAGTATAGTACATGAATAATTTGGATTAAAGGATGCATCCTGGGAAGAAGGAAAGCCATCCCCATGTAGAGAGTAGAGGACACGAGCCTGGGAACAAGAAAAGAGCCCCGAGTTTTTGAACTAAGCATGTTGAAGAATCTCAAGTCACAAGCATGTATAACCATGTGGCCACGTGCGCAGACCTCGTGAAAATGTGGAAACTTGCCTTCTCTGACAATGTTACATTTATAAATTTTACTGCTGGGAAACTTTTTTAAGGATTTTTTTCCTCAACCTTAAAAGGAGATAGCTGTGAGAATCGCATTGTGTTAGCATTTGTCTTTAAAATATACTTAAGTTAGTGCACATGCGTGTTAGAATGATGATGCTGTCATGGGTGTACGGTTTCATACCTTTTTTTTTTTTTTTTTTTTGTGTTGGAGTCTCATTCTGTTGCACAGGCCGGAGTGCAGGGGTACGCTCATGGCCACCACAGCCTCAATCTGCTGGGCTCAGGCGATCCTTCAGCCTCAGCCCTCCAAGTAGCTGGAACTACAGGTGCATGCCACCATGCCCAGTTAATTTTTAGATGTATTGTCTTGCCAAGTTGCCCAAGCTGGTCTCAAACCCCTGAGGCTCAGGCAATCCTCTTGTCTCCGCCTTCCAAAGTGTTGGGGCTTGAGCCCCTGTGCCCGACATAATATGTATTTCTCATGAAATTTAAAGAGAAGAGGATCCAAATGACTGGATAAAGGGACATTTATGTCCTTTATTAGGATAACCACATAATTTATCTTCCAAAGCATTCATCTTTTAAAACAGTTTATTTTAAAATAATTTCTAACTTTTAAGAAACATACACACATGAAGAATGTGCATGTTTCAAGTGATAAAATGAATAATACCCTCCCAGAGTGCTTCAGGATCTAACTTCTGGAGCCTGTAAATGCTACCTTGCACAACAAAAGGAACTTTGCTGCTGATGGGATTATGCTAAGGATCTTGAGATTGGGGGAGGGAGTTTGTCCTGGATTATCAAGATGGGCTCTAAAGATAGCTAACGTGGTAGTTTATAAGAGGAGGGCAAGAGGGAGATTTCCCAGGCCTGACAATGAGGTTGGTGATCCATCCTAGAAAAAATGCTCCCTCCCTCATTGCCGAAAATCACTATGGTCACCTTTGAAGGACTTCCCTTGGGAAGCTATGCACCGAGGCCAGCACCTAGTCCACCCCTCAAAACAGTTTTGGAACACTTTTTTCTGGAATACCCATCAGAGCTCTTGTCGTTATTTGTTGAGGTCTGACAATTAACTTCTCAGGCTTGTCACCGTGTGCTTACATGGGCACACTGTACAAGTAACTGTTTTGGGACACCCTCCCTACTTTCCCTACTCACTTCATCTGGGCGCCAGTGACTCTTTCCTTTACCCAGAGATAAAGGAAACTTTGAATGGAAGACATTTGATGACATTCAAGACATGAAGGGTGATACGACAACCGCTGTGATGGCCGTTCTGGAAAAAGAGTTCCAAGATTGCTTTAATGGGTGGATTAAGCGCTGGTGTTGGTGCACATCTTCCCAAGGGGAGGACTTTGAAGGTGACCATGGTGATACTCGGCAGTGAGGTATGGAGCACTTTTTCTAGGATGAGCTCGTGGGCTTAACGGTCAGACCTCGTGTGACAGAAGAGGAGAAGGAGACATGATGACAGAGCCTGGGGTTGGAGTGATGCACTTTGAAGCTGGAGGAAGGAGCCACAGGTCAAGGAACGTGGGAGCCACTAGACGCCAAAGAGGCAAGAGACAGATTCTCTTTCTGACCTCTCGGAAGTGTTCAGCCTGCTGACCCTTGACTTAGTTCACTGAAATTGACTTCACACTGTAGACCTTCAGAACCCTAAGAATAAATGTGTGTTGTGTTAAACCACTACATATGTGGTCATTTGTTACAGCAGCAATGAGCAAACTAATAAACACAGATTCACCAGTTTTGAACATTTTGCCATGCTTGTTTTTTCATTTTCTCATTTTTTTTCTCTTTCTCTGTCTCTCTTTCTGTGTGTGTGTGTGCATTCATTATTATTATTTATTTATCTTGAGACAAGGTCTTGCTCTGTCACCCAGACTGGAGTGCAGTGGCGTGATCACAACTCACTGTAGCCTTAAACTCCTGTACTCAAGTGACTTTCCTTCCTTAACCTTCCTAGTAACTGGGACTACAGGTGTGTATCACCACATCCAGCTAATTTTTAAAAATTTTTCTTTTTCTTTTTTTGAAGAGACAGGATCTTGCTATGTTGCCCAGTCTGGCCTCCGATGCCTGTTCTCATGCAATCCCCTTGCTTAGGCCTCCAAAGTGTTCAGATTATAGTGTGTGTCATTGCTCCTGACCCACACAAGTATTATCACTATCATCATAAAATTATTATTATTATTATTTACGTTGGAGTCTCACTCTGTCGCCCAGACTGGAGTGCAGTAGATGCTTCCGGTCACCTCAGCCTTGACCTGCTGGGCTCCAGCGATCCTTCCGCCTCAGCCTTCTGAGTAGCTGGCACTACAGGTGCATGCTACCACGCCCGGCTAATTTTTGATTTATTGTAGAGATGAGGTCTCGCCAAGTTGCCCAGGCGGGTCTCGAACCTGCGGGCTCAGGCAATCCACTCACCTCAGCCTCCCAAGGCACAGGATTACAGGCTGAGCCACCGAGCCTGGCTTCATCATAAAATTATTAGCATCATGAACCATTGGTGTGTAGTAAGCCAGGACCTCTTCCATCGTGAAAGGAGAAATGAAGAGAAGCATAAACCAGGACAGTCCTGGGAAATCCGGGATTTTGGTCACTCCACAACACTGTTCTTAGATTTGTGGCCAAGAGAGACCTTGCCTCTGCTTTGTGAACCATGCATCCAAGCTCCCAAGCTCTGGGCTTTGTGTATCCGCCCTCCTGGAATCTGCAAGACCTGACTCTCCTCTGGCCCACGTCAGGTAAAACCCTAAACCTCAGCCGGGCTCGGTGGCTCAGCCTGTAATCCCGCGCCTTTGGGAGGCCGAGGTGAGTGGATTGCCTGAGCCCGCGGGTTTGAGACCCGCCTGGGCAGCGAGACCTCATCTCTACAATAAATCAAAAAATCAGCCGGGCATGGTAGCGCATGCCTGTAATTCCAGCTACTCGGAAGGCTGAGGCGGAAGGATCGCCGGAGCCCAGCAGGTTGAGGCTGCGGTGGCTGGGAGCAGCCACTGCATTCCGGTCTGGGCGACAGAGTAAGTCTCCAACTCAAAAAAACCCAAAAAAACAAAAAAACGAAAAAAAAAAAAAAACCCTACACCTCTGGACCTCGTGCTCCAGCCTGGCCTGCATCATTTCATCTTGATGTTTTGGTTTCCTGATCAATCCAGCTCCTCCTCCCTGTAGTCCTCCACACAGTCCGACCCTGTGTGTGTCCAGCTAGCTTCTTCTCACCCCTCCAGCCTTAGCCTAATTTCGTTCCTGCACAAAAGCCTCCTCTGCACCCATGTTTCCCAGCCCCGTCCCTGCACACTGGTGTAGGGTCCCTTGTTTTATGTGTTCACATTACCTTGTGCTTTTCGTGCATAACAAACACCAATCACAATGACAATCACTTGTGTATGTAACATGCAGGTGAAATGGAATTTTGAAAAAATTGCCCAGCCGGGCACAGTGGCTTATGCCTGTAATCCAGCGTTTTGAAAGGCTGAGGCAGGAGGATTGCTTGAGCCCAGGAATTCGAGACCAGCTTGGGCAACATAGTGAGACTTCCTTTTGACAATAAATTAGGAAAAAAAAATTAACTGGGTGTGGTGGCACATGTCTGTAGTCTCAGCTACTCAGGAGGTCGAGGGGAGAGAAAAGCCTAAGGTTGAGGCTGGAGTAAGCTGTGATGGTGCCACTGCACCCCAGCCTGGGTGGCAGAGTGAGACACTGACACCAAAAAAAAAAAAAAAAAAAAAAAAAAAGAAAATTGCCCATCTCTTGAAAATCTTGGTGAGGGCAGCAGGTCACCACGAAGGAGATTTTCCTAATTATGGAAAAACCTCATTTGACTTCTTTCCCTTGCTCATGTGGAAATGGCGTAAATAACCCCCTGGTTGAGCAAATGAGGAGAAGTTGACTTTCTCAATCATTTTTACATTTTTTTTTTCTCAGTCCTCACAAAGAATGTTTTTCCTTTTGGGAAGGAACACCTCATGTGTGGTCATTTGTTACAGCAGCAATAAGAAACAAATAAACCCGGCTTAACCAGTTTTGGAGTCTGTGGTGTTGGGGGAAGAACAAATAAAGACCCTTACAACAGCCTGCCTTTTCAAAGTGAAAAACTCTGGCGTGGGCCTAGGAAGCTCTAGAAGAGTTCGGTAAGCAGGAGAGAAAACCTGGGCCTCCCCAGGAAGGTGGGAGCTGGCATCATTTAAAGAAATTGTCAATCACCATTTTGGCGGAAGCTGGAGCCATGCATGGGCCCCAACACCTGGATCTGGATTGCTCTGGGGAGCAATGCCTGGGTGCATGAATGTAAACAAAAAGAGAGGTTGTGACATTGAGTCCAAGGTCGAGAGCTCACCGCCTGGAAAGGCAGACAGCACTGGACTTTGTGGTGAAAACAGCATGTGGATGCCGCCATGTTTAACTGGGAAATCTGAGTATTACCATGCATATGGACCCCCATCTAGTAAAGTAGGTCATGGCAGATAGATGTATGCTCTCTCACACCAGGGTGAACATGTCTTCAGGGTGGCCCTCTTCACGATTTGCTAAATGAATGAATGAAATGACACCAAATAAAAAATATCCATTTAAATACCAGCTTCTCCATAGAACTCACTATCTCCATTCAGTTCAGGAAAATATCCAGGAGATTTATCCAACTTCTATCTATATGAATGCATATGTATATATACATGTATAATATTATTATTTTGAAGTCTTGCCTATTTTATTTACTTCTTACTTCTGTCACTTTGACCTACTTCTCTATCAGAGTATCACCTCTCTGATGGGTCTGGGCTGCTTTTTAGTTTTTTAAATTCCACTGCTACACAGCATTTTCAAGAGCAAATCTCGTCTTCTAACGTAAAAATGAAAAGTCCTAGACCACATCTCCCTCCCTCGAGACTGGATCTGTGTCCTTTCAGAAAATAGTTGTAGGCTCCGAGATTCCAAGGGGTTCATAGTTCAGAATTTGGGAAGCACCATTTCAGAGGAACAATGTTGTAAAATTCTATACGTTAGGACTGCCCTTCATGGAAGAAACCTTGACCAGAGCTTCTGTGATGCAGTGCTCTGTACTTGGGAAACCCCACTCCCGGTACCTTCCTTGTAGCTGGGAGAAAACCCTTGACTCTACAGTTAGGAAAAAAAAATCCTAGCTCCAATTCACTCTGTGTTGTCAATGACTGCTGTGCAGGTTGTTCTGGCATGACAGAGGGCGACCCCTTCTTGGGTGAAATGTTGAAACCCTGGAGAGAGAGGCAATGGTCTGAGAAAAGGAACTGGGCAGTGCCAGGAACAGAGTTCACCAAGTTCACTGAGTTCACGGTTCTGAGCAGGGCGAGGGCTGTTCCTCCCACGCTGAATACTTCATAAATGCTGTTGGCTGGCCGATGTGGAGCTTTGCATCACAGAAACTTCTTTAATAAGAACTGACCTTGATCTTTTTCCAGGACCACAATGGAAATTTTCGATAGGAAAAAGTCTGTTTAATAAATATACTTTGTAAACATTAAATTGAATTCACCAATAGTTTCTTTTACTTGTGTGCAGCTTTGCACAATAAGTTCCATCTGGGAAAAGCCACATTGTCTGGAGGTGGGAGTGAATTTCTTCTATTTTATTTCCAGAAAACTCTGTGAAATCACCAATCTCGGATTCATTTGACCAGAAATACTAAACTTTGAAGCAATGGAGGAAGGTGGGTACTCACAGCAATGGGTAGTACCTTCTGCATGATGATTCAATTTTTAATACCATGAACTGACTTTTAAGCCAGAGAGAACCTCCTGGAAGGTATATGGCCCTATAGCATATGAATTAGCTAGAGTTCATGTCCACACCTTGCAACAGCTTTCAGAGGAAATAGTAGCCTTTGGGGGTGGGTCACGCTTCTTTTCAACAGCACAAGAGCAACAGCAGATATGAGAAAGATCTGAAAGACTCATCCAAGCAGCAAGGCCTCTTCCAAGAAGAAGGAGAAACCAAGTCAAAACAAAAGTCTGGCTGTGGCAGCTCACGTCTGTAGTCCCAGCACTTTGGGAGGCCGAGGCGGAAGGATTGCTTGAGCCCAGGAGTTTGGGATCAGCCTGAGCAACATAGTGAGACCTCATCTCTACAAAAAAAGTAAGCAAAAAGTTAACTGGGTGTGGTGGTGTGTGCCTGTAGCCCTAGTTACTTAGGAGAATGAGATGGGAGGATTGCCTGAGTCCAGGAGTTGGAGGCTACAGTGAGCTAAGATTGTGTCACTACACTCAGCCTGGGTGACAGAGTGAAACCCTGTCTAAAAAAAAAAAAAAGAAAGAAAGAGAAAAAGGATCGCAAAGCACTCCCTGCAAGTGAAGCTTCAAAGACAAGGTTTTGTTTCTTGGTTCTTATTTGCACTGTCAGCCAAGAGACTCCTTTTGAGTGTCAGCAAGTCCAAGTAACGCTCTTAGACTTCATTTATTTTCTCTGTGACAGAAACATATTTACATCCATCTCCAAACTCACAAATCGAATCCAGAAATTTGCTGGAGCCTGAGGAAAATGCTCTGTAGTAAAAGCCAAGCCTGCAATTGTGGAAAGTACTGGAATCTCTTCAGTACATGAAAGGCAACTGTTCTGTGTTGCTTGAGGCAGCAGTTTTGCTGTTCCTCTGCTCTACACTCCTGCTCTCTCTTGATCCCACATCCAACTTCCCTGTCATGGGGCGGATTTGCATTCGCATGTAAAGCAGGGTCTCTGGCCCACCTCAGAGGTCTCACCATTGTCACTTCTAGAGCCCAGTGTATGCCATTTAGCCCAGGACACTTAAGAGGTGAAATAGTCTCGAGAGAACAGGCTATTTACAGAAGAATTCTGAATCGCTGAAGTCTGTCAAAGTTGCAAGAATTGTTTCTCAAACATGGTAAGCTTGTGCCCAGACACCTTATCCTCCAGTGACCGAGTCAAGGACTTGCCTCTGATCCGAAGTTGACCATCCTGAAGCAGACCAGAAGCCTAGAGGTGCCAGGCTTTAGAAGTCCAACCGGTAGGACGACTGAACAACTGGCCCTTGCTCAGGGAGTGTGAGCCACTCAGTGACCCACTGGGAGAGACCTTGGAGTTTTGCAAGATGCAAGAAAACACACAGAGCGCCTTGGGTCGCATAAATTCCGGTTACGTGGGCCGTGGGATTGTTTTTCGTTTTTAACCTTTTAAGTGGATATTGATCTATTGCTGTACATATTTTTGAGGTGCATGTGATGATTTAGCACATTCGTATAATTTGTAAAGACCAAATCAGTGTAACTGGGATATCTATCACCTTCTTCTAGAAGCATTCCAATCATTCTCTTCCAGCTATTTTGAAGTGTACAATCAATTATTGTAAACTGCAGTCGCCCTGCTGGGATTGCTTCTCTTCAAAAACATTTTCTTAACCTTTCTGTGTGTTCTATCTATGTCATGTATTAATCTGTGTCAAAATGCAGTGGTTTAAAGTAACGTGACTTCTCTGGATTTTCTGGGGCAGGACTTCAGGCAAGATCAGAAAATCCCTTCCCTGTGATCTCAGCTGGGCTCTCTTATTCACTGCATTCAGCTGTGTTGGGCGGGGCTGGAAGATCCAAGCAGGCCTTACTCACATGTCTGGCTCTTCGGCCTCTCTCCCACCCATATTGCTAGCTTGGACTTCTCCCAGTGTGCTGGTTTCTGAGAAGTCAGACTTCCTGTGCGGAAGTTGACTTCTAAGGAGAACACGGAGAGCTTAAAGGCCAGGGTTGAAGCAGATACATCTTTACTCTGCCACATTTCACTGCTCAAAGCGAGGTAGGAGGTCTGTCAAAATACAAGAGGAGAGAAGATGGTCCTAACTCTGGTCAAGTGGAGCGGCGCTTACACACAGAGATAAAGAATTGATGACCACCATCTCGGCTAACTGTCCACCATACAGCATTTATTTGTGTAACAATAAACCTTGCTACCCCAGGTATCCTAAGCACATCTCTATTCTTTCCAAATAAGCAGTGGCTATCTAACCCATCAGTTTCCTTAACTGGTAATCCTTCCTCATGACCAACACATATTCATTGGATCCCTAACATTCAAGTACTTCGATGGAATCTACTGGCCAGAGAACGATCATGCTCTAGTTGGGAATACCTGAGTAAAAAAAAAAAAAAAAATTTAAATAATATGAGTAGCTTTTGAAAAAGGAGCCTAAAAGTAAGGAAGGAATGAACAGAAAATGAGAACAAATTGAGAAGAAATAAGAAAAGGAAAGCTGGTGAAAGTTTTCCAAGAGAAAGCTAGGAGGCTATCTCCATGTGTTTCTCTTCCACGTATTAGGAAAAGCTCTTTTTGAATTGCTTTTCAAGAGAATGAATGTCTTAACAGGCTGAGGAGTTAAACCTCTCTTTTTTGTTGTTGTTGGAGGCTAATCAATACAATTCTCATAGACTCAATCAGTCACCGACTGATACTTGCATGCTACAAGTGGCAGAATGCCTTCCATGACTGTCAGTGATGACACCATGTGACTATCACAAGATGGATAAGGTCCATTCTCACAGGGGTTCTGAAGGAGGGTGCGTTTCTTCTGTGTTGTGGACTTGGCTAAATCAATGGAAATCGCATACACTTCGTCTCTACTCTTCTTTCTTCTCTGTTTCCTGCAACATCCCAGACGCACAAACCCACAGCCCACAAAGGACCCTCCGCCACCCACCGGGAAGATGAAAAACCTCCAATAACACCCTCCCCCAGCTCCTTCCACTTCTCACTCCTGGTTCACTTGTCACTAGCTACTTCCAGCTGAAATGCGTGGAGCCTCTCAGCAGGTAAGTTCTTCTGGCTTTATTTGACGGTGAGGGCTTTGGGGTTTATTTTGTTTTTGTTTTGAAGACCCAGCTCCCGTCTGGTGGCCATATGTAGCCATCCGGGCTTCCCATAAACCACCCTAATGACAAGGCAGGCTCATAATATCATTTTCGTTTTCCACAGACGGGCTAATTTGAATTTAAGATATGTTGTATTCAGCGTGTTAAGAAGGTGGGACCCTCCAATCAGGTTAACCTCCTATTATGTTTTACTGGCATTCATACACCCAGGGAAAGTCTTTCTGCTCCTGAAACTATCAGCACCTCTTTGTCCCCGAGGCCCTAATTTAGGGGTAAGGCTTGGCTCCTTCCACTCCGTCTATCAATCATTTTTTGCTCCCTATGCAAACACAGACAGTTTTGTCATTATTCTAAAAGTAGGTGCTTTCAAGGAGGCTGGTAACCAGTTTATCTTGTTCTTTTCTGTAGCTGTTTTTACTTGTAGCTGCAATAACAGGACGCGCCCACCATTTTTCAGTGTGGTAATGTGGCTCTTTCACTGATATAAACAACTCACCTTTTGGCCTTGTAGTTTACTCACTGGGGAGCATGATTATTGTTTTTATTGCCTTGTAAAATAGCTTTGCCTGTCACATTATAGCTTAATTGGGAACACAAAATAATAAATAATTTAAAATAAGGAATATTGCCTTCTATACGGGGAACCGAATACAACACAGCCCTGGAATAAGTCCCTCTGGCATCACTCAAGAGTTCCAGAACACAGGGCTTTCAATAACATTAGGTGTCAAGGATGCCTTTGAAAACTTTTCGGAAGTTGTCCCTGCCTACAATTTTATGATAAAAATGATTCAAATTCTGTTGTTTTTCCGTAGGCAGATTGAACTTTTCTCATCATCCAATATACTTAACCAAAAAGATGTAAATATCACTCAATGTGTCTCTGTGGACTCGTGTATAAAAAAAGGCTGATAACAATAGTATCTGGGCTGGGTGGGTGGCCCAAGTCTGTAATCCCAGCACTTTGGAAGGCTAAAGCGAGAGGATTGCCTGAGCCTGGGGGTTTGAGACCCACCTGGCCATCTTGATGAGACCTTGTCTCTACAGTATATCAAAAAAATCAATCGGGTGTGGTAGTGAGCACCCGTAGTTCCAGCTACTTGGAAGTCTGAAGCAGAAGGATCGCCTGAGCCCAGCAGGTCGACACGGGGGTGGCCGTGAGTGTGCCACTGCACTCTAGCTTGGGTGACAGAGTGAGACTCTGATTCAAAAAAAAAAAAGCTATAGTACCTGCATGTCAGGGCCACTGAAAGCACTTACACCAAGAAATCCACATGAAGCCAGGCTCGGTGGCTCAGCCTGTAATCCCGCGCCTTTGGGAGGCTGAGGTGAGTGGATTGCCTGAGCCCACGGGTTCGAGACCCGCCCAGGCAGGGAGACCTCACCTCTACAATAAATCAAAAAATCAGCCTGGTGTGGTAGCGCATGCCTGTAATTCCGGCTACTCGGAAGGCTGAGGCGGAAGGATCGCCGGAGCCCAGCAGGTCGAGGCTGCGGTGGCCGGGAGTGGCCACTGCACTCCAGTCTGGGTGACAGAGTGAGACTCCAACTCAAAAAAAAAAAAAAAGAAATCCATATGAAGTGCTCAACGGAGGGCCTAGCACACAGAGTACAGGTTGAATACATGGCAAGAACAGAGAAAGTTCGGTGTTTTCTTGCAAACGTATCCATTTTGACACAAGCGGAACCAATGCCCTTCCCTGGAAGGATGGATATGGCCACTTAGTGTTTATCTCCGGGAAGGAAGGAAGGGTCTGGGTGGAATGTGGTGTCCTATATATTGTTTTCTCTGTGATGGCTGATTTTTTGTGTCAACTAAAATTATGTTGTTCAGTCGTTTGGTCAAACACTGGGCTAGATGTTACTGTGAAGGTAATTTTTAGATGAGATTAACCATTACACTGAGTTGACTTTAAGTAAAGCGAATTACCCTTTATAAACTGGGCCTCATCCAATCAGTGGAAGGCCTTAGGAGCAAACACAGGCTTTCTGGAGAACAAGGAATTTTGCCTCAAGACTGCAACATAAAAACCTTGCCTGAATTTCTGGTCTGCTGCCTGCCCTTCAGATTTGGGAATCGAGACTGTGATATTGATTTTTACCTGAATTTCCAGTCTACTGGCTTGCCCTAAAGATTTCAGACTTGTCAGCCCCCACCGTCCCATGAGCCAATTCTTTAAAATAAATCTCTCTCTTTCTCTCTCTCTGTAGATAGACGTCCTAATGGTTCTATTTTTCTGGAGACTCCTAATACACCGCCCTTTTGTTCTATTTGAATTTATTTTTCACCATCTATGTGATTATTTTCATAAAAGAAGATATTGGATTTCACAGAGCAAATGGATGTGAAATGGACCCTTTCTTTGATGCTTCTTCATTCAATCGCTGATCCGTGTGGTCACGGGGGCTACAAGTCACAGAAACACTTCAGAAGTCACTGGAGTGTGTCACCTTGTGGCTTCCGACTGGGCATGTGCTAACTAGACTCCAATTCCATGAGTTGCTGTTGGTTTTTAAATAGTGTCAGTTGTAAACATTTAAAATGCCTTTTAGTGATAATCTGGGACCTATCGTGTATCATCAGGAAATAATTAACTTGCTGTAGTGAAATATATGATATGTCTATACAGGCATTTAAACTTTTGAAGTGTAGGGATGATTTGGGGGGTATCCTAAGCTACTACTTAATCTGAGAAAGGGGGGTAGGTAGGGGAAAATCTAGCCAATTCAATAACTCTCTAACTCTGGCAAATCCTCTCACTTTTCTGGGGCCTCATTCCTTCTTGAAAATGAGAAAGGTGGGAGTAAACCATCTTTTAAGTTTATTCTCCAACTCCACAAGTGCAAAGCATGTGAAGACTGCGCTGTCTGGTTCAGCTGTTGGCCATTACCCTTGGCAGCCCAAGGCAACGCCTCTCCCAGGAGTTTAGACTCACAGGACTCATTGTGCTGCAGAGAATGGGATGATGTCTTCAGTCCCTGGTCCACTCTTTCTACTGGGCCCAAGGAGGGGATGCGGTAGTTTGACCGGATATGTAGTCTGACACCAAGTGGGAAGCCAGAAAGAGCCCTGAGACTGGAAAACTGAAGGAAATGCCAAAAAGTTGGACACGAACAAAACACAGATTAAGAGGAGAGATTAACGCAAGAGGAATTTGGATTTCTGTGTGTCAAGTGACAGCACAGTGCATCACTGGGGGTCTGTTTCTTAATCTGATGGAAGTTTGCTGACTGAATCTATTTCGTTGGAATTCTGCGGCTGGGTGCTTAATGCTGTCTTGTGGCTGTTTAGTTCTAGGCGCATGTGTGCTTCATTTGTTGAATCTTTACAACCAATCTATGAGGTTGACATTATTTTTCCAATTTTTATTAAGGGTCAGATTGTTAAGAGCTTTCCTTAGTTCAGAATATTAAGCTGGTAAGTGATGGAGCTAAGATTCTGACTGCATCCTTTGTGACTCCAAAATCCGTAGATAATTATTGACACACCTGTGTTATGAATGACTGAAAAAATGAGTGAGTGAAGACATATAATGACTGACTTGTTTGATAATTTACAACAAAGAGTGAGCCCATTCTTTGCATGACACATTTCAAAATAATTTTCAAAACTGTGCTTCTGAAAGTGGGGGGAGGGGCGTACCCAGAAACGAAGTGGAACTTTGGTATTTCAGGTTCTCTGAGACCAGAAAGCACGCAGAACCAATGCTGTCTTTCTGAATCTGAGAATTTGGCCAAGCAAGGGGTGTTGTCAGAGACATCACAGGGCCACCCATACAGAAATGTTCACTACTCTGAATTCTTTGTCCTGGGAATTGGCAGTGAAAATCTCCCTCGTCAGCATCAAGCTGACACACTAGGTAGATGAGATAAGTCACATAAACTTGCATCACTGGGTTTGTCTCACAGTTAGTCATGCATGCTTGTTTTTATGCATAGTTATTCGAAGAAAGAATTCATGACCACAGGGCCTAACACAGGAGAAGGTAGACAATGGCTGAGATGCTGTAAACAGAGGGACCTCATTGCTGGGCCATGGGGAACAAGCAAGCATCCCCTCCCCCCATGCACATACATATAGATACACATTCATCTCTTCTGTTGAGAAAGCCTCTCTCTGAGAAATAGAGAAGAAGCATCATCTCTAGGGAGTCACTGTTAAATGACACCTTTTATCCACCATAACAGAGATTGTAAAGAACGGACTGGGCAATGCCTTAGTCTGCTTTGTGCTGCTGTAACAGGATATACGACGAATTTATAATGAACAGAAATCATTGGTTCATAGTCCTGGAGGCTGGGAGAGCCAATATTAAAGTGCCAGCATCTGGTGTGGGCCTTCCTGCTACATCATCACATGGTGGAAGACAAGAAGGTGAGACAGAGAAAGAGGGGGCCAACGAGTCCCCATTTTTTTTAGTTCAAATCTCACTCCATGACCCAGGCTGGAGTGCAGTGTGGTACGCTCATGGTCACCCCAATGTCGACCTGCTGGGCTGAGGTGATCCTTCCATCTCAGCCTTCCAAGTAGTTGGTACTACAAGCGCACACTACCATGCCCAGATAATTTTTTTTTTTAAGTTTGAGTCTCACTTTGTCGCCCAAGCTGGAGTGCAATAGCATGCTCCCGGCCACCACAGCCTCGACCTTCTGGGCTCCAACGATCCTTCCACCTCAGCCTTCCAAGTAGCTGGAACTATAGGCGCATGCTACCATGCCCGGCTAATTTTTGATTTATTGTAGAGACGAGGTCTCTCCAAGTTGCCCGGGTGGGTCTCGAACCCGTGGGCTCTGACAATCCACTCACCTCGGCCTCCAAAAGTGCTGGGATTACAGACTGAGTCACCGAACATGGCCAATTTTTTGATTTATTATAGAGATGAGGTCTCAGCAAGTTGCCCAGGCTGTTCTCACCTCGGCCTCCCAAAGTGCTGGGATTACCGGCTTGAGCCACCATGCCCAGCCACAAGCCCTTTTTTATGGGCACCATTCCCAACCAAGAGGGTAGAACCTTCCTGGCCCCAATTGCCTCTTAAAAGTCCCTTCTCCTAATACTAGTTGCAAAGGCAATTAAATTTCAGCATGAGTTTGGGAGGGGACAAACATCCTAAGCATAGCAGACATCTTCCATCCAAGACCTTTTTCTAGCATGAATTATCTTCATTAAATTATATGATGGAATCCTACAGAGAGAAAGGTTCAAATGATGAACTGGGTTCCATACTGTGGGTGGAGCGGAAGAGCAGGGTGTCAGACAGGCATCACTTGCCCACTACCAAGGTCAGGAGCTGGTCAAAAGGTATGGACGGATCCTTATGCTTTTCCAGATAGGAAATGTGAACATTCAATACTTTGAAACTTTGGGTATTTTATGGCCACAGTGGCAAAACTGGGCAAAAATTTGAACTTGATATCAGTTAGAAACATAGTGATCACGGTTTTGAGCAATTTTAATCAAAATAATTTAGCTTTAAAAACGTTCTAGAAATACATTTTCTAAATGAAATATGGATTGGGTACATAAATGGCAACCACATGCCTCCTCTCTTCCCATCTGCCTGGTTTTTCTGCAACGTGATAGAAGGAAGCCTGGAAAATGTGTCTTGGGTCACGTATCCTCCACTCACTTGCTGTGCGGTCCTGGGCAAATTTCACTTCTCTGAGTCTCGATGCCATCATCTGTAAAATGAAGAGATTGGACTGGATGATTTTTCTTTTTCAGTTTCTTTTCAGGTCTGAAATTTTGTGATTCTTCTACAACTTTTTGCTTGTTAGTTTTTTTTTTCCCCCCTTTCTCTTTCTCTCTCTCTTTTTTTCTTTTTTTTTTTTTTTTTTTGAATCACTCTGTTGCCCAGACATGAGTGCAGTGACATGATCACAACTCATCATGGTCTTGACCTCCTGGGCTCAGGTGATCCCCCGCCACCCCACCCTGCCTCAGTCTCCCAAGTGGCTGGGACTACAGGTATGCACTATCACATCTGGATATGTTTTTGATTTTCTGTAGAGATGAGGTCTTGCTGTGTTGCCCAGGTGAGTCTCGCACTCCTGGGCTCTAGTAATCCTTCTGCCTTGGCCTCCCAAAGTGCTGGGATTACAGGCATGAGCCACAGTACCCAAGCTGTTTGTTTGCTTTCTCCTCTGCAGAAAAAGCAGAGACAGAGAGCAAAAATAGAGACCCAAATGTTTAATAAGCACTGATCAAGTAGCAAGCAGCATAGAAAAAGCACCATTTAATCCAAATTTTAAAATATCAGAAATACACAGTATTATTGTCATTGTTTTATAGGTATGGACTCAGAGGTTACACGTTTGACAAGGTTGCACTGTAAATAAGTAGTTATCTTAGTCTATTTGGGCAGCTGTGACAAGATACTTTGGTGAAGATGGCTTATACACAACAGAAATTTATTTCTCACAGTTCTGGAATCTGTATGTCCGCGCTCAGGGTGCCAACACAATTGGCTTCTGGGGGGAACCCATTTTCTCGTTCTTAAATGGCCATCTTCTCACTGTGCCCTACACCTCACAGGATGAAGGGACGAGGGACCTCTCTGGGGTCTTTTTTATAAGGGCATCCATCCTGCTTATCTCCCAAAGGCCCCACCTCTTAACGCTTTTACATTGGGTATCAGGTTTCAATGCATGAATTTTAGGGGAACCCAGACGTTCAATCTATAGTAGTAGTCAAGTCAACTATTCAAACCCAGGTCTTTCCACCATGTCATGTTATCTCCCAAGACGGGCAAAGAAAGAGAGCAAGAAAGTTAGACAGTGGGGCTGGAAGGGAAGAAGAGACATCGAAAGACCGGAGGACACACTCACGACAGACTAATCACAGTGACTACAGCGATTGCTACACAGGTGTCTCCCACACAATGGTCATGACCTTCCTTCTCACCTGCTGCATGGGGAAGCTGTAAGCACTCCCCACTGGCAATGGTGGCCCACCCAGGGCCGGTCCCTAACTAAGAGAGTCACGTGCATGGGGCCCAGCCTAATCCACCGAGTCATGTGTGGACTTGCATAGCTGCCTGTTGTAACTCCGAAGTCCTTGCTGGAGAAGGTTTTGAGAAAACAGCCAGGAAGACGGTTTAGGAAAGTCAGAAAGGAGCCAGAATAGGAACTTATTTCTCTCCTCCTC
The DNA here is from genome assembly GCA_027257055.1 of Cephalopachus bancanus. NCBI lineage: Eukaryota > Metazoa > Chordata > Mammalia > Primates > Tarsiidae > Cephalopachus > Cephalopachus bancanus. The sequence goes on along the minus strand of JAPVLO010000001.1, from coordinate 10,094,740 downwards.
TCTGCAACAAGTCTCTATAATGAACATTGCAAGAACGATTCTGAGAAGCCAACTTTTATGTTATAAGGTTTTAGATCAGGCTGGACATGGCGGCTCGCGCCTGTAATCCCAACACTTTGGGCGACTGAGGCAGGAGGATTGCTTGAGCTCTGGAGTTCTAGACCGACCTGGGTAATAGAGCAAGACCTCGCCTCTATACACGTTAAGAAAATTAGCTGGGTGTGGTGATGCGCACCTGTGGTCCACTCAGGAAGCTGAGATGGAAGGATTGCCTGAGCCCAGGAGGTCGAGGCTGTGGTGAACTGTAATTGTGCCACTGCACTCCAGCCTGGGTGACAGAGCAGGACCCCTCCTCAAAAAAAAAATTTTTTTTTTAGATCCAACAAACCAATCTTGTGCAAGTGGCACCTTTTTTTCTGCTACAGCCTTTCATTTGTCGTGACTCCCTAGGTTTGAGGACATGAAGCTCCTCAGCTAAGGCAGTTATTTATTTATTTTTTTGAGTCAGAGTCTCACTCTGTCACCCAGGCTGGAGTGCAGTGGCCCACTCCCGGCGACCGCAGCCTCGACCTGCTGGGTTCAGGTGATCCTTCCGCCTCAGCCTCCCAAGTAGCTGGAGCTACAGGTATGTACCACCACGCCTGGCTGATTTTTAAAATTTATTGTAGAGATGCGGTCTCGTCGCGTTGCCCAGGCTGGTCTCAAAGCCCAGGGCTCAGACCATCCTCTCGTCTTGGCCTCCCAAAGTGTTAGGATGGCAGGTGTGAGCCGTGGTGCCCGGTTCATTTCTGACAAAGCTGTGAGATTTCTGCAGGAAGTGGTCTTAGTGAGTCAGGACTTGGCGCTCTGCCCTCTGAGTTGATAATGAGCAGATTTCCCAGTAGGTTAGAGACAAGTACAGGAGGTGGAGTCTTAAATAAGTGGTAAAACCAGCCACAAACTCTCAGGGCACCTTCTTTCAAGGCTAGGAGGTTAATGCCAATATGTTCCTGCAGTCCCAATTTGGATCATATTTGGGTATATTTTCAATTATCTCTCAATTGTCTCTGTAGGTTCAGCAGGATATTAGCTACCTTTAACTAGAAAACAAACAAAGACAAAAAAACCTTTGTGGTGCTCTCAAAATCTTGCCTATCCACTTTTCTGAAGGCCATTACATAGGACTCAAGCAAGAGATGTCAAGAGAAAAGGTGAGAGAATTGTGGGCTAGAGTCTTAACTAATGGTCTTAAAGAAAGGCAAATGTCAGGCTGGCCACGGTGGCTCACACCTGCAGTTCAGCACTTTGGGAGGCCGAAGCAGGAGGATTACTTGAGCCCAGGAGTTCGAGACCAGCCTAGGCAACATAGTGAGACCTCTTCTCTACAAAAAAAAAAAAAAAAAAAAGAATAAAAAAAATTAACTGGGTGTGGTGGTGCGTGCCTGTAGTACCAGCTACCCAGGAGGCTGAGATGGAAGGATCACCTGAGCCCAGGAGGTCGAGGCTGTGGTGAGCTGTGATTATGCCACTGCATTCGAGGCTGGGCAACAGAGCAAGACCATGCTGCAAATTTTTAAAAAGGCAAATGTCAGCTGTTGGTCTCCTTGATGAATCTTTGTTTGCCTTTTATTGGTTCTTGAAGAAAAGGAAGCAGAGGCCATGCTGAGAAGCCAGAAGCTTCTCATGGGAAGGCTGAAGGCTGCATTCCCTGGTCACCCAGGGTTGCATTGGAGAACTTTGCATCAAGAATCCCTTAGAAAAGGCAGCACTCCGGGCTGGTCCCCAGGGCTGGGGACAGGAGGGGATCTAGGGGCATCGCAGCTCTCAGGATCTTCTCACTGCCTGAATGCAGCCTTCCTCTTTTCTCACATCTCCCTGGGAAATGCAGCAGCCAAGACAGAGAGCACCTGCGCCATCTGTGTGTAGAGATTCACTGAGGTAGACTAAGGGTCCTGGCAGGGAGAGGAAGGTGCCGGTGCCAGGCATGCTGGGGGTAGGGGAGAGAAAAGAGGGAGGGAGGAAATGTCCATGGAGAAACACACCCTCTTTCACTTTGTCAAAGCTGGGCCTGTCTTCCACACACACATGTCTGGGAAAGTATGTCAGCCTGGGATCCCTTAGGGGACACCTCTGGTCAAATGTATGAGCCTCTGGATTAACTTTTCCTTAACTCTTTGGTGACGGTGTCTTGGGGGTAACATAGGCCAGGCTGTCTCAATCTCAGCGCTATTGGCATTCTGGGTCAGATAATGCTTTGCTGTGGGGGCTGTCCGGGGGTGGGTAGCCACATCCTTGGCCCCTCCCTAGTAGATGTCCCTGGTAGATGTCCCCGTCCTCGTGGGGTGGGTAGCCACACCCTTGGCCTCTCCCTAGTAGAGGTCCTGAGCACCTCCTCTCCCACTGTGACAACCAAAGGGGTTTCCGGGCATTGCCCAGTGTCTCCTGGAGGCAACATTGACTGCAGTGAGAAGCACTGATGGAGACACGTTCCTTGCTCTAGACCGTGGGCGCATGCTCTTCATCAAGGGTGTGCCCAAGGCGGTGGCAGGTAACCAACCGACCGCTCATCCCTGACGCATGGAGAGATGGCGACTTTCACACAGTCGCTGTATCAGACCCTGGCGACAGCAGTGTGGGTACAGGAGACTTCCCAGGACTCCTGAGGCAACTCATCCTCCACTGGAGAAAAGTCGCCGTGGATCTGGCCAGAAAGCTGCTCAGAGACGAGGTCTAAAGGTGAGCTGATGTGAGGACCTCGTGTCCCTGGCCAGGGCCCAGCGATAACACTCTAGGGCAGCGGTCCCCAACATTTTTTGGCATCAGGGACTGGTTTCATGGAAGACAGTTTTTCCATGGACAGTAGTGGGGGGTGGTGTGGTCATCAGACATCAGATTCTCATCGGGAACCACAACCTAGATTCCTCACATGTGCCATTTCCAATAGGGTTCGCACTCCTATGAGACTCTGATGTCACCGCTGATCTGGCAGGAGATGGAGCACCACTTGCCTGCTTGCCACTCACCTCCTGCTGTGTGGCCTAATTTATTTTCTCTCTCTCTTTTTTTTTTGTAGTTGGAATCTTACTCTGTTGCCCAGCCTGGAGTGCAGTGGCACACTCACGGCTACCGCAGTCTCAACCTGCTGGGTTCAGTAGATCCTTCTTCCTCAGCTTTCTACGTAGCTGGAACTACAGGCACACGCCACCACGCCTGGCTAATTTTTTTGATTTAATGTAGAGTTGAGGTCTCACCAAGTTGCCCTGGCTGGTGTCGAACCCAAGGACTCAGGCAATCTTCTTGCCTTGGCCTCCCAAATGCTGGGATTACAGGCTTGAGCCACTGCACCCGGCCTGCGGCCTAATTTCTAACAGGTTACATGCCAGTGTTGTCCTGTAGCCCGGGGGTTGGGTATCCCTGCTGTGGAACAGAGGTGTCCAACCTTTTGGCTTCCTTGGGCCTCATTGAATCAAGAGGAATGGTCTTAGACCACACATAAATTATATAACATAGTGTATAGACATAAGACGTTTAAAAAATATTTTAAATTATAAAGTTCAGAAAAATGAGGACAATATTAAAACCAGTGGGACATTTAACTTTATTTTTGTAAAACTAATCCATTAGTGTCTGGTTCAATGGAAGTGGTCACAATTCTTAGCGAGTTCTCAAGGTGCTCATCAGAAATGTTTGTTTAAATTTTGCTCCTTGTGTGCTCCATAATTCAAAACAGCTGCTTGCAAATGTACATGCTGCCAAAAAGCGATGCCATGAATAAGGCGTGATTGCGAACTTCAAAAATGAAACTGCACATGGGGACACAAAGAAAATACATGCTTAAAAACACATGATTGACCTTCCATACGACCCAGCAGTTCTCCTTCTGGGAATATACCCGGAGGAGCTCAAATCATTCTATAAAAAAGATACCTGTGCATGCATGTTTATTGCAACATTCTTCACAACAGCAAAAACAGGGAACTGACCATGCTGCCCACCGAAAGTGGACTAGATTAAAAAAATGTGAAGGAATATTTTGCAGCTGCAAAGAAGGACAAAATTATGGACTTTGCGGCAACTTGGATGAATATGGAGTCTCTCATACTCAGTGATCTACTGCAGAAACAAAGAACTGAGTGCCACATGTTCTCACTCATAAGTGGACCTAAACCTTTAGCATAATACTACAAGAAAGAGATTGGAAGTAGCGGGACACTGCCAGGGGAATGGACCTAAACCTTTAGCATAATACTACAAGAAAGAGATTGGAAGTAGCAGGACACTGCCAGGGGAAGAAGCACACAATATCACCAAGGATACCTGATCCTAAATCAGGCAAAGTGAGGACCAATGGGAGGCCCAAACTTTACCTGTATGTTAACTATTTATGTACCTAATCCTGAATTGTACCCTACATCTTTTTTTTTGAGTGTGAGTCTCACTCCGCTGACCAAGCTGGAGTACAGTGACACGCTCATGGCCACCCTGGTATCGACCTGCTGGGCTCAGGTGATTCTTCTGTCTCAGCCTTCCAAGCAGCCAGAACTACAGGCATGCGCTACCATGCCCAGCTAATTTTGGGTTTATTGTAGTGATGAGGTCTCACCAAGTTGCCCAGGCTGGTCTAGAACTCACGGGCTCAGGCAGTCTACCTCCTCGGTCTTCCAAAGCACTGGGATTATAGGCTGAGCCACCGAGCCCAGCCCACATTTTAATTTTTAAAAACTTTCTGTAGAGACAATGTCTTGCTATGTTGCCCAGGCTGGTTCAAACTCCTCAAGTAATCCTCCCACCTTGGCCTCCCAAAGCTCTGGGATTACAAGTGTGAGCCACCAGACCCAGTCACTCTTAGTCATCTTGAAACTGTGGTTGTGGAGGTCCCTTAAAGCTTGTGAACTGCTGCAGGCTCGTCATATCTGGGGGTTGACTCTCTTTTCCTGTCTGTGGTTTATGACCCAGAACTTGGTCTCTAGAGCTAGGCTGTACTTTCAGTTCCATTGGGAGCACATTAGCCACTCATTTCTTCTCTACCTTGTTTGCTGTTTTTGTTTGTCTTAAGAATAAGGTTTTCTAGATTCCTTATGTTTTAAAGGAAAAAGTATTCTCTTTGTGGAAGGAGAAATGACGGATTTTTTCCCCCCCTTAAATTATGCAGATGAAGCTATGTCTGCACTTGGTTACATTCATGTCTACTGAGATGTCATTACTTATAGGAGAGCCTGGGATTTTCAAGAATAGTAACATGGTAATTTGTCTTTCAAATACTGTTTTACTTATAGCAGCAATAACAGGAAATGTGTACTATTTTTCAGTGTTATAATCTGATTCACCCTTTGATATAAACAGCTTTATCTCATCTCATTGTTTATATCACATTCCTATTTCTCTGGAAAGAACAATATTTTTCTCCCTGAAAAGTAATATATTCTTGTCTAAGGATGGCTTAAATAAGTAACAGATGGTCGTTTTGTGCGTGTGTGCCCCACCCCCACTCATTCTAGCATTTGATCGGATATTAAAAATCAGTATGTTTTGAACATAGCTGGGGTCTGAACAGGTTTGTTACCAGCTCAGCTTCTTTTATTTATGTGATGGTGGTATGGCTTGGATAGTTTTAGAATACAGGCAGTTGCATGAATTTATCTGTGCTTGTCAAGTGGAATGTGCTTGAAAAAATATCTTTCCTGGTTCGTAGTTACCCAGGGTAATCATGGAAAAGATAGACTAGACAGAGCCCCATGTGTGTCACATGATCCTGGCTGTAAAATCAAGTTCACTGTTCACAAGGCTCTCTCCAAGCTATTTATTTATAACGTGGTTCTAATGTTAAAATTTGTTGTGGGACCAGGACTGAATCTTGTCAAAAAGAAATTTCAGGGTCAGGTGTGGTGGCTTACACCTGCAATCCCAGCATTTTGGGAGGCGAAAGCAGGAGAATTGTTTGAGCCTAAGATTAGCCTGTGCAACATAACAAGACCTCATCTCTTTAAAAAAAATGTAGCTGGGTGTGGTGTCATATACCTGTAGTCCTAGCCACTGGGAGGCTGAGATACGAGGATCACCTAAACTCGGGAGGCCAAGGCTGCGGTGAGCTACAATTTGTACCACTGCACTTTAGCCTGGGCAGCACAATGACACCCTGACTCAAAAAAACAGAGAGAAAACTTTTAAGCCGGGGAGTGAAATGAAAAATTAAGATTTCTTGAAGACCAATCAGGGTGGTTAAGGAAAATGAATTGAAGTGAGTAGAGCTGAGAGGTTGGGAGATAAATTAAGAAGTGGCCAATAATCCAGGTATAAAGTGACTGGTCTGGAAAAAATAATGCTATGAAATGGAATGGAAACCATTCCAGAGAAATGATAAAACTTGATGGGCCGGAATTGATGGCTCAAGCCTGTAATCCCAGCACTTTGGGAGACCGAGGAGAGAGGATTGCCTGAGCCTGCAAGTTTGAGATCGTCCTGGGTAACATGGTGAGACCTCGTCTCTGCAATAAATCAAAAATTAGCTGGGCATGGTAGTGCGTGCCTGAGTTCCATGTACTTGGAAGGCTGAGGTGGAAGGATTGCCAGAGCCCAGCAGATAGACGCTAGGGTGGCCGTGAGTGTGCCACTGCACTCCACCTGGGTGGCAGAGTAAGACTCCAACTCAAAAAACAACCCCCCAAAACAAAAAACTTGATGTCTTGATCCAATCGTTGCACACAGAAGAAGGAAACTAAGGTGAAAGTCACAGATTTTTAAACCTAAGGGACTGTTTGAAATGACACTGCGATTGTAAGTAGGAGGGAAGACAGAAATTGTGTTCAATATTTAAAAAAACTTATTATATATATTTTTTTTTTACTGGAAAAGATCTAAATGTCAGGAGTTGGTATGTGGTTTAACTTGTCAAGCTTTTAGACGGCTGCTTCTTGGAAGTGTGATACAAAATGCTGTAATGTGGAATATTGCTGCAAATTAGGCGTATTGATTTGATATTGTCAAGAAATATAACACCTCAAAAATAGGCAGACTGGTGAAAAAAATACCCCACTGGCAGGTGTGGGTGCAACTGTGTGATTTTCGAGCAAACAAAAAAAAATATATATATGTATATATATATGTATACACAACAAGCTAGCAGAGTTGATGCTGGTACAGATTACATCGAAAGCAACTTTCTTTTCCCAAGCCCACTGGATGGGACATATATGTCCACCTCTACCCCTACCCTGAACTGGGGTGCTTATAATGCATGTGGTGGTTCTTAATGGCACATGAGAAAGAAAAGATGGCCCTCTTCATTTTTTTTTTTTTTTTTTTTTTGTCGGTGGGGTTTCTCAGATATACAATAAGGTTTAAGTTATTTTTGAATCAGGAAAGAAAGTCTGTGATCTGAGGGCTAAAAACAAAAGGGCGACACCTGGGAGGGTACGTCAGAAAGGACCAAGAAGAGAGATCTGGAAATCTATTTATCGGCTTCCTGTGGTGCTCGTGACTTTTACTGCTCATGGTCTCATAGAGTCTTCAGACTAACACAGCTGCCCTTTAGTGCAGGAGGTGTTTGAGGATCCGGAGGGAGTTTTTGTTTTTCAGTATGCTTATGTTGTTTGTGGCCTCTTGCTGACGCTTTTCTATTATTTATTTAGCTGGGGTGGTGTTGTGAAATCATTTTCACCGATGAAGTTAATATTTACAAACTTAAGACATTTGACAGTGAAGGACAGCTTTAAAATATCTTTTGGAAATCACAAGTTAGAATAGTTATGATCACAATAAGAACTAACTTTTTTTTTTTACGGTAAAATGGACTAATATGTTTACTGCTATTGTCATCTTTTCCTGAACTTAGTTACAGGCTCTTTAAAAATTATCCTTTAAAATCATGAAGATGCGAGTTGATTTCCTATCTTTTGGTATTAATTAAGAGAGTATTTGTGGAATTGTGAGTTAAAGTCAGTGAGGGATGTGTCTTATTTTTTTAAGTGAAATTTGCCTGTTTCCTTAGCATTTAGGGTTATTTAATAAGTTACCAAAAAGTGTGTGGTTTTTGTTATTAACTGATTCTGCTATTTCACTTACACATGATGGTAATATTCTGAAATTTTACCTAAAGTAAGCCATCATCGACAACCTTAAGACCACATTATGGACACTGGATAAGAAGCAAAATGCCGCTTTGAGCCCACAGCTCTCAATGGCGCTGTGACTGGTGAGAGGATTTCCTTTCCTTTAAGCTTGAGGATTGGCAAATCTTCAGCCTGACTTAGAGAGATACTCTCCCCACAGTCATTTCCCTTCAAAGCCCATTCTTAGCAGAGCTTCTGTCATCCGGAATTATTCTCTTAAGAGTCAACACTCTCAGCAGAGTCTTTTCTTTTTTTCATCTCTATTGAGTTGACTCTCAATTGGTGACTTGAGAACATACCAAGATGATTCTCTTTTGCTGAAACTGGATCATAAGCACGGCTTCTCTGCGTGAAAACAGCTGTGTGTGTGTGTGTGAGTTTGCAGTGCATTCTCTGAAGGGTGAGCCGTGGCTGCTGTAGGCAGGAAAGTGTATGCGGAGAATCCCAGGGAACTCTTTGCCCCTTTCCAGACATTGTCCTTCACTAGCCTGACCTTCACTAGCCTGGGAGTGGCCCGAGGAACCCACATCTCAGAGTGGCCTCTCAGAAGATCCCAGGCTTCATAGTTTGGCACAGAGTGGAAAAGGTGTCGCTAAGTAACAGTCCTCACACACACCCTCCTCCAAGTCTCAGATCCCTTGCCTTTGAAAAAAAGACCAGAAGAGACAGCCAGAGACCCTTACCACGTCTGCATTTATTTTCTACTGACCAGCCCTTTGCTGCTCTCTACAAAGACAATCGCAGTCTTCCCTGATACTGATGACTTAGAATCTTGACAACTCAGTAATATGCAGAAAAGCTTCTTAAATATAAGGCATCTCAAATGTGATGTGCACCAACAGTTACAGAAAGTGGAGAGTACGTCTTCCCCCATGTTCAAGGTTGCCACCTACCATTTGCTCTTTTTTTAGTGTAAGAGGAGTAATATACCTTTTATTTTAACTCCATATGAAAACATCCAAACATGTACAGAATTAATATCTAGACTCTAAAGAGATATTCTTAAAGGATAAACTAAAATTATTCTAATTAATTCAAGGTTCTAACGCAGAGTTATCACAGCTTACGGAATGTGTTTGAGATTCACAGTAGGAAGGTTACCATTAAGTTCCCTAAGAGCTTTAGTTTTAAGCCACAAATTAAATGGGTTCAAGCTAATTAGCTATACAGCCTTGCATTTTATTCATATTTGCTTATTCGTCATTACTAATTTTTCTTCCAGAGGATCAAAATAATAGCATTACTCATTTGCAGTGGTTTCCTTCCTTTACATAAACTATTTTCTAATATTACCTCAAAACAACTTTAATTTCCTATGCTCTGAGTACTCTTTTCCAAATAAACCCAGGGAAGCCCCCTGCTTCCCTAAGTGCTGTGAAGAGACTGTGTTATCCCTTAGAATGTTCTCTTTGGCCATCACAGCACTAGAATCTTACTGTTAATCTTTCCTAAGAAAAACAAGCCTTTCCTCTTGAAGGCCTGGGACCTTAAAAATAACAACTACAAAGTGTTTTTATGTGGTAAATGCTCATCATAAATTATTATTATTTTTTTCCCCCTGGATCCTACCGTGTCTCTTCTTGAAGAACAGGGCAAGGGGGAGAAGTTTGTCCTGTGGTCCACCCATCCCGGACACAATCATTTGCACTAAATTAACGCTTCCTGGGGAGATGTTACTAATTCTCTACCAGGCGACCCAGTTACTATGACTATTCTTAAAAAAACAAACCTCTTATGGGAAAATACACCCCCGCTAGGCTGAAGCAGAAAGAAAAAGCTAAACTCTGTTTAAAATCTGGACCCTTTGACCCGTGAACTTTAAGTTCCTTTCCTGTAGGGTTCTTAAAGCCATAATGGTTGGACTGTGACTCCCACGACTACCCGTGAACATAAGCAGATGCAGGTTGGCTTTCAAGAAGCTGGACTATGATTATGCTATTACCGAGAGACCAAAACAAATTTATTATGGTACATAAAGGAAGTTTTGTATGATGGTGGTCAGTGACTCAACTCTGACTGTCCAAATTATTCTGTTCTCTGATGAATGAGGAACTTATCAGGATTTTCTCACAATTAAAAGCTCACTGAAAACAAAAGAAAGGCTAATAATATACAAACACACACATATCCATATACTTTACACATATGCAAACACACACCTATATATGTGTATACACACACACAACACACACACACACACACACCCTAGGTAGCCATATGTAAACTAAGCTGTGTTATCTGCCCTTGGCTATTTCAGAGACTGTGGAATTATGTATTCCAAGTGATGAAAGGGTCTCCGACTGGTAGGATGTCTATTTACTGGGCATTTTGGAGCAGAGGCTAAGATCACGTATGGAATCCTGTACCAGTGGAACATGGCTGTGTTCTGTTTACTTGGTCCATGGATATACTCTGATGGTTTTGTCAGCTTAAACTGTGGAAATATCCATTCTCTCGTCTTCTCTGGAGGCCTTAAACTGAGCCAAGGTCAAGCCGGAGTCTCTCTGGGAGGTACTAGAAGCCCTTGTGTTAAAAATAACATTCAAGCCAGCACTCTAAGCCAAAACCAAAAATATGTATATTAAGCGAACTCACTCAATTTGCTGATTTTGTGCTCCAGATCATGAAGACGGTTATTTGTACCCGTGTCAGGAGAACTAAGGGTTTTCTAGGTGTGCAAATGCCAAGATAGCGCAAACCACTAAAATGGGGGATCGCGGTTATTTTTGGAAAACACCACTGAGTGAGGATATATCAAAATGTGAAGAAATGATCAATTAAACTCCACAAAAACATAAATCCCATCAAAACATGTCCACAATATTAAAACACAAAAGACAAACTGGAAGCTAACATTGAGATATGATGGAGAACAGTGACTACTTATAATATGCAAAGAGGTTTAAAAGTCTGTGATAAAACAGTCTGATAGAAAATGAACAAGTGGCTGGGCTCGGTGGCTCAGCCTGTAATCCCGTGCCTTTGGGAGACTGAGGTGAGTGGATTGTCTGAGCCCGCAGGTTCGAGACCTGCCTGGGCAGAGAGACCTCATCTCTACAATAAATCAAAAAAAAAAAAAAAATCAGCCGGGCGTGGTAGCGTATGCCTGTAATTCTGGCTACTCGGAAGGCTGAGGCGGAAGGATCGCCGGAGCCCAGCAGGTCGAGGCTGTGGTGGCCGGGAGCGGCCACTGCACTCCAGTCTGGGTGACAGAGTGAGACTCCAACTCAAAAAAAAAAAGAAAATGGACAAGTGATATGACCAGGCATATAGAACAAGAAATAAAAATACACAATATAAAATATGCTAAATTTTGTGAAATCCAAGTCAATACAAATAACATATTTTGAGTTGAAAAGGAAAATAGTAATCTATACATTTGACCATTCTTTATGAGGGTTTGCAGAAACCGACATTCTCATACATTTCTGATGGGTATGTCAATGTCAATTAGTAATTGGAGAGTAGTTTGAAGAGTGGGAAAAGGTAACTCTACCCGAATATCTATTATTGCACAATTATACTAAAAATGTATATTGGAATACTATATAGTCATTTACATCGTAGACCTCCACATAATGACATGAAAAGGATTTAAGATAATTTTTTAATGGCTTTCAGGGCAGTAAAGATCTCATTTTTCCCCTTAAGAAATATATATTTATATATTTTGCCCATCAAACAATTTTGGAAAAAATATCCAGACGTTATATTGCTTACCTTGAAGGTGAGAGGTAGCTGTATGGTGAATTAAGGGAGATTTTAATTGCTGTTAAAATTTTATAGTTCTTTTTTTACACCAAGAACATGTTACACTGATTGATTGATTGATTTTAAAGATGGGTACAATTCAGGATTCGGTATACAAGTGGTTATCATACAGGTAAAGTTTGGGCCTGCATTTGGTGCCCGCTTGACCTGGTTTGAGATCAGGTACCCTCATTGATGTTGTGTTCCCCTCCCTCACACCCCGACCCTGGTACTATCCTGCTACTGCCAATTCCCTCCTTATAGTATTATGGTAAATGTTCAGGGTCTGCTTATGAGTGAGAACATGTGGTTCTCTGTTCTTTTTTGTGTGATAGATCACTGCGTATGATAGACTCTAAATCCATCTAAGTTGCTACAAAGTTCCTATGTTTGTCTTTCTTTATGACTGTGTAATATTCCACTGTGTATATGTGCCACATTAAAAAAATTTTTTAAAGACGTGGGGTACAATTCAGGGTTAGATACACAAATGTTCATTATGCAGGTACCCTTGTTGATGAGATGAGGTGTGCCCCTCCCTTTCATGGCAGTTTCCCTCAACTGCAAATCCCAACTCTCCCCTCCCTGGCAGTTTCCCACTACTGCCAATCCCTTTCTTATAGTATTATGATAATTGTTCAAGGTCTGCTTGTGAGTGAGAATATATGGTACTCTGTTCTTTGTTTCTGTGATAGATCACTGAGTATGATCAACTCTAAATCCATCCAAGTTGCTTTGAAGTCCATATGTATGTCCTTCTTTATGGCTGCATGATTTTCCATTGTAAATATATATACCACATTTTTTTAATCCAGTCCAGCTTCGATGGGTAGCATGGTTGGTTCCATGTTTTTGGTATTGTGAATAGAGCTGCAACAAACATGCATGTGCAGGTGTCTTTTTTGTGGAATGATTTGAGTTCCTACGGGTATATCCCCAATAGGGGGATTGCTGGGTCATATGGAAGATCAATTTCTAGCTCTTTCAGAAATCGCCACACTGTCTTCCAAAGAGGTTGCACTAGTTTGCATTCCCACTAGCAGTGTAGAAGCATTCCTTTTTCTCCACATCCTAGCCAGCATCTGTTGTTTGTTTTATTAATGATGGCCATTCTTACTGGGGTTAGGTGGAATCTCAATGTACCATATTTTTTTATCCAGTCCAGTTTCAATGGGCAGCACGGTTGGTTCCATGTTTTTGCTATTGAAAAACACATTACTTTTCTAGTCAGAAGAAAGCCATACAAAAGAGAGAGAGAGAGAGAAGGAAAGATGGATGCTTATGGCAACGTCTGGATTACCTAAACGCATATCACTCATTTTGTGCATATTGATAAACATCCAATTGCAATCTTCATCCATTCCTCTGACCTTTGCTAATCTATAAGAATAACTGAATAAGATGAGAACATGGGGACAATTTAGGACCCTGTGTTTTTATTTCCTCCCAAATTTTGAAGATAAGTCTAATTTTGCTCGACTTAGTGCCTGAGTTTCTCTATTAATCTGTTGATTATTCTGACAGTGGGAGAGACACAGACTCTCAAAACGAAATGTGACCTGGGCTATTGCTTTGTGTTTGGGAGAATACCAGTCAATGGTTGGCGATGATGGTCAAAGTTCAGCCCAACCCAGAAACTACTGGTCATCTCACACTGTCTCAGGGTAACTTGGAGTGAGACTTGTTAGGTTGGTATCTTGGGCCCTGGGTACCCTCTTCTTTCCTAGCTCTTTCCCCACCAGGCCTTTGGGAACCAAAAGTTCTTCTCATCTCATTCTTCTTTGCATCTGTTCCTGGCTTACTTTTTTTTTTTTATTCAAAAAAATGTATTATTATTTTGGTAGCTAGTAAGAATAATCACTTAAATTTCTTCCCAGTAAGGTGTAAATGAGTGTTAATAGCTTAACCTTTCTGGGGAGTATGTGCATAGAGCTAAATCAAATGAGTCAATTATTGAAAATATTTTCAAGGCGAAGTATATTAATTTCCACTGATGGAAATGCTGGAATCATTGAACTAATGGCAGCATGTATTTGTGGGCTGGGAAGAAGCGATGAGAAGAATGTGAGGGCTGCCTCTGAAATAAGTATTTTAAGACACTCAAGTCTCACAGCAGCATTCTTGCTTGGGCTTTGTATTGCTTGCTTTTCTCAGCGTGTGCTGTGACTCTTTTATATATACACATATGGCTGATTTTTAAAATTGTATATTTTAAGAGAATCTTAAAAAATGAAAATAGACCTTTCATTTTTTGGTCTATAAATTTTAGCACACGTACAGAATTGTGTAAGCATCACCCTAATCAGGGTACAGAGTGCTATAATACCTTGCAGAATTCTCCCACACGATGTGTTTATAGTCATACCCACCCTGACCCCTGGCAATCACTGATCTGTCACTGAATACTGCAGTTGTGTCTTTTTTGAGAATGTCATATAAATAGAATAATACAGTGCGTAATCTTTTGAGACTGGCTCTTCTACTTAGCATAATGACTTGGAGATTCATCTAAGTTGTGGGTATCGATAATTAGTTTCTTTTTATTGGCTTGTGTGATTCTATTGCATGAAGTCACAAGAGTTGGTTACCCACTGGAGAACATCTGGATTGTTTCCAGTTGCTGGTGATTATGAATAGACCTACTATATACTATAAACCCTTGTGCCCACATTTCTGTGTGAAAATACATTTTAAACTTCTTGAGGGTCAATACCCAAAAGTGGAATTGTTGAATCCTATGGTAAGGGTATGTTTCATTTTATAAGAAACTGGATATTTACAAATGGTAACGCTTTTTGAAGTTTTGGTTTCTAGCTCTTCATTCATTGTATGCAGAAATATTATTGATTTTGGAGTGTTTACCTTGTATTCTGCAATCTTGTAAAAATTCACTAATTTGTTTTTAGGTTTTTTTTCTTTGATTTTTTTTTGTTTTTGAAGACCATTAAATCATCTGCAAAGAGGAGTAAATTTTATCTCTTCCTTTCCAATTTTTATGCCTTGTATTTCTTTTGCTGATCTTATGGGTTGTGTAAAACTTTAAGTATAACATTGCATAGGAATGCAGAGAGAGGATATCCTTTCTCTGTCACCGATTTTAGGGGAAAAGTATTCAGTCTTTCATCACTCAGTACAATATTAACTAGAGTTTTGCCCTTTTTGTTTTTGTTTTGGTGTGTTTGTGTTTACTTTTGTTTTTGGTAGGTGTCCTTTATCAGACATTCTTCTCTATTGCTAATCTGCAAGGGTTTTTTTTTCCTTTTAAAATTGTAAATAGCTGTAAAATTTTGATAAGCATAGTCACCCATCAGTATCTTAAAGTATTCCAAGACCCCCATGGATAACAAAATCTGAGGATGCTTAACTCCCACAGTCAGTCCTGTAGAACCCACAAATACAAAAAGTCATCCCTCCATGCACTGGGTTCTACATTCCTGAATTTTCTGTCAGGAACAGAGGGTTGGCTGAATATTTTCCCCTATCAATTGATATGATCATGTGGTTTTTTTTTTAAACCATTAATATAGTGAATACATTGATTGATTTTTCTTTGCTTTTTTTGTTGCTCTTTTCACTTTGATTTATTTTTTTTGAATATTGAACTAACCTTGCATTTCAGTGATAAACTCCACTTGTTTGTGAAGATATTCTTTAATGTACTGCTGTATTTGATTGGCTAATATTTTGTCCTTTTGTTCATAAAGTATTCTGTAGTGTTCTTTTCTTATACCATTTTTTCCGGTTTTTGTCAGGTTAATTCTGTCCTGTGGGATTGTTTCCAGGTTTGCCCATTACTAAATAGTTCTTCTGTGAGCTATTTTCACATGGGTCTTTGGGGCACATATGTGTGGATTCATAAAAAAAATTTGAAAAATTTTGCACAAAAGAAATTCCATCCCTCCACTGTGTGTGGCAGACACTGTTGGATGCCCAGCCAACATCTATTCTACCTTCCTTCCTGTGGAAGAAAACTACATTTTTGTTCAGAAGGCTTCTATGTCCACTAAAAAACTCTTACAAATCCACATGCTCTTTAGCTAGAAGCGATGATATGAGCAGTTCTGGTCAATAAAATTTAAGTGGAAGTTTTTGGAGGAAAATTTTCAGAAAAGCTTTGGTGATCCTGATGAAAGTGACACCCAAATAGCAAACCTTTCCCCCCTTTCCCTTTCTAACCATAACATATTCCCAGTGCCTGGAAGTGGAGTAGTCATCTTTAACCAAGAGGATGAGAGCAGGGCTGTACCTGGTGGCATAACGGTACTTGGTTCACAGGTGGGCAACTTGGCTCCCATCTCTGAACTTGGTGCTGCTTGAGAAAATAAATCTCAATTTGCTTATACTCTTGCAATCAGCTTCTGCTCTGTGAGGCCAAATACAACATCCTGGAGATCCCAGGCACATTTTGACTTTTCTCTTTCTCTGTATATCTCTCTAGAACAGTGTTCTGTAGCAGACAGCAATTTTACTTTTAAGCAAACTCAAAGTCATCATGTGCTTGATAATCTCTGTAACCAAGACACCAACATGAGATGATTTGTTCAAAGTAAGTAGTGAAAATTGGAAAGAGAACCCACAAGCTCCAAGGCTAAGTTTTTCTCTTCACCCTACTGTGTAATTTGTTTGCGTTCATTTCTTAGAATCACAATACCCCCATTTATAACATGCAGAAAATAAAATCTATCCTAATTCCCCATAGGGTTCATGTCAGGGTATGTGAGAGATGCTTTTCCTCATCTCTATAAGTCTTTATTTTTTTAAATGGATAATCAATATGTGTATTGTGACTTGAATTGATATTAATTACCCTCATTGGACAAGAGTACATTTAGTAAAATGTGTGGGTTTTCATTTTGAAAATATTATAGAGGAACTCTGTGCATAGTACAGGGGATGTTGAAATCAGGTGAAAGCTGACCTGCCCTCCCGGGTACCACGGTCAAGAGACAGAGGCAGGTGTGAACCATTATACTGAGGAAATGACTACTTAATCATGCTTGTGGGAGATGATAGATTACATTTTGTGATATTGTTTTCCTGAAGACTCTTGGACAAAGCCTACTAGCTTACATAGACAGTCTATCATGGGTCCCAAGGGCCTAAAACTACTCCTAGATAACGTCTTAAAGATACCAAGAGCCTAGCAGGGAACCAATTCCAGG
This sequence comes from Cephalopachus bancanus, assembly GCA_027257055.1. Taxonomy (NCBI): domain Eukaryota; kingdom Metazoa; phylum Chordata; class Mammalia; order Primates; family Tarsiidae; genus Cephalopachus; species Cephalopachus bancanus. Next base: position 10,077,741 of record JAPVLO010000001.1, on the reverse strand, counting down.
AAAATCTGGGATAGATCATGAAAACCCTAGAAACTCATGCCTTCAGACTCAGAAAGGATTTAGATATCCTCAGATACATTCCTCAAAAAATAAACATTTTCTTAAGTTAGGTTTACTCCCAAATAGTCATGCATGTATTTGAAAAGCAGCAACATCTGGGTTGACCTTTATTTCACTTCTGTTTTCTCCACATTCTGTATTTTTCTTCATGATTTTTTGAGATGTGGGACCTGGTTGCACACACCGATGTTTCCTTTACCTGCTAAAAGTTAGTCTTTTTTTTTTTTCCCCTTCTGAAGGACTAGAATTGAAATGTATATAATCAGGGTGATGGGATTAAAGAATTTAATGAATTACAGAAGTATTCTATTAAGGAATAGAGATCATTCTTATAAACCATGAATTAATTTTTATGAATTAGGTCCAAAGAGCTTAAGTAAAACAGCTAATATTTCATAAGTAGTTCTAGCCTTCTTTAATAGTACAAGTCTCTGGTGTGTAATATTTAGGTAATGATTATCATAAAATAGACATCTTTTGAGGGCAATTATGTGTTCTCAATACTCTTTATGAGAGAGCTGGGAGGAGGATGTCATTACATTTGACAGTATATTTATCTCACCTAATATTCATGATATTCTGATGGAAATGCTGTTATCTTACTATAGACGAGTGTATTTCTGGAAGCACTGAGTACAGATTGCATCACTAAACCTGTTCAGACATGAAAGACGACACAATTCAGCACCCAAAGTCTAGGCTGTTCTAGCCCTGGGGAGTTGGTGAATTTGTTTATGAAAACAAAGCATTGCATCTGTGCAGTTAATTCTCCTAGGGGTAGGGTCAGGCAAGGGAGAAGAGATGAGTGAAGAGCCATGAACTGAAGATGCTGTGTGCAGGAAGTGACAAATACACTTGAAGATAAGGGTGAGGATTGGTGGTCTGTTTTTTTAAATTTTAAACAGCATCTCACTCTGTTGCCCAAGCTGGAGTGCAGTGGCACACTCATGACCACTGCAGCCTTCACCTGGTGGGTTCAGACAATCCTTCTGCTTCAGCCTTCCAAGTGGCTGGAACTACAGTTATGCAAAATTATACCCAGCTTACTATTTATTTATTTATTGTAGAAGCGAGGTCTTGCCATGCTGTCCAGGCTGGTCTTGAACCCGTGGGCTCAGGAAATTCCTCTTGCCTCCACCTCCCAAAGTACTGAGATTACAGACATGAGCCACTGCACCCGGCCGGTAGTCTTTTCAAAGAAATTGAAATGGGCTAAGACAGGACCCCAGGAGAGGAGGTGAGCCACGTATCCCTCTACAGCCATTTTTTATTCTTGTTTTAGGACTAACTTGCCTTGGCAGATATGATAGCAACCTGCACTGCCATGATGTTTGCAGGTTTTCAGAATTTTGGAATATGAGGCAATATGAAACAACTGTGGTTGTTCCTTATTGACAGAGAGAAGACTGAGACTTGGAGTTTAATTCAGTTAGTACACGATGAAACCTGAATCTAGAACCCCAAGCGGGTCTCCAAAATCCAGACTCTGCCATTGGATGACAGAACCCTTTCTGAAACATCTTACAGCCTCGAGAGATCAACTTGGGCTACTCAAATCTACAAGCCTCAGAGGTGTGTATATAAAAGCTACTGGGCCAGCTCGTGGTTCAGAAATGTTCTGGTTTCACTAATGAACCTATTAAGTCAATCATCCAGGCATGAAAAAGTAATAGGGGAAGAAAAGAAATAAGTAAATTTGTTTTGTTGACGTGTTTGCTTGTTTGTTCGCTTTATTTAATCCAGGAAATAAGGCATATAGAATCTGGAAAGCTGAATATTTGATTTTCTAGTTTCTCTAATTGTTAGGCAAAGTCTTGAGATACAGCTCTGGGCCAATGAGATGCAAGAGTATTGCATCTGGGGGAGAACCTTTCCTCCTTGATAACAGTAGAAGGCCCAAGAATGGAAAGCCCTTTGCCCTTCCCCTATCTTCTTCTTCTTCTTCTTTTTTTTTTTTTTGAGTTGGAGTCTCACTCAGTCGTCCAGACTGGAGTGCAGTGGCTGCTCCCGGCCACCACAGCCTCGACCTGCTGGGCTCTGGCGATCCTTCCGCCTCAGCCTTCCGAGTAGCCGGAATTACAGGCATGCGCTACCATGCCCGGCTGATTTTTTGATTTATTGTAGAGATGAGGTCTCGCTGCCCAGGTGGGTCTCGAACCCACGGGCTCAAACCCACGGGCTCAGGCAATCCACTCACCTCAGCCTCTCAAAGGCGCGGGATTACAGGCTGAGCCACCAAGCCCGGCTCTCCCCTATCTTCTTATTTAGCATTTGAACTTGGTGACTGGAGGTGCAGCAGCTGTGATTCTGAAGTGAGTCATTATGCAAAGTTCCGGGGACTTAGAGAGACACTAGCCAAGCAGCTGAGTCAAGGCCAGTGGTCACTGACCTCTTTGGGTCAAAACCTCTTTGTTGAGGTTGTTGACAGTTAAGTACTCTGTTTTTTTTTTTTGTTTGTTTGTTTTTTGAGTTGGAGTCTCACTTACTTGCCCAGGCTGGGGTGCAGTGGCATGCTCACGGCCACCCCAGTGTCAACCTGCTGGACTCCAGTCATCCTTCCGCCTCAGCCTTCCAGGTAGCTGGGAGCTATAGGCACGCACTACCATGCCTGGCTAATTTTTAAAATTTTATTTTGTTGTAGAGACGAGATCTCACCAAGTTGCTTGGGCTGGTCTTGAACCTGCAGGCTCAGGCAATCCATTCTCCTTGGCCTCCCAAAGTGCTGGAATTACAGGCTTAGCCACCGAGTCTGACCAAGTACTCTTTTCTTAATGGATACATTTCTACAAAGTTATTTCCTAAACACCTTTTTGGTGATAAAGAGATATGCCAGACAAGAAGGAAGAAATATTCATTAAATACACTACTTAGTTTTTTTAAAAGTCACTTTAAGTACTTTCCTTAACTTAAAAAAATTGTCTAAAATTCAATTTTTTTTCTTCTGTTTCAAATTCAAATAGATTTGCTCATTTCTTCAGTCGTAGCTGTATTGTGAATATGTTGCTATCAATTGGTGGTGATGGGCTCAATTCAGTGTTTGAACCAAAAAGCACATCTGCTACCAGAGATGAAGGAGCGAGGCCTTCTAAGACAAAGTCACCTAGAGTAAATCACACATTTTTCAGTCCTTAAATATATTTAAAATATATACTTTTAATGGGTACGGTGGCCCATGCCTATAATCCCAGCTCTTTGGGAGGCCCAGGAGAGAGGATTGCCTGAGACCAGGGGCTTGAGATCAGCCTGGACAGCTTGGTGAGACCTCTTCTCTACAATAAATCAAAACAATTGGCCGGGTTTGGTGGCACACACCTATAGTTCCAGCTACTTGGAAGACTGAGGCGGAAGGATCGCCTGAGTCCAGCAGATCGAGGCTGCAGTGGCCGGGAGCATGTCACTGCCCTTCAGCCTGGGCGACAGTGTGACTCTGACTAAAAATAAAATAAAGTAAAATAAAATTAAATAAAATATGTAAGTTTATTCTGTAACCTGAGTTCCTCACAGGTCTCATGACATTAGTGACGTCCCGGGCATAGTTAGGATTCAGTTTCATAAACTTGGGCCTCACAGAGTGGGGGCAGTCCATCCAATCCCCTCTTTGCACATCCTAGTGTCCTCTCTGGGGGTCCTTGAGGTGTATCACAAAGGATCAGGAGCTGTCCTTTTGCCCTCTTAAGTGTCGCCCTCCCTTGAATATGATCATGTAAATACCTGTGATTTACTGAAGCTTTACTGGCCGTTGTCTTCTGTAGGTATCTGCACGTGCCCACTAGGGCCCTGAACACCAGAATAGCCTGGATTCCCACATGAATGGAGAGACAGCCTTTGTAACCTGTACTCTAGCACCAAGTCTAGACCCAGTGTGTCATTGAAAATAAAAACATATGCAAATAATAAACAGTAAGTGGCCGGAGATGTAGCTGCCATCTTGTGATACTGAAGCAACAAGTCAATAGGAAAATATCCGGGGGTCAGAGAGACACTAGCCAAGCTGCTAAAACAAGGCCAGTGGCCACTGACCTCTGCTGGTCTACACCTGTTTATTGAGGCTCTTTTTAAATTATTTATGTATTTACTTATTAAATTCATTTTTTTTTTTTTGAGTTGGAGTCTCACTCTGTCGCCCAGACTGGAGTGCAGTGGCTGCTCCCGGCCACCGCAGCCTCGACCTGCTGGGCTCCGGCGATCCTTCCTCCTCAGCCTTCCAATAAATTCATTCCAGGGCCGTAGTAGTGTAACCAGATAGGTGAGCCTCTCAATCTTACCTGTGTCTAAGAAGGCCTCTACCCAAGCTTCAGCAAAGGAGAGAGGGAAGTCGGGGCCTCTGGAAGTTGTGGTCTCACTCTGTCACCCAAACTGGAGTACAGGGACATGACCACAGCTTACCACAGCCTTGACCTCCTGGGCTCAGGCAATCTTTCTGCCTCAGCCTCCTGAGTAGCTGGGACTACAGGTGCGTAACACCATTCCCAGCTCATTTTTTAAAACATTTTTTGTAGAGATGAGGTCTTGCTATGATACCTAGGCTGGTTTCGAGGTCCCGGACTCAAGTGATCCTCCTAGCTCAGCCTCCTGAGAAGCTGGGACTACAGGTGCATAACACCATTCCCAGTTTATTTTTTAAAAAACAATTTTTGTAGGGATGAGGTCTTGGTAGATACCTAGGCTGGTTTGAGGTCCTGGGCTCAAGTGATCCTCCTGCCTCAGCCTCCCAAAGTCCTGGGGTTATAGGCCATCACACCACGCCTATTGAGGTTATGATTAATCAGGTAGTCTGATCCTAACTAACTCATGTGTACAGAGTTATTTCCTAAATGTCTATATTTTTGATGATAAAAAGATATGTCAGATAAGAAGGAGGAAAGGTTAATGGAATGATTTACTCTTCAAAAAGCATTAAGTTCAAGTACCTTTCTTAACTTCTAAAACTTGATGAAATTTAGAATAAAAAGTTAAACAGCAGCATAAAATGGTTGCAACTAACACTATTATTTTCTCCCAATAGGTGTACTCCTTTTTTCTTTCTTTCTTTTCTTTTTTTTTTTTTGAGTTGGAGTCTCACTCTGTCACCCAGGCTAGAGTGCAGTAGCACGCTCACAGCCACCGCAATCCTGACCTGCCCGGCTCAGGTGATCCTTCTATTTCAACCTTCCAAGTAGCTGGAACTCCTCTTCTTTTTTACCAGCAAGTGCCACCCTGCTCTGCAGGGACATGGAAGGGGGACCTGTCTTTACCTGAGAGGTTGGTAGTGTAGCCAGTCAGGTTAGCTGCTAGAAGCTACCTATGTCGAGGAAGGTCTCCACCCAAGCTTCAGCAGAGGAGACCCGAAGGAAGTCGGGGTCTTGGAGTCTTTGCTGATAATAAGTTCCTCACTAGAGAGGTGGCCTTATCCTCCCACATCTGGTGGGGCAAGTATGTTCCTCTCTGGCTGCTGAAACTGTCATACCAGGTGGATTTGACATGAGGTACAGAGCTATTTTAACAACTCACCCCTCACAACTGGATAAAATGTGTTCTTCTACTGTAATCATAGAATCATCACTCATTATTTTCTCAATTTGTTCTTTAGTTTTAAAGCCACTTACACTTTTACAGTTTCCATTTTGAAGGGAGTATTCAATATTGGCCAAATAGTTCACATGTGAACTGAAGTGTACACTCCGAGAAAAATATTACACCTTGGGTTTGGACTGTTTCACTGTTACAGATTTTAAACATGTCTCTTGGTAGATAGACAGAATGGAAGTATCTCAAACTCTCTCATCACATAGTAGATGTGCTATTATTGTTTATTTCAAAGGCATTGTTTACATGCTGGAAGATTTAGTACCTCAGAGGTTGGACACCTGAGCTGTGGCTGAAATGAAATCAAGCAATTCCACATTTTTAGGAAGTTACTCTTGAAACTGTCACGTGGTGCTGATTCTAGGTGTACTGGGACCAAGGGTTTCTTTGATACTTTCCTTATTAAAGGATAAATAAAATGTGCTAATTTGAAAGTTACATATATTACTAAAACTCAACAGTCACCACGTTAATTACTTAGAACTTGCAGAACAAAAGATTTTTTTCTGGGAGGATTATTATCACTAATAAGGTTTGGCGTTGCCAGCTCACGGTCATAACCAAAAACTGAGTTTCAGTTGGTTTTATTTATTTATTGCTATTTTTTGAGTCAGGGTCTCACTCTGTCACCCAAGCTGGAGGGCAATGGCACAATCACGGCTCACTGCAGCCTCTCTACCCCTTGGGCTCGGGCAATCCTTCTGCCTCAACCTCCTAAATAGCAGGGACTACAGGTACATTTCACCATGCCTGGATAATATTCCATTTTTTTGTAGAGACGAGGCCTCACTCACTATATTGCCTAGGCTGGTCTCAAGCGATTCTCCCACCTTGGTCTCCCAAAATGCTGGAATTATAGGTGTCCGTCACCGCTCCAGCCCCTGTTGCTTTTATTACTGTCTTCAAATTCACTACAGGCAGTGCACCCTGTAATCCCTGCACTGGGTAGCCAGCGCTCACCACACAGCCCTATTGTAGGGCTACCTTGAGGTCCTGGGGACAGCTAGCCTGAGGTCAAGACCGTCAGGAGCAGGAGAGAGGAGGAATGTGGTTTCCTGAGGCTTTTGTTGAGCTTCTGAAAGACTCAGACTTACTCTAGGACCTTGTTTAATGTTTTATTCTAAATTTCATCAATTCTTTGAAGTTAAGAAATGTACTTGAACTTAATGCCTTTTTGAAGAGTAAATAGTTCGGTTACCATTTCTTCCTTCTATCTGGCATATCTTTTTATCATCAAAAAGATAGACACTTAGGAAATAACTTTGTACACATGAATTAGTTAGGATCAGACTGCCTGTCTAATCATAACCTCAATAGGCTTGGTATGGTAGCTCACACCTGTAATCCCAGGACTTTGGGAGTCTGAGACAGGAGGATCACTTGAGTCCAGGATCTCAAGACCAGTCTAGGCATCATAGCGAGACCTCATATCTACAAAACCATGTTAAAAAATGAGCCGGGAATGGTGTCACGCACCTGTAGTCCCAGCTACTTGGGAGGCTGAGGCAGAAGGATCGCCTGAGTCCAGGAGGTCAAAGCTGTGGTTAGTTGTGGTCATGCCCTATACTCCAGTCTGGGTGACAGAGTGAGACTGGGTGTTTTCCTCATGGGTTAAGTTGGGTATGTGGGTCCTTGGTGTCAAACCATCCGAAGAGTTAAGACAAAATGTGCTACATTTTCTCTTTGTCCTCTGCACGGCTCTGTGCTCCATGAGGTTGAGCTCTATGGACTGACCACTAGGCCCCTTGACCTCAGCCGCCATAGTTTACTGATATAAACTATTTCTATAACTTCCCTTTTCGGTCTCCACATGTTTCTTTCCTGGATTTTAGTTCATCTCAGACTGGTGTCTGGAATTACCAGCCTCAGTCTGTTCATGCTACCATAACAAAATCCCCAAAGCTAGGTGACTTAAACAACAGAAACTTGTTTTCCTTGCAGTTCTGGAGGCTGAAAGTCCAAGGTCAACATGTCATCAGGGTTGGTTTTTCCTGAGGCCTCTCTCCTTGGCCTGCAGATGTCTTTCTTCTCCTTGGGTCCTTCATGGCCTTTTTCTTTGTGAATCCCTGGAGTCTCTTCCTCTTCTTGTAAGGACACCTATTCTACAGATTGGTTATGAAATTCATTATCATCTTGCCCTCTGGCTGCCAGCGGGTTTGGCCCAGGGGGAGCACCGGCATGGTTTTGGAGAGTGGAAAGGGAGGGAAGCAGGGTATTCATTCCCTTTGCTTCCTCCCTGCCTCCTGGGTTCTGGTCCTGTAGTGGCCAAATGTTCAATCCGAGAGACCACCAAGAGCCAATTCCGATGAAAGCTCAAGAGGGTCTTTATTTACAAGCTCGAGCCTGGGCCTCTGTCGACAGCTGACCCAGCAGAGTACATTCAGAGGCTCTGATTTCCTTAAGCAGATGCCTTTTATGCTTTTACACAAAGGGAGGAGGAGTTTGGGGGGCTTTCCAGTTTTGTTACCATTTAATTGGGTAGTTCCTCTGGTGGTCAGCTTAATCGTGGAGGATTGGCTAGCCTGACTCGGGCTGACCTTGGTCCACTAGCTAGGGAAGTTGCAGAGACATCTGGAAACTTAGGTGATTACCCCCTGGTACCTGATTGGTTGTTGCTAAGGGGAGAGTGAGATAAGGGAAGAATAACTGGAGCTTTGCAGTTTTTCCCATAACTGGAACTTTAAACAGTTACAGGTTATGTTTTAAGACAGAAAACTAAAAACTAAAAATGGCTGTGCGATTGTCCCCAAGCCGATTACATATTTATTGGGTTATAGCATGCTCTTAACCTAAGTCTATGGTATACTTTATTACTGTCCTCTCAGTCCAAATAGTCTCTCCATTAAACGTGCTTCTGATAGACCTTTCGTCACTGAAACTTCTGTTATATAAACTCTACCGCATGTAATGGATCAGTTATTTTTTAGTTGTTTCAATGCTTTTTACAACACAGTTTATCTTATTCAAAGGTCTCAATTAGAAAATCCGTATTTTTTCTAAGTCCTTGTGAATTTTAACATGATGTCAAATTCCTTGAGATTTTTGGCTCTGTCTCTGACTTAATACTCATACTAAATTCCCTGTGACAATTTATTATCAAATTCTGCTATAGGTCTCATGCTTAAGTAATCACCTCTGAATTTGCCCTCCTTTGTGGCTGGCTTCTCAGGTAATTTCCCCTCAGATGTCAGGTCTATAACCTAATTCAGACAGTCCTTCCTCATTCTCAAAACCCCAAGGCTACATGTGTTCATCCATCTCTCCCTATGGCCTCTGGGATGTGACAATGGTTTTCTCCACTCACCTGTCACCTTCTTATCTGAATTCCTCCCTCTCCATGTCTACAGCAGAGAAGGAGACCAGCTCAATCCTTCTTTGCTCCAAAGGTCTCTCATTGCAAGCACACAAAGGTCTGTCCTTGCTTTGCGTAACCTCAGGAAAGTAGATGGGATTAACACTGATAATAAACAAGGAGGGGGTTAAAGAGACAAGACACCCTAGAAAGTATTAGTCATAGTTCTTTTGTCTTCGTCCAAATAAAAATAGCTTTGTTTGTAGCTGATTTTCTTGACCTCATTATAGATGTTCCCGTGGGAGTATGAGTCTTGACTGGAAGGGAGGTTTACCCAATTCCGTCAAGTTGTATGCTGAATCAACTTTGGCAGCCATGGTGGGGACACCCAATGGCCAGGGCTGGCAGAGGTCTCAGTCTCTTAAAAACCATCTCCCTCATTTATTGTTAATCATACTCTTAGTCCTATCCTACAGTACTGTAGATGTAAAAAAAAAAAAGTGCTTCTCTTTTTGTTATCTAAATTTTTCCTTCCTGGGATTTAGTCCATCTCAGACTGATATTTAAATCTATCAGTCTTTTGGAAGCTGTATCCATCTGTGCATGCTGCTATAACAAAATACCCTGGACTGAGTGACTCAAACAACAGACATTTGTTTCCTCACAGTTCTGGAGGCTGGACGTCCAAGATCAACATGTCAGCAGGGTTGGTTTTTCCTGAAACATCTCTCCTTGGTCTGAAGGTGTCTTCCTCCTCCCTGGGTTCTCACACAGTCTTTTCTCTGTTCATGTGAATTTCTGGAGTTTCTTCCTTTTCTTACAAGGACACTAGTTTTGCTGGATTTGGATCCCATCCTAAAGGCCTCATGTTAACTTAATTACTTGCTTAGAAGCCCTGTATTCAGATAGTCACATTGGTGGTTGGGGCTTCAACACATAAATTTTGGGATGGGAGTCGTAGCTCACATCTATAATCCCAGTACTTTGTGAGGCCGAGGCCAGAGAATTATTTGAACCCAGGGGTTCGAGGCCAGCCTGGGCCACATAGCAAGACCTCGTCTCAACAAGAAACAAAAAAGTTAGCCAAGCATGGTGGTTCCACCTGTAGTGCCAGCTACTTGGAAGGCTGAGGTACAAAGATTGTGTGAGTTCAGATGGTCACAGGTGCAGTGCGCCGTGATTGTGCTACTGCACTCTAGCCTGGGCATGGATTGAGATTCCAAACTTAAAAAAAAATATATTGGAGGGACACAATTCAGTCCACAACAGAAGTTTATTCTTCATGTTGCCGCTAGTCAAATTAGGCTAAGTTATGCCTTGGTAACATAAAATGCCAAAATCTCAAACGCACAGACAGCAAAGTGTGTTTTTCCCTTATTCTGTGCTTGGAGCGTTTCTGGATGACTCTCAGGGCTGCTGTCCTCCCTGTGGGTGGTGACTCATCACTCCAGGCTGACTCAGTTTTAGGAGGCCACCAAGACCGCACAAGCTTCCGGTCATGACAGGGAGGAAGGAGGGTGCAGCAGACATGTTGACTCTTCCAAGCTTTGGCCAGGAAGTGGTGCTCATCACTTGTACTCTGTCCACGAGCCATCAGTGATCTTTGTGGCCTTGTCTAATTGAAAATGGCTGAAAAGTGATCATGAACACCTTATAGAAAGAACTGAATATTAGTGTGTACAGTATCACCTATTACAGCCTTATGGATGAGAAAGAGACTTGTAATATCAATTGTTCATTGGACATGGAGTGGCAAGAGCTAAGCTAAACAAAAGTACATCTACTGTTACCACTAAGTTAAAAAAATTTGCCGAGCTTGGCGGCTCAGCCTGTAATCCCGTGCCTTGGGAGGCTGAGGTGAGTGGATTGCCTGAGCCCATGGGTTCGAGACCCGCCTGGGCAACTTGGCGAGACCTCATCTCTACAATAAATAAAAAATCAGCCAGGTGTGGTAGCACGGGCCTGTAGATCCAGCTGCGTGGAAGGCTGAGGCAGAAGGATCGCCGGAGCCCAGCAGGTCAAGGCTGCGGTGGCCGGGAGCGGCCACTGCTCTCCAGTCTGGGTGACAGAGTAAGACTCCAACTCAAAAAAAAAAAAATTCACTTACTTCTTAGAACAACTCTAAGATGAAGAACTATAAGCCCTAAATTCTGGAGGAACAAATCATCTCAGGAGAACTGTAAGGATACCAGAGCTCACATGCACACGGAATCGACTGTCTAGAGTTTTTTTAGCAGGCCACAGCCACCTTGTGAAGGAGGTTGAGGCTCTGGAGATGGAGAAGGGAGGAAGGGCAAAAGGGGCCTAGAAGTATCGAGAGCTGGTGGCATCTGAGCAGACAGTCGGGGAGGACATCCCTGGGGCGGGGAATGGAAAATGCGTTTCTAGTTTGCATTCAATTTCATGTCCTTCCCTGTCTGTGTAATAGTTATCCCAGGTCTTCAACAAAAGTCCCTTCTAGTGCACAAAATCCTTGTGTTCGTTTTATGGAATGAAGGGGGGTGTGGCCATCAGTCACAGAGTGAACCTAGACCTTGGACCAAATCATTGGACTGACTCATAGCCTCACAACTGAGAAACAGCAACAGCAGCAACAACAACAACAACACAACACAAAGGAATAAAGGGAAAGCAAACAAAAAACATCTATTTTCCAAATAAAAAACTTTGGAAAGGTGGCTCCCACTAGGGTTGTGTATGCCCATGGCCACACTTATGAGTGTAACAATTTCTGTTACATGAAATGCAGATTTGAAGCATTATATTTGCTATTAGAAGACTGGAGGGAATTCCTGTCTCCGGGCAGCATAATCAGGTGGTATCAATACAAATAACTGATGTAGGTGCTTCTAGGAGGCGAAGATCATCATCCTATCCAGCAAAATATTGTTGCTGAGATGGATAAATATATTAATAGATTCTCCCTATTCATAGTGCCATAGTTCATTTTTGCTGCTCTAACAGAATGCCTGAGGTTGGGTAATTTATAAGAAACCGAAATTTATTTCTCACAGTTCTGGAGCCTGGGAGATCTAAGATGGAGATGCTGGCATCTGGTGAGGGCCGCCTTGCTGTGTCACCCATGGTGGAGGGGAAAAGGCAGGGAGAGAGAATGAGAGGGAGACAGAAAGACACACACACACACAAACACACACACACACGCACACACAGAGACAGAGAGAGAGAGAGAGAGAGAGAGAGAGAGAGAGAGAGAGAAAGAGAGAGAGAGAGAGAGAGAGAGAAAGGGGGCTGAACCCTCCCTCTGTATAACAAACCCATTCCCTCAAAAACAAACCTACTTGGTGACAATGGCATTAATCCATTCACTCTGTCCTCACAGTCTAATTCCCTCTCATCAGGCTCCGCCTCTCAACACTGTTGTGTTGGGGATTGTTTCCAACACAAACTTTTTGGAAGACATATTTAAAAAACCAGAGCAGACACGGAGTTTTTATCCTGCCACCAACTCAACTTAAATAACTTGGAAATCTTCCCGTCTTTCAGTCTCCAGATGCTCATATCGTCAGTCTTCTGCTAGGTCAGTATCTACCGCTTTGATCTGTCCTACTGCTGTCATTAAGTTTCTTGCTAGGTGGTAGCTACCGGCTATATCTATAGCTCTCAGCGTATTTTGTTTTAAAGCGGCAATTTCCCTTACTAACATAATGAGCAGTTTTAACAGCAAGTTAAAAAGATATTTGATTAATTTCATGATAATAAAGCAGATAATACGATCTACCATCTATATCAATGATTTTTCAAAGAAGCATTTTGGCAACAAAGTCTTTTTTTGTGTGTGTGTGAAAGAAATTTTACTTGGACCTTTAATATGGAAAATCATAGAAAACAGGAGCTATCCTGAGCACCTTTCCTATTTCCTTTCCAACTTGGGATGGCAGCTGGGAGTGGCACGCATGTACAGAGAGACAGCCGTCAAGACCCCTCTGCTGAACCCTGGCCTCTATGTAGAAGCCACTGGAAGTTTCTGCCCTGAGTTGCTTATTAATGGCCTAGCGGCAGATTGGACATTCCGGGACATACTGATTAAGGGTAACGAGAGGTCAGTCTTGGAGAGATGGATAATAATCCATCATTGAGGAGAATGATGGGGTTAAGAGCATTCTTGGTAAGGTTGTGTCTACAAAGTAATAAGCTGTCAACATGGACCTGATTTAGTAGGGGCGAGGGGAAAGACTCTCATTTTCCTGGGGTTAGAGGGGTACAGTGAAGTGGGATCTGGAAACATGTTTCTCCTTTTGTAGATTATAAAACCAAAGAAGTTTGGGGGTCTGAATTATTTATCTCCCCAGTACCAGTAATTAAATAATGTATTGGGAAAGGAAAAGAATTAGTGGTTATTCCAATCTCCAGTCTGAATAAAAAAGACTAAAAACTTCTAAGCTGTTGAAGGCATATTTGCAGAGTGACATTCATAGACACTTTCAATGACACTTTACATTATTAGTATGAATTTTTTAAAAAATTAATAGATTTTATTTTTAGAGCCATTTTTGATGTTGGAAAAAATTGAGTGGGAAGTGCAGAGTTCCCACATTCATTCTCACTACCTCCCACCCAAGTCCCTTCTATTTTTACCATCTTGCATTAGTGTGGCATACTTGTTACAATTGGCGAGCTGATATTGATACGTTATCATCAGCTAAAATACAGAGTTTACATTGGTGTTCACGCTTTGTGGCTTTGTGGTATACGTACTACGGGTTTTGACAAATGTATAACGTCATGTATTCACCAGAACACTATCATACAGAATAGTTTCACTGCCCTAAAAATCCCCCGAACTTTGCCTATTCATCCTTTGCCTACCCCTCTAAATCCTGGGAAAATGATTTTTTAAAAAACTGTCTCCATAGTTTTACTTTTTCCAGAACATTGGACTTACATTGTATGTTGACTTTTCAGGTGATTGGGATCTTTCACTCAGCAATACACATTTAAACTTTCTCCGTGTCTTTTTGTGACTTGATAGCACTTCAATTTTTATTGCTAAATAATTCTCCATTGGATAGATGTATCAGCTTGTTTTTCCACTCATCTGCTTCAGGGCATCTTGGTTGCTCCCAAGTTGTGTCAATTATAAAGACAGCTTTTGTAAATGGAGGTGTAAACATTTATGTTCAGGTTTTGTGGGAATATAACTTTCCAACTCACTTGGGTAAATACTAAGGAGCTTGATTGCTGGATCCCATGGCAAGAGTAGGTTTAGTTTTGTAAGAAACTGCTCAACTGTCTCTTGAGGTAGCCATTCATTTTTTGGTAACTTGTTTGTTTTTGTAGTTACAGTCTTCATCTCAGTCTTTCTGGTAGTCAGATGCTTGTGACATTTATGGGTCTTCTGTTGGTACCATTTCCCACACAGTTTGAGTATCCCTTCTCCAAAATGCTTGGGACCAGAAGTGTTTTGAATTTTGGATTTCTTTTTTTATTTTGGAATATTTGCCTTATACTTTCCAGTTAAACACCCCTAATCTGAAAATCTGAAATCCGCAGTGTTCCAGTGAGGACATTATTTGAGCATTGGTGATTGAAAAAACTTCAGATTTTGGAGCATTACAATGTTTGAATTAGGGATAGTCAACCTGCATCTTGCCCTTTAAAAAAAAAAAGAGAGGATCTTAAATAATGTATATTTTGAAAATTAGAACTAATTTATGATGAGAAAATCCAAATTTGATAATTAAATTTATTTATTTATTTTAAAAATAAATCTCGACTTTATACTAAACATTTAAAATTTTAAGAAATTGTTTCTAAAGTGCTTTCCAGGATGCTGATAAACATTTTCTATTTGCATTTTTGGCTTTTTTCTTGCTCTACATACTTTGTTAAAGAAAGACCATGATAGCAAAATTTTCCAGTTCTTTGTTTTTAACGTAATTGTCAAGGCCATTGGGTTACAATTTGACCACTAAGACTGTGTCTAGACTTTAGGACTCCAGTTTTGTTATTTGGTACTTTATCAATTAAACTCCCCCCCTTTCCCAAAAGGAAGCTATCAGAGGTATGTATATATTTCGTTGATGCTTTATTCCAGATCAGAGTGAACTTCCATCTTCGTCTGATAAAGTGTTATCTGGCAGAGAAAAACAGAACAACTTGGAAATTTGAATGATGAGATTAGCTGCACATCTTAGGCCATTGCTAATGATTTGCTAAATCTTTGAAAACTGTTTCAGGGATGGAGACTGCTTTTTTTTGATCAGTGAAAGTGATTTCTGCTTTGCTGCATGGGGGTGTCTGCATATATTGGGTGGGCCAGGACTCCGCAATTAATGGACTGTGATCTTTGCAAGAGAAAGGGAAACCTTTGCACTTTCTGGTGAAGTATTAACTTTGGGAAAGTTTTTGGTATTTAAAGCTTGCTTTTTTCTAACAGTTAACACATCTAGAGGAAAAATGAGGAGTCTAATTTTTTCAAGGAAATTTGAAAATGGTGATGATAACATATTAAAAAAACCCAGCCCTTTATTCAAGCCAGGAAGAATGATTTAAAAAACTTTCAATGTGATATCAGGTCTCAGCAAGTGAAATTAGCGAAAGACCAGAAAATAAACAAAAAGAAAGTCACAGGATGGGGATTTAAAAAAATTTTTTAATAGATTCTCGCTCTGTTGCTCAGGCTGGAGTGCAGTGACATGATCATGGCTCACTGCAGCGTCAATCTCCTGAACTCAGGTGATACTTCTGCCTCAGCTTCCCAAGGGGTGCACGCCATCATGTCTAACACCTAGGCTGTTCTTGGGCTCAAGTGATTCTCCTGCCTTGGCTTCTCAAAGTGCTGGCGTGAGCCACCACATCTGGACAGGATTGGGAAGTTTGAAAAGTCTGAGTCCAAAAGACAAAGACATACTGCCACAAGACCCATGGTGATTCTGGAGCAAGTAGCCACAAATTAATTTTGACACCTGGACAATGGAGCTAGATAAATTTCCTCCACCTAGGTTGAAACTTTTGTTTTAAAAATTTAGAAATAATTTGTATTGCATTTTTCTTGGAACAAAAGTGAAGGTGGTGGTGACGATCTCAGGTGAGATGCTGCTGGTGAAGTCTAGGATCAGTGGAGAGAGAGCCCCCTCTCCCCTGGTTTACTGGCCCTAATTAATGCTGCTCATTACTGTTGTGAATCAGAGAGTGTGACCCAAACAGTTTCACAGGCACCTACTAATTCTGTGTAAGAATCCATTATTATTTTCCGAGAAGTGTGTTTTGAAGCGTGTCAGAGAACAAAATTGTGTAATTGTTTTCCCCCAGAAGGCTGAGCACGAAGTCCCCTAACACAGTGACAGCTCTTTGGTATCTTTCACTTCAGTTTCAGGAAAGCAAGTGTATGTGCTTTGATCAAGTGTCAAATGGATATGGTAAATCTCTCTCGTGAGAAGCCCCCTTTTGTGTATTTTCAGGCAGCCTGTGGGGTGGGGAAGGGAGGGAACTGAGCATTATTTGCTCAAGGTGTCACCCCTAGCCAGGGCTCACAAGTCGGGGCTCACACACAGTTCACACAGAAAGAGGGCTGCTCAGGACAGGGTCCCTCTGCTCTGATACAGATTTTGTCACCATTGTTCCAGGTATAGCCCGAGAGAGCTTATTTCCATATGTATAAAGCACCGGAAGGCTTTCTCCTCCCTGTGAAGCTGTCACCTAGTATATTTTTAGAAATATATAATCTAAAAAAGACAGGAAACCTCACGGCAGCAACATCTGAACACCCTCTACCACTTGAAGAATGCTAATTAAAAGATATCTTATTCTGCTGCTTTTAATTGCCAAGCAACACTTAATTTTTTTTTTTTCCGGGACAGAAATTTACTTTCTACAAACTGCTGTTGCGCATTACCTGTTTTCCCTTTTCACCAGGTATGCGTGTAATGAAGACATCAGCTTCCGTTTTGTGCGGGAGATGTAAAGAATGCCCCCCGCCTCTCTTGTGCAACCATTTGTAGTGTCGGTATCTCTCCCTACTTCCAATAGCGTCAGGGATGCTGACTGAAGATGCATGTGGTTGTCAGAGAAACACAAGGAACATATTATTAGATCTTTCATAATTAGGCATCGCAGATATGTGCCAAAGATTGAGAGCTTTATCAAAAAGTTCTTATCATATGGGCTTCTGCTGGCAGTGAACTAGAAACCCAACAAAGGCAATCCTGACGCCTGCTTTGCACGCAAACAAAGAGAAGACAAAAGGCAGGGCGATTCTGCTTTAGTTTTATTGCCCGCTGCAATTTTTTTTTTAAATCATGTGATCCAGGCAGTTGTGGGGAGGGAGGGTGGTTTCAAAAGCCCAGCTTCCCATGAAGCGTGGAGCCCCTGCCTTGAGCCTGATGGCTTCCTTGTGTCTGAGTCATTTCACTGTCCAGGTGCTGACTGAGGCTGCACAGGCTGTGGGAACCCTCTCGCATGTGTCTCGCAAAGCCCTTCCAGGTAGCGCCTGGACTCCCGGGGGAGCCCTCCTGGCCTTTCTGGTGTCACATCATTTCCCCGCTGACCGGGAATTTCAAAGAGGATCTCTCGAGCCCTTAGATCAACCTGGCCGTGTACATTGGCACCGAGGACCAGGGTCTGCGGGGAAAACGAGCCCGCGGTGCTGATGGCTGTTTTGACAAACTGTTGTGTGTTTTTTCTGTCTGAGTATCTGGCAGCGCAGGTGAAACATTGTGCTGCTGGTATCTTGGATCGCCCCTGGCTCTCAGGCTCTGCGGGGAGTGTCGGGCCATCCCTGCAAATGTTCCGAGCAAAGCTGTGAAAACAAACGGGGTAGATTAGTTGGCCAGGCGCACCAGCTTTTGAGTGTTAGCTGCCCGGGCCGCGCTTGCTCCCCCAACGCCTTTCCATTCTTTTATTTAACCGTGCACTTATCAATTAACACAATAGTTTCTAAGGTATTTTTCTTCTTCTTCTTGGAGTTTCACTGTTTTTAAGCAGGATCTCTCATCTGTGGACCTGAAATGAATGCTGATTCTCAGATTTTAATCTCCAAACGCAATATGGAATGCATTCTTTAAAAAAAAATATAAAGGCAACTTCCCTCCTTATTTTAAAAAGCAATGCGTGTTCACTATACAGATGTTAGAGAATGAAGACACACAACAGGGATGCTTTGGTGAAATATACATATTTTGTGCCTGGGTTATTTCACGTGCCAGTCAGAGTTACACATGACCTATGTCACGCGATTTAAACTAAACTCCTTCTGACTTATCCCATGGCAGATAAAGGGCATCGTTTGTTTTTTTCTTTTTTCTTTTTCTTTTTTTAAAGTGTAGTTTTAGTGTGTGTCAATATCCCTGGAGTTTCAGGCTTTTGGGAAGAGCTCTTCAAGTTGACAACTTTTTTCTCGTCTTCCTCTGGTTTGAAGTAAGAGCCAACCTGGGATAAAGGGAACTTGGGCGTCGCTTTTGAGGTGAAATCAGAGTGAATTAAAAAGAGTGATTACATCCTTCTTTAATCAAAGGCTCCAGAGATGATGTTTCTTTTAAGAATGAAGCATCAAGGAACGGGCTTTGAAAATCACTTTCATATTTTTCGGGCATTTCAGAGCTGCAGCACATTTTAAGTGTCGTCATTTGTTCTTAAATATCAGACTTGAGTATGAGTCCTTTGTCTGCGTCTGTCCTTCAGTGTATCAGAAAGTATTGAGTGTGCCCTTGCTTTGTCCTGAACAAGCAGAAGCTGTCAAGTGACTAATGCTCTTGGAATCTCACGAAGGCATTTTTCTGCCTCTGCTGCTAGGAGACCTGTGTTCTCTTTTGTGGCATGTAACAATACAGGTAACATAGCTAAAGTATGGCCCTGGCAAAAAAGGACTTAGTCACAAACATAATGATTTTGCTTGAAATAATAATTGGGAAATGACTAACTATACCACTAACCGGGTCTGCCATATACGCTAGGGTAGGTTGTTCACTGCACAACGCCAAGAGATCTATTCACATTTTAATCGATGTGAAGGAGCTTAAAAACAACAGTGTCTGTGTGTTTTTAATTAGTCATGTGGACTAATTAGCTTGAAATAGTTTTAAGGCAGTAAAAGAAAAAAGACACTCAAATTCATATAGAAGTGTTTATCCAAACATTTCACAACTATTAGAGGGATATATTAGTCCTTTAGAAAACTTCAAAAAATAAGAACAGCTTATTTGAAATTATTAAATTCACTGTTGAAACTCTTAATATTATTGAAAAATAGAAAATCCAGAAAGAAAGGCCCATCATCAGTTCTTAACAGTTTTAGATTGATAAATAACTCTTAAAAATAAATATTTTCTCTCTGTCCAAGTACTTGATTGGTTGAGCTCTTCACAGATGCCAGGTCTGGTTCCTTACTTTGATGAAAAATAAGAAAATAAAAAATATAGTTTTTTTTCCCCCAGAAACTAAATGTGTGTTGTTTATTAACCTGAGACATTTGAAAATTAGTAGAAGCCAGAATCAATTAGTAGTGCCAGATTTCTCTGTCTCTCTCTCTCTCTCTCTCTCTCTCTCTCTCTTTTTTTTGGCTCTAATTTTACTTGTTTGTGCCCATTCCAATTAGAAAATAATACAATGACACTATTAATTTTACCTGGCAAGCTATATTACTAGTACAACATTGGCATTTGTGGAAAGTGGAACTGGATTTTTTTCTAGTGCAAGAATTCTTAGTCTAAAAACCATATCAGGCTTTGACTAACCATAGATTATTTGAAGAGTCTTAAGTATTTAATTTTTAAAAAGAATACTTGAGATTCAAACTAAAATTTTCACGTCCTAGGAAACTACAGAGACTTTGAAGTTAAAATAAGATATGACCCTTTTATTTCTTATTTTATATTACTCTATTTATTCATCAACTCTTAAATTTAAGCATTTTAAAGTGTAAAGTTAATTTCTCAATATCATAATTTTTTTTTAGAAATTGTGCAAATAATTACAGATAACATTTTAACATCTATGAACTTTACTGAAGAATATTTGATGTTAGACTTGCTAAGATGAAGGTGCATTCTTAAAGAAATTACATAAGTAAAAAAATCCAATTTAGACGTAAATTTGAACCAATGCTCCCATCAACATTCTTTCAATAAAACTGACCTAATTTATTGCTTCTATCAAACTCTACTTTTTTTTACACATTTGATTTCTCTTCAGCTCTTCCTTTTATTATTTTTAGAATCTAGACCAAAAGCTGAATTAAAATCAAGAAGCAAAATTTCCTTTGTTTCATTCTCTGGACATGTGTTTTGTATACCTACTAATTAATCATAACATCAAGCTAAATATAAGTTTAAGGAAACAGTAGAAGAACAGTAGAAAGCACACATCACATGTTAACAAAGTAACTTTAATGCTTGGTGTTTAATTAGGCGTAGCTTGCTATTTTTATTGTTGTTAACAGCATATATACTTTTGCATCTGATAAATGCACAGACTACCTATTAAGTCTGTTCAAAGGGGTAGTGTAAAATAGTATGTTACTTGCTACGTAAACCTTAACATTGAAACTTTTGGCATAATTTCTCTTTCCTGGGCAACTTGAATGTGAAGCTTAATTGTCTTTCAACAAAAGGTACAAAACAGAAAATCTAGGTATGGGCTTTCCTAAGTCAATAATTATATTTTGCTTTCTGATGGATTCAGAATTTGGATCTGAACATTTTTGAAACTAGTTTTAAAATTACACTAGTTTTTATTATTTTTTGAAGCTCGGTTTTAGGTAAAACAAAGAAAAAGAACGCTTGCCATCTTTCAGTGATCATTTTAATCAAATGCAAAACATTTATAAAGAAGAGGTAAAAACTAAGATTCTTGGACAACTGAATATTTTCCTTGGCCTGCTTCTTGGTTGCTGTTCCTGGTATGCAGAATAACTGCAGTTATTACTAGGCTTGGTTTTTATGTGCAACAACAAAGCCCGCCTGGATTTAAGTGGCTTTGATTGGAGCAGATATCATGCATATTTCTATAGCATGCTCATAATTACCCATTTTTCTTGGCAAAAGTAATACAGCATTAAGTTCTGAAATACTATTTTTTGTGTGTGAAACTTGATTCATTATTTAAAAACATATTCATTTTATGTATACTAATTTTGCAAAGTAACTTCTCTTAAGTTGGGGCTAGGAAAAAGTTTCCAGTTATCAATGAGGGTTAATTTCTATAAAACTGATCACTGTATTCTACTGCATTTTACCTGCTCACAGAACTACTGAAAGCAAACTGGATGCAAATTTCATCGTCTTCATATAGTGTAAATAAGGTTTAGAGCATGTGTTCAAAATCATTGTTTTACCTGACAGTAATGACATGCTAATGATGTTGGAACAGTGCAGATCTCATAAGTGACTAACCTTTTTGCACTCTAAGTTGACTTTTCCCCATGAATTAAATTAAAATAGCAACTGTGTGGTGAAAATTATAAGGTCGGTCCACTAAATTGTTCTATGTAACATGCTTTTTTCTCTTAGCTATCAATAAAGCATGAAGTAAATTGTGAGACATTTTTGTTTGGTTTGGTTGGTTTATTGTGTTTTCTATAAAAATGAAGTTTGCAAATATCATAGCAATGGTTTTCTCAGCTTTTTGGTGATAGTCATGGCAGTTATGAATATATTTGTTGCATAAATAGACTATGAAATGTTTCTCAAACTAGAGGTAAATTGAGATGTGCTTACAATGAAATTTATTTTTAATGTTTTATATTTGTTAGTTTACTTTAAAATTTTAGGGTATATATTTCTTCCAGGGATAAATATACACTCATAGTGACACTTTTGAGTTATCCGGTAATATTTTATTGGTGCCACAAAACAATTTCCAAGGGGAATATACCATGAGCTTCTGAAAAACGCTCCTTCAAAAATTATCTTTTTCCAAAAAGTAGAATTCCAGATTTCAGGAAACAGTAAGCAATAGCAGCTGCAAAAAACATTTACGTTGAATTTTGATCATCTTTCTATGAAAATGAACTGAAAAGCAATGTCGAGGTCATGACCAGATTCATTGGGCTTTATATGGAAAATGGCTTTTCCTGCTGACAGGGCAGTAGTTCTTCATTCAGATGGATTAATCTGCATTCTCAGCTATTCCTTTGTGATACTTAGAGAACTTTTTCCTCTCTTAATAAAATTGGTGTCGTTTTCAAGAAATGGTAGAGTCTGTAAGAAATAGCCCTGGTATTGAGATTTGGCCATTGGATTTGTATGGTGGAATATGTTTCTCAAAAAGCTCCCAGTTTTCAGGTCTTCAAGCTTCGTCTCCTGAAGTCAGGGCTGAAAATGTGTCTGGGAAAGGCCAACACAGTCTGTTGTAGCCACAAGATATATTAGAGCATCCAGTCTTTCAAAAAAACAAAACCAGCCTTATATACGGTTACAGAAGCCCTTGCTATTTGCTCGTCTCCAAATGCCAAATATTTTATGGCACTTCTCTGTTTTCAAGTCAAAAGCAGCAGTTTTACTTGAGAAATCCTATGAACTCACAGATGACTGCATATCCTCTGTGAGTCTGTTTTTCTTTACCCAGCATTAAATTTTTATGGTCTTGGGTGATAACTTTAAAGGCCTATTGCGAAATCAAATTTTTTGCCACTCTGATTTGCTTTTTGTAAGAGGAAATGCAATGTATTTCCTGTTTAATGTAAATTTTTTAAAAGCGAGAGCCCATAAAGGTCCCGGAAAGTATATCTGTCATCTCTAACTCGATCTGAGTATGGTCTCAGTGTAGGAAAACTCCTGAGCTTGGGTATTTTGGGTTTTTTTGTTTTTTTTTTTTGAGTTGGAGTCTCACTCTGACGCTCAGACTGGAGTGCAGTGGCCGCTCCCGGCCACCGCAGCCTCAACCTGCTGGGCTCCGTCGATCCTTCCGCCTCAGCCTTCCAAGTAGCCGGAATTACAGGCATGCGCTACCACACCCGGCTGATTTTTTTTGGATTTATTGTAGAGATGAGGTCTCACTGCCCAGGCGGGTCTCGAACCCTCGGGTTCAGGCAATCCACTCACCTCAGCCTCCCAAAGGTGCGGAATTACAGGCTGAGCCACCGAGCCCGGCTCTGAGCTTGGTTTTACAGATCCTGTAAATTCTTCTTTGTTTTTTGGTTTTTTTTTTGAGTTGGGGTCTCACTCTTTGTTGTCCAGGCTGAAGTGCAGTGGCACGCTCATGGCCACCACAGCCTTGACCTGCTGGGCTCAGGCCATCTTTCCACCTAGCCAGATTCTGTAAATTCTAAAATGACAGTCTGATGTTTTGATTCAAAGACTGAAAGAGGACTGATACTAAACCTGATTCACTCACAATCCCTCTTTTTCTACTTCCAGGGTTTGTTAACAGCCAATTTTTAGATACTTGGGGGTCCCGAGGGACCCTGGAGACCAGAGTTCTAAAGGCAAGTCCAGTGATGCTGAAATCTTCCTATCTCAGAAGTTTTTCTTATCTTCATTCATGGCAGGAGAACAGTATCTTGCTTACTCAGCCAGATCTGTGGGTCACGAGTCTTAGTCGCTTGTCTCTATCTTTATTCCTTGTACCTGAATATCAGTTGCCTTTAAGTTGGTGGGGGGTGGGGGAAGGCTACAATCTCATTTGATAAGGGGATTTTGGACATCAAGCCACAGTATGCATGAGCTAGATAGATATCTGTGAAAGGATATCTTGAGGGAATAGATAATGGGAAAAATCTACATTTAAAGCAAAAGGCTATGTTTAAAGTCAATAGGATAAGTGGAATTTAAGCTGAAAAACTTTGTATCTAAATCAATTTAGTCTAAGACCATTTTTACGTGTTGGTGGAATGGTCAGCTGCCTTCTCCCTGTGTGCACAGAGCACAGTTCATCTTTAAGTCTCCGCTCTTAGAGATCAAAGCCAGCTCGAATACCAATTTATCACGGAAGCAGATTTATGATCCCGACGGCTTCTTATTCCTTCTGGTCCCTCATAATTTTCCAACCTTCAAAGCTAGTGTTAAGTCTGAAAGAGCACTTTTAAAAGGTTAAGCCCCCACATATTTGGCACCTACTGTGTGCTTTAGGGGTTGAGTGTTTAGGACACTTGTGGGTTCTGGGTCCATTTGATAGCTGTGTGATCTTGTCTAAGATGCCTCACCTTTCTGTGCCTCAGTTTTCTGTAACATAGAGATGATAGTAGTACCTACCTCACAGGGTTGAAATGGGAGGCTTAAATGAGTTAGTGTACCCAAGGCACTTAGAGCAATGCCTTGAAATATCCTAAGCACTCTATTTGCACAAAATAGAATTTCCGAGAAAGCAAAGTGTCTGGCAGATAATCATAGAGAGCAGGAGAAAGGGACTGGGGGGTGAAACAGGGATGGGGAAAAACCACCCCAACAGTGTGTTTTGGAGTTGTTGAACTAAACACAGGGCCTTTTGAACCAAGACTTCAGAAATGCATCCAAGTACTGTCCCTTCGTGTGGACCGGGGGCAACTGTTTATTCATGAACTCCTGTCAGGCCTCACCTGTCCCCTTTGAACCTGAGTGACTGTGTCCCCATGGGCACCCCACAGAGGTGTCAGAGATTCCCTAACGCAGACCTGGAATGAGACGCTGACCCCTCAGAGCTGGGGACCTGGGCTCCCATTGTCTTCAGCAGTGGCTGGAGTAGGAGGCGGAGTTTAGAATATCTGGAGTCAAATACAAGTCTTGTCTAGTACATCTTCATTTTACAGATATGGAAACCGAGACTTGGAGAGTAACGAGGTCAATTAATTATTAACTCAGAGAAGCAGGCTTTCGAATTCAGGACCACGCGATTTCAAAACGTGCCTTTTTCTTTCTGCCATACAATCTCTATTCTTTCTGCCATACAATCTCTACTCGTGGACAAATCTCTATTGCCATGTAAGAATTTATTAATTTCTGCTTAAAAGAAGATTTTTAGCATACTTTAGATAATTAGTTGAAAAGTAGTAAAATGATTAAAAATTTTGAGGTTGCAAAGGGCAAAAATGTATATTGGAGACTAGTTCAAAATGTAAAAGTTTCAATACAACATGACCATCTTTACATTCAGTTAATACATTTTAATTTTGGTTGAACCTTTATTTTTTAAAATGATATTTAATATTAGTAACAATGAAAAGAAATTCAGTAAAAATATGAGAATGTTACCAGCGGCTAATTTTCAGTCTGACATAATTACGTAACAAGTTTCTATCTTTTTTCTTCCCCTACTCTTTAATCCCTAGAAGGTGTCTGCTTTCCTATTTATTGGAGGGTGTGCCTATTTTCTAAGGAAACAATACAATTATGAGATTGTTTTCAAAAACCATAAACAGAACCCAGTTGCTTTATTCTTGAGTCATACTAATATCATTCATGATTTTATCATAATTACATATGCAATCAATTTATGATTATATGTGCAATTTGAACAATGTTAAAGAAAAGATATAACAAAGTTCAGTTGAGCATATTATTTTCCCCAGAAATTTATATGTGGGAAAGTTCTAGAATTATAAGTATTAGTGCCTCTGGCTTTACAAGGTAAATAAAATTATGAGTCTGTGATCAGACTCATTCATCCATTTGTCCTAAAAATATTTATGGCAAGCTTCGTGCTGATGCTGGAGATGGAGAGATGAAAAGAAGTTTCTTGTCCTCCAGCTGTCCACTGTGCCCTTAAGAGATAGACAATAATTTCATAGTTACAAGGCTCATCGTATCTGGGTTATGATAATAGTTTGTTCCCCTGGACACAGCCCTACCTGCCCTTTGAACCCTTTCTCTTCATCTCTAGCTGCTGCTGTCTGTATTCTATTATCTTATTTTCCCACTGTATCCTGCAAATCTGCCTAAAACTTTGCCAGAAAGCTGTTTTTCCTTTGCAGTTTGCTCATTCTTTCCTTGCACAGAACTTTTCAGTCGCTGCACATTGGATTCAGGGTTGAAGATGAAGCACTTTTGCTTGAAACACATGATTCCTTGTCCTGTCTTGGGCCTTATCTTTCTTGTTTGTTTCAGTCCTGCACCACTGGTAGCTCTTTGTGCCACACATAAGCCTATGTGCCTCCATATTTCTGCTTAAAAGTGTGTTTTTTGAGGGTGAATGTATTTGCTGATTTTGATGTAGAATTAAGAGTTGCTCTTTTCTGTGGATTTTGGGCAATTTGAATTTGATGTGCTTTGGTGTGGCTTTTCTTGTGTATAGTTTGTCAATCTTCTTGTATGTGTGCTTTTATAGTTTTCATCAAATATAAAATGACTTAAAAAAAAAAAAGTCTCTGACCAACCTAGGCAACATAGCAAGACATTTTATCTACAAGGAATAAAAAAGAAATTAACCAGTGGTGTGGTGGCATCCACTTACAGTCCCAGCTACTCAGGAGGCTGAGGCAGGAGGCTTGCTTGAGCTAAGGATTTTGAAGATGCAGTGAGCCATGGTCGTGCCACTGCACTCCAGCCTGGGTGACAGAGGAAGACACTGACTCAATAAACAAACAAATAAACAAACAAGCACTTTTTTTTAAATAAAAGAAGCTCTAATTGTGTTTTTTTTTTGGTTTGTCTGATGTTAATAGAACCAATCCAACTTTCTTTTGTTAGTGTTAAGTTGGTATATCTTTTTACTTTTTAAAAATTTTATCCTACTTGTGTTTTATATTAACTGGGTTTGTTGAAGGCAGCATGTAGTTGGATCTTGCTTTTTAATCTAATTCAACCCATTGCTCTTTTAATTGGTGGGTTTAGACCACTTATATTTAGTGTAGTTATAGTTGTGATTGGTTTTAAATCTATCATCTTACACTTGTTTTACATCTGTTTTTCTGTTTTCCTTTTTCTCATTTCCTGCCTTCTTTGGGATCAGTTTTGTGCTTTTGGTCTTTTTTGTGTTATATCCTTTTGGGCTTGTAAGCTGTAACTCTTTGGTGTGATTTTTTTTTTCTGGTTGATTTATTGTTTTTAAAGTATCTTTAACTCATCAAAGTCTTCATGTATAGTGTAAGAACCTTGAGACAATCTGCTTACATTTATCCCATTCTGATCTTTACACTATAATTATAGCACATCTTACTTCTGCATATATTATAAACCCCTTAATACATTGTTATTATTTTTATATAAGTAGTCTATTATCTTTTATCATTTAAGTAGTTTTTTCTTTCATTATTTTAAAGATGTTGCTCCATTGTCTTCTGACTGACATTATTTCTAATAGGACATCTACCATCATTCTCATTTTTGTTCCTCTTCACATAATGTCACAATGTCTCTTTATTTTCTGACAACTTTTAAGAATTTTTTTCCTACACTGGATTTAAGCAATTTGTTTTGGACATATCTTTGTGTAGTTTTTTTTGTGATTTAAAAAAAAGTTTTTCTTTGGGTTTGCTAAACTTCTTGGATGTGGGAGTATACAGTTTTTTAAATCAAATTTGAATAGTTTGATCATTATCTCTTTATTTTTTTAAAAAATTCTCATCCCTCTCTCTGCTTTTTATAAGGATTCCAGTTGCACTTTATTAGAACTCTTGAAATTGTCCTGTGGCTCAGTGATTCTCTGTCCTGCAAACGTTAGCTCCTGTGGCTCCTCCAGACTTCCATTTCTGTCCCCTCATCCCACGGAACCTGCCAGGTTCAGCCTGCATTGGCCCTTCCTGTGACTCAGCCTGAAAACTTTCCCCAGGAGGTAAGTTGCCTCCCCTCATTTGTGTCCTCTGGCATCACTGTTCTTTGTCACTAATGTCCAGTGTCTTGGATATCATTGCTTCCTATGTTATGTTTCTGGTTTACTGGTTGTTTCAGATGAGAGTATAAACATGGTCTCTGTTCCTCTGGCTTGATTTTTGCTTTGTCCTACTTCTATTAAAATTTGAGGCCCTTAGACTTCCACTAAAATTTTGATAGATTTAGAGCAAAGCTCAAATCAGAGAAGAAGGAGCTTAAATAATAATCTTGCAACCACCAAATAATCTATATGATTTATTGCTGAGACTATTTAGTATGTCTGGAAGAGAATAATGGGAGATATAACTATAAAAATTAATTAGGAATGGAATCAAATTCTAGCTTTGAGCTTCTGATTACAGATTTTTAAAAAATCTTAATATTCAGTGAGGATACACCAAAAATTTTTTATTATAAAGTGATTGGATTGAATATGAGCTAACGAATGTTAAATGCATGCTGACAGGCAACCTAGCAAGGTCATAGTATGACTCTGGACTTAGCCTGCCTGGGTTCAAATCTTGGTTCATCATATCATAGTAATGTGACCAGAATGAAATCATTTAACATGCAGGCATCTCAGTTTTCTCATCCCAAAAATAGGGTTGTCATGAGTATTAACTGAGTTCATGTTTGTAAAATATTTAGACAAGGTTCTGGCCTATGGTTGGTGCTCTAAGTTGTTAACAGCAGCAAACAAAATGCAATGAGCACATCAGTAAAAATATACTATTCTCAGAAAAATTAGTATAAAGAGGCACTAGAGACCAATCAGTTAAAAGACAATTATGATAGCAATCCAGTCTAGAGGTAAATATGGCTGCACAAGCCATGGAAAGCAGGAACAGAAAGGAGAAGGAGAACATGATTGGAAAGACTTTGCTGAGACCAAGCATACAGAATTATAAATAGTTGGAAACAGGATGAAAGGGGAAGGGGAAGGAATACACCACCCTCCGAAAGATGGGCTCTGCTGCCTGGGACAATGGTGGGTTCACGAACTGAAGCTGTGGGAAGGAGTTCACTCAGATTTATAGCTGTGGGTATGAGAGCCTTCCAGAGGGAAACGCTTGGGAGAGCAGGGGAAGCATTTAGGTCTATATCTCAGAAGAGAGAACACAGGATGAGAAATAGTTACCTGGGAGGTGACTGTATGGAAGTGACAACTGCAAAGGTGGGGTGGAGAGAGGAGGACTTCAGAATGACTTATGGGGAATGAGGCGGAAGTGTTCTAGGGACACAAAGAAGCACACGTCAAAGAAAGGGAAGACTGAATCCACCATTGTCCCAGGCAGCAGATCCCATCTTTCGGAAGGTGGTGTATTCCTTCCCCTCCCCGTCTCATCCTGTTTCCAGCTATTTATAATTCTGTATGTTTGACCTCAGCAACATCTTTCCAAGCACGTTCTCCTTCTCCTTTCTGTTCCCTCTTTCCATGACTTGTGCAGCCATATATACCTCTAGGCTGGATTGCTATCATAATTGTCTTTTAACTGATTGGTCTCTAGTACCTCCTTATGCTAATTTATACAGATGGAGCCAAGATTTGAACCCAGGCAGGTTAAGCGCTTGGCTACCAAAGAATTATTGGTGTCTACGAAAATCATCTCAAAACAAGTATTGAGTATCAGCACAGATTGTAGTGAGCATGTTAGGATGGTGACACCATGGAGAGTTTGTATAGCTTGTTTTATTTTTATTTTTAGGATGAAGATCTTGCTCCGTTGTCCGGGCTAAGAGCAGTGGTATGATTATGGCTCACCGCCACCTCAAACGCCTATGCTCAAGTGATCCTCCTTCTTCAGCCTTCGGAGTAGCTAAGACTACAAGCATGTACCACCATGCTTGACTGTTTTCAGAAATTCTTTTGTAGAGATGGCGTCTTGCTATGTGTCCAAGCTGGTTTTAAACTCCTGACCTCCAGTGATGTTCCTGCCTTGTCCTCCCAAAGCTCTGGGATTACAGACTTGAACCACCATGCCCAGCCTAGCTTGTTTTTCAAAAGATTTTGTGCTGGTGAGACAACTCTGGAAAAAGTAGATTGAAGGCTGAATTTGGTGAAAGCGAGAATTCTTTCTTCACCCCTTCAGCATCATACTTTTACAAGAACACACTGAAGAGACAGACTGTCGAACAAAAGAATTCTGGACATCAGAGCAGGCTGGTGAGGGAGGTTCCTTTTGGCAGGTGGTGGTTTTTCAGCATTCTTTGTATTAACTGACATTAGAGCCCTGTGCTACTGGGCTGTCTGTGTTTATATTCTGCAATACTTTTTGGCTTATTTATGTATGCATCAGATTCACCCCAAGAGCGTGTTAAAGTGAAGATTCCAGGGTCTTCCTTTAGAAAGTCTCTTTTAACAGGTCTGGGGTGGGACCCAAGGATCTGCACATAAAAATGTTTATTTAATTCTTGAATAAGCAATACATTCACAAGGTCCAAAAGGCACAAGAGGATATCGACTAGAAAACCTCCTTCCTATACTTCTTTCTCAGTCACTCAGTCTCCCTACTCCAAAGCCTTCAATTTTATCAGTTTCTATGATCACCTAAAGGAATGTAAAAAACTTGTTGGCCTTTTATTGTTATTGTTTTTAATGAACAGGGCAACATGAGCTTAAGTCTAATCATAGGGTAGAAGCTAGAGTTGAAGGAGCGACTGAACAATACATGTGACAGCATAGAGAATCCGTGGAGGATTGAACTTACAGAAATGATTTATGGTTAATATAAACAGCAAGTAAAGCCTCTTCTCTTTAGGCTTCTCGAGTTTTCAGAATGCAAATAACAACGGTGTGAACCCAGAAGAAGAAAATCTTCAAATACTGGACACCTCTAAACATTAGCTTCAATAATAGAAGTTTTGAGTGTGTTTGGGAAGGGTGAGTTTCGTGGTCAATTACACGTGTTTCTTTTTTACTATGAGTTTTCTGTTTTTCTTGATTCTAGCCTTATTGAACTAAAAAAGTGGTCAAAGCTTGTCCCTCTGCTTCTCTGAAAGTAGGAACTCTTTGTGTCTTTTATGTTTTTCTTTAGATGTCAGGCCACAGACAGGTCAGAGACAACATTTAATGGATCTGAAAGATATGGCTTCACAGCACCAAACCTTGTTAATCAAGGAAGATGAGCACATGCTGCTGAATTTTCTCGGTTCGGCCATGTTCTGTTTATCTTCCTTACTCTCCGCATTTTAAGTAACACTTCTGTCAACATTGTGGGTATTCAAGTTTCAAATATCGTCTTAAGATAAATAGCCCTTTCACCACTAAGTTTTTCTGGTTCTTGACGTATTTTTTGTAAAAAGTCTTATATCGACAATAAAGACTGAAGATTGAGTTTTGTGTGCACTTGTTATTTTGTAAAGTTGTTTTCAAGAGATTAATCATTTTGGAACGTCCAACTCAAATATCAATTTAGAGGGAACATTTCTCCTGCACTGTAATTTAAGGTCTTATGCAAAAGCTCAGAATGCGGCCAGCTCAATTAAAGAATATTCCCACTGAGACTGGACAGAATCCACTGGGCATGCCAGGCCCTGGTGCAGAACTGTAGTATCACTCCTTGAAATGCTCTGGAATACAGATTTAAGCTGAAGAATATGCTTAAAATCTTAACAGTGATTGGATGTTTCAGACAAAAAAAAAAAAGGGCGGGTGGGTGAGAGATCACGGTAACATTAACTATGAAGGAAAAAAATCAGTTTTCTTTCTAAGGTTTCTCTTTTCCAATTATATTGAAACTGTGTTCGTGTATGTAGATTTTTTTTTAACCAACATTTAGATTTAATTTGTGCTTTAGGATCTGAAAATGCCCCTTAGGAGGAAGTCAATTTAAGTTGAAGGTGAGTGGAAGACATTCTTTCAGCTGAATTAGGGAGCTACATAAAAAATGGAGTGATTTGTCATAGCACTAAAAAGTGAAATAATTTTTATTATTATGTCTTTATATTCTTTCTGACTTTGATATTTTCATCAAAAGTAGCTATATAAAATAATTTAGGGAATAATGGAAAATGAATATAAGTCATTGTATGACTTTTTAATGATGATGTGTATTGATATTATTCACCAATAGGAAAAATCAAAATGAACATGGACTTATACTTTAGCAGGATATTCAAAAGATCCTAACTTTAGTGAGATATAAGTATTACATTTTATTTCCTATACACAACAAATGTATATGTACTGTGGATTTTTAGAATTATAATTTTAGATAATTTTTTTTTTTTTTTTGAGTTGGAGTCTCACTCTGTCGCCCAGACTGGAGTGCAGCAGCTGCTCCCGGCCACCGCAGCCTCGACCTGCTGGGCTCTGGCGATCCTTCCGCCTCGGCCTTCCGAGTAGCCGGAATTACAGGCATGCGCTACCACGCCCGGCTGATTTTTTGATTTATTGTAGAGATGAGGTCTCGCTGCCCAGGCGGGTCTCGAACCTGCCGGCTCAGGCAATCCACTCACCTCAGCCTCCCAAAGGTGCGGGATTACAGGCTGAGCCACCGAGCCCGGCTCTAATATTAGATAATTTTGAGTAAACAAAAGAAGCCTGGTTGAGAAGTAACATTTCCAATGATAGTACTGAGTGATCCATCACAGAAACAAAGAACTGAGTACCACATGTTCTCACTCATAAGTGGACCTTGACAGTTATCATAATACTAAAAGAAAGGGATTGACAGTAGTGGGAAACTGCTGGGGAGGTTTGGGGGGAAGGAACATCTCATTAACAAGGATAACTGCATAATGATCATTTGTATGCCTGACCCTGAGTTGTACCCCACATTTGTTTTTTGAAAAAGCCGTATTTATAAAGAGGACAGAAACGTTCCCACAGTGGGAGGGGACCCAAGGGGGTTGCCCTGTACCCCACATTTTTAAAATTAAAAAGAAAAAGAAATCTGAGATGCAATTTTGGGGCTGCATCTATCTTGTATTAAACTATGGGAAATAAGCATACATTATAAAAAAAGTCTACAGCTCCAAAATTTTTAATGTATTTATCAAATTTGATGGAGTGCATTCAAGAATAAATAAGAAGTGCAATTAGTGTATCTATTTAGGAAGAACCACAAACTTGATTGAAACGAATATCCCCTCTCAGTTTGCCAATTAAAAAAAATCATAAATTTCTAATAGGAATGATGTATACATATGAAAGATGGGAACATGGGGCTGGCTATTTTGTAGGTAAAATGAATACCTACAAATTAATGGGGCGTGGTGGCATGTGTCTGTCATCCCAGTTACTTGTGAGGCTGAGGTTGGAGGATATTGAGCCTAGGAGTTTGAGGCTACAGTGAGCCATGATTGTGCCACTGTGCTCCAGTCTGGGTGACAGAATAAGACACTGACTTAGAAAAACTCCGCAAAGCAAGAATGCCTACAAAACAGCTAATTGATAAGAAAAAATAATGAAAATATGTTAGATTTTTACCTGTTAGAAGTTATTACGGAAAGATATGGATAATTTAATCTTAAATTATAATCAATGATGATTTTCAGGTTTTCAATGTCATCACCACCTCTGTTCTGGAAGGTGGTGGTTGTATCATTACAGAGATCTTTGTGGTGGGGAAAAACTTCAGAGCAATGTAAAAATTATAGAGAATTATTCGATAGGTGAAGGAATGATCTTACTTCTGATTTTAATAATTGTCCTTGAAGTTTGATTTTATTTGAGAAAGTAGAAACATGTTTTAAAAAGTGCTCATGCAAAAAAAGTCTGCATTTTTTTCTTTAAAGTATTTTTGTTGCAAATTTTTAGATTCCATTGAACTCAGAAGGTCAAGGTACTACACCTCAAAAAGATTACATTTCAGTTGTCCCTAGGATATCTCAGAGTCATTTTTCCTGTCACTGTGGCTCACAGATCACATCAGTTCCATTTGATGGCAATGATAGTTTTTTCTATATGACAATATGTCACTTAAGAGATTTATTTCATCAGTTAAGAATCAAAAAAAAAAAAAAAGGAGGGAGGTAGATGAGGGTTGAAATATCACCTGTTGGTTACAATGTTCAATATTTGGGTAATAGTTACATTAGAAGCCCAATTCCCACCATAATGCAATATACCCATGTAATAAACAATCACATGTATCCTCTGATCTAAAGTTAAAAAAATTAATTAAATAAAGCAGGGGAAAGAAATGCAGAGTAGAATTTTAGATTTCAATACTAAAATGTTATTATTTTGTATAACACATTTGACATCACTCAGGATGTCTTACCTCAAAACATAGAAACTGAGATGTTCAAGAAAAGATAGGAATTCACTTGAGTCTCTTGTCTTGTCCAGTCTCAGAGTATGGAGAATTTAAAAAAAGACTCAAAGACCTCCTTGAGAGAAGGCATAATTCATACCACAGTCAGAGATTTCAGTGGTTCTTTCTACTTCAAGGTCCTTGAATTCAGATATGAGCTACAGTCTCAAAATTCTGACTGTTATGTTTAAGGACAGGAGACTGCTCATAGCAGAATAAATGGAGAGCAAACTTCATTAAAATACAGAGAAATTCGCCCATAAACCCGAGACTGTTCTTGTCTACGACCACTTTAAAACCATAGGCAGTTACAAAACTTCGTTTAAGAATAAAGTATGGGTTTGGCTAACAAGATAACACTTTTTAAAGAAAACAATTTGGTCTCAATATTGTTTTTTCCTTGTACTAAGACAGGAAATTTTATTGTTATAAATACTACACTGCAGAGTCAAAAGCAATAGTTTTAGATTTGTTTATGGTGACTAAAAGTGAAATATTAACTTATGTGTTCATGAATGTTGGAAAAGCTTTATCTTTTTAAAATGCCATTTTAAAAAAAGAAAATTACAAATTTATTAGTTTATTTACTTTTGAAATTGTCACTCACTCTCATGAACACTCATGGCTTATTTGGTGTAAACAAACTTTGTTGTCATTGAGGCAGTTGTAAAACATTAACTTTTATTTGCTTTTAATTTATCTAAACAGATAATGCTTTTGAAATCGTTTTTTAAGAAAAATTGTTTACTAATAGAAGAAATGGCCTTTCTTGGACATGAAGATGCTGTCAACACTTTATTTTTTGTCTTGCATGTGCAAGTTCTAAATTTCTTTGTGCAACTGAAAATAAATCTTGCTGTAAGACTATAAAAATATTTAAAATATACAAGTTTAGTAATGACTATTCTATTAAATTATTTCACTGCTTATTGGGGGGATAAAATCCCATTGTCTTCTGACTCAGAGAACAGTGATTTCCCCCAATTCAATTCTTCCTCTCAGCTCCACTTCTCATTTTGGAAATATGCCTTCCAGCATCTTGTAATGTAAAATAGACACTTTCAAAGATCTGAACTGCACAGTTAGGTTTTTTCTCCTTTTTTCCTTTTTTACTCTGATTACAGTAAAACAAACCAAAAGGAAAAATAAAGAAAACAAAACTAAAAGCAACTAAACAAATCATACTAACAACTCAACTTTTGCACTATTCAAGAAGCCTTCTACTGGTGAATGGCTTGGAATGACCAATTTGCATTAGAATAAACCCTCTTTGGTTTTCTTGTATAACATTAAAATAACAGTATTTCCTTAACGGAAGCCCCGACAGTGTATGGTTTGTAAGATTACCACAGTTTGTACAACTGGGTCTTTACTTCTATGTGAATTGGTCTCTTAGAATAGCTTTAGAATAGGCAAAGAAAGAAGCACTGCTCCACAGTGTGTATGTGTGTGTGTGTGTGTGTGTGTGTGTGTGTGTGTGTGTGTGTGTGTGTTTGTGTGTGTACATGCACTTGCTACCCAGTAGCATTATTAGTGAAGTTCAGAACTTGCAGTCTGAACGCTGGGTGGTTGGACCTGCTACGTGCTTCATTGGTAGGGTATGGTATTTGAAAATTGCTGTCAACTTGAATACACATTCTTTAATGCAGGGAATCTTCCTGATGCAAATCGCATAGTTTTTGCTGCTATGTGTGTCAGTTGCTGACTAAAAAATTTCTTATAAAATATATACGACTTAAGAGTTACTATTTTAATTATTTGGATCTATGCAATTCATTAGCATTAAATGTATTTACATTAAATGCATTCACTACCTATATCTAAAACTTTTTCATCATCCTAAACAGAAATCTGTATTCATTAAAACATAACTCTATCCCCCTCCTCAACCTCTGCTAACCTCTATCCTATTTTCTGTCTTTATAAATTTGCCTATTCTAGATACCTTATTTCAGTGAAACCATGCAACATTGATCTTTCTATGTTTGGTTTATTTCCCTCAACATAATGTTTTTAAAGAGCTATCCATATTGTAGCATATATCAAAGTTGTATTCCCTTGTATGGCTGAATAACTTTCTACTATGTGTACAGATGGTATTTTGTCTACCCATTCATTCCTCTGCTGGTGGACACCTGGGTTGCTTCTACTTTTTGATAATTACAACGCCACTATAACCATGGGTGGGCAAAAACAGCAACTTCCTTAGACATGAGCCTTCACGTTGTGAACTTTCAAAGATGTGAACATGCATTTGCATGTCCAATCACGTAAATTAGTTAATGTGTCTGGTATACTTTGTCATGTGCATGCATCATCTACAAATGGTTGTGCTTTTGTGTACTTTACGATACAGTAGTGTATATGTATTATTTGTGTGAAAAGTATTATAATCCTATTACAGTGCAGCACTCAGAGCCAATTGTGTTAGTTGGGTACCTAGGCTAACTTGACTTAAGAACAAATTGAACTTCCAAATAAATTGGACTCATGGATACACCCTTGGAATGGAACCTGTTTGTATGTAGGGAACTGGCTGAATTCCTTGCTTTCAATTATTTTGGATGCATTAGGAGTGGAGCTGCTGGGTCATATGACAATACTATGCTTAAACTTTTTGAGTAACTGCCGAACTGTTTTCCATAGTGGCTGCACCATCTTTAGAGTGAAAAATGTAGATTCAAAGTCTGGTCAAGTTCTGAACTGCGTTTTGCTATTTTTGAGAGAGCAATCACTTTATTTCCTCAACATTTTTATTGTCCATAATGCTCATGGTAATGGAAATGTTCTGATTATAGCTGAATCTTTCATTGTCTGGGAAATTCATTTAGATTCTTGCCCACATAAAAAATGATCTTAATTAGATTATTCTACTGAGAGCATTAGACACAGAAATGAGATTGGCCACATCTCAGCATTTTGTCCATGCAGATACTCCCCATTTTCTCTGCTTCTAATCTCTTGCCTGTCTGCTTGTCTTTTTGTTGCACTGGCACATCAGTTATTTTCAGTGATTCTTCATTTTCTACGAAGTCAAACTCACACCCTGAGCATAGTATTTATTGCCTTGTCCAAATCCTCTAAATTTGTTCTCATATCTTATTCCTATCTGTAACCCTAGTGTATTCAAAGCTGAAGGCAAGCCGTAATTCTTCTTCACACTTTTCAACACTCTGTCTTGCTATGACTTCTACCTGGAGGGGAATGTCTAATCTCTGTTTTTCATTTCTCAAATCTCAGGTCTGTGCTTCAGGAAGCTGAGGGGCATGGTCTATGTGGACAGCTTCCCAGGCCTGTGGCTTCCAGTTGGGGAGACCAGGAGGAGGACCCTTGGCGGGGGCTCAGAGAAAAGGGAAAGAGAGAAGTTAGGGAATGTAGTCCTTGGCTCCCACTGTGAGGTCACTTCCTGCTGGCTACTCTTTTGCGTCAAGCTTGCTGCTTCTCTTCAGGACTTCTTCCTTCCCTGTCTGTCTCCCGTGACTGGAACTACTCTGTCGCTTGTCCCTTTGAGCTTAGGGTGGTAACAGTTCCTGCTGTGACTAGCTCCAGGTTGCTGTGTTGTGATTGGTTTCCCAACATCCTAAACTCTGTTTATAGAAGTCCCTTTGTAAATAATCCCTCCTCAAAGCTTCCTAGCTTGTGAGTGCCCTCTGCTTCCTCTGGGACATTCGCTGCCACATCTTCCTCCATCACATTGGATGGAAATTAATCTCTCCTTCCTCCAGTCCCTGTAGCGGTTGGCACTTCTTTTGTGAAACTCAACACATAACATATTGTAGTGATTTATGCATATATTTTAACTCCCATTTTTAGATGATCAATTTCCTATGGGAGGATATTGTGTTTTGCTTATTTTTACATTTCTTGTGCTCTTTCTTGAAAGAATGATTTTTTTCAATGACTATTGTAAAAGCCACACTAAAATGAATACCTTTGATTTTAGGTAAGGAATTTTGACAGCCATTGTAGATCCGAGGTGACCATGGTAGAGATCGGAGGGTGTACTTCAAAAGGTCATCTAATTCCAAAGAAAATGTTGAAGTGTATTAAAAGCAAATGAAAATTATGTTATTGAAGCAGCAATAATGACCTTCATTAAACTGAGTGTTTGAAAATTAATAGCTGCTTCTGTGCAGAATCATTAATGTTGAAAGAGCTTGAGACTGTATCGTGTTAGGCCATGACAAATTTATAATTGAACCCATAGTAGAGTATTTCTTTGAGGCAATGTGTAGGGTACACATCCATTTCAGATGCAATTCTATGAAGTAACATCTTGAAAACAACTCAGTTCAGATGGGTAATTTCAGGTTGTTTGCAAACGCTTTTCCTTCCACGCGGCATCGTTCCTGTCAATACACAAACATGCGGTGACATCAATCAAACAGCTCTTTCTTCACCTACTATCCTGTTACAGAGATTGTTCTGTGGTGTCTAAACTCGCTGTCACCAGTCCTCACCCCCCATTTCCCCCTTATTAAATTTATTGCAACCAAACTTCGTCCCTGCCTCCTTCTCTAAGACAGCTCTTGGGAAAATTACCCATGCGCTTCGTGCCAAATTTAGTCATCAGTGCTCTGAACTGACATTTCAGAAGCATCTGAAATGATGGACCAGATTTCCTTCTTAAAACATGGTCTTTCCTTGGCTTCTAGGACACTCCTCTCCCCACGTGGTTCTCTAAATCACTGGCCACTTTCACGTCCCCTTTAGGGATGCTCATACCTCTTTGCAAGTGCTCACTTTTGCCCCTGGGAAGCTTCCTCCTGCTCTGCATTCTCTTGCCTCATCCTGACCCAAGGTTTGAAACACCAACTGTACACGAAGGATATATGTCCCCAGCATGGGGGCTCTTCCCTGACCCTGAGACTGGCACAGATCCCACCCTGTTCATCAGCTCCATATGAAGTTCCAGCAGGCATCTCAGGCTTAATCACATGGTCCCTACCCTACATGCTCCTTTCTGGGCAACCCTATCTTCACTAATCAGACCACTGTTATTCGCTCAGTTGTTAGCCAAAATCTTCGCATCCTTCTGGAGTTCTCCTCTTTTCTTTCAAAATAATCATATTTATGTATTAGAAACATTTTTTTTTTGGCATAGGCAAACAGTAGATATCCTTCTTTTAGAACTTTCTTCCATGCAGAAACTCACGTCTCCTAACAGATAAGCACAGTGATTCATCTATCTATGCTCCTAGAGTTTCTTACAATTATATAAGAACATTCAAATACATATTATTTTATTCTCCTTTTTTAACCCAAAAGGTAGCCTACAAAAAATGCTTTCCCGCACTTTTTTGAAAGTCAGGTTTGTTGAGGCAAAATTTATATTCAGTCATTTACTGTACCCTTACCCTTACCCTGAAAATGTGTACAGTTCCATGTGTTTCGACAAATGCATGCAGTCGGGTAAGCCCCACCCAAATCAAGATATACAGCAGGTCCATCACCCTTTCAACAAGTTCCTTCAGACCTCCTGGAAGTCAGACCTCCCCTTTCAGCCTCAGCTCCTAGAAAGCTCTCATCTGATTTCCGTCTCGATGACTTTGTCTTATCTGGAATATGATGTAAATTCAAGTACACAGCATGCCGTCTTCTGTGTCTGACTTTGTACACTCTTATAGGTTGTGGCATGCCTCAGTGGCTTGTTCCCTTCAATTGCTGAATAGTGTTCCATCTGGATGTTATACCTTGTTTCTTCTCGTTGAATACATCTTTCCTTGACAATATATGGAAAGTTTTCTTGTTTTTTTCACGAAGTCGTCTACCCTCCAGATGTGCCATCACTCATTCAGTCTCCCAGAGGGACCTAGGGTCATTTCTTTCTCATATACTCCCCCTTTCTCCACCACACACCACTACCCCAGCCAGGTCCTGCCTTCCTGCTCTCTTCCAACCATGCTGCCTCTGATCAGCGCTCCCCCAGTGACCTTGTGCTTGCATCTCAGAGACCTTCTACCAAAAGGGGAGTCATTGAAAAAGGGCCCCAGCCAGGTTTTTTTGTTTTTGTTTTTGAGTCAGAGTCTCACTCTGTCACCCAGGCTGGAGTGCAGCCTTGACCTGCTGGGCTCAGGCAATCCTTCCACCTCAGCCTTCCAAGTAGCTGGAACTACAGGCGTGCATCACCATGCCTGGCTAATTTTTTGATTTATTGTAGGGAAGGAGGTCTTGCCGTGTTGCTCAGGCTGGTCTCAAACCCCTGGGCTCAAGCAATTCTCTCACCTCCACCTTCCAGAGTGCTGGGATTACAGGTGTGGGCCACCATACGTGGTCCAACTGGACTATGTAATCTATAGCTGCATCTGTACCAAGACCAAGGCCTTGGCTCTCAAGGGCTGCTCCATGCTAAAGATTGAGTGGGGCAGAGCCACGAAGCAGTCCGATCTTGGAGATGTGATATTTCTTCTCAGCACACTTTGGCTCAGGGACTCCTTGTAGGTTCTACTGAGCCTCCCTTAGATGGCCTTCCACGGTCTAGAATGCTACCACCTAGTTCTTCCCTGAGGTTAGACTTGCGTGGCACTCTGACTGCTCTCCTAGCCTTTTTCCAACTCCCTCCCTGTTGCCTTCTTCACAGACATTTTCCATAATAAAATTCGTGCCCATTTTATCCCATTTTGGCACCTGTTTTGCAGAATACCCAGATTAATCCAGCTTCCAAATTCCACCGCAACTCCCGTATTCCAGGCTGCGGTCATTTCTCTTACTGTGGATTCTAGATTTCTTGTCTCAATTCCTGTTCTTGGATAATCTATTTGTCACACAGATCACGATCTTTCAAAAATATAAAACACATTATGCCACTTCCCACATAAAAACTTCTAAAGGGTCTCCCTTACCTTGATATTAAAGCCTACGCCTTAATGCCAATCACGCCATGGTCTTGCTCTCTTTCATTCTTTCTTCCCTTTAGAATCGTGCCCTGAGAGTTTTGTTGCGACTCTCACTATTCCTGACCATGCAACATACTTTCTACGGATCTTTTCAATAACCTGCTTCTTCTCCCAATTTAAGTCGCTGCTTACATATTACTCCCATAGAGAGCCCCTCCTTGGGATCTTCCTCAGCCCACCAGACACTCTACATCCTCTGTCCACGTCTTAATTCCTTCATACAATTCTCTGAATTTATTTTACTGATGATATGTTTACTTGCTAATGCTCTGTGTCCTCTTCCAGGAAGGGAGCTCCCTGGTCTGTAACTATCTCCATCACCAGCAACATTGTCCAGCACTTAGTAGGTGCTCGATATTTGAGTAATGAATGATTGGATGTGTTTTAGGGCTAACAAAAGTGACAACTTTGATGTGTCTGGCAAGTCTTGGTAAGCAATGACTTTTCTTTGTACTGGCCATGGTCCAAGATAAAAACTGTGAGAACTTGAGGCAGCATTTCAATATCATAGATGAAGCAATACTTCACAAGACTACAGGATATTATTACACATGTACATTTGATCTTCAGTGACTTGTGAATTAAATGTAAAATTTTATCTAGCTCCAAACATGTTATCATTGATTCGATCTTGATCTTTTTTGTAGTAACAATGTTGGTGGTGCATTCATGAGAAGAAGCATAACTAAATTCTTATAAATAGGGTATCCTGGCTGGGGAACAAAGAGAGCAGTTATTCCTGGAATACAAAGGGGGATCAACAGAGCTGGGAGCGAGTGTGCTAAGAATTAAAAAAAACACCCAAAAACTCTTCTAGAAGGTTTCACATGTCTCAAGGTATGAAGATAGAAGTGATTCCGTATTTTCAGTGGCCATGTTGGTCTAATAGAATGCCATATGCAAAGATGTGCTTGTTATGTGAATTTTTTCTGTGTGTTCTTTTTTTAATGATCACGGTGATTAACATTTCTTTACAAGCGTCAGTTCACATCTGCTACAAAGCTGAGTGGGAACTCTTACTCCCA
The DNA here is from genome assembly GCA_027257055.1 of Cephalopachus bancanus. Lineage (NCBI taxonomy): Eukaryota > Metazoa > Chordata > Mammalia > Primates > Tarsiidae > Cephalopachus > Cephalopachus bancanus. The sequence continues at coordinate 10,035,966 of JAPVLO010000001.1, read as the reverse complement.
CTGATGTAACCTTTAGGTAAAGGGTAATGAGTGATAACTCATCCTCCTTATTCCTCTTCCGTGTGTGTGTGTGTGTGTGTGTGTGTGTGTGTGTGTGTGTGTGTGTATTGAGTTAGTACAATAGAAGCCAGAGAAATGGTTGAGATTAAACAGTTTAACCAACCGATGGTAGTTTTTAGATCCTGGGATTGTGGAAGCTTTTATTTGTTAGAATATTTCTGGTTTATTAGTATATTAATACTTCAAAATTCGGAAAATTCCCTTTAATATTTAGCAATTTTTACAAATATTTCACATTTAAATATGTTCACTAAAACTTATAGTTTTTGCTGAAGACTACTCATCTCTAAAAATAATGTCACTGTCATTTGTCCCAGGGGTCATTTTGGGTTTGAGAGTAGGGAGCTTTTCTGGAATTATAATACATAAAGTTAGTTTGGCTTAAATGCAACACATTTTATATTTTTTCTAATAAATTGAGACATCCCAATAGTGATATCAACAGAGTAACAATAAATCTCACTGGTTGGGAAATGGTATATTTAAATGTATTCCTCCTACAAATGATGTAAAAAATATGCTTATTGCCTCTCTCTTAGAAATGAAATGAAGCTAAATCTAAAAGTCATAAAAGCAGTCATAAACATAGATGCAGGCATATTAAGTATCTCTTTGAGAGAAGAGTCCTGAAGTCAGAAGAGATTTTTTTCCTTCTTCCTTATGTGTCAACCTCCACGCTCAATGTATTCTCTCATTGTAGTATGGAACCGGAAATTATGTGCAGGTACATGCTTCCTCTACAGCTTAAAATGTAAAGAACAACATGAACTTGTTTTAAAAAGTGACCAAGCCGAAATCAAAGTGCTGAAAAGACAGCCGCCGTGCAGAAGCAGAATGTGTTACTTTCTGAACTCTCTCTGTGGTCAATTACCTTAGGATGCTTCAGCGTCTAAAAGGCTTTGGCGGGGTTGAGTCAATGAAATATTTATGGATCAAAGGATCCTGAGGATGCTTCCTATGGGAATGTGGATAATAATGTACTATTTATGCAGAGCCGTCTTTGATGTGCTCAAAGAGTTTTACAGACATTATGTACTTCATCTGCACCACCCATGAAGCAGGTTGGGGGCAAGAATGAATCTTGTTTACAAATGAGTGAAAGGAGCACAGAGCAGAGGTTCACAGTGGGGTGATGGCAGAGCAGGAAACCCCTGTCTGTTCAAAGGTGTGAGGGGAGAGATTGGTTTCATAATGTCCATGGGGATTTTTAACCTCTAAACTTCTGATTTCCCTGGACACTCAATACCTTGTGCTTTCTGACCTCTGAAGCCACTTCCAGCCCGAAAATTCCATCACTGAATCCAGAATCTCAGGTTGCCTGGTGGAAGGAGAGCGGTCATGCTTGGGATGCAATAATCTTGGGTTCGAATCCTAGCCTTTCTGCTCACGAGAAAGGTACATTTGAACAAATAATTATTTTGAGCTTCAGCTTCTTCATCCATGAGACAAACATTCAATATTGGCCTCATGAGGTTGTATTGAGCCCCAAATGAAGTGATGTGGTAAAATCCTTGACACAGAAGCCGGCACACAGTAGGGCCCCGATAAGTGGTGTGGGTTAGTGTAGCCATTGGAAGGGGGCAGAGATAAGAAGCAATTTTTTCCTGCCTACTCTTCATCACCAAATTGGAATGACCTGGTCACTTGGTAGGGCTCTAAAGGAATTTACTCTAGGTCAGGCTAAAGAGTTGGAAATTCTATCCTTTTTTGTTACAAAATGAGATGTCTGAGATCAAGTTTCTATTTTAGGCCTTGCTGTTCTAAATTAAATCCTATAACTTTGAATCCGACATATGAGATTTGAATCCCCCTCTCCCCAAAAAACCCAGAACTGTTTTGTTGGAGGGCAGTCTCCTGTAGCATTGGTGTCCTCTGTTAGGTAAGGGTTCTAGGAACCCATCAGTATCAGTGGACCAGCTAGTTTTGTGAGAGGTTACATTTGGCTTCAGTGATTATTTTTGGAGATTCTTTCAATACGTTTGCCCATTTCATGATGGGTGATTTATGAGCCCACCTGCCAACATTGCACTGAGTGTTCTGCGGTTTTTGACCCCAAATGACATGACCCCCATGCCTCACCCTCCCTATTAACGCAATCTCACCCAAAGTGAATTTTTTTTTTATTGTTTCCCCAGATGAAAAAGCCCTCAAAGGGAAACGCTATGCCGATGTGGAAAAGGTAAAACAAAAAACAGCAGAAGCACTAAAAAGACCACTTCACCAATATACAAGGGGGACCCCCCAAAAATTTGGATTTATTTATAAAAATTGTGCATGTATTCTTACATGAAGGTGACTAATGTTTAAACATGTAAGAATACATACACAATTTTTATAAATAAAGTCAAATTTTGGGAAGGTCTCCCATTGTATATAGGTGAAGTATGTGGATTGACAATGTTGGACTGATAGAAGTGTCCACTTAGAGGGTAGTTTACAAGGAGCCAGTGACTAGAGTGAGGAACTCTTCTAGGCTAGAATATTCTGAACCTCTTCCTCTGCTCTGGAGGAATTTGAGAGCAGAGCCCTGAGGAAATTTGGGATGGGAGAGGAGAAAAGACTTACTGTGATGATAAGGAGGACCTCTTGATCTAAAACAAAAAAGATAAGAATCGTAGCCCACTCATGCTGAAAGGAACCTCTGAGCACCAGCTTCCAGAACCTCCTAGGACATGCTCCTTGTGCGGCATTTATAACTTCCTTCTCTAGAAACACATACTTACTCTAAAGAATGTTAGTGATAATATATTAATAGAGGAATCAATATGTCATCAAAGACTGAAGGAAGACAGTCATGCTTGTGATGGCTATTACATTTATATCAATAATTTATATCCATAATTCTTAATTTATATCAATAATTCTTGCAAGAATTATACCAATAATTCTTATTTATATCAATAATCATCATTGACCTAGTGCTATACAGGCATTGAGTCATGTAATTTTAGAGTAAGTAACAATTATTAATTTAATTTGACATTTCCCATGTTTTTTTACTTATGGAACTACATTTATGTAGCATGTACATTTTTATATGAAAAACTAAGGCCAGGCGCGGTGGCTCAGTTGGAGATCCCAGCACTTTGAGAGGCCGAGGCGAGAGGATTGCCTGAGCCCAGGGATTCGAGATCAACCTGGGCAATGTGGTGAGACCTCATCTCTACGATAAATCAAAATATAAGCCAGGCGTGATAGTGCACATCTGTGGTTCCAGCTACTTGGAAGGCTGAGACACAAGGATCGCCTGAGTCCAGCAGGTCGAGGCTGTGGTGGCCACGAGCATGCCACTGCACTCTAGCCTGGGCGACGGAGTGAGACTCTGATTCAAAAAAATTTAAAAAAACAACTTATAACATACATGACTTTTTGGTTTTACTGTATATAACATTATAAGCAATAAGACTTAATAAATAGATAGTGCAAAATTTGATCATCAGCATCATGAATATTTGTATATTTGCTAGCAGATGATGTAAGAAAACTGATCTCTAAAGACAAAAATAAAAAGTCACAAAGTTATGCATTACAATAAATATGCTTTCAACATAAAGATTCATCTTAGGGATCTCTTAGAGAGCATCATATTTTTTTGTGAGCAAAACACCAGGGAAGAGGTCTAGGGTGCAGAAAATAGGCAGTTCTGTGTTGAAAAGCTGTCCAAAAAATAAAAAAGAAGTTTTGATTTGTGTGTGTGTGTTTATTTTTGTTGTTTTTTGTTTTTGCCAATTCCCATTGTGTAAGTTATTCCCAGCGTGTACCAGGGTCCTTTTCAGATAACCAGTGTGACGTCATTGAATGTGGTGGAGGGCGGATGAGAGGTGCACTGTCAGCGTCCATGAGACCCAGAGGTCGGCTCCATGCACCACTGGACAGGATCCTGGACGGACAATAGCGAGAATGACCCACACCGAGGGAGGAGAGAGCAAAACAATAAAAACTGGCAAGAGGCCACAAAAAGCTCAGCATTCTGGAGTTGTTTGATATAGGAGCAAATAGAGTTGTTCTCCTCAGCACAAGCCCGGCACAATCATTTATAAACTTGCTGATGCTTTGAATAAAAAACAAGGTCAGCATCGCGTTGTGATTGAGAGCAGCAGGACAGACTTCTGGCCCTGCCAGTTATTACTGAGTTGTGTGACTTGGTGCTGATTTCTGAGCCTCTCTGGGCCCTAGCCTCCTTTTCTGTATGAGGCAGTTTCTCTCTATAACTGCCTCAAATAGTTGTTGTGAAGTTAAAGGCATCACTGTACATGAAGCATTTGGGAAATGCTTGATGCACAGGGTTATGGGCTGAATGGCATCACCCAAAATTCATATTGAAGTTCCAAACCCTAGTATCTAAGGATGCAATCCTATTTTGAAAATGTGATTAAATTAAAAATGAGGCCTTGAGGGTGCACCCTAATCCAGTATGACTGGTCTCTCTCTCTCTCTCTCTCTCTCTCTCTCTCTCTCTTTTTTTTTTTTTTTAGTTGGAGTCTTACTTTGTCTCTCAGGCTGGAGTACAGCGGCACACTCATGGCCACCGCAGCCTCGACCTGCTGGGCTCAAGCAATCCTTCTGCCTCAACCTTCCAAGTAGCTGGAACTACAAGTGTGTGCCACCACACTCAGCTAATTTTTTGATTTCTATTGATTGTAGAGACAAGGTCTCACCAAGCTGCCCAGGCTGGTCTTGAACTCATAGGCTCAGGCAATCCTCCCGCCTCCACCTTCCAAAGTGCTAGGACAAACAGGCATGAACCACTGCGCCCAGCCAGTATGACTGCTGTCTTTACTTGAAAAAGAAGAGACATCAGAGCTGTGTGTGTGGACAGCAGGAGGACTGTGTGATGAGGGAGCAAAAAGGGAGCCAGGGAGAGAGGCTCAGGGGAGGTCAGCCCTGCTGGCACCTTGATCTTGGCCTTCTGGGTGTAAAACTGTGAGAAAATAAAGTTCTGTTGTGTAAGCCACCCAGTTGATCATATTTTGTTCATGGCAGTCCAAGGCCCACCCTAATGGCCTCGTTTTAATTTAATCACGTCTGTAAAGATCTGATGAAAGAGACTGGAGAACTATCTCTAAATATGGTCACATCCCGAGATACTGGGGTTTGAGACTTCAACATATAAATTTTGGAGACCACAGTTCAGCCCATAACTCCATGTGTCAGGCAATTCCTAGTCGCTGTACACATAGTAACACGCGTCACTAACTTCTCACTAACACCAAGCATTCAAGGCACATACAGTGAGCACTGCTTTCTTACAGAAAAGAAGGTTGAGGCCCAGAGAGGCTCAGAAACCAGCACTACGTCACTCAGCCAAATCATAGCAAAGTCTAGGGCTTGATAGTATCATAGTAAAATATCTTTTTATTGACTTCAAGAGTGAAAGGGAGTAAAGAAGGTAAAAGGGAGAGAATTAAAAAAAAAAAAACCCCAAAAGTTGTCTGAGATGTAAATAGGGCTAAAAACGTAGCCATTTAGAATGATTTGTTTCTAAAGATTCTTTGTGATAACTGTGGTACTATAACATTGCTCTCACTGTTTGGGCAAAATTAAATAACTATGTATCAGAAAAGAAAATAGTACCTTCCCGAGCAAGCAAAATACCTTCTTAGGAGAAAGGGTGTTGGTATATTATCGGTATATATCACAATATGTGTTAAAGGGATTTGGAAACTCATAGGCTTTGTTATAGCAGCAGTGTGTGTGCCCCAAAGGAGGGTAACTTGTGATGTTGTAAGTTTCACACCAAACCTATACATTTTTAAAAATTTGCTGTAGAGATGGGGTCTCACTCTGTTGCCCAAGATGGTCTAGAGCTCCTGGCCTCAAGCAATCCTCCCACCATGGCCTCCCAAAGTACTGGGATAACAGACACGAGCCGCTGCACCCAGTCCTAAAGCCCTATGTTTAAAATACCTCTTCAAGCCCTGTTTGGCTTTTTTAGCAATATGCATTTCTTGTGGTTGCATTTTGTTTCTCTTTTATCGTTTCGGGATTAAGTAAAGTATCACAGACTGAAAAGATTTCTGACCTTTTAAGGGATGTGCTCCCAGGGTGAAGGCCATTTCTTCAAAGATGAGGCAATTCTATCTAGTAACTCTTGGGGAGTAAAAAATAAAATAGGACTCTCTCAGCTCTGCACTGGTCTCGCTGTGGTGCCCTTAAGCACGTGCTAATGCTGTCTGTGATGAAGAATGGAATTTCTCCATTTGCCACATCCTTCCCTGCAGGACACACTCAAAGGAAAACAGTATGTGAACCCTGAATGCAGACTGCAGAGAGGCATAAACATGCAATCAAATACAGTTATACACATATGACAGGATACATGCATAATATATTAGAATCATAGCACTTTGGATGCTTTTTATTACAGTCATTAAAAAATACCCCTGAACTCTGACAAATGACCTGAACTTAAGATGAAACACGTGTTACCTTTTGAAAAACCCTCAGAACAGACAGAGAATTATGCGGACAAAGACCACCAGAATTATGTCGGTGCTTCATTGAAATAAAGAAAAATACTTCTGTAAAGTATAAATAATAAAGAATAATGGACGTGCATTATTTTAGAGAAGTTGAGGATTTATTTTTGCTGAGGCCAAGACTTCACAATGTTTAAGGCGTAAATGAGTCACTTGAGAGGTCTTGTTAAAATTGGCACAGTGACCCATGTCTGTAATTCCAGCATATTGGGAGGCCGAGGCAGGAGGATTGCTTGAGCCCAAAACTTTGAGACCAGCTTGGGCAAAATAGTGAGTCCTTGATTCAGTAGGTCTGCATTCTGAGAGAGACCTAAGATTCTGTGTTTCTAACAAGCTTTCTGGTGCTACTGCTGGATCTAAGGACCCTACTTTGAGCAAGGAGAGTCTGACAGGTGAGCTTCTGAAGGTCAGGAACTATTGTATTCACCTTTGCATAGAGTTCTGCAAACAGCACTGATGAGACGACCAACAAATATTCGCAGCATGGATGGATGGAAGCATGTAAAGACAAAATATAAGACTGAGACAAATGAATTTTTATTTCACTCTGTTTTCTGGGGCTTCTGGGATGTTAGACTTACAGATATCTAAAATACTTCTATCATTCTCAAATTTACTGCGAGTAGAACAAGAACCAATGGGTGGGAACAAAAGGGAGTTTTCTATTCAAAGTAAGACAGCACTTTTTAAATATAAGAGCTTTTAAACTATGGATGGTCTGAAGTCATGAATTTCCTGCCGCTGAAAGTGAAGTGCTCAAACATAAATAGGAGAGTCTTTTGGCGGCTTATTATAATGGAGACCCAAGTGACTGGCCAGTAGGACTAGAGAACATTTATGATGTCATCCAATCTTAAAATCCTACGAGAAAAGGATAAATCAGAAGAGAAGTTGATAAGACAAAGAAGACAACTACTTTAGCCCATTTAGTAGTTCAAATTCTGACAAGTTACTTCTCTGAGTCTTGGTTGGCTTCTCTTAAAAAAAAAAGGTGATCATAATGCCAATAATTCTACAGTGATCCTATGAGAATTCAGTGCAATTTTTTTTTTTTTTTATGAAAGTAGCAAACACTATAGGAAACACTCTCTTTTTCAGCACAATGGTGTGCTGATCAACGTCTCACTATTGGTTCCTTTTCCATCCCCCATAAAACCCTGGCTTGTAATGTCTGCTGATTTCCGTGGTGTAAATATTCCCATCATGGCCAGTTTCAAGCTCACCATGGTTGAAAAGCCTGCTTGCCAAATGCCTGAGGGTTTAACAGCTGGCTCTTGTCAGCTGCTGATATGAGTCCTTGGCAGCATACAACTGCTTCCATGATACAACTGCTTCCATGATTCCCCATCTTACCTTCATTGTAACCCTTTGTGATTCAGAAGCATAAGAGAGCATCGCTTTTTATTGACCCCTGTCCCATGACATGAAACAGATAGACTCAGCATTTTAATAACCTCTGTCTCTCATACAGGATGAGGCAGAAAGCACAAGGAGGGAGGAGGACTCAGAGTGGAGAAATGCTTACCCATAGGCTAATTTAATATATAAGAAATTGGCATGAGGTCAATGAGCCAAAGGTCCTAAAATGAACCCAGGAGTCACACAGATTTTATCCTGGGGAAAAGGGTGATTGAAAAGTACTGTGAAATAACAGGAAAATCAGGCTCAAAACCAACCAAATAGTGGGCAGGTGTATTAAAACAGATGGCTTTTTTTGAGCGTGTGCTCCTAAAATGTTCAATGTTGAAAATTCCCATGTGCTTCTCAGATTAAAGTGTGATCATGAACATAATTACACAGTAGTTCTTTGTTAAATGAATTTTGGATTTTAAAACCTTATTCTTCCAAATTGGCCATTAAATATATGAGCATTTCTATTTAGATTTAATTCTATTACCTGACAAGTGTTAGTTCTTCCTAATGATGACAAAAGTGTGATTAGATCATTAAGTTCAATGTATCAGAACAATTTTCAAATGGTATGCTTTTCGTGCATTTATATTAAGATACGGTCTAATACAAGACCAGAAATCAGATACATTTTAATCTTTGCTGAAAGAATGCCGTTCTCTGGCCAGGTTGATATCAAGACATATGAAATAGTTTCATTCTTTCATCTATAAAATTAGACAGTAATGGTTAATGAGAATATTGGACAAGTTAATTGTTTAATACAGCAAAAAAAAAATGATCCCGTAATGAAAAACACTACTCACCTGATTTCCACATTTTACACCAATGTTTCTCAATCTTTAGTGATCTTAGTTTTACACAAAATAAGCATATACAGTCATCAAGTCCCTTAGATTCAGAAATTGGCTAAGACCAACTGTTTGCCCAACTTTTAATCACACACACATGATAGCATAGCTGTAAATTACCATTTAGATGTCTCCATTTGGGGGGTTATTTATGAGTCAGATCCTTTTGAAGGTAATAGCTGATATTAACTAGCTGAAAGAAATTAATGACCTGGTGGTAGTGTTGATGCCTTGAATAGTCATTGTAGCCTGTAAAAAAAAAATACATAAACATAAGTTTCATTGAGTTTCTTCTGCCCTGAAATTCTCTGTTCTGGTAAAAGAGGTTACATTGACAAATGGAGACAGGCCCAACTTAAGTCCCATGCTCCATGGTTTGAATCTGCTTCATATTTCTAACTTAAAATCTAGGATGATGATGGAAGTTGAGCTAACTCTTTATTGTAATATACAACTAGGTTTTTCTTTTTTTAAACTTGAAGTTTATAAGAAAAACAAATGGAGGCCGAGTGCGGTGGCTCAAGCCTGTAATCCCAGCACTTTGGGAGACCAAGGTGAGAGGATTGCCTGAGCTCACAGGTCTGAGATCAGCTTGGGCAACTTGGTGAGACCTCATCTCTAGAATAAATCAAAAAATTAGCGGGGTGTGTAGCGTGCACCTGTCGTTCCAGCTACTTGGAAAGCTGAGGCAGAAGGATTCGAACCCAACAGGTTGACACTGGGTTGGCTGTGGGTGTGCCACTGCACTCCAGCCTGGGTGATGGAGTGAGACTCCGACTCAAAAAAAAAAAGGAGAAAAAAAAACAAATGGATTAGTTGACAAGAATTGAATTCATGCTCTGAAATGAACTCTACAGAACCACATAGAGGTTTTTAAGAGTTAAATCATGTACAAATACTTGAAGAAAATTATGCGTAATTTATGGCATAATTGGGCTTTGAACATTTTATTAACTGAAGTCTTGTCATCACGAGGGTATTGATGTAGCTATCAGATAGGGTGAGCTGGAACTCTGTCCTCTTGTGAATTCCCTTCTGCTTTCCTGGCTCTGTATCTTCAGTTTGCATTGTCAAATTTTGAAGTACCTCAATTAGTGTCTGGCTATCAAGAATCTCATCTTGGTACTTGAACAACAAAACAATTTTTCCTTCTAGACCACTTGGCTTTGTTTCTCATGAGTTTTCCCAAAGACAACAGTATTGACTTCAACCTCCTCCCAAGGGATGGTTGATAAACAAGTCCATATATCTTCTGAAACACCTGCCACCATGAATGGTGGCTAAGACCTCTCTCTTTGAAACTGAGTGGGCCTTTGTGCGGCCTCCATGAATCCAGTTTTATGGAAGTGATGTCCAGACCTTCCAGGGACAAGGTTAGAAAAGACCGTATGGCTTCTGCCAGTTTGCCTGGGTACACAATTCCAGGAGGAAGTCAGATACTCCTGAAACCTTCATGTGAATAGAAGAACACATGGGTTGAGAGGAATTGACATCCAGGAGTCCAGCTGCCTCAGTCCCTAGCCATTTGCATCTTCCCACCAGCACTGTAAGTGAAGAAAACTTCAAGGTGATGCAAACCCCAGATATCTTCTGATGACAGCTAGATATGAGACCTCAAGCAAGAAGTGCCTTGTCAACTCTTGTCAATAAGCCTGGTCAACCCTCAGATTGGAGAGCAAAATAAAGGACTATTTTTGTTTTAAGCAACTGCTTTTGAGTGGTTCATTTACTGCACGGACAACCATAGCAGCCTGTTACATAAGGAAGATGATGGATTCCATATGTTATATTTCAGCATCCAGCCTCTACCAAGAAGAATCATTGAGAAGCTGATGTTCTAATCACGAGGTCCCTTAAAGATCCACAGTTCCTGACCCTAGCAATGCACACAGTCCCATACTTTATTGTATTTGCAAAACCGGAAGGCTGTCACTCAAAAGGAAGCTAAGAATTCTTGTATGAGTTCAATCTGATAAAACACTTCCTCGATTTCTAACAAGGAACAGGTGTTTGGGAAGGTCATGTGTAGATACTGCACTGGCCAGGCGAGTATTCGGAAATTGGATGTTGTCATTTGAACACTTTATCCTCATGCAAGATGTAAGTTTCAAGCAAGTGCTTGGGCAACTAGTATCCCTGGTACATGCCTTTCTTTTTTTCTGACTTCAGACTGGTTTCTTCTTTGTGTCAAGTCAAACACTATTTTCTGCCTTGTTTATGATGATGAAGATCCAATCTTAAGACTCAGAGACTCTTTGCTGCAGCTTTAAAACTTAATAAACTTAATTTGTACTGTCTGATTATTTAGGTTCCTAGTACTTGTTGCATGAACTGTATAGATAAGTTGAGAGAGGTGATTCTTGGGATCCCTTTGAATGCGAAATCTTTTCAAAAGAGATTTTTAATAGACTCTGCACTGCGCCTCTGAGGCTGTGGTCAGAGGTCACAAATCTATCTAATTTTCAAGCTTCCTGAAATATCTTGCAATATAATGTTAGCTCTCTGGGGGTTTTGTTGTCTGTTTCATTTCTACTAAGTATTGGTAATTCTTGTTGGTTTATGACCACTGGGCCAATTCAGAAACACCACACAAGCCTTATCTGGGACAGTTCTGTAAGTGTAATTGATAGCTGTGTAAATAGGATTGTAATTCCAATGCATGTTAACCCTTCACCCCCTCTCATACCTTAATTGATTCCAGCAAAAGGCATAACTTCTTACCTATGAGGATGAGCTGCTTGCATCTTGGATCTCACTGGCCTCACTCCTGTGGTTGAGGTGCTCTAGAATATTCTAGAATACTCATATTGAAATTGCCAGGATGTTTTAAATTCGGATGCTGTGCTGTGATGTTAGTTACATAATGAAGGTCATATTGTTGAAACCCTTTAAGAGCTCTCTTCTCCCAGCCTGGGAACATAACAAGCCTTCTTCTCTATAAAATATAAAAAAACTGGCCAAGCATGGGGCGCAGGCTTGTAGATCCAGCTACTTGAGAGGCTGAGGTGGGAGGATTGCCTGAGCCCACGAGGTTGAGACTGCAGTGAGCCATGCCACTGAACTCCAGACTGGGTGACAGAGTGAGATCCTGACTCAAAATAAAAAAGAAAAGAAAAGAAAAGAAATTTGGTTGGGTGTGGTGGCTCACACCTATAATCACAACACATCGGGAGACTGAGGAGAAAGAATTACTTGTGCTCGGAAGTGTGAGATCGGTTAGGGCAACATAGCAAGAACTTGTCTCTCCAAAAAAGAAAATTAGCCAAGCTTGGTGGCGTGACTGTTGTCCCAGCAGTGCCACCAGGTGAGATCTTGACTCAAAAAAGAAAAAAAAGGAGCTCTTGTCTCATTATTGCCATAGTGAATATTAGACTTGAGTCTACCTCACCCCAAACATCTTCTGCTTAGATGGTAGCTAATTAGTCACCAAAGGGCTCCGAAGGAAAGACTAAGGAGATACTCAGCTCTTGGGGTCAAAAATTGCCCTGTTTAGGAAAACAACAGCCGTGGATGTCAGGCTAATATCTTAAGAGTGGATTTTCCAGGCCAAGTTCAGCACTCAGCCTGTAATCCTAGCACTTTGGGAAGCCGAGGCATGTGGATTGCCTGAGCCCACAGTTTCGAGACCCACCCGGGGAACTTGGTGAGAACTCGTCTCTAAAATAAAATAAAAATAGTTGGGCATGGTGGCGTGCGTCTGTAGTTCCAGCTACTTGGAAGGCTAAGGTGGAAGGACCGCTGGAGGCCAGAAGGTCGATGCTGGAGTGGCCGTGCGGGTGCGTGCCACTGCACTCCAGCCTGGGGGAAGGAGTGAGACTTCAACTCAAAAAAAAGAAAGAATGGGTTTTCTACATTCCAGTATTTGCACATTTGTCATATATGTATTTTTTAAGAGGCAGGGTGTCATTCTGTCACCCAGGCCTGAATTGCAATGGGGGGATCATGGCTCACTCTGGCCTCCAATTCCCAGACTCAAGTGATCTTCCTATCTCAGCTTCCTTGTAGCAGGGATTACAGGCATGTCCTGCCCTGTGAATCTACTCATTTTCATAATTTCTAAATTATTAGTGTCTCCTATAGGTGCCCCATAAATGCTTTTTGATAATGATGAACTCAAGGTTAAGTATATGTATTTACATTTTTTTTAGAGATGAGGTTTTGCTCGATTGTCCAGGATGGAGTGTAGTGATGTGATCATAGCTCACTGCAGCCTTAAACTCCTGGGCTCAAGTGATCCTCCCGCCTGTCTCGCGAGTAGCTGGGATTACTGGTATGTGCTACCACACCTGCCTTTAAAAAATATATATATATATATATTTTTTGGGTAGAGATGGGGTTTTACTGCATTGTCCAGGTTAGTTTCAAGCTCCAGGCCTCAAGTAATCCTCTTGCCTTGTCCTCCCAAATTGCTGGGATTACAGGCAGGAGACACCAAGCCTGGTCAGAGTGTTGTATTTAAACAGAAAGTAATTTGAATCTTTTCACAATGATATGCATTGTGGGGGGTTTTCCTAAATAAATGAAACAAACTAACCTCAGGTTCAGTCTCTTTCCTATATTTCCACCTCAATGTGTACCTTATTTAACCTGTAACCTGTTTTCTTAGCAAAAAAAAAAACAAAACAAGGTCACAAAGTAACCAGTTGTTACAAGTCACCAGGGCCACAGCAAAACAGAATTGAAGTCAGAGCCAGCGAGGAGACTTTAGTCGTTGCCACTGAGAGCAGGTTTCAGGAGTGTGGGTTAAAGAGACTGGCAGAGGGTGTTGAGGCAGCTGGAACCCATCAGTCATAAGAAGGCGTCCTGAGCTCTAGGGCTGGGGAGACAAGGCGAGAAAATGGCGCTGTAAAACATGTTCTGGATCTGGAAGGAGGGTCCCTGAGCACATGCCTTGCAGAGAGATGCTGGCATTGCTGGAGATGGACCCTCTTGGACTTTACCCAAGTCCTGGGATTCTGGAAAACAGGAAAGGTTAAGAAATCTCCCACCCTTTATATCCTGGGAAACCGCTTGCTGCAGAGACCCATTCTTCCCCACAGGGCCCAGGTAGGCCTCAAGGGACCACCCTGCCCCCAAGCCTGCCTCTTTGTTTACCTGTGACAAGACCAGCCACAGACCCTCCAAATTCCCATTGTTGGCCTCATAAATGATTAGCTGAACTGATTGTCCTGACTGATCAATGTGAACAAAACCATTGTTAATCAATCTTCTCCCTTCCCCCAGCCCAACTTGCCAATAGGTTATCCTCAGACAAGAACATTCTCTGACCCAATACCACCCCTGATCATGACACCCCTTCATCCCACTCTCCCATGCCCGTATTTTCCCTAGATTTATTTACTCTCCCCTATAAAACAAAAGCTCTTTTTGCCCAACTTTTGAGACACTTGCAAACCTTAGAATCAGAGCTTTCTCAAACCAGGACTATACTCTCCACTCTTGCAATTCTTCTTTAGAACAAAATCATTCCTTACAAATCTGATTTTTTTTAAGATTAGGAAATATAGTTTATTTAAAAACTAAATGAGAGAGAGAGAGAGAGAGAGAGAGAGAGAGAGAGAGAGAGAGAAAGGATTTCTCTTTCCAAGGGAGAGGAGGGGGCTCGAATGTGATTTTCAAAAACGTTGAAAAGATACAGCACATAGCAGTAAGGAAGTGCGGAAGAAATCCACTGAGCCCAGTCTTTTTGCTCTGCAATTCCCTGCGAGTCCACACCCTTCTATTCCCACAGGGAAGCCCTTTAGCGAGCCAGAGCACACGGGGGTAGAGGTGATGGCAGGGAAAGTAGGAACTGGGGGTGTCCCTGGGAGAGGAAACAACACACTTAGCTCTCTCTAGTCTTATTTAGTGATAGTAGGGTGGTGCCTCTATTTTGGTCTATTTGTTTTTACCCTCCTGGAATGGTTCTTCTAGTTCAAGCTGTCTGTTTCATACCCCAAGTTCCTCCTGATACATCGTCCATCATTTTTATATTAAAAGCTCCCACTATTAAGAGCATTGAATGTTCCTTCAGATTCGCATAGATGTATGTTGCATTTACCTTTATACCCAAGCGTAGAATTTCTTAACAAAAAAATGGTATCACACAGTACATCTAGTTTGGCAGCTATCTTTTTAATAATCAATATGTCTTGAATGTTTTTCCATGTCAACGTAATTAGCCTTCACTGTTAAAACTCCACTTAGTTCCTAATTTTTTCACCATTATCCACCGTGCTGCAAAAAATGCTACAGTCCATATTTCTTTGCATATTTGCGTGAGTTTTTTGCAGTTGGATGAATTCTTAGATGTGAAATTGCAAAAGAATATGATCATTAAACATTTGAATAGATATTGCAATTTTTCTTTCCAGAAAATTAGCCTAATTTTATATTCCCACCAGCAGCATTTGACAGAGCTTGTTTTCTGTGTTCTTGCCAACCCCGGGTATTAGTCATTTTCAACCACTGCCAATTTGATGGCTGAAAAATGATATTTTATTGTTATTTGAATTTAATTATTTGTGTTTGATCAGCTTTTCCAATGATTAATGGTCGCTGCTGTTGTGTCCTCTGTGAAATGATTCCTTCTACCCCTTAATCAATTAAAAATGGATCAGGTGCCTTTTCCTATTAGAAGAATATTCCATAGTATCAAGAACATTTGCTTGTTGTCATCTGGATAGTGAATTTTTTTTCAGTTTTTTCCTCCACTTTTTAAACTTTACTTATTTTCTGACACAATTATTTTATTTAAAATGTTATATATCTACATATTATATATCATTCTATGTAATACTTAAATATATTTATCTATCTTTTATTTTATAGTCCTTGCTTTGGACTCAGAAAAATTCTACTGGGCTAAAATTATACAAATATTCAAAGGTCTTGTTTTTCTATTATCCTAGTGTTTTACCTTTAAGTGTTTGTCCCATCTGAATTTTATTTTAGTATTTAGAAGTGCAGTAAAAATGTAGATGTATTTATTTATTTTTCAAATAGCTAGCTCTGCCAACATTGTGATGAATGTCTTTTCTCCCTTTTATTTGCAGTGCCTGTCTCACCATACGCTATATCTACATGTGGAATTATTTCTAATCTAGGTTCTATTTTATTCCATTACTACTTTCTGCATCATCACCATACCATTTTAATTATTATTTTGAATTTTGCCAATCTCTTTGTTCTGATTATTTGAAAATACACCCTTCTAAATGAACTTCAGAATTTTTTAAATTCTGAAAATCTCATTTTAGAAATTTGATTATAATCACACTTAATCCGAATACTAATCAATGGAAAATTTATATCATACAGTATTGAGTACTCCTATCATAACTCTGTATGTTATCCAGTAGAATTGTGTGATATGCTTCATATAGTTCCTTTAACTTCCTCATGACATAAGACTGGAGCTATTTATAGAAATATTCAGACATGACAACAAAATGGGAAAGGAGTTGAAGATTTTTGCTTCTGACAGTTTGTAATATTTTCCTTGTATAAGGCGGTTCCAAGATGCTTTAGAAATGTTGACATCTTCATACACGGTTCTACGATTTGACATATATTTAGAATTGCATGGGAGGAGTCCCTAAGTACAAATCAAATCAAGCAGGACTGTTGGGCACAGGTTCAGCCACTTTGTTAACTGTGTCCAGTAACACAACTCTCTCCCTAGTCTCCATACCCACTCATAAAGGGGAAGTCTGGAATGGTGGTCCTCGAGGGAGAATCGGCTTACTCTATCGTCCTGAGATGTGCTGACCATCCCTAACACAGAATGGAAAGTGGAGAGGAACTGGAGGTACAGGAAATGGAGAAAGGTGGACATTTTCCAAGCTCCCCAGGACTTAGGTGTCCTTGAGATATGGATTTGTAATTCAGTGAAAGTGCTGTGAATCATAAGACCCTCAGACACATGTACATTAAAATGTAAGAGTGAATTTCCATTCCAAATTCAGGTATATTTTGAAGTATCCACTGTCTTTAAATATTTCCACAACTTCTCTCCAATTCCAGCTCTGTCATTCCCAAATCTCTACCTATAATTCAATTTCATACACAAACAGATGAAAATATGTGCTCTTTCTCAGAAAAAAAAAAGTTGGCTTAAAAAGGGTGAGTGGATAATTTTTTCCTCTTCAAGCTGCTCCTGAATTTCTACTGCATCACTCTCACACATCTGTGCCAACCATTTATCAGTAGATCCACATCGCAAAATCCAGTACCATTAAAAAGGGAAATTAACTTGAAAATTCATTATACATTAGACATATTTTGTTCTGTCTTCTTTTAGGGATGATGCTATAACAGTTTATCTACTCTTGCTAGGTTATTTCCAAGCCAAACCATCTTGTGATGGGGTGGGGGGAGCTTATACAAAATAGGGTAGAGCGCTTGAAGGAGTTTCCATATTTCCCTGAACCACAATTCTTTTTTCTTGCCAATAGCTTTCTTTGCCAAAATAGACTCTCATTATGGCAGTGCATTTGGATAACTTATGTTATACTTTTTGGAGGAGAGAAAATTCACAAAAAATACAGTTTACAAAATTAAGAATGACTTGGAAGTCATAATACGAAAAGTATCAGAGCATCTACAAATGCCATTTTTCATATCATTTGAGTATAATTGGTTCTTGAAAGGTTAGTTTCTACAATTTTATTCCCGCGGTATAATATGTAGCTTACCAGCTTGCACATAAAATAATTTAATAATGATCAAACAA
Organism: Cephalopachus bancanus; assembly: GCA_027257055.1. NCBI lineage: Eukaryota > Metazoa > Chordata > Mammalia > Primates > Tarsiidae > Cephalopachus > Cephalopachus bancanus. Next base: position 10,018,453 of record JAPVLO010000001.1, on the reverse strand, counting down.
GAAAGATGTTTGAAAAGTTACAAAGAAGGAAAGGATTATTTTTAAATTGTGTGTGTCATTCGTATTGAATAATCTAGGCAATGATCTGATCACAATGCCTGTAATTTTGGGGGGGTATGTGTATAATCTTCTCTTTGAAAGACTGTTTTCAAAATATTGTTTCTCCCTAAAACAATCAGAATTGGATCTTAAAAAATTATACTTAAAATTATTTATTATGCGAATTTTGAAGCATTTAGAAAGAGAAAATTATAGTAAATGCCCATAAAAATATGTGTTAATTTCCTATAGCTGTTATAATGCATTATTAAAAACCATGGTGGCTTGAAACAACAGGGATTTCTTCCCTCACGGTTCTGGAGCTTAGAAGTCTGAAATCAATATCACTTGGCTGAAAACAGGGTGTTGTTAAGAATGTACACCCTGCTGGGACCCTAGGAAAGAATTTATTTCTAGCCCCTTCCAGTTTCTGGTGGTTGCTGGTATTCCTTGGCCTGTAGCCACACCACTCCAATTTTCAAGGCCAGCATCTTCAAATAGTTCCCTTCCCCATTTTTCTATTACTTTCTCCTCTGTATGTGTCCAATATCCTTCTGTTTCCCTTTCACAAGGATACATGTGATTGCATTTAGGGCTTATCTAGATAATCCAGGATAATCTCCCCATGTCAGTATCCTTACTAGGGTCTTCAAAGACCCTCTTTTTGGGGGGGCACATTTACAGGATTCAAGGATTGGGATTAAAATAATATGGAGGATAAACCATATTTACCATAATACTCTTACATAGATCTAATTTTTGACCCATTAAAAATTAGACTGTTTTTGCTGTATATGTGAAGTTACTGGCGGCATGGCATTTACCTCTACTGCTCCAGGTTGCATTGCAGAGAACCACGATCACATACCTTTGTAGTCACAATTCCGTGAGGTAGAATGAACACTAACTTCTCATAACATCTAATATTCAATCCATAAGCATCTTTCTTTAATTTTTTTCTTGAAATGCCTTTTACAATTTTACAATCAAGGTTTCCACATCTCATCTGGAGTGAATTCCTCTATGACTCATTCCTCCCCTCCCCCCTTGACATAGATTTGTTGAAGAGACCTGAATGATTTTCTGTAGGATTTGGGTGACTGATTCCTCAGGGTCGTGTTTAAGTTGCCTCTCTATTCACAATATATTCTACTAATTGGGGTTTAATCTAAAAGTTTGCATTAAGATCAATAATTTTTGGTAAGAGTTTTTCATAGATAACGCTGTGTATCCCATCTGTCATATAATGACAGTTGTCCCAACACTAGCAATGCTGATTGATCATGACATCTGACGAATTTGTTTTCATAGTATTCCAACCTCTTCCCTATCTAAGTCTAATGAATAGACTCACTGTTGTTATAATCTGATTTAAAGATACTTATCCAGTTTACTTTAACAAATAATAAGTTATATAATTACTTATATATAATTATAAAAGTAAGAATAATCGTTGCAAACATTGAGAGAGAGGGAGAGAGAGAGAGAGAGAGAGAGAGAGAGAGAGAGAGAGAGAGAGAGAGAGAGAAAGAATGAGAAGCAGTTGAAAGTCTCATATAATCCCATTATTCATACTGTTAACATCCAGTAACCATTTTATGTTTGGCAGAGGGGTGTGTGTGTGTGTGTGTGTGTGTGTGTGTGTGTGTGTGTGTGTGTTTGTGTGTGTGTGTATGTATGTGTACGTGTCCCATAACTATGTGGTTAAGTTGTTGAAATTTTTTGACTACCAGACAACTGGTAGTTTGAGTCTTGTGGATTAGTTCTTAAATGTTGTTGAAATCAATCTTATGAATGCTATTTGATATTTATTCAAAGAAGGTTTTTCTTGGTGATGTATACAGGATTCATGAACCTTAAAAAATTGCTCAACTTTTTGTTTTCTGGACTCAAGGATCCACTTGGGATTGTTGCTTCCTCATTTGGAAAAAAAGCACTAGCTTGATGGGAAACATCTCATGAGTGCAAAGTCGTACAAGCCAGTAGGGAACAGAGGTTAATTATGGTTGGGGAGAAAGGGGGACAACGACAGAATAAACGAGGCACAAAAAGTGATGTCTGCGATAGAGTATAATGTGAAATAAATCATGTGTCGGACTTTAAATGGGAGAATGGTGACAAGGTCTTTTAGTTAAAAAATAAAAGCTATGTACAAAGACAGAAAATTTTTTGTTTTTAAAAATACTTTATTATTAAAAATTCTAAAAAGAAAAGACAGTGTAATAAATCCCACTGTATCTACCTCTCAATTCAGCAATCATCAACTCGTGTTCATCCTGTTTTCACATATACCCCCATCTGCTACTAACTACTCTTGTGCTATTTAGAAGCCAATTACAGTCGTTATATCACGTCACCATTAAATAAATATTCAAAATGTTTCCTTAAAAAGGAATGCTCACACACTGTTGGTGGAAATATAAATTAGTTCAGTCCCATGGAAAGCTGTTTGGAGATTTCTCAAAAACCTAAAAATAGAATTACCATTTGACCCAGTAATCCCATTACTGGATATATAACCAAAGGAAAATAAATTATTCTACCATAAAGACACCTGCATGTGTATGGTTATCACAGCACTATTGACAATAACAAGCACATGGACTCAACCTAGGTGCCCATCAGTGGTGGATTACATAAAGAAAATGCTTTACATATACATCAGGGAAGCTACACAGCCATACAAAGAATAAAATCATGTCCTTTGCAGCAAAATGAATGCAACCAGAGACCATTATTCTAAGTGAATTAACACAGAAATGGAAAACCAAATACTACATGTGTTGACTTATAAGTGAGAGCAAAACACTGGGTGCAAACGGATCTAAAGATGGGAACAGGCTAGGCTCAGTGGCTCACACCTATAATCCCAGTACTTTGGGAAGGCGAGGTGAAAGGATTGTCTGAGCCCGCGGACGGGTTCGAGACCAGCCTGGGTAACTTGGTGAGAACTCATGTCTGCAATAAATCAAAAAATTAGCCAGGTGTGGTGACATGTGCCTATAGTTCCGGCTACTTGGAAGGCTGAGGCGGAAGGATCGCTGGAGGCGAGCAGGTTGAGGCTGTGGTGGCTGGGAGCATGCCACTGCACTTCAGTCTGGGCGACAGAGTAAGTCTCTGACTCAAAACAAAAACAAAAACAAAAAAAAAATTGGTGGTAACAACAGACACTGGGACTCCTGAAGTGGGCCAAGAGGCCAAGAGTTGATAACGATCTATTGGGTACCATGTTCACTATTTGGATGTCAGTTTCCATAGAAGCCCAAACCTCACTATCACACAATATACCCATGTGATGTCCCTCTGAATCTAAAATAAAATAAAAATAGAATGTCTCTCTAAAATATAATAAAATAAAAACCAAAATGCTATTACTCGACTAAAGTAAACAACAAAATTTTTTTTTTTTTTGAGTTGGAGTCTCATTCTGTTGTCAGGGCTGGAGTGCACTGGCACGTTCATGGCCACCGTAGCCTTGCCCTTCTGGACTCAGGTGATCCTTCTGCCTCAGCCTTCTAAGCAGCTGGAACTGTAGGTGCGTGTTACCACGCCTAGCTTATTTTTTGATTTATTGTAGAGACGAGGTCTCACCAATTTGCCCTGGTTGGCCTTGAACCCCTTGACTCAGGCAATCCTTTCGCCTTGGCCTCCCAAAGTGCTGGATTACAGGCTTACAACATTTTTTAAGGTTATCAAATAGCTAAGGTTTACATTGCCATTTTACTTATATATGCCAATATTTAGAATCTAAAAAATTAAATCAAGATCTAAATAAAGTCTTTCCATTGTTATTAGTCAATATGTTTTTAAGTATCTTTTTCTCTTTTTAAACTAATGGATAATTATATATAGTGAAATTAGCAGATCTTGAATGTGTGATTTGATGAATTTCGGCATGAATTCACCTTCCTAATCAGGACCTGATCATGATCTACAACTTCGTCTCCTCCTTTCCCGCGTAAAGTTTCATTATTCCTATCAGTCTCCTTCTTTCATAGGCAATCATTGCAGCAAAGAAAAGAAAAGAAAAGAAATATATTGTTCTTTCCAAAACAATAAGACTCGAAATACTTCCACAAAATGTATAGGAAAAGTAGTCTCAACTTCTACTTTACATAAACTTTCTTGGCTTACTGCTTGCATGGTGCATTAGTCCCATCATTTTTGCTTTTATTCTATACTTTCATGTTGAGTTATGTTTTCTGCAGACAGAAACATGTTTGCTTGTTCTTATTCCCCCCTCCACAGTCCATGAATCTTTGACTTTCAGTTGAAGAGTTTGATCCCTTTATATTTGATGTAACTATTCATATAATTAACTTTATGTCTATGTTGTGACTTATTTTTGAATTTTCCCATGTGTTTTGGTTTCCCTGCTTTATCTTCTTGTTTTATTTTGGGTTAACTGAATTTTCTTTTTTGCACTAATTGGTAATCCCTCTGTTGATTTTTAAGTTAAGTCTTTTTACATTGTTTTTAGTACTTGTTCTGGGGATTATAAGAATTATATTTAATACAGTCTGTTTAGAGTTAATATTGTAAGATTTTTTAATGTAAAATTTTTATAACTATGGAATTTTATTAATATATGCCACAGTTTGCTTCATCCTCCATTCTCTTGTTGTTATATATCTTGTACTCAAATACATGAAAGACTTACAGTGCAATTTTAACATTTTTGTTTTAACAATCAGTTGTTCTGCAAAGAGTGGGGGCTTAAAAGAAAATAAAAACCAAACCAGGCATGGCTGCTTCTGCCTATAATCCCAGGGCTTTGGGAGTCTGAGGTAGGAGGATTGTTTGAGGCCAGGAGTTCAAGACCAGCATGGACAACATAGCAAGATCCTGTCTCTGCAAACAAAATACAAAAAAGAAAAAACAAAACAAAACAAAGTTACACCTGTAGTCCTAGCTACTCAGGAGGCTCAGGCAGAAGGATTGCTTGAGTTCAAGAGTTCAGGGTTATGGTAGGCTATAATTGTGCCACTGCATTCCAGCCTGAGTGACAAGAACAAGACTCTGTATCTATTAAAAACAACAACCACAAAAGAAAAAGTTGTCTTTAGAAATTACTAGGAGAAAAAAGTCATCTTCTATGTTTACCCAAATATAATTTACCATCTTTTGGTGCTCTTCATTCTTTAGTCCAGATATGTTTCTTCTCAGCCTGAAGAACTTCCTTTAGTAGTTTAGGTTTGTTGGTGATAAGCTTTTTCAGATTATGTTTATCTGAAGATGCGCTTATTTTAATCTCATTTTTAAAGATTTGTTGTTGTTGTTGCATATAGAATTCTGAGTTGATACATTTTCTCAACACTTTAAAAATGCGATTACATTATTTTCTGGCTTTTCATTTTTTTGAATGGAAAGTCAGCTGCCATTTGTAACATTGTTCTTTTATTACTTATGTGTCTTTTTTCTTTGGTGCTTTCCAAGAAAACCATACAGTGCTAGTTTGATAAGGCTGCCATAATAAAATACCAGAGACTAGTTGGCTTAAACAACAGAAAATTTCTCATGGTTTTGGAATCTAGAAGTAGAATCATGATATCAACAAGGTGGATTTCTTCTTTTATTTGTATAAATTTATAAAATACAAGTGCAATTCTACTTCATGCATAGATTTCATAGTGGTCAAATCGGGGCTTTTAGGGCATCAATCACACACATAACATACCTTGTGCTCATTAAGTAATTTCTCATCATCCACCCTCTCCTGCACCCCAACCCTTCTGAGTCTCCATGTTTATCATTAGGGTGAGTTTCTTCTGAGGTCATTCTTCCTGACTTGAGGAAGACCACCTTCTTTTTGCATCCTCGCATGGTCTTTCCTCTGTGAGTGCACAAATCTGTTGTCTCTTTGTGTGTTCGAATCTCCTCTTCTTATAAAGACACAAGTCATATTGGATTATGGGTCACCTCATAGACCTCATTATAATTTAACTACTTCTTAAAATACGTTATCTCCAAACACAGTCATATTCTGAGGCACTGAAAATTAGGATGTCAATATATAAATTTCTGAAGGGGGGCACAATTCAACCCATAAACACACCTAAGTCTATTTAGACATTAATATTTTTGTCATTTGTCTTTGTCAGTGTTTAGAATGCACAGAAGTCATGCCAATAAGAAATGCTTATAGAACTTTTAAAAGAGTCATCCACACAAATGTGCTCTGGTTCATGCAATGTCATGCTAAGGAGATTAAAAGTGAAGAATTTAACTTACATAATACCAAATATCATAGTTTTATAGACATTTCTCCTTCCCTTTCTCTCTCTTTTACTTATGCATATACAAAGCACCAAACTGACAGAATATATTCTATTACTTTTCTTTTTTTTTTTGAGTTGGAGTCTCACTCTGTCGCCCAGACTGGAGTGCAGTGGCCGCTCCCGGTCACCACATCCTTGACCTGCTGGGCTCCGGCGATCCTTCTACCTCAGCCTTCCGAATAGCCGGAATTACAGGCATGCGCTACCACGCCCGGCTGATTTTTTGATTTATTATAGAGATGAGGTCTTGCCAAGTTGCTCAGGTGGGTCTCGAACCCACGGGCTCAGGCAATCCACTCATCTCAGCCTCCCAAAGGCACGGGATTACAGGCTGAGCCACTGAGCCCGGCTAATCTGTTACTTTTCTTTTGAGATGTTCTGACAATGAATATAAACGTTACCAACATAAGCTCAAATATTAACATGAGACATTTTTCTCATTATAGTGATTGTGTTTGGCGGTGGTATCAAAGAGTAGGAAATTTCTAAGTATCCAGAAGCTTGTCTGTGTGTTTTCCAGAGGTTTATAGTCTCATAGGGACGGGTGCTGCATTCGAGTCTTGTTCTTCTGCATACTGAGCAGGTCAGGAAAGAAACATTAGAATGTGTTCCCTGTATGTTACACTAGTAGACATTCAATTTGGTTTATAAATTCTTTTTTTATCATTCTAAGGTTCTTGGAGGGTAAATCTCATTAGTCACTTACATCTTAAAATGGTTACTCTACAAAGAATACTTTCCTCCAAAATATCTTACTGAGCACAATTGCCTTGAGCACAAGGATTGAGGGAAACATCTACCAGCCTGAAATGCTGAATCTGAGGAGTATGTAGAAAGGATTAATAAATTCAACCATTTTGCTTTAGTTTCTTTACGTGTAGGCACTGTTTTTGACTCTAGAGATATTTGTCAGATAGACAAAAATTTCTACCTTTGTGGACTTCAAATTCTAGTGGATGAGGACAGACTATAACAATAACAAATAACTAGAATATACAGCATGTTAGAAATTGTTACGTCTATATGGTATGTTGTTTCTGTATAGTGTGTTAGAACTTATACAGTATGTTAAGAGTTGCTAAGTACTATTATGGAAAGAGCAGAGTAAGGATGACAGGAGTATGTGGTGGGGGCGGGTTTGTGTTGGTAAACAGGAGAGATGGAGGAGCTCACTGCAATAGTGTCATCAAAGCTAAGACTTGAAGGAGGTGGGGGAACTAGTTATACAGATTTGGGGGATCAAGAGAATTCCAGACAAAGAGAATATACAGCAAGAAAGGTGTAGGGTAGAAGCATGCCCGACAATTTTACGAGTAGTGAGTTGGCTGGTGCAATGGAGCCAGGCAAGGTGGGAAGAATTAAAGAGAGGTGGTAGAGGTAATGGGTAGGGCTTTGGAGGTGATTGGAAAGAATTTTGAGTATCTTCTGAATGAAATGGGACACCACTAGTGGGTTTTTAGCAGAGGAATTACATAATCTGACATGTTTTACGAGGCTGTCTCTGGCTGGAGACAGATGGTGAGAAAATGATGAGAGGAGGTAGGGAGACCTTAAGTGGAAGGTCTTTGCAATAATGCCAGTAAAGAATCATAGTGCCTAAGGATTACAAAAATGAAGGAAAAAAGAAATGACCAAATTAGGGTATATTTTTATCTGGAATTGAAGATAAATATGAATAATTGTGTCATCAGTGGTGATTCCAAGGAAGCTAGAGGGGTGAAGTGGCCATGAATTAAGAGACGAGGAGGAGAAGCAGGACTGAATGCCAAAATCGGCATCAGATTAGTTTTGTTTTTCATCATACATGTAAGAACTCATTCGGAAACAATCTCAGGAGAACTAAAATTAAGGAAAAACTTGCCCTGTTTGGACAAGGAAACATATCTGTGTTTGGGATATAGTTGGCTTTCTTTTGATGTATCTTGATCTGTGGTACAAGACCTTTTTTATGTGGTATTCTTTAACTGAAACCTCACCGTGACGCTAAGGTCTCTGTGGTTGGTTGATAAATGTTTGTGCTTCTTGGATTTATTTATCTTAAGAAAATACTGAAACATATTGAATTGAAGGTTATTCATTTAGTGGTAGTAATTCAGGAATGGAAATTTTAAACTTCAGAATCTCAGCACTTTATAATCCCTATGAGATCATAGCAGTCTGTTGAGTTCTGATAGATTTTTTTTTTCAAGTCTATACTTATTTCTGTTTCCAGTACCTCAGAGTCCTAATTTTACACCCAATTACTGTGACTCCTCTTTTACTTAATGTCTGCTATCGGCTTCCATCTTTTACTCTTTGTCTTCTAATTTCTCTCCTTACCATTCAGAAGACTATACATGCATCTTAGATTTTCAGCCATTGCTAATTCTTTGGAAAAGGCAGGTTAAATTGAATAGGAAAGTAACATTACATGTAACATGTATGATGAATAGCAGGCTATTTGGGTTTTATGTATGTGTGCTATTCTGATTTTTGTATGTATTGTATTCCAAATTGTATTCTAAAATCAGGGAATCAATATCTAAATCACACATTTAGATAAGTATTCAGCTGTGGAAATACCACATTTCAAGGGCTACTCAGGACGTGGTGCTGGATGGGCAAAAGGACTCAGGTATGGAGAGACAGAAAGAAGGGGTGTATTAGTTCACTACAGCTGCCATAACAAACCACAGACTTGATGGCTTAAATAACAGACATTTACTTATTCATAATTCTGGAGACTAAAAATTCAAGGTCAAGGTGTTGGTCGGGTTGTTTCTCCTGAGACCCCTCTCCTTGGCTTATGGCCAACCTCTTCTTCTTGTGTTTCTGTATCATCTTCCCTCTGTGTGTCTATGTCATTGTCTCCTCTTCTTCTAAGGACACCAGTTAGATTGGATTAAGGCCCACACATATGACCTCATGTTAACTTAATGATTTCTGTAAATCTCCTGTTCTCCAAATACAGCCAATTTCACTGGGGGTTTACGACTTCAACATGTGAATTTTGGGGGACACAATTCAGCCCAGAGCATGAGGAAAAAGGCTTGAACCATTTTACCTGCAGTAAAAAAGAACCCTCTGAAATGAAAGTCCACAGCTCCAAGGAGGAACAGAGGAGGTTCGTACTGTCAGGTCATTTCCCCATTCCTAGCATATCTTCTTACACTGATTTGGAAACCAGCAAATCAGGGCACTCAGTCTACTTTTGAAGGACTTTTGCTGTGTTTAGAGATCAAAAAATCCAGTTACAAGTAAAACTAAGGGAATAATGACCTTTCATTAAAGAAAATAATACAAATTTATAATCAGTGAAAAATACGTGTGTGTGTGTGTGTTTTGGGAGCTTGGAATTACATATGTAATCCCTCCTTCAACATTAGTCATGTATATACTGTCACTGTTTTGACCTCCATGGATTCCAGTAATATGGAACTTTTAGAATATAATGACACATTTAAAAAAATCTTCTGAAACAAGCAATTAGTAAGAAAAATGACTATTTACATTTCTGTACATCTTAATGTTAGGCTTTATAAAAAACTGCTGAATCCTCATATATGTGTCTCAAAACTTCCATTTGTTGTAATGTGTTGCTTTGGTTGAAGTGGATAAAGAAAATACACCTCACAAATGTGTGGAGGAACAGGGAGGATTATTATGATAGTCTTTCCTGGCAATTAGGTGTAGTCTACTTTGATATTACACCAAAACTCAGAGGTCATTAGTAAAGGTTAGTTATGACGTGGAATCTGAAATGATATAAATGGATTTTTGGGGAGTTACATTAAAATCTATTGGTCTTTCTTTCTCTTTGAACGGCTCTTTGGCCCAATTTGAAAATAAAAGTGGTTTTCCCAGAAAAACCTGTTTAGTGCTTTTCCTTGAGACAACCATTGTATTTGGTTATGCATGCTTTCCATTTTGCCACATGGAATATTAAAAAAGACACATAATCAAGGGCTGAGATTTTAATGTTAATAGCTTGTGCTGTTCAATCAAGGGCATTTTCAATGATAATTTTATTTTATCGGCGATGCATGGAGGGGAGGAATGCCGTATCTACTAGGACGTGTCCACTAGGACGTGCCGACTAGCCCTCAAACTACCTTTAGGTCCCACTAGCTTAATTCAGGCTAAGGGACTAGTAGTTCTCTTAAATTTTATTTTAAAGATGTGGGGTACAATTCAAGATTAAGTATACAAGTGGTCATTGTACAGGTAAAGTTTGGGCCTCCCTTAATTCCTCACTTTGCCTAGTTTGAGATCAGGTGCTCTTATTGATGTTGTATGTTGCCCCTACCCCCACACCAACCCCGGCAATATCCCGCTACTGCCACGCCATCCCTATAATATCATGGCAAATGTTCAGGGTCTGTTTATGAGCGAGAACATGTGATACTCTGTTCTTTGTCTCTGTGATAGATCACTGTGTATGAGAGACTCCAGATCCATCCACGTTGCGAAGTCTGTATGTCCTTCTTTTGAGCCAGCAGTTTTACCCATCATTGTTTTTTTTTTGTTGTTGTTGCTTGTTTGCTTGTTTGAGTTGGAGTCTTACTCCATTGCCCAGGTTGGAGTGCAGTGGCATGTTCACGGCCACCCCAGCATCGACCTGCTGGGCTCCAGTGATCCTTCTGCCTCAGTCTTCCAAGTAGCCAGAACTACAGGTGTGTGCTACCATGCCTGGCTAATTTTTTTCATTTATTGTGGAGAGGAAGTCTTGCCAAGATGCTAGGGCTGGTCTTGAACCCATGGGCTCAGGCAATCCTCTCGTTTTGGCTTCACAAAGTGCTGGGATTACAGGCTGAGCCACTAAGCCTGGCCCACCATTGTTTTTTAATACATCAGAGCAAATATCAGCACAGTGGAAAGGTAAATGAACTCTTACTATTATTATATAAACAGTTTTACTCCTGGCTCTCTAGAAAGACTCCCCTGAAATATGTCCATGAATCACAGTGATTTATTGTTATTGGTTTTCATTATGCGTAATAAGTGCAAGGAACTGTTATAAGTATTACATATTCCATTACTGAATCCTCAAAACAAACCCATGAGTCTTTTGCTCTAATAATTTCATAAGGCATAGAGAGGTTGAGTCACTTATTCGAGGTTGCACAGGTAGTGACTGGTGCAGCTGGGATCGAACCCAGCCTGCTAGTTTTAGAGTCTGTGGGTTAGCTTCCACGCTCTCCCTATCACTTTTCTCCCATTACCTAATATTTGCTTATGTTTAATTATGCTGATACATTCTCTTTCTCAAATATTATTTAAAATGACATCTCCTTTCAAAGAAATGAGAATGATGTATTCCCAGCGCAGCTCTTAAATTGTGTTCAGGTTTTCTAGCCCTAATGACTAAGTCTTGCTCTTTTTAAATACTAAGTTAGCCATACTCTTTAATATATTTGAGAACATGTGTCGAACCATTTGTTTTGTGGTAAAGCTACATTTTAAATGTATTTATAAACAACTTCACACAAACCCAAGCAGACAACTTCACATCTCTGCCGTATGATGATTTCGAATTCTTGATTCCACATGGCATGAAAGCATTTCACTAAGATGTGAAGAAGAAAGCAAGCACAGATAATAGTGGGAAGGCCTGGGACGTAGCATGCCATCAGCAGTGAGTCAAATGCACATCTCAGCAGGAAAGGTGACAGCCCTGACATAGCCTCTTAATTACACATCTCTGTCTTTTTGAGGCTTAAGATTTCTTTCTTTCTTTTTTTTTCTTGGCAGTGGGCAGTTCCTGAAATCAAAGCATCAACCCAAGATCAGGAGTATTAGAAGTTCTTCCTCCCTAAACCGATGACTTGAGGAAAGAGAGACTGGGCTTTGGGAGTTCATGCTGCTTCCTTCCTCTAGGAGCATCAACCAGCATGCCCACTAATCCTCCAGCCCTGCAGCCTGATGTATCACCAAGATGCTATTGTGATTGCCGGCCAGCTTAGGAAGATTGAATGATAGGGCTTCAGGCTGCCTTGGACTCTGGGATAATAGCTGCAAATCCTCATCTTGTTGACTCAGCTTCCGGACTTCCTTTACAAAGCACACTTGCAGGTTGACTGCGGTGAGGGAGTATTGTACTGAGAGATACCTTCACTTTAAGGACTCAGGTTATCCCTTAAGTCAGTTACTAAGTCCTGCTGCCTGACAAGTCTGGGTTTCTTAACCCAGAGGGACAATTCCTAGCGCGTCCTTGCCCACATCTGCGCAAGAGGTTCAACTGCCACCATAAGCTTGGGTAGACAGCCTTGATGCAGATGGTGGCATGGCCCTGTTTTCTACCTGCTTTTTCCTATACGTTTAGTTCACCAGCCCTGTGACCTCTGATCATCCGAATGCTGCACTTATGCTTGGCCTTGTCTCCACTGACTCCCGAGGTCTTCAGCTTGCCCATGCATGGGAGCACTCATCAGTTCCTTGAATCCTGGCCGCACCACCCATGCTGTCAATACAGATTATAATGTTGACATGTGCTCAGTTTTCCTCCAGTCTTAGTCTTTTACTTGACAATCCCGTCTTGCTGCTAACATTCACTAACGGAACATACAAGATGGCAGTCTGTTAAAAAGCCCAAGGGTATGATGCTGGTGATTTGAACGTCGGTGATACTGCTTTTGGTAGGGACTTTTATTCTTCTCAATTCCCCTAAGAGAAGCATATATAAAGATGTGTCTGTCCTTAATTGAGGCACACACACGCATGCACACACACAGTCACGTTCAAGAAGTCACTCGTTCTATCATTCTCAGTAATTAAAAATCGTCACAGCCAATAGAATTTTGTCACCTGATATAGTTCCTTCTGTCTTCTCTCTCACTATTGAAGGGTAAAAATAAAACAAATGAGCTAACTAAGGAAAGACATCTGATCAGAAAGTTGTTATTAGTATTAGAATTTTAGGTAAGCGAAGGGACTTACATTGCAACATGCTGAGTCTTATCTTCATTTAATCGGTAATCCTTTCAGTCTCCTTTTCCTCTATGACACAAATCTATTTTTGACTTTTATGAGATGTCAAACTTTCTCCACTGGTATGAGAAACAGTTAGAAGGTTTTGAGTAAAAGGTTTCAGGCCATGATTGACGCAGTAGGGTAAGGGTATGAGCTCTCCTGACAAGCTGGAAATTCGGTGGTGAGTTACAGTATACAGGTGCTTCTCAGGAAGGCTCTGACTAGATAATTTGTGAGCACCAGCCTGTATATCAATGGCAGGGGCTTGCACACAACTCCAGTATTGGATGCAGAAGCATCTTTTCTTGGAGCGCATGTGTGTGTGCCTGTGACAACGAGATATGGCCGCCAATGGGAGAAGGGATTCTGGATTATGTTGATGAAAAGTGCAGCCATCACTCAAACTCACTTTGACAGAAACTTCCAATCAAGATTCCACTTCCTGCCCCTGGTGGATTAAGTTTTCTAAAAAGCACATGAAGTTCCATTGAGGAGCAAGTCACATCTTTATAAATAAACCTTGACAACAAAGGTGCCTGGAAATATATGCTCTTCAAATTTAACGACTGCAAATCACAAGAGAGATGTCTTTCTGTGAACTGCAGTGTCCTGTCTAGCTGGTGGTTTCTTCGAAGTGATAAGAATTTATTCCATTTTATTTTCTTGTTAAATCCAGTTCTTTCTTGCCTCATCAGGATTTGAAATAAGACTGGGTTTCAGATTAAAGAAAGGAAGAAAAGTGACTTTATCAATAATGTTATGCCGCAAATATTTTAAAGAACTTTTTATTTTATTTTAATAATTCATGGGACAATCTGGGTAAGATATACTTCCTATTCCCCAGGTACTTAATTGTATTGGTTATTTCTCTCAGTTCTTTAAAGTTTAGATTTGAACCTTTAATGACAATGTCTATTTTCTCAGTTTATGTTACTTGTGAGAACTTGTATTTCTTTGTGATTTTCTTTTCCAATTTTTTTTTTCTGTAATCACACCTAGGGGCCTCTTAACAAGCAAAGGAGATGTGTATTAATTAAAACAATATTCAAGGCTTTCCACTGTGGCCCACATCTGTGGCCACAGGTACTCTGAAGGCTGAGGCAGGGGAATGCCTTGAGCCCAGAAGTTTGAGGCTGCAGTGAGCTACATTTTCACTGCTGTACTCCAGCCTGGGCAACAGAGTGAGGCCCTGTCTCAAAAATACACAAATAAAATAATTAAATTTCAAAGACATAAAATCAGCTGAATTGCCCTTCTTGTTCCCAAGAGATGTATAGTACTATTTTTTCTTTCCTGGCAGTAAATGTATCTTCACATGATAAATTAACATGTAGTCCACATGCAGTTAATATTTTTTTCTTAGATAAAAGGACATATTACTACCCTGGGTTACTTTTAAAAGGTTATTTAAATACATAAGCATAGCTGATGAATTAAATGAACATTTCCATTATTAAATAACAAAACATCAGGAAAAGATGGTAAACTGTTAATGTAGTAGAAAAAATCATTTTATATGGCTGATCATTTGTATGATTTTAGAGTGAAATCGTAAAGAAAAAGAAAAAAATACACAGCAAGATCAAACTGTTCAGAATTTACTTTATAATTTTTATTTCTCTCTTGTATTTCTGTTAAGAGAATAAAATGTGGTTCATAAATTTATTTGCACTCTCTGTGCATTATGCTTTCTATAAAACAAGTCTAAAAAATAAATGAGGAATATTCAACATGAAACTAAATATATCAGGGAACATCAATTTATGAGGTTAGCAGTGCTGTTATCAATTTTCTCTGAGCATTTATTAAAGAATATCTTTTGTTTTAATTTGCCCCATACAAAGCAGTTTAGAGACACTTGCAATGATGAGGGAACTTCAATTAACTTTTGTTGTTGAGATATTTTAAATGCATGTATTATAATATAACAGGGTAATTACTTAATACCTTTTGTGAAGGAATTCTAATAAAGAAATTGATTTATACATAATGAAATTCAAGCTCTTCATTTCATTTCTTATCCAATTTTTATGATTAAAATGGTTGCAAACTCTTATTTTGAGACCACTGAAAAAAGTTTCTAACTTACCTATAATGTTTAAAAAATTCCATTATTGTCATTTATTTTAAGTAAATTTGTAGCTAAGATACAGTTATAAAATCATGCACTCTTCAAAGACATTATATGCAATGTGATACTGAAATTCCTTTTATTTTCTAGAGAGAATACACATAGGAGTCTAAAGTTTATTCACATAGGTCTAATTCTATATACTAACTAATCAATGGGAAGATATTTTCTGGACTTTTGTGTTTACTAAATATTAATTTTTAATCTGCCATTTAAAATCCTAATCAATGAACTGCTTTTAGTTTAGGAGAAAACATGTATTTCTTCCTGAAAGCAACTGATGAGAAAATAAAGTGAAAGCTTTTAAAATTACTTGAAAGTTTGAAAACTTCCAAAAGTGTTTTGAACTTGTGAGAAGTTAAAATTTCTCTCAAGTTGTGCTTCCTTTTCTTCTTTGTCTCAGTGAAGAACCAATTAATGTCAGGAGTGTTGGTTGTATTTGCAACAAGGACTCTTGTCTTCTTGGAGCCAATGTGAAACAAATGCAGCTGTGAGTCAAGACTGTGAAAGAAAAGAGATTTGAGCATATTTGTTCTCTCCTCATAGATTTGTTTCTACCTCCACTCCCACAAGCTTCAAGAAAGGTGTGAAGAAAAAGGATATTGTTTATACCAGATACTTCAGAGCAAGCGAGAGAAGCTGAAAATAGCAGCTTAAAAAATTGTGACAGGTTTCCCTTAATGAAAGATATTTAAAAATAACATTTCTTCATCAGATTTTCATCCTAAACCTATTAATTAAAGAAAAATCATTATTCTTTGTATTTATTTAGGTGCCAACAAGGCCTCCACACACATATATTCTGCATCTAAAATGTAATAATCTAAAGACATAACATACTCTATTTTAATAATTGTAGTAATGACAATATCTTGTTTTTCAACTGAACTTCTGCTTTCCAAGGGCTATCACACACCATATTCAATTAACATATACAATGCCTAGTGCCAAAATAACTGAAAAACTCTGTGAACTTTTTTTTTTTAATTCTAGTTTTCATTTGGCAATTTGGCAATTGTTTGAATAGAACCTTAATGGGAGATTCTGAAAATAACCCTTGGAGTAAAAACACATCTGGTCAAAGTTTTCCCACACTATCTCTTTACACCTGGACTGCAGTTAAGAATTTGTATGGACTGGAAGCAAGAGAACAAAATGCAATAAAACGTATGCAGGGTGATGATCTAACTAACTAACTAGCAAACTAACTGGGTATTGGTGCTGTTGCTGAAGATATTGGCAGTAAAGTTTTCTTTAAAGGGATCAGTGATAACCTCCTCATTGCTCCACTGGGAAACTACCAAACACCTCCTTGTTACTAAATCTGTGCATATTTCTAGATCTGAGGTTGCTTATTCACAGAGCATTTAATAGTGCCGATTCTCTTTCTTTTTCTCCACAACACCTTTCTCTTCTGTATACCAGGGTTTTGTTTTTCTTCTTCTCTCTCTGGACACTCTTCTTCTGTCTCCTTTATTAATTCATTTTCCTTTGTACATCTCCTGCATGCTGGGGGTTATGGGATATTTATTCTGAGGTGTGTTCCATTTTCCAGTTATCTTCCCCCCCGGACAGTTTATTTGCTTCAGTGAGCATTTGTATACAAACAACTCCCAACTCTAACACATTCAATATGGATTTCTTTTCAGAGTTCTAGGCTCTTGTGTTGGAAGGGTAACTGACTGCCTCACTTTATTCTATCCCTAAATGTATCATTCTTGAAACTCTCTCACTTCCCCTTCTCTCATGTGTTATTGGTCACCACTTCCTGTTGGTTTTCTCTCTTAAATAATTCTCGAATCAGTCCATGACTTTCCATTCACCGACTATCAGTAAACTATGAGCTGCAGATCAGATTTTGCTCATCACCTGTTTTTGTGAATCAAGTTTTATTGGAACATGTCCGGACCTGTTTGTTTATATATTGTGTATGTCTGTTTTCTTGCTACAACCACTGAGCTGAGTTTTGGTGACAAAGAACATGTGGTACACAAAGTCTAAAATATTTACCATCCTGCCTTTTTTGAAGAATCAGGCTTGTTGTATCCTGATATAGAGAATACTCACATGCAGATCACTATAGTGTCTCCTCTTAACTATTTCAATGTACTCCTAAAGGGACTTCCTGCGGGCTACCCCAAATCGAATTCTTCACATTACAGTGAGAGTCATTACATATGTCTCATCATGTTGCTTCTTATTAGTCCTTCTGTGACTCCCCCTTGCCTTTGGAGTATAATTCCAGACTCCCACCATGGTCCTCAGACTTTTCATGAGCTAGTCCTTGCCTTGCTTCTCACCTTCTTGTCTTGCAAATCTCACTGTTCCAGATGCATCCAACCTCTTACCTCTGGACTTGGGCACATATTATTTCTTCTGCCAGAGCACAGCCCCGAGATCAGATGTCACAGCTCTAAGAAACCTCTCATGACCACTGGTACCTGAGATAGGGGCTTCTATTTTGTGCTTGGACAACTCCATATGTTTCTTCTGTAGGCTTCTTCACTCAGAATGGAAAATGCCTGACTCACTCGTGGTGGTTTTTTATGTGTCAACTTGGCTAATCAGGATACTCAGATATCCTGGTTAAAGAACAGGATACTGAGACGTCCTTTGCTGTGAAGGCATTTTTCAGGTGAGATGTACACTTCAATCGATGAACTGTTGAGTAAAGCAGATTACCCTCTATAATGTGTGTGTTTGTGTACCCTATCCAATCCATTGAATGCCTTCAGTGAAAGCAGACTGACCTCCCCAGAGGAAGAGGGCATTCTGCCTTCAGATTGTTTGGAACTCAAGCTGCAACAACTCTTACCTTGGTCTCCAGGCTGCCAGCTTATCCTACAAAATCATATGAGGATCCAAAATCATGAGTCAATTCCTTAAAATCAATTTCTCCCTTGAGCAAGTGATGTCTTAAAAAAACCCTCCAACTTATACACATTATTCTGTTTATTTATTTTTCAATGTCCTCTCAAAATTGAGGTACTCTTTTTTTAAATATAAAATATTTATTGACCACTGTTCACCAGTGTTTACAATAAACGAAATAACAGCTAGAAATGTTGGTAGTTTAGGACCTGCTGACAGGTACTCTTAACACTTATTTTCCACCCAAGGATTTAGCCAGGGTCTCTGCCATCTGAGGTGTGTTTTCTGGGGGCTCCATTAGCCTAGAGACAATTCTTTCAAACTCTTCTTCATCTGATTTGTTTACTTAGTTCAACTAATAAACACTTATGCATAGTGTTTATTAAGTATACTGCATTGTTCTAAGTATTTGACTAATTATTCTTTAACCAATAGCATTTATTATTTAACAATACCATGAGATACACACTCTTTTTATTCACATATTACAAAAGAGGAAACTGAGGCATACACAAGTCAAATAAGTTGTCCAGATTCAGGCAGCCAGGAAGTGGGTATTCATCCCATGGCTGGGTGCGGGGCCAGGCTTCAAGACATTCTTCTACGCTGTCTTCTCTTCATTCCACTTCTGTTCTATGCCTCCTTTTAGCTAGATGGCATTGGATCACCCTACTAGGCTTTGTCTGGGTTGCACTTTGTACCCCTTTTCTCCGTGCCCAGTAGCCGTAAGCCAAGTCATCTAATTCCTAGGCCTTTCCATTCAGACCTAGTCCCTGTTCTTCTACCTGGTTCACTGGTCAACCTCGCTGGCTGTGGCCATACTCCAAGACAGGGGAGGGGAAGGATGCTCACATGGAAAGTACTTGGCTCTATCAAAGAAAAGAAGTTATTCTTAAGAAAGATAGAAGGACACATAGTGAAAGAAAATAACCAGCACGTTGGCTTAATATTTTGAGTCAAGTCGTGGAATGAAATGCAATTCATTTAGAAGCTGAAGCCCTTGACAAGCCAGGTTGAGTTAATCACTTTCAGGTTCCAGAAAGAGAGACACAGCCAGGATATCTCAGTGAATGGGTATTTAACATTGCAAAGACAGAAAACATAGCACAGCTGCTATAGTGACCCAATGACCACACAGTGTCCTGCCAGGCTGACTCAGAACCACTGGCGCACCCAGTCGTTTCCCTTTTCCCTTGGGCTGCCAGCACATCCGTGGCTGCTCTGGCCTCCACCGAATCTGGGCTTCTTTCCATCTTCTACCTCTTGCTTTCTATTTCCTGACGTTGTCCTCTCTCCCAGGCTTCAAATGAAATGTTAAATTTGCTTCTGTTAGGGTATGAGACTCTGAGTCACTCATTTTTCTACTTCTTTCAACATTCTAAATTTTGTTAGGAGAACACACATTAATTTTATAATTAAAAAAAAAGATTGGAAACATACCAGGGGCGTTTCATTATACTATAGGGTCAGTATTTTTTTTTTTAATTTATGTTTTATTTATTCTTTATTTTAGGTTTAAAATATTCAGTAGCTTTAGGGGAACAAGTAGTTTTTGGTGGCATGCATGAATTGTACATAGTGAGGAAGACTGGACTTTGAATGTACCCGTTACCCAAATACCGCCCATTGCCCTCAGCAGGTAATTTTTCATCCCTCTTTCCCATCTGAGACTCCAGTGTCTGTTATCCTACTGTGTGTGCCGTTGCAGCTTATAGGATCAGTCTTTATATCAGACTCTGTCCGCATGACAGTCCCCGAATACTTTCAGAATGAATTGTAGATGAGATTTCATTACTAATACTTGTGGCTGAAACAAGAGAAATCTGACTAGCCTCACACAGTCACACCTTGTTTATCACTTCTGTCCTGGGAGTCAACTACTTTTTCCTCCAGGTTCCTATGCTTCCCACCAGACAGGCCTGGAGAAGGGGCTCCCGGAAACCCATCACAACAGCACTTTGTGCAGGTGGTCAGGAGCATGGTGACACAACTGTGGTGAAGCAAGTCTGCTCTGAAGAACTGCTCTCTTAATGTGGCCTCTCCGGCTCTTTTAAGGATGCACGCTTTCCTTAGACACTATGGCAAGAGAGTGCTACTGGCAAGAAAATGTGTGTGTGTGTGTGTGTTTTAAATTATAAAAGAGTCTGTCCACAGGAACACTTTCGAGCTCCTGATATTTCCTTCTTAAAATCAATGTGGGAACGTGTTATGTATTTATTGGCTTGCTTGCTCTGTGTGTGTTACTAAAATAAGAATGGGATTTTTGTCCATGATAGTGTACCTGGCATATGGTAAGTGCTCGGTAAACACGTGAGGGGTAATTAGCAAATGAATATAGATAGGCATCAGATCAGCATGCCTTCACAACAAAGCAGTGTCAGTTCTTGGGAGGGACAGTCCTCTGTTTATGTATAAAGTACAGCTATGCAGGCCATAGGTAAACAGGTACACAGCATATCAGTGACATTAAAATTTTGTGGTGGAAAATGATTAGAAAAAAAGATCTGAAAAGGCTCCTTAGGTGGGGTGTCACAAAAGACAACTGAGAAAAACACTGAAATGGAAATTTACATGACTGTCTTCTAAGGGCTTTCTTTTTTTTGTTTTTAATTTACAAATGCATTCACACCACCTACAGCATTATTGTGAGACTAAGAACTTGATGGCAACTTTTACGAATGTTTGAAACTTTACTTTTTCTTAAAAGGTGGAAAGTAATTTGTATTTCAAGGACAAATTAATCATAGACCAGCTATAATTTAGGAGGAGGAGTCTCATTTTTCTAGTAGAGTCCTGGTATGAATTATATATCAATATTATGATTTTTAAGTGCAATTTTAAGATGAAAGAGAGTTGTTCTGGCGATTTCTCTTTCCCTTCCATATTTCTTATCCATCAAGCTGCTATTAAGCAAAATATTCTGAAGATCACACACAGCTCACTGTGTTTTATATTGCAACCTGCAGTTTGAGAGTTAATTAAGAAAATATCCTGTTAATTAATTTTCTGAGCGCTTCTTATCAGTACACAGGCAAATTGTCAAGTTCATTTTGAAGAAATATTTTTGTTTCAGCTGTTAGTCACTTCACTGATTTTGGAGTGCATTTTAGGGAATAGTGGAATGTAATAACGAGTTCTGGTAGATTTTTTAGAGGCAAGAAAGTGAATCAGGCCAAAGTGATGAGTGGAAAAAAAAAGACAAGGCGTATGATACTAATACTAATTTCTTATGTGAACACAGAAAGAATAGACTTTTAAAGTAGAAATGTAGTGCAAGTTAATATCATAGAAAATAGGTGTTATTACCTTCCTTCCTTTTTTTTGAGTCAGAACCTCACTCTGTCTCTCAGGCTTGAGTACACTGGCATGCTCACAACTACCGCAGCCTCGACATGCTGGGCTCAGGTGATCCTTCCACCTCAGCCTTCCAAGTAGCTGGAACCACAGGCGTGTGCCATCATGCTCGACTAATTATTGATTTATTGTAGAGACAAGGTCTTGCCAAGTTTCCCAGGCTGATCTCGAAATTCTGGATTCAGGCAATTCTCTCTCTTCTACCTCCCAAAGTGCTGGAATTACAGGTGTGTGCCACCATGCCCAGCCTCTTATCTGTCTATAATCCATAATTTATTTAGGGTGCAGTCTCCAAATGTGTGTGTGTGTGTGTGTGTGTGTGTGTGTGTGTGTGTGTGTGTGTTTGTGTGAGAATGCACAGGAATGTGTGAAATCAAAAACCCAAGAAGACCTCCTAAATATCGATAACACAAAAATAAGTGATCTGGCAGTGGTAACATACGTCGTTCTTGCAATATGTACTTATTATTGTTTCTACTTCCAATATTGTAATAGACAGAATAATGGCTTCCCAAAGGCGCTCAAGCCATACTCCCTTGAACGTGTGAATATGTCAGGTTACATGGCAAGGGGACATATAGACTATAGATGAGATTAAGGGGGCTGCTGATCAACTGACCAGGAGGGGAGATGATCCTGGTGTATCCTGGATGATTCAGGTAGGTCCAATTAATTGCAAAGACCCTTAGAAGAGAACAACAGTGTCAGAAGAGAGACAGAATGAGGCAATGTAAAGATTTGACTGACCACAGATGGAAGGGGCCTTGCACCAAGGAATATGGGCAGCCTCTTTAAACAGGAAAGGCAAGACCGGGCTCAGTGGCTCAGCCTGTAATCCCAGCACTTTGGGAGGCCGAGGAGAGTGAACTGCCTGAGCCCGTGGGCTCGAGACCCTCCTGGGCAACTTGGAGAGACCTCATCTCTACAATAAATCAAAAATTGGCCAGGTGTGGTAGCACATGCCTGTAGTTCCAGCTACTTGGAAGACTGAGGCGGAAGGATTGCCGGAGTCCGGCAGGTCACGGCTGCGGTGGCCAGGAGCATGCCATTGCACTGCAGCCTAGGCGACGGAGTAAGACTGCAACTCAAAAAACAAACAAACAAACAAAAAACCTGAAAAGGCAAAAAAAAATTCTCTCCTACATCCTCCAGAAAGGAATGCAGTCATGCCAACACCTGGATTTTAGCTCGGTGAGAACTGTGGCAGACATCTAACCTACATAGTTTTCGGCTGAATCTTTCAAGAAGCACACGAGGCAAGAATGATGTCGGCCATTCCACAAACGAGGAACCCGAGACTCAGAGATTTTAAGTTGCTTGTCCAAATACTCAGGGCTGCTTTCAGAACCATGCTAAAACTCAGGTCTGTTTGGCTTGTAAAACCTACGCACTTTCCTCAGTAGAGCAAGGCTTCTTAAGACTAAGAAACCAGGTATAGAAAACATCATAGGAAGCATGTGTTTTTCTTTGACACTAGCAAGCAGGTTCTTTGGTTTGTTTCTTTATTAATTTGTTTATTTTTCAATGTCCAGTTTATATAACTGTCACCTAAATAAAGTAGTTGTTCAATATGTGAATATGGAAAGAATGAAAATATAAATAAGCTAATAAATACTTTCTGTTGCTGCTTCAAATAAAGAGGTCTATTATAGCCAAGGTATTGTCAGGTATTACTGAAAACAAAATGATTGGCTGCTGTGAACCACCCACTGCCTGTGAACTTTCTTTGAAATTTCCTAAGCAGAATCAGTTGTTTATTCTTTTACGATCATATCCTCATGAGAGTTTTAATGAAACACCTATGTGTGTGTTTCTCTTTCTAGATTTTGAATTCCTCAAGGAGCTGGACCATGTCTTCCTTATTCTTCAGCACCAAGCACCTAGTATGCATTTTAAAAGGCATCAGTATAATAGAATCTTCAGGAGGTATCCTTTGCTTGCAAGCATCAGAAACAGCTCTGAATAGCACAAGAAAATGGTTTTAATGAGAAAATTTTGGGTGGTTCTTGGAATCAAAGGAAGGGCTGACATCAGAAGATAGTCAGAGCAGCACAGTGACCTCACTGCAAGGGCGTTAGTCTCTGTTGATGCTGGCACGGGATAACTAAACTCCAGCATCTGTCCTGTCCCTTGGACTTTGCTCAGAGTTCAAGTGCAAAAATCTGACTAGTGCGGCTTGGGACATGAGCTACCCCTGGGACCAGCGGCTCTACCACATGGAAGGTGGAAGAGACAGTTTCCCAAAGGAAAGTGGGGCTACCAGAAGAAGGGGCAAAGCAAGTCTGGATAGACTGAAATTACAGATGGTCTCTTCAAAAGTACACAGACGTCTAACAAACACGAGCTCAGATTGTCAACTCCTATTCACTATTTGTGTGACTTTAATGTATTTGAAACTAATTTCTTTTATTCTAGAATGAAAACTATAATAGTTTCTTTTCTTCTTTTTTTTTTTCGTGTCAAGGTCTCACTCTGTCACCTAGGGTGGAGTGCAGTGGCAGGATCACAGCTCACTGCAGCCTCAACCTCCTGGGCTCAGGCAATTCTCTGACCTCAGCCTCCTAAGCAGCTGGGACTAGGGGCATGTACCATCACACCCAACTAATTTTTTGATTTTTCCTACTGACAAGGTCTCGCTATGTTGCCCAGGCTGATATTGAACTCCTGGGCTCATGCACTCCTCCCACCTCAGTCTCCCAAAGTGCTGGGATTACAGGCAAGAGCCACCGTGCCTGACCATTGTTTCTTTATTATACCATCGTTGTGAGGATTAAATGAGGCAATACCAGCAAACCTTGCAGTATTTGCACCTTCAATTCAAGATCACCACAATAAAGTGAATATTAATATTACAAAAAAGTGAATCACATGAATTTTGGGGCTTTCAGTGCATATAGAAGTTATGTCTATACTATACTGTATATCAGTAAGTGTGGAACAGCATTTTGTCTAAAAAATAATGTACATTCCTTAATTAAAAGATACCTTATTTTTTAAAAGTGTTAATGATCATCTGAAGCTTCAGTGAGACATAAGAAAAGCTTCTTGCTGGTGGATTTTCTTGCCACTGTATCGATGGCTGTTCATTGGGTACTGATGGTCAGGGTGATGATTGAAGGCTGGGTGGATACAGTAACCTATTAAAATAAGACAACAGTGAAGTCTCACATCTATTGACTCTTCCTTTCATGAAAAACTTCTCTGTAGTATGTGATGCTGTTTGATATCATGTTACTTACCCTCCCTCAGTAGAACTCCTTTCAAAATGGCAGCCAATCATCTTAAATACTTCCAATGCTTTATCAACTAAGTTATACAACATTCGAAGTCCTTTGTTATCTTCTCAATACTGTTCACAGCATCTTGCCAGGAGAACATTCCATCTTAAGAATCCACTTTCCAGCCGGGCTCGGTGACTCAGTCTGTAATCCTGCGCCTTTGGGAGGCTGAGATGAGTGGATTGCCTGAGCCCGTGGGTTCGAGACCCACCTGGGCAACTTGGCAAGACCTCATCTCTACAATAAATCAAAAATGAGCCGGGCGTGGTAGCGTGCGCCTGTAGTTCCAGCTACTTGGAAGACTGAGGCGGAAGGATCGCCAGAGCCCAGCAGGTCAAGGCTGCGGTGGCCGGGAGTGGCCAGTGCACTCCAGTCTGGGTGACAGAGTGAGACTCCAACTCAAAAAAAAAAAGGAAAAAAAAAGAATCCACTTTCCCTCCTCATCTATAAAGAGCAGCTCCTCATTTCTTCATGTTCGATCATGAGATGGCAACAATTCAGTCACATCTTCGGGCTAGTTCCTTTACCGTTTCTACCATGAGGACACTTCTACATTGGACTTCTTCCAAACTGTACATGGGGACATTGGACTTCTACATTGGACTTCTTCCAAACTGCTGTTAATGTTGATTTTTTTTAATCCCTTTTGATGAATCATGAATGTTCCTAATGACCTCTATAATGATGATTCCTTTCCAGAAGGGTTTCAGTTTACTTTGTCCAGATCCGTCATAGGAATCGCTGTCTGTGGCAGAGATAACCTTACAAAATGTATTTCTGAAATAATAAGACTTGAAAGTTAACATCCATGGGCTACAGAATGGATGTTGTGTTAGCAGGCATGGAAAACAACCTTCATCTCTTGAGTGCATCTCCATCAGAGCTCTTAGGGACTAGGTGCATTGCCAACAAACAGTAATATGTTGAAAGGAATCTTTCTTCCCCCCTGAGCAGTAGGTCTCAACAGTGAGTTTAAAATATTTAGTAAATCATGCTATAAACGGATGTGCTTTCAACTAGGCTCTCTCGTTTCCTTTCTAGGGCATGAGGAAAGTAGATTAAGCGTACTTCTTAGGGGATTTTTAGAATAGTAAATGGTTTCACTATTGAGCATTGGTTTTAACTTAAAGTCACTAATAAAACAGTCAGCCTGTCCTTTGAAGCTTTAAAGCCAGGCATTGATTTCTCCTCTTTAGCTAGATGTCATCTTTTTCCAATATCAGGCTGCTTTGTCTACATTGAAAATCTGCTGTTTAGTGCAGCCATAGTCAGTTATTTTAGCTACATTTTCTGGTAACTTGTTGCAACTTCTACATTAGCACTTGTTGCTTGACCTTGCCATATATGCTGTGGAGATAGCTTTTTTTCTTCAACCTTGTGAGCCCACCTCTGCTGGCTTCAAACTTTTCTTCTGCAGCGTCCTCATCTCTCTCAGCCTTCAGAGAACTGAAGAGAGTTAGAGGCTTGCTCTGGAGTGAGCTTTGGCTTAAGAGGATATTATGGCTGGTGTGGTCCTCCATTGAGATCACATTTTTTTTCCCTACATCAGCACTAAGGCTGTTTTAGTTTCTTATTGTTCATGTGCTCATTGGAATGACACTTTTAATTTCCTTCGAGAACTATTTATTTGCTTGCATGACTTGACTAACTGGCATGAGAGGCCTAGATTTCATCAGGTCTTGGCTTTTGACATGGCTTCCTCACTAAGCTTTATCATTTCTAGCTTTTGATTTAAATTGAGAGACGTGCAACCTTTCCTTTCACTTGAGCAATTAGAGCCCATTGTAGAGATATTAACTGTCCTTGTTTCAATATTGTTGTGGATCAGAAATTAGGGAGAGAGGTAGGGAACAGCTGATCAGTGGAACGGTCAGAGCACAAACATTTATTGATTATGTTCACTATCTTATATGGGCATGGTTCATGGTGCCCTTAAACAATCACAATAGTAGCATCAAAGGTCACTCATTACAAACCACTGTGACACTTATAATAATTTGTAAAAGTTTGGAATATTGTGAAGATTACCAAAACGTGACACAAAGACAGAAGGTGAGCACATACTGTTGGAATAACTGTGCTGATTAATTTGATTGATTGACGCAGGTTGCCACAAACCTTTAATTTGTAAAAATGCAGTATCTGCAAAGTGCAATAAAACAAGGTATACATATGTATCTCTCTCCTTGGCAAAGTGCCTGATGTGAAGTATGTGAGCAATGGCATTTTTTTTTTTGAGTCAGGGTCTCACGGTCACCCAGGCTGGAGTGCAGTGGCAAGATCACAGCTCACTGCGATTCAACCTCTTGAACTCAGGCAGTCCTCCTACCTCAGCCTCCTGAGTAGCTGAGACCATAGGAGTATGCCACCAAGCCTGGCTAATTTTTTTATTTTTATTTTTTTTTTTGTAGAGATGAGGTTTTGCTTTGTTGCCCAGGCTGGTCTCTAAATTCTGGGCTCGAGGAATCCTCTCGCCTTGGCCTCCCAAAGTGCTAGAATTACAGGCGTGAGCCTCAGTGCCCAGCCAGCAATATAAATTTTCACTTGGGAAATGGCATCCTTGGTAATTTGGGGGGATCAGTTTCGGGTTTTTCTCTGTGGTGACTGGCTATTGGAGATGGTTTTCAGCAAGTGTAAATTGCCAGTGTTGTCCAGTGGGGATGCAGACAGAGTTTTCCGGTAGACCCAGGTGGCCTGAGCTTTCAGAAAAACACAAAGGCTGTCAGTGGGTGAAAGATCAGATGGCATTGCTAACCCACAAGTTGGTAAATCTGCCCACAGATACAATCGAGTTGACGGTATTTGCTTTTCATCAGTCTCTTTTTAGTCACTCAAATTTGCTAGCTAAACGCTGACCAGTTTCAACCTGCTCAATTTATGAAAATTGATAAGATCATGGACCATTATTCAATGGTTTCAGTAGTGTAATTTTCTTCCCCCATATTCATTCAAGTCGTTTGAATACCATGTTATTCTTGTCCTTGTCTTCCTTTTCTTTTGTCCCCCTATTGCATTGTTGAAAAACCAAAGCAAAAGCTTTTAGTTAGCTGATCTTATTCTGCAGAGTTGACAGTCTCATAAGGTTAGAATTGTTTTATTACAAAAGCAAACATTTGAAACCACAGATATACAGCTAAGAATGTTTGACTGAGTAGGTGACTTCAAAGATGAATAACTAGATATACTTCTGCAGTTTTTCAGGTTTTATGAAATGAAGTGGAACTCCCCTTTTTTTAAAAAAAAAAAAAGTTCTTTAAAATTATTTTCTTTTCCTTGATGATAGGATCAGTATTGCATATCAAAGAACTTGATTTCAAATAGGCACAAATATACATATATGCAATCACTTGTTTAATTTCCTTTATTCTTTTGGAAGAGATAAATATTTTATGATTCTTAACAGATCAATTCTCCATGCATTTGAACTGGATCAAGTAGTCCAAAATAGGAGGGAGAGATGTTAATTCTAGGCCTTACCTCACTTACCACTGTAATCTGTTGATGTTTTGTACCTAGGCAACAAATAGAACATATTGTAAACATCTAACTTCTTAATTAGAAGAATACCAGAGTGGATACTTACTACTAAAGAAATGAAACTACATTATTATCTTTTTTTCCTAAAATACAAAGACATATTTGATTACCTGCAAAGACAAGACTCATTAGTGCCACCGTAAAAAAAAAAAAAAAACACGAATAAGAGAGGCAGTGAGAAGATATTGTTAATGATTTCTGCACATTGATGACGGAGATTGTCCTTTAACAATTATCAAGACCCTTATGATATGAGATATAGAATACATGTGACAAAGATGATCTTTCTCCAGTGCTTAATGCTCAATTTGCAGGACTTCTTCATCAACACTTTAGACAAATGTAAAGAGGCCTTTGTCCAATGACAGAGTTAACTTTTTTTTCCTCTGACAGCTTCAAGCCACAAAGCAGCAGGAAAGTGGCAACAGAAAATTTATAGAGGAGACATGAAGGCAAAGTTAAGACGTACTTAGGCCAGCATGGGCTCCATTCAGTAAACAAAACAGCAGAGCTACAGAAATACCAGAGAAATACTGGTAGGGGTTGTCTCAAGAAGCAAAAGGATTTTGTTACAGTTATCCTGTAGTATTTGTATCTTTCACTATTAAAGAAGTCATTCGAATTCAATGTAAATTTCCAACTATTGCTACAATGTATGAAGTTTGAGGAAAGGGCTGCTAGTGTTTTCCAGTGTCTGAACAAAGCTGGCACGTGGCTATAAATTGCATATTTCTTAGCAAAGTATTTAAAAAGTGCTAAGGAATGTTTAATTGAAACTAAAGGAAAAAAAGCCACATTAGGAATATCTTTTTCCAAGAAAATGTCAAAAGCTAATTCGCTTAATTAAAAGTCTGAATTACAGCACCTAATTTTTTTTAATTCAATGAGAATATTATAATAATTAAAGACAAACAATGTTTCTAAGCAATTTAGGATTAACTTTAAACTTAGAAATTCAATATCCCACAGAGGAATTAATCTTCGTTCCTGTACTTTATAAATCTATGTCCTATCTTTTTGGGGGGTCTTTTCAATGAGCAGATTTTAGAAGCTATGGCTGCTCTGGAGAAAATGACTTCAACTTCTCCATATTCACTGATGATAGTTATGTGTTGTCCTCCTAAAAGCCATCCTTGATGATGCTCTGTAGAACATGTTGGAAAACTTAAATTCTTATTTAGGGGAGAAAACTTTGAGGTGATTCAGCTATTCCCATTAGCAACCTAGTCATTCTCTGCTATTTAAAATTCTTTCTGGGAAGTCATTTAGTAGAATGGCAGGCGCTTAAAAGGGTGTTTATTTCAGGCCTAAAACTGATGAATAGAGTTGTCAGGATATGGAAGAGGTGTTCTAGCCCCCAAGCTAGGCTGATCCTATGAAGGTGTTAAGGGAAAAGGACTTCTCTGTCACCAGCAGCTCTTATGGCTGATGTTTGACACCTAAAGTGGTAACAGCCAACCCTTCTGCATGGTGAGTGTGACAAGAATGTATGATTATTTCACCTCCTTGGTCTTGAGACACTGCATCAATGGGTCCCATTCAAAACTTTAGGAAGGAAGACTTTAGGAGTGCCTGTGGGATGGAGACATGGTGACAGGTGATAGGTGGGAAGAACTCACCAGCAAAATGCTGGCTTCTGGCAATCCCATTTTTTTTTTTCCATATGCAGGTGGGAAAAATAGACCACAGTTTACTTCATAGGTCTGTTGGGTCGATGTACATATGAAAATAGAACATAAAGTCAATAAAAGGGATAGGAATTCAGCCCCTCCATGAACAAACACAGTCAAGTTCCTTCCCTTGTTGGTCCTGGAGCGAAGAGATGCACTCAGCTGCGGTCTCTGAGGGTGGGCTTGGGCAATCCAGCAATATCCATATTAAGAATTTCAAGTG
This sequence comes from Cephalopachus bancanus, assembly GCA_027257055.1. Taxonomy (NCBI): domain Eukaryota; kingdom Metazoa; phylum Chordata; class Mammalia; order Primates; family Tarsiidae; genus Cephalopachus; species Cephalopachus bancanus. The sequence continues at coordinate 9,988,124 of JAPVLO010000001.1, read as the reverse complement.
AAGCTGGTGAGATCTAACTTCCACACGTGGTGGAAGGGTACACTAAAACTAGTTCCATACAAAGCTTTCTAGCCGGGGAAGCACAAAAACTTGGGGGCGGGTGGGGTGAAAGGGTTTGGTTTCTCAGGGGGCTTTTAGGGGGTAATCTTGTTAAGAGACGTAGGAAGATTATTTAAATGCCTCTTAAGCAGCAGTTCCTCCCTCTTGATATTTTCAAGGCCAGTAATCTGGTCTTTGTTTTATTTCGGGGCTGCCAGCCCGACTAGTGATAGGGTTGGCACAGGGCTGATATTGGCAACGTGTGCACTGTCGTCAGATGCCAGCTTAAATGGATGCTGCACAGAAAAGCCAGCCTCCTGTGCTTCCAATGCCTGCTCTGATTTGTACGAAACCAGCAGGTAATTTTCTTTGTTTGGAGTGGTGATTTTATTTTCCCCTTTCGTGCTTCACAGTTAATTTTCTGGCTGAAAAATAATCTCTGGAAATACTGTGTCCATTATACAACGGTACATAAAATTGGCGTCTATGGAAGAAATCAGTAAAAAAATGCAATTTCATTGACGTTATTATGTGTGTGTGTGAGTTATCATCTGTGTAAGTTTTAGCTTATATTTTTCCCCCTGAAAAGGAATCTAAAGGCAAGGGTTAATTCTTTTCTTACTATGCCAGTGAAATAAGAAAAGCAGTTTAAATACTCAGCTAGGACCTGAAAGTCTTTCTGCAGTGCATTCTAATTTAGCCCCTTTGGTGCACAGCAATGAGCGTAAACTTGTGTAATAAATTGAATAATAATTTATTTTGCAGATAGAAATGAGAATTAAAGGCACAGATTTGTCTTAAGCAGGTTGGCGTGATCCACAGAGGTTTTGGCTTAGGACAGCTTCCTTTTCAAGTGACTAGTTAGCTGAAAAAACTATTTATTCATCCTTTTTTCTTCCGCTTCCAGAGCAACTTACAAAACATGCTGATGGTATAAAGCCATTCTCAAAATGCACAGGCATTTTCTTGGAAAAAGTAATGGTATTGGGTTGTTGATTGTAGAATGTGGGTTGCAGGCAGCTACGCTAACATTTCGTCTAATCCCTTCAAAATTAAATAAATTAAATGCTAATAAAACTCTTTTACTGAGGTGTCTACCAACCCCACGAAGGTCTCCAAGGGATCCCTACAGCTGCATTTGGGGTTCCAATAAAGCATAGATTATTTTCTCAAGTTTCAAGCTTAAACAAGCTGAAGATTTTGTTGATTCTGGGTTGAGGTGGGGGGTGGTTGTGTGGGGATTAGCGGAGCCATTTTGAAAACCGTTGCTAATCAGGCTAAAATGAATCACACATTTATAGGTATGTTGGCCTTTTTGTATTTGTGTGTGCACCAGACACAGCATACTTACTATCTTTTGTGAACTTATTTAAGTCAGTAGTAATTCCTTGTTAAATATCCAGATCTTCGGGGAATCGAGCTATAATCCAAAATAAACTAACTGTGGAAGGTCACGTGTATCTGACTATAATGAACTCTCGTGAAATGGGTAGCAAGGTGATTAGAATTTCTATTTGACAACAGCTTCCTATAAAGTAACAGTTCCCTAATGGCAAAGCTCATTTTAAATAAAAGCATCTGAGTTATTTTCGAAGGATTTGAAGGAATTCTTTTTTTTTTTAACTTTGGAATATTTCAAGTAAAATTGGTTTGAGAAGACATCACTCTCTTAAAAAACGATATTAGGAAATATTTGTGTAATTATGAATGTGTTACTTGTTTATTATAATTTAAGGCATGATAAAAATTGTTTTAGTGTTGTTTCATGCAAAAACATGCAGTAAAATTGATTGGGTAGAAATAGCCCCTTCATATATGTGCCACTTTAAGAATACAATCTAAGACTGTAATTTCTAGAAAATTCTATGTCTGTGGCCAAAAATGGATAAACATGTTCAAAAAATAAAATCCTTTGCTTGCCAATAGCTGTGAGCGCTCAAAAGAATATGATATGCTGGCTGTTCACAGCAAATGTGAAATATATTTAGTTGCACAAGCAGAATCTGTACTTTAACCATAATTCGTGATTTGGTAAGGAAGTTGGGGCTATGTGGGTGGGGTAATAACATCCACCCAGCTCTGTTCCCCCCTAAGGTTGAGTCCATTACAGAAAGCATGTGTTACAAACTAGCCTGAATTTTCATGACGATAACTATTACTCTGGCAAACAGTAAAGCATGCTATCTTGGTCAATAGTTCTGCATAGTTGAGAGACAATTTTAGTTAATGGCTGAAGTGGTTGGATTGTGCACAATTCTTAGGCTATGGGTAGTTTTACACTAACCTGATTTGACTGTAGCAGAAACTGCTATTCAGCATTCCGGGTTGGGAGGCAAGAAGGGGCTGGCATACTCAATCCTATTTAAGCAGGATAAGAGCAAGACAAATACATTGTAGAAGAGTTTCATCAGTTGGCTGCCTAGAAACGATTATTATGCCTTATGTTTTCAGTTGGAACTTCATGAATAAACCTCACACATTTGTTTAAAACTTTGGGGGTGAGGAAGAGTGGAATTTTGCTCAAGATAAAATTTGTGCTTTGATTTGTGGGTTAGGAAAATGGAAAGGCTTCTCTTGCCCTAGCTTTTGTAGACATTCAGGAATTTGAGGAGGAAAATTAAAGGGATTTTTGTTCATTGAAGAGACATGGTAATATGCAGCAAAACCTATCTAAACCCGAGTGGAAGATGCTTCAGTACTTTGGTCTCATGACAACCTTGCTATTTTTAAAAATGTAAGTTGTGGTGCATAAGCACCTTTGGAGAATGTTAAAGAAAATAAAACTACATGGAGAAAAAGTTCTTTAATCACACAGCTCCATCTTCCTTAACTGAATTGCTATTGTAAATTCAAATTTTCTTTTGGGTGTTGGATCCCAAAAGCTGGTCATGTTGTTAATGTCAATATTTTATTTCTATGTGTCCAAGCAGAAGGCACCTGAATTTTTAAATGACTATTTTTGTAGCTATTCATGAATGTTTGTTCAACATTTAAACTGGAAAATGTTTTAGTCATTTGTGGCCATTTGTATGTGTTCAAGAACAAAGTAAACCTACAAACTCAAATTATGTAGAAACATTGATGAGGAATAGACATAAAATAAATTTCTTCTTCCCTAGGACTCTCCAATAAAAATTTGTCCATGGCCAAATACTGATCACGTCCTCTATTTTTATGACACAGGTAACTGTTGGAATTGCCACGAATGAGAATTTGATGCCTGGTTTTTCTTGATTATTTGCTTGTGCCACTGATCCTTTGGTGAATGACTCTGATCATACTTGTCAGGGTATACACCCACTGGGTCTCTGCAACTTTCCATAGAGTGGTGCCTATACACAGCCTATTTCTACCAACAAATTGGATGGGCTTAATCTTGACTATTCATGTACTCATAGGGTCATAAAAAGATTTCAAAGAGTCTTTCATTTTAAACAAAACACCTTCAGCAGAAATAGTCCTTTGCCACACTCCTAATATTATGTATCAGCTGAGATTGAAGCGTAGCAAGGCCGAAGCCTAAGGCATACTTTAGAGAAGCAGTGGGTGAATAATCAGAAAAACCCCACAATGAAGTAAAAGGTGGAAAAATACAGGTTGTTGAGTGCTGAGCAGCCCAGGAATGGAGATGGGGAGTGGAACTCCAAGTTAAGAACTAGCAACAGCAGCCTCAGCGTCAGGTGTTAGGAACTAATGGATAGACTATGACCAATTTCTCTTCATTCCAGCATCTTTGGTCCTGAGTAGCTTTGAAAGAGTGAGCTGAGCTGAATGTTCTTCTGATCATGGATTTACATATTTTTTTAAAATGTCACCTTGTAACTGGCATATAATACAAGAGCAAACATTTTTTGTGATGGGAAACTTACTATCTTAATGGTAGATATTTTGATTATTCAAAAAAATGTGTAATAGCGATCATATCTTTTAGCAGTATTATTTTGAGCCACTTATTATCTTGTCAAATTTTTATAGCTTGATGAGAAAGTCCTGTTCCTCCAGGAAGTAGCAACTCACTGAATAATGTTACATCCACACATGTGGTTTATTAATATGTTTAAATTTACAATAATAAAGAATTATTGGATTTATAAATCACATCTTTTCTTTTTGGCCAAGAAATATTTGTGATTTGCAATTGTTTTGAGAAATTTCAAGATCTAGAGAAAAAAGGACCCAAGTAGCTAAGAATAAAAGAATCCAAACTATCATTTTAAATAGAAATTTTAAGTGAATGTAAAGAAAATTGTGACTTTTAACCAATCAACATGTGTTGAACTACTTTACTTACCTGCGATTTGATGATGAGAAATAGGTGAAAGGTTTACCAGTAGAAAACCAGCCAACAAACATTAACAGAAAGCTACAAGAAATGTAAAGATTAATACATTAGGCAATTGAAGGCAGGGGGAGCAAGAGAAAAATAGAAGCATTTTGTTGTTTCTGGTTAGCTGTCATGGGATGATTTTCTCCTCATGGTAGCAAAGCTGTAAATAGAGGTAGATCTCACAGATAGCTGGTGTGGCTACAGATGACTTAATGGCGTTTGTCAACTATCAATCATTTGGCAATTTTTCCAGTCACATCCTCATCCACAGATTGTGATTTCTATCAAGTCTTTTATTTCTGAAAATCCAAGCTAATGTGGTTTCAGTAGATGTCCTTTAACTTACATGGAGTTGGTTTTTACACTTGAGAATCAGGAATTACTTTAGGTGCAATTTGGCCAGAGGAAAGACCATCATTGTTTTCCTAGGTGTACAAGTTCTTAGACTTGGAAGTGTCCAGTAGACAGATTGGCAATGTGAGTATTCTACAGGGAAGTGTTTGTGGAAGGAGGGGATTACTGGGTAGAGTCCCTGTGGCACTGACCATGCTACTCCCAACGGGCTGTCCTCTGTATTTCTGTGGCAGCTGGCGTCTCCCCAGATGCAAGCAGGGGGACGGTCAACTCTGCTAGAGTATCTGCTCCTGTGTTCCAGCTGGATCTGTTTGAGGAACGGGTCCCTGCCCAGCTTCAAGGTGAGCCTGAGGTGTTGTCTCTGGCCTCATGCTCCTCCTCCTTTTCCTGTCTACCTGGGGCATCATCATTTATCTAGACCTAGCACCTGGAGAAGCAGGCTCCTGATGTATGTCTCTGAATCCTGTCTGGAGCAGCTTTCACAAACTCAAGTTTGTGTCCACAGTCACTGTGCATGGTCTATCCCAAAGTTCAAGGGAACTGAAAGGCTGAAGACAGAGGCTGACATACTCAGTTTCTTAGAAAGAAATTTTTAATAGGGATTTAGGAACAGAAGCTATGCCTATGTCTTGGGTAGCTGCGAGACAAAATGGCAGATCCCTGTGTCTGCAGACTCAGGGTTTACATGCCATAGGAAAGGGGTCATTTAGAAGAGATGTGTAGGACAATTGAAGTATGAAGGTTATTTGATCTAAAGGCACAATTTATGACAAACATGCTCTTACATAAGGAGCAATAGATAAACCAGGAATCTTAGAGGTCTTCCCAGAACTGGGGTTAATCAGAAGTCAACATAGAGGATTAGCAACAAAGATGGAATTGCCTCGACCTCCACAACAGTGGATGACTGAGACTTTTGGTGAGGGAAGAGACATACTTAGAGCATTTGTGTGTGAATGTAAGGAGGAAAGAGTGAACAGTGAGGTAGGTGACAGCCTAAGGGAGTGTGAGGGGGGTCAAACAATCATGAAATTTATTTATAAATAATTGTGTATTTATTCTTACACGTTTAAACTTCAGTCACCTTCAAAGTACTTTTCATTTGATACAATACACCTATCAAGATGTTTTCCCACTGCTCAGAACAGTTTTTGAACTGTTTTGATGCCTTTTAGTGCCTTTGCTGTTTTTTTGTTTCACCTCTTCCACATTGGCAAAACATTTCCCTTTGAGGTCTTTTTCCATCTGGGGAAACAAAAAACGTTGCTCCAGGTAAGATCTGGTAAATAGGGAGGGTGGGACGAGGGGGGGGGCACACTGTCCTTGGTCAAAAACTGCTGCACACTTAGTGCAATTTGGGCAGGTGCATTGTCATGATGGAAGAACCAGTCACATATTTGCCACACCTCAGACCATTTCTTGCACACACACAGCATCTCACAACAACACTAGCTGGTGCACTTGTGCCGATGGGTTCCTAGATTACTTACCTAGTGGGAAAAGTCTGTACTACAAGGTGCCTGTGCTCCAAAAGATAATTCTGGTTTTTGGGGGGTACTCTTTTGTGTGATCTCATCACATGTTCCTTTATAGAAAAAAAATCTTTCTCTTTCCCATACACATATGTACACTCACATTTTAAATGACTGCATTTTTATATTAAGATGACAGTATTTCCACTAATGTGTGGAAATATAGCTGAAAACACAGAAGTGTGTCTGGCATTTCTTTTGACAGTATACACTTGCAGATGGTTTGTGAGTCCGTGTCTGTAACTACTCTGTGTTGTGGCAATTTGTAGTGTCAACGCTTTGTTTGAATAGTTAGACTCCTTTGAATGCTGTATGAACTCATTCAAGCACTGTTGGAAGTTCTCTTCATGCATTCATCACCATGGTAGACTTGGGGTATCCTCATTTTACAGAGAACCCATTAAGGCACAGATGGAAAAAAGATTCTTGACTCAGGCCACACAGTTTTTAGGTTACAGGGTTGGGATTTGAACCCCAGCAGATTAGCTGTAAATTGCCAGCTGTCACCAAATGCTGTGTTGCCCTCAAGAGTTTGTCAATGAGCATCCCCCAAACCCAACATAATTAATACTTCTCAACTAGAGTGGGAGCTATTGTTTTGTCTGCTTAGCATCACTCTTGTCTTGAGAATTGGTTTCCTTTTTTTTGAAAGAAAATGTCATCTTATTTTTTAATAAACCCAAATGGTTACTGGTAAACTTTCACAGTAGTACAACATAAAGCTCTTATCCTGTCACCCTCTGCCCTTACTCTGTGATTAGGAAATTGACATCACTGGATCAAGTGTAATGCTTCCCTAGAAATTATGGAGCTGGGCGTGAGAACGAGAATACATTTTTTTCTCGGCCAGGCGGAAACGAGAACAGGTGCAACTTCATAGGTATTGGTGCCATGTTTTCCGCCACATGGACCAGGGAAGTGAGGTACGCAGCATGACTGGAGAGAAAATGCAGGAATCTGCAGCAAGGGGCCAGAATAGGAGAAAGGAAGAGGCTATCCTTGTGTCTCATGCTGTTCTTCCAAGTGTTCTGATGACCTGAGTGTGCTTTTCTTCTGGATTTCTGTGAGATATTCTTGTATCTTTTACCAAATATTCTGTTTGACTAAACTAGGTGGGAACAGTGTGTCACTTTCAATGGAAAGAGTTCCATTAATAGCTAATGGAATAAACATGAAATGATGGCATTGTAGTCATTCATTTATTGAACACATATTTGGAAAGTGTCTACTCTTCCATGCCAGGCGTTGGTGTTGAGTGTATCATGACAACAAGACCGACGAAGTCTCTGCTCTCATAGAGTTTACATTTGCATCTGGAGAGCCTAAACAAATAAGGAAATAAGTAAAAGGAGAACATTTCAGCGAGGAAATAAATAAATTAACAGAATGAAATGCTGAAATGTGAATGGATACAGCTCGAGTGTGTTGTATAGTCTTGGGGTGGTTTCTCTGAAGAAGGGACATTGAGGCTGCAGTCTACATGACCACAAGGGAGTGGCCTTGAAAGCTCTGGGTTCTAGAATGTTCCACACAAAAAATAGTGAGTGCAAAGTGTCTGAGGGGAATTTGCTTGCCCTGGTCAAGATGGGTCAGCAAAGAGAGTAGGATAAATAAGTCATAGAGATAGACCGATGTCAGCAAAGGAAGAGAAGCTGAGAAGGGCAGTGTTCCCCAGAGATAAAGGCTAAATTTAAAAACAAAAGAAACACACAAACAAAAATACTTGGGCGCTTTCTCAGTGTTAGTTTATGTGACTGTGCAATGGAGAGAAAGAGATCAATAGTGCACAACCCTGAAAAGGCTGTTTTACTAGAAAAGAAAGAAAAATGAGTGGCCATGGCCATGAGAACACGAGTTGGGATATACACTTTGGGAAAACCAGGACCATCAAATTAGTTCTTTCCAATAAAGGGAGGAATAGACTTTAGCGTACTGCTACTACCTTGAAACCATGTTAACTTTTAAAATGTTGTTGTAAATTGACAAATTATAATTTTATGGGGTGCAAGGAGATGTTATGATATGTGCATTCAAAGTGAAATGATTAAATAATGGTATTTCATGTATCCACCATCTCCAGTACCTACCATTTTCTATGTTGAGAACATTTGAAATTTACTCTGTTGGTAATTTTGAGATATATGACACACTATCATTAACTATAGTCCCCAGATCTTAAAAAATGATTTCCTCCTGTCTAACTGCAATTTTGTACACTTTGACCAACTTCTCCCATTTTCTTCATTGTTCATCCCGGATAACACCCATTCAATTCTCTGCTTCTATGAGTTGTGTCAGACTCCACATGTAAGTGGGAATGTGGTTTTTGTTTTGTGCCTGACTTTTCTCAGTGAGCATAATATCCTGCAAGTTCATTTATGTTGCCACAATATTCTTTTTTAAAGGCTGAAGAGTATCCCACTGTGTTCATGTATTACATTTTAAAACATCCAATTATCCATTGATAGATAATTAGGTTGATTTTATAAATGGCTACTGTTTGCTACGACACAGGCCATTTTTTTCTGCAATACAGCCTTTCACAACAACACTAGCATGTACACTGGTGCTATTGGGTTCCTAGAACACTTACCAAGTGGAGAAAGCCTGTACTACAAGGCGCCTGCCCTCCAAAAGATAATACTGCCATAAACATGGGAGTGCAGATAGCACTTTGATGTACTGATTTCAAATCCTTTTGGATAGTTACCCAGAAGTGGATTTGCTAGATCCTATGGTAATTCTATTTTTAGTTGAAGCTTCATATAGTTTTTTATAATGACTGTTGTACCAGACAGCGCCTCCTCCAGCTCAATTTTCTTCATCCTGTCTTCTTCTTCAGTCTCTATGGAGGCTGTGGCATGTTGTAGAGGTGACTCGAATGTTAGCACATCAAAGCCATGTGGCAGGCATGTTAAAACACAGATTACTAGGCTTTACCTCAAGAGCTTTTGACTTGATAGGTTTGGGGGTGAGATTCTGCATTTCTAATAAGTTCCCAGGTGGTGCTGTTGCCTCTGGCCTGCCCACACTTGGAGAACCAGTGAGGTAGAGATGGTGTGATGGGGTTTATGTCAGCATCGCCTGGGGCTCTTGTCTGGGGGGAAGAAGACCTACCGATATATTACTTGTTAGTCACTAAGCGGTTCTAAGTTCAACTCCTGGTGGATTTTGTCATGCCAACCAGTGTTATATTCAAGAGCATCTTGAACAGGAAGTGAATTATGACACACCCGGAAAATTCACTCTTTTTAGTGGGTAGGTTTGGGAAGGGAGATAGTGGCGAGGGAAATTCTGCTCAGATCGCTCTTTGGAGAAGATGACTTTAAATTTTAAGGAGCATCAATTTGACACAATCCAAAGCTTTGACTTCACTAAATCACAACTATATTTTCATTTTTAGGCCTGGGATTTACATATATTATGATCTTAACCAAAGTACTAAACTTATAAACATATTTTTCTTTTTCCATCACAATGGCAGTCTCTTAATCACTTTGTTTTTGTAAGAAGCTGTGTGAAGTATTTTGCATGAATAATTATAATTATGTCGACTCCACTGCAAATTTTCCTTGCTAAGTAAAATGATTTTTACTCTAAGGACTCAAAAAATACTTGGGAAGCATACTAAATAGCTTCTTGTGTCATACTACAATAGCATATATTTTTAAATTTGCAATTAATTCATAGATGACAAGAATGCTATTCAGATTGTGTGTTCCTATTCTAATAGATTTATATTTAATATGAGTAACTGACACATCACGAATGAAAAAGCAAGCTTTCTTTATCTATAATAGATCTATCTTATGCAAAAAAAATGCATTAAAATTGAGAGGAAGGCCCCAACAGTATATATGCTATATCCTTATGTTGATGAAGGGAATAGGATCATTTTCTACTTAAAAACATTTTACATTTTTATTGTGGGATATAAGAATATATGCATAATTTTATAAAAGGTAATATTTATCTGCTTACCTAGTTATTCTACTAAATATTTTACTGAAATCTTACACTTAGTTTTTCTTTTTTCTTTTCTTTTTTTTTTTTTTTTTTTAGTTGGAGTCTCAGTCTGTCGCCCAGACTGGAGTGCAGTGGCCGCTCCTGGCCACCACAGCCTCGACCTACTGGGCTCCGGTGATCCTTCCGCCTCAGCCTTCCAAGTAGCCAGAATTACAGGCATGTGCTACCATGCCTGGCTGATTTTTTTGATTTATTGTAGAGATGGGGTCTCGCTGCCCAGGCGGGTCTCAAACCCGCGGGCTCAGGCAATCCACTCACTTCAGCCTCCCAAAGGCGTGGGATTACAGGCTGAGCCACCGAGCCTGGCTTTTTTTTTTTTTTTTTGAGTCAGGATCTCACTCTGTTATCTAGGCTGGAGTGCAGCCTCGACCTCCTGAGCTCAGGCAGTTCTCCTGAGTTCAGCCTCAGCCTCCTGAGTAGCTGGGACTACAGATACATGCCATCTTGCCTGGCTAAGTTTTGATTTTTTGTAGAGGCTTACTATGTTGTCCAGGCTGGTCTGGAACTCTTAGGCCCTAGCAATCCTCCCACCTCAGTCACCCGAAGGGTCGGGATTACAGGTGTGTGTCACTACGCCAGGCACACTTAATATGTCATAGAGAGGCTACAGTTTTGCCCTCTCATGTACACTGTTGAAGTTAGTAAGCCTAAAAATATCTTCCATCTCAACAGAAGAGTCCTGAAATGTGTTCACAGGAAGAAAAGGGAGTAAGTTATAGAAGGAAAATACAAAAATATTAAGGGGCCATCAGCTTCCCAGTGCCATATGCTCTTGGGTAAGTCCCACTTTTTTATTCTCACCTGTCCTGTTTCCATAGTTAGGTGCCATCCACTCGGGAGTATACACCAGGGGGGTCACATTTCTGCTCTGTGAATGCAGCCACTGCAGGCATTGCTTTGAGTCTTTGCTTTACAAATGGTTGTGGAATGGATTCACTCCCGCTGCTTCACCAGGCCCACTACCAACGTCTTCCCACAAACACTGTCCTAGAGCTTTTGGCCAGCATGGGAGCCAGCCTTCCTCCCGTGGTCCCTTTTTCACACTGTGGATCAATCAGTGAAGTTCATGCTTTATTTCCTTATTGGCTGATTAAGATAATCGGGGCCATTTTCTCTGTTGTCCCATCCTCAGGCAGCTTCCTTCTGATGTAGACAACTTGTTAAAAATCAGGGACACCTGATTTTTTCCTTGGCCAAGAACTACCTTTTTTTCATAGACAGGGTCTCATGTTTTTATTCTCTAAAGAGCTGTCAAATTCCCCTTTGGCTAGAACCTGTCTCTTATTATTTTGTTCCACTTAAGCTAGGTATCTCTTATTTTACGTTAATATTGGGTAAAGAATCTAATTTAGATTTACAAGTTATAGTTATGAGAAATCTGTTCTACTAAATTCAATTTTTTGCGAGAACTTACGATTGTTTGGTTTTTTTCCTTCACTGTCTTACATTCTCAGCTCTGTTAAAGTTTGTTTTCTCTTACTCTTGGGTAGTTGTTGTTCTTTCCCTTTTCTCAGTTTAAAAAATAAGTAGAAAGAAAAAAAACAGAGAAAAGCAAATTGACCAAATGTCTTATTCCTTGGGCCTATTTAAAGATCTTATGCTAAATTTCCCTTGAAAAGCTTATCCTGATTGGACTCTAATTTAAGTTAGTATCTCATACCTAAAATTCCATAATGATAGGATATTGATTTTGCTCCTTGGTTTCTATATGGATTTACCACATACAGGAAAGAAATGAGCAACACTCTCAAATCAATAGAAATTTCCTTTAGTGCATATTTCTTTTGAACAAACGAGGGCAAATAAAAATTCATTTTTAACAATAGATTTAAAATCCTTAGTTATAAGCTAAGGTTTAAAATCCCTAGTTATAAGCTAAGGTTTAAAATCTCACTTATAAGCTAAGTGTTGCCCAGATAGGGAATATTGGTTCATAGATTAAAAATCTTTTCTTCACTTGCTATGAGGCTTTGAATAGGCATGATAAAATCTTAGTCTGCAACTTATTCTCATTTTCATATTTACTATAGTTCAATTTATTATGACAAACATTTAGTTAAAAACTCATTCTTTTCTAAATATTAAATATTTGATTTGATTTTTCCATATCATTGATCAAAAGCACATGGAAAAAGTAGAAGCATCCCTGAGATAGTGCACGATGGGTTATAGATTATTCTAGTACATTCTTGGTAGGAAAAGAATCATACTTTTCCAACTTTAAACCTAGGTCACCCCGGAATCCTTCTTTATGGCAAGTTTTGTTTATCCTATTAATTATTAAACTGATTATAAGGACAACAAAACAGATAAAACTTATTTTTATATTTAATGTGTATTAGAATGATCAAGATGCAAAAAGAGAGTGCATTTCAACTTTTCATTTTTAATCATCTAATTTATGGGCTTAAAAAAAAGACCAGCAGTTATTGTCCCCTAAAGAATTCTTATTGGTTGTGTCTACTTGTACAAAAGTAAGTTAAGAAAGGGAATCTTTTCTTTTTCCCTTTTGTGAACACCTCACAGGACCCTTGTCTTGAGATAGAAGATTTTATAAAAATTTTATAGTATCTTTATAATGTATTGTGGGCTATAACAGAGCTCAGCCCCTTGGGTAGATCTCTGCCATAGCTAAGGTGTTGATATGCTTCTAGATCATGCTTAGGGATTAATTTTTAAATTATGATTATTTTTTATTTTTAGATTTTAGTCAAATACAAGGTCTGACAATTAAGTTTGTGAACTCATCCTAGAAAAAGGCTACATATCTCTTTGCTGAATATCACTATGGTCACCTTCAAACTACTCCCCTTGGGAAGGTATGTTCTGATGCCAGTGCCTCATCCACCTGTGAAAGCAATTTTGGAACTCTTTTTCTGGAATGGCCATCAGAGCTGTCATCGTATTACCCTCGATGTCCTGAATGTCATCCAGTGTCTTCCTTTCAATATTTCCTTTATTTTTGAATAAAGAAAAAAGTCATTGGGAGTCAGATCAGATGAGTAGGGAGGGTGTTCCAAATTGTACAGTGTTGCCAATGTAAGCACATGATGGCCAGTTCATGAACTTAATTGTCAGATCACAGCAAATAACGATGACAGCGTTGATGGTCATTCCAGAAAAAAAGATCCGAAATTGCTTTGATGGGTGAACTAGGCACTGGCTTCCATGCATGGCTTCCCAAGGGGAGTACTTCGAAGATGATCATAAGGGATATTCAGCACTGAGGTATGGAGCACTTTTTCTAGGTTGGTTCGTGAATCTAATTGCTGGACCTCCTATGTTATCTTTTAGAGCATATCCTGAAAATCAAAGTAACAAAGCAGAAAAAAGAATGCACACATTCAATTCTACAAAATTCTCCCTGGAATTAAACCTAGTTTGAAGCCAGAAATATTTGCTAAACCTTGATATCCTTGCCCTCCCCTTCCCACATAAACTACTCAGATGAAACAATTTTTTTGACTTCTGGCTGTCCCTTTGAAAAAAAAAACTGGACTTTAAAAGAGCAAATGTTACATTTGTGCCTTGGTCACAGCATTAAAGACAAGTGGGGGCAGCTGTGTGGAATGCATTGTGTACAATGGAAGCTAGAATAACACCTCCTAAATTGCAGAGCAGTTAGAACATGTTATTCCAGTCAAATCGTCTCATTTTGCTTGGCAGCTTCTTAGAAGTTTGAATACTTTTCCGCAGTTTATTAAATGAATTGCCACAGAGGCTTGGATCAGCGATTGTGGACAGGTCATGTGTCTCAAGGTGTGCGTGTGACTCTTTCCTGTGGGCATGTCATGTTGGAATAATGCGCTGTCCATCCAAAGCGGGGAGTGGGCAAATGGTTTTCCTTCCCATCAAATGTAATTTCTGTGGACTCTGTCAGTTGAGGCATTCAGCTACAAGCTTATGGTTTTCCCCCCACTCTCCCTGCCATGCTAAATTTCCAGATCTGCATTAACTTTGTACCTGGTGCCAACACTGGCAAAAACAAATGTGTTAGCAAAATGGGCTGATGGAACCTCGTGGGTGGCATTTTTTTAAATGTTAAGAAGCTACTTGAATTCTGAGGAAAAAAATATATGAATATATATATTTTACCCCAGATCAATTATTGGCCTTACTTAGTAATTTTTCTTGTATTCATGTACAATTTTGTTTAATGGTGAACTTTTCACTGGCTCTCATTTGGGAACTTCAGTGCTTTCGGACAAGTTGGAGCAGTATTCGGTTTCTGAGAGTCTTTATGATTTTTAATAGGCTAGACTGGTGAATAGTCATAGGACTTAGTAAAACATTTGGCAGGAAAAATTAGGATTTCTCAGGGAGATTAATGACCATTACACTTTTTCCTTGGATTGTCCCAACACGGTGCCTCTGGCTTTAATGAAAACCAAGTGAAAACTTTGAGCCGAAGTCTAGAATTAGTGCTGGTGCCTTTATTATGTGGTCAAAGAAATTCTAACACAGATGAGATTCTCTGTTTCTTCCCGTGATTGGTTAATTTGTTATTATTAGTTGTTCAATTAATTAATGCACCTATGATGTGCCTGGCATAGAGATACAACTGAACAGAAAATCCACAATTGTCCTCTAGCATCTAAGAGTTCAAAAGGAGTAACAGGTGTTTAAACACATGGCCACACCACTATATAGCAAGTGAAGGCAAAGCAAGGTGATGGTTTAAACTGAAGTAACCCATTTTTCATTTCTCAGAGTGGGAAGTTTTTGAAGGATCAGTAAGAATTTCCTGTATTGTTTTAGCATGAAAGTATATTTCTTACCTTTTTTTTTTGAGTCAGGGTCTTACTCTGTTACCAGGCTAGAGTACAGTGGGATGATCATAGCTCACCGCAGGCTTGACCACCTGGACTCAGGTGATCCTTGCACCTCAGTTATTTGAGTAGATGGAACTAAACGTGCATGCCACCATGCTCAAACAATTTTTTTGTCTTTTTGTAGGGATAAGGTCTCTCTATGTTAAGGCTGGTCTAGAACTCCGAGGTTGAAGCAATCCTCCTGCCTAGGTCTCCCAAAAGTCCATTTCAAATAGAGATAAGTGTTTGGGCAGGAAACAGCCCGACATGTTCACTCACAGAGAGTGGCTTGATGTGGTAGAAGTGTGGAGTGTAGTGGTCAGGGGCATGTGAGGCGGACAAGGGGTGATGAACCCAGAGGAAAAACGAGAGGCCAGGTCATCACAATCTTTGCACACTGGGTTAAACCGTTTGAAGCTTTAGAACCACCGAAGGCTATGAAAACAGACTGTAGCATAGTAATAACACATTTTTGAAAGGTCATGAGCAGAAGAGAAATGTGGGTGAAGGAGGTTCAGGCTAGAGACAGGGAGATGATCTGAGAGGATAATGAAAGGACCCAAGAGAAAGATGAGAATCCATCACTGCCACACTTACGACTTGCTGATCTATGGGTGACATGAATTTCTTGCTCGTAGTAGAAGCTGGAAGGAATCATGGCTCACGAAGGCAGTGAGCTGGAGATGCTTGAGAGCCTTTTGAAGGTGGAGGGGCAGCCTTGCCCTATCTGGAGTGGTGCATCCTTGGGTACAACAACGTTGGAAAGGCTGTGTTGAATTATTAGCACCACTTGTATGGTCAGTCAAGTTTAACCATGTCTTTCATCAGGTTTCTGACAGGACATCAGAAGACTTCTTAGAACAAGAACATTGATCTGGAATGCATAAAGAATAACAAATATTTAGAGGAACGTGATATTGATAAGATTAGTTAGGCTGGTGAATTTATACACCATAAATCAGTATACAAATATTAGATGCTGCTATTTTCCATATGTGAATAGAATTCAAGTATTAGCCCCAGTCACTATGAGGTACAGGTATATTTGTGCCGTGCCATAGCTATGGAATTTAAACCTGAACAAAATTATAATCTCACAAAAGTATCTTTGCACACCATGTGTTTTGTCAATAATAAGGCGTAAACCTTACCTCTATGTATAAAGAACAGCACATAACTAACCTTAATTTTTTGATAAATTCTCATTATTCAAAAAAAATTGAGACAAAGGATCTTGCTATGTTGCCCAGGCTTGTCTCAAACTCTTGGGCTCCAGCAATCCTCCCCCCTCAGCCTTATGAGTAGCTGGAATTACAATTCAGACAACTTTTCTAGAGGCCCTACTGTGTCTTGGGTAGTCGGCCATCCCTGGGAATCCAACAGTAAACAAAACCCAACCCTTGTCTTTCCTGAGCCTTTCTCTAGTGGAGGAAACCACAGATTAGTGGGACAATTCAAGGATGTAAAACAGAGGAGCACATGGTGTGCCTGGCTGTGGGGTACCTGGGAAGCGAACAGGCTTGGGGACCACGGAAGGGCATCACATCCAAGCTGAGACCTGAGGAGAGAAGCAGAAATTATTCAAGGAAAGGGGGATGTCCGTGTGGGGCATAGGAAACTGCATGTCTGGAGAGGGAAACAAGTTGCTGAAGATCTGACAGCGTTGTGTGCGTGATAGTGGTAATGGATACGAGTGGGTTGGATCGATATGTGGGAGACAGCTCAGGCAACACTTTGGGGTTGATTGGATGTGGGATTCAAGAGCAAGGGAGAGGTCAGACAAGAGATGTCAACTCTGGTTTGTGCAACTGGAGGCAACAATACACAATTAACCCGAGGGCTTCTGGTTATTTGCTAAAGAACTCATTGTTTTGGATTATGTTTTGTTGTACATTTTCATAGATTTAAAAAAGTTTTTTTATACAGGTGATATAATAAAACACCTTAGTTCTTTAAAATGAAAGAAAAAGTTCATACGAGCAGATTTGGCAGGGAAGTTGAAGAGATCCATCAACGAGTTGAAGGTGCTCATGAGACAGCACGGAACAATCTCTGTAGGTAGTTATGAATCCAGGACCGGAATTGGGAGGGGTGTGGGGAGAAAGAGAGAGAGACAGAGAGAGAAAGACAGAAACAGAGAGAGGTAGAAAGAGACAGAGAGAGAGAGAGAGAGAGAGGAAAGAGAGGCAGAGAAAGAGACAGGGACAGAGAAAGAAACAGACAGAGGGAGAGAGACAGAAAGAGACAGAAACCAAGAGAGAATCAGAGACAGAGAAAGAGAGAGAGAAGAGAAAGGTAGACAGAGAGAGAAAGAGAGAGAGAGAGAGTGAGAGAAGAGAGGCAGAGAGAGAGACAGAGACAGAGAGAAACAGAAAGAGAGACATGCAGACAGAGAGAGAGAGAGAGAGAGAGAGAGAGAGAGAGAGAGAGACGGAGGGAGAAAGACAGAAACGGAGAGAGAAACAGAGACAGGAGAGAGAGAGAGAGAGACAGACAGACAGAGACAGAGAAAGACAGAAATAGAGAGTGACAGAAACAAAGACAGAGTGAGAGAAGAGAGAGCCAGAGAGAGAGAGACAGAAACAGATACAGAGAGAAAAAGATAGAAAATCTACATTTAACATATAATGGGTGAAAATTGAGCCTACAAGGTCAGATAAGATTGATCTCATGTACATATCATAAGAAAAATATTGATGTTTAATATAAAAAATTCCATGCAAAACCAGAATCATATAAAAGCTTCAGGGAGTCAAAACATGAATGGTGTAAATTGAAACCAGTATAAGACTACTTCAGGCAATCTTTGTACCCTCTGAGGCTCTAATACGAATCATTTGAATCTCTTTAAAAATCAACTTTTTGATACAATCAGCTAATAACATTTAACTTTTCCATTAGATTCTATCTTTCTGGCAAGTCTTTATTTATTTTTATATGTCTATATCAGCGATTTTTATTGATTCAAAAGAAAAGCAAATATAAATAGCCATTGTAGGGCCACTGGGAAGCAACAAGCCATTGCCTCCGTATATTCATATTTATCCTACTGTGTATACACTTCCATATAATACTTAATGACTCCTTTTGGGAAAAAAAAGGATATGTACTGGTCTTTTCTGATCCGTTCAAAATACATGCATGAGGGGCATAGATTATTTTAAAACCAACCAATTCAGTCTTATCCCAGGTTAAGAGTTGTGTGAATTCTACCTCTGTAGCTCATGAAACTGTTGTAATGAGGCCGCATTGTGGGGTGGGGAGAAGCAGGGCTCTCCAGACTGAAGGAAAGGTGGGTCTTCTATGGTCAGCCTATGGCCTGAACTAATCTGTAATGTAAGTCTTTTTAAAATATATCTTTTATTTTAAAGATGTGTGGTACAATTCAGGATTAGGTATGCAAGTGGACGTTGTACAGGTCAAGGTTGGGCCTCCCTTTGCTTCCCACTATGCCTGCTTTGAGATCAGGTGCCTTAACTGTTGTCATGTCCCTCCCTCCACCCCGGCAGTATCCCTGCTACTACCAATCCATTTCTTAGAGTATTATGGTAAAAATGTTCATGGTTCACTTATGAGTGAGAACGTGTGGTGCTCTGTTCTTTGTTTCTGTGGTAGATCACTGAGAAGATCGACTCTAAATCCATCCAAGTTGCTGCAAAGTTCACGTGTTTTCCCTTCTTTATGGCTGCATAATATTCCATCATGTATATGAACTACATTTTTTTTTCCCCAGTCTAGTTTTGATGGACAGCGTCGTTGGTTCCATGTTTCTGCTATTGTGAATAGTGTGCCAATAAACATGCATGTGCTGGTATCTTTTTGGTAGAATGATTTGGGTTCCTCTGGGTCTATTACCAGAGGGGGATTGCTGGGTCATATGGAATGTCAACTTCTACTTCTTTTAGGAATTGCCACACTGTTTTCCATAGAGGTTGCGCTAGTTTGCATTCCCACCAGCAGTGCAGAAGCGTTTGTTTTCTCCACATCCTCGCCAGCAGCTGTTGTTTTTCTTAACTGTGGTTCTCATGACACCTCAGGACACTGCTTAGGGTCAGGGAGAAGAGGCACCGTGGAGGCAGGAAGGGGGCTCACAGCATCGTGAGCATCCAGAAAAGCCAGCTGGAAGGGTCTCTCAATAGGGTCTCTCACTTAGGAATGGGCTGAAGTGCCCGGGGAGTAAGCTGCAGAGAATAAAAGGCAATCCAGGCAAGAACCTGAACACACTCTTCAGACGGCATGCGGGTGACAGGTGGTAGACTCACAGGAAGTCATGACAAGTGAGCATCAAAGCAGGTGTCCTGGACAGAGCCAATGGCAATGTGTGTGCCCATGTCTGAGGCAAAGAGTGGATGGACAGTCTCTGCAGGGTCCCTTTGGGTCTCTGGTTCCCTGAAGTCCTTCCTCCAGACTGTGAGCCCCTGTCTGCTGTGTCTCCCTGTGATAGTCCCATTGTTTCTTTCATGATGGTGTCTCAAAGGAGGTGCCTCCCCCTTCTTTGTGTGCCTCAGATGAGACAAAGAATGTGAAAATACGTTTGGAACAAACGCACTAACTAATCAGGATTTACCAGTAGTACTGCCATATCCTGGAGGCTGGTTTCTTCCATACTGTTTCCTTCCACTCTTCTATTGAGATCCTTTCTGATATCTGCTTCATTCCTCTTTCACTGGCGCTCACTCATACGTGGGGAACTTACGCTAAAAACTGGCATTATCTTTTGGAGGGCAGGCCCCATGTAGTATGCTAGGAATTTGTTCCTCTGGATCAAATAGTCAACTTAAGTTTTTATCTGGAAATTTTGAGAAGGTTGCATCACAATTCGCAGGAGAAACATCCAGAGTTGTGGCAAACTGGGGACTGGTTCTTCCCCCATGACAAGGCACCTGCCCATACCGTGCTAAGTGTTCAGCAGTTTTTGACCAAAAAAAAGCATGACCCCGTGTCCCCCACTTCCTAGTCACCCACTCTCTCTCCAAGTAGTGTTTCTTTTTTCCTGGATGAAAAAAGTCCTCAAAAGGAAATGTTTTGTTGATGTGGAAGAGGTGAAACAAATAACAACAGAAACACTAAAAGGGATCAAAACTGACAAGTTCAAAAACTATTTTGGACAGTAAAAAAAAGGGCCTCAGCCGGGCTCGGTGGCTCAGCCTGTAATCCCGCGCTTTGGGAGGCCGAGGTGAGTGAATTGTCTGAGCCCGCGGGTTCGAGACCTGCCTGGGCAACTTGGTGAGACCTCATCTCTACAATAAATCAAAAATTAGCCGGGCGTGGTAGCGCGTGCCTGTAGTTCCAGCTCCTTGGAAGGCTGAGACAGAAGGATCGCCGGAGCCCAGCAGGTCGAGGCTGCGGTGGCTGGGAGCGGCCACTGCACTCCAGTCTGGGCGACTGAGTGAGACTTCAATGCAAAAAAAAAAAAAAAAGCACCTCTATAGGTGTATTGCATCCAATGGGGAGTACTTTGAAGGTGATTGAATTTTAAATATGGAAGAATAAGTACACAATTTTTAAATAAATGAATTCTGATATTTGGAGTCCTCCTCATACTTGTAAATAAGTTCAAAAAGCACTTTAATGTTTGCTAAGCATTTTTACTCGTGGTAAACTGCACAGAAAGAGACAGATGTCAAAATAATGTATATGCAACACTTGTGAACCTATAGGAAATCTTGAAGTCTCAAAGGTAGTCCTGGCTTCCACGGGAATAGAAATGGAATCAGGGCTGATGATTCTGAGCCTTCACTGATTAACTCATCTACTTCAACTCCTTCCAACCAATTACTCTCTCTCTTTTGGATGCTGGAACTGATTTTCTCAATCTTGCTGTCTTAGGAGTCTTCCTTTTCCTCCATTTTCTCTCTGAGTTCTAAAGCAGCAGAGCCCAAGAAGAGAAGTTAGATAAGGTAGGGAGAAGTTTTCAGGGTCAGAATTTTGCCCACGAAGTTCGAAATGAGATCCATTGCCTTCCAGATCATTTGCCTCAATTTCAATGTCATTTTAGATTGTACCCTTTAAAAGGCCCTCTGTGTTGTATGCCCAGTGTGTGAGCAGATCAAGTGGGACTGGGCCGTCAAATGTCACCCTTCTCTCTCTGGACATTAGCCCTGCCTTGGAACACTTAGCAATCGAACTTCCAGACTGTGCCATATCCATGGTAATTTCTATAGCCAGAGTTAGAGGTGTTTGGTGTAGATTTAGTGTCAGCAATAACACAAATCTCTCCCATAGCACCCTCGAGTAGAACTAGTTGATGATATAGAGAATTTATGACTTGGGAGACCATTTATTTCAAATAAAATTAGAAAACCCAGGCACTACTTTGGGATTTTGGAGAACTTTACTGCTCAATTCCCCAAGCTGAAATACTTGAAATATAGAAAGTGTCACTTCACAAAGAAACAATGGATTAATCTGTACCCTTGAATTAGAGCTGGGAGAAAGAATATTGAAAACAGAAAAGTCACTCTTGGGGGCTATGTAAACTTGGTTTCTCGTTCCTAGAATATTCACCCTCCACCTAGCTATATAAAGCAACTTAGTCATCTTTTGATGTCATCATTTCTTAGCCTACAACAGTGACATACAATAATGATCAATATCATTAATTGAGGGTTTGCTACCCTGTGCTGAGGGCTATGCTTTGTTTGATGTTGCTTTAATTTTCTCTAGTCTTGACTATCTTTTTATCAGATAGTACAGTTCCTCTTTTACAGATGGGAAAACAGGAAAGTTATATAACTGGCTCAAGGTCACACAGATTGCAATCCAGGAGCTAGGATTCAGAACTAAGAGGATACTTTTAATGTCTGACCTCTTTCCAAAATACTATGATATCTCACTAGAAATTGTTATCAGAATAAAGCTTTTTCTGGGTGACATACTTGAAAGAAAACTTTACAAATGAGAGTGCATTCCACATGAGCGAACAACATGGTGGCCATTTAAAAACTGTGACATAAGATTCAAAAAAATGAAAATCATCAAAATTAATTATGTTAGTGAAAAAAATCCCTTAAGAAGAAACTACTGTAGAGTTGTCATGCTCAAGGGTGGACAATGTCTGTGGAGTCAAGGATCATAGGTGGAAGTTGAAAGAAGCAACTTTGAGCCATAAGAAGCCAATGCTCTTTGAGGGAGCTTGCCAAAAAATGGAATGGGAAGGAAGTTGATATTGGAAGTGGCAAAAATGATTGCTTTCAGACTATTGAAGTGTAGATTGGTCCTGAAGTAGAATTTTGGGCTGAATAGTCT
This sequence comes from Cephalopachus bancanus, assembly GCA_027257055.1. Lineage (NCBI taxonomy): Eukaryota > Metazoa > Chordata > Mammalia > Primates > Tarsiidae > Cephalopachus > Cephalopachus bancanus. Next base: position 9,965,787 of record JAPVLO010000001.1, on the reverse strand, counting down.
CTGATACCCATTTCAAGGTGACGTAAATGCCAATTCACAGCAAGTTGGTATGATTAAGTTTATCAGCGCCTTCTGTTTATGACAGGGCAAAACTCCACGATGTGAAAACATTGAGTGTCTAGAAATATAAAAGAAGTCTTGAAGGCACTTTGTCTGTTTAACAGTTTCACTCAGGATTGGTTTCATATTTACATTTTCCATCAAAGAAGAACAGGAGAATTTCAGTCATTGATTTTCTCAAAAATTCCGTTTCTGAATTTAAAGAAAAATATATCTCAGTTTTTATAAATCTAATATTACTCATAATGGATTTGGTGTCGAGTGGGTCACCAAATGTTTTCTGATGTGAAGTTTTCCAGGATAGAAATGCGTGTAATTGAGATGTGATGGGAGGTCAGAGAGGACTAATACAAATGATTCATTGCAAGAAAGAATAATTTTCTCCATGAACTCTGAATTGTCAGTAAAGTATAAATGAATCAGCTATGTGTGAATATTCATATATTGTGTCTGAATGTATGTTAGAAAAATGCATTATACTTTTACAAAAATGGATGTTATGTTCATAACATTTTTAAAAGCCTAGAAAAAGTGACATCCTGGAAAATGTTCAGAAAGTTGACAAGAAGTCAGGTTTAATTAAACTGTGGGGACTATATAATGTTAAGGTGTGGCTTTATCAGATTGAAAAAACTAGCTATCCTCTTCTGGGATAGCTGAGGATGGTGAAAATACATGAACTCTCCTGACATTTGTCACTTGTTCATTAATTTATCAAACACTTTTAACTCGTAGGACTTGATCCATCAACTCTGGGTATACATGCAAGTGCAGGGCCTTTTTCCTGACTAACCTCTTGAGCTTCTGATGTGTTCCCCTCATACTGAGGTTTCTAAAAAGAACCAGTCATGCTTGTTTCTAGTTGTGAGTGATGGCCATGGCTTATCTCTGACACCATGTCCTCTTGGGGACTGGCCCATCCTCCAGGGGACTCATTTACTACTGCAAGAAAGCAAGAGCTGGTCCAGGAACTGGCCATGTGGTTCCAAAAATGACCACTCACTACTCAGCTCATCTGTTGAAACTGAGCCACCAATGCAGATTACTTGGGAATTCTTATTGCCCTTCTCTGTCAGTGAGCCATGGCTGGGACCACTCTTGTCAACCTGAACAGCTCACAAAATCTTCAGTGATCAGAGTAAGCATGAGATGGCTTGCACCTGTTCCACAAAGTGATCAATCTCTCCCTCGGTGATTAATTTTGCCATCAATCGATGGATACCCTGATAAGTTAATAAGAGGTCTATTAGGCCCTATTTCTTCTCCTATACTTGCACAATAATTACTTAAAGCACAAAATACACCCACACATTATCCAAATACATGCATATAATATTCATATAAGAGAGGGCTACTCAAGTGCTATTTTCAGAAGTAAAAAGATATTATTCAAGGTGATGATGTATACATAGACCATGGAAGATATAGACATCCATTTAAGTATCTCCTTCAAAAGGCAGTCGACTTCATTTTAACCTTAAATACTCATGTATGGCACTAATAATGTGATCAAACATTTACATGGTATGTCCTATAGGATAGGCTCTATAGTAAATGTTTTACATACATTAAAAACTCTATTTGATGTAGACACTACTATTTTCATTTTACAGATGAGAAACTAGGTTTGTAGTCCTTAAAAGCCACAGCTGGTATATGCAAAACGGATTCTGCTAGATTTCAAATCTATGCTTTTAACTTCCACTGTGGGTAGGCGTTAAGGCATTCTTATGCCTCAATTTCCTCATTAGTAAATCTTTAGTGCTATTCATCTCATAGATCATTTTATTATTATAAAAGGGCACTTAGGGTTGCTTTTTCGAAGGTCTCTGTTGATTTCATACCTGAAAGACAACTTGATCATGAAGAAGGTTGGTGGATCCCAACTTCCTTCCCAGAGGATTCTGAGTATTGTCTTGGGCATTTGTTGTCAAGAAGCCTGAGAGAACTTCAATACTTGTTTCACTGAAGTTTCATTCCTTCTAACTCTGCCTCAATACTTGTAAGATTTTAAAATCTTTATTATTTACTCATTATTTTATATTTTTTGGCCAGGATATATTTAAGTGTAATGATTATTTTTTTATTGACTTCCACCTATAATATAGTGAATCCTTTTAAGCCGTTGTTACAATTACTTTTTGAGCTCAAGAAATTTTTCTTCTTTTATAGTTTTGATTTTCCTTTCTTTTTCGCTTTTCAAAATTCTAGAATTTTAAGCATCTCTGTTATAGCTCTGTTCTTGTTCTTCTGTGGCTATTTTTCCCTAATACCTCTCATCTCTTTGACATCTTCCTTTCCATCCTGAGTCAGCAGCTTTTCTTTTCTTTTCTTTTTGAGTTGGAGTCTCACTCTGTCGCCCAGACTGGAGTGCAGTGGCTGCTCCCAGCCACCGCAGCCTCAACCTGCTGGACTCCGGCGATCCTTCCACCTCAGCCTTCCAAGTAGCTGGAACTACAGGTGTGCACTACCACATTTAGCTAATTTTTTTGATTTATTGTAGAGATGAGGTCTCGCCTGCCCAGGCAGGTCTCGAACCCGCAGACTCAGGCAATCCACTCACCTCAGCCACCCAAAGCGTGGGATTATAGGCTGAGCCACTGATCCTAGCGACAGCAGCTTTTCAAATCTGTCCTCCACATCACTGATTCAATTTCTTCAGAGTGAATCTGATCCCTACTGTCTCCTAGACAGATTTTTAATCTGATATTATCCTTAATTAGCTTACAGTCTTCTCTTTTCTTATTTATTGTTCTTTTCTCTCCATCCTATTGTTTTGACCTGGGTTCGTTATTTCCATAACACTTTCTGCCTTGTACATTACAGCCTCAGATTTCATGCACACTACCCAGAATGTTGAACAGGTTCCCGAAAATTTCATTTCTATTTCACCGTGTAGGCTACCTTTGCCCAAATGTTCTCTATTAAAAATTTAAGCATGGTATTCCTTTTTCTTTATTTTCTAGTATTTTACAAAGGCCTCACATTTATTTTTAACTTTTTAATCATTGTATCAATTATCTAACACAACAATAGTGTGTAACAAACAACTAACTGCAATGTATCATAGTGCATATAGAGGTTCATTGACTGCCCCTGACATAAGCCATAAACATGTATTGCTAGGGAAGGTTCAAGTGATCCTGCTTATCTTGGCTTGGCTTGTTCACATGTTTAGCAGTTGACTGATTATTGGATGGTGTAGACTGGTCTTGGCCAGGCGATTTGGGCCTGCTGCACTCAACTGTTTTTCTTCTCCTGGGACCATTGGGTTGGCCTGAACAGATCCTACATGGATACTGCCAAAACAAGTCTCATAAACAAGCCCAGAGTCAAGATGGAAGGGCATTGCAAAATTACCTGGCAAAAGGCATGGTTGCAAGGAGAAGAATAAAGAATTGGGGCTACTTTTGTAATTTACCCCGTTCAACCTTAGATCCTGAAGATGTGACTTTCTAACAGACAGGGTTTTACCTAGAGGTCTATGTTTTAGAAAGTTCATACCTTCATTCCCTATGACTTGTTTCCAAATATTTTCAACCACTGAATCACATTAAAAACTAGCCCCCACTAGCAGGTATCCATATAAATATTCTCCCCATCTCTCCTCATTTCTGTAGAATATCACTCAGCATATTTTGTGTGACGGGCTAAGTCACCTCCAATGCACTTCAAATGTTCTGCCCAGGACTTTTTGCAAGTTGCATGTTCCAGATCAAACAGGGAGTGCATACCTCTGGGGAAAAGGACGTCATTTTTAGGAAAGCCTAGATGATTTTAAGGAAACATAGACAGCTTATGGAAAGCAGTTCCTCGAGTCTTAACTTCTATGACAATCTTTACTAAAGCAGATCTACCTGAAAACAGCTCCTATAGTTTGTAATTCTCTTTTCTCGCTTAGCCTTTCATACTCACCCTTCTCCCACAAAACCAGGTAAAGAAAAATGTTACCAGCCGGGCTCGGTGGCTCAGCCTGTAATCCCGCGCCTTTGGGAGGCTGAGGTGAGTGGATTGCCTGAGTCCGCGGGTTTGAGACCTGCCTGGGCAGTGAGACCTCATCTCAACAATAAATCAAAAAATCAGCCGGGCGTGGTAGTGCATGCCTGTAATTCTGGCTACTTGGAAGGCTGAGGCGGAAGGATCGCTGGAGCCCGCAGGTCGAGGCTGCGGTGGCCGGGAGCGGCCGCTGCACTCCAGTCTGGGCGATCGAGTGAGACTCCAACTCAAAAAAAGAAAAAAAGAAAAAGAAAAATGTTACCATGTCACCTTGGCTAAAGAAGCTAACAACTACAACACAAACAAATAACCCCTCCAACACAAATCAACCTGGGACACCGAAAAATGGAATGATTGGAGAACACACGTGCTCTTAAGGTGGTGTTGCCTGATAGTAAAGCAAAAACACATTCAAGAAAAGCTGCCCAGAAAGGCAGGGCCTCCATTTATTCAGGTCAGAACCTCTTGCCAAGTCTCATCTCTTTCTCTCTCTCTCTCCATTCATCTATCTCTCCATCATTTCAAAATTAAAATTCAAAACATAGATGGCTATTATGGAGGTATTGATTAACTTACTCGAATTGAAAAATAAAATCATATTTTTATACTAAGAGTCTGACCTAGGTGATTGGTATTAGTCTGAAGACTCAATTTTCCAGTTAAGAATTATTGTGACTAGTTTAAATACATTGAATGATCTAAATACAAAAGCTGTACGGTTCTTTGCTGAAAACATGTTTAAAACACCTGTACAAAATACCAGAAATCTCATTTTTTGGTGACAATTCCCATTCCAATTAAAAACTAATTTTGGGCTGGGCGCGGTGGCTCAGCCTGTAATCCCGGCACTTTGAGAGGCTGAGGCAAGAGGATTGCCTGAGCTCGGGAGGTTTGAGACCAGCCTGGGCAACATGGTGAGACCTTGTCTCTATAATAAATCACAAAAACTAGCCAGGCATGGTGGCGTGCATCTGTAGTTCCAGGTACTTGGAAGGTTGAGGTGGGAGGATCACTTAAGCCCAGTGGGTCGAGGCTGCGATGACTGCGAGTGTGCCACTGCACTCCAGACTGGGCGACAAAAGTGAGACTCCAACTCAAAACAAACAAACAAAAAACCCAACTAATTTTAGATGTTGCCTGAAATAGGTGCCAGAGGATATATGGTTTTCCAAAATACTTTTTTTAGGAGGGATGTTAAAAGAATGTTGGACAGATTGAGCAACAAGGTCAGTAAAGGCGAAGGGCTGGAGGTGATGAGGGTAGGGTAGGGGAGAAGCATCCTTGTGTTGTGAAGGGAAACCCCGGAGCCCTTAATATTTTGGGGTCTCAGAGAAAAGCACATAAAAGTGTGTCTGGAGGCCATATGTCTAAATGTCTTAAAGTTTTGAAGCACACTTTAAAAATGCTTAATAAAAGATGTTTTATCCTCTTCTCTTGACAAATATATCCTTAGAATGTCAAAATTGAACAGCCTATCCAAAGTTGTGGTTTTTAGATGACTAAATGTTGGCAAAATGTGACTGAACTTCATGATTATTGCATGTCTGGGTGTCCCACTGAGAGGCCAGTGATGTTTGAAGAGTATAGAATGATGATATACGTATTTTACAAATGTATTCTGTATCCATACATTTTTTATGCCTTGAATTAATCAAAACCACTATTTTTGTAATAAAGCTATTCACAATACTTTTGTTTTATTGAGAGTAGTAATCTAAAGGACAAAAACATGTTATTGTACTCAGGATCTTCAAAACCTGAGTATATTTTGCCTAAAATATCAAATATTACAGAATAAATATTTTAATTATTTTGAATGGTTGTTATTTTTCCTAAGAATTAAAAATTACTTATTAAATTAAACATACGGTATAGACTCTAAGTGATAAATACAAAAATGCTAAATATAGTTATATAAATAAAACAAATTACAATTTGATTTTAGAAAATCTTGCGTTCAGTTTTTCAAGAATTTAGACCTCCATACATGCAGATTCATAAGTAATTTTAATTGTTTCATATTGTATGATATTCCTCAGCTCATGTGTTCAGGACTATCAAATAATCAATAAACAAGAAAAAGAATGCTTGCCCCATTTGGGATGCAACAATTCAGTATACAAGAATCTATGGCATTTCATATGCCATGCAGAGAAAGAAATTAATGTTCTATTAACTTACTCTTTATTTTCCTAAGTGCTTCTGCTGGCTAATTTCTCCTTGCACCCCCAAGCTTTGTCCTTCTGGAAGATGAGCCGAGGCAGCCCTCACAAGCCACTGTGACAGTCAAACAATATTGACGTCTGTTTCAGAAATATAAGTAAGAGATGTGAAGAAGAGTCTCCAGGAAGCTGGAATAGTGTGATTCATGGGTAAATCTCCAGTCAGGAGCAGTACTCATGTTACTGTATAAGTAATTTGGTGTATGTGTTTGTGAAACGCAAGGTCAGGGACGGAGTCCATCTCCACCAGGGTTCGAGGGTGGTGCTGCTCCTGTTTTTCTTGCCTGGGAGAGTAGTTGGTTCTCTGAATCAAGAAGTCAACAATAGAGGGGTTAGGATGCATTTTGCTTTTTGGAGGGGGATTTGTGCTACGATTATGATTCCTGTGACGAAGAAAGATGATTACATCCCTATAGAAGGATCAAACTTTTGAAAAAAAGATGGTGATTAGACATTGAACATTTGTTACTTTTTTAAAGGTAGGAGTAGAAGTTCTTTAAAGATACTATGTTGCTTTTTTCAGCAGATGTATTAAAACTGACCTGTAATATCTGCAGCAAGGGTGGCTATAGACATAACATTTTATATACTATTCAGCAGCAAAGATGGTCAAAAGCTTTGCATTCTAATTTTCTCATATTTAAATTACCTTTTTATTGTTAGTCACCCACCTTTAGATGCTGCTTTAGCTATGAAAAAATGGCAGTCAATTACCATGTTGACATATTAAATAACATTTAGAGAACTAAAAGAATCAGCTTGCCAAGCTTGTTAGACACAAACAAAAGCTGGCTTAAGTACTGGAAGAATATCTCTATTTAGAGGATGGTGACTAATGTGACATGAACACCTCTCAATTTGTGTTACTTGTATGTGTATGTTTTTCAGTTTACATGTTATTATCCATCATTGGCATATATGCAAGAGTCACTTTTAATTTATTTTTAATGAAATTGTTGTTTTATGCAAATGATTTTGAATAATGACTTTCTTAAGTAATAATTTCCACTGTGCAGAATATGCCACTCAATCATCGTGCCCTGAGTTGATGAAAACAGAAAGCAAGGGTCAATTATCAGTCAATGGAGAGATTTTAATTATAAAGATGCAGTTAAAAATGCTTAAACATTTTAGAGCATCATTTTATATACCATCCATACTAAAAACCTTTTAAAAAAAGAACTCAGAGTTCCTTTTTTGTGTAGAAAGAAAACCGCAGAAAATTAAGTGATCAATAACCACTCAATTTTATTTCTTCTCATTTTTTCTTTACCTCCTTATTAAGCATCTTAGAATATGAAAGAGACACTTGTGATTTTAATCATGGAAGAAAGAAGACTGAGATAGATGATTAGGCTAAGAAATGTAAAAAAAAACCAAACCCTTCATTTTAAAATAAGAAAGCAAATTCTCCTCTTTTTCTTGAGTTTTTAAAGTATGAAATGGTTTGGTGGTCTCAGCAGGCTTCCATAATTCATAAAATGGACTCTGATTGGTTTTCATGATTGGAAGTTGATCTAATTTTTATTGTTTTCACTTCATGTTATGATTTAGGACTTTTCTAAGATAAATCGTCCTCATGTTTAATTTTCTATGTCTGAGATGACTACTTCGCACAGATTTTTTTTGTTGTTTTTTGGTATCACTTTCTTTTTCAAGGAGTGTACTGTATAATCACTGAACTCCTCTGTAATTACATGGCAAAGACTATGTAAATACGTAATTATGTTCATGCAGATTACTTGATAATTATACTTCCAGTTACCAAGTAATGAACGGAATAATCATCATGCACCTTGTAGCTCTTAGATTTTCAGCTTGGTCTTTGTTTTAAAGAAGGAGAGAACTAGATAATTACGCTATGGTTACATGGCACTTACATTGTCAACAGCCAAGCGTTCACAGTGTTATTATATGGTTATTTTTTACCTTGTAAAATAAAGTGGTACTGCCTTTTAAAGACGTCTTTTCCTCCTCTTTCAATAGGGATCCCATGTCTCACACGACTGAGTAGCAAAGCCGAGCTTCTCCTTTTTACATGGGGTGGCACTGAACTTGAGCTTAAAAATTCTTTGAACTTATTCTTGCTAGGATAAGTTGAAATATATAATTTTATATATAGTTTTTTTTCAGTGAAATATAAAGCACATAGTTATTAATCCTAAATTCAGGAGACAGATTTCCTGGCAAACAATAATTTTTGTTTGTTATTTTTGTTTTGTTTAGCCCCAGTACTATCTAGTCATGGTTCCCTTGGTCTGAAGTATGTTTCTTCCTTTAGTTCCAGAATCTCTTGGGCACCCCTTGTGTATACCCTATGCTCTTCCCTCCAATCTTTTGTACATGTGACTCAGTTTGTGTTTTGTTGTGAAGTCTTTACTCAATGTCTTCCCCACCAGCCTCTGTGGCTGAATACTCTTCGTCTTCTATTTTCTAGAGTCTAGTTCAGATCACAAGTATAAACAGTTTATGAATACATATTTAGTGAATAAATGAATGCAAAGAGAGACACATAATAGGTGAGTTTTGAAACTGATTAATGAATTCCCAAGTCATTATCTTTTGTTATTCCATTGGTCTAATCATGTATGGATGGGGATCCAATGATGAATAACATTTCCAAACATTTTGGAACTTGGATCTTAAAAATTTATTTTTCTTGATGACATTCTTTTGAAGCTTAAGGAACATATAAGTCATTGAACCATTGCATTCACATTATTGATCTGACATTTACTTAACACACAATGTATTCGGTGCTCTGTGACTGGTACAGAAGACAGTCAAAGATAAATTAGCTCCTTTTCTATCTTCATTAAGTAAACTCATCATTTATGAGCAAAAGGGGAAATCAACCTTAGAATAAACTATAATACAAAGCAGAAGAAACTAGGAGTTAAAATATGAAACAACATGACCATGAGCAGAGATTTCCTTGTGATTTGAAGGAATGGCTTATCTTGCTGGTTACTTTTATTTTTCCAGAGAAAATTGGCCCATGCCTATTCACATAAATCAATCTTTCATTTTACTTGACGCACCTGTGAGGGATTTAAAATTAATTTTGCTCATTCATGAGTTTCTGCAAAAATTATAAAACATACCATTGCATTGCTGGGATAAAGAGCATTAAATGATAATAGCCATTTCTTTTTTGCTGTTCTTCAAGAAATGTGAACTTGTTTTTAAAAAAGTTCTCTATGATTTTGAAGGACAATTTTTAGCATGATTTTTATTTTGATGTCTATATGGAACCATGCTAGAATCTTTTCATTAAAATTTTAAACTCAAATTCACTAATGGCATCTATAGGTGTCAAATAACTTTATTATTTTGAACTTGAAAATTATCAAATTGGAAACAAATTACAGCCAAGTATTTGTGTGAAAATGAAAAAATAGAAGAAAAATCCCAAAGAGACATGAGAATTTAGTATAGGAGATTTGCACTTAAATATTTAGGAAAACATAGTCACCTGGAAAAGAACATAACCAGATCTCAACATCACTTGTTACAGCAACACAAATTAAGTGCTCCCTTCCAATAATGAATTGAAAAAATGGAAATGTAAAACAGCTAAAAGACAACATATAAGAATCTAATATTAGAGTAGAAAAGTTCTATTAACTATGACCAAAACAGAAAAATGGATAAGCTTGATTATATAGGTATTAAAATGTACTCACAGCATAGAATGAATTAATTTTTAAAATGTATGCAAACATTATAATTCAATAGAAAGAGTAACAGTATGAAGAGTAAAATCAGTTAATAGTTCACAGAAAAATACACACATGCTCATACACAAAACTGTCAAAGCTGCCAAAAGATGCTTTAAAACATCACAGTTCAAAAAATATAGAGCAAGATGAGATAATGCTCTTCATTGATAGTCATTCCTTAACTGTTTTTGGAATGTATCATGACTGGGTAATTCCCACATCACATCAGTGGTTCTTACATGACTTCTGATTTCCAGGAAGAGGAAGCAGCTAGTCTTCTTAAAGGCTTCAGCTCAGAACAGTGACTTGTTTCTGCCTCATTCTATTGGCTCAGGTAATCTCTGGACCAGCCCAGATTCAAATGGATGGAGAAGTAGACATCACTTGTGCATGGGAGGGTAGAAAATAATTTGCAGCTATCTTTAGTCCTCTCTTTCTATTTCTTTTTCCTTTATGTTTATTTCTATGTAACAACTTTAATGTCTGGCTCTGGGCAAAGAGATTAGGAGACTAGGGATTTGGGATGAGAAAGATGAGTTTTCACTTTGTTCCCTTTTATGCTATTTTAGTTTTAAATAATTTACAACGTTCATACTTTATATTGTCAATTTTTAGAAAGAAAGTTTATTTTCTTTTTAATTTTATTTTTAAATTGATGTATAATAATTGTATATATTTACAGGGTGCATAGTGGTATCTCGAAACATACAATATGTAATGATCAGATCAGGGTAATTAGCATATCCATCATCTCAGATATTTATTATTTCTTTGTGTGGGGAACATTCAATATCCTATTTTTTTTTTTTTTTAATGAGTTGGAGTCTCATTCTGTCACCCAGACTGGAGTGCAGTGGCCACTCCCGGCCACTGCAGCCTCACCTTGCTGGGCTCTGGCGATCCTTCTGTCTCAGCCTTCCAAGGAGCTGGAACTAGAGGCATGCTCTACAACGCCCGGCTAATTTTTTTGATTTATTGTAGAGATGAGGTCTCGCCAAGTTACCCAGGCGGGTCTTGAACCCATGGGCTCAGGTAATTCACTTACCTCGGCCTCCCAAAGTGCGGGATTACAGTCTGAACCACTGAGCCTGGCTCAATATTCTTTTTCTAACTACTTGAAAGTATATGTTATCATTGACTGTAGTCATCCCACGGTGGTATAGAACTCTAGATCTTATTTTTCTTATACTAGTTGCAATTTGGTATCCTTTAACAAATTTCTCACTATTTCCCAATCCCCCACCTTTTCTATCTTCTGGTATCTGCTGTTCTACTGTTTAATTTTATGAAATCAACTTTATTTTTTTTTGCTTCCACTTACAAGTGTGAACATGCGGTGTTTAACTTTCTGTTTTGCTTCACTTAACACAATGTCCTCCAGTTTTATCCATGGTTGCCACAGATACTAAGATTTCATTCTTTTGAATGGGTGAATAGTATTTTATTTATTTATTTTTAATCCATTCATCTGTTGTTGGACCCTTGGGTTGGCTCCATATCTTGGCTGTTGTGCAGACTTTTGCCTCTATCAAATGAGGGTGCTGCTAACTCTTCTTTATGCTGATTTTCATTTCTTTGGATAAATGGAATTGTTGTATCACATGGTAGTTCTATTTGTAATTTTTAAAAGAAACTTCATATTGTTATCTATCGTGATTGTACTAGTTTACATTCCCAAACCAGATATGAATTCTTTTTTCTCTGATCCTCACTCAAATTTGCTACTTTTTGTCTAAAAAGACAGTTGAACCTATATGTGGTGAAAGGGAATGATCTCCAAGATGTACTATAAATTTTGCAAATAAAAAATACAGAACAGCATATATAAAATGTTTAATTTATCAAGATTTGAACATCGATGCCTCATTTGTGTATATGTACATGTTTGTATGTGTGAATGGTTGTTACTGTGTAACATGCTGTGAGCACACACACTGACATGCCATGGCTAGAAGCAAAGTTCTATGGGTAAACAGAGCAATGCATTCTCAGTTGGAAGCATTACCAACATGAAAGAGGTGTGTTATGTATTCCCCAGGTGGATTTGTGCTATCTTCATCCAAACTGTTGCCGTGATTTCAAACCGGAATGCTGCAAACGATCAGTGAACTTTTATCTTCTGATAGTGTGTTGCTGTGTGTGCACCATGAGGCTGATGACATGCAGAACCAGTCTCATTCAGAGCCACAGATCATTTACAACACGGGGGTATCACACACAGATAGATACACTTGGGTGCTTTCTGCGAACACGATAAGCCTCTTATCTCCATTACTGGGAATTTAAGCTCTGTCTTAAAGTTCATTCTAACTGTCTGTTTCTGGCTTGAGAAGTGAATTCAGGTCTAACACAGATTCCTGAGAAATGCGGGTTATACAATCGAATAATGAGTTAGACATTTTTATCCTTGTGAATCTACATCTACAGACTACAAAATGGTCAATGGGGACAATCTAACTTGCTGAATAGACTGGCAGTTCCTCTTTTCTCTGTTTGCGGTCCTAGCTGGTTAATTAGTGCCTTGAGATGCGAGCTGTTTTAGATCAGAGACTAAAGCTGAGTATGTCATCCTTGTCCTTCATCACTGATGTGCTTGTGCTCTTGCAAGACCAGTGCAAAGCCCATTAATACTTAGGTTTAAGTGAAGAGAAGAAAAAGAATCTCAAAACATGGCAACTATTCTAGGCATCTTCTGACATGAAATGACCCAGTCGTTCTGTGGAGGCTCAGATTCGAAGACACAGTCTCCACTCCTCTCTCCGCTTTTTGTTCCTTCGTCCTTTTCCCAGTTGTTATGGTTCTTTTGCCTAGGACAACTCTAAAGTTATTGTGTATATGAAATCTTCAAATACTGGAGAATAGGAAGAATCTCTTATTCCTTTAGAAAGCTAAGGATAGAAGACAGAAGGATGATTAGAGCCTCTCTTACGCAAATTGCATAAGATAGAGTATGCATTTGGCAATTCCATGAATGTGTTTTCTTTGCCTAATCAAATGCTTTGGATCAATGAATTGTTCAATGAATATTAATGAATGGGATATGAAATATCCCAACATGCTATAGACCCTTAGTAAAAATGAACATATCCTAAAATGTTACTACTATTATACTTTTTTTATTATTTTATTATTTTTAATTTTTATTTTAGGGTTGTGGGATACATGGGAGGATTTGCTAAATACATAAATTGTGTGCAGGTTATGTTTGGGATTCTAGTGAGTCCTCTCTCTGCTAGTAGTGGGTGTGGTACCCAGTGGGTGAATGCCACTATTCTTAACCAGGGATCCATTATAGGGCATAATGAGTCAGTAAGTTTCCTATGGCTATGTGCCAAATGTGTATTTGTGATTACAAGTGATGTTTTGGAGAGAGGATCACTAGCTTTCATGAGCTTTTTAAAGAGGTTAGTTGTCCCACGATAAGTTATGAGCCTTCTGCCAAAGTATTTTATGCTTCACAATTATTTTTAATCAAGTGAAATTACAGTCTTTAAAATGCCGAGACAGGACAAAGTCCTCAACACATATAAATTATTAGTACGTAGAGAGTGCATGTGTTGGGGGGGAGGGTATGTTACTGCTATAAACACTGGATTTTTTTCTTGTGTGCAATTCAACTATGTACAATGAGTGCCGTTACTTGTAGGAACTATTTAGTGCTATCACTTAACTGACCCACCATGTCTGATGGAACTCAGAAATGTGGAAATCTATTTTGTCACTTCTAGGTACAATTTGACTATGAAACACAAGATTGTTCTTAACCAGGTATATTACTTATGACAGTTGTCTCCATTTGTTTTTCACATTTTTCAAACATTAAGCACCCTATTTGTTTTAAAAATGTATAACTTCCAGTTTAAAAATAAAATGTTGTTTTCACTGGAAGACCAACCAGCTGAGACTACTGAGTTGAGTGTCAGTTGGAGGGAAAATGGCGGCCGTGTTGCACGGAATCATTTTAATGTTAAAAGAACGTCAAGGGTGAATCAGTCTGAACAGACCAGGTTACTCTGTGGTGAAAGATAACCTCCAATACTAAGTAGCATAAAATAACAGTGATTTTTTTTTTCTCCTTCTTCTTTTGCTCACCTTTTGTCCATTTTGACGCGGCATGGGCTCAGCACCACGTCATTCTCACTTAGCAATGCAGACAAATGGAAGTTCTATCACCTGGAATATTAGCTATCGTTGACAGAGGAAAGTCCACCACACTGACTCTTAGTTATTTCCCCCTTGAAGTGACACATATCATATGTGTTCAAATTTGATGCCATAAATTAGTGAAATAGACATGCCCAATTTCAGGAGACGGAAAAGTACAATTGACTCTCTCATGTATCCAGAATGGGAAGACTAAAGCATTGCTAAGAAACAAAGCGACTCTCAAGCAGAGAAGGGTTATTTTGTTTTTTTTGAAGTAGCTAAGCGTAAGAGAGTTTAATGACTTGGGCAAGGCCAACAGGTAGAAACTGGGCAACATGTCGCTCTAGGAAGAAAGACGTTGCTACCAAGAAATGATCATTGGAAAATATGCGAATACTATTGAGTTTAACATTAATTTAATGACCTAGAGGTTATTTGGGGGAATATTTAAATTTCCAATGTAGCAATTCATCAGTCCTGAAGCATATGATGAGGTTCCTCAGGACATGTGAATGAGGAGCCTTATTTCTTCTTCAGTTCCTCCCAATTAGCCCTGTGATATTGGGCAGTCACCTAACTTTGCCAAGGCTTGGGTTTCTTCCCTCAGGTAAGGATGTTGGGTCTGTGGATGTCCCTTAATACATGGACAACCTTATAGTAAGCTGAATGCTTGGCCCTGATCAGCTCTGACTTCTAATCCTCCTTTGATAGATGAACCCGATACCCAACTGGTAGATATGTAATTTACACTTATTTGAAATCCTAACATCACTTCTTAGAAATCCAGTTTTTTCAAGTAACCTAAAACACTTTCGAAAGTTTTCTACTCTTCAAAAATAATACTCTATGTGATGAGTTTTATGAATGCAATTCAAAATTAAGCAGATGCTTTTTGGAAGTATTTAGTCTTTATTGAAAAATTATATCCTGTTCAACAAGCAACTTTTGAATACTTCAACATGTGGAAGCACCATATTGGATGTTGTAGGATTGTGGAGATACATGGATTATTTTCACTTTCTCTTTCTTTCTTTCTTTCCTTCCTTCTCTTCTTCCTTCCTTCCTTCCTTCCTTCCTTCCTTCCTTCCTTCCTTCCTTCTTTCTTTCTTTCTTTCTTTCTTTCTTTCTTTCTTTCTTCTTTCCCTTCCTCCCTCCCTCCCTCCCTCCCTCCCTCCTCCTTCCTTCCTTCCTTCCTTCCTTCCTTCCTTCCTTCCTTCCTTCCTTCCTTCCTTCCTTCCTTCCTTCCTTCCTCTCTCTCTCTTTCTTTCTTTCTTTCAACAGGGTCTTGCTCTGTCACTTAGACTGGAGTGCAGTGGTGCAATCATAACTCATAACAGCCTTGAACTCCAAGGCTAAAGTGATTCTCTCATCTTGCCCCCTGTGTGGGACTACAGGTGCTTGCTACCATGCCTGGCTAATTTTTTTTTGTTTGTTTTTTGTATAGCTGGGATCTCACTATATTGCCCAGGTTGGTCTTGAACACCTGGGCTCAAGCACTCCTTCCACCTTAGCCTCTCAAAGTACTGGGATTATGGACATGAGCTATCACGTCAGGCAATTTGTACCCTTAAGGGTCTTGACTCATCAAACAGAAATTAATTTAAAGAATTACAGAGTTATTAGTTACTTAGGATAATAAAACACTGTCTTTTGACTGAAAGATGATAGATTTAATATCAAACGAAAGCAATTTGGAAATAAACACACTCATACGCACATATATAACTTCAGTTTTCATCAAAAACATTCCAAGGCATAGTTTAAACAGATATCGTATAGAAGCAAAATAAACTGGAGGCAACACATCAGAGCAAAAATTTTTACGCGTTTGTATTAGTTTAAAGCAAAAATCAAAAGTGTGGGACAGAATTATTTTTGTTTTTCCCATACTCTTTTACACCAGAGATCTCTGTGAGGTCAGTACTGTGCTGCCCCGATAGTCCATTTCTCCCACTTGCATTTGGAATAAGTAGCGAGTCTCTTCTGCTGGTCCATCTCCCTGCACTTAAGTGTCCATAGAAGAGACCTCCACCCGGTCACATGGCAAAAGGTCAAGTGATGGAGGGACGCCCCGAAGCCTGCAGGAAGGCCCTGCTGTATCATGGTTGCTTTTACACCAGAGGCAGACACTGCTGCTTTCATCAGCTGAGATACACAGTCAAAAGGAAGCCCCACATGTCCCGGGGAATCCATGAAAGAACGGTGCCTCCGACTGGCTACTCTCCAAAAGAGGCTGTCTGGGGCATGAAAGTTCCTGAAAGCTTACTAGAACTTTTCCTTTCAAGGCAATATCAGAAAGCAGTTGGGCAAGTTTTCTTTTTTCATTTTATGTTTTCAAACATTCATTGCAAAGACATTCCCTAGTAACAAAATAGCCAATTCAGATAAATATGTTAAGATCGGAATTAAGCCGGGCTCGGTGGCTCAGCCTGTAATCCTGTGCCTTTGGGAGGCTGAGGTGCGTGGATTGCCTGAGCCCGCAGGTTCGAGACCCGCCTGGGCAGGTGAGACCTCATCTCTACAATAAATCAAAAAATTAGCCGGGAGTTGTAGCGCGTGCCTGTAATTCCAGCTACGTGGAAGGCTGAGACGGAAGGATTGCCAGAGCCCAGCAGGTGGAGGAGGCAGTGGCCGGGAGCGGTCATTGCACTCCAGTCTGGGTGACAGAGTGAGACTCCAACTCAAAAAAAAAAAAAAAGATCGGAATTAAGCAAGACTAAATGAGAGAGGTACGTAAAGTGCTTTGTAAACTTTTTAACACTAAACAGCAGTTTATTATTATTATTATTTTTTATTATTATTGTTAAACACTTTTGTGAGAGATAAGGTCTCACTCTGTGGTCCAAGCTGGAATGCAGTGGCATGATTGTGGCTCACTGCAACTTGAGCTACTAGGCTCAAGCAAATCCTCCCTTCTCAGCCTCCTCAGTAGCTGGGACTACAGGCCCATGCCACAATGCCTGGCTCATTTTTATTTAATTTTTGTAGAGGCAGGGTCTCACTGTGTTACTTAGGCTCCAGGCCTCAAATGATCCTCCTGTCTTGGTCTCCAAAAGCACTGGGATTACGGGCATGAGCCACCATGTGCCTGGCCATTTAATTCTTTGATTTACAGTTTTGGTTTCATATCTTTTTATAGATGTTACCCTTTGACTGTGAGCAAAATAACTTTTCTTCAATATGTATAAAGGGCTGTTCAATAAGCTCACACCCACCAAAGTAAGAAAATACACTGTCCAAGCAAGAAATACTTTTTAAGAGTTAGCTTATATAGTTATTTTGTTGGTATGAAGCTAAGCAAACTTAGGTTCTTTAAATCCCTTATTACATACAACTCCCTTGTCTTTGCAGAGAACTGTGATTTCACATTTGTGGCTTTTTTTCCTGAGCTTTATAATAATAGCTTGAAATAGGTAAGACAGGTGGTATTAACTCCATTTTATGGATGAGTAAGCCAAGTCTTAGAGAAGCAAAGTGATCAACAAAGATCTCACAGATACTAATTGGTTGATCAGAATCCATTATCCTGAATTCACAACTAGTGCTACTATTCTTTCTAGTAAAGGACCGAGGGACCACAGCTTCATGAGGACAAAGATCATATCATTTTTGTTTTCTGCTGTATTTCCATGACTTTGCATTTGTTGATTCAGAGGCTGCACGGTGTAAATGTTAACTGATTCTATTCAGATCACCATTTTTCTTTAATTCTATATAAGCAAATATTTTTTAGAAGAATGAAGCTTCACCATCAGGGAAACACTCACCTCCAAGGAAATACTCAACTTATCTACGAAGGTGCTGGCATTTGGATAAATGGTGTAGTGCTTCATTCCATCAAATATTTTATCATCAAGTTATTCAGTTGAAAGAACCCTTTATACTCCAAAGTCCAGGAAATAAGAAAGTATCTCATCTGTCAATAAAACATATGAAATCGACCATGAATTTCAGTTAGCATTTGCCACTTCAAAACATTTCTGAAAAAAAAAAATCAACAATTATATTTAAAGATGGGAAACAGCTTAACCTTAACAAGAACAAAAAAAGGCATATGGCAGGAATTTGGATTCATTCTCTCTTTTTTGGCCAATCTGTGTGCCCTCCCTCTCCTAAGGTCACTTTACTGCTCTAGCACATTTTATCATTTAAAACTCCTGTGACATGTATTGTCTATAAACTACACTATACAATAAACCAGGATTGAGACTACGTGTGGCTGGGACAAGCTAAGCCTATTACCCTGGAAGAAAAAGAACAGGAAGTTAGAAGAACATGAAACTCAGTGAATATGAGGACGTAGACCCCAAAGGGACCTGGTTAATGCAAAATCTTTTCTTTTCTTTTCTTTCTTTCTTCCTTCCTTCCTTTCTTTTTCTTTCTTTTTCTTTTTCTTTCTTTTTCTCTTTCTCTTTCTTTCTTTTTCTCTTTCTTTTTCTCTTTCTTTCTTTCTTTTTCTCTTTCTTTCTTTTTCTTTCTTTCTTTCTTTCTTTCTCTTTCTCTCTCTCTTCTTTCTTTCTTTCTTTCTTTCTCTCTCTTTCTTTCTTTCTCTTTCTTTCTTTCTCTCTCTCTCTCTTTCTCTTCTCTCTCTTTCTCTCTCTCTCTCCCCCTCTTCTCTTTCTTTTTTCTCTTTCTTCTCTTCTTTCTTTCCTCAGAGACCAGGGGCTGAATCTGTTTTACAGGAGCTAGAAAAGACAGGAAAGGAAGGATAGCCGATCGCCTTCTCTTCCAACTTGATCTAACTCATTATAGAGACCCTGAAGCTCTGCATTGGGTGTTTTTTCTTTTCCTTTTTCTTTTATTAACATTCTTGATTGAGAAATGAATGCCCCACAGAGCTGCAGATCAGCGTGTGCCCGGGAGGTGTGAGATGGGGGTGTGTGAAATTAGCCTCCCTGAAGATCATGGGATGACTGACTGCAGAGGGCTCCAGCCTGTGTTGGGCTTGGGATATGCCGGTGCCTATCATTATAGAACTGGCCACGTACCATCATTAAAAAGTCAAAAAACAATAGGTGTTGTTGTGACTGTGGAGAAAATAAAATGCTACTGTACTGTAGGTGGGGATGTAAGCTAGTTCAACCTTTGTGAACAGCAGTATGGCATTTTCTCAAAGAACTAAAAATTGAACTTCCATATGATCCAGCAATCCTGCTTCTGGGAATATACTCCGAGGAACATAAATTGGTCGACCCCCAAAACACCTGCACACATAGGTTCATTGCAACACTAGCACAAACATGGAACCAACCCAGATGCCACTGAAAGTGGACCGGATTAAAAAAAATGTACATATACACAATGAATATTATGCGGCCACAAAGAACAAAATCACATCCTTTGCAGCAACACAGATACAGTTGGAGACGGTCATACTAAGCGAACTATCACAGAAACATAAAACTGAATGTTTCATGTTCTTACTCAAAAGCAGGCCCTGATCACTTGGTCACATGAGCACAAAGGTAAGAATGACAGACACTGAATGGTAGAGGAGGGAAGAAGGGAAGAGGGATCAAGATCACACAATCACACACTGGGCACCAGGTCCACCATCAGGAGGAGGGAAGGCCTGCTAGAGGCCCAAACCTCACCTGCACACAATTTACTCATGTTGTAAATCCTTACATGTACCCCCCAACTCTAAAATAAAATAAAATATTAATCTGAAAAACTGACCATTCGCAAAGAGGCAAAAGGCAAAGGCCTAAACTCAGTTCCTTTGGCTCTCATCCAGATGGCCGGGGTCCGGGAGTTCTGTGGTCCCTGGAAAAAGTTGTGGCAAGTAGCCCATGTCTCTGGTTGGAGAGTTTGCTGGAATGTTGCCATGGCCACAGTGCAGCAGGCCGGCTGGGCTAGGGATGGAGGGAGCTCCTTGGGCCAGCATGGGTCTATGCAACTGTGCAAGCTTTTGAGGGGCGGAGCTCGTGGGTGCTCTTCCTGGTTCTGATCCAGTCCAGAAAGAACAGGTCAGAATTCGCAAGCCGTAGGCATCCCTGGCATGTGTGGGCAGGCAGAGCCATGATCGGGGCACCAGGAACATTTTTCCTTAGAAACCAATGAGGACCCAGAGAAGGACATGTGTGGGACCTCTCACGGTGGCCAAAGCAACAGTTGGGAACCATAGGGGGTTGGGAGATTACACTTCAAGACACTTACCTTTTACTTGAAAGGCACTAATGAAAACTAAGAGGAAATGGAGCCAGGAAAAAGAAAGGGACCGTTAATAGGCAGATTTTTTTCCTGCCCCTTAGTAGGGTGCGATTATGCAAGAAAGATGGGACCAATTCTACGAAAAACCTCAAATGTTCACTTTCTTTGCACATTGGAGTCTATTAAATTAACTTGTATAACATCACGTGTGCAGGTGAAAAATTTTGTTTTAAACCTTGAAAATATTAACCTTAATCCTGTAAAATCTCAGAATTATTAACCCATTTTACGGATGATGTAAATGAATGAAAGAGCAATTGGGGCTTGGAGGATCATTTACTTTTCTATTTCTGAAAAAAACAAACCAACCCATGAATTACACATAAATTGCCTGTGGTGAATATGTTGGGACTAATAGGTAGCGTATATATGGTTATATTTATAACTGTGTGTCTGGGAATTAATACATGCATGTTAAGTGTTGAATAAAAAGGTATAGCCCTAAAGCCGACCTGAGGCGTTTATCACTAGGGTACAGATTTTCCGCCCTGGCACTGTTCCCAGAATGCCCTTTGAGCTTGGAGGTTCCATCCATGACTATTTTGCTCTTTCCAGCACTCTGGATGATTAATAAGTTAGCAAATTCCAATTGGGTGAATTAAGACTCATCAACTTTAAAAAAAAAAATGACAATTCCCCCCAATTAAAAGACAGTGTATTGATTTGTAATGTCTTAAGACACTTTAACATATTAGATAAGAAAGGAAGTAAATAATGGATATGAGTGAAGGAGGAGTTATAAGTTTGAGAATTTTTTTGATTGATATTTATAAATAATACCACCATCTTGGATCAATACTTAACGGTTTACCAGTGCCACTTTGTCGATATCAACTTAATGTAGGTCTAGCATCATTAGGGACCTGGCTTACAAGAGTGAATAATTTTACTTTAACCCATCAAGCCAGTTCTTAAGCTAACTGTCCTGAGTTACGTGGCTACATTAAGTCGCATCCTTCAATTGAATTAGGATTCCTATTACAAGTAGTCAAATCCCTTCAAATGCTTTTCATCAAAAGGGCGCTTTATTCATATTGGGGTGACCTTTATTTTTGTTCCCCTTTTAAGGGAGAAAGGCATAAAAGAAATATGAGTTGGCTTATCCGTTTTGCCCTGGCGGGTTGCTCCCCATTTGCGGTGAGCTGGAGGCTGCCCCCACCCGACTCTCACACAGCAGCAAGGGTAGGCAGGGGCAGCCTAAGTAAGTGTGGAGATTAGCGAGGGATTTTTAAAAGCACCAGAGAGGTGTTATTAATCCTTTGAAAGTGTGAGCCTTTCTGATATGGCAGCTGGACTCCTGGGAGAAATTGCACAGGGTTCTGTGTACCTGATAAGGAAAGTCTAAAGTAAAATGCAATGAACTTAATGACCCAGAAATTATTATGAGAGGAAATTAATACCATCTTCAGGAGATTTGTGGCACTTAACATAGCATTTGAAAGAAGTAAAGATTCCTTTGTATCAAGCTGCCTTTCATTTTAAGTATAAACACGTGCATTTGCATTCTGTAATATGAAGATTAAAGATCTGGCTTTGAATTAGCAAAGGCGATTTAGCATTGAACAGGAACTCCCGTGGCAATTGTGGGCTGGGTTTCTGAGAGACAGTGCGTTCTTGAGATCTTCTTTGGTTCTCTTTGCATATTTGAGTACATTAGATTCATTTGCATAACATCAAATGAATGTTGAGCAAGTGGAAACTATAGTTCTTCCTTCACACATAACCCAAATTTATTTACTTTCTTATCTAATATGTTAGAGTCTTAAGACATTACAAATCAATGCATTTTCTTTTGTTGTTTTCTTTGATTCTCACCAGTCATGTTATCTTTAGGGCTATCATTTTCATTCTTTCCAAAGATCTTTTTGGAACTGGACTCTTTTAACAAGGAGGACATTTCCATTGATACAGGATTCTACATGGCGACTGACACAGTCCAAACGCCATCACTATCCGCACAGCCTGTCTGTCTCCTCCCTTCAAGCTCAGTTCAACTGTTGGGAGATGATAAGGGGGGATAATCTGTAGATGTGATTTCTCGCCTCATTGTCCTGTTGTCAATTTCATTCTTTCTGCGGCCATTGGGTGGCCATCTCCTCTTTCATCAAGAGCTAAGGAATGACTGTGAGCCATCAAAAAGAATGAAATAGTGGCTTGTGCAGCAACTTGGATGGAATTGGAGAATGTCATCCTAAGAGAACTAACTCAGGAACAGAACACCAAACACTGGACGTTCTCACGCATAAGTGGGAGCTAAGCGAAGGAACTGCAAAACTACAGAAAATGGTATAAAGGACGTTGGAGACTCAGAAGGGGAGGGAGCGAAGGTGTGGAGAGACAAGAAATCACCTATCAGGTACAGTGTGTGCAGGTGGGGCTGGTTGGTATGTTTAAAACCTAGATCAAAACTATTTGTAATTCCCAAAGCGATTGAAATCAATAAATACATAAATAAAGCAAACTTTGAGCATGTCCAGGAAACAAAAAGAATGTGAGCATAGTTGGAGCAGAAAAGAGAAAAAGAGCTGAGAAATGAAGATTCTCTGTGTTTCAGTTTTTACCTGTGCTAGAGACCGAGACCAGGATCCTGCTGTGATTCTCTGGTGAGTGCTCTTGAGCTGTGGCTGGGAAACCCCTTCCAGCAAACAATTCACTTTATGCAGCAACTCATAACATTTTAGAGCTAGAAAGAACCTAAAGCATTATTTGGTCTAAAGCCTTCATTGCACAAAAGAGACTCAAGCAAGACAGATTAAATGAGCTAATCAAAGCCACACAGCTAGTTAGTGGTAAAAAAGAATGAGAAACCACATTTTTCTCATTACTACATCAAGCTTTATTACTAAAAAAAATTTTTTTCTGGAATTCTCTACCCATATCACGTTTCAATTAACCTTTTCCAACAGGGTGATTTAAATTATTTTTAAATGGTCAAGTTATAGCAGGTTAACAGTTTTCTCTTGTAGAAACGATCTTGCATTTCTTCACTTAGAAGAGACAAAATGGTAGTCAGGAGAAAGAAGACATGAGCACCAGGGGAGGCCGTACATTCTGAAACTCATTCCAGGATACCTGAAAGACCCAAGTGCCTTTGGGTTGTGAAATTCACCACCTAATCCATTTCCTAGAGGCCTTCATTCAGAAGGGAGATTAACAAACCCCAGTGATTTTTCATCCTCTTTTTATTCTAAGATAGCCAAGACCGGCAAGTCTGGTGAGAGGATATTGGGCCTATTTATTACACAAATTAGTTCATTTCTTCTTCATGGAATTTTGTGGATTCTAGGAGAGAACCCACATGGAATAGAACCAAGTTTCTTGCTAAGGGGTCTGAAGAGTGTCTTTGTCAAACAAAATTAAGCCAACATATAATTGTCATTTGCTTTATTCTTATGGAAATTGAACATTAGCATGTGTATAATTGATCTGAAGTCCAGACACATCAAAGACTCAAATGTATGTATCTATGTGTTTTTAATCTCCATATGCTATTAGGAGCTCCATATGCTATTACTCAAAACTTGCTTTTGCTTCTAATTTTTTTTTTTTAATTAAAGGAAATGTTTTTTATTCCATGCCCCTGCCCTGGCTTTTAAAAATCTCTTTCCTTTTTCCCTCAAATGACCGGAGCGGCAGTCATCAGCCTCTCTAGGGCCCTTGAACTGAACACTTATTCTCTTAAAAATCGTCAACACGGGATCTGTTGCCAAGTGAAGAAGCCAATTCTTGTCTCTATGCTCTAGGAAGTGTTTTCTTTGTAGGACTGTTGGCATGGGGGTGAATGGCCTGGAACTCAATATTGAAATCTCAGTAAGAGAGATACAGTTTATTTAGAAATTAAAGCGAATGCATCCAGAAATTGTACTCAGGATATTCAAATATAAGCACATGAAATATTGAAAATAAAACTCCATGGGTATTTCTTAGGAGAGATAGATGGAAAACTAACTATATTTGCTTAATTATCACAAAGCATCAAAAGTTTGCTATTATATTAATAATTTTACCAAAGTCGAAAAATATATTCAGGAAATTGGATGCACAATTAATGCATCAATGTAATTGACTTGTAAAATACTCTAACTTCATAAAAATATGTGTATTTATCAGATCTAGTTAGATATCTGGTTCCTATTTCTTCTGAAGATTACAGAATAAATTAAAATTCTTATTTTTAAAAAGAGCCAAAAAGGGAGACATATAAAAGAGGGACTAAAAGATTTCTAATTTAGCATGAAGTTTTAGGAATTCTTTCATGCTTTTGATACTTGTGTGTAGCTCTGTGTTTTGTACATACTGTAGAGAAAGTGTAAGTTTCTAAGATTGCATGTTCATAATCACAAAAACATAATATTCTATAAAATATGGCAAAATATTCTTGTATATGGATAATTCTGTGAAAAGTGAACCAATGCTTGTTTTTAGTTTTTTCTTACTTTTGTTGTTTCTGGCAGCATAAGTCTAACCTGCTTTTATTAACCGCTGCCAATGTTTTCTAAGATAAGTGAGTTTGTATTTTTTTCTTTCTATATTGATGCTTAAAAACATCTTCATTTGAAAAAGGAAAGTTCGTAAAGTTAAGATGAATTACTGGAATTACAGGTGAAGGGTTTTAGGTGACGTGTACTTAGTGCTGATTGCTTTGATATCTAGGCAGTTGTGTGTGTCCACGTGTCCATGTGACTGTTCATATGTGTGTGCCTGTGTGTTGTGACATGAATACATGAGTGAAAATAAAAACTGTTCTCTTCTGGGATCATATGCCAAAACAATTTTAATAATTTAATAATAGCCTTCATGTGAAAATTTTGCATTCTTATGACTAATTTTTTAACAAATCTATCTTTAATCCTCAACTGTATCACACATTAAACAGACTTTCTATTTTACTGTTTTCTCTTATACTTTTCTATTTTACTACTAAAAAATAGTAAACTATTTTTTAAGTTTTAAGTTTTAAGCTCTTGACTACCAATCGTTACCAAAAAAAAAAGAGTCTATATAGCCAATTGTCTCTTTACATTTCTTACGTTATAAACTCAAAATGTCTAAAATAGAACTCTTGATTCTCCCATGACCTGACTTTCTTCTAATCTTCATTATCTCAGAAATGACACAAATGAGTTGTTCAAATGCATTTTTTTAATATTAATTTTATCAGTGTGTAAAGGGCAGTGAGCTGATGCCTAGTCACTAGATAACTTGCCATAAGGTGATCACAACTTTAATTATAAAGTTTCTCTAAAAGATGGTCTTTGTGAGAAGACCCACTAGTAGAAAGTTGTTCCAGCTCAGTGGTGCTGATTTGCATAATTTTGTGTAATCATGAGAACATTTATATCTACTGAGTGCCTACTAGTTGCAGGCACAATTTTATGTACTAGGAATCTATCTGTCCATGAAATCTAAAACATCTTAGGTTTGAAGAAACAAAACAAAATAAATGAATTAATACAACCTTGTTATAGTCAACTCTACTTCTATAGTTTCATGTTGAGGACACCAAAATATTGCAAAATTATATAATATGTTTGTATACACATATATCAGAAATTCAGAATAGATGAAAAATAAGTCAAAGTGAAGGTTTTTCTTTAAACCAACACATACTGAGAACTGGTTTTATGCATGGCATGCATTTGGTATGCTAACTTATTGGACATTTTAATGATTATTTCTTGTTTCTTTCACTCAACACATGTTTACTGAGTGTCTGCTCTTTGGGAGACCCTGGGCCAGATGCTGGGTAGAAAGATTAGATCATACCATCCTTGCCTTCCTGGACTTCAGGCAGGAGTCATTTGGTTTAATTATAGGACCATTTTCTGAGTCATCGCCTACTTCACAGAAACTGACATTTCTCATTGCTTGTAGAATGACTGCCTCATATATGTAGTCACAATTACAAGTCACCTTCTGCTGGGTTCGGGGCAATCACTGGAGTCAGGCTTTTTCTCAAAAAAAGTGTGAAAACCCTTGTCTTGTGACTACCCTTACTCTTTGGCAAGATTTCTGGTCCTACCTTGTGTGCTGGTCCCACTGCTAGGTGTTACCTTTTCTACTTCTCAGGCTTCTTTGCCTTGATTCTCTGAAAAGCAGCCTTGACTTTGACTGAGAGGTGATCCTGAGCTATGTAACCTTATGGCTTTAGCCCTTACCTTACCAGGTTTCCACATTCTCCTGTGTACAAAAATAATTAAGGAATTTTAGGGATACCTATGTTCCTTTTAGCTTTTATTCCTTCTCTCTTTCTAAACAACAGGTGAAAAGAAGATTCAACCCAGTAAGGCTAAGATGGCCTATACAGCCTGGAGTCAGGTATTTGTTTCCATCATTCCCATGAAAGTGTGACTTTCAGTCACATGCCCACAATGAGAAGAATGTTGATCTTTTCACCAAACCTCTTTCCTACCTCACTATAGTTAGGCAAGGACATTATCTACCTGGGCTCATTACATTAGAGCAAGAAGGGATCTTAGCAATCAACCATTTGCTCACAATTTGACAGATGAGGAACTTGAAGTCTAAAGGATTTGAGACAGAAGAATCTGGCTCTTGACTACCAATCAATCTTATTATATTGGTTTTCTAAAGTTATACCAATAGCAGCAAAAAAGGGATAGATGTACATAAACTGAATAACTATTTGCTCAAAGTATAGTAAGGGGTAAAAAAAGCAAATTGTGAGTTAAGATAATTTTATGTACAAAAGAGAATTTTAGGAAGACTCAGCACTGACTCAACCTAATCATGTGTTACCTTTGGGAGTAGACTTTAGGCTTAACTAGGAGACAGATACTTCCTTTAATTTTATGTACTCTTGTATTTAACTGTTTGGTTCTTTACAAAATCACAGGTGCTTATTTCTTTTCAATGATCAAAACTCTACACTTTGTTAGAAATAAGCATTCATGCTTTATTGCCTTAAAGATACTATATATTTAAAAATTAGTCATTCCTAGTATCACATATTAATATTAAAAATATATGGCCAGGCTTGGTGACTCAGCCTGTAAACCCAGCATTTTGGGAGGCCAAGGCAAGTAAATTGCCTGAGCCTGTGGGTTCAAGACCAGCCCGGGCAATTTGGCAAGACCTCGTCTCTACAATTAAAAAGAAAAAATTAGCCAGGTGTGGTAGTGCATGCCTGTAGTTCCGGCTACTTGGAAAACCAAGGCAGAAGGATCACTGGAGTCCAGCAGGTTGATGCTGGGGTAGTTGTGAGCATCCCACTGCATGCCAGCCTGGGCGATGGAGGAGGACTCTGACACAAAAAACAAATATATATATACACACACACATATATACACTCCATTTTTGCCCTAAGTTGCTGTTTTTCCAAGTCTTTCACATCTCACAGCTAGTTATTGAGGTGTGAGCATCTTGTAGACAGCACATTGAGGCAGGTATTCAAGAAAATTTTTAAAAAATTAAGTGTCTAAAAATCAATATTATTATATGATTTAGATTATATTATAAGATATTTTTCACTTGGTTCCTGCATCTTGGATAATATGCATAGATTCTATCATGCATATTATTCTCAAATACATTTCCTCATCTGACTGTGTTCTGTCTCTACACTTTATGACTATTGAACTGCATCACGTCAGTACAGACTGCAGCTATTCAGAAATAGAGGCAAGTGATTGTTTATTCTTTCTGATGGGTCCAGCTATTTGGGTTGAAAGTGAACCCTGATATAATGAAGAGATGTTTCACTAAAGCCACTTTTAACACTTGAAGAAGTTGAGCAGGAGAGCAGGTAACACTCAAAAGTATGAAGGTTCAGCATATCACTGTTGATAATGGAGGCTGATGGAGTGTAAATCAGGGTCTCACCATTGTTGATTGTGGTTGACGGAGTGTGAATCAGGGTCTTGCCATTGATGACGGTGACTGATGAAGTATGAATCGGGGTCTCACCATTGATGATCGTGGCTGACGGAGTGTGAATCAGGGTCTCGCCATTGAGATGGTGACTGATGGAGTGTGAATCAGGGTCTCACCATTGATGATGGTGGCTGAAGGAGTGTGAATCAGGGTCTCCCCACGGGTGATGGTGGCTGACGGAGTGTGAATCAGCACCTCTCCATTGAGATGGTGACTGATGGAGTGTGAATCAGGGTCTTCCTTTGATGATAGTGGCTGATAGAGTATGAATCAGAGAATTCCACTGACGATGATGGCTGACAGGGTGTGAATCAAGGTCTTCCACTGATGATGATGGCTGATAGAGTGTGAATTAGGTTCTCACGACTGATGATGGTGGCTGATTGAATGTAAACCAGGGTCTCACCATTGAAATGGTGGTTGATGAAGTGGGAATCAGGGTCTCACCACTGATGACGGTGACTGATGGAGTGTGAATCAGGGTCTCGCCACTGATGATGGTAGCTGATGGAGTGTGAATCTGGGTCTCGCTATTGAGATTGTGACCGATGGAGTGTTTATCAGGGTCTCCCCATTGGTGATGGTAGCTGATGGAGTATGAATCAGGGTTTCACGACTGATGATGGTGGCTATTGGAGTGTGAATCAGGGTCTCGCCATTGATGATGGTGGCTGAAGGAGTGTGAATCAGAGTCTTCCACTGATGATGATAGCTGATAGAGTGTGAATTAGGGTCTTCCATTAATGGTGGTGGCTGACAGAGGGTGAATCTGCTCTGTGCTTTTGGCCTTGAAAAGTGCCTATTCATGTTCTTGAAATTTAAAAAAATTCATGCCAATAATATAGAATCAATTTACTTTATTAATCAATAATACAATACAGTGTTTCACACAAAAAAGTGGCTCTTGACTATTAGACTCTTTGTGCTACTGTGAAGTCTTCTTCAGGAATCTTGATATTATGCCTTGGCAATCGTGTTTATTATATTTTAATTTTGAAGGAATATGTTCAGACTACTCAAGATACTGAATATATTACTGCAACGTGTTGTTTGAGTAAATACTTGATATCCCAGAAAAGATCATGAAGAAACATTTTGGTTTAATTCTTCACTTAAAAGATTGGCATGAGCACCTTGAATACAGACAATAATTCTACTTAAAAGCAAACGTCAGCCAGGCTCGGTGGCTCAGCCTGTAATCCCGCGCCTTTGGGAGGCTGAGGTGAGTGGATTGCCTGAGCCCGCGGGTTCGAGACCCACCTGGGCAGCGAGACCTCATCTCTACAATAAATCAAAAAATCAACCGGGCGTGGTAGCGCATGCCTGTAATTCTGGCTACTTGGAAGGCTGAGTTCGTGGAAGGATCGCCAGAGCCCAGCAGGCGAGGCTGTGGTGGCTGAGAGCGGCCACTGCACTCCAGTCTGGGAGACCAAGACTCCAACTCAAAACAAACTAACAAACAAACAAACAAAAGCAGAACATCTTGTAGCTTATTTATTCATATAGCAGAAGACAAAGAAGAACTGTGTGTTGAGAGACTAGATTGTGTTCTGATCTTTGTTTTCTCCAGCACTAAATTTTTTTTTATGATTATCAGTTCTTTGTGAGCAATAAACACATTTAGTCAAAAAAAAAAAAAACTTTATCAGACAGCGATCTTCCTTACACACTTACATTTGTGGTTTATTTGTAGTATTCCTGGTCTATTTTTCTAATTTATACTTTGGACCATAAGTAGTCATTAACTTAAAAAACACCTTTTCTCATGTACTATGAGGATTCAATGAAAAAAATAATAAAAGTTCTGAGCACTTCTCCCTCTTTAACATTTGCTGTGTGTAGGCCATGCAGCAATTTATATTCCACACATCCATGAGTTCACCTAGTTGTGAAGCAAAATATGAGTGTGTCCTGGGAAAATACTCATTTGCTTTAAATACTACTGGTATCACATGCCTTTAACAATATAATCCAAATGAGAGAATATGCAGCAGTTCCTTCTGCTTTCTTCCAAGCACATTTGTCATTAACTTTGTTACGTATTCTTCATATTTCTCCTTAGTTGCATGCTTTTTCTCCTGCTTTTTTGATAAAAGTGCAAACTTGAAGGATGTCTGTAATTTGGGTCTCTTTTCTGCTTGTAGCAAATTTGTCAGTTTCATGCAGATAAGCATCATTTTATATTGGCTCCGAAAAAACCTTGGCTGGCTTACCCAAGATGTCACTCTGAATTGTTTTCTTTCGAAAATAACAAGAAAAGTGTCAGTGATTTCATGCTTTTATTTGAAATGTCTCTTAGTAGATAAGCGACATACTCCCAAGTAGTGGGATAAAGATATGATTCCGTAGAAACTCCCATTCCTTAATCTCCCTTTCTTTTCAGTTGCTTTTATAAAACCTTACCTGTAGATTCACTTGTGCCAGTACATCTAAACTTATATTTCATATTCCTACTGGAATTGGGTGATAAAACAAGAAGACAGCTGAACTCTCATTTGTTGTAGGCTAATTTGTCATAGCTTAATAACAGGGCATACATATTAAGTATTCTTTTTTTTGTTAAAATAAAATCTTAGTAGTTACATTAGTATATTTTGTTAGTATCTGGAATGCAAAATAACGTATTTCATGTGTCTTATTAATTAAAATACCAACTATAGGGAGAAAATCTCTAAGTCAACTTGCAAATAGCAAATGAGATAGCAGATCAGAAAATGTTCCTGAGCATTTGAAAATGTTCTGGAATTTAGTCATCTTTTATGCTTGTAACATTATTTTTAGGTATTATTTTTAGGTATGTTTATACTTCTATCAGTATTTGTAAACTTTAGATTAAGCCAATGATCTACTCAATACGTATATTTCCATAGTCACACTTAAATGCAAATCTGAAAAATATAAAACATTAAAAATATAAAGGCATTTTATGCTAATGATATGGTATGTTAAACTGAGATGATGTGCTGTATAATAATGCAACATTAGTCAAGGTAATCTAAGCAAAGTCATTGTTGTGCTTTATGTGTATATGTGTGCATGTGTGCATGTGTATAAAACCTTAAAAAGGTGCCAATTTGAACAAACATTACAGAATTTTTAAGAGAATCATAATCATTGTCACATTGACTCAGATTTGAGAAGTATGTGCATGTAAAATTGGCTTTTCTTCTGTATCTGCCAAGCCACCTGCAGACATTTTCATAGACTCAGCTGTGGTCACCATGCTCAGAGCAGTCACCAATGCCCTGTTTTTCTTCCACAATCATCTTCCGTCTTCAGCTAACTACTCTCCTCCACACTACTTCCTTGACTTCTAATCTTCTATCCTCTATTACTCAGTTGAAACTCAAGAGAAAGTTAGATGTATGAACTCATCAGTCTTATTTCATTAAAAAAGAGAGAAATGAGAGCAGCTTATAAACTAACTAGTACAGCACACCTCTCACAAGGCATATGCTTACATGTTTTGTCTCTATCCTTTTTCACACTACTCAAAGCCTGCGTAACATTATGTTGACCTACTGATTTAGTTTCAGTTGCCTTTGTTGGAAATCTAAATTCCCAGAAATCTGAGTGCTACTCTCTATCTGTAGAAATGTGTATACCTAATGCAACTGCCATCTTGCTGGACTTACAATTCATTCAAGTATTTACTTATCAAATAAGTATACTGCTTTCTGTGGCTTTTACATGATTAACTTACTTCCTTCCCAAAACAAGCCAATGAAGTAGATAGTGCTGATGTGACCATTTACAGATGAGGAAACTGAGACACAAAGATATTAGCTAACTTGTTCAGATTCATACATCTCATAGGTAGAGGAACAAAGATTTGAACCCAGACATTGACTACAGAGTACATAATTTTAACTATGATTCATCCTATATTCATTCAACAGGGGTTTGGGTGGGTAGGTATGATATGCAAGAAAATGAGCAAGAAATGAGGGAAATTGCCACGCATGGTGGCTCATGCCTGTAATTCCAGTTCTTTGGGAGGCCAAGATGGGGGGATCACTTGAGGCTAGGATATTGAGACTAGCTTGGGCAACACAGTGAGATACCATCTCTATATTAAAAACAAAAACAAAAAACAGAAGTAAGGAAAATTATATATATGCATCAGTAACTGGAATTCATTAAGGTATAAGATATGAATCATAAGAAATATTTACACAAATATTGATAAATCCAGAGGTGGAATGGAATGAAAGCATTAGAGAGAGTTGTTGGTG
The DNA here is from genome assembly GCA_027257055.1 of Cephalopachus bancanus. Classification (NCBI taxonomy): domain Eukaryota; kingdom Metazoa; phylum Chordata; class Mammalia; order Primates; family Tarsiidae; genus Cephalopachus; species Cephalopachus bancanus. The sequence continues at coordinate 9,933,300 of JAPVLO010000001.1, read as the reverse complement.
TCTGTGAGGGACCATCGTCAGTTACACAGGATTTGATGTCTTATGCAAGGGTGATGACATCACCAAGAATCACTTTTGGGACATATCCTGGATGATCTTATTTCTTCTATTTTTTTCATGAATAAAATAATTATAATACCTGCCGACAGGCTATCAGCCAACACATACAAGAAGGATTTCTAGACTAACAAAAAGGAAATCTGTTCTTTGCTGATAATGCATTCCTGCTGCTGTCTCATTTTGACCTATTAAACATCATATCTTCATCTCAGAATCTGGAACATCACAAAAATGTCTTCACCCTCAGTATTTGAAATAACCTCATAATAATAAAAAGGGGCTTCATTTTCTAAAATACTTAAAAATTCAACCTCAGGGTTATTGACAAAATTTGTCTTTTAGTGAGAATCCTCTCTGTAAATATACATCTGTGTATATATGTACATATTCATTGCAGAAATACTCTGAAAGAAGCTATTGGAAAAAAATAACCAATGAAACTTATTATAGAAAACATCTTTGACTACAACAAAATCCCATTCATTCAAATCCCAAAAGATAATATTGATTTTACTAGCTTGTTTTTTTTCTGGATAAAATCAAACCAGTTGATCAATTTCATATAGGTTAATTCTGAAATGATTGTAAGAAGTGATTACAAGCAAATATGTCCTGCACGTCATTGGATGCATGAGCCAGAAATTCAGAGGAGCTGTCTGGACTAAAGAGATGAAGTTAATTGTCCTTGGTATCTAAATGGCATTTTGAGCCATGCAAATGGATTAGATAACTCAGAAGGAATGTGGTATGGAATCACTAGCTGAGTCCACTTGGTAAGTCAGATCAGACAAATTATTCAGTGTTAACTGAGTTGGTTTAAAATACATGTATCAACCAGGCTCCGTGGTTCAGCCTATAATCCCAGCACTTTGGGAGGCCAAGGTGAGTGTATAACCTGAGCCTACAGGTTCAAGACCAACCTGGGCAACATCGCGAGACCTTGTCTCTATAATAAATAGAAAATTAGCTGGGTGTGGTAGTGCGTGCCTATAACTCCGGCTACTTGGAAAGCTGAGATGGAAGGATCACCGGAGCCCAGCAGGCCGACGCTGGGGTGGCCATGAGTGTGCCACTGCATGCACTCCAGCCTGGGCAACAGGGTGAGACTCCAACTAAAAAAAGATAAATAAAAAGATACATCTATCTTTAAGGAAATATTACTGTCATTAACTTTGATTTTTAATTTTCACCACAACTAAGTAAGGATCTTAGAGAATAACAACTAGTTGGCTAAATGTTTAACAACATTCCAAAAGTTGGTAATGCCCACAGTGACATTTTGAGCCATGCAAATGGATTAGATGACAAAAGTGACAAAAGACTGTACTTTTGTTCACAATGAATGACAGATGATTAAAAACTCACTTGTACCCATTTAAAAAATAAACACATTGGCAACAAAATTAATAATACGAATGGTGTTTAAATCCTCAGGTCTCTCCTATAGGTGAATTATAAACTTCTAAACGTGTTTACTCATTGCATAGCATTTGTGATGTTATTTACCCATGGGAGCATGAAGCTCAGAATTTACCTGCTAAAGCAATGATGTACATGAAGGGGTTTCATATGCGACGAAGCCCTGGGCAAAGCTATTGCTCTTACCAGCACTTTCTACACAGTTCAGAGCATCTCCCTAAAACCAACTGGGAAAAGTCCTACTGACTATTGATATTCAATGTCCTCTTGTGGTGGACAGCGTGTCACCTGCTGACTGTTCAATAGAAGCAGTGTCTTTGTATAGAGTTCTTTGTAGTAAGTGAATAATAAAAAAAGATCTCTTGTCTAAAAAGCCCTTGGAGCATGCTGATCAGTAAATGAAAAACAAGGTGAGGCCTTGCTGTTCTGAGGGCAGTGTGTGAGGGGAAAAAAGACAGGTGCAAGCTGGAAGTGAGGTACATTGAGAGACTGGAGCAGGTTGGGTCGAATGGCTCAGTGGGTTCTAAACTCTCTTCGCCTGTGAGACACACCCAGTGGTAGTATCTCACTGCCTACCTTGGTGCTCAGCTTTATGTTTGTGCTGGGAGTGCCCTGGGGCCGAGAAGAAACACTGATGCCGGAAGGCTGCCTTGACCTGAGGTCTAGTCTATATTTAATGTGTAAGTGAGAACTAATCTCCCTCCTTTTGGTGTCCCTGCTGCATCATTGTTCAAGTTTAAAATGCTTTTAGGTTGGAATTCAAGATAGCTGCATGGCCCAAAATGTTGGAAAGATAAGCCTGCATTCTTCCTGAGCTAGAGAAAACAGTCTGAGTTTTGTATAAACGCGGGCTATGGCCCAAAAGAAAGGCCAGCTTAGACTGATGGTAGAAATGCAGATAAGAATAGATATTTCTCAAGTGACAAAGCCAAGGAGAGTCCGAGGCGCTAAAGGTTGGGTGAATATATCTAGAGAGGAAACTGAGAACCATGTGTACCTTGAAAAGTCAATAACCCACTGCAAAAACTTGATTTTCTGCATTCACAGTGTGGGCAAAGCCTTAGAACAAAGAGAGCATTTGAGGGAGATTCAGATGTTATTTCGGAAAGTTTCAGGAAGGTATCGTAGGATACCTGCCAGGTAGAGGCAGGAAGTGGAGAAAGCCTGAGATTTCTTTGAACCTGTGAGAAATTCTCGTGTCTACCAAGGGGTGCTGAAAAATGCAGCAGAGGCCAACTCCACTCCACCAGCTACCTTGGTTTGGAGACACTGAACTCTCGTGAAATCACACCTAAGGATCCAATCCTGAATCCGGTGCCAGGACGGGGGGAGACCTCGGTAAGCCATCCTGCATTACCCTTCAATTTTCTAATCCAAAATGGGAGTCATACCCATTCCTTCTTACTTTGTGAACATGTTGTGTAGATTAACATGATGGAGTTTGAAAGGTGCTATTTAAATATAATATGTCATTAAAGTATTATCATTCTAGTTACTGGTGATTATTTAGAAAGCTTTAAATCACCTGGTTATTTCCGGGATTCAATGTTCATTGTCGGGTGTTATTTCTCCTTTCAAAGACATAACATTTCTTTGTCACAGAGCATAGACTCTATAGTTTTGAGTTTGGGAGTTGTGACCACAAGTCTACGCTGTACCTGAATGCATTCAGCATTGTGGCGGCAGGGCTTTTAGATGCAGGTTGCTATAATAATTTGAAACAGGAAATGTAGGGCAACTTAAAATGAATTTTCACCTTGTCTGCAAATTTTTATTTTGAGAGGATAAGGTGAAACATTTGGTCAAGGCTAATTTAAGGTATCACATCGTCATTTAGCTAGAGGTACCACGAAATAAGAAAATCCGGAGATTTCCGACATAGCAACCCCATCTGCCTGGCATATGTCTGCATGCGTTCTACCATTGGTGTGTTTATTTCCCAACTTCTTGTATTAGATGCCGTTTCCCAGAAGCTGTCTTTTCTGCACTGTTTTCTTTATAGATATTCATCATTCGGTAACTCTGAGCCAGAGTGGTTTTTTTATGCCACAAAAGTATATCTATAGTAGGTAGAAACTCTTATAGTCAGGACTATGTAAAGTTCTTTGTAGTCCGTGTGAAGTGAATGTTGCTTTTCCTAAACTTCTTTTGCCATTTGACCCCTCTATAATCAATACTGGATTGTTTTCACTTTAACTTATTTTGTGGTTGAAAGAAGCGTGATTGAATGTCTGTTTACTTCCTGAGCCAAGATATTTCTAACTTGTTATACAAGTCGGTGGTTGATGGAACAGAAGGCAGGAGATGGTGTCTGGGGATAGAAAATGATCGCAGACCTTTACTGGGAGTTTTAGAAAGTGTTTGTGTTTTAAATGTGAATTTTTTAGAACGGTCTTAAGAGTTTGTCTTTGATTTCCTTACATTTGCATATTTGACAAAGAATCAAAAGAGCAATTCATATTTTTTGATTTATATTTGCATTTCAAGATCTAGTTGCTTATCCTAAAAGTATTCCATGTTTATATTTATACGTGTGTGTGAGTGTGCATACAGGTACCAAAAAATGTGTGCACATTTTAAGAGATGTTGTCTGTGTATTACTTTTTGAAGTTGAATTGAATTATGGTAGCGACGTGTAGTATGACGTTCACTCAGCCGTGTTTCTGCCATTTTCTTTGACTGTCCTGCCTGTCACATGGTGATGCTAGCATTCATTTGATTAATGCCATCTTTTGAGTGAATGTCATACTTAAAATGTGTGTGTGTGTGTGTGTGTGTGTGTGTGTGTGTGTGTGTGTGTGTATACATTTTAACGCTAGCTACTTTTCCCCCTCCTGGAATGTTGATTCAACCTTGAAACTCCAGTCACTCAGTCACTTTCTTTTTTTTTTTATTATAAAGATGTGGGGTACAACTCAGGGTTAGGTATACAAATGTTGATTATGCAGATACCCTTGTTGATGAGGCAGTCACTTTCTTTTCTTTTTTTTTTGACTTGGAGTCTCACTTTTGTCACCCAGGCTGGAGTGCAGTGGCACGTTCATGGCCACTGCAGCCTCAACCTGCTGGGCTCAGTTGATCCTTTCACCTCAGTCTTCCGCCCCAGCCTTCTGGAACTACAGACGCACGCCACCATGGCCGGCCCAGTCATTTTCTTTTCATTTGTGGTGACCTGATGACTTGTTCAGCATATCTTTGAAAGAGTACAATTTATAACTCTTAGTGTTAGGGTGGTGATTCTGCTGCTGCTGTATGTGTGCTTGTTGACAATCTACAACTGATGAATTTATTTAAAAAGCAACAGAAACCTCCAAATAGGGGGCTTTTCATTATTAGAACCTTTTGCTCTTTCGCTTTTTATATACTACACATCATTCCCTCAGTAGACTTTCACTCTATTAATAACTTTACATATAAATCGCTCCGAAAAAAACTTTCCAGTGTCAGTTTTCCTTGAAAAATGCCTCTAGTTGTCTGTGCTATTTAGAGTAAAAGAAAAAGACGGTCATTTTTAAACAGATAGCAAGACTGCTGTCGTTTATTCAACACTCGAGACACACAGTGCTCCATACAGCCAGTGGTGAAAGATTGTGCAATTGCAACTGCCTTAAGTGCAAAGCACAGAACAGTGGTCCTCGTTTCTTATCGGTTAGGCAAAGCCTTCCTATCAGACAGGATTGCGGGCATGTACATTAGGGAGTGTCACCCCCACTCTGCTTCTCAAATGACCACGGGGAGCTCCGTCCTCAATCCCTCAGGGGTTCATTTTTGTTGTTTCTGTGGTCTTCATGTTCCTTCCATGCCAGGGTTTTCAGTTCCCACTGTGAGCAGGAAAGAAGAGAGTTGAGTGTTGCAGCCATTGTTGAAAGGTGTAAAATGGATTAATTTGAAATGACACTGCGGAGCTCAACAATTCATGATGGCTATTTTCATTTATTTGACAATTTTGCATGCTTCTTGCATGAAAAGTCTTCCTTGGGAAATGACCCTGTTTTACTGATTGTTATTCTAATGAAATAAGTGTCCAAGCAAATGATGAGTGGACCCTAACTAAAGTGTAAATTACTGTGCTGGGTACATTTTCAGTAAACAATTCCTGGTGAATAATCAAGAAATGCAAACTAATAAGTGGTACGACATTCAATCAGGAAATGCTTTCCCATTATTTCTTTGCAAACGATTTTTCCTTTCCATGTAGAAATACCATGCTAATGAATTAACACTCACTATTTGATTTAATTGGCATGCTCACTTACCAACTGTTGCTCATAAATTAGGATTCATGGAACATTTCTAAAAACCTGTCAAACTCTCCGTTTTTAGCAGGAAAGAGTTTTCTGAGGCCAACTCGAATGCTCAGTTTACCATGTGAGTGGAGATGCTGAAAATTGGGGTAGTGTCAGGCCAGCTGCCGTGGACTGGCATTTATTAGAAAATTATTAGGATATGTGTGCTTCTAAGGCTGTCTTTTCTTTTTTTAACATATACGGTTGTTTAAATAAGAAGTAGTTTATACCCTCAGTGTGAACACTTTGTCATCTTAATGTGTGACAACCTTTGAAATAACGAAACCTACACCATTTCTCCTCCATGTCCTTGAATCTCACCTCCCTCCTTTCTCTTCGGCATTATTCATGCAAAAATATGGCTTTCAAAATAACTTAGTTACCCACTATTTTATCACTGTATCACTCCAATAAGTTGTTTCTTTTGTCCCCTCTAGCTGAAATTGTAAGATTTAAAAACAAGGTAAAAAATGTCACCCAATTTTTCTTCCAGTTGATGCCAAATATCCAGATGCCTGGTGTTAGATATACAATTTGAATGAGTGATGTAATTTTTCATTTTATCTGGATATCATGGGAGTGAGGAAGGGAGGGGAAGAGAGAGAGAGAGAGAGAAGAGAGAGAGAGAGAGAGAGAGAGAGAGAGAGAGAGAGAACACACGCCAGTCCCTCTGCTTGCTATTCTTAGAGGTCCTCATCTTGTTCAAGCAAATTACCTCATCCTTTTCTTGGCTTCTTGTCTGTTCTTTTCCATCTCTTTGATGTATTTTATTATTTTTTCTGGAATCACTGAATGATCAATCAATTAACAAATTCCAATTGCTTATTCAGCTCTACGGAATGCATACCACAGTAGAAATCTATAAAATGATGAAATCTTGACCTGGTAGAGTTTATATTTTTAGGATATGATTATCAAAACCTCAAATGACTCGATAACATAAAAATATTGCATATTTATGAATGCAAAAGAGTGTAATTTAAGCTGAATACATAAACACAGATAGGGAAGAAGTTTGGTTTAAGAATTTTTTAAAGCTGCAAATTACAGTAATTGTTGGTAAAAGGTTACAGTTACTTAGAGTGAAATTGAATTTTCAATTGCTAGAAGTTGAAATGAATTATTGTTATTCAGAGGGCAAAAAAGACAAAGGGACCGAAGTGTTTTTAATTTTTTTTTTGCTATAGTTTGAAAATATTAACATTTTATAAAATTATTTATTATACTAATTGTCCAATCCAATAATAAGGAGTGGTTTACCAGTTTGCTTAATATCTGTGGTCATGGAATTGGATGGAATTATCAGTATTTTTTTTTTTTTTTTTGGTACTATCACCTCCCATTAGGAGTCCAGAAAGGAGAACGATTTTGTTTTTGCTGTTGATTGTATGCTCTGGGAATCTTAACACACCAGAATAGAGTGAAATGTAGATAGTGCCTGTGAATCAATTCTTAGGCCACCAAGTTTCTAGTTTCATTCTGAATAGAATACTTTATGAAGTTCTTCCCTTCCTCCTTTCTTCACCCCCTCCCTTCTTCCTTGACCCATCCCTCCCTCCTTTCTTCCTTCTCTCTCTCTCCTTCTTTTTCTTCCACTCATTTATTTCACAAATGAGGTGGAACAGGGCTTAATTATTCAGACTTTGTTATACAGACTCATCGCTGATACCACACCTCTCAGCCTGTTTTCCCCATCAATTTCAGTAGCAACAAAAGTGTTGACAAGTTGCCAATTGTGTGTTTGTTTTAAATGAGGGAAATTTGGTGATAATTTTATTCTTTAAGCTAAATAAATAGCGCTCATTTGATCTTGTATAATGTGTATGATGTTTTAAGCCTGAGAAATGTATATCGCATGTCTATGGTGCTTGTCTTGCAATTTGAAAACATTTTATGGCTCAGTCTTTCCTCAAGGACAGAGCAAGTTATTTTTAGCTGTCAGTAGCAATCCATATTGTAATACTTTTAGATATAGTCATCTCAGCTCTTTCCTGACCTTTCTTATCATAGCGGCAGGAGCTGTTAGACGCGGAATGTATTGCCAGGCAGAGGAGTGAAATTTTCTTCCCTGGTGACCTCTACAGTCAGCAGGACTGTCACCCCACCCACTTACCTGGAAGCAGGGAAATGTCCTGGATAAATCTAAGGGACTCTTAGCTTCAACTTTGGGGTAAGGCGACTTAGGAAGGTGAAAAACAATCAGAACCAGTCCGTCTTCTTCACGTAGGTCCATTCAGAGACTTGTTTCTTGGGCAAAATATAGTAAGAAGAAAAAATGTGACTATCTAGAGTTTCGCTGAATCATGTCTCTGTAAGTCCAGCCCTATGAACGTAAATGTCTTAGCTGAGACATTACAAACTTCTTATAGATGATTATTTCTGACGCACCTAAGTTTATTCCAGAATGGTTCACAGTGAAGACCCCAAAACATCCTTGTGGCTCTGTTTCCTTTCTGTCATCTCTTGTCCAAAAAGTGATGTCAACCCCTTGAAGATCTATTTAAGTTGGTGCTTTTGCCAGGAAACGGAATTTACGTACTTTGTTTGAATGTATATATACAAAATAAATTTGTAAAGGGTGAATTTGTCTAACCATTTTTAAACTAAATGAACAGTAAAACGTAAATCGCAAAAAATAATGCATGTTTTTATTTCCATAAGAATTAAATGTATAGCTGGGCACGGTGGGGATGGTGGCTCATGCCTGTAATCCCACACTTTGGGAGGCTGAGGCAGGAGGATTGCTTGAGCCTAGGTGTTCGAGACCAGCCTAGGCAACACAGTGAAACTTCATCTATACAAAAAATCAAAAGATTAGCCAGGCATTGTGGGGTGTGCCTGCGGTCCCATCTACTGGGGAAACTCAGGTAGAAGGATCGCCTGAGCCCAAGAGGGTGAGGCTACAGTGAGCCGTGATCATCCATCATCGTGATCATACCACTGCATTCCAACCTGGGCAACAGAGTGAGATCCCAACACAAGGAAGAAAAAAAAAAAGAATTAAATATGTACATTTTTTTTCCTATAAAATGGGAAAAATACGTTCCCCAAATTAAATGTATATTATCTCTGATGTTGTGATATACAAGGATAGCTAATTCTTTGATGTCTTATGTTGGGACAATAAATTTGATAGCATAAATTTGATCATAGGTGACGGAAGGGCAACTGTCCAGTTTTGTCCTGTTCGTGTTACATTTTTTCATTCAAAGCAGCAGAGTTGTTGACTGGCGGATTATGGCACAAATAGAAGCACACAGAGAAGTTAAGTGAAAAAGAGAAAAAACACCCGAGGGTTAACAGGTCCCACAAGCAACAGACAATTGACTCCATGGTTTATTCCCTTTGTCTTTCTTCTGACCTTTCTTCTAACTTATTGTGCAAAGGCGTAAAGCATCATTGATAGGACATGAATGAAAAACTTCATGAAATAAATGGGTTTGAAGGAGAATTTACAAAGGCTTTTCAACAGCAAGGGATGGCTATTCCACTAGCAGAACAATTTTCAGTCTTCCTTGAGTTAAAATGCCATAGAGAAGAGCAGAAAATCTTCGTTTTAAGAAGCTGTGGGATTTCCCTTTTAGTTAAAGGAAAATAATGCATGCAATTATTAAACATCCCAGCATGTACGTTTTATGGCAGACGAAATATTTCTAATTTGAAGAGTACTATTTTCTTTTCACATTCGGAGAGTTGAATTTATGGTATTTTGAAGTTTGAATGGTGTGAAAATTTAAAAAATGTAAAAAATTTGTTTCTTTATAGTTTTTCCTAAAATGCAAGTGGGTTACAGGACAGGAGGTTATTGGCGAAATAAATTCTTTGAAAGTGATTCTGCTCACAGTTTGATGCAGCCAGGGGCACATGGTCTTCAAGTGCATCATGCTGGTTCAAACCACGAGGAATTGCCTCTACGGTTCATAAATTTTTTATTATTGTGGTACTGACTGTCCCTATCCAATTTTTGCTTAATTTTCTATGTCAATGTATCTCTATATATCTATATTATCTACACAGACAGATGTATGTTAGAATATTGATATATTCCACAATAAAATTTTTGATGTTCATTATTGCTTTTCATTGAGTTTTACCAGTACTAGATAACACGACTGATGCATATTTCATTTTACTTGGGGAGAAAATCCAAGCAATGTTCAGACGCTCCAGTCCAGTTTAGTGCTTATTGTTAATGAATGTTCCTGTGCACCTGGTTTTATGGTTGGTAAGAAATCATTTCTCTCAAGGGTCCAATTTCTGTAAACCTTCTTTAAACTAGTAAGAAGATAGTATATAGACAAAACTCAAGTTACTCCAAATATTTGGTCTAGAATTTGCTTTTAAATCCAGTGGATATTAGGAATAAGAATGTAAAATCCTCAGGGCACAATCAGTTTATTAAATCTGTTAATATTTTAAGAGGATTGAGTTCAGATAGAAATTCTTAATTTCAAACTTATGTCATAGACATAACCCTAAAATGCTAACTAAATAACATGTCAATTTTCTTGATCATTTGAAAAAAAAAGTGCTTTCTTAAAAAGTTTTTTAAAACAAAGTTTAATAATGATAACATCTCTATCAGGAGTAGGGGTTTTGAAAAGCAATATTTTGAATTGACTATGAGTTTTATTCTCTAAGTTTGATTAAAAAGTGCTTCTTTCAGTGGCTGACAAAGCTCGAATAGAGAACAGAAGAGAAAATAGCTCTTGGCTCAGCGTTGCTCTTATCCCAGAAACCAATTGTTCTTATTGTAAAAGGTAGTTTTGTGGTCTTTGGTTCAGATTAATGCCCCATAGATAGAAGTTTGCATTTGGTTTATTTTTGGTTAAATACAACTATTGAGTTTGAAAGACAGAAAGTTTCCTGAGAAAAGCTTGTAAAATTCTTTGGGCAGTGCTGTTCAAGTAAATCATAAACGCATGGAGTCAAGTTTCTTTGAAAACACATGGTTTCATGGATTTGAGAGGACGGTTTGGGGTTTTGTTGAACCCCAAACTTGAGATATGTGACTTCAGGAAAGTGTTTCAGATGTGTGAAAGCCTTCGCTGCAGAATTGTGTTCACTTATCCCTTACAGAAACCCTCACTAGGAAGCTCTGGCCAATTCTTCTATGGTTGAGGGAGAGAAGAGTGCTGCTAATTTATGTTTCATGCCACAAGTGGTCCTGGTGACCGCCACAGACATTTTAGTTTAACCAAAGTTGTACCCTATCTCTCCAAGGGTGAAATACTTCCTGATTCCATTGACTCGTGTGGTTTTCACAAGACCATGAATGTTGACAAAATGAAACATGCAATTTGCTCACTGGGCCTCAGTTTTCTATTCTGTCATGTAAAGAATGGACTGCGCCTGGCTACATAGGCTGCTTTGGGTTCAAAGATGGATGAGAATGACATTTCAGATTCAAAAAAGTTGATTTCCATTTGTTTTGCTGCCAAATCTGTAAACAAGTTGTGCAGAAACAAATACAGTTGCAGGCAAAAGTGAGTGTATTCCAACCATAAAATGGTGTTTTTCCTGTTAATTTTTCAAAAAGGTGATCATGAAATCTGTGGTTCTTCTAGCTTTTGAGGGGTGAAAAGATTGAGAGCACAGAAACAAGTACCTGCTGCTTTTTGCAAAGTTACTCATGTAAAGTTACTCATGTAAAGGAGGGGTGAGCAGAGCTCACATCAGCAATCAAGGATCTATCTTATTCCTACATATGTAGATTCCTGCTGTGTCATAATTACCTATTTCATTTCTTTCTGTATAAGAGAGCCTACCCAAGGTCTATGTAGCAGATCTTTCCCTAGACTATCAAAGTTCAGATTAAAGTTTTAGAAAATAAAAATAGGGTTCATTCCAGATTTAAATTCCTGATATGAAATTGTGTCATACTATGTCCACTGAGAACCTCTTAGTCAAAAATCTTGACATTTACTTACACGGAAGCAGAAAAACATGTTCCAGGAGCAAATGACATTTAAGTTTCTAAACAATCTGGTGAAATGTGATTCATTGAATTCTGTGTATGTTTTTAACCATAATACCTCATTTGCAGGATAACAGCACTTGGTTAATTTGGCATGGTAGAGAAATGAAGGTGCTCCTCAGAAGAAATTTTTCAGATACTGAAGGAATGCACAAATATCAACACTTCATTTTTTTCCAACTAGTTTTGGAAAATATTTTTCTGAGTGTATTTCATGTTCTCCTGCCATCTTTGGTAGATGGAACACAAGTTGACCTTTTTACTACTCAGGGTCACTATTACAATTATAGGGAAAAAACAAACAAACTAAAAGCCTACTAAAATGATTCAATTATTCTTATTAGTCTGTTGACGTGGATATTACTTTCCCAATTTTTGCAAAAGTGGAAGAATGGAGGCTCACTGGAGTCAGCTAACCTGCTTATGGTTATACCTAAGCTTGAGCCTGTTTGGTTTCCAAACTTAGGCTTACTCTTCTATTCTATACATTTCTTTTTCTGAGAAATAAATTTGTAGGACAGATGAAGAAAATTCAGGATGGGCATGGTGGCATGCACCTGCAGTTTCAGCTACTATGGAGGGTGAGGCAGGAAGATTGCTTGATTCCAGAAGGCCATGGCTGCAACTCCAGCCTGGGCACGTGCGTGCGCGCGGGCGTGCACACACACACACACACACACACACACACACACGGAAGAACCTCGACCTGAGTTTTTTCTTGTGGTGTGGCTTGAGTAAAAGTTCTTCTGCTCATTTTCAAGTAGACTGACTCACTAGAAAGATTAAATGTTTATTTTCTTCTCCAGGGAGCGTGAGCCAGCATTTGTGGTTGCTATGGTTGAATGTTTGTCTTCCAAAACCTCATGTTGAAATTCGATCCCCAATGTTGGAGGTGAGATCTAATGAGAAGTGTTTAGGTCATAGGGGTGGATCTTTCACGAATAGATTAATGCCCTCTTTGGGCAGGAGATTGAATGTGTTTTCACTCTATTAGTTCCTGTGAGAGTTTCCCTGAGAATTGGTTGTGAAAAAGAGCCTGGCACCTCCTCTCCCTTTCTTGCTTCCTCTCTAGCCATGTGATCTCTGCACTCACTGTCTTCCCTTAGCCTTCTGCCATGAGTGGAAGCAGCCTGAGGCTTACACCACCAGCCCAGTCTTCCAGCCAGCAGAATCATGATCCAAATAAACCTTTCTTCATTATTAATCACCCACATTCCCTTACAGCAACACAAACTAAAACAGCATTTCCAAGATCTGGGGACTCTATTGTGATGGGCCATCAAATTCTTCTTGATGGTCATTAAATCCAATTTTAGAAGAAAGATTTTATTTAAGGGCTTCTCTCTTCAAGGCTCTCAAAAGGAAAGGAAGAAGGTTAGAGGGATAGATAGGGTTTGGGACAGTATGGTGCTTCTGGGTTGGGAGCCTGTATTAGTTTGCTGGGGCTACCATAGCACAGACTGGGCAATTTAAACAACATAAAGTTATTTTCTTACAGCTCTGGAGGCTAGAAGTCCAAGATCAAGATGTTAGATGCTGGTTTCTAGGGAGGCCTCTCTTTTTGGCTTGCACATGGCTGCCTTCTCATTGTGTCCTCACATGACTTTTCTTCTGTGCTTGAGCACTCCTGGTATCTCCTCCTCCTCCTCCCCTTCTTCTTCTGAGGTCATTATTACTATTGGATTAGGGCCCCAAACTTATAACCTTATTCAGCTGGAACTATCTTCTAATATGTTCTGTCTCCAAATACAGTCACACTGGGTATTAGGGCTTCCACGTATGGAATTGCTAAGGGCCACAATTCAGTCCATAACAAACTGCATTAGAAAGTCTGGGATCCCAAAAAGGAAATGTTCTCATAATGTTTCTTTCTCCAGCACAGGAAGTGCTGGACCAATAGAATCATTATACAAGGCACATTTCAAAAGTCCAGCAGTTCTGGTACGTGAAAGAAGAATAATCACAGTAAAGTCCAGCATTACTTACTGTGGCCAGCTGTCAGATAAATGACCGTATGTCTTCAATGATCTTCAAAAGCCATGGCATTGCATGAGTGGAATCAAAGTTCTATGTCTGAATCAAAGACCCTCTGAGTCCTTGCATGCCAAACTATTCAGATACCTTGGTTGGATGGCTTTTTGTAGCACTCCAGAGCAATTATAATAGAAAAGAATTTTCAGTACCTATACCCTGGAGCCATATTAGACACTCTACTACAGCTTCAACTAGGGCAAATGGGAAGCATATATCCTGAGGTCGTATTTTTAGCACATTTATCTTACAAAACAGTCACAAACTTAGAAGTGGTGGAAACTCCAATACTGCATTGGAATGTGGTAGTGCTTTGGCGGGCAGGGCTACTAAGCTATGTAGAACTGTTTATCTCTAAAATATTTGTCTGTAAAAGACTGGCACTATAAAGATCTTCTAGAAACTTGCAAGCATTCTTCCGATTCAGTTATGCTGCCTTGTTCTACACAAAATTGCTCCCATTAAGTTCAAAGATAATTCACTTTTTTTGTGTGTGGAGTAAAGTAAGAGGATTTAAGTACTGAACAGTTTATTATTTTTTTTAATGCAATATTTGGCACTAAATTACAAAATTTGCTAGAAGGCCAATTTAGTTATTCTCTAATGATTTAGAACTTAGGCAAAATGCTCTCTTTGTAAAATAAATGTTAGGGCATATATGTTTTAAATATTTTTTACAATAGTTGTTTGGGTTGAGCATGTATGCGCATTTGCATATATGCTTCTCTAGATGTCAACTCAATTCACATGCTGGTCAATCATGCATAAATTTGTCTGCCAAACTGGAGTGGGGTAATGCAGACAGGTGAATGCTAATTAAGTCTACACTCTGTCTTGATATTCCTAACCATCTTTGCTGTTTATCATTGATTCCAATGCCCGTTTTTAAAATTTTTTTATGTTTAAAAATGCCTGGAGCCTTTTGAATTAAAACAAAACAAACAAACAACAACAACAACAACAAAACACTGACTTTTCTAAGAGATTTTTTCCCCCCAAAGAAATTATATAAAAGATTGGGATAGAAATAATCTAGAAACTTAAAAGTGAATAATAGTGATACTAAATAGATACACGCTATTTTTGTGGTAGTAGTTCTAACAGAATATCACACAATTTTCTTGCCAGATTCAACAACACATCTCTTTTCTCTGTAAAACCCACTGACAGATATTTTTGGTGTACCATTTTCTACCAAATGGTAGTGAGTCTCTCTCCCTTGCTGGCCCTTGAATGCTACACTCTTACCATTTCAACTAGTTCTTCCTGATCAAGAACTGGTTGTTGATTGGTTTTTCCCAAACATGGTAAAAGTAATTGTTTGTGATTAAACACTACTAGGACATAAAATGATGTAAAACAAGTGCAGAAAGGAAGAGCATTGTTGCCATGAAAATTAAGTTGAGGAGCAGTTTCTCTCGTTTATGCCAGCTCTGGCATGTCTCTGTATCTTTTCTTCTCTTGCCTCTCTAATAAACTTTGTTTTGAAACTTTAAAGAAAGAGAGAATTAAGTTGAATGTTTTGCAGTGATTCTGTAAAAACTCATTAGTAAAAATAATTGCTACCAGTTAATTGGAGGCAAGTCGACTGAAAAAGGAAAATCTAGAATGATTCTGCACTCAGGTTCTTTCACAGCTATTTGCAATCTCACTTCACTTTAAAGAAGTAGAAATCTCAAAGTCACAGATGTGTTAAAAGGAGTTTTAGGGGGAAAGATGCCACTGGATTCCAACCAGAAGACCTATATTCAGAGAATGAGTCTTGGCTTTACATTTATTGCCTGGCAAATAAAGATGCATTTGTATGTTTGTAGTTAAAATGTTTGGCATGGGCTTGTGTCCTTTATATCCTATTCTGCGTTAATCAACTTTTTCAATTGATTCACCCAGTGCAGGTGCCAATCATATAGGATAAAAAGTGCTGCTTATGTTTAATCAGGAGGAATCATTTTTGTGTTCGGGGACAGGAAAAAAAATCAAAACTATACTGCTGATTTGGAATTATTGACTAAAATGGAGTGAGGTTACAAAACAATGGCATAATTACAGGACAAGAAAAACTGGCTTCCTATCTCTGCAAGTGAGCATTTGCCAGAGAGATGGGATTCTGGGTCAAATGAATTATGAACAAAGAGGGTAAAAAATGCATGGTAGTTTTGGAGAGCAAGGAGGCTTGTTCAAGGGGTTAGATCATATTGGCTATAGGTGAGATAATATAGAGATTATTAGGTAAGAAATAGGAAACCATTAAAACATTCCTAATGAATTTAAAATAAAATAAAAAGGCTGAGTTTGGTTCAATTTAAGGATATGCATATCATTCATGAAAACTGTTTGAGAACACACGGCTGTCATTCTGCAGTTGTACATCACTAAAGCAAGTCTAGGTGGGGGTTCTTATCCTATTTTTCTTCAATGGATCCCTTTGGCAGAATTTTCAAAATATATATATATATATATTTTTGAGTTGGATTCTCCCTCTGTCGCCCAGACTGGAGTGCAGTGGCTGTTCCTGGCCACCGCAGCCTCGACCTGCTGGGCTCCGATGATCCTTCTGCCTCAGCCTTCCAAGTAGTTTGAACTATAGCCACGTGCTACTACGCCCAGCTAATTCTTGATTTATTGTAGAGATGAGGTCTCACCAAGTTGCCCAGGTGGGTCTAGAACTCGCTGGCTCAGGCAATCCACTCACCTCGGCCTCCCAAAGCGTGGGATTACAGACTGAGCCACTGAGCCCGGCCAAAGTAATATTCTTAAATGCATAAAATAAAATACTTAGTGTTTCAAATAGAACAAATAACATTTAAAAATAATTATGGCAATAATTTTTAGAAGCACACATTTCAGACATTGTGGCATATATGAGTCATTTGTGAATTTTCCGAGTAACAAGATCTAGTAGAGAGTAACTGATGAGCACAATTAATGTTTAGAGATATCTGATATAGAAATAAGGGTAAATTGATGACAAAATGTCAAGGATTGCTACTTTCTACTTTGGTTTGTTGCTTAGATTCGTCATTGGAGCAATAATTTTATTTTTTTCACATAAAACTTCATGGATTTCCTGAATTCTATCCACTGTATAAAATACATGAAAACTTACATGATTTTATAAAGTATCATGAAACGTTTTGATCGACAAGGAATAGGGAGAGGCATTCAGAAGATTCATTAATATATAGAAAGATAATGTCTACTTTTTTTTTTCTGAGATTTTTAGAGGATCTCAAGAGAGAGTGCTCATGGGACGTTTTCTCTTCCTAAACCATACATTTGTAAAATGTTGACATTTTTACAATGAGCATGTATTTTTATTATAAGAAAAAATATGAAGAATAAGATTTTTTAAAGTACTGGTTTGTAATAGTAAAAAAAGAAAGAAAGGAAGGAAGGAGGGAGAGAGGGAGAGGGGAAGGAAGGAAGGAAGGAAGGAAGGAAGGAAGGAAGGAAAAAATGAAAGACAGTTTATCTTTCCATCAAAAAGGAACTAGTTAACTAGATGCGTTTCTATCGATGGAATACTGAATATGTCTGATAAGTTTCTATTTTTGTAAGCTTAAAAATAATTTAATGATGTATATATATTCATTGAGCTTTTTTGTGCTCTATTATATGTATGCTATAGTTCAATTAAAAAGTTAAACAATCAAACACTGATGGAAAAAAAATTCAGAAGAGAGCAACCAGGATGATAGGAGATCTGTGAATTGATGCCGCATATGAAAATGCTGGAAGAAAGTGAGAAATTTTATTAGAAGTGGAAAAGTTTTAGGAATTACAAAGTATTTTATAAAAATAGTTGAAGGGTTGTTATGCAAAATAGTTGGAAACAAATTAATGTTAAAGACCCAGGCAATCATTGCATTGCAAGGATAACAATTGATGCTAAGTTGGTTTCCCACCAAAGTATTGTGAAATCATAAGAAGTATCTATCTGGTCTTTGTCCCTTGTTCCTGGCATAGGACTTCTAAAATTTGTGTAATTTTTGAATGACAGGGGTGAATGGAGCATTTTTTCAAGAATATTTGGTCTTAGTCTCTAGTTCTTGACACAAGAGCTTCTAAGACCTTTGGAATCTCCATAGTGATGTGTCTTTTTGTGTGTTAATAAGATGACTGGTGGTTGGGTCCCTAGAGGAGGGTTTCTCGCTTCAAGATGGGGGACTGTTTTTTAAAAAACCAACTGTGTGATTAGAGGGTTGAAATTCTCAGTCCATACCCCTGGATTTTTGGGAAGGACAGGAGCTGGAGATTGAGTTCAATCACCAACAGTCAATGATTTAGTCAGTCATTCCTACTTCATGGAGCATCCATAAAACCCCCAAAATGAGAGGATACGGAGAGCTTCCAGGTTGACAAACACATCAAGGTGCTGGAAGGTGGTGTGCCCAGAGATGCTATCAAACTTCCACACCACTTTTCCACATGCCTTTCTTTTCTCATCTCTTCTTTGGCTGTTCCTGGGTTGTGTCCTTTTAAACAAACTGATACATGTAAATAAAGTGGTTTCCTGAGATCTATGAGCTGTTATAGCAAATTATTGAAACTGAGAGGGGAGCTGCGGGAACCCCTGAACCCCTGACATTATCACTGGTCAATCAGAAGTACAGGTGGCCCAGTATTGCACTTGGCATCTGAAGTGGGGGGAAGTCTGGTGGAATTGAGTCCTTAACATATGGGGTCTGTGCTAACTCGAGGTAGTGTCAGAATTGAATTAAATCATTTGATACCCAGATGGTGTCCAGAGAGTTAGAGAATTGGCTGTAGGTCTGGAAAAACTTCACACATTTGATGTCAGAAATGTTGTAGGTATAAATATGTCAAGGAGAGGCCAGAAATTTGGAGTAACCGGTTTCTAACGATCTTCTTAGATGGAGAGAAGAATCTTAGTGAAGATTGTTTATTATTCTGGTGGGCTCTGGTTCTTGGGTGATTGCTGTGGACTGTAAGAATATTAAGGTTATTGGAAGTTTTGTTGTTTTGAATAGTCTTAAAATACTGTCTAAACAGGAACCGCAGACTGACATATGTAAAAGAGTGCTCAATTAACACACCTCTGACTCCCAGGCTTGGAAGAAAGTCAGCAATAGTAGTCTGTGAGTCTTAAAGACAGCAATCTCTAAACAAATATGTGTTAAAATGTGAATATGAAGTCTCTAAAATTTGAGGAAATTCAATAAAGTTTGATAGTCATCACCATATATTCAGTAATTGTCAAGTATTTGTACATGCAATTATAGTGATTGTTAAAAATCCAGCATTATAATCACTGTAACTTAAAATTAATTATAATTGAAGGCTGAAAATGTTCCTTGCATGCTTATATCAGTAATGAATTTCCAAAATTTTAGGAGAGATAGGTGTTAAGTGGACATCCAATCATTTGATACAGTGTTTAAGTTGGTTTGACTGATTTGAACTCTCTAGTGTCAGTATAAGACTTGGAATAAGTTTATATAGTCAAATACTCAGTCAAACATGAAATCAGTTTGTCTCCTAGGGGTGAACAACTGGTTCAAGTTTTTGGTGATTTGATGATAAATTTAGGCATAGTAGTGATTTATTTGAACTAGACACTGATAGAATATAATATAAAATTTTGAAATTCTACTAATGTTTTTAATCTGCTTATTCATTTAACTCCTTAAGTAACAACTCAGTATGATTTCAGAAACTCTGCTTAGACTATACCAAATGCAAGATGAAGAGAAAGGTCATAATGCTGAGAATCTAAATGCGTCAGATGTAAAATCACCAGGAATTTGGAAGGATGAAAAGACAAGACTTTTGATGTGACCTGATGTAACTCAGTAACTCACAAATTCGCAAGTCAGCTTCTGACTATAAAAAGAGACATCTGATCAGATTGTCATGCTCTATGTTTAATGAAGTGTTGCAAGGACTTTGACACAAACCATTACCCACTATTTACTTATTCAAAGCAGAAACCTACTGGAAAATTGAGTGAAATTATCCATACTTTAACAGCTTTGAGCAGATTGTATCATGATCAAAATTTCTAAAAACACACCCTTCTGAACTCATAGGTATTAAATACTATTGAGTTCTGTTACAGTACTTTAATCGTCATGTTTTTACAAGATTGTTTCTATCCTCAAAATTTGAAGTAACATTGCGTAATTGTGGGAGAATTTAATACCCATAGTCAGATCTGTGATTTGTCAATAGCTGTGCCATTTTGAAGGTTACCAATAGCCCAGAAAGTAGTTTAATGTTCACACTCTTCTTTTCTCAACAGTCCTGTTTTCTTTCCAAACTTCCAACACTTGTTTTTAATTTGGGTTCCTTGGACAGAGTTACATAGTAAATCAAACATGAACTTTCTTGTGTTTTAGGCTAATTAAAAGAAACCTTTTCAAATAAGAGACAATAGGATTCTGAAACTTAGTGACTAGTTCAGGAACTGTTTTTTTAAAATCAGTTGTTAACATTATATGGGAAAGTGCTGTGCCTGTGGCTATTAGTGCCACTGAAAATAAATTAGTTATGTTTAAAATTGTCTTTTTAATCCCTGCAAAGTCAACGAACAAACTAAACAGGAGAAATTGCCAAAAGATAATAATGATAAATTGTTAGAGGGATAAAACCATTAAATGACTGTATTCCAAAGCCTCTTTACTTTTAAATTTTTTGTATCTTTAACAAAATTTTAGCTGATATAGAATATTTAATAATTTTACATATTTATGGGGTACAGAATGATATTTTGAACACATGGGTATACTGTGCAATGATTATATCAGAGTAATCAATATACTCATGACCTCAAATATTTTTCATATCTTTTTATTGGGAATATTCAAGATCTTTTCTTTTGGTTTTTTGAATGCGTAGAATAAATTTTTCTTAACTTTAGTCACCCTACCAGTACTATAAAACACAAGGACTCATTGCTCCTATCTAGCTGTAACTAGCCTCTTCCTATCCTTCCTTTCTCCTACCCTTCCCATCCACTTCTACGAGCTCAATTTTTTGAGCCACCACATATCAGTAAGAACATACAGTATTCATTTTTCTGTGCCTGACTTATTTCTCTTAACATAGTTTCATCCAGGCTCATTTATGTTGACATGATGACATTCTGTTTTATAGCTGAAATAGTCCATTGTATACCACATTAAAAAAAAAATTCATTCATTGTTGGATGCTTGCATTGATTCCATATCTTGGCTATTGTAAATAGTGCTGCAGTCAACATGGAAGTGCAGATATTATATACCAGTCGTGGGATTCCTGAATCATTTATCAGTTATGTTTTTAATTTTTGAGGAGTCTCCATACTGTTTTTCATAGTGAGGGTACTAACTTACATTCCTATCAGCAGTGTGTGCTACCCTTTCTTCCCATCCTCTTCAATACTTGTTTTCTTTTGTCTTTTTGATAATAGCTATTCTGTTTGAAGTGAGGTGGTATCTCAGTGTGGGTTTGATTTGCGTTTCCCTAATGATTAGTGATGTTGAACATTTTTTCATATACTTTTTGACCATTTGTTTGTCTTCTTTTGAGAAATCTCTATTATGGTCTTTTTGCCTATTTCTAAATTTTTTGGTTTTTGTTATTGAATTGTTAAATTCTTTATATATTCTGACACCCTCTTAGATGCAAAGGCTGCAACTATTTTCTCTCATTTTGTAGGTTACCTCTTTACTCTGTTAATTGTTTCCTTGGTGTGCAAAACATTTTTAGTTTGATGTAATCTCATTTGTCTATGTTTTGCCTTTGTTGTCTGTATTTTTATACTCTAAATTAAAAAATCCTTGTCTGGCCCGATGTTGTAATGTGTTTAGTCTGATGTTTTCTTCTAGTATATTTATAGTGTCGAGTTTTGCTTTTAATTTTTAATTCATTTTGAGTTGATTTTTGTATATGGTGAGAGATGAGTATCTAGTTATTTTCTTCTGCATGTGGGCAATCAGTTTTCTTACCAGCATTTATTGAAGAAACTGTCTTTTCCTCACTGTGTGTTCTTGATAACTTTGTTGAAAATCAGCTGGCTGTGGATGTATAAATTTATTTCTGGGTTTTCTTCTATTCTATTCTATTCATATATGTATTTTTTTAAGCCAGTACCATGCTGTTTTGGTTACTATAGTTTCATAGTATATTTTGAAGTCAGATAGTGTGACTCCTCTAGCTTAGTTCTCTTTGCACAGAATAGTTTTGGTTATTCTAGGTCTTTTGTGGTTCCATATGAATTATAGGATTTCTTATCCTATTTCTATTAGAAATCTCATTGATAATAATTGCATTGAATCTGTAGATAGTTTTGGAAAGCATGGCCATTTAAACAATATCAATTATTTCAATTCATTAACATAAGATGTCTTTCTGTTTACTTGTGTCTTCAATTTTTTTTTATCAGTGCTTTGTAATTTTCAGTATAGAAATTTACCTCTTGGTTAAGTTTATTCCTAAGTATTCCATTATTTGTAGTTATTGTAAATATCTACAAATAAGTTTTTTTCTTGGTTTCTTTTTTCAAATAGTGAAAAATTGAAATGCTCCTGATTTTTATATGCTGACTTTGTATATTAAAAGTTTATTGAATTTTTAAAAATCATTTTACCAGTTTTTCTTTCTTTCTTTTTCTTTTTTTTTGGTGGAATCATGTTGCCTAAAAACAGAAACTGTATGACTTCATTTCCAATTTGTTTGCCTTTTTTTCCCTCTTGTTTAATTGCTTTGGCAAGAACTTCTAGTACTATGTTAAATAAGAGTGCTAAAGGTATGTGTATTTGTCTTTTTCCTGAACTTAGAGAACAAGCTCTCAGCTTTTCTTTGTTCAGTACAATGTTAGCCATGGGTTTATAATATATGGCTTTTATTGTGTTGAGACACATAACTTCTATGCTAATTTATTGAGAGTTTTCATCGTGAAGGAATGTTAAATTTTGTGAAATACTTTTTTCTGCATTTATTGCAATGATTGTGTTTTAATCTTTTTTTGTTAATATAGTGTATTGTGTTTATTGATTTGCTTATGTTTAATTATCTTTGCATCCTAGGAAGATTCCACTTGATCATAGTAACTTTTCTTCTTAATGTGCTGTGGAATTTGGTTTGTTAGCATCTTGTTGAGAATTTTTGCATCTATGTTCACGAGGCATATTGGTTTTCTTTTTGAGTTCTTGTGTCCTTGTCTAGTTTTGGAATCAGGGTTATGCTGGTTTCATAAAATGAATTTGGAAGTATTCCTTCCTTTTCAGTTTTCTATAATAGTTTGAGGAAAATTGATATTATTCCTTCTTTAAATGTTTGGTTGAGTTCAGTAGTGAAGGGCTTGCACATTTTTGATGGAAGATTATTACTTAATTTTCTTGCCCATTACTGAGCTGTTCAGATTTTCTATTTCTTCATAATTCAATCTTAGTAAATTGTATGTGCCCAGAAATGTATCAGTTTCTCCTATGTTTTCAAATTTGTTGGCATATAGTCGTTCATAATCACCTCTTATGATCCTTCTTATTTCTGTGATATCATTTGTGATAGCTCCTTTTTCATCTCTGATTTTATGTATGTGGATCTTTTTTTTTCTAGTTAAGGATCTGCCAGTTTTGTTTATTTTTTCAAAATAAAGCTTCATTTTATTGATTTTCTTGAATTCTTTTTTCAAGACTCTGTTTTGGTTTATTTCTTCCCTGAGCTTTATTATTTTCTTCTTTCTACCAGTTCTTGTTTTTCCTGGTTTCTGAGGTTCACGATTAGGTTGTTTATTAGAAATTGTTTCCTCTTCTTTGATGTAGATCTTACTGCTGTGAAATTCTCTCTTAAAAAGCTTTCTCTGTGACTCACAGACTTTGGTATGATGTGTTTAAATTCTAGTTTGTCTTGAGAAATTCATAAATTTCCCTTCTAATTTAATCATTACCCCATTGATAATTTAGGACAGTGTTGTTTAATTTCCATATATTTGTAAGATTTTTGAAGTTTTCTTTGTTGTGAATTAACAAATTGTTTTGTGGCCTAACATGAGCTATATGGAAGAATGTTCCATGTGCAGCTGAGAAGAATGTGTATTCTGTAGATGTTGGATGAAATGTTCTGTCAATGTCTGTTGTGTCTATTTGGTTATGGTATAGTTTAAGTTTGATATTTCTTTGATGAAGAAACATCTGTTTTAATGATTTGTCCATTGTTGAAAGTGAGGTGTTACGTTCCATACTATTATTGTATTAGATTGCCTAGCCTTTTAGATCTAATAATATTTGTTTTATATATTAAGATTCTCTAGTATTGGGTTAATAATTATTTAAAATTGTCATCCTTTTGTTGAATTGATCCCTTTCTCATTATATA
Source organism: Cephalopachus bancanus (assembly GCA_027257055.1). NCBI lineage: Eukaryota > Metazoa > Chordata > Mammalia > Primates > Tarsiidae > Cephalopachus > Cephalopachus bancanus. The sequence continues at coordinate 9,909,207 of JAPVLO010000001.1, read as the reverse complement.
ATGATTTTATTCCTTTTTTTACAGATTTTGACTGAAAGTCTATTTTAGCTGATATAAATATGGCTATTCCTGTTTGGTTTTTATTTCTTTTGGCTTGGAATATATATGTATATTCAAGTAATTTATGTATATATATTCAAGTAATTAATATATATAAATGTATGAATATATTCATATTTTCATATATATTGGTATATATACATATATTAATTACTTCATGTTTACTTTTAAATTTGTCTTTAGTGGTGAAATGAGTCTACTGTAGCCAGCATATAGTTGGGTCTTTTGTTTCTGTGTAACCACTCTATATCTTTTAATTAGATAATTTAATCCATTTACATTCAAAATTATCATTGATAGATCAGAAAGTACTCCTGCCATTTTGTTCATTGCTTTCTGGTTGTTTTGTAAATTCTTTGTTCCTTTCTTCCTGTTTTGTTTACTTCTGTGGATATGCGTTTTTCTGTGGTGCTAAGGTTTGTTTTTTTTCTCACTAGTGTATCTGTTGCAATTTTTTTTCAATGAGGATAAACATGAGGATGACATAAAGAGTCTGGTAGTTTATAATAAACTATTTTAAGCTGATAACAACTTAACTTTGGTCACATAAAAATATCTAGACTTTTTTTCCCATCTCCCCATGTGTACTTTACTTACCTTAAATTATATCTTTTGTGTGTGTGTGTTCTTCAGCCACTAATTTTAGCTGCTGTTGTTTTTGACCTTTGTGACTTTAAACCTTCATAAAAGAGGACCGTAAGATTTACATAGCACCTTTAGAGCACTGGGACATTCTGAGTATGTTTATGGATTTACCTATACTGGTGAGTTTTACACTTTCAAATGTTTTAATGGGATTAATTTTTAAAACATTTCCAGTGGCAATAATCTCTTAAACATTTCTTATAAGGCCAATCTAGTGGTAATGAATCCTTCTGTTTTCGCTTGTTTGGGAAGGTCTTTATTCTTCATTTCTGCAGAATAACCTTGCTGGGTATAGTATTCTTGTCTTTCTTTTTTCTTTCAGTACTTTGAATACATAACCCCATTCTTGTATGACCTGCACAGTTTCTTCTGAGAAATATATGGAGAGTCTAATGAAGATTCTCTTATATGTGACTTTATATTTTTCTACAGTAACTTTTAGAATTCTCTCTGTCTTTGATTTTGACAGTTTGACTATGATGTGCCTCAAAGAGAATTGTGGGGGTATGAATCTCACTTGGAACTTTTGAGTTTCCTGGAGCTAGATGTTCATATTTCTCTCAAGAGTTAGGAAGTTTTCAGTTACTATTTTGTTAAATAGGTTTTCTGAGCCTTTGTATATTTCTTCTCTTTATAGCTCTTTGTAATAAAAATACTTGTTTGCTTAATGGTGTTTCATAATTCCTATTGATTTTCTTTATTATTTTTATTCTTATGTTTTTCCCCTCTGACTAGGTTATTTCAAAAGACCTTTCTTCAAGTTCAGAAATTATTTCTTCTGCTTAATCTAGTCTGTTGAAGCTTTCAACTGTATTTATAAATATCATTCACTGAGTTCTTCAACTCCATGATTTCTTTGTCTTTTTAAAAATGATATTTATCTCTTTGCTAAATTTCTCAATCAGATCATGAATTGTTTTCTTAATGTTATTGAATTGTTTGTCTGCCTTCTCTTGTATCTCACTGAGTTTCCTTCAGATTATTATTTTGTATTTTTTTTTTTTTAGTCACTTCAAAATATCCTTTCCTTTGGGATCTTTACTAGAGATTTCTTGTGGGATTTTTTTCTTCGGGGATGTGCCCTATTTCCTTGTTTTTTCATGTTTCTTGTATCCCTATTTTGATATCTGCGCAGCTAGTGGAATAGCCACTTTTTCCAATTTTATCAAGTAACTTTTGTCTCAAAGGCTTTTTCCTGTAGATAGGTCCTAGGGGTCGGTTGGGAATGGTGTGTTGACATTGGTTCTGGGTGGACTCAGTCCATGGTCCCCATACATATTCTTCAGCTATAATCCTCATCTGCAAGGTCTGTGACTGTCTCAGAGGCCGAAGCTGCAGGAGTTGTGACAGCTGTGGTGTGATCCAAAGCCTCTTTTAGCCAGGAGAATTAAGAACATAATACAACAACATATTTTTCATATTAAGTACGTCAAACTTGATGCATATTTTTATGTGCTTTAAAGTATTTCCAAAGAAGAGTTCTGCAAAAATGAACCAATTTAATAATGAAGAATTGTTCATGACTTAAAATTTAATCATGAATACCATGATCTTTGTCCTGGAACAATCTTTTAATTCTAGTTTCTTTATTAGTTGAAAGTCTGGCACACATTGTAAGATAAAACTAATTCTTTTATCATACAGTATAGTGGCATCAAGACGAGGCCTAAGGTTAATCATATCTGTCAAATACCCAACTTGAGAAAAATTCCGCTTTCCAGCTTTTCAAATATCTGCAATGACATTTGAAGTAATTGCAAAACTCAAGCACCTATTTAAATAAAAGGCTACTCTTCTCCAGTCATAGTTGAATATTACAATGTTAAAAGCATCAGAGTACCTATAAGCTGTGTTAATATGGCATTCTGTTGATTGTCTATGTATCCCTTGTCTAATTCTGTTTTCAGCCTAGAGATTTTATGAAAGTCCATTTCTAATACACAGTATGCAAAGTTCTGAAAGTTGTTGCTTTAAAAAATGCTATTGAAAGGGCAGTAAATTCCGAAAGGCCCTTAGGTCTTGTTTGAACCATATATTCTGATTTCAAAATTATAGTCATAACAAAATTATTTAGACAATGCCGCCTAATGAGCCTTGAAATGGTCATTAAAGCCATATTGTGATTTCACTATCAATCCAGCAGATTAAAAATAGACGATCTCTTCCTCTCTGTTTTTTAAAAGACTGAATATGTACAAATAGAAAAGAAACTAATTTAAATATGACTTACATTGGCAGCAAGGTAGGATTTTCACATGAAACAGCTTGATATGTGTTTAAGAGATATGTCACTTCACAAAACCTTCGACAAATAAACTATTTTCTATATTTTTAATGTATGAATAGGCTTCTGCTAGAGGTTGTATGTAGAATTTTGTGCATTGACTAGTGAGAATAAGACATAGATGAATAAAGGAGGGCAACTACAGACATATAAATTAAATGACAAAACAGGGAGGAAGAGTGGGAGGTATTACTTTAAAGCTGTGGTTGTTGCTGGGAACGTACTGAGTAAATATATACCTGTCACCTTCACTGTATCTTGCATTCCTATCTTAACCAAAAGCTGGACGAACACCCTCTCATTTAAGGCTTGCTGACTGGTGCCACCTTGTTTTTGGTCCTTGGTTGGTGTTGAAATGATAATGTGGGAACTATATTTTTATTTTATAAATAATACTTGTCTTATTTTTATTCTGAAAGTATTTTATGCTCTATGCCAAGAATACAAAAAATTAAAAATAGAGGAATGAAAACAATTAAATGCAGTAATTAGTCTCCCACCAAGGATTTCTGTCTTATTGCAATTCATATATGTATAAATATTTCTTTTAAGAATGTATTTTGTTTTTAGTTTTCCAAAAATGCATTACCTCTTTTGAATTTGGAGGCGGCCGGGCTCAGTGGCTCAGCCTGTAATCCCGCGCCTTTGGGAGACTGAGGTGAGTGGATTGCCTGAGCCCGTGGGTTTGAGACCCGCCTGGGCAGCGAGACCTCATCTCTACAATAAAAATCAAAAAATCAACTGGGCGTGGTAGTGCATGCCTGTAATTCCGGCTACTCCGAAGGCTGAGGCGGAAGGATCGCCGGAGCCCAGCAGGTCGAGGCTGCGGTGACCGGGAGCGGCCACTGCACTCCAGTCTGGGCGACAGAGTGAGACTCCAACTCAAAAAAAAAAAAGAATTTGGAGGCAGTGAGTAGACTTCAATATAGGAGATGCCATCTTGTTTTTTCACAGTGCTTGCCATGGTGACCAGCCATGTGACAAATCCTCCAGAAACGGGTTTACACCTGAAGGGTGAGTTTTGGTTTGTACATCGAGAATGTTTGTGCATTTGTTAAAATGCTTTTAGATATGAATAATAATACCTGACTGAACTGAAGTGTAGACAAAGATAACTTGCTTTCCTTCACATAGAAAGGAGGCCAGCCATGAATCTGAAGTTGGTTGGTTTTATGGTTCTGACTTATCTTTCAGTCTTCTCTTGATGGTCTCAAAATGGCAGTTGCTGCAAACATCAGGACCTCCCACAACTATATTTGACGTCTAAAAATCATTGAGATGTAGAAGAAACAATGTTTCTAGGATGGGATTGTAAGTCCTTCCTTTCATGAGGCTTTCTTTTATCAGGGAGGAGCATCTTTCTAGGAACATGCTCAGATGATACCTCCTTGGGTTGATCAAAATGGGGTAAGATAGTTGATCTTAAACCAATCACTTGTTAAGTAAAAAACGAATGACCATGATTGGCTTAGGTTATGTTTCCTTCGTGCTCTAGGTTATGAGGGAAATACACATTCCCCAATAAGTTGAATTTCATTAAACTGAAGAAGAGCAAAGTGAGGCTTGTAAAAAGTACCACCTGCTGCAGCTTACCATTTCAGCTCAGCAAATGGCCACTAAAATCATCTTAAAATTTCTGTCCCTATCACTTTACCTAATCATAAAGCCCATATTTCAGTTTTCTGTTTAATTTGTTCTTTCACAAGTTAGAATAATCTTCTGAAACGTAAAGCAATGTAATTATTTCATCAGATTCTTTATGGTCTCACATTTTATACCTTCCTATTTATTATAAAAAAATAAGAATGAATGACTGAAAGACAAAAAGGAACTTCTTGTTTCAGAAAAGACTTGAGGCATTTAAAAAAATCTGTATGTATTTAAAACAGTAAAGTGAAAAATTAAAATGACAGGCAATGGAAATCTAAGAGTTTAAAAGTAAAGTAACTTTACGTAAGAGTTACTTAGACATAAGAGTTCTTAGACATAAAAACAATACCAGAGCACAAAATACATGTTAATAGACTCATATTATTTGCTTGGGATATGCTATAAATTTTGCTTTAAATTTATTAAAATTTGATGCCTAAAGAGTTGTCTTATTAATTATTAGGTACACAATACACTTATAAGTAATTTATACTAATTAATGTTTGATACTGAGATTGGTAAGATATCCCTCAAAAATGCCCACTGAGTTCACACTGTATATAAAAAACTTCACTCTTAATAACATTCATAAAATGACCACTATTGTAAGTTTCTTTCTTTAGACAGCTCCCTTCACCTGTTTCCCCATCCTGAGTCAACCTGTTAAAATGTCCTTGTTTCTCTCTCTACTGTGACATGGGAATGGACCATCAACCACTGCCATCCATGTAAAGAAACTTAGCTGTGAAGGCAAGGACACTCTTTCTCATGCTTTTTGTCCCTAACTCTCCACATAAAATACAGGCAGAGCCCACCAGTCACTGCTCAAAGGCTCTTTTTAGCCCTAGACATCCATGGACCCTCATAGTATTCTTGGCCACGTCTTCCTTAAAATTCATTTAAGTTTCTTTCGTGGTACCTCACCCCCTGCCTTCCCTCTCTTTTTTCTGATCTTTTCTTTGGGTTTGCTCCCTAGGATTCTCTTCTGCCTCGCCCTTACGTGCAGTGTTCACCACATAGGAAGAGACAACACAGCCTGGTGGTTAGAGCTCAGTCTCTGGTCACAGGTCATTTGAGTTTGATTCCTAACTGTACCATTCATGTGTTGCCTTGGGAAAAATAGTTCACTTATCTGGCCCTCAGTTTTCTTTAACTGTAAAAAAAGATGATAGAGATGCTTAAGCAAATTCAAATACATGTGTTCTCACTTATAAGTGAGAGCTAAATACTGGGTACATAGGGACATAAAAATGAGAATGATAGACTCTAGAGACTCCTAAATAGGGAAGTGAGGGTGAGATGCTACCTATTGGGTACCCTGTTCACTATTTGGATGATGGGTTCAACAGAAACCCAGATCTCACCATCACACAATAACCAGGTAAGAAACCTGCACACGTGCCTCCTGAATTTAAAGCAGAAAATAGAATGAAATGAAATACATAAAGCACAGATCTCTACATGGCTGTTAGCCAAAGAACGACACAAACAAAAACCAGATTTCTCCCCTTAATTCTGCTTTTCTGACTGTTGCTGCTAGTCTTTCTAATTTTGTCTAATGGCTTCTTCTGTCAACTCCATGCTGATGCACCAGGCCTCCTGTCTCCAGCCTGCATCCCTTTCCTGAGCAATAGATTCAGGCTGATGAATGGACGTGTCCACTCACTCCAGCCTCAGTCATCCAAAATGAACTCATCACCTTCCTACCAGAGCCGTTACTCTTCTTTTATTTCCTTTCTTGGCAAAAGGTGTCCAAATGTACAAGCTGGGATCCTGGGAGTAATTTTTCATTCCCTCTCCTTCCCACATCCAATTAGTCATCAGGTCCTGTCAAATTCACTGACATAATATCTCTTGTACCTCTCACCTTCCCTCCACTCTGTCAGCCCCTCCTAAATTGGGACACTCACCGTGTCACTTCTGGAGTCCTGGGTCAGACCCTCATTAGTCTCTTGGCCTCAGATCATCTTCCTCTGCAGTTTGCTCTCTGGAACCTACCGAGGGATTGACTTGATGGGGTTACTCCCCTTTTAAAGCAACTCATAGATTCCTGATTGTCTTTAGGATCAAGTCCAAAGCCTTTGGCGTGGTATGCCTGATCCTTCATAATCTGCACCCTCCTCCAGCTTCATTTTTTGACACTCCTTTCCTGGAAATGTGCACTTCAGCCAAATTGATGTACACGTGGAATCAATATGTTCTAATCCTACCGAGTTAACCTCGAGATGAGTTTTATCGAGAGAATGTTTTCTCTGATACAGTAAACAAATTATTGCTTGTCTAAATGTTTGTGTAGCACAGCTGAATTGTATACAGTTTATTTGGCATTTTTATAGTTTTACTGAAACAATCTCATTGAAAAAATAATTTTGTGTCTTAATATTATACTTATATTTGAGTTATTAAGCATTTATCATAGCACTGAACACATTATTTCACAAAATTAAAATTACACTTCAATTGCGTTCCTTTGTCAGATTTACATTGTGCTTGTCATTTCTACTGAGTTTGTTCTTTTGTGGATTAAATTTTGGAGATTAAAATTTTAGTTTTAGCCGGGCTCGGTGGCTCAGCCTGTAATCCCACACCTTTGGGAGGCTGAGGTGAGTGGATTGCTTGAGCCCGCGGTTCAAGACCCACCTGGGCAGTGAGACCTCATCTCTACAATAAATCAAAAAATCAGCCGGGCGTGGTAGCGCATGCCTGTAATTCCGGCTACTCGGGAGGGCGAGGCGGAAGGATCGCCGGAGCCCAGCAGGTCGAGGCTGCGGTGGCCAGGAGTGGCCACTGCACTCCAGTCTGGGTGACAGAGTGAGACTCCAACTCAAAAAATAAAAAAATAAAATAAAAAAAAATTTAGTTTTAGCTCTAATTAAAATTTTTCTTTTTTTTCACTATAGTTTTTAATGCAACATTATTTATTATACATTCAATGAAAAACAGATTCCATGAATCTTCAGTTAATTCAGAAGATTACAATACACAATCCTGTCAGGTATTCCAGAAATTTCCAGAGTGGTCAGGGTGATCATTGTGATGACTCTTTCCTTTGTAAATGTCTTACCTTTTTTTTCTACAACAAACTTGCAGTCTATGTTTTGGGAGAGATCAGAGCAAGCAACAGAGTTAAAATGGTGGCATCAGAATATCAGACTCACAGGCCTGAAAAGGTGGGTTGGAATGAATGGCAGGGCACGGATGTCTCTTGTTTATGCTTGCTGTACTCTGAGTGTGGCATGATCTTGTTATCACAGTTATCTTTTAGAATGACCCTCAACTAGTCAAGACTCATTCTCTTGTGAGTCAGCAAAACACAATTCAAATAGACTTCTGCAAAATGCACATTTATTTGCTAATACAGAGCTTTTCTCTCTCAGCATCTGTAAAAACAAACAAACAAAAAAACCAACAACAAAAACTTCAAGAAATATTTCTTATTGGTCCAACTTGGTTCATGTGCTCATCCTGGACAAATCACTGTGGCTAGGAGGATGAGGCTTGTGATAGGCCCAACTTGGATGATGTGCTTTTCCTGGACCAATCCCCCTAGCCAGGGGGATGGGTCACTGTGATTGGCCATTCGTGTGTTACAGGTCACATCTTTGGCAGGGAAGGCAGGAAGTAGAAGCAGAGCCTGGGAGTGATGGAGCCATTCATAGCAGAGAAAGATGCTATCTCCAGGCCAGCAGGTGGCTCACACTTGTCATCCCAGCACTTTGGGAAGCAGAGGCGAGAGGATTGCCTGACCCAACCCAGGCAATGTGGCAAGACCTCATGTCTACAATAATTAAAAAAAAAAAAAGTTTAGCTGGGTGTGGTTGCCCACACATGTAGTTCCAGCTACTTGGAAGGCTGAGGCGGAAGGATCACCAGAACCTAGCAGGGCGAGGCTGCAGTGGCTGTGATCCTGCCACTGCACTCCAGCCTGGGTGACAGAGTGAGACTCCAACTCAAGAAAGAAAGATGTTATCTCTAGAGAGAAGAAATACTGGCAAGAGAGTAATAATTTGCTAGACATTCTGTTTATCTCTCCTATTTGTTCCCAAAGCACACTATGTGTTTTTCTCATGGGTGTTATTTAAAAATATTGTAATTCTTTTAAACTTGGCTGTCCCTTTCCTAGGTAGAAACATCTTTAGTGATGGAGAAAATGTCCTGTTCACTTTTATGCATCACTGTTTACCTGATGCACAACAAAGTATAAGTGCTAAATAGTGGACCCTAAACAATTATTATAATACTGTAAGAAAGCGATTGGCAGTAGTGGGGAAACTGCCAGGGAGAGAGGGGCACACTTCCTCAGTAAGGGCACATGATCTCAAACCAAGTAAAGTGGGCACTGAAGTGAGGCACAGACTTTACTTGTACAATGACCATTTGTGTATCTAGCTCTGCATTGTACCCCACATCTTTAAAATAAAAATTTTAAAAATAATGTATATGGAGAGACTCAGTGAAAAAGGGATAGTTCTAGAACGAAAGAGGGATAGCTCTGGAATTCATTATTTCTGAAGAATTTATATATGATCCTGAAGCCCTATCGCATCACCCAGTCTCACTTTAGATAATCTTCTTTCACTCAAATTCATGTGATTCGTTTGCATTTAATTTAATTTAAAGCCAAACATGAAATGACTTAAGATAGTAAGAATAAAAATTAAAAAGTGAAGAAAAGTCCTGCGTTTGGTAACTTTGAAGCTTTAGAAGAAAAGTAACAAAAGAAGATACTGCAACAAAAGGAACAGAATTCTTTTTTCCAGTTGCTTGAAATATTATGTATCATAGCAGCACAATCTTTTTGAAAGATAGTCTTGTAAGATGTTAAATTGGGGGAATTAATAGGAATAAGTTATCACCAGGGTTGATAAAATGCAACGATTATCAGCCATTTTAGACAGAGATAACATTTTTGCAACCATTTTAAGTTTGTGCCACACCTGAGGTGAAACCTCCTACGGAAATCACAGATAAAGAAATGAACCTGCCACCGTCTAAGATTTACAACACTGCTAAGCAAGGAACTCAAAGGTCACTCCTGAATTAAGTTACCTTTGTATGACTTTCTGTTCTGGGTGTGAAAATATACGGAATGGTGAAATCCATTAAACTGCAGTTGACAGCCAGAGGGGTTCATTAATTCAGTAGTGGGAGTAAGTTTGCCTTTCTGCAACAGGCTCATGGGAATTCTATGGGCTTGGTTTGGTTCTTAGAGCCAAATGGAGCATTAAAATAGAAGATGGCTGTGGGAATAAAACTAGGGAGTAGAACCTCTGCCTAAAAATAAACGTTGCCGGAACAGGCCATGTGTTAGCCAGGAAGAAATCACATTTGTCACAGTGCGTGAGGGCTTTGTTATAATTACATGATGAGAGAAACTGACAAACCACTCCCAGTAGACATTGGATAGAGCCCCAGGATAAATACAATGTAATGAAAGCTGGGCCATCCCCCAGGTAGTTGATGAGCAACCAATCGAAGCTAGTGTGACTTTGCCATGAGTTCTACAAGCTGTAGGGGAAGAGGACAGATTTCCTTATACCAAAGAGTAGTTCCTGAGTCCTCGGAACCAGAGTTTTGATACTAGCACAAACACAGCTTTTCCCCACCAGAGTGGAATTAGACTGTGCTGCCTTCATGGTTTAAGGTTCTAAGAAGTGTGTTTAAGTCATGGGTTACTCAAACGAAGGAATCAAGCGTTTTCCAACTGTCACTGGTGACAAAAAAAGAGGACCCAGTCTTCCCTTGCTCATGGAGGAGACCCCGTTTGATCCTGGGTGAGGGAATACATCAGAGCTCAAACCAAAAAGCGTGAGGACTGGCTTAGGGGGGAGGGCTCATCTCTTTGGAATCCCTTCTTGTGTAGCTCTGAGTCTCGAGGTGCAGTTCCATTTTGTAGTAGGAGGAAACGTTCAGGTCAGTTAGAACTTCACGTTAGTTACTTCATCACTGAGATGGCCCTGACCTTCAGAAATTATTCTTGGGTGTCATCATGGACTAGTGCGTGGGCCTATTGAAGGCAAGGAGGATGGGGAAGGAGAAATATCAGAGATCTACAATCTGGGGGGAAAGGTGGGGGGAGGGGTGGTTATTCTGGTTATTGAGTATTTTGTAAATCAGCTACAGCTATATCTAGGATAATCTTTAGCTGTGAATATATTCTTTTAATTTAGTGCATCTGTTTTTCTGTTTGTTTTTTGTTTTTGTTTTTGTTTTTCTGGAGAAAGTGAAAAAGGCAAGCAGAACAAAGCAGAGACTCTGATTTCTGGACTTGACAGGCTTCTCCTGACTGGCCAATCCATTGGGAAGATTTTTCTCTGGCTGTCTTTGGGGGCCATTCCATTGGTTACGGCAGGGCTGACATCTCTCTGCGGGCTCTGTAATGTGTGCTCTCCTCACTTGAATCCTCTCCAGCAACCTTACCACGTCCTGATTTCTCCAGGTCCTTCTGCTGTGCCCTCAGACAAGTTTGTTTCTCACTTGCAAAATGTTTTTCCTAGATTCCACTTTCCTTTTCAACTGCTACGGCCTGTCTGCTCACTGTTGTGAGGCTTGAATGCTACTGACACTTTCTCCCCTGACAATTGTCTGTGTGAGTACATAAGTGTGTGTGAGAGGATGGGCTCATTTTGAAGTCGCAGAGATAATCCTTAACTCGTTATAAAAGATGTTAAACATATGTAAATACATGTGCCATGCACCCTTTCTCTTTGAACATTAAGTCTACTCTCTATCTCTTTCTGGCAATATTTGATGCCAATCATTCTAGACTTTTAATTCCATACATACATGCAACTGCATGTAGATGTGTATGAATGCACACACAGTTGTTTCTTTTTTTAAATCCACGGATCATTTTAAACATATTGTTCTAAAATTGTCTTTTTTACTCAAAATGTACCATCTTTTCATGTCATAATTTATATCCAATTCCTTCTTTTAACTCTTAATATAGTATGAATATGTTATTGTGTATTAATTACTGATGAATAAAATTCAGGTTGTTTTCATTTTAATTATTACAAACAATTCTGCAAACGACGTCTTTGCTCATCTAATGCATATATGCATATATACACACAAATATTTCTGTACACTAGAATCTAAAAAGTAGATTTATGAGATGAAAGGGTATGTGAGTTAAATTTAAAAATCTCACAAATTGCTTTCAATAAAAGTATGTACCAAGTATACTATCACCATTAGTTGATAATAGTATTGATTTTTTTCAATACTGAAATTAGATTTATCAGTCATTTTAATTTTTGCCAATAAGATGGAAGAAAACAATGATCTCATCATTGATGAGATCATTGTTTTCTCTTCAGCTTTAGAGCATTTTTTATAAATTTGTTCATTATTTGTATTTTTTCTTCTGAATTGCCTCTACATATTCCTTGCCCATTTTTTGTATTGAGTTCTTTTTCCTTTTTTGTTGACTTGCAGCAGCTTCATACATATTATGGATATTAATTCTTTCTATTTCACATATATCAATATAAACACATATACATATATATGAGTATATATAGACAATATATATGTATGTATATATAGTTGGAAATATATCTCTTGCTGCATGACAAATTACCCCCAAACGTAGAGGCTTAAGTCGACAAGGTATGGTCTCATGAAATCTGAGGGTTACTGGGCACAGATGTGAGCTTCTTACTCCATGTCTTCCATGCAGTTACAACTCAGTAGCCATGGGAGTAGTTTCTGAAGGCTTCCTTGGGCTGAACATCCAAGAAGGCTCCTGTACTTGGTGTCAGTAGATGCTTTCTCCCTGTGAAAGCTCTGCTTGAACTCTGCAGGGGCTGTCAGCTGGAGTGCCTACCCATGGCCTCCCATCATGATTTGGGACTGGTAGTGGCTAGTTTTTAAGAACAAGTTTTTCAAGACACAGGATAGAGAAGCTTCCCGTCTGTTAAATCCTGCACATGCAGTGTGGCACAGCATCGCTTCTAAACTCTGCTGCTCAAAGTTTTCAGAGAGTTCGCCCAGATTTAATGGAGACAGAAAGAATGCTAAAAACATTTTTGTCCCTCTTTAATTCACCTTGTTCCATCCTCTTGCCACTATTATTTACAATTTCTCACAAGAAAAATGTGTATGCCACCAACCCAACTTCTTGGCGTACTTCTCATCTGAAGTCTCATTCTATCATGGCTTCAAGTTCAAGTTCTAAGTTCAAGGTAGGTCCTTGTGTGGGTGAAGCTCCTTGGAGGTGGGTCTCTCTACTTGAAGACCTGTGAGCCAAAGAGAGAAGTTATCTACACACAACCCACATACAATGTTGGCCAGATGTTGAGTGATCACACATTACAGTCCTCTTCAAAAATGAGGAAAATTGGAGACACATGGCAGTCACTGGATCATACCAATGATGAAATCCAACTGGGTGCATATTGCTAATTCTTGAATTGTTCTGTTCCCTGGGAAGGTTTCCCCATGGTGCTTTGTGCCTTGGTATCTTGTTTCGTCCTTCAAGTCATTGTTTTTTCCCCATAAAATATAGACTTTTTGTATTTGAATGTTTCCTCTGCTTTTGTACTGCCCATTGTGGTTTGGAAGGATGGGTGGGGACCAAACCCTATTCCTTTTGTGTTATCACTGACACCTTCAGCCCAAGCTGATACAATTCTTTTAAAAACTTTATGGATTCCTTATGTATCTGATTATAAAATACATCATTAAGCAAAAGACATAGTCACATTTTACCCAGATAGGCTTTTCATTTGAGCCAAGAGTCAGAGTGCTGTAGGACAATACCATCCTTGGGAGAACTTTTTGTTTAGTTGGAAGTGTTTTTGAGGCACGAACTTAAGATTCTTATAGTAGGCCGGGCTCGGTGGCTCAGCCTGTAATCCTGCGCCTTGGGAGGCTGAGGTGAGTGGATTGCCCGAGCCCGCGGGTTCGAGACCCACCTGGGCAACTTGGCGAGACTTCATCTCTACAATAAATCAAAAAATTAGCCAGGTGTGGTAGCGCACACCTGTAGTTCCAGCTACTTGGAAGGCTGAGGCGGAAGGATCGCCGGAGCCCACCAGGTCGAGGCTGCGGTGGCCAGTAGTGGCCACTGCACTCCAGTCTGGGCGACAGAGTGAGACTCCAACTCAAAAAAAAAAAAAAAAAAAAAAGATTCTTGTAGTACCTATTATCTAAGAGAGAAGATCGAAAATAATAACTTTAAGACTCTTTGAAGCCCTACTAGGCTCACACATAAAATATTCTGAGGGCTCCTCAAATGCGTGTATAGTCACGATCTTAAAATCATGACTACAAAGCCATGCTTCACAGATAGTGCCCTGGGTTTGGTGTGTGTCCTGAAATCATATCTTCTTTTGCAAGTCCTTTGCCACCTGAAGCAACTAGGAGTGAAAAATTTTAAATCTTTTATCCCAGTAAGTATTGCTTTCTTTTTTGGAATTTATCTTGAAAATGGAATGGTTCTTTTTTTTCTTTTTTAATAGATCACCTACCCATTCTTTTTATACATGATAGAATTAAAACACCAGCTGGCACATTCAGTATTCTCACTAGAAATGTCCTTATTCAAAACCATGAGTTCGTTAGATATATTTTCCATTTCTCATGTTACCACTGGTGATAGTATCATCCAACTTTCTGCTTCTCTGTCATCAGGGCCATCTTTTTTCCTGCCTCCAATAAAATTGTCTGGTCTCATTCAGACCCTCAACAATAGTTTAAAGCTCTTCCATCTTCTGACCATTAGATCCCAGAGTCAATGCCACATGCTGCAGAATTTGTTACAACACCAAGTCATACTTGGTTCCAAATTGTGTTCCATTTATCTTTTACTGTTTTAAGGAAAAAGACATCCTAAAATTTAGTGACTTCAGAACACAGTTTATTATCATCTCTTACAATCCTCTAGGTTGCCCAGATTCAGATGGGTAGCTCTTATAGGGATCATTGTGGTCATGTCTGGGATTGGTGTTATTGGAAGGCTTGACTGTCAGAATGGCAAAATCCTATATCTGGCTGGATGTCAGAATGGCAAAATCCCACAGCTGGCTGTTGATGCTGGCTGTGAACTCTTTAGGGCTGTTGGCTAAGGCATCTACAAGTGGCTTCTCTATGTGGCTTGGGTTTCTCACTGAACACTGACTTATTTCCAATGGTAGCTATTCTAAGATACAGGAAGTGTAAGCTGCCATTCTCTTAAGGACAAGACACAAAATCTGGTTTAACATATTCCAGAGCATCCTGTAATGACATAATTCTCCAAGATTTCAGGGGGCCTAGGGAGGGCCATAGAATTTACCTTTCAATAGAAGTGCAAGTAATTGTCATCTTTAATCTGTCACATATTTTAATGACAATCTCAGACTGTGCATTCCATCTTTTTAAAAAATGGCTTCAGAACTTTGTGTTTGTCCAGGAAGTCATCCATAAACTGAGATTCTAAAGAAAAAATACTCCCGCAACTTTCACTAAAATGTGAGTTCTGTTTTTTAACTCCTTACCTCATTAATTCATTTGAAATTTATTTTTATATATGGTTTGATGTAGAAATCCAATTTAATTTTTTCATATAAATAGAAAATTTTCCAACACCACTTACTATCTATTTTTAAATGTTTCGATTTTCATATTATAAAACTCTTTACATACATAGGTCATTTTCTCTTCTATTCTATTGATTTTTAAAATTCCTGTACAAATAATACATTTTAAAAATATATATTAATTTTTATTTTATTTTATTTTAAACAAATCACTCCTACCAGTAGTCCTCATTAAAAGTTATTCATCCAGATAAAGTTTAGAATAAGTTGCTAAGATTTGTAGAAGCAAAATTATTAAAAATTGTGATCATTATTAGATTTGCATTGAATTTTATATATTAATCTTTGAAGAAAACTGTTTTTCATTTTGCTTGCTTATTTTTATAATATTTTGTTTAGAAATTTCTTCTTCTGTCTCTGTTCATTCTTCCCTTTTAAAGCACCTCTTGGAAATATGATTAAATTACTGGATATATTGTTTTTAAACCTTCTCTCCAAAATAATTTGACCCTTTCAATGTGTTTTGGAATGATCATCCTGTTTCATGTGTTTTTGCTTACTTATTAGTGGTTGCATGTGATATATCTTTCCATGTCTGAAAATAATAATTGTACTTATTTTGAAGGTTTCTTCTATTTCTATAACATTCCTTCAGGAATTACTTGCAACATACGTGGTAAGCAAGCAGCCCCATTCTTATTATCTAAAAGTTTCATGGAAATCATTACTAAGAAGAAAATCTTTTAGAAGCAAAATTGATAAAAGAAACAAATAAGCAAATAATTCCAGAAGAAATATTAAGAGCCAAAAACAAATGATGAATTTATGTACATTTAGACAATGAAACATCTTTTTTTCATGTGAATGGGCAAAGATGAAAAACATGATAATCCTGAACTTAGCCAGGGTGTGGCAATTAGGTATGTCTCTGCACAGTTGGCAGAAATGTACATTTCATGCAACTTGTTCAGAGGACTATTCCACAGCACCTATCAGTATTTAAAATGTAGCAGCTCCTTAACTCATAATCCCACTTCTAGGATTTTATTTTAATAATCTGATGAGTTCTAAAAGATGTATGCACAAGGTTATATGATGCCAACTAGCTGTTTACATTTTAAAATGAAAGTAAATAAGAAAGAAACAATGTAAAATCCAGTCCTAAGAATAGGACTAAATATATTTTCATCTGTCTACTTAAAAACTTAAAAGGATGAAATAAAGCAACATACACTGACTTGGAAGGATTTATATATTTTGTGGCAAAATCCTGGTGTCTTCTCTTAAAAATATACAAATATGTAAATAAAAACCTGTGGATTTCTATAAATCACATGATTATAGTAGTTATTTCTGAGAGTTAGATTAGAAAAGTTTTTATTTCTTGTTTTAACCACTTTTATATAATTTTATTAGGTATATTGTCAATAAGTTTACAGTTTTATAATTAGCAAAGCAATCTATTTCCATTAAAAGCTCAATACGTCCTTACTGAAAACATGTTCAGAAAATACATGCAGACATGAAAATTAAAATGAAGAATGATCCATATTCTATATTCTGACACAGCCTGCTTTAATAGTACACCTTCTTTATTTATTTACAAATACAGCTATGCATATTTACTAGAAGGGCACACACAAAGCACACTCTTCTCACTTTTTTAACCTGGGTGTTAGTTAGCAGTGTATGCTGTTATATCTTTCCATATCAATACAGACTTATATGTATCTCTGTAAATGTAAATGCATTATCGTCATCATTTTTGAGGACTGCATGTCTGACTCAGCAATTTGTACTCCTTTAGTTGAGCCTTATCTTCTTCTCATATGTCCTGTCAACCAACGCTGGCCTCTTTGTCTCCGTGCACAAGTCAACTCATTTCATCCATCCCTGTCTCCTCCCTGAGTCCGGAGGGCAGGGCCTGACACACAATGGATTCCCAACATTTCCTGCTAGATGAATGAGTGAATGAGCAGATGAATGAATGACTCAATCTATCAAAGACTGTTTTACTGAGTTCTCAGAGACTCATGAACCTTTGGAAAGATCATACATTTCTCTGTGGTTAGCTGTCCATCTGGAGGCTGATGGTAATAAATGCCACATCACAGGAAGTTTAAAAGGATGAAACAGATAATATTTATAAAATACTTAACTTCTTTAGAAGGAAAATCCCTGCCAAGTCCAATGTGTATACTATTATCATTGATTCTACCCCACCCCATCAATCACACGGAGGGTTCTCTGGCTTGTGTTTTCTCTGGGCAGCTGTATATCTAACAGTCCTTTCCATTAAAGTATTCCAGGAAATCAGGATGAATACAATTCTGTGTGAACATAACACCTTCCTTAAAATCGCAGAGTGTTCTATGCTAATTAAAAAGGTGATCGTTTTTAATCCTCCCAACATCTCTCTGAGATAGGGGAGAGAAGTTATTATAACCCTAATTTTACAGCTAGGGAAACTGGCGCAGCTAGGGAAACACACTCAGCATTAGATCGTAGATGATAATAGCAGCAGAACTTGAACTTGAATCTTAGTTTCCATCCTCAAGGAGACAAACACACACAGTAAAATGACCTTAGAATGCAATTAGCCTTTCAAGTTTGCGGAAGAAGAAACCTTTGTTCCCCCCTAAAAGGATATTAAGTTTTACAAATAAAATATTGGCCACCAAACTGTTCAGACAGTAATTTGCATTAGTGAAGATGTCTGGTGATACTGCCTTTACCCGAAAGTACCTGGAAGGAGAGGGGACTAGCGATCTCCCAGTCTTTGGAGTTTCTAACTTGGACTTCGAAATCAGAACATGGGTGGCGCTTGTGATAATGACATGAGACAGATCATTCTTGCTGAAAATGCTAATACCAAAATAGCCTTCTGTTACATTAGCAAATAATTTGTTGCCATTTTCTCAGTGATTGAAACAAATAACAGGCAAAACAAATTAATAGAGTATGGCTGGTTTCTCTATGAATTATTCCAATATTTACCGGATGTTGGAAATACCAAGGTAAATAAGAAAAGCCAAGTGTCTGCCCCTGTGGAAACTACATAGCGAGCGGTGGGAGTGACAAGGAGCAAATAACAAAAAGAATTATTATAAAAGAATCCAATATTCTTAGCATGATAAACACCATGAAAAAAAAGCATAATGAAATTTGGAGACTGACGGGCTGGATAGGTGTTTAAATAGTGTGGTCAAGAAATGGCTGTGGTGAGGGGCCATCTGAGCAGACACTTGAGTCTTTGAGATAAGAAGCTGCCACCCAAGATCTGAGAAGAATATTCCAAGCAGAGGAAACAGCAAATAGGACTCACGCCCTGTTTCCTGCTTGAAGGACTTGCTTCTTCTCATATACCTTTTAAGTTCTGGTCCACACGGTGTTATGAATCTCTCCTTCCTTCTTGGTGCTCGTATAACACATCTGCTATTTCCATTACTGCTTCTTTTCTATCATTTCACATGTTGCAGGCTATAGGCAGCATGGGTCCCACAGGAGTGGGGGTTAGAGCATGTTCTTTGTGCCGATGGTACCTATCAGAAGGCCTGGCACGTTGAAGCCGTTCGATGAAGTTTTCCTAAGAACATACGTGTATTTGGTTCCAAGCCTTCTGCATCTTCGCTAATTTTGAAGCTGTTATGTGCTGTGTAAAAGATTTGAAAACAGGTGAGCCATCTAACTGTTGGAATCAAGCATCCTGACAGCTTAGATTATTCTTGTTTTATTTGCCTACCTTCTGTTTGGCACCGAGTTAAGGCGGGACACAGGCAACACCTTACCAAAACAATGATTTCTTCCTGAAACGTCACTGATTTCTGGAATATGCTCTTGGCACCAGCTGGGGACATTTCAACTCTGGAAGGCAGTTAAATTATGTTTTATGCACTCAGGACACATCCCTTCCTTTCTGGGTCTCAAACACCTACAAGATTATGGGAATTAAATTGCAGTTGTCTCTTTTCATGCCAAACACTAGTTGCTGAATGCAATGCCAGCCAATTCTCTTGTAAGCCTGTTTCTAATTTCTGCACCTCCCTTCTCCATTCTGGTTTTGTTTGGAGAGTAAAGAAAGTTTCTAAATATTTTGAACCCTGGGGTGCGTGGTGGCGTTCTTCTGTCTTCTCTCCTTTCACTGAAACATAAAACAACCCACAATTGTTTGATTGAATAACTCCTCCCCCCTTTTTTTACATGCATGCAGTTGTATGGAGCATAATACAAAAATCAGTTCTCTCTCAGCTTCTGTCGCTTTCTTTCTGATGTGAAAGGTTCAGAAGCATCACGAGAAGCATTCACTTACATGGAGTCGGCCCAGATGGGTTATCTCAAAGGGGTAGCATGGGAGAAAAGGTGCTGGCCTAATGTTGGAGCCAGACAAGGTGCAATTAGCAGCTCACTCATTTGCCTCCCACGTCCCTAATAAGGTATTCCTGGTAAGTGATAATTAAGTCGTGGCTTTGAGGCACTGCGGTGCGACTCTCACAAATGGGCCAACTCATCTTGTCAAAATCATATCCAAATGACTCTTTGATCCCACCTGGAAGCCACACCTGTTGCTCTCTGGCCCTGCAGCCTGCTGGGGTGATACAAAGCCTCCTTTCCCTCCCCCTTCTTGTACCCAGGCACACATACACCTGTTGGCCTAGCCCGTGTCCCCTAGCTTTGATCTCTAGGCATTGTGGAAACCATCAGCAGTGATAGAATTTTGGTTAGGCCTCATTGCCTTGGAATGCAATTCTCGAGGGTTCTGCCCCTGGAAATTTGATAACGAGGCAGTACACGTTCCAGGAGGGTAGGCTGGTATGCTGGGATGTTTCATAAACTGTTCCACAACTTTGTTCTAGGGGACTTGCCAGTCATGATGAGAAGCCCATAACTCTTGAGACAGAAGAATCTTCCAAAGCATAGCAGGAACTCATTCCCACGTCCGGATCCATTACTGTCTCTATTCGATTGCCCTTGGCAAAGGCGGTCCCTGTGCTATTCCTTCCATGGGGGTTCTGGAATATGTGGCATACCTCCTCTCTGCAAGCAGGTGGGAGAGCTGTCTAAAAGTTAACACTTTGGTCATTGTGAGGAGCTAGGAATATATTTTTTTACAAGAGAGAGACAGAAAAAAATGCAATACAGTTGACCCTTATTTAAATCGATTCTCTTTCAGCATATCAGGCAAATGTCTTTTTATTTTTTCTAAAGGGCCACCTAAAATGTAAGAGTCGATTGCCAAAAGCCGCATCTGACTCGAATAAGCAAATCTGTTGTATATAGCCTGTGCATGTAAAACAAAATCCAAATGCAAGCATGCATGCTTTTATGCTGTTCAATGACATCAATCCGTATCTTATTTGTGTCTATCTTTGATGTCTATTTTGTTATGTCGTCTGAAGTGATTGCACTGCTTTTATTTAATAAAAATTTTTAAAGTTGTTTTAAGTCTCTGAATGAAAAGACAAAAAGGAGAGGTGAATTCTTATTTGCTGCATCTCAGCTTTTATGTTGGAAGGAGCTTATGTTGAAGTTCTTAGTCTAAACAATTTACAGTTTTCCGGATTAAGATCATGTGGAAGAAAGATGAAAATCTTAAAAGCAACATTACATAAATGCTCCTGATACTCATGGGTAAATTAGGCATCTGTGCACTCTAGCTGCTGGGAACGATGGGCGTTTTCTGAAGTGGGCAGAAGGTGAGAGTCTTTGGGAGATTTACTGGAGTCAGGAAGATGAAATCTACTCCCCAAACCTGAATGTCCACGAAGGCAAATATGCCCCTGCACAAAAACAAGGAGGCAGCACAAAGCTTTCAAGTTGTTTGAGGGAAAACAAACTCGTTTTGTGTCCATCTGCTGATAGAGATGGTAGGAAGAGCCTGGGCTGCTGACAGAGCAGTTCCTCCTAAATTTGACTATTATTTCAGGTTTCTATTTTTTCCTCTTTGGTAGGAAGATATTAAAAATAAGTTTCTGGCAAAAAGCACAGAAAAAACACAGAGACTCTGAAACTGTAACTAGTACAAATTCCTGGCCAACAGCCTTAGTTTTTGGCGTGTCATCAATGAGCAGTTTGCAGCATTTGCTTCGTTAAAGTATTAGGAAACACTGGGCTTGTAGAGTATTTCAGGAATAACTCAGAAGCCTAGAAATTTGCTAACTCTTAAGAGGTGAGTACTTGTGATATGCCTGGAAAAATTCCATATGGGCTTTGAATACCAGGGATTACTGTACTCATACAAAAACTAGCTTTTTCATGTGCAGCAATTTTTAAAAATGCAAAAAAACAGTGTTAAAATATGAAACATTTTTGAGACTGTTATTGTTTGACTTTAAAATTTTTTTGAGACTGTTGATGTTTGCATACTTATTTCTGGAAGTATTTATAGGTTATAATATGCACAGTGCCTTTGCTCAAAAAGCTACCCCTTTGATTTCCACTTCAACTACATGTCACTTCTGTCTGGGATGTGTTCTTTTCTACATTGAGATAAGTTAACAGCTCAGAATAAAAAGATAGACCTGGTTAATTTTTGATATGGAAGACCAAAAATAAACACAATTACTTTTATTTTCCTCCCATCAAAACATTTCATAGGTCACATAGGTTTTATTTGGAGAGAATTCAAACAGTTTGCCAAGGATTAAAACCAAGGTATTAAGGTAGTCATCCTCACTTGATGTAGTGGATAGGAGAAATATTATTTGCATTTTGCTGTTTTGTTTTGCCCTTATTAATTTAAAAAATATTCATTCTTTGCCTTCATCATTTCCTGCCTGAATAACTGAAACTGCTTTCCAACAGATCCCTTTCTTGAACCTAACTTCTCCAATCCTTTAAATTCTTTTTTAACCATCATCAATCCATCTGCCATTGTCACAGACCAAATCTGAATATATTATGCTTTTGCAAAGATAATCAAGTTTTCAATGACTTCCCTACAGCCTTCAGGAATGCCAACATGCTCAGCTCTGCAAATTCATTGAGCTGCTCCAACCATTTCCTTCCTAGGGCTCTTCCCTTCTCTATCTACTCTTCCACCTTCTTGAACCACTTATGAAGAGCTGTACCCTCCCTGTATTTCAGACTACTTTCTTCTTCTGGAACAACCTTCCCCAGACCTTTGCCAAGCCCTAACCCTCCTTCAAGTCTCAGCCCAGGGGTCGCCATCATCCTCTCCCCATCCCGATCCTTATCCTTCCCTGAAGAGCCTTCCCTGACCTTCCTCACCTAGACCAGGAGTTCCCCTTAGCATCCAATGCTCTTGGTATGACATATCAGCAAACAGAATAGTATATAAATGCCACTTTACTTGTCCAAGTCCTAGTGTTAGATTAGAAAATTCCTAGAGATTTTATTCTTTGTGTCTAGCATTTGCCTCTGGCTTGGCTCATAGTAGGTGTTCAGTCCATATTTGCTGAACAATGCATCATATGTGTACAACGGGGTCCCCCCAAACCCATAATTTATTTACAAAAAATTGTGTATTTATTCTTACATGTTTAAGCTATGCTCACCTTCAGAATGCTCTTTGGTGCAGTATACCTATCGAGATACAATGGTGAGATCATGACTCACCATAGCCTCAATCTCCTGGGCTCAGGTGACCCTTCTGCCTCAGCCTCCTATGTAGCTAGGACTGCAGATGTATGCCAGGATGCCCAGCTAAATTTTGTTGTTGTTGTTGTTGTTGTTGTTGTTGTTGTTTTTGGAGAGACAAGATCTTGCCATGTTGCCCAGGCTGGTTTTGAAACCCTTGGCTCAAGCAATCATCCTGCCCCAGCCTCCCAATGTGCTGGGATTACAGAAGTGAGCCACCACGCCCCGCCTATTTATTGAGTGAGTGAGTTTTTAAAGACAAGTTCGCACTCTGTCACTCAGGTTAGAGTGCAGTGAGGTGATCATAGTTCGCTGCAGTCTTGAACTCCTGGGCTCAAGCAATCTTCTGGTCTGTCTTCCGAGTAGCTAGGACTACAGGCACACATCACCACGCCCACCTAATTTGTTTGTTTGTTTGTTTTTTGTAGAGATAGAGACGCCCTATGTTGCCCAGGCTGATCTCGAGCTCCTAGGCTCAAGCAATCCTCCGACCTCGGTCTCCCCAAGTGCTGAGATTACAGGTGCGAGACACCACATCCAGCCTTCGCTTTGCATTCAAACAACAATCCCTGCTTTTCTCAGGAACAACCACTCATCAGATGAGATGAGCTCATTGTACTAAGGCAGAGGAAAAGCCAGATTAGGGTCATAGAGCTTTTCATCCACAAATTTGTAACCAGCCTGGGGAACGTTTTGTGAAATCTGTGGAATGAGATTGACATGAGTTTCTAGTATCATTTTCTCCAGGCTGTTTTAATGGGACTAAGTGGTTCTCAGGAGGGAAATTCCCATGGGGGATGTCAGATGAGGCTCTGATGAACGACGTTTCCTACACAGAAACTAACTCTTCTAATGTACTCCCCACGGGGGATCTCTCTACATTATAGAATTATTAGTGCCTCAGCCATGTGGAGGCAAAGAATAAAACAGGACCGAGATTTATTTGAAGGGACTTGTGACAAATTTTTGCAATCACAGAAATTCAGAAAAACTGCTCAGCATTATGCTACTTGATTGTGAAAAACGACTTTGGTTTAAAATTTAGAAAAGAAAAATATCTAGTTTCAGTGAAGTGATTTTCTGGATGTTAATATATAATCTTCAGAACATTTATACAATTTCCATGATAAATGCGATATATAAACATATATTTAAGCATTTAAAAATGACCCACTACTAAAAAAATCTTCATTATTTTCTCATAAGACCATGGTTTCTCATAAAGCCATGAACTCTGTTGTGATATAATTTAACAAGAGAGATAGTATTTTTTTATTTTTGCCTTTTCTCTTAAATCCAAGAAGAATGTCGATTTTTTAAAACTTTTAATGGTTTTATTTTAAAGATGTGGGGTGCTATTCAGGGTTAGGTATACAAATGATCATTATGCAGGCACCCTTACTGATGAGGTGTGCCCCCCCTTCCCAGGCGGGTTCTCACTACAGCCAATCCCACTTCCCCGTCACCCTCCCGGCAGTTTCCTGTTACTGCCAATCCTTTTCTTTTAGTATTATGATAATTGCTCAAGGTCCTCTTATGAGTGAGTACATGTGATATTCAGTTCTTTGTTTCTGTGAAAGATCACTCAGTATTATAGACTCTAAGTCCATCCAGGTTGCTGTGAAGTTCATGATTTTGTTCTTCTTTATGGCTGCGTAATATTCTGTCATGTATATGTACCGCATTTTTTTTTTATCCAGCCCGTCCTAAAAGATCTAAAAATCGACCTTCTATATGTCCCTGCAATCCCCCTACTGGGAATATACCTGGAAGAACTCAAATCACTCTATAAAATAGATACCTGCTCACATATGTTAATCGTCGCATTGTTCACAGTAGCAAGAACATGGAAACTGTGCTGCCCATCAAAAGAATGTCAATTAAGTTATTAAAAGTTCCTTTAGAAAATTAGTCAGTGAAAAATGAATACCACCAACGCTTGAAGTCCATACCGGCTTAACCCTAAACCAATACTGGACTGTCAGGGGCAGGACTGCTGAGTGGGCATGCAAGAAGTTATGGGTGGATTCAGTCTTGGGAAGATTAGCCAGTGCGCTGTAGGTAACTCTTGAAATGAGGTTACCAGTGTGGACTCTATTCAAGTTGGGTTTGCTCACCAAGAAGATCCAGCAGTGTTTGAGGGAAAGGGTAGGAGGAGAGTGTTGAGTTCTAAGGGTCTGCTGGACTTGGAGCCAGACTCGAGCCAATGACCCAGGGAACCAGAGGCCCACCCAGGTGTGCTGAGAGATGCAGGACAAAGCAGCATCTGTTACTATGGTTACCATCAGCATCCAGTACTACAGGACTTGTAATACACTCGGTAAGCCAATACAACCTGGGCAG
Source organism: Cephalopachus bancanus (assembly GCA_027257055.1). Taxonomy (NCBI): domain Eukaryota; kingdom Metazoa; phylum Chordata; class Mammalia; order Primates; family Tarsiidae; genus Cephalopachus; species Cephalopachus bancanus. The sequence goes on along the minus strand of JAPVLO010000001.1, from coordinate 9,884,100 downwards.
AGAAGGGAGTGAGGTTTGGAAGGCAGTATTAAGCTCACTGAACTTGCCTTTTTCAGTATCAAGTTATTCTTTCAACAACTGTTTATTGAGTGAGTGCTATATGTCGTCCACCGTGCTAGGCCTGGGAATATGGCAATGATCGCTGTGGACCTGGAGTTTGTAGTCTAGTGGAGGAGAAGGACTGGAAATACTCCCACAAATGTGTGGTCGCAAATTCTGACAAGTATAGCAGGGCAATCTAGACTAGGAAAGTTTCTTATGTGGCAATGATGTCTGAGCTGTAAGACACCAAGGAGAAAGGTTGGCGTGGAGGTGAGAGGATGGAAGATAAAAGCTTTGGGGGAAGCAAGCAGCAGCATGTCCAAGGCTTCATTGAAGCTGAAGGGAATGGAATGCAGAAAAATATGGCAGGGTTTCAGGTACCAAAGAAGACAGGGACCAAGATGAGCTGGCAGATGCTGGCAGGGCCCAATCACGTAGAGATGCATGGGCCACCTTAGAGTTTCATCTTGAGTAGATTTCTATTCTAAGATCAGGGAAGCCATGAAGGTGGTAATGATGCAGATTAAGAGGTTGTGTAGGCAGTGGTCTGAAGACGTCAAGAGGGCAATTGTCCAAGAAAATATATTGGCCGTCTGGGCTGGGGCCAGCAGCAGAGATGATGAAACATGGACCGAGACTAAAAGTTCTCTGGGGAGGGGTAGAAACTTTAGTATTTGCATATTTATTTGTATGTGCGGCTGAGAGGCAGAATGGTAGAGGTTCTTGGCCCACGTGTCTGGATGGATGGCAGTGCCCTGAGGAAGACAAGCTGGAGAGGTACCGTGTGTGCAGGAAACCAGTTTAATTGAGACCTGGTGAGTTTCAAGTGCCTTGAGACATGTGAGCAGTGATGTCTAACAGGACTCTGAGGTATGGCCAGCTGGAGATGGGAGCCTGGGACTTGGTGTCTAGACGGCAAGGGAAACCCCATGGATAGGGATGAGGTTGACTTGGGAGGGAGTGTGGACAAGGAGAGAAGGGGCTGGGCCTAGAATTACATCTCACTGTCTAAAGTCTCTGTGGATGAAAATAAGCTGGTGAAGGAAAACAAGAAAACAGTGGTCAAAGACAGAAGGGGTGAGCAGGCGAGGGCTGTTTCCGAATCCAAAGGAAAAGAAAAAAAAAGTGTTTCATAAACACTGGGAGGTTCACAATATTGAACTACTTGGAAAGGGCCCATTCAGTTTAGTGACATGGAAGTGACTTGGCATTTCAGCGAAAAGCAAGTGCTATATGCTAGGGCTTGCGGAAACCATCTGAATTTTTACCTTATCACTGGTATGGCTGGGGTTTCTAAACAAATGAGTGAACAGGTAAAAGGTCAGAGTACCTCCCTATCCCTGTGCAGGGCTAAAAGTGACAGTGCAGCACAAATGTTGAGTTGAACGGACGTGGCAATTTTGTGAATGTAGCTTCAAACACAATGATATCACTAAAACTCGTTCTTTTAAAGTGTAAACGGTACCGATGATATTGCTTTTAATGAACCTGTTGCTTCTGACGCCTTTCATGATGAATCTGAGAGTGACGTGTTTACTATTTTTCTTGGGAACAAGAAGAAATGCATCATTGCAGGCAGATAGTTTGAATTATAAGCACATCACAATTTATAGCGAAAGTAAAATGTTTTCTAATGGATAATAGCTGTTAGACAATGTGTGAGGACAGCATAAAAACAATGGGAATAGGAGACAGTATTTGCAAATGTGACCAGGTAATGAAAACTTAAGTGGACTAAAGAGAATTTAGGTAGACTGATGATGATTATTTTTTATTTAAGAAACCATAAAGCCTGTTAATTCACACACAACATTGCATTACAGTATTAACCTCCCAGCTAGTGAGTAAGTGCAGACATCAAGGTCAGACTGTGAATTCCAGCTCTTTCACTTAGTAACTGTGTGAGCTTGTGCAAACTACTTCCATTTCCCTTCCCTCAGTTTCCTCATCTTTAAAATAAGGATGAAAATGAGACATATGCTACTGGATTCTGGTTAGGATTAAATGAGAAAATTTGTAGATGACTTAGAACACCTGACATACAGTAAGCACATCATGAGTTTGGCTATTATTATGATGTTAGGATTATTTCATGAGCAATATCTTTTCATATATCTTTGTCAACTTTTCTTAATTAGATATACAGCATTTAAATTAGTAGGCCAAAGAGTAAAACCATTGTTTTGTGGCTGAAGTTTTTGCAAGAAAGTGTTTCTTTAAACTAGAGAACACTTGAACTGATTTCCAGCCACTAGGCATTAGGATAGCCATATTCATCGTTAAAATTTCAAAACACTTCTGTACCGGTGTTTAAATAGCTATGCATCAGTGCCCAGGCTATCCTGTTCCTTTCTGGGAACTCTCAGACTTTCCCAAGCTCAGGAACTGAACTCACAGCAAGTGCTCTGAGAACTTCCCTCCACCCTGTACCTCTGTAGCCTCTGTCCTTTATGATTGGTCAGACCCATACCAAGCCAGTTATTAATGAACTTGAACTCGACTAACATGCATTCTGACCAATAATGCCATAACGTATATTCAGCAAATATTCACCAGTGTCGCTTAGTGTCACTATCTGAACAAACTCTTTGCTGATTTGCTAGCTATTAAAAAAATGCATTACAATTAAGTTCCCATTTCTTTGATATTAGTCAGCTAAACATTTGTTTACATATGTTTATCGTGTATTTGCATTTCCTCTTTTGTCAATTTCATGCTTGTAATTTTGCCAGTTTTTCTGTATGAGGTTTTGCTATTCTTAACAATTTAAACATGTTCTTTGAAAATTCAAAAATATTAACCCATTTTATGTATATTTATTGTGCTTGTAGTTTCTAGTTTGCTTGTCTTTTAATTTTGTCAGTGTTCTTTTCTGAGGTTTACTTTAAAATGTCAAAAATTTTAATTTCTACTCTGGCTTTTGTGCTTAAGGCATTTCTCCTTTCTACAGTAAAGTTCAGAGAAATATTGTTATATCTTCTAGCTTTCGAATGTGCTTTAAAATATGTAATATGTGTCAAATTCTTCAGTCCATCTGTAATTAATTTTAATGTGTGATGAATGATAAGGAGCTCGACATATTTTGTTTCTAAATAGCCAATCTCCCTAATTTTGTGGATATTGATGTCTCCTTTATTTTACATGGCTTTGGCTTGTATGTTGATTCTTAAACTTTTTGAGCAAAGAAAGGCTGTACTAGGGCAAAATCTTTTCTTTTAAATATTATTTAATGTCTTTAGGGACTAAGGAAACATGATACCTTTAGACTGCAAAAATCTTCTTGGGTGAGTGTAATTCCTCTGAGCACAAGAGCTGCAGCAAAGCTCTCAGGTACAGTGAGAATCGTCCTTCCAGGACTGTTTGTAGGGGAGCTACTCAATACTCTCTAAAATAGCGACAATTTGCCGGAACTTTTTATTATGACCCTTTGAATGAGGACCGGAATAGCTTCTTAGAGAAAATGAGGTGAGAAGGTGCATTCATCAGCTCTGACTTCACAGACATTTGGATAGGATACAGTCTAATCTGAACTATAAAGTTGTGCTTTCATAAAATAAGTGTACCAAAAAAAAAAAAAAGCATATGCATTTTCAAGGATTTATTTTCAATGACTTCATCAAAGAAAGACCCTCTGAAAGAAAGGTATTCTTGGATCAAAAAAGAAATTCAATTACTTCTTCAAGCTCTAATGGCAGTACTTTTCCATAATTTTAAAAATGCTTTGGGTGATCATTTCTTTTTGCTTCACTACCAAAGTGAGGACAGGGTGCAGGGTATTCCACGGACAAACAAGCATCGCTTTGTTTCATTTTCCGCCCTTCAGTAAATTCAGGTGAACCATTCCTACGGTTATAAAATTCCTTCCCTCGTATCATGGCATACTGATGTTACACCAGCCCAAAATTGTGAATTTCCAGTTACATATTTTTTAACGTATCATTTGACATCATAACAGCTGCACAATAATTTGCCTTTCTCTCCTATTTCACAATACTGGCTTTCCAGCTAACACAAAGCTGAGAGCATAATTCAAAGAAACTCAGTGGTATGTATAGCAAAAGAACATGCAAAATTAGTCTATCTGAATGTTAAAAAAAACTTATAATAAGTATCTTTAGAACTTCATCACAATATGATTTGTAACTTACAATAGACATAAGATTGTATCTCACAAGGTAACTTTAGACATAAGATTGTATCTCACAAGGTAATATTAGAAGATCTAACATTCTTAGGGCAGAAAACTTAGAGCAAACAAGTGCATTTTGTTTCATTTTTTGTGAGAGAAGAATGAATAATAGTACAGTTTGTATCACTGGTAACTTATTTTTACCTCACGTATGTAAAATTTCAGGGAAGAAAGTGAAGCAAAATTGAAATTTCAACTTTATTTTGGGATGTATTGTAAATTGTGTTATGCCGTCAATGTGCCAGGGGTTTCCTTTTTGTATTATGCTTTTTGTTAGCCTATCCTTTTTAAAGAAACCTCAAGCAAATAGCATTTAGAGCTAATAAATAAATCTGTCAGTATCTTCAAAAGTGCTATAGTGTTTCAAAGAGAAAAAGCATTGTTCTTTACCTTGGCTGATACAGCTTCAAAAGTAGGGCAGGTTGATTTAGTGCAAGTTTCCAAAGCAGCAAGTCATGTCACTAATGCTAAAAGCTCTTAATTTACATTTTCAGAAAAAAAGTATAGAATTAAATATCTTTGAACCAGCAAGACTGTTCATTACAGGAAGTTATTATTTTGATCAGGCTGTGGGTTTCTGAAGTCTCTTGGCAACAATACAAGAATAGCTTTCCCTTGTTAATAAAGAACAATCTGCAAAAACAAATTAGAAATGTGTTACGAACAAAATAAACATACATTTTATTTTTTAAACTTAGGGCCTCTGAATTCCATAGACTTCTGGAATCTAGGGAGCTCCTCCCAACTGCTACACAATTTCATTGCCCTGTTATAGGTTTGGCATGAGAGGAATAATTTTCCAACTGTTGGAACGATCTGGATTCACATTTTTCCAGAAGGAAAGGAAAAAAAAAAGAAAAAGAAAACGCTCTATCTTACATACTAAATTCCAAATAGAGAAACTGCGTCTGTATCATTCTTCCCATTTTATGATGGAATTTGAGAACTAAGGGAAAAATTATATATATGAAAATGGTGTATCTAAGTGTAGTTGAAATCCACATCTGGTGAAAGAATGTTTAAATCAGTGTAGAAAAGTCGATTCACAGAGCTAAGCTCCCATGTTGTGAAATCTCACTTGTAATAGTCACTCGAGGCCAGTCACCTGGGATTTGTTGAAATAACTTCTGTCTAGTTCTTGCTGTTACATATTATACACACTTTGCTGGCTGCTAAAGAGAGCTTGGTGTAAGTCTGACTGAGAAACAGCTCTTTGGGTACTTACTTGGTCTAGTAATTTATTCTAGGTGATTCGAAATTCATACTGACTTAATTGCCATTACAACCGACCCCCCCATTTGGATGGGGTGAGGAGAGGGTGACACTCTAGCCTTTTCAAAAGTATGAAATAGCAATTTTTCATATTTGCATACATGTAAATACATACATATAAGGAAGACGCATTAAAAAACATGCAACAGAAAGTGACGATTCCATATTTTTTCCCTACTCTGAGAGGTGGGTGGGAAAAAAAAATTGCCGAGCAGTTCCCAAGATTTGTGTGAGCCAATTTTCTCAATTGGAATTTAATCATGGTATCAGGTAGCACAAATGAAGAGGGTCATATTTTGCTCTCCTAAATTTAAGGCATGGCGCTCAAGTGACATGAAGGAAATTGGGGTAGAGAGGCTAAAATTGCTTAAGTTCACCTGGTCGCTTGGTAACATCATCACACTCAGTTGCAAAAATCACTCAGGTGTTTGTTCTTGTGAAAGGGTGAATGCCAGTGAGAAGTGTCTATGAATGTTGGAAGGTTCTTATCTCTTTTGCTCAGACCCAGACCAGTCATACTCCCTTTTATTATAGCCATCATGTTCCCATCCAGAGATGGCACGCCTGCTGGAATGTCAGCTTAGAAAATGGTGTTTTTTCTGGCTTGACCACCCCACTTCCTGACGCCTGCATTTGTACTGGTCCCAGGTCTGCTTCTATCTTTCACCCTCCCCTCCCTGTACCCCATCTGTCCCCAGTGCTGACTTTACCTCCCCTTTGCCCCCGATTCCCACTGTCCACCAACCTACCAGCTGCTGTGCTTGTCTGGTGTCCTCATACACACAGCCCTGGCTCTGGGACCCCTCCCAGGTAGACATGAAGAGCTTGGCTAGGAGTCCAAAATGGCTTGGAACAGGGCTGGTTTTCTAGGCTCTTGGATGCACGATGTGGCAGCTTGCAGAATAGAGCAGCAGAGGAAGGCAGGGGAAGTTCCGAGAGATTTTTGGCATCTGTTTCTGGAGAGGCAGGTAAAGCTAATATTGTAGCGCTGAGAATGAAAGCATCTCAAGAGACCATCTAGTCCAGTCCTCGGCTTGCAGGTGGGAGAGATGTCATTACACCCGAGAGGCACGGGGTCTTGAGAGGTTAAGTGATCGCCCCAGGTCTCATGGCTAATGAATGGTCGGGGGCTGTGTGTCTCTGTGTGTGTGTGTGTGTGTGTACTCACATGAATGTGACAGAGACTAGAACATTGGTTGCCTTCTTCTAGAGTAGATTTGTTTCATTTGCAGACATTTGAAAAACACAGACAATTACAGAGGATAATACCTACATTTCAAACAGATGCATATTTTGTAATATTTGCTGCCTGTTTTTCTATCTGTATTTTTTGTCTATCTATCTCTCATCTATCTACATTTTTAAAAATGCACACAGAACAGATATGCTCTTGAAAAGATAAACCAAAAAAAAAAGAGGAAAAATGCATTAATTCTCTTAACAAAAGGGCAGAAAAGAGAAAGTAAACCCTAAAGATAAGATCAAACTCTCTTTTGACCACCATGAAGCATTTTTCCTTCTTTTCTCTTGGAAACAAAACAACAGCTAGTTTGAGTGTGATGATCATTTTTTTTCAATATTACCTACACACTGATATCCATAAACAGCATGCAATTACAGCTTTACGTGTGTTCTGGTATCATGTTTGTGGGTTATCCTGACACTGGAGTTCACTTACCGTCGTACGCTGAGATGAAACCCACATACATTAAGTGTGTTCATTTTAAACATCCTGCACTGGCATGGTGTGCACTGCATGGTGTGCACATGGCCCATTTCTTCTAGTCATTCTCTTCTACAATGTTCGTTGGTGATTTTGGCTTTTTCAGATAGCACTGCCGTCAACATCCCCGCTCATGTCTTCCTGTGCATTTACTGGGTGTTTCTCTAGAGATGAATTTGTGCACGATCATTGGTCATGTACATTTTCAACTGTCCTAAATAGTGCCAAATTGCTGTCAAAAGCGGCTGCAACTCATATTCCTGCCAGCTTGTATGTGGCTTCTGTTTCTGTAAATACTTCCCGGCACTCGATGGTGTTATTTGTTTTAATTTTTCCAGAGCTGATCAAAATACAGCTCACCACTTTTCAGTGCATGGAGAAGGTAACAGACGAGGTGGGTGTTCAGAACATTTTAATGTATGTGGAAATATAATTGTGGTGAGACTCTAGTGGGTAGCACGACTCAACTCTGCCAAATGCAGAGGGCTCAGAAAGCTCATATTTATCACTGCTGCACCTCTGCCCTGTTTTTTTTCTTCTTCCTTCCTTCCTTTCTTTCTCTCTCTCTCTCCTTTTTTTTTTTTTTTTTTGGTGACCGAGTCTAGCTTTGTTGCCCAGCCTGGAGTGCAGGGACTTGTTAAAACCTCACTGTAGCCTAGAACTCTTGAACTCAAGTGATCTTTCAGTATTAGCTTCCCAAAGTGCTGGGATTACAAATGTGAGTCACCATACCTGGCTTCGGCACTGTTTTTTGAGGCACATTGATAATTTAGCTATTGTATATTATATTATAGATAGTGACATAGAGTGATTCACATTGTACAAAAAAAGTATTCAGCACATATAATGTAGGTAGTCTATACCTGAATGTTTTTTCACAAATCAACTGCTTGATTATATCAATAAGGAAAACAAGAGGCCAGAGAGTTTAAGTGCCTTATTCAAGATCTCACAGGAAAATCTTGTCTCGAGGAGAATACATTTTAGAAAGTTTGAACAATTGGCAAAGAAACACTGAAGTAAGAATAAATGACGTTTCTGGAACTGGGCCTCCTGATGGTTTTTATGAACCACCTCCATCTCTCAGCAGTTCCCATATCTGCCGGTGACTTTCACCGGCATATTGGGAAGAACCTGAATTATAGGAGGTGCTAAGTAAATATTGCTCCAATGAACAAATAAGTCAAAAGGGGAAGCCTATTAGCAACTCTATGGTATGTGTATGTGTTTAAAATATGTCCTTGGAAAATAAAGCTATTCTGTCTCATAAGAAGCCATGCAGCCCCCTTCCCCTCTTTCCTTCCGCTTTCCCTTTCCCAGACCCTACATGAGAACCTTGATTGCAGACTGATCCCAGTAAGGAAAGTGTTTGGATGAAAACTGCAGTAGTGAGAAAGTGATGCCATGAACAAATTTAAGCAATAAAACAGGGAACATTAGGTATAACTATCATAGGAATATCAGTAGATAAGCCATTTATTTAAAGTTTATGACGTGTATCACATAATGTACAATATATCATGACAAAAATTATGTTAGGTTTTATATAAATTGAGGCAAAATTATAGGAACAATGCCTTTTAAAAATTTTCTAGTAGTTGGCCTCCTAAAGTGCTGGGATTTATAGGTATGCACTCCTATGTACAGCCTAGATCTTCTTTTATATCCTTTAATGAGGTTTAAAAATTTTCAGGATAATGGTATTGTGCCATATTTGTGGATTCATTGTCAAATGTTTTATGGCTTTTGGTGTTGTTGTGAATAGCTTGCCATTTCCGACTCATTATTGCTCAGAAAAATAATATTTCTGTTTTTTCTGAAGAACTTAAAAACATAAATGTTTAACTTTATTAGGTGTTTAATTATGCAACTCTTGGAATGATCATGTGATTTTTTTTTCTTCTTTAGTCCATAGATATGATTAATTACAAGCATAGTTTTCTCATGTTAAGTCTTTCTTGTATTCCTGGAAGAAAGCCTTGATCGTTGAGTTTGGTTGAATACTTATTTGTATCTAATTTTTTATTTCTTTTTTTTAATTTTAAAAATGTGGGGTACAATTCAGGATTAGGTATACAAGTGATCATTGTACAGGTAAAGTTTGGGCCTCCCTTTGGTCCCCACTTTGTCTGGTTTGAGATCAGGTACCCTAATGGGTTTATGATTCTCTTTTCTTGTACTGTCTTTAACAGATTTTGAAATAAAGAGTTAGACAGCTTTTCAAAATAAATAAATAAATAACAAATCAATTAAACAAATAAAATTTACCAGAAGGATAAAAATCTGGAAAATTAAGCAAAAGTCACTCCAAACTAATTTTTTAAATAATATAAAATTGGAGAGGGGTCGTTTTGATAGAGATAAATGATGAACTATACTGATCAGAAAAGTTTTTTTTTTTCAGGTGACGTGTCGAGGCCTTAGAGTATTACTCATGAGAGTAGATGACTGCTTATATTTAGAAGGGCATCGTGACGTGGAAGGTAGTTATTTCATGAGCTTTAGCAGAGTAGGTTACATCAAAATAAAAAAAAATGTACGTGGATATCAAATTAATAAACCACAGATAGACAGAAGAGACTACAAGGGAAAGATATGCATAGTGAGGCTTCAGAAGTGGGCAGCATCCCGTTTCACTCCTCTGGTTGTGCCCCATGCAAGAAGACAGCACACTTCTTCCCCTGCAAATCCATGGTTGTGACTCACTGGGGTGGTGTTAAGTAGCAGATATTCACACCACACTTCTCAATCAAAGTCAAGCTTTGAGAAGGAAATGAGCAATAACTTTCCCAAATTTGGAGGTAACAAATGTGGCAAGATGGCACAAACCTTCTCCCTTGGAGGAGCTGTGAGGTTTTACTGATAATGGTTATTACTCACGTAAAGGCCGGCGCCTCTACCAGCCTGTACAGGGTCCCCTTGAGCTTTTCTGGGGGAATTTTGTTTTTAAATCACAGAGCCCTGATGCATCACACTAAAAATGTTTACGAAGCACTTTATTATCATGATTTATTGTTCTTTGCAGTTGCCTCACACTTCAATCCGGTTCTGCTCTTTTAACGACATGAACCAGCAACTCATTGTCACACAGAATCTATCTCCTCAAACCTCCTCTTGAAATTTTTGGTTGAGCTACTGTTTAATAAGAATCAGAGTTAAATTTTAGAAGTTGTTGTGGTAAAAAAAAAAAAGCGTAGATAATTTAGCTTTCTTTTGTGTGTTTAGGATTACTATTATGGCAGATTTGCAAGAAAAGAAAATTCCTTTGAAATCAAAGGTCATGTCTTTGACTCTGGCAATTTCTCTTTGTTCAAAAATGAATAAGAAGATATTAAAGAAAAATACACAGGCACAAAAGGAGACATTGGAATTTATTTCCAAGCTATTTGTTGAATATAATATGGAAAAAAAGTCAGGAACAGAATATTTTACACTAAAGGGATTAAGTAGAAAAACCCAAACTAGTTTATGCCTTTTAAATCTAATTATTTTCAGCATTTGCAATGTAGACTGCATTTATGGTATGACATTTATTAAAAATAACATCAGTTAATTAGTCAGTGTTAGAGCAATTCAGTAAAGTAAATGTCTTAGCTATACTTGAAAATTGTCATAGGTGAGGCCATGAAGGAAATGTATTAGGTTGATTTAAAATTTGGTTGATTTTTAATTCATATCCTCAAGAAGAAAACAGTTCTTGTGACTCAAGCATGAGAAATCGTCTATGAAGTTGAATTCTGGGAAAACTGCTACATGACTTGAATCATGTTAAGCTAGATTGGACCCAACATTCAGGAGCATTCCTTGGGAATTTCCTACAATTGATAATGAGTGAGATATTCTAGGAGAATCCCTTTCCATTTCAAAGGTGATTTTCTGCTCCCTGTCAGAGTTCCTCTTCTGATTGAGAAAGAAACCCAGCCGGGCTCGGTGGCTCAGCCTGTAATCCCGCGCCTTTGGGAGGCTGAGGTGAGTGGATTGCCTGAGCTCGCGGGTTCGAGACCCGCCTGGGCAGCGAGACCTCATCTCTACAATAAATAAAAAATCAGCTGGGCATGGTAGTGCATGCCTGTAATTCCGGCTACTTGGAAGGCTGAGGCGGAAGGATCGCCGGAGCCCAGCAGGTTGAGGTGCGGTGGCCGGGAGCGGCCACTGCACTCCAGTCTGGGCGACAGAGTGAGACTCCAGCTCAAAAAAAAAAAAAAAAAGAAAGAAACCCAAATATGTACTTATATTCAGTGCATATTTTATGAGATATGTGCATTGGATACACAACAAAATAGTATTTGCAAAAAAGAAAAAAAAAGCAGAGAGTAATAGGAGGTTGTTGCCCACAAATAGATGATCAAGAAAACATGCTACTTGGCAGTTGGCTTAAATAATTTTATGGGGAATGTTTTATTTCATCTTATAAAGAAGCATCCTGAGATCGGCTGGCATTCCTCCTTTCCAGAATCTAAAGTGAAAGTAGTGATACCACAGGCAACTTTGAAATTTATTCTGCAAGGTATTAGTCAAGTAATTTACGAGTGGTCATGGAGTTGATTCAATGTCGTATAAACAATTATTTCCAAAGCAAACACAACTTCTCCCATTCAAAGGATTCCCCTCCTCTAACTATTATATTTTTAAAAATTCTAGATATCACAGCTGGCCTTGTATGCACCATGATGACGGCACTATTATTCTGCCAAGAGACAGTGGCATTTCTATAAGATTTAAGTTCAACAGATGCACTGATGTGCACACACCTATAAGCTCCCAGACATGGTGTTCCCCATGATCACAGTCAGAGCCCGAGAGTTTAGTTTCTAGTCTCTCACATCACTCTTGCTAAAAACACTGCATCCCCCTTCAAAAAAGTAATCTTATCTTGTCGGGGAAAAAGGGGCCTTCAGCTCCAGTAAATTGCACGGCTCTCATTTCAAAAGAAAAAAGAAAGAGAGAGAGAGAAAGAAAAAAGTCAGACAACTTTCATTCAAAAGGTTTAGGATTCTGGTAGGGCTTACTGCCTTTATATCTTTGAGTACTGCTCAAGGATTTCTGCTGAAGTACTGTGCAATTTTCCCTAAGTGCACAGAGAACTCGCACTGGAGCTTTTCTCTGCCACTTTTCCCTCCTCCTACAGCAGAGCAGCACCGTCTCTTTTCATCCTGCACTGTGCGTTAGTGGAAGGCGCAGTGTACTTTGGGGAGGGGAAGGAAGTTCATCTTGGATGGGCTGAGCTGAGCTGTCTGTTGTCTGCTTTCTGCTATCCTAGAATTATGCGCTCGCTTTACAACAGGGTGAAATACATTTTGGCAGAGGGTTGCATTTGTGTGTGCTGTCCTGTCGCCACCAGCCCTTACTTATCTGAGCATGGAAAATGTTTCCCCCAAATAGTTTTTTTTTTTTTTTTTTTTGAGTTGGAGTTTCACTCTGTCACCCAGACTGGAGTGCAGTGGCCTCTCCTGGCCACTGCAACCTCGACCTGCTGGGCTCTGGTGATCCTTCCGCCTCAGCTTTCCAAGTAGCCAGAATTATAGGCATGCGCTACCACGCCCGGCTGATTTTTTGATTTATTGTAGAGATGAGGTCTCGCTGCCCAGGCGGGTCTCGAACCCATGGGCTCAGGCAATCCACTCACCTCAGCCTCCCAAAGGCGAGGGATTACAGGCTGAGCCACAGAACCCGGCTTCCCCCAAATAGTTTTAAGTAATTTTTTTTTTCTGGTAATGTGGACATTAGGATTTCTGTATAATGTATTTCTATATTGAGACCTAAGTGAAGAAGAAAAGTGTTGCTGTAGAGAGAATGTACTTTGGTCTTTTCCTAAGTCTTCAGCTTTTGGAGTTCATCAAATGCAAATCAATTTCAGAAGCTCTTAGTTCATGCATGCTCAGCCTGAAATACCTAGCTCCTGGTTCCCAGAAACCCTTACCAACCTTAGGACACCTTAACCCCAACTTTTTCTGCTGTACATTTGGCTTTTGTTTTTGTACCCGAATACAGTGTTCATGTTTTGTGAGGCTATAAATCAGAGTTGGAGTTACTGAATTGAGTTTTCTACATTTCTTTGAAATATATACACACACACACATACATTCAAAGGATGTCAAAAAAAGTATACACATTTTAAGTGTGACATTCACTCAAAAGTCAGGATTAATCAAATGAATCAATCAATCAAATGAAGTGTTACCATGTGACAGGTAGGACATTCAAAGAAAATGGTAGAGGCATGGTTCATTGCTACCGTAATTCAATCAACTTCAAAAAGTAATACATAGACAACATCTCAAAATATGCATGCATTTTTGGCACCTTCGTATATATATGTGTGTGTGTGTGTGTGTGTGTGTGTGTGTGTGTTTGTGTATTTGAAATATGTGTGTATAATTTTTACATTGTTCATGGTCACTGCTGGAAAGAGAATTGTTCTGATTTTTTTTCAGTGTAGGATGAGCCAAACCATATTCTCAAGAGTATGTAATGTCATTTGTTGCAAAACAAAAACGTTATGACACGTACATCTAATGCGTTACTTGAAAGATATCTTTTTCCACCTTAGTCAGCTAGTGAGTCAGTCCAGCAACAATGACAATAAATCACTCTTAATATCAGAGGATCAGAACTCAGACCAAGGTGTCTTCTAGTCTGTCTTCTTTCAGCCCCTAGGTGACCGCGCCCAATCGACTGGTCCTATTTGCAGTTTCTTTTTTTATTTTTCTTTTTATTTTTTGAGTTGGAGTCTCACTTCGTCGCCCAGACTGGAGTGCAGTGGCCGCTCCCGGCCACCGCAGCCTCGACCTGCTGGACTCCGGCCATCCTTCTGCCTCAGCCTTCCAAGGAGCTAGAACTACAGGCGTGCACTACCACACCCGACTAATTTTTGATTTATTGTAGAGATGAGGTCTTGCCAAGTTGCCCAGGCGGGTCTCGAACCACGGGCTCAGGCAGTCCACTCACCTCGGCCTCCCAAAGCGTGGGATTACAGACTGAGCGACCGAGCCCGGCCCCTGTTTGCAGTTTCTATGTTGAAGATGCCCAAACTTATATCCCCAGCTCAGAACTCACTTTGTAATTACAGACTCATGTTCAATTGCCCATGAGATCTCTACTTAAAAGTCTAAGAACCACTTAATTCTCAGCAAATCCAACTTCTGCCGACTTCCCTGTGTGACTCAATGGTAACTCTGACCTTCCAGTGCCTCTGACCAAAAACTTAGAGTCATCCTCAACTCTTCTCTTTTCCTCATCCTCTGCTTCCCAAAGGAAGACTGCCAGCTTTAGTTCCATCGCTCTCCAGATCCCCACGCTTTTTTCTCAGAAGGGCCTGTCCTTCTTCTGCCCTGGTCTGAACCGACCACTGCCCCACCATGTTTCATCTGGATTGCTTGGATGGGCTCTTCATCAGCCTCCCTGCCTCTGCTCTCAACGCCACAGCCAAAATTACCCCTTCAAATATGGGTGGACTTTTGTTCAAACCCTTGTAATTGCTCTCATTCCAGTCAGGAAAAAAAAAATCGCCACAATGGATGTAGGGTCCTAAAAGACCCTCCACGATCAGGACTCTCCACAGCCCGTTCCTAGTCTCGCTTCCTGCAACGCCTCACTCCCTTGCTGCATCAGCCTCACTGTAGCTCTTGAAATGATACCTGCTCCTGCCTGAAGCCTTTTGCATATCCCCATGACCAACTTCCTCCTCTCCATCGTCTGTGCTCCACATCTCTTGCACCAGATCTTTCTTAAATTTCTCTTTAAAATGAACCTCCCACCGCATACTCACCATGACCTTGCCCTGTGTCCTTTTATCCTCCCTACTGTCTAATAGGTCCTTCCTTCACACACTTATTATCTCTGTGTGGATTGATCACCTTTTCTCTCCTGCTCCCCCGTGAACAATGCCCAGTGCAGCGAACAATGTTTTATTCTGATGTACCCCAGGCACCTAGAAGAGTCCAGGCCTACGAAGGGTGCTTAGTAAGTATTACCTGAGTGGATGCAATCTTATAAGCATGTGGAGTCAAAGAAACACTGCAGAAAATAAGCATCTATTCCCTTAAGGTGCTCAGGGAAACCAAAGGAGAGAGAACGGAAACCCAAATGAAAAATGCAAGCGCCAAACCCACAGATCGGCTCATTAAGCAAAAAGCACTGAAATACTAGGGCAATACCAAGAAGGAATATATTCAGGGGAGATCCCATGAGGCATTTGAGTCATTGCTCTCAAACTGCAGGCAATAAAGGCCTACTTGGGTATATGCAGGTAGTTTCCTGACAATTCTTTGTATGGTCTAATGCAAATGTTAATCAAGTGCCTCGTCTCTGGCTCTCCAACCACTGAGACTTTGTACAAGTTGTTCCTTCTGCTTTGACACCCTTACCCCCATTTCTTTACCACTTTGCCCCCATTTCTGTCATCCAGGCTGGAGTGCAGTGTCTCAATCATGGCTCACCATTGCCTTGACCTCGTGGACTCAGGGGAATCCATCCACTTCAGCCTCCTGAGTAGCTGATACTACAGACCTTTGCCACCATGACTGGCTAATTTGGGGGAGTGGGTTGTAGCAAAGAGGTCTCACTATATTACCCAGGCCGGTCTCAAACTCAGGGGCTCAAGCAAATTCTCCTGCCTTGGCCTCCCATAGTGCTGGGATTACACACATGAGTCACCCGGCCCTTCTCTTTTGTTACCTAGCCAACTTCATCTTATCCTTCAGGACTTACAGTGCATACCACATCCCCAGGGATCCTCTTCTAACCTCTCCTGTCTCCCATGAGCCTGACTTCCTCTGTTCGGTGCAACTGTAGTTCTTCCTTTTCACTTTCTCCTCAGCCTGGCTTGTGAAATCTTTCTTCCTGACCAGTCTGTACATTCCTGAGGTCAAGGAGAATCTTTGTTCTGTTCTCAGCCACAATCCCAGCACCCAGCGGAATGTTTGTGGGATGAATACTGTCTTCCACACCCTGATCTAGGTTATCTCAGCAATTATCGCTGACAAAGAGCCCTGGATTCAACGTTGACAGGGCTCTGATTTCCCAGGCAGAATGTCTCCCTGTCCCACTGTACCCTAATACCTTTATATTCATACAGGAATGACTCATGAGAAACATTTTAAAGGAGAAGAGAAAGAAGAAACAGAAAAATTAGCTTCCCTTCACTTTATGTAATTATGTATTCATTTGGTACACATTGAGGGCTTGGTGGGATACAAAATTACAGGAGACTTCTGCTGATAAATAACTGAGAGCCTGGCTGAAAGAAAAGACTGTCAAAAATATTATTAATATTGAAACAAATGATATTAGAGAGATGTATTAATGTGGCTATGGCAGCTCTGTACTTGGGCACAGAAGCTTCCCAGGACAGGCCAAAAGAGAAGATTGGTGGTAAACTAGCTAATGTCATACAGTTAGAGCAGAAGTGGCATGTTACAGCCCATTGTTCTTATCCAACCCTTTGCCACTGCCTATTTTTGTGTGGCATGGAAGCTAAAAATCATTTTACATTTAAATTAGAGGAGGGAGGAGAAGAAAAAGAAGATCTCACGACACATGAACCTTACATAAAATTGGAATTTCAGCAACCACAAAGAAAGCTTTATTGGAACAGAGTCATGCCCATTCACTGATGTCCAACAACAGGGTAGTGCGATAGAACCTGTATCATTCAACAGCCAAAAATAATTGCAATAGTGACAGAAAAAGTCTGCTGAACTTTGAGTTAGAGGAAACGGTGTGGGCAAAAACCCAACTACAAGCTGTTCAGCTTGATTGGTGTGTAAGACTCTGTGTGTGTGTGTGTGTGTGTGTGTGTGTGTGTGTGTGTGTGTGTGTGTGTTAGGGGGGTGTGGAGTGTGGATATGCAGAGGGAGGCAGGGTATGTCAGGAAACGAAGCTGAAGAGAAAGACCATTAAAAGGTGCAGTCTTGAGTAGATGCTAAACACCATGCCAAAGACCCAGGCCTCCGCTCCGTAGGGACCAGGGAGCTAACGTAGAGATGTAAGCAGTGGAGTGGCCCCCATCTCAGATTTGGGCATGACCCTGCCAACCTTTCAGTCATTTGTGGATGGGTGGGGTGGCTGAGTGGGATGAGATGGTGAGACTTCAGCCAGCTTGATGATTAATCTCATCATTGTCATTAATTAATCATTCCACTTTGTATTAGTCCACCCGAACTGCACCCAATCCATCACATCCAGCCTTCCCTTTCTTCTTTCAAGAAATACTTCCAAAACTATTACCTTCGTCATGTGGATTATTCTACTCTTGTTAAGAGAATATACATATGTGTGTGTGTATATATATAAATATGTGTTTATATAGATTCTCTTTCTACATCTATATCTATCTATCATCTATCTATAGGGAGTTTTTTAGTGTTTTCATGGAGAAAATGTTGCATTTAAGTTACAATACAGTTGTGATTCACAATCTTTTTGTTTGTTTATTTCTAAAGCAATTTTTCTAGGAGTACCTCCAACCCATTGTGCTGGAATGATTTCTCTCCAAGATTTCTTCGACTTCAAAGAAGACTGCTTGTAAATAGATGGCAGGAGAAATAGGCCCCAGATGGGATGCTATCAACACCCACGTGTTCAGATCTCTGGAAATATTCACGTGTTAAAATTACAGCGTTAGCAGGCTCTGGTCACCTTTTGGGGCACTCTTTGAGGTGTATCATTCAACTATTAATTTTATACTTCAAAGAGAGTGTAATTCATGAGTGCAGCTGCAGAACGTTGAAGATATTATCCTCACCACTGTGGTCTCCTCCAGCTTTGCCTTTAAAATAACAAAAATCAAATGTCAACCTGTGTTTAGGAACAGCAAAGGCAGTAGCATTTCTAGATGAAGAGGACCGCCGACGCTGTGTATTCTGAGAACAGACTTCTCCTGGCTTGTAGATCACATTTGTAAGGTTCCACTTTGCTGTCATTCAAGGAAGTGTTCATGGTGATGAAGAAAGATTGTTTAGAAACATCAGTGTCTGGGGATTGCAAATGTGGAAGAAGGTATACTATGATTTTTTCTAAACATTCATCATGAGTGCCACTGGCTTGGAGGAAATGAAGGTCAAGTTCTTAAATATCCTTATGTTGTTTTTTGCCAATGGTTTTTTCTTTACTCTGTTTATCTTTTATACTCTTCCAAAATGATAGTGTTAGCCAGGTACATGGACTCACAACTGTAATCTCAACACTTTGGGAGTTGGAGGTGAGATGATGGCCTGAGCCCGGGGGTTCAAGACCAGATTAGGCAAGTTGGTGACACCTCATTTCTACAACAAAATTAAAATAATTAGCTGGGCGTGATAGTGTGCCTGTAGTTCCAGCTACTTGGAAGACTGAGGTGGAAGGATCACCTGAACCTAGGAACTTGAAGCTGTGGTGGCTGTGAGTGTGCTACTACACTCCAGCCTGGGTGACAGAGTGAGACTCTGACTAAAAAAAAAAAAAAAAAAAAAAGAAAAGAAAAAGAAAAGAAAAAGGATATTAATGCTATGTTATTAATGACATAGCTACAATTTTAAAACATTAAATGCCATTCTTTAAAGAGGCTGTGTATATTAATAAAGTTATATGAAAACATTAGTTAAAAAAATGATGGCATTCTATTTTGTTTCTTAGCATCAAGTAATGAATTGTATTTCCTGTTCACATTAATATTTCCTAGAATATGTTTCTGAGGGCCTCAGGGACCTTATATACTTTTTCATCATTATCTATAAAATATCATGTTTATGACGGGGGTCTTGTGTTGTCAGCTGTGTAGTTATGTAGACAATGTTAGTTTCTTTTTGCCTGGGCATGAAGCAGCAATGCAGTCACCTGGCCTTGTTTAATAACCAAAGAAAGATATAGGAAGGATAATGATAAAAGTACACAGCATCCTAATGCTGTTTAACACTCATATTTATGGTAAATGTTACTTAGGAACAAAACAGAAAAGATGAACTTTGAAAGGTTAGAATTGGTAAATTTAATAGTTTTGACTTCTGGTTGTAAGTTACAAAAAAAAAAAAAAAATCCCAATTCAAATTGGCTTAAACAAAAAGAAGACCCATTGGCTCATTTAGCTACGAGTTGTGTTGGGGGGATGCAGAGGCTCAGAAGACACCATCAGGTTTCAGCCCTATTTTCTGTTTTTAATCTCTTTTACTTCTTTGACCATATTATGGTGGCCACCAGATTTGAAGTAAGGTTCCATAATTTCTCTTTCCTATCAAGGGAAGAACCAGAGTTGTCTTCCCAGTATGTCCCCTCAAAACTCCAATGCCTGTCACTACCCCTGGTCAGGAGAAGACAGCCTGCTGGCTGGCTGAGGGAGGACCACATGTCCACAGTGACCCAGGTGACATCTACCAGAAGAAGGTGGTCTGAAGATGTTGGAGAGGTGGACTTCTAGATGAGAATCCAGGTGTAGTTACTTTGATAGCTTTGGCTATGCTGTTGCTCACTAGAGTATGTACTCAGAAAAAATATTTTTGACAACCTGTGGTTCAGGGCTCACCTTGAAGGGGGTGACAGGGTTTATTTAAGACATGCTATTTCCAGATATGGCACCTTGGCCTTTGAGAAATCAGCCAAAGCAGAAAGCTCACTTTCTCCTCACTTTATTTTTTTTTTTAAGCAAGCCATAAAATAATGCTCTGACCTTCTTCTAGAGTAAGTCACAAGACCCTCATTCCAGCAGGGTCCTCCTTATCTATACCCAGAGGAAAGAAATGAAGACATGAAGATGTCGAGAAGAATCTGAACACATAGGCCTTACTAAGTTCCCCCGTTCTTTACCATTAGATTGCATCCTCCTTTGTCCAATCAGACTTCTGCTTAACTCTCTACTCTTCCTCAAGCCAAAGCATAAAGCATAAATATACACACATTTCCCTGTTTTTTTGTTTTTTGTTTTTGTGGGGGAGGGTGGGTCTTCATCGCTGAAGGCTTTCATGTCATATAAAATTTATATTAAATAAGTTTGTTATGAATTTCTCTTATAAGTATGTATTTTATTATAGGGCCTTAGCCATGAATCTTGAAATGGGTGAGAAAACAATATTACGTTTTCTCCCTACATTGGAAAAGAATGATTTACTGATGATATCAAGACATTTTTCTTAGGGAAAGCTACTTGCCGTCTGCCTCTTTCTTTCCAAAGAGAGGGAGAGGCATGCATGGGGATTCCCCTAGCTTTTGTCTTACTGAGCAGGACTTCAAATAAGCCACTCGTGTCTTAGGTGACATTGTGGAGTGGCGATGGGACCTTCAGTTATAGGAGAAAGAGCTGACCTGAGACTGTGCAGTCACACAGAGTTTTATACCTAGACGGGTTCACACTCGGTTTAATGCTCTGTTGTCACCATCTCAAAATTCTTTTTAGTTTTTGAGCAGCAGGCTCTGAGTTTTTAGTTAGTACCAGGCCTTGCAAACTATGTAGCCAGTCATACTGAAAGGCCATAGCTATGTTGGAAGCTAGAATAACAAAGGTGAGCCATGGGAAAGAATAAGCTTGAAGGTCATTGTCGCATGACCTTATCTGGAAGCACATACTTACTGACAACAGAAAGAACTTGGAGGGATATCACTGATGCAAAACCTAAATGATGTTTTAAGGGACAGCCAGAGAAAGAAATTTAACTTCATTAAAGGAGCCAAAATGAGACATCTTCATTGAGATGGTGTCTCCAAAGAACTCTAAAATGCATTCCAAGACAAAAAGAGTTATCTTTGAAGGACCTCAAAGTCTAAAGGATGTCAACACCTTTTCTGTCTGCCCACCTCTCCTTTCTTCCCAAGCCCACTCCAACCTGGAAAGAGCCAGAAGGCAGCCTAGTGGACACAGGGTGGGTGAGAATAGGAGGTTTTTCAAGGAAGATGCCATCCCTGTTTCTATTTGTAGAGGCAGAGAGAAAGCTTCCTTCTTGCCCTCACGGTTTGCTGAAAAGTCAACTCAAAAGACAAGATTAATTGGAGAAAAGGCATATATATATATTTGTTCATAGTTTTGTATTACATGGGAGCCTTCAGAATGAAG
This sequence comes from Cephalopachus bancanus, assembly GCA_027257055.1. Taxonomy (NCBI): domain Eukaryota; kingdom Metazoa; phylum Chordata; class Mammalia; order Primates; family Tarsiidae; genus Cephalopachus; species Cephalopachus bancanus. The sequence goes on along the minus strand of JAPVLO010000001.1, from coordinate 9,862,857 downwards.
ACCAAACCCCTCAATGTACAGAAGCTTACAGAAAGAATGGGGACTTGGAAACTGGCAAAACAGGTGGTAAAAAGTAAAGGAAGAGGAGTTCTGTTGAGGGATAATAAGTGATTCCTAGGAAGATTTAATGGGCTTAAAGAACGTATGATGGTTTGGGGCAAATTCTTTTGGGCATTCAGAGTAGACGATAGTTTGTGACAAAAGTCTGATCAGGTTTGTCGACAGACTTGAGTCTGCTTTCCTGTGGGTCTAGTTAATAAAAAAACAGTGAAGGGACCAGAGGTAATATTTTTTCTTCCTCAATACATCCAGACTTCAGGCAGACTTAAGAACTTTAGAGAACTTCATCCTATGCTTTGGGAGAGACAGTTAGGCTGGATGAGGTCAGAGAGACCTTGAGTCTTCACCAAGTTCAACATGTATGATGCCCATATTTTGAGGTATCTGTTTCTGAGTCCCAATACACTGCAGGTCTCCACAAAGCAGACCCAGGTGGGGTAGGGGAGAGGAGGGCAACACGAAGAGAAACTTTAACTTCAAGTTCAGAATTTTGACAATGATACCGACTTGGACAATAAACTCCTGAAGTTGGGTTATTTTATTGCTAAAAATGATGAGTATTTTTCTTATCTGAGAGTAACCAGAAACATTCTATCACTTGTTTGAGATGAGATGCCACCCAAGGATCAGAGAACTCTCTGCAGAAAGGACTTCTGGATGGACAGTGATGAAAAAGGAGAGTCTTGTCTTCTTGTAGCCAATGACATCCCATCCCCTCAACTCAACAAAGAAGACTGCGGAGAACCTCTTATTGTAAATCATATTAGTAATCTTTCTTCACTTTGTTTCTGAAAAAAATAACATAAGAAATTTAAAAACCGCCAAAAAGGTCTAATACCATAAAAGAAATTGCAGGTTAATTAATATTAAGATAAATTTTTAAATGAAGATGTCACGTCTGAAAAACCCCATTCATGGCAATCAGTGGCATTTGATATAAAGGAAACCCCACCATGCTGGGGACTCACTCTAGAGTGATTTCTCCATTTGGTGATAATTGAGTCTCAGCTGTGATAGCTTATCCTATCAGGGTCATACCTAGGTTGTTAAAGAGAGAAAATTGAATGCACTAGCAAGAAAGTCTCAAAGTATACTCAAAGAGAACAAAGGTTGTGACAGAAACTAATAATAAGGAAATTCACAGTAAAAGCTGACCTCCATCCATAGACTCAAAGGGACATAGAAAGGAAGTAGTTCAGAAGACATCCTGTGGTGCCTAGGTATTGGAAGTCAGCCTTAACTATACATTTCCTTGTTTTCATTAGCTTGAGTTACAACAAGCTGAGCATTTTTTTGAATGCCCTTCTAGGCAAGTGAACTTCCTTTGTTTCTCTTATAAGTTTCATATTTAGAGAACTTCTGTAATCAGTCATCACACATTTTATTTCTATTTTATGTAATTTCACGATGAAAGACAAACGTATCCATGATCTCATAATTACCTATCTTGTCCTGTAAAACAATATGTTCTTTGTGTCACTGAACATTCTTCTAAGGATTTGGTGAAACTGGTTGAGCAGGTTTCCCTACAGCAAAAACCAATTCAAATGGTAGCTGGTAAGTGGAATCTCAAGTATTTCTTTTCACATATGAGTAGATAAACATTGAATACATGACCAGAAAATTTTTTTTCAAACATTCAATGGTAGCATAAAATCGGGGTCTGGGAATAAAACAAAAATACCTCAGGTGTTTAGTGATCAGAAACACAATGTAGGTAAACCTCTTGTGACAAAAGCAGATGGCCCAAGACTGCAGTCCATTTTGAGGGCAACTATGAGGTCCACCTGTGACCAACTGTGCTTGAGGCTGTGGCTCTATTTCATTTAAAAAGAAAAATCCAGATGACTCTTTCAAAAATTAGTTTGTGAATATTATCGAATCTATTTACCGATGAAGCACTGAAATTACATGGTTTATTTTATCAATGACGCAAGTGAGTACGACATTTCATTTTATTTTGCCTTCATTGACATCAGTGAAACCGAGAAGCAATGCACCTCATGTTATAATACTACAACTTAAAAATGGTTTCTTTCTCTTTTTTTTACTGTTAAAATGAGGGGTGGGGGAGGATAGATAAAAGGTAAAAGTTTAAGGTAAAATTCCTCAGCTCCTTTTATCATAAAATAACATTAGATCTTTAAATGCTAGTATAACTCAACATCTTTAAATACTAGTATAACTCTTATCCCGAAACCTCTTCCAAGTAAACAATCCCTCCAGGATATCAGTTTTCTGCAGCAATGTGCTTAGGAAAAAAACTTAGTTTCTATGCCAGGAATAAAATTCTAGCTCCCAAATATTTGCATATGTAAACATTTTCAAATTTATGTTCTATATACAAGTTAAACCTCTCGATGTTTATACATGCTTTTGTGATTAGTCTTCAAACTTTTTGTTGGCTAGATATGTAAAACCCACAACTAGAAGTTAAATATTAACAGATAAAAGAAAAATAGCAATAAGGGTAATTTTATTCATTATTAGCACAGAAAATTATGCTTAGCTAATAAGGAGAAATTTTAAAAACTGAAAATCCTGGGTAAAATATTTGCTATTTTAATTATACCTGTCCTCAGTTTTATGCCCCAAATTTGTAAGAATCTCTTAATTTCACAGCAGGGAGTCCTTGGTTAAGATATAAGGCAAAAGATAAACCATCCTGGTAAGATATGAGAGTTTTCCTTTTCTCTCCAGATGAGGCAAACTCAACCAGATTTGTTTATGTGACAGCGTCAGAGACATTATAATGGTTGCCTCTGTGACAGGTTAAAATGGCAGTATTTGCACACACCTAATTATATCCAATTCACCATAAAAATACAAATTATTTATATTGGGGCAATATAAGAACTTCCTTAAAAGTGTGATTTGGCTGTTGCGTGCAAAAGAATTGTGCCTAAGTGACTTCACAGCCTATGAATTTTATGACTCAAATCATTTATAGAAGACTTACCTGAATAATTATCTTGAAAAGCAGTCATGAGTATCAGTCATTTCAAAGACTGAATTGATTGTTTTCCACGGTCCCAAAGAGAGCAGCTATTATACATTTTCAACTCCTTTCTCAAATGTTATTTCTTGGTTCTCTGTACTTACAGTCCATTAATTTAGTGACCCAAGATACAAACCAGCTTTAGTGTTTCTCTCTTGCCCGTGGGGGTATCTGCAGATAAATAGTACTACTACCAGAGAGGAATCAAGCAGTTCTATGCTCGTGCTGTCACTGATTCTTCTACTACACATTCTTCAAAAATCTTCTTTTCGACAGAAAAAAAATGTTATTTCATTCTCTGTCATCCTTCGGCATATTGTGGGAGACATGGCTTATTCATTCTTACATCAAGTATTTATTGAACACTTATCTGTACCAGGTATTTTTCTAGCTCTGGGAACCCAATGGAAGATAATCCACTCACCCTGAAAGAGCTTATAGTATATTGTTATCTTAGTACTTTTGGGCTGCTATAATAAAATAAACTGGGTGGCTTATAAACATCAGAAGTTTATTTTTGACAGTTCTGGAGGCCAAGAAGTCCAAAATCCAAATGTCAGCTGTGTCTGGAGAGGGCCTGCTTCCTGGTTCATAGACAGTGACTTCTTGCTGGGTTCTCCGATGGTGGAAGAGATAAGGGAGCTGTTACGCTACTTTTATAAAGGTGCTAATCCCATCCATAAGAGCTCTGTCTTCAGGACCTAATCATCACCCAAAGGCCCCACCTCTTAATACCATCACCTTGAGGATGAGGGTTTTATCATATGAATTCTAGGGAGATAAAACATTCAGACTTAGAAATGTATATGTGCTCATACATGTCACATTTATGCACAGATTTTAAATATGTTTAAGCATAAAGCTCTTCATGAGATAACAATATCTTTCAAGATAAAACTTTTAATATTATGAGTTGCTTTTACATCAAATATAGTGGATGTTGCAAGATAAGTACATTAATGTTGATGGCGAAGATTACAGCAGTGCTCATGGGATAGTGGCTAGTTCCAAAAAGTGAATTTCACAACAGAAGATAAAGACATAAATACTCAATTGGGGGAGTAACGATGTATTAACTAGAGAAAAAGTATTGCAAAAAAAGAAAGAGGTATACAAAAACTCTCTCTTCAAAGTGATATCTGAAAAAAATGCAATTATATTTTAAGGGAACTGAAACTGTTATCCGTCATCAGCAGAGAAAATAAATGGGCATTCTCATTTTTTAATATGTCTCCTAAAAGTCAATCAGCACCTGTTGACACCTGTCAACCTTTTTAAGTTTTCTTATATAAGGAGTAAGCTCGGTCACAATCTTAGTGGGCACTTATTGATTTAATGTCTTCGAAAATGAAAGTTTAGATTGGTGTGTTGGGGGATCAGTGTTGAGAGGAATATGAGATGATTGGCTCTCAATCTGAAATGAAGCACTGCACTTCAGCAGATTGATGTTGGCTTCCTACAGGAGGGATGACCATTCCTTGGCACACTCCCGTATAACGTTGGCTTGATATTTCAGCAGCTTTAATGGGAACCTGTTAGGATCTATAATGTCCAAAACCACTGTTTTAGGAGAATAACAGTCATCTCAGGAATCAAACACAAGCCCCGACAAATTTAGTATTATGGGAAATGCTATGGTTTGAATGCTTGTGTCTCCCAAAAGCTTGTGAGTCAGAACTTAACCCCTAAGGTGATGGTACAAAGAGTGGAAGGTGATTAGGCCATGAAAGTTCAACTCTCATGGATGGGATTATGAAAACCATATAAAAAGTTTTGAGGGAGTGAGTTTTCCCTTTTAGGTTCTTCCCCCAGGTAATGTCCCAGATTCATCTTCTTTAAAGAAGGCAAAGGCACCATGTCTGAAGCAGAAAGCAAGACCCTAACAGCCACCAAATCTTCTGGAGCCTCAATCTTGAACTTCCCAGCCTCGAGAGTTATTAGAAATACTTCTCTATTATTTATAAATTATCCAGTCTAATTTGTTATAGCAGCAGGAATGGACTAAGACAGGTACTAAAAACAGCAAAATGAGGAGACTCCTCCCAAACCTGGAATTTATTTATTTAAAAAAAGTATATTTATTCTTGCATGTTTAAACTTCAGTCCCATTCAAAGTACTCCCTGTTTGATGCAATACACCTATCGAGACACTTTTTCCACTGCTCAAAACAGTGTTTGAACTCATAAATCTCAATGTCTTTTAGTGCTTCTGCCATTTTTTTTTTCATCTCTTCCACGTTGGCAAATCATTTCCCTCTGAACTTTTTTCATCTGGGGAAACAAAAAAGTTGCTTGGGATGAGATTAGTATTTGAATAGGGAGAGTAGGGCACGTGGGTAATGCTGTTTTTTGGTCAAAAACAGTTGAACACTCAGCACGGTATGGTTATGGGTGGGTTCACTTGTAAATCACCTATCATGAAACAGGCAAACAAGTTGAAAGAATCTCCAAAGAAAGTTCACTGAAGCCGAACACAGCTTCTCACAACAATGTTAGCTGGTACACTGATGCCGAAAGGTTCCTAGAGCACTTACCTAGCAAGGGAAGCCTGGACTACAAGGTACCATCCTCCAAAATATAATTTTGCTTTTTCAGGGGGTTGCCTTCTTGTATCTCTTATCTTTATACTAGAAATAGAGCCTTGTAAACACTATTGGTGCCTTGAAACAGTCATGCATGTCTGGTATAATCATTCTTATTTCACAACTAAGAACTGGAGTTTCAGAAAAGTCAAATAGTTTGCCTAAGATTCTACAGACTGAAAGTATCAGAATTGGTGTTAAAATCTAGCAGTGTCTCTAAAACCTGTGTTTTCACCATCATCCTGTACTGCCAATGAGGAGATGGACTTTATGTCATACACTACATGTTGGGGATTTTTAGACATTGAGTTCGCTATTTCTGATTTTCTGTTTTGTTCTGAGTAAACTTCAATAGTCATAACAAACTACTTAATAGCCTTAGATGGGCTCAGCTATATTAGTAGCAGAAGGACCCGCAGTGTCTTGATTCATGAGGGGATCATGCTTTATCGCAATTTTATTCATGGTTGCACTTGGAGATTTTGCTAGTTGACTCATATCTAGGATATTTGGTGGCAAGCTAAGGGGAGACCAATTTGTTTCTTGTGGAATTGCTGAGACGAAAGGGCACCTGAGAGAGCAGAGGTGAAACTTCCGAGCAAAGGCTTAGAGCTGTTTATTTGCTGCTCTAATACATTTGTCAAATGCTTTGTCCTGAGTATGTGACTTCTTGATGATAACTTGTGAACTGCCATAAAATGCTTTCCAAGCCAGAGATAAAAGAGAACTGTGTCAGAACTGATAAAGCAGTTGCTATGTTTGAAGTTATAAACACTTTTATTTTTGCTATTATTGTCCTTCCCTGATATTTTAGTGACTTAATTCTGTCACAGTTGCCTTTGAATGATGTTTACTATGAATTGATGTATTAGTTATTAAGTTTTTATCGTCACATAAAAATTCCCATTTACCCAAGAGAAGGAGTGTGTATAAATCAGAAGTGAATAAAATAATGGTTTTAGTGGATGTAATTTATTAGTATTATGACTTTAATTAACTTGTTCTTAGTGATGAGTATGTGAGTTACTCATGGCTCTCCCTGACAGGTATATTAGTCAGTGTTTGCTTACCTTGAGTATGTTCAATAAATATCAACAATTCTAATTCAGTGAACTCCAGTGCTTCTATATTCATGAAACAATACAATTACATGAAAAATAACTTGTTTCCCCATGATATGCAGGAGAATCATACTAAGCTTAACTACATGGCGTGTATTATTACTTTTCCTTCCAACTTTTATCCAGCTAATTTTAAGCACAATAAAATTCATCTATTTTAGGTGTGTGTATTTGATTTAGGTATAAGTAATTGGATTAATTTTGGTAATTGATAGGGTCATGTAAACACCACCATAGGAAATGCTTACCACTTTTCCATTATCCTAAAAACTTTCTCATGCCTCAACCTCAGGGATTCACTGCTATGCTTTCTGTTACTACATTACTTTTTTCCAAAATTTCATATAAATGGAATTATATAACCTGTATTAGTCAGGAGTCTTAGAGAAGCAGGACAAGTACGATGTGTGTGTATACATCTAGGTGGATATATATTCTTAAGATATGCCTATATCTTAAGGAATAAACTCATTTGATGATGTGGAGTTTGGCAAGTCTGTTGGCTGGAGATTTTGGCAAGGATTCATAGTACGACACACTTTTGAAACCAAAGGCAGGCTGAAGGCAGAATTCCGGCCTTTTCCAGGGACCACAGACTTTTCTCTTAATGCCTTCAAATGATTAAATGACCCTACTCACATTATGGATGGTAATCTTCTTCATTCCAAGTTTACTGATCCAAATATTAATCACATCTAAAAAAAAATTTTTCACAGAAACAAGTAGACTGGTGTTTGACCAAACAACTGGACATTGCAGCCCAGTCAAGTTCACACATAAAATTGCTCATCACGCAGCCTTTTTGTGTGACTTCATTCACTGAGGTGTAATGTTTATGATATTTATCCACACTATTACAGGTATTATCAACACTTTCTTTCTTTTTTTTTTTAAGTTGGAGTCTCACTCTGTCACCCAGACTGGAGTGCAGTGGCCGCTCCCAGCCACCGCAGCCTCGACCTGCTGGGCTCTGGCGATCCTTCTGCCTCCACCTTCCAAGTAGCTGTAACTTCAGGTGCGTGCTACTACACTCAGCTGATTTTTTGATTTATTGTAGAGATGAGGTCTCGCCAAATTGCCCCAGGTGGGTCTCGAACCCGCGAACTCAGACAATTCACTCACCTCAGCCTCCCAAAGCCCAGAATTACAGGCTGAGCCACTGAGCCCGGCTAACACTTTATTTCTTTATATTGTTACTATACTACGGTTATCTATCCACTTACCAATTGATGAACCTTTGTGGGTTTTTTTTCTAGTTGTCTAATAGAAGAAATGCACCTATAAACTGTGGTGATTAGACGGCTGCTAATATGACTTTTTGACTGATGTTAAAATATGATCAATTTTACTTTATATACTGATAAATACAAATTCAATTGGTTCAGTTTATGCAATTTGGATTGAGAAATTAAACATGAGCAAACTTTCTACTCAATGAGTGCTAAAACTACTGCATCCAGATCAGTTGCAGATAAGAGTTGAGCTTTCTTTTTTTCTTTTCAAAGCAAGATTTATTGAAAAGACAGAAAAGCTCCCACAGTTGGAGGGAACCCAAGGGGGTTGCCCGAGTTGAGCTTTCAATAGAAACTTTAAACAAGTGGGATCAAAATTCTGCTTTCTTCAAAGAATTGCAGCAGGAGATGAAACATGGCTCTGCAAGTATGATCCTGAAGATAAAGCACAATCAAAGCAATGGCTATCAAGAGGTAGAAGTGGTCCAGTCAAAGAAAAAGTATACCAGTCAAGAGCAAAAGTCATGGTAATAAGTTTTGGGGATGCTCAAGGAATTTTGCTTGCTGACTTTCTAGAGAACCAAAGAAAGATGGCATCTGTTTATGAGGAGACTGTTTTGAGAAAGTTGGAGAAAGTTTTATCAGAAATACACCCGGAAAGCTTTGCCAGAGAGTTATTCTCCAGCATGGCAATGCTCTTACTGATTTCTCTATCAAACAAGGGCAATTTTTTGAGAGTTTTAATGGGAAAATATTGGTATCCACTTTACAGTCCTGATTATTTTTTGAATTATTTTTGTATCCTAATCTTTAAAAAATCTGTTAACGGCACACATATTTTTCTTCAGTTAATAATGTAAAAAAGATTGGACTAACATAGTTAAATTCCCAAGACCCTCAGTTCTTTCAGGATGGACTAAATGACTGGTATTATTACAAAAGTGTCTTGACTTTGATGGAGCTTACATTGCAGAATAAAATTTATATTGTTTATTTTTATCTTTCAGTTTTATTTTTCCATAAACTTTTGAAGTCTTCTTATATTTCCCATTAACATTTACAGATCACATTTGCATTTGGTTTCTTATTTTACTTCCGTCATCAAATTATTCTAATAATAATTAACATGCAAAATAATGCTTTCTAAACATTTTATGTATGCAACTTCACTTATTATTTACCATAATTCTAATATTTAAGTGATTTTTAGTTCAAATTTGCAAATAAAAATGTTGCCTAAGATGGCTACCATAGGAAATTAGTGAGTGAAATTCAGACCAGGATGTTTTGACTCCAAGCCCAGTTAGCCCTATTTACAGGTGATAGTCAATGGTATGCTCAGAAAATTATAAAATTGCAACAAAGCATTGGAAAGAGGCATAGCTCATGCTCAATCAACCTGAAAAGTTAATTTTTCTGATTTAAAAAGAATAGTCTTTACCAATCTTGCCAAATTTTTAGGATTAGAAAAATTTAACAGGTGAACTCCTAAGAAAGAATTAAAATAGAAGGGTTGTTTTCTCATATATTGATGACACAATCTGCCTTCTGTTTCAGGATCTCTCTCTGGGCTTTCTCAAAATGATATACAGACATTCTCTGACTTATAATGGTTCAACTCATGGTGGTTTGATTTACAGTTTTTTGACTTTATGATGTTGCCAAAGCAATATGCATTATGTTCCTCAATTTACAATTTTTTTAAATTGTAAATTGAAAACATTATAAGTTGAAAGCAATTTATGGTATGCTTAGCTTGTGATACATTTATCCACAGTAAGTTGAGGGGCATTTGTAAATAGATCATGAGAAGATCACTGGTGCATTGTGGTCCTTCACACAGGACAGTTCATGCCATCAGTTAACCCTGTGATTATTCTCAGATTATCTGACTAAAGGGTTCCTGGTCGACATGACTGCAGTCTGCTGCCAATCATTAGAAAAAGTTACTTGCTGATATTGGAGGAGTTCTTGAAGACTCTCCCATACAAGTCATACTCTGAATAAGGGCCTGGAACAGATAACTTTTAATGCCTCAACATAATTCAATATATCCACAATTCTACTTCATGGCTTGAAATTTCAGATTATTTATTCATTCAAAAAATGCTTACTGAGCGTATACTGCAGATCATACTATTCTTAAAAGCATCTCTTATTTACTTGCACGTTTTATACATGAACTTTTGATGTGTTTAATATTTTGTAAAAATACAAAGTAATGTTTGATATAATAAATGATAACATATTTATTCTGTTTTGAAAGATGTTCTCGGTACTGCATGCTAGGTTTCAATCTCCTTTAAGGTAGGTGCTGATATCTCCATGCTACAGATAAGAAAAAATAAGGCTCACTAAAGTATGATAGTTTGCTGCAGATGGCATAGCTCATAAGTGGTGGGGCTGCAATCAGAACTTATATCGGTCTTACTCGAAAGTGAGTCCTCTAGTCCAGGACTCAGACAACTTTTTCTGTGAAAGACCAGCTAGTAAATATTTTAGATTTTATAGTCTGTAAGACAAAATTGAGGATATTATGTAGATGCTGATGTATTATACTGTCTCTATCACAATCGCTTAACTTTAGGATTTTTGCATGAAAGCAGTCATACACAGTATGCAAATGAGCAGTGTGGCTGTGCTCTAATAAAATTTAATTTGCAAAAACATGAAGATTTGCCTGTGGGCTGTAGCTTGCCAACCCTTGCTCCAAACTATACTCTTCCTTTTATTTGGAGGAGGGAATTGTCTTTCAGCATTTTTAAGTGATTATATAAGTGGGAGGTTTTTAATTTATGGTTCATCTAGGAGGTTTAATCAAACTTTAATGAATGGCATTGGATGAAATTCCATTTTTGTGCCTCCTGTTTATGCAGTGGAAAAAGATGAAAAAAATTGTTACCTTAGATAATGTAGGTAGGCCTAAGATCTCAGAACACCAAGTTAGTGGAACAGAAAGAATAAAAGTTAAAACATGAAAAGAAAAGCTAGGTCATGAGCATCAATAATTTAAAAAACAATGTAATTTCAACCTCTGGCCTTATGATTCTTGAGTTTATGTTTTTATTTTGATTTACTCCATCCTGACAATTGCATTAGTTTCCAGGTGTCGCTGTAGCAAATTATCACAAACTTCATGGTTTCAAAAATACACATCTCGTCTTGCAGTTTTGGAGGTCAGAAGTCTCACTGGACTACAATTACAGTGAGACTGTGCTCCCTCTGGAGAGTCCAGGGGATACACTGTGTCCTTGTCTTTTCTCACTTCATAGACTGCTGCATCTCTTGACTCATGGCTCCATTCCCTCGTCAGTCCAGACGTTGCTTCTGTTCTCACATTCCCTATGACCTCTGTCTCCTGCCTCTCTCTTTTAAAGAACTTTGTAATGACATTGGGCCCACCAGGGCAATCTGGGATAGTCTTCCCATCCCAACATTGTTACCTTGATCACATCTGCAAAGTCCTTTCTGCCTTTTAAGGTCACATATTCTCTGGTTCTGTGAACTGGCTCATCCTGGGGAGAATGGTATTCTGTCTACCACACCAACTGCGATGGAGACACCCTTTGAACAAGGCTGTTTCTGCAGAGGCATATAGCACCTTCCAGCTTGGGGACCCTGTCTCGTGAGCAGTCCTGTCCACTTAGACCTGCAATTTTTCACCAAAAAAAAAATGTAAGAACCCTCTTCCTGATCACATAAGGAGCAATAGCCACACCGACTTCATTTGAGTTTGTGAGTTTATCAGCATGCTGGCACGCTCTGTGTCTCTCTCAGCCAAGTAATTTGTCGCATTCAAAATGTAGCTATTGTTAAGGAAATGATTTAAAGATGATTCACATGTGAATGGCATTTAGCACCTACTGAAAGGATTTGTTAAATTTTCTTTCTTGCAGAGTTGCAGGGACATATGCAAAGGCTCTCTTTTAAACAGATTTCTATGAAAATGCCCAGTGTTATTACGGCCGTAGAACCAAACACGACAAGCAGTATTCATTCACCCTAATAACTGTTGATGAACACTGCATTGTTGGTTTAGAGTTATTAGATCTTTGAGAATTTGGTGGGAAACACCAGGTAAGGATATTCTGACCATGAAAAGCAACCATCTGATGTTGCTGCTCTGGTTTACACTAGGGGACTTTAAAACAAACAGTGATATTCTTTGCACAGTGTCATTTAGATGAACTGAAAGTCAAGTGAAGAGCTGAACTCTTATTCCAAAGGCTTCCAGGAGAAATTCTGGAGACTGTGGTAAATAACCACCTAGATAGAACTCTGTTGTGCGCTGAAAAGAGTCTGCATGTTAGCATCTCACCACCACATGAAGGGACTTCCAGAGTCATGAAAATCATATTCATTGCTACAACATAGAAATTGCTTCTCTGATTCATGCTGGCTGAGCTTAGGTTAATGTGAAGGTTGGAATTAGGTCTCACGGTTGGATCCGATAGCCAGATGGGTCTCCCAAATAGGTTACAATAATATCTCGTGGCTATGTCTTTGGCTGCAGGAAGCATGAATGATGGAATCCTGTTTTTGAAAGCATCGGGCTTTAGATATTTCTGTGTGTAATTAATCACTGGCAGTAATACCCAGACTGATGAGTAACATTCTAACTTTAAAATCCCTTCATAGAAGGATACTGTCCAACTTAAACAGCAGGAAGCAGGATTTAAGTTAGATTTAAGAGTTGGCAGATGGTAAGGGTTATTAAATACTGCAACTAGTTATTGAAGGAGATGGTGAAGTCTTCTCTGGAGGTCTTTAATAATGGTTTAGGCATTGTCTTGCCTGAAGGCAAAGGGTATTTTTAATGTGCTGAATTTTCATATTATTAATTTTAAGAAATTTTTGAGAAAGTTCTTAAGATATTCTTTGGCCTATATGAATCTAGTTATAGGAATGCTCTGTATTTCTCTAAATTCCAGTCATCATTTAGAGGTGAGATGCTTCACCTCTCTCCTTGGTTGGAAGAGTTATAAGAGGGGGAAAAAGTCAATTTAAGACCCCTTAAATTAGGGTTCTTAATAGGTATTAAATATACAGCTCAAAAAAATTCAGAAATTCCTCAAGGCTTAGACTGTAGTAGTCCTGGTGCTCATTCCTACCCAATGTTAAACGGAGGAGTTCCAGGATGCTCAAGACAGTTTACTGGTACTGAAACCTGAGCTCTATGGCTTGTAGGAAAGATGTGGACTACTAAAAAACAAAAAACCCAATCCCAAACTTTTGAACCCATACTGAAAGGGATGGGCATGACATTTTAGGAATGTCAGGCTAGTAGCAAGGAACATGCTGTTATTGAACCTTAAACATATTGGCCTATTAAGTATTATCCCAGAAGAAGGACATGGTTCCTTGCAAAGGAAGGGGACTAACAGGTGATTGTCTCAGGAAAGGAAAGGGTACATGAAGTTGGGGAGTTCATTTACTTCATTCTTCAGTGTTTTCTGCCTCTCTGGGCCCTCTTTTTGCCTGCGTTAGCAGAATAGCCAGCTGTTTGTCTCTGAGGGCTTCGTTGTCGGTGGAGACTATTGTGTGCTTCTCATTCTTGGCACTGGAAGCCTGGTGCTATTTCACGTTCTTGTCAATGACTTGAATAAAGCCAAATAAGGCATGCTTCTATTTGTGGGTCGTATAAAGCTGGGAGGAGCTCATAGAGTGGAAGGCTAAATCAGGAGGCTAAAAAGATGTATAAATCGGGACAGCGATGGATCAAAAACAGAAAGATGAAATTTAATGGCAGTAAGTGTAATGTCCTGTAATTTCACTTTTTCCAATCAATTACATACTTTAAGGCTCTCATTGCATTTTATCCTGTGAGGTCAACGCTATAGCCATGGAATAAGAACAGGGGTGACCTCATCAAAGGAAGAATGAGGTGCACAGTCGTTGACAGTTAGTGGATGCTCAATAAATATTTACTTGAAGATTAAATGCAAAATCTCACTGACCGGCTTCCTACAACTTCCTTAATATTATTTCCTTTTCATCTCCAATAATATATGCTTGCATTTCATAAGAATGTCTCTCAGAATAGTTTTCTTTTCTGTCCCTATTGCTTTTTTAGGTATTTTCCAACGTAAAACAAATACAATTCCTACATGGAATTAGCGCTCTTTCTCTTTATTTCTCTGGTCACTAAATAACATAATACCCAGTTCTCCTCCACATTTCTACTCCATGGCTCCACTTCTTGAACAACATTTTTACCTTGAAGAAAATTTTCTACATGTAGTTCTATTTTTAATCTGATTATTCACCATTTTCATCAGCATACACACATAATATGTTTACTTTCAACATGGTTGACATTAGTAATTGCATTTGGTTCTTTGATTGTGCTATAGTATTTTACACTTGTTGAATCACTTTATACTATATGCTTGATTTTGTGAAAACTAAATTGCTGACTAGTGATATTTTGAGGAATATAAAATTAACATCATTAATGTTAATTACCTATATTCCTTGGATTTTATTAATTAATGCATTATTAATAAATCGAACTCTTTGAAATATTACAACACTGGGAGAAGTAGAGAAAAGAAAAGAATGATTCCAAACTGAATGATGTTTAACACAGTATTCTGAAACTTGACAACATGACCTTATTTCTAGAACACTAGACTTAAATGATAGCCATCTTGGCAAATAACAAAATTTGCCACTAATGTGATAATGGTAAAGTCATGTGCTGGTTTGTACAAATAATATATTATGATCATTGTAGCCCTTTGTAGATAGTTACTAGTACACTAACAAATAAACAAAGTGCATTATACTAGAACTCTGCCCTAAAGGCTTAGAATATGTATGAGTCAGTCAACAAAATTTAGATATAATAAATATTGACATTTTGAAGGGATTGCCTGGCTGCTTTCTGTGTTATTTCCAGGAATCCACAGAGTGTGTGAAGTAACATTCTTTACAGATAAGTCGCTTGAAATATGAGAAAGAAAATCATTGCTGTATACACATATGCTTACATAAAAGGCACACAAAGAAATTAAGGAAAGTGAGAAGCGATTTAAAAAGCATAGAAAACCAAAAAAACTTTGGTAGACCTTAGAATTCAGTTTAACAAATGACGTCAATACTCCAGTCTGGAATGGATCTGTATGACTAGGTCTGTGTTGAAGCCTTGAGGACTTACTAGGCTCAAGGAATTGTGCTAACAGGACGTAGTGATAAATAAGACAATGTTTTTTACGGAGAACACAATATAATTAACAATGGCTTATTATGTGCCCATTACAGGTAAACACAGAGGACTCATGGGAATGTAGGAATGGAACCAACCATCCCAACCAGATGAGGCTTTCCAGAGAAGGTGGTGAGGGATGTGAATGAATCTTGAAGAACTATAAAAGTGAAAAGCTAGTGGAGTAATAGGAATATAGTGGGGTTTTGTGAGAGAAAAATGTGCTTCAGGTATGAGAATATATTTCAGTATGTGAAATAACCCAATGGTAACCAAAAGCATGAACGTTCAAGGGAATGTTAGGTGTGAATTATGTGCTTGGCAGAATCATGGCCACATAAAAAAGAAATGATAACTATATTAGGTTACTTGAAAAAGGGGTATTAACGTTGCAGATGGAATTAAGATTGCTAATCAGTTGACCTGAAAATAGGGAAATTATTCTGGATTATTCAAGTGGGCCCAATATAATCACAAGGGTCCTTAAAGGTAGAAGATGAAGGCAGAAGAGGAGATCAGAGTTGTGACATGCGACCTATTCCCGTTGATTCCAACTTTGGAGATGAAGAAAGAGGCCACGAGCCAAGGAATGTAGGCAGCCTTTAGTAGCTGGAGAACATGAGAAAATATATTTTTTTTTCTGTGACCCTCCAGACTGGAATGCAGCCCTGCTGGCATCTTGACTGTAACCCAGTGAGTCTGCGTTGGGCACCTGACCTCCAGAGCAATAAGACAATACATTTATGTTGTTTTCAGTCACTCAATTAGTGGTAATTTTTACAGCAATAATGGAAAACTTACACACATGAAGAGTATATTTAAAATGCAAAGTGAGTAGCAGTATGCCTAGAAAGGCAGACAAGAACAATTTATACCTTGCTCCGTAGTGTGGATTTTATCCCGATGGTCATGAGGAACTCTTGAAGGGTTTAGATAGGAGAGTGATGTAATTATGTGTTTTAGAACTGCTACTTAGAAAACCAGAAGGATTAGAGGCTGCAAATAATTAAGGGACTTTCAGGAGAGAGTGCATTGATTTGGAGATTTGAACTGTTCTGGAACAACACAACTTAGTGAATGTTTAGGCATGTGGGTGGAGAAAAAAATGACGACATCAAGAATGAGAGCCATATTCTCGATTGGAGAGTTGGTGCATGGTGGGAAATTCAGTAAGATAGGAACACAGCAGTAGGTAGGAATGAGTTTTGCTGTCCATTGGTAGGAAGTTGATGGTGTTTCTTCTGATGCTCTCTTAGTTCTCTGAAAAGTAGGAGGTAAAGTCATCTATTGAAACATAGTGGGTGAGAGGCATGGTGAAAGTGAGTTAGAGAATTCTAAGGTGGAAAATAAAGTGTGCATAATCTTCGGTGAGTAGGAGTTAGAATTTCTGGTAGTAGTGAATATTGAGGAATTAACAGGGAGCTGTTGGTCCTCTTGGACATTTTATTTCTTACAACCGGAATAGGTATCTTCTCTTTCTTCAGCTGATCAGTTATTTGTCTTAACTTCAAGATGATCCATTGGAACAATTTCCTCTGGCTGGGATATGTCAGTTGTCAGTAAGATTCCTAATTCTGGGCTGGTTTGAAGCTCTATGTCACAACCACAAAAACTTTTTAAGGCAATAGCTAACATGTTGGTTTATCACTTCCACTTTTGAATGCATTTCTTCTCCATCATTTTTTGTAGAATAGTCTCAGAGTTGGAAGAAAATATTGGTTGTCTGGACAAAGACCTCTTACTCAAATCCTTTTGGGCTCTACCTGGTTGCCCGGGTGAGGTTGTCCAGTCTTATTTTGAACACTCCTGATGTTGGATATCACGTCTTTTAGTGACAGCTCATTCTATTTGTACAGGGCTCTAATCTCTAGATTTTTTTTATATTGAACGAAAACCTGCCTCATTTTTTACAGGATAATTTGATTTCTGAAGCAACATATGGAATTGAATCCCTCTTAAATCTGACAATCTTATAAGTATTTGATAATAATTAGCATGTACCTCTCTAAATCTCTTCTGTGTGAGACAGTCTCATTTTTTTTTTTTAAACATCACCAGTTTTTCAACTGTTCTTCACATGTCAAGTTTCCTTCCTTTCACTGTCCTGGCTATCATTTTCTAAAAACATCATATGTTGCCATATTTCTTTTATTTTTTTTGGAAGTATGGGGACTAGAGTTGGAATAAAACCCTTCAGGGATTGTTTGACCAGCAAATAGTAGAGCAGAATATCATCTCCATTTTCTATAATCACTGAAAATTGTCATCAATTACTATCCTGGGAGACCCCTTTTTCCTATAAACTTCTCTCACCAACCTCAGCTTAGCCTTTTCTTCTCTTCCTCCAGTTTTGTTTTCTTGATCAATGCCTCCAGTCAATACCAATCTACTGTACATGTTCTGTTAGGTACCGTGATTCATAACAGATCTAAATAATAAAATAAAATAAAGTTCTGCTATAAAGGAGATCAAAGCCTAGTTAGAGTAAAATACAAGCAAAGAATATTGAGGAGAAAGATGGATCGGTGGGAGTATCTTTGCATTGAAGTAAGAAAAGATGTAAATGACAATAGAAATAGAAGGTATTACATTGAATTCATTCCTTCATCTAATGAATATTGAACTCATTGTCAATTGTTCTTCTGAGCATACAGAGTGAACAAAATAATGCTCCTTGTCTTACAAAGCTTACAATTCAATAATGGGAGAAGGAAAAACTGAAACCAAACCCAAACTCAGATGATGAGTAAAGATGTAATAACCTTTATTTGGAATAGGGGTCTGCAAGACTTTCTCATTTTTCAATTGGTCATCTCTGTGTCTTTGCCTTAACTTCAACCTGATCCATTGGAACATTCTTCTGGTGGGGATATGTCAGCTGATAAAAAAAAAAGTACCTGAATGTGGGCTGGTTTGAAACTCTATGTGACGACCCCCAAAACCCTTTGAGGCAATGGGTAGCATGTTGGTTTATCACTTTCACTTTTCGATGCATGTCTTCTCCACAGTATTTTGTAGATCCCGATAATCTCAGAGTTGACATACATTTGCTTTAATGGCCCAGTCCGGCCTGTCACCTCTGTATAAACAGACCTACTGGAACAACACAGACACACTCATTTGTTTAAACATTGTCTATGGCCACTTTCATACTACAATGACAGACTTGAATAAACTGTATGCAAAAATCTTGAGGCCTGCAAAGCTGAAAATATTTGCTCTCTGACCCTTTAAGGAAAAGTTTGCAGGTCCTGATCTAGAAGAATAAGGCAGACAGGGGTGATTGGTAAGCCTTGGGGAGAGACAGGAGGACCAGGTTTTCTTTAGATGGTCTGGTCAGAGGAGGTCTTGCTGATAAGGTGACATCTGAGCAGAGATCTGAAGAATTGCAGGAACAAACCATGTAGACACCTGGGGGAAGACCACTGGCAACTGGGAGGGAAAATCAAAAGCTAAGGTCCTAAGAGGGATTAAGGGTAGTATGTTCTAGAATCTGCCTGCACAGCTTGAGCACTACAGGATGAATAACAGGAGGTAAGCCCATCACACAGAGCGTGATCAAGCAAGACATGAGCCCTGGTCTGTACCTGGTGATGGTGATGTGGAAAGCCACAGGCAGGTTTACAGCAGGGTGGCAACCCTATTTGCTGCGGTGTTATGGAAGACTGCAGGGGTGGGGCAAGAGGCAGGAGAGCAGATAAGAGTCTGTTGTAAAAGGAGGACTTAACCGGGGTGTCATTGTGGAGAAAATGGCGAGAAGTAGCCAGATCCTGGGTTTCATCTGAAAGTAAACATGGTTTCCTGATGACCTGGGTATTGGTGAGGGAGAGAAGAATCAGGGATAATTCCACTTAAAAAGCAAAAGAACTTAAAACTTACAAAAAGTTGCAAAAATAGGTCAAAGAACCTCAGTTATACCCTTTACCTAGATTCACCTGATAACATTTTACCCCATTTTCTGCATCACTCTCTCTCTCTCTCCACACATACCTATACATATAAATTATACATTATATATATATATATATATATATATACACACATATATGTGTGTGTTTGTGTGTGTGTGTGTGTGTATTGCAGACACATATGAGGGGTCCCCCCAAAATGGAATTTATTTTATAAAAAATTATGTATTTACTCTTACATGTTTGAACTTCAGTCATCTTCAAAGTGCTTTCCATTTGATGCAATACACCTATCAAGATGCTTCTTCCACAGCTCAAAGCAGTGTTTAAACTTGCCAATTCTAATGCCTCTTAGTGCTTCTGCCCTTTTATTTTTCGACTTCTCTTACGTTGGCAAAATGTTTTCCTTTGAGGATTTTTTCATCTGGAGAAACAAACAAAAAAGTTGCTCTGAGCAAGATCTGGTAAACAGGGAGGGTGGGGCCTGGGGTCATGTCATTTTGGGTCAAAAATTGCTGAACACTCAGCAAGGTGTGGGCAGGCGCATGCGCAGGGTGAAGGAAAGTCACCTGCTTACCACAGCTTGGGATGTTTCTTCTGAATCACACACTTTCACAGCAACATTGGCTGGTACACGGATGCTGATGGGTCCCTAGAAAACTTACCTAGTGGGGGAAGCCTGTACTACAAAGTGCTCACCCTCCAAAAGATAATTCCTTTTTCGGGGGAGGGGCTTCTCTTCATACATGTGCATATAAACACACATATAATCTTGAATCATTAAAGGACAAATTGGGGGGGTGGGGAGGTGGGATTGGCAGTAGTCGATATCTTTCTGGGGAAGGGGGGTCACACCTCGTTGATAAGGGTACCTGCACAATGAATATTTGCATACCTAACCCTGAATTGTACCCCACGATTTTAAATAAATTTTTAAAGGGAAAATTACATTTATTATTATTCTTTACTCCTATATATATCAGTGTGTTGCCTAAGAATAGAGAAATGCTCATAATCAAAGAACATATAACTCCAAATTCTTTCCTTTTTTCTCCTTCCTTCCTTCCTTTCTCCCTCCCTCTTCCTTCTCCTCCTTCTTCTTCTCTTTCTTTTCTTATTATTTTTGTGAGTACATATGTGTGTGTATGTATTTATTCATTTATTTTGATTTGAGCAACAGGCATGATGTACTGGTCAATCCCTTCAGATGGGAAATGCATTAAGAAGTAGGAGCTACTTTTGAGTGGCAGGAGGGAATCAAGAGTTTGGTTTTCGATGTGAAATTTGAATTCCTTATGGAGACTCAAGGGGGTGTGTCAAGCAGGCACTTGGAGAAGTGGCTTGGAATTATGGAAATACATATAGTTTTATAGATGTATTTGGGATGCCGAGATTGATGAGGTCACCCGGGTAAATGAGGACCGAATCCTGGAGCTCCTGACCATTTGGTATTAGAAAGATGAAGAAAAAGTGAAGGATGCTAAAAAGACGTTTGCTGTGAAAATGATCATAGAAATTATCCAGTAAATGAAGAAGGTTATGGGAATATCAGAGTTTTGTTTTGCTTGTAGATTGGAATCATCCCAGTGCCTTCTCTTCTTGATGGAAAACAGTCAAATCGGAAAATGGTAACGCAGGAGAGAGAAAAGATTTCCTAGAGTTATGCCTTTGAGTAAGTTTGAGTGCACTTACAAGACTTGACCTTAAGTTATGAGAAAAGTTTATCCCTTGTTACCGAAATGAAAGCAAGTGTACACATAAAGACAGATGTCATTGACTGTAACTTTGGTTGATAGTGAGTGGAAGTTCTTTTCTCTTTGCCTTTATTTTCTATATAAAATAGAAATCAAAGCCTCATTGAAAGTAAGGATGGGGGAGGTAAAATGTTAGATGCTTAAGGAGAGAGGTGAGAACTAGTCTTTTAACAGGTGGGACAAGGGATAGACCCAGGTAATGATGGGGTTTCCTGATAACACTGAGGGTGCCCTTGAAAGCTGAGACCAGTCACCAGTCAGCAAGCTCGTGTGCTCCCCACTTGCCTTCACTAGCCTGACAAGGAATGCTGACCCCATGGATTGGATCAGAGTTGGGGTTTTGCCAGTAGATGGAAGGAGGACAGGGTATGCAAAGTGTACACAAGGGCGTGTCTATTGTGAAGGAGCTGAGATCTAAGCAGAGGAAGTTGACAAGAGTGGACTGTGGGGGCTGAGGGAGTGAAAGACAGTGAGATCAGGGCATTGCGGTGGGGGTGAAGGAATTTTCAAGATGGGCCATTAGAGACAGGCAGAGAGGTAAAAATTGTTCCTTAGAAAGTGGGCTCCTCAAATTGAATGCCTTTAGAGGGTCACTTTCAGGTCACAAGCACAGTTACAGTGCCCCAAATACTGACGAGTGGTACTGTAGAAACAAAAGATGGCATGGGCACTTTTGGGAACAGAACATTATCCAGGCGGGAAGGGGAAGGGAGACGTGTTAGAGAAATCTCCGTGCAGCCCACTTCTGAGCCCAGTCTTGATGAGAACCTTGCAATATGTGAAAACCTTGAGCTTTTCATGGCTCTTGCTGCTGCCTCTGAATTACACAGAGTTGAAATGATATGTTTTCTTTTCATTTTATCAAGCAGGTTATTTTTTTATATCATTGTATTAAACAGCTCATTTCCTGCTTTAGATGTCTTCAGATCTTTTCTTTAGCTTGCTTTGTTTTCTAACCTTCAGATTGTTTCATTCTATAATATATCCATCTCTACCTCCTAGGTATGTTGCTATTTAAGTGTTGTGTGCTCATTGCAAACAAGTTATTAATATGTAAAGGCTCTTTCTGTCTTCTATAAGATTCCTACTTATTTGAGTAGCATTCAACTCATCACTAAAAGCACTTTTTAAAGGGGATATTATCACAAAATGCTTAAAAGAAATTATTTTAGTAGAGAAACAAATGTATGATTTTAAAAGCAGTAAAGTATATATGCTTCAAACTTGAAACTATTAATGACATTCAACAACTCAAGTGTAAAAGCCTCATAATGACCACTTTGATTTTCTCTAAGTAGTGATTAACTAATGTCAAAATTAAGTGAGTTTTGGAACACTATTGTGTTCCACCAGACAGTGTAGAACTTTTTATTTTAAAAAAAAAAATTCAGTTGAGTCATTGAAAAAAAGAGAGGGTGGGGATGGGGTTGGTTTAGTTGGTTAATCCATTTTAGAGATCATAAAAGAATGGTATCATTCATTAGAAAGAATAAAGACCAGGGGTAAGATTCAATAAATACACATTTACAACCAATTACTTGTGGGTTTTAATTTAATTTGTTTATTGCTTGAAGCCAAACTTTGTCCTAAACTAATAGATAGATACTTTACTCATGAAACTTTTAATTACTTAGTAGTTCTCTCAGAAGAGAATCAAGCTCATGTTTCTTTGCCTCTCATCATAATCCTTGGATAAAGAAAAGCAGGATCCTTTTGAGAAATGTATATGTAATTGACTGTGCGGTTTGGATGAGGAGCAAAGAGATTTAAAGTTTGTGGGCTTCACTTAAGGTTTAAAATGCAAGTTTTAATCAGGCTCAGATCTTACAAAGCATAAGGGTCATGGCCAATGATTGGTTATAATGTAGCTCAGATAATGTATTTCGAGTGTGACACATTATCTTTGGAGTTCCTTACTTTAGTCAGATTTAATGTAATTTAATGCAGAGAAAGTATCAATTGAAACATGATCCATTCAGTTAAGGTGTTCTTTCCTTTGCATTAAAATGGAAATGACACACTGAAATATCCTGATTCTGATTGCCCATTTTTCCACTAAAATAAATAACATACTTTCATAAAGCAATGTTCCTTATTTTTATTAGTTTATATGATGAGTTATTGTCTTCTTTAGAGCAAAAACTCTGAGTCATCTTTTGCAAATCTACTTAGATATCATCATTTTATTTCCTTTCATGGATCTACAATGCCATACATAAGACTGACCTATCTGCAGTTATTTTAAAGTGTCATTTTGGAATTTATATTTTCAAATAACTGATTCTTACAGCCTAGGACATCACCTCATCATATATTAACAAGCGTAATTTAAAAAATAGGCACTGAGCGTTTGCATGTCCTCATCATACACCTCAAATTAGGGCTAAGGCAGGAGCTTTGCCAAAGAGAAACCTATGTCCAGAGCAGTGTTTCTCAACTGGGGATGCTTGTTCTGAAGGACATTTGGCAATGTGTCAAGATAGTTTTGGTTGATGACTTGAATGTAGAGGGGTTGTTACTAGCTTCCTACAATGCACAGGATAGATAGTTCCCTACAATAAAGAATTATCAAGTCCAAATGCCAATAATGCCAAGGTTAAGAAACTCTGGTCTAAAGTAAGCACATAAGTTGCAGTAGGTAGTGTGTCAGTCTCACAGAGTGAGCATATAACTGACATTTACAATTCAATAAATTAAGTCCTAAAATAAAACTATCATGCACAGTGTGTGCTTAACTCTGAGGAGACAGTGTCTAATCTTTACAATGGTGGACTGAAGTGGGATTGAGTGTCCTCTGAGTTGAGAGGCTTGAATGCTGAGAGGAAATTCACTTGACAGATGAAGAGAGGTGGGTCTTCTGGAGGGAAACACATGCAAACCAGCAGAAGCAGAAGATATTCTGGAAGGATTGGGGTATGGCATGATTAGCATAGCTGGAGCTTAGATCTGTGCAAGAATAACATGAAACAAAGCTATGAATCAAAGCGAGGAATAAGATGAGTGCATGGTAAGAGATTGGATTATCTCCTCTACCAGTGGAGAACCATTGAAAAATGACAAGAGCTATGACATGATTACATTGTGTCTTCCATCCTTTGAACAGTTGTGTGGAACATGGCTCAGAGCTACCACTATTTGGACTAATGAATTGTCTAGAGCAGGTAAGAGAGGAAGAAGTGGATGAGGAATCTTTGAAGATGTTTTGAAGGTAGAAATGACAGAGCTTTGCAGCAAATTCACCATGATGAGTAAGAGGAGAGAGTTAGACACTACGCTGAAGTTTTTGGCTTAAGATGCTGAGTGGATGCTGGTGTCATTGCATGAAATAAGAAATCAGTGCTGAAAAAGATAGCAAATTTAGATTTGCACCTGGTGGTGCTACACGTGGGTCATCTGGCAAAGGACACCGTGGTTGTCCTTGAGAGTACTCAGAGTAACTGTGTACACTGAAAAGGAAAGAAATTCGTTCACAGGAATCTTAGGAACTCCAAAATTCAAGGGCCAAGGCAGGCAGAGGTGGGTCCACGAAGGCGACTGGAGACTGACCAGAAAAAAAATGCATCAAGAAAGTGGAGTTCAGTTAGGACAGTTTCAGGGATGGTATTCTCATCAGTGTTGAAGAGAGATAGAAGGGAACTTGCTTTGAACTCACTGGGGTGGGCAGCACAGGGGTCACTGGGCATCACTGAAAGAACAAGTAGAGGTGGAACATGTCATGACAGTGTCATAGGAGGGCCCGGGAAGGGTGGGAACACGACATAGTGAGTGCAGCGTAACTTTAAGATGACTTTTCTGAAAATAGAGAGAGTTAGAGGGAAAATTGCAAAGATGAAAGCTAGGATGAAACTGGGCATGCTTATCTGTGAGCATGCAAGACCAGTGGTGCTTTATTATTTTCTTTGATTTTTTTTGTTGGGGGGGCATTGTTGATATTGTTATTCTTGGTAGATTATAATTACTACTAAGACTGTATTCTTCGAGACCCGCCTGGGCAGCGAGACCTCATCTCTACAATAAATAAAAAAAAAATCAGCCGGGCGTGGTAGCGCATGCCTGTAATTCCGGCTACTCCGAAGCCTGAGGCGGAAGGATCGCCAGAGCCCAGCAGGTCGAGGCTGCGGTGGCCGGGAGCGGCCACTGCACTCCAGTCTGGGCGACAGAGTGAGACTCCAACTCAAAAAAAAAAAAAAAAAAAAAAGACTATTGAATCATCAACCCCTGCTAGGCCTACTACCAAGAGCATGGAGGATGTAGACTTGAAAAACATTCAACATTTCAGTTTCTTTAAAACCACAGGGACGTTACTTTTAGATTAGATGGACCTCGGGTAAGAAAGTCTTTCATGACCAGGGACAAGCAGCTGAGTGAAGTGTGGGTGCTGTTTGCTTTGCGTGGGGGGACAAAGAGGTCAGCTCTGAATTGCACTGCAGGTGGCAAGATGGAAAGTTCATCGTTTTAAAACCAGAATGAATTGAATGAAAGCAGGAGCACAGCCCAGAGAGTAACTTCCTGCCTTGGCATGTGGAAGACTTTTAATTATAAATGTTTGGTTGGCTGTGGGAATGCCATCAGATAGGAGGTTCAGCGGAAGCATCTTCACCTTAAATGAAGAAGTGATTGCACAGTGGGCTTGGCAATCATATACTCAAGATGCAGGATGGCGTGTGATTCTCTTCACTGCAGTTCCTTACAAACCAATCTATAACGCTACATTGCTTATTATGATCATTAAATCTCTGTTCATATTTTTCCAGTTATTTTTTAGATTCTAGTTAATTAATGGAATGTTCTTCCTACCCTGGAATGTTTCAGACTTAGCAACCACCGAGGAGCTTGATACGTAATAGACAACAACAACAAAAAGTGTGTTGAAACGACACTGAAATATACTCACTAGAATATGGAATTTTAAAAGCAAGAGGCAATTTAGATATGATAAAATGAATGCACACATTATTTTTACCTGTATGATGTGTTAATAGCCTATAAAGCAAGCATCTGTGAACTATTCAGGTCTGTCATTAGAAGTTTCCAGAGAATTTGCATTTTAGGTGCAATTTAAATGCTCCAAAGAGATGGAAAGGACAGGTTGTGGAACTGGATTCAGTAACAGAGTCAAAGAGTAATTCCTGCCTACAACCTCTCCCTGAATTAGTTCATCCTGAAAATGGACAAATCACCACCTGCTTCACAAGCAAGGTACCAAATATAAATTAAAATTAATATCTGCATGTTTCTTCTGGAGTGAGGATTGAAGGCTGCATGGTTTGTAAAACATTATTACAGAAACACACTCAGACAGTGCTTTTGCATATTGATAGAGTGGAGAAACACTGTTGGTGATTTGTCTTCCTTCTTGGTAAATGATTATCTTCAAATGTCATCTATGGTTAAGGGCTTTAAAAAAATGACTATTTAGATATACTGAATATAATGATTTCATTATATGCAGTATCTTTTTAAAATTAGCCGAGCCATCTGAAATTGTCATTTTTATAGGTTAAAAAGTATAATGTTGGCAATTTCAGATGGCTCAAGCTAATCAAAAGCTACAGTCATCAAAGAACAAATTACATATCAAATCATAATGTGCAAGCAGAAATGGCAGACTTGCATTCATTCTCCTGCACGCCATTGGTCTGGATAGCATACTCTTGACATGGAGGTACTTTCTGTATTGCTTTCAAATGCTTAACACCAGTATGCAAAATTATGGTGCAACCCCTTAATACATTGGGGTAGATCAGATGAACATATTTTAGCATATACCAGCATAAGGTTCAGGTATTATTTAGTTAAGTTCCTTGAGACCCATGGTGGCATTTATTGGGAAGCAGGAAATGGCTCTGGGGGGGGGGTGTGCCCATTAAAAAAAGAAAAGTTTGAAAAAACCTTATCTAATAGACACTGTCTCCTTAGAGAAATACTATTATCTTTTATTCATTAAATAGAACAAATCAAGTTCCAAATGCCATTTTGAAATTGCTAGGCTTTTGTTGTTTTTTTTATTACAAGAATAAAAGAGTCCAGTCTTTCTTTCTCTCTGCCTTTGAGTGTTGTTTTATAGAGGAAGTCGGGCATTATTTTGTTTATAATTAAAGACTATGTACTGAAGCACAATTTGAATAAGCAACTTTAATTAATCAAGGGGAAAAAAAAAACACCCAACAGCCTTCTACATCCATATTTGGGTTTCTAAGAATGAGTAAAAAGGGTTTTCTGTTTTCCCCTTTGAGGTTAGAAGCGGGTCAGGTCAGTAATTGGAGCTGGCTAGTCATCAGCTGGTTTGACCTGCTAGGCTAAAATTTTCGTTACTACGGGAAAGTGTAATCAGAAAACCAGATGTATCCCCATCCTGAGACTGGAGCATAATGAAAAGCAGGCAGTCCATTTATTTTCTCCAAGCCTTTCAGATCTTCGTTCAAGTCATGTGGGGCTTGACTTTGCGCTGGCCTGAGGAGCTACAGTGGGAGGCATTATTTAACTGGATCACAGTCTAGAGATGTAGAAATCGACATTCAAATGCTTGTGTGGTGCCGGATCTCCCATTTCCTTCCACAGTTGATGGCTGTGATGTGTTTTTGCTTGAAAACAAAGAACAAGCTGGAGATTTCAAATAAATAAAGCCGGGAGCCTGTTTACTGTAGGCTTATTCTGATTATAAGGGCATTCTAGTCGGTTCTATAGACTATGTATGAGGGTTTGGGTAGGGGATAGGAGAGCACACTCTTCTGAAGAGGTGGAGGGAGTGTCACATACATTGTGAACAGGCGTATTCAATATAACTCTTGTTTTCACTACACAGACTGTTAGTCTATATTTTGGTCAGAACATTTATTTATCCCATGTTCATTCTTAAAGCTTCACACGTGCTTTCCACCTCCATTCCAGTATTACAATTCATCTGTGTCTCCTGTTTTCATTGAAAAAAGAGGTCACATAAAATTTATTAGTTTTTTTTTTGGCCAGATTTTTGTAGACATAATTGTGTAGAACGTGGTGCTGTTGGAATGTTTTTAAAACATGTTTGAACTGTTTTTTCTGGATATTATATGTTCAAAGTCGCTCTAACTAAAGTAATGAGAATGATATTTATTGGGAAATAGATGAATAAAGAAAATAATTCCATTTATTAATACAAAGCCATTTGTGTGTGTGTGTGTGTGTGTGTGTGTGTGTGTGTGTGTGTGTGTGTGTTGGAGTCTCACTCTGCCACCTAGGCTGGAGTGCAGTGGCATGGCCACCCCAGCTTTGACCTGTTGGGCTCCGGCAATCCTTCAGCCTCAGCCTTTCAAGTAGCTGGAACCACAAGCGTGTGCAACCACACCTGGCTAATTTTTTATTTATTGTAGAGATGAGATCTTGCCCAGTTGCCCAGGGTTGGTCTCAAGTCCGTGGGCTCAGACAATCCACTTGCCTTGGCCTCCCAATGTGCTGGGATGACAGGCTGAGTCACCGAGACCAGCCACAAAGCTATTAGTCTTTAGATAGACTTAAAAAAAATTAATTTTAATAATGTGGAGCACAATTGAGGGTTAGGTATACAAATGGTCATTGTACAGGTAAATTTAGACCTCAATTTGGTCACCACTTCACCTGGTTTGAGATCAAGTAAACTTATTGATGAAGGGTGCCCACACCCCGCCACCTCACTCCTCCCTCCCCTGGCAGTTTCCCATTACTGCCAATCCCTTTCTTACAGTATTATGATAATTGTTCAGGGTCTGCTTTAGACAGACATTTTAAAAGACCACAATTGAGAATTTCTCACCACCAACTACAGAAGAGACTCTTTAGACTTCTGAAGAGATCTATCAAGTAAGGTAGAAGGGTTAATACTGTTCTTTTTTACCTCTCTAAGTAATTTTCAAGGAAGTGAGGTCAGGAAATTATCTGAATGAATGTATATTTTATATCCGTGAGTCAAAGCTGGAATTATGCCTAAGGTGCAGAAAAGAATTCTTGCATTCTTTGGCTTCTGATTTTAATTCGGTGATGGTGCCGAAGAAAATAAATGAAGTCTGGTGGAATCTATTCTTTTATGTGGCTTGGATACGGTTTAAAGGATCAGGAGAGGGAGATGAGGTATAGCTATCCAAATTAGTGATTCCTTAAAAATAGTTGCTGAAAACATGTATTCTCTGAATTATGTCACTCAAACATTTCAAATACGTAGTTATTGTAATACTTTAAGCACAGCAGATGAGTTTATTATTTGTACATATAGTGGACATCTGATTCTGACGAAGGTGGAATAATTTACCTCACCCTCTCAAACATCTTGTCTCAGGAATTGTTTCTGGAAATGCCAAAGAGAAAAAACTGAGGAGGAGAAGTTTTGAATAATTTCCACTCTTCTATCCTGAGCGAAAAGGGTGGGTACTTTTCCCAGATCCAAGATTGGAGAGGGAGTTCTCTTTTCTGGCTGAATGTTTCTTCTCTGGATCATTTCAAACTTTAGTCACCAAATAAAATATTTTGTGCAAGGTTGCCATATGACAGTGTAGAATCTTATCCAATGAAGCTATCGTACTGTGAGGAAAAAAAAAAGGAGTATTTTGGGTCTGTGTTCCCCATATGACATTTGAAATAAAGGAAAGGAGAGAAGAGAAGAAATGAAGGAAACGTTCAGATAGATTTTTGGTGATGTCTATTCTTCCTTCCTTCTAAGTAGCATCTCCAAAAGTTCCCCACTCCCCAAACTATTCTTCTTGGCTTCCCTTCCTCCTTCGCTTTCTTTGATTTTTTCCCCTCTTTTTTTCATTCCCCAATCCCTAAATTTTTCCAAGGTTAAAAACCATAGACACATGAAAAAGAATGGGTGAGAATTCAGTAGTTTCGGTTGGGAATCACTTATCAACTTAAGAACCTGCACAAGTACATACAAAAGCCCACATGGCAAAACTGACTTTTGCAGAGAGACATTTAAATTAATATGTTTGAACTTGCCCTAAGAAATTTAAAAAGGAAGTTAACTATTTTCCAGAATAAAGTTCTTTTCTTTTCTTTTCTTTTCTTTTAACTTGGAACACTGATTCGACTGCTAGTCAAACTTTTGGGTTTGTCAAAAATATGTCAGGAAAAAGAGAAAAATGAATGGATAGGAAAATAGCAGAAAAAGCCAAGACACTAGTATGAATGAGCTTTTGAGTATAATTCTCATTTATCATAGATCTTTTCCAGACTCACTCCCCATGCTGAATCATGTCTTTTCTTAGATTGGTCCTAGGTAAGATAGTCATCAGGTGAAATTTGTCTTTAATGCTCTGACCAATTATGTTTCTCTTCACATAGGCAGACACCCTTCCTCTTCCATCTGTGGACATAAACTCCACGTATTTCCCTTTTCTTTGTTTCTATCTCACCTTCATAAATATGATGTCTGTCCTGGATTTCATTCCCTTAAGGTTCTGCTTCCTACAGTGACCACTACAACCTGATCTTCTAATTCAGGCTACCTGGTCAGAGAAGGTTAGTTCTTGATTCAAATTGAACCTTAAGGAAAACCCGTAATAAAGAGCTTTTTAAGCCTTTATCAAATATGAGTGAAAACTATATTGTAACTTGTATGACTGTGAAACTACTCAAATTCTACCTTATGGACTACTGACTTGTGCTACCAAGCCTTGTAATATTTATACTCCTTCCTTTCTTAAAACATCTCTTTACTGCTATCATCTGTTAAGTTTAGCCTAATACTGCCTTCTTGTCAGTTCACGCTAGCAGTTTCTTCAAAATTAGTGAACTGTAACCTTACTAGATGTGGAAATGAACTGGAACCTACGCTTGAACCAATAGCTGAGTTTCGGCCAGTCACAAGTGGTCAACTGTTCAAAATGGGTTCAAACAGGGTAAAAACCAAGCTGTGGACAATCTAGCCTTTTCTGTACCTTACTTCTGCTTTCTGTAGGTCACTTCCCTTTTTCTGTCCATTAATCCTCTCCAGCCATGTAGCAGGGTCAAAGTCACTCTGCTCCTATTCTGGTTGAGGGACTGCTCAATTTTCAAATTTTTTTTTTCTCAATTAAACTCTACTAAATTTAATTTGTCTAAAGTTTTTCTTTTAGTACATACTACTAAAATAATAAATAATAATCAAATAAGAAGATCATTTTATTCAATGAACATAAAAAATGAGACTAATTCATATAAAAAGTTTCATTTCTTAAATCTAAAACTGCATATTCCATTTAATGGAGAATGGAGGTCTCCAAAATAAAACAAAAGATGGTACACATGAAACTTACACATTTTATGTGGAAACTTAACTCTGTTTCTTAGAGGAAAAATAATACAGACTGATGAATTATGTTGAGAGTTAGCTAATCTAGGCAGGTCTTCCAGGATTACTTACTTACAAATGTGTCAACTATCTCAAAACTGAATGTTTTATCTTAGCTGAAAATACACTGCAATTTCAGTCAGCCCAAGTCAGGATAATTTTCTTTTCCTTAGAGTTGTAAATTTTATCCTTGGGAATCTTCTTAAGTAATTAATTGTGTTAGCAGTGTGTGGGTTTAGAATTAAACAGTATCCTTGGAAAATGAGTATTACAAATTTAAAGAATGACCAAGCAGAAATAAAGATGGAGAAAAAGAATGTGCAGTATTATAATAGTGTGTGACTATGAAAATAAATCCTGCAAAAAAAAATCTTTATTTTTTTGTAGGATTTATTTTTATCAGTTTATGAAAAAATAGACACTATAATGTCTCATACAGTGAAAAAAAATTAGCAAAGTAAAGTTCTTGACTGATTGATATTTAGCAACTAAAAGACTAAAGTCTTGACTGAAAAGTGTATTTAATTTGAGTATAACCTCTCCCATAAAGTCTATACACAGAAGGGTAAAGACATGTCACAGTCAAACTCTAGAATGCTTCTATATTACACTTTTTTTTGTAGTGGCGGTGGTAGTTGATGTTTCTAATTGGATATGCAGTCATTTTTATTTTACCTTGTTTATTTTCCTTTCGAAATAGGCACCAGGAGTTTATGTTTGGTTTCACTTCTGAATTGGTGTTGATGGCCAAATTCTGCTGACAATGAGTGACAAGAAACATTTCAGCACCAGTATTAGCAGTGCAGAGGGTAATTGTGTGATTTTAATTGATGAAGTTATATATAGAATTTATATATATATTTATATAAAATAACACATAATTAGTATGTACAGTTATAGACTATATATAACCTAATTGATCAAGGTACAAATATATATAGCAAGGTGTCACATAACTGTAAAAGCAGAAGGTTTAATAATGCCACAAACTAAATGGTAAGTGGTTTTGTTATACGAAGAGGGATCCCCCCAAAATGGAATAATCTTTTGGAGGGCAGGTGCCTTGGAGTACAGGCTTCCCTTGCTAAGTCAGTGTTCTAGAAACCCAGTGGCATCAGAGTACAGCTAGCATTGTTGTGAAAGGCTGCATTTAGCTTCAGTGATTTTTTTTTTCTAGAGATTCTTTCATCTCATTTGCCCATTTCATGATAGGTGATTTAACAGCGCCCCTGTCCACGCCGTGCTGAGTGTTTAGCAGTTTTGACCCCGAACGGCTTGACTCCCCTGCTCCACCCTCTCTTATCCATAGCAATTTTATTTTTGTATCCTCAAATGAAAAAAGTCCTCAAAGGGAAATGTTTTGCTAATGTGGGGAAGATGGAACAAAAAACGGCAGAAGTACAAAAGGTATCCAAATTGTCAAGTTCAAAAAATGTTTTGAGCAGAGGGAAAAAAGTCTTCATAAGTGTATTGCATCAAACGGAGAGTACTTTGAAAGTGTTTGAAGTCTAAATATGTAGGAATAAATACAGACTGTTTAATAAAAAAATTCTGTTTTTTTTTAAGTCCTCCCTCCTATGCAAAATAATCATGGAAAATTTTTAGAAAGAGGAATTCAATGTAAAAATGAGATAAAATAAGTTAGAAAAAAGAAAGAACGAGAAAGTCATAATTGCCTACTGCCTATTAATTGAGAAATTAAGGAATGCTAAAATACTGGAGCTTAAATTCTATTGGGTTTTCTCCACTGAAGTTTTTTTTTTCCTGAGAAAGAGGATTTAAAGATTCATTAGTTTTACTTAGTAGAGGTCTTATTCTAGCTACTTCTATTAACACCACTTCTGATTCAGGTGACTTATCATTATTATTATTAACAACCACATTGCAATCCATATCTGTCTACACCTTCTCATTCCCTGGCCATCAACTCCTCTGGGTTCAGTTTCCTCGAAAACCACAGAAGGGGAAAACTCAGAAGGATTGAGAACAGCTGAGTCAAGAGCAACTGTGGCTGCTTTTCAAGGCTCTGGTCTAGAGACTGAGGGAAGCCCCCCAAGGAGCTGGTGTAGTCTCTGTCAGCAATGGCCAGGCGACAGGTCAACGAGTTTCACTTCATCAGCCTCAGTGTGCAATAGAGCTTAGCAAATAACTGTTGGAAAAATCCTTTGTAAATACTATTGACTGGGCTGTCACATGTGTGCACTTGGATTTATTGTAGCACTGATTCAAAAAGTATTATCTGGACTTGTCATAAGTTTGAAGTTTATTAGACTTAGTAAGAGTAATATTTCTAATGCATTTCATCTTGGCACAGAACCACTATATGATTTAGTATTGGGTCCTATTTTAATGTTTCTAGGTGTCAGTGTTTCCAGTTTTGCTAAGCGGGTGTGTTACAGAGCTTCTCACAGGTAGATGAGCAGGACACAAATGGGTGAGTTGGAAATAAAGACTTGGGCTATTATGTGTGTTGTGCCTTTGCAATGTGGACAGAATCTATTACATTTTTAAAAGAAAATTCCAAAGCTTATCCATGCAGATAAGTACTGTCCTTCAAATACCTTCCTTAAGATTTAGAATTGGTTCAATGATTAGTGTTACTCAAATGTGCTTATAACTCTTCTCTTGAAATTGCTCAAAGTCAGTTTATGAACTAAAAAATATAATCTGTTTCTTTTGGGTGAAGCACTTATTTTGACTAAATAAAATTATGCAGCTGGATTGCTCACTCTTATTCACCACACTTGGCTCTGAATAGCCATTGCCTTTTCTCCCCCAACAGAAATAAAAGCCACATACAAAGTGTGAAGATTGTTCACCATTGTCAACATTCCAAAAGAAAAGTTTGGGAAATGATTCAAAAGAGGGATTTCAAACAAGAACATGTTTCTGAGTAATGGTGGCATCGCCGAAATGTTGTTATCACGAAGCCACAGTGTGAACGTGCAAACATCTACACGTCAGGCCTGCTGGAGTATGTGTGTGCCTGTGAGTATTTCTCCAAATAATGAGACTGAAACAGCCCAGCACTGAAGACCCAGTGCCAAGTGCGGCCAGATGTCAGGCTCCAGCATGGGGATTCTGAGGAGGGATCCTGACACTGGATGACATAACTTGGGATGCTCCAGCCCTCTACAGTGTATTCAGGAGATTGGAGTCCAGCACACATGATGGCAGAAACTGGCTTTAGCTGTTAGCTCAGACCTCAACTCATACTTGAATGCCTAAGTAGTCTATAATGACTTCTGTGGGGCTCTCTCAGAGACCAACTTGGAGAGGGTCAACCATCAACACTTCGACTTATTGTGGGCGTTGCCCTAAGTAACAATTTGAAGAGGACAGCATGGACCTATCTAAATGAAGGGGACCTCCCCAAAAAAACCAGAATTAGTTTTTGAAAGGTGGGTTCTTTGAAGTTTAGGCTTCCCCTACTAAATAAGTGTTTTAGGAAACCATCGGCATCAGGGTACCACGAATGTTTTGAGAGGCTGTGTTTGGCTTCAGTGAATTTTTTTTGGAGATTCGTTCAACACATTTGTCCATTTCATGATGTGTGATTTGTGAGCGAACCTGCCCACATTCATTGAGTGTTCAGCAACTTTTGACAAAAACAGTATGACCCTGTGCCACACCTTCTCCGTTCACTCCATCTCGCCCCTTTTTTTGTTTTCCTGGATGAAAAAAAGTCCCCAAAGGGAACTTTTTTTTTTTTTTGAGTTGGAGTCTCACTCTGTCGCCCAGACCTGCTGGGCTCCGGCGATCCTTCCGCCTCAGCCTTCCAAATAGCCGGAATTACAGGCATGCGCTACCACGCCCGGCTGATTTTTTGATTTATTGCAGAGATGAGGTCTCGCTGCCCAGGCGGGTCTCGAACCCGCGGGTTCAGGAAATCCACTCACCTCAGCCTCCCAAAGGCGTGGGATTATAGGCTGAGCCACCGAGCCCGGCGGGAGCGTTTTGCTGATGTGGAAGAGGTAAAACAAAAAACAGCAGAAACACTAAAATCGAGGCGCTCAAAAACTGTTTTGAGCAGTGGAAAAGCATCTCGATAGGTGTACTGCATCAAAGAGAGATACTTTGAAAGTGACTGAAACTAAACATGTAAGAATAAATACATAGTTTTTTATAAATAAATTCCAGTCTTTTTTGGGTCCCCTCATAAAATCAGACGTAGGCCCTACTAAGAATGGGCACCAGAGTGAGTGCCAGGGTCCTGAATCTAATTATACTTGACTTTGTGACTTTGGATAAGTCACTTAACCTGCCCAAGTCACAGTTGCTTAACTCGTAAGGCTCAAAATAATCCTAGAATTTTTTTTAACTTTGCAACATTATTATATTTTCTCTGTATGATTAAATGCCTAAAAATTCTACATACTGTTGGTCATTATTTTGGAAATTCATATGAGGAAAGAAACAGAGTCTTTTAACTTGAATACAGCATCTAACACATCATTTACCTACACAATAACTATCCAGAACGTGTGAAATCAGGCTAGATAAAAATTAGGGCTTATTTATTATTGTTCATTGTGGTAGCAATTTGAATTTCATATGAGCTTTTTGCTTTGTTTTGTTTTGAAATAAATTCTTATCTCCTAATCCCTTTTGGTTATCAAGTAGTTGAACAAAATATTTGATTCATAAAAGCTTATAGTGGGCTTAAATGAGTTACAGGCAAACCTTCCATAAGTATACTCTGGTCAGAGAAACTTTTTTTTTTTTTCTCAAAGATTCCATTTTAATAAGTCTTTTATGGAACTTGCTTTGTATGCAGTGACTTTCTCCACACGTCATGTAGATTGGTATTTCTTTTCTTGAAATATGCCTGGATTGTACTCCCTGACATGCTTATAAACTAAATGCAGAAATGGCACTGCAGAAATAATTATTTC
Organism: Cephalopachus bancanus; assembly: GCA_027257055.1. Classification (NCBI taxonomy): domain Eukaryota; kingdom Metazoa; phylum Chordata; class Mammalia; order Primates; family Tarsiidae; genus Cephalopachus; species Cephalopachus bancanus. Next base: position 9,826,818 of record JAPVLO010000001.1, on the reverse strand, counting down.
ATGCATAACATCCGCAACTTATTTCCACTGCTTAACCTCACACACATTGTTCTCATTTCCACTCTTCACAAGACATTTGTTCTTTTCACTGTTCTCTACTTTAAGTGGATGAGGTTCATCTGGTTTGTTGATGTTATGAAATATGGAATTCTCATATTAATGGTCCTAAAATCATCTGGGAATACTTTACACCGTGTCTTTGCCATGATGCAGCATTACCTTGTATCGTATAGAATGAGTTAACATGATATTAAATTACTCCTTTTTATGTCAGTCACATTTTTTATTTTCTGAGGACTTTTGTCTTACGTCCTCTTCGTGACGTGTGCAACTGTGACACTGAATAAGGAAATCTCATAGCATTTACTTGGAGTTTGACCTTTTTGTAAAATTATGTAGATCGATGTATTTACTCCGGCAGGCGTTCGGGGAAAGGGATGCTGAAAACTGGCATCTGAGGAAGTTAAATTGCTTTTTGTTTGTTTGATCTACCTAGTTAGATATACAGGTCAATGGGTTTACAACAAACCTATCAGAATATGGTCACTGCATTTCCAAATAATGTCAGATGCTTTTTCTAGAATATTAATTTTGTTGCCTAAGATAACATGGGTTAGGAATTCTTTAGCTAAGTGAAAAAAACACATTATCTCAGTTAAATTTTCATTTTACCAACTATGATCTTGAAGATGGCCACAACTTCTTCTAAGAGCCAAAGTATTATTATAACTGCCCTCATTTTATTTTTCCTCTGCCTTTTAAATTGTAATAATATTTAGTATCCAAAGGTTAGAACGGTGGTTCTCAAACTTTAGGGTGCACTGAAATCACATGGAGGGCTTGTTAAAACACAAGACCATTGGGTCCCACCTAAAGCTTATGATTCCATGTGTCTCGGGTGGGTTTGCATTTTAACCAGTTGTATTAGACAGAATTGCTTTAAAATATAAATCAGAATTTCAAGGATATAGATGTTTAAAACATAGGCTCCTGAAGATAGCCCCTCTTTTCTTTTCCATGGTCATTCATATTTACAGCAATCACACAGTGAGTACCATAGACTCTTAGAATTGCAAAGACAATAGAGCAAAGCATTTTAGCCAGCCTGCTCGGAGAGATCCAGCAAGGGACTTCAGTTTTGGAAAGATCCAGGGTGTAAGACTCAGCACACCAGGCTTTACAAAAGCCTTGACCTCTGCTCTGAACAGTTTTGAGAAATTAAGGGATGCAGTAAGATGCCCTCACATTCTCTTAGAGAGGAAGGAATAAGCATGTCCTTACAGGTTCAGCTGCCATGTCAACACCCAACGAAGTCAAGTGCAGATGTGCAAATTAACCATCTAAAACACCCAAAAGGCTTGTAAGCCTGCAGTGCAGATTACATTTATTTTCATATTTAAGAAAAGTGTTTCTATTAGACAACTGGTGAGTCTACAATGGGCTTGAAGCTTCTTACATGCCTATGTTGATACCATCCCTCCAGAGAAAAGAGGCACATTGGCCAAGGAAATTCTGAGTGCCCAGTTCCCTGGGTAAGAGCATCCCAAGTGCATTGGCAATTAGGGGAGAGCTTAGCCAAATAACTTTCATCTTGCGGTCCCAGGGGCAGAAGCCATTCCTTCTGTGAGATGCCCATCTTGGCATATCTTTGCCCCATGCCATTTAAATACCCAATGCTTCTAATCCAATCTCTTGGTGATTAGTCTGTGCTCATGAGGAATATTCTGGTCATGGGTTGACCTCCCTTGGGTAGGTCTGCCAGTGTAAAGTATCTTGGTTCCTGAAACAGTAAATTCTCATAGTTAATGAATAAGCTGAACACACGAATCGTGTTCTCGTGCGGTCAGTCTTATTGATATCTCGACACAGAGACTCCTGGTTATGGTTTGGTTTTTCCTATAGCCTAACTTTCGGGACAGAATATCTTCGTCATGCTAACTGAATCTGTGTGACAGTTTTATTTCTCTGAAATTATTAAACTCGCATTCTAGCTTTATGCTTTAGTCTAATGAGCTCAGGAAATGTGCTTCTGCCTCTGAGTAGCACCTTGTAAAGCGGAGGGCCAACCCTCGGACCGTGGTAAATCCTTCAACCTTGTCATGCCACGGCATGGGGCCTCCTGGAACTGGGCTCCCGGCCTGGGTCTTTCATGGTCATAAGCCAACATCGCTGTGAGTAGAGGCTTCGCATTTAGCTCTCTACTAATACTAGCTATTGCTCTGGGACAAATTGCATAACCTCTCCGGGAGGCTCAGATAATGAGTCTGATGTCTGTTCCGACTTGAAATGTAATAAACTCCATAATCCAGTGCAAGTTTTTGTTAAAAAATAATCTCTCAAAAAAAATTTCCTAATATATCGAAAAAGTTATTCCTTTCCAATAGTGGTAAAGCTTCAGCTGGAAAAAGAAAGAAAAAATGAAATAGTAATGTGGGTAAGGCCAATATAATCGTGCACACATTCCACAAATTGAACTTTAAACTCAGAACAGCCCTTAATATATGTTAAACAATAAAAGCTGATGGTAGTGTGAATGGGGAATTAGGAAAAAGATATCTGTGTGTTTACATCCAGATACATGGCAAATTTGGTCTTGGGGGATAAAGGTTGATCTATTTCTGTTCTGGGGAATTAGTAGTATATTCAGAGCTTATTGATGTGGGATAAAAAGAAATAACTTTAAGTCAAACAATAATAATAATGACAATAATAATAAATACCCATATTTAATACACTGACGTTTTCTGCAAACATGTGACTTATGCTTACTGACCACCGTCGGCACTTGAATTCATGGCAGTCATATCCTCATCACCCACCAAAGCGCTTCCTTTGCCTTTAGTGCTTCCAAATCTCTATATTTTCTGTCTCCATCACTTCTCCCCACCAGGACGGGCTTCATGAGCATGTGACCTGTCCAGGTACATGGGGCTCCACTCTCAGTAGGGCCCAGGGCTTCGCTTAATGCACTACTATCACTGTCTTGAAATTCTTAATATTTTTTTGAACAAAGGGTTGAACTGAAACTCCTAAAAGGCCACCTGTATGTGGATGATGCCACTGTTTATGTCCTGGTTCCAAAAGCCATTCCTAAACCTCAGATGGAGTCTGGACAATTGACTCCAAGCCATCACTATCTCGCTGGCAACATTTCTAAGCTGAAGGCAGCCCGAGAAAGTGTTGTCCATCTCCATTAAATGAGCTCTTACTTAGTTGGAATTCAAAGCAAAAATCTTGAGTGTTCCCTCACTCCTTCCCTTCTAGCCAAGAGTTCAGTCACTGGCTCAGATAATTTGATCCCCTCACAATCCTTTTTTAGTGGCTTCCCTTTACATTCTTACTATCAATGTATAGTGTTTCCTCCCTGTGTGTCCTTTTTCATGGTCACCTGCTCTTACTGTTTTTTTCCTTCCATCCATGTTCTCAACTTCACTCTAGTGGTCTTCTAAAGACATCTCTCTCCTGTTTAAAATACATCAAGATAAAGTCCCACACTTTCTTTGGCATACAGATGTCCATATATAACCCTCACCTTGAATTCTAGCTCAATCCTTTCATGTTGATCTCTCAGTTCAAACAATACAAAGCTGTAGTACATTTCCTAGAATGCCCATGGTCACCTTAATCTGAGCCTTTACAAATTCTGCTCCCAAGGCCAGGGATGTCCATCTCCTATCAGCTGAACGGCACATATAAATGCAACACTCTGCACAGCCTTCTCTAGTCTCTGGAGGCAGTGTGCTTCTAGCCTCTGCTCTCAAAGTGCTATGAGCATGATTTCATTGGAGTACAGTGTATGGACTGAATGTGAGAGCTCCCTCTCCCAAATTCATACGCTGAAATTCTAACAATTAATGTGTCCATATTTGAGGATAGGGCTTTGAGGAGGTTTTAGGTTGAATGAGAATAAAAGGGTGGGGCCCTGATGTAGATGGGACTAGTGTTCTTATAAGAAGAGACACCAGAGCTTGTTGCCTCTGTTCCCCAACCCTCTGCCAGGTGACTGTCTACCAGTCCAGAGGACAGCTTTCACAAGGAGGGGATCAAGGGTGGCCAAGATCTTGATCTTGGACTTTCCAGCTTCCAGAGCTGTGGGAAATAAATGTCTGTTTTTAAAGCCACCTGTATGTGATATTTTGTTATGGCAACCAGAGATGATTAAGACCACAGTGGCTATAAATATACCTGACATGAGACAGGAAGAAAGGTGGACAAAGCAAACAATAGCCCCAAACAGTCATGAATATGGATTTCTGTCTCATTGAGGACCTGATTGACGTGTCCAGAGCTCCATGAAACAGGGAAGGACCTTTGTCCTTTTTCCCAACCACTGAATCCCCTGCACCCCCAAATTGTATCTGGAACATAGTAACTGTTCAGTTAAAATTTACTGACAATGAATGAAAGAGGGAGCTTTGAAGTTTTGTCTAAAGAATTTGGAATGTTTCCTTAGAGCAGTGAGTGCCATTAAATTCTTTTGAATAGTAAAGGGATAGAACAGATATGAGATTTCAGTTAGAGGAAACTTCAGGAGGAAAAAAGAATGAACTCCCTGGGAACAGAGACACCAAAGATATGGACTCTCACGGTAATTCTCTTGTGAAGAAATAGGGCTCCAATTGGGGTGAAGCCAGAGGAATGATGGAGAAGGGGTGGGTGAAATATGTATTGTGAAAGTGCACATGCCTGTGGTTGGATTGCACCAGTCTGACCACGAAAGCCAAGTTTAAAATGGCAGCGAGGCTGAAGACAGACAAAGTCAACATGTGGCTGAGGGAGAGGCCATGGAGGTGTCCTGGTGAAAGATGGGAACAGATCCTTACCACTGATGACACCTGCACCTCCTGGTTCTGTTGGAGGTGATGAGTTGGTTTGATGACGAGTACCTGGCCAGATACTCAACTGGTGCACACTGTGGGGTGAAGCATGTTGGAGGTAAAAGGGTAGTGTGTGGCTCCTCACAGAAAGTACCTAGTTTTAGGGTTATTTTCCAAGTCTTACCTTTTTCTCAACCATGTACTCAAGGTCTCCATTTCATTTTCTCCAGCGTGACAGGTATTAATTATGTTTTGGAATGAGAAGAAAGCAACACAATTTGTCTGTACTAGTGTGTACTAAATATATTTGTCTTGCCTGGTACTGACATGTCCTGGACAAGAAAATTCTCAGACTGGGGGAAGTTGGAAAGTAAAAGACCAAAAATTTAGATATGTTGTAGATACACTCCTATAGAGTAGTAAATTGAACACAGAATGACGAAAGAGCACAGAGAAGAAATCAACATAGAAAAGACACAGAGTTAGTATCTTCTTCATTGGGAGAAGTTTCAGAATCTGGCTGTATCAGAGAATGGCAATGAATGCGAATGGATGTTTCATCAATTAGGCTGGTGCAAAAGTAATTACCATTTTGGGCCATGAATTTTAAATCGTCACCAACTAGGCTCAAATATATCTCTATCAATCAAAATAGAAACCATTGCAATCAATACATTTTTGCCCATAAGAAATAAGTTTGTTTATTCCTATAGCATAAAAATTCATGCTTTGGGATTTGACAAACTCTTGGAAAGCATTTTCTGCATCCGGCTGGTTGTGGAAGTATTTGCCCCCGCAAAAAAGTTGCCGATGCTTGAAGAAATGGTTGGCGAGAGGTCAGGTGAATACTGACAGAAGAGGCAAAACTTTGTAGCCCAACGCATTCAACTTTTGGAGCGTTGGCTGTGTGATGTGAGGTTGGGCCTTGTCGTGGAGAAGAAAATCAGGCCCATTCTGTTGCCCAATGCTGGCTGTAGGCTTTGCAGTTTTTGGTGTATCTAGTTTTTGTGCTGAGCATACTTCTCAGATGTCATTGTTTTGCTGGGATTCAGAAAGCTGCTGTGGATCAGAGCAGCAGCAGACCACCCAACAGTGGCCATGACCTTTTTTGGGTGCAAGTTTGGCTTTGGGAAGTGCTTTGGAACTTCTTTTTGGTCCAACCACTGAGCTGGTCATTGCCGTATACAATCCACTTTTCGTTGCACTTTGCAATCCGATTGAGAAATAGTTCATTGCTGTTGCAGAGAATAAGAGAAGATGACACTTTGAAAAACAATTGTTTTGATTTTCAGTCAGCTCATGAGGCACCCACTTATCGAACTTTTTCACCTTTCCAGTTTGCTTGAAATGCTGAGGAACCATAGAATGGTCAACGTTGAGTTCTTTGGCAACTCCTGTAGCTGTGATCAGCTTCGACGATTGCCCTCGATTGGTCATTGTCAACTTCAGATGGCCGGCCACTGTGCTCCTCATCGTCAAGGCTCTCATCACCTTTGTAAAACTTCTTGAACCACTTCTGCACTATACGTTCGTTAGGAGTTCCTGGACCAAATGTGTTTTTGATGTTGTGGATTGTTTCCACTGCTCTACGACTCATTCTTGAACTCGAATAGAAAATCGCTTGGATTTACCTTTTGGCAGACATCATTTCCATAGTCCAAAATATAAAATAAACAGCAAGTAATAAGTCATTAGGAAGAAAACATAAAGTGAGAAACGCATGTTGAAATGATGTATAACATGATCACATTTATTACCAAATAGCAAGTCTCAACAATGCAAAAACCGAAATTACTTTTGTGTGAACTGAATACTTATATCAAAAGACCCTTTGACTCATTGAGAACGATGTACACTGATGCTACTGAATGCCAGGTGGGAGGTGGTATGTTGTTCTGTGGGTTCTTTGACTTTGCCACAGAAAAGCATTTCAGAGCGAGTTCCAAGTACACTTTATTTTTGTGTTTATGTCTTTTTATAGCTCTGATTTTTTTAATTTCAAAGATGTGGGGTACAATTCAGGATTAGGTACACAAGTGGTCATGACACAGGTAAAATTTGGCCCTCCCATTGGCCCCCACTTTGTCAGGTTTGAGATCAGGTTCCCTTATTGATTTGTGTCTCCACTGCCACACCCATCCTGGTTGTATCCTGCTACTGCCAATCCCTTTCTTAAAGTATTATGGTAATTGTTCGAGTCTGCTTATGAGTGAGAACATGTGGTACTCTGTTCTTTGTTTCTGTGCTAGAGCACTGAGTATGATAGGCTCTAAATCCATACAAATTGCTGCAAAGTCCATATGTTTGCCCTTCTTTATGGCTGCATAATACTCCACTGTGTGTATGTACCACATTTTAAAATATCCAGTCCAGTTTTGATGTACAACACAGTTGGTTCCATGTTTTTGCTATTGTGAATAATGCTGCAATAAACATGCGTGTGCAGGTATCTTTTTTGTAGAATGATTTGAGTTCCTCCAGGCATATTCCCAGGAGGGGGATTGCTGGGTCATATGGAAGGTCAATGTCTAGTTCCAAGTGTAGTTTAAGACAGAATTTATTAGAAAGAAAAAGAATGCTCAAGAGTGAGCATAGATAGGTCCCTTAAGAGAGGGAATGTGCTTGCCTTTAACCAGATGCTTTATATACTTTTACAACCACCGTGGGCTAACAGCAGTGGACTTCAGGTGTCTGGTCACAAGTTTTGATGGTCATCTCTCAAACTTCTAAGGTCACAAGGGCCTTCTGTATAATTAAAGCTATTGCCTAACTAGATTTGGGCTTTTCTTAGAACATCATGCCTGTGTTTTGGGTAGTTCCCTATTGTTTCTGTGATTTACTGCACTGGTAGATACACATTCCAGCCCACAAGATGGACAAGCCTGGTGTATCTGGTCAGTTGGGTGAAGGCCACGTACCAATAAGAAAGATGTCTGAAGGCTTACCCTATTTTAATTTAGATCTGCCCACAAGAAACTTATCTATGTCTAACCTGCACTGAATAACCAACCTCACTACTAATTTTCCTAAGAAAATCATGTTTTAAAAATAGATGGTGGTAAAGTCTCTGACATGTATGAGGGGGGAACCCACCAAAATGGAATTTTTAAATAAAAAGTTGTGAAATTATGGTACATGTTTAAATTTCAGTCACTTTCAAATCACTCTCTGTTTGTTGCAATACACCTATCAAAATGTTTTTCCACCGCCCAAAACAGTGTTTGAACTCGTCAGTTTTGATATCTTTTAGTACTACTGCAGTTTTTATTTTACCTCTTCTACACTGGCAAAATGCTTCACTTGAAGGACTTTTTTTCATCCAGGAAAAAAAAAGTCACTTGGGGGTGAGATTGGGTGAACAGAGAAGGTGGGGCATGGGAGTCATGCTGTTTTTGGTCAAAAACTGCTGAACACTCAGCATGGTGTGGACAGGTGTGCCGTCATGGTGGAAGAACCAACTGTCACCCGCTCGCCACAAATCAGGATGTTTCTTCTGCAAACCGTGGCACAACCTTCTCGAAACTTCCAGATAAAATCCAATGGGTTCCTAGAATACTTACCTAGCGGGGTAAGCCTATATTACAAAGAAGGGCGGTACACCCTCCAAGGAGTAATTCCAGGTTGTTTTGGATCCCTTGCCATGCACGTATCTGGCATAGTCTTGAGAGCATCTGAAAATTTTCTGTTGAATTAGCTCAAATGGCGGAGAAGGTTTTATTTATTTATTCCTTCTAAAAATATGTGGTACATTCTCTGTGTGAGGCAACATGCCAGGTCCTGGGAACAAATCACGGGGAAAACAGTTTCTGCCCTCATTGAGTTTTCAGTCCAGTGAGATAGATGTCACAGCCCAAGAGGGTGATATTTCTTTTTATACATTCACATAAATATTAAGGACATCTGTGTTTGTCCTAAAATGCATTGCTTTAAAGTAGTGTATACTTGTTGTGAGTCTCGGTTCATAAACTCAAGTTAAACCAGAAAGAACGAGCAATCTGTTTTCTTTAAACTAATTTAGATATTTGAGGATCTCTTCTGGCATGGCTGGCAAGACATTTTTGACCTCAGTGTTTCTAGACTTTCCTCTGCCCCTTCTGAGAGCTGTACCCAAGAGCTCTGGGGAGGGTTGAGACTTTGGGAGTGGGAAACCCTGTTTAAATCGGTTTTTTCTAAGACATTTCTCCCTAGGTCAATGTGTCCACAGGACAGACCCAGCTGACTAAGGCCCTCTACCATGCTTGGTTCACAGAGAGGTCTTACCCAGGCTGTTCAGGTGTCCTCCAAAGGACTCACCCCCAGTGGTCTTCCCTGGGCTCTTGCCAGGCCCAAAGATTTACCTCTGAGAAAAATTCTTTGGTCCAGATCCAGAGACTATCTCTTCTTATCAGCCTTCCTGCAGCCAGCATGGACACTCTCTTTCTAGTCTCCAGAAAGTCTTTCTCCCTTCATTTGTTGTTTCAAGGATATTTTGCTTGCTGTCAAGGATTTTGGGAAACACAATACTGGATTTTTTGCTAGGATATGCCTTTATGCAGACCCTATGAAATAGGCTCAGCCCACACCACCAGCGTCAATGAAGAGAAAACAAGAGATCTAATGTACCAGGGAAGAAAACACAAATTTACATGTTATTTAAAAAAAAATCTAACATAAGTGTTTTATTTTCTTCAGATCATGCGAGAAATAGTATCTTGTTTATCTCTTGGCTTTGGTCCTCTGATGTACAAATAATTAAATTTCTTTTATTCAACAAATATTTTCTGAGTACCTCTTATATACTAGGCACATTGTGAATACATTACACAAAAATTCTTTAATGACTGAAGGAAGGAAGGCTGGTTGAGGTCTAATGTCATTACCTGGTCACTTATGAGACTTTAAAGCTTTTATGAGGTTGAGCAGAAACCAAGCATGGTCTACTTTACTGGTTGATTTTCCAGCCAGTTAATGAGATTTTAAGTGGTATAATAATTGCTTGGTCACTCTACATTAGTAATAAAACTAAATTTGAAGAGGGGTCAGACCACAGACCACTTTTTAAAAAGACCCTCCTTTTTTCTTAATTTTTTATTAGAAAAGTTCCACAGCGCAATAATAGTTAGGGAAAAAGTTCTTTATTGAGTCTCTCTGTTATTTCTTCCCTTTTATTCCACCGGAGGCCACCTACTTCAGTTTCCTTTTTTGTTGTTGTTTGTTTGTTTATTTTGCAATGTTTAAGTAGTTATCGTTATGCATTGCGAATGCCCCCAACACAGTTTTAAATAAAACAACAAGGAAAATCTAAAAAGGCACTGAATAGCCACATAAAATATTCTCCGTGCACCCTTCATGTAGATTTGCTTGACTGGGGGTGGTGGGGGAATGAACTTTAAAATTAGATCATTTGCTTAGAAGCCCTAAGAAGCAAATTTGCTCTCTTCTGAAATGGAGAAGTAAAAATCTAGGCCGTTTTCAGACAACTTGGGGCGGGTAGGGAGGAAAGGGCAGGACTCCTACTGCTGTGTGACAGGCGGTCATGGCAACAGCTGAGGAATCCCCCACCCCAGGGTGTGTGCTGTTCCCAAACAAAGGTGCTACCCTGCAGTCTTCAGGGGGAAGCGTCTGGCCTTTTATCTTCTGAAAATTCCCCAGGCTCTAAGGCCACACAAAGCAGGGTTTTTTCTCTCTCTTTTTTTTTCCTCCCTGGACTTACAGGTCTCACTAGAAGGGGCCTTTTGTTCAAATCTCTCAATTTCCCTTCCTCCTTCCTGTTTCCCCTGTGATACGAATTGGGTCTCCCCTCCCCTCCCTCCTAGCCAGGCGTATTATTGCAGTGCAAACCCTTGTCATACCTCTGGGGACTCCCTCAGCTTCTGGGTGACAGTCACCCTCCCCGTTTCCTAAACCAGCCTGCTAAACTTGAGGGAGGCATTTACTAATTCCCAGCTGGGCCCCTCCCTCCCCGCCCTGTCTTTACCCCAGGGGACAGAGGGTGTGTGGCCTTTACTCTAGGAGAGGTTCCCAGTTTTTTTTTTTTTTTCAGTAAAAGGGAATGTGTCATTTAGAAAGATAAGCCTGGAAAAAGCACAGAAATGTGATCACTAAAAATTGCAGTTGAAGCCATATCTAACTTTTGTCCAAAGATCTAAATTTTTGGTCTTGTCCTTACTGTGGAGGGATCATTCTCAAGTGCTGAATTTGCTGGGAATAAGCTTCAAGAGCCTTTTCCTATTGGAAAGATACCATCCACTTGGGGGGAAAAAAGGGATTCTAACTTGCGTTCCTTAATCAACACGTGTGCCCAGTACCTGATGTTATCTCTGGGCAGGTCCCCAGGCAAACAAGGGCCTTTGAACCCTCACCTCAGCTCCCCGCCTCCTCTCTGCTTGGTCTTCTGGTGCCTGACACATGCAGAAAGCGTTTCCATGTCGCAGACTGCCGGAATGCAAAACGATGAAAATTAATGCTATTATTAAAGGATTTTTCAATTAAGTGTGCAGTTTAGAGCCAGATGCTGCTTTCTTAAAGGAGGAGAGGTTTAAGTAAAAAAAAATCTGACAGATATGCGTTCCATCTAGCGTAGCAGAATTTATAGTAGATTACCGTCTTTGATTTCTGTGGGCTTGGGTTGTCAGGTCCGTTTGCAAACGAGCTGTGGGAAAGAGTTGCACTTTTGTAATTTGAAAACATATGGGACATATGGTAAATATTACACCCAAACTGTTATGAAGTTCTGTTTCCTTTAAGGCTCTTTCTTCTTGGCCTGTACCCCCCAGTGGACTATTTGTAAGAACCCCAATACCTTTCTTACCTCTGTTTTTCCCTGAAGTACAATTTGCTTTATCCTGATGCTTTAGAATTCCAGTGAAAAATCTAGAAATTAAGTGTTTATCGCCTTCTAAGCACAGCAATGCAATATACTCTATGTCCTCTGATCTCCTCTTGGGCTATCCTCTTGGTCTATCCCACTTTAAATTTTTTGTGTTCAAATGCACAGGAGTTTTTAAAAAGTAACTTTGCATGTTGTGTTTTCTCTCTGCGGTCACCCTCCCCTCCTATATCTGTGAGTGAATCAACTAAATAGGTATTGGCAAGTGATTTCCCTGGGCAAGGAAGAAAAAAAAAAAACCCAAACAAACAAAAAAACAAGTCTTAGGATTTAAGAAACTATACAGAGGGTGCCAAAAAAAAAAAAAAAAAAGAAGTATACACATTTTAAGAAAGGAAAAAAAAACTGTATTAAAATTGTCTTCCTCAATATATACTGATAACAAAAGATGAATTCAAGTCACATTTGACTTCTGCAATTACAAGAGCTGCTTAAGGTGGTTCTCATCAGCAGAAAAGTAATACATAGATAACATCGCTTAAAATGTGTGTACTTTTTTTTGGCACCCCTGGTATTATCATCTGCAAGATGATAAAGGCTATTACAGAGTGCAAAGTCCTATGGGAACTCAAAGGAGGAAGAAATCATGTCCGATTAGAATGATCAAGAACAACTTTATTGCAGAAGACACATTTGGAATAAGCCTATTAAGGATGTGCAAGAGACAGCGTGGCTAATTCAGGGTCCCCGCTGGGAGAGGCTGCGAGAGGAATGTGCTCAAAGGCTGCGATGTAGCCTCTCCCATTGTGAGATGGCCTCCTGGAGTCCAGAGTGGGAATGATCAAGAGTGGACCTGGACAGGCTGGTGGTCCCCTCAAATATGTACTCACCAGTCCCCAAGTCACCCGCGAATGACAAGGGTCATAGAACAGTGTCTGGCCATTTCTCCGGAGCCTCTGCATTAGATTAGTCAGAGGCATAGCCCAGGAGTGTGAATTTTCCAAAGCTCATTCGTTGATGGCATTCATCAGGTTTGAGAACCAGTGTGACTAGAGTAAACCCTAATTAGGAGAACCATCTATGTCCAGAACTCTAAGTCCAGGGCTATAATCCAGTATGGTAGTTCAGGCCATCATCATCTCTCTCTGAAATCTCTCTCTCTAGTAGTGAGCCGGCCCATCTGCCTGTTTATCCAATCCCTTTCCTACATTAAGTCAGGGTGGTTTTTCTAAAATGCCAAATGGACTCCTGTTACTTCCCAGCTTAAAATACTCCGGAGGCTTCCTGTCACCCTGAGAAAAGTATTTAATCGCTGACATAGTCCACAGAGGCTTTATGATCAGAGAGATCCTTGCCATCTGTCTCTTCTCATGTTTTCTCCTTTCTCTCTTTACACTTCCTGAAACAGCTGCATTTAGACTTACCTTTTCTCTCATTTGAAAACCTTCTCCCAGGGTGGAGCTCTAGGGCTGGCCAAACTATTTCCATCCACCCACCATTATTCTTCCTCCAGCTATCCCCAGACATTACTTCCTGTGAGAGGGTTTCCCTAACATCTCCAACTACCCAGAAGCCTACCTGTGTGATCTCAGCACCATTACCGTGCTTTAAAAATAACTGCCTAGCCGGGCTCGGTGGCTCAGCCTGTAATCCTGTGCCTTTGGGAGGCTGAGGGGAGTGGATTGCTTGAGCTCGCGGGTTCAAGACCCGCCTGGGCAGTGAGACCTCATCTCTACAATAAAAATAAAAATAAAAAAATCAGCCGGGCATGGTAGCTCATGCCTGTAATTCCGGCTACTCAGAAGGCTGAGGCGGAAGGATCGCCAGAGGCCAGCAGGCGAGGCTGCAGTGGCTGGGAGTGGCCACTGCACTCCAGTCTGGACGACCGAGTGAGACTCCAACTCAAAAAAAAAAAAAAAAAAAAAAGCAAGAACTAACTTACTTTCCTCAGTCTTGTATTTCTAGAACCAAGTTCCATCATCTGTAAGTATCTATGGGTGATATGGTTCCAGAACCCCCCTTGAATGCCAAAATTCATGGATGCTCAAGTCCATGATATAAAATGGTGTAGTATTAGCACATAACCTGCACACATCTTCCTGTATACTTTAAATCCCCTGTAGATTACTAATCATACCTAATACAATGTAAATACTGTTTAGGGAATAATGACAAGGAAAAAAAAAAAACTATGCATGTTCAGGACAGACAATTTTTTCCCTAAACATTTTCAATGCAAGGCTGGTTGAATTCACAGATAGGTAGCCTACAGATACAGAGGACCAAATGTACTGTGTCAACACAAATTATGTTTGCCATAAACATTGCTGAAAAGATGATTAAATGAATGAATGAATAAAAAATTAAAAAAACAAACAAACATAACTCCCTTCAGGTTCTATAATAAACAAAAACTGAGGAACAAATTGATAAACAATTTTAAAAAGAGACAGAATTCTTATGCTTTTGCTGGAATTCAGTCTAATTTTCAAGTAGAATTCTAGTTTACAATTTGCTGGTGAAGTTATAACTAAATTATATCACAGAATATTATCTCCAATTATTTTTATTGCTGATGTTATGACTCCTTTAAAGTATATTCCCCAGATTCAAAAGGCTATGCCTATCGTGGGGCACGGTGGCTCATGCCTGTAATTCCAGCACTTTGGGAAGCAGAGGCGAGAGGATTGACTGAACCCAGGGATTTGAGACCAGACTGGGCAACTTGGCAAGACCTCATCTTTATAATAAATAAAAAAATTAGCCGGCCATGGTGACACACGCCTGTAGATCCAGCTATTTGGAAGACTGATGAGGAAGGATCGCCTGAGCTCGGCAGGTCAAGGCTATGGTCGCCATGATTGTGACACTGTACTCCAGCTTGGGTGATAGAGTGAGACTCCATGTCAAAAAAAAGAGAAAAGACTCTCCCTGAAAAAGGTGAAATGCTCTAAGTACCATTGTAGTTTTTTAGATCAAATGTATTTTTGACCTGCATTTGGAAATAATCTAGTTAACATTGCTAACAGATAGTTGAGAAAATGTGTTAGAAATGGAAATAGCATACTAGTTAAAAAGTGTTATATGTTTTGTAATACAAAGTGTTTAAAATAAATTTGCTTCCTGAGTTTTCTAGAATTTGAATGGACTAGTGAGATACATTTTCCTGATGTTTTAGGAAATTTTTCAGTAGTGCTCGCCTAAATTTTTATGATCATTTTACCAGTGTTAAGTGACTTTAGAAATTTCGTTTGCAATTACATTTTTAATAAATGTAAAAATCCCCCCAGTACTAAGATTTTTAACTTTGGACTCACTGACTCTTTGTTTGTCCTGTCAATGGGTTTCAAAGCAAGACGGAGTGTCTATTAACCTTTGGCCATTGTATATAAATGTATGTGAATTTACATACATGTTTGTCTGGGTTGAAGGTCTTTAATTTGTGTGAGATTATCCAGGGGCTCTTTCTGCAAATGCCCTGATATGTTGCATGAGCCTGAATAGGTGAGTCCTAATTTGCCTAATTGATCGTAAAACACCTGACTACAAAACAAATATATGTGACAAGGAAATAGGTACAGTAAAAGTGACTAAGCCTGCAAAGAAAACTACAGAAAGTACAAGTTTTATTGCTTCTGATAGCTGTGGGTACGGTAAGGACAAGTGAATCTGGATTGGCACAATAGAAGCAAGCATGTAACAACGTCCTTGGTCAAATGCTTAAGTACTTCATCTTGTGAAGAACATTCTGGTGGTGCTGTGTGCGATAAAAACATAATTAGGGCCAGGCTCAGTGGCTCAGCCTGTAATCCCGTGCCTTTGGGAGGCAGAGGTGAGTGGGCAGCGAGACCTCATCTCTATAATAAATCAAAAAACTTAACCAGGTGTGGTAGCTCGCGCCTGTAGTTCCAGCTACTTGGAAGGCTGAGGCGGAAGGATAGCCGGAGCCCAGCACGTCGGCCACTGCACTCCAGTCTGGGCGACAGAGTGAGACTCCAACTCAAGGAAAAAAAAAACAACAAAAACATAATTAGGATATGGACCCTGCTCTCAAAGAGTATGCATATACACACATATACACACATGTACACATGCATACGTTTCACTGTCTAAAAAGACTGGTAGAGATTCTGTTCAAGTTGCTGTGGGAGTATTTAAGAGGGAGAGAAGGAAGATTGATCACGACCGGAAGATTTGCAGGGGCTTTTGGAAAAGCTGAGATTTGTGCTGGTTCTTCAGTAGGTAAACTGGGGCGGGGGGAGGGAAGGGAGGCACACCTCATCAATGAGCGTACCTGATCTCAAACCAGGTGAAGTGGGGCCTAAACTGAGGCACAGAGTTTACCTACACAATGACCATTTGTATACCTAAACCTGAATGGTACCCCATAACTTTAAAATAAAAATTTTTTTAAAAGGGTAGAAACTAGGGAGAGTGAACACAGGAGAGAGGTGCTACAGACAAAACAGGAAGCTTTATCTGAGGGGAAGGAGGAGAGCATGGTTGGGGTGGGGTGAGGGTTAGTGGGTGGTTCTGGGGAGTGCCATAGGATGGAGAGCAATACTGGAAAGATAGGCAGAGGCCGAATCAATATTTGAATGATGGGCTGGGCACTTGTACTTTACTCTGTGTGTGGTAGGGAGTCATTGAAGCTTTTCAACTGTATTGTAACATGATCTGAGTCTTATTCAGGAGCATGGTTTTTTACAGCAGTAAGTAGGGTGGATTGAAGGAGGAAGAGACTGGAGAAGTCTTTTTATAGTCTAGAAGATGACATTGAAATTGTCATGACGAAGAGTTTTATGAGAGTATACCTCTGGAGGAGAAAGAGAGGGGGTATAATTCAGTAGAGAGATTTTGCCAGGATTCCAAGGATGTGGATGTAAATAAAGGGATGCGTCAGAGATGATTATCCAGTTTTAGCTTTAATTTTTTGGCAGTTAAGGATGCCATTAATCTATGGGTGGACTAGAGTTGAAATTGATTTTGCTTTGTTTTTGTCTTGGAGGGGAGGCAGCTGTGTTCTATTCTGAGCATGTTTTTAGGATTCATGTGGAAAGGTATAATTCATAGCTGGAAATGTGAGGGTGGGAACATGAAGGCTTGACAAAGGGTCAGAGGCGTCATTAGCAAATCGGTGACACTTGAGACAGAATGGATAAAACTTTAAAAGAACTTTGAGAAGAGAAGGGGGCCAGGCCAGAGGGCATCCAATACTGCATAAGTTCATCTGGGTGAGAATGGAGTGGTGATCAGTATTTTGGGTGATTGGGAAGGCATTGGTTAACTTTACTAGGAAAGTTCCAGTAGAATCGAAGGGCGAAATATTGATTTTTATGGAGTTTGTAGATAATAGAAAAGTGAGTCGCTGTTGGTGGGGATGTAAGCTAGTTCAACCTTTGCGGAAAGCAGTACCGCATTTTCGCAAAAAACTAAAAATTGAGCTTCCATACAATCCAGCGATCCCACTTCTGGGAGTGTACCCAGAGGACATAAATCACTCTACCAAAAAAAACCAAAAAACAAAAAACAAAAAAAAACTGCACACATATGCTCATTGCAGCACTGTTCACGATAGCAAATCATGGAACTAACCCAGATGTCCATTGAAAGCAAATGTGATACATATTCATGGCGGAATACTGCACAGCCATGAAGAAGAACAAAATCATGTCCTTTGCAGCAACACGGATGCGGCTGGAAACCATCATACAAATAAACTATCACAGAAACAAAAAGCTGTATACTGTGTGTTCTCAATCATATGTGAACCCTGAACACTAATCCCATGAGCACAAAGGTGGGAACAATAGATCCTGGATGCTTCTAAAGAAGGGAGGGAGGAGGAATAAGGGGTACCCAGCCACACACTGAGCACCAGGTTCACTATCAGGTGGAGAGAGAACCTGCTAGAAACCCAAACCTCTTGCTGGGCATGGTGGGTGGTGCATGCCTGTAGTTCCAGCTACTTGGAAGGCTGAGGTGAAAGGATCTCCTAAGCCCTGCAGGTTGAGGTTGTGATGGCCGAGAGCATGCCACAGCACTCCAGTCTGGGTGACAGAGTGAGACTCCAACTAAAAAAAAAAAAATACAAAAAGCCCAAACCTTGCCTGCATGATATTTACTTATGTAGTAAATCCTCATATGTATCCTACAACCTCAAAATAAAATATTAATTCAAAAAAGTGAGTAAGGAAAGGTAATGAGTATTAGCCTTTTATATTTTTGGTGGTGAAAGGAAGGACAATACCATCGAGACCAATGAGGTTATGTGTGCACTGTGTGAGGTTAGAATAAAGAAGATTTTGATTTTGTTTTAGGATGATAGAAAAAAGTGAACAGAAGGGAAACTGGAGACATGAGAGGAGAGGTGAGATAATTGATGAAGAAAAGGGATAGAAAAATATGCAAGAAATTCAAGCACTCTGAAAAGCACGAATATCAACAGACCAAGAGTGTAACAAGAAGAAGCTGTAAGCTAGGAAATGGAGCATTATTTCAAAAGTCAGGGGCCAAGACTCCTTCTATGTCTCTGTGGCTCTCAGGGAAGAAACACTGGCTAAACTTGACAATGAGCAAGTTCATTGCATGACAATAGGTGGTTAAATTTTACAAGCGTTACTACATCAAATTGTGCTGAGTGCAAAAAGAAATCGTGCCAATTGGTTTTTAGTGGCACAGAGAATCTACTTTGTACTACCTTGTTTGTGTTGTGATGATTGGGTCACAAAACATCCTACAGATTATTTTAAAAAGCTTTTTTGAATTTTAATTATTTAGTCAGTCTTGAAGTAAAACTCTACCATGGTTTTTCTTAGTAAAGCACGATTTAAGGTCAACACTCAAATACCACCGGTTAGAAAAACTGAAACGTTCCTAGGAACCCTGTGTTGGTTCCATAAAAAATGTCCTTGAGTTTAATACACTCATCACCTAGATTGCATTTGTGTGCTCACTGTGGACACTGATGGTTGACTTTAAGACAAGGAAAAAAGCAGCCTTTGTGTCTAGTGACAGTTGTTTTCCGGATATTATATCTAAATCCTACACACAAAGAGATGTCCAGGAACAAAATGAGATTTGTAATTGTGCAACTTAATTTACCCTGAAAGTATATATTCAGTTTCTTGTTGTAAACAGAATATAGGGCATAGTTGTGGGGTGTACACAAATAAAACGAATAATATCGCAATGAGAATTATTACCTTTTCAAAATCTAACCAACTATGAGGCATGGTCTTAAAATTTTTATTCTTTCAAAAATTTAATAATGTATAACTATATTTCGATGGGAAAACCCAAACTTCCACAGTAAAATAACTTCTTCAAGGTCAACTGGAAGCGACTCAGGAATAGAAAAGGAATTTCTGCACTGAAGTCTTCACGTGCCAGTTTATGAGCACAGATTTTTTAAATGTCCAGAAATAGGGGAGGGGGAAAATAAATAAATTTCCAGAAATTGTTTAGCTGATTAATGAACAGAGCCATTTTAAAAGTTTACGTGATTTAAGCTTATGATCATATAAACTCTATATCGAAAAGAATTTTAAAATTTTTCAGTATTTATTACTTTCTAATTATTATAGTATATTTTACTAATAGCTATGCTTTTGAAGTTATTCATGACTATTTTATCTGTATAATGAGCATACTTACCATGCCATGGTGTGCTCTTACTTGCATTTTTGCTTTTGTTTTTTTTTGTAGAGACAAGTTCTTGCCATGTTGCCTAAGCTGATCTCAAGCTTCTAGGCTCGTCATTTTCCCAACTTGGCCTCCCAAAGTGCTGGGATTACAAGCATGAGCCACCGTGCCAGACCTTGCATTTTTGCACTCAGCGCTATAAAGTTAGCTTCTTGGAATTGACCATGAAGGGAGTATTTACACCACAGAAAGTGGAAAACGTTATAGATCAAGGTCTTTTTTTTCCTCCCCGCTGAGAGTCAGTTGTTAAGCATTTACCAGCACCCCACTAAATTTCCACATAGGTTTGCAGACCACAAAGTCGTCTACGTCTGCATGTGGAGAAGGGTGAGAATACGTGCTGATAATCTCAGTCTCCTGGCCTGAGACGTGTCATACATATACAATGCTGCATAAATGCTTGATATAACTTCAGAGCTGGCTGGGATCTGGGCCGTAAAGATAGGGTCAGAGCACGTGTGATGGAGAAGGTAGCATTTGCTTTTGAATTCAGACATGTGAAGCTGTCTGGGAAAAAATAGGGTAGAGGGAAGAATAGGAATAAAGAAAAGAGGAAGGTGAAATGTGGCATGCAAAGGAGAAATGAGAGGTAGAAGTTAGGATTGGGCCATATAATGTGTGGCCCTGTGATGAGCTAAGGGCATGTTTCATCAGTCCTTGGAGGGATTTTGATCAGAGAATGACAAAGTCAGAACTTTGTGTCATAGTAATGTAGTGGGAACGCGAGTAGGGATACCCTATCAGAGATGGTTCTGATGTTATAGTAGACATTTAATAAGGGTGCAAAATCCCTGATGGTTGTGAAAACCAGGAGACCCGAAGAGACTCCCTTAAGAGGAGTGTGTTGACGGCTGAGATACGGAGAATCAGAAAATGCGATGGAAAAGGAAGATGACTCCCAAATTAGCATCTGGGAAACTTAAACCAGAACCTGCCACGCTCTTGTAGAAGTGTTTCTTCACATAGTTTCCTGCCTGATTTTAGAAATTGGGAGCTGTCCCTTGCAGCAGTGCCAAGAAATGAGTCCATTTTAGAGAACCGCTATTCATGATTACATGAAGGAAGATGACAATTTCCTGGACACCCTCAGAATATTTGGCTCTGAATCAGATGCTTTCACTCTAAGGTACCCAGTCAGGAACTGGTTACTGATATTCTTCCAGTTTGCTGTTTTTTTGTTTGTTTGGTTGGTTTGGATTGGTTTATTTTTCTTACTGGGGCATCTTAAGTTTTCTTCATCTCCCATCTCACACTTACTTTTTTGCTTTCTTAATATTTGTATATATGTACTAAAAAGCAACATTCTGAAAAAAATACCCATTCCAATTTAGTGATATGGTAGAGAAATTGGCCATGTTGTACTGATTTTCAGACACCACACATCAGATCATGTACCGGAAGTACAGTATAACCATTTTACATTTGGTAGAATTTGATACAATGTGATAATTTATTCCGCCTCTTGAGCTTGCATTTGGAATCACAGAATCTGGATTTGCTACAACTCTGCGAATTTCTTGTTTTGATATCCTGGAAAAATAATAGTTTTAGTACTCTGAAACTCAGTGAACTCATCTGAAAAATGCAGATAGACCAAAATTCCTACTTTACAGTATATAAAATAACTATATAAAAAGTGTTCTGTATATTTTAATGTGCTATATAAAAGTGTTAGATACTATAAATAGTTTCATAGTAAGAAAGCAATATCGTTGAAATGCATTTTTGAATTTTGATTTATCTTTTTGAGTTGGAGTCTCACTCTGTCACCCAGGGGTGAGTGCAGTGACACGCTCATGGTCACCGCAGCCTTGACCTGTTGGGTACTTCAGCCTTCCAAGTAGCAGGAACTATAGGCATGTGGGCGTGTGTCATCTGCCTGGCTAATTTTTTTTTGTAGAGACAGGTCTTGCCATGTTGCCCAGGCTGGTTGCGAACCCCCAGGGCTCAGGTAATCCTCATGCTTCCACCTCCCAAAGCGCTAGGATTCCAGGCGTGAGCTACCGCGCCTGGCCCAGAATTTTGACAATCTTTGAAAGAATGTGAGCTAGCTACAGAAGTAGCTTTTCAATATATTCATAATACATTTTCAGATCTGCATTTTGAAATGTTCTTTTTAGGGTTCTGTGAGCAGAATTGGCGCTTGCTTTAACCAGGGGTAACAGCATGGACATCTTAAGGCTGCTTCTCGCTTAGCGCTTCTGCCTTGATTTCTGCGGAGTTCTTCCACACAGACCTTAAGGAAGAAGGACACGGGGGTGGCCTTGAACTCACCCAGTCAAATGGAGGCAGTTCCTGGAAGAGCATGCGTGGCTGGACCTGCACTTAGCTACGCCCCTCCTGGAAGCTGGGGAAGCACGCGGTATTTTGACACAAGCTGGGATTAATTTAGGATCAAAGTTGTCCCTCCATCTGTCTCTTCCCAATGATGCAGTCCGGCTTAGAAGTGCTTTTCGGTTCATTGTTGTAAGTTTGGTTCCAAAATCTACTGCTCTTGGGGAGCATTTTTGTGTCAATGAAAGGCCATTACGTTTCCTAGGATAAAGGAACTCTGGAGACAGAACGTGTTTATCCTCCTGCCTTGTAAAGTCAGAGGCAGCTTCATCCACCCTGTGCTCTTCCTAACAGAGATGCATTTGGTGAGAAGCTTTGCGGATCTGACGGTAGCATCTGTTCCACAGACTTTAATTGATGCCTCCTCTGCCTGCCAGAGTAATATATGTTACTTTACTTGCCATGATTAAATTATTTTTCAAAATCGAGCGATTCAGCTACTCTAAGATTTGAAATCCCTCTACATGATGGATTTCCCCCTTCCTTTCTGAAATATGCTTTTTGAAATATGGCTGATGTCTTTGTTATTTCTCTTATTGTTAAGCTGCATTTTAACTGCTAATATATTTTCTTGAGGCGAGCAATTGCCAAGCAACTGAAAGCATAAAGGGAAATTTGTACTATGTAAATGAGAGACTTAATGCATTAATTAGATGGATTGGAACATTGTATTTCCATGTGTTTCATGCCTTAATTCTCAAGCGGAGGGTTGGAACTTCCAGGAGGGGGAAGGCTGAGCTGGGTTCCAAGTTGGATTTGGAAACCAGAAACGCTGGAGTTTTGAAAAGCTGTGTGGTCATGGTGGGAGCCAGATAAAGTAGGGAGGAGTGACGAATTCTCTTTAAACCACGTTGTTATGTTGTAATGAGACAGTATCAGAGTTCTGAAGTGCTGTTTGGTAGACATGGTCTCTAATAAGTGAAAACTGTATTTATTTTTTCATTTTCCACAGTGGTCGGATGAACCAACAAACCCTCTTTCCTCCTTTCTCTATCCGAGGGAAACCCAGAATCAAAAGAATTTAATCAGAGCTGGCATCCCAAAGCTGGCATGCTTCCTCCTGGATAGCAAAGACAGCAACCAGTGACAGCTCCCTGGTGTCTCTTGTAACCCAGCCAAGCCTCAGTCGAGGCGAGAGGAGCCAGTGTTCCTTAGTCTAATAATGGTGGAGGGAAATTTGGTGGGGAGAGAGTTTTTCCTAGTGGCGAGGCTCAACTCATGTTAATCGGAGACTTATCTCCTTGGTTATTCATTTGTTTTCACCAATTTATTCGCCCACTGCTCAAAAGGTTGATTGAACACCTATGCTATGTTATGTGCTAGAGATAAATTCAGAACTAAACAGATACAGCCATAGACTTATGGGGTTTGGAGTCTGATGGTAAATAATGCCACTGCTGGGTGTAGAGTTAGACATTGAAAAAGCTGATTTCAAGGAAAGGAATGCAATTCTATGAATATATATTATGAAGGAATCTGGGAATGAGGTCAATGAAGGTTCTCTGAGAACAGGAGCTAAAGGATGAGTTAATATTCACAAGTAATAAGGTTAAGTGTTTTTGAGTAGCTGGTGCCTCATTTCAACCTATCCTCTAGTTTTAGGAGTTTATTTTCTTTAAAATGTACATATTAAAGGCTGAGCACAGTGGCTTACACCTGTAATCCCAGTCAAGGCAGTAGAATTACTTGAGTCCAGAACTTGGCAGCCAGCCTGTGCAACATGGCAAGACCTCATATCTACAAAAAAAAAAAAAAATTAGCTGCGTATGGTGGTGTGTGCCTATAGTCCTAGCCACCAGGGAGGCTGAAGCTGGAGGATCACTTGAGCTCAGGAGTTCAAGGCTGCAGTGAGTTATGATCGTGTCACTGCACCTCAGCCTGGGCAACAGAGCGAGACTCTGTCTCAAAAAAAACAAACAAAACAAAACAAAAAATGTGTGTATTGATTTATTGCAATCATCTTGACCCTGGTAATATGGTGAAAAGACTCATTTGGTTCAGATATTTTTATGTGGGAATAAGTTAAAAATCAAAACTAAATCCCCCCCTCCCTCCCATCAAGGATTTCTTTGTCTTTTTTTTTTTTCTTTGAGTTGGAGTATCACTCCGTTACCCAGGCTGGAGTATAGTGGCACACTCATGGCCACCCCAGCATTGACCTGCTGGGCTCCAGCGATCCTTCAGCCTCAGTCTTCCAAGTAGCCAGAACTAATTTTTGATTTACCGTAGAGATGAGGTCTCTCCAAGTTGCCCAGGCTGATCTCGAACCCACAAGCTCAGGCAATCCACTTGCCTCAGTCTCCCAAAGTGCGGGGATTACAGGTGGAGCCACCGAGCCCAACCGTAAGGATTGCTTTCAACAGACACTCTGATGTCGGCCTGAACTCTCCTCATGTTAGGTGCTTACAACATCCCTGACCATCCCTCCCCATCCTCTCACCACCTCCAGACCAACCCTCTTCCTTCCAGGAAAGAGATCTTATTCTCCCCATTTCCTGCACAAAACTCACCACTGTCCCATCAATAATGCCTTCCTTTAGCCTATGGAATACATTCAAGCTCCCAAAGGCAGCTTTATGGATGTCTATTGCCCGCTCACATCTCTGGGGTCTCAGATCCATCCCGCATCACATATGTGCTTCATCCTAACTCAGCCAGAGAAGCCCATTTTGCTGGGCCACTGTGCCTTTTCCCAGCTTGTTGTCTTTGATTAGAAAGTCTTCTTCGGAAAGCTGAGGCGGAAGGATCGCCGGCCACTGCACTCCAGTCTGGGCGACCGAGTGAGACTCCAACTCAAAAAAAAAAAAAAAAAAAGAAATTCTTCTTCACAGATCATCACCTGGCGAAGTACCTCTTTCCCTTCCGTGACTCATGCAAATGCAGTGGTCTCTGGTGCCGTAAGGCAGACATAATTATTTTCAGAAATACTATCTGCTTCTACCCAAGCTCCTTCTGCTGTCTTTCTGAATCGTTGCTTCTCTCCTCCCCAGACAGTGATTACCTGGGGGAATGGGTCATGACACACCATCTTTACATCTCCCCAGTGTGCTGTCCTTGTAGATTTTTTTCGTTCAAAGTTTACATTTTTATTCGTAAAGTAAAACAAAAGACAGCCACCTAAAAAAAATTCAGCAAAATAATAAATAATTTATGTTTAGAGAGTAAGATCTCCTGTATTATGGTCAAGTTAATTTTGTGGAGATTGCTGTCATAATATGCTTCGGAGAAAATGCTATTCCTCTCCCACCCCACACACACCTCCCTTCCCAGGAAGATACCAAAAAGGGCTCTTACACTATGTTTGGAAAATCCTTTGCTATTTTACTGTTAATATGAAGCATGGCAGGCTATCTCCCTCATAAGTTGTTCATTTTTCTTTCACTTTTTCGCTGTGTGAACAATTTTCTCCAGGCCACAGGACATGGTCATGAATGATGATACCGTAGGAAAGTATCAAATTTTAACAATTATTCTTGTGATGTACCACTTATATTAATTACAAGGGATTTTTGTAGAGAAAAATCTTTAATGTCGCCGATCTGTATCTGTATCCATCTGCATGAATTAAGATGTTGTCTTCGAATGTTTAGTTTCTTGTTTTTATTTTTTGGTTTAGAAAGAAACTTTGTCTAGGAGGGTATCATATTACTCTTCTGAATTGTTACTGAATATGAGCCTTTATTGCATGGAAAGTATGGCATTAAATCAGTATCACAGTTGTTAGTCAGCCATATTGAATAGCTCAATGTCAACTGTTCTCAGAGTCAATGGCATCTTAAGACATTCACAGCAAACTGTGGTTGGCCATTCCAGAGACAATTCATTGAACACTGTGTTGATTAGACAACATGATCGCTTTCTCTTACTTCCACAAACCCTACATACCCTGAAGTTATGGCGTTCTGCATCGGGTAATTGTCCATATTGTGTTAACGTATCGTATATGATTTTTACTTTAAACTTACAACCTACTAGAACATGTATAGTCTTTAGATGAATACGTCTTTTCAAATGATTTGTAATACTCTTCAGGAAGTTAGTCAATAATAATCATAGAAAAATTGACAGACAGAGTATTTTAGTGAATTACTACTATTTTCAGCATAAGCGTTTCAAATGTTAGGCATCTCTTGTGTATTTTTATTTTTATTTAGGAAGTCATGAAGTAGTATTCTAATGGAACTGTGAAATACAGTGTTGGCAGTTGGAAGCAAGATGATATAACATGAATATTAAAATTATAGCGATGATTGATGTATAATATCATTTAATTCATATCCGGTGTAATCATTATGATGGCCTACTAACCTACTGACATTTCAGTTGGGACCAGGCCCACTGCTCTTTGAAGCTGCTCTGCCATGTATCACACACTATCCTTTCATCTAATTGTCTGTTTGATCAAGGACGTGGCTCGCCATACACTTAAATGAAAAATTCACCAACCTCAAATACATGAAGAAGTTGAGAGAAAAAAAGAAAAGAAAAGAAAGCATCCTATGATCTTTTTGGAAGAGCAAAATTTGAAAACCTTGAAAAATACTAGATTTGGAGAACTAAACAGCATAATTGAGAATCAAGACCTCAGAAATTTTGACACTTTTTTTGTGTGTGCAAGATCAATAAACGTTTATGTGATGTGGGTGCATGGTGCTTTGAATGGCAAGTTCAGTAATAAGCACAAAGCTTTGTTACTTTAAATCTGCCCTTATTGTTTTTAAACAATGCCAGAACCGATCTCTATTCAGTAAGTGAATGAATGAATGACTAGAAAAATAAACTACTGTTTTGTTCTAGGTTTGAAAGAACTATTACATTGTTTGACATTTTTCACTGGATTATGTTGCTGTCATGTAGACAAAATTTGAAGGTCAAGTCTGTGGGGTTTTGGTAAAGAGAAAAGAATGCAGAATGGGAGCATATGTTTACAACATCTTTGTCAGATTTCATTTTACCTGAATTAATATGCCCTTCAAAATAGTGAAGGATTTAGCTCATTATATTCATTATTAGCTAATCTGTCTGTAATGGATTTGTTGGTTTACTGATTACAAATGGAAATAATTTGTAATATTGTTGATTGAATGTCTGCTCATTCCTCCTGCTATGGTGTGACATTTCTCCTTGGAAAGTTTTAAACCCTTAAATTTTGACTTAATAAATCATAAAGAATATCCCTTACGTAAATTCGTAAGAACTATTTGTGAAGAGTAACTAGGAAGTATATAAATTCTGCTTTCTTTCAGAACTAATGTGTAAAACTGATTGAGTCATGTGAAGACAACTTTTTAAAAAGCAAACTTTTGCTCAGAAACCAAAGCAAAGAATTACCCAGCTGTGTTTAAAACTCTAGCATTGGGCTTTGGCCCCTCCCCTCTCTTGGGGAGGTGACTCTCCTCTTTCCCTCTCTTGTTGTCTCCAATTTACCTTCTAAATAAACTACATGTTCCAATAATAATAATAATAATAAACTCTAGCATTGAAGGGGTGGTTATTAAAAGTGCAGCTTACTAGACTCACCGAGTTCTAAGTACATTAAACATGGGGAGAGGCCTCGGGAATCTGTATTTTAGTTAAGTTCCCCACTGGCAATTGCATTCATGAAAGTTTGGGAACCACTTGTATAACAGTAACTTTAAAAAAAAATCAGAGCTAGATATCAAAATAGACCCAGAAGGATGTTCCAAGTTAAAAGGTAACCCAAGTGTCTGGTGAGTTAACAACTTCTACCAAGTTTCGTTTTTTTTTCCTTAGGGTTACTCTCAGTTATTACTGGAAACGCCAAAAGAAACTTCTAGCAGATGCTCATGAACAG
Organism: Cephalopachus bancanus; assembly: GCA_027257055.1. Lineage (NCBI taxonomy): Eukaryota > Metazoa > Chordata > Mammalia > Primates > Tarsiidae > Cephalopachus > Cephalopachus bancanus. Next base: position 9,799,340 of record JAPVLO010000001.1, on the reverse strand, counting down.
CTTGCAGCTGTGGTCCTCATGAGGTAGTCACCTGGCACCTGCCTCTCCTGCCCTCTCTCTCTCTCTCTCTCTCTCTCTCACTTGTAGATGTTACTGCCTGTCCCACCCCTGGGAGGGGACTTACTATGGCTCCCAATCATGGATATTCCAATGTTCCAAAAAAATCAGATGCTGGCTTCCCACCCTCAGGATGCTGATATCTGGACAAAAACCCAAGAAGAGTTTCCTTCAGCCCTCTGAGCTAAACTCATAACCTCAGTCATATGAATGTCTGCTCATTGGCACGTGGTCTCAATCTCTTAACTCCAGCAGGATTCAACCCTGGCCACATGAAGGAGAATGAGAATTCTTCCAATCCCATCATTTTATTGTCCTTCTTTTTTTTTTAAGTTCTATCATCACCCAAAGTAAAAGGCTCCTTTTTTGCATATGACCGGTATCCAATTTGTATATATATGTGTGTGTGCGTGTGTGTGTGCTATTACAAGTAGATTAACCATACTTCAAAAAAAAAAAAAAAAAAAAAAGCAAGCAATAGGCAATTTTAGCATCCTGAAACTAAGGGTAAGTTTTTCAGTCATGATACCCACTTAGTGACTGATGCCTTCTGACATAACACATGGAAAAAGCGAGCTGAAGTGCACAGAAGTATATCACTCAATATTCTCAGTCCAAAGAGAGCAAAGGTATGTGATACAGGAAAGATAATTTGAAAATGTAAAACTGAGACTAAGAGGAAGTTGCCAAGCGTTCTTCCTATAAAGTCAGAGGTGTGCTATTAAATATTTACCAACCGGCCCCTCCCCCTACAAAACAAGCCCTGATTCGTAGCATGTGCCAATTTCTGTAGTATAAATATTCCCACCATGGTCTATTCGAACAGTCAACATGACTTCAATTGGCTTGCAACATTTCTAAATATTTACTAATAGGCTCTTGGTAGCTGATAGGGGCACACCAGTATGTTTGGAGGAAAGGGAATACAGAAACGGTGGAAGTGAATGTCCATTTACAACATTCCAGACACAGAGAAAACTGGCTATTTTTCAAAGGCAATGCGGGGTCAAAGTTGGGACTTCCTCACAAAGCTTCCGTTTAGAGCAACTGTCTCAACAGGGTGGTACTGCCTCCTAGAGGATTTATCTTCCAGGGAAATTTGTGGGGGCAATTTTTATTGTCAAAATGAATGGGGGGGGTGGAGGGAGGCGTGTCACGATGGCTACTGGCCAAGGGCCAAGGATATTAAACATCCAGTAAAGATCAGGTCCATAGTGTAAAATACAAAGTTGTCCTGAGCTTTGCACACATTTCGAATGTCTTACCAGATAATCTTCCAGGAAAGAAAGAAAGAGAGAGAGAGAGAGAGAGAGAGAGAGAGAGAGAGAGAGAGAAAGAGAGAGAGAGAGAGAGACAAACTGCTTAAAATCATCTAAGCATGATGATATCTCTGTTTTATGTATAGTATTTTTTGATGAGGGTAAATATATATGAGGGATTTTATAGGAATGCAACTATGGTAAAAGTTGAGGAATATTTGCATTCTTTGGTTCAAAATCTTACCTAGAACGGCTTATCATTCAAGTCTGAAATAGCAATGGCATTTAAGGGATTTGAGTCTCAACATACGTTTATCTGACGGCACTTGTAAGTGTTGTGTTACGTTTCTACGTAGAGTGTAAACATCTGAATATTTCAAGTCTTCTAATGTTGTTATGCATGAGAATTTAAATGTGAAAAGCATATGGCTTCCTTATAAGTTATTCTTTTATTCATCTTTAAGATAAGGGCATTATATAGAGATTTGTATAGAATTATATATGTAAGATATACTATACATGTTATCTCAGGATGGTAAAGTAAGTATTATGTAGTATAGTAAAATTTATACTAGGATTACTACTGGTCCCTTTAAAAAATTCCCCAAATTAGTGCCTGCACTGGTTGTCCTGAAATCAACCCAGAGGTCAAATGGGCCAGGGTAAGCCCAGGAGATTGAGCTGAAGAGTATGCTCTCTGTTCCAAGCTTACATGCTAAAGGTAACCAGAGTTTAGGTTATTGTCTAAGCTCTTACGTTTCTTAGATGTGATGTGTGATGTGACCCAGAAACTTGGTAAAAACACACATTTTATCACTAGAAGGAGCCGTGATCTCTACCCATTCTAGGGATGCTTTGAGACAGAAGATGAGAGTAAAACGGGTATGTGCACACGATTATATAAACGTTGTGTAAAATTAACATAATGTTGGGAAAAGTACAAAAGAAAAAATTTAGTTTGTTCATGGGTGGTCCTAGAACTTGTGCAAGTGTATGTATGTGCATGTGCATATATAGATAGATGTATACTTGGGTGTGTGTGTTTTATATGTATGTGTGTGTGCATACACGTGTGTGTATGCATATGAATCTGTGAGCTTTTAGAGACCAGGACCCAAGAGTATTTTACTTGGATTCCCAGTACTTAAGAAAGTGTCTGTCCAGGACACTTAGGAGCTCAGGAAATGTTTAATACATTCATGAATGTTTGAATGAATGATGTTAGAATCTCTGAAAACCATATTTGAATGCATAGATGGTCTAACTGGCTGACGCCGAATAATAAGTGCAGTGATTTTAGGACAGTACTTTTCAAATTTTAATGCACATATAAATCTTGTGAGAAGGTAGTTTGACCCAGCAGGTCTGGGATGGGGCCAGAGACTTTGCATTTTTAACAAGCTCCCAGGTGATCCAATACTGGTTCCTGGGCCCACATTTTGATCAGCAGTGCTCCAGGGTTTCCTGCTGAGTGAACATCTCAGTTGCTGTGCACCTGCAGTCTGGGGCTAGTCCTTCCAAGAGGAGGAAAATTACAGTTAAAAAATAATTTTCTTTTGTTTTTGTGTGATGGGATAGTCCATATTTCATGAATATACTGCAGACGATCCATTTTATTGTTAATACACATGTGGGTAGTTTTCACTTTTTTTCTTTGCTCTCTCAAATAATTATAAAGATGTGTATGCCTGTCTCCTCAGACCCAGGCTGTCTCCATCCCACCAAGGGTGGGTGCATGTAAGTAAATAATGTTGATGTCACACTTTGTTCCATAAGGGATGTACTAAATTCAACTTCTAACAACATTGTGCTTGTGTTTCTATTGGTCCACACACTCCAAAACTTAATATTGTCAGATTTCACTATTTTTACAATCTAAGGAGTATAAAATAACATCTCGCTTTGGTCTTGATTTACATTTCAATGGTTACTAATGAAGTGGAGAATATTTTTACATGGGTTTCAACTATTTGTGTAGATGGCTGTTTCCATGAGTTGCTAATATTTCTATAGAATTATTTGTTTTCTTTTAACAATATCTCTGATTCTGCTGTGTTCTGAAAACATGTGTTCCCTCAGATTCATCTGTTGAAACCTAATTACCAATGCAGTGGTATTAAAAGGTGAGGTTTGAGGAGGTGACTAGAGCTAGTTCCTGGGCCTGGCGCCCTCAGGCATGGAATTGGTTTCCTTAGAAAAGAGGCCTGAGGGAGTTTGTTTCTTCCACTATGTGAGATTGCAGCTAGAAGGCACCAGCTTTGAGGCTGAGATTGAGATTATCAGACACTGAATCTCCTGCTACCCTGATCTTGGATTTTCCTGTCTCCAGAACTATGAACGATACGTTTCGGTTGTTTCAAAATTACCCAGTTTAAGATATTTTGTTCTAACAGCCCAAATGGACTGAGACAGATCTTATTATATATTCTGGAAACTTTTTTTTTTTTTTTTTTTTGGAGTCTCACTCTGTCGCCCAGACTGGAGTGCAGTGGCCGCTCCCGGCCACCGCAGCCTCGACCTGCTGGGCTCCGGTGATCCTTCCGCCTCAGTCTTCCGAGTAGCTGGAACTACAAGTGGAAACTTTTGCTGTTGTTCTTGTTATAGGTGCTGCAAATATCATCTCTCAGTTTATTTTCTGCCCTTCATATTCTCTTTGATGTTTTTCTGATGTCAGAAGTCTTAAACTTATTGCAGGTCAATTTTAAAGGGAACGCTTCAAAATGTTTTACCAACAGAAGTTATAAATCTCTAGGTTTTTTACAAGTATGTTTGTCTTGTTGGTGTTCTCTTTTATTTCTTGTTTGGTAGGGTTTTTGTTAGAAATGCATGCTATTTTATCAAGTATATTTTCTGCAACTGTTGAGATAATGATGTGGCTTTCCTTTTTGCCCCTTTAATATAATAAATTATAAATTTTCTTTATTTCAATGTCATTCTTTGTTTCCTGGGATTAGTCCAACTTTGTCATATTTTTCTTTCCTTTTTAACATGGCTTAATTGGGTTTGGTAATACATTATTTAGGACTTTTGCTTTTATATTACTGAGTGCGGTTGTTCTGAACTGTCACACTTTGTTCTGTTTTGGGATCAGTTATACAAGCCTCATGGTACGAGTTGAGAAATCATTCCTTTTCTCTATTTTTTAGGAGTTTATATAAAAGTAAAATGCCATGGAAAAGTCCTATAAAACCACTTGAGCCAGATGTTTTCTTGTGGAAAGATTTTAGATTACTTATGTAAGTTTTAAAAAGTAAGTTAGAACTCCTAAGACTTTCTATTTCTTCTAGAATTTGTTTTTAACAATTGTATTTTTCTAGAAACTAATCCATTTAGTCTGATTTCTAGTATATTGGTATACATTTGCTCATAATATTCTCTTATTATTAATTTAGTTTCTTCTTTGTCTGTGGTTGTACCTCTCGTTTTATTCATAGATATTGGTACCTCTTTTATGTTTGTGAATTACCATTCTTACCAGAGGTTTGTTTTATTAGTTTTCTTTTTTCTTTTCTTTTTTTTTTTTGAGTTGGAGTCTCACTCTGTCGCCTCGACCTGCTGGGCTCCGGCAATTCTTCCTCCTCAGCCTTCCAAGTAGCTGGAACTACAGGCACTTGCTAACAAGCCTGGCTAATTTTTGATTTATTGTAGAGATGAGGTCTCACCAAGTTGCCCAGGCAGGTGTCTAACCCGCAGGCTCAGGCAATCCACTCACCTCAGCCTCCCAAAGCGCGAGATTACAGGCTGAGCCATGGAGCCCGGCTTAGTTTTCTTACAGAGTCAATTTTTTGGTTTTGTCGATTTTCTGTCCTATATATTTTCATTTTAATAATTTCTGCATTGTCTCCTTCTTTTTCTAGTTTCTTTGAATTGGTTCTGTTTATTGTTTCTAGCTTGTTCACTGATATAGCTATGCCATAATTCTTTCCTGTTGTAGAAATGTAAGGAGCTAATATTCTTTGAAATACTACTTTGCTGAACCCCACAAGTATTAATACGCATTTTCATTACTGTTGGCTTTTCACTATTTTTAAAAATTTCCATTGTGTTTTCTTTTAATCAAATATTTAGAAGTCTCTTAGATTTTTCTGAACATATGGGAATTTTTTATTTTCTTTTTTGTTAATTATTTGCTATCTTATTTTTTCTTTATAAAATAAATCCTTTGATATTTTGAGAGTTTCTTATAAATGTGTGAGAATCTAAAAGAATTTCCATGCATTTTTGACAAAAATGCATATTCTTGTTGTTCAAGGTGGTTCATTAGGTTAAGTTTTTAATTTTTCTTTTATAAGTTTTCTCTGTCTTTATTAATTTTTTTTTCTTCTTAACCTATCATTAATTGAGATAACCCATTACTGTGAATTTGTCAACATTTCCCCACAACTCTATCGGTCTTCCTTACTTATTTATTTATTTTTTATTGTGAAGTTGTGGGGTACAGTTAAGGGTTAGGTATACAATTGCGTTTCATTCTTTTTTTTTTTAATAAACTTGGTTATGGGTATTATATCATTCCTGGCCTTTGAGGCATGAACCATAACCTTGTCACCTCTGTATTCCCCAGGGTGGTAGCTATTGAATGAACAGATTAATAAGTGGATGTACCGGGAAGGTTAAACGAATTTATTAATCTGACTTTTTGGTACAAAATGAGGACACCACAGTCACAGGAGATAATCTGAAAGACTGTACAGGAATGGATTATGTCTGACAAAGCTTTCCATTAACTATGGCTTCACAATAGGCCAAAGATCTTGTAACTTGAGTGAAGGACCTTCCATGAAATCATGTTTACTATCATGGTGGGGTAGAGTTTCAGATGAAAGCAGTGTGAGTTCTAGAATTTGGAGTCATGCCTGTTAGTTAAGTGAAAGGCATTTCACACATTTGCTTTTATCAGTTTATTCATGCTGATAGGTGCTTTTAGAGGGAATTCACAGCTCATGAAAGGCTCTGAATGAAAAGATCCAGTGAACAAAGTCTTCTGTTTGTCTGTAGAATGTGCCTTAGGATGGATATCGGCAGCCCCACAAGTTTCTTCTGGGTGTTTAAACACATAAATGAAGGAAAGTAACGAAGGTTATGTTTTGTGTAACTTGAGTTCATTAGATTAAATCAGTATTTGGTCCTACATACTACTTTAAGATGTATATTTAACGCTTAGGCTCATTTTATGGGAGAGGCTAATAAATCTTTAAATCATTTAGTATGTTTAAAATTTTCAGAGACAGATTTTTAACTCTGATCCGGCTTAAAATCATTGTGATTCTAAACATGCTCTGCATAAAAGTTTCAAATCAGTAGCATAACTGCTTAAGGAATGAAAGTTTGACCCTACATTTATCATCCTTTTCTTAGTATCAGTGTATGAATAAACTTATGAAATATTCAATATAACAATGCTGTGTTTCAGAATCCTTCTCACTTTGCATTCTCACCATCGAGCTGTCACTACCCTGTTGATTTGTCATTAAATGCTATTTCTTTCCTTTTTTTTTGAGTTGGAGTTTCACTCTGTCGCCCAGACGGGAGGGCAGTGGTCGCTCCTGGCCACTGCAGCCTCGACCTGCCGGCTCCGGCAATCCTTCCGCCTCTGCCTTCCAAGCAGCTGGAACTACAGGCGCGCGCTACCATGCCTGGCTAATTTTTTCTTTATTTATTGTAGAGATGAGGCCTCACCAATTTGCCCGGGCGGATCTCGAACCTGCGGGCTCAGGCAATTCACTCACCTCGGCATCCCAAAGCGCGGAATTACAGGCTGAGCCACCGAGCCCGGTTAGATGCTATTTCAATATCAATACTTCTAGTCCCCAAAGCTGTCCTTTATTTTTTTCTTCGTTCTCTCCCCACCCCCCATTTTTATTTTAGAGTCAGGGATACACATGCATGTTTGTTACATGGACATATTGTGTAGTGGTGAGGATTGGGACTCAGGTGGCCCAAAAAGTGAACATTGTGCCCAATGGGTAATTTCTGATCTCTAACCCGCCCCCCACCGTCCCCTTTATTGGTGCTCCCAGTGTCTATTATTTCCATCTTTGGGACCATTTAGCTCCTGCATATCAGTGCGAACATAACGGTTGGTTTTCTGTTTCTGAGTCAGTTCACTAGGATGATGATCCCCATCCAGCCTCATCCACATTGCTGCAAAGGACTTGATTCCATTCCTTTTTATGCCTGTGTAGTGTTCCATGGTGTATATATACCACATTTTAAACAAATCCTGTTAAGCTGAATTAGTTTGGACCCAACAATCCCACACAAAGGAAAAGAAATCAAAGCTGCTCTTTATTCTTGTTTTGATGAAAAAGATATTTTAAGTGGTAGTATGCAAATCACTTAAAATATGTATTAGGTTTATAAAAAATCGTTTTTGAATGAAGAGCAACAAATAATAAAGTGGAACTGAAAACGATTTCTCTATAAATTGTCTCTCCAGTCCTGGGAAAAATACCCTCCAGACTGTCCAGATTTTTCTCCCCCTTTTTTCTGATTAATTTTCATAATATACTCTAAAAAGAATGGAAGGATTGTTAATGATAAATGCGTGGAAAATGCTAGCTTATGTGCCTATTATAATTCTATTTTTTTCAGAGACTCAATGATTCCATGAATTTTGAATTTCTTTGCCAGGGAATATATAGCAATTTAATTGCTACTTTGAGAATAGTGAGGGTTTTCTGTTAATACATGATGGTAAATCCTGATACACTCCTAGTATTAACACATTTTAAATATCTTAAATCATTATCTGAAAAGCAGAATAAAGTTCAAAAGTCTATCACTTTGCAGGGAAATAGAAACAATATATTTTATGTGGCTTGGTTTTATTCTGATTAGGTGGTATTCAAATATTTTAAAATAATTTAAATATTTAAAAATATTAGAATATCTACTGTGTAAATATTATTACTTAGTTTTTTTTAAGTGACCTATTACCTTAAAATATTATAGAATCACAAGAAAAAGAACATTTTCTTAAAAATTTTGGACTAAATTGAAGTAAATTCCACAATAAATTTAAACAAAAATGCTACCCTAATTATTTATGTTCTCTTTTTCTTGGCAATATTGAGAACTTTTTCACATGTCATCCTTTCTAAGCAAAATTTTTAGAACATTTTGGAGTCATTTCACATAATTATAAAATAATTTAAACAAAATGAGCACAGAATATATATTATTTCACTTAACCTTAACTTGCTATAATCTCTTTAAAGCTTGTATCTATATTTTTATGACCAGGACATATACAAGTTAACAACCTAAGCAAAACTAAACCTGTTTAAACTCACTAAGAATTGATCAGGTTTTAATTTGTGAGGTTCTTTCCTTCTTCTGCTCTAACTTTTCTTGCACTTCCCAGCTGTAGGAATATTCATCTTTTTAATTCCATGCCTCCTTTTCCCTGAATGGAAGTTTTGACTGGCCCTGTGGTCCTGTCTAATTTCTGATGTGTTTGCTGTTGCAGCTGGGCCATGGGACGGGATTTTCCATGGCAGGGTCCGACTTTTTAATCATCCTTTTGTTCCTTCCTACCTCATGTTGATATCATATCCTCTTGCCATGTGGAAGGCCACCTTGGTATCCTCTCACTCTTTCCTTCTTCGATCTTTGATCTGCCAATTTCCTCTCTTAATTGCTTTCAGAAGTCTTCTGCCATCAAACATTTTTGATTAGGTTCTTTTGTGTCTCTTCTCGCACCCTGTATTTTATTTCTCAGAATTATGAGCAGATTTTTAAGTTGTGAGAATGTCAACTTAATGCACTTTGATATTTCTTTTATTTTATGTTGAGTTTTTTTTTTGTAAATGTTCTTCTTTCTACTGCTTTAAGACACAGTTCCTTTGAATATATAAGCAGTATCCCATTTAAAGAGTTGTATTTTTAAAATTTTCACCATTACTTCATTTCACACTTTGTGGTTAATAATAAGATATTAAACCATCTTTCTAGAAACAGATTCGTGGCGAACATTCAAAATTCTTCATGGATGTTTTGGGCTGGATTGAAATAGAAAACGTAGACAAGCGCCATCTGATTACAGAAAAGCACCATGTTATTATGATGTGTACATAGGTAACACAGTGTGTAGCTCCTAGCAAGTACTTAAAGACTAAATTAATAATCAGAATCGTGACAGCAGTATAAAGCAATCCTTCCCCTCTTATACATACAAAATTTGACTTATTAATGCTGTAAAAAAATAGATTTGAGTCACATGTTTTTAAATAAGAAATCCCGTCAGAGTAAACGAAACCCACAAACAGACAAGTGAAAGACATTATATTCCAAAGAAGGAGGGGCCAATAATTTTAATTTCCACTTATAGAAAATAGAAAAATGGAGGTGCAGATAGTATCAATGGATTACATAATCAAGAGAAAGCAAGCTACAAGGTGAAGGATAATTTATTGATCAGCTAATTTGTATTTTCTGCATGTGGCACACTTTTTACATACTCTTTTCCAAGTCATTAAGGGGACTAGATTCCTTTTAGGACTTCAGTTTTATTCTTATCAAGTAGAAGGAAGGTGTGCCCCCACCCAGACTGGAGAGAAATTAAAAGGAAGGGTTTCCCCTACAGCATGTGGGTAGCAGGGCTCCAAATGAGATAGTGATTGGTGCATCTAGCAGGCTGCCTTCTGGATACACGTCTCCCAGAGTTTCCAGACTTTCAGGGCTCCAACCACGGCTTGGAGATAGCAGAGCTGCCACATTTAACGGGACAGGCAGCATGAGACAATTGGTGGCTCAGTGATAACAAGAGTGTATTGATAACTCTTTTGAAAACTGGTCTCCAGATCTTTGGACATGCATAGAACCCTGGAATCTTAGAAAATGCCTGAGAGGGAAGTCTCAGAGACTAGCATTACGTTTCTTGCCAGTGAGCTCACTGGGATTTGGAGTCAGGTATAAGGCTATTCAGGCGAAAACAAAACAAAACACAAACCAAATGAGATTTTCTTATTGGAGAATGACTTGAGAAATAGAATACATTAAATTATTTTGTATATTTGTATCTTCTCTGTGTGACATACCTTCTATATAGTTAATAACCATATTCACCAAAGTTCCTTTAGAACCAGACAAAATATGTCTGGCATATTTACACAGATACTCTGCTCAAAGATGTCTCTTCCTCATGAAATATTTAGGTTATGGCGATGATAAATTTATTTTCTTGCTTGGCGCAACTAAAAAGTGCAACATAGTCTGAGAGGAAAGAGGTTTGCTGAGTTAACACTCTTCAAGGAATGCAAGAGCTCCGTGTACCAATATCACTTGATATTGTTAGGTAAGATATACCTATTTTGGATAAGTATGTTTAATATACAAAAGGCTTTTGTAATTTGGGATTTGGAAGGACAACAAAACTCTTGGCCAACAGTGAACCCATCCTAGGGTCTACACATGTTATGATCTATGTCCTTAAGCACAACTATGTAGTTAATACGGTTTTGTGCACTGCAGTTGTGTGGCTGGACCCAATTCATCCTCTCGAGGGATTGGTAAGCCCTTTTGCCAGATATCACTCAGAGAACCATCTCTCTCTCTTCTCAGATTGTCTTGTGTTAGGGCCTTCAGTGGTCATTTCAGTGCTTTCTGTCTCTCGGTTCATCAGAGTTCAATCCTTTGTTATAGAAATATCATTAACTTTTTTCTTAAATTGTTTGCCTTTGTCCAAGCTGCTTAGATTTATACTTCTCAGGAGTCTGCACGTGTTCTGTGACCACTCTAGTCCGAGCTGTTCTTTCCGTGATGGGAGAGGCGGCAAAGGTGGGAGCTTATTCCAGGCTGAGTTTAGACAACAAGATTTCTTCCCTAGAAGTAAATTATGTCCCTGCAACACTTTTTGTATATCTTCATCAAATAACCTGTCTGATATTTAGCCATTTTTCCTTCTTTATTTAGTCTGGCAAGTATAGCTTTCTGGCCTTCAGAATTTATTTAGGACCAAAAAGACAGTATATAGAGAAATCAGTCAGTGGTAAAACAAAAGGTAATAAATCAAGCTGTGTATGGGATTACCATAAGAATATAGATTTTTAATATTTGTCAGTGATGTCTTACAAAGAGCAAATTAGGTGCAAACACTCAATCACAGTTTCCATATCCTGGAACTACTGATTTTGCTTCTCTTCAAAACGAACAATAGAGATGCTCTTTGACCTCTGTCAGGGTTAAATCTTGATAAAACTTGAAAATATTGTAAGTCAAAGATGCATTTACTACACACAAACAAACAAATATCATAGCATAGCATAGCCTACTTTAAATGTACTCAAGATACTTATGTTAGCCTACATTTGGGCAAGATCATCTAATACAAAGCCTATTGATAACAAAGTGGTGAGTATGTTAGATAATTTATTGAATCTCGTAATGAAAATGAACAACAGAATGGTTGTAAGAGTACTTGAAATATGGTTTCTACTGAATTTTATCACTTTCATACCACTGTAAAGTTGAAAATCATTAAGTCCAATTAAGGCAATGACTGTCTATACTTATATTTTCTCTCTCTCTCTCAATAGTTCACATCTGATTCTTGGACTAGGCTAAATTTCCTTTGCTGATATAATCATTTGCAACCTGTTATCTATGAACAAGAAAATAAGAATTGTATTCTAAGGAATAAGGTTCAGGATGGTTTCCAACCCCTGTCACAACCTAATGTAGGCCAGAAAACAACTGTTTATGTTCACTCAGAATTCCTTTCATGAGAGACTATGATAACTAGTAAGAATGTTTTAATTTAGTCACACCCAGGGAATAAAAAAAAAGTGAGCCATTTGAAGTGGAGGAAAGAAGTTGCATGCTTTTAGACGTATTTGTCTACCTGGCATGGCAATTCAGTAGAACCAGAGCGTAAATAGAGTTATACTCATAATTTGCTTGTCTGATGGTTTCTATGCACTAGTGAGTCTTAAATCTGTTGACTGTTAGGTGGATCGGGACCTAGATCAGTGGAGATTTCATTATATTTGAAATGAGGGGGTTATTTGTTTTTTTCAGTGGCTCATGCCTGTAATCCCAGCACTTTGGGAGACAGAGGTGAGAGGATTTCTGAGCCCACAGGTTCGAGACCAGCCTGAACAACATGGTGAGACCTCATTTCTGCAATAAATCAAAAAAATTAGCCAGGCATGGTGGCTCATGCCTGTAGTTTCAGCTACTTGAAAGACTGAGGCAGAAGGATCACCCAAGCCCAGCAGGGCAAGGCTTTGGTGGTGTGAGCATGCCACTGCATGCCAGTCTGGGAGACAGAGTGAGACTCCAATACACACACACAAAACAAAAGAACAAACTTAAGGGGTATAGGTGCCATTTTGTCACTTGGATGTATTGCATAGTGATGAAAACTGGACTTTTCATGATAGTGTCACCTGATTAATGTACATGACACCCATTAAGTAACTTAGCATCCCTACCATCCTCTTCCTTCTCAGTCTCCAATTTCTATGACCATGTGTACTTCTTATTTGGCTCCCATTTATAAGTGAGAACCTGTGGTATTTGACTTTTTGTTTCTGAGTTGCTTCACTTAAGATAATGGCTTCCAGTTTCATCTGTAATTTTACTTTTGGATGGCTCGATAGTATTGCACTGTGCCTGTAGACTACATTTTATTTATCCAATCTTCCATTAACGCGTACTTAAGCTGATTCCATATTTTTGCTATTGTGAATAGTGCTGTAATAAACATAGGTATCTTTTTTCACATAATGATCCATTATCTTTGGGCAGATGCCCAGTAGTGGGATCACTGGATTTGCAACATCTAATTTCAATTTTATAAAGTTCTTATCAGTTTATAACCCATTTTAATTGCTACTCACTTTATTTTAAAAAATGAAAAGTTCTATAATTCTCACTCATCCCTCGGTCGTTGCTGCAAATATCCGCTTGATAGTTCTTATTTCCTGGGACAACGTTGACTGGCAGGTCTAGAAAAGACAAGTACATAAAGAAGATTTTCAGGCTCATGTCTTCGAAAAGGAAATCAAATTCTTTCCATTTTTTTTCCCAGCATGCACCACTGAATGTTAATCAGTGAACCCGAAAAATCTCATACCCATTTTTCCTTCTTATAGCTGGATTACGTTGCATTATCCCCACTTTCTTGTTGAGCAGGGCGTTTGTATGATGTCTGAATATGGTCATTTGAAACCTTATGAAAATCTGTGAGAACAGCGGCCAGATTAGCCAACGTGTAGATGTCTTCACATAACATACAGTCTTTAACCAGCAAATGACTACATTCCAAAACCTTTCAGAAAAGCTGTTAAGAAAGTGTTTTCCTCTAGAAGTCACTTGCTTGGTACCTATGTTCACTTCTCTGATTCTGAAGATCATAACGGGGTTTCGGTGTGAAGCTCTGAGAACAGCTTTGCTTCCATTCCACCTGTGCTAATGGGTTCAAGGGCTCTTCCTCCTCTCACCTTTGCCAGTGGTGAGGAAACAGGTGTCTCCAATTCCAAAAATCACCTGTGCTGGCTTCAAAGTAGGGGCTTCAACATGAAGGAGTTGGAGACATGGGTAGGGCAGAGAAGAGGGAAGAGAGAAACCTAGTTCGTGCATCTGTAAACCCTCAAAGAAACCCATTAACGTCTTGATTTTCTCAGCCAGCATTTTAAGCGCCACATCCCCCCCATCTTTTTCTTTTTTTCAGTAATGGCAAGGTATGTATGCTTCATTTTGACTGCAGACAGCTATTGATCCTGATCTATCTGTGAAGATTTGTGTGAAGACACAACACTCTTCAGGGTGTCTGCTTCTCCCTTCCTTTTCCTATGGCCAATCTGTTGTCTCTGTGAAATTTGTTTGGATTCATTTCTCTATTTGTTCTCAATGGGACTCCCATGAAGCAATCCTATGAGGCAAAAAAGTATTCTTATCAAGGTTCTATTTGTTTCCTCATCAGTGAGAAGGGCACAGTGATGTGTTGGGAAACCATCCATCCCCTGATATATTGGGGGGCCATCCCTGTGGGTTTTTTGTGTTTCTGCTCCTCTTTTGAGAGAAGCTCTGACTGCCTATTATTGTCTGTCTCTCCAAGAGTGTCTGTACAGGGAACAGTCTTGGAGCATAGAGAAGGTATCTCTCTCTGGAGCAAAGAAGAGGTATGCTAACTGTTAAGAATAATAAAGATAATGCCCCCCTCTGGCATACTTACTACCTATTATAGAAGATTTGAGGTCTCTAAGCTCAGAATTTCTCTCCTGTTAACACAGCCCATTGCCTGGGCAGGAATCTTGCTTCTTTTGCCAGCATGCATGGAACTCGCAGATTGACTTGCTAGTTAAAAAGGACAGTAAACACTCAGGCCCATGGTAATTCTTGACACTGTTTCCTAAGGGAATTGTGGTGGTGGTTGAAATGGCCACGGATGAGACGTTAAGACAGGAGGGCGAGGAGAAAGAAGGTCTTCTATCTCTACCATGTGTCCTGCCACTGCAGACCTTCCTCTAAACCAACATTAAGTGATGTGAGAAATGAGACAAGGATGGACAGGGGTAGATGAGAGGGGTGGAGGGTCCTATGGAGTGTGACCTGGGGAGGCAGCTGTGAAAGACAAGTGTTAGAACAAGGGAAATTCAGAGTGGCTACAGAAGGGATGGGCTGCCTGACCCTCATAGGACCACACGACTGGACCATTCTTCTTTCCTTTCTAGCAGAGTTTTCAGTTTTTAAGGGACACTAACACACTGTTTATCAATCGTCTTCTACTGTACAAGATGTATAGGGTCTGAACAGTGACACTTGTAGGTAGGTATGGAAGGAAACAGACTATGGGAGTGTTTGGAAAATGGCTTAATTGGGGCATTTTTAAAATACACCGGCCTTGGACTTTGAGGTACCTTGATTATAACGTAAAGTGGAATTTTAAATATATGATTTTTTTCCCCTTAAAAATGGTAGTTATCTATGTTCCCAGAGTCACAGCAAGCCATGGCCAAGGTACATGTTCAGACAACAGTGAATTCATGGGAGTCTGCTTTTGCAGGTTTTCTCAAGTTCAGAAACATTAGTTACGTTTTTCCAAATACGACAATACATTCATTGTCCCCTTTGGCTCTGGAAGCCAGGGAGAAGGATTTTCTTTTTGTTTATATCGAAGAAGGAAGTTCTAAACTTTTCCTTTCTTCTTCTCTATGTATAAATATATTTCTTAATTCTAATATTTGTGTATAGAGAGCAGAGGAAGCTGACTCGGAAATAGATATAATCCAGGCATTTAAAATATTCAGCATGTTTTTTCCCCCCATTTTAAAAAGAAAAACGTCACTAAGTGCCTACGTTTAGCATAAAATACTTGGAGAAGTAGTAGCAATTCAATTTATGGATGGCTAAAACGTACATAGCTTTGGGGCAAATAATCTCATTTTTATTGTCTATTAACTTCGGGTTAAGTGATCAGCTTCCCAGATTCCTTTCTTTTCTGCTGTGTTCTTCAGTTCTCTCAAGTTGCAAGTTTTTGCCTCCACCCTTGACTTTGAGTGTGGTGATAAATAGAAGCTCTGTTTAATTCTGTGGTTTTGCATTAGGGTGGGAGTTCCTGGAGAATCCTGTCACCTCTGTCAGCATGGAATTTTTGTTTCCAATTATAATGATTCTCCAAATAATTTGAAAGAACAATAATTAGATCTGGGTTTATTTTTTCCTTGCTGTGTGTGGTCTTCTTATCCTGTAGTCTTCTAATTCAATCAAGTTAAGTTATTTCTAAGCTCCTAATTTGTACTTTTTCTGCACTGAAATGCTGACACTTTATTGACCTAATTCTGTAACTTTTGCCATCGCGGGCTTATCTACCTTAGACTTGGTGTCTTTTTGTCCTGTCATTTTCTCTGCACAGCTGGTCTTGTCTCCAGACCACCCATCTGGGTTTAAGGTTTTAGATTTTCTGTTCCACAACGCGGTCTAGGAAACTCGAATGAACATTTCATCGATAAGTCACATGATATTAAGTTTGCCTCATTAATTGATCAGTTCAAATATACTTTAATGAACCCTACCACGACCTCCTGTTCACTCCAAGGATCATTCAATATTTGATTGTTTTCTACCTGTCAACAAGAGCTTGTTTGGGAAGAATTTCTGAGCCCATCAGCTGATCAGTTCCAATTTGTGAAAAAGCACATCTCAAGGCATGTGGCATAGAAGCAGTGGCAGAACAAAGCACAAAACTACACATGGCTGGGCATGGTGGCTCACACCTTAATCTCAGCACTTTGGGAGGCGGAGGTGAGAGGATTGCCTGATCCCACGGGTTTGAGAACAGCCCAGGCAACTTGGTGAGACCTCGTCTCTACAATAAACCGAAAAATTAGCCCAGCATGGAGGCACGTGCCTGTGGTTACAGCGACTTGGAAGACTGAGATGGAAGGATCACCTGAGCCTAACAGGTCGAGGCTGTGGTGGCCGTGAGTATGCCCCTGAATTCCAGCCTGGGTGACAGAGTGAGACTTCAACTAAAAAAAAAAAAAAAAAACCAAACTTACACATAAGTATGTGATGGGTTATTTTTATTTTCGATTCTGCGTGGGTTGAAGTCTATCAGCTTAGACCTTCCAATAGTTCTATTCTTGACTCATTTGCTGGTAGCTATGGAAAGCAGTAATGCATTATTTCTTTGTGTCTGTCAAATAGGGACTACAATATCCATCTTCCTCAATGGTGGGTCTCCATCCAAAATACAGATAAAGAATAATAGGTGCAAAGTTTCCAAAAAAAGTGTGAATTTCAATCAAAATTGATAAAAAGAGCATTTTAAACAGTTTTATTGTTTACAATTCACACAACACACCCTTTACCTTTTAACTTTATTTCTGTTTTTGAGTCAGGGTCTCACGCTATCATCCAGGCTGGAGTGAAGCAGCATGATTAAGGCTGACCACAGCCTTGACCTCTTGGGCTCAAGTAATCCTCCTGCCTCAGCCTCTCGAGTAGCTGGGACTACAGGTGTATGCCTGTAGTGTCTGGCTAATTATTTTCAGTTTTTTTATTTTTTATTTTTTTGTAGAGATAGGGTTTTACTATGTTGCTGGTTTCAAACTCTTGGCCTCAATCAATCCTCTTGCCTCAGCCTCCCAAAGTTGTTGGGATTACAGGTGTGAGCCATCATGCTTGGCCTACCATTTACCTTTTTTCATTTTTTGAGTTGGAGTCTCACTCTGTCACCCAGGCTAGAGTGCAGTGGCATGCTCTCGGCCACCGCAGCCTTGACCTGCTGGGCTCAGGTCATCCTTCTTCCTTAGCCTTCCAAGTAGCTGGAGCTACAGGCATGCACCACCATGACTGGTTGATTTTTTTATTTATTGTAGAGATGAGATTTCACCAAGTTGCCCAGGCTGATCTTGAACTCGTGGGCTCAGGCAATCTTCTCACCTCAGCCTCCCAAAGTGCTGGGATTATAGGCACGAGCCACAATGTCTGACCTTCCTACCTTTTAAAGTACATGAGTCAATGGTTTTCAGAGCACTTACAAATATGTGCAATCATCGCCACAACCTAATTTTAGACCATTTTTATTATCGTGACAAAAAAGCCCACACTCATTAGCAGTTATGCCAATCCCGTGCCTCAAGCTCTTGGCAATCACTGAACTAATTTCTGTCTCTATACGTTTGCTTACTCTGGATGTTTCATAAAAATGAACTCAAACAATGTGAGGCCTTTTGCAACTCGCTTTTTTTCACTTAGCATGATGTTCTCAAGGTTCACCCATGTTGTAGCATATAAAAGTGCTTTATTTTTTTTTCATTTCAATCAATGATCATTTATTGAATGGTTGTATTACTTTTCTTTTCTTTTCTTTTCTTTTTTTGAGTTGGAGTCTCACTCTGTCGCCCAGACTGGAGTGCAGTGGCCACTCCCGGCCACTGCAGCCTCAACCTGCTGTGCTCCGGCTATCCTTCCGCCTCAGCCTTCCGAGTAGCTGGAACTACAGGCGTGCGCTACCACGCCTGGCTACTTTTTTGATTTATTGTAGAGATGAGGTCTCGCCAAGTTTCCCAGGTGTGTCTCGAACCCGCGGGCTCAGGCAATCCACTCACCTCGGCCTCCCAAAGCACAGGATTCCAGGCTAAGCCGCCGAGCCTGGCCTATTAATTTTCATTTTCCATTCATCAGTCAGCGGGCATTTGGGTTGTAGCAATATTTTTGACTATGCTATTTTGGAATAGTATATTTACATGGTAAAAATTAAAATGAAACAAGAAGCTAAATACTGAGGATTCTCACTCCCATTCCGCTCCTCTCCCATCCACTCTCTATCGGTAACTATTACATTAAGTTTTACTATGAATATGCCCCCTAAATCAGTACAAACAGAAATTCATCACCCCTTGTTTCTTTAAACAGCATTACTGAGGCATATTGAGTATGCAATGAATGACACACATTCACTAAGTATACAACTTGGTACGTTTAAGCATATGTATGCATCCATGAAACCACCACAATCAAGATAATGAAGAGATCCACCACCTACAACTCCTTTCTTCTGCTGTTTTATAATTCTTGTTTCTCTCCCCTTCCTGACTTCAGAACCACTGATCTCCTTTCTGTCATTATACGTTGGTTTGTGTTTTCTATAATTTTATATAAATAAAATCATACAATATGTAGCTTTCCGTCTGGCTTCTTCTACCGAGAGCAATTATTTCTTAGAACATCTATGTTGTAGCATGCATCAATAGTTCATTTTTTATGGCTTTGTGTACAGCATCATGTGGCTAGACCACAATTAATTTACTCACCTAGGATGGACGTTTGGATTTTTTTCCTGTTTTTGGCTATTGCAAAGACATCTGTGATGAACAATAGTATACACTTCTCACATGGACAAATGCTTTCATTTGTCTTAAGTTAATACCTAGGAGTTAAGTAGTTTGTTACACAGTTGATGTGCACTTACCTACTCTTAAAAAATTGTTTAACTATTTTCCATAGTGGTTGTATCATTTTACACTTCCACCAGCAGTGGACAATAGTTCTCGGTTCTCTACAGGTTTACCAATACTTTTTTTTTTGTCAGTCATACTAATTTCAGGCATGTTAATAAGTGTGTAGTGCTGTCATATTGTGGTGTTAATTTGTATTTTCATAATGACAAATGATGTTCAATATCTTTTCGAGTGTTTATTTGACATCCATATATCTTTTTCAATGAAGTGCCTTTTAAAATCTATTCATGGCTTGTCTTTTCATTCTTTTGAAGACCACAAGTAATTTTAATGCTACCCAATTTATCAATTTGTTTCTATGGATTGTGAATTGGGTGTCATACTGGAGAAATTTCACCCTAGTCCAAGATCATAGAGATTTTCACTGTTGTTTTTTTCTGTAACGTTTATAGCTTTATGTTGTATTTGTTGATCTCTGATCCATCTTGAGTTAGGTTTTGCATATGGTAAGAAGTATGAATTAAAGTTCTTTATTAAAAAGTGCATATGGCTATTCAATAATTTTAATCTTTTTTATTGAGAAAACTACTCATTCTTCATTAAATTTTCTTTGGACCTTGTTTGAAAATCAGTTGACAATGCAATGGTAATTTGCTTATTCCGCTCTTAATTCTGGTCCCTAATCTACTTGTCTATCTTTACACCAAAGCTACATTGTCTTGATTGGTATAACTGTATGATAAATGTTAAATCAGACAGTGTTAATCTTCCAAATTTATTCTTCCTTTTTCAAAGTTGTTCTGACTATTTTAAGTCATTTGCTTTTCTGTGTGAGTTTTAAAATCAGTTTGTCAATTTCCATAAAAATGCCTACAGTAATTTCATTTATTTAAGTGTTCCTTACCTTTTTTTTTGACATGGATTTGTGGAATTTCAATCTATAGATCTTTCACACCTTCGACAGATTTATACCAAAGCATTTTATATTGTTCGATATTATTGTAAATGGTTTTTTTTTTAACAATTTCAAGTTTACCTATTGCTATTGTATAGAAATACACCCATTGTTTGCATTGATCTTCTGTTCTAGAATGTTGCTGAACTCATTTATTAGCACTGGTAGCTTTTTTGTAGATTATATCAGATTATCCACATAGACAATTATAAAGGTAGCTTTCTGTCTGGCTTCTTCTACTGAGAGCAATTATTTCTTCTTCTTCTTCTCCTATCTGCATGTCTTTTCTTTCTTTCCATCTTATGGTTCTTGCTAGAATCACCAGTAAAAAATTGAATAGGAATTATGAAAGCAGATTTCGTTGTTGCTTCTGTTCTTTTAAAGTAAATAGAACATTAGCGTGTTTTCTTTAATGTTCTTTATTTAACTTCCTCCCTTCCTCCCCTCTCTCTTCCCCATCCCTCCTTCCTTTTCTTCCCTTTTCCTTTCTTCTTCTTTTTTTTTTTTTTGGTCATTTATCAGGAAGAACTCTTTTGGAGGGTGGGTTCCTTGTAGTACAGACTTACTCCCAGTATGTAAGTGTTCTGGAAACCTATCCACATCAGTGTTCCAGCTAGTGTTGTGAGAGGCTGCATTTTCAATAGACAACCAGAGTTGTGGCAAACAGTAACTGGTTCTTCCACCACGACAAGGCACCTGCCCACACTGCCCTGAGTGTCAGCAGTTTTTGATCCAAATTGGTATGTCCCCCATGCCCTACTCTCCACATTCACTCGACCTCATTCTGAGCAACTTTATTTTTTGTGTGCCTGGATGAAAAAAAGTCCTCAAAGGGAAACATTTTGCTGATGTGGAAGAGGTGAAATGAAAAACAGCAGAAGCACTAAAAGGCATCAAAATTGACAGTTCAAATACTGTTCTGAGCAGTGGAAAATTTGCATCAGACGAAGAGTACTTTGAAGGTGACTGACGTCTAAACATGAAAGAATAAATACATGACTTTTATGAATAAATTTTGTTTTTTGGGGTTCCTCCATATAGAGGAGGGTGCCAAAATGTATACATATTTAAGAAAGGAAACTCTGAAAATTGTAATACTCAATATATACCATTAACAAAAGATGAATACAAGTCACATTTGATTTCTGCAATTATAAGAGGTGTTCAAAGTGGTTACCATCAACGTCCAGACGCTTCTTATTCTGGCAAACTAAAAGTAATACAGAGATAACATCTTTTAACATGTGTATACATTTCTTGGCACCCCTGGTTTGTGTGTGTGTGTGTTTGTGTGTGTGTGTGTGTGTGTGTGTGTGTGTGTGTGTGTGTGTGTGTATGTTTGTGTGTATTCAATATAGAGTAATGGATGTTGGATTTTTTCAAATGTGCTTTCTGCATCTATTGAGCTGATCGCATGATTTCTCTAATATGGTGACTTACATCAATTGATTTTAAATATTACACTCCCAGAATAAAACCCACTTGATCTTTGTATTAGTTTTCTATTGCTATGTAACAAACTACCACAAACATAGTGGTTTAAGACAACACTCATATATTACCCACAGTTCTGTAGGTCAGGAATCTGGACATAGGTTTCACAGACTCTCTACTCAGGGTTTCACAGGCTGAAATCCTTGTAGTGGGCAGGCTGTGTTGCATCTGGAACTCAGTGTTCTTTTTCCAAACTCCTTCAAAGTCAGCAGAGTTGTGTTTTCAGTTATCATCCACAATTCTGCATCAAATGCAGTCATGCAACTGAGGACAGTTTATTCCTACAGTCTATCAGCTGAGGATGTTTTCAGCTTCTACAGCCTGCTCTCAGATCTTAACTCTATGGCTTCTCATAACATGGCAATTTACTTCTTCAAGACCAGCTTGAGAAACTCTCTCTCTTTCTAGTCTAAAGTAGAGTCTCATAAAATGCAACGTGATCTCGGAAGTGACTATCCCACCAAATTCAGACTCCTCATCCACACTTAAGGAGAGAGAATTGTAAAGGGCATACGAGGTCAGAAAATTAAGTTCATGAACTCATTCCAGAAAAAGTGCTACATAACTCATTGCTGAATGTCATGACAGTCAACTTCAAAGTACTCCTCTTGGAAAGCTATGCACCGATACCAACACCTAGTTCACCTGTCAAAATGACTTTGTAACTCTTTTTCTTTACCTGAAGATACAGGAAATATTGAAAGGAAAACATTTGATGGCATTCAGGACATCAAGAGTAATAGGACCATGACTCTGATGGTCATTGCAGGAAAAGAGTTCCAAAATTGCTTTAATGAATGGACTAAGCACTGGCATCAAAGCATAGCTTCCCCAGGGGAGTACTTTGAAAGTGACTACAGTGATATTTAGCAATGAGGCATGAAGCACTTTTTCTAGAATGAGTTTGCAAACTTACTTGTTGGAATTCATTTATGCCAGGTGACAGGGATCTTGAGAACCATCTTGAGGATTTTGTGGTGCACAAAGTATATTATCCCTTTACATATTTTTGTGGATTCTATTAGCTAGAGCTTGGCTTAGAACTTAGGCATCTATGTTCATGAAGAATGTTGGTCTGTAGTTTTCTTTTGGGGGATAATATCTTTATCTTTTTGTTATCAGAGTAATTTTAGACAGGGTAATTCTAAATTCATGGGTTATTTAGAAATGTGTTATATAGTTTCCAAATATTTAGGAATTTCCAAACATTTTCTTAGTTGATTTTTAATTTAATTTTGTTGCATTCAGAGAAAGCACTCATTATCATTTAATTATCTTAAATGCATTGAGATATGTTTTATGGCCCAGAGAGTATCCATCTTGGTAAATGTTCTATATGCACTTAAAAATAATGTGCATTCTGCTATTGTTGGGTTGAGTATTATATAGTTGTCAAATAGGCTGGGGTGGTTGCCAATATGTCAATTCTTAATAGTTTTATGTCTACTTGTCCTATCAATTACTCAGAGAAAGATATTAAAATATCTCAATTATAAATGTATCCATTTTTATTGCAGTTCTAACAGTTTCTTAAATATATTTTGAAGTTTTGTTATTGTGTGCAAAGACATTTAAGTTCTTATTATAATGTTGTTTGGTGTCGTTTTCTCCATGTTTCTTTGTTTAGGGTTTCTTGTATTTGTAATTTGAGAGTTTTTATCAAATTAAGAGCATGTAGCCATTATTTTTTCTAGTTTTTTTTTCTTCTTTCTTTTTCCTTTTCCAATCTTATCTTCGTCAGGGACTCTTATTACAAGTATAGGTCACAGGCAGTTGTTCCTCAGCTCCACGATGCCCTTTTTGTTTTATAGATTCTCTCTTTTCTTTCTATTTCATTTTGGGGAGTTTTTATTGCATATATTTAAGTTCACAAATCTTTCTTCTGTAATAGCTGTTCATTATCCCCAATGTTTTTCTTGTGGCTTTGCATTTCTTTTTTGTTTTTAAATCTCAGGTATTATCATTTTATTCTCTAGAAATTTGGTTTGAATCTTTAACAAATATTTCCCATGTTCATCTTTTATTTAAAAATTTTTTTTTAGCAGGTTTGGGGTGCAAGTGCAGTTTTGTTACATGACTGTGTTGTATAATGGTGAAGTGAGGCTTTCAGTGTAATCATCATCTGAATCATATATATTCTTCTCAATAGATAATATCTCATCCCCTACCCTCCTCACCATCCTACCTTTGCAGTCTCTGTTATCTATTATTCCATGTTCTGTGTTCTTGTGTACACATTATTTAGTTCCACTTTTAAGTGAGAACACGCCATATTTGACTTTCTGTTTCGGCATTACTTCACTTAAGATAATGGCCTCCGGTTTCATTCATGCTGCTGCAAAATACATGAGTTCATTCTTTTTTTATGGCTGAGTAGTATTTGATGATGATGATGATGTGTGTGTGTGTGTGTGTGTGTGTGTGTGTGTGTGTGTGTGTATATATATGTATGTCTTCTGTATACACATATACATCTATAGATGCATACACATATACATATAAATAGATAACATTTTCACTATCTAATCATTTGTTGATGAACACATAGGTTTATCCCGTTACTTTGCTACTGTGAATAGTGCCCTACTAAACCTTTACGCACAGGTATCTTTTTAGTATAGTTATTTCCCTTCTTTTGGGCAGACATCCAGTTGTGGCATCGATGGACATGTTTCTATTTCATTTTTCACTATGTGGAAAATGTATTTATAATATCTACTTCAATGTCTTGTGCTAATTTTAACCGTGGTGTCAATTCTGAAAATTCTTAAAAATTATTTTGTCTCAGAAGGGTCATTTCTTTTTGTTTCTTTGCTTTTCTGATAATTTTTGTTTGAATGCCAGATATTATAAATTTTATCTTACTGAGTAATAGATATTGTTTTTGAGATTTGTTAGGCAAGTCCAGAGTAATGTTTAGTTTAGGACTAGTTATTCCCCATAACTGAGACAAAAACCTTCTGGGTATTCTCTTCAATGCCTGTAAATATTGAAGTTTGCCTTTTGTATTGGTGGGAAAGGCATTGTTCCTGGTCCTATGTTCATGCTAGAAACTCTTACTAATAGTCATGTCAGGTGGGTCTTTACCAGGTACCAACTACTACTCTGGTAGTTTCCTTATGTGTATGAGTTGGTCAAGCCAACAAGCTAGAGCATTGTAGGACTCACCTTATTAATTTTCTGTCTCTCAGAAAACACTATTTTTGTTAACTGATGTTGCATTGTTTTGCCAATTGTTTTATACATTGTATCCATTTTTTGGTTGTTTGTTGTTTCACATAAAAGAGCAAAT
Organism: Cephalopachus bancanus; assembly: GCA_027257055.1. NCBI lineage: Eukaryota > Metazoa > Chordata > Mammalia > Primates > Tarsiidae > Cephalopachus > Cephalopachus bancanus. Next base: position 9,774,371 of record JAPVLO010000001.1, on the reverse strand, counting down.
CATATTATTGTTATTTGATCTCAGGTGAAAGTGGAAGTCAACTCCTAAAAACTGAGTTTTATTCAGTTGTGTGAATTTACCATAGTTTACACAGCTAATTCCCTATTGCTAGACCTGCATATACTTGATTTCACTTGTATGCAAACGTAACCATAGGACAGAGTCCAGATGTGTGTCTACTGCATCAATGGGTAAGTGCATCCATAATTTTGATCAATATTTCTAGATTTTTCTCCTAGATAGTTTTTGTACCATTTTGCATCCCTTCTGGCAGTGTTTGATAGTGAATACATTTTACATGCCTGAAAATATATTCAAAAAAATATCCAAGAAAGTTTCAGTGTTTAGTGAATACTTCACTAGAGATTTATTCACAACCCATTCTCCAGTTTTGTGACACAACAAAATAGCACAAGTTTAAGTCTGTTTACAAAGTTGATAACTGACTCTCTTCTCCTAGGGCTAAGAATTAGATTACTACATGCTTCATTTTCCTGTTTTTTTTTTAAATATCAATATTTCAAGAAACAGAGGGATGATAACGTGCTTTTTCTGGAAAAAAAAATATTCTTTCTGTCGAGAGAGTCAATTTCCATTTTCTTTGTTTAAAAAGTTAAATTGGTTTGATCAGGTCTGAGAACAGATTCCCCAGACAATGTTTTGATCACATAACTCCCTTTCCAAGAATGGAAGTAGAGACTGAAGCCTTGCTTATGTCTACTTGTCCTTTCAATTATTGAGAGAAAGATATTAAAATATTTCACTTAATTAGAAACATATCTATTTTGTGTTGCCGTTCCAAGAGTTTTCAAGTGAAAACTCTTCTACTAGTATAATCATAGCCTTTTCCTCTGGTGTTCTCAATACAGATTAGAGTAAGTCTTCTGTTAACTTCATTGATAGATTCTTGCAAACTATGACTTGAAGCAAGAAACATATAAAAAAAACCTGATTTTTAAAAATCAACCCGAAAAGGCAATGGTGTTGAAGGAAACAGTGTTATTTGAGGACTTACTGTACATTGTTTTAGCTTTACGTCAGTTTCCAAGAGTCTATCCATGACATTAAGTGTGGACTTACTGAGTATTGTAGGGTGGTATAGGAGTATATATATATAATAACAAAAAAAACCCAGCCGGGCTTGGTGGCTCAGCCTGTAATCCCGCACCTTGGGAGGCCGAGGTGAGTGGATTGCCTGAGCCCGTGGGTTTGAGACCTGCCTGGGCAACTTGACGAGACCTCATCTCTACAATAAATAAAAAAAAAATCAGCCGGGCATGGTAGCGCGTGCCTGTAATTCCGGCTACTCCGAAGGCTGAGGCGGAAGGATTGCTGGAGCCCGGCCGGTCGAGGCTGCGGTGGCCGGGAGCAGCCACTGCACTCCAGTCTGGGCGACAGAGTGAGATGAGACTCCAACTCAAAAAACAAAACAAAACAAAACAAAACAAACTCAGGGGTTTTAAAGTTGACAAAATTTAAACAATCTCGAAATATACTATTCAAATAACCAAATTCAAATTAAAATTCAAATGCCTTTCTCTCTTTTCATAATTCTACCCAGGGGACTCAAACGCCACTAGTAGCAGGGTGTGCCTAGTAGATCATGAAACGCGGTTACTGGAGTGTGGGTTTAGCTTTTTATAAACAACTATGGGAAACAACTTTCACTAATTTGTTCCTTAGGATCCAAATGGCCACTCCTTTAAGTTTACACTTTACACATATTGCTGAGGATTTTTATGGTTTTATTGATCATGATCCATGTCTTCTGTATGACAGGCTATCTATTGGAAGTTTTCTCCCACCCCAAGTAACAAAACTGTGAATGGGTAAAAATGTGAATTCGTAAGATATCAATGTGAATGGAGAAGAAGCAAAAGATTTGATTAAGAACAGTTTCAGAATTATTCTTTATCCATACCTATGCAGGATGGAATCAAAATATTTAGAAACAGAAACATTTAAGATCTCCAATCAATATAGCCAGATTTTTCACTTCATGGGGAAAAAGACTACCTTTTTCTTGATTTCAACTGCCTTTTCGAGTTATAATTTCAAAACAAAATATAGATTTAAATTTAATTTAAATAATATGCACAATAATTACTTTGCTGCATAATACAACCTGGGGATATTTTAAGAAACCAATTACTGGGAAATGAGCAAAACTTTCTTTTCAATGACAATAAAGATTAAAATTTTCCAAATAGTTGAGCAAAGATATGTTTCAAGTTCAATGGTGACATAGAAATAACAGAAACGTTTTAGGGAATTGCTTGGAGGTGATTATAGAGTGTCTGTAGATCCCAAGAACATTTTGTGATTTATTTGTCACTGCTAAGAGGATAAAGGAACTAATCTAAAGTGACTTTAAATTGCATTTATAAAACAGAGACAGATGAATATTTAGGAGACTCATTTTATCTATACTTATAGGCATAATGGATCTAATTACCCATTTTCCAATCACTATATTGACAAAAATATTTATCTTAATAAAATCAAGTCCATTTTTCATGTCACCCATAATGATTCTACCAGGAGTTGTATATACTGACTTCTCATCATTATTATCTTGGCCTCAAAATGTATTTGTTTTTCTAAACTGACTTTAGTATTCTTCTAATTTATAAGATAATGCCGCTCAAAGATCATCATCAATAGCAGCAATTGACAATAATAACAATTTATAATCTCATTTCATGATCAGTGACCATAACCTAGAGACTGAAGATTATAGTTCAGTCATCATATACCAAACAGAACAATGTGTATCACACACACGTGAATAGAGCTAAAAACAAACCAGCCAATCTGTTGGTCCCTAACTGATATGTAATTCTTAAGACTAGGCCCAGTGGTGGAGACAAATAGAAGACAAGTCCATGATGTCCTGTAGCTTCTTTTTTGGCTTCAGAGGCCAGAAAAGGTTGCCTGAAGACTGATGATGGATCAAGCAGTGTAGATGGATCAAAATCTGTGATGAAAGCAGTGCCGCCAAAAAGTGCAGGCTGTTTGGAGAGCTTGATTTGTAACCCCCGCAGCTTAGAGGCACCTTGCACAGGTGACTGACCCACTTCTATAGAAAGGGCTCCTGGCCAGGCTGCTGAGATTCCCTGTGCCCCCAGGAAAGGCTGCCCCTGGGAAATAACCAGCCCAAGCTGTGCATCTCCTGGAGAGGAGGTGTGACCATGAGAGACAGGTTGGAGGTGTCACCCAACCCTCCCCAAGAGGCTTCCTGGAAGGGAAGGGGAGCTCCCCACAGTAGGACTGGAAAAAGGAGGCATCAAATCTGCAAGCACATGGGAACACAGTCATCTGAGGAAAGGGAACTTCAAGAGAGAAATTCCCTAAAATATGGGATAGCCTCACAGGAAACCCTTGAAAACTCCCTCTGATAAAAAGTTGTTTAACGTTTGCCAGTGTCTATGGAAATTATGCTTGGTTACCAGGGCCTGTTAGATAAAGATTTCTCTTTAATTTCCTTTCCCAACCTTACTTTCTCCATGGGGCTTTTGAACTCTGGCTCTTCACAGGCTGGCAGACAGCGGATGACACCTTAGGAACCTACAGTCTTCACTAGTCTAGCGCTAGGGGACTAGAGGTTTTCCTGAAGGAGTGAGAGAGTCACTGTGAGTGGAACAGTTTGATTCATAATCTGAGAGTGACAGGAAACATCATTGACACCTACCTGCCAGCCTATTTTAGAGAACTGGAAGGATAGGACTGAGTGAGTTTTCAGGGGGCGCCTGCCAGGAGACTCAACGTGGCTTTCTCACATTGCGAGGAGTGCCATAGCCCTGCAGGCTTAAACAATAGAATTTTCTCTCAATTTTGGAGGCCAGAAGTTTGAGGTCAAGGAATTGGTTCTTCTGAGACCTCTCTCCTTGGCTTGGAGAATAATTTAATACTTTTGGGAGGCCTGGTCGTTTGAAATACTGGTTTTACCTCTTAAGAAAATACTGGTCAAGGGCAGAATTATGAGTATCATGCAGGTACTTACAGAACAAGAAAAAAAAATATTTGCACACATTTTTTATTGATGAAATTCAAAATATAGTAATAATTGAGTATGCAATTTTGTAGTATGCAATTCTTCTACTTATAGAAGAATGGAATTCATTTTCTTTGAGAGGGTATCATTTTTCTTAATTGGAGTTAAAGTTCGTGTTCTCTGTCATCAAATAGACTGTCAGTGTTCATCTGTATAAACCAGGCCTAAACTAGGGTCTAACAGGCCTAGTTTGCATAGTGGGATGAACCTGGTTAAAAAAAAATTACAAATTTTACTTAGCTTCACTATCACATTTATACGAATGGAGTAAATAGAATTTGATGGTAGAAAATGAATGAAATTTGAAGGTGCCAAGTGGAAGTAAGGGATAACCCTATCCTCACAAAGAAAGAGTCCAGGTGGACTTTGTTTTTCCTCTTCAAAGCAAGATAGAAGTCTCACTTGACCCTAAATTAAGTTTTTATTTTGCCTTTGTTAATTGCTTCCTAATTGATCTGCATTATTTTGTATGTACTCTCATAATTACTAATGCCCAAGAAAGTGTAAATAGTAGTCATCATCTTCCTGGTTCACGGTAGTATCTTCCTGGTTCACGGCAGGGCATGAAAGTAGCTATTTCAATGCTACAGTTCTAAGCATGACAAATATTAACTTATATGTAACGTGTGTGTGTGTGTGTGTGTGTGTGTGTGTTTGTGTGTGTGTGTGTGTGTGTGTGTTGGGGTGGGATGAAGGGCATAGAAAAGGAAAGAAAGATGAGGGTGTGGAGATAGAGATTATATCTTTACTATCTTCATAGTAAAATGAAGTGGGGGTGAATTTGAGGGTGGAGTCATCTTGAAAACTTTAGATGTGGTTGACCCCATTTGGAAATTATGACTATAATATTTAACAGATTCAATTGCAATATGCCGGTCAGGGCTCCTTGACATTTCTACACCTCACACATAGCAGCTTTATTAATGTATGCAAAAGTAAGAATACTAATGGGAAAATAATATTAGTGCATTTCTCATGAATAATTGCACATTGAATTGGCCAGAGTTTTGGATTGGTAACAATTCAAATCACTTAGTCCTTTAATCCAGTCACCATTCCAACTATTCATTAATGACACCAATGACTTGTAGTTTTGTGTTATATATAGATTCCCTATTTTTTTCTTTTCTAACATTGTTTATAAATCAGTGGTGTCAATATACAGTTCTCTTTGTTTAAAGCTATAAATGAATGAAACCTTAAAAAAAACAATAGAAATAAACACTCTAGATGAGGATACACCTGTTATTTTAAATTGAAATGCCCCAACCTGTATAGTTGGAGTCAGAAAAACAAAAACAAAAACAAAAACAAGACTTACTGTTGTGTGTAGCCTCTTTATTTCTGCTAGTGTTTAATACGGCTATATCTGAAGTCACCCTGTTATAATTCTTAAATCTTCAGCAAACATTTATTGGACACTTGCTGAGTTTGTAATCACACTCAGTATTCTGAGGTTTCCATAGCTTTTGGGGAAGTAATACTTTATTCTATAATATTTCAGTTTTGATAGCATGTGCTATTATTTATTTTTTAGTTGATACGTTAACAGGTCATAAATATACCAAATTATATTTTCATAAACATGCCAACTATTGTAGAATTGTGTTCATCATTTTTCTTAAAAATATGAGAGTTTTTCTATTTTTACCTATATTTCCTTTAACTCAATGAATTATTAATCTTTTCCAGCTGTACTCATTTTTTTTATTTTAGTGTAGCATAACACATTTAAACTTTTTACTTATTTTCTTTTATCAATGCATAATTTTTTATTTTCTGGCTTGTCAGTTTTGGTCTTTTGATTTCAAACTTTAGGTAGCATTAAGGGCAAAATAATGTGTATCATCAAATTTGAGCATTTTTAAGAACCCAGAAAGTCATCTAGTTCAACTTACCAATCAATGGAGAAATTTTCTGCACCAGACTCTCAACTTAACACATTTGACGACAGGAAGCTTATACAGAAATCTATTCCATTTTTGTGAATTTCTCTATTTTAGAAAGACAGAGAGGGCAGAGTGAGAGACTGGTTGGATTTGAGATAAATCAGTTAACTCTTCAAAATTTGGAATAAGTTTAGAATTTTAAGGCATACCCTTTTGATCAAGATATTTGACTACCACTGCAAGTGCACATATTTATATCAACACTCATTGATGTTTTTTACATTGTGAAACCAGTGAAGCATTATGATGACTGGTATCCCTTGGATGATAAAAAATAAGCCTAATAATGTTAAAAAAACTCTAATAATCTAGTACAAGGTTTCAAAACTCTGCAGCATTATAGAGTCACTTGGGCACTCTAAAGAACCCCACATCCATGTCACAACGAATATTAATTAAATCAGCATACCTGGGGGTGGGAGTCTGTCATCAGTCATTTACTTTAATTGTCTTGCTTTTTAAGTGCAGATTTAAATTCACAGCAACATTAAGCAGAAAGCTCAGAGAATTTCCATCTCCCACCTCTCCCCCAAACACATGAGCCTCCCTCACTGTCAGCATCTTGCATCAGAGGGGTGCATTTTTTACAACTGATGAATACACACCAGCATGTCATTATCACCCCAGACGATCTGATGATTCGAATTTGTGGCAAAGTTTAAAACCAACCCAGCAATCGGATATAAACAGAGCTGATGGTGCACTGGTTTGCATCTTCTGATTTTATTTGGCGTTTACAGCTCAAGTTCATGCTGATGGATCAGGAGTCTGTGAGCAGTCACTGGCCATGTCATACTTACTACAAAATATTTAGAATATCACACCGCAATATGACTTTGAAATCCACCTTGACAAAGTACTTCCAGAGCCATCATCTCATTATGTGAACACCCTGGGATTATATAGCCTTTGTCTGTTTCAGATGTGAATGGTCTCTGTGAGTGGGCTAGACTTTCCACCTTAACCAGCAGTGCCAGCAGTGTTTATGTGTATAATTAAATGTCCGAGACAGACATTGCCAAAAAGTCTGCTTTTAAACTACTTCAGAAATTTATTTCTCCTGTTCAAAACTAATCTTTAATTTCAAAGTGCGTGTAGAACAAGAAAGGTAATAAGACAGCAGATGATGATTCTATCACTTCAGTCATCCCCAATGTGATGCTCACCAGTCTTGAAAGAAATGATTACTGGTAGATACTCGAGGAGGTACAGGTAACATATACCCGTACGCAGGTGATTGTCTTCTGTGACTAGGTCTGCTCTGCCACTTTAAGGCTCAGAGATGGCTTTATTTGGTTTCACAAGATTAGTGAAATTAAGCCAGCGGAACTGTATATTACTTTTCCCATAATTCCAGACTCCCCACCACAAGCAAAGAAGTCCTAAACTTTTCCTGAACTCAACAGTCCGGCAATATCAATATGTAATAAAGCATTTTAAACTAGTTTATAAAAGAAACAGGAAAAACAAAACAAAACAGAAAAACACAGCTGCACAGGACTGGCTGAACCATTTCTGCATTGATAATACAAAGATAAATTTGATTTTTTAAAAATTATATTCTTTACACATATGGAAAGACAGGCTTATAAACAATATTATGCTGTTCCATCAGAAAAACTACAGTTCTACCTTTAGGCCAGGATTGTACCTGATTTCCCTTATAATAAGAATATTTTTGCTAATTAAATCTTCTTAAAGATCTGGTTGTCTTTCTATCTATTTATCTGTATATCTATCTAGTTTATTTACATATAGAGAGTACTTAATTGAGTCCATCTTTCAAATAGTGAGATAGACAAGTTAATTTCTTTATTCCATTATATCAGACAATATATACTCTGTATGCATTCTCTGTACTAATGTGTTTCTGCTAATATTATTTCTTATATGTGGTATTTCTGGTAATTAATAGCATTAAAATAAGAGCAATGGTTTACACTAAACTATTTTATGATTCTACCAACACTTATAGCCTCCTCCATTCATCTCTCCACCCCTCCATCTATCCAGACATCCTGCTAATCTTTCTTCCATTAATTCAGAGGATTTACTGAGCACCATTTTTGCACTGGATACTGTTCAGTTACTGGGAATTTAAAGACGAGCACGACACAATCGCTCTCTTAAAGTTCTATGCAACCTAACTTGGGAAACACAAGTAAGGCAACAATGGTGGCAGTGCATTACCAGGTGCATGTTGCTGCAGGTAGACCAAGCTTTATAAAAGATGGGGCTCTAACTGCAGGTAACAGGAAGCCGTGGACACATTTTTGTCAAAGGAGGAATGTGATGGATGTTTTATTTTGAGTATAATTTGGTCTTCGAAAGGATTCTCTGCTGGCAAGGGAGGGATTGTAAGCAGATGGGGCAAGCGTAGATACATCAGAACAGAAGCCATTGTTTCAATCAAAGAAGAAAACATAAGTCCTGAAATATTCCATGGCAAGAGAAAAGAGAAGAAGGAATGCAAATCGACAAACTAAGGAGATCAAATGAAAGGAACTATTGAATGGATAGAGAAAATGAGTAAAAAGAAGACAGGAGTGGGCAATGTCTTTTGCAAATTGGGGTGCCATTAGCCCAAGGAGATGATAAACCTTGTCTTGTCAATATCATGGGTCTTTCCTTTTCTTACTTGGATGAAAGCAATAGTTCTGATCTGCTTCCACCATGTCTGCTTGCAATGGATTGAGTGTTTGCTCCACACCAGCACTGTTCTACACAAATCAGCTTAATCAATAGCATCGCCCTATTCGTAGGTTTTTATTATTTCCATTTTAAAGAGGAGAAAACTGATGCACAAAGCGCTTACGTAAAGCCTCCCTATGTCAGGCACTGTTCGAATCCAGCAGACCAGGGCAGAGCCACACTGCTGAGGTTGTTCTCGTTCCCTGCTGCTCTTAGTGCCAGGGTGCTGTCCACAGAGTCAGCGATGTGAAAGGTGCCCTCAGGAGTTGAGCAAAGTGACAACTCTATCAAGAACCTGTACAGATTAGTGCTACCCCCACTGCCTCTGGGGAGGGAGCAAATCTTAGGGAGATGCGTTCAGTTTTGGATGTGTTAAACTTGACATACCTGCAAAACATACAGGGAGAGGAGTCCTCATAACGACCCTACAATGTGGGAGGCATTTATAGATAAGGGGATGTGATCATTTTAATTGGCGTATATGTGCTTCTGCTGATAAACAATGATTTTATTTTTCTGCTTTATTTTTAGTTTTTAAAAAATTTTTATTTTAAAGATGTGAGGTACAATTCAGGGTTACGTATACAAATGATCATTGTACAGTTTAGGCCTCACTTTGGTCCCCACTTCCCCTGGTTTGAGATCAGGTACCCTTATTGATGAGGTGTGTCTCCCTCCCCAGGTTTTTCACTACTGCCAATCTCTTTCTTGTAGTATTTTGAAAACTGTTCAGGGTCTGCTTATGAGTGAGATCATGTGGTACTCAGTTCTTTGTTTCTGTGACACATCACTGAGTATTATAGACTCTAAGTTCATCCAAGTTCTGTTTGATTTTTAAAAAGTGCTCTATAAAATACTTTTCTCATATGTTGGAGTTACTGTGTGTATTAAGACTAAGTATAATTAAAATATGTGTATATATGTATATATACACACATATATACATACACACATGTTAATAAAGAAAACAGATTGCTTAAAACATGTGAATTAGTGTCAAATTCTAAAGTTCATATACTGATTTTGCCAATACCTCTGGGACAATGCATCAAATACAGTCTTATTTAGATGTTATATCTCAAAAGGCTAGTTTTGAAAGCAGTGTGTGTCTGTATGGCTATTTGAAAGTTGGAAAGACTGCAGTCTATAGACCTAGAACATCAACAAGTTTTGTTTCAGGAGTATGGCCTCATGTTATAATAATATAAGAAGATGAAGACCTTAAAGTTTTCCTTAATTATCTTTATAGCATGCCCACAGATTGACCATCTGGCTTTCAAGTGAACGCCTCTAATCATATAGAACTTTTTTGCAGGCACACCCTTCCTCTTTTTCCACAATGATGATCTCTTTATATCAAATTGTCATCTCACCCGTTACCTTTCCTCAGTGGTCTCAACAATCATGGAGTAAAGAGAAGATATGCAATCTCTCATTCATATTTGTTACTTTCTCTTTTCTCCTTGATGTCTTTTTTTTAACCTCCTCAACTGCTTCTCCAAGAATATAATTTTCAGTTTTTTTACATATTCATGATTCCTTACATAACAAGTATTTAAGATTTTTTCCAATTCTGCTCCTTTTGAATCAGTTATATACATATAGGTAGAGTATAAATAGAGATGTAGGTACACATACATACACATATTCACATGCATTTCTGTTCATTTAACTTGCTCAGAACTGGTGGCTGTGTTCCAGGTGTCATTTCAACTTTTCTCCTTTGTATTCCAGTTGTTAATGAATGTCTTCCTTACTCCATTCTTGCTTAGAGTAATAAAGTTTGAGAGCAGTTACATTAGTCCAACAATTAAAAGGAATCACAAGTTACATTTCTCTTTAACACTCTCTCTTTTCTTTCTGGCATTTAGGTAGAACTCCAAAAAAGTTCATAGCCAAAAGTGGTCCTGGACTGTCGGGAAGGGCTTGGTATCTGTAAAATCTTTGAATGTCTATGACAGATTTTGATATGTTCATTTTTCTAAAGATAAGATTCATAGATTGCATTAGCATCTCCAAAACATTCAGAATCACTGGCCTACAGTCATTTAGTTCTGGAAAGTGACATCCTTAATATGGCAAATCTTTTTCTCTTCTTCACCTGTTTACTACTGTTTGTAGTTTTTATCAGGCTACCCATATCCATTTTGGAGTAATATATAATTATACAATATAATTACCCTGGTGAATATTTTAATTAGTATCTTGGAAGTTGTTCTTCTGCGTATTTATTAAACTTTATTTAACAAGGGCTGTGGAGATCTCACTGTCTACTATAGACATTTGGGGCCAATTAGAGGGCTTTTGTTTGGCAATTTGGTTTACCTCTTAAGTCTCAGGTTTTTTAACCTATAAAATGGGGATAATAATGTCACACTCCTGTGTTTGTCCAGAAAATTAAATTAAGGGACATGTATGAAAGTGCTATTCACTCAGTGAAGACTTCTTTTTAATTTATTTCTTGACCTTAATAAATGCTCTGTGCTATACGGTTTTCCAGATCCTACACATTTTAATGCATTAAGTATGCATAACAACATTATGGGGTAGGTACTATGGTCATTATTATCCTTAATTAATTATTATCATTATTATTTTGAGTTGGAGTCTCACTCTGTCGCCCAGGCTGGAGTGCAGTGCTCACGACCACCCCAGCATTGACCTGCTGGGCTCAGGTGATCTTTCCTCCTCAACCTTCCAGGTAGCTGGAATCACAGGCAGGTCCGGTTCACCTGGCTAATTTTTTTATTTATTGTAGAGGCAAGGTCTCGCCAAGTTGCCCAGGCTGGTCTCCAACCTCCAGACTCAGGCAATCCTGTTGCCTCCACCTCCCAAAGTGCTGGGTTTACAGGCATGCACCACCGTGCCCAGCTCAGTATCATCCTTAACTTATAAGAGGAGAAAATGAAACTCATGTAAGCTAAGTGACTTAGTCAAGGTCACACACCTGTGTAGAAGAGCCAGGATTTGAACCCCACTGGAGCTCATGGTTTTTTCCTTTAAAAAAAAATTGCTTTTATCACAATGCTCTGATATGCTACCTCCCAACAGCTTGGAAAAAACTTTCACAAGGGAACCTCTGAAGAAAGGGGAAACACGTTTTTCTCCACCCTGCTCCTAGAATCTTTCCCCTCCAAGACTCACTCCTGGACTGATAGGAGATTCATTAGTCTAGAGCTGGTGGTCCTGCAGCTGTTGGTAATTCGGCTTTCCTGTAACCCCTTACAAGTGTCAGAAAGCAGCTGTTGGAAGGGCTGAACTACTGGCAGCTGCTGAGTGAGCAGGGAATACCTCACTGCAAGCAACAGGGTGTGACCCGGTGTCAGCAGGGCCACAAAGGCTCGTTCTGTGCAACAGGCCGTGGTTGATGCCCAAGGACTCACAAGGCCACCTCTCGGCTTTTGAGATTTCCAGGGGAAGGTTTGGGAAGGGATAGCTGATGCCAAAACAGGGGAGGGAGTTAAGGCATCTTGGTGTTTATAAAAGTCACGCCCAGAAACACATGTGCTCTCTTCAAGTGGGTATTTTGTTCAAAGCTGGTGATTAATGAATTTCTAGAATCCATGTATGTGGAACAGTCATGTAAACTCTATATGGAGTGAACAAAACAGTCATTAATTTGAAGATAAATTTTCCTTCTTAGTCAAACTTTCCAATGTTCCTTAAACATGTTGTTTATATAAAATTTATTTATAGTGAATTTTTACCCTCACTTAGTAATCACTGAAGATGTATATATATAAATAGGAAATGTCTCCTTTTAATTCCAGCTAACACCTTTGTTATTTATACCAGCATACATAAGTCTATCTTTATGACATAACATCTGTTGCTGGAAGAATGGCTTTGTTGGCAGAAAAGAGTAATATATTTTTGCACCAAGCAAAAGAAGAGATCAATCATAGAAGAGAAAAATAATCTTGTTCCTTACTTTGAATGTGCTTCAGGCCAGTGTTACACACTTGCCCACAAATTGACACAGTGATTTAAAGCTCTTCCTACATGACTCATAGATGGCAATGTCAATTGAGAATTTAGTCTATGTGCTGACTCTTCTAGATGACCTTGTAAGCTTTTGGGGACCCTGTCACTTATCCCATTCTTGATGAAGGCATCCCTGTTTGTGAGCAGTTTTTATTTAATAAATTTAAATATTTGTCCTTAACCATTATATTTCTTAAAATTGCCAACATTTGATGCAAAATTATAACTTAATTCTTATTATTAATTAGACATCTTTAGTAACATCTTCCGGGTTACTTTAGTGAATAAACTCAGTTTCTTAATAGCGCACACATATATGTTTTTTCTTAGCTGTATGTTTGCTAAAATGAAGCAAATTGATATAAATATGGTTCTGAATAAAAAATTATCTTATGCAAAAAATTATTTTTGTAGGGACTAGATATATTTAAGAAATCAGAAATATTCTATATGTATACTGTAGATACCTTGAAAAATATGAAAAGGCAGAATGAAAAAAATAAAATTTGCTTTTAATCTACCTCTTGGGGCTCCCTCTGATAGTGCAGAAATTGCTTGGAAGTAAATTTTAAACATAAAAATATTTTAAAATATTACCTCTTTGACAGTTATATAAATAATAAATATCTAATAATTGCATAATAATAACCATTAAGTTTTATTAGCCTAAGACTGACAACTTCAGGTGAAAAACAAAGTATACATCTGTGGAAGAAAGGGAAGTAGTGTGTGCCTTCCAAATCACCATTTTTCAGGCCATTCACATTTTACATATATCACTACTGTTAGATTTGTCTTGAGATTTACAAATCCCATGAAGATTACAGAACACCTACAATTCCAAAAGACGAGGCCAAATCATTTCTACAATGTAGCAGTACAAAGTGATTTCAGTAGTTCTGGCAAAGCATATTGGGAAGAATTACTTGTGTTAATTACTGACTCTTTCTCTCCAACAGTCCTGTTTTGAAAAGAAAATAGCAAGTTTATTAGTAATTCTAAATGAACTAGGAATATGCCAGAGGATAAATGGAAGAACAAACATGTTTGATTTGTTTCCAGATTTCTGATATTAGGGAAAAATTAAAATAGATTCTAAAATTTATGAAAGATAATTATATTTGATTATGTGTTGATATATTATAAATAAACACCTTTCAGGCTAAAATCATAATAATGCTTTAAATCTCCATTCTGTTTGAAGATTTTTTTTCATTTAGGAAAACACAGTTTTTGTATTTGGATCCATCATGGATTAAGGCACAGGGTGTTCCCAGGGCAAAGGGAAACCTGGTTCTTGGCATCTGGTGCCTTTCTGGTCTCTGCTCATGTTTTTTTATTTTTTTACTTTTTATGTTTTTTGGCACCAGTGGCTTTAAATATTGGCTCATCCTGGCTTGTGAATTTCTTCTTTCTCTTTTTCAAAGGCGCCACACATGTTGTTCTCTCTTTTAAAGTAGGTGCCCTACAAGATTCAGTTCTTGGATTTTCAAATATTCTTGTCTACATACTTCTAAGTATCCTCCAGACTGGAAGGTGCATTGAAATTAACGAATTGATAGTTCCAAAATTTGCATCTATGGCTTTTGTCTCATCGCTGTGCTTCAGTCCTTTATCTCCACCCGTGAGCTGATCATCTTCTCCATGATGTCCCGGGACCAGTTCAGATGTTCTACATATTAACAGGATTCTTGTCTTCTTCTTCACTCCAGACCTGCAGATAACAATTTTTGAATTGCCAAAAGCTCAAAATCTTGGAGAATGGTGAGGACTATGATCATTTCTGTGCTTGTAATTGTTTAACAACCTGTTTTCACAACAACAACATTGATTTGACATATATCATTTGCTGACTACCATGGAGCAAATATTCCCACCTGGCTGAGTTAACCTACCAGTGAGAGTCGTTGACAGTAGAGTTTGGAAGAGATGTGCACAATTGACTCTGGTAAGCTGGTCCAAGCTGGCTACAGCACACCACAGGCAATTCTGAAATTAATTCTGGTCAACTGGAAAAAATGGAAGTGTGCATCTCATAAAATGTTAGTTGAAATAAAGCGTACATAAATGGTTCAATAAGACAGTGTAGAAATATTCAATTAGACAAATAAGTTTTGTTTGCATTCAGAGAACATAGTCATGCACAAAAATAGTCTTAGATATGTACTGGGTGGGAGTGAGAAAGTAAACTTTAATTTTATCAATGTAGTTCAAAAAAACTCATGAACCTGTGTAGAAGTTAGATAAATGTAGAGTAAATGAGCAAACATTTAAGTGAGTGAATAGCTCTCAAGTCAATACTTAGAGTGTTGATTGATAGCTCGCTGTCAGTCTGGCTGAAACTCTCTAATGATCTGCTATCGGGCTCAGTCCTCGATCCTCTCGAGATTGTGTGGTGTAATTATAAATTTTATCATTACTCAATGCATGGAGGAGTAGCTACTATAGGGAATGACAAAGTCAAGACTCAAAAGAAATGCTGACAAATTTAAAAAATAAATCGCCATAACAACAGCGATGACAAAATTGAACAGCAGCATCAGGTTCTGCATTGAAGTTAAAAAAAAAATCACTTTCAAAAGTATGTGTGATCAAGCTTGACAGTATTTGCTGGAAGAAAGACATGTAGCTTTTAGTTGATTGCAAACTCAGTACAAAATGATGGAGAATGTGATTGCTAAACCAGCTAATGCATTCATTGAGTGTCTTGAGTAGATATTCAGTGTAGAGTAAGGTGCAGCAATCCCCACATTGCCAAGCTGGCAGGTCTGGAGAGCAGGTCTGCAAATTGGAGAGATTCCAGAGGGTACTACATCCTGCCCTGACCATCATGTTGTATCCCAGGGATTCCCTCTTCTTCCCCAAGAAGTACTACAACTGCACCTCATCTCTACATATTCGTCTGCTCTGTCCTACATGCTTAGAATGTCCCTCTTTTCTTTCTCACCCAATGAAAACTTTTCTATGTTTTCCTGCTTAACTGTTACTTTTTCTTGTATCAAAATCAGAAACATTAAAGTCTTCCTCCCTACTTCAAAGTTGCTTCTGCTCTTATTTGGCACATTTCCCCTGGTCTTTCCTTTGTATTTTATTACCTGTCTTTCCTGTCATGTTAACGTGTATCATATACTAACTTTACGTCAGGGACGGCACTCTGCCCCAGCACATTCTTGATTTCTACAGTGGAAGCTAGTGCTTTGAGGACAGAAACCATGTTTCATCATCTCTGTTAGTGCTTTAGTAACTAGCAGACTCCTTAGGAAAAAAAGAATTTATTTAATTTGAATGAACATGAAATGAATTTGCTAAAGTATGAACTTCAAGAAAGTCCTGACAGAATCACCACCAAGAATCAGGCTTCCCCCATGTTTCTGGGCTCTCTCTCTTGGTGAAGTCTGTCTCATAGGGAGGGTGTCTTGATCTTAAATTCTCACAAGTATGCATGGGCCAGGCGCTGTGCTAGACAGTGAATATTCAAAACTTGGTATTACAGAGATTTGCCTCTGAATTGACAGACTTTGACACAATGCTGTCAAGTTTCTTCCAAGTTGTTTCTAGAAAAAGAAACTCTATTAGAAGTTGTGTACTGGCATTGCAGTTTGCTCTTTATTGTTCCTGGGGACTCAAAAGAATACCAGATGATGAAGCATAACTATATTTTAGATGACCAATGATGATAAAGTTGGTCAAGAATCTCCAGTCCTATCTGGTGTCTTTTTATGCCATTCGCTTATTTTCTAGTTATGTCCAAAAAAAGGATCATAGCTTGGGTTAAGACAGCATCTTCTCAAGGACCCCTTAAGATTTAACTCCAGGCAACCCATACTTGGCAAAAACTTCTTTCTCACAGTTCTGGTGGCTGGGCAACAGACAGACTCAGAGCCTGGTGAGGACCCGCTTTCTCGTTTATAGACGGTGCCATGTTGCTGTGTTTTCATGTGGTAGAAGGAGAGATGCAGCTTCCTTGGGTCTCTTTCATAAAGACAGTAATCACAGTCACGAGGGCTTCACTCTCATGACCTAACCACCTTCCAAAGACCCCCATCTCCAAACACAATCATGTTGGTGACTGAGTTTTAACATATGAATTGAAAGGACACAAACATAGCACCACTCAGACCATATCTCAATACCAACGAGCATATTACAATGAACTGAATGCTTGAGTTGTACACACATTCTTATTCTATTTTATTGAAGTGAATGTGCACGACAAAACAGGGAAGAAAAGAGAAAATCTTGAATTTATTTACTTTTTCTTAATTGTGAGATCTCTGAAAAAGACATTTACAAACGAGTAATTTTAATATTACATCATTTGCATAGTAATGGCCTGCTTACTTGTGAACAGATGACAAACAATTTTGAGATTGTTAGATTAAGTATTGTAGCCTAAATTTGTGAATAAGGGCAGGAGGGTATCTTATGAAATTCTGGGGGTGCCAAAAAAATTCATACACATTTTAAGAGATGTTATCTATGTATTACTTTTCAAAGCTGAATTTAATTACAATAGCAATGTGTAATTGCAGAAGTCAAACATGACTTGTATTCAGTTTTTGTTATCAGTATAGATTATTATAATTTTAATACAGTTTTTCCTTTCTTAAAATGTATATACATTTTTTGGGCACTGTCTGTATAAATATGGCACAGCAGAACTTGAATGAATAAAAATGTCAGTTTCTTTTAGCCTGTAAAGTTAAGTGCTGCTTATTTCTTGCCATGATAGATAGACCGGCATCTATCCGCCTCATGACACCAAGTGCATGCTAACGCTGAATGTGGACATCATTCTTTTGACTCTGGAATCTAAAATATCATTACCCATATTATCTCTGTAATATTTATTGTGCTGCTGATAGGAAGATGTCAGATGGGATTTCTGCCAATTTAGCATCTGAAAAGTTGAGTCACAAAGCATTCAATGACTTTTCTAAGGTCGTGACCCAAATCAGCAGGAAAGCAGGGAATGTACTTTAAAGTTGGTGCTCACCCTACTTCTCAGGAAGCTATAACTTCAATTACTTTGTAGTGTTATGTTCACTATAAAAATATGACTAGGGGACATTTCCTCCCTCGTGCTGTCTTCATTTCTCTTGCTGGTTGCAGCTGTAATTCTTGATGCTTATCTCAGAACAGAATTCGGCTCCCAGTATTTATAGAATTTATCGTTGCAGGATAATTCCCTTCCCCCACCGCTTACTCATGCACTTCAACTAATAATATTAGTCAAATGGACTAAGAAGGATGCCCCAGCAGAATGAGGAAGATTCAGGGACTATATAATTCTTAATGCACAAAAAGGCAAGCTGAAATGAGGAAAAAGAGTAATGGAACTTCAATTGTTAATAGATGATTAAAGACTCTGAGATCATTGCTAAATGGAATCTTAGTTGCATATACAATGTCTTCTTTAAGATCCATTCAAAAGATGTATATGTGTATGTAGATATGTGTCTCTGTGCGTACACAAGATAAATACACATTCATTTATGTGTCCATTTCTGTAGAATTTCTTGGTGTTTGGAATATCTTAATAAATCATGCTACTCTGTCATTTTATCATATAAACCAAACCATACATGTTAATGCATTCTACTTCAGATTGTTTATTTTTTGTAATGAGGTGAAATGTAGAGAATAATTAACGAAAAACTAATTTGAAGGGTACAATTACAATTTTAGACAACAAGTGAGTGTTTATAAAATCCACAAGTACTCTTTCACAAAAAGAGAGTTAGAACGTTTGAAAAATTACTTGTCTTTAACTGGAATAAAGAATTTGTGAGTCGCTGCTAAGAACCAGTCTTCCACCTCTTAAAATGGAGAAGAGATTCTGGCAAGTGGAAAGCTTACATTTTGGGTGAACAGGGGAGGATTATCAGACTGGTAAATACATACAGACAGACAGACAGACAAGACATATACCACATGACTTCAATTGAAACAGTGAGTTGTATGGAAGTACGAGTGGCATTATTTATAACCTAATTATGCAAATTCTTGTGAAAGAAATCCAACATCTCCAATATTATTAGTTAATATGCTCTCACTTCAAAAGGTAGTGATATTCTTGACTTCTGATTGCGGTTACTCAAAAGTATTTTTCCATCCTTGCTTTTTTGGTACAGGGTTTTATTTTATTTTGAGGGTGTGTATGGGTGTGGTGTCATCATATTTGCAGTTTAAGTGTAAAGTTGCTCAGCCATCTGTCTTGATTACATTTTCCACTGTCACACTGAAAGAGTACACATTGCTCATTTTCTGACTCTTTAAGTATAAACGACGACTCTGGTCTTTGAGTGTTTTAGTAATTGAGCGCAGGCTGCTTTGTTGTGGTGGTGACTCTAATAGTGTAATTTTTCATAAATGAAAATCCTTGTTGCAAGTATAAGTAGGTTGCAGTATATTACAATCATGAGGTTCCTTAATAAAGTGCTAATTGTAACTTGGCTTTAAATGTTACATTTTGTATGCAAATTGGCCTGCGGGGAGTTATTATTGGGTGTACCATTGGTACAAACACTAACATTAGTTTGTAATTTGTTTGACGTGTCACAGCATTATTACTAATATGTTAGTTGTGGTTTATAGAAAAATATTGCTTTGTTTTGGACGCGGAATATATTTTGAGTTGGAAGTCTTAGATATTGTTTATATACTTTAAAGAAAAACAAAAAGACACCGCTCAGATTAAGACCTGAGCATTTCACACAGGTAGAAAAGAATGGAAACTTGTAGCACATTACTTCATTAAAATCTTTATTCACCCCTAATTATGTGTTTCATATCCTCATAGCAAATGCTGTTTCTACTATATTTGCAAAGTATAGTTTTTCTAACTCTGACTTATATTTGCATTTCAATATTTTGTTTTCTTTCTTATGGATAATTATTTAAAAAATACAAACAGGTAAAATGGTCTTCTTATCGGCTTAGTGGGCAGCAGAGTTGAAATCTGTTTGAACAACAATAGTTTCATTTCGAGCTGCCCTGTGGGTGGTTGTCTGGGTAATTGATTTGAAGTAAGTATATAAGGGATTATGCTAGAAGTGTGGCAACTTACTATGCCTTGATTTAGTAACAGTAGTAAGTATGAGTAGTAGCTGTGCATGAACAGTAGTAAAGACAAAGCAGTAGTGACTCATATCTGTCTCTATATTTCACCCGTGTTAAGTTTCTGATTTTAAGTTAAATAATCTCTTTATGTCTTGATAACTGTTACACATCACAACTGGGAAAAATGTGATCAACAAACCAAAACACTAATAATTCAGTACGGAAGAAGCTTATAATGTAGCACATTATTTCATTAAATCTTTATTCACCCCAATCATGTGTTTCATATCCTCATAGCAAATGCTGTTTCTAATATATTTGCAAAATATAGATTTTCTAATGCTGGCTTATACTTATATAATTAATACTTTATTTTCTTTCTTATGGATAATTATCTAAAAAATACAAGCAGGTAAAATGGCCTTCTTATTGGCTTAGTGGGCAGCGGAGTTAAAATCTGTTTGTACAACAATAGTTTCATTTTGAGAGTTTTTGTTTAAAACCTTCAATCAGGGTTTTTGTTTCCCACCTGGGGATACAAATTCTGACTATTAGATTCTCAAACTCATCCTAGAAAAAGTGCTACATGCCACATTGCTGAATATCACTATGGTCATCTTTGAAGTACTCCCCTTGGGAAGCTATGTACCAACGCTAGCGCCTAGTCCATTCATCAAAGCAATTTTGGAACTCTTTCTCTGGAATGACCATGAGAACTTTTGTTATATTACCCTTGATGTCCT
Source organism: Cephalopachus bancanus (assembly GCA_027257055.1). Taxonomy (NCBI): domain Eukaryota; kingdom Metazoa; phylum Chordata; class Mammalia; order Primates; family Tarsiidae; genus Cephalopachus; species Cephalopachus bancanus. Next base: position 9,753,888 of record JAPVLO010000001.1, on the reverse strand, counting down.
GGATGTCATCAGAATGTCTTCCTTTCAATATTTTCCTTATCTTTGGGTAGAGAAAAAATTCCCTGGGGACCAGATCAGGTGAATAGGGTGGGTGTTTCAATACAGTTATTTGTTTACTGGCTAAAAATTCCCTCACAGACAGTGATGTGTGAGCTGGTGCATTGTCATCTTGCAAGAGCTCCTTTGAGATCATTTTTGCACACACCTTTCTCACGCTAAGATTTGCAGTTATGATCTTTCTGTTTCTCTATCGATGTTTATTTGGTCTGCTATGTTTCTCACAGTCAGCTGATGATTTTGCCATACAATTCAAGGAATTTTGCAATGTTTTTGTCAGTTTAATCATTTGTACACTGCCATTTTCTTCATGGCATTATCCCCGTAAACTTGGCCTACTATGTCCCTGATTTTACTTCCATTCTTGCCTAGTTTAATAAGAAATTGAATGTTTGTTTGTTGCTCTATTTCAAGCGTTGACAGTCTTGCAACAGTACACAAAGACATGCGACAACAATAATGAAGCCACTTAGCAAGACAACACCACACGTCGACACAAACACAGCTGTGAGCTGCTGATATACCAAGGTTGTGAAACCTTATGGAGTTGTTTGTACAGTGCTGGCATCACAAGCACACTGTGACAAGTTCACAAGCTTAATTGTCAGACCTCATATATAACAAATGAGAACGAGTTGCATCAAGGTTGCTGGACATCAGAATAAAAACCCAGTGCTCCTTTTGGCTGAACTTAGAACACCACCAATGACAAGATGTCTACTTTGCTGAAATTAAATTTCTGCTGGATATTTGGAAGTATTCATGGAGCTTTACATTGTTAAAAGATCCAGATACTAAGTAAATCATAAAGAAATTCCCCAAAATGCTAGCCAGAGAGCAATTAACCCATTCAAGGTGCTTTTATTGGCTTGGCTTTATTTTATTTTCATATAAAACATACTATTTATTTACCACATTTGAGCCATTGTGATTCCTGGAATTTGATAACCGCGTTTTGATATCGTTTCTAAAAAAAATTGCTTTCGGATAACTGTTAAGCACAATAAAACAAAATCCTGCTCTTCCTTCCAAGTGTGCTTATATTTTACTCTGCTAATGTATTTCTATGCTCTGCAGAACCACGTGGTTAGGAAAACACAGCCTGTCTCATGTATGTCAAAGCTCACTCAGGGAAGCATAGGCTGTGGGATACTCTTAGCCAACAGTCAGGAGTCTAGGGAGTTCAGGAGGGTAATTGATTTGAAGAATAAATCAGCAAGTTCACACTGGGGATGGAAAACAAAGCCTCCCTCAGCATTTTAATAGATAGGCAATCATTAATTTTACCCCAAATTACAAGCATGCTTATAATGTTTCAACAGCTGTTGATTAATTGTTGAACAGCAATAATGGGAGGATGAGAAAATCTTGTTGATAGAAAGTTCATGAGGGTCAGCAAATTTATGTGGAACACAGCTGTCCCTTCTAACCTCCAGTGAAACTGTCAGACCATAGCTCTGCCTTGAACTTGCTCTCATAGGTTATAGGATGCCTTTTTTTTCTTTTTCTCCTTTTTAATATATTGGGATGAATTATCATTATAGCTGTTGCATGTTTTTATGTGAATGCACTTTGCAATTTTAATATTTCAAGTGAGTTCAAAGTCTAGAGAATGTTAGTGAATCTATTTATATTTCTTAAGTAAAATAGTGGAGCTGATGGAGATACGTCTGTGTTTAGACAAATATTGGTTCCATGTTTAAAGAGGGTGACTGGGAATATCACTTTTTAGGATCGCTTTCATTAGACTTTTATCCTATTTGAAGCTTCATTTAACAATCTCTGAAAGATAAATAATAATCCTTACTTTGCCATGATACTGCAGTAATTGAAGAAGAAAACATATATAATATCTGAGTATAAAGACTGGCCTATTAAAGACATAACATAAATCTTTCTCTCCCCTTCTCTTTCTCTGCCATTCCAAATGAACGCAAGATTTAAAAAGTTCATTTCAATGGAAAAAAAGGTTAAACAATTATATTTTATCAGTTGTATTACTTCTTTACCCTCATGTCATTCTGGTCGCAAAACAAATTGAACTCATTTGTAAGTATTATATTGTAGAATCCAGAAGTATCTGTTACAATGAAGTTTTCACAAGAATACATGTATTTATGAGTTTAGGGCATAGGAATTATTTACATGCAATAAAATTGAACCTGTTTCCCACATTTCTGGGTTATTACAACATAAATATAAGAAAAAAACCTGGAAGGAGTGCTTTAAAAAAAAATTATATACTTACCTGGCAGGGGAGATACCATGATTGTGAGGGTGGTTTTCCCAGGGCGAGGCTTACCCATTGCACTCCGGGTGTGTTGACCCCTGCAGTTTTCCCAAATGTGGGAAACTCGACTGCATAATTTGTGGTAGTGGGGGACTGCGTTCACGCTCTCCCCTAAAAAAAAGAAAAAAAAAGAAAAAAAAAGAAAAAAAATTATTATAACTAAGTAAACAAAATGCTGGTTGGATCACCTTTAGGACTAGTGGATGTGGCTATCAAGATGGCTGAGAAGTAACAGGTGGCCCTTAGTGATGTTATGTCTCCCACTCCCCATAGGACCAGTGGGAGGCCAAAACCTCACCTGTACATAGACCACTTGTACCCCACATCTTTAAAATAAAACAAAGAGAAAATAATCAGAGCTTAGCAGCTTCCCCAAACTTTGCTCGTGCCAATGGAATTTCTTTGCAAAACAATAGCTAACATTTCTGTTTATTAGGAAACCTCTAACCCTGTCTTTGTTCTTTGAACATAAGAAACACCCATCCGACCTGTGTGCATGCCTCAAATTTCAAATATTTCTTGCTTCCCAAAGAAAATGATTTAAATTTTATAAAAAGAGGCAACAGGTGGCATGCAGGATCATTTGAACTTCAAGTCACTGGAACAAAGGATGCTTTTTTAAAAAAATCATATTATTAGTGACTGTCATTGATGTGAAGAGGAGCTCCCTGTACCACCCATCAGAACTGAGTATGTTTGCAGAATGGTGTGAAGAAACTCCCTGCAAGGAAGGAGTCGTGTGATTACTGCTACTGTAGTTACATCATGAATAAAAACTTCATGCTGACCTGAAGCGTCAATACACCCACTAAAAAAAAATTACTGGAGTTGAGTCAGTTGTTAGGAGATTATACCAGTAAATAAAAGAGTTATGCTTTAGATGCAAATGGAGGTGCTTAATTTATTCAGAACATGGTAGCCATGAAGAAATCAATGTCCAAATCCCCATCTTAGGAGACACTGTGTGTCAGCACCTATCAAGGCAGATCAGCTGCTTGTGAAGCAGAGGCTTTGGCTTTAAGCAAATATTACCCAGCTTATCTATCTAGCAAGAGGAGACCAAATGCTGTGTGATTTGGTTTCAGTGAAGTATATGTCTAATTGCATTTTCTTTGCTAGGGTCTGACCAGCACCTTGCAGAAGAGTGTGAAGCCTCCGACCCCCACTGATATATTTTTTAAAATTTCAGTATGAGAGGTTCCCTGTAATATGCTTCAATAGTAATTCACATGTGCCACTCTTAGAGCACTGAACACATTTTCCTTGAATGAGATCCTGCACGTGAAGGCACTATGTAGGCTTTAAGCCCCAAAGACGCTAACATTAATTTATGATATCAGTATTATAGGCTGGTTTTATTTCTTTATTTTTATTTTTTGAGTTGGAGTTTCACTCTGTCACCCAGACTGGAGTGCAGTGGCCACTCCTGGTCACCACAGCCTCGACCCACCGGGCTCAGGTGATCCTTCCGCCTCAGCCTTCCGAGCAGCCGGAATTACAGGCACGCGATACCACGCCCAGCTGATTTTTGATTTATTGTAGAGATGAGGTCTTGCCAGGTTGCCCAGGCGGGTCTCGAACCCATGGGCTCAGGCAACATGGGCTTTAAATTCTTAATGACAGGAGTTGAGATTTTTGCTCTGAGGATAATAGAGAAGACACTGCGTGGACGCCTACCTCCCCTGTGTATGAATTAGGCATAGAAGGAGCCATGCTTGGCAAGGGGGAGACACAGGAGAGGAAACCCCTCCACCCCAGCTTTCAGCACTGGGGATTTTCATCCTACCCTTCTCTTCTTTGTTCTCTCTTCCAAGCTGAAGGGGAATGCCTCCTGTCCCAATCCTGCTTACCTTGGCCCTCATTCTCCCACTACTACTGGTTTTTCAGAATGAGGTTGGGCAGTTGACGCTTTTAGGCATAACTTGACCAAATCTACTCAACAAAAAATTTCTACTCACAACTTCAGTTTTATTTGTCTCCAGAGTCAGTTTTTGTCTGGTCTTCTAGGGCCGGGAGAGTCTAGTATTTGACCCTGTCTCCTAAGTGTGGTATCGTGTATGTCTGCATTGGTTTCTTGGGTTATCTTCATGTTCAACCAAATGACGACTTTGGGGCAGACACCTGGGAAGGCTTCAGGTCTCCTGACCTGAAGAAAACAGGTGTAGCCTCTGCCTTCACCTGTTAAGGGGGAGGAGCCAAGAGCCAAGTATTAGTATGTAAATTTCACAAACAAAAAAATCATTAATGATCATAAATAGTAAGAAAGAATAGGATGTCAGAGAGAGAGAGAGAGTAATAGTTTATGAAGAAGCTAACTTGTGTTGGAGAATCATGGAAGCCCTCTCTGAGAAACAACAGTAGAATGGAGACCTGCATCTTTGGTTGGAGTTAGCTAGAAAAGTGGGAAAAAGGGGTGTGGCATTCTAGGCAGAGGGAACAACGTATGTGAGGGAGTCTGATCTCTCCAATAACAGGAAGTAGGTACTGAGACTGCAGAGTAGTTAACTAGGAAGAGAGAGAGAGACAGAGAGAGAGAGAGAGCCTACAATGAGTTTTTAGGGACAAATCCCGTAGGTCCCGACTCTGTACCAGGCATCTTACTTATACTTTAGCAATCTATTCAAAAGGAAATCCATAGATGGGACCAACGCGCTCCAAACAACCTGTGTCAAAGATTACCATAAACGTAATTTAGTAATTGCTGACAAATAGAAGAGGAAACTAGATTAGAGGCCATCAAGAGCAGAGGCTGGTATTTTAAGGCAGAGGTTATCATAGTTACAGGCAAAAGTGGGATAAGAGAAGAAATGAAGAGGGGGACAGATCTGAGAAATATTTTTCCATTGGAATGGGCAGGTGGTGCATGTTGGAAGAGAAAAGAAAGGATGAACACGGCCATTCAGCTTCCCTGTGTGAGAAGTCAGAGGCATAGAGGCTTGTGAAAAAGTGAAATGCAGCTGAGAAGATAAAGAAAGGGCTGGGGATTCAAAATTCAGATGTGAGATATGTGACATCAAATACACTCAAAGAATAATTCTGGGCTGGAGGTAGAAGGATGAGATTTGAAACTTACATATGGTACTTATGGTCATGACACAAGGAATAGCTGTCACTTGTTTTGAGTTGTCTGGCATCCAAATCCCTGGCCATATTCAGATAATTCTCTGCTTTAGGAGTTTTAGTTTGGGTGAAAAATACTGACTCTGGTACATTCCAGCCCTCCTTGATGCCAAAGCTCTGGGGCCTGCAGATCAGATTTATTTGCTCCAGACATTAACTCAGGAGCAAGATGTCCAGGAGAGGATACTTGAGGAGCTTCTTCTCCAGTTCAGGATCTGTAGTAACTGTGACTACAGGGTTGTTTTGTGGGTGCAGAAGTCACGGTGGTGCTGGTGATGTTTGCAGTAAAATGTGAGCCCCGGTGTGGCAGGGACAGTGACGAAAGGGTGCTGATAGTCTATCAAACCAGCTCTGCGGTTTGTGCTGCTCCTGGCAGCTTAGCTTCAAGTCTGGTCCTTCAGCCCTCTTGGCCATTTGGTGAGCTTCCCCAAATCCTTTTAACAAATGTGTTTTCTAGCTTAATCAATCAAAGTCTGTTTCTGCTCTTTGCTGCTAAGAGCTCTGTTTAATGTAGATTGGACTGGGTGAGACTTCCCCAGGAGAGAGTAAAATCTGGAAAAGGGAGCCCAAGGCTTCATATTAAGGAATGTTTCGTTTCCAGCTCATATGCAGGGAACTGATGTCAGAGGACATTGACAAAGAACTCACTCGATGGTGGAGGGGTTTTGAGGGTATAGCAGTCCCCCTTATCCATGGTTTTGCTTTTTGTGGCTTCAGTTACCAAGGCCAACTTAAATGGAGCAGTCTAGAAATAGACAATTCGCAGTTTTAAATTGCACACTGTTCTGAGTAAAGTGATGAAATCTCTGTCGTCTTGCTCTGTTCCACCCAGGATGTGAATCATCCCTTTGTCCAGCGTCTCCATGCTATAGACACTCTTCACCCGTTAGTCACTTGAGCAGCTGTCTTGGTTATCAGATAAAAAAACTCTAGCATACATAGGATAGGTTTCCATACTATTTGCAGTTTCAGGCATTCCCTGGGATTCTGAAACTTGCCCTTCATGAGTAAGAAAGGACTACAGTAGCGTATATTGAAGGAAGAAGCCAAGACTACAAAGAATTGAGAAAAGGATAGAATAGTCAGTGGTGTTCAACAATACTATGAATGACTGTAGTTAACAAAAATAATTATTATATAGTTTCAAATAGCCAGAAAGAGGATACGGAATGTCCCAATACAAAGAAATGATAAATGTTTGCGGTGATGGATATGCTAATTAACCTGATCTTATCACTAAACAACATAGCTGAATGGCTTTAAAAAAGGTTTTCCATTTTTTCCTATGGAAATTTTTTTCTTGCTGGTTTATAAGAGCTCTTTGTATATTAGAAAGTTACAACTATTTTTTTCTGGGTTGTTTGTTGATTAGCCTTGGTTATGCTTTTGTTTCTTGTTACAAAATTTTAAAATATGTTCTCAACTCTATCAATATTTTCTTGATGGCTTGGTGCTCTTCTCTTTGGGTATTAATATTTGTGCACAGCCAGCATTTAAACTGATGTATTTTGTATCCACACATTTCATTTTATACTTGGTTGCTGTATACCTGGTGAAGTCCTTCAGTTGGAACTAGTTCTCTACCATGTCACACCAACTTTGACAATGGTTGAGAAGAAGAACAAAATATGAGAAGACAATGAAAGTTCTCCATGATCAGCATTGATGACTGACTCTACTAACTTGGGTTGGGTGGGGTAGGAAATTTTAGATTTTTAGAAGAGTGGTTTTATCACGTGGTTGTGAGGAGGGTTGAGAGTATTATCTGCCTGTTGACCAACTGTTGATTCATCAACTTTCCAATTTTAAGTACAATTATTTGGTGATGACATTTAGTTGGGTGAGAAGTATGTAGTGTTTTATTGAAGAAGTAGGACATGGTTAGCTTATTGCCATGTCTTAAAAGTACCTTAACATTGCTTAGGGCCAGAGAGCACCTGCGTTGTAAATATGTCTGGTATCACTACTACTCTCAATTTCTCTCCTAGACCGTTCTATAGATGTGTGGGAAAGAATCCCATCACACAGCATCATGTATCCTTGAACTACCTGCATGCCGATTGCAGTTTATAAGAAAGTTAGACAAGTCACAGCTGCAGGAGATACCTGGTGACATGGCTTATGGTCAATTGATACTGATGTTATTATTAATAAGAAGCATTTAATGAGCTGAACATTGCGCTAGGCAATTTACAGGGATTATCTCATTTAGTCACCCTTTCTCAGATAACAGCACAATGACTGGAAACATGGGGTTTCTTGCTTCACATCATTTAGCTAAGTCAGTGACAGAATGAAGATTCCAAAAGATTCTTTTTGGCACCCAAGCCTACATTTTTCTACACTTCTGAAAGAACTCTGAAATGGGACCCTCTTTAAGACCATAACTGTCTTTGAAGAACCAGAGAGAAAGGGTCAGAGAGAAATGTACGGTCTTCGCTATACCCACTTGGGATTTGTAGCAGCCGGCGTATGAAATAAAACTAGTCTCAGCATCAAAATATTCACTAGAAACTTGTAACTACTTTCTGAATGTTAGAACTTTTGGGCTACAAAATAAGAAATATTTTTCTAAAGCATAACACTTCAGAAAATGTGACATGCCTCGAGAAAACTGGCAAAATAAGTCATTCAGATTACCCAGAGTGAGGTAAGAATAGCTAATGTTCCCATACAGAGTCTATGGAAGCAGAGTTTACCATATTTGCAGAACTGAACTACTGTGCAATGACTTGAGAATTGCATAAAAATATATATTTTGGGGGTAAATTTTTTTTGTGAAAAACGTATTTTCTCTTTCTCTCAGAGCAGAAAGAGAAAACAGACATCCCCAGAGTGTATTGGACAACAGAGAAGGACAGGTGTTCACCTTCAATTGTCAGTTATCCCACTTGGATGTATGTTGAGTTGACCGTGTTATTTTGAGGGTTTGGAAAATGTTACAGCAGTTATTGTTTATTTAATTTAACCATCTCAGTGAAAACTACATTGGGGATAACGTTATTGTTTCTTCATCTCACCATAGCTCGTTTTAAGAATTTATTTCTATGTCCATGGCTGTAGAATGAACTTTATTTGTTTAATGCTCAATGCCATCTGACCTATGTCCACTCAACATGGTACATATAAAAGTAAGCAAGTTAGCCATTTATAAAGTTGCTCTTCCCTATCTTTTCTGTTCTTCATATTTCTTAGCTTTGCAATAACATATAGACATCTGTATATACTTCCAATCCAGAATCATTACACATTATGGAAGATGGATAGCTATGTTTCAGCAGGAATTGAATGAGATTTCCTGGTCTTCTGGTATCCATTATTTTGTTAGAAGTATGTCTGACGATGGAACATTGAGTCAATATTGAATTTGTTTTGGGTTGTTTTCATGGTAAAATTTAAAACATAGCAAATATTAATGTTCAGATTTAGTTCCTTAAACAAATCTTCACATAAACACTCGTTGCTTTGTATCATTTTTGGGTATGTGTCTGTGGATTTCCATAATAAAACACCAGAAAAGGCAAGAAGCTATGCCACAAATGAAAAGTAAGAGCTATAGAGGTTTGAATTATCAAAATGTAAATATATTAAAATAACGTACACCATCTTTTAGCAATTATGATGAGGCCAAATTGAAAACTTCAAAAAATGTCAAATTAGAGGGTTTGCGTTTGTCTCTTTTCATTAAAGATTTTCACCTCACCATTGCCAGTTTAGGTAAAGCTTGTGCTTGGATAGAACCAATTGCTGGCCAAAATGGGGGAAATGAACTTGGTTGTTCAATGGTGGTTAAAACAACAACAACAACAACAATAACAACAATATCAGCAACAATAACAACAACAAAACAAAAAACCCACAAAAAACCATGTCCAAAAACTACTACATTACTGGCACCACTGTAGAAACAAGCCACCGAACAGCAAAAAAGACTTCTGATGCACTCAGCCCAAAGGTAACCCCTCAAGTCTGAATCTCACTTACTAGGGTCTGAAAAGCAACTCCACTGCCCATTTTCTGATAATGAAAGAAGACTTGAGCATCCATCGTTGTTAATTAGTTCCTTTAACTCGACTTCTACCCTTAATTCTATTTTAAGTCCATGTTCATGTTATGGGTTTGGTCTGGATTTGATTAGAAAGACGGATGGTAGTAAAGAAAGGCCTTTTCATATTTTCTTTTATCCAGAATTTGAATTTCTTTAAAAGAAAAATAAAACGTATTCACTTCCCTGACTTAATCTTCTTTTGTTGATTACTACTTTCCTCTTTTAATAAAATCGTATACAGTCTCTATTATCATTCTACTTTCAAACTTTTCTGAGTCTAGAATTTTGTTCTAAACTGTAAAGTCTTACAGTAAAAAGAAAATTGTGGTGATACTCAATAAACCCTACTTTGCCCTACATAATTCAAAAGAGGAAAAATATGTCAGAAAGAGGCAATTTTTACTTGTTCTGGTCACTTTCATAACCTACTTTTTTTCCCAGTCATGACTTGCAAACTGGTGAGAGAAGTGAGTCAGCGCCTATCATTTCTCATCTTTTTTATTGTTCATTGCTCAATTTCCAAAGTTAGACAATTCACAGGTGAGAGGTTCCTATGAGAATAGCTTTGGGGAATCCTAGCATAAACAACTGGGAATTCGATTAAGGAAGAGTCAAAGTGCCTCCTGTCCCATGGCGAGAGGCAAAACACTATATTTATTGATTCTTTGATCTGGCTGAGTTTGAAGTTGAAGGGAACAACAAGTACATTTATAAATCAATTCAGCGTGTTTTTCTGCAGGAAGCACGAAGCATTTCATGTCTAGCACACTGGACATATTTATCCAGGAATTTTTTTATCTGCCTTTGGAAAAATTCCTGCCCAAATATTTCAAATAAAAATTTCCAAGACATTAAAAAGTCATATGAATAATCGATGTCAGTGCTGCTTTCCAAGAAGTCCTCTTTTATTTAATGTTTGATCCCCATTTCAGTTTTTCCTCCCCATCTGGCAGTTGTCACTTAGGCAGATGGCCACCAGCTGGGAGGGCAGCCTGTATCTTCCCCTCCACCCCCCCTTTACCCCCTCCATGTGTGAACCCAGGCACTCCATTAGCCATTTGGTAAACTCAGACACTGACTTGTCACCACCCGAAGGCTTCCAAGGGGACCTCATTTATGAATTTGGGATCTCATGTTGCATTTTTCTGATGTCATGATAGCTCACAGTGGCTTTCCATGAGGCAATGTAGCAAATATAGTTATATGTATTAGCACATCGCTCCTAATTAAGAGGACATGCACAAATCTAATAAGTTTACATTAATGAATAAGTGGAAGAAGAGAGAAGAAAAAAAGATAAATCTTTGAAGACATATAAACTGACTAAAGTCCCAGACACAGTTTGGTGAGTTTGATATTTAAGGAATGGACTTATTCGACTTTAAGATATATATGCCCGTATTTTGTGACCATTTTGACCTAAAAATTTTTAAATAAGAACTTTTTTAGCAATTTAAAATAGTCTTAATGATTTAAAAGTGTCTTGTGTATAGTATTGCACTATGCTACTAGTCTTCTGAAAGAATCTGCCTTTTGCAAGGACTGTTGGGTAACTCCAGGTTCTTACTGTCCAGTTCACACATGAAAATTACTCTTCATTAATTTCATAGTTACAGCTGCTCATTGAGAAGTCTGTTTGTATTACATTAATCCCTGAACCCTTGGGTCAGAAAAAATATTCTTATTTTACAAACATCTGCCATTTTTTTCTTCTTTCCCTTTTTATCACAAATGAATGTTCATGGGTGGGGAACAGAAGGCAGGATCAAATTAAAAGGCAGAGTTAATAATATTCATATATTTTTGTTATTTGCATATACCTATATACACCTGCAACAGTAGAAACACACACACACACACAAACACACACACACACACACAGCTATCGTTGTGCTTGTAAGTTTCAAAATCCAGATCAAACCATGTATAAATACTTTTTCATTTATTCTTATGTGGTGAGCATGTTATTATGTTTCAAAAATCCTATAACTTTTAATGTCTACATTCTTTCAATGTATGGATAGACCAGGCTTACTAAAATTTTGCCATTAGACATTTAAGTTTGCTTCTGATTTTTTAAAAATTATAAATAACATTTCAAAATAAAACACACTCATCTATTATTTTTTTGAGCACATGTGTGAAAATTGTGTTCCTAAAAGCAGAATTTCTGGGTCTCAGCGTATGTAAATCACAAAGGTCTGAAGTTTTATTCTGCCCAATTTCTTAAGGCGAGCAAATCACCAACAGCGAATGAGAGTGTCAAGAGTATTCTATTTTTGGTTGCTCAATGTGACGCTGGCCTGGCTGCCCTCTTGTTTATCTTCAGACCTTGGCCCTGCCACAACTTTGAAATTCTGTCTCAGGGCATCCTTGAAATTTTTTTCCCTCGTCACTCCTATGTTGCAGCAATTCGAGGTCGGCTCATGCCATGTGAGAGTGACCGAAACTTTATTGCTCTCAGTCATCTGTACGCAGGCGGGCCAGAATTTGATAAGAAAGGCTGCACAGATGGTAGAATGCTCATTGTAAAACAAGTCTAGTTTTTCACTATTTTTGGTCATGGTTGACAAGGTCGATTTAAGGTGTACTGTACGTTGGGCTTTCTGAACCACTATTTCCTTGCCAATGGAACCGGGATGAATATTTTGCAGTGACATGTGTCTCCTTCCTCAAGCATGGCGCAAGGTCATTTTCGACTTCTTTGAGCTAGCATTTGAGTCAGGTCTGTCATACAAATTGTATATTCCATGACTAAGGAATGTCTAGTCTAGTTTCCCATGCTACCCCTGTGAGATACTGCCCAGACACAGCCTGTTTCTCCCTAACCCTGGCTTCTTTCTGTCCCCTCCCTCAGGGAGTGGCCTCTGGCCAAGATTGGTCTCTGAAGAGCATAAACATTCCCATCATAAGTGGGAAGGAGGTGATCAAGCAAAGCTGAAAACAATGTAATTGTCATGTTAACCAATGTCATTGTACACACCGTGCCGGGATTTGAATGATTCATTTGCTTGCTTTGGTTATAAAACTGTTTGCTACACCACCCCAGGTGCAGATTCTTCACTGATCTGCCACCATCAGTGCCTCCAGTAAGTTTTAATAAACCGTTGTCTTTCCCTGCTGGACTGCTAGATGACTTATTTGGAATAAGTAAACATTACGCTCAAGCTGTCTCACATTTAGGGTTACGGTATTATAACGCCCGTGCACCTAACCCAACCCCTGATGCTTATTATTGCTGGGTTACTAAGAGAATGGATCAAGGCCTTACTGCCTTGTAAGCACCCAATGAAATGAATGTGTTTGAAAGCACCTTCAATAATAAACATGACTCTAAAGCAGGTATCACCGTCCTCATCTAAGGCAATGGGTCTTAAATGTTTAGTTTGTATACACAAGATGGGCCCAGAGAAGTTGGGAAATATGGGTGCTTTAACAACTCTCAGAGATTCTGATTCTGATGTATATGGGCCCTGACAGAAGATTTTTAATTCTCCTGTTTTACGGTGTCTCTCGGTCGTAAATCTATGCTCTTGCTCCATTGCTGTGTGTTGTATGTGGTGTGGTAGTTTCCATTTACACCTCTGAAGTTGTATAAGATGAGATCAGAACATGCAAGATGAGAATAATTAAACCCGCTTACAAATGAGGAAACTGAGACTTGGCAAAGTAGGCAGTTTACCCAAGGTCCTATAGAAATCAGGGTCAGAAATAGGGCATATACCAATTTTGACGTATTCCAAAACCCATACTCTTCTGACTACAATAGGTTATTTTGCCCTTTGCATTGCTTAGATATAAAAATTTAATTTGCAAATATCAGAAAGCCTGGAAACGTTAGTCCTTCAATCGGTGAGTTAAAGTGTAAAATATAGCTTTGACAAGTGAGTTAATTCATGAAGTTGTTGCACAAATATTCACTGGCTGCCTATTGCTACCAAGTCTAAGGGACAATCTCTACAAGCTTAAAATTGTACAAGGATGAGTTTTTATTTTTCAGTTTCTCAAAACAAAACAAAAGAAATATGCATTTTGGTCTCAGTGTTCCACATGTTTGCTTTTTCTTATTTTCCTTTTAAATGTTGTCTATGTCTCAAAGTTTTTCATTATAAAATTTATTTGTTACTTGACTGAACATGGCGGTTCATGACTGTAATCACAGCACTTTGGAAGGCTGAGGCAGGAGGATTGCTTGAGGCCAGGAATTTGAGACTGGTCTGGGCAACTTAGTGAGAATTCATATCTAAAAAAAAAAAAAAATTAGCTATTGGCACATATCTGCAGTTCCAGTTACTTAGGAGGCTGAGGCAGGAGAATGGCTTGAACTTAGAAGGTCAAGGCTGCTGTGAGTCATTGTTGTACCACGGCACTCCAGCCTGGGTGATAGAGTAAGACCCTGACGCAAAAAAAAAAAAAAAAAAAAAAAAGAAAAACTACCTGTTATTCATTCAAAAAGCACTTATTGCTCATCAACAGTTTGTCATGTCATGCTGGGGGTTCAATATGAATTAAAAATGCCTCCAGTCTTCCATGATTTCAACCTCTTCAGTCAATTCATGTACCTCCTTGGTCAAGAAAAGGTTTTCATTAACTAGAACAAGAAATAAAAGAGCAGAAACAGGTGTGGAGGGACAAGGAAGGAAGTTGATATCATTAGTTTTAAAACTGTTGGGATTGAAGTTCTCATGTGACCTTGGGTAAATATTTCCAGCAGCAATTGGATATGTCGAGTTTGAGACTAGGGAAGAAATCCCAACTGATGATGCAGATTTAGGGGTGGTCTGTATACAGGAACGCTTAGGTGAGATTGTTCCATGGACCCTGTCTACGTGGCCTAAGAAAGAAACAAAACCAAGGAAAGAGATTTAGGGAACCATTCACCTGTGAAGACCAGGCAGGGGGAAAGAGACAAAGAGGACTGAAGGGAAAGAAAAGAAACTCTACAGCGTGACATCCCAGAAATCATGAGAGGAAAGCAGCCCAAGAAAGCAGATGTTGAGAGATGAATGGAAGTCCGCTTGGAGGAAGAGTAAGCTCAGACTCTTCTCTCAGGAAACGTGACTGTGAAAACAGTCAGTGAGATAGGCTGGTGTATAGATGGTGACCTGCTATAGCCTTGCCGGAGAGCAGGGTGTCATGTGAGCTCAGACCGGAGCCCATAAATACATTGTTCATTCTGAAAAATGGTCATGTGTTATTTGTACTGTTGTCCTTCCGAAGCAAAGCCACCAGAAAGGGATTTCACCTTCCAGAACTTTTGATGATGCTGTAATACTGAGAGAGTTTTCCAGATGTCCAAAAGCATGTTTCCCAGCCTGCTAGTATCTTGGGTTATATCTTGGGTTACACGCTTGTTTTACTGTGAGAATGAATTGTGCAACCAAGATATTATTTAAGGTATACACTGGTTTCAGCCACAATGGAGATGGTATCTTAACATGAAGATACATGTGATAGGGTGTTCAATAGCTTTCTAGATGCACTTGGTATAGAAATCATAAAGATTTCTTTACATTTCTTACATATGGGAGGTGACACATATCCAATATCCTCCTGTCAGTGAAAATGGCATTGTGGATCTTTGTACATGACATTTAGAGAGCCTCGGAGGATTTTGGCCACATGATTAAAAGCTTTAGCTGTCGGATTTTCACACTATTCATGCCTGAGTTGAGGGAGGTTGGACTTAACATCATGTTGGGTAGGTTTGTGTTATTTGTCTATATACGTTTGTAATTTAAATGAGGATGCTTAAGTGAAGTGCTGAGCATTTACTTGGTGTTAAAATTAAAAGTGGTTCCTCTATTTTGTGTAATAAAGAAGGAATAAATAGTAAGTAAAACGACATTCTCATATTGTCAGAGCTCCACTTAAAAGGATAAAACAATCCAAATCTACCCAATATGTTGGATCTCTTAGATTCTCATACACTGAAAGTATATAGAAAATGCTATTGTGCCGTGTATTAGAGAAACAGTCCTCCTTTGATACCTGTTGTATCAAAGGATTGGGCTAGGTGAATGTGTAGATGTCAACGAGCTGACAAATGTGAATCCTTCTTGGACTCTATCTACATAACTCTACCTTGGCGATTTGGACATCTAGTTCCCCTCTTCAACTATAGTTCATAAGCATCCATTAAAATTTTACTAAACATTAAGACATTTCCCCTTAATGTGTGCCATGTTGCCATTTTAAGCATTTTTTTCCATGGTTCATTTTGACTATAGGTGGAAATCCATTAATCTTTTTTTCTTTCTTATTTACCTATTTTACTTAGATTTTAATTTTCATAGCAGCCTTATAGATTTATCAGTGTGCATTTGATATGCAGATTTATTTATTATTGCCATCTGTTCCTGTGAAAGCTATTTAAGAGCTAAGCAGTTGCCTGAATGATGTTCAGGTCTGCATGGGGGGTAATTTGAAAATCAGAATCCCACAAAGACAAATACTCAATTACTCTATCAAATATCATATACAAATTGGCTTCTCTAGCATTTCATTGTGATCCCACCATAAGTATGCCATCTGCATATATGAGTCCCGGAGATGATCTGTCTTTTCAAGATTGATTGTTAATTAGCGTTTTCTTCTGTTACTAAATTTTCTTTTCAACATATCAAAAGTATTGCCAGATTAAGATTATAGCTCAGATAAATTTATTTAGAAATGCTAGGTGAATGTCTCTGTTTTCTCCTCCAGATTATTTTAGCTTTCTCTAGCTGCATGAACAAAAATACATTGTACTCCTCTTTGGAGTGAGTGAAGACTCTGTCTGAGGGAGTATTCTGTCATGTGCTAGTCATAGGTGCAGGACACCAAAGTCTTCTCTACCTAGTCAGTGTCAGACGGGTGCTTGGGAGAGGCTGGTAGTGGTTGAGGTGGGGTATGAGCAGGGGGAAGGTTTGGTCTCACAAAAGGTTTGTCTGTCACTATCATTTAAGGAATATTTGATGATGTCAGCTATTCCATTATACTTAATCAAACTTCTATAATTTGAGGAAACTTGATAATAGCTTTTCTCCCTTTAATAAACTCCTAACTACTAAAAAAATACAAAACTGTAGCAAAATTGGATATAACCAAATATTTTACTGGGCTAACTAAATTTCAAAGAGTTTGTATGGTGTGGGAATTAGTGTCTCTTTGACTTGCTGAGAGTTTGTCAATTGAACAGAACAAATAGAAAGGGATAATGCTTTTGGGTCAGTCTCATTTTGTCTTAGTCAGCTATTCCCAGTCTCTGTCTTTAGCTTCTTTGGTTCTAGAATATTCTTTGAAGACTATGACAGAATTCACTCTTCCTACTCAAATACCGTTTAATTTTAATCACTCCTCACTCCCTCCCAATGATATTTCTAAGTCATCTCATACCTTCTGCACCATTACTACTCAAAATTGCTTGTTTTTATCTAATTAAAATGAGTAGCTGCTGCTTATAAAATATAAAGTTTAATAAAGCATGAAGTTACTAACCAAATGATCAAAGAGAACTCTGAATCTCTCTCACTTCTATTCCCCCTTCTTTTTTAGCATCTTACTATTTATTCTTTTAAGACTTAGGTAAAAATATTCCTCATACCACTAATTTATCTTTTTTGTATTTTTAAAATCAATATATAATAGTTGTACATATTTTAGGGGTACGTGTGATATGTTGTTACACGTACACAGTGTATAATGGTCAAATTGGCATAATTGGAATATCTATCACCTCCAACATTTATCTTATCGTTGTCCTGGGAACGTTGCTATTCTTCTATTCTAGTTATTTTGAAATATGCAACAAAATAATCTTTGCACGGTGCTATTGAATACTAGAACTTATTCCTTCTATCTAACTGTATTTTTGTACCCATTATCCAACTTCTCTTCATCTCCCTCTTCCCTTCTCAGCTTCTGGTAACTGTCATTCAACTCTCCACCTCTAGAAGATTCACTTTTTTAGCTCACATATTCAAGTGGTAACTTGCAATATTTGTCCTTCTGTGCCTGGCTTGTTTAGCTTAACATCATGACCTCTAGTTCCATCCGTGTTGCTGCAAGTGACAGAGTTTTATTCTTTATTATGACTGAATAGTATTTCTTTGCATATATACACACCGTATTTCCTTTGTTCGTTCATCTCTTGATGGTCATGAATGCTGATTCCATATCTTGACTATTGTGACTATAGCTACAAAAGACACGAGGGTGCAGATATCTCTTTGATATATTGGTTTCTTTCTTTTAGATACGTACCCAGTAGGAGGATTGCTGCGTTCTAATTTTTTTTTAAAAAACCTCCATACTGTTTTCTTTTCTTTTCTTTTCTTTTTTTTTGTGTTGGAGTCTCACTCTGTCGCCTAGGACTGGAGTGCAGTGACCGCTCCCGGCCACCGCAACCTCGACCTGCTGGACTGGAACCACAGGCGTGCGCTACCATGCCCGGCTAATTTTTGACTTATTTGGAGAGATGAGGTCTCACCAAGTTTCCCAGGCGGGTCTCTACTGTTCTCCATAATGGCCGCACTGCTTAATAGTTCCACCAACAGCATACAAGTGTTTTCCTTTCTCCACATTTCGCCAACATATATTTTTTTTGTCTTTTTGATAATAGCCATTCTAACTGGAGTAAGATATTATTTCATTGTTATTCTGATTTGCATTTCTATGATGATTATGATAAATCGAGCAATTTTTTATATACCTGTTGGTTATTTTTATGTCTTTCGAGAAATGTCTACTCAGTTTTGTCCATTTTCAATCTGGTTATTTGTTGTTTTGTTAATGCGTTGCTTCAGTTCCTAATATATTCTAGTTATTCATACCTTGTTGGATGAGTTCTTTTATTCTACAGGTTGTCTCTTCACTTTGCTGTGCTGAAGCTTCTTATTTTCATGTAACACCATCTGTCTTATTTTTGCTGTTGTTACCTGTGCTCTTGAAGGCTTACTTTAAAAAATATATTTGGCCAGACCAATGTCCTGCAGTGTTGTTCCAATATTTTATTCCATTAGTTTAGTAGTTTTAGATCTTGCATTTGAGTCTTTAATTCATTTTGATTTTATTTTTGCATCCACTTCGTTTTTTCATTTAACAATATATTACAGACTTCTTTCTACATCAGAAAATGTAGATCTAACACATTATCTTTAAAGTAGAAATTTTTATGTTTTCCTGATTATTAATATCAATTTTTTCAAATTTGTTTTCATTATTACCACTGACATTTTGCCACTAAAAACACTGCAGTAAATATTTTTATGCATATATCTTTTAGGCTAGCTTTCAGATAAGAAACAAACCTATCAGGTCAAAAATGTTATGTACTATTAAGTTAAAAATATATTTCCAGAATATTTGCCAAGCAAAATTGTTTATTTATTAAAAATATGTTAGAGGGCCATTTCTCTTCATCCTTGCCAGAGCTCAATGTTACTTCTCATTTATATTTTGATTTTCCTGACTTGTGTAATGCATGCCTGTATGTAATGCATGCTCAAATTTTTGTTGACTTAATCACTTTGTATTTTGAAGGTTCATTTTAAAAAAATCTTTTGATTAATACTTTATTATTATATAGTATTTATTTATTTATGTATATAGATATTCATAGTCTTTCTTCATTCATAAGTTCCTAACTAGAAACTTGTAGATCACATACTATTACTATTTATTTGTACATTTGAATATGAATATTTTAAAAGTTTTTCCACCCATATCTCATCTATACTTCCATTAATACCACTTTTACTACCATGGTTACTAATAATTCTGTGTATGGACAGAGTGTTTTTGCCACTGTTACCAAGTCAGAAGGGTTAAGTCAGTAATTTGCTAATGATACTTCTGAATTCTTAAAGGTAATTTTTTTTCTTATTTTTTCCTCCTACAATACTATTTGCATGCTTCTGTATTTCTCTGTACAACATTATATGTTACTATTTTGCAAAGTTCATTGCTGAAACAAATACATAAGTCCCTTTCACCATTAACTTGAATGAGTTAATAATTTATGGTCTATATATATAAGCCAGAAATATTAATCAAAGCACTTAAATGTGTAATGCTATTATGTGCCTGATGTTTATATTTGTTATAAAACATATGCAAGATTCTTCTAAAAGTTTCTTACAATAATCCTGTGTTATTGATGTGATGGTATCCTTACTTTAATTTTACTGGCAAAGAGACTGAAGTTTTTGAAAAGGGCAAAAATTGTTTATTTAAGGACTTACAACTAATAAATATAAGAACTAAGAATTACAGCAGGATTTCTTGATTCTAAATCAAATGGTCTCTGACATTGGTTTTCAGGATCCTAAGTGCACACAGCTCCTTTATATATTTCAATATAAACAATACTTAATGGAATAAGCATTTTAAATATTTACCAGCAATGTTCTATGCTTATGGTAGTTTCAGTTAAATTTGTCTTTGCTTGATATAATGAAAAATGAATTAATTTTAATGTAATCAAGTTTTTGGAAGAAAAATTAAAAAAATTTTAAACCATGAAGTTCTTGGGAGAATAAGAGAGCATGTGAAAATACTAAGAATTGGTACATTAAGTTTGACCAAATTTTAGTTTTAAGATCAACCACGGAAAGTGGTTGACTTTAAAAAATGCTGACTTTTAAAAATGTCATCTCTCTCTCTCTCTCTTTCTCTTTGTGTATGTGTGCACATATATGCATATATCTTCAGTTTATATTTCTGTTTCTATCCCCTGATCGTTTTTTTGGTTGTATTTGTGTGCAATAAAAAGTCTTTATTTTTAGTGGTGTTTATATCTAGAATCAAATGCCACTACAATTATACATGTTTACAGTGGAAAAGGCATACTACGGATGAGCTCTTGTGTTTTCTAAATTCCTTAAGACTAACCATAGCATTAAGATATATTTTAAAACAGATTACTAATTTTCTGTATCAGGTAGTTGGTGAAATTCCTGCTGCTGAAGAGCAGAGCTGAACATTGGAGGGATTGTGGAAACTTGAATTTTCTCTGTAAAAGCTCAGTGTGCTGTTTTCTTGAACCCATTTAATGAGATTTCTTTTCGTAGAGAATATCCTTTAAGAAAAAAAGAGAAATATTCTATCATTTTATTACTTACTTGTTATATTACATCTACCTTGATAATACTTCTTAATGTGTGATTTCACACTTAGTTTTGTTTTCTTAACTATTTGAATAACAATAGACCCTGAGTTTTATTCTTTCGCATTGCCTTGAGTTTATTTATCTAGTATGTAGTTTGTCTTCAGTTTTGAATGAGCATTTTCTCTATTTTTTGCTGTTGATACTAACACCAATTTATTAAAGGGTAGGCATCCATATGTTCATTTCAGAAATATCAGTTCTGTCTTGTTCATTTTAAATTCCAGTTTTGCAAAGCAGCTTATTATTTACTTTTAACTTGCAATAAATGATATATCTGCTATTTTTTCCATTTTGACTTGTTTTTCCATTTCAAATAATATTATCATGTATTTATTTTTTATTTTATTAAGGATAATATATTTTTATTCTACTCATTGCAAAGACTCCTTCTCCCACTGGGAAGAATGGAAAGCATGAATTTTTGTATTTAAGCATAGTTGAGGAAAATTGCCTTAATTTTGAGACCTGACACACAAGGGACTAACACTTGTCATCTAATAGTTTAATAAAAGGAGAGTGAAAATTCCATAGAATGGGAAGAATCATAAGCCAAAGTAGTCAATAAACAGAAGATGCAAAATTCATGTCAATGTGGAAATCAAATCAAAACAATGAAACAGTAACTGTCATTCTTGATATTTGGCCTACGTGATACAAAATGTCTAAATAAATAATTTAAAAAACGATGAACTTCCATGTGCTATGTAGAACTGAAATCACATGTACAACTGACTTTTTTCAAGCACATTCATTGATGATGATATTTGTATCATTTTTGAGATAGCTGAAGTTGGATGCTAATAGTGCATGTCAATGAATGGCCATTTTATCGTTTTGTTTGACAGTAGTGAGTCACATGTAGACAATACTTTCAAATGGAATTTGTTAGAGAGAAATTAAATTTAACCGATCCCACTCACATTTTAATATAGAGGTACAAATATAAGTATGATGCACTTGAAGTTTAAATAACGTGTAGAAATGAGGTTGCCAACATTATCATGTATTGTGACTTCATGATACTCAGAGTAATGAGCGGTCTCCTATAACCTTAACATTTCTTATCACAAATGTCACTAATAATCTTCCCAGAGTAATACAATCCGGAGAAAATGTTTACACTAAAACAATCTTTGAGACATTAATTTACTTTAAAATATCAGTATACATTAAAAAAATTATATATCCATTTATTTTACGTTTTCTTGCTCCAGTTTCTCAATTAGACTTAAGCTTCTCCAGGGAAGGTAAATGTTTGGGTTCTGCTCTATTTCTTAAATACTCTTTGGAACAGGAAAAATTCATGGATATAAGCAGAGGCCAAATCAGTATGTTTACGGTGATCTGTAAAGTCAATAGCATTTTATAAGAAAACACAAATTAAATGTTCACTATCTCTGAAAATTAGTTTGGTAGGTAGATAAATCTTTGGAGGGATTTGGATTTACCCTACCGGTAGGTAAATTGAAATATTTAAAATCTAACCAATGTTTCCGTGTTTTACAACCTTTCTATTAGCATCAACACCCTTCTTTTATAAAACTATAATATTATTGATAAAAACTAAAGTTGGAGATCGATTAAATGATTAACCTTGATGATCTCTGTGGAAATTCCTGGTTTAACTTTTATTTTATTGTAAAGATGCAGGGTACAAGTCAGGATGGTTTAACTTTCTTGAATCTATGATGACATTGTTTGATTCTTATGCTACTCCACTAGGATAAATGAGATTTTTTTTTTTCAGAGATGGTGCAACTGAAGCATGTTTTGTCTCTTGAGAGTTGCAAATATCAAGTTGATATTTCATCCCTGAGAGATGTATTTGAAGAAAACAAAACATATGGCTCTCTATGAAGTTCTGGGATCTGAATTTGCTATGGAGCACCTAGCCAGGAGGGCTGAGCTAAAAGTGGGAAGAAATTTGTTGCTGATAATATTTATTGTTGTTTAGTCTGTGGGTAATATGAAGATATACACCAAAGAGTTTAAGTGTAGAAGACATTTATACTTTTTAAAATTTGTATGTCAGAGTCTCACCCCATTGCCCAGGCTAGAGTGCAGTGGCAAGATCACTGCTACTGCAGCCTCGACTTTCTGGGCTCAGGTGATCCTTACGCTCCAGCCTTCCAGGTAGCTGGGAGTACAGGTGTGCTCCACCATGCTGGCTAATTTTTTGATTTATTATAGACACAAGGTTTCACTATGTTGCCCAGGCTGGTCTCCGGCTCCTAGGCTTGGGCAATCCTCTTGTCTCAGCCTCTTAAAGTGCTGGGGTTATGGGTGTGAGCTACCGCATCCAGTCTATACTTTTTTTTAAAGCAAAGCAATAATAACTGAAAAATAGGAAACAACAACATTGTAGACTGAACTCTGAATACTTATGCATTCTACTGAGAGTGTTGGTGGAAATACTGATGCAATCTACATCTTCCGAAAATCTTAATTTTTTTGGAAAAAAATCACATGTCAGAAAGAGATGAGGAATGCAGTTTCCTATAGATAAGTGTAAATGAGTTATAAACTGATGAGTATAGGAGGCTGAGTCAAATCAATCAGTGACTAGAAAATAAACTAAAACATATTCTGAATTAGTCGAGATGATTTACAACCTATGATTTTATTGCAGCAAACCAGAGTAAAGGTTCCTTTTCCCCTATACGCTATAAATAGCATTTAATATTTTTAGAAGTACACTAGATTGCCTTTTCTTAAGAATAATTTTTACTTTTTTCAAGTGAACACTGACTTCCATAATGAAAGTACTTAGCTCAATAACTTATTTTTTGAAAGCACATTTGTGAACATTTTGTTTCTTCACTCCTCATCATTGTCTGGACCTTGCCTCAGTTATTTAAATTTTTTATTTTTTTTATTTTCATACTTTCCAGAGAAGTAGTAATGTAATATTTACATTAAAATCTTTTGCTTGGAGCATTTAAAACAGTATTGATTATCTGAGCCAGTATAAATTTGTAAAGCAAGAAGCAACACAAGAACTTAAAGGGGGAAGGTATATTAACTCCAATTTATCAGCTACACACGGTGAACTGAGAAAGCTGAAAGAACTGATGGACTCTTATAAAACGCACCGCATTAGTGAGTCATGACCTAGTCTTACTGAGTTGTTACCATCAGTTGCAAAAACAAATATCCGATTGTGTCAATTGTGTGCCACTGCATGACATTAGCAAAAGAATTCAAGTTTTTTTTAGAGATTAGGTTACCATAAAGACTTGATTTCCTATTTGTAGATAGAAGTATTTATCATAGTTTGCTAAAAAATACAAATAAAAAAAGAGACTATGTATATCATATCTTGGGTGTATGGTGAGTAGATACTTGTTAATATGTGTATACATAAACAAATGTGTGTGTATACATGCATGGTTATATATTTCCTTTTTCTGTTTAGAAAAGGTAAGAGAAAGAAAATAAGCATAGTGAGCTGAGCATTGAAGGGGAAAACTAAGCAGTCACAAGCTAAGAAGATAAATTATAAAAGGCAGAAAGAATAAAACCAAAAAAGGTGTTCAGTAACTTGACTTCTCTTCAATGCTTAATTGTTGTTACACACACACACACACACACACACACACACACACACACACGATGGAGAAATCGATCATGTTCCCAAAGGCAAACAACTACATGAAAAATTTTTTCCTCTCTGATGTGCAATCTATTCCTTGGTAACTTACTTGGAAATGAGTGTGCAAATGCCAATAAACAGTTTTTCATAAGGCAGACGGATGCTATTTTATTATCATGTGGTCATTGAATCTTACTGAAACAACCTCAATTCTTTCCTTTTTTCTAATTCAATCCAACCAATATTATGCAATATGCCAGTCTCTATGCAAGATAACTCATGGTGTGTGGAAAATAAAAACCCTTAAGGAGTTTGGCATCTGGTCAGGGAAATAGAATATGTTTATAATTCACTATAATTGTAATAGAGGTACAAATGCATATATGTATGATCTTATGAAGCAGCGATATGCAAATTTTTATTTGAGAGAGTGGATTATAAAAGGCATCACTCAAAAAATGGCATGTGAACTGCATCTGACCTGATGGAGACGGGAAGAAGGGGCAGTTGAGTTGTGTTTACGGGGGGGTGGAGGCAGAGGGCTTGGGCGGGAAGGGCAGAGAGTCTAGAAACATTGACTGCAGTTTATAGAGAAAGGTCTGAGGTAGGAGATGCATTTGGAAATGGGCATTGGTCCTTGGGGACACTTGCTTAGAAGCTTTCCTCTGTTCCAAATGTGAGAGGTAATCCACAAGGATTTTGAGCAAGAGAATGACAATGAAAATCAAAGCCATGCAATGAGAAAATTAATCTCATTTTAATATAAAGGATGAAGAGGAGGTGGATGGGATCAGCCTCAGAGCCACCCTATCATTAATTGTGTGTAAAACAAGCAATTACTGAGCAACAATTTGTTCTGAGGGCTGGAGTGGAGCAGCAATGTTGGAAATTGCGTTAGTTTCTCAGGGATGTCATGACAATGTACTACAACTGGGCAGCTTAATATAACAAAAACTCTCTCTCATAGTTCTGAAGGTCAGAAGCCTGAAATCAAGGTGCTGGTGAAACCATACTCCCCCCAAAATCTCTAGAGCAGGGCTTCCCAAACCCAAGCCACAGACCAGAGTCGGTCTGTGGCATGTTAAGAACCAGGCTGTACTGCAGGAGGTGAGAGGCCAGCAAGCAAAGCTTCATCTGTATTTACAGCCGCTCCCCATCGCTGGCATTTCTGCCTGAGCTCCACCTCCTGGCAGATCAGCACTGAGAAGCCTGCTTCCATTTCCAACATCCGATCTTTGTGACGCAGGGTTTTCTGTAGTAACAGCCACCGAAAGGAGATTACAGAGTAGAATGGACATAAACAACACACCTCGGGTGTCACCGTCTCCTGTCACCCCTAGATAGGACTGTCTAGTTGCAAAATAACAAGCTCAGGACTCCCACTGATTCTGCATTTTTGTGAGCTATATATTTATTTCATTATATGCTACAATATAATAATAATAGAAATAAAGTGCACAATAAATGTAATGTGCTTGAATCATCCTGAAACCAACCCCTTACATGCCGGTCCAAGAAAAATGGTCTTCCTTGGAAGATTCAAGCACATCACATTTATTGTGCACTTTATTGCTATTATTATTACATTGTAATATAATGAAATAATTATACAACTCACCAAAATGCAGAATCAGTGGGAGCCCAGAGATTGTTTTTTGCATGAGAAATTGACCTTCCATATGACCCACCTATTCCCCTATTGGGAACATACCCGGAGGAATGCAAATCATTCTACAAAAAAGATACCTGCACACACATGTTTGTTGCTGCTCTGTTCACAATAGCAAAAACATGGGACCAACCATGCTGCCCATCGAAGCTGAACTGGATTAAAAAAAAAAAAAAGCGGTACATATACACAATGGAATATTATGCAACCATCAAGAAGAACAAACATATGGACTTCGTAGCAACTTTGATGGATTTAGAGTCGATCATACTCAGTGATCTACCACAGAAACAAAGAACAGAGTACCATATGTTCTCAGTCATAAGCGAACCTTGAACAATTATCAGCAATACTATAAGAAAGGAATTGGCAGTAGTGGGAAACTGCTGGGAAAGGAGGGGTGGGATTGGCAGTGAGGAAAACTACTAGGGGAACGAGGGGCACACCTCATCAACAAAGGTACCCGCATACTCAACGTTTGTGTACCTAACCTTGAATTGTACTCCACATCTTTATAATTAAAAAAATAGAAAAAAAAATTGTCTTCCACAAAACTGGTTCCTGCTGCCAAAATGGTTAGGGACTGTTGGTCTAGAAGAATGCCCTTCCCTGCCTCTTCCAGCTTCTAGTGGCTCCAAGTGTTCCTTGGCTTGTGGCAGCACGGCTCCAATGTCTGTCTCTGTTTCCATACGATTATCTTCCCGTGTCTCTTCTGTTTTTCTTACAAGGACTTCAGTGATATTGGATTAGGGCCCGTGCTAGTGACCTCCTCTTAACTTGATAACATCCCCAATGACCTTCTTTACAAATAAAGTGATGATCACATGTACCCGAAGATAGAACTCCAACATTTCACACTAGGGAACACAACTCAATCCATAACAGGAATAACCTAATGGCAAAGATCATACCAAGGCAGACTTGAGCTCCACAATGCAGAGGTGGAGGAGAGAGAAGGTCTAAAATCCTTCTAGACTGGAAGGGAAGAAAAGCTACCTAAAGACTCAGGCATGGGTAAGGGGTAGAGGAGGAAAACCACATTATCTCACCCTTTGTGATTTCAATATCAGTGAAATTTTGATTGGATGTGTGAGCTGACCCAAGCCAACTCAAATAACTAACAATGGCGAGGGAATCCCTAAAAAATGACTTGCATGAAGGAGCTACATATATGCACTACAACCTGGCTATCCTTACCACAATTGTGTGCTTGCATCTTTATTAGAACATAGATAGTTAGGGTTAAAATAAAGCATCCATCAGACTAAAGTCCTTTCAAAGGGCAGGCATTATTAGCAAGCAGGACATACAAACAAACAACAACAATGTCCTAGAGAAATTTGTAAGTGCAGAAATGTCTCGACTCTGTCTTTTAAGTACTGAGAAGCATTTTGTAGGAAAGATTATTTCTCAGATAGGTGCAATGGTAATATGACAACAGAATTGGTCAAGACAGGAAAGAGTCCCATCTTTGTCATTGGGGGTGAGGGTGTGGAGTGAGGGGAGTATAATAACATTTGCGTGCATTTATAGCTCTGTGTTTGTATACTTTCCATATTTATTCACAATTTTAGCACATCATTCTTTTTTTTTTTTTTTTTTTTGTGTTGGAGTCTCACTCTGTCGCCCAGATTGGAGCGCAGTGGCCGCTCCTGGACACT
Organism: Cephalopachus bancanus; assembly: GCA_027257055.1. Lineage (NCBI taxonomy): Eukaryota > Metazoa > Chordata > Mammalia > Primates > Tarsiidae > Cephalopachus > Cephalopachus bancanus. Next base: position 9,726,302 of record JAPVLO010000001.1, on the reverse strand, counting down.
GCAGCATCGACCTGCTGGGCTCTGGAGATCCTTCCGCCTCAGCCATCCAAGTAGCTGGAACTACAGGCGTGCGCTAATTTTTTGATTGATTGTAGAGATGAGGTCTTGCCAAGTTGCCCAGTAGGGTCTCGAACTCGCGGGCTCAGGCAATCCACTCACCTCGGCCTCCCAAAGGAGCGGGATTACAGGCTGAGTCACCGAGCCCGGCTCTACACATCATTCTTTATGTCTAATCTTACAGTGTCAACATTTTGCTTCATCTTGAATATTTTTATCTGTAACACATATTGCAGAAGTAAATTGATTTTTTTTTTTTTTGAGTTGGAGTTTCACTCTGTCGCCCAGACTGGAGTGCAGTGGCCGCTCCCGGCCACCGCAGCCTCGACCTGCTGGGCTCCGGCGATCCTTCCACCTCAGCCTTCCAAGTAGCTGGAATTACAGGCGTGCGCTACCATGCCCGGCTGATTTTTTGATTTATTGTAGAGATGAGGTCTTGCTGCCCAGGCGGGTCTCGAACCCGCGGGCTCAGGCAGTTCACTCACCTCAGCCTCCCAAAGGCGCGGGATTACAGGCTGAGCCACCGAGCCCGGCTTTGATTTTTAATTGTAAATGTTTTCTCTTTTTTTGATTGCTAATATCCGTTTGTATTTATTTTTCTGTCTTGTTATGTCTTTGATTCAGGCTAAGCATTTTATTACAGAAGAGTTGAAGAGCTATCATTTCCACATGTCTCTGAAATTATTTTCTTGAAAATCTCAATGCTACTACAAAATGAAAAATAACCTTAAGTTTATTTTAAAGAAGTAATTAATACCAGCATAAATAAAATTTACTGACCATTTTCTCAAAACTTTTTCTCATTTGATGTTAAAATGTCTATATGAAAAAAAATTGATGAAGTAAACACAGCAAGGATTTTTGTTGACTTTATTTTATTTTAGAGCTAGAGTCTAACTCTGTCACCCGGACTGGAATACTGTGGCACAATCATAGATCACTGAAGCCTTGACCTCTTGGATTCAAGCAATCCTTTTACCTCAGCCTCCCAAGTAGCTAGGACTACAGTCAAGCACAACCATGCTTAACTAATTTTTGTTTTTTTTGTAGAGATGAGGTTTTGCTATGTTGCCCAGGCTTGTCTAGAACTCCCAACTCAAGCAATCTTCAGGACTCAGCCACCCAGGTAGGTAGGATTATAGGTGCATACTATCATGTCTCATTAATCAAAAAAAAAAAATTATGGAGACCAAGTCTTACTATGTAACCCTGACTGGTCTTGAACTCCTGGGCTCAAGCAGTCATCTCACCTCGGTCTTCCAAAGTGCGAGAATTACAGGCAAGAACCACTACACATACCTCTGTGTCCATATTTCCTTCTTCTTAGAAGAACAGTCATTGTATTAAAGCCCATCCTAATCAGATTACAATTGCCAGAACTCTATTTTTATATGAGGTCACGTTTTGAGGTTCTGCATGGACATGAAGTTTTTTTTTTTTAATTTTTTTTTGAGTTGGAGTCTCACTCTGTCGCCCAGACTGGAGTGCAGTGGACGCTCCCGGCCACCGCAGCCTCGACCTGCTGGGCTCCGGGGATCCTTCCGCCTCAGCCTTCCAAGTAGCCAGAACTACAGACGCGCACTACCACGCCCAGCTGATTTTTTGATTTTTATTGTAGAGATGAGGTCTCGCCAAGTTGCCCAGGCGGGTCTTGAACCCCCGGGCTCAGGCAATCCACTCACCTCAGTCTCCCAAAGGCGCGGGATTACAGGCTAAGCCACCGAGTTTGGCGAACATGAAGTTTTAAGGGACACTGTTTAGCCCTGTACATTTCTTAATATTAAAATTATTTTACTACTTCATAATTGAGCTTCGGTTTCCAAGAGGGACTGTCCTTAGATAAGATTATGGGGTCTAATAGTGACTAACAACATATCAACTTTACAGGGTATGATGTGAATAATGGCTGACAATGGAGTTATAGATCTCTGGAGGACAGTACCCTCTCTAGACCCTCCCTGGCCCCTTTATTCAACACATCTGAAGTATATTTAGAGATTGTGGGTTTGTCTTATGTATGATCCCACTTACCTGCTGAGTAATCACCTCTTCTTGCCTTGTGTTCTTCCAGCCACTCCTGATTCCATAGTCCATCTCTCACTTTTCTTCCATTGTATCTGATTTTTGCCCCAAACAAACAGACCAATCTACCTCAGGAACATACTGCCTTCTCTGCACTGGGTCAGCAGAGGGGAAAAGATGGGTCAAATCACACTTCCTTTCTTTACCACTTAGGTTTGTTTACCTGTCTCCTGTGTTCTGACTCTTGATAGATTGTTCTACCACGAGATCCTCTACTCTCGTTTGGGAAAAGTCAGCTCTCACAGAAGCCAAGGACCCAAAGATCCACTTCCTAGTGATCTCTTTCCCAGTGTTGGCAGAACTCACACCATGAGCAGGTGGGTGAATTTGGTTAGAGACTCCACAAGTCAGTTCAACGGGCACTGGGCACTCTACTCTCTTAACTCTCTAGGAACTGATGTGGAAATTCAGGATTAAAAAAAAAATTTTTTTTATTGACCAGTAGAAAAATATTGATTTGGTCACATAGACATATATATACATCTAAAGACTAAAAATAATGATCAGAAGCAATTTAGCCTAGAAGTGTATTTGTGATAAAGTTATATTTTAAAGAAAAAATTATCAAACCTGAAGCTATTTTTTTTCTTTTGAGTTGGAGTCTCTCTGTCACTTAGGCTTGAGTGCTGTGGCACTCTCACGGCCACCCCAGTGTCCACCTGCTGGACTCCGGTGATCCTTGTGTCTCAGCCTTTCAAGTAGCCAGAACTATAGGCGTGCACTACCACTCCTGGCTAATTTTTTGATTTTTTTGTAGAGACAAGGTCTTGCCAAGTTGTCCAGGCTGGTATTTTTTTTAATTTTATTTTTTCCTTTGGTTCCTAGAATGTCCTCTGGGCTGATGTCAAAAGAAATAGATCTGTCACTATATGATTCACCCCCATGATGTCAACGTGTAGAACTTATAAAAGCTTTGGAATGATGATGGTCAACTTTGTTCAGCTTGCATGTCTTGGTGAGCTGTTTTTACACCACAGTCACTCTAAGAAGAAGGAAAGTGACATAGCAGGCAGTGGTCTGTGGATTGAGGGGGTTAGCAGTTAGGTTTTCTTCAAATTGCATAAGTATCATCTTGGATTGAGGTATTTGCTGATTACAGCCTGAGCGGGCTGCCTTTCTACAGTGAGTGGATTCATTGCGCTGTGCTCAAAGCATAGCCAATTGATGACAGGTCTGTGGCATTGTTTTTATGAATGCAGCAATAATATAATGTAATTGGAGGACATCAAAACAAATGACCGGCTATGGTGGGCTCCACTCACTGAGTTCGGGAAATTAATGATGCCTTATTGAAGGAACATTGCATGGAGCTTCGTAGCATATGCCTGGTGGTGCTACATGATTTCATAGTCCACAAACCATAATGATTTCATTTTCTCAGAGGTGCGGTCATCTGTCTATGTCTAGTATCGATCCCTATTTACTGTGAGCTAATCTGGGAGCTTATATAATGGTCTGCATAAGCCAAAAAATGACCAGAAAAGAGGGAAAAGACAGTCCAAAGTAAAGAATTTGAACAACCTTCTAAATGAATTAACAATGAAATTTAATCTTGAAAATATGAGAGCAGATTTGGTTTTCAAAGTGGAATTTCTATCTGCATCTTTAATCAATTGATTTATCCCTTCACAGACATATGGCAAATATTGACAAGCATCCACCCTTTGCTAAGTATTGTACTAGGTATGGGACTGGATACAAAGACAAATTTTAAACATCTTTCCATCTAGGACTCTACAGTCTCATTGAACTAATGAGTCATGAGGCTACCCATAACCCATAGTCATAATAATTGTCCAGGTAAAAATATCAAAATTGAGTAAAACCCTATAATTCAACTGAGAGTTTCTAAGAATCCTACTAAAGATGGGAAAAAATGCCATGGTTGCCCAGAGAAAAAAGAGAGCTAGAACTCTTGGAAGGTTAGCTTACATTGGACAGTCCTGCTTTCTCACTTTCAGTTCATTTTCTTTTTTCTGTGACATAGATTTTATTGTTTCAATTTTACAGAGGAAGAAATAAATACAGAGCACTTGAGCAATTTAGTCCCGGCCACAAAGCTATCAAATGGAATAGTTGGAATTTAAATCCATATGTGTCTGATTCTAAGACATCCGTGCAAGACTTGGTTCAAAGTATCCAGCAAAGCACCCTGCTATAACCTTGACTGAATTAAAGATGCTTCAACCACAATGTCTGATGTACCCTCTCTCAGGGCAATTACTGAAACTACAGAGTAAAAAGATCTAGACCCATGGCACTGATTCTGGCTACATGTCGGAATAATCTGGGGGCTTTTCACAAAACATAGATGCCCAGGGAGACCTCACTCCTAATCAATGGATGGGGTCAGAGCCATGGCATTTGCAGAAAGCTGTGAGAATGACATGGCTAGTGTCTGCCTGAAAACACCAGGCTGTGGTCTTTTCCCCTGCCAGCTGTTCTTGCCACTCAGTTTAGAGTAGTGGTCTTAGCAGTGTGACCCAGTCAGTTCATTTTTTAAAATGGTGGAATGTCACTTCCATGATTAGATTCCATGTAAGATGGTGGCTTCCACATTGCTAACTCCTCTATCACCTTCTCAGCTTGCATGCTTCAATGAACCAAGGGTCATGTAGTGAGGCCCAGAGGCAACCTCTGGCCATCAACCAGCGAGGACCTAAGACACTCGATTCAAAGGCTCTTGAGGAACCAAGTGTCGCCAACAATCATGTGAACTTGGAAGATGCTTCCCTCATTGAGCCTTCAGATGAGACCTCAGCCCTGGTTGATGCATTGATTGCAACCTTTTGAGAGAACCTGAAGCAAAGGATCCAGTTACGCTGTGCTCCGAATCCTGACCCACACAGAAACTGTGAGATAATAAATGTGTTGATCAAGACAAAATAAAAATGCTGTTGTGTTTGCTTTTCTGTCTTAGCCACTGCTAATTCTCCTCCCCGCCCCTCCCTGCCCCTTCTCTCCCCTTCCTTTCCTCCCCCATCCCCTTCCCTTCTTTCTTCCCTCCTTCCTTCTCCTCCCTGCCCCTCCCCTTCTCTTGTCCTCTCCTCCCTGTCCCTTTTCCTCCCCTTCCCTTCCCCTTCTCTCTCTCCTGTCCTCGCCCTCCCCTTCTATCCTTCCCTCCTATTCTGCCCCTCACTTACCCTTCTCCTCTTTTGTCTTCCATTCCTCTGCTCCTCTTCTTTTATCTTTTTTCTTTCTTTCCTTCCCCTCCCACATTTCTTTCTTTCTCTTTCTTTCTATCTTTCTTTCTTTCTTTCTTTCTTTCTTTCTTTCTTTCTTTCTTTTTTTCTTTCTTTCTCTCTTTCTTTCTTTCTCTCTTTCATTCCAATTCTCATGAACTCTCCATCATTGTCTATCACAATCTCTATCTCTATCACTATTTCTCCAGTTCTTCCTAAAATGTTCATGGCTTTTAATTTAAATGTAAGTTAGCTTCCCTGTATACCATCTACCTCTCTGGACAATACTTTGTAGTCTCCTTTTTTGAGATTCTACTTTCTTTGACAACTGAGTGTCGCAGAGTTCTGTCAGAGGCTTCCTGTTTCCTTTGATACCACACAATCGTTAAAGGCTAAATACTCTATGAATTTCATTTATTCAATGTTTTAGAAAAGGCAAGACTATAGGGACAAGAAATGAACCAGTGTCTACCAGTGACTGAGGTGACGAAAGGGATCAACTATAAAAGGATATGAGAGAAATTTTTTGGGTGATGTACTCTTTCCCCGCCTCGATTGCTGTGATGATTACCCTACTGTGTATTTGTCAATATTCTTACAGCTGTACATTTAAAAAGCATGAGTTTTCCTGAATATGCATTTTACTACAATAAACCTGACATTAAAAAAGTGGAGGGAAAAAGACATTAAGAAAACGGAGGGGAGAATACTCACATCATCATTTCAACTTGGCTTTTTATTGAGTGGGAAGACTTGGACAATTTTTATTCCCTTTTCCCATCACTCTCTTTAGTTTTGCATTCAGTAACTTCTAACTAAAATTAGTAAGTTTTTTCAAAATTGTGAACCAAGGAATCATAGTTACTTGAGTATATTCTATGTGTAGAGGCTTCTAACTGGTAATCCCAAAAGCAGATGGCTCAAACTAGAAGCACCTCTTAAATACTTCTAACCTGTATATTTACATATCAGGGATGACCGTATCATCTAAAAAATTACATTTTGTACTGTCTGTCATTTTGGAGAGATTATAACAATAAAAATTTAGCTGGTTTTTTTCAGTCATAAAAACAAATTAGTAAATTCTTGTGCCAGATTCATTCATAACTAAAGGGTTAGAGCCATATTTTTTTATGACTAGCAGTGCTGAGAGAGAAGGGCTCCAGCTTTCAATGGAATTTGATGTTTATAAATAAAGCCTGATGCTTTCATCCATTTCAGAAAACCAGTAAAAGAGAAAGACAGTGTCTGACTGTACGCTCGGAGACAGTCGGATTTTAAAAATGGGAATATAAATGCTCAATTTCATATTATACATGTTGCATTTTAAATGAGCCATGGAAATCTTTTTATCCCTCCCAAAGAGAACTTTCTCATGTCCAAGAGACACCATAGAGCTGTTGAATGAGCTTTGAGTTAGGATTCTGAAGACACAGCTTTCCATCCAGCTCTGCCATAAAACTAGCTATGTGACACTGGGAAGGACATCACAGACTTGGTTTATTTTTCTGTGTGGTTGGTCTATAAATAAACCGGAAGTTGGATTACATTGCTTGCATGTTAGATTATGTCCTTACATTCAGGTACACTTTTCATGGTGCCCCAATATCCAGTTGTGTTGTGCATTTTCAGTACCACAGCTCCCCTCTTTAAATTCCCACACTTTTGAGTGGCCCCATTTTTTCTACCAACATGGATGATACTATCCCTAATGAATTCTGGGCACTGATGTGTCCTGACCGTCTATAATTCTTGCAACCTGGACAGCTGCCATTTGTTGCAGTCAATGCAAATCACATACACCATCAAGCACAGAGACTTTCCAGAGCCTGTGTTCAGCGCTTCTCAGGCAGCATTCTTCAGCCTTCTGACCCATGGCATGCTGATTTTTAGAACGAATTAAGATTTAAGAACTTAGAACACATGATTTTAAAGGGAGAGAAATGTTCTAATTTAAAATTATTTACATTAAGCTGTATATATATATATATATATATATATATTTTGACTTTTTTCAAAATTTTATGTGTATACATTCATGAGGCATGAGTGTAATTTTGTTACATACTTAGTGGTGAAGTCAGGGATTTTAGGGTATCCATCACCCAAATAAGATATACTGTATCCATCATAAATGTTTTTTCATAATCTACCTTTTCACCCCCAACCCACACCTGGTTTCCGTTATCTATCATTCCACACTCTCCATCCACATGTACACATCATCTAGCTCCCGTTTATATGTGAGAACATGGTCTATGTGCCATTCTGTGTCTGACTTGTTTTACTTAAGGTAATGGCCTCTGGTTCCATTCATGTTGTGGCAAAAGATATGATTTCAGTCTTTTTGGTGACTGAATAGTATTCCAGGGTGAATGCATACATCCCATTTTCCTTATTCATTTATCTACTGATGGACACTTAGGCTGATTCCATTCCTTTGCTATTGTGATTAGTGCTGCAATGAACCTATGGGTGCAGTCATTTGTCTGTGCAAGCTTTAGTTATCAGGATGTATTTTATGCAGGAATGATTGGCTGACTGGTGAGTCTGAGGTAAATGTTAAAGAATCATTAAAGAATTGGGAAACTCAAATCTAATTCTCTGAAATATTTACTTCATAAAATATTTATAATCATGGAAGCACTGAATTTTAGGAAACATACAGTTATCTCCTATCCAATTTCTGGTCAGACTGATTTTTGAAATTTAAGATTGTGTTGGATACCTTCATTGTCAGTGAGTGTCGTGTGTACAGTTGGTTATTGCTGTGTAGTGGGAGCACCTTGTATTATAAGATTCTGTTCTGGAAAGATATGAGAATAAAGATGGCTTCCCTACGATTTTTGCTGCTCTACTGTGATTTTCCCAAATTATTCCAGGTATTTTGGTTTCTTTTCCAACTGTAAGTTCTTTACTGAAGGAGATTCTATACCCTTGTCAGTTGAAGAGCCAATTTTTCTTGGTCGAGGAGTTCCTGATAAATCGAAAACCTCCTGCTTCTGTCGAATTCTACTTATTGCTCAGCTTTGAGTGGGAGTACAGAACCGAAGGGAAAGTTTCTCGTTCTTTCACTAGTGATCCCCACACAATAAGGCAATCTTGAGAAAATGAATACTTAAGTAGCAACTTGGAAGAGATGAGCTTAGAGGCAGAGCAATTAAAATCAAGAGGGGAAGTGAGAAAAAAATAGAAGACGGTTTTAGAATTAATGACTGCATTATCACTTAACACTTTAGGAAAGAAATCTAACTCGTAGGAGTTTGTCTAATGGGTATGCACCTTTCTAGGATGCTGGCAAGATGCATGGGAAATATGAGATAGTGAGAATGGGGCAGTTCAAGAAAATTGGCTGGGCAATATTTTAGAAGCAATAAGGTGTTGAGAAGAAACAAAGGAAAGAGCTTGTATATTCAAGAGCCATAAATACAGTGAGATGGTTGACATCTCTGTAAAGGGATGAAGGAAGAAGAGAAGGAGGGGAAGAAGGAGGAGGAGAAGGAGGAGAAGAAGGAAAAGGGGGAGAAGAGGTAGAAGCTTGTGGCCGGGACAGAAAAGGCCAGACGTTTGGCAAGAATATTGCACATGAACTTGCTGAACAAAATCGTTTCATGTCAAGTGTTATTACATTTTTATCATCTTGAAGGAATTTGGATCTGACTATGATGAATGTCACATTCTCTTCCCTAAAACCATCGGATGGAAGCAACACAATACAAAAGGCTCTGGAGTAGTTATCTTGTGCATCATTAACTTCTCCACACTTAGACCCTCCCCCCTTCCACGTCTCTCAAGCCAATTACGGATTACACAGTAGGTGACGCTGAGCAACAAGGAAAAGTTGGCATAACTACAAGGTCTTTCTTATCTTTTCTTTTTACTACAGCCAACTATTCATTTACAAGGTGGGTCTAGGTCTATGGTGCAAACCTCTTGGGATAACTCATGTTATATGAATAATCCTTTCCACATATTTTCATTTATCCATTCATTCACTTAGCAAGTGTTTGATTTGTGTCTAATAGGTTTTAGGTTCTTTTCTAGCCAGAAATAAATCTTAAGTGCCTTTGTCTTATGTTTTAAGACTATCAATCTTTTAAAATTATTTACCTAAAAAGTCGCAGTATGAAGCACTGTGAATCTCCATAACATAAAACACATTCATTCATAGGTTAGACCCTAGTAGTTCACTCATTTACTAAATGTTTATGAAATATCCCTTTGGAAGCCAGGAACTGGTCTTGGTGGTAGAAAACCAGCAAAGAGTAGAACAGAGATGTTTTCTGCACTGGTTCTCACTATTGCATAAGTGATTGAGATTTTAATCAGAGACAAGTTTGAGAGTGTTGGCTTCGTATGTGTGTAGGAATGAGACAGAGAGAAAGAGGACATCGTTGAATGAGTATGATGGAGATTTTCTTGAGTCAATAAGCTTTGGAATTTATTGACTCATCTCAATGAAACTGTGTGCAGGTAAACATTCGCTACACTCCATGAAAGAGTTCAGACTCTCAATTGGAATTAAAAAATATACTAGACTTAGTTCTATTGATAGATTCATGCTTCTCAGTCTCATTACGGAAGACACTTTCCATAATCATCTGATGGTCCAGTCTTCATGTCTCTTGCTAAGCTGTCATGGTTTCCCATCTTTTCAAGATATTTAATACTAGACATTTAATACTGTAATCTACATTAAGTATGGTAACATCTGATGCCTTCTGGGAGGATACTGGGACTTTGGATGTGAAAGTATCTGGAGCTTATCATTGAAAATCTTTATAAGCTGTATGTCATACCTAAAAGTAGCAAGATCATGGATTTGGTAATCAGATATGTTTTCAAATCTCTCCTCTTTTTTTTTTTGAGTTGGAGTCTCATTCTGTCACTCAGGCTGGAGTGTGGTGGTACGCTCACGGCCACCGTACCCCTGATCTGCTGGGCTCAGGTGATCCTTCCTCCTCAGCTTTCCAAGAAGCTGTAGTTGGAGGAAGTGTGCACTGCCATGCCCTGATAATTTTTTTGATTTATTGTAGAGATGAGGTCTCACCATATTGCCTAGGCTGGTCTCAAACCCTTGGGCTCAGGCAATCCTCTTGCCTCTGCCTCCAAAAATGCTAGGATTACAGGTGTGAACCACCATGCCCGGTTCTCTCCTCTTATTGATGGCACATTCTTAGAGAAGACACAGTATCTATATTGGCAAATGAGAATAATTATATCTATTTTGCAAGATTCTTCTGAGAAGTCAATGAGAAAATACTCCATAAATCAAGCTATCCGAGATGTTCATCTTTCTTATCAAGCTATAATGAATTTGCAAGCAAAACATAATGAAAAGCTTAGTTTCTTTCTTAAAGGGCAAAATGCTTTACACAGAATGAGGCAAAACTTGTTTATTTTGTTAATGTGTTCATTTTGATTTTTTTTTGCATGCATCAAGTTAGATGTTTGCTCTTAAATTTAATGGAAAGTATAGTGAAAAACTGTTTTGATAGAATTCAGGTGGGGTCATAATTTACTGACTTTCCCAAGCAAATAACACAATGTTGTGCAACTCCAAGACTTATTGCAAATAGAATCACTAATTTGCATCAACATCATGAAAAAAGAGTATTGCTTTTATTTTACTGTTGAGTGTGTGAGATCCACTTCTAACCTGGGAAAGTTTGACCCTGTAAACTGACACAGACCATGCATTGGTGCTTAACACAAAGAATAAAAAATACACAAATCAGTTTCATTTTGTCTTAAGGCGGGATGAAAAGGGCCACACAGAGAGGATTAAGATTAAGGATGAAAAAAAAATCCTTCAACATCTTGGCCAGCTCCTTCTCTCGCCAGTTAGATCCATTTCTCTTTAAACATTTGGAAGAGGATAGAAGTTGTCATCACTCAGCTATTGTTAGGAAGTAACCTCACGTAAGCAACCAGGTGGGTTTAGAAAAAACAAAGAAATCTTCCTTCAGAAACAAACTCAGAATCTTGTTGCTGCCTGGATCCACACAGGCTTTTTAAAACTAATTTTGCAACACAAACACTTCCTTGGATCCGAAATAGCAATGTCCAGTGCACTTCACAATAAAAACATTCAGCGTCTGGTTCTCAACCGATCTCACTGTAAGTCAGACAGGGGAGGAAGACCACTTAGAGCCCAGGAAAAGTGTTTACTTTTTATTTTTTAATGGACAAGGGGAAGCCAAGGAGAATTCCCCATATCCTGCCATGATGCTTAATGAATCAAAATTCCAAATTGCACACTTTTCCTTGCCTTGCCTTAACCAGTTACTTACATAGCTACGTTCTGGTTACAGACAATGGTTTATTAGTCTTTTGAAGTCTTCATTTTCCAATTCTGGTACCAGAATTTTGTAGTTAACATATCATTAAATAACTCTCTGCTTTAAAAACATGCACATGGGCTGCTTATAAGATACTGTATAGTTTTGCATGACCAAGAAATATCAGAATTACACAGCACAGCAGGAAATTAACAATGCAGGAGATAATCATGGTTGGTTATAGATAATGCATTCAGTGCTTTAAATAGCAGCTTGCCATGGATGTGTCATTTCACACCAGATGGTTGGAAGAGCACAGGACATGAGAGATATCAGATATATGTATATATATATTAGAAAAGTACATATGAAAATCTGTTAATAGCAATGCACCAAAAAAGGAAAAAGATATGTAATTTACGATAAGCGAAACTTTGTCAATTGCCTTCATCTATATCAAGCTCAAAGCTATTTTTATATATCCAGTAAGTAAAAACATTCTGTTCAATGAAATATCAACTAAAACTGTGATGCTATGATTTTCCAGAGTTTTTAGTAGAGACCCTCTTTTGAGTCCAGTGCCCAGCTTGAGCAGGTTAACTGAGCCTTCGGGGACAAATTTTACAATTGGCTATGCCATTATTTCATTTTTAATTTCAAGCCTCAGGAGAAAAGCCACTGTCACTTTAGCAAGAAAGTACATGATAATACCTGAAGGTAGATCTTGTTATTTCCTGGTGCCACACAAAGGTTTAGACATCCTGCCCGCTGTAGACTTACAAGAATTCTAATTAAGCTCCTTAACCTTCCATGTGTTAAAATAGCATCTGAGTGAAAGGGGAAGATATTGCAAACACAAGCATTACCAGTTGGGTTCTCTATGTTAAACTGTGGACAATGCCTAAGTGTTTACAGGGTGACACATAAAACCCAAGTTTTTGACCTCGTGGCCTGGAAAAGTTGTTTTCAACTGGAGTGATTTTACCCCCCACCCCCAGGGGACTTTTGGCAATTCCTGGAAGCATTTTTGTGTGTCACTGCTGGAGGGGTTCTAATTGGCCTCTATCAGGTAGAGGCCAAGAATGCTGCTAAACTTTTTACAGTGGTGTGGGACAGTCTACCTCCACAAAATATTGTCAGGTAACTCCATGTGATGTTTAGTTGTGTGTGCCAACTTGACTAGGCTATAGAGCCTAGTTATTTAATCCAACATCAATCTAGGTGTTGCTCTAAAGATATTTTGTAGATGTGCTTGATATCATCTGACTTTAAGTAGATTACTATCCACAATGTAGGTGGGCCTCATCTAATCAGCTATAGGCCTTACGAGCAAAATCTGAGATCCTAGAATGGAAACCTAGTGGGATGGATATATATGTTGTGTGTGTCACACACACACACACACACACACACACACACACACACACACACACATTTATCACATATATACATATGGTAATAGCACACTGAATTGCCTAAGACAGATCCTGACTGTTACAATCCAAAATGACAGTAGTGCCAAGGCTAAGAGACCCTGGTCTAGGGACAAAAATAATCCTTTAGGCAGTTGGGAGACTGTACAGCTTTGGTCCACCCCTGTGTTTCTGCAGGGGGTCACAAGGCCCAGTGATTTCCAGAGCCTTCTCTTGACTGGGCAGGGGCTGTCTTCTTCCTACTTGTTACAGTCATTTTCTATGCACTGTTAAAGACCTAGGAACCCATAGGATCTAGTTCTCCATGACCGAAGCTCTTCACTCAGTGAGAAGTAGTGATGGTGCAAATATTTCTCCTTACCTCCTACTGTGGGCATATTCTTTCTTATTTGCAGAAGATAAATTAGCAGAAAGCACACAAAGAAAATCTACCCTTTTTCTTTAAATTTTTTTTAATTTTCAAGATATGGGGTATGATTCAGATTTAGGTATACAAGTGGTCATTGTACAGGCAAAATTTGGAACCCCCCTTTGGTTCCCACTTCACCTGGCTATCATTAATAAAACAAAAAAACAACAGAAACTGGTGAGGGTGCAGTGAAAATGCTTCTTCTGCACTTTGGTGGGAATACAAACTAGTTCAACCTCTGTGGAAAACAGTGTGGAGATTCCTAAAAGAACTCGAAATCTACCCCTTTTCTTTGCCTTTTAATATGATGACTCCTTTTCCTCCAAACCCTGTGGCACTTGTCTAAATTGCCCTCTGAGATACAGCAATGTCATTTCCAAATTTTACCTTATGTTCCACTCTAGAATTAAGGTGATATAGCCCTTCATCATTAAAAACTAACCTTGGCCAGACAGGGTGGCTCACGCCTGTAATCCCAGCACTTTGGGAGGCCAAGATGAGAGGATAATTTGAGGCCAGAAGTTTGAAACCAGTCTGGGCAACATTATCCCTATAAAATGAAAAATATAAAAAAAGAATTAACTGGTGGGGTGGTACATGCTTGTAATCCCAGCTACTTGGGAGGCAGAAGCAGGGGAATCACTTGAAGTCCAGGGATCCAAGGATGCAACGAGCCATGATCACGCTTACAGTCTGGGGGACAGAGTGAGACCCTATTTCTCTTAATAATAAAAAAAAAAGACTAGACTTCAGCATCCTCCACAGGTTTTTATAAAGAATGACCGATACCTCAGACACACACCGCATACACACACACACACACACACACACACACACACACACACACACACACACACAGACATTTTGCACACAATGTGCAAATAGAGAGAGGTTATCTTTAAGGTCTGAACTTTAAATTGATGGTCTCAGATGTTAGATAAAAAACTCAGAAATGACTAGATGATGCTTAAACCTTTGGGATTTTCCTTGAGAAGTGACTCAAAAGAGAAGCCGCCACTGCTGAGACGAGTGTGAATAAATACTTCTTTGTCCGCGGACTCCTCTAAGGTCTCTACCATTGTCTAAGAGAAATCTGAGCGTAGGCAGGACGGGGATAAGAGGATCAAACATTTGTAGTGCTCCTTTCATGGTGATCTGTGTTCCCCTCCGTCTTTCTGCCAGAGGCCCTGTCTTGACAGCCGCCTGTCGCGTGAGCACCAAGCCCTCAGTGAATCAAAAAGCGACTGTCAAAGGAGCCTTCTTGTGGGGTTAAAGGTGACCGCCCTTTTCTAGCTTGGTGGGCCTCTTGGAAACAGAAATGAAGTTTCCCCGCAGGCTGCCTCCAGCTGCCAAAGCATTGCACTGTCCCGATAGGTGTGGCCTGGGGACGTGAGACCCTACTTCAGCTGGAGCCTGTGACTCGGTACCGATGGGACCTACCTCTTAGGACGGAGAGAAAGCGACTGCAGCAATGGAAATGGGGCCTGCAGCCCGGTGGCTCTCGGCCAGTGGGCACATCGTGCAAAGTCCTCCTGGGTGCAATCTTGCCTTCCACATGAAAAGCTGCTTTTTTCCCTTTCTTTTTTTTTTAATGTTCCCCCTTCCCTGGGTTGTCATCCAATTATCACTCCTACACACTTCTTGCAGCTGCACTTTATAAATGACAAACATTTTTGCTTTATTGTTCTGGGAGAGCTACAAACATGAACACCAGCCGATAATTTATCAAGAGGTTTGAATACAAAACATGCAGGAAGAACCCAGAGTAACTTGGGTGCGTGCGTGTGTCTGGGGGGATGGGACAGTCGCAGCATCCGGACCTGTCTTCCGAAGGTGTGAGCTATTCGAGTGCAGCCCCAGCTTACTGGAAGACAGTGATTTGTGAAAGAGCTAAAATAAAGTATTGAGTTGTTCTTTTTTTTTTTTCTTTTGCACTCTTCCAAAAAGACTTCTTCGTGCAAAGAGAAAGTTGAAAATTATTCACTATGCTTGGAGTCCATGAGAAACAGGGGCATTTATTGCTTATTTGAGCCAAACACAGGATCTACAAAGGCCTAGAGAATGATATGATAGACATTGGAAGTTCAGAAGGGGGAGCGGTGAAGGGTGGAAGGATGAAAAATCACCTATTAGGTGCAATGGGCACAGGTGGGGGTGGTGGGTACACTTAAAGTTCAGACTTCTTTGCCACTATGCAAGGCGACCATGTAAGCAAAAGCAATTTGTACCCCCTAAGGCTACTGACATAAAGAAAAAAAATAAAATGACACAAAAGAAAAAAACAGGGGCAGTGGGTCTGTGCCGATCAGGAAGCAGATCATTCTACTTCCAGGATGTCTCATTGTCGGGTTGGCTCCGTACTGAGTAGTTTCCCGAGCTGCGAGACTGTCAGTGGTGACAATGAAACTGTTGGCCGGTCACCCTGTAACCACTTTTCAGTTGGCAGAAGGGAGGCTTGTGACCTGATTCAGATTAAGTCAAAGACAGTTTCTCCACCAAGTAGCGATAGGGTAAACAGATTCTTCAGTGCGTTTCACGGAGATCCCTGAGATAGCACTCATCATTTTTCAAAAGCTCAGTCTCTGGAAGAGCCACAGCTTGTTCCCGAGTTCAGAACCTCTGCCGCACGTCGCCGAATGTTTGCACAGGACTAAGAAAAACTTAGAGGAAGAAAACTGCGCCCTTTGAGAGTTGGGGGGGAGAGAGAGAGAGAGACAGAAGGAGGAAGAAAAGCACTTGCAAGAGATGTAAGCATGTGTTAATTGGCGGTGATGTTTGCATTTAGTTTTCATTCCTTGTGTGCTGTAGAAAAAACAGAACAGACAGGCCCAGAGCGACAAGTGGAACGGAAGGAGGGACGTGGTCAGAACAGATTGTTTTGCTTTGAAAGATAAATCATCAGCGTGCGTGGGAAAGGAGCGGCGGGTTGTGGGAGGGCAACCTCGTTAGAGGTGGGTTGGTATTTGCCTGGCCGCCTAGGTATGCATCTTTTCTGGAACATGACATGGGTGTTCCGAGGCCCAAGTGGGAGATCAGTGAGGCTGAAATCACAGTGGCATTGTACATCACTTTACGGCTTGCAAAGTACTTTCACCCGCTTTATCCTCAGTTGTTCTCAGTAAACATCTTGAAAAGTGGGCAAGGTAATGGCTAATAACTTTGTTCTTAGAAATGGGGAGGCCAGCTGGGTCTGGAGAAGGAGCTGGCTTCAGCCCACATGGCTGGTTCAGTAGAAGAACCAGACCTAAGTCCTGGTTATCCGGGTCCTACGCCACCAGGGAGTTTGGCATTTTCGAGGTTGTCATGGTGAATACAAAGCTGTGGAAAATTCATAGCATTAGAACCTTCTGGACCTATGGCTCTGTCTTCCCCAGGTAAGGTGTAAGAAGATAATAAGGGGTAAGAAAAGGGGCAGCTTCACACAGGATGAAGAGCCAGAGTTTAGCATTGAAGGCGTTATTCTCTGCCATCCCTGGGCCGCTGACCTGGAACAGTTCTTCGATCTCCTTAAACCTCGTTTCCTTGCTCGGAAAATATGCAAAATAATGATTTCTTGAAAGATGGTTAGAAGCATTAAAGAAGTTAATGAAAGCAAAAGGCCAAATTCAACACTCAAAAATGGCGAACTATCATTCTTGTTGCTACGATGACCGGTGCAAATACGGCAAGCCCGAGTGATTGTGGACTAGTGAGTTGAAAACATCTCCATGGTAACAAGAGATGCAGTATACTCAATCCTGATGCAGTATTCTCAAACACTCATCCCCTTAACAGGTGCTGTTCTTGTCCAGTCTGAGCCATCACCTCTGAGAAGAATTAATCCAACTTCTTGTGTGGCCTCTAATATACCTGACAAGGAAACACTTGAGACTTTGAAGGGAAAAAATCAGGACAACAGGCCCAATAGAAACATGAACAAGTGACAGTGACACTAATGCTCCTGAATGTCATTGTGACATTCAGATTAGTCCTATAATGAAAATGGTTCTGTCATAGGAGACACTGAGTCAGAAGTTAGCCAGAGGATAAAATTAAATTCAGAGTCACTCATCAGCTATGAAAAATGTTACCTGTTCATTTGGTTCTGTGTTGAAGCTGAATGTGATACAATAACCTCAGAACGTCCTTCAAGAAGAATCTACTTTAAATGAATGAGCAGTGAAGACCTCTTTCTTTGCTTTTAATTTTATTCAGCCCTGACACCACTCTAATGGACAATCAGGATCACTTCTAAGAAAGTAGTCACTGAATATATTTATTTAACTTAGCTGTCTTGTTTTCTTCAATGGCATGTAAAATCCCCGAAGCAGAAGGGGTCTCAAGCCAACTGGCCAGTCTAGTTCATTCAAGATGGTTGGCTCTGCTATTGTAAATAATTCCCCAGACTTCTAAGGGCTTTATAATTCTCGAAGTGCATTTTTGTTAGCAAGCGTCAAGAAAGTCCATTGTGGAGCATTTTTTTCCTATAAAATCTATTTACATAATGAGTATTTTCAAGACTTCCTCTCCTACCCATTACAAATTGACATCCAGACACAACAAGTGAATAACATTGGAAATACAAATGCTGCAAGCTCATATTTTTACCCTTATCTCATTCTTCATTTTATTTATTTTTTAAAATGCTTTACTCCCCTGGCCAGATCACTTTGGTACTTTTAGCAAACTTGTAGTTCGTGCTTGAGAAGCTCTGCTCTCATGGTGGCTTTATCTCTTCAATCTTACATTTGGTTTTAATTTCTTCTGCTTTTCTTCTTTAATTGGACTTTCTACTCCTCCTCATTAAAATCACATTGTTCCCTTGCTATTTTTTGGCACGTTGTTTACCAACAGACATGGAAGCTCTTACAGTCTGCTAGACAGAGGTCTCTCCTGTTCTCTGTAACCTCTTCTGGTTACTGTAGGGATGAGGAGAGGCCTGATCAGATAGATCAAGATTGAACCCAGACTCTTCCACCTAGCAGTTGACCTTCTGCAATGACCCAATTAATGTCATCGAGAGCACACATCTGACCTTCTATCCACACTCAGAAGGGTCACTTTTTCATGCTTGCCCTGTCTCACTCTGAGCTTGGCCTTGGCCTTGACCGTGGCCCTGTGACTTACTATGACCAATGGAATGCTAGTGGAAGCATTAAAAAGCACCCATACATTCTTACTTGCAACCTTTCTCCATGCCATTGCCACACAAATGACAGACCTGAGCTAGAATGTTGAAGAATGAGACATGTAGACACCCATCTGAATTCCTCCAGATCTGTCTAAGGCCATCCTAGAAGAGCTGTCATTTGGCCTGTTCCATAAACACAGGGGATTAGTTCCCCTGGATTTTGTCATATACACCTGAGTGCCAGGACCACTTAACCTTGTACACCCCTGAGCACGGTGATTGTTATATACCACCATCATTTGTGACCGTTTTACTGCAACATTCATAGGCAACATTCTTGTGGCAATCCATAACTGCATCACCCAGGTTCCTCACCTTTAAATAGGTAAACTATTTTCAACTATTTCAAAAGTTATAGTGAAGGTTAAATGATATAATGCATGTAAAGCACTTTACCTGGTACCTGACACAGAGTACACTGTGGGGGGCCAGCCCCAGCAGAGAGATTTAGGGGGTCCCTGGGTAGGTGTGGTGGCATTGGCGATTATTCTGGAGAAATAAAGAGAAAGAAAGAGAGAGATGGGGGAGAAAGAAAGAGACTGGACTCTGTCTAGTGCAGAAGCCGATTCTGTAGGAGGGATAGATATTCAAAGAAAGAAAAATGGAGGGATAGATATAAAGAGAAAGAAAGAGAAAGAAAATGGACAACTGTTCAATGAATTGAGCAGAAGCCCTTTATTGGAACTTACAGTGGGTATTTATCCCCAAATTTTACACAGACAGTCTCACAAGTCTTTCACATGAACACAAAGCCAGGTGCAGTAGGGGCCTCCCCCACCCACCAGGTGTTTCCTCAGGCATGAGGAAGAACAATCCCAATTAAATCACAAAACTTTTACATGAACACAAAGCCAGGTGAATGAGGGGCATCCCTCACCCACCAGGTGTTTCCTGGAGTATGAGGAAGGGCAATCCCAATTAAATCACAAGACATTTACATGAACATAGAGCCAGGTGGATGAGGGATGACCCTACCCACCAGGTGTTTCCCCAAGCATGAGGAATGAGTATCCCAAAACTATCTCACTGTTCCTCATGCTTGGTTAATATTTCTCAAAAGAAATACAACAATTCTAATATCATAATATCCTAATAATCAATAACTTTTAAAACTTATGCATACATAACATCTAATGACCAACCTAAATCCCAATTTCTCTCTATTTTATGTTAATTCTACCTACACTATAGAAACTCTTAATTATAGCCCAAACCAATTCCTAAAGAATGCAGCCCAGTCCAAAGTACACACTGGGCCCTCAGGAATGTGGCCCAGCCCAAAGTTTGTGCTGGGCCATTTCTGGTAACCCTAAATAATTATCTATATTATGAAAGTTGAAACAGCACTTTACATGTATATACTAATTCTACAAATATACTTTAAAATCTTATAAAGAAGCTTGTATATAAGGCTCCCAAATGTGACCTGAGTTTGTATATAAGGCTCCCAAATGTGACCTGAGTTTGAATTATGTTAAGTTTAAAGCCGAAACCACAGTCTGTGAGAAACGGGAACAATGGACTCCTAAAGTAAGCCATACCTGTCGTACTCTCAGAACTTCATGCTTAGGTCATCAAAGTCCCTGCTAGTGGAACGTGCCAAGCAGAAAAGAAGGGAAGAGGGAATGGGCCTTCAGCTCCTGAACTCATCCTAGTGGTCTCAGGGCCCGCAGCCTGCCTGGATCCCTAACGCTCAGGTAGGCCTCCACGGCTGGCTCCCAACAGTACACTCCCAGTAAATTTTAGTTTGATTGCCATTCAGAGACCAGGGCCTGGCATGACTCATCCCATTCTCAACTTTGCTTTGTGTCTTTCTTTTGGAGAGATTACTTCTTCTGAACATATATTTCCTTTCAATGGCAAGCAAATTATTTTGCTAATCACATTTTAATTATCTATTAATTCTGTGCATTTTTCAACCTTTTTATGATGACTACGTTCCACTTTTACCCCATCCTTGATTGTTATAAAAGGTATACACTTACTTTTATGTTCCATTACACATAACTCCACTATTTTTCCTTGTAAATTCTTGGTTTTCTCCAATTGGTTAACTCCTTTCACACACTGTTTTAGAGCTTTGTTTTGCTTCATGTTTTGCAACATTGTTGCTTTTATCTCTTTTCAACTTGGGCATGTAGAATTTGAGGCATACCCCTCTAACTAAATTTCCATTCCAACTCCTTTGGATGAGACCACAAAATGTAAATGTGAAGCAATCTCTATTGATCCTATTGAAATTTCTCTCTTCACTGGCAGGTGAACCACTGGTGTCCAAGTTGTTGGCAATTGTAAGGACTAGGATAGAGCTCAAATACAAAAATAGATTCACATGCTGTTGCAACATGGAGGAATCAGCTTCTATAAAGCTTACATGCATTCATTCAAAAGACAGAAACTCAGTCATCTCAGGATAGTATCTATTGATAAAGAACATCTGAATAAGTATATCCTACTGACTGAAAGTTTTGTCTCCACCACATTCATATATTGAAGCCTAGTCCCCAGTGTGATGGAGTTTGGAGGTGGGACCTTTAGAAGGCGCTGAGGTTATCAGGACTAATTCCTTAACAGTGATAATAGTGTTTGCATCCAAACAACCCCACAGAGACCCTTCACTTCTTTCACCATGTGAGGACACAACAGGGAGGTGGATATTTATAAACTAAGAAGGCAATACTCATCAGAAACCAAATCTGCAGGTGTCTCGATCTTGATCATAGCATCTAGAACTATAAGAAATGCAGTTTGATTGCTTATAAGCACCCTAACTTATAATCCTTTGTTATAGCAGCACAGCTGGACCGAGACAGTCTATGATTCAACACATTTCATCTTCAGGCTTTTTTTCCCTAACAACTCCCTGAGTTATAAGACTGATGCAGAATCGAGGTAAAGGGTCAAAAATTAGTGCAAGGGAAAAGGTGGAGAGATGTCTTAAGCAGATACCCTAATGGGAATAAAAAGGCATGTCTGCTGGAAAAGCAGGAAACAGAAGGAGAGCAAAACTGGGGCTCTCGGTGATTCCTTTATGGTATTGCAGGCATATGTTAGTTAAGGTATTTTCTTAATGGTAACTGCAATATAGAAAGAGAGTGAAATGATTTCCTTAGTATCTTGTTGACCAAGCCATGGAAGTATAAAATATAACTTAGAATTTTTTTTAATTTTTAATTTTAGATTCAGGGGTGCACATGTGCATTTGTTACATGGACATATTGTATAGGGGTGGGGAACTGGGTCTCAGGTGGTCTTTTCCTCAGATAGTGAATGTTGTGTCCTGCAGGTAGTTTCTGAACCTTAACTCCTCTCCCACCTCCCCTGCTTATAAATGTCCCAATATAAAACTGAACAATGACAGTAAAATTGGAAAATTGACTCAATCTAATAATTTTTTTAAAAATTTGTGGAGATGTGTCTCACTATGTTGCCTAGGCTAGTCTCAGACTCCTGGACTCAAGCGATCCTCTCACCTCGGCCTCCCTAAGTGCTGGGATTATAGGTGTGAGTCATTGCGCCCGGCAGTTCTGTGGCATTTTAAACATCCACACGAATGTCAATGTCACCAAGGCGGTATCCATTAACTGCCTCCATTGTCAGACACTGCTCCAGGCGCCAGGAATGCAAAGGATGATTTTCTCTATGCATTCATTGTGTAACGGTTAGATTCAGGCCTGTTACAAAGTCAGAGTATCAAAATATTACAGCAGCTATGAGTCTAATGGTTGTCCAAAGAAGGGAGGTTTGAGGCATAAGGACAGGGACTTTCCTCGCACTGGGTGGAAAGTAAACAGCAGGTGCAGGTGTATGTGGCTGTGCAAAGGTGCTCCTGGCAGGAGGAACAGTGCCAGCGAAGGTTTGGAAGACACGGGGAGAGGAGCCTGGTGTGACAACTGAAAATGGAAGCTTGACATGTTGCAAGAACATGGTCGAAGGTGGAATGTTGAGGCAATGGGGTAGCTAGAACACAGTGGGTTTTGTAGGCCATACAAAGGAGTTTGCGCCCATCCTACAGGCAAAGGGAGCCATTCCAGGTCTCAGTCAGGTTCAGCATGATCAGATTTGTGTTTGGAAAGCTACTTTTGTCCCAGGCAGAGACTGGGTTAGAGAGACACAAGTCAAAAGGCCGGGTGAAAAACCAACTATTTAAGAGAAGAGTGGTGAGGAAATGTCCTAAAATGGTGGGCAAGTAGGTTCCCTTTTATGACTCAGACAGCTAATTAGGAACATCTAAAATGCACATATGGCTGAGCTGGATGCTGTACGTGAAGAAGACTATGGCCAAATTTGTGGTTAATAAGTTACAATCCAGTAGGTGAGTACTACTAACACCACACAGGCTGCACCGGGAAATGATGTGCTCATGACACGAGAAGTGGTGTGGACGGTTGTGGGGAGTCAGAGGGGAAAGGAGCACATTCTGTGGGGTCACCTCAAAAATGACTTGGGAGCAGTGTAGAATATCAGGTTGGCCTTGAAAAAAGAGTGGGCATTTTAAAGGGAACATGGTGGAAGAGGACACACCGGGTGAGGTAACTGCATGAGTAAAAGGCACCGGACTGCATGTACAGCCCATTTTTGATGAGCAATAAACAACCTTGTTGATACTTGCAGAGGAGACGTGTGATCAAAGGCTGGGAAGGGAATTGGTGCCATATGGTGGAAGCTCCAAATGCAAAAGTGAGAAATTTATACTTAATTGAGTCTATCATAGGGAAGCACTGAAGGTTCTAATAAAAGAAGGGACACACTAAAGACTACTTTTGAGAATGTCTGTTTGTCATCATTGGATAGGAAGGATCATTGGATCATTGGATAGGGAGGCCAGAAAAAAGGTGATATGCGTTAATATGAGAGCATGGAGGTCAGCGACAGAGAGAGAAGTTGGACATGGAAATAGGGATGTGGGGTTGAAGTCAGTGCTCAGTGTCTGAGTGATTGGCTGGGGGTAGAGGAGCAGGGGTGGTGGCCGAGTCAGACATGGCACAAAGGTGTGAGCTTGAATTACTGAGAAGAAATTAGACCACTAATAAAAATAAGGAAGTGAGAAAAAGGAGACGCTTGGGGAAGATTATGAGTTTAATTTAGGTCACATGGATGGCAGGACAACCAGTTAGAATTCAGTGGTTCTCAAGCAGGGTGATTTTGCGACTCCTCGGTCCATGCCACAGGGGACATTTGGGAACATCTAGAAACATCTTGGCTGTCACAACCGGGGCTAGGGAGTGATACTGGCACCTAGTGGGTAAACATTCTGGGGTGCACAGGATAACTCTTCGCAACAAAGACCTGATCCAAAATGTCAATAATGCAAAGGTTAGCCAGGCTCGGTGGCTCAGCCTGTAATCCCGCGCCTTTGGGAGGCTGAGGTGAGTGGATTGCCTGAGTCCGTGGGTTCGAGACCCGCCTGGGCAGCAAGACAGCATCTCTACAATAAATCAAAAAATCAGCCGGGTGTGGTAGCGCGCGCCTGTAATTCCGGCTACTCGGAAGGCTGAGGCGGAAGGATCGCCGGAGCCCAGCAGGTCGAGGCTGCGGTGGCCGGGAGCGGCCACTGCCCTCCAGTCTGGGCGACAGAGTGAGACTCCAACTCAAAAAAAAAAAAATGCTAAGGTTGAGAAATGCTGAGTTATAATCTTTTAGTAAAAAAAAAAAAAAAGGAAAGAAAGAAAGATTATTTAAAGAAGAGATTTTGGAAGCCACCTACTCCAACAATATAAATTATACATATAGGTCATTTTGAATGTGGACCCAGGAGTTGTCTACCTAGAAGTAGTGAAGGAGAAGATGAAGACGGATACATTTGACTTTGCAGAGAATACTCCCCTGCGAGTCCCACCTCTACAGGAAGGAGATACCAAAACGCACTTCAAGGTTGTGGCAGAGGATGGAGTAAAGGATTCCTTAACAGGCTTGTAGTGAGCACAATTCCATGTATTTTTATGTTAATCACTTCTCTTATGAAATTTAATATTTTAACTAGGTACACATGCATGTGGTTAAAAGATAAAAACATCACAACGAGAAAATGGACTTTCTCATTGCCGCTAGTCTACCTCACGTGGGGCAACCGTTAACAATATCTAATATTTCATTAGATAAATTTTCCATGGATGTGCAGGCAGTTTTTCCATCCATTCATCCATGTGTCTGTTGATGTCTGTCTTTCTATCATCGGTCTGTTTATCTGTCATCTACCTCTCGATCATCCATCTATTATTTATCTCTCTATTATCTGTTTTATTTATCATCTATCTAATATTTTACTGACCTATCTAGTTCTCCAGTTATCTATATGTGATAATTTTATGTATCAATTTGGCTGGACTATGTTACCCAGTTGATTGGCCAAATATCAGTCTAGATGTTGCTGTGAAGGTATTTTTTAGTTGTAATTAACATCTAAATCGATAGAATTTTAGTAAATGGGATTACCCTTCTTGATGTAAATGGACCTCTTCCAGTCAGTTCAAGACCCTCAGAATTGAAAGCCTGAGGTCCCCAGAAGAGGAAGAAATTCTACTTTGACTGCCTTTGGACTCAAGACTGGAGAACCAACAACTGCTAGAGTTTCCACCCTACTGATCTGCTTTGCAGATTTTGACCTTGTCAGTCTCCACAATTATATGAGCAAATTCTCTTCTCTGTTTTTCTCTCTCTCTCATCTCAATTTCTTTCTCTTTCTCTCCTGTTGTATGCTATTGGCTCTATTTCTCTGGAGAATTCTGACTAATACACAATAATCTATTACCTATTTTATAGTTTAAAAAAACCCCAACTTCACAATAGCATACTATATTCATTTCCCCTTCCCTTCCCTTCCCTTCCCTTCCCTTCCTTTCCCTTTCCTACCTTCCTTCCTTCCTTCTTTCTTCCTTTTGTTCTTTTGTCAGGGTCTCACTCTGTCACCCAGGCTGGTGTGCCATGGCATGAGCATGGCTCACTGCCACCTTGACTTTCTGGGCTAAGATAATCCTCCGGTCTCAGTCTCCCAAGTAGCTGAGACTACAGCTACATTCTACCACACCTGGCTAATTTTTTTATAGAGATGGTGTCTTACTATGTTGCCTAGCCTAGCCTCGAACTCCTGGACTCAATCAATCCTTCCACCTTAGCTTCCCAAAGTGCTAGAATTATAGTGAGCCACTGCACCCAGCCTGCTTTTTTTATTTCTTTTATTCACTTACCATCTGCAAATATGGTTCTACCTTATTCTCACTTATAGAAGCATACTTCGTATGAATACACAATGCTGTGTGTTTTCTGACTGATGTTCATTTAGGTCAATTGAACACTTTAGCTGCATTGAACATTCTTGTTTGTACTCTTAGTGCATATGTGAATGTATGTCTCTGGTAGACATTTCTATTAATGAAATTCCTGGGATGATGGGTACAAGCATTTCACATTTGGACAGAAATTGAAAAGTTTTCCTCCAGCAAGTTTGCACCAATTTACAAAACTGGCATATGAGAGGCGCTGTTTTCCTATACTCTTGTTATCATTTATCATTGTCAGGTAAAAAATAGAATCTCATTTTTGAAACCTACATTTCTTTAACTAGGTGCAAAAATTAGAACTCAAAATTACCAGCTTATTTTGTTTGAGTTGCTGTAAACTGGTGCCCATTTATTATTTGGTCTGAAAAAACATCTGCAGTGTTTTGAGGATACAGGGATCCCCAATGCTAATGCAAATTTGCATATAACACAATAGTCGATTGACTTTTGGCCTTTAACCTACAGAGCTGCTGACTTCACAGTCTGCATCAGTTGTTTGGTTAATCTCAGAGTAACGTGACTTTACATGTGATGTGACTGCATTTTCAAGACCCACGTAGAGCATTAGGTTAGAAATTTATTGTTTAAAATTAAGGCAAAAAATTCGGTATTGCATTTTATTCAAATACTTGTAAAATTTTAATATATGTCACTGATTTTTAAAAACAGACAATATTTACTGTAGCATCATAAATTTATGTCATAGAAGAATAAATCAACAGAGTGAGTTGGAGTCTCACTCTGTTGCCTAGACTGGAGTGCAGTGGCCGCTCCTGGCCACCGCAGCCTCGACCTGCTAGGCTCCGGCAATCCTTCCGCCTCAGCCTTCCAAGTAGCTGGAACTACAGGTGCGTGCTACCATGCCCGGCTGATTTTTTGATTTATTGTAGAGATGAGGTCTCGCCAAGTTGCCCAGGCGCGTCTCGAACCCGCGGGCTCAGGCAATCCACTTACCTCAGCCTCCCAAAGGCACGGGATTACAGGCTGAGCCACCGAACCCGGTTGAAGTAATTTTTTTTATAAAAGAAATTTTAAAGTCTCACTGATAGCCATTAAAGATGGCTTAAGTAGGTAGACAGACATCCTGCATCTATGTAGATTGGCAAGGCTCAATGTTTTAAAGATGTCAAATTTCCCAAGCTGATTCAATATCAGCCAATAAATATCCTAATAGGCTTTTGGAAGAATTTAAAGAGCTAAATATAAAATTTATATGAAACTGGTCACTTATGTATTTTATATAAAAGGGCTGACAATAGCTAAGACACTCATGAAATGCCAGAATCAAGTGGGGAGACTTGATCCCAAATATCAAGAATTGTTAAAAACTGTGGCGTCAGAGACAACGTAGTGTAGGAAAAGAAATCTATGAACAGGTCAATGAAACGGCAGATATGTTCATGCACATAGCAGAAGTAAAAAGATGACCCGATTCCCCGCAAACGGTGATAAGAAAACTGAGTATAGGTATAAGAAAAATGAAATTGATACTTAACTCACAACAGGGCTAAGCTAGATTTCCAGATATATTAAAAGTATAAATTTGATGAAACCATGAAGCTTTCAGAATATAATGTAGAAGTATGTCTTCAGAATCTCAAGACAAGGGAGAATTTTTTAAGCTCCTCGATCACTAAGGAATAAGTGAGCCGGGCTCAGTGGCTCAGCCTGTAATCCTGCACCTTTGGGAGCGGCCACTGCACTCCAGCCTGGGCGACAGACTGAGACCCCATCTCAAAACAAAGCAAAAAAAGAATAAGTGGTCTAAAATGATTATATCAAATTTAAGATCTTTGATTATACAGATAAACTGTAGAAAAGTGAAAAAAACTAGCTATATAATGAGAGAATATTATAAATTTATGTAAGTATACATACTCAAATCTATATGCATATTTTTTATATCCAATAAAGATTAATTTATAGAATTTGCAAATCATACCAACTAATCAATAAGAAAAATATAAATCAGTAGAATAATGGGTAAAAAATTTGAATTAGCATCTCATAAAATAGGAAATCTATTTGAGCAGTAAATATTTCGAAATTCCATCTTTAACCAGAGAAAAGAACATTATGACAACAATGAAATATATACCCAAGAATAACTAAAATGAAAATACAGAAAATATCAAGTGATAGCAAGGCAGCAAATTAACAGGAACTCTTGGAAATTCCTCTGGACAGTGGAGTGTGTGTTAATTTCTTATTGCTGATATAATAAATTACCAAAAATTTTATGGCTTAAAACAACACAAATTTATTTTCCTTACAGTTCTGGAAGACAGAAGTTCAGAATAATTTTAACCAGGCCAAAGTCGAGATGTCTGCAGGGTACATTCCCTCTGGAGATGCAGGTTGACTATTTTTCTCATAGCTTCTGCTACATTTTTAGCTTAATGCTTTTATTCCCATTAATAAAAATAGTAGGCTGGGTGTGGTGGCTCAGACTTGTAATACCAGCAAGATTGAAGGCTGAGGTGAGAGGATTGCTTGAGTCCAGGAGTTTGAGACCAGTCTAGGCAACATAGGGAGACCTCATCTGTATGAAAAATTAAAAAAAAATAGCCAGGTGTGGTGACATGCACCTGTAATCCCAGCTTCTGGGGAGGCTGAGGTGGGAGGACCGCCTGAGTCCAGGAGGTTGAGTCTGTGGTGAGCCATGATCTTGCTACTGCACTCAGT
This sequence comes from Cephalopachus bancanus, assembly GCA_027257055.1. NCBI lineage: Eukaryota > Metazoa > Chordata > Mammalia > Primates > Tarsiidae > Cephalopachus > Cephalopachus bancanus. The sequence continues at coordinate 9,697,723 of JAPVLO010000001.1, read as the reverse complement.
CTGGGGCACAAAGTAAGACCTCAACTCCAAAAAAACTTTTTAGACAATAGTAATTTGACTCAAGGGAGTGGCCAAAGAAACTATATAAATATTGCGAACTGATTGGACAACTTGGTATTAATTCATCAAAGTATAGAATACCATTTTTGTATATTTGTACATAGAAATACAAATAAGAGGTTGTATTTTGTTGCTACAAGAACACAACAGATCTTTACCATTATCTTAGAGAAAATCAGCAAGATAACTTAGGAAAAGGCTTTACCTGTGGCGTGCCCAGGTAAAGCCAGCTTTTAATTTAGTTTAACAAGAAGGTGCTAATGGAGCATATATTGAGATATGACATCACATTACTGTGCTTTCGACAATGACACCTTTACAGAAGATACTAAAATCACACCAAGAGAGACAGGAAGGAAACCACTATTAACCGACCACACAACAAAGCCAGCATCCGTAATTTCAACCAACATAATTGGTGAGCTGCCTCCTGAGAAGGCGTGATACTCCACAAATGAAGAGATGTCATTAAAAAGGCAGAGATTAGCCTTGCAGAGTGTGGCCTGGAGCAGCGAAGATAGCTGGGGTCCTGGTGGTTGGCCTGGCAACACAATCATAAATCGCCAGGCAAAGATTCCAAATGGTTTTGGCTGGAGAAGCTGGTGCTGCCTGACCTCCTGGCCCTGGCACTTAATTACGCTGTGAGGCGGCTGGCTGAGTCTCCTTAGGCAGTCTGCTTTAGAGAGACAGGCAGGGAGCTTGTAAAGTGGTTCCCCCAGTCCTCTGCCACTCATCCATCCTGAGGTTAGACAGGCACTGACAGCAGCATGCCGGCCACTCCTATTTCTTGAATCAAAAGGCATGTGACTGGGAGGTGCTGGGTTAAGCGCATGTTACACACCTCCTGAATTGGCGTGACTCACCTGCTGAAGCTAGAGCCCGGTGAAGTCAAATACATCGTCAGGTAAGGGAAACAAAAGAACGTGTTGCTTTTGTTGAGGCTTGTTTCAGGGCTTAATGATCTTGTGTTCCAACTGCTGCAGAAAAGTTTGGGACCTTTGGCTCAAGTCGTCTGAAATTTCCATTCAGGTCGGAGTAGTGCTCTATACCGTTATCAGGAATGTATTTATTTTGGCTCTGAAGTCCTCTTATGTCAAAGTCAAGGAATTTATAATGAAAGAACTGCTTCATAAGAGAAAGGAGAGGGAAATACACCTATTTCAAAATCTACCTGGGCCCTGGTTCAGGTTTGATCTAGCCAATTATCTACAGGGCACTAAAAATGCATTCGGAGATTCTTTTTTTTTTCCAAGATTGCTACATTACTGATAAGGTAGATACATTGTTGAATCTATTTAACAATCAATTAGTACTGAAAGCTTCATTTCTTTACAGCTCTGCCAGAGGTTATTTAAAATACTTGAAGCTTTAGGGGATTCATGAAAAATAAACAGAAGGACATTTCAACAGCCGTCTACCTGATGAGGGTGTAGAAATACAGGCAAGCTGAAATTCTACACACTGATTGCTGGAGTCCTCCACAGACTAAAAAGGAATTGGCAAGTGCAATTCCGTTGTTCAAAGAGGATAATATCCCAAAGCTGATATGAATAAAACATGGAGGACACATGTAGGCAGAGCCAAGTGTGAATGCCAGGGTATTATTGATCACTGATGGCTGGCTATTTATTGAATCCTGCATCTTTGGCACTCGATACTCTCTTGCTCTTTGCCTTGAATTTCCATATTGGAACTACTATCTTTTTTTTTTTTTTCAACTGAGGACCGAAAACTCATTTGTGCTTATATTTTAAAAGCTTCCAATATTGAGCTTAAAGTTTGCTGCAGATATATGAAGACTCTCTTAATCATTGTGTTTTTGTGTATTTCATATCCCATACAAAGTATGTTTGCATAGAGTAGAATTTTAGCTTTCAACTTAGTCTACATGCAGCCTCTCTTTCTCTCTTTTTAAAAATGTATAGCCGGGCTCAGTGACTCAGCCTGTAATCCTGCGCCTTTGGGAGGCTGAGGTGAGTGGATTGCCTGAACCCGCGGGTTTGAGACCCGCCTGGGCTGCGAGACCTCATCTCTACAATAAATCTAAAAATCAGCTGGGCATGGTAGCGCGTGCCTGTAATTCCGGCCACTTGGAAGGCTGAGGTGGAAGGATCCCCGGAGCCCAGCAGGTCGAGGCTGTGATGGCCGGGAGCGGCCACTGCACTCCAGTCTGGGCGACAGAGTGAGACTCCAACTCAAAAAAAAAAAATGTATTTAATGAAGCTAGAGTCAGTGGTTCTGGTTCGTGCCTCTAACCCCAGCACTTTGAGAGGATCGGGTGGGAGGATTGCTTGAGGTTAGGAGTTTGAGACCAGCCTGGGCAGCATAGCAAGACCCCCTTTTTACAAAAAATTAAAAAAGAAATGAAAATTATTTATTTAATGAATCCTGGACTGTGTGGCAATTTCCAATAGTCTATAAATTGCTAGCTCTCCGGACATTTATTTTTTCCAGAAATTTTAATTGGAAGAATTTTTAAAATAGGCAAACTCCTACCTAATACGAGTTGAGAAGTTAACAGGTGATAGTCCCTGTTTAGAACCAGGCTATTTATCCATAACAATTACCAGCCGTGACCTCTTATGAGTGTATTCTATGTGCTAGTCACTACAGGTGTGCATGTGAGGACACATATGTGCATTTTTTCTTTTTTACCCCCCCATCATTTGTGTATTTCTATGCAAGCCTCCAGGCTTTCTTTCCTCATGGGACTAAGAGATAATATTCCAGACTTATTTTTAAAATCTGCTTCCTTATTTATAAAACACTTGGGCTGATTTTCCTCCTTTTTTTCCTTTTTTAATATTTATGTATACATTTATTTATTTATTTATGTAGAGCTGGGATCTTGCTGTGTTGCCTGGGCTGGCCTTAAACTCCAGGCCTTAAGCAATCCTGCTGTCCTGGCCTCCTAAAGCACTGGGGTTACTGGAGTGAGCCACTGCAATGCCTGTCTTGACTTTTCCTCTCCGGAATGGCCAAGAATAAAAGAACTGCCTGCACAGCATTTACTCAAACAAGAGGAGATTTGCTGCTTCCTCCTTGCAAGAGGGGAAGAGTGTGTAAGAGATATGGCTGTGGTCCCACAGGCTGAAACCTCTCCCTGGCTCTCTGTAGCAGTCCTCAGTTCAGCATTCAGCTGAGAGTCTAGCTAGTGCAGGAAAAGCTCGACCTTCTGCAGGTGATGTGATGTGCAGAGCAAGCCCCTGTGCTTGGCCACGCCCACTCATTTGCTTATTTGGAGGCAGAAGGCAGTTTGTTGTCTCTAGAGGATTGACACTGGCGATCCCCTCGGCCCACACAGTAGAGCCAAATGGCATCCCTGAGTTGTTCAACTTCAGAGCCCAGATGACCTCGTAACTCTGCCTTCCGTGATTCCTCTGAGGGCTTAAAAGTAGTTCTGGTTTTCAAATGTTTACCATTGTGGAAGTCTTAATGCAAAGGAAATCTTGCAGTAAAGAGGTAAAAAAAAAATCAGCACCTTTTGGGTAGGATTCTGAATGCTTGAGACTTGGCACTGTAGACATCTTTGTTTCCCCTGGGAGGATTCTGGGTAGGAGGCTTCCTGGGTGTGGCTGTGTAGGGCATGGTGCACACCTGTAGGGGGTGCTATTGACATCCTGGGAGTAGAAACAGAACTGGAAGCACTCTGTCAGTGCTTTAGTTCATCAGCTACAGCAGAGGACTGTAGGACTTCAACCTCCAAACCGTTCTTTCTGTGCAAGTGTCATACTGCTGGAAAATGTCACCTTTGGAACCTTTAGCGTGAGACAAGAAAGAGCTAGATACTAGAAGTTCAAGGGTGTAAGAAGTGGGACAGATAATTGCAGAAGGGCGTAGTATGGAGCCATAGGTCTGTCTGGTGCCAGAGAAAGAAGCCACTAAAGAGTCATCACCAAGTTACTTTCTGTCTTTCAACATTTCCTACTGCGAGTCTTCTCTAGGTGCTGGGAAGGGGTGTGGTGTCATTCTTTTGATCCTTTTATAATCACAATTCCAGAACACAATTACCAGCCCAGAGAAAGAACGAGGAAAACCCCAGTTCCCAAAGGCCCAACAGTGGTTAGGAAGGAATTATTAACAGGTTTACTATTTTATAATAATAATGATATGATCTTGCTATTTTAAGGAACTGAAGATTTTCTGAAGTCTTAAAGAAACAATAAGCAATGTTTTTTCTCCTTCAAACCTTCTCATGTGAAAGAGAAATTATTGAAAAATAAACCTGCTTTCTCTCTTTTTTTTCCTGGATCCTTGTCACATAAATCTTTCCATATACACATGAGTGGTATTGAATGGCAATAAGTCTTATGATTTCAAATTTCCTAGTTTTTGATGTATTCACATGACATCAGTCCATTACACAGATTATATTTAACTTATTTACATTTTTGATTCTTCATTTTTAAAAGTCATTTGAAGCTAGAGTTGAATAGTTAGAATTCATTCCGGATTTTCTTCAAACCTTTCCGGATTTAATAGCACAATTTGTATTTCATGCCAGCCCACCCAAGGTGTTAGCAGAGATGGAATCTCTGATATAGTGTGGTTTTTAAGAGCCTGTTATATTATCCTTTTCTATTATACTCTATAAATATTGCAGTGTATGCCCAAATAGAACGCCAGTTGAGTAAAACCATTGATTTGACTGAATATGATATTATTTCTTAAGAAATAATAATCTGAAAAATGCAAGATAAATGCAGTTAATACTTCAAATACCTTTTATATGACAGCCAAGTAAAACTTAATTAAAATTAATAATAAAAGCTTAAAATATCATCTATTTTAAATGATCATTTCGGTGCAATATGTGTCAGAGACCTATCTATATGGAAACTGTTCTGAAAGCCAATTGTATTTTACTGCTGAATTATATAAGCTAAAAAAGCAATAGTGTTGGAATAAAAAATTTAAAAAGATGTGGAATAGCCATAGGTGTTCTTATTTGACTTGAAGTCTTGGATGCTGCTTCTTAAATATTTGCTTTTTATATGGTATTAATCAGCTACTATAAAGGCAAAATGGTTAATAAAGCTGTCCAATTCATACTGCCAACATGGAGAGCTTGTTTTTTGCAAAAATACCAGTGACATTTTGGTTGGACTTGGATATAAGACGGCTGAAGGATTAATTGTACATACCGTTGAGAAAGGCATCATCTATGCCCTTTAATTTGCATCGTACAGAAATTCTACTGCCTTCCCATAAATGTCTTTCCAGGTATTTTATTATCAACCTTTAGGTTAACACTGTCTTCTAATGATACAAATATTTCGGCTGTGAATTAAGCACTCAATCACACATGCATTAATTTTGCCCTAATGCAAGTCAATTTAACGTAACCCCCTCTTCTTGCTCTCTGGCCACAGAATGTGAACCACAATGGAAGGGAGGAAAGAAAAAGCACTGTCCTCTGCCCAGGCCTTCAGTTAAGGGGCTCCCAGCCCCAGCACGTGATGTCAGAGTAGCAGGAGCGGGGATTAAGGTGAGAACACCTTATAGAGAAGCCCGACTCTAAAAACCGAACCGACTCTTAAGAAATTGGAAAGTAACTCTCCTGATTTAATATATTTAATTGTAGAACTGTTCCTGAAACTGTGATTTCATATTCCCAAAACATCTGAGCATATTGTGGTGCCTAAAAACAAAAGCATTTGGTATCTCATATGCCAGATTTTATACTTTAGAATCTCACATTCAAAAGAGACTTTTAAAAAACTTCTCAACACAACAGAAACAAAAACTCAATAACACACACACACACACACACACACACACACACACACACGGGAACAAAAGATAAAAAACTGCAGACTATCAAAGGAATTCACTTTTGCTAATAGAGAAGCGGGAAAAATAAAGTCTAGGAAAAAAAAAAGTACTAATTTTTACCCTACCTAATTTAGTTCTTATAAATAATTATTTTCCACCCAAAGAGCAGAATGCGGTGAGTTTCCCAACTCGTTCTTTTGTTCCAGAGATTTATTGCCATGAAAATGTTAGCTCTCTTCTGATTTAGTGTCTGGGTGGTGGTGGGATCCTCTGAGAGAAAAAGGAATCCCTAGACAAGCCCAGACAGTCTTGGTCCCTGGAGATCTTCCAATAATTAGAGTCGAGCAAATCCGGGGAGGAAACCGGTAAGTCTGGGAAGCATTCTTTTTGTCTCTCTGTCGTTCTCTGCCCACTTGGAGCTACTCTGATAAAGCCACTCTGTGTTTCATGAACTCAGTTTGCTAAGCTGTTGAAACTAAGGGAGAGATAATTGACAGCAGATGAAAGGGCCTGGATGCTGGGCTGGGAATACTGGGGGTGTGAGCAGCTCTGAGCTGTGAGCTGCAGTATCATGTAAGTACAGACAGGCAGCCGTAAACACGGTGATTAGGGCCGGCTCTTGCAGGTGAGTAAACTATGTGGGAGTAAATTCCAGGCTGCTCTTAGATTGCAGAAACAACATTTGCAGGTTCCCGCTGTTTCCTTTGATTCATTTCTACTGCAGGGCTCTGGAGATATAAAATAGTATGAAAGTGCCCACTTGCTATGTTCTGGGATTACATCCTACTGGGTGAGAGCCCAGCCAGCATCTGCCCGGGTTCTGGGTGTGAGCTCAAAAAGTCAGTTTGGTGAAGGTCAGCGTTGCGATGTCCTTTGCAGCCAACCGTCAGGCCAAGGTTAGCTTGCAAAATGATACACGACGCATACAAAATCTGGAAGCACAAATGTGTGCAACGATGTTTTCACGCAAACCCCTGACTAATTTCAGTCTACTCTTCGGAAGCATTGGGTGTACATGATTGATAGGAGACTTTTTAATGACAAGATAGTCATTGGTCAAAATGCTAATCTGCTGGACTTCAAATGGTCAACGACATACCGATGAGTCTTGTCTCCCATCCTCTGGCAACTGTTCTTGCCCATACTCAATTCCAGGTCCAAAGTGAGCAGATTTCAAGCATCTATCCAAAGGCAGACTCGGTCCACGTTCCACTACAACCTCCCCACGTAAATGGATAAAATAACTGTGATTTGACAAGGTCTGGCTCCCTGCACATTTTATCTATTTATTTTTATATGTAATTTTTAAATATCTAGTTTATTTTATTTGAGTTGTGGGGTACAAGTGAGGATTGGCTACATAAGTCAGTAGCATGCAGGTGAAGTCTGGGCTTCTAGATGACCCTCTCTCCCCCTGGTAGTGGACCTGGTACCCAGAGTGTTGCTCTGTGCCCCCGCTTCCTTCCTCCTTGTTCCCTCCCCCAGCGGTGTCCAGTGTCTGCCGATCCCACCCCTGTGCTTGTGTGGCTAGTAATCAGGGCTCGCTTATCAGTGAGAAAATGCAATATTCAGTTCTTTGTTTCTGTGGTAGTTTACTTAGCATGAAGGTTTCCAGCTGCATTCATGTTGCTGGGAGGGCTTTGATCTTGTTCTTCTTTGTGGCTGCATAATATTCCATCAAGTATATGTACCATATTTTCTGGATCCAATCCACTTTTGATGGGCATCTGGGTTGGTTTCATTTTCTTGCTATAGCTTGCACACTTCAGAGTGCCAACATGATTGTCACTGGAGCTATACACGCACATCACTGGGGTCCTCTATGCATTCTGCCTCTGCAAGTTTTCAAGAATGAACTCACCCAGATCTCTTCACAAAGATACAGAAACAAACACACAAAACTTTGAGGCTGGTATACTCTTTCATTTTGAGAAAGTATACTTGTGTGACCTTGAGAAAGAACAAACCATCACTAGGTCATTTGTAATGTTCCTACATGGAATCACAAATGCTTGGATTGCTTGTACTCCCAGACCCCCTAGTCACTTCTTTCTGTTGGATTGGGATAATTATAAGTTTCTCTTGTCTTAAGAATTTAAACTGTGTCCAGTGGGCAGGCACCAACCATCTTAGCACACTTTAGTGGTCCTGTGTGTAGCGAAGGATTGAGTCAATACTGACAAGCATTGCTTTTCTGTGCTGGGGAGAATGCCCCATGAAAGAGAGGGAGACGTACCTTCTGGCCCAACTTTTCTTCCTCAACGCTTCTATCCAGGCAGGTAGAAGCTGATGTGCTGTGTGCTGCACCCAATTTCTCTTCTGGATCTATTACTGAAGGGACATTTTACTCACAATCACAGGGCAAATGTTGCAAATAAACAGGGAGCTTGGGGGTTCTGCTATGGAATACAGGGGTTGTTGTGTTCTCATTTAAAACGTACATGGGACTCAGTTGACATGGAGACCTTTTCTGCCCTCAGATGCCTTGATCTATTTTTCCAAGATCTAGAGAAAAGGGCTCATGAATTTCTTTAAATGTTGATCACCCTCAAAGTTGTTAGGTTTATGTCTCGACCTGTTTATACAAATAAATATATTGGCATATGTCCTAAGATTATTTGTCTGTGATCTTTGGGTGGTGTTGTCTGTACAGCACAATGATGAAGAGCTAGAGTGTGCAGCCTGCCGTCCTACCACTTAGCTGTATGACCCTAGACACATGACTTTTGGTGCCTCAGTTCCAGAGCTGTAAAATGGGAATCACTGTGCTGTCTATTCGATAATTTATGTTGTCAGATTTCAGAGATGTTCAGGGAGAGCATTTTTGACTGTGCCTGGTGCCTAGCGACACTCTCAGTGGATGACAGCTAGACTAATTACTTTTATTTGACCTTAATTATTAATTCTCCTAAGTCTTCTCTTCCACTGAGCTGGTCTCAAAATCCAAATGTAATGAAAAGAACACTATATATATATATGTTTTAATCTGGAGAAAACAGAAGTAATCATACCCATTATGGCTGGGTAGAATGTCAGGCCATGCTTTAAGAAGTGATGCAGTCCTAGGTAAAAGCTCTTCTCTCCAAGAAGGTACCAACTTTTATTCACTTGCTTTTGTCCAAGAAAGATGAACAGAAAAAAGACGGGCAGGCAGGATCAGGAATGGGAGACTGAGCATGTCTACCAAGACAATTCACCAGAGTGACAAGAGCATTTAGAGTTTGAGGACCTGGCTTCACTATGCAATCTTGGTTAAAAAAAAAAAAAAAAAAAAATTACTTTCCCTCAGTTTTGCATATCAAAAAATGAAGATAATATCTCACACAACCAGTTTTCTAGGGTTATTTTGAAGGTCAAATGCATTGGTCTGTTTGATCTACAGATACCCTTTATCTGTAAGACAGGACTGTTCTTTCTTTTTGTTTCTGTTTAGGCCCTCAGGGAGTGCTTATGGAATTCCAGAAGGTGGGAAAAAATGTTTTCCCCCTTCAAATCTTGTAAGGCATGTTGCTTAATTCTCAGTGTGCTAAAATAAAGAAAGAAATAAAAATATTCAGGTTTTCACTACTTTTAAAAACTGGAACATAAATCTTCCTCAGGGAAAGTTACTGTCCCAATTAAGTAATGTATTCATACATGTATTTTTGTAAAACACGTGTGTGAAATCAGAACTTTGAAGTTTTTCTCAGAATTAAAAAAAATTCTCACAAAATATACATTTAAAACACCCTCACTTCTAATTTTTCCTTACTTTTTTTCCACTTAATGGCAATTAACTCCATTAGAAAGTGTTTTTGACATCTCCGCTTTTGGTATCAAATGCTAAGAATAAGAGAATCTTTTGAGCAGTGTAGGCAGATACCTGTCTGTGCATGTGTGATTATTGCAGTACTATTTACAATAGCAAAAAACATGGAACCAACCATGCTGTCCCTCAAAAGTGAACTGGATAAAAAAAAATGTGATACATATACATGATGAAATATTATGCAGCCATAAAGAAGGACAAAATTACGGATTTTGCAGCAACTGGGATGGATTTAGAGTCCATTATACTCAATGATCTATCACAGAAACAAAGAAATGAGTACCACATGTTCAGTGGACCCTGAACATTTATCTTAATACTATAAGAAAGGAATTGGCAGTAGCAGATCACTGCTGAAGGGTCAGGGAGAAACATAACACTCATAAGGGTGCCTGATCCCAAACCAGATGAACTGAGGACCAAAGGGAGGCCCCAAAATTACCTGTACAATGATCACTTATGTACCTAACCCTGGATTGTAGCCCATATCTCAAAAATAAAAAAAATAAATTAACAAAAATGAGAACATGCCTTTGTCACGTACACCAAGAGTATTTGAATCAGTAGCCAACCCCAGTTCTGACTCAGGACATTCCTAAGCTTTCTAAGTTCCTTGAGAGCAGAGCCTGTGTCATTCACCCATGTCTAGTGCCCTTCTTGTCTCTTTGTAGGCAGATGATGGAGGTGTGCTTGCTGAACTGAACTGAGTTGCTGGACGGAGTCAGTCAATCCAACCACAAAGTGATACTCCAGGGTGATGGCCCACGAAGCCACCACAGAAATGAGCTGCGACAACTTCAACACGAGATAGAGACCACTCGGCTGCATGAGGCTACGTCCACCTCAGATTGTCCCACCAGTTAGTTAATGTCCCTGTCTGCTCTTAGCCACACGATTGTCCACTTTTTGAACTGAGACACATTGAGACACTAATCTCCTTGGAAGGACAATAAAAAACAAGATCAGACAAATCTAACAATTTACAATCTACTAACGCACGCTAGGCTTCCTGCATAATTTCCCCTAGCTCTCCCTTTGGAGTCTAGGAATTTAGAAGAAAAAGTCATTTTCAAGGCAGGCTTAACTAGCATTCCACAAATATGTAATGGAATGAGTGTTCGTGTTGACACCTGTAAAAATCTTAGTTGAATTTTTTCACGTTTATATTTCATATGGCAAAGTGTTTTAGCTGTAGGGAAATAAGCCTGATCTGTCTTGAGGCATTGATATGATGACTTTCAATGCATGAAAAACTTTCTTAGTGTGATTTTTAGAGCATTTTAAAGCCAGCAACTGAGGACGACACGTAACCGCTATTTACTTCCGTTACAGACATTGCAGATTAAATAATTCCATGGCGATGGGTATTGAAAAAGGTGCTTTTCCTCAGGAGTTTTCCTTTTGGATGTTTTGCTTTTGGAAATATCAAACATCTGCCCAGGGCAAATAGCTAAACAGCTGCAATTTTCTAGCTCGTTCCTATTTTTGGCTTTTGGTGCCAGAGGCATTTGAACACCCATGTTGGAGGCTGGATTCTCTTGGAGACTTGGGAGCCGAAGAGAGCCAACCTGTTTTAGATCAATTGCTCCCAGTGCTTAAAGGGCTAGTAAAAACAGGTTATAATGTTTACATGACTTTTTATGGGTCAGAGTTTATTGCAGTTCTATTCTATGGCCTACAGCGGAGGAACATTTTACAAGATTTTGCTGCATTTGACAGTTCTGTTTCAGTGCATCTGGTAGGGGAAGTATTTTTTTCCTCCCCTTTCCTTTATTCTCTCTTTTTTTCTCTATTTTATTCTTTCCCTTCCAAAAACAAAGTGAGCACTTAAGTCTTCCTGACTGCAAGCAATCTTTCTTTTCCTTGGAAAGTCAAAAGCCAGTGTAGACCCAAGATGCCACAGAAGGTCCAGAGAAAGCTTGCAATTTCAAATAGCTTTGGTCTTCCCTTGGAGGGTCAAACACACAATACTCATAAATAGATGAGCATTTTTACTGGGAAATGTTTTAATTTGCACCAACGTTGTGTGTGTGTGTGTGTGTGTGTGTGTGCGTGCGCGCGTGTGTGTGTGTGTGTGTGTGTGTTTGTGTGTGTGTGTGTTTTCTTCTCTTCTTTGTATTAGCAGGGTTTGATGGACCAGGTTCCAGACATTGGAGACTGGTAAGCCTAAGCTGGCATCAGTATTCTACTGTCTGTTTAATACTTCAGGCAAATTTCCTAACCTTTCTGAGCTTAGAGTTAATGTTACCTACTTACAAGAACATTGTAAGGGTTAAAAAATGAAATTATTCATTAGTTATGTATACAGTAATGGTAATTGTATTCATCGTTTTGTTAACGATCAGAGAGCCCCAATTACACATTGGACAAAGTTATGAGCTTTAAAGATATAGCCAGTAAACAAGAGGCATGGTTCCTGCTCTCAAGTTGTATTGGTAGAGAGATAGAAGACACAAATAAACTTAAGTCAGCCAGAGTTAAGTGCTATGAAGAAAAATAAATCGGGGGGGGGTGGGGCAAGGAATGACGATGTGTGTGCTATTTCAGATAGGCTGGTCCAGAAAAGCCCATGTCTGGGTGACATTGGAACAGAAGATTAAGTCTAGTGACTGATGAAGCCTGGAAGCTGAGACAGAACATGTCAGGTGGAAGAACAAGACATGCAAGGTCCCTGGGGTAGGAGCAGGAGCAGGAGAAATGCGCTGTGAAATTGCAATGGGAATCAGCCTGCCAGGCCCTGGCACTCTAGAGACTAGAGGAGCATAAAACCAGAGAAGGAGTCAGGTCAGATCATGTAGGGCCTTACAAGACAATGTTGAAGTCTCAACCTTTAGTCTGAAGGAAATAGGGAGCCATTGGATGGTTTGAGTGAAGGCAAGGCATAATCTGGTTCCATATTGAAAGAGTCATTTTGACTTCTGTTTGAGGAACAAACCGTAAGGGGGGAAGAAATGGGAAGACAGACTCTCTCTCCTATTTTTTTTTTTTTTGAGTTGGAGTCTCACTCTGTCGCTAGACTAGAGTGTAGTGGCTGCTCCCGGCCACCACAGCCTCGACCTGCTGGGCTCCGGCGATCCTTCCGCCTCAGCCTTCCAAGTAGCCGGAACTACAGGCATGCGCTACCACACCCGGCTGATTTTTTTTGGATTTATTGTAGAGATGAGGTCTTGCCAAGTTGCCCAGGCAGACTCTCTCTCCTATTGCTGGCAGCAACAAAAATCCTGATAGCCTGGGTCTCTGGAAGTTAATATGTTATGTCTTGAATGGGTATCTTGCTTTTATTAATACATAACTTTTAGCTTACATCTTGAGATTACACACACACACACACACTCACACACACACACACACACACACACACACACACACATGTTTTTTTTTTAATTTTAATTTTTTTTCTGGGTTGGAGTCTCACTCCATCGTTCAGGCTGGAGTGCAGTGGCACGCTTATAGCCACTACAGCCTTGACCTGCTGAGCTCAGGAGATACTTCTGCTACAGTCTTCCAAGGAGTTGGAACTACAGGCATGCACCACCATACCTGGCTAATTTTTTTGATTTATTGTGGAGATGAGGTCGTGCCATGTTGCCCAGGCTGGTCTTGAAATCCTGGGCTCAGGCAATCCTCTCGCCTTAGTCTCCCAAAGTTTTGGGATTACAGGCTTGGGCCACTGCGCCCAGCCTTGAAATCATATTAATTTTGTTTATTTCTGTCACCATCATTTTCCTGTTTTCAGCTTTATTTTAAATGCTTAAAATGACAGAATATCCCCTTACATGGTGATCGCTCTTAGCCTCTCACTCTTGATGTAGTTCTTCCACGGGTATTGTGTTTTTCGAAAGTCAGAACAACTTGGTCAGGGTTGATTACATTGGGGTGGCTAGGACACTGTCTGGTGAGTCTGACAGAGGATACTTTCAGCTTACTGAAAGTGATGAACTCGGGCAGGGTATCTGACTCCCGGGGAAACATCCTCATCCCAAGTCCAAGCACTCTCCGTTCAAGAACCAAAACAGGATGAGGATGTGAGCTCTTGATGTGGATGTAGTTCTCAGTCTGTATGAGGGCCGAATCCCTGGAGTCCTTAAAAAATTTAGAGTCTGAAGGAAAGGAGGTTAGCCGACCTGGAATCTGAGTCTAAGATGGCATCCTTTAACTTTAGGTCTACCCATTGTAAAGGGGCAGAATTAAGGGGGAGAAATGCTGAAATAGTTCTACGAATGAATTGCATTCAAGTAAACAAAGTCAAACCGTGGAGTTCTTAACTCAGTACCTAACAAAAATTCTCCAACTGATAATTTAAGTTTATTCTCCTTTAGATTAAAGCATGAGTGAACATCAGTTCTAAAACACAATCCAACCCTTCTTTCAAATAAACTTTGTAAAGTATCAGATTAAAAAATTTAAAAACAGGCATTGCCTTATTAGACTCTGGTATGGCCATGTGCTCTTTGAGCTATGGCTGTCGCCATGTTTCCTGGCTTTGACCTTCTTCTATACCTTGGGAAGGTGAATCTCCTCTCTTTCTCTCTCTCCCTTTCTCTCTATCTCTCTCTCTCTCTCTCTCTCCCCCACACACCAATTTACTTTCTAAATTAACTGTATTTTTTCTAATCTTAAAAACCCTCCCCCTAAAACAAACAAAATAACACCCCCAAAATATAGAGAGTCCAGAGCGCCAGCCACAGGTCTACACATGATGTAGCTTCTCAGTCAGGGTGAAGAAACTCTACTGTCAGCAAGGAATGTCCAGTACATTTTTGTGAAGAAAAAAAAAAAGAGGGAGGAAAGGGGGGTGTTTTCGTGATAAGGATACTGAGGAGTAATTGTGTGCGTTTGTCTATTTGTCCATCCTTATAACCTGAGCACCTAAAACAACTATTTTCATTTCATGAATCACACAGATCAACAATCTTCAGAGGCGTCCTTACTTGCAGGCAGAGTCGAGAGCTGTGTGTGTAGTGGGACTCGAAAGGGGCTGAGACTACAATTCTCAGCTCTGCGCTGCCAATCATGCCTGAAATTCCACCACAAGAGATGAACGCTTTACACGTTTGACCCCTATAAAAATGCAAACGCTGCTGGGAGGGGTAATAAATCACTAGTACCATTTTGTGAGTTTATCAGATCCCTCCTTGCTGTGTTGAAGCCGGCTGAAGAGTCGAGAATTCATAAAGAAGACTCAGACAGCAAGGTGGGTGTGGCAGGGAAGCTAAGAACAGCACTCTGAACGGGGTCTGGGCCTGCATGATGGTTCACACCTGTGATCCCAGCACTTTGGAAGGTTAAGATGAGAGGATTACTGGAGCCCAGGAGTTCGAGATAAGCCTGAGGAACATAACGAGACCTCGTCTCTACAAAAAAAATCAAAAAATTAGTCAGGCACAGTGGTGTGTGTCTGTAGTCCCAGCTACTCAGGAGGCTGAGGCAGGAGGATCGTCTGAGCCCAGGAGGTCAGGTCTGCTTCTCAGCAAGATCTGAGCACAGGGTTATGAGGGCAATGTCAGTTTAGAGTGCAAAGCCCCACTTGTTTCATACCTTGGGTGGGGGAAAAGCTAGTAGTAGTAGTAGTAGTAGCAGTGAAAAGTGTGATAACACCCAAATAATTGTTCTATAGTTCCCACTTATGCAGGGGTGATTAAAAGCATTTATGTGATTGGCTTCAGAGAGGTGGTCAGGGAACTGGGTTTATGGTCCAAGTTGCTCTCATTCAGCTGTTTGAAATAGCAGGCCACCACATCTGTTAAAAAATACATATATATATATATATGTATATATATATATATGTTCTCCTGAATTTTTATGAGTTGGACTCATCACATCTCGGTGTTGGCTTAAAAAAATAGTAAAAGCTAGAATATATAACTGGTTTCCATCCCCAAGAGTGGGTACACATATCATATTATGTGATCCTTGGAAAACGTCCCTTCCTCTGCAAAACCTAGCCACACTTGGATGTTTTCTTATGCTCAAATGGACTCTCGTTGCCAACTGCTGGACTCATTCTCACAGTACAGGTGGTCAAATCAAAATCAGGAATGAACACATGGCACCTTTTTTTTAAAAAAAAAAAAAACCTTATCACATGCAATATTAAAAGATAGTCTTTGTGTATTTGCTTTTCATACAGGCCACACACACATACCAAGCAATGTATTCTTTGTTTAAGTATATAGGACAGGCTTAAAACTTTCACTGGGATTTTATATGGAATATTAGTTTTTCTTGGAACTTTAGGCCAATGGCACGTTTTTGGAGAAATTTGCAAACCCACATAATTCCATGTTGGCTGTCGCACCGGCAGTTGTCCAGATACAAACAAATTGTCTGAGATATAATGGAATCGTGGCATAGAAGTAAAGACATTTACTTTGCGAGTAATGCTTTGTCCATCTTTGTATCCACCTCGGGTTAGAGCCTAAGACTTGCCACATACAGCTTCTTCAAATAACATGCAAAATGAATGAACAAAATGGAGTGCATGTCAGGGAAGAAAAAGCAGGATGGTGACTGGAGAAAGGAGGGCATGTGTTGTTTGAACAAGAATTTGGGGAAACACAATCACTGTCATGAGAGTGTTGAAAGCATTTTAGTGGAAGTGTACTTTTCTCTAGAGATACAGGACCAGAGAAAAAAGCTTGAACAGTTTTCAAGTATGTAGCAATGACATGTACAACTCTTTGTATCCAAACGAGCAACTCATTTAAAAAAAATTTTTCAATTTTTATTTTAAAGATATTGGGTACAATTCATGTCTAGGTATACAAATGGTCATTGTATAGGTACAGTTTGGACCTCACTTTAGTCCCTACTTCACCTGGTTGAAGATCAGATATCCTTATTGATGAAGTGTGCCCCCCCACTCCCTGGGCACTTTCCTACTACTGCCAATCCCTTTCTTATAGTATTATGATAATTGATCAAGGTCCACTTATGATTGAGAACATGTGATACTCAGTTCTTTGTTTCTGTGATAGATCACTGAGTATTATAAACTCGAAGTCCATCCAAATTGCTGTAAAGTTCATAATTTTGTCCTTCCTTATCACTGCAAAATATTCCATTATGCATGTATACCACATTTTAAAAATCCAGTCCACTTTCAATGGGAAACACAGTTGGTTCCATGTTTTTGCTATTGTGAATAATGCTGCAATAAATATGCATATGCAGATATCTAGAGTGACTTGAGTTCCTCCAGGTATAATCCCAGAATGGGGATTGCTGGGTCATATGGAAGGTTGATTTGTAGGTTTTTTAGGAGCTGCCACTGTTTTCCATAGAGGTTGTCCTAGTTTACAATCCCACCAACATTGTAGAAGTGTTCCCGTTCCCTGCATCCTCTCTGCCTCTGTTGTTTTTTGAGTTAGTGATGATGGCCTTCTTGACTGGAGTTATCTCAGTGTAGTTTTAATTTGCATTTCATTGATGACTAGTGAGGTAGAGCATTTGTTCAGGTGTCTGTTGACTGCCTGTGTATCTTCTTTTGAAAAGCATCTATTCATGTATTTTGCCCACTTTTTAATGGTGGTGTTTGTTTTTTTCCTTTCGACGCATTTGAGTTCCTTATAAATCCTAGATGTTAGTCCTTTGTTGGATAAACAGTTGGCAAATATTTTTCCCATTCTGAGGGCTGTCTCCCTACTCTCTTGATGGTTTCCAAAAGAGCTGTTCTAAAGGTTGCCAGCTTCTTGTATTAAAAATATTCCAAAAGAGGTTAGATGACTATTCTTCAGGTTTTTGAGAAACACAGTCTCTGAGAAAATACCTGACAATTATTTTGGGGATGCACTTCAATTCTATTAATACATGATTTATTTGAACCCATATGTATCAGTACCTTATTTCCTTTCCATATGGATAAGTATTTCTATCAATATATTTTCATTGTTAGCATAGTGCGCTTAATCATGATTATATTTTTGGTATTTTTATATACTATTTGTCATAAATAAGTTTCCAATTTTTCTGTTTGACTTGTGGGACCAATCTTATAACTTTAAGGTCATGTTTTGTAAAACACTTAGTGTTCTGATATGAGATGTACAAGTGAGGGCTTGGGCAAACCAGAATGCTCTGAGTGAAATTATCAGTGGATTTTCTATTTGTAAAAGTTGAACTGGATCAATTAAGATACTACAGATGTTTTTATTTCAATTGACTATTTCTGACAAGATAGACATTAAAGAACCAACTTCTTCCCTGATAAAAAATTAATACTTAATTTATAATTTCTTATTATGGCTAAAAACTAAAATTGTGTACTACACATGCTATGTAAAATGCAAACATTCTATAATTTAGTAAGTTGTTTCTTTTAGTTCCTAAGACAAATGGAGCATAAAACTTCATAACATACTGTCTTTCAGGAAGTTTAGTTTCTGGTGAGGGGAGGGAGATAAAAATGTATGCAATGACTATAGTACAAGATGGAAAATTTTAAATGACCGAAGTAATATCATTTAATTGATATTTTAGTTCAGATAAGGGACTTTCTCAAGACTGGAAAGTTAACGGAAAAGGTAGCATTTGAGAGGAGTCTAAAGAGTGTGTAGAATTTGGATATTCAGGTGATGAGGAAGAACTTTTAACCAGCTATGACAGGAAAAAAGAATTTAAAAAATTATGCCTTCCATTACATGAAGGGAAGTTATGGAAAATAATCTACAGCGTTAATTTGTGTAAGGCCTGAGATGCCGTAGTAATGAACTTGGGCCATGTGTCTTAGCGCATTGGTGAGTCAGTGACCACTTATCAACAGGTAAATAGACAGAGATTTCATTATTTGAAGAATAATCACTGGAAGTGATGGGTAGGATTGATTAGGATAGGAAAGGAATGGAGTTAGTGAGACAATCTAGGGAAATACTCTCATAATTGAAACAGAAAAGAACACGAACCAAGAGACTGAAACAAGACAAGGGTATGTAGACAAGGAGAAGACGACAAACATAAGAGCTACTGTGAAATCAGAAGTAAAGTTGACCAGCTGATCGGACTGGAGCCAGGAAAGAAGATGGGATAAGAGCCTAAGAAAGAAAACCAGATTTGAATGAGAAGTTGAATTTCCCTATGACTGTGCTGAGAAAGATGTATAGGCAAGGCAGATGGACTTCAGCGACAGTGGGCGGCTGGAAATGTGAGACCAAATTTTGGAGCGTGGTCAGGGCATTGGTCGGCCTAAATTTGGGAGTATTCTACAAAGAATTCTCAGTAAAAGGCTGAGATAACTAAAGAAGGGAATACATAATGTATATTTTATAAATTGCTTAAGCTTTTCAAAATATAAACATATGCTATTTTGAGTGGTATATTTGTTTTCTTAAAAGAATGAGAAGGATTAAGTGATTGGGACACTGATTTGGGGGCATATTCTTGTAATAGAGCATTGGTTTTAAGAAAAAAAAGAGATTTTCTATATTAACCTTCATCTTTATTTCATGTTTATTTTCGCAATGAAATGTACATTAACCATAGTCTTTAACAAAATATTTATGCTGTTTAATATCGCTCTGATAAACTTCGAATATTTTTCAGCAAAAACCTGATAAATTTTTTAATGAATCACAATATACTATAACTTTTTATTGAGATTCAAGAAACTGGCCTTTTTAACTGCATTAAAGAAATGATTATCTCTCTGGCTTTCTCACAGGAACAATTAGCATGAAAGGAAATGCTTATTCATGCTCAATGGAATGAACCAAACATTCCACGGTCTTTCCTACAACGATAATAACCATTTGCTACATTTAATTTTCACTGCTCTAGAATCTGTGGTTATTAATCTGTTTTCTCACTCTGTTCTCATTGATATAATGTCCTGGGAAAACAGGGAAATAAGTATTCCTATAACCCATGTGACATAGGTCCCCTAACCAGAATGATTTCATGAGATTTTCAGTTGTTGAGAAGTACACCTCAAATATCATGTATCGTGAAAGAAAAGTGAACTGCTCCGTTCTTTTTGGACAACTGTACATTTTCAACACTTTTTCTGCACAGTATCACCTCAAAGGGCTACTCTAATTAGTCAAAGAATCTTTCCTGCCGGGTGTGACATTTTCGCAGACATGATGTCACCTTCCAAAATTTCTTGGCTCACTAAAGGAAATATGAAACATGTTGACGTTATGCCGAAGATTAATTGGGTTCTAATTTTTAATTTTGGAAATCTTCTTGGTCCTTTTGAGTGACAGCTGAGATCAAACTTGTGAATATATTGGAATAAATTACCTAAGGGGATATTATCCTTAGGGAATTTATAATCTTTATAGAGATGTCATACAAATATGAGATGGTTAGTAGACCTCATATGGCAGACACACTGAGCTCTGTGTCAGGTTTCACTAGAAGAAGCAATTAAAAGAAATTTTGATAAAACTAAGCTAGGTAATTCCAGTGTTTTAGATCCTAGACATTTGCTGCTGAATTATTTTCAGACCATCTCAAGTATATGGAAAGCTTTTGAAAATTATCTGGCTTAGTGATTTATTATTACTTTTTAAAATTTTAACTTTTTTACCTCAACCCAAGTAAATGGTAGAAATTTTCTATTTTTAAAGGAGTCATTAATTATGGATTAATTCAGTAATTATTAATGTATGTATTATTAATGTATGTAAAATTAAGCCATACAATTTTAACTTGAATTGACTTCAATTTTTTTCAAATCTAAGTAAATTTTACTCTCTATATAAATCAATTTCTTAGCTTGAAATTGAAAGTGAATGCTACCTTCATATTGCCTAGTACTTAATACTACCTTAGAAATATAAATATAGTGTTGAATTTGTTTCATCTATAGGAAACAAAGCAGAGAATGCTTTAATAAAAGATTTCACTCTCAGGTATGCTGCAAAACAAAATTTTATGTTATTATTTGAGAATAACATTTCTTTACCTACATATAACAATAATTTTTGGGTGTTGAAATAAATTTGCTATTAGATACAGTACTAAATACACCTAAGACTATTAAAACAAACTATTATAAAAAACAAGCCTGAATGGTGTTAAAAAGGCAGTGGCCTTTTGGATGAACGAGAAAATGAACTTCAGTGTTTAGAAGTTCTAGAGATGAGCCAGGCACAGTGACTTGTGATGGTAATTCAAGCCCTTTGAAAGGTTGAAGTGGGAGGATTGCTTGAGCCCAGGAGTTCAAGACAAGCCCGAGCAACATAGCAAGACCTCGTCTCTACCAAAAAATTAAAAAATTGTCTGGCTGTGGTGGTGCACACCTGTAGCCTCAGCTACTCAGGAGGCTGAGGCAGAAGGATTGCCTGAGCCCAGGAGGCTGAGACTACAGTAAGCCGTGATCATGCCACTGCATTCCAGCCTGGGTGACAGTGAGACTCCTCTACTAAAAAAAATTAAATGAAAATAAGATGGAAAGTTCTAGAGAAGACCAAATTTAGAAACTGAAGGTCAGTGCCAGAGAAATCTCACAGTTAGAAGGCCTAAAATCTCTAAGTGATGCTGTAATTAGGACTGTAGACAGGCAACCAGTCCAGAAGCAGGTATGGATCTGAGGTGGAAGCCTGTGTGCCAGGCTGGAGGGTGCACTGTCAACTGACTTGGGAGCAGAGTGCTCTGCAGTGCAGCATCTGAGGTTTTGAAATCCCTTTTGTCTAAGCTCCCAGAGACTGGGGATTGGTGGGGAGAACCCACCCATGGCAAAAATAGAAGAGATAAAATACCAGAATCCGGGCACATTTTGAAACCAGGGCTAGAAAATCTAGTGCCTGGAAAGGTCATGAAGTGAACCCTTGCACAAAGCAAGCAGATATAAGGAAACAGGCATCGGTTTGCTTCTGCTGTGAGCAGAAGCTTTTTAAGCCATGGCATAAGCATGCAGTGGAGACGCTGTTAGAACCTGTGGCTGTGGTGGGAGGGTCAGATCCAAAGTTTAGCAGGGACAGAACTCACAGGACCTTGGAGGCAAGGTCAGGAGTTTAGAGTCAATCCTGTGCTGATGGAAAGCCTTTGGAGGTTCAAGTCGGTGGTGATGCAATCCGGTTTGTAGTTTGTAAGGATGACTACACTTTCCAGGTGGAGAGTAGACAGGAGAGTCTCAAAAGTGGAATTGTTTAGACTGCCTCGGAGGCCACGACCACTTCAGGTGAGACACGGTGATATTTGGGAGCAGGCTGCAGTCTGTGATGAGAAAAGAGGAGAGGCCGGACCCAAGATGTATTTTGGAGGTGACATCATTAGGACCCACTGAAGGAGGTTGTAAGAGAGAGAAAGAGACCCGATGTGAATTAATTCTGATCTCTATGCCGAGTAAATGAACAGATGCTCAAGCATGCCTCATTTATAGCTTCTGTAGCTTCATTATTGTTTTAGATCATCTGAACTTATCAACTGATCTTTTTGTTATTATATTCCTGCGAAAACCTCAAGAAGCCATCTCTCTGCTAATTCCAATCTTTCATCTGACCACCCCAATGTATGTCGCCTCAGTGAAAACCTAGACATATCTTTAAATAATCTTTCTTAGGGAGTGTGTACTTTGTCTTGGTGTCCTAAGTTTCTTTTGAATATTTTTTACATGTTTTGTTCAAAGTATGTTTTATTTTAGTGAAGAAAGATGGCACATGGCATGAAAGTGTCAAAAGCAATGAGGTCTTTTGAAGACCCGGGTGCACTTGTGTGGAGGGCAGGGTTAAAATAGAGACAACCACGCTGATATTGGTGTATGTGCCTGTGTCTAAAAACGAATCTGAAATGTCTTAAAGAAAAGTTGAGAGTTGCTGAAGAAATCGAACTCTAGAATATAAACCTTGTAGTAAGCACGGTGATAAAAGCCTACAGGGATTGAAAACCACTCTAGGGGTGGAAGTGAAGAGACACATCAATAAGGGTAACTGATCTGAAACCAGGCAAAGTGAGGACCAAAAGGAGGCCCAAACTTTACCTGTACTATGTCCACTTATACACCTAATCTTGAATTGTACTCAACATCTTTAAAAGACTTTTTAAAAAGGCACTGTATCCAGACACATTGGAAGATGCCTTGGCTGCCTTTGCAGTGCACACTTTGAATTAGGAACAGACCTGGTTTCCAATCCTAATTCTGTCATTTTTTAGCTCTGTGACCCCAGGAAAATCATTCATCTCTCTGAGCCTCAATTTCTATATTTGTAGAAGGTAGATAAAAATACCTGCTTTGCAAGATTGCTATGACATTTAGAAGTACTCAATGTGAATTGCTTAACACATCTATCTGGCCAAAAGTAATTTATTTTTTGTTAAATTTTGTAATAAGATTATTCCTTCATTTATCTTATCCACAGACCTGTTTGAGGATCACTCAGAGCTACTTCCGACTGGACTAGCTGCTGGGAATAAAAGGAGAAAGGAATCTAGCCCTGCTTTGGCCTAATGTAAAATGAATTGTAAATGCAGTGTGTGTGCTAGTGTTATTGGTCCTAAAATTAAAACAGCAACAACAACAAACATTATCTGGGAAGGCTTGAGAAAGGATTAAAAGTTCGTTTGAGACTTACACGAAAAAGTTGGAAAAAGATAAGTTGTAAAGTAAGAGTGGGAAATGAACAAAATGAATGTATGGAATTGCATCCCGTATCCAGGAAATGGTGAGTAGTCTAGGGACAACGTTGGGTGTGTGTGTCTGGAGTGGGGGGGAAGGAGAGGGGGCAGGAGAAATCTCAAAAGGACCAAGGAGTTTGTTGTGGCATGACAAGGAGAAGCAGACAGGTGACATTAAATTTTTAAATCAAGTTTCAAATAGCAGGCATACACATGCACACCTTTATTCCCAACATCTTGGCATTTGCCATTTTAAATGCTGGGATATGTGTTTATCCTATCTTTTATGCTGGCAAACAGACTTTTAAAAGATAACTTTAGGAGGCACACTTGGAATACACTGGAATTCACATATGGTGAATTTGGACATATGCATAAACCTATGAAAATGTCATCATAATTGAGACAGAGAACTTATCCGATGCCTCAAAAGTTATCCGTGCTTTGCAGGGTGTTCCTCCTACCCTCTCTAGGAAACACTGATCTGCTTTTTGTTACCACAGTTTTATAGTTAGGTGGTAATACAGGATGTCCCCTCCTTTTATTGCTGGACTTCTTTCCCTCATACTGAATATCTGAGGTATCCAGAGTGTTGTGTTTATCAAGCATTAATTCTCTCATCACACTCAGTCATGGTTCATGGGAAGGGTGTATTACAGTTATGTATCCATTCCCCTGGGGATGGACATTTGGCTTGTTTACAGTTTGGGGGCAACTGTTACTTTCACTCACTTCCATTGACCAGATCTCGGTCACTTGGTCACTCTAAATCTCGGGAAAGATGAGAGCACATCTTTGAGTTGATTTCCCCTGAAGTAGGATGAACAGGTTGTGGTGGACAGTTATCATGTGCGCCAACATTAATGAGCTGAGTTTAGCTTGACACATTTTGATTATTTCATTAAATTAACTTTCCTGTGGGCACCTGACATAAGGTGTAGTGTGATGGGAGCTTGTGTGGCTGGCACCACATCTGAAATCGACTTTAGAAGGGCATTTGAAACCATGCTGGATCACATACATGGCAAGCACCATTCCATGCTGGGAGTCCATAAACACTCTATACTCCTAGGCGCTTTCTGACAGAAATGTGAGGCACATTCAGATTCTGAAAATCATTTTCTATGTATTCTCTCAAGTCCTGTTCTGTTTTTAGGATTCATGAAAAGTAAATTCTGATTTAAGTCACAGTGTAACTCTCCTTTTAGCCTAACATCCATCAGCCAGACTGTGAAGGGGAACATTCACATGCTTGCAGAATCACAGAATGTGACCTAGAATAGCAGATCCCCGGGCTCCATGTTACTTTATATACATTATTCAGACTTGAGAGTCACATCCACTTCAAAATAAAAATGTTCTTGAAGGCCTTTTTAAAAATTAAAACTTCAAGATAGCAATCAAAACTTAAGAAGTTCTATTAGAAATGTAATGTCAAAGACACATAACCCAATATAGTAAAATAGTGTACTTAAAAATCAGCATATTTCAGTTAAGTAAAATCATCACAAAGGTAAATATTACACTAAAATGACTCATATTTTTGGTTTATTTTTTTTTTCCAAGTTGAGTATCCATTTTTTGGTCCACCTCCACCCTTCCACCCTCCAGTTCTACAGTGCAAGATGCATTATCAATACCATTTAATTTTAGAGTGGAAAAAAGAATCAGGAAGGCCTTTGAATGGTAGACTCAAAGCAGAACCATGTAACGATGCCCATAAAAACAACAAAACCTCATTTAAAATGTCTAAGTAACTCCTAATCCTTTCTTGAGATATTCATTTTTGACTTGTTCATTTTGTGCTATTCAAGAAACTACTTCAAGTAAATGGATAAAATTAAAAATCATTTCTAGGATCACATGTAGTGGAATAAGAGCAATGATGAGGCTTTTCCATTAAGTTCCTGGGGTGCAGGGAATACATTAGCCACGCATCAGCGTGAGGCAGGGTCAGTGAGAATGGAGTTGTTTACCCATCCTGTCCTAATTGGCCCCCTTAGGGTGTTGCCAGCAGAACTGGCTTTCTGATTCTAATGAGTAATGAAGGCACTTGGTATCGCATGCCAATATCTGTATGGGGGCCCAGCCCGGTCCTTGCCAGTGTAAGCAGTGCTGGTGTTAATAACAATCACCGAGCACCTTCGTAGAGCACCACTCTGAAATTAACTCTGCAATCACAACTTATTCCAAATCACTTAGTGTCACGGATAGAGCAGTAACACATGTTGAAAATTATACCAAAATATTCAAATAAGTGACTTTAAAAAGTTACTCGAGGCTTCATATTTAGCATATTTTATCTAGGGAATGCAAGACAAATAATTGCATCCAGATTGCATAAAGAGGGTAGGTTTTGTTTGTTGCTAGAGGTGTGGCGAGAGATTACTTGGAAAATGACTTCTGTATTCTTCCTCCCTGTCTTCTACACACTTGGTGATTAGGGAGGGAGGCACCTCTGAAGTCATGCTGTGGTTTGGACTTCCTGCCCTGTTGTGGCATTAAGAAGAGTGAGATGACTTGGAGAGGTCTTCCTGATAATGGACTGTCCTACTAACCACATTCAACTTTATCTGCGCCTTCACTGCTCAGCTCAGCTATTTGTGAGTCAGTTTACAAAGTCTCATGGTACAGTATAGCCAAAGATCTAAGCACATATCTCCTTTGGCTTCCTATACTTCAAATTACCTTTCTTGCCACTCATCCTGAGCAAACTATTTTCATGACAAAGTCTCTATGTTGACCTTGAACTTTCTAATCACCGTTGTTCATTTCCTTTTCTAAACCTGCTCTTCAGTTTCAAGATTTCCAGTGTGCTGACCCATTCCCAGTCTTCCAGTCCATCGCTCAGCCTGAGTCCTGTAGAGTCCTCATTTTCCCTTGATGACCTGGAGAATAATTTCTGTTGCATACCCAATAAAACATTCAGTTTACTCATTCCATTTATATTATCAGACTTTTACAAGTCAATATTCAAATTGAACCAAATATTTTCTTTTCAGCCTTGCTTCTGACTGGAAAACAAAGTCATTTAGGGGAGACATTTGAGCCCAGTACATGTATTCTTACTTGAAAAACACATTTATCTGTGGCAGGATATCTTCACATACCCAGTGGAATGGCTAAAATTTGAGAGAGATCAAAAACAGTGAATGTTAGGGGGACCCTGAAGCACATTGCTTGACTGATACAACCACTTTTGAAAACCATTGAGCAATTTCTTTAGAAGTTAAACATTCACCTACTCTATGACCTAGCAATTGTACTTTAAGGCATTTACTTAAGAAAAAAAACGGGGATAAGAAGACTTGTATGCAAATGTTCGTAACAACTTTATTCATAACTGCAAATATTTAGACTCAACCAAATAGGATAATGGAAAAACAAATGTGGTATATTAGTGGAGTATAAACAACCCTGTACTAAAAAGGAAAAAATAACTGCAAGTCATTAATAACTTTGGAGCAAATGATGGTGAATCAAGAAGTCAGACGTAAAAGAATACATATAGTATAATTTTGGTAAAAACATGTTAGGACGGTAGCTTCCTCTGCAACAAAGCAGAGGAAAGCGTAAGAAGAAAATTTCTTCAGTGATAGAAATCTGTTCAACCAGATAGGGGTGTTGTCACAGGGAGAAATATGTATCAAAGTTCTGCAAACTATACGTCTAAGATCTGTGCAATTCATGATTTTTTTAATCAATAAAACATTTAAAAAATCTCTATTTCTTGTCAGTTTAAAACATTTTCAGGGACTTTTGATTTGTCCAAATTCCTCTGCTTCTTCAATTTTATCCCAACCTTAGGCTCTTCCTTTCTCTCTGTCTCCCTTTATGGTCATATGACCCTGCTGTCATATGAGCCTGCTGTCTTTACAAGGTATCTTTTACATACACATTTTTGCAAGCTTTTTTGAAATAACAGTATCAATTTGCTTTATGTGAAACCCGTTAGTTCTATTAGAAGCCCCTGCAATCAGGTATTACTGTTAACATTCTGTCAAGTCTGCTTTCATTAACATTATTAAGAATCTCCTAATTTGTACATTGACATTCTCTTCCTAATTTTCTTTCTTGTTGACTCTTGCACTGACACTGTTGGCTGTCGTCTTTTTCTATACATTCTCATCTTCCACAGTTTTTGTGATATTGTGTTCCCTAGTTTTGTTCCTGTCTTGAATACCTTTGTTCTGAATACTTATCTTAATACTGAAAGTACTGTGTTTTTCCCTTAGTCTTCTTCCCTGTCTGTTTAAAGTACTCCCATAGAGGAAAAAAAAAAAAAAATTGATGCCAATAATTAATAAATATCTAGGTGGCATTTTGCCTGATATCTGGATTGCAATTTTTTTTTTAATCACACAGTTATTCCTAGTGGTCCCACACACACCTCGAAATCAAAACCTGAATTTTATGCCTTATCAACTAGAGAATTTCTTCCATCTGTATCATTTTCTTTCTTGCCAATGAACTCATCAGTTGCTGCTAATGCAGAAAACAAACAAACCAGAAAAAGAAAAAAGCAAAAAACCTAGTTAACTTTATCTTTTTACCATCTTTAACTGCATTCCTTAACATGCCACCAATAACTTTTACTACTATCAAGAAAATGCCATTAAAAGCACTTTATTTCCACAGAGGTTGTACTAGTTTAGACTCCCACCAACAGGGTAGAAGTGTTTCCTTTTCACTGCATTCTCTCCAGCATCTGTTGTTTTCTGAGTTAGTGATGATGGCCGTTCTGACTAGAGTTAGGTGGTATCTCAGTGTGGTTTTAATCTGCATGTCTTTGAAGATTAGTGAGGCTGAGCATTTTTTCATGTATCTGCTGGTTGCTCGTATGTCTTCTTTTGAGAAGTGTCTATTTATATATTTTGCTCACTTTGTAATGGGGCTGTTTGTTTTTTTCTTTTCGGCACATTTAAGTTCCTTGTAGATCCTAGATGTTAGGCCTTTGTCAGATATACAGTTGGCAAATATTTTTTCCCAATCTAGGAACGAAGAACTGAGTACCACATGTTCTCACTCATAAGCAGACCTTGAACAATTATCATAATACTATAAAAGGAATTGTCAGTAGTGACAAACTGCCGGTGGAAGAGGAGGTACATTTCATCAACAAGCATATCTGCATAATGAACATTTGCATGCCTGACTCGGAATCGTATCCCACATCTTTTAAAAAAAATTTTAATTTATTTATTTATTATAAAGATGTAGGGTACAATTCAGGGTTAGGTATACAAACATTGATCATGCAGGTACCCTGTTGATGAGGTATGCCCCTCCCTCCCCTGGCAGTTTCCCTCAACTGCCAGTCCCACCAACCCATCCCCTGACAGTTTTCCACATCTTTAAAATTCAAAAACAACTACTTTATTGCCTTCTGTACCTGATTCTGCTTAGTTTAGCCTGTCAACTTTTCTCACCCAAGCTACAGTGAGTGCTTCTCGAGGTTCCCTGTTTATTCTTTTTCCTGACCTAGTCTATACACTGTATTACCAGCAAGATCATCTTTCTGCATTGCAAATCTTGCTATGGTGATTTTCTATCAAAGCTTTTAACGGTCATTCATTCACTTTGCGATACAACCCCATTTTCTTAGCATGTCAAATAAGAATGTCATATCTGGCCCCCAGATGCATGTAATAAACATTGTTTATTCCCTACCCCCAAGCCACTCTCTGCTCTTGTCTATAGAATCCATTTTTTTTCTGAGGTGTCTGGAAGAGACCCCTTTAGCTCAGGAAGGCTGGGGCTTCACTGCTTGTTCCGCGCTGGGCATGTGATCAGCTTCTGCTGTGTACCGTATTTGGAAAAGCCTTGTGGGAATCCCTGGCAGAGGTTTTTGTCTCTGAACGCAGCCACGTCTTCCTGCATCTCAGTTTTTGAATACAATGGCTGGAGGACAGGATGCTTGATGGTCCTGCAACCAGACTACAGTCATAGGGAAAGGCTGGGAACAACAGAGATGCCAACTCAAAACCATGCTGTTGCCAAATGACACTAGCCATGCCACCCCTAAGATAGTTTTCATGTGAGGAAAAATCTATTTTAAACTCCTGTTAGTCAAATAAATGCCTTCCTGGATGAGCTCTGTTTTAACAAGATGTTGTCCCCTACCATTTCTTCCTTCACATATCAGGATCGAGTCTCGCCAGTTTTTATTGTTCTAGGATACAGTGTTGCTTATTTTGTGTTTTGAATTCACATATTTTAATCTCTTACCCTGGAATGCTTTTCTCTGCCACCTGGTCTTTTACTTGTTTTTTGAAGATGTGCTCAACCAAGGCTTCCTTCCTCCATGAAGCCCTTACCCAGGGTTAGCTTAGATTTTCTTTCTTTCAATAGCCCTTTATTTATCATCGATTTATATCTGTCTATCTATCTATCTACTACCCATATCTACATCTATCATCTACTATCTATCTATCATATATCAATACCTATCTATCTATCATCTGTCTACTATCATCTATCATCTATCGATGTCTGTCTTCTATCTCTATATCTACCTATCATCTATCTACTATCTATTTATCATCTGTTGCCTATCATCTATCAACAATCATCTGTTTATCTACTATCTATCTTGATTTTTAACCTTATCTCTTTTTATTGTCTATAATTATTTATGTGCTTACTTACCCTTTAAGATGGAGTAATTGTCTGCAAGAACAGTAGCTTATTTCTTTCTACATACATTTGGAATAATTATCAATAGTATTTGTGGAATGCAGCAGAGGAAGAAGAGTGACCTAAATGTATAAGCATTTCTACTAGTCTCTCCAATTTTTGCTTGAAAATTATGCTTGGGCTCTATCTAAGGAAACAGTGAATATGTTTCGGTCACAAGGGATAGTTTGATGGTCAATTTTATATTTTACTTTACTATTATTGAGTTATATTTGTAGTTTTATTATAAATTTTAAAAGCATTTATTTTGTGTATATATATTTTGCACATTTTGTCATTTACTTTGTGTTTGGATGAAGAAATAATTGATATTCTCAAAAACCTATATGCCAAGGACACATCCAAGTTCTGGGTGAATAAAATAAAATTCTTTGCTGTCTTGGATTTTATATTCTAATAAAAATATATATCTGACCTACATATAGCTTCAATTAGCCAAATATTAATATATAGGGTGGTCCTATCACAAATGTTTTTGTAATTAAAAGAATAATATGTTAATTAAAGATGTTTACCTTTAAGATACAAAACTATAAAATATCTGTCTAATATGCAAAACACCAAAATAATTCTAAAAATAAAGACATTATTAAATAACATATACCAGTATTTTTTGAAGAATCAAAAGTTTTTTTTTTAAATCACCTATTGTAAGAATGATGGCAATGGCTAAGAAAAAAAAAAAGAACCACCCACGCTTACATCTGTAAAACAACACACAGCTGGGCAGATACTCAAAGGATTCTTCTTCTCCCATCACTGTAGAAAATTTACTGTGATTTTATGAGGTAAAGTATTGCTGGAAGTTAGAATACATCTCTTGAGCACATTGTGGGAAAAATGCATGGTGCACGAGGCACCATGGGTTTTCAATACATCATTGTTCTTTTCCCATGGTCTTTCAGCACACACCATATTTTACCACTCTTCTACCTTTATGTATAATGTGGTTTCTTATTCCAATTTCCTCCCCACCAACGGTGTCTGCTTGAAAGACATATCTACTTCCAAAGACCTGCTCACTCTTCCAAGATACCTTGAAATTGAACTCTCTCACAAGATCAGAAAATGTTGTTTTCACCCACCAAGCAACTATAGCCCTAACGTTTACACCATTTGTTTACATCCATGTGCTCCTTTCTGACTGAAGTTTGAGGATGGTTTTCTGTAACACAACGCTCTTGTTAATAGCTGTGTCTGGATGAATTCATCTTGTTCAAAAATGCAGAATTAGAAGACAAGAACCAGCATATGACTTATTTAAAGATACTTTAAGGAATTGAATCACTAGGTTTATAAAGCAGATTGCAAAATTAAAAGAAGTCATGACAAAGCAACAGAGGAAGAGAAATTGGCAGTGTTTACAAAATGTCTAGAACAACAAAATAAACAGGAATGAAGCACACATTGGAATCAGATACCTGGAGAAATAGTATTCCTAGATACAGAATAAAAAACTAGGAGAATGGAATTAAAAAAATTCGTTATTAGCAAACACTTTGTCTAGTGCTTATTATATGCTGGAATATTTTCAAGTGTTTTACATGTGTTATTATAATACTCACTGCAATTCTAGGAAGTAGATAGGCACTATTAATAAAACTATTTGCAAAAGTGAAACAAAAGCCCAGTTAGATAACTTACTTAAGTTTAAAACTAAGATTCCAAATCAGTTAGCCTGAATTCAAAATCTATGCTCTTATTCATTTTGCTACTCCTTAGAAAAAAAGATAAATATTTGAACAAAGATTTATGAATAATGTCAGATAGAGAAAAAAATTAAGAATAGAAGCAATTAAGGAAAAAGCAGTACACACATAATTAATATTTCTGAAGAAAAATGGTGAATAAAGCATTTATAGATATTATTCAAAAAAACTTCCCAAGAATAAGAGATAACTTGGTTCTACATATTGAAGATGCACCTTATGTACTATAAGACAATTGAAATCTTACTCAAATCTGAGGTTTATATTACATTTATGGATATTAGAGATTTTTTAGGACATACAGACAGAAAATTAAATCACTTGTAATGAGCTTCCCACTGCAACATTTAGTAATAAAAGATGTGGGTCGGGTGCAGTGGCTCAAGTCTGTCATTCAAGCACTTTGGGAGGCCAAGACAAGTAGACTGCCTGAGGTTCAAGGGGTCCGAGACCAGCTGGGCAACTTGGTGAGACTTTGTCTCTACTATATATATATATATATATATATATATATAAAATTAGCTGTGTGTGGTAGTGTGTGCCTGTAGTTCCAGCCACTTGGAAGGCTGAGATGGAAGGATTGCCTGAGACCAGCAGGTTGACTCTGGGGTGGCCGTGAGCGTGCTACGGCACTGCTCCAGCCTGGGTGACAGTGTGACTCAAAAAAAAAAAAATATGTGAAACTTTGCCTATGATGTCCTAAAGAAAATAAAGTCTCAAGAATTTTCTAAGTCAGAGAGTCTTTTAAATAAAAAGGCAATAAAAAAGTATTTTTGGATGTGGACACAAATACAGGGGATGTATTTCCCATGAGCAATATATTTTCCATGAGTAAATGGGAAGAACAATTTTTAACCAACCAAGAAATATATAGAAACACTGGAAAAAGTTGCAAGCCAAGCCTTTTCCTTTGACTATAGAGCGGGATTCCACATCCTATATTTTTGTATAAATTTATCCTTAAAGCTGTATCTCTAATTTCCAGATTATGTTTTAAGTGGAGGGATCACTTAAAGCTTGTTTAGTAAACATATTGTTATTCACCAAAATCAGTCGCCACCTCCTTTTGGTCATAAGGAAAGATTGTATATCCAGGCTCCGATTAGATTAGCCAATGAGCTGGCTTTGTTGAACACATTGCGAGTAGAAATGAAATATGTCACTTCCAAGGGGAAATCTTCAACAACCAGTGCTGACAATTTTCTGTTCCCTCTCACATGGTGAATAGCACATGTTCCTAATGGCGAATGCTCCAATGATCCAGGACCCTGTAAAAGAACACTGTGCAACTGAGTCACTCAGCAACCCAAGTGGATGTGTTATGTGAGCAAGGTGCAGGAGTGTGTGGTTTCAAGTCAGGGACTCTGGGGGCTGTTGGCTGGGAAATGTTTTAGTCAATGTGTACATCACTAAACCTGTCCAGACGATGGAATATGCATGAAGTGAAATGAATGCAGGCTCTTAGATTTATAGATTTCTGCCTCAATCTTTTGCATTTTTACAGTTGTCTCACTTCACCTCTATTTTGTTTTAATTAAGTAATCATCTTCATAGAATCTTTCCAGCGCATTAAACTTAGCTTTTGTAGAAACATATCTTTTTCCTTTCATACCCATATTCAATTAGTTTATATCATGCTTAATTAAATTACATGATTACACTTACAAACATAACTTGCTTTAACGACAAGCATAACTGGCTCTTTGTAGACAGAGTGGGGAAAGAAGGGTCAGACTCACCAAAAAAAGGAAAATCTATTATTAGCCAGTTGTCAACAGGGAAGCAGAAGTTAGTGAGTTAATTGAATAAAAGTTGCTTAAGACAGTTTCTATTATAAATATTCAATCAACACTATGTAGCTGTTTTAAAATTATAGATATATTTTGTGTAGTCATTTAAAAACTATAGCTACACATATACACATGAGCATATATCGACATTGAGGGGTGTGTGTGTGTGTGTGTACATTTGCACATAGAACGTCTCATCTGTTAATAGTTGCTACCTTTTGCAGTGGTGTTAGGGAAGCAGGGGAGAGGTACATCCGAATTTTTTGCTTTTTAAAAAATTTATCCTAAAATAGAATGTTATAAAGTAAAATTTTAAAAATCAATATTTTTTTCAACATAATAGTCATAGAAAATGCCATTCGATATCAGATTGTGTAGCACTGTCTGTCTTCTGAAAAGTCAATTAGTCATTGGAAGAATATTTTGTCTTCATTTTTTGTTAAAGATCAAAACGGAATACTTCTTTCATTATGCTCTAAGAATGGGCAGCAAATTCTGATCATAGGAGATAATTATTGAGTGCATATTGATTTCTCTTTGTTAAAAAAAATAGCATCATTGATTAAAGAAAGAGAGCCTTGGCAGAGTGGAAAGTAGAGGGAAAAAGATTCTCAGGACAACACCTGGATTTTTAAATATTTAATAAAAGGGTTTTTTTTTTTTGTTTGCTTTTTTACTGCCTTGTCATATCATTTCTCAAACATGTTTTCTACTTGTCTGAAGTCACAGAATGAGGTGGAAATTGGAAGACCCAGAGTCTTATTAGAGGACAGTGCTTTTGCCTCCAAGGTTTACAACTTTTCCCCCAGGAGCTACCAGACACCATCATGCAGACAACCTCCTTTAGTGAGAAAATACACTGTTGAATTCAGATCAACTGACATTTCTTTTCTGCCTGAGTCATGCCTGCGTTGTTTGAAAGAAAACTTCTTTCTTTTCTATATTTATTTTGCTTAAAATTACCATCAAAAACAATTTTATGTTGGATTTTTTTGCCTGCTTTTTTTTCCTTTTTTTTCCAAGTGTGCACACTGACTTTAAGGGTTTGGTGCTGAACTCGTTGCTTCATTTCTAGTTTTTTTTTTTTTTCAATTCTTCTCTCCTTTCTTTCTTTCTTTATTTTCTTTCTTCTAATTCCAAACTCTGATAGTTTCACTGAAAAATCCATTGAGCTCTCAGGTAAGTAGAGCTAATATTAATCTAGTGCTTACCATTTTATGATGTTAGTTTTAGGAATTAAATACATTCAGGAAGGAGTGATGTTTAACCTGAAAATGGTTTGAAAATTATGTTTTATTATTATTGTGTTATTATGTGTTTTTTCACCCAGTTTGGTTTTTGACTTTCAACACATTTTATGTGAACTGTTGTACGCAGGACTAATTACTTACAGTAACAAATTTCTAATCCAGTATTAGCCACTCACTGGGTACTTAAGCAAGAGGTTTTGTGATCTCTAAAAATAAATGCATCTAATCTACCATTTTCATTAGGGCAGAGTTAAAAAAAAATCATAAAAATCTGTTTTTAAAAATCCCATTAAAAGAAGTTCTTTGTGCAAGTGCTTGTTTTGTATATGTTTGGTCAGATGGTTTAAGAGACTCTCTCCCTTCCTCAGAACCTCTGTAGAAGCCAGGATGGTTTTCTTCATTTATCAATATTCAAATCTGACATTTAGAGACTGAGCATTTACAGAGAAATACCCACGTCCTGGATTTCACATCCCTCCTCAGCCAATTAAGAGTGGATTTTTTTTAAAAGAGCAGAAAAAAAAAACCCAGAAAATGTTTAGTAGTTGGTATTAAATCAAGTTTTATCTGACGGACTTGGAAGAATGGTTTCAATAAAGTAAAGGTCAGAAAATGTATATAATTCTTTTACTCCATCTTTTTGTTAATTGCTTGCACTCTTTATTCTGCATAAACATCTTAGAAATTCTTATTTATTTTGTTTGTTTTTATTTTAATCAAATTTGGGAAAAGTATACAATTTTTGGATGTCAGCAGAACACGGAAAGCCACATGGGAATGTATCTTATTTTTTTCCAACTCTGTTATTTGTACCTGTACTATATCATGGTTCCTATGAAGACCATTCTCATGCGGGATGATGTGCTGTACAGTAAACTCTGTATTGGGATTCAGAATGCAAGGAGTTCAGGGGTCACTTGCAGCATGTATTTACAATGCAAACTTAGGGAAAATATTTACCCTTTCTGAGTTCCAGGCTTTTAATCTGAAAACTGGAATCATAGCGTATTGGATTTGTTTTTCTAAGAGAAGAAAGTGGTGTAGATATACACAGTCCCTCTACACAAAAATACACTGGTGCATAGTATTGCACACAAAGGCAAGACATTATTAGGCTATTCTAAAGTTAAAATATTTACAGTTCTAAAAATACAATCAGCCCGGGGGAGGGGGGAGAGAAGAAACTTTACTGCAAAATCTATTCACAGAAACAAAGATCTGAATACCACATGTCTCACTCGTAAGTGGGTCCTGAATATTTGTCACAATACTACAAGAGAGGGATTGGCAGTAGCAGGACACTGCCGAGGGAATGAGGTGGGGTGTGTGTGGGTAGGGGGGCATGTAACATCACTAAGGGTACCTGATCCTAAACCAGGGGAAGAGAGGACCAGTGAGAGGCCCAAACTTCACCTGCACGTAGATGACTTATGTCACTGATCCTAACTTGTACCCCACATCTTTATCATAAAAATAAAGTTAAAGAAAAAAAAATATATACGTATATGCCAGAAGTGAATGTCCTTCATGACACACTGCTGTGCCTAGTAATTTCTCACCTGGTCTTATTCTGAAAATATGATAGTCAGAATAATGCCCATCACCACCACCAAAAATAAAAAAAATAAAAAAGTTAATGCACTCATCACTGAAACCTCGGAGTATTGCATTACATGGCAAAAGAGGTTTTGTAGATAGAATCAAGATTATAGAGCTTTAATAGGCAGAACTCCTGAATTTTTCAGGTGGATGCAGTCTAATCACAAGAGCCCTCAAAAGAAGAAAACTTTGCAGCCCAAGAGGAAGTCATGGAGATTCCAAATGTGACCACGACCCGAAGTGCTATTTTGTTTCAAAAGCAGGGCCCATATATGAGGACCAGGGAATGGCTTCTAAGAGCTAAGAGCTGGCCCTGGCTGATGGCCACCAAGAAAAGTCAAGGAAAGTCATGCCTACAACGGTGTGGAACTAGATTCTGCCAACACCCCAACGAGACTGTAAGTGGATTTTTTTCCCTAGAGCCTTCAGGTAGGAGCCCAGCTGCCAGCCGTTTTGATTTTGGACTTGTGAGACCCAGAGCACAGAAACCCGTTGAGCCAACCCAGACATCTGACCTACAAATCTCTGAGATAAAGTTGTGTTAATTTAAGCCCTTAAATTTTGGTAATTGATTATGGTGGTAATAAAAAGCTAATACAGAGACCGAGTTCAACCACCCCAGGATTAACCAAAAGGCACGTCCTGTCCCAATATCTGGAGACTCCATGCAATCAGTGACCCTAGACACAGCCAACAGACAATAAACTCACAAGAGAGTTGGTGGAGCCCACACTTAATATAATTAAAACTTTTAGAAAAATATTGTTTTGTCTGCAGAGCCGAGGCCAGATGACTAACATAAAAACTTTGAGATCATCACAGGAGGGAAATTAAAGTCCTTCTTTTTGGGTCTGAGGACTATTCTAAATAAAGCTGCAGCTTAAATTCCAGAGAGGTTTTAAAGCAGCCTCTTACTGACTGAATCAATCTTCACAGTATCTCTGTGTTTTTGTAAATGATGTATTGGACTTCTCCACAGGGCCAGATGTTGATGTAGACTTTTATTTGTTGGACAGGAGATTATTGAGGACTCTCAATATAAAAGTGTCCACTCTGGATTTCATTAGGGAACAAATGAGCTATGGCCAGTCCTGGGGTTTAAACAAGGACCCAGGCTCAAAGCACAGCTGTTTCCTTCTCTTTTCCAGGTCAGAAAAAAAGCAGTGCTGCTCGAAATTGACCAGGTCTCCTGTCTACCCCCTACTGGTCTCTCAGGCTGCCCTTTGATTTCAGCTGGTCCCCAGCTGTCCTAGCATCCTGCTTCCTGCACAGTCAACATCCCCGGTACACTTTCGCAAGAGGGATGGGGACCAAGAGAGAGAGCCTAGCTCGTTCGTCTCTTTCCATCACGATGAATGAATCGATTTTCCTCTGGGAAGGACCCAAAAATTCAGTATGGAGTGGAGTACGTTTTGTGAAATCACTTGACCTGATCTGGCAACCCATTTCCTTGTCCCTCACGGCAATTCTGTCATCTTTCATTCACAGGGCTGTCAGGAGCACTTCCTGTTTGCTTGTATACGGTTGTGGGGAAAGGCCTCTTCTCTTTTATTCCTACCTCAGCGTTTGCCTAACTACCCCGATCTGAATAATACACAACGTGTACTATACATGGAAGCACTTTAGCTGCACTGATTCTAAATTTATTGCCTTTTTAATTTTATAGTATTTGTTTGCTCAATGTATAATGCACAGCTTCACTTCTGGCAGTCTGATTGTCTACCAGGACATTAGGCCAAAACCCAGTCTGGGTGGTAATCAATAAACAAGAATAGCCTTCTGTCCAAGTCATTAGTCTCTGCAGTTTGTTCTTTCTCAGCAACTTATCACTGAAAAAAAGACCTAGTGAGTGAAAACCGTTAACGTATGGATGCAAGATCCGTAGGCGCTGTGGACAGTCCATTACTTCTCTGTTAAAAACTTTTATTTTTAATCAAAACTTTCAAAAACTCTTAAAAAATTCTGCACAAATCAATACCTTCCTATAAGAAGTGGGTATACCTGGTAGTTACATTACACGTTTTCAAGGAGTCATTGAGTTATTGATGCGACAGTCCAACAACTGAACAGCACGCATTTGACTGTAATCAGTAGCACCCAAACAGGAATTTTATTTTTCAAAGTCCTCAAGAGGTTCACTAGAATTTTGCTTACTCATATCTTCTTTCTTTTGTCTATTCACCTCTTTTCTTGAAATCTGGTATAGGACTTCTCAAGTCCTAGTTCATACGTGAGTTCTATGGGAGCCCCGAGTGTAGACATGGCCTCATTTGATTCTCTTCTGAGTCTGCTGCTCACTGGCAGGGTGGCGTTGGGTGAGTTACCTAAATTTTTTTTCAGTCATAGTTTACTCTTGTATAATATTACCAATCTAATAATTTTGCAGCTAGGGTAAGATGCAGTCATTCATGTAAAGAACCCAGTAGCATGCCCGGCCCAGAGGAAATATTCGCTAATGAAGTTACTATTTCTATATTCTTTTGAACTCCTGCTTTTGTACTCTTACTCAGGCTTTTTATCTATCTACTCAAAACAGCACTCAACAGGACATAGCAGTGGGACTTGGATGGGAGATATTCTTGTGATGGTGAGAGGGACATTAGCAGTGTCTGTTAACAGCATAATCCTGGGGCAATTGGAATCTAGAGAGTGGGACATGTGCCATAGACTGAATGTTTGTGTCTCCTAGAATTCATCTGTTGAGATCCTAACCTCCAATGTGTTCATATTTGGAGGTGGAACCTTTGGGAGTTACTAGATCATGAGGGTAGAGCCCTCGTGAGTGGGGTTAGTGTTCTTATAAAACAGACCGTGGAGAGCTCACACCCTCCTTTCACCATGTGAGGTTAAAGCAAAGTCTGCCATATATGAAACAGAAAGCAGTCCCTCTCTAAACACTGAATCTGCTGGCACCTTGATCTTGGACCTCTCACCTTCCGGAGCCATGAAAAAGTAAATTTCTGTTGTTTACAATCACTCAGTTTATAGTATTCTTTCATAGTAATGTGCATAGATTAAGACAGACTGGCACATTTTTATATCTGCAGGGGCAAGACCAGGGCTGGTGGGGCCACTAAGAAAGGTGGCGTGAATAAATGATGCCCAGGGATGATACAGTGATATGAGGGGCCTGTGTCCGGAGATACCTCTGTTCTGGGTTGCTGTTTAGGAGCAAGTGCATTTCAGGGCAGATGTTACATTTGAGATAACACAGAGCTAGATCAGGCTGGCCCAGTGGTGCTTCTCCCAACACTGATTTTGGGAAAATTACTTTGACCCACAGGTCATCATTTAACCTGCTTCCTTGGTATGGCTCTCTGTAACTTGTAATACATCTACATAAATTTCTTGCTTCTTTTGTACATTGTCATGTGAGAGAAGAGGAACCATTTTGCTTCTCATGGTTGAAAACAATGTTTAGAGAGGCCTAGAAGGCTGCTCTACTAAGTAGCAGAGCTCATCATCCTCAGAGCCTCTGACTCCAGGTCCTGTGTGTTCTCATATCAGTCCCGCAATAAATGGATTAATGTCAACTATAAAAGGGCTTTAGGCTTTGAGTTCCATCTCTTCCCCCCCCTTTCTTTCTGTGTCTCCTTCTCTCACCCTCTTTCACTCTCTTCCACCTTGGGATAACACGGCAAAAAGGCCTTCACAGGGTACCAGCACTTTGATGTTGGACATCCCAGCCTCCAGAACTCTGAGGAATATTTTTTCTTTATGAATGACCAAGTGTGTGGTATTCTATTATGCAACACAAAACGAACTAAGACAGTAAGTAAATATCAGTGGTGAGTGGTATGATAAAGGGAACCGTGAGAACCTGTCTCTTCATTCTGAATCCATTTCTCATTTTTTTTTAAATGTGAAGCTACTCTCTTCCTGGCTGCTTGCTTTTATTCTTAAGGGCAAGAATGAAACTCAAGCCCAGCAGGAACCAGCAATGTGTCTATTGCATACCTTTGGTAACAAAATGTGACAGGTGGGTTCAGCTATCATATTAGAGGTTTTTGTGTCTTGTCTGTTGCACAATATTTCTTCACTCAGTTTTCTTAGTAATAAATGTTGTTTGCAAAAATGGACATATCCTTCTGGCTGCACCAATTACAGAGTGTCGTGTTGTTCTTATTGAGTTGCAGATGAATTAGGTGACCTAAACTAGCCAATTAGTCATTCACTGAGACTGAAATATGCAAAATGGGAGACGAAAATCTGCAAGAGTGAAGAACCCAGATATGAGAAAAGAGTGGGAGGGAGAGGCTGAGCAACTCTACAAAGGATACTGTTTGGGTCCGTGGGTCCAGGAATGCCCAAGGTCACATCTTTCATTTGGAGAGAGGACTTTTTGTCACTTTAATTACTGAACCACATCCCAATCCTTTGCAAGTCAGGACTCTCAGTTCTAGCCAACGGACCCATAGGATTTGAGACAGTCACCAAAATACTTGATTTTCAAGATGTAAGAAACATTCTGATGGTTCATTTTCAAGGCCTGTCTAAGCAGGCTGGCGAATGTAGCAATCTTCAGTCACCAGCTCTTGGCGAACTTCTAAACAATCAGAAGATGGAAATGGGCCAATGAGAAAACAACATACTAGTCTTAAGAAAATAGAGACTTAACCAGAGAAGGGAAACAGGGATAACCTTATAAGGTAAAAAAGAAATGGATCTTAGGCAACATCTGGGAAGATTGTACACCCCGTAGTACTCAGTCAATGAGGAGCCAGGAAAGGGTGAGGATTTGCACACTAGAGAATAAATTGCTTGCTATAACTGCCCCAGGTGTGTCTGCCTACTAGACACCCGATCATTAAATTAAATTCTCACTTGTGCTGTACTTGTGTCTCTGTGTAAATCCTTTGATTTTGGGCAGGTGAGTTTGTTTCTCACACAAGAGTCTTGTCAAAGGCTCCAAGGGCTTTTTATAGTCCAGGCAGCATTCAAAATCACGATCTTCTTACCAAATGCATACATAATCGCCTACGCCATCCTCTGTTGTACTGTGACCATCACGTTCTACTGTCAAATGTGTTTTCTTGCTGGACAAACACACTACGGAGTAGCATGCATTGAGTTATTCTCAGAAGCACATTTTTCATGGACACACAGGAAGCCCAAGGGGCGACAGAAAATTTAGATGGACTAAAAGCCTGGAGAAGGATTTGGAACACAG
Source organism: Cephalopachus bancanus (assembly GCA_027257055.1). Classification (NCBI taxonomy): domain Eukaryota; kingdom Metazoa; phylum Chordata; class Mammalia; order Primates; family Tarsiidae; genus Cephalopachus; species Cephalopachus bancanus. The sequence continues at coordinate 9,656,312 of JAPVLO010000001.1, read as the reverse complement.
ATGTATTTGAGAAGACCATTTTTTTTCCCAGGTAGTCGCAGGTAGAGGTATCCTGTGTGGAATAAAAACAATGACCCTTGAAGAAGGAGGGGAGTGAAGAAATACAAGGAGAGCAGCAAATAAGGACTGCAAAAAATTAACTTTGCTTTCTTCTTTACTCTCCCGGAGGCCGTTCTCCTTATATTTCAGTCCAGTTGATACCCATTTATTTTCTCTCTCTTTTTTTTTAATCTCATATTACTTGAGTATCATTTTAATGGGTCTGATCAGAGACAGACAAGGAAGTTACCATCATGTTCTTAGACCCTTTCTATGCTAGATATTGAGAACTATTTGTTTTAAGATTTGTCTATAGTTGGCACTTCATGTTTGCAAAATGGAACCCTCACTCATGGTAATCCATTGCTTTATTACGGTATAGTTTTTTTTTCTTTCTTTCTTACATGTAATGTCTTAAAAGCTTAAGCTTGCATAAATAACATTATACGAACGGCCCTGTTTTATTATGGAAAATACAATTTTATTGTGAAAAATACATTTTATCTGTCTTACTGTGGCGAGTCCAAATGGTTCCATCTAAGATTTAAGCCTACATTGTATGAAAGGGGAGAACTCACTTTGGTTAAATATGTGTAATTCACGACCATCTGGAGGTAGAGACATTATGGTTTTAGTCCTTTAAAATGAGCATTATATATAATTTGAAATGTGCTAAATTCTTCAGTTTAGTTTAAAATATTAATTTGGTTGGCACTAAAAATATGTCTTTTGATTGGGTCATTTTATATCTTTATGAGGTTAATTAAAATTGCCTAATAGTTTTATCCATGTGAAATTTCTGTTTTTCATTAAAACTGAACTTTCAGGGAATAAAAAGGACACACGGTCACTTAGAGACAATTTTAAAAAATAAGTCAGGGTTGATTTCTCCCTAATCCAAGTGGAAAGACAGAGAAATGGGCATTCGCTCACGACAGTACAGACACCCACATACACACATTCACACATGAGCCTACACTTGCACCCCTTAGCCAAGAAAATTAAATGATCAAATTCTTTTTTATCCATACAAGTCATGTGCTCCTTTTCTGTCCACCATATTTATTTACTCTTTCCCTTCTTAAACATGTAATTTTCTGCTAAAATGGACAGAAACTAAGGAATGTATACAAATCAGATAAATTAAATGGTATACGGTTGCTAGAGTCATTTAAACCTATAGGTGAAGGAGATATGGGTAGCTCAAATGTCCTCCTTAACTTGGCATAATTTCTTAAGTGGAAGAGTAACAGCTATGTGAGTGAAAGCGCTAAATGTGGGATGTTACTCTTTCTCTCATATGTAGCAAAAAGAAAAAAAAAAGCAGTCATTTCCAGCTCATTCTTTGTATGAAAAGGGACGTTCTAGAAGGGTGTCTGGCTTTCTGGAAGCAGACCTGTGAGAAGGGACAGACAGGGCTGGAGAGGCTGGGTGTGAGAGGAAGAGGATGGAGAGAGGGAACAATCCCTGGGGAGAGAGGATGGGAGGAAGGCTTAGTGCGTAAAACACTGGCACAGCCTTAGAGAGGAACATCGTTCTGAAGCCCGTAGGCAGGCTGTGAACTGGATCTCTCTTAATGTTCTTCAAGAGACCCAAATAGTGATCCAATTTTTAAAATGACTTTTGGTTGATGGATTCTTTCTTTGAAAATAACCCTATGAGCTGGGCACAGTGGCTCACGCCTATAATCCCAGCACTTTGGGAGGCGGTAAGGTGAGAGGATTGCCTGAGCTCAGGCGTTCAAGACCAGCCTGAGCAACATGGTGGGACCTCGTCTCTTAAAAAAAGGAAAAAAAGAAAATAACCCTATTGAAAAAGTCCCTGGCTTGTATTTGGATATGTTACTTTTATGTGTGTATATACCAATTTTATTTTCGTGATTTTTTAAGTTCTTTTTTGTGACAGAAAACAAGTGGGGAACATTTTACAGCATTTAAAGATGTCACGTTTTAAGTTTGATTAAACCTATTTGCATTGTCTCTTCTATTTCTCCAATTTTATTATTATTATTTTTAAATCAACAAACCCTCCCTGGGAAGAAAATGCCGGGAGAGACTGTCTAAGTGGGGGCTCGTGAGCAAGTGGGCAGGGCCCTGGTGCAACAGCTGGTGCTGCAACTTCTTTGCTTGGCCCCTAGCTCTACCCAGGTCACAGAAGCCGGACACCATTAAAAAAAAAAATGGACAAAAGTTTTATTTCTCCCATTTTAACAGAAGCCTCCTCCCTTGTGTATTTCACCCGGAAATCTCTCCGTGGGTGCTTTCTCCTCAACCTAAGAGCACACCCAGGACTCCACTCACACTTGACATGAGCCCTCTGCATGCGACGTGCTTCCTGAAAGGGTGCATTTACAAAGTGGGTTGGGTTTGGCACAGAGATGCAGGCTGGGAACCCCCCTGGGAAACTGGAGACTGGTCAGCTCATCCCTCCTAGGATCAGCTCTTTTCGGCTCCCTTGCTGAGAACTTTGCTTCTTCCTGATGGCCTTCCCTTCCTCCCTTCCTTAGTTAACAGTGCCCGGTGTTATTGTGAATAGAGCTGCAACAAACATGCGAGTGCAGGTATCCTTTTTGTCATAAAGAAGGACAAACATATGGACTTTGCAGCAACTTGGATGGATTTAGAGTCGATCATACTCAGTGAACTATGACAGAAACAGAGTACCATATGTTGTCCCTCATAAGCAGACCTTAAACAATTATCATAATACTATGAGAAGGGGATTGGCAGTAGTGGGAAACTGCCAGGGGAGGGAGGGTCACACCTCATCAACAAGGGTAACTGCATAATGAACATTTGTATAACTAACCCTGAATTGTACCCCACATCTTTAAAATAAAAAAAAATTAATAAATGAATAAACAGTGCCCAGTGTCTGTCGCTTACCTTTGTGCTCACACATCCGGTGTTCAGGGCCTGCTTATGCGTAAGAACGTGAGGTGTTCCATTTTTGGTTTCTGTGATAGTTGACTTAGAATGATGGTTTTACAGCTGCATCCACATTGCTGCAAAAGCCACTATTTTGTTCTTCTTTATGGCTGCATAGTATTCTACCATGCTTATGTACCACATTTTCTTTATCCAGCCCACATTCAGCGGGCATCTGCATTGCTTCCAGGCTTTTGCTATTGTGAATAGTGCTGCAATAAACATGTATGTGCAGGTGTCTTTTTGGGAGCGCGATTTATGCTTCCCATGCTATTTTAACTCTTCTAGTTATAATATCTGTTCCCAATCCTCCCCTGAAACTTTTCTTTTCTTTTTTTAGCTCGGAAAATACAGTTTATTTAAAAAGTAAATTAGAAAGAGAGAGAAAAGATTCACCTCCACAAGGTAGGAGAGGGCACCAAGGCTAGGTAACATGGTGACCATGGTGCAAGGAGCCATTCGGTCAGACCATGGCTTAGCAAAACCTGAAGCTGCTTTTGACAGTCCCTGACACTTTCCTGAGTTCTCATGAAGTTTTGACTCTCTACAGCAATTGAGACTCTCCCCAAATTTGCACCTCTTTTTCCCCCTCTTCACTACTTCCCCTTCCTCCTCACTTTCTCAAAACTTGGTTGTTTTCTGAGAGCCTGACCTTGATCTCTGCCGTGCTGCTGTAGTCACACGTTGCCCTCTCCTCTGCCATAGAGCCATGGGAACAGCTACTACATTTATACCTCTGGTTGTGGAGCGATTGGTGTCTGTCACTCATTCACATATTCACTCATTCAACTTTACCTGCCTCAAGCATTTCAAGAAGCACAGGAGAGACAGAGATGGCTATTAGATTAGCAATTAGATTAGCATAAAAAGAGTCACAAAGGTGGCTGTGCACTGTCATGTAAGCTGAGATGCTAAATTTGCATCTCACACCTCTGTTTTGTTTTGGGTTTTTTTTTTTTTACTTAATTTTATTATAAAGCTGTGGGGAACAAGTCAGGATTAGGTACCTAAGTAATATATGTACAGGTGAAGTTTGAGAGTCCAACTGGTCCTCACTTCCTCTGGTTTAGGACCAGGTACCCTTTGTGTTGTTACATGCCCCCCCCCGACAGTGTCCTACAACTGCTGATCCCTCCTTTGTGCTATTGTGATTAATGTTCAGGTCCCACTTACGCGTGAGACCATGTGGTATTCGCTTCTTTGTTTCTGTGATAGATGGCTAAGAATGATCGTCTCCAATTCCATCCCACTTGACAACCAAAAAACAACAAAAAAAGAGCCTGTATACACAAGTTTATTGCTGTACTATGCACCTCTGTCTTCTTGCTTCACACTCAACCTAGAGGTCACTGTAAACTCAGGGCCTCCCAGTCTAATCCTGAACTCAGATGTCTTTCCCACTCTCCCCAATCCAAACCCTGCCTTAGATGACTTTTAAAAGACATATTAAGTTATCTCTCAGTCTCCGTTTCTGCAGGGAAAGAAAAGGTTAGAATTAGTCTATCCAGGTCAACTGATTTGTTGCCGTGGCTTATAGCTTTTACTTCTTAATGTCCTTTGCATTTTCTGTCTATCACGTCTCCCTTGAACCACTGCTACAATGGAGTCTAGACATCCAAACCACTGATGTTACATGCATTGTCCTCAAATGGAGTTCTGTTTAAATTGTGTTCACACTCAACAACTTTGGCCGCTGCTGGCTCCTGTTCTCTTAATTAACTTACAGCATGTCATGCTTATTGATCACCTCAATGAATGAATGAATGGGTAAATGTGTAAGTGAAGGCAATCCCCGCATTGATTTTTCACTCATGTTCATTTTCAAATTAGAAATTTCACTTCTGGGTTCACTACCAATGTTGCTTCTTTTATTTTCATTCGCCCTTATGTGTCCACACATTTCTGGTAATTTTAAGGCCATGATTGATTTAAAGTTGGGATAGAATTTAGTGTGACCAATCGTAGCAGTGAATCTGCAGATCCTGTTTTTAAGTTTCATTTACATTCTTGTTTTTCTCTATCAATCACAAGGAAGAATTCTCCTATTTTTATTGTTTAAATATAAATCATAAACCTAGACTTTTGAAAAAATTAGCTCTCAAGTTAGATATCAGGTAAGTAAATGACAACCCAGGATATGCCCAGTTGTTTATTAACTTTATCAGTAAAGTTCCTGTCAGTGTTTCCACCCACGACACTGTGCTTTCTTCAAACAAGATTCTTGCTCTCAGCCTCCCATGAGTCATTTTGTGGTTACAAAATTATTAAATAGTTAATCATATCCTGTGAACATAAAACTATTTACTCAGTGAGAAATTCCAAAGTTCAGTATGCTGAGCCCTGCATCTGTATTATTCAAATTTGCAACTGGGCAACCAGTTTTAAAAAGATCTTTAAAATGGGCCAGGCATAGTGTCTCAAGTCTTGCAATACTTTGGGAAGCCAAGGTGAGAGGATCACTTGAGACCAGTCTGGGCAACATAGTGAGACCTTGTCTCTATAGAAAAATTTTAAAACAGTAGCTGGGTATAGTGGCACACACCTGTCATCCCAGCTTTTTGGGAGGCTGAAACAGAAAGATTGCCTGAGCCATGACTGCGTCACTGCACTCGAGCCTGGGCAACAGAGTGAGATTCAAAAAAAGGAAAACAAAATTGTATTTAGTCCGCCTCAAGTATATTACTGGAAGAAATCAGAAATCAGTTGACACGGTATTTTAAGATTATCTCATTCAGACCAAGTATCTGGGTTGGACAAAAAATCTGCCTCAATATATTCTAGAGATGATCCCAATCATTCCTTTTACAAACAAGACAAAAGGTTTTCGCTTATTTCTTAAAGTTATCTGGGTTTTCTTGGATTCAAGATTGAAATAATCTGATGATGCTAAATTGAAATTCAATGGAAAATGACAACTGTTTAATTCTCATAAAAATACATATTTTTTTCTTGATCACACATATGCACATGTGTGCATACTTTTAAATTATTAATTGCTATCTATTTTAAGGAAAATCCTTAGGTATTATAAAAATCATCATTTGCAGAATTCAATTTTGTAAGCATTTTTGACTTTGGCCATTGCTATAAAATCATCAAAACAAAATATAATCCCTTACCTCGAGTCCATAAAATGGAGAGCATTTTTTAAAAAGATAATAATAATGTTTCCCCATACACCGTGAAACATTTTACAGATATTTTTTCCACTAGTTTCACACAGTGAGTTCTTTGGAGGAAAGAAGTGATGATTTGTCACTGTGTGTCACTTGCATTTGTGGTTGATTGTTATGAGATTTTCAGGCTATTTAGGATCCAAAGCCTTTCAAGGATCTGGGTATTTTTTTTTTTTTTATTTTCAGTCAGATATCACATCAAAATTTCTTTTTTTTTTTATAATCAGTATTTTTTATTATCGTTTTGTAGGGTACAGTTAAGGGTTAGGTGTACAATTACGTTTCATTCAGGCACCCTATTGATAAGAGGTGTTTTCCAATGGAAATATAGGGCACCTGGTCGGTTCATGCCTCCACCTCTGCCTAACTTGAGGTCTGTCCTCGCTTAGCACTGCCTGCTACTGGTTGGCAATGCTGGCCTAATTTGGGGGTTGTGTTAGCAAGCACATTTGACTTTAGAGTTATGACTATTCTCTTTACCTCTATTTTTTGCCTCTATGTGTGTTTATTTTTTCTTAATTTACTTCTCGACTTCTTTGGGTGTGGAGGAGAGAGTTTCTTTCCTCCCTCCCTCTTTCCCTCCTTTCTTTCTTTCTTTCTTTCTTTCTTTCTTTCTTTCTTTCTTTCTTTCTTTCTTTCTTTCTTTTCTTTCCTTCCTTCCTTCCTTCCTCTCTCTCTTTTCTCTCCCTCCCTCCTTCTTTCCATGTCTTCTCTGAAATCTCAACAATACTGGCTTTTGTTTATTCATTTTTTTAAACGAGGGTTTGTCATTAAACTCATTGAAGAAATGTTTCTCCTTCTTAAAAAAAATTAAAGGCATATCATAACATTTCAGGGTTCATATGCGTTTACAACCCGCAGAAATCTAATAGCTACGATGCCCTTAAATTAGGTAAGGAAACGGAGGTCAGACGTGTTAATGAAATCGACTGGGTTAACAAGGGTTAACCAGGATAACTCAGGCGACAATTTCATTTGGCCATTTGCTCTTCACAGCCTTTCCTCAGAAATATTCTGTACCATTCACCATAGCCTTGTCACTCTTTATTTACTGATATATGTGTTTCCTGAGACTATTGGATATAAGGAAATACCTAGCTGTATTTTCCCATTTCTCCAGGACATAGCATTAGTCTTGTTGCCGGATGTCCATACAACAACTATGGAATCAGCACGTTCTATGCCCTGAGCACTTTGGTGGGATTGAGAAGTACAGGATTCTGACTGTAGTTATTGCTTTTGTGGAATCTTTGAATCTGGACTGAAAAAATGTCTTCAGATAGTCTCTGATAATCCCTTCTTATCCCATGTTGTCTGCGTTTGGTGCTTTCTCTTTGAAGAACACTCAGCTAAGGATGCATGGAAGGAAGTGTTGCTTTGGGTGGGGAAGCAGAGCAGAGATGGGGGGAGAACCGGACAGTCTCTTTCACCAGGATCTAGTTGCAGGATGCCCAGACTATCTTACTCACACTGATGACTTCCCACTTCTCTACTGAAGGCTGGGAACAATGCCGCCACTACTGACGAAGATGAACTAATATGACCTATAAACTGCAGTCCAGAAAGCATCTATAGGGACTTCAATGATGAGATTTGGAATGATTAAGTAGTCTTTTCTCTGTGAAAGTTAGCCCCCAAGACACTCATTGTTTTCGACTCTGTCGGGTTGCTTCATGAACAAACAAGAGGCGAATAGGAGAAAAATGGTGGCAGAAAGTGTGGTAACCACAGGAACTTTTAAGGTGTTCATGGAGATTTAAAATTACAATATCTACTGAGGAGAGAGAGGGGTGTCTTTGCTACTGATTGTCACCGTCTGTGCCTAGTTGAGTGTCTATCCTCTCTGTGCCCAAGGCCCTCCTGGAAACACACCCAGCACCCAGAGAGTCCCAGGGTCTACCCAACTGTTCACCACTTGGCTCCCTGAGGGAAACTGAGGAAAACTCATCAGCCTGTTGGGAAACGGAGGAAGACTTGTCACAGAAAGTAGTATTTGACCCACATCCTGAAGAATGAGAAAGGTGACAGTTAAAGAATATTTTTCAAAATTAACTTTTGAGTTATTTGATGACTTTATCAACTTTTATTGGACTGTGAAGTGGTGGAGATTGGAACCAGGATGGAGGAGTTGAAGAAGAAAAAAAATGAAGGCAAAATTATGGTCTACTACCCAAAGGAATCATGACCTTTCATTTGCACATGAGGTGCTTGGTCTATAAGCCATGGTAGTACCAAACAGTTATAGGAAGCTTCCAGATGTGTCTCTCTCATTAGACTGGGTGAAGGTACATGGCCTGTCTTTTGGTGCATGACCTTTGCTTTTAGCAAGAGACCTGGTACATCGTAGGTGCTCGCCTAATGGGCCCTTAATGAGGAAATCAAAACTCATGTTTCTTGGCAGACTGGGCTTGGTAAATGTTCAGAAGTAAGTAAATTCCCATAAATTCTGACTTCCTATATATGGGATTCCTTTACCCTTTTCTCTGATCTCTTGTTTACCCTCAGGTAAACAACCCTCAGGTAAACAAAACAAAGCAAATACAACAAACAAAAACCCTTTCAATTGATACACCTACATTTTATTTAAACACAAACCTCGATACAATGTTACTCTTGAGGCATTTTAGAGCTTGTGACTATTCATGATTTCAGACTAAAGACATTAGAGGAATTTTAGACACAGGTCAATAGTGCTTCAAGGGATGCAGGTGAGGGGGTCATAAAAATAGGAGCTGCCCCTATTACCTCTGGATTGCTTGGTGAGTGTAGTCTTTTTTTTTTTTTTTTTTTGAGTTGGAGTCTCACTCTGTCGCCCAGACTGGCCGCTCCTGGGCACCGCAGCCTTGACCTGCTGGGCTCCGACGATCCTTCCGCCTCAGCCTTCCAAGTAGCCGGAATTACAGGCACGTGCTACCATGTCTGGCTGATTTTTTGATTTATTGTAGAGATGAGGTCTCGTCAAGTTGCCCAGGCGGGTCTCGAACCCGCGGGCTCAGGCAATCCACTCATCTCAGTCTCCCAAAGGCGCGGGATTACAGGCTGAGCCACTGAGCCCGGCGAGTGTAGTCTTTAACATAAATGTTGCCCTCCTTGGCTTGGTCCTCAGTACGCACCTGTGCTCAGCTGTCCTCCATGGTGGCCTCTTGCAGTAACATTCCAATGGACTCAGTTTCTGGGAACTCTTTCTCTCTATCTGCTATTGACTCTGACTAATCTTGCCTTCACAATATTACATACGCTTCTTTTTCTTATTGCCTTTCCTCCTCTGATATAAAAATGAATGAATGAATGAATGAATGAATGAATGAATAAACAAGCAAACTGCGTGTTTGGAAGACCAAACTCAAGTTTTTTACCGACTGAGCTTAGCCTGAATTTTTGTATGTATCTGAAGCTTGTTCACGTATCATTAAACTTCCTGAGGCCAGTGCTGTTTACATTATTTAAAATTTTCATAAAACGTCTGATATTGGTTAGGGTTTTTCCTCAAGATACATTCAATTTTACCCCAGTTTTTTGCTCTGCTTGTCTTGTTTGATGTTATCTGCAGGAATCCCACAGGGTTTTTGGGCAGCCAGAGCTGGTCCGCTGCCAAGGGTAAGCTGCATATTCACTAGCTATGTTCTGGGAAGTAAGTGGAAATGTGGCTTTTGAGTGAAAATGAAAAACAGGATAACAACCCTCCCTTACAGCTTCCCCTTCATGCCCTTTTGCTGCCTGCCCACGCCTGTGTTTCTGCTTCAAGGCAGAGGCAACGGATGGGGATACTTGAAGGCTGAGTCAGTTAGATGCATATGTGAAAAATAAAGCTTTTACCTAGAAATGTGATGTAAGCATACGCTCCCACGTGCAGGGAAGGTCTGAAATATGTTCCCATTATGACTTTTTCGGAGCTGTAAGCTTGGTGGTTTCTCATTTGCAGTGGCAGAGAGAGACATTGTTAAATGTGGAAATGGCACCAAAAAAAGTAAAGATTTCAAGGAATAAAAACTGCAGCGGGTGCTTAAAAGGCTGGATTTTACTGACCCGGGCCTGGATCTGCATACCACTCAACACAGGAAGCAGCAGGTTCATCTTAACCCTGGAATCTGTGAAGTTTTGGTTCTTTGACTGGGGATTTGGTTGAGTGAGGTCGTCGTGGATCAGCGTGTACAGTGTGCTTCCGCACACTTGGTGTTCATTTCAGCTGGACTCATGCTACTTGCAACGCCTACCTGCACGCCAATATGTGTGCAAGGCTCACTTCCTGCACGCCAATATGTGTGCAAGGCTCACCTCTTGTGTGTGTGTGTGTGTGTGTGTGTGTGTGTGTGTGTGTGTGTGTGCGTGTGTGTGAGATCTCACTCTGTTGCCCAAGCTGGAGTGCAGTCCAGCCTCGACCTGCTGGACTCAGGCGATCCTCCCACCTCAGTCTTCCAAGTAGCTGGAACTACAGGTGCACGCCACCATGCCTGGATAATTTTTTGATTGATTGTGGAGAGGGGAGTCTTTCCAAGTTGCCCAGGCTGATCTCAAACCCCTGAGCTCAGGCAATCCTCTCACCTCCACCTCCCAAAGTGCTAGTATTACAAGTGTGAGCCTCTGCACCCAGCTATGGCTCACTTCCTAAGGCTACTGTGAAGGGATATGGACATTAGAGTCAATGAAAATGTATTTAAAAGTCACCTAATAACCATTCATGTCACTGAAAATATAGGTACAATTTTCTTTTTTAACCACCTTTGAAAAAGTTTCAATGGAGGACAAACATTGCAGCCTCTAACAACAGTACATATGCCTTGTATACAAAATGTTTACCTGCAGAGACACAACTTGAAAACCTCAACAATTAGCTTTGCTTGTAAGTCAATAACTTGACAAGTATTTCTAGAAACCAGTCCTATGACCTTCTCACTATGGTACTATTTAAGTGTCTTAACACTGTCTCTGTCTTCCGGGAATTTACAATCAAGTTTGGGATAAAACTTACATGATAAAGGGGGTACATTATCAAGTGCTAAATTCTGTGGTTCTTGTACTAAGTATTCTTATGTTTCAAAAGAAAGGGAGAAAACAAGTGAATAATGTATTTCATGACAGTGTAGCTAATCACTTTTCGTTCAGTATGGTTCATGTCAATAACTAATATGTAACAAAGAGATAGGTGAGGCGGCAGAAATCAATATATGTCAGCTTCTCTATTTTCTCTAGAGAAGGTATGCATCTTTCTTTTGGACAGATTCCCTTGAGTATTCCTTCTTAGTTAGGCAAGTCCTTGCCCTGGGGACCAGAGATAATTATGCCTTTGGTTTCACATAGCCAGACACTCTACCTTATTATGCAAAGTGCAGAAGGCTTTCAGATGGGGCTGAGTGAAGAGAAAGAGTTAATTTTATAAGGAACCTTAGAAGAAGTAAGCATTTTGGTGTAGACTTAGGTAGCCCCAAGCAAAGTCTGCAAACAGGAAAGGATTCAGTTTCTAAAAAATGAACTCTTCAAGAGCAAAGAATAAGTCCAGGCCAGTGATCTGCTTCCAGCATAACTTTGCCCCTGAGTATTTTGGGGAAGGACTGGGTTTTTGCTGAGCGTGAAGTTAGGCTGGAGGTCGTTTGGGGATCCTGTCCCATTCTGTACCATGTTTGGGAAACAGAGGCTGGACATGTGAGTATGAACCAAGAGAACACTGAACCTGAAAATAACATATTTTTTTCCCCTTCACTGAAGGCTTTTCAAGGATGTTAAAAATTGCCTTATCTATATTTTCAGTTGCTGGTATGGTTCCCTGAGTAGTGTTGGTTAATGTCCCTTGACTCTTGTTATTAATTTACCCCAGAATAGCCCTCTGATGAATTAGACTTTTATATACACATTTGTCTATATGGTACATCTCCAATAACATGAGCTCCAATTCAAATAAACACACACTCACATACACAAGCACACTTCCCCAACTATTTTGGTATTCTTTCAATGAAATAACTTTAGTAGAGGAACCTAAACTCCATGGATTCCATCTTAACTGCAAAGCATGTTGCCTGGTTTTCCTAAAGCTCCAAGATCAATGAAATTTGATAATCTTTTGAACCTTAATTGCATTTTTAGTTCTATATAGCACTTGTGTTTTGCACGTCCCCGTAGCTCTAAACATGAGACTCCACTCTGCTATTTGGTGAATTCTGGACTAGTAGAGACATCTCAAATCAGGACACCCAGTTACAGGATCGTGTAGTGCTGGCTCAAAAGCAGTGACACGTGGAAGCTATCAAAGCAACAATGGCAGTGACCTGATCTGACCTTCCAGTTCTCTCTCTCCTGGTCTAGTGTTTGGAAGTGTCACTGAACATGTTTGAACTGTGTAGAGGACCTGGGTTTGAAGGAATGCATCAAGAAGGAGCTATTGGATACCTTGTTAATAAGAACATTGACATAGTGAGCAATTAATTGGGAGGGAAAAGAAAGCAGGGGGTGAGGGAGAGAGAGAGACAGAGAGACAGAGAGACACAGAGCGTCGACCATATATGTCCGCCAAGCTGCTGAAAAGGGTAATGTCTGCTATAGAAGTTTGTGCAACCTAAATTAACAACAAGATTTTTGACAACAGATGAGGAAACTAAAGTTCAAAAAATAGTTGCCATGTGCTGATGCTTGCATGACCAGAAACAAAATATGTAAAAGCTGGGAATCTGGCCAGAATACCCTCTTTAGCTTTTGGTTTAGTGCACATTCCACTTCTATGGAGGGACTTTTATGAAGTCGCCCAGATATTGATAGGGATATGAGAGATTTGACTAGACAGGTATCTGAATTCATCTCAACCAAAATTTATTTTTTTCAAATAGAATACATGAATTACAGAAGTGTAGGGATAAATATGTGTGTTGGACTCTGCAAGTGCCAGCACCAACTTGTCATTAACTTTCTAGGTCAACCATAGACGAGTAATACAAATTCTCAAGTCTAAGTTTATAATTAAATATATGAATGTATTTGCATGCCCTCTGTGTCCTGGTCTGCTAAATCACAGAATCCCTAAATTTCTAGGACGTTTAGGACTCCCTCCCTGCTTTCTTATTGAGGAATGAGCCAAACTGAATTTTCTGAACTGATGGATGGAGGCCTTTGAAATCCAGACATGGACTTTTGTCATGAGCAAAGTGAAGAAGAAATGAAAGCAGAATTTTTACTAGAAGATTAATCTGGTAAGAATATACTCCGATAAATGACTACATCTGAATCACCACATATTGCATGAAGCAAAGCTATTTTAGGATGTGAACTTTAAAGTCAGTTATAAGGATTGGAAATGCAGTGCTTCAGGAGTTTTACATGTGTTTCAATTTCCACGGAAACCCAGAATTTGGACAGGTGAGATTAATGACAAAGATTGTCCTTATGACCTAACGGACTGGACTAAGACAAGGAGAAAATGTATGGTAAGAAATACCCCAGGCTGAATGGGAGAATCACTGAAAAGGTCTTAAAGGGAACTGTCAGAGCTTAGATCAGGAAAATAAGACAGTGAATACTCTTGAAGAATTGGGTTAAGAAAAGAGGAAGTCTGGGCATGGTGGTTCAAGCTGGTAATGGTGGTCAACTTCTGTGAGTCCTGGTATCGAAGAACAGATTCAAAGAGAGAGGAAGAATAATCTAGAAAGTTTTTCTCTGTTAATAAGTCACAAACTTCCAGGGGTTCATCTTATCCAAGACAGTAATAATATCAGCCTCAATGACGCTTTGTAAAAACATGGGTAAAATTATATTTTTGAGTTTTCTTTTTCTTATTAAATGGCCTATTGGAGTACCTCTGCTGCTATGTATGTGTGTAGTTGGCAACCAGATGAATCTCCTAAAGTGTCAGTCACACTTCTGAATGCTGCTAACATGGACGAGTTGAGAGCCTTCATTTTGAGCTTATTGTTGTCTAAAAACTTTGATGGTGAGATGCAATGAGCATTGAAGTGTACAAAATTAATACTAATTCTGCAAATTTGCCTAGAGATGAACTGATCAGCAGATTGATTTTGCATTCACAGAATCCCAATTCTTACATGGCAGCTCTGGATGTCTTTGGCTCTTCTAAGACAAATGTTGAAAAGAGAAAATGTAGTAGTGACGATTATAACCAAATTGTCTTTCATTTGTTCAGAATAAAGACTTTCCATGTCCTCCATCTATTATTTTTAGAAAAGAACTTGCAAAGAGCAGCCTGAAGACTTCCATGCCCTAATTTAGAAACAGCACACAAAAAACTATAAAAATATATCTGTGTTTTTCAGAGAAAGATTATAAGCATCAGTTGATGAAACATATTTGATGTTATAATTATAGTAAATTTCAACCTACTGTTTAAAATGCATGCACGCACACGCCTTCAATACCCAAAGCTAAAAATGATACAATATGCAATTTTTATTTACTTGTTGGAGAAACCTACATTATTTTTAGATTATTATTTGACAGTAAATGGAAGAATGAGTACTGCTGTTAGATGGGAAAAGTTGAGATTTGTCTTTAAATGTATAAATAGTATTAAATAAATGTTGTAATACAATATTAAATAATTTACTGACCTATTTTAATAGTTAATATCATAAATTCTGTAACAACTACATCAAAGTTGTGAAATTATTTTTTAAAAAATTACTAAGGGAGTTTAAAATATCACTCTGTTAAAGGTTTAAGAGTAAAAGATATTGGAGAATTCAGATCAACATAACATGCATAATAACGCTTGAGATGTGCTCAAATAAATATAAAAATATAAGAAGATTCTAAATTCCAATTAATAATAATGCTTACAATGTGCTTTTTTTTTAAATGAAGTAAAATGCTGAGAAAAACTGAATTGAAATTGCTAGGATCAAAACTTGGCAGTAAGCCAGAAGTAACTTACTTATAAATATATTTACAAGAATAATAAGTCTAAAGTTATTCCTTCTTAATTTGAGAGGGAATTGGTTCATGAAAATTTCACCACCCTGAGTCATTTGCTTCTATGAGAAGACTAGCATCCATGGACAGAAAGCACTCATACAATTCTTCCAATGAATTCTAATGAATGTTGATTGAGCTTTCACTAAATATCGAGTGTTGGGTTAGAGTCGTGAAGAATACTAGCATCATTGGCATCCAGAAAGCATTCCCAGTCCTCAGACAACCTGAGATCTATTATCAACTAACACCACATAACTATGGTTGAAGACAGAATGATTTTAATTCATTCATCCCACAAACACTAAGTGTTATGGACTACATGTTTGTGTCCCCCTCCCCAGTCCAGATTAATATGTTGAAGCCCTAACTCCCATAGGATAATATTGGGAGGTGAGTGCTTTGTAGGGTGATTGTCAGGAGGACAGAGCTCTTATGATGCGAATAGTGCCTTTATAAAGAAAGGAAAAGAGAGAGCAAATCCTTTCTTTCTTTCTGTCATGTGAGGATCAAGAAGGCAGCTGTTTGCCACCTGGAAGAGAGCCCTCACCAGAACCTGATCATGCTGGCACGTGTTGCTCATAATTCACCCAGTGTATGGTAGAGTTTATGGTAATCTTTTATGACTGACTAAGACACTAGGGAACTATCATGGCCACAGTTATGAAAGTGAGTGGTTATTGTAATGATAATAATGACCAAAAAAACCCCCAAAACAACAACCAAAAAACACAACAACTGCGATGACACCTGACATTTGCCTAGTTTTTACTGCATGCTTGGTGGATTCTAAGTGGCTTACATGTATCATTTCCTTCATTTGATCTGATGAGGTGGTGTTTTTAGTTTCCCCACTTTATAGATGGAGAAGCTGAAGAAGATAGTTCTTGCTTTTAGAAGATGCACAGTCTAATGGAGAAACCAGAATATTTCTTACAAATAATAAAAATATGGGGTTAACTCTGGAGTGTGATGAGAACTATTCCAGGAGCCTCTCATCTAGGCAACATCAAGGTATTGTCAAAATACCTCAAGAGTGTCAAAGAATGAGGGCCATCTATGTTATTAGTTTACGTATGACTTAAATATACATTTTTGGCGTGTCAGCCAACTAGAACTATATTTTAACGGTCAATTCTAAGGGCTTTATTTTATCTCATTGGAAGAATTTATGTTTAATTCAATGAAAAATTGTTGCCCAATAAAATGTGAGCATTATTCTAGGGTGCCAATGATTTGCATTAGATAGTAGACACTAGAGCCTGATTTTCATTTAAATAAGCAAATTGTATGAAGAAGAAGTTGAATTTAATAATGTTTGGTTTCATCATCTAGAGTCACTGTGGACATTAACATGAGATAGAATGTTGCAGAAACTAACGCCATGCTTGTTACATAGGAGTCACTCAACTAGTGCTTGTGATATCACCTGTACTAATTAGCTTGGACTTCCATAACACAGTACTGGACTGGAAAGCTTAAACAATAGAAATTTATTTTCTCACAGTTCTGTAGGCTGGAGGTCCAGAATCAAGTTGCTTGCAGGGCTGGTTTCTCTTAGTTTTCTCCTCTTGGTTTGCAAAATTCTGTTTTCTTGTGTTCCACATGGTCTTTCTTCCTGGTGTCCCTTTCTCTTCTTATAAAGACACCAGCCTTACAGAATCAGGGCCTCACCCTTATGACCTAATTTAACCTTCATTCTCTTTTAAAAAGCCACATCTCCAAACATTTACAGTGGGGATTAGAGAGCCAACATACACATTTGGAGAGGAGACAATTTAGTTCATAACATCATCTGTACTCTTCTCTTAAATAGTTGGTTTCTCCAGTTGATTTTGTAACTTCATCTATAGTTTGAGACTTCAGCGTGAGGTCTGTTTATTCGCTGCATCATTCTTTCATCAATTCATTGATGATGCTATCTGTCATGTGCTGGGCAATATGCTAGACCCAGAGAGACGCAGCTGTAAAGATCCCATCTCTGCCTCAGGAAGCCTGCAGGGCAGGAGAATGAGCTCACAGAGGCTTCTAGTCCTGTCTAGAGTGTCAGAGAAAGTTGAGAAAGCCCAAGTCAACATTGAATCCTGGGGAGGCAATGATTCCTGCCATAGGCAGGGACGCCTGAGCAGTGAGCAGTAGGAATTTCTCTTCCTACAGTGAGAGACATGGTGTGGTGTGGTCCTGGTACTGTTGGGGACCGCCTTGCAAAAACAAGAGCAATGAAGAGAAGTGACCCTGGAGAAGTCACCCCAGCTGTATCAAATGGTCTTCGTTCAGGTCACTTTTTGATGTGCACGACTGAAGTGATTTTCAGGGAGAATCCTTTGAAAATGCAGGCTTTTTAGAAGTTGTCTTAACTTCTAAGCAAGGAACCCAATGCAGACAAAGAGTCTGAGGAAATTATCGCATGGTAGGAAAGAAAAGACTGATGATAGGAACTGTACAGGTCACCACTTAGCGGGTGGCCAATGTGACTTTCTGCTTCCTGGTGCATTGAAGACCACCACTTGGCCACAGTCACCAACAGTGTAATTAACTTCCTAGAGAGGAGCTGGACCAAGAAACTCCTGCTTTTATTGTCCCGTTGAACTGTATTTGGGACTCAGTCATAGAAAACACTGTGACATTGTTTTCTTTGGATTCCTGAATTGAGCAGATGTCCACTTGTGAAATACATTTTGCACAGGAAATAGTATGAGGGAAGTAGTTTTTAAGATGTCTCGACGTAAAATTCCCACAGAGAAGATGGAAAAAAGAAAGGCTGCTTTGGGAAAGTGTGATGTTCAAAGCTAAATTAGGAGAAGGAAGCACACTGTCTTGCACTGGCATGAATAACTATGGAACATTTTTCTGAAGTCAGCTTCATGCCCCAACGGGGGATTTCCTAACTGACCAACAGTCTGCTGTGGAAGGAGTAGAGGCCAACACCAGCTCCACACCACATCAAGCCTTTGAGGAGAATGACAATATCAAGGCATTATACTGAGACTGATTTGAATGAGACACAATTTTTTTTAACAGACAATATTACTCCTTCCGAAACTGGATATGGTATAATTTGAAATTTCAAAACCTAGCTGTTTCTGTCCATTCTGTCGCTAAAGATATGAATACCATAGTTAGCGAGTGACCAATTTGGGGTTTTCAAAACGGAAAAGAGAATATCTTTTCAGTTCATCATCATGCAAAGATGTATGCTAGTTACTGATGACTGAGGTAAGGAACTGCTCTCAAATCTCAAATATGAAAACTGGGTAATTGCGAATTTAGAGTTCTTTTCAATGCTTCAGGTCTCATTTTCAAGGTTTACGTTAGGGACACGGACCTGGTCATTTTGTATTCTCTAAAAATTACGGAGCTAAATTTAGTGCTTATTTTCATTGTGTCTGCTAGTTGATGCTGAGAATGAATAATTGACTTATAATTATATTTTAGAAAAAATAATTAGTGCATTGTTAAGTTTTTTATTATAATTTACACAGAAGATATTTGAAAATCAATAAAGCAATAAACCCCACAAAAATTAGTTTTGCCTTACACTTGATTGGTGAATGGGAAGGACCGTCTCATCGTAAAATTACTCCATAACACACAAAATGCTATTTTCTTTCTCTAATTGAAGTCAGCATTAACTGAAGAGCTATGGAAACTGAAACCAGTGTTCATGACTTTTATAGAAGCAGAGTTTATAACTGCAAAGTATATGTTTGATTATTAATTTGTACTTTCATCTTGGACTATCCTCAGGTTAAAAAAAAACATAATTATATATTCTATTGATCTCAGTGAAGGTTTTTGAATCTTGGGCTTATTGAGATTTTGGCATGGACAGTTCCTTGCAATGAGGGGTGTGTTGTGCTTCAAAGGACATTTAGTAGCATCTGTAGTCTCTACCCACTTGATACCAGTTGCTTTCACTTTCCAGCTGTGGCAGCCAGAAGCATCCCTAGACACTGCAAAATGTCTCATAGGAAGGGATTGCACAGTCATCCTGCATTGAGAACCACTGCTCTGAATAGAAAAAAAAAATTGTATTTACATAATTAGTACCCACCTGCCATACTAAGACCAAAACACTCAAAGCTATAATATGAACAAACAAATAAACAAAATACTCATCTCAATTAATCAAATGCACCACCATGTAGAAACTCATCATTTGCCTTTAGATTTAGTTGAATCTGCTCAAAGTTCCCTTTCTAGGCCCAGAGCTACCTTTTTCCACCTTAGAAAACTGTTAGCACATAAACAGTATGGATGGAGTTACAACTTGTTATGCCAGATCTTATTAATCCCTGAGCTGTTTGAGTTTAAAAGCTGCTTTCTGACATAAAAGTCCTTTGACAGCCTGTGCTCCCTGAATTTCCTCCGATGCTTCTGGGTGTCATCTAGTGATTTGGTTTTATGAAACTCCCATGTTCTTACTTAATCTTGTTATTTGTTTCACAGGCATTTTCCCCTTTTACCGGGGAGACAGTTTGGTACAAATTATCGTGTCATTGTCCTGCCAAAAGCATCACCTACAAGGGATTTCCCTAGCAAGCCAGTATCAAAATGTAGACAAGATTATCATAATTTGAGAGTTGGCATCTTCACTGCCTCAGGGGTCTTAGTGTTAAGTCTCTTCCTTTTTTGAGTGAAACCAGCGTGGAGACAAGTTGAGAAATACATTTGTAATTGGCCTTCTCATAAAGGGCATTTGCATGTGAGTGTTTCTAGCCAAGTTGTGAGTATAAAAGTGAATTGCAACCGAACATTGGCATCTCTGTCTTAGACACATTCAGTCTAGGTAGCTTTACATGCTGATGAGAAAACAGCACCCTGAATAATTCTGAAATATTTCAGAAGAAAGATGCATCCAAGAAAAAACAAACAAGAAAGCTGACATTATGCCCAACAAAGAAATTCAGGTGCCTTTTTAAATTAAAAGAAAGAAAAATGTAGGCTCTGGAATGTTTACTATATGAGAAGACCGTGGAAAATAGAAAATAACTGTTCCCTGATGAAAAATGATCTTCGAGGAACAAGCCTGTCTATGTAAGGAAATTAATAAAGGGACTAAAAGAGCATGGGGAAAAGATATGGGCGATCCCAAAAGACGTATCAGAGTTACTTAAAAGGGTATTACAGAGGTCTAGTGTGCACAGTAGAACAGGAAAGCAAGACACATACCCGAAATCACCCCTTCCAAGACCGAATCACTCAAGCAATGTACATTTCATATCAATCCTCTTAACTGTGTAATACTCACTGCACTGCCAAAACCTCCAGACGTAGGGAATGAGATTACACCTATTTTACAATGCCAAGAATAAAGCCCAATGGTGTAAGTACCCCTGCAACCTCTACAATCTGGTGAAGACAAAGTGATCCCTAATCATGCCTTATGAGTTATGCTTTTGTAGTTACCTCTGAAACGTACAAAGACATTGCACTTTCTATTGGATTCAAGAGGGCTATGCCTGTTATGTATGTATGTGTGTGTGCGTGTGCGTGTGTGTGTGAGCATCTGCAGAATGGACATCGTGGAGCAAGTTTGTAAGAGTAAACTAGCAGATGGTACGACAGACCCAGATAGACCGAAAGTTTTCGGTGTGCCTCTGAGAAAACATGAAAGAGTTTTCTGGGTTGGAACTCAAATTTCTTTCAACAGTAGCAATTACAGTTTTCTCTTGTTACTGAGAATGAAAGAAAAAGAAAGAGCGTTTATTAGCTAGGGGAAATAATTGTCATACAACAAGGAATTCTAATATGGTACTGAAAAACAACCAGGAGGAGGGTGTTACAAACTGATGTGAACTCTTCCCACAGAGGCACAGTGCCCACGGTTGTGCCAGGTGCAGTCCTCACGACAATGAAGTATATCGCGTTCTATCCCTTGTTCCAAGTTCAAATGGAAAGGCTTGATAACATAGCCTTTCTTGCTACTTGTGCTACTCCTGTTTGCAGGAGAAAGATTGGATCTCATAGCAATAGCGATGACTAAAAAGTATAGGGAAGATTTGCCACAGACGAATGAACATAACTTTGAATTGCCTGTTTGGCAATTTTTTTCCCTTCTAAATGTGCATCTGGCTGTTTTTTTAGGGGAATGGAGCTTGGCAGACCAAACACAGGGCTTCAAAGTATAATCTGGGTCTCCATCCAGGATCCGCATCAATGGGATCAGTGACATTAGGGTGTGGAAAACAAGGGGTATGGCTCATGATGGGTCATCTTCTTGACACCTTTTAAATGGGACTGAGTATAGGGAGAGCAAAACTGAGAGAGTGAACATGAACTTATGCAGCACTAAATAATCACAACAAACTTGGGGAGGCCATTTTCCAGTTGATGATTTTAGAGAGGAAGACAGAACTACTGAGGTTTTTTTTAAAAAAATCGATATGTCTGGCAAGATGAAATAAAAAGTCATCTTTTTGATGCACTCTCTAGTGAGCACTCAACACAAGCTGCCATCGTGAAAGGGCAGGGAGCAATGAAAAAGCCAGTCTTCAGAGAATTTGCCTCTGCTTTAAAAGAAAAAAAAATATGTAAAATACATCGGAAAAAAATACCAAGATGTAATATCACGTGTTTTACGTGACTCTTTAGCATGGTCTTTTAGAAGAAATTACAGGCAATGCCTTCATTTATACCTACCAACACTGTATTAGACCATTCTGTATTGCTATAAAGGAATACTCTAGGATGGGCAATTCATAAAGAAAAGTTTATTTGGCTCACATTTCTGCATCGAGCTGGCATCTGCCTGGCTTCCTGTCGAGTCCTCAGGAAGGTTTTACTCATAGTTCAAGGCAAGGAGAGTCGGTGTGTCACATGGTCAAAGCGGGAACAAGAGAGAGAGAAGATAGATTCCAGGCTCTTTTAAACACCCAGCTCTCCTGTGAAAGAATGGAACCAGAACTCACTCACTACTGGGAGAACAGCATCAAACCATTATAAGGGAGATGCCACCATGTCGCAAACACCTCCCACCAGGCCCCGCCTCCAACCCTGGGGATCACATTTCTTTTTTTTTTTTTGAGTTGGAGTCTCACTCAGTTGCCCAGACTGGAGTGCAGTGGCCGCTCCCGGCCACCGCAGCCTCGACCTGCTGGGCTCCGGCGATCCTTCCACCTCAGCCTTCCAAGCAGCTGGAACTACAGGTGCGCGCTACCACGCCCATTTATTGTAGAGATGAGGTCTTGCCAAGTTGCCCAGGCAGGTCTCGAACCCGTGGGCTCAGGCAATCCACTCACCTCAGCCTCCCAAAGGCGCGGGATTACAGGCTGAGCCACAGAGCCCGGCTCAAGGGGATCGCATTTCAATATGAGATTTGAAGGGAACAGCAGCCAAACTATATCAAACACCCACCTTGGCTGGCCCTTCTCCCAGGTGATTCAGACAGGTCATGACCCCCTCTCTCCCCAGTGCTCACTAAAATGTGGAGAGTTCTCTCTGCAGGTGCTTGCCCGAGTGCAACTGTCTGCGCAGGGTCAGTCTCACTTTCATGAGGCCAAAGCAAGAGGGCATTCTGGACTTTTGGGGCAGCATTTCACAGGGTGGACTTCCCCCCTTTGAAATGTGTTCCTTTGTTTACTTCTGTGACATTCTTCTTCTTGATCTTTCTCCTGTCTCTCTGAAATTGCCTTCTTCATTTTATTTGTTGTCTCATCTTCCACTGTTCATCCGTTGCATATTTATGTTTCCTGGACATTCTCTTGGCTTTTCTTCTCTCTGTTTCGTACACCCGTGAGTGACTTCAATTTTCAATACGCATGATGACACGCTATTCTGGATCTCTATTGTTTCTTCGTTTCAATGTCTTCCAGGCACCTCCAGCTTGGCACAGCCACAGATGAATTCTCCTCTGAATTTCCACATCTGAGTTTTTTCCCCGGTCTCACATTCCCTGAAGAAACCTGAGACACCCTGGGCTTTCTCTTCTTATTCTTCTCTTTCATCTAACCACACTTTCCAAGACCTGCAGATTCCACCATTTTGGTGTTACTTGGTGTCATCCATTCCTGCCCCCCCCATTTCTACTTGCCTTTTCCTAGGTACTTATCACTTCTTATATGAATGCCAGCAATATTCCCTTCTTAGGACTTCTAGAATATTCCTTCCTAATCCCTCCTTAATTAGAAAGAAGTTCCAGAGTGATAACTTGAGAGGTAACCAGAGACATAATCTGAAATGATGCCCACTCAAAGTCAAAGTAAGTGGTACATGCTATCTCAAAATTTTATTTGCGTTGTACACTCCTTTCTATGATATACATTCTGGCCCCGTTTAACATTGTATTTTAAACTGCATATCACTGCATACACCTGAATGTTCTGTGGAGATGCCCTAGAATGATCCCATGGTTTTGCTTATTCTCATTCCAATCTCATATCAGAAACATAGCCCAATTCGTCTCCTTGTCCCAAATCTCTCCTCTCACCATGTAGCTCCTACTTCTGATAGGATGGTTTTCTCAAATACAAATCTGAACACTACTGCATCCTTCCGCGTCTCAAGATGAGCTCTGGCTCTTTGGTTCAGCTATCAGGTACTTCCCGGTGCAGGGATTCCACCATCATATCACATTCCTTACTCACTTCAGCCACATGGAAGAATTTTTATTTCTCTGTATTATACAGGTTCATTCCCCATCCCTGTGTCCTCTCAATGTGCAGTGTTTCCTCCAAATTTTTTAATCTTTATAATTTTTACGCATCATTCAATATTATCTAAAGTGTCACCACACATGGAAACTTACTATTAGTTAACCATGGCGTTTTTGCATTTTAATCATTTGATTACAGGCCAGTGTTCTCATTTTACTATAAGCTTATTGAGGATAAAAGAGGTACATTTTATCAGGCTTTTTGTTAGAATTTCTGTCAAATAGCAGATACTCAATACAGAAGCTCTTAGAATTATGATGAGGTTACTGCTTGATGAACCCATCATTAAGTCAAAGACATTGGATGAGCTTGGTGGCTCAGCCTGTAATCCCAGCACTTTGGAAGGCTGAGGCGAGTGGATTGCCTGAGGCTGCAGGTTCAAGACCAGCCCAGGCAACTTGGGGATACCTAGTCTCTACAATAAATGATAATAAGAAAATAGCCAGGTGTGGTAGCACATGCCTGTAGTTCTGGCTATTTGGAAGGCTGAGGTGGAAGGATCGCTGGAGCCCAGCAGGTCGATGCTGGGGTGAGAGTGAGTGTGCCACTGCAATGACTCTAACTCAAAATAAAATAAATAAAAGATATTGTGAGCTGAAAATTCAGTTATTACATCTAGCCTATCAAACATCATAGCTTAGCCTTTCCCACCTTAAATGTGCTCAGAATACTTATGTTAGCCTACAGCTGGCAAAATCATCTAATACTAAGCCTATTTTACAAAGTTGGATATCTCATGTCTTTTATTGAATACTGTACTGAAAGTGAAAAATAGGTTAGTTGTAGGGGTACTCAGTGTGATTTCTACTGAACGCATATTTCTTTTGAACCACTGTAAAGAAAAAAAAATAAGAAAAACATAAGTTGAGCCACTGTAAATCAAGAACTGTCTTTAAATATTTTTGGAAGAAAAGAAGAAAGAAAAGAAGGAATGAAGAAGGAAGGAAAAAATGGAAGGAGAGAAGGAAAGAGGGAGAGAGAAAGCCTCATCTCTTGTCTCTCTTTTTTCCCAGTCCCAGTTGTCTTGCCTGTAGTTGCAGGGCATGTCTGTCCTTGAAACTGTTTTCTATTTAGCTTATGAAATGCTTTATTGCACATATCTGAAGCCAGACATCATGTTGTATAACAGATAAGGGGAAATAAGACAGTCTCTGCTTCAGAAGTGGTTCCACCAGTCTCTTCCAGTGGGATATTAGGCAAATTAATGAATCCTCTGTCTCAGTTAATTTTTAAGATAAAGGAATCTAGAAACAGATTAATATCAATACTTCTCCAATACTGTTGTGGTAAGAATGAAACACATGTTAAAACTACTTAATGATGCTTCTCAGAGCAAGTGCATCCCCACAGATCTTCTGTAGCATTCTTGCTCTACTCTATGTCTGTTGTTCATCCCAGACTTGTGATGGTGTGCTGAGCAATTGGGGATGATGTGGAAGGTTAATGAAATCCATGTCCTCTCTTGTCATGGATCACAGTGCACTCCACATACCAGACTCATCGGGATAGGAAGCCCCCTCTGCCACTCACCATGAGTGGGGTTTGGGACAAGTTACTTAACCTCTCTGTGTTTAAGTTTATCTATAATATGGAGAAAATAATAATTTGCATCTTATTGTTTTTTAAAAAAATCATATAAGTTGATACCTGCATAAATATTAACAACAGTAGAGGGATGTCCTTGCACTTAATAAGAGACAGCTGCTATTATTACTACCCATCTAACTTGGCCTTGCCCAGTATTCTCACCCCTCACTTTTTTTAGCCATACATCCCACCCCCTTCCATTCTCCTAATTAAAGCCTCCATACCTCACTGCCTTCTCATGGATCACTGTCTTCCATGTTCAGTGTCATCGCTCTCTTAATGTATTGATGCTTCTAAATCATGTTTTAAGGGTCAGAAGTGATGTCAAGAAGAAGTGACATAAAGAGAATTAGCTTTTATAAATTATTCGTGTTTCTTAGGATGCATTCAGTGATTAGTAGATGCCAAATATGCAATGATCACTGTAATATTTTTATCCTCAGATTTCCGAATGGAGAGCTATGTTTTCTTAGAGGGCGGGATCTCAGCCTTTCCCTTGCTTTTGGAGATATGTAGGCGGATGTTAGAAGTGCCGTGTTAAGTGGCATAATAGAGGGATTAGAAGGGGTGGTGTCAGGGCAGAGGACAGAGAGAACAACTCCTCTTGCAGAATCAGGAAGCTTCCAAAAAAGGAAGTGACCTTTTGCCCTGGGTCTCTAAACTCACTGGAAAAGAGCTTGCAATGCTGATTCGTGTAGATAATACAGATTCAAAGGAAGAAGCAAAGAAATCCCAGGCTAAGTCAGTTGTGTTCATGACTCAAATGAGTGTAATACCAGAAAAAAAGAGCCCGACTTGATAAGCAGTTCCTAGATTCCTAGAATGGGAGGAAAACGTTTCAATGCCTTTTTCTTTCCACAGTTTCCTTATAATAAGAAGTATACTTTTAGAAAAATCTTGCTCAAATAATTAACAATAAAAGTAGCTATGAATTCAACATCAATTCCTCATTGATTTCCATTTTGTTCAGTGCAAATTTGCATTTTGATCATCATAAATGTGAAAAACAGTAATGGATATGTGTATGAAGCCCATTACTGTTTTTAGTCTGTATGGATTCTTGAACTTCTTGCAATAACTTTAAAGTCTTCTGAAGTCCCTTTTCTACACTTTAGGGTCTATTGATCTAGGTTTTAATTAGAAGGCCTCCATCAAGGGATGTGTTAAAGAAATTAACAAGTTAAAAGGATTGTACCATTTTAACATTATGAAACGCTTACTTATTTTACAGACAGTTTATTTGTTTTACAATCCACAAAAATAGCTGTGATCAATTAACTGATAACATATTAAAATTACAGACAGGCATAATTTGCTCCTGTTTTGCGAGCATATTAGTACCGGTTGACCCCATTAATGGTTATGAGTCTATTAATCAGGAACAAATCCTATGCCATCTTCTGACTTTTCTTGCCTCTTTCAACAAAGTAAGTACAGATGGTAGACAACACGGGAGGTGAATTGCTCTGCAGGTCAGCGCTGCCCGAGCGATCTGGAAGGTATGTGAATGTACAAATCAAACAGGATATTTCTGTAACAACTGAAAATGTGGGTCGCACGTGACCAATGAGATATTTTTGCACGCTGACTGCTGGTTATACTGATCCAGCCCCAAAACGTCAAGGGCTGTGAGGGAGGTCGGAGGTGGGACAGAGATAATTTCTACGATTCATAAAAATGAACGATTCTCAGGGAAAAGCAACATTTCAGCCGTGCCTGGTTTAAGACTTTCTTGTTCTTGGGCTTTTCTTGTTCTGGGGCTTTCTTCTGCTCATCGTTGCATCGTGCTGGTGTCCCAGGAGATTAGCCAGTTGCTCTGCCCCACCAAGCCCAACCCTGCCAGGGAAGAAGGGCTGAAGCAGAAATGATTCACTGTCAGGGAGTGTCTTCTAGAATGGGGTGAGGGGTCAGTGTGGCAATGTGAGTCTTTGCCTTCTTATCAGCACAGGCTTACCGGTGACGAGGTGTCATGGACAGGGCGTGTCTGCTGCCATCTGTCATCCAGCACTAGTTTATAATCAACTTTTGCAATTTATCAGCATCGTCATCTGGGGCTTTCACTGTATATTCTGAGCCTCCATTTCCTCCGTTCTAATGCAGAGTCCTGCCTCGTTACAGGATTGAATGTGGATTGAATGTGATCGTGTGCATGGAGTTATAGGAGAAGCCTCACAGAGTGGGGTTAGAGAGAACAGAATGGAGTTGGACTAAAATGGAAGAGAGACCCTTAAGCAATTTCTTAGGAAGTTTCTTAAAGCATTTGCATGTGACAGTGTAGGTCTCTTTCTGTTGGAACTACTCTTAAACTTCCCCGGTGGTGACCCGTGGGAGAGAGAAAAGCAACCGACTGGGGGAATTCTGTGTCTGCACTTGCTTCTTTCTTATCCACAGATCTCATCATCTAGCCTATATTCTTCATTTCAAGCCTGATTCCAGTCTTAGATGCAGCCCTCTCCTCTTCCTGCTAGTTCCACCCTCCTTCAAAATACTCTCCATGTTTTTCAATCCCAATGTAAGCTGAGGAGTGCGGAATATGTAAAAGTTGGCTTCATGGACAGAGTGAAGAGGGTCAAGTGCATGCAGAGACTGTGAAGTCCAAAGGCTGTGCATGAAGGCAACAGACAGTCTTCGACATGGTAGTCAAAGCAAGAGTTTGGGACCTCACCACTCAGCCTGGATTTCTTATCTTTTCCTTTCTTTATTTTTTTTTTTTTGAGTTGGAGTCTCACTCTGTCACCCAGACTGGAGTGCAGTGGCACACTCCCAGCCACCGCAGCATCGACTTGCTGGGCTCTGGTGATCCTCCTGCCTCAGCCTTCCAAGTAGCCAGAACTACAGCGCATGCTACCATGCCTGGCTAATATTTGATTTATTGTAGAGACGAGGTCTAGCCAAGTTGCCTGGGTGGGTCTCGAACCCACAGGCTCAGGCAATCCACTCTCCTCGGCCTCCCAAAGTGCTGGGATTACAGGCTGAGCCAACCAGCCCAGCCCAGCTTGGATTTCAGCTCTACCTCCTCATAGCTGTGTAACCTTGTGAAGCTACTTAATCTTGGTTTGTCTCAGCTCCTTCAGCTGAGGGATAACTATATCATCAACATCATTGGTTTCTCATGAGAATTAAATAAAGTCATAGATATAAAGGTCTTAGAACAGACGTCAACTAATAAAAGGTGTTAATTTTAGCAATGATTACTGTGTGACTTAAGATTTTCTGTCATCTAAGACACGGTATCTGGAGACATTGCAGCATTGGCCTGGCAGCATTGATGGGGACAGCACCTATGTGAGACAGTATCTTATTGTAAGGATTTGTCAAACTTTGCAGCTCCTTTAGGAAAATGGTGTCAGGTGGGGAATTACCTCTGTGCCTTGATAGACTTCAAGTACAATTCCAGGAGGCGACTCCAGGTGTCACCAGACAGAAAAGCTCATAGACCAACTTGAACCGTTTTTCACTTTAAAGAAAGAATCTAAGACACACACACACAATAGTCGGGGTAAGTTATCAATTAGGATAGAGTGCAAAGGAGGTACAAAGACCACACTACTGGAATCCTGGGATATACAATGTTACAATGTTTACATTCTCTCTCTGAATCTCCTCTCCCTTCTCCCATCTCCCCTCTCCCTTCCCCTGCCTTCTTCTCTCTCTCATTTGCTCACACATCAATCTGATGTGTAATTGAGGTTTGAGCAAGAAATCCTGGATTAAAGGCACATATTTGTTCTTCTGGAGAAATGCAGGGATAAACAAGCCTGGAAGATGACTGTAGATCATTGTTCACATATCAGCTGTGGGATTTATCTTGTTTTGGGGGCAGATGATTCTGGGACCAGAATGGATGTTACCAATGGGTGGTTGAGTCAAGATTTCATGCATGCCGAGAGCTCGTGTACAGTGGAGGAAACCCCCCAAAACCCCAGAATTTATTTATAAAATTTGTGTATTTATTCTTACATACCAAAACATCAGGCATCTTCAAAGTACTCTTTGTTGATGCAATACACCTATCAAGATGCTTTTTCCACTGCTCAAAATAATTTTTGAACTCGTCAGTTTTGTCTTTTAGTGCTTCTGCCGTTTTTTGTTTTACGTCTT
Organism: Cephalopachus bancanus; assembly: GCA_027257055.1. NCBI lineage: Eukaryota > Metazoa > Chordata > Mammalia > Primates > Tarsiidae > Cephalopachus > Cephalopachus bancanus. The sequence goes on along the minus strand of JAPVLO010000001.1, from coordinate 9,626,918 downwards.
CCACATAGGCCTAACTTTTCCCTTTGAAGACCCTTTTTCCACCCAGGGAAACAAAAACAAGTTGCTTGGAGTGAAATTGGTGAATAAAGAGCGTGGGGCACGGGGATCATGCTGTTTTTGGTCAAAAACTGCTGAACATTCAGTGCAGTGTGGCAGGTGCACTCATAAATCATACATTGTGAAATGGGTAAACACATTGAAAGAATCTCCAAAAAAAATTCCCCAAAGTCTAACGCAGTCTTTCACAACGACGCAAGCTGGTACATGGATTCCGATGGATTCCTAAAACACTTAACCTATCAGGGGAAGCCTGATACAAGGGATCTGCCCTCCAAATGATAATTTCGGGGTCTTTTGGGGAGTCCCCTCAAGTATTTAGTTTATCTCAAGTACTTAATGCTTCTTTAATATTGGTGTATCACGGCTGACTCATATTTAGAGTAACTTGGAATAGTTAGCATTGTGACGGCCTGCTAATTAGTGCCTAAAGACCACTGAAAGTCTCTTGATTCTTCCATTCTTTTCTATCTATATTTAATCTTCAGTAACTACGTTAACAAGTTTATGGGCTGCAGTCATCCATTTGTCTTCCTTTTTCCATAGTTGGAAGTTATTAAATAACATAAAATGTGCGTATGTGGAGCTTACCTATTGGGTTGCAGGTTTGAAGAAATATTGAGCATGCATGGTTTTAAGCCTTCAGTCATGCAAAGAGGTCCTGAAATTAGAATATCTTACCAGCCAACTGTCTATATGCAGTACATAATATGCTTTTTATAAAGGTGTGTCAAGTTAATAAATGCTTTATATTTCCAAGCATGAGTGAATTATCTTAGATGTTGTTTCTATACCCATTATAATCTTCACATCAATTGTCTTTTTTAGTGTCCACAATGATGCTGAGGCAAGTAGAATATGCTTGGCTATCTCTGTTTACACATGGGTATTAGAAGTCTTGAAATGCAATTTGCTTAAAGTTGCCCACAGGAATTCCCAGATGGAACAAGAGTCTAGAGCTCAAATTTTCTGATCTCCAGTGTTTTGAGAGGCCAGGAGTCTTTTGTTCTCTTTTTATTCAACTTCTGGCATGTAGCAGGAGCTGTGCTCTTCTCAGCTGGACCAGTAAAATTTTATGATTTTCTGTATGATAACCATGAACATTTCATCGTGAAAAGTTTAGCACAGCTGTGAGACTCAGGTAAAGATGAAAGAGCCAGGACTTTGCATGACATGATTATTTTATTTGACTAATTTAAAAATACATCTATCTTTTAATAGCCATTACCAGTGGCTCTGAAAACTTCCTTGAAAATGTATAATACAGAAATTTATCTTCAAGAAGAAGTGGCCAATGTTTTTATTTGCAGAGCTATGAAAAATAAGTTTATCCACTGTAAGGCACTTAGAAACACAGGGTCATCTCTTTCAACTTGATATCTGGAAGGTTCTGCAGAATCCTGAGACTCAATACAGCATTGTCAAATGGGTGTCAGTCATATATAAGCCTTTCAGAATCCTTCACTGTCCAGAGAGCACACGGCTGTTCTCAGAGCCAGATCCATGCTAAGCAATCTCACGGGGGAATTCATTCTCACAGAATATTAATTTGGTCATCAACACCCCAGGAGGCAAGCAAGTCAAATGATTCTAACCCATAAAATGACTCCCCTGAAACAAAGATGAAATTATTCCTGGAGAATGAGTTTGAGATCTTTGTGCCTCAGCAGAATTTTTTTTAAAAGAGAAATAATAAGAAGCAAAAGATAAGAGTAGGGTCTAAGCCAGGTGTTTTTTGTGCCTTAGAGGGCAATACTTCATGAAATGTCCTGGTGTCAGTTGCTGGAGCCGACTGGCATACAGATGAGATGACAGTCACCGGCTCACCCTGGGCGGGTGCTGACTGCTTCCATTCAGACTCGCTTCTTTGGTAGATCCTTAGTATGTCTAGGATTTGTTTTTCTGACTTTAAGTCACCAGCTGTGGTCATTGACTACAGTTGTTTTGAGGAAGCTGCTCTGAATTTAGCTTGGATTTCTCTAATTTTAGACACTTTAAAGAGCCCCAGGAAGGGATTTGTAATGGATTACGACATTCTTTCATTTTTTTTTTTTTTTTGGCCAGTGAGTGTCACACAGCTGTGTGTATGTGGTTTGTGTTTATACATCTAAGTGTGTGTGTGTGCGTGTTTGTGTGTTTGTGTAAATGCACATACAGAAGATAGAAAGATGAAGAGAGAAAAGGAGCATAGCGAAAAAAATTCGGAGACATCTGCCATTTTGCTTATGGAAACTATAATTACTTTAGCATTTTCAAATACAAGTAACAGTGAAATAAGTGAAAAAAATGCTCATAATAATTGCATGTGGACATGCACAATTTTTTTCTCTATGAAGTTCAATGTTATTCGGAATAGATACTCAACAAATCATAATGGATTAGTAAAATAATGAAAAAATGGCAAAAACTTTTTTCTCCAAAGAATTCTGTGTCATTTGAAATTATACCAAATAATCTAGTTTTGAGACCTTTGATAAGTTACAGAAGCAACAAAGAAAAAATCCTGTGTCTGACATAACCATAAAAAAGTGACTAACCTATGGTGGGAATAATGGGGTAAGAGGATCTTGCTTTCATTTATGACACTGAAAAGGGTAATGTTAAATATAATTCCTTTCAAAGTGTATTCCATCATCACATCTATTTGAATCACCATAGTATCTGTGTGTATGTGTGTGCATGAGTGTGTATACATAAATATTCATATACTCAAACAGGAGGAACATATACATGCAATCATCATGTCATTATGTTCCAATACTCCTAAAAACATTTTCTTCCATGTTTTTAATGACTCTATTTACAGTCCATTTACCAATCCTAGTTTATGTACGTCATTTATCTGAGGCACTTAAAGATAGCCCCAAATGCTTTTTACTGTTTTCAGACTTTTTCATTCAGAGTATGCATACATTTTTGGGTTGTTTTGCTTTTGATGAACATCACCAGTATTTTTTCTTCTGGACATGCCAATTCGAATTTTTCATTTGAGATTTATAGCAAACTTGAACAAAGCTAAAACAGCTAACACTACGTAAATGTACAATTAAAATTTAATTTTCAGTTTACTTAAAATGATAATTAGCTGCCATCTAAGAGGCACCAGAGCTCTGCTAAACATTTTACAAACATATATTTTTATGAAATCCTTATAAAATCCTATTATAGTAAGTATTATTATCATTATTTTTATTGATAATTAAAATGAAGCATAAAGAGTTTACTAAGTAATTTGAAGAAAATTTCAGAGCTGGTAAGTTACTGAGCAGAGATTCTAAAACACTATCCTATATTGTACTTTTGGAAATGTACATTCTCTTATTTGTTCAAATTATTTAAGCTTAAGGAAAAGATGGTATGACCATCAAGAATAGATAAGACAGGTATGCATATCCCTTTCATGTAGTTGTCTTTCAGTATGTAATCACTAATAACCTTATATTGTAACATACAACAAAATCTATTTGAAAATTGCTTCTTTTTGTTTCTGAAGATTTCTTTTTCTTCTTAATCTTAAAACCAACATGCACCCACTTTAATGTTATTTCAACACTTGTAAGAGTTGAGACTCATTTTTATTCTTCCTTTTTTTGAAATAGTAAAATATAATGTGATAACCTGGTTATGCTAAAGACAACTCTCAAGTCAGTTGGAGGCATATGAATTCAAATGGTCCTTGAATAATGTCTCAATTTTAGCTCTGATTTTTTAAAATTTTCCTGATATTTTGGACAAATGAAAAGTCAAATATGTGGTATAATTTTTCAGTCTTGAGTGTTAGCAAAGCAAGTATAATTGTTGCATCTTCTCTGCATAGGGAACAAAGGAGTGTAATTTGTTAATGAATCAGATATCTGCATAAGGGTTGATGAGGCAGATAAGACTTTACAGGAATTCCCTCTCCCTGTTAGGGAAACTAGGGAAGGAGAACCTGGGCTGTGATGTCTCTGATTGCTTCCAGCTAAATCAAAAAATCTTAAGGTGAAGCTTTTCCCACAAATGTTAAGGCAAATATTGACTTGTTGTCATCTACTGGCAAGTTGTTATCACCTGAGATGTGAATGTACTTGTATTTTTCTATAGCGGTTGTATTAATTGGCTACTTTGATTGTGAAGTAATATTCTTTATGTGACTGAATTAGCAAACAGAGATAAGCTTAAGGCAGCCCAAGTTTGTAATTTGCTTGTCATCTCTCTGAGTGGCATCTTGAAACCACTGCAAATTGCTCAGTTGATTTTAATGCTTCTTTCAATGAAAGTTGAATCATTAAATACTGTGGGTTTTTATTTTTACTTTTATTTATTTATTTGCCTATCTGACTAACTTAGTGGAGCTTGGGCAGTTTTACAAGAGATTGCCAATCACTTTTGCCAAGCTGTGTTATTTAATGACACCCATTCCCCATTTTTTTCTGAAGTGTTCAAGGCATCTTGTGTTTTCTGCCAGACTCTCCCTGTGCCTCAATGGAGAAAACTTGGCAGGGTTATTGAGCTATTTTAAGTAGATATACTGTAAGCCATAACTAAGGACTAAAAGCAATAAACATTAACTAGGATTCATTAAAACTTGGCTGTCAAATGAATGCTTCGAAATTTTCTTTATCCAAACAAAATTATTACCACTTACATAAGTTGAGTGTCCCTTGTTGAACATTCAACTCTTAACTCAAGCTGTAGTGTCATGTACTCTACATACCCAGTGTTTCATCTGTAAGATGAATGACAATAGTTCTAGCATCCTTCCAAATCTATATATTTTACTTTTTAAAAACCATCAGGGTTTTAACAGTCAGTCTTGCTTCTCAGGTTAAGCAGCCATCATAGTGAGTATTAAACTAAAAGGTGGTTGAAATGAATGATCTTTTTTCTTCTTTTGCTATCAGAATTCCAGGCAATCTCCAGTCTGCTGCCTCTTCTTTCACGAGTTAGCCTTCTAACCTATTCACAGATGTCATTTACAAACCCTTGAATACCAATTTTTCTTCACTTTCTAGACCACTGTGCTACTTTATGTTCTTCTGGCCCTCCTAACTATTACAACCCTTCCTGGTCATTCTATCATTCCTAAAAGTCCGCGCAGCTTAGCTGATCGGTGATAGCTGAGAGCTATTTTTGTTTGTTTGTTTTATTTTGTTGAGGGGATGGTTGCTTCAAATTTTTGTCCCTCCTGGTATTGTTATTAGTCTATTAAATCACCCCAAACAAACATGTGGTTTTGTTAAAAACACTCAATTTACTAATTTTTCAATAGAAGTCACTGAAATCCACTCATCTCTTCCCATTCCACGATTGCTTCTGCCATTCCACAATTGCTTCTTCCCATTCCATGATTGCTTCTAGATGGAAGTTTGATGGGAGATTCTAGACTGAACCATCTCTTTTCCTGGTGAATAGGTGTCCTGCTTTCCAGCAATAAGATTGTCCTGTCAATGTAGTTCATAAGTCATAATCTTTCATGTCTATATACTCCAGCCAGTCTCTTTCTCACCCTACTGATTTTGTGCCTCCATTAGACACTTATTTAATCAACATCTTAAATTAAGCACTGCTTTGTCTAGCTGTTCTAAATTTAAAAAATACTGGAATGTAAGAAGGTTGTTAACAGGGACCATAAATATTTTATCTGGAAGAAAATCCTTGAAATAAATTAGATTCAACCAATATTTTTGTCTTGTCCTCTGGAAAGATTTTGATGAAGTTTTCTCAGAGATGCAGATGTACCACAATGGCGAAGAAGCTTAACTCTTCCAAGGCTGAAATGTGTATGACGGTGCTATGTGGTGAATTGTGTCTCCTAAAATTCACATACCAAAACCTTAACTCCTAATGTGATGATATTTGGAGATGAGACTTTGGGAGGTGATTAGGTCATGGGAGTGAGTCCATCATGGTGGATTTCATGCCCTTGTCAGAAGAGGCATAGAGGTGATCTCTCCACCATATGAGGACAGAAAAAGAAGATGGCTTTCTGCAAACCAGGAGGAGAGCCCTCACCAAAAACTGAATCAGCCCGTACTTTGTCTTGTACTTCTTAGTCTCAGACCTGTGAGAAATAAATTTCTGTTCTTTAAGCCACCCAGTCTATGGTATTTTGTGATAGCAGTCCAAATGAATTCATAAAATTCCAGAAAGTTTCCATGTGTCTTCTTAAGCCACTTTGCTGGAATATCATTTTAAAATTATCTTTCTTGGGCCTACCTTGTCTTATGAAGGTAAAGAACAGTAAATTCTTAAGCTGCTACACATCTTAATGTGAATTCGACCAATTTAACACATCTCTTATTTCTCTGACAATTTTTAAGAATTAGTGATTTGAAGAAATGAACATTTGGATATAGTTTGTTTAAGAAGCAAAGAATTATATATAATTAGATGTCTCATGGAATTTTTTTCTATTAGTCCATAAATTTAACTAAGGATGTACATTGAAAATGAAAGGTACTATATTCATGTTCTGAGTTTAGAAAGCCACTTGTCATGGGAGCCAGCCACCTCCTTTGAAGGCTTATATGGAAGGACCAGAACTTATCTTTCCACTTCATAATTACCATCTTGTTACCTAGCTCCATCATCATCATTGTCTCTCTGCCAATGTTAATGGAGGAATGGGAGATGGAAGTAATGCAAGGGGGAGTAACATATCTGCTCAGAAAGCCTCTCTCCTCTCCTGTGATGGAGAAGGTGGGTATCTCCTCTTCCCACACTTGGAAAAACCAGTCGTGTTTGTGAGGAACCAAATTTTCTCTTCCCTCCACTAAACCAGAACTAGGGATTGTCTCTCTTATGAATCGGTCAGGAACCAGCCTTGCTCACTGCCTAATGTTTCTAAGGGCACAGAAAGATTAGAGCAGAAAACTGCTGGAACCGGGATATGGAGATTGGTGGAGAAGCCAGAGTTCCATGATACGTGCACTTTTAGCAGTCAAGTGGACAGAGTAGGCAATGACTGGGCTTGATGTATAATGCAGATGCCTCCAGAATACAAACTAAAGTTTTCAGATCAGTTTACCTGTGGTAGGAACTAAGAGTGTATGGGGAGGACAAATAAAGATGTCACAAGAGCACGTGCTCCCATTTTAAGAAAACACGTTACAGAACTACTCACAGGACTTCATGCAGAAACTACATCTGAGCTTCAAGATAGAGTTGGCATTGTGACACATGCCATACAGACATCGTTGAAGATGATGACTGGTAAAGAAGTAGGGACAGAGAGGATCACATCTCTGCCTGGGAAAGGAAGGCTATGGTTTCGATATATATATATTCCCTCCCTTCCCTCACCATTTTATGGCTGGAAGAGCTAATACAAGAGAGAATACAAGAGAGAACTCAACTACCTCCACCCAACCCTGCAGTACCTATGGTTTTTTTGTTACCTGTTTGGGAAAAAGGGAGAAAAAGTACTTTATATCAAATACAAGATGGACCAACAAAAGAAAAAGACCCAAGTGTTAAATACTAAAATAAAATGACTCAAATTACCCCAACGCTAAAGGCATGTATTCCAGCCAGATGTCATTAAGGGAAACACCTCCATGTGGGGAAGAGAGGCTCAAAGTAGCACAGTAGGGGACATTTATTAGAAAAGTAAAGCCATTTCTCTGTGCCAATGAATTTAGATTTCTTACGTCCTGCAATTACATTAATTTTTGTGCTATTGAGCATTGACCTGGCCCATATGGGATGCTGTCGAGACGTTGCATGTCTGTGAATCACGCTTCTGAAATAAACTGTCAATGCTTAATGATTTGTGTGCTCTCAGTAACATGTAGCACTGGCTCTCCCAGCACATACACATAAGATTGGCCATAGTCTAAAAATATGCTCAAGATAACTGCACTTATACAAAAATGATAATGCAGTGGCAAAGTTAGGGGTCAGGACCTCATCCAGTGGGACTTAAGATCTTGAAAGAAGGAAAACAGAGTTTCTTATGCTAGTATAGAGACAGGAGCCTAAAAACAGAGGTAGTAAGTTGACTTCAAAGCTCAGGATACAGGGTAAAGGCTGTTTGAGTTAATGCCAGCAGTGTGCATCAAAGCCTATGTTCTGTTGGTCAATGTTCGGCAGGCAGAAGAGCTTATTATCCTTACTTGACTCAACTAGTTTGTCCAGGCCACTTATTGAAGAAAGATTTAATATTTTAACAGTCACTGTGTGAGTATTTATACATTAATTTTATGTAAATATTAGTCATACAATGGTTGTATATTGACCATAGAGAGATACAGCAACCAGTGGATATAGTTAAATGAGGAGTCAAAAGGATGATTAATAAACAGGCTTAGTGGCTCAGCCCGTAATCCCAGCACTTTGGAAGGCCGAGGCGAGTGGATTGCCTGAGGCTGAGGGTTTGAGGGTTCGAGACCAGCCAGGGCAACTTGGTGAGACCTCATCTCTACAATAAATCAGAAAATTAGCTGGGTGTGGTAGCACGTGCCTCTAGTTCCGGCTACTTGGAAGACTGAGGCAGAAGGATTGCCAGAGCCCAGCAGGTTTACACTGGGGTGGCCGTGAGTATGCCACTGTACTCCAGCTTGGGCAGAAAAGTGAGACTGCATCTCGAAAAAAAAAAAGTGATTAACAAGCATTCATATTAAATGGAAAAGTATAATGTAGTATCAAAATTATTATAGATTTAATTTCATTATTTTTACAAATGGGCACTATACAGTGACCTCTATGCTGTAATGAGGAGACAATTCAACTTCGGCTTTTGTCTAGAGGTTTTAATTTGTAACTGATTTGCCATTAGCAATTGTGTAATTTTTTACAAGCAAAGAAACAGTAAACAATATAAATATCAAGTTGATATTTATTAGTCTAATTAGTTGTGTTTCCAAAATCCATTTAATATACAATATTACAAATTCCGTGATCCTCTAAGGAAGAAATATTATCACCTATCATAAAATTAAGCAGAGCTTACAAGATTACCTAGTTTTTATTTTTATTTTTTTGTATTTTAATATGCAAAATGCATATTAGGTATTCGGTAGATTTCAATATAAGCGATGTTTTAGAGCCTGCCTCATGTACATTAAGCAGTCATGAGAATTTTCATGGAGGGCACCTAAACTTGCTGTCTTTATAGTCTTTATATCTCATCGTTAAAACTCTTGCCACCCCCACTGCCTTCATCTAAGACGCACGCATGCCATTTGACTACACTGCATTATGTTCTGTTCTCCGTGGGCTTGAATGGAAGGTCACTTTGACCCGCTGCACATTTTTACTTAAGAACTGCTTTTAACAATAAGCCACTAGCATACTTGTTTCTGGACTGACTTGAGTTTTTGGCACAATATGAAAAGCATTTGGAAAGTGTAAGTAAAAGCCTTCCGTTTCAGAAGAAATAATGGCCCCATTTGCCATGGAAACCAGAGGACTTTATGAAAATGCACTCAACTGTTTTCTGTAGTGAGCCTAAAATTATTCTAAAAATAAATCGTATTCCTGGCATCTGCTAGCCAATGCACAAAGATTGCATCTCATAAGGTTTTCCCTCTTGGAGAAAAATGCCATGCCATTTGAACATTTCATTTTTTCCTATTATTCAGAGGGTATAGGGAAATACATATATTACACACAGTAGGGACTCAATAATCAGTTTTTAATTAAATCAAACATCCTTTGAAAAGCAGCAGATAATATTTTGAGAACTGCCTCTGAACGTAGCCCACAGTTAAAGAGACCCAATATAGAGTTTATCTTCAAAATTAGAGTGAGTTGTATTTAGATTTTTGTTTTCTATCGATTTTTTAATTTATGTCATGAAAAATAAAATAGAATGTTAAATGATTATAAACATTTTGGCAGAGAAATGAGTGACTAGAAGCAAAGAACCATAGTCTCCCAGCAGAAGCTACATGTTTCAGATCCATCTCCAAAAGCTTTATTTGTCTTTGAGGGCAGAGGTTGAGCAAAGGCATGAAGCCTCAAATCTGCTCAGTTGTGGGTACCCTGGGCCCTCGCAAGGGGATCTATGACTGTTAATTAATGTCTAAAAAGCCTTATACCAGAAGGCAAAATGCTATTTGGGACCTGGAGGGCCAAGCTGACAGGTCGAAAAGTGTGACAGGTCAATGCAAATAAAATCCCTAAAATGTGATGTGGCAGGAAGCAAGGTAGAGTCCAGACAGGCAAGCTTCATGCTCACATTCACATGTCCTCTCTGGCTTAAGACTATCGTCATATAGTAATAGATTCACAGTGGACAGATCAAGAAAATGAGTTCGGAGAAATGTTCATTCATTCCATTTTCATTCAATAAACGAGAAAGGAGTGCCTCTATGTTCGCAGGCCCCATGTGAGCTGCTAGGAATAAAGCATTGACTGATCCCAATTCTTAAATATTTAGCACTCTACAGCAGGGCAGATGCCCGAAACCTCATATGTTATTACAACAAGAAGAGAAAATGGTTTCTCTAAAACCTGCTTGAAGATGTGACCAAGGAATTTTAAGGAGGAGAGAGTAGTAGAAATTTAACTCGTCAGCTCCATTGCCCATAAATCACAGGGCCATAATATATAACATTTGCACCAGGATACCCTTGAGGGTGACTTAGGGTCTGTTTAAAAACTGTCCTGGGTCATAGGTGTGAACTAAGACTCTTTGGAAGACCAGAACACACCGATACTCTATCTCTATACCACACACCTGATTATTGTTTGGACACTAACAGTTTCTTTTCTGTATAATTGATCACCATTTTATTGACAGGGATTCTTAAGGGTCCTTAGTTTGCAATTGGGTTGTCAAGAAAAAAATTGCTATAATAACGTGAAGTTAAGAGCCTAGTGAGGAAACTTGCTGACCTTAATCTGGATACTGAAAGTTAAGGTTCAGCCTGGCCGGTAAGCTCATGTTTCAGGAACAGGACTCTGCTTTGGTCAACGTGTTAATGAAAGAATTAGGTGAAGTGATGGAAACCAGATTATCATATGTGCCAAGAACCCAGCGCTGATAGGGTTAATGAATCCCTTGATGCCACAAAGTTCTTAATTATCTAGAATGACGGAACATGAGAGCTCATTATGGGGATGCATGCGGGATAGAGCACTGAAATTTAAACAAAATAAATCTACTGCCTAAGTATGAGATGGAAGAAATATGGCCTAGCAGTGGTATTTGTCAAAGAACAAATACATCCTAGTGATTCATTCCAGCTCTGTGAGGATGGAACAGAAATTTGATAGAAGGGAGTCCTGTTTTAGCTGAATATCTGGGCACAAATGTACCTTCTTCCATCCTGAGTTCTCTAGTCTTGGAACTGCGGTAGCACAGACTGTGTCTCATTCACATCTGCTCCCTAGCTATAGAAGGCACGGCAACATATTTGTTGTTGAAATCAATAGATGCATTATGAACGACGGGAGCTTCAACAATGGTGCTGACAGATCTCCTAGAAGTCTGCATCGCCTTTCACTAGTATCCATCTCCCTTATACCTGAGATCCTCATGCCCATACTCCACTCTCTCACTGCCCGTCCTTATTTCTTCCTCTCTAAACACAGTTGGGAGATGGAGAATCAGCCTGTGGAACAGAGAGCTCATAAGCTTGGAAAGACAGTTCTTGTAAATCAGTAATACATTTTTTTTTCTCTATGCCAAGGCATTACTTGCATTAGATTGTTCAAGCACATCTAAAAGATAACCAGCAGTCTCACCTCAAACCTAGCAAACAGACGGGTTTGAACAAGATTTTCCTGAAAAATCATGTTATTCCCACACATATTTACTTTTGTTTCTCCTGGAGGCAGAATGTTGCTCTCAGATACAGGCTGAGTGTTTATGTTGTATTTACACATCCAAGAGAAAAGAGGGCGTGTTTATGTTTTCTGATTTATCCCATTCTCTCATGAAATTTAGCATTGCTGTTTTATCTCCTTTGGCCGAGCTTAAATCCTCCTTCAATTAGTCAGCAAGCTGAAGAAAATGACTGGGGTTTGAATTACCTTATGGCCTAGTCACACTGCTGAAATCCGTAGAATAATTACCCACTAGTCATTGCTTTTCACACTATACCCAGCTGGATTTACCTAAGAGCATAGCTTTCTCTTGTAATAGTTACTTAAAGGTATATATAGTGTCAAAAATCTATTTGTCAATGGAGTTTAAAATTCTATTCTGTAAGTGTTTGTCTATTAAATACTAGAAACAGTATTTAATCTATAAATTAGTGATCCTGCAATTCTGGAGAGAGAACCGTGTTATAGGTATTCTTTTTTAAAATTTAGCTCTATTTTAAAGACATAGGGTGCAATTCAGGATTAGGTAGATAAGTGATCATCGTACATGTAAAGTTTGGACCTCCCTTTGGTCCCTACTTTGCTTGATTTGAGATTAGGTACCCCTATTGATGTTATGCACTTCCCCCTTCCCTGGCGGTGTCCTGCTACTGTCAATCCCTTTCTTATAATATTATGATTAATGTTCAGAGTCCGCTTATGAGTGAGAATATGTGGTACTGTGATAGATCACTGAATATTATAGACTCTAAATCCATCCAAGCCGCTGCAAAGTCCATAATTTTGTCCTTCATTATGACTGCATAATATTCCATTGTGTATATGTGCCTAATATTCCATTGTGTATTTTTTTAACCCCATCTACTTTTAATTGGCAGCAAAGTTGGCTCCAAGTTTTTGCTGTTGTGAATAATGCTGCAATAAACGTGTGTATACACACCTTTTTCATAGAATGATTTGAGTTCCTCCGGGTATATTCCCAGAAAAGGGATTGCTGGGTCATTATGGAAGGTCGATTTTTAGATCTTTTAGGAATCACCACACTATTTTCCACAGAGTTTGTACTAGTTTACAATCTCACCAACAGTGTAGAAATGTTCCCCTTTTGTCACATCCTCACCAGTGTCTGTTGTTTTTTGTGTTATTGATGATGGCCATCCTGACTAGCATTAGGTGGTATCTCAGTGTGGTTTTGATTTACATTTCTTTAATGATTAGTGAGGCTGAACATTTTTTCATGTATCTGTTGGCTGCTCGTATGTTTTCTTTTGAGAAGTGTCTATTCATATCTCTTGCCCACTTTTTGATGGAACTGCTTGTTTTTTTTTTCCTTTTGTCACATTTGCGTTCCTTGTAGATCCTGGATGTTAGGTCTTTGTCAGATATACAGTTGGAAAATATTTTTCCCAGTCCGTGGACCACCTTCCTCTTCTCTTGATGGTTTTTTTGTTTGTTTGGTTTTGCTTTACAGAAGCTTTTCAGTTTGATGAGGTCCCAGTTGTCTATCTTATCTCTTATGGCATAGGCTTTTAGGATTTTGATCAGGGATTGGTTTCCTATTCCAATTTCCATAAGGGTGTTTCCTGCATTTTCTTTCTTTCTTTTTTTTTTTTTTTTTTTGAGTTGGAGTCTCACTCGGTCGCCCAGACTGGAGTGCAGTGGCCGCTCTTGGCCATCGCAGCCTCGACCTGCTGGGCTCCGGCGATCCTTCCACCTTCAGCCTTCCAAGTAGCCGGAATTGCAGGCATGCGCTACCATGCCCGGCTGATTTTTTGATTTATTGTAGAGATGAGGTCTCGCTGCCCAGGCGGGTCTCGAACCCGCGGGCTCAGGCAATCCACTCACCTCAGCCTCCCAAAGGCGCGGGATTGCAGGCTGAGTCACCGAGCCTGGTGTTTCCTGCATTTTCTAAGATTCTTATAGTTTGAGATCTTACACTTAGGTCTTTCGTTGATCCATTTAGAATTGATTTTTGTGTATGGTGATAGATAGGGAATCTGCTTCATTCTTCTGCATGTGGTCAGCCAGTTTTCCCAGCACCATTTACTGAATAGATTTTCCTCTCCCCCATGGTTGTTGATGGAGGATTTGTTGAAGATGGATTGGTTAAGAAATTGAGGTTTTGCTTCTGGAATCTCTATCCTGTTCCATTGGTCTGTATCTCTGTCTTGTATCAATACCAGGCTATTGATTATTGTAGCCTTATAGTAAAGTTTAGAGTCTGGAATTGTGATACCTTCCACTTTGTTTTGCTGAGGATTGTTATAGGTGCTCTTAATGTCATAGTTTAAAACTGCTTTGGCAGACTCTCCTGCAAAGTAAAGTTCTGTCAAGCAGTGCTTTTATCCTCCAGATTTTCATTATTTGATGTAAATTTACTTTTTAAAATACTTAAACAGCATTTAAGTAGGCATTGCTTTGAAGAAATGATATAATTTCATTGCCACATAGACAATTCTTATCAAAAAAGCCACACATCTTAAAAACAATTTCCAATCTGTCCAAACTTTACAACTAGGGTAAATATGAGGGGGAACCTAAAAAAAAAAAAAAATCCAGAATTTATTTATAGAAAATTGTACATTTATTTTTCACATTCACCTGAAGTTATACTCGGATGTGATATACCTATGGAGATACTTGCTACACTGCTCAAAACAGTTTTGGAGCTTGTCAGTTTTGGTGCCTTTTGGTGCTTCTGTTGTTTTTGTGGGCGTTTGTCTGTTTCACCTCTTCCATATCCACAGAAATTTCCCCTCGAGAACTTGTTTCATCCTAGAGAAATAACAACAGAAAAAGTTGCTCTGGGAGAGACTGGGTGAATAGGGATGGTGAGGCACGGGGTTCATGCCAGTTTTGATGAAAAACTGTTCATTCAGTGCAAGTGTGGGCCGGTAAGTTCGTAAATCACTCATCACGAAATGGGCAAACACAATGAGACTCCTAGGAAAATAAATAAATAAATAAGTGAAGCTGAAGGCAACCTCTCACAACACCAGCTGGTAAATGGATGCCAATGAGTTCCTAGGACACTTACTAGTTGCGAAAGCCTGTGCTACAAAGGGCCCACCCTCCAAAAGATAATTCTAGTTTTGGGGTCGCCCCTCATATATGGATGTGCATTTGTGTGTGTAGTGTTCTGTTGACTATACATTGCAATCATCTGTCTATCCAGCTCTGCCATTCATTTTATCACAGTATATTTGGACAGCAAGAGGGAGCCGCTTTTGTAGCTGAGCGCTGAGATGTCCCATTCTTTTTTAGGAATGAAGATCCATCTCACCACTTGCATATAGGCTATGGCAAACTAATGGAAGTGCCCATTCTCAAAACAAAGGATGTTTTTGTTTATCCAGTGATAAGTAGATCTGTGGACATCTTAATAAAGAGAAATTTAGCAAGATGTTGATCAGTTCTAAGCATGTATTGATCTTTGGAGCTTGGAAAAATGCTTCTTGGCATGTCTTTTAAATCCATGTGCCAATATTACTCAAGTAAGAGGCATTTGCATTTGTCAGTTTGGTAAATTAAGACCTTTAGAAATTAAAATAGATTTAGATATTTTATTGGATTGAAAACTAAATGTAAGTTTATAGTGGGTAGGCGACCATCAGGAGGAGATATGATTGATGCAATTCAAGCACAGTGCACAGTAGGTGCTCAACAATTACTTGAAAAAATTATTGAAATTATCCTAATTTACTGTTATTTTATGATAGCTATTATTTATTATTCTCTCTTGAAGGATACAATTATAAACAAGTAGAAGACTAAGATAATGTCTGTCTTCAGAGGGAAGAGAAACATATTTAATATTCTTAGGCTATAGCCAACTGAGCCACACATCATAAACACTTAGATTTAAATACACACAGGGTTTACAGCAAGAAACCTGGCACTAAATTTCTTTTGAAGACGAGAGACATTTCAGACACTTGGAACCACGGTGCAGGTGGGCAGCCAAGTCTGTGGCTTTGGACAAATTACTTAATTGCTCTTGGCCTCATTACCTCATCTTAAAATGGGACAAGTGATAGAACTAACACATAAGGTTATTGTGAAGATTCAATGGCTTCGTATAAGTAAAGTGCTTTGAAGAGCGGCAAATAAACATTTTTGCGTGTTTCAATACTGATATCAACATTTGGTAAAGTGTAAAAAGATTTCAAATGTTTTTGGTTATCATTCTCTATGCTAAGATAGCATGGTAATAGTTCATGACTGTGAGAAAATAACAGCAGGATTTTACTGAGTAATAATATGATATTAAATGAGACCGATAAGCAGTATCATCAAGAATTTAATTTTCTCAGTTGGAAAATGTTGTGGCTTGATGATCACACCTATGTATGAAAATTGATGGTCATCTTCCTAAGTGGCACTTATTTCAGTGACTTGATACTATGACACAGTTTGATGGAAAAAGCTTAATTTACAAACATCAAGTATTTTACCATCATATTACAATGTTACTATAAATTGGAAGAGATTTTACTCCTACCCAAAGTGTTCAGAAGATGCTGTGATTTTACGGTTGCTTGTTGTTGTTGTTGTTTTGTGTTGTGTTGTTTTATCCTCTTAAGATTAAAACTCACTTCATTACCTTCTAATGCTGTCTCAGAATGGCATTATATTTCTAGTCTTTTTTGCCCAGTGTGACTTTCCAAAAATTAAAAAAGCCTTTCATATGACCATAGGGAGTTAAATTTTGAAATAAGTCATTTTAATGTTATTTGCAATTGTAAATCAGTAGAGTCCTTTTGAGGACATGGAGTTATCTCTCTCTATTCATCTGCTTTAAAGACTATTCATTCAATGGCTGTTATTTCAATTGCTATAGCAAATCCAGTTTTTTTTTTTAAAGTCAGGAATAAGGAATGTATGGCTTTGTTTTGGATGGTAGACATTTGTGAACACACTTATTGCGAGATGAGTGGAGGAAAAAGTCTGAATTTTTTTTATAGGTGAGAAAGAGAAAATAAAAAGTTTGTAAAATGTGATCATCAAAAATTTGGAGACTAGTATTGCCTTTTTCTACATCAGCAAAATTATACTTGCCACAAATAGTTTGTTCCAATGAATGCTTACTCATTTTACAGAGACCTTCTTTTCCCAATGGAACTTTTCAAAGGAATTTGAGTATATTTTCTTATAATTTCTGATCATGGGTCACCAGGGTCACAAATTGGGATTTACAGGAAATTTTTAATTATTTCTATCTAAGCAATTTAATATCTGAGAGGGTAGGAGGTTTCAGCATGCAAAGGGACAGAGTTAATGCTTCAGCTCAAGGCTCACTGAGGTTTGGCACAGTTTGAGGGTTGGCAGACATAATTTACAAGAAAGAGAGTTGAAATAAGTCAAAATGGGTAAATGCTGCCGTAAACCCTTCGAGGATGAGGGCCAAAAACAAAACAGTTCTTTAGCATAAAACTGCTAAATCTCTAGGTACCAAACATCTTTTAAGATGTTTATTTATTTAGTTAGTTACTTGCATTCTTAATGTTGACATTTCCTAGTTGTACATATTTTGTGGGTGCAATGTAGTATTTTGATACATGCCTACAATGTGTAATAATCAAGACAGGGCAATAGGAATACCCTCGCCTCAGACATTTATCTCCTTTTGTGTGGGAAACATGACAATTCTTTTCTTTTAGCTGTTTTAAAGATATGCATTATTTTCCCTTCAGTACTATCTGATGCGGGAACCTATTCTTTCTCTCTAACTCTATTTTGTACCCTGTAACGAACTTCTCTTCATCCCCTGCTTCCTCATTTCTTTCCCAGTCTCTAGAAATGGCCATTCTATTCTCTACCTCCATGAGATCCAATTTTGTAGCTCCCCCATCCAAATGAAACAGGTGATTTTTGTCTTTCTGGCCCTGGACAATTCATTCATGTTCAAATCACCCCCAGTTCCATGCCTGTTGCTGGAAATGAAAGGATTTCATTCATTTTTGTGGTTGACTGCATTCTTCTGTGTATTCATACCACATTTCTTTATTTATCCCTATGCTGATAAACACAGGTGTTTCCCTATCTTGGCCATTGGGAATAGTGCTGGGATGAAATATTGAAGTAGAGGTATCTCTTCTATAGACTGATTCCTTTTCTTTTGGATATTTACTCAGCAGTGGAATTGCTGGTTCACATGGCAGTTCTAGTTTTAGTTTTTTTGAGGAATTGATCATTTCAAAGACAGCTCATGGGGCTGTAAAACCAAAAACTCTTAACTCTGTGACCAAGGATTGACATTCTCTATAGAATGTCATAACACTCAATAGTGCTGTTTTCCCGAAGAGATATAAATTGTAGAAAGGAAAGAAAAAAAAATGCCTAAACTTTTAAAATAAAGCATTGATTATGGGGATTTGCAACAACAACAAAAAAAACTAGGTTATGGGATAAACAATCTTTAAACATTTTATAAAGGCAAGCAATGTAAATGTCCGTGTTAGAAAATAATTTTAAGAAAATAACTTTCAATCTTAAATAGCAAAATAATTTAGCTGTTGAACTTCTTCAATCTCACTTTAATTTAGACTATGTGTGCCCTAAATTGTTATAATTAAAGTCTGTCATTAACTCTGAAGTCTCAACTTGGCACAAAAAAATCTGGCATAAAGTGATATTAAATATATTTACCCAGTCATAAATTATCAAATTACTTCCTGAGAAGTTTTTCATGAAAAGTAAGATGAGCTCAGACAACAGATGAAGTGATCTGTGTGATTTTTTGGTAAGTGTATTATGCAACTATGAAGGGCAATTTGTGTCATTTATTTTTAAATTGAGAAAGAAAAAAATGTTTCTATAGTTTCTAGGGATAGAAAGATTCCTAGGAACTCTGAAATTGGCAGAGGAGGAGGCATTGGAAATACACATGGTGGGGAGGGTTGCTTACAGTTGTAAAAATAAATTCTGATGTGGAGTGAAGTGGTACAAGTGTAAGAGTGTCCATCCTTTGTCTTCAAGCCTTCCAGCATACTTTTAGCCGGTATCAACTCTCTTAACTTGAACCACCACCTTCAGCATTTTTCCTTTATCCTGTATCTCTATATACAGATCCTTTGAGAAACATAAAGGTAACTAACTTGCATTAATGTTACCCCCATGGCATACAATATAGCTGAGGTGAAAAGATATATATGTATAAAATATAGCTCTCAAACAATATAGAACGTACGTGCCTAATTCAGATTATAAGCACATGAAGCATTAGCATGCTATCTTGTGATACCCACTTGGTCATGTAAAAATGGGCCTTGAACCTGAGATATTTTCTCCTGGAAAGGTATAGAGGCCTCACAGTCAGGGCTCATCCAACCATGTGGGAATATCTTTCTCAATTCTGGGCTCAGGGTGTATGCCTTTATTCTGCCTAGATGCATGCATGCATTGATGACCCTCTGGCGTGCTCCTAGCTTGCTGCATTTCAGACCCCAGGGGAACGGATGAGGATATTTCCACTGCAGCATGACATAAGGTGCATGTCTGACTGCAGTGTGGATCCACTTGCCACGGGGAAGCAAGGCATGGCAAAGACTAGATCTTGTGCACACTCCCTCTCCTCTCTCTGTGAGTAAATGCTGTACTGCTTCAAACGTGTCATGTTGTCTGTTCTCAGTGACCTCGGGTCATGCACTAGTCTCTTTCTAGGGCGACACTTATCTGCTTTTTAACCTTGTTCACACGCATGTCACATTTGATCCTGCAGACTGACCACCCAGTGAACAGTGGAGCGATTATAATCGAGTGGTGGGAAGGATAGCATTCTGCTGCTCCAATGGTCTAGGAGGAGTCCATGAGGACGTAGACTTTGAGCCAGGCATGGAGAATGGATCTGATTTTGATAAACAGAGAAGCACTTTGAGGCCTCTCAAGTTCTGTGTTTACCAAATAGAAATGCAAGCAGGGTGGAAATCAAAGGGTATGCTCAGAGACTGGAGCAAAGACTTGTCTGGAATGAAGAATTTCTATAGCAAATCAGTGGGCTGGAACGTTGGAAAAGCGGAACAGAATAGAGATGATGTCATTATAGTCATCTTGAAATTAATCCTTTAGATCTGCTTGTGACAATGGAGAAAATGCATCGGAGAATCATCTTCAGAAGACAGATGCTCAATCACCACATGAGAAAAAATGGAGTGCAAGTTTAGATTGAGAAAGTTCCCCAAGAGGGACGTTGGTGTGCTCTAGTGATACTAAAAGTATTTAGCCATTGGTACAACATGGGCCCTGGCCCCTCAGAGTTGGGACAAATCAGAAGAATTTCAGTCCTGCTACATTCCTGGACAAGGCAGTGGGAGTCACTTAGGACTTTTAAGCTGTGGAATGGATGTGATTCATGTGCTTCTTAGAAAGACTAATAAACCACAGTGAAAGGATGAAAAGGAGTAAGACATTCAAGTCAGTTTACATGCTTTCTGCAACCGCCATGTATTCAAAGACTCAATTAGAGTTGTAGCAGCTGGACTATAAATAAAGAGAGAGACATGAATAGATTTGTAAGATGCATTAGCGTTAGAAAGACAAGGAGACATAAAGTTCTTTTTGAGGATTGGAACCTATTTAAAGGGAAAAATTATGATACCCTTAACATAACCTGCAATCGTCTTTCAGGTATGTTCAGGTGAAGGAAAGAAGAGTTATGTAAGGGTTAAGATGCAGTGTCAGACAGACCTGGATTTAAATCTTGGCTGAGCCTTTATCAAACGGTGCATCCTTAAGCAGGTTATTGAAACCCTTCTAGGATTCAATTGCGTCTTTGTAGAATATGAATTTAATAGTATGTCTTTCACACTGTCATGGAGTTATATGAGTCAAGGTTCTACAGAGAAATAGAACCAATAGGAGATATGTATAAATATGTCTATATCTATATGCCTACATCTGTATGTATCAATTTATCTAACCATTTATCTGTTTATCTATCCATCTACCTATCAAGAAGGATATTTATTATAAGGAATTGTCTCATGCAATTTTGGAGGTTGATGAATCCCACAACTTGTGGGGTGAGTTGGCAAACTTGAGACCCAGTAAGAGCTGATATTTTAGTTTAAGTCTTAAGGCAAGAAAATTGCTAATTTTGCAATATCTCTGCTCAAGGCACTGAAAGAATTTTCTTCTCTTCAGCTCTTTCATTCTATTCAGGCTTTCAACAGACTAGATAAGGCCCACCCAACATTGGGCAGGGAAATGCATTTTACCCAGTCTACCCATTCAGTTATTAATCTTATTCAGAAACACCCTTTCGGACACACCCAGAATAATGTTTGATTAACTGTCTGGGCACTAGTGGTCTAGTATAGTTGGCACATAAAATTTACCCTTACAGAGGTTGAGTAGTATACTGCATATGTAAAACCAGGGCAGTGTGTTATGTATCTAGTGGGTTACATAAAGTAAATGCCCAATAAAGATTCTTTAATAATGATGATGATGGTGATTTTGATGGTTATGAGACAATGTTCTTGGAATGTATAATAGTTGGTTTAGGATTTGAGAATGACACATTTTGAGTCATTTTATCACATTAAAATGTTAGATTCATAGAACTGAAATAATGAGACTTTAAAAAGGAGTACAAGATAATTTTGTTGAATAATAAAAGGAAGTACAGAGCAAAAAAGTGAATAGACTTTAATCAAAGCTTCAAGAATCAGGGATTGACAATAGTGCTGTAAGAGAGAATGTAGAATGAAGAAAGGACTTTTGGAAATTAGGCTATCACTGGTGATATTTGGGACTTCAATTTCAACTGACTTAGAGAGTCATTTAGAAATGATTCTAAGAAAGAGAGGTAATCACATATCAAAATGCATTTCCACTAATTACCATACTTACTCAAAAAATTAGCAATGCATATTATGTTACCTTCATAGGACTGTTATAACAAAAGCACTACAGACCACGAAAGAGGCTTAAGCAAAAAAATGTATGGTCTCATATGGAGGACAGACATCCAAGATCAAGACTTTGGAAGAGTTGATTCCTTCTAAGGACATTGAGGGTACATCTGTTCCATGTCTCTCTCCTAGTATCTAGTGATTTGCTGGCAATTTTTGCCATTTCTTGTAGATGATATTCTCCCTGCATCTTCACATACATCTTCCCTCTGTGCAAGTTTCTTTCTATTCACATGGGATTCTTTCCATAGGGACAGGGTCATATCTGATTAGGGGACCACATTAATTCAGTGTAACTTTATCTTAACTAATTACATTTACTACAACCCTACTCTAAACGATCCTATCATGGGATACTGGGAGTTAGAACTTTAACATATATATTAATTGTGGAAAACACAATTCAGCCTCTGACATATATGATACCTACATTCAAATATTTAAAGTAAAACCGAACTTTTTGGTATTTTTGTGTAAAAGGCAGAAATGAAAGGGTGGAAGGGAAAAGGAATGAAGAGATAGGGGTGGGGGAGAAAAAGAAATGTCAGCCAGACATATTTTCATAGAGCAGAAGGAAAGCTTTGCAAACATCCAGAAAATAGACTTCCTCACAAAGTCTAGACTATTTAGAGCAGTCATTCTCATGGCAAGCAGGGCTGCTTTGGCTCCCACAAGATAGGTGACAATACCTAGAGACATTTTAGGCTGTCACAATTTAGAGATGAGACTGACACTGACATCTAGATATCAGGGATATTAACCATCATCCTAAAATGTACAGGACAGCCTCACAACAGAGAATGATCCAGCCCAAGATGTCAACAGAGCCATTGCAGAGCAGAGACACTGTGCTCTACAGAGCTTTTTGGAAAGTGATCTTGTAGAACACATTACTGTGCTGACAGGCAGTTTCAGGTAAATGATTCTAAATTATCTTCCCACATCAAAATTCTCTGATATTGACTTATGTTTGAAGACATTTCACTTGGAGTTGTTTTTTTTTCTTCTTCTTCTTTTTCACTTAACATTCTGCCACTGTGGTTGTAAAGATTGATTCATCTACATTATTATCTATAATTTATTCACTTAACCATAATCTTAATCATCTTGATAACTGATTCCTATCCCTGATCTTGAACTGATATCTATTTATTTTATCCAATAGATTACATATCAGACATATTTTAAGGTCTTAGAGGCACAGATAAGAATAATACAGACAAAAAGCCTTTGTCCTCATAAGACTTACATTCTAGTGGAAGAAGTAACAATAAATGAACAAATGAGTGTCATATATAGTAATCTAGAGGCCATAAGGGCTGAGGAGAAGAGTAAATCTGGTAAGAGGGATACAAGTGCCTGGTCTGGGATGAGTCTTAGTGTTTTTTGTTTTTTGGGGGTTTTTTTGAGTTGGAGTCTCACTCTGTCGCCCAGACTGGAGTGCAGTGGCCGCTCCCGGCCACCGCAGCCTCGACCTGCTGGGCTCCGGCGATCCTTCCGCCTCAGCCTTCCGAGTAGCCGGAATTACAGGCACGCGCTACCACACCCGGCTAATTTTTTGATTTATTGTAGAGATGCGGTCTCGCTGCCCAGGTGGGTCTCGATCCCGCAGGCTCAGGCAATCCACTCACCTCAGCCTCCCAAAGGCGTGGGATTTCAGGCTGAGCCACCGAGCCCGGCGGAGTCTTAGTGTTTTAAAAGGGGATGATGATGGATGACATCATTGATAAGGTGACATACGAGAAGAGACCTGAAAAAGAAAGGGGAGTGACTCATATCTAGGGGAAGAGTGATTTTTCCGATTGTCACAAAATCTAAAGATAAGGAGAGTCCATACCTAGTGTGTTCATTTAACATGTATACCTAGGGGCCATGCACATAGACGGTAGACTTGATAAACTCTGTGAAAATTCTGGAGAAGTTTTAATAGTGTTGTCTATTCTTTCATATTCCAAAAATATTCATAAGTTTATTTTAGGTTTCAAAATTCCAATATAAACACACTTTCTGAATTTCAAGAGAAATACATTTCTGGTTCACAGTGAAAATTATTTCCTTCATTTCTTCTTTCATGTGAGTTCTGCTGATTAGGTAATTATGGACTCTGTAATACTGTTATTTGTAAACTTCTTGTAGGCAAGGCTGAGCATTTTCAAAACACAGGTTCACGTTTAGACATCCTGTAATAAATGAAGAGAGGAACTGCAGCTATATTGACTTTTTTTTACTATGAAAAAGTGCAAGTATTCATATAAGTAGAGAGAGGGTGGTATAATAAACCTGACATCTATTTCCAATGATTGTTAACATTTTTAGCAGATTTTCAAATAATGGGGACCAGGATCATAAGTAATTATCACTCATTTCTTTACTTCCTGGAAGTGAACCTTTGCAGCCATCAGTAAAACATTCTCTCAGTTATGATGGGCTGAAAAGACTGTGTGGAGCCCTATATTAGAGACGTTCTTCTCTCCAGCAAAGCCCAAGTATTACGGGAATGGACTTGGGTGTTATCTAATGAGACTATATTACCCTATAGCCCTTATCCGGATGAGAGATAGAGAAAGAAAGAGGAAAGACAAAGACAGGGAGAGAGAGAGCAAAAAGAAGAGAGAGAGAGAGAGAGAGAGAATGATGAAGAAAATGGGCTAAAATGTAATTAGGTGGACCTTGAATTATTTTTGTAGGTTTTGTAAAATTAATTTTGTTTTTTATTTTTTATTTTTTTTTGAGTTGGAGTCTCACTCTGTTGCCCAGACTGGAGTGCAGTGGCTGCTCCTGGCCACCGCAGCCTCGACCTGCTGGGCTCCGGCGATCCTTCCACCTCAGCCTTCCGAATAGCCGGAATTACAGGCGTGTGCTACCATGCCCGGCTGATTTTTTGATTTATTGTAGAGATGAGGTCTCGCTGCCCAGGCGGGTCTTGAACCCGTGGGCTTAGGCAATCCACTCACCTCAGCCTCCCAAAGACGCGGGATTACAGGCTGAGCCACCGAGCCCGGCTTAATTTTGCTTTTTAAACAGAATTATCTCTTGCTCTTCTTTCCCTCTTCAACACCCACGTCATCAGGAAACCGTGTTTACTTTCAGACAAAAGCCAGGATCTGGCGACCTTTCACCATCTTCTCCAAGATGACGCTCTAGTTCAAGTCCTTTTTCTACAGACTCCCGTCTGCCCTCCTGCCCCGCCCCTGCAGCCTTCGGTAACACAGTAGCAAGTGGGGTTGCCACCCTACTGTAAACCTGCCTGTGTGTTGAGTTTATTATACAACCCACTCTCTACTTGAATGCATACATGCACTTTTCCATAATAAAATTTTAAAAAATATGTCATTATGGCTACAGTTCATTTCTTCATTTATTATGGAATTTTAAACCACACTGAGATACCACCTAACTCCAATCAGAATGGCAATTATCAACAACTCAAAAAATAACAGCTGCTGGAGAGGGTGTGGCAAAAAGGGAACACTTCTAACTGTTGGTGGGAGTGTAAACTAGTGCAAGCTCTGTGGAAAGTAGTGTGGCGATTCCTAAAAGCTCTAAATATCCACTTTCCATATGACCCTGCAATCCCCCTACTGTGAATATACCCTGAAGAACTCAAATTACTCTATAAAAAAGATACCTGCACAGCGTTGTTCACAATAGCAAGAACCTGGAAACAACCATGCTGCCCATCAAAAGAGGACTGGATTTAAAAAACGTGGTACATATACACGATGGAATACTACGTAGCCATAAAAAAGAACAAAATCATGAACTTCGCAGCAACCTGGATGGAACTAGAGTCTACAATACTGAGTGACCTCTCACAGAAACAAAGATCCGAGTATCACATGTTCTCACTCATATAATGGACATTGAACATCCAATGTAATACTATAAGAAAATGACTGACGGTACTGGGAAACTATGTGGAGGGGGAGGGAGTTGGGATTAACAGTAGCAAATATCTGTCTGGGGATGGGGAAACACTTCTTATCAACAGGGTGCCTGAATGAAATGTAATTGTACACCTAACCCTTAACTGTACCCCACAAAACCATAATAAAAAATATTGATTATGGAAAAAAAAATAAATCTTGAGCCTGTGTGTTAAAAACGCCCAGCCATGCTGGCAAGAAGCTTCCAGACCAGTATTACAGAGTCTGTAAACATCATCTATTTAGGATCTTTTTCTTACCTTGGTGGTCAGATTTTCTCACATAACATTTTCCTCACTCAAGGCTTCTGTGAAAGTGTGTTGTGACTTGGTTTTATTTGTGTGTCATTATTCAGAGTGGGGAAGAAGGGAGAAAGATCTGACAGTGAGATGTCTTCAAGTGTCCCCTGCTCTCTAAGGAAACCCCATTCCCTACTCAGGACACCTTTACTGTGACCCTCTGTCGACCACAGAGTATTTCTCTCTCCAAGGGCTCATGACAGCCTGACCCCTACCTTGCAGGTCACAGAATCAGGCAGTTCAGAAAGAAATTATGCTTCAGGGAGTCATTCGTGCTTTGCAGGCAAAATAAATGTTATCACTGTGAAACTGGTATCTGGGCAAAGAGACATTCTTAAGCAAAATATGAGCTATTCTAGTTGTTACTTAATAGTTACAAAGTGAACATAACTCTAAATGAAACTTTTTAAAAAGGAATACATGAGAGTGTCTGTCTGAAGGAAGTTTTTGTCGTTACACATGGAACTCAATTCAGGACATTCAATTTCCAGACTTCTCACCATCAGCATCGATAACTTACATAATAATGGACTCGACTATTGGTAATAAAATATTTGAAGCACATCTTTTCCCACTTTATAGAGGCACTGACCTTTGCCGTGGCGAGAAGACTTTAAACAATTTGCTTCCATCCGTCTCTCAGACTCAATATTATGGACAACTACACACGATTTGAAGTATTCTCCATCTAAAGTCCATTCTCTGCACTATTGTCACACTATTCAATTTCTTAGTAACATTTAGGAACCACTTCATTCTGCATGGTTGGAAGCTGCTATTTTATGTTTAGAAATGAATTATGTGTCAAGAACAGTGTGAATAACAAATATCTGTGTTACTGGCCAACTGATATTCAGACGCTCTAAAATCTGTGTAAATATCGTGAGCGTTGGGACTGATTTCTCAACAACGCAGCCAAGTTCAAACTTAACACCATTTGAGAGCCATTCTGTGACTGTAAAATGAAGATCTCTACTATTTACTTCCACAGAGTCTTCCTCCTACATAGATTGCTTCCAAGAAAATTGCAGGTAGTCAATACCAGCAATGGGTGTTCAAATCAAAGATTGCTACTTGTCCAGATTTGGAGAAAATTAGCAGGTATATCAGTATGGGAAAAATGCAACAAATCATTTAGTATTAAATGGGAAACAATCCAGGAGACATACTGAACAGGAAACAAAAAGGTATTATTCTCTGGTATGTAAAGTAAAACCCAGTCATTCAATGGAAATGCTAGAATTTTGGTCACAGAGGGAACCTCAGAGATTTTTCTGATTTAAGCAGCTTATATTACAGGTGAAATTATTGCGGTCCAGTGATGTTACATGACTTGCCAAAGTAGAGTCTGATAGCTCAACTTGACTGCAAAACAAATCCCTTGACCAGTTGTTTTTTACTCTATCATTTTTCTTCCCACTGATTTATCTGTATGATGGTGACACAATGAACAACTCACAGCTAGATTAGGTTTCTATATGAGGATATTTTTATTTCCAGTTGAGAAACTACTACTTAACCATTTTGGAAGAGTAATTTTTCTGTGGCTCTGTGTGTGTATGCAAGTGTGTGTGTATGTATAATATCCTTATTGCCTTATTGAGACATGATTCACATGCCATGCAATTCACCGATTATTATTTTTTTTTTTTTTGAGTAGGAGTCTCACTCTGTTGGCCAGGCTGGAGTGCAGTAGCACACTCACAGCCACCACAGCCTCGAGCTGCTGGGCTCAGGTGATCCTTCTGTCTCAGCCTTCCAAGTAGCCGAAACTACAAGGTGCGTGCTACCATGCCCAGTTAATTTTTTGACTTATTGTGGAGATGAGATCTCACCAAGTTGCCCAGGCTGTTCTCAAACCTGTGGGCTCAGGCAATCCTCTCAACTTGGCCTCAAAGTGCTGGGATTATAGGCCAATTTTAAGTGGGCAATTCAATGTCTTTTAGTGTCTTTACAAACGGTGTCCAACCATCACCACAATCAATTTTAGAACATTTTTGTCATTCCAATAAGAAACCCTAAATACATTTGCAATTATTCTCCATTTTTCTTCTCCCTTGCAGGCCTAAGGTGACCATATATTTTCTTCATCAATAAAATTGTCTTCTGGATATTTCATACAAATAAATAGTATAACGTGTAGTATTTTGTGACTGGTTTCTTACATTTCGCATAATGTTTTTGAGATTCATCTGTTGTGGTATATATATATATAATTTCTCTTTATTGATGAATAATAATCCATTATAAGACTATGCAATATTTTAATTATCTTTTCATCAGTCTTTTTTTTGTTTGTTTTTCTTTCTCATATTTTGGCTTAATGAATAATGATCGCTGAAAATTCATGTACAAGTTTTGTAGGTAAATAGGTTTTCATTACTTTTGAGTATATACCTAGAAGTAGAATTACTGGTTCCAAGCTGATGTTCAACCTTTTGAAAAAGTGCTGGACCGTGATAAGAAGAGGATGCATCATATTGTATCGCTAACAGTGATATGTGAGGGTTTCAATTTCTTCACATCTTTTCACTTTACAGTTGAAGTCTCTTGAAGCAAAAATGTTTCAATTTTGGTAAAGTCAATTTACCTCTTTATTCTTTTGGTGTTTGTGCTTTGGTGTCATGTTTAATAAGACTTGTCTAATCAAAGGACTTCAGATGGGTCTACTGATATTTGTTATTTAACAATTTTATAATTTTAGCTCTAGAACTTGTTTCCATGATTTATTTTGACTTAACTTTTGTGTATTCTGTGAAGAAGTTACCACAGTTTATTTTTCTTTCTCCCTTTCTCTCCCTCCTTTCTTTCTTTCTTTGTTTCTTTCTTTCTTTTCTTTCCTTCTTTTCCTTTCTTCCTTCTTTCCTTTCTTTCTTTCTTTCTTTCCTTTTTAAAAGTAAGACTATTCAGTTGTCTTATGCCTTTTTTCGAAAAGACTATTATTTTCCCATTGAATTATTTTGTTGACCTTGTAAAAAACAAAAAACAAACAAAAATAACCTTATCATGACTGCATTTAAAGGTTAATTCTAGATTTTGAATTCTATTCTGTTCTTTCTTCCTGCCTCTTTCAGTCTTTTGGTCTCTCTCTCTCTCTCTCTCTCTCTCTCTCTCTCTCTCTCCATATATATATATACACATACATACACACACACATATGCATGTATATTTATATGTAGTATATGTATATGTACATGTATATGTGTAGGTGTGTGTATTATTATGCCAGCACCATGCTGTCTTAGTGAATGTAGTTTTGTGGTACCTTTTGAAATTTGGAAGTGTGAGTCCTACCTTATTCTTCTTTATCTAGATTATTTTGACTACTCTGGGACCCTTTCATTTGCATATTAATTGTAGAATCAGGGTAATTTCTACAAAAAAGCCAGCTAGGATTTAGATAAGGATTGTGTGGAATCTACAGATCAAGTGGGGAGTATTGTCGTTGTAATTATAATGTCTTCTTGTCTATGAACACAAGACAATTTGCACTGATTTAGGTTTTCTTTAATTACTTTCAGCAATCTTTTATAATTTTGAGAGTATAAACTTTGCACTTCCTTTGTTAACTTTTTTCCCCTAACATTATATTATTTTGGATACTATTGCATGAGGAATTGTCTTATTAATTTCATTTTCAGATTGCTCATTGTTAAGGGCAGAAATTGAATAACTACTGCATAATGAACATACAACCCTGTAATTTTGCTGAAGTTGTATGTTCATTTTAATATATTTTTAAAGAATTCCTTCAAATTTTCTGTTTACAAGATTATGTGATCTGCAAATAAAGACTGCCTCTTCTTTTCCTGTCTGGATGCTATTATTTCATTTTCATGCCTTATCTTACAGGCTGGTACTTCCCGTACCTTGTTGAATAGCTGTAGTGGGGCAGATGTCCTCATTCAGTTTAGCACTCTTTTTTTTTTTTTTCCCAGTGCCCAGTCTATATTATTTCTTTAAATGACTATTTCTTCTTCTTTTTTTTTTTTTTTTCTGAGTTGGAGTCTCACTCTGTTGCCCAGACTGGAGTGCAGTGGCCGCTACCGGCCACTGCAGCCTCAACCCGCTGGGCTCCGGCGATCCTTCAACTTCAGCCCTCCGAGTAGCCGGAACCACAGGCGCGCGCTACCACGCCCGGCTGATTTTTGATTTATTGTAGAGATGAGATCTCGCTGCCCAGGCGGGTCTCGAACCCGCAGGTTCAGGCAATCCACTCACCTCAGCCTCCCAAAGGCGCGGGATTACAGGCTGAGCCACCGAGCCCGGCTTTATTTCTTCCTTTTTAATATAGATGTTTACAGGTAGAAAACTTCTAAATACTGTTTTAGCTGCATCCAATATGTTTTGGTCTGTTGTGTTTTCATTTTTATTCATCTCAAGGTATTTTCTAATTTCCTCGTAATTCTTTCTTTGAGTTAATGGTTACACAGGAAAGTGATAATTGATAACACATTTTGTGTAATTTCAAGTTTTTAAAGCATATCAATTTTTTTTTTTTTTTTAGTTGGAGTCTCACTCTGTTGCCCAGGCTGGAGTGCAGTGCCACACTCACCGCCACCCCAGCCTGGCCTGCCGTCTCAGCCTTCCAAGCAGCCAGAAGTACAGGCGTGCGCTACCATGCCTGGCTAATTTTTGATTTATTGTGGAGATGAGGTCTCGCCAAGTTGCCTGAGTTAGTCTCGAACCCGCAGATTCGGGCAATCCACTCGCCTTGGCCTCCCAAAGTGCTAGGATTACAGATTGAGCCACCGAGCCTGATCTGTATCAATGTTTTTATATGGTATAATATTCGATCTATACTGGAGAATGTTCCACGTGCCCTTGAGACCATGTGTGTGTATGTACCTTATACAATGATATGTATAAGTCTTAAGCACACAATTCAATGAATTTCAATAAAAGTACACACTTGAGTAACTACATGTATGTCTCCATTCCTGAAAGCCTTGTGTTCTCTTCTGGGATGTCTACATTCACTCCCCCTGCCCTCCCCTTGCCCTTCCCCTAGCCATAGGCAACCATCATTCTGATTTATACCACTGTGTTTTATTTTGCCTATTTATGTACTTTATTTTTATTTTTTTTTGAGTTGGAGTCTCACTCTGTCGCCGAGACTGGAGTGCAGTGGCCGCTCCCGGCCACCGCAGCCTCGACCTGCTGGGCTCCGGCGATCCTTCCGCCTCAGCCTTCCGAGTCGCCGGAATTACAGGCACGCGCTACCACGCCCGGCTGATTTTTTGATTTATTGTAGAGATGAGGTCTCGCTGCCCAGGCGGGTCTCGAACCCTTGGGCTCAGGCAATCCACTCACCTCAGCCTCCCAAAGGCGCGGGATTACAGGCTGAGCCACTGAGCCCGGTTATTTATGTACTTTAAATAAATAAACACACACAGTATGAACACTTAAAGAGTCTGGTTTTTTCACTCAGCTTAATATTTGTGAGATTTATGCATATTAGCTTTAAAGTTTCAGTATTTGCTATTATGAACACAGCTGATGTAAACCTACTTGTGCTTATCTTTTGTATACACATATTTTTATTTCTCTTGGATAAATATAAAGAAGAGGAATGGCATACTCAATGTGTAGCTGTGTCTTTAGTTTTATAAAAATACTGCAAACATTCTTCTGAAGTTACTGAAGAA
This sequence comes from Cephalopachus bancanus, assembly GCA_027257055.1. Lineage (NCBI taxonomy): Eukaryota > Metazoa > Chordata > Mammalia > Primates > Tarsiidae > Cephalopachus > Cephalopachus bancanus. The sequence continues at coordinate 9,595,320 of JAPVLO010000001.1, read as the reverse complement.
TTTTACATTTCCACAGAGATATGTATCAGAGTCCCATTTGCTCTTTATCCTCACGCCTTTGAATGTGTTCACGTGTTTTCTATTTAATTTCAGCCTTTCTCGTAAGCAAAAAATAGTAGCTAATTTTGAATTTAATATTAATTTCCCTGATGACTGATAATATTAAATGCTTTTTCTCCCTTTTTAAAAAATATCCTTTTTTTGAAATAACTGTTCAAATCTTTTGTCTTCTTCTTTTTTTGTTTTTTTAGTTATTTGGTTTTTTTTTTTTTTTTTGGCTGTTGATTTGTAGGAGTTCTTTATATACTTGGTTACAAATCCTTTGCCAAATATTTGTATATATGTACATATTACACGTCTTTTCTTCCTTTCTGTAACATACTGTAACTTTTAACAATGTTTTCTACTGACAAACATAGATGTTTTCTTTATTTTGATGAAGTTTAAGATGCCATTTTTTCCCTGTTGTTTAACACCCTTTCTGTCTTCTCCAAAAAAGTTATCCTCCAAAGTTATGAATATACTTTACAGTGTTTTCTTCTTGAAGCTTTATACTTTTAGCTTTTACATTTATGTGGAAGATCTATTTCCGTTATTTTTTGCTATGATGTTAGGCAGGAGGTGGACATTCATTTATTAACACACATTTGTTCAACTGTTCTAGGGAAATACTTTTTCCCTACTGACCACTTTTTTGTTGCCTTTTTTGCAAATCCATTGAACATGCATTCATATATGTCATTTTATGTTACTATTCTGTTCCATAGGCTGGCTCTCTTTATACGAAAATGCCATTGTTGTGTGATGATTGCTGTAATTTTTTGTTAATCTCTGTTTTTTTTTAATGTAACTTTATGGTAAGTCTTGAAAGCAGTTTTATTTGAGTTCTTCAACCTTATTGTGCTTTGTCAAGATTTGTTTGGGCTGGTATAGATCTTCTCATATATTTAAAGAAATTTATAGACCTGTTTGGGGAGAGTTGATATTTATTAATACTGAATCTTTAAGTCATAAACATGGTACATTTATTTATTTAGATTTTGTTTCTTTTATCAGTTGTGGCAGTTTTTTCCATTCAAGGCATCTGCTCTTTTCATCTAAGCTGTCACATTTTTTAAGCATATAGTCGTAATACCTGTATATTATCATTTTGTTGACTGAAGGATCTGTAGCCATTTCCCACTTGTGTTGCTGAGGCTATTTTGTGTCTTCTGCTTTTCTTCTTGACCAAACTTGATAAGAATGTTTTTGCAAAACCTTTTTATTGAACCAACATTGAGACTCAACCCATTCAATAAAACCTTTTTATTGAACCAAAATTCAAACTTAATTTTCTCTATTGTTTCCACTTGGCCCACTGAACTCTCTGCTCCTTTAGAAAGGAAGCCAGATTAGAGTTTTCTGAAATTCAAGGTCTAAGGGAAGGCTTCCACTTGTCTGTATCTAAGAGTTTGCTCTTTGCTCCCTTTAATATCACTAGAATGATTCTCACTATTATCTACTTCAGCAATATCAGTAAGGTAGACTGTATTATGGTTAATAAAAAATAATACTACCTCATCAGTGGGATGGTTAAGTATATTTCTCTACACCATTGACGTAGCATTGACTCTTTGACTTGCTTTGGTTAAGAACATACATGTGTAAAGTTGGTAGAGGCTCTACATGTCATAAATGACCATATTTCTTTCCTCTGCTTCAAGATAGGCAATGTCTTTGGTAAAAGCTACTCGATCAGTCACAGGACTGAAGTAAGGATGAAGTGGGGCAGTGACCTCAGGTGAACCACAATGATGAGCTAGAAAGAGAAAAGTCAAATCAACAATCAATCAAGCAAATAAGAAACAACAACAACAACAATCTTTAGAAGTGTTACCATAGCATAGCGTAACTTATCCTGACTGGTCAAGCCATGAATGATCATAAGGGCTGGGTTTTACCCAGAAATAAGTTTATGGGTCTTCTCACCAGTTCCATTTTATATTTCGTCTTTGACAGCAGAACTGTTTGGTTCCTGAGACCTCATTCTCTTCTGAAACTGCCCCTAGAATGGTTGGCTTTCACTCCTCCACTCTTTGAATCTGAAATCCAGTCCAAGAGACTGATTTGGGAGCATGTAATAGGATTTAAACATTTTTGTTCTTATCCACCTGCTAAAGTGAGCAACTGGGTTTGAACATAATGCTGCTTCTCCAGGATAATTTAGCTTTGGGTTGAAACCAAGCCCAGAAAGTTAATCTGAAAGGGATCTCTTTGTGGAAAAGTTATGAATAAGTAAAAAAGAGCTGAGTGTGATATGGTATACTTTTATGAATACCACTGTGCTTTCCCAAAAACATGGTAGTAAGAAAGGAAATATGAAATCAATAACTTTTCCAAGTAAGCAATTTTGTTTATAAAAGGTAGAGCACATATTTAGTCTAAGAACAGGTTAGCTACCAGCTGTTCAGTGAACTGAATAATATCAAATACATTTATTATATTAAAATAAGAATTCAGAATATGGACTTTCCATTCACATTCAGCAGATGCTATCAACATTTTTTTTTTTAATAAAGAAGAGTATGTGGAAAAACAGAGCTTTTGGGAAAGTTTCAACTTTTGCTTTTCTAAATTCAATAAGAGAAAATGTGTTTCTTTAAATGACATAACTGATTATCAGCATGACTGCCAACAAGGCTTTTTTACTGTTGGTCAGCATAAACTGTAAATCTGGACAATGTTGTCCTTCAATCTTTAGTACTCTTACTTTTTATCTGAGTGAAAGCAAAGCTAAATTTTCCAATTACCATAGTGTTTGCAAATTTTTTTTCTGCTTCTAAAATTAGCCAATGAGTCATAAAAACCAATACTATTAACACATATCTAATCAATATTAACATATTTACTAGTTACAGAAGAAAACTTTACTGTAATCTTAATTTTATTTCTTGCCAATTTTATTTTTTTATTTTAATTTTTTTTAGCTTCTTTTCACAGAATCTGAAAGAACAGAGTGCTATGTAGGAACTATGTGACTTTTATTTATTTATTTTCTTTTTGGCTTTACTTGCAGTTTAAAAATCACAAGATTTAGATGCATCATTTTCTTGTCTTGAGCCTCTTTAAATTACAGTTCTCACAATTCATTGAAAATGTATGCACTTGTTTCTAAGTGATCAATGTCCCAGAGTATTGTACACTTTAGATTGTTTTTAAATCAACAAGTGATGTTTAAAAAATCATGTAAATCAAATACATCTGGTTATATTTTCTTCAACTTTTCTAAGATAATTTACCCTTGGATTGAGACCAAGTCTTGAAATTTAATCTGAAAAGGAATTGTTTTGTGCAAAGGTTATGAACAAGAGAATGGAGCAGAATATGCTGTGCTTTCGTAGAAGTCATTGTTTCCCCGGAAACGCTACAATAAGAGGGGAAGTTCACAGACCATAAAGCAAATAATGACAGGAAATGCACAGAGTGGTTCCCATATCCTCGCTGTAATGCAAGCAAATGAAACAGGAAGCATGATGCCATATGATTATTTGACTATATATACTTCTGCTTGTTGAAATGTGACATCACTTGCCAAAAAGGATTCCCTGTGCTGATGACTGCGAATGTTTCTAGTCATTTTTAGCCTTTATTTAACCAACCAAACCAAAATGCCTGTTTCTGTAAAGTACTTTTTAGAGCAAATTGCCTTTCAAAGTTTTTTGTTTTGTTTTGTTTTTTAATTGTTTAACCAATGGCATTGGTTTTTGATATTTCACATGCTATGGGAACACCTCTAATCAGTTTTGGTTTTTTTTCCTGGACAAAAGATAACTGTTGAGCAATTGTTAATATTATTTTTAAGTTTATGAAACGTTTAATTCTTATTTAAATACAAAACCGAAACATAGTCATCCTGTTTCTTTTTATTGATTCAGATTATCATAATAAATCTAATCAATTTGTGCTAATTGCCTACTCTATAGCAGAAAAACTGGGGAAAGATATATATTGCTTGAGCTAGGGTATCAGCAGCAGAGCACTGGCAACTTATAGACACCATAAATGTTAAAGGAGGGATATGAAAGACTACAGCACCCCAATGAAAACCAGATATTGGACTTCTTTGCACATGGTTGTTAGAAAATTCATTCAGGTAAATATCACAGGTACAAAGAGTCATTAGCATAACCTTTAATATTCACTATCCCATCACACCCACTGTGTCTTACAGCCAACCACCACGAATTTCAATAGTGTTTGAAGTGAAAGCAGGTATTGTGAAGAAGTAGAAAAAATATTTCTTGTCTAGTGAAAACAGGCAGGAAGCACGGAGGCCAGAAGCCAGTCAAGGTTGTGTCTAGGATAGATGTATTATCCCTTTGGAAATGAAGAACAGTTCCTTTATGATTCAAACCAGTATTCAGGAAATCATCCATGATCTTCTTTACCTTTTGCTTCGGTCTGCTATTTAATAAAGATAGGTTTGTGTTGTTGCTGCTGCTGCTGCTGTTGTTGTTTTTGTATGAATACCATCTATCTTCGAGTCTTAAGGAATGTTTTGGCTCAATTTTAGATAAAAACTTAAAGGGGCATTTCAGGATGAGAAGCAAGATGGTAAACAGAGGTAATCACAATGTGAGAAACTCAAAGTAACCATGGGGACACAGGGTTAGGTGAGATACCTCTTGCCACTTCAAGTCTTGTTCCAGTATCTTTCTCTGTTAAGCTCTTGATTTTCTTGGTTTAAAAACGAATGTTATTTTCTAGGTGGCGGAAAATAGCTAGGTGGAATCCATTTGTCCTGAGCCTTAGAGTAAATGACTGAAGGAGATAGTGTGGTATACTAAGTTCAATTTTCCAAAAAAAAACCCAAAAAACCCCAAAACAAAAACAAAACAAAACACAAAAAGCACTTTCAACTGATAATACCATATCAATCATTATGATGACTAATTTTCCAAGAAAGAGGCAAAGGAATTTTTTCCCCTAGCCCTATACAAAATGATCGCTTTATGTGATTTGTCTTCAGAATCATATATACATATATATTTGATTACTATTCTAGTATCTTCTGGTTAGGTTCACCTAACTTCTTTTATCTCAGGGAAACTGTATTAATCTTATTTGCTATTTCCTTTCTGTTAAGAGACTGTTATCTCATCCAAATAAACTTTGAAGTTTTAGAGGGATAATTTGTACCTTCATCCAGAGTGAACGATATGGCAGAATCAGTAGGGAAAATACTTTTTTGTTTGAAAGAATAATAATCCAGTTAGGAGTCAGGTTCAGGGAAAATTTCTTAATTATCTACTAAAGTTATGCTTTGGTGAGGTCCATTGGAAATGTAAAGAGCTTCTCCCATTCCAAGACGTTTTGAATTCTTTATGCACTCATATAATCCATGTTCAAATGTATCTTCTAAGAAGAATGAGGAATTGGATTCAACTCATTTAAAATGAAGATCTGCATCAGAATATGGTTCAAATTCTTTCTCTCCACAAGTATGCCATAACTCTAATACTCTGGTGGTTAGTGGGCCAATTTCCAAAATTCAACCAAATATTCTTGCAGCAGAGTTGGTTTTTATCATTTAGAATGAGCTGAATAGAAGTTGAAGTTTGTGTGAAACTGCTGTTTCATATCAATCCAACCATATTTGCTGGAAAATACACATTAGTTAAATTTTATTTCTCTACATCAGACAAATGCAGAATATGTGGCTAATTTTATAGGTACCAGTAGGTGCTCACTTTTTTTTTTTTTTTATAAGGAAACCAAATTTTTCAGGGAGCCTTTAACTACCTGAATTCTTATTATTAAGTTTTGTGTGTGTGATTCTGAATTTCAAAAAAAAAAAAAAAAATACGAAGGTATTAGAAATTCCTTGTAGATGATATCATATTTTTTTTAAACAAAGTATCTGTCTTTGACTTGACTCACAGTTTAGTGAACATTGAAACAGGATGAACTAAGCTTAAAACCTTACAATGATAGAGAAATTACACCCCCATCTCATAGTATAGAGACTAACGTTTTAGGTGTTTCATAAAAAAACACTTGTGGGATAAGACAATGATTTTCAGAGTCATATGCCTTCAAGGTCTGACAGCTCTTTGTTTCCCAAGTTGATTCTGTTGACTTGGCTGGCTGGATACAGGGCTGGAGAGCTACATTTGCATCTTCCTCATTGCTCAGTGAGTGCTCTTGATACTGCACTTCTGTCTGGAAGGGTTGCCTGCCCAATCAGTAACAAGATGTGGATCTTCAGTGAAGGGTGCAAATGAAATGCTCGTTTAGATCAGAACCAGCAGCCGAGCACTATACCTTATTTGGAGTAGGACATCCCTTTGAGAAAACCAGATCAGGAAACTGATAATTTGTCTTAAGTGTAAGTATCCCTGGTGGAACCTAGTTTAAAATTCTTGATCCTGGAGTCTCAGGATAAATGCTTAGACTAGAGTCACTGCCTTGAGCCAAGTTATCTTGGTAGTTATTGCTGAAGTAATCCCTGAGGAAACCAAGATCCAGACTGTATGGGGTGGTGTAAAGGATGATGTCAACACCTTGGATTAAACCTTGAATATATAGGCATATGCTCTACCATAGAGACAGTTTTGTTTAAACATACATGTAATATTACGTTTTCTTTGCCATACAGGTGAAAATAAATGGTCAAAGATCACTCTATTCTTAGACTAATGACATTTCAGGATATGGACATGCTTCTAGTTGGTATTAATTCTGTTTTCTTTTCATACAAGAGTGTAAAATAACTGGCAGTGAATTTAAAAAAATTTGTGTTAGTTTATTTGAGAGATTGTAACATACGGGGGTAAGGGATTATTATTTCTTAAGTATGGAGAAACATTTTTTATTTCAAATTATGAAGAAATAAATTTTAATGTATTTCAAATGCAAACATTTAGGTTTTTACAAATACGAATTTATGTGAAAACCATGGTACACCATTAGTATTTTGTGTACGATATCTAGGAAGGCAGATGACGGTGAGTGTTTCTCTTGGCTTGAAGGTGGTCTCTAAATAGTTTCAATGCCAAGAATAATTCTCAGAAATATGAGCATTAGTCAATGCATTTAAAAGTCCAAGTATGGTAAAATTCATTTAAGAAAGACATGAGTCTTATGAGTTATCCAAATGAAGTGTTAAAAAGACAACTAGACTGAAATTTTACTCACTTTCATTTGCTTACTCTCTTTTTTTTTCTTTTGTAATTCACAGAAACGCTATTTAAAGCAACAATTTCTCTCTCTCAACATAACTTTCTCTTGTAGAAATATTCCTATTAAATTAACTGTTCTGTTGACTATGTTTAATTTACTAGGTTCTCTAATACTTTCTGTTTATGAGTTTTTAACTAGTATAAGATTCTCTGTTAAATTTAAGGCACAATTTTACAATAAGGTCAAATAAGTGCTAACTAATATTTGCTCTTTATTTACCCAGGCTAGAAAAGAATGTGATGGGAAGTGAGGGCCATCTTTTTCTTCTTTACACCCTGCGGATATTGTGTTATTATTAAAAAAAAATAGGGACTTTGTCCTGTCATGTATTAATACACGTAGCATTTATAAGTATTTGGAAAGCTTGAACGATTTCACTATGGTCTTTGACACTATCTTTTTGGTTGTGATCCCCTCATTTACTAAGTAATTTATTACTTAATTTGTAATTTTGTGGCTCAATTTGAGCACTCATGCACCAGGAATTCTAAGAACTAGAGCCCTTAGAGAAATGTATATGACTTAAATCTTTCCTATAATTAGCCAGAGGAAAAAAAGACTTCATTAGTGCTTAGGAATAATCTATACCAGAGTGGATATTACCACACAACCCGTGGACTAGAGATGCAAAAATTCCTTCTTGCACAGGACGTGGGTTGGCTACCTATGCTGTGCCATGATTCTAGCTTCTGGCAGACTTAGAAGAGAGAGGTCTTGATGGGTTAACTAGGAAGGATATCTGAGGCAAGGTATCCCACAAGGAAAGGATACAGAGATGATCCTCAACTAAGGCCTGGAGAATCACAGCCTGGAGCGATCACCTTCAAACGTGAAATTTAAAAACAACAAAAGGGAAAGGATAAAGCTGGATGTGGTAGCATGCAGCTGTAGTCTTAGGTACTCAAGAGGCTGAGGTGGGAGGATTGCTTGAGCCCAGGTATTTAAGTCCAATCTGGGTAAGACAGCAAGGTTCTATCTCCAAAAACATTCAAAAATGAAAAATAAAGAAGAGAGTCTCAAATCAGAAGAGAACAGTGTAAATGAAACAGATTAGGAATAAACAAGGGCTTAAGAAATTGCTATAGTTTATTGGGCGGGGGACAATTGAGGGAAGAGCCATTCCTCACGTGTTGTAAATGTATGGAATGCAAGGTGCTGGGTGGATACAGAGCACCATTTCTCAACCTTGGCTGCATATTGCAATTTTCTGAGGAGCTTAATAAATGCCTTGGTCTCACTTCTAAAGATTCTGACCAAATTGGTCTGTGATGTAATCTGGATACTGGGAGTTTGTGAGATTCCCCAGGTGATTCCACTATGCAATCAAGGTTGAGAACCACTGCTTGAGGGATGGAAGTGAGCCCCAGCAATGACATTAGTGATAGTAACAGGGTAAGCAGGAAGGGAATGCAAATAAAAGTTTTAACACACCTTGCCTCAGGAAGGCTTCCTTGAGCCACAAGCTGAGCTTAAGACTTTTGGTGTAGATTTTGTTTAAATTCTGTATAGCTACCATATGATGAAACTCACACAAAAGGCAGTAGTTGTGAAAAAGACAAAGGTGTTCACCAATAAGCTTCTGTAGCCAGGTGATACGTTTATGGTGTTATGTGGAAAATATCATGACTTTATGATATGGGTTTCTGAAAAAAAGTCTATTTTCAGTTGGGTGATTCTAAGAGAAGTTACTCTTTCTGTCAAAAGGGTTGTAATGCCTGTCTTACTATTGCACGTTTAGTGGAACATAATACATGTGGCATGCAGACAATACAGAATGACCACTTGAATTTGAAATTTCAATAAACAGCAAACACTTTTTTAGTATGTGTGCTTTGCAATAGTTGAGACATACTAAAATGAGACATGCTAAAATGATTTGTTGTTTATCAGAACTTCAAATTTAACCGACAGTCCAGTTTTTGTTGGTTTGTTTGTATTTGTTTTCCTTTTCCTAACTCTGGCATTCCAGTGTGGCAATGTGGAAAGACCCATGGCCAACGGGGCGAGAAAAGTTCAGCGAGAAGCCCTAGAGAGGGACACACATGCATAGATGGTGATAATCCATTCCTGGAGCAATAACTCATAGGTGGCAGGTATTTTGTAGATGATGTTCGATAAACCCACTCTGAAAATAATGGTCAGGGCCAACAACTCAGCTTTTAAAATGGTTTTTGAGTGAGGTTATCAAGTTAACGGAGAATGCTTGCCATTCGTTATCAGATTGTGTAAGATAAAGACCAGGATGGGGTCTACACACAAGGACCAGAAGAATCTGTAGAACTGAATCAGAAGAGAAAGAAGCAGATGCAAAAGAACAGGCAAACTAGTCTGTGGTGATAAAAATTGGAATAGTGGTAACCCCCATTATAGAAAACTGACTGGTAAATGAGCATAAGAGAAATTTCTGGAGTGAACAAATTATTCTGTATCTTGATTGGGGTGTGGGGAACAAGGATGGGCACATTTGTCAAAACTCATTAAAATCTTCATTTAAGACCTGAGAATTTCACAACACATAAATTATGCTTCATTATAAAACAAAATTTAAAATTTGGAGGGCCCTAAGAGAGAGAATTGATTAATAGATTGAATTTAAATGTGAAAAACATGTCTAGCGAAGTGCCACCAAGCACCATCCCAGGTTTTTCCAGTCATCATTCACATGGATAGTTGTGACAAAGACATAAAGGACATTGTCCTCAAATTTCAAGATGAAATTAAGTTGAGAGAAATGACATGCACATTAGTCATTCAAGATCCACAAAGGTCTTAAAAATGAAGACATGAATTGAATTCTACCAATGGAAATTAGTTTGAAATAAATTTAATGCTGCAGTTTTGAGGATGGTAAAAGGGCCATTTCATAAGTATACGAGGTCCGACATTAAGTTTGCAAACTCATCTTAGAAAAAGTGCTCCATACCTCATTGCTGAATTTCACTATGGTCACTTTTGAAAGACTTCCCTTGGGAAGCAATGCACCGACACCAGCACGTAGTTTACCTGTCAAAGCAATTTTGGCACTCTTTTTCTGGAATGGCCATCAGAGCTGTCATTGTATTACCCTTGATGTCCTGAATGTCATTAAATGTCTTCCTTTCAATATTTCCTTTATCGTCAGGCAAGGAAAAGGTCACTGGGGGCCAGATCAGGTGAGCAGGAAGGGCGTTCCAAAACAGTTATTTGTACAGTGCTGCCCATGTAAGCACACAGTGGCAAGTTTGCGAACTTAATTGTTAGACCTCAACAAATAACAATGACAGCTCCGATGGCCCCAAAAAAGGGTTTCAAAAATGCCTTGATGGTGGACTAGGCACTGGCATCGGTGCATAGCTTCCCCAGGGGAGTACCTCGAAGGTGACCGTAGTGATATTCAGCAATGAGTTTTGTAGTACTTTTTCTAGGCTGGTTCGCAAACCTAATTGTTAGACCGCATGAGGGTTCACAGCAATCCTTAGGAATTTTAGTCTGGAAAATGCTGTTTTCCAGTGTGTCAGAATCATCAGTGAAGCCAACGTGTTCTTATATTGTGGTGTCTGAAGGGTCTTAATAAAAAACACTCCCATTCTCTGCTCCAGCTTCTCACCAACCAGATGTATGGAGGCGCAGGAAGATGGAGTTTCAGATAGCTTCTTCATTCTGTGTCAAGTCTAGGTTTTAAGACTGCCTGGGTGTGTGGTAACTAACCATGGGCTTCTGACCGTGAACTCTAGGATCCCACAGATTTATCCACACAATTCCTGGAAAGTTCTGCAGAACTGCACAGATCTCTCAGCTGAGGGACACCACCTTTACCATTTAGACTCACATGACAGAGTGCAAAACAGACTGCTCTCTCTCTGCATCTGGGCTGGTCTCCTAAAGAGAGATTGGGCCGAGTGAAAATGCCCAATTTTTTTTTCTAAACCCACCAGTTCGATAAGACACATCAGCACCCAGTTATGCCATAAGAGAGGAAGCAGAAAGAGAAAGCAAAAATAGTATACCACTGAGTACTGCTCCACTTTGAAGAAAACATCAAGATAAGGAAGTATTTGCACCTAACACTGAACTGCATTATAATATTAATGATAGACTAGCTCTGAAAGTCAATGAATATATAATACTTTAAACTATATTGCATATGCCTTCCTCAATCTACTAAAAATACAGTTCTTGATAATGTTTATTTAAAACTTTTAAACTCCTTTATTAAAGTATTTGTAAATATGTGTACTTAGCCTTTAAATTGAATATATATGTGCATATATATTTGAACTAGGGAGAATGACTGTTAAGGTTTTGAATAATAAAAGTTTCAGGTAAATTTCGGTAGCGTGCAATTACACTTAATTTGAAAATTGATCTAAAACACAGGATACAAATTGAAGTGGAAAAATACAATCCCTTTAGTAAGGAAAGAAATGTTACAAAAAACAACATTTTGTCATCCTGTTGGGTGAAGATAAATATGTAGAATCAGGTTTCAGACCAAATGGAAGGTTCATGGAAGAGCAACTTTGCTGGTCATGTCAATGATGGACCTTCGAGAGAGAGAGATATATAGTTACACTAGTTGTATTGATTCCTCTTAGAAGAGAGCCTTCCACCCTAATTAGAATGATGCTTTCAACAACCTAAATGGACATGTACGGAGAATAAAAGGCAATGGCAAACTGGAGTAAGGTTACTGTAATAAGAAATAATCTGTTTGCAAAGGTGTCAATGAAACTATAAGGTCAAGAAGAAGTAAAAGAATCAGCAAATGCTAACAAAAGGAAATCACTAATATGGTTGGACATACACTGATATTTTACACACGCATGCACACACAGAAGAACAACAGAAAATAACTACCTGTGAAGTATATGGTACACAGTTTCTTCTTAATATATTATAACTTATGTATTTGAGGAAGGATGCGCGGAATGAACAAAATGAGTATATCTCTTATCCTCAGATGAAAATCTATTAAACAGGAAAGAAAATTTACACGAAACTTATTCATTGCAATTATTTTCTGAACCCGGGGAAGGTGATAGGAATATTTAACTAGGAATAATGTCTTCCCTAGAACTTATTTTTGTCTCTTCTCCCCTATCTCCTAAAACCAATCTTGAACTTCTTGACAACATTGCTCTTTTGATGGTATTTGCTTTAGAAGAGTGAAGAAATGCTATTTCTATTTTACTTTTCCTCATCAAAGTTTTTGATTAAGCTGTTGTGGAAAAGGGCAACTTGAACTCAAGGAGTAGGCTTTGGCAAATATGATCAATGTCTGCAACATAATTATAAAATTCTAGCTAGGTGATCAAGAGAACTGTTTACATTGGCAAACAGAGAGTTGTTTACATTGGCATTTGGCCATCAAAAATTTCTTTTTTCCCCTAAGTTTTGCATGTTCTAACAAGTCATGGCATGTAGGGTGGCATAAACCTGCTGATACATTGTACATTGAAGAAAATTGGTAGGTATAAGAGAAAATTGATGGTTTTGTACGTTGGTGAGAAGAATATCAGAAATGAATCTTCAATCATGTTTTTAATCTGTGTTTTCTTTTTTTGTTTTTGGTGAATCATGAGTTTGAGTTGTTTACATGTTGTACTGCTTCAAAAAAGAAAAAATGAAACAGTAAGTAGCTCATTCTTATTTAAAAAATGGCTTAATTGTGAGTATATGGTGAGTAAATGAATTTTTTCATGTATTATAATAGCAGCACTGAAATGTATTACTTTTTATCAGTCAGAGGGTATATTGAATATCCGCCCCTCAGTGTAAATAAGTAAATTAGTAAAGAGTGATGGAGATTACAATATTACGGAATTCTCTTTAAGTGTTTGGAAAACAAACCTCATGTTACCTTACAATGGTAATATGAAATCATCATTGATATTAGACTTAAGAGAAGGCAAAAAAAATTATCACAGACTTTCCTTTAATGTATTTTTAATTTAGATTTAATATTTGACAAATTTTGGGAAAACTAAAAGTTTAAGACACTGTTCTTTTTTTTTTTTTTTTTTTTTTTTTTTTTTTGAGTTGGAATCTCACTCTGTCGCCCAGACTGGAGTGCAGTGGCCGCTCCCGGCCACCGCAGCCTCGACCTGCTGGACTCCGGCGATCCTTCCGCCTCAGCCTTCCAAGAAGCTGGAACTACAGGCATGTGCTACCATACCCGGCTGATTTTTTGATTTATTGTAGAAATGAGGTCTCGCTGCCCAGGCGGGTCTTGAACCCGCGGGCTCAGGCAATCCACTCACCTCAGCCTCCCAAAGGCGCGGGATTACAGGCTGAGCCACTGAGCCCGGCTCACTGTTCTTTTCATTACATTTTACAAGGTTAAAAATTCTATGGCAAATCATGTGACAGCATGTTATGCAACTATTAAGTATTTTTTAAATAATTAAAATAATGAGACAATACTTATCACTTTAAATCAGCTTTTCTAATCTGTGCATTGCAGAATGTTTAGCAGTATTCGTAGCTTTTATACATTAGTAGTTGATAGCAGTCTCTCAGTCTGCAGATATTATTCAATGTTCCCTGTGGAACAAAATCACTCTTCAATGAGAGTCATACTTTAAGTGAAAAAGGAAAAATAAAAGAAATGGGTGGCTCTTGCTATCTATGATAGATTTTTTTAAAGAAAAGGGACAAAAATGAAACAAAAATTTTACCAATCTCTTAATCGTACGTTCTCCTTCTGGTTGAAAATGATATTCCCCACCTTCCTGTTATTAGAAAAGTAACTCTATTGACATTTTTTTGCCTTCATATGTTGTCTGTTTCACTACTAATAAGGCATTTGAATTATCTTTATGTTTTCCCCATAAAATAGTCATTTGTTTAGCTGCACTATCCCTAACAAATATATTTTCTAAATTTTCTGAGTAAATTGTCATGTGGAATATCTAAGGTAATTCATAGAAGTCAAACATTATGGGATTTCTGATATGTGATTTCTTTGTCACTATTTGAGTTATTATATTTGCTGCATAAATATTTTCCTCTTTAAATTAGAGGAAAAAGTTGCTATGTTCAAGTGAATGTGTGTGTGTATTTGTGTGATAGGGTAGGTAGCATATAGTAACATAAGGATCTTGTCAAACCTTGCTCAGGATTGGCCAAACTGTGAAACTATTCTTACCTACGTGTAACTGATAATCTGAATTCTTTTTTCCACTCTCCATTTGTAAGATCCCATTTCATTCTCGTGTGTCGTATATCTTCTTTAAATTATTAAAAAATCATAAATCATCAAAAGTCTTATTACTATAAATGTTTAAATATTTTCATTTTTTGCAGTAAAATCCTAAATTTGTTTATTTAACAGACGTTTAGTGAGCACTAGTTATACCAAGCAAAAGCCACCATGGTGTCCCAGGTTTGAATCGATTTAATTTTTCTCAATTATGAAGGTTTCTTCTGGCAACTGATATCTGATGACCTTGCCTTTTTCTCATTCTGGGATTATATAAAATATTCTGTTATTACAAGTTTTAAAGACACCTAAAGTAAGGTTTCGTTTCCCAACAATATTCTTCACTGGCCCTGAACAATGATCATACTATAAGAAAGGGATTGGCAGTAGTTGGAAACTGCCGGGGGGCCAGGAGTGGGATTGGTAGTAGTGTGAAACTGCCAGGGGAGGGGGGGCACACCTCATCAACAAGGGTACCTGCATAATGAACATTTGTATACCTAACCCTGAATTGTACCCCAGATCTTCAAAATAAAAACTTAAAAAAATTAAAATAAAATAAAAACATGAAAAAAAAATTCTTCAGTGGCCTGGAAAAGAGCAATGAGTCATCATCTAATGCATACTAATTTTTTTTTTTTTTTTAGTTGGAGTCTTACTCTGTCACCCAGGCTGGAGTACAGTGGCACGCTCAAGGCTGCTGCAGCCTCAGCCTGCTCGACTCAGGCAATCCTTCTTCCTCAGCCTTCCAAGTAGCTGGGACTACAGTCGTGTGCCACCATGCCTGGCTAATTTTTTGATTAATTACAGAGACGAGGTCTCGCCAAGTTGCCCAGGCTGATCTCAAAACCCAGGGCTCAGGCCATCCTCTTGCCTCTGCCTCCCAAAGTGCTGGGATTACAGGCATGAGCCACCACACCCAGCTCATGTACACTATTTATAACATTTTTCCCTCATTATTATTTTCACCCCAGTAATGAAATTTCTTTACCATCACATAATTCCAAATCAGTTAAACCCAGAATAACGTGGGAATTTGAGAAGAAACAAATCTTAAATATTTCTATTTTCCTACCAAATTGCATCGAAAGGAAAAAGAGCGAGAAGTCTAAGTATTTGGAGTCTCTTAATAAGTTCACATATCTGACCAAGATGGGAAATAAAATATTTATTGTTTGTTAGCAAATTTCTTTATAGTTTAAAAAACTCAGTCTATACTTATTATATGAAACTTACTCATAAATTATACAACATGTGTTATATACCAATTATACATGCACTTTAAAATCACAAATTGAAATTTGAAGAGGACTCATTTTTAAGAATATGCATAGAAATTGTATATTCTTCTCACACTCCTCAGATGGGTTTACAGCCCCTGATTCCAGAGTGGATGGATTGTGCATTTGGAAACCACTGTAGATGCTATTTTCTGCTTATGTACAGTGCCAGTGATTTCTACTCAACTGTGGAATTCCATAGAAATTATTGCACACATCCACAGTGAAACTGCATTCTGCATAAACAAAACCATAGTCAAATAAGTTTATTAGAGAGTTCAAGACACGTAGTTTAAATTTACCTTGAGACATTCACTGAAAGACACTACATGCTTTCTGGTTAAAGATCAGTGAGCAATCCCTCCTCACAAAAACGTTTGCTACTGACTCATGACAAAGTACCCATTCATTTGTTCTAAAACTCCAAGCAAGCATCAGGCACCTGGAAAAAGAGACATGCATGCACATATGGGTGTGCGCGCGCGCGCGCACAGACACACACACACGCACACCTCTGAGAGTTTTAATTAGAATCCAAGTCATCACCGCATAAGAGATATACTAATCCTTGGAGCAAGGTGTTAATTGTTAATCTCATTTTTCCTGTCTAGTAGCCTTGTATAACACTCTGTTTATAATAGGCTTCCTGTGGTAAAAGAATGGTCTACTAAACCTCAATACGTGTTTTCCAGTAATCATTTTCGTGGCCATGGGTCTTTATAACAGTGGCTAATCTCCATAACATCATCATTAGTGGATGAGGGTAGCTAAAATTATAGAGACCCTTTGCTCTAATTATAGACTCTGAATTGCAAATCCATTCTTTAATCAACTGTAAATGCATTGTAAAGGGAATTGTAAGTTCTTTCCAGGGAGCAATATGCATTCAAGCTAGCAGACTAGAACAGAACAATGCAATGTGTTTGGGGAATAATAACGGAATATTCTCCTCATAGAGCCTGCATCACGATAACGGCTACTCGCTGGAGGGGTTGTCGCCATAGGTCAACTGTTTCATGTTCTCCAGGTTCCTAGCATCATTCCAAAAGTGTGGCGTTCGTATTTTGCTTGTCCAGAACCCTCAGCGTTCATCAGCCAATTTATGTTTGTGAATGGTCTGCTTTGGTCTGCAGTTTACTCATTTTCTAATGCTCTTAAGGATCCAGAGAGAGAAAATGTGTTTCTCAAAAACCAGTAGCCTATAAACTTCATACAATTCCGTATATTTTCTTGTTATACAGGTGAATTTTCATTTCTTTAACCTTTAGTGTATGAAGACTTCAGAATCACCTAGTTCCATAACTTAACAAATACTTTGTCATTTAACACGCAAGTGACAATAATTCGTTAGTCTTTTGAGTCACAGGCAGCCGCTTGATTTTAATCAAATGCTAGGCGATTTATGGATATTGCAAAAATTCTTATTAACTGGCTTGAGGGGATTGTAGTTATAAATGAGATTGTCTACTGACTGCTTTCTTTATTGTCTTATTAATGATGAAATAGAAAAATATAACTCTACACATTTTCTTGTCAGAATGTAAGCAATGTTAAGTAGCCTTTTTAAGTCTAATTTATCAGCATACAAATACAAAAAAAAAAAAAGCAGCAGTACAAGTGATAGAATCCCATTAGTAGACTCTCTCACGTGTTTACTTCATCCTCAGTTATTGGTGTATTCTCACATCAACACAAATACAATCCAAATAACCCCCACTTTTATCCCTCACAAAGTGATCCCAGGTCTTACCTGAAGGAACCTAACGAGAAACCAGATGTTATTTCCTTGTCAAGATTGACCTGGTTGCTCAAATAACACAGACGTTTTCTGTTTTTTTCCCTTAACTAAATTCCTCACTTTCTTTCTCTCTCCTGAAACTATCCTTCACCAGTGACGTTAAAGTAAATGTATCAACTAATTGCAGACTCTCCAATCTCAGCCCATCCATGTGTTACAATTATTTTCCTAACTTTGGGGAGGTATATATTTTGTGAGTCATTATATAATATTCACTGATGAGAAGTTTTAATAAATTACTCATTTAATAAATTGTTCTGTGTGTGTTAATAAAAAATCCAACTAAATATTCTGTATTTTGAATTTGAATGATTATTTCTGTCTTTTAGATTGTAACAGTTTTTGCTTGTAACCTTTTATGTTGAGATGTTTTAGGCCTTTGATTGAAATTAAGTAATTAGAAATAAAAGTCTCTATTTTCCAGATAAATCTAGTATAACAAAGAATAATGGCACTCAATATTAATAAAACTTTGTGTTTGGCTTTTAGTCTTATAGTAGAATAATATCATGCCAGTTTCCTGGAAAAGGGGGGGTTCATTAATTACCATGATGTTTTTCTCTTTGCTTTAATATTACTATGCTTTCGACAACAATTTTCTTGTATATGAATTATTACTGAAAGCTACAAAGGTTAACATTAAATATATTAACTTTTTAATGTTATTCAGCTTTTTTAGCCATTAGTCTTCCTTAGACGTCTGCCATTATTTACATAATTATTTCGTCAATCTAGTCACAGCTTTTTACCTTCACAGTGTAATACAATGCGTATTCATATTTCATTCTGCACAAGAAAGGCAGAGAGCTAAATGAATGGTATAAATGGTGTCCATTCATAAGGCTGACCTGAAGCAGATCTGTAGCTTGGTGGGAATTTTACTTCAGATCTACAGGAGAGAATATGAGGCTAGAAGCAGAAAAGAATCAAGGCGGCAGACAGTGACTATTGAATTGTGGTCATTTGGTTTTTGGAAAACCTGCATTGTGGTAGACATGAGATTTAATTTTTTAAGTGAACTTAGTCTTCATAACATAAGCAACGAGTCTTTCAAACGCTGGTGCAGCGGTTTTAATTAGAATATTTCAGACTTCTGTAGAAACTTCATTGTACCCTTAGCTTTGATCTTTACCAGCTTGGATCTTCCTATGTGGCTCTTGTTCACTCTTGCTTTGTAAATATACCCGATTGTATTAAGGTTTAGCAAGGTGGATAATATCCAGTTGGTGCCTTCTTGACATCATTAAATCACTTTCTCTGCTTTTGGTTATTATCCGCTGAGATTTATGTACTCCTTGTTCACAGCCAAGGGGACACCATGACAATGCCCTGCGTTATCTCACCCTCCCAAAGTAAAGTTTTGAAAAGGCAGATTTAGAGAGGATTTTTAAAGCTTAGTTTCACTGTTTCATTTCTCATAGAAACGCCACAATAACAAGGGAGTCTATTTAAGTTTCAGACCCTGATGCCAATAGAAACTATTAAAACATGATGGAGTGTCTTAACCCTGTCTGATTTCTAGTCTAAAATTTCCAGCTGCAGGTTCTGAAATGAAATCTGACGAAAGTATGAACAAACATGCTGGATTTTATATTTTTATTTTCATACGGTTTTAAATTTTTATTTTATTTTATTTTTACTTACTTTAGCAGAAAATTGCAACTTTGAAAAACAGTAAAATCACTCAAAAAAAATACGCCTTTTTAAGGCCAAAATTCCAGTCTCTGATTTCTGTCACCACTCACATGTGCTGATCTTTCTACTCTGAAAGATTTTTTCTGAATATTTGTTTTAGAGAGATCATTTCTGTAACTCATTTTTAAACTGGTAACATTTATATCTACCAAACAAAGGAAGCTAGACTTTCTTTCTTCAATCCATGAAGAAATGCTATTCATTTAAAATATTATTCTTTTACAATTAAGAACCATGCCCCTTATATGAAATCGAGGAGGAGTGTAAGTTGATGAATTGCTTGTGTAGCTTGTCATTACTATTCCATTACTGCTCTATTATTTACATTGAATCTGGAGCATAATATTTACTTTAAAGTGAAAATCAAGAGGATTTATTGCAATGATCTTTTCGAACTCACAGCTAAATTCCATATCCCTTCATCTCATATCCATTTGGCCTCAACAATTCTTGTTTTACAACTTTCCTCTTAAGGCCCTGTCTCTTGTCCCTACCTCCTTAACTATCTGGCCTCCTCCTCAAACCTATTCATGATTCTTCAATTACCACTTTGAACTCATTCCAACTGCTTCTCATATCTCAGGACCTGATTAAAAAAAAAAATCAAAATTTCCCTGGTAAGAGAAGGATAAAGGATAGCACACCCCAGAGAAGTTACCCTTAATACAAATATTACCCAACCTTAAAAATAACATTTCAAATGCTTTCTCAAATCAATGTGTGTACATGGATCTTATGGAATCCTCATCATAATTCTGTGAAATATTTAGGTGTGTTGGATATATCCTATTTTTCACTTCAACCCATTCTCCATTGTGTTCCCTACCTGCTTTGTTCCTTGCAGCTGGCTCTTGGGCTTAGTCTCCAGGAGGCACAAGGAGGAGAGCTAAGATGGGTTGGGAGAGATTGGGGTGATGTCTCCAGGAGTGACTGTTTCTCTCTCTAACCATGACTCCCCTGCCATCTCTCCTTCAGGGTTCTATCTCTCAGTGGAGTCCACCATGTCCACTGCTTGTCCCTTCAATCCTAGGTTTGATAACAACTTTCTACTGTTAATAGCCCCAGGTAACCCCCATTCTTTAAACCTGTCCACACCTTTGTAAGTTGTTCATGTATTAATGTCTTCATTTAAACCATCTCAGGTGGCTTCTATTTCCTGCCTATCCCTGGATTAACAAACCTAGGCACATTTAATTAGACATGTATTTTGTTGATAAGAAAATTAAAGCACTGAAGGGCAAGTAACATATCTTAAGTTATACCAGAAGTCCAGGTTGGAACAAAGTCTGGAAGCCAAGTCTGTTTGAGGCTAGTTTATGTTCACCATACTCCTTATAATGCCTAACAATGATTTTATTCAAATATATAGTAATGTCATTTTGTCTTGTTCACTGAAGTACCCTAAGAGACCACAGCAGTAAAAGCTGTGGGCTCACGTGGTGGGCTCACTCAGTGTACCCTCAGTTCCCTACAGCTTACTTTCATGGACCATTGATAAGAGAAAAGTAAAAGCATATTTGACCAAGTTTCTATATGTAGATGGATCTGGACAAGTTTGGGGAGTAGAAATGAGGATTGTGAGGCAATCAAATTTGGGGTCAAGTACCTGTTTCCTCTACAACTCCACTCCCAAGCATCAAAGAGGCTGACCAGTGGCTCCTAGCAGCAATGACCTTTCACCAGGAACACACTCTTGGTGTAACTGAGGACCTGTCCAGGCCCAATTTCTGTGCCTTCATTCAACTCTAGTTTCTTGACCCTCTCATAGATGTTGTGAAACAGCTGAAGTTTTTTAACAACTGCTTTTATGAATGAACTAGTGAGAAAACTACATGTTCGGTTGCCTGCAAATTACACTAGTCTATATCTACCAGATAAAATGATAGTTATGGTTTTCTTTTAGCTGTTTAAAACTTCTTCATCTATACTGAAAGCTGTTTTTCCTGTCTTCTATTTCTTCCCTGTTGTAATATCAGAGCTTAGGCGTCTATTCCCACACAAGACTCTTAATTAATCAGTCCAAGTTTCCTCTCCTTTCTGTCAAACATAATTTACTATCATCTTTACTCCTTCTTTACTCCTTCCTCTCATGAGGTAAAACAGGTACAAAGGAGAAGATCTGCTCAAGAAATTTTTTCCCTGCAGCTATGATGAGAGATGGTTTTCAGGCAGTAATGCTAAACATGGAAGTTGGGAGTTTTGGGAAAAGTTTATCCCTCACCCTCTTTATTGAAGAAAATAACATCTTGCATAACGAGATATCGTAGACTTCAGCCTTGCCTAGCTCCATGTGCTGCTACCTATTTCCTTATAACTTGACCTAAATAGAGCACCAGGGGAGTATAAAATCAAGGAATAAAAATAATATAATACTTTGCAATTTATATATGTACATAAACACACACACACACACACACACATAATTTTTAAAATTCTTTTTTTCCGAAGGAACCTAGGAAGTAGATGTAAGCTTATACAAGTTCCACTAGGTAGCTGAAGAACCTGGGTGTCTTGTGAGATTTAAAGACTGACATTAAATCTCCTAAATGTCAAAGATCTTGTCTTAATGATGTCCTTGGGAAGCAGTAGAAACTTTGGAATATAATTTCACTCGATCTTGTCTTTGCTTCACTATTTCCAGTCCTTAGACTTCATAATCATTTCCTTTTAATTTCTCACTAATTATGCGAATAAAAATTGACATTGATACAGTCTTGAAAGGGAAAGTGGCAACCCACACACTCACACACACATGCATTCAATGGTAAGCCAAGATATGTGTGTATGATGTCTCTGAAAGATGAGTCACTTCGTTTCTTTTGTCTCTGCGTTGTTAGAGAAATAAAGGTGTGTGGAAGGCTGATTGTATATTTCAGATGCTTTCCAGGACTCCCAGGCCCTGTTGGTGATGCCCTCCTTTGATTCACTAGTTGCCTTCTAAGTTACTGCCCAGCTCTAGTCAGTATCCAGCTCGAACAAAAACCTTTTGTCCCATGCCCATTCTCCATGAAAAGTTCCTAAAGTCACTCATCTTAAAGGACTTCCCTAGAATCAGTTATGCTTTTACCATTTTGTTTTCATTCACACATTTAGTTATTTTACAAACATTTATTTTATGACATTTACAAGATGTCAGGTTCTTGAATAGTGCTGGAGATATGAAGGTGAACAAGAAAGTATTATTGGGAAAAGATACTGATAACCAAAAGATGGCCAACTCCAACTGTCGATAATTCATTATGCAAACAATGACAAGGGGGACCTAAGGAGCTCGTTTGGGAAAAATAATCATGTACATTATTAGCGTTCCTTTTCTGTCTTTAGTCAAAGGGGAGAGGATCTGCATCTCAGATGAGGATTATACCTTCAAAGGGCTTCGAATTAAAGAGTGAAAGTGCTCATTTAAAAGACAGTTACCTATGATACCCATTAGTATATCTTTTAGAAACACCCCAAGCCATATATTCTTCGAAAAAGAGGACCAAACTTTTAAAAAACAATTATATTTGATAGATAAAACACTTAAAAATATATTTTAATATTCCAGGATGGAACAATTGTCTTCTTTTAAACTAACGCATGTGGCTGTAGTCTTTGTTTATGAGCAGAGGCTTCAAAATGGTCACGTGTTTTAGACATTGGTCTTGTGCATTTTAATCAAATAGAGTTTTGGAAAGATGTACAGAGCACTCCGTGTCTGCTATATTATCAACATCCTCATTACTTCAAAGGCTTTTGATTGTGAAATAAGTAAAATGCGTTTTGACAATGTTTGAGTTCAATCCAGTGACAATATTAACACTGACAATGTATTTCCAATAGTAGGACGTACGATTAGATTTTCTGATTTGGTGTGAGTAAAGCCTATACCATTCAGGGCTTGCTGCTAACGCAATGATCAAAGAATTGTGGAGAATATATGGTGACATTTAGAGATTCTGTATATTTCCATATGATTTCAAGTTTGAATTTAAGTTATATATTCTTTTTAGTTCTTTCGCCTTAAATGTATTTTCAATCACTCATTACTCCCGTATCCATATAAATTGAGTAGTTAGATGTACACATGTGTGGAAGGTCAGATAGATGGGGCATATTTGCCATCCAACCTCTGTTGTCTTTTTCAGGACACAGGAGTGAGTCCCCTCCCAATGACACTTGCCTTGGTTTCTTGGAAAGACTGTAAAGATGACTTTCCTTAATGGGACATCCCTGTATTTATCTTAACCCTAATGATACAGCAACTCCATTGATGTACCTTGTATTCTAAGCACACTTTTCAATTCCAGACAAGACGATCTGGATTACTACAGGAGAGTTTAGGAAAAGCAACAGTGATTGGGTTAAAGACAAGAGTTGGGAAAATTGGTATTGAAATCCTTCTCCTGATCTGACACTTTTCAATCCTGGTTTTAAAGTCACCAGAGATGACATAGGAAGACATCACACAGAGAAGCAGAGTTGTATAAAAAGTGCAGTGCTGGCTTAACTGAGGAACAAGATTTTGGGGGAAAATGAGTTGATCAATTGCTGTCTTTCCTGATGCCAATCCATTACTCTGAAACTTATTGTGAAAATGTTGTGGTGTTTGCACTTTTTTCACTTCCAACAAGTTCAAAATCCACTGACACCTGTCATTTTTGAGGATTTAATCGGTTAGAAAAAAATCTATATTTAATGTTTCTAAGTACATAGAGCTGAAGGTTTTATAAGTGACATTTTGTTTTCAGCAAAATAAGAGTGTAGTTGGTTACATTTCCAAATGTATAACAAACATCACTTTTTCAAAAACCTAAGTACACACGATTGAGCAGTCACCATTACCTCTCAGGAGCAGGTTAAGCGTGACTTGTACTTAAAGTAAGAAAAGTATCAGCTTTGCTATTTTTTTATTGTTTACATGTGCTTCTATTGGTAGTATTACTTTTTTTTTTTTTGAGTCGGAGTCTCACTCTGTCACCCAGACTGGAGTGCAGTGGCACACTCACGGCCCACCCCAGCGTCGACCTGCTGGACTTCCGCAATCCTTCTGCCTTAGCCTTCCAATAACTGGAATTACAGGCGTGCACTATCATGCCCGGCTAATTTTTGATTTATTATGGAGACGAGGTCTCACCAAGTTGCCCTGGCTGATCTGGAACTCACGAGCTCAGGCAATCCACTAGCCTCGGCCTCCCAAAGTGCTGGGATTATAGGCTGAGCCACCAAGACAGGCCAGTAAGTATTACTTTTCAACCGTAGGACTGTTCTGTTTTTGTTTTTACTTTTTGGAACATGATTATTGTGGCACCACCTAGCTTGTAAGGGTTAATTTAGCTAATACTAGATATGGAATCTCTAAAACAGACTAACAGGTATAGATTGGGCAAGGTTACATCAGTTGATCTACACTTTTGTTAAAGCTTATTTTTTGCTTGTATGGGTTCAAAAGCTTGAAGAGATGCTTTGATATTTTGTTTCCTTACTCCGATGGATCCAGAGACTACATCCTAAGATGCATCTACCCTACACTGGGAACCACGGAGGAAGAAGGCCTAGGAGGCAACATTTTTGCAGGAAGTTTGGTGGGAATAAGGATGGCTAGGATTTAACCGGAGCACTAGAAAGTTTGCTTCAATGGAGCATACACTGTGGCTATGGTTCTTTATGAAACTTGAGTTCAAGAAAGTTTCTTGGAATTCTTGGCCGGTCTGTTGGTACTAGAAGCCTGAGTCAAACTTTGAGGACACTTTCAACATTTTTGAAATGGATTCGAAAATTTTCACTTTTAGATATGAGGAAGGTGAGAACAAGGCTCAAGTTATTGTGGTTGTTGGAAATCAGAATTGCCCTGATGGTACAGAAACCAAGTAGGCCTCACGATTCTTTCAATACCAATTTTGACCATTAGCATTTTTAAATCAAATTACAAAACAAAATATGTATTCCTTTTTGGATTACTCTTCTAAATGATTCATTTTGTACTATCCTTGAGTGCTTCTGTCTTCTGTTCAGTAATACAAATTATTAACATAAATGTTGATATATCTGATTAATTTCAGTGTAAGAGAGGATACTCTTTCATATATATTACCTGGAATTACAACTCCATCTTTTTTAAAAATCCATATACAGAATTCACATTTTATTCTATGTAGGGGAAGCAATTGTCTGATTAAAAAGAAAAGACTAAGTAATCATTTGATTGTAGCTTAGGCTTTATGTTAAGTCTCAGCTGTGCTAATACAACTGACACTGACAAGCAGCTGGAATGATAATTGGACTGAAAGTATTTCTTCTAACCCCCATACTAATGACAGATTGGCAAGAGACAGTAGCATTATCACAGTTAACTTTTCCACAAATCATAATATACTAGGGCAATCAACTGGTATTAGCCATCAAAGCTTCCAGGTTTTAGAATGCACACTCCTTTGTCTGTATTAGAAATATTTCTTACACAAGAGTAAATGAAATTTTAAGACATGATATTTTAATATGACAATGTTGAGAGCCATGAAAATTTATAGACTAAGTCACTGGAGGCAACACTTTTGTTCTTCAATTATGTTGACATACGCTTAAGTACATTACTTTCTGGTTTAAACTCTCAGGGTTTAGTAACCATAAAACAGACCCATTGATGTTCCTCATTTTAGAGGCATTTCTAGTTGACATCCTTTTAATGAAAAGACCAAAACATTTTAAATTAGGCTATCATTGAGTGCTAAGCAAGAAAAGATGGGAAGACAGCATTCTCCTTCTGCCTCCTGTCTTCTTCTCTTTCATTTTTTACATCTTCTTGTCTGCTCTGCCCTTGGGTATCCCCTCTGCCATGTCTCTCTGAGAGCACTTACTGCCTCATAGTACAGTTATCGGTTTTCATGTGAGTTCCATTGAAACAGGAATTGGTGGCACCCACTTGTCCTGAAAAGATTTGGGTGCCAGGTTTTGAATTTTCTGACTGTAGGGCAGGGGTAGAGAAAACCCACAGAGAGGGCAGAGGGGAAGAGGGTGTGGCGGGCATGCCTGCCACTGCACCAGCCTCAGGGTCTTATATTCAGGAGGTAATATGATTTATCTCCCAGCTTTGTTGCAAGGAATTAATGCGTGACTTTTACAAAAGTTCTGTAACTTATGCTTGCTGGGTAAATGTAAGTTACTCTGGGGATCTAGCAGGGTATGTGTCTGTGTGTGTGTGTGTGTGTGTGTCTGTGTGTGTGTGTGTACACACCTTGTCTTATACTTTTACTGCCCTCCAGAACACAGTACACTACCTAGTGCAATGTGGGCACACAATATTTTATGAATACACAAATCTGTTATTAATATAAAAAGCCACAGAGTGCTATACTTTTTTTCCTCAAAGGATGTCAGTTATATGCACAAGTTACATAGATTACCTGATATAGAACAAAGCTTATTCATTCACAAATAAATGTCTCAAAACTTATTTTAAGACTGTGAAAAAGCTGAAGTAATTTCTGATCCAACTGAAAAGTTGTATTCAGTGTAAATCTGAAACTGAATGGTTAATAATTTTAGGCTTGAAAATTGGCTACACATTCTGTAGTAGCACTGTCCAACAGAAATATATTATGAGCCACAAATATAAAAGCCGCACACGTAATTTAAATTTTTCTAGTAACCACACAAAAATTACATAAGTTGGTAAAATTATATATATATATATTTAGAGTCAGAGTCTCACTCTGTCGCCCAGCCTGGAGTGCAGTGGCACGCTCATGGTCACCGCAGCCTCAACCTACTGGACTCAGGCAGTACTTCCACCTCAACCATCCAAGTAGCGGGAACCACAAGCACATGCCACCATGCCTGGCTAATTTTTTGGTTTATCATAGAGACAAGGTCTCACCAAATTGCCCAGGCTGGTCTTGAATCCCTGAATTCAGGCAACCCTCTCCCTTCAGCTTTCCAAAGTGCTGTGATTACAGGCTTGAGCCACCGCGCCTGGTCAAAGAAATATATCTTATATATCCCAATACATCATTTTACCCTGTGACCAACATATAATTATTAATGATATAGTTTACATTCTTTGTTCATACTAGCTCTTTAAAATCCCATGGGTATTTGACAAGTACTGTACATCTCACATTGGAGAGACCTACTGCAGTGCTCACTAGACACGTGGCTAGTGGTTACTATATTGGACCACATAGTTCTATAGCAATTACAGTAACCCAGAGAGGACATGCCTATAAATTCATCAAAATGCTCCACTCACCAGCTGGAATCTAGCAAAGAAAATGCCACTCTGCACCATGATCATTTGGAGATAATTCTGTTAGCTGTGTGGCACTACCTGTGTACAAATGTGACTGAAAAAAATAATTTGGTGGTTGAACCCTGGCACTCTCTATGTTGATATTATTGTCTCCAGCAGTTAGGCAGTAGTAAACTTGTTGGAAGGTTTGTTGATGCGTTTGCCCCTGGTGAAACATCTGAGAATTTTGCTTGGAAGGGACTCCTTGCTGGTAAGGATGCACTGGGGGAACTGGAGCCCAGTTTACTGCTGTTTCCTGAAAGCTGCTGACTCTGCCAAATTAGATGAAGTTGTGCTCAGGCATGTTCTTGTTTGTGATGAATGTGTCTCGGTGCAAGTCCCAGTTTGCTGTTTGGCATCTGTGCAGACAGGCCGGGCGCTTCTGACTGAAATAAACTGAATTGTATGACCCTAGTCACTTTCATCACCTCAGGTAGACACAACCGCAAGACGTGCTTTTCTACATGGACAATTTATGTTCATACTTTTAAATGGAAGACAAAGTTAAAGGCAGTATCAAGCTGTAGGTTGTGATTTACATTGAAAAAGCCAAATCTCAGTGATCCAGTTTACCTGTTTATTCACACACACCTTATTACTCTCCGATAATAATAACGTTTTTTTGGAATGTTCCATTGTTCTATTAAAACCATATCCACAAATTGTACACAGCTGGTATTTATATATTTTAAAATAAGTAATAGAAGCTTTTATATATTCTATTATGCAGACATTGGAAACCCATTTTGTTCTTGATAGCTGTTTGGAAGGTTTTTATGGGCTGACAGCCAAGCCTAAACTTCGCTTTCTGAGAAAGAAAAAGGATGAAAAAGGCCCCTTGCAGCTCCGGCCGTCTGTGAGCCTCTGACTCCGAGATAAACCTTTCGGAATATTATGACTTCCTAATGCCTGAAGTGTGAGTGGCTTTAGAACACAAGAAAGGGAAAATATCCAGCTGCAATTTATTATGGGTCAATTAAATGGATGCAGAGCACCATCATCTTGTTTATATCCATCATGGATCATAAGAGATGGAAAAAATGCCTCTGTGGGCTCAGCCCTTGTTTCCCCCTTTCAGATAAAGAGCCATGGAGACCCGTAAATTATTATTGGGATACATTTCAGCAGCAGCTTCTCCACATGGGCAAGCTATTACGTTTAAATTGGTTAATATTCCATTGTTAATGGTCTGCCTTTTATAGAGAAAGACATTCAGAGAAAGGATCAGATCACTACATAAATAACCGCTCTCCGTCTTGGCTTTGTCTTATGTAGTTCCTGCCAAAGACTACTGGAGTCTTCATGTTTGTTCAATAGGTAAAAAAGGCTTTTGCTTGTCACAAACGGTGTCTCATTTATTTACCTAGATCTCTTTCCTTCTGTTTTGCTGCATCCTGTTCTAAAAATATGAGCATATGGACTCTGACAGCTCCGGTTTCTGCCCCGTCAGTATTCTGTTTATGCTACTTGTTTCCCTTAAAGAAAATTACCTGCCTTCAATCTAGCATCTCTTGAGACTACTTTTACAATCAAAATATAGTACTTAGATGGTCAAGTGATTAACCAGATAGACCAGAAAAAAAAAAACCAGCTGCAGTCATTAGAATTTTGCATATTTTTTCTATGCTGCAGGAGAAGTGTTTTGAGGCAGTCATTGAAAACAAACCAAAATATGAAGGAAGAATAATCTACAAGAAATGTGTAGTTCATATTCCAAATGCCTATCAAAAATTATTTTTACCTGCTCATTTTCAATGTTTGAATCGTATCTGTAAAATCTGATCTTATTTTCCTGAGGAAAATACTGAGTGTAGTGTCTGACCCTGTGGTTTTTTTCTTTTTTCTGTTAGCCTTATTGTTTCAGAGTTTCAAGCCTAATGATAAACATCAAAACTGTGAACTCTTAACGAGGAGACTGAACCTGTGTTTTGGTTCAAGACAAATCCCAGTCCAGGGCAGTCATTGTCATTCATGTCACCTACTGACAGTTTTGATAATTCTTCCATTTCCACTTTGGCCCATGTCCCTCTCCCTTCCTTCTCCTCACACTTGTGCAAGACTTTTCTATTTAAGTCTTTATCCCATATCCTGTAATTCCTTCCATTGGCTAAGATATAATCAACTGAAAAGCAAAATACAAAACAAATTAAATTTCAAGATGGCGGATAGACCACGTGGTTTCCAGTAGAAACGTCTTACCCCACACCAAATTGCAGTGTTGCAGTGTGGTGCTGTTCAGATTGCCAGTGTGACCTCAGTCATAGGACTTCGGCTGGATGCCACCTTAGGAAGGCTCGTATGGTCACCCAACTCTCTCTGTTAACCAGTCCCAAATAATACAGTTGTAAGGGACACTATACTTACCCATCACACAGGGACTTTGGTCTTACTTCTGCTCATACCCAGATAGCCTTGAACAAGACCATTTAATTATCCATGCTTCTGTACAACAGAGGAAATTATATTTTCTCTATGTACCTTCCCAAATTATTGAAAGTATTAAATAAAGGAGTATCAAAACACTGTATCAAGAGTAAATGTCTATTGCAAAGAAATTGCCCACTCTCCTGACACTAGGTTTTCCGTGTATGTTGAAGCTGATGTTTTTGCTATTCTTGTCAGTGTCACTTTCCACTTTTCTCTAGAGAAATTTCTACTGCCTTCTCTTGCTCCACGGACATGCCCTGCAACAAACCATGAGTCAATCCATTTTGTACACCTTGTTGCGGCATAGTGTAGTCTGGGGAACTAACGAGTCTTATCCACAGCACCATGAGTAATTCATTGCCAAAAATTGGTTCTTGCTCTTTTTGACACCAGCCCAGTGTTTGAATTATGGTAAGGACATGTAAGTAATAAATCCAGTGTATAACTTGTAAAACAAAAATGATTCATTGTGTAGCATGCTCACATATTATTGTTTTACATAGTTATCCCTTACTTCAAGTTAACTTGTTTTATAAAATTTCATTAATTATGAAGGCTCTAGCTAGTTTGATTTTTAGAAATCTGAAGCTTTGAGATTAAACATTAAAGACAGTACTTGTTGAAATTAAAATTTCGTATTTGCAACTATTCTTGTCTCAAAATGTTCGTAACAGGGACTAGCAATTTATTTTTGTTATTGAAAATTGTTTGAATTAAGGATATGAATTATTTATTTATTTATATGATTATTTTTTATTTATATTTATTTTAGATGTGGAAAATAAGTTTACCTATTACACAAACCAGATCATTTAATTTTTTGGAAAAAACCTGTCGTACTGTGACTCTACCCAGAACCAAGCCCTATGCTGGACTTTGAGACCAAAATAATAAAAAAGACTCAGTTCCTGTCTTTCTAAATTTAAAGTCTAGAAGGAAGACAAATAGAGGATAAGTAATTGCTGTAAAATGTTACTGGTTCCGTGTAAGAGTCATTAGTGAATGTTACAAGAGCCCTGAGGAGACAATACTCTTTCTGCTATTAATGGTGAATAACTTTTAAAGAGGAGGCAGCTTTGTGGGATCTCAGCACTTTGGGAGAACAAGACGGGAGGATTGTTTGAACCTAGGTGTAGTGAGACCTGGTCTCTACAAAAAAAAAAATTAGCCAGGCACAGTGGCACATGCCAGTAGTCCCAGCTACTTGGGAGGTTGAGTCAGGAGGGTTGCCTGAGCCCAGGAGATCAGGGTTGCAGTGAGCCATGATGGGGTCACTGCACTCCAGTCTGGGCTACAGAGTGAGACCAAGATGAGAAAGAGAGAGAGAGAGAGAGAGAGAGAGAGAGAGAGAGAGAGAGAGAGAGAGAGAGAGAAGCAAGGAATGATACTGAAGAAATTGGTGAAATAGAAGACTGGTTCGATGCGGAGATAATTACGAACATTTGAGTGACTATTATGAGGACACAGATAAGAGTGGCAAGGCAAATGGGTGAAAGGAGGGCACCCATCCAGACCCATCAGTGCCTGAATACACGGAGTGGCCAACATGTGAGATTGGGTCGAGGGTAAAGGGCAATGTGTGACCTAGTGATGTGACAGAGAAGTAGTTAGTGAACGATGAGGATGGGCAAACAATAATGCTGCCATTTGGAAGGGAGGTCACAGGACGGAAAGCAAGCTTGAGGAAGAAGACGGTGAGTCCTTGGTAATTTTGCTAATTGAAGAGTGGTCCTCAAACCTGAGACCCTGGTACCATCTGAGAGCTTGTCAGTAATGCAGGAGCTTCGGCCCCACACCAGACCTGCTGTGCCAGAATTTGCATCTTACAAAATCCTGAAGTGAATCCCATGAACATTAAGGTGTAGTCTGAGAGCATGATCTGAAGGCAGGTTGAAGTGAGATGTCTGTCTGTGTTTTATAGAAGAATGGCTAACAAATCAACTCAAAAGTAGAGATATGAGGCCAGAATGCAATTGCCTGGGTAATTAAGGACATCAAAATATTACTTCCAAGTGAAATG
This sequence comes from Cephalopachus bancanus, assembly GCA_027257055.1. Lineage (NCBI taxonomy): Eukaryota > Metazoa > Chordata > Mammalia > Primates > Tarsiidae > Cephalopachus > Cephalopachus bancanus. The sequence goes on along the minus strand of JAPVLO010000001.1, from coordinate 9,563,433 downwards.
ATCTACAAAATTCAGGCAAAATGGGATCCTAGGCTTAGACATTCTGGACATCCTTTTCTAAGTTTTGTTGTAAGAGGAGATGCCTGAATTAACTAGCCAATAGGAGATACTCAGCCTTCTCACTAATGTACAAATTTTAGATGTCCATGGAATAACTAGGAAGTAATAAAGGCCCTGCAATCTTTTCTAAATACCAGACTTTAAATTTTTAGTGTTCAGTTAAAAACATTCAATTTCTGAGCTATGATTTTTAACTGAAAAAATTTCATTTCAAAAGCATTATTTAAAATCATGACTTTTACATCTGGAGTCAACAGTGCTGCAGGCAAACTATCTGATTGTCATATTTTTGGTATTGCGTCTGTTCAGTCTTTAGTTATAATAACATTCAATGAAATGCAATGACACCATCAGAAATGCTGTTTTGAATTAACAATTTCACTTCACCTTGTTGGCAAAGTTTGATTTTTATCAAGTCTCTTCCCCCTCCCCACCCCGTTCTATCCAATTCCATGTGCACTGTCAACTCTGGAACTGAATCCCTTTATTAAACTAAACCAGGCAAAGCTGATCAAGGCCAGTCATATGCCAAGTGATTACAATAGCTGATTCTAATGATGAAATGTAACCCAGTGTTAAAGTCAGACCCAAAACAAACAAACAACTTCCTTCAGATTGGACACCACACGCGCTTGCTTGAGACACTGGATATCCAGGGTGCATTTTCTAATGAATGAAATCAGATTGAGTGTGAGACTTACTTTTAACAACCACACAACTTCTGTTCTCTGAAAATAATTTTGAAATATGCTTCAACGTCTTTAGACTTTCTCAGATTCCTGAACTTGTCCTTTCTACAGTAGCTACTTGTATTTATTGTAATGATGTGATATTTGAAATTTGACTTGTTCTTGATATGTGTGGTTTTGATCCAGGCAAAAGACTAAGACCCTGATAACCACATTAGCCTGGCTTGTAACCCCCATATCTTATAAAGCAATTGACTCCTATCACTTCTCCCTAAGAGGACTTCAAGATGATCATCTATTTTGTGAGTATATAACGTCTGAAAGCATTTTGCTATCATCCTAGATTATTATTATTATTATTAATATTTTACTGCGAAGATAAGCTCACCGTCACTTAAATTTAAAAGAAAAAAAACATAATACATATACATATGTGCACATCTATAATATATGCTTGTGTATTATGTGTGTATTTGAAGATATATTTTTTTCTTTTCCTTTTTTATTCTTTAATTTAAAGATGTGGGGTATAATTCAGGATTAGGTATACAAGCGACCATTGTACAAGTAAAACTGGGGCCTCCCTTTGGTCCTCACTTAGCCTGGTTTGAGGTCAGGTACTCTTATTGATGTTCTATGCCACCACTCCTCCCCTCCCCCGGGCAGTGGTCCACTATTGCCATTCCCTTGTTGGTTTTTTTTTTTTTTTTTTGAGTTGGAGTCTCACTCTGTCGCCCAGACTGGAGTGCAGTGGTCATTCCCGGCCACCACAGCCTCGACCTGCTGGGCTCCGGCGATCCTTCCACCTCAGCCTTCCAAGTAGCCGGAATTACAGGCATGTGCTCCCACGCCCGGCTGATTTTTTGATTTATTGTAGAGATGAGGTCTCGCTGCCCAGGCGGGTCTCGAACCCTTGGGCTCAGGCAATCCACTCACCTCAGCCTCCCAAAGGCACAGGATTACAGGCTGAGCCACCAAGCCCGGCTGCCAATCCCTTTCTTATAGTATTATGGTAAATGTTCAGGGTTCACTTATGAGTGAAGGATATATATTTGTTTTTAAATCTTTGCTTCATGTTAGATGTTTTAATGTCACCAAATAAATAAGTGTAAAGTTTCCATATTCTATTTGATGATGTCACTGGCTCAAATTATTTTGCTCACCTTATCATACTGCTAGATTAAAGCAGATATGTTTTGAAATACGAATTAAAACAAAATTAGCCTGAACCAAGATTTTGTTCCTTGAATTGTAACTGCTTCTCATGTGGATATCAGGGGATGGCAGGAAACACAAGATGAACAGAAAAATTAGAGTTTATAGAATTAGCAGAACATGCTCTTAAAAAGTACTGTCTTTTTCTTCATAGACATGAGTCTTAACAATCCAGTGTCTTTAGCAAAGGGCCTTGGGAAGACTTATATATGAAATAAAGCATTTTGCAAAGTAAAACAAATCTTGGCCTGAGCTACTAAGAAAAGTCTTGACTTTGAGCATGGCCATGTTCATGCTGATCTTGCAAAGTGTTAAAAGTTCATGAAAACTACCTGGATTTTGCCCATCATATTTTTCACTTGCTTAGTGTTATTTGTAAATGTAATACCCCTTTTGCTTTCTAATCAATTTGGAATGCATTGCAATTAGCACACAAATATAATGATTGCTTAACAACAGCAGACTTTTCCTTAGGTCAAATACCATTTTTTTGTATATCTTAGTCTTAATATCCTAGTCTTTTTTGGGTCACCAGGTTGTCTTCCTTAGCCGTCTTGAATTGGACTTTTGTTTATGTTAGACTTAGCTAACATATATATATATATATATTCATAACTACAACTATATCTAGAAAGGATAGCACATTAAAATGATCTATAAAATATAATTTATTAATATTTTTCATATATCCCCAAATCTTTTAAATGCATATTTTCAAGTCAGATCTTTCTCCTGATTCAAGTAATTTGTCTAGCTGCTATAATCAAAAGTATTCTTGAGTGTCTTACAAGCATCCTCAATTTATTATGTCCAACTCTTGATTGTCTTTGCAAACCTGCTCTTTTTCTTCTTAGCATGTGGCATTACAATTTATTCAGTGAGTTGTTCAAGCCAGAAACCTAGGAGTCATCTTTGACAGTTTTCTGTCTCTTATCCTCACATCTAACACATTGCCAAATCCTGTTGTTTCTTTCTCGGAAATATATGCCAATCTCATCTGATTAATTCTCCACTCAGCCATTGCAGTAGCCTCTTTTCTCCACTGCCACTCTTGCTTCTGACCAAATTAGTTCCTTTACAGCATCTAGAGAACCATTTAAAAATGAAAACTGCACGATGTCACTCTTTTGTGTAAGGACTTTTTCATTCGTTCCAAATAAGATCCTAACTGCTCACTACAAGCTACAATGCCATGAGCAACACTCATCTCAGCATCATGAACTCAAGCCCCTCTCTGACTTGCTCACCAGCTCCTGCCATGGTGGCCTTTGCCTGCAGGTTGAATTGTTCTTCCCTTTAAAAATATATGTTAAAGTCCTAACCCTTAGTTCCTGTAAGTGTGATCTTATTTGGAAATAGGGTCTTTGCAGATGGAATCAACTTAGGATAGGATTAGGGTACACCCTAGTCCAAAATGACTGGTGTACTTATAGACGCAGAGGAAGACTACCAAGTGGTGACAGAAGCAGAGGTTGGAATTGTGCAGCTGCAAGGCAAAGAGTGCCAAGGACCCAAAGACACTCCCAGAAACTTGGAAGTGGCAAGGATGGAGTCTACTAAAAACTTTAGGGTACATGGTCTCATGGACTCTTCAATTTTGAACTTTGAGCCTCTGAACTACAAAAAGATAAATTCCTATTGTGTTAAGTCATCAAGTTAAGGGTACTTTAAAAAATATCAACCATAAGAAACTAATATACCATCTTTATGTTTTCCAAACACACTATTCTTTTCTACCATAAGTTTCTACTCAAATGATGCCCACTGCCTAGAGCACTCTCAATTCTGTTTTGCAAGTCTGAATCGATTCTTTCTGGTCTTTGTTTAAATGTTACTTCCCAAAAGATGCCATCTTTGACCACTTGATATGAAGATGTCACTGCCGGTTTATCTTCTCATGCCACTCTCCAATCATTCTCCCCTACACTTAGGAAATAATCCGAATTCTCCATCATGACCTGGTTTATGAGCCTTCCATGAGCAGTTTCCTGCCTCCACAATTCTCAGTCCTAGCCCCTGGCCCTGTCTCCAACCAGTCACTACCACACCATCAAGCACACTAGAGCATTGTTGCTTTAAGACCTTTTCCCTGACTCTTTGCTTAGATAATCCATGATTTTCTCTTGCTTCACCTTGAACCCAGGCTCAGGTAGTACTTATTACAGAGGGCTTTCCAGACCATCCCAAGCCATGCACTGCCAGACTCCATCAAACCAACGTATTATATTTTTCCAAATAGCCTCTGAGCTGTTTATTTGCTTTTTATCAGACACCCACCCTCCCACCCCATACACACATATATGTAAGGGTCTTAAATATAGATATAAATTACAAAAACTATTTCCCAGTTTCCAGAATAGGGATTACAGGTATGTAGTAAGTGTTCAATAAATAACTATTTCAGGAATGAATGAAAGAATGAATATTAATTATTTCCTCCCAGATTTCTAAGTCTTGCATATTGGCTAGGGTTTTTGTTTTATGACTGAAAATGATTTATCAAAGCATTTTCCTTTTCCTAAAGTACTTTGAAAGTGAAAAAAACCATCTAAAAAAATCAGGTGACTCCACAATGAGTTGTTGTAATATAATACCCAGCAGAAAAATGATAAATCAAGGAATTTGCATTCTGACATTATACTTCAGTAAGGGAAGCACCTTGCTTTGTCAATCAAAGTTTCTTACATTTTTGATGAATGATAAGTGTCTGGATTGAATAGAATAATTACCAATGCTTTCAAGGATTGACTGGGTTTGCTTAGGTAGGTGCTTCCTGGTTTTGTTTTTGTCAGAGACATAGCAGTAAGAAAAGTCTGTCTCCTGCTAATTATAAATCTGTCACTTTAGTACAAACTTAAAATCTCTGGATATTTTTACAAGTGGGATTCTTAAATGTTTCAAAGTTTCAAAGACTTTGGTTTAACTCAAATAATATAAAAAAATTATGAGGTCATGGATTGCCTTAGCTAAATTGTCCCATGCATAATACATTCCTATAGTATAGTCGTAGTGGGGTTTTATGAATATTCTTATAGTATTAACACACTAGCCCTGAAAGAATGCAGAAGATAAGGAAAGAGAAACAAGTACGTTTGCAATGTATGTCTGCTTAGATGGTGATTGCAATACATGTCTTTGCAGGATTTCATTTTCTGCACAAAAGTGTTATGAGATATTTAATAGTGTATTTAAAATACTGGGTTGAAAACAATAACACCCCATAAATATTTAGAAGTATTAAGGCAAAGATTTCATATGTGTATGCATATATAATATGCATTGTATTATTGTATACATATTATATATACATATTATATAATATATGTATTATAATTACTTCTTGTTTTCCAGTCGCTAGCATAGGTACAATTACATATGTTAATATATATAATATTTGTACATTTTTATGTACATGACCCAGTTAAAAGACTAAGCTTTCACACAGCTCGACTTAAACTTTCTTCTTAGACTCTTCAGTCAGCTGAAACCTAATGTTCCCAATTATGGGGCTGAGTGTCTGCCTGTCTATCAATACCCTGCAGTTTGGGGCGGAACTCAAATAAACTGTGCAGATGTAGTTCAGGAAAAGAGAAGGGTTTTGGCCACAGCAGAATGTGTGTTTAACATATGTAAGCCATAATGTGTTTAACAGAATGCAGAGTGTTTAATGTGTTGCATCTCCTCATTGTTGTGGACATTCCTTGGAGAAACCAAGGGGCGATTGGATTTCTCTTGGTAAGTGTCACTGTCGCCACTGCCAGGTGCAGGGAGATGAGCCCTCAAGCAGGAGCTAGCAAGGGAACTTCTATGGACTGGCTGAATTAAAAGGTCTACACCTCCACCAGATGTCTCTGATCATTACCAGATCGTTCCTATTTAAAGACTATGGCTATGTCAGGAGAGAGACTGTCTGTGTTTTCCGTCTTTCTTCAGACTACTGGTCACTCATACAAACACAAAACTCAGTTGCTTGTGACCACTAAGACAGTATCATGAGATAGTGTTTTTCAGGTTTTGTTGTTGTGGTGGTGGTGGTTTTTTACACTTGCAGCTGGGTGTCTGCTGCCAATCACCAGGAGTTGACGTGGAACTTCAAAAGGAAGACAAAATAGAGTACTCCTGTGAATGAAAACCCAGAATGGATACCTGTACTTTACTGTTGGGAGCCTTAGGAGCAAGTAGGATCCAGGCATCCATCCACCACCTGTTTTTACCACCCCCCCAAAAAAAAAACCACACACACACTTACTCTGCCACCTTTTATCTTATGGAATTGAAACAAACAACAACAACAACAACAAAAAACAACAAAATAATAAAATAAAGAATAAAAAAAGGAGAAGCCTGAATGAAGTGACTTCCAGCTTCAACTCATCCTCTAACCCACTCTCTCTTACATGACTTATCCCCTTTTATAAATTCAGATGTGGGTGCTGCCTTTATAAAACTTCCTAATCTTCCTACAGAGTATATACACTCATCTATAACCTTTGATTCTTAGCAATGGTTGTTCAAGAAAATGCTATCCCTCGGACCTCTTTAAACTACTGTTTTTCTAGAGTACTAAGAGGAAAATAAGATTTGACTTATCGTAATACTTCAAATTGCTGCAAATCAAATTTATGATAATTTTGCCCTTTAAAGAGGAAGAAATTGGGTAAGACTTCCACTGACAGACTCCAGGCAGAATCTCTCTAAGAAAATTCCTAGATGGAAGTCATGTTTCAGTTGTGGCTGCAGGACTTTTGCCCACAATAAGTCTAGAAATGTCTGTCTTGAAAGTAACAATGGTCTTTTTTGAAGAATTGGAGAAACATGTATGCTGTTGTTGTGCCACCATTTTTAGTAATTAATCTTGCCCCTGATTTGGCTGTGGAAAACGTAGCATAGAGCATTGGGGAATTATCCATATCTAGCAGTCCTCTAATGAAGTGCTCACTGAGTTGTTGGGCTGATTACAAAGACGTGGCCACAATGAAAATCCAGAGCCCTTTAATGTTATCTAAAATTTGGATAATCTGGCCCCCTCTGAACCCAATTCTATGACTTCACTTTCATCTCCTGTCACTGTAATGTAGGAACTGGAGCATTGTGGGTAGAACACAAAGCCAGTTTTGTGCTGCTCTAGTTACTTGAGGAGATCTCCCTATTTGTGTCCTGAGGCTGCTCATTCATGTAGTTTTCCAACTCCTCTGTGGTCACACCTCCAAAAATGAAACTGCATTGTAAATAGAGCCCTTTTCCAGACCCCAGAAGTGCTTGTATCCTCATACATATTTATCACCTCACCTATTTCATTTCCCTTCTGGAAAGGTCTCTAACGCGTGCTTCCAAGAAACAGCAAACAGAAGCAGGACTCTCTGTCTCCATTGCAGAAGTGTGAGATCTTAAGAGATGGTACCAAGATCTCGTTTGATAAAAATCCGGTCTGCTGTAAGGGAGTAATGCTTTCTTTTAAATGACATGAAAACTATCTTGGTTTTTTTTTCTTCTTGCAGAATTATATTTGTCACACATAAAAATGCTATTCTTAGTCTCCAACATGATCCATTCATTATTTTATAGACCCCAAGTTCCCTAGCAAGGATTACAAAACCACATCACATAATATTTGCGAGTGCTGCATTTTGCATGTGGGTCTTTGATTTATCTGACATCTGTGGAATAATCCTCCACCAGGCCATGCTCCAGCGAGGCCACATGTGTGGCTCGAAAGAGCACATGCTAAGGTGGGGATTCGTTTATGTGCAATCTTTTCCCCTCCTGATCTGTCCTCTTTCTGTTAGAAAAATATACCTAATTGAGGAGGAAGCAAGGTCTACTTAGCAGATGATCTTCCAGGGGACAAGGGAACTCAGTTCTAGTCCCAGATTTTCTGTTTCTTGTTACTATAATATTTGGCAAGTCCCTGAATGTCTCCAGGTCTCAATTGCGTCCTCTCTAGAGTCTAGAAGTTTCCAGTGTGTCAATGAACAATGTGTATTTTAATGTGTCTGCAAAACACTTTCAGGAGAATTATAAAGACATTCTTTTGGAGAATGAGATAATCCTTTGCAAAGGCTCCGACCATTTTGGATTTATACACGCAGTGGATGGTTAAGTTGCCTCTGCACTATGAACACATTCCAGCAAAACTAATGTAGAGAAAGAAAGGTAGAGTTACTGAGCTCCTACTAAGGCTGGACATTTCTTAGCTCATTAAATCATTGGGACAGTTTTGAGAGTAAAAAGTTAGCATCCTTATTTGTAGAGATGACAAAAGTGAGGGACAAATAAGCTAAGTTGCCCACACATCACAGAGCTGCTCTTGCCCGGAGACTTGAATCTAGATTTTCCCATTTGCCTGCTGCTAGGGTTACTGACCAAGTTGTCTGACTCTCACTTTAGTGTGTACCCAACTGAAAAGAGGCTTCCGTCGCCAAACCAGGCAGAACGGGTATCAAAATATCAAGATTAAAAAAAAAAAGCCAAGATGTCTTATCACAGGAGGCCTGGTGGCCTCGACAGTTTGATCTGGGCAGAGCTTTTCTGACTTCCTGGGTTCTTCCCTTTGACTCCCCGAGAAGCAGAGTTGTTTTGTATTTGTGAGGAGCGTGTTTGATCATCTGAGGATGAGGTCTGCTGCTCGGCTTGAAAGAGGAAGCCACTGTCATGATGTGGAAACAGAGGAGTCAGTTAAAGTTTCTCGCTTCCTCCAGACTGAACTTGACTGTGTCTCCTCTGAGCATTCAGGCACCAAAACATTCCAGGAGTGAGCAACACAGGAGAAAGTACCATTTTCTTTGCAATGGATCTAACTGCATCTTTTTTAGGTGCTGACAAATACTTACTAAGCACCATCAGCACAAATGCACTGATTCTTTAACATAATCCAATAGTGGCCATTTTGTTCCTTGTACATGTGAGTTCAAGGCTATTCTGGAACCAGAAATTTGCCCCAATAAATATCCATAATAGTGCAGTAAGCGTTAAAGGTGACTGTTAACTAGAGAAAGGAATGACTCACACAAAACATCTTGAAAATTATTAATACTTGGGTTTCATTAACGAGTGTTCAGACTGTTCTTAGAACCTCATCAGTGCCCCACCCAGGGGCCTATGAAGTTCCCAAAATTTGGACATTTTTTCCACAGTAGAAAGATATTGAAAAAAGCAAGAGTGGCTAGCTTTCACTGGAGAGCTTGTCTCACATGTGGCAGGATGTGAATTCGCCTGACTCTTTAGTTAAACCGATAACAGCACCATGTAAAATTAGTAGCATTTTAGAAATTAACAAATTAACTATTCTCTACTCCACGTTTTTAACTATGAACAGTCTCATTGTAATTCAAAGGATCTCAGATAATTAGATTTAATAGAATCTGGTGAATACTCAGTAGCGTTTTAATTCATTGTAGTTGGTAGCAATTTTGTGGGCAATTATATGTCTTGCGGTTTTGGATGCCTGAAAATCCAAGTATGCTTTTAGTATTGGAACAGAATTAACATAAAGAGATTAAATGGCATAAATACATTTACAAATCAATGATGAGTTGTGGAGTAGGAAAGATATCGATGGAAGAAAAGAAAAATGGGAAAAGAATGAAAAGATAGTTAAAGAAGGTGGAAAGGCAACAATTTAAAGGAGTTCAAGTTATAAGATAACAATTCTGGCTAATTCTGAGAGCCGTAACTCTTCTTTTTTAGTGTGGTGAGAGGCATGATAGAGTCATGCATCATTAACAGAAGAGAACCTTAAACATAAGGACAAAGTTATGTTATTATATTTTTAAATAAGAGCAACAAAGAAGAGAACACAAGGAATAGCCAGTCTAATTAATTTTTAATAAAGTATTTTTGAGGGGAATTGTCTGGGTAGGAAAGACAGTTGCAGAGGTGCCATGAAACAGTGAAAATATTGGACTGATGCATAAGTTCGTAATGTTTATTTTTGGTATGGCAACACTAAGGTCTTGGGAGTGTGTGTTTATCGTTTGTCATTTGGAATGACAATGTTGTACTTGTGACTACGCCTTGCGTTTTGCAGATTTGAAGAAAGTTAGTTGTATTTGTGGGCTAAAGAAGATGAAGTGTCAAATGGAAACAAATGAGCCCTTCTGATATATTCTTCTGTCTGTGTTTAACGGGAGAGATGGCTCTAAACATTTGTGTTGTGTGAGGGGAGAATATCATTGGGAAAAACACGTCAAGAAAATGGTTTTGTCTTTTCAAAGAGGGCCACTTTCTCCATGTTTGGGCTTTGATGAAGGCTGTTTAAACATTTTAATCAATGATGATTCATGTCAGTCAACCCAAGAATTGGCAAATGTGATGAACTGTGATCAGTCAACCACTGTGCCACATTAGCATTCCATGGGCAAATGAAAAACGCTAGAAACGTATGCGTCAACTATAAGGATGGATTTATAAGTGACCAGTTTAGGTGGAAAGAGTTTGGCCTGCTTGCAACTCTGAGTAGTTTATGGGCCTTCGCCACCAGCTGCCCCATATTAAACCCTTGCCCAGAAATTTTTCTAGTACGGTCTGTTTAAAGGTAAGATATGAGAAAGTCTCACGTGGTTGAGAGATCAGAACTAAGATCCCAAATCACCACCACCCAAACCCATTTCCAAAAGAAAAGTTCTGAAGTTTTCTTCCTGGAGTTTTTACTTTCGAAGCTGTCAGAAATAATTCACTGCTTATAACTGAAGTAAACACAGCATTTTCTGCCTGGGTGCTACAATAATATCTGTGAAGTCAAGGTTGAATTGTGCTAGTTATAGATGAATGTGTGAAGAATACATAATCACTCATGTAATTTTAGAAAGTTTGCATACCACCTATTATAATCTCTTGTACCATGATCCAGGAAACGCCATATGGATAAGGATACATATTTGAACCCTTGCCTTTCTTAATCACAGGCTTCCTTCCGACCCCATGTGCTGAGAACATTCTGTGGCAACTCTTCCTCTGTCAATGAGCTCTGGGATCAAAGACCTGCTTTTCTTATTTTTGAGGGCAGAGGATGTTATTTTACCAGCCTGTTTGAAACTGAGCTCTCTTAGTGGTCACATCTCTTGAGAAATATCAGAATGTGGCAGTGACCCCAAATCACTGGGTTAACTATATACATAAGTTCTCTTAGAAAACAATACGTATGTGCTGGAAATAAAACTGTACTTCCATTGTTTTTCCTTTTATAGTGGACACTTGGCTATCAGATATGGAGGAATGGAGGAAAAACATTAACATATTTCTAATAGGCAAGTGTCTCAGGAAAGACATTTTTGGTTATCTAAAAAGGGGGAAAATACTTCCTCTTTTTGGCTTATCACATACAGATATCAATAAAGTAGGACTTTTATCTAGGGGAGTCTTTCTATCCCCAACAAGCAACAACCATTGAATCAAGCCCCACAGAAGTTGAAAGTGAAGAGACAATCCTTGACAGTCCTTATTTCTGAGAGCAATACAAGAAAGACACTGGATACCACATAAGCTAACACCTTTCCAGCCCCTTTGACCCAAGATTCATGGCTGGTCCCCACCCATGCTTGACCGTTTCCTTGGATCGTTTCTTGGCAAGTGCATCTTATGACGGTAGCCTGGATGAACCAAGTTTGTTACAGCTCTGCTCTGAGCTCAGGAACCTATCTTACTGACTGGATTCCTACCTTCACGTCTACTTCATGCCTCTTTTTGTATAGAATTCCTATTTTGCTTCTCCACACGTGGGTGTCACTCTTAATAGCTAATCTTGTTCCTGTTACTTGGACACTGACTTCCTCTTGTTAATTTCTTACTGCCTCCTTTGGAACTGGAGGTCAACCTTACTCCCACCTCCTGGGGACAAGGCCCCTTTACCTGTGGTGGAATCCTCATCCCGTGCTGACTACCTGTTCCCAGGTTGGTTCTTTCTCCACTGCCTCCTCCAGATCCGTTTGAAGATGCTGAATCCACCTTCCAAATGACACCTCTTGTTTCTTCCCAAACCCATTTCACTCCGAAATTTTCCCATCTTCCCCAACAACTGTCAGCAACATCCCCATCAAAATCCAGGCACATAGTGTCCTGCTGGTGGGATGACCCCAGCCCAGGGAAAAAAACCAACAAATTTGACTCCACCACTGTCCTTGGAGCCCAGATCTCCCTGTGACAAAATCTTCTGGTAGATCTACTGATATTTGATTAATTTAAATTACTTATTACAATTGTTTTTACGATTTCAGGAGAAAAAACATTTCATTTTTTTCTCTGACACATTATATAAATGCTTCTGTTTATTCTTATGCTGTGGGTTTTTAATGTTTCAAAACCATTCAACATTATGAATATATTATTGAAAAACTACTTTGATAAGCTCTTTTGGTATAGAAGATAGGCCTCCAGCCCAGGGAGTTCACTGGAACCAAAACTATGGAAGATGGAATAAGCCAAATTTCAGAGCAGGAAGCATAGTTCCTGTTTCTATTGCATCCCTGCCTCCTTGCTTGCTCAATGGCCTTGGGTAAATCATTTTATCTCTCTGTGTCTCAGTTCCCTGATCTCTAAACTGATGTTTACATTTCCTGATATTGTAAATATTAAATTAGTTAATATTTGTAATGCACGTAGAGACATATACTCAAGTGGAAATCTGCTTTTATCAACTAGTTACAAAATAAATATGTTCTCGAAGCTGAATGTTTTTGAAGTAGAAAATGAAACCTACAAAATACAGTACCTGTTACTTCTTTTCCAGGAATGTTATTATTTTTATACTTATCTCTTTAGTCTTCTTATTTACTATATAATATGCTTATGTTAAAAGAAAATGGGATCAAAATACTATGTATTATTTTGATATCTTGATTTTTTTTACTTGTTTTTTTCTTAGGAATATACTGTAAAATTTTTTCTAAGTCATTTGTATTATATAAGGTGTATTGAGTTGCAAGTAACAGAAAGTGACATATACTGTCCCAAACAATAAGAATTAATTAGCTCATGTCATGAACAAAAGGAAGATAGATTCTTTGATTCTGATTGGACCAAGACAGGTTTCATGGCTACTTCTGAATAATCCCTGCATCCAACGTCTTTGGGGTGAATGCTTTGTGGTTATTGGTTTAGCGTAATTTACTTACTGAACTCATTTTTGTGGCAAGAAAGATGAGTGTGTGCTGACTGGGTGTTGGTGGTCAATCCCAAGTCAATGGCCACAACACACAAGAGAGGGGCTTAGTGGGTTAAGGATAAATATCCACAGTGTCTTTACTGCATTTTTAAAAGATTATTTTTACCAACAGCATAATCTCCAATCAATGTATAACCTGAACTAGTCCAGTTTCTGAGAACTTAGAAAGTTTTCTAGTATGAAGAATGCCATAGTGAGTGCTTTTCTCTGCTTCAGCATCCTCTACTCATGTCTGTATTCTTGTTCCTTTTTTCTTCTGCCTCGTGAGTTTATTCTCATATCCTGGAACTGTTCTTCATATCTTCAAACTGTATGTTGACACTGTCTTTTGCATGGCACCTTCTCATGTATTTTTATCTTTACGAAAGTCAAGAAGCATAGTAGAAGGCATAAGAGATTCCACAGCCGGTAGACTTTTACTTAACTTGAGCTCTGCCTGTTAATAGCAGTCTGACTTTAGAAAAGTTATTTAATTCCTGAACCTATCACACAGTTTTCTTAAAGGGTGAACAGTAAGGAACAAGAGTAAAAGTAGATAAATCGATCTACATCAAAATTAAAAACTTCTGTGAACCAAAAAACAATCAATGAAGTGAAAAGGCAACTCACTGAAGGACAAAATATTTGCAAATGATATGGCTGATAAGGGATTAATATCTATAATAAATAAAGAACTTCTATAATTCACCACAAACTATCAAATGATATAATTTAAAAATGGGCAAAGGACTTCTCCAGAGAAGATATGCAAATAGACAACAAGCATATGAAAATATGCTTCATCTTCCTAATCTAGGGAAATACAAATAAAAACCAAATGAAATATCACATCATACTTATTAAGATGGCTACTATTAAAAATAAGGAAAATAGCAAGTGATGGTGAAGATATGTATACCCTTGTGCACTCTTGGTAGAAATGTAAAATGAAAATGGCACAGCCACTAAGAAAAACACTGTGGCTGTTCCTCAAAAAATTAAAAATTAGATTGCTATGAAATTCAGAAATTACATTTCTGAGTATATGCCCCAAATAATCTAAAGCACGGTCTTGAAGAGATGTTTGTACATCCATGTTCATAACAGTGTTATCTACAATAGCTTAAAGACAGAAACAGCCCATGCTGCTTCATTAACAGATGAATGAACTTTTAAAATGTGGTAAATAACATAAAAAGATATTATTCACCCTTAAAAAGGAGGAGAATTTTAACACACCCTATAAAATGGATGGACTTTGAGGACATTATGCTAAGTGAAATAAGCCAATTATAAAAAGACAAATGCTGTGTGATAATACTTATATAAAGTACCAAGATTAGTCAAATTACGCAGACAGAAAGTAGGACAGTATTGGTCAGGAGCAGGGGTGAGGAGAACATGGGGAGTTGTTTAATGAGTAGAGAATATTAGTTTTTCCAGATGAAAAAGTTCTGGAGATCTGTTTTACAATCATGTGTATATACTTTGCACTACTGACCTGTACACTTACAAATGGTTAAGACAGTGCATTTTTTTTTTTTTTTTGAGTTGGAGTCTCACTCTGTCGCCCAGACTGGAGTGCAGTGGCCGCTTCCGGCCACCGCAGCCTCGACCTGCTGGGCTCCGGCGATCCTTCCGCCTCAGCCTTCCGAGTGGCCGGAATTATAGGCATGCGCTATCACGCCCGGCTGATTTTTTGATTTATTGTAGAGATGAGGTCTCGCTGCCCAGGTGGGTCTCGAACCCGCGGGCTCAGGCAATCCACTCACCTCAGCCTCCCAAAGGCGCAGGATTACAGGCTGAGCCACCGAGCCTGGCTAAGACAGTGCATTTTATGCTATGTGTTTTTTCCCAGAACTTAAAAATTCTATACCATATAAAACACTTGACAATTACTGATTAAGAAAAAAATATGATTTTTTTCCCTACCTTAGTGAAATAAAAATGTTTTATCAACTTAAAAAAAACATGGAGACAACTTTTACCAACCACACAGAAAAAAAAGTCAAATGAAATAGCACAGTGCCTGTGTTCTTTTTGGTTCCATAAAAATGCATGATCACTGTTCTCTTTCTCTATTTTTTTTTAAAAACTGTTTTGATTCACAGTGTTTAGCTTAGTTTTAATTTTTCTATTTTTAGTATTGAAAAAAATCTAGTCCTTAAAAGAGTATAGTGAGTCTTGCTGTTTCTGTTGTTATTATCAAAAGGAAGAATCACGGCTATAGTGCATTGGTTTCTTCATGTGGAAGGTGGAATACACAACCCTCCTTAGCCTGTTAAATACAATACTGAGTGGGAATATGGGATTTGTGCTTTTAACACACACATTGGAGTTCCCTCCCTGAATGGCATTCAGTAAAATCACATATAACCTTTGAGATGAGTCAGTGCAAAGGCAGCTGAACAAGAATATTTCAACAAACCATAAATCTTATCTTTATTGGAAATTTAAAGTACTGAAAGAAGAAAACAGTGGCAGAAAAAGAAGTGGATCTAATATGATGAAGTTGAAATCAACCCTGGTCACCAGAGGAGACACCATTTTTAAGGGAAATGCTTCTGGGTAATTTTTCCTGGAAAACAGATGGGAAGTGAGATTAGCTATTTTCTGTCCAAAATAACTTGTGTTTTTGCCATTATAATATAACATTTACAGAAAACCAATCACATGCATGCTTCCTTTTAGGCATGGCTCTGTATGAAATGGTTTCACTTGGTGTGAGACAATGATAAAGTGACCACAGGAAAAGCCCAAGTCTCTGGTCACGATAAAGGTTAGGGGCAGAAAGTAGGACAGGAAAAGGCATGAGCGAAGGACATGATATTAAAAGCAAGTGAGCGATAAAATTTACCCAAAATTATAGGCATGCGATATTAAGACAAGTGATAGCAAAATCAGAGCATATTATAATCACACTCCTTTAATATAACAACTTCTGAGACTCAGGTGTTCCCAAGATGTGAATTTCCAGATAACTGAGGCTTACAATATTGCTAGATTAATTTTCTGTCTAAAAATTTTTGCTGGAGCTGGCAAAAAATGTTTTTACATACTTATATTCAAAAAACAAACAAACAAACAAAAAAAGATGATTGTATTTTGGTCCTTAATTGACTATTCAGAGGAAACATTACCAGTATTTATTTAAATAATAGTGAGTTGATAACATATTATTAAATTTAGGACATTTTGTAGAGTGTAAGGGACACATTTAGTAAAAGTGCTAAGACTCAGGTGTAAATCAGCTGTGTCCCAGAAAGGTAGAGTGTGGTCACTTTACAATTCCATGCTGACAGAAGTTCTCTATGTACTATTTTTTTTCCTGCATCTTCTGACCTCCAGAAGCTATGTAGTCACATTGCTGATATTTAACAGCCTTTGTGTCCCAATTTATTTTAGTTCATAGTTTCAGATAGTGGGCAATTAAATGAAACATCAGATTGTCAAACTAGCTGAGAAATATATATTACACAAGTATCATACCTCAGAGTCAGAGTGAAAAATAAAAATTAAAAATCACCCTGTTTTGTGAAATGCATCAGGCATTTCAGCTCCAGTTGAAAATCCAAGGGAGGAATTACAGTTCTCTGTAATTGCATAGGGGTGAGTGTTAACTGAAATATACATTTCTGAAGCCAGATGCAAAAATCAAGGGACACTCAATCCATACACAGTGTTTTGTCACGGTGCAGTGGTTCACACCTGTAATTCCAGCACTTTGGGAGGCCAAGGCAGGAAGATTGCTTGGAGCCAAAAGTTTGATACTAGTCTGGGCAAAAAGGTGAGACTCCATCTCTACAAAAAAAAAAAAAAAATAGTTGATGTGGTGGCGTAGGCCTGTAGTTCCAGCTACTCAGGAGGCTATGGCAGGAGGATTGCTTGAGCCCAGGAGCTTGAGGCTGTAGTGAGCAGTGATTGTGCCACCACACTTCAGTCTGGGTGACAAAGTGAAACACTCTTTAAAAAAAAAAACCACGATGCTTTGTTTCACTAAGGTCGAGATTTTGTTCTTCATGATTTACTATGTAAATATTACATGATTTACTATAAGGAAAAGGAAAGCTACTCTGGGTGTCTTTTCTGAGACATTTCTGTGGTCACAGAATGTGTATTAGTGGGCAGTAGCCCTTAATCAATGTTTGCGAAGCAGCACTGCGGTCCTTGTCCAAATACACGGGGATGGTGGCAAGAGTAAGCATTGCCAGGACATGCACCATGATTGCGAGGTGCCAGACACTCTACCAAGCATGTTGCATACATCAGCACGTGTGCATCCAAATTCTGCAGGAAATAATGAAATTTTAAAACCCAAGTTGTGTTCATCCTAATTAATAGTGTGAATAATGCTATAGTGAACATTTGTCCCAGGCAGGAGGGATTTGCTCAATGAAAACTGCAGTATCTGTATCCCAGTAGAATCCCAGTGCTGTTGGAAAAGCCTGAAAGAGGAACATTCTAGAAGCAATGGGGCACCCCCCTTTCAAGGAGTACTTAACCCTGTTGGGAATCTCAGTAAATCTGAGTAAATCCTGCCTCTGTCATCAATATTTCAGGGACAAAGACACAAAGGATTCAGTCCCTTAAGGTGTTTATTATCAACTGTTTTTACTTTCCTACCACTATCTGTGGGTTGCTAGGATAGGCACTTAATCATCTCGGTGGTCACGTGCTAGACAAGTGTTGGCAAGAGCCAGCTGGTCTTGCACCTGCTTGTAAAAGCAAGACGGGGGTATATGAACCCTGCAGCCTGTGCACTTGTCTTTCCATTACTTTACATTATAGAAAGACATTCACTTGGTGCTTATTTTTTTTTTAAAGTAGTTCTGCAATTTCACCTCTCTTCATTTTATTTTTCTAATCATGTAAATCCATGCCTAGGTTACCATACATTGAGAGAGATTCGTAATTTTGCCACTCAGTGAACAATTCTATTTTAAGAAAACGGGGTGTGGCAGTATAAAATATTTGTCAGAACCCAAGGCTAAAACATGGTGGTGAGTAACACATGGTATATTACATTGTACAATGTTCTACTCCTATTTTCTCGAATAAATCCATCACAGCAGGAGGGGCCATCAATGCAGCGCACCTTTTGCACAGTAGAGCTCAGGATGTTCTGGTAGTTAATTGGTCATTCAAGATTAGTGACTATATAATATAGATCATAATCTTTGCCCACTGGGAGCCTTCAGTCCAAAGAGAAATTAAGGACAGAGATGGCCACCTATGGGAATGCACCAAGTCTAGGATGGCAAAATATCCTGAAGTTGAAGCCACTGAATGAAGAAAGCAAGTTGCTGTTTACACCGTAAAGAGAAGTTCTCATGTGTGGTTTTGTAATGAGTGATTTCTTCTACTCCCAAGCGTGAGTCATGTCTTTATGTGAAGAGCCCGGGGAGTTGCCATCTGAGCTCTGGATGGGAAAGCATTCCTGGGGCAGAAGAGATGGACCTTTGAAGCAGAAGGGAGTGTGCTTCATAACCATGGGGAAAAGGAACCTTTTTGAGAGGCAGATGTGGTGCTAGGAGGGGAAGCAGTCGTGGAGGGAGTGGTGAGGGTGGCAGTTAGAGCATGGCGAGGGTGGAGCTGGGCTCTTGATGATGCTTGTGTCACATCAGTGGTGTTTCTGGGTCACAGCACCAGCCCATGATCTCATGTCCCTACATCAGCATTCCTATTCAAACTGGACTTCACTATTTCATATATTATTTTTTATATATTTCATATAAATAAAAATATATAGTTTTAAAATTTATATATATAAATTATATATATATATCTCCATCATCCATTTCAGAGACTAGAGTAAAAAAGCCATCATCTCCAAAAAAAAGAATGATGCATGAAGGTAGGAAATAGAAAACAAAAGAAAAATTATATTCAACAGAGTCTATATGTCAGATCTAGGGAAATGAGACCTTAAACAAATGATACTTCATTCTTACATTTATTTGTAATTCAGTTACCTATTTACTCACCTCAACAGGAGATCTGGACAATTTCTGTTAAGAAGGTTGAAATCAATCTACAAGATCACATCTGATAGGTGAGAAAACCAAAAAACAACAAGTAACTACACAGTAATATGGTAACTATAACAAGCGAAGGGATGAAATATTTTTTTTTTTTGAGTTGGAGTCTCACTCTGTCGCCCAGACTGGAGTGCAGTAGCCGCTTCTGGCCACCGCAGCCTCGACCTGCTGGGCTCCGGCGATCCTTCCGCCTCAGCCTTCCAAGTAGCCGGAATTACAGGCATGCACTACCATGCCCGGCTGATTTTTTGATTTATTGTAGAGATGAGGTCTTGCTGCCCAGGCGGGTCTCGAACCCGCGGGCTCAGGTAATCCACTCACCTCAGTCTTCCAAAGGCGCAGGATTACAGGCTGAGTCACCGAGCCCGGCGGGATGAAATATTTTGAAAGCAGAAGACAGAATTCCTAATTTTGTCTTTGGACTAAATCAGGTCTTAAAAAAAAGTCACTCATCCTAAGTGTAGACGGGTGAGTAGGAGTTGGCAGCTAAAGAAAAGGAAATGCTGTAGGGTTGAAAGAACTGGTGTGCTTCCCGGTATGCCCAGATGGAGTCTGGCCTCTGGTTCTTTCTAGTCCTATGGACTTGGGAGATTTATTCACCTCTCTGTCTCGGTCTTTTCACCTGTGAGATAAGAAGATCATAATGGGTGCTACACTAGAGGACTGTTGTCTAAATTAAGGAAGACAATTAGTCAAAGATATAGCAGATTGTTGGTTAAATAATTCACAATACCTGTAGAAAAAAATGCTAGGACACAGAAATTGGTTTGCACAAAGGGAAGTGCCTGAAAGTACATGGTGTGTTTGAGAAATCTAGAGCTTTGCAGAGGCTGGGACTGTGCCAGGAAGACCAGGTAGTGGCAGGTACCGCGATAGAGCTGATACCTTCAGGTGTGGATGCAGTGGGAAGCCACTGAGTGAGTAGAAACTGGGTGGGATGTGATTATATGTGCCAGTTGTTGAGGACATCCCAGGACTCTGCCAAGACTAGGATTGAAGGGTGGAGAAACTGGGCCCGGAAAACCAATTCTGTAGGCCTACGTTCTATCCAAGTCTAGAACTGGAATTATGGAAATATCAGAGGTTTTGAGAAGGAGCAAGACTGAGGATTCATAATTGAATTAAAACTAAGGAGACTGAGTGGCTTTTGAATGTTGGGTGAAGAGAAGAAAACGTTGAGAGTGACTCTGATGTTTCTAGCCTATGTGACAGGATAGCTGATGGCACCACAGTCAGAAACACAGAATATGGAAGATTAAAAGGGGGGGAGAGGAAGGTTTTTTGGAAGGACACGTTAATAAGCTTCTGTTGTCATCTGGATATCCAAAAATGACATTAAAAAACCAGTGAGAAACATTATATCGCGATCTGAGTCATCTGTCCTCAGATTTTTGCTAAGGAGGAAGGTGTGGATGACTTCTCTGAGAAATAAATGCAGATTAGAATTTCTCATGGCTCCAGGTGGCAGGGTCTTTCTTACTTTCTTTAACTTACCCAACCTGGTGACACTCTACTTGTCTCAGACCGAGAGCCCTGATCTTCTCCTGGTGTGTGTCTTCTAATCTTGTAGGTTTCCCCTCTCACATCCCTGGGATGGGGTATTCCTGCTCAGCTTTCTCTTGGATCACAGTATATACTTTCATCCAGATAGGATGCTGTCAGATGCTTGAACAACTGGAACATCTGGTCCAGCCAAGCCATGAGGATCTAAGGCCTTCGGGGGTGAGAGGTGGGAAAAGGCATGGAGGAAGCCAGCATGGGTAAGAAGGGGAGTCAGAAAAATAAAGCAAGAGTTGGATAGGAGGTATCTTGGCAGTCAAGGAAGGGCAATGCTTACAAAGATGGGTCTGATAAAGCTTCAGTTAAGGCACACCTGTCATTCATCTTGCTTATTTAAGATCTGACTTGAGCCGGGCGTGGCGGCTCATAACTGTAATCTCAGCACTTTGGGAGGCCAAGGAAAGAGGATTACTTCCGCCCATGAGTTTGAGACTAGCCTGGACATCATCTTTCCAAAGAGAAAACAAAGCCAGGCAAGATGGATCACACCTGCAGTCCTAGCCACTTGAGATGCTGAGGCAGAAGGATCACTTGAGCCCAGGAGGTCAAGGCTGTGAGGAGCTGTGATCATGTACCTATACTCTGATTTGAAGCTACACATTTCGTAATGGCCTGTTTATTACACGCCAAAGACTTCTCACCTTCAGGAAAGACTGCACTTTTGAAACTAGTATTCGAATCTCAACGTAACCTCTTAATAATGGGTGTTACCTTGTGATCTAGTGTTAGGGTCTGAGTTTTCTCATAAGCAAGATTAGAACAAGAATCTTGCTGTATCATTTTCAATAACATAGTTTATAAAAGTAACAAAGCCTCAATCACAGTAAGTAGAAAATACATATTTGTTTTCTTCCTTCTCACATTTTTCCATGTCTTCCACCTACTTTAAAAATATTTCAGGATCTAAAGTTTTCACCATTCTCGTAACATGCTCTGAAATACTCACTGCCTCTAAAACATTTTGTGAAGATCCCGGCATTGCCTGTTTGCAAGGCCATATTTGTGATGCTGGAAGACCTATGGAAGTGGTTAGGGCAGAGTCTGGTTCTCCTGAGTAATCAAGTGACCTTTTCGCAGGAGGTTTTTTGGTGGTAGGTGGCATATGGGGATATAAAGATAACTTGACTTACATAGTGGTTTGTTGACTGGGAATCTTAGACTTTCATTTTTTTTTTTTTTTTTTTGAGACAGGGTTTCCCTCTGTTGCCAGGCTGCAGTACAGTGGCACAATCATGGCTCATTGCAGCCTTAAACTTCTGGGCTCAAGTGTTGCCTCCCAAGTAGGTGGGGCTACATGGGATGGCAAGCACACGCCACCATGTAAAGATAGGGTCTACCTTTGTTGCCCAGGCTGGTCTCCATCTCCTGTCCTTAAGCGATCCTCCCACCTCAGCCTTCCAAAGCGCTAGGATTACAGTCGTGAGCCACCACACCTGGCTCTTAGGCTTTTAAAACTCTTATTTTTATAATTGAGTGATAAAATAAAATGTTGCGAAAGACACCAATAAGTGATGTTTACGTTAAACTATATATTATACTCTTTACAAAAGTGATTTCATTTAGTTTTTGCAATACATTATCAAATAAGTAATGTCATGCACATTTTATAGAGAGAAAAAACAAGGGCTTGAGAGTTTGTAAGCTAACTAGTTCAAGGTCACACAGATACAAAGTGCCAGGGGCTAGGTGGAAAGCCAGGCTTTTCTTGCCCTAGACTGGAGCTGGTGAACCTCTCGGCTGGCAGTGCGAATACAATATTCTGAAGGCAACTCTTTATTGCAAAAAGAGCTCTGATAAACTGAATAGATACAATTTCATTCTCAATCTGTTTCCATCATTTAACTCCAGTAGTCTCATTCATGGGTAAGCATGATCCTTTTATTATATAGCGGAGGCCACACTGGGGAGTTACTCTCTGTCCTCATTTCCAAATTGCTGCCTTTGATTCACTGTTTTGAGAAATCTTCTCAGTTTCCTAGGATGTTGTTTTTCCTATGCTCTCTAACTTAAGATCATTGGAAAGAGGACACTTAGAGTCCCCCAAATTAGATTTGACTCCTACCTACTCTACAGAGTTCTTATAAAGCTTAAATGATCTTATCCTGGAGAGGTGTCCTTTCAATTGTAAAACATCTCAGAAATGGAAAAAATGATCAGGTTGATTGCTGAATATGTCAGTGTGCTTCGTGTTTCCCAAGATAAATTCATAGGATAGTAATAGTCATACTTAGCTAAAAGTTGTTGAGCTCTGATGCCCTACGATGCATTATGCCTATAACTTACAAGAATAAGTTCAGATAGTCTTACACAATCGTATGAGAAAAATAGGATAGATGTCTCTGTGTCACAGATAGGAAAATGCGACTCCAAGGACTTAAGAAATGGAATGAGATAATCTGGATATGAACCCTGGATGCTTGACTTGGGATGACTATTTAAAAAAAAGTCGGCATCTATCTTATTAGTGCAATGACTTATTTCTTCAGTGACGCTTATTTCACTTAATAAATAGAAGAAAAATCTTGCAAATCAAATGTTTGGAATTGCATTGTTGAATGTGGTATTTCAAATGTTCAGTTTTATTCTATGATGATCAGTTTTTTAGATTAGTCCTTGTATGTACATATATATTTTAAGTTCAATGGTGTTTCTCTCCTTTCTTCTTCTGACCAGACATTCATGAGCTGTTCTGTTTGAGGGATAATCAGAGAGTCGGCAAGAGTCAGTAAAGTCTCCTGACAGGCCAGTGAGCTCTCAGACAAGTAATTGTCCTGGAGTAGAACGTATATCTGAACTATATCACCCTGATTGAGAAAGTAATGTAACAGTAGGCAGAAATCTGGATTCGATTAGTGTGGTGATATCGACTCAGTGGCTTGGTTTCTGGACAGATTGAATGCAATTAATATCATGCTCCTTGTACTACCACTATCTTTGTATCAGAATTCTAATGGTCTAGAATCCAGTGATTTCTCTTCTATGGCAGTTTTTGACGGGTAAGAAAATGTCTTATGTTTAATTGTATACTTCATTGTCCATATTTAATTACTTAAGAAAGTGTTCATTTTTAAAAACGCATCCTGCACAGCATATTTTAAAAACACAAAGTAATAAGCCTTTTAAAAAAATCTTAAGTGTTCAAGGGCCCCTCTGACTCACTCAAGTGTTTTGCCTAATATTTTAAGACCACTGTCTAGAGATACAATCAAAGCAAATTGTGGCATTCCATGCTTCTGAAGTAGACTTCACATGGGCAGACTCAATAGAAGAATTCAACTTCTGAATCTTCTGCACTTATCCTTTTGGAATCCATTGTTAGCTACAAACCATTGGGAATAATTTTTTTCTGAGAAGCTAAAAGCCCTGTCATTCCCCAGCCCAGTGAAAAGGAAGAAAACTCTGTCTCTACACACTCGGGCTTTAGAAATAAGTGTATCTCTGATTATGCTGCTTGTTCAACAGTTGCTTCATAAGCAACTAAGCTCTAAATAATCTTAAAAAGATCAACCTAACAAAAATCATCCTTTTGAAAGTCTTCAGGGAGAAGTATATTTTGGAAGGGTGCCCGTGTATGTATATTCGTATCAGGGAAACAGGGTTTGGCTGTAGATGGCTGGCACAGGTATTAAAATGGTGTTCAATATTATAGGTCTATGACTGTGAACCCAGACTTCAACATCTATACTTTTTCCATTGATATGTCCAAGATATCTCACAACTTGAATGGACATAATATCTTTGTATTGAAATTCATAAAAACTGGCCTGGTATGGTGGCTCAAGCCTCTGGCCTATAATTTCAGAACTTTGGGGAGGACTGCTTGAGCCCAGAAGCTTGAAACAAGTTTGGGCAACTTAGGGAGACCCTAACTCTACAAAGTTTTTAAACATTTAGCCGGGAGAGGTGATATGTGCCTGTGGTCCTAGCTACATGGAAGGATGAGGAGGGAGGATCGCTTGAGTCCAAGAATTCAAAGTTACAGTGAGCTACGACCATGCCACTGCATGCCAACCTCGGTGACAAAGCAAGACTCTGTCTCAAAAATAATAATAGTAACAACAGCAACAACAACACAAACATAGAAACTAATATTCTTATCTTATCTGGTCTAAAATGTTAATTACATTTTACACAAGTCTAAATTGTAAATAAAAACCAAAAGTTATTGGATGTTTTATGCATGCAGTCTTTGTGTTTATGAGAGACCTAAGTGAGTTGCATAAACAACGGTAGGAATCGGTTCCTGGGCATTGTTCTGGTGTAGACAGACCTCTCAGAGGTCTGGAGCACTTTCACACTCTGAAGTCTAATTATAAACAGAGGGTGAGGTATAAACAACAGAAATTGGCTGAGTATAAGTAAACTGGTGTTTATTAAGGTCCTATTTACAACAGGCATTATGCTAGGAGGCCCTCTACCTACTTTTGTCGCCAGCAAATTAGGTATAATCTGCTACATTTTCAAGAGGGAAAATACTTGCCGAGAAGTATTAGTTGACTTGCCCAAGGAAATTGAGATGAAAAATAGTACAGCCCAGCATGGCCTGCATGTCACACCTTCCCACCTCTCTGTCTCTCCATCCTTGCTGCTGGTTCTCCTGTCATCCAACCCCTCCCCTCCACCTTATTTAGACACTGCCAAGGAGTCTCTCACCGCATGTTACCCAGAATTCTTGTTGCCCAGTATCTGACCGAGTTTCTGACCTTCTGCATGTTGGTTGAGTCTTTGTGGTGTACCCCATCCCTGGATCTGATCCATACCTTTCCAGTCCTGTGCTATTTGCCCACTGTTTCCCAGTGGTGTCTGAATTCTTGGGATGTTACATCTGGCCAGCCATGTGAAGGCGTGGCTACACCTCGTTTGGGAGCAAATGGTATTCTATTCACTTCTCTGTGCGTGTGCATGTGTGTGCGCACGCGCGTGAGAGAGAGAGAGAGAGAGAGAGAGAGAGAGAGAGAGAGAGAGAGAGAGAGAGAGAGAAGAGAATCAACATCACACAGATAAACTTTTCTATGAACCTGAGAGTGACCTTGATTGACCTCCTGGGCGCCTATGTAAGCGCTGGACTTTACGAGCTTCCCGTCTGATGCCCATCCTACTAGGCACACGCACCAATGGCCTTCTGCCCAGGGTTGGTTGTAGCTCTCATGAGCCAGGTGGGGCTGATATGGCCTCTGGGCCCCGAGCAAGGCTGAGCCTGCCAGAAGAAGCTGAGTACTCCTGGCAACGGGTGTAGCTTTGGAAAGCAGCAGCTAACCAATGCTCAGACCTTCAAATGCATTTCAGATCTGGACCCTGATTCAGCCTTCTTTCTTCCATTGCTGCTGAAGTCTCTGTGTGACAAAGGAACTGAGAGCTAATCATTTCTGATAACTTTCATTTTGGTTCCCATTTATTGGCATTGTCTGTAGAGCAGTATGTCTGTGTCAAGTTAGAGTGTAAGAAGGTTCTTGCATATGCCTTTCACATACCAATGGGTATCATCTTAAACTGCTGCAGGCATCCTTTAGCCATTAGTGTTAACAGATGCTGTGATAATAATTCTTGAAACTATTGCTCCAGGAGAGTTCCTTTGAATGATCTCACTCATAATGACGAAAGGCCATAAATTCTGAGGAATGTGAGACAATCAAATTCCTGACCTGTCTGTGACTATGGGAACCGAGTGCTGTTTGCAGGTAGAGCCCTGGCGTTCCTTGAAAATCAGCCTTGCCACTTTTGGGTTTTTATTTGCTTGAGTTAAAGCTGAGCCAACCCACTGTGCTTAGTGAGGTTCAAAATGGAAACTAAAGAGTCTTTTCCCTCTCAAATTGCCTGCTTGCTCAATGATGCCTGCCTGTTGCAGTCTGGGTCAGTACCAGCAGCCAACTTGTCATGATGCACGAGGGGGGGTTTGTAGTTCTTATGGGACCAAGAAGGACTTGGGAAATGGAGGGGGGACTTCAAAAGGGTTTCTATTCAAGTCAGCTCTCCAGAAAGAATAAATGAGTGAAGGAAAGTAGAGATGAGGGAGAAGGAGAGAGACAGTGAGATGAAAACCCAGATTCCATAGCCTCTCCTGTGATCTGACGCTCATGCAAATTTACTTAATCTCCAAAGGATTGCATGCCCTCTAAAACAAGCACTAAATGTCTAGTGGCATGTTTGTACTATCACTTGTTTGTCTTCCTCTAATCTCCAAATCAATTTCTAATTGCCTTGAATTCAAAAATCATGAGAAAATATATTCTTTCCCTATGGTTCAAAACTCCTGAAGACTTAACATGTCCCCTTGATGTAAAAGAGTACATTTCATAGCGAATTATTTGGAGGAGCTATATTCTGTGTCAGCACATAATGAAGAAAAATAAGTTAATCTCCTGAAATAGTAAGTAAAAATCGCAATCCATATATCTCCCCCTTTATTTTTTTGACATGTTAGATACTGACAGTGCTAGCTACTTACTTAAGGCCTTAAATGAAATGAATAATTTTTAACACTATTTAAAAAAAATTTGCTGTGTTTTTTTAGGCTTTATATTTTCAAACCCTAGAGTCAGAGATCTATAGGCTTATGATGAAACTATCTGAAGTTTTTATTGTATTTCCAAAATTTCCATTTTGACCTGAACAGAAACTGTTGTGGAGTTTTAAATTTAAATACAATCCAATTGTATCATTTCCCACGACTTCATTGTTAAAAACTTGCATTAAAAATTTCATGATTCCATACAACTGTTTATTGAACATATAAGTCACTGATTGCATCAGCCAATTACTGCAGGAATAGAAAAAAAAAACATAGACAAGAATTATGGAATTTATTGACCATATAAGTCCCTGATTGCATCAGTCTACTGCTACAGCAATAGAAAAAAAACATAGGTTAAAAACAATGGCGATAAGGGACTGACTTTAACAAGACCATGATCTTGTCGAAAGTCATAATGAGACAGGGGAATGATAATGTACCAGAGAAAGGTTTCAGGTTCAGAGGAGAAAATATCTTTGTGTCCCACTGATTGCAAAATCTGGGCTTTCAACTGTCATAGTGACGCTAATGCTTATTGAGCATTTACCATGGGCTGGGAACTGTCCCAGGATTTTCACTGAGCATTATCTCATTAGAGGGCCTATGTGGCTTGTTTCCTTACTATCCTCCTTTTACAGGTGAGAAAACTGAAGCCCAAAGAGATATCGTGACTGTCTTAATGCTTGCCAGTTGATCCAAGCCTCCTTTGCCTAAAGAGGTGACTTTGTGTCAAGGTGACTTTTGTGTCAAGGTGACCCGGAGAAGTTACATATTTACACACTGATTTTCATTATAGCTTTAAGTTGGGTCTGTTTTTCTGGAGAGTATCTAATTGCTCCAAATAATTCAACCAAAGATCTATTCAGTCTTGGTGATTTTCCATGTCAGTTCTGTCCTATTTATCAGGCTCATTGCAAGTTATGTGAATGTGTAGTACTAAGATATATCTATCTTTTTTCTTTGCTGATTTTCCCATTTTGTTTAAAACAGAACTTTGAAAATTGAGGCGATGTTTTCTAGCAACAGGAACCAAAGAAATGTTATTGAAATATTTATGTCATTTCAAATTCAATTTATATATAATTTAAATTTCATTTAAGATAATTTAAATGTTATTAAAATATCTAGATACCTTAAATTCTATTAAAATATCTAGATAAGTAAGGCAACCTATTTTCATATGGGACTACAGTATTTATATTTTACTTCACAAGTGAAATAAGTGTTATCTGCTCACAGGTACAGAGGGTAGGGTGTCTGAATCCGGGGATCTGGTATTAGTCAGATCTCTGGCCCTGAGTGGCTGGGGTCACCGTGAACAGTTTGCTAATCCTGATGTAGCGTATGAGAAACTTACCTTAAGTACTGATAAGAAGGGCAGGTAAGATAGTGTAAGAAAGGTCTCAAGGTCCTGCCAAACACCATCGGCCTCACTGCCAGACAGTCATCTCTAATGTGGTATTTTACCTCCTAAATCACGGCCGACTGGGTGACACATCCCTGATGGATGCTGGACACGCCTGCTGATTGCTCTGATCACCCCCGAACGGCTAATGAGCCAGATACTTGTCTCTGCCAGCCCTGTTGTGCACACTGCATTCAGCATCTGGATTTTTGGTGCTGTGCCAATCTTAATGAAGTTGTCTTGTTGTTTTCTAAATACCTTTGGACACCTAAGGGCATAATGACTGAGCTAGGGTGTGTGACAGTGATAAAATGTGGCACAGGCTGGAAGGGCTGTAGCGTGAGGCAGGTTTGACACGAACTGATGAGATTTTTTACAGTCTAATCTACTTCTTTTTCTCCTTTTAGAAAGGCTGGGACACAGAGAGGCTGCTGTCTTTTTGGCATCAACTCCTAAGAATTGCACGTCTACAAGACAACATTAATTTGTACTGCATGAGTCACATCGCATAAAAACAAGTTTGTATTCAAGAATCATGCATCCCCAGTTAATTAATCGCCTTTGTAAATGTTGGGGTGGATTATTGGTTAGTCACACGCGTTTTTTGTTCCCAGGAAGAGGGCAGGTGTGCCTCTCTGGCTCACTGTATGATTTTTTATGCCTGAATCAGCCTTGTATGCTTCTGCCATTCTCTGTACCCTTTTCATTAAGCTCTGTCTAAATACTTAACTGTCCAAGTGTTATTATAAAGAAGACTATCCACAAGTATTTCAAAACTGACTTGGTTTATATCTCTACATCTCATGGCTTGAAAATAATCAAATCCAACTCACTTTTATTTTGGAATACATGGAAGGAGACACACTGAGCAACTGAGAAAGATGCCCAAGGTCACATGACTAATGACAGAGCTCGTGATATCTAATGAGATCACTCCCTTAATAAGGTCATTGAGGACCAAAAGAAAATAACAGATGTATGTCCCTTATCTAAGTAAGATCAACTTAAACTCATAAGAAAATTCCAATTCATGAGGAAAATTTTTTTGTGGTATTAATTGAATAATTGAATATGCATGTGAATGGAAATTTAACAGAATTGAATAATATTTATTAAAATTAAATGGAGATGTTTTAATTTAAAATGTTTAAATTAAAATATTATTCATGTCCAAAATGATTAAGAAATTTAGCTCAAAATTTTAGAGTTCACTCAAAAACTACCCTTCTATTTTTCTTTCAAAATAATTGCTATATTAAAATTACTCAAATTTATCTTGATGCTGCTTTGAAAAATAAAATAATTCATCATAATGCCATTTTCAGAGTGGGTAATTCTTCTGCTTCACAGACATTATTAAAAGCATTTTTTAAGAGAGACAACCGAAGCAAAAGGAAGAATAGATTACAGAGTGTATTGAAGAAAAATATCAAAGACTTGGATCACTTAATTTCTAATATATATTCAGATATTTATTTCTATAGAAAGGTATTTTGGTACCAGTGCGTGTGAAAACTGTAGTTTGGACAGGTTTTCGTACTTCCAATCAGTTTCAGGAAAAAAGCCATCATCAAAATAATTTATTGAACAAAATATAGCTTATTTCTATTTTTTCTAAAAAAAGGAATTCACAGAACCTTCTAGGTTGATCTAGGGAATGGCAAGAACTATCACGTCCCCCAAGCCAGCAGAATCCAAAGACACTCTTAGTTCGAAACAGGTTAGGAGTAATTTCTTATTCCAAAAATACGTCCTTAAAATATATTTTCGAAAGTATCTGAATGATGTCAAAAACATCACTCAAAGTGTCAAGTGATCAACTCTGAAGCAATCCAAATCCCCATTAATTTTATTTTACACTTATAAAGGAGACAAGATGGGAGAGCAGCCACTTAGAGGGCAGACTCTGGTGGGCAGAATTGTGCTCCCCAAAATGTAGTTGTAGTTCTCACCCTAGGACCTGAAAATGTAACTTTCTTTGGAAATAGGATCTTTGTGGATATAATCAAGTTCAGATTAAGGTGGGCCCTCATCCAACACTACTGAAAGCCTTACAAAAAGGGAAGAGACACAGACACAGTGGGGGAATGGCATGTGGTGGCAAAGGCAGAGATGGAAGTGATGTAGTGCAAGCCAAAGAATGCCCACCTTTTCATTAAAGGTCACAACCGGACACTATAAAGAGGTGAAGAAGGACTCTTCCAGAGTCTCAGAGATCGCATGGCCCAACTGACATCTTGACTTTAAACTCCTAGACTCCAGAATTTGAGGAAAATACAATAATGTCGCTTTAAGCCACACCCAGTTTGTGGTAGATTGTTACAGTGGCCCTAGAAAACAGAAATGATCATTCGATGCATTTCTTTAGTACATTAAATATACTAGCTACATCAGAATGCATAGAGAAATAAGTATGTATAGCACATGGTTGAAAATTTACTTAAGACTCTTCTATTTCAGAGACAATATGGTATTTCATTTGCTAATAGCTTATCTGTAAAATTATTAGCTTGTTTCCATCTGTAATCATTAGATTTATTTTAAACTTTAATGTTTTGAGTTTTCAAATTTGAAATATTCATTCTCCATTATACTCCTAAATGGGGTCAATCCGTCCTTATTCAGTATTTTCTGTGTTAAACACCCAACCTTGTCAGGTTTACAGGAGAGTTTATTTTTTCTTCTGTAGCTATTTTGTAATTTGGATATTCTATGTGATCATAATATCAAGCTGAAGAATATTGTGACATCAGTTTCACACGTTGCTATGGATTGAACTGTGCTTCCCACAGAGGTATGTTGAAATAATAATACCTAGTACCTCAGAATGTGACCTTATTTGAAAATAGGGTCCTTGCACATATAATCAAGGTAAAATAAAGTCAAAGTGGGGCTTAAGCCAATATGGCTGGTTTCATTATAAGAAGACAAGTCTGAGACACAGGAAGAATGCCTTGTAATGGGAAGGCAGAGATTAGAGTGATCCAGCTGCAAGCCCAAGACCACCAAGGATTGCTGGCAACCACCAGAAGCAAAGAGAAATGCACGGAACAGATGTATCCTTGCAGCCTTCCAGAACACCCAGCCATGCCAACACCTCGATTTCAGACTTCTAGTCTACTGAACTGTGAGGGAATAAAATATATTTCTGCTCTCTTAAGTCATTGAGTTTATGGTACATTGTAAGCCAGACTTAGCAAGCCAAAAAATATAGGAAGGATAAGTAGCCTTTGACTATAACACTGCTTTGTTTTTTAAAAATAAAAAGTAAATTATGAAAGACCTTGACCTTTCTATTTTCAAAATCATATTCCTAAACGCTAATTTCCTAAAAGGTACAAAAAAAAAAAGCCATTTTCAAGTGGTTAGTTCATAGGAGGTTGAACAATAATCACTGACTTATCTGTGCAGTCAAACTGTGAAGAGGGTAGAGTTTTAGGATTTTATGGGTCAGAGACGAGAGACAAGGTTGTTTGAGTCCTTGGATCTGTATGCATGTGTAAAAAATATACCAAAATATTCACTATTTTCTGTTCACGGTCTCAGAGAGACACTTTAAAGAGATATGGGGATGAAGAACACACTTATTTTTTCTCAAAGCAGTTCAACGTGTTTGTTAAAGAAAACCATTACATTGAAATGTCTCATGCCACTGACAGTGTTTCCATATTGCATACATTCTTATTTTATTTTTAAATTTATTTTATGGTTATGGAGTACATGAGAGGGTTTGCTACATCAGTAATTTGCATGAGGGTGAGGTCTGTTTCTCTGGTGAGTCAGCTGTTCCCTTGGTGGTGGACATGGTACCCAATGGGTAATGGGTAGCTGTGTGCCCTTTCTTCCCCTCCCTTTCTCCTTCAGCACTGTCCAGAGTCTGTAATTCCCACCTTTATGTTCATGTGCCCAACAGTTTAGGGCCTGCTTATGAGTGAGAACATGTGATCTTCAGTTTTTTGTTTTGTTTTGTTTTGTTTCTGTGATAGTTCACTTAAAACAATGGTCTCCAGCTGCATCCTTGTTGCAGCAAAGGTCATGACTTTGTTCTTTTTTATGGCTGCATAATATTCCATCTTATATATGTACAACCTTTTCTTTATCCAGTTTATGTTTGATGGTCGTTGGGTTTGTTCTATGTTTTTGCAGTTGTGAATAGTGCTGCAATAAACATACACTTGCAGGTGTCTTTTTGGCAGAGCAATTTGTGTTCCTCTGGGTATATTCCCAGCAGTAGGATTGCTGGGTTGTACCGTAGTTTAATTTTTAGTTCTTTGAGAAAATACCACACGGCTTTCCACAAAGGTTGAACTTGCTCATATTCTCACTAACTATGTAGAAATTTCCCTTTTCTCTGCAGCCTTGCCAACACCTGTTTTTTGACTTTTTAAGGATAGCCATCCTGACTGCTGTGAAGTGGCTTCTCATTATAGTTTTGGTTTGTACTTTTCTGATGATTAGTGAAGCTGAGAATTTTTTCATATATTTGTTGGCTGCTTGCATGTCTTCCTTTGTGTAGTGCCTATTCATGAACTTTGCCAATTTTTAAACGGAATTACTACTACTACTACTACCACTACTACTACTACTACTTTTCTTCTGTCAATTTGTTTTTGAGTTCCTTATAGATTCTGAATGTTAGGCCTTTGGTAGATTCATAGTTTGCAAATACTTTTTCCCTTTCTTTGGGTTGTCTCTTTACTCTCTTGGTGGTTTCTTTTGCTGTGCAAACATTTTTTATCTTGATAAGATCCTACTTGTCAATTTCAGGTTTGTTGCATTTTCTTTTGGAGACTTGAGCGCATTGCCTCAATGTCCAAGAGGACGTTCCCAAGTTCTCTTCTAAAATTCTAATAGTTTGAGTTTCATATCCAAGTCCTTGATCTGTTTTGAGTTAATTTACGTACATAGTGGCAGGTAGGGGTCCAGTTTCTTTCTTCTGCATGTGATTAGCTGGTTGTCCCAGCCCCATTTGCTAAATATGTTTCTTTCCCCCAATGTTTGTTTTGTTGAAGATTAGTTAATTGAAAGTTTTTGGTTTTATTTCTGAATTCTTTCCTATTTCATTGGTCTTTGTGTATAGTTTTGTACCAGTTTCGGGCTGTCTTGATTACTGTAGCTTTGTAGCAGAGTTTGAAGTCTGGAAGTATGATGCCTTCAGCTTTGTTCCTTGTGCTAAGGATTGCTTTAGCTATTCAGGCTCTTTTGTGCCTTAATGCTTATTTCTATATTGTCTCTTCTCCCTGTGTGAAAAATGACTCCAGTAATTGGATAGGGTTTGCACTGAATCTATAGATTGCCTTGGGTCAAATGGGCATCTTGACAATATTGATTCTTCCACTCCATGAGCATGGGATGTTCTTCCATTTATTTGTGCTATCCTTGATTTAGCAGTGTTTTGGAATTCCGAACTATTTACTACAGCTGTTGTCTTACCAACAGAGTTAAGCCTTCCTCTGAAAGAGGTCTGTTCTGTGGTGGTTGACATCTCCTTGACATACCTCTGGAGGTTGCCATCTTGGTATACAATGACTTACGACTTGAGTAGTCCATCTGAACATATCCAACACATTTTAGAATTTTTTGGAGTGGGGATTAGAGTCTTCTAATCCATTAAAATACTTGATGACTATACCTATTACTTCTTATACGGTGTGAATTCATTAAGGATAATGAATGAGACATTTGTTTTTATCTCCAACACTCAGGGCAGTGCTTGGCATATGTTCTGTGGTGAGATAAGTTATGTGAAGGGATGCTGGGAGATTGTTAAAAGACTAATTTACCTTCTTTCCTTTCTTCTTCCTTTTATTCCTTTCCTAATTCTCTGCCTTCTTTTTCAATCACAGTTGCCACACGATTTGCTGAACTCTGAGGATCAGCAATATTAACTAAATTTTGTTTTATTCATATTAAAAACCAAAGAAAATCAAAGAAAAACTTAATTAAAGGCATTATCTCAATTCTCCACAGAAAAATCATGATTTTTATATAAAAAAGTTACAGAAACTTGTGGTAGAAACTTTAGCTAGATTTCCAAGCATTCTTAAATTTGTCATTTGCATAGATTAACAAAATGAAGAAGTACCTCTATTTTCAAAAAAAAAAAAATCAAGAAGTGGTTGGGTGATACAAAACACTCAATAATGAGATTTTATCATTGTTTTCTCAATATACAATTACTTATTATTTTACTGCTAACTTGTTTTTGTTGGAGTTTGTTGTTTTTCTTCCTATGTGAAAAGGTTTATTATAAAAAAAAATCTGCAATAAAATTTAATGCACAAAGTGTAGGCACAAATTGGTCATTCTTTTCAGAAGAAGAGGTAATTATGTCTATTCCCATTTTTTCAAAAGGCATTAATTTACATCAAGTGTAAGGAGATTACCTTAAGAAGCTCTCATAACGAGGACAAAATGACACATCTTTGTAAACAGGTAAGAGAACACATCCCGAAGTCTAAAACATAACAGAAGGAAGATATTCATTGAAGAATAAAAATTACTCTTTGCAAAAGATTAAATATGAAGGCATAAGAAAATTAGTTATCTGTTTTTCTTTAAAATGTATGTTTTGAAAGAAATGTAAGCATTTTGTGTAGATGATCTGGTTCTCTCTCTTTTTCTCTCTGATTTTTTTTGTTTTTGATTTGTGACATTTTTTCAGTATTTTTTTATCCTTCTGGACTTTCCTCTGTAATTCAGAGGTCAGAGTGATTACAAACAATTGTCTATTTTGTACATTTATGTGATAGACCAGTAGTCGGGGTGAACATGAGGCCAAAGCAAGCAAGAAAAAGATGGATGATAAAATAGAAGCAACTCGGAAAACTAACGAATCAGTAAGTCAAGTGGGTGCTAGATTTGAGCTGAAGGAGGCTTTGCCCACTGGAGGTTCAGTGATGATCACTCATCAGAGAAGAAGGTTTGAGGATCTGTGATGGGCCCAGTGGGGTCACGGATGGATCAGGGAGGTCTGCCATGGATGCACATGTAAAATAATTTTGATACGATTCCTGCATTTTTACTATATTAGTGTAAAGATGGATAAAGCATGGCTCAGAGTGTACCTAGAAACATAAAGGCAAGAAGTACAAAGAGTTTCGATCACCTTGAGTGACTTCTGGGAAGATTCTGTTCAAGTCAATCCAGTGTGAGTTTAGGTAACTGCAGGGTCAGTTTAGATATACTTGAAACCCAAATAAGAATATAGGAGTCATCTTTGAAGAAAACAGAGAAGAAAGAACATTACCTTTATTAAAAGATCCACGTGTGTGTGGCAGACACTAGACTAGAAGCTGTAGCTAAGTAATTTAGCCATTTTTCAAAATAATGTTGATATTTTCTTTGCAGATGAAGGCATCGAGACTCCAAAAAATTAAACAACTTTCTCAGGGTTGTACAACAATCACTATTCTGCATTGACAAGACTCCTGAGATACTCATTTTCCTGGTTCATTCTTTGCTCTTTTCTTTTCATTTCCTCTCACTTGATATAGGACAGACGGACAGAAAATGCTCTGTGTGTGACTCTCGGCCATAGAAGAACTTGGAATTTGGATCAATTCTTTCCTTTAACCCAACCTCTTTCTCCTCTCCTCAAGAAAGTATATTTGAACACGTGTGACTAACACCATTCCAAGCAGGTAATCTTGAATCTGTTCTAATTAAATAGCAGCTACCATTTTGCTGAGTTGAGTTACTTACTTTGGACCCAGCAATGAACCTGTGTTATCTCCTTTAATCTCCACACGCACTAATAAAGTGAAACTAGGCTTGGAAATTAAGAGGCAACAAGGGAGTTTAAATCCTTATTTCTGACTTCAGACTCCTGCTCTTTTTTTTTTTTTTTTTTTTTTGAGTTGGAGTCTCACTCAGTTGCCCAGACTGGAGTGCAGTGGCCGCTTCCGGCCACCGCAGCCTTGCCTGCTGGGCTCCGGCGATCCTTCTGCCTCAGCCTTCCAAGCAGCCAGAATTACAGGCATGCGCTACCACGCCCGGCTGATTTTTTGATTTATTGTAGAGATGAGGTCTCACTGCCCAGGCGGGTCTTGAACCCGCAGGCTCAGGCAAACCACTCATCTCAACCTCCCAAAGGCACGGGATTACAGGCTGAGCCACGGAGCCCAGCTCAGACTCCTGCTCTTTATGACTGCTCAATACTATTCCTCAGACTGCAGTAGCAGTGATTCCAAAGTTCTTCATATATACTAAGTAAATATACACTGTATACATGGAAAATAAATAAAATAAATTCAAAAGCACATAAGCTGTTCTCAGTCCCTAATATTGTCACTTTAATTGCTAATAGAGTATTTACAATCCTCCTGACAACTAATGTCAACCCAGGAGTTAGTCACAAAACTACAGGTGAGAAATTTTTCCTTGGTCAGTTTCTCTTTGTGGTAAATGTCTGCAACTTTCTTGCAGAAAGAGAATGGAAATCAGAGAAAGCAGATGAGATAAAGAGAAGACATTATTGGTAAGTATACATCCTGCCCATACAGATGTTGTTTAAGTACTGGTAGAGTTCTGGCTGTTTTCAAAATAATGGCACAAATGCAGTGTGGTTTTTGCCTGAGAGAACTCATTTTCCAGTGTGAGAAAAAAGGACAAATAAATGAAGTAATATTATATTTTGGTAAATGTTCCCAAAACACACAGGCAACCACTGAGCAGTACCACAGTATCCCAGAAGAGGCTAATATTTCCTCATGAGAACAGGTGCAGTGACAAAAGCTAGGTACTAGAGCAGGAAGGAAATGGATAGCCTATGTTCATGGAGAGGCTGACCAGGTTTTGCAAATAAAAATACAAGCATCCCAGTTAAACTGGAATATAAGACAAATACTCATTTTAAAAAAGAAAATGTCACTAACTTTGCTTAAGATATCATTAACAACAACAAAAAAATCCCTTACTTATCTGAAATTTAAATTTAAATGGGTATCCTGTATTTTATCTGGCCACCCTGCTTATAAGTAATCTAGAGCCAAGATAATTTGACAAATAGGATTGATTTTCATATCTAATTCACACTCAGAGGTCTTCACCTTTAATAAGACATATATATTATTAAATATATATTTAAATTACTATGTATACTCATAGCAAGTGTCTAATACAAATTTGTGGTAATATGGATGGTTGTGCACTCTTTTCTCATTTGAGAGGTGAGTTTTACTTAGGATATTTTAAATAATACTAAGACTCTTTATCAACTCAAAGCAAAAGATCTGATTTACCAAGGTATTATTATATATCATCCCTTAAATGAAGCATTGGGGGACTGTTATGACTGAGTGAATTCCAAGTTCTTTTCCAACCCAGAGAAGGATTCAGAAAATTAAAAACCTGTAGCTTTCTTATTCACCTTAAAGAATATTACCCAAATGCTTTTTAGAAGAGAACTGGGTTCATAATTTTCTTTCTGGAGTTCTACATTGCCTGATGTTTCCCTAAGCCTTCTTTTACAGATGAAATAATTAGCAATTAATAGTGGTTCAGTGTCTTGCCTGGGATTATATCCCAAGTCACTGACTGAGCAAGGAACAGAATTCAAAACTTTTGAGTTTTCACTTCCCTGCTTACCACACAGACTCCTGGCTCAAACCTGCTTAAAATGCATGTCACTGACAACTTAAGTCATTAACAACATCATGATTAAACACACACAAAAACTTAGGCCTTGAATGCTAGATGTGGATGTAAATCAGTCAGGATTTTTAAACATAATACTGTGCCGAAAATGTACCCTGGGAGTCTCCTCCAAAATTTAGTTGTAGAAAGATACAAATTCATCCTTTCATAAAATAACACACCAATACCTATAGCCAAAAAAAGCTGAAGAAAAAGGAGCTGGCATTTCTGAAACTTCACTGAAAGATAAATGTTTACTTGGAAAATTGATCTTTTAAATATCCATTTACATATACACTCCACTTTTAAGAGAAACTCCAAAATAAATGAGCTAATATGAACGGACTTTAAAAGTAAACACATATTTTTATGTCGTTTTCAGCTTTCCTACTTGTATGTTTCTCTTGCCAAGTCAATTAGTTTCCCTCATTCCAGAGCTTGTGGAGGAAATACACGGGACAGTAATAAGTAAGCACAAATCCTAATCGTTATAAAATGCATAGACCTTCGTTTTCTTCCCCAGAAAATAAAATGCACAATACCGCTAATTATTTTTCAATGATTTTAAAAGAACATTTTCTGGCATTTGATGGTATACATGTCCCCCCGACACATAGTTTGCATAATGTTCTAGTCTTTTAAAAAAATGTTTCCAAAAAGAATCCAATTCAGACTATAAAGATGATAGATCACTTAAATTTATTTTACTCAGCTATCAACGGGATCACCTTCTGGCTTTGTCTCCTGAGATCACCCACAATATCTTTATGCCAGTGACTCTTCAGTTGTCGAGCCCTTAAAATGAACATTTTTGAGCTAGTGTCAATGTAAAAAAAAAGAAGAAAACAGTATGACAAACTCCTTTCCCAAAAGTGTTACATGAATTTTTCTCTCCATTTACTGGCTTTTCTAAGGTTTGGCAACAAATGTATAAAATGTATAACATTTCAGAAAAGAAAACAAAATGATGCTTGTTTCCAAGATATGAAGGAATGTGTGTGAGGTACATCAAGGTACAGACGGGATCTGGATGGAGTAGAGGTGATCAGCATAGATATGAGCATATCCAAGCAAATGCATGTATCACAATTCCCAGTGACAGCAGGGTAGACGACATCCTTCCCCACAGGAATGATCCTTCATTAGCCAGACAGGCCTAATTCTCTTAATTCTTTTTCCCTTAATGGAGCCCGTCAGGTTAAGATTCCAGCTCAGTGTTGCCATCACCCCGACATTTAGCAGGACAATTGGAAAAGCAACGCCATTAGCCAATGTGAAGTCTGCCAAGTCTGGAAGCAGCCAGGCAATCCTGCTGCTATAACGTTTGCTTTCAGGAAGGACAAGAGAAAGGAAGCTTAGTTAGAGACACTCTTCTCCCTTCTAGACTGTGTCCTGTATTTGTGGAGAAACCAGGTGTGCCAGTAAGTGCTATCCACATAAGTCACCTGGGTCTTCCTCATGAACTCTTCTTATGCTTATGTCTGCTCACATTGTACTGCTTTTCTATCTCTAATAGAATGTTCCATTTTTGTAGGAAAACAAATGAGATAGGAGACCAGGTGTACTTTGAAATTGGTCATTCAGGGGAAGGAAGATGTGGGAGACTTTTGCTTTATTGTTCCTCACTGTGGAGATCGGATTTATCCTCCCAGGCTCTGAGAGGACCACTAGCATTTCATGGGGCCACATCCGCTAATTGCCTGGGACAATCTCAAACTGTGTTCTTTCTTATTCAGGGCACCACATTGATGCAACCTCATCACTTTTGACTCAGGAAAAAGAGGGGAAGCCTACTGAGCTCTTAAAATGTATCCTTTCTTTTATTTATGATACTTTCTGTTCCTTTGTCATACATACAGTTTATAACCACTGCACTGTGAAGAACACTTAAACAGAGACGGAGACATGCAGTTACACCTTGTTGATAAACATCTCTAATAGAATGTCCCATTGTTGGTCCAAAGGAGGTGTGTGTGTGTGTCTGTGTGTGTGTGTGTGTGTGTGTGTGTGTGTGTGTGTGTGTACTGAACCCTCAATTATAAAAAAATATAAACAAAGAAAAATTAATTATAATATAGATTATTCTTTACATATTTTTAGAGAAACAAGTTTTTTTTAACATATTTATTCTCACAAGGCTATATATGTTCATATTCATTACCCCATACATGTAGAGCTAATTCATAGATAGCCCTGAATATTACCAGACTTTTCTATATCATGAACAATCTAACTCTTCTTTATCAAATTAGACCTCAATTCAGACATGAGTTAATTATAAAAATTATATTTTATCTATAGTTAGATAATGCTAACATTTGAAGTTTATCTTCAAGTTAAGTAATTTTTAGTGGAAAAAGAAAAATATAGAACAATTACACAGTGCAATATCAGTATTAACTTCTTGTATTTTAAATGTTTTATGATTTTAAAAGCATTGTCAAAATTGTATACATTATTCAAAATACAGAAAGATGTTAATAAGAAAGTAAAAATTTCATTATTTTACTATCCAAGGGCAAATACATTTATAAATAAGTGTGCATGTATGCACACATGTCTATACACCTACATTTATACTTACATGCATCCTTTTTTAAAAAAATTCTTTTTTGCATTCCATTGGAAAAATGCGATAGATTTGATGAATAGAGTGGTCTATTTGGAAGGTTGTTTTCCTCATGAAACTCTTTGCATAATAGCGTTTCTTCAAAACGTCTCGTGATTCTGAAATGTGGGGAGAAAACAAGAGAAACTACTATCTATCTGGCCATAAATTCATCTTGGTTGCAATGTATTTGAACAAGTAGAATATCCTGGGTTTTAAAAGTAAATATTAATAATAATACTAAAAATAATAATGACTTACTCTTCCTGGGTATTTAATTTGAATCAGATATCTAAGCAATATACTTCTTATATAAAAGTGCCAGTGTCTTGCCCTAGGTCACACAGCCAGCTAGGAGCAGAGCTGGAGTTTGCATGCAGGTGGTCTGGCTTCAGAGACTGTGTTCTTATCAGTAGCTACAGCATTCTGAAGATATCCATCACAGGTACCCGGGGATGCTAATCATCCCTTTAGTTTGGCAAGATATAGTATTTTTAGGCCCCCACGAAGCCAGGCAATGCCTGCTAGCAGATTTTATAAAGGATAGCTGTAAAATATAACCATGGATGGATCACCAATGTGTTTTTTTGGGGGGGGGGTAAAATTGCTTTTGAAGACAGCCTTCACATTATAATCAATATTCCTCATAAAATACTTGTGAAATATCTTTCAGATTAGACAAAAATGATCTTTCTTGGTTAATTAATATATTTCATTTTATTTAAAAAGAGCCATAAAACCTCAGGTTTTTATGTTTACTTTGGCTGTTAGTAGCTCAGAGAGAAGCAAGCTCTAAATTAATTATATTAGGCTTACAAAGTTAAAATTTTGTAGATTATTTTCCTCTTCTAGCCTTTACTTTTGGACTTTATGTTATTTTCTTTTTAATACAATATAATCAATGAAATGCAATTGCTTTAATGTGAATATCTTAATTTCATTATTTATGTATTTTAATTTTAACATATTTGACACAGATCTGGTCTTTTATGCAAGCAACCAAACTAGACTTTAGTTAATTGTATATACTTCTTTGGTTGAATAAATTCTATATTTTCTGGCTTGTATTATTTGCTGTATAAGACAGACCAACTGTTTTCTAGAATTTTAATGTGTATAGATTTGGTGAAGAAAGAATATAATTTATCCTATCATCTTTCACCGAAGTCCTCTTATATTTCTGAACATATTACATGCAATCCAAAGAGATAATAAGTCTATTATAAATTAATGAAAAATAATGAAGAAAAGTCACACATAAATCAATCAAATTGAACTATAATTATAACCCTTATTCACATCAGACTAATAAAAGAGTTGATCTTTGACACACAGCTCTGGGCAAAATTGACCCAAAGTCCTTACTACCATATAAAGGCTTTTTGAATAAAAACCCAACATGAGACTTGGTTCTTAAAGAAGTACGGAAAATTATTTCGCAGACTCTTTTGATATAAAAAGATATTCTATGAATTTACAAAAATCAGAACCCTTTGACTCATTTAAATAACAATGTAGCAAATAGAATATTTAACATATATATCTAAATGTTAATATACGGAATTCAACAAAAGTGACTAGCAAGTGTTTTATGAACTTATCGATTCTATAGATATTTATCTCAGTTTTATTGGGCTCTCAATTATTAAAAATATACAAAAGAAAATTTACTTATACTTTATTTTATTATACACTTTTAGAGAAACTAGCTTTTTAGCAAAAAAAAAGAAAGATGTCTCACTAGGCATCTATTATTTTTGCTTACTTACATATGCCACTGGGTAAGTCAGATATACATATCTTATTAAATAAAAAAAGTTTATTTTTATCTCCATAAATGCTGATAGTTCAGCTAGAAATGTCAAAATTATAAAATTATAATGTGCAAGTCTTTTTCCAATGATGAAGCAGAAAGATTTAGAGTTCTCAGATAGACAGAAAACATATTTGAGTTGAAAGACTATGTCCCTTAAAACATCCAATTGCTACTTTCAATATATTTTAATACTTAACATAAGCAATGCTAATTATAGAAACAAAGTTTTTTCCCATTTATATGTGATTTAACTGAAAATTATATATCTTAAAATAACTAGAAAACAATAGGAAAAATAAGATATTTTTTCACATAATAAGGTTCTATCACCACGTATTTGGAGGATGACTGAAGTGGCCATAATGGGAGTGGGAGGAGAGTTAGGAAGCAGAAGACAGAACTGCATTAAATATAGTTATAGAAAATAATGTTCAATTTCAGAATAGCTATTTTAGAAAGAAATTAAATGCAGAGACCATTTTCTATCAGAGGATAAGTGGGAATCTGCCTGGGGGAGGGGGGGCACACCTCATCAACAAGGGTACCTGCATAACGAACATTTGTATACCTAATCCTGAATTGTTTCCCACATAGTAAGACGAAAAAATTAAAAGTTAAAAAATCAAATACTGAGAAAAAATGAAAGTTATGCATACATTATACTAATAAATGAGCTCAAAGTATTTTTTTCAATATATAGCACTGTTCACATTTTATCCATTGTGTGAAAAATCAATCAGATACAGATTTTGTAATCCCAAGTCCTGGAATGCAGCCAGTGAACCCCCAAGAAAGAAATATTACTCATTATTACTATTAAATACTACTGATTACAGTATAAATAGGTATAACCATTCTGAAGCAAGCAAGAAAAACACATATAAAACTACAAGAAATCTCAACCTTTTGGTGCAATAATTCCAAATTTAAGAACGGATATATATGTGGCAAGAAATTGATATAGTATAAAACAGGAGTTTAGTTAAAGGTACTGCATATATACAGCTGAATATTATGCAAACATTGAATACTTTTATCAAAGAAAAAGTGTGGTGACATGGAAGAATACTCATGATATTTTATGAGAAAAAAATCTAGACCAAAATGATAATTAAAATGTATAACCTTTATCAGTTAAAGTTACATTAGCTGGTGAAACACATAAACCTTACAGCCTTCCCTAAACAGAAAGTCATTTCTTGACATGTAAAGTCTCATTGTTAGGAGGTATTCTTCATATAGTCATTTAGGGATCTATTTTTCTAGGCACCCTACATCAGCAAGGTGTTTTTCCAAATTTTTTGGGTAGCAACACTCAGCCAGTAACAAGGGGGAAAGGGAGTGTATAGAATAGAGAACGCTGCAGCTTTGTTTTATGGCCCAGGCCTGGCAGTGGCCTATATTACTTCCACTCTCATTGTGTCATCCAGTACTCAGTTCTGTGGTCCTGGTAGGACATGTAGTCTAACTGTAAATACAGAAAAAAAATGGTAAAGTTAGACAGCTTTGGTGTCCTTGCCAACAAGTTCTGTTAAGGAAGGACCTCAACTTATCCTGTTATATATATATGCATGTGTAGAGGATGTACGTGTGTGCACATGTGTGTGCGAGTATTATATACATAACCTGTCACATTTTTGGTACTCTCTTGATGGGAAGTGCAAAAGAAATAAAAGAAAAAGAAGCTGTGCTAAACGAAGGGTGCAGGAAGCGACCAGAGGGGCGGCTCCCAAAATGGCGCCAAGCATGGTGAGGACACACCAGACAACAAAGGCCCTAGGTGCCGGCTTCTGTGTGCACAATTCCCCATGCACGAAGTTCAAACCTGCAAGCCTCCAATCCTTAGTCAGCTTTGTTATGTGTCCAATAGGACTATAACACGGTGTCGGCCCCACCCTACTCCCATGCTGCTCCTCCAATAGAAACATAGCACAGCCCCTTCCGGCCCCTGTCAGGCTAATAAATACAGCCCACTCCCTGCAACTCTCTCTCTTTTTTTCCTCCATTACAGATCCTTTCTGTAACAGCCCCTTTAATAAATCTCTTGGTCCTGGCCGGGTGTGGAGTCATTACTGGCGCCGAAATTCTTTCACTAAAGTACACAGTGGTGTACGTTTTAAGTGCAAAAATGGAATATTCATGGTGGTGGACAGTGGTGAGGAATAAAGACCCCCTT
The DNA here is from genome assembly GCA_027257055.1 of Cephalopachus bancanus. NCBI lineage: Eukaryota > Metazoa > Chordata > Mammalia > Primates > Tarsiidae > Cephalopachus > Cephalopachus bancanus. The sequence goes on along the minus strand of JAPVLO010000001.1, from coordinate 9,518,582 downwards.
ATGGCATGGGTCATTATGTTACAAGCTAAGGGATCAAATGACAGCCATAATGAAGTTTTGGAATGTAATACATCACTTCTTTCTTTTCTATTTGCCCGAGGTATCCATTGGGTCCAGTTCGTCAGCTAGATTTTAGAAGTTCTGAGACCAGAACCAAATTCGTCTGTCTTTTTGGTCACTCACATCGCTAAAATCAGTTTATAATTCATTTTCCCAATAGGTATATAGTAATCTTGGGCAAAACGCTCAACCACTCTGGATGTTAGTTGACTCGTTGGCATTTGAGATCTAATCTGCTATCTCTGTCTTACAAGTGTGTTGTGTTGATCAAATGAAAATTGGATCAGTGAAACTGCCTGTGCATTGTGATGGAATGGCAGGACACGATGAGAAGACCTCCACTCACTCACTTGGGTTGTCACTAGCTGGGTGAGATTGTTCATTTATCCTGTCTGAAGAGGAGTTTCATCCTTCATGACACGAAGGCATCAGTGTTGATCTGAAAGAGTTAAGTTGTTAATAGTCACTCATTCTTTCACCACATATTTGCTGAGTGCCTAATATGTGCCAAGTACTTATGTCAGTACTAAAATAATTAAGAATTGAAATTAAGGAAGACTTGACACCATCAACATCATTGTCGTTTTCTTCATCATTGTCATCGTCGACATCATCTCAGCAGCTAATACATTTTGTTACACTGTAATGTCCTTTTCACCATGCTGCTTTTCCCACATGGATGATCTCATTTTATTCTCACAACAGTTCTATTTCATGCTACTAATAACATCATTTTACAGATAGAGAACTTGAGGCTCAGAGAGCTTGAGTAACTTGCATATTTACACACAGAACCGGTTTGCCTGGGTTATTCCAAAATGTTGCCTCAAAAATTATGAAATATCGTTGCCATATCTACAGTTTACTAGAAAGGTCTTGGTGACTCTGAGAGACCAGTGAGTATAGACAGTGATATCCAGGCATGGGGCATAGACCTACTCCTGTTTTATATAATTACGTGAACAGATGGGAGAGGATAATGACTTCATCTCAGTTGCATTAAACAAGATTAAAGATGCTGACAAATACTAAAGGTCTGTGCTGAAGACTTTGCATTGTGTTACCCTTGTCCTTCTCATTCAGTCTCTGAGCATTGGCAGAGTACTTTCAGTTTGTACTGGGGATCATGTGTGTGCTTGTGTGTACAGGTGTGTGTACTACTATTTGATTTTTCCAAGTGAAGTCACAGACACCTCAAAACAGCTCCAGAACATTTTGACTTTCTCTTTATAGGAGCCTAAAAATGACTGCAGTCTCTGGATTCACAGCTTCAAAGCTACTTTAAGGCCTGCTACTTAATTTACTATTGATGCACCATCTGGGCTTTTCATAGTTTTGCATGACATTGACTTCAGCTCACCTTGGAATCTTACATTTAGACATATTTCTAAACTTATGAACAAAGTTCCTGGCTAAACAGTGAGATCTGTGAATGAACCATTAATTACAGATTAGTAGGGAAAAATGGGCACATCTGATTAATTTTCACTTAGAATCAGGAAGGATTAAAATGTGTAGGGTAGCATAACTAGGAATGACTCTGCTTCTCACATAATGTTTGTACGCAGATTTTGGAACACAATGCTGCATTCAGTTTCCCACACCTCATATTGCTTTGTGATTCAGCCTTCTTTCTTTAATTCTGTTCCATTAAAGTTCTGGCAATTGAATAAAAGAAGGTACAAGGACATATTGCAAGTATGTTAACTACATCTCCAATATTACAGAAAAAGATGTTTATGAAAAACATATTGTTTCTTATATACTTTCCTGAAATCAATTGAACGATGTATTCTATTTACACACCAAGAGTTCTTTGTAACATAAGCCCTATCCAAAGGCTGCCTGCTGTTGCCATCACTGTGTAGAGAACATACGTAATGCATTTCCTTATGAATAAGTCTTCAGTTCGTTATTGCAGTGAGCCAGTAATTGAAAATGAACTGTCTCAGTCACAGATAGAACAAATTAAAAGCAAATGTATATATATGTGTGTGTACATACATGCATATATATACATATATGTAGTACATCACATCTATTTATAGGAATGGTCTTAAGAGATTGCAACAAGAAATAATATAAATCTTTATTTTTCATATGCAAAGACTCTCAGATCTACTATATAAGTGATTTATTGTTTAATTTTTTGTGGCCAATAGGTTTGAAAAAAATTCTTTCTAATAAAAAATAGACCTTGATATTTGCTTTTTTGGGGAGTAGAGAAAGAACATATTCTGTAAAATGTACATAGGTTAATTTATAATTGCTTATACACATTTGAACAGTTATTTAAAAAGCTGTAAAAATTGAAGCAATGACACAATATCATCCTCAATATGCATAAAATTAATATGCAGTTTTAGTTTTGTCAGTTTAAAAAACTTTGGCTCGCTTTCTTTAGTGTTACACTGTATAACCGAAAATTGTTGAGAATATCAGTACTCTTATTGCAACAACCCAAATACTAACATACGTGTCTTTACTTAACCACAAATATCACTCTGAACGAGTTCCATGACAACCGAAGGAAAGGACAATTGAAACAACCGGTACAGGATGACAAAGATGAAGACAACGATGGCAATGATTTTACTGGTGAAACCAACATCAGCAATAATGAGATACCATCATAAGAGAAATTTGGTGCTTAGGAAATTGCTATGTAACTCAAAAGAAAGTTATTATCTGAAAAGCTTTTATTTCTTTTAAAGATGAAATAGTATTTTTTCCAAGTCTATCTAGCATGCTTCAAATTTGACCTGACAGAAATTCTAAGTTTTTGTAACTACTTAGCCAATCAGCTACAATTTTGACTAATTATAACAGAAGTTTTTGAGCAACACTATTAACTAACAAGTTGCTTCCTTTACTGTGTTGAATAGTGTTTGGGCTCAGTTAATCTCTTTCTTAATATACACAGGCCCACATCCTGGTCATTATTTTAATATTGTCTGATTTTTCTAAAAAAAAAGGAAAATCACCAATTTTCCCAAACTGCTTCTAAATATGTTGTGGTCTTAAAGGTAAATTATAAATATTCTTAGATTTCCAAACCTTTGGGATGCTGAGGTGAGTGGATTGCCTGAGCCCGTGGGTTCGAGATCCACCTGGGCAGCGAGACCTCATCTCTTCAGTAAATCAAAAAATCAGCTGGGCATGGTAGCACATGCCTGTAATTCAGGCTATTCGGAAGGCTGAGGTGGAAGGATCGACGGAGCCCAGCAGGTCAAGGCTGCAGTGGCCGGGAGTGGCCACTGCACTCCAGTCTGGGCAACAGAGTGAGACTCCAAATCAAAAAAAAAAAAAAATCCAAACTTTATGTCACAGAAAAGACTTACACTGTAATGTTAAGCTAGAAATAGGTTTAAGCAGCAATCAAATATTTTTAGAGTTAACATGGAAATCTATTTCTTTAAGCATTATTGCCAAAAGCTGAATGTTTTAGTACTTTTTTCTTACCAAATGGTTTTTAAAAAGTAAATTTAAAATAATGGAAAATAAAAATAAATAACAGAAAGTAATCAAATATTATGGAGCTTTACTTTCCTTGGTTTACTTCTTACTTAACAGACCACTCCTTTTTTGGTTTGTATATTTTTTATTTACTTAGACACAGTTTTGGGGAAGGAGTAATGAGAGAATGCTAGATACATCATATAGGAAAATTGAAGGTTTTTACTCTTGAGATGAGCAATAAGAAGACAGCAAAAAAATCATCAAAGACTTTCCCTTCTTGGTCAATCAGATCGGGATTTGGTTTGATGGATTTTCTAGGACAATTTAATTAGCTTTTAATTTTGTTGCTTCTTCAATGACAGTAAATATGGTTATTTATCACACAAAGACATTATAAGATTCTTTGTTTTACTGGTGCAGGAGACCTCTGTTGTGTATTTCTTAAACTCATGTAATTTTACTAATGTCTAATCCATTTGGCGGTGCCATACAATAACTCAAGATGACATATAAACAGAGGGAGATTACCTGAGTTTACAACAGAGCCTTGTGATACACATTATCAAAACAGTGACCAGATATAATTTAGTAACTTCTAGATGTACCACAAATGAGAAAAAAGACATTTAGGAGCTAAACTATCCACTGACCCCAGGTTGATTAGTAGAAAACGTGGCCAGGATGGAAAATCGATCTCCTAAAGTTCCAGGAAGGACTGCTTTCAAATTGTATGTATTCTCTTATTGCAGAAAACCACACCTCTGGTTAATTGTGAAGCTTTCTGTGTTAACAAAAAAAGTTTAAAATGTAGGTCATGACAGTGGTCATGATCCAGCCTCTAGGAGGAACAAAGACTCAACCCAATCCTCCAAGAGAAACATTTTAATGCATCAAAGAGAACTGAAAACTGGGAATGGAAATACATCAAAAGTTTGTGTATTCACGTATGAGGCCAACTCTTTGTTCTTCTTTGAGTTCCCTTTTTAAAAAATGATCTTAACCCTTTCTTTCAGACTGTATAGTTCTGTTCTTCCTTTAAAGTTCATAAGCCTGATGAGAATCAAGGATAGGGATCTCTTTGCTGGGATCCCTTTTTCTAATATTTTTTCCCATTCCCTACCAGAAAGATAAGCTGGAACCTGTGTAACAGAGAAACAGATGTTTGGGGCTGGCTACTGTTTTTGCACCTATGCTAGCTGCCTGGGACTTTGTCCTTTCACATTGTAGACATGATGCTGTAGCTGGGCTGGTAATACACGACATAGTATGCTAGATGTCCTCAAAGTCACGTGATCAACATGCTGTACTTTTCTGGAAGACTCAGAGTTTTGGAAAATCATTTATACTAAAATGAATATGGTTATAGATGGAAGAAAATTTGAAATTCACATAAACTTTTAGGATAAAAACAAGGCTTCAAGAATTTTCTTTACGCTTAGTGTGATGTATCATGCCCTGATTCAGGATGATGATGGTGATGGTGTGGGCTTGGGCATGGAGGAGACATGGTAGACGCTTAAGAGCCATTGACCCATATTAATAAATAGTACACATTTGTCTGTGGTTGGTTTCTAGACTATCTCTGTTAGGAACCAGAGTTATTGTCATTGTTAATAATAACTTTTTCAGCCCAGCCACTGTCATTATAACAAAGAATGTATGTGGTGAAATTTTGTAAAGTATAAAGCACAAAAATATAGAAACTTCTTTAAAAATATCACATGACATATATTTTAAAGATTTTTTTTCATTCTGGATTGGTTAATTTTGTTTTATATTAGGGAGAATATTCTTTAATTGAATATTTCTTGAACAAATTCTGTGAAGGTGTATATGCAAGTCGATGTGTTTGTATGTGAGTTTTGGTGAACTAGAATTTGTTTCTTAAAAAAATTAGTTCTTTATGGTGCATGCTCAAGTTGAATTATAACACATTAATAGACTTTTACTATAAATAAATGATGAAATTTTAGCATCTTCAACAATTTGCCATTTACATAGTAAATATACAACTGTTTTTTAAAAATTGACTGATCTTTCTCTACAAACATTTGTATGAAATTCGTGGAAATGGAAAATTAGAAAAACTTCATTTGATAAACAGATGTCTAAGTTGAATTTCTCAACTTTTACAATTTTTATAATGCCATAAATGTTTACACATGAATAATATACAGGAAATTCTCAAAAGGTTAAGAATTTGTTTAGGCTGATCTAATTGGTTTATTGGCTTAGATACAAGAGCTTTTGAAAAACATATGTGGAACATCTTAATATTCTAACATCATTGGATAGCTACTTTTAAAATTATCTTATGTAAAATAGATGCAGAAGAAAGTTAATTTTACTACTGCCTTTTTAAACTAAACAATTTCAAAGGTACAAATATTATTTTTTATGAATATTGCGCATGTAAAAGTTGGTATGCACCTCTATGACTAAACTCCTTCCTGTAGGTTCTTCTCATCTCGCTTATCACATTGTTACCTATTTTTTCTCTCCCAGTCATTCTGCTATTGTACCTGTCCTGATTAGTCAGACAAATATTTTCAAAAACACTATTTTTACCATATCATGTTATAACCCTAGAACATACATAGGTCCCTGTTCTCTATTTCAAGACCAAACAACTCTGTCTAGCCTCAAAATCATCCTTTCACCTCAATCTCCCAAAGTGCTGGGATTATCTATTTCTTAATGCGTTCATATTTGCAGTTTTCGGGTTAAAGATATTGTTTCAACTTTCTCTGTATTTCAGGTAGGACTCCAAGTCTCATTTAAATTTCTCACTAATGCATGTGAAAATGACATATTTGGGACCCTTTCAAATTAATGTACAATCTGTGAATCTACATAAAATTGTACGCTGCAATCATGGATTTTAGCTGAGGAACTCCAATTAACTAGGAATATAAGTTTGAAGCAAACCAACGATCATGTGGATTTGCTAAAAGTGTTTACTTGTAATCTTTAGATTTATATGTATTCACTGTACTACTTTATTTTATTGACATATGCAATATTCCTTATTGGAAACACTTAATAAAATATTTGATCTCTCAGAGGGTGTATGATGTTTTGCAAGTTGTTAATACATTATTTGCAATATACATTTAAAAAGTATAAAATCAAACAGAAATGTTCATAGATTTTTTTGATAAATGAAAAACTTAAATTTGATTTTAATCTCCTAGTACCTATAACTGTGTTCTAATTCTTTATTCCAGTGAACTGTTAATGAAATCAACATAAAGGAGATATTCAGAAAGACAGAAATGTTAACTCAAACCCCTTTTTAAAATTCCTGCAGTATGGTAGTTTAACACAGATTCATATATTAAGTGCTTTCAAAACTCCTAAATACACTAAAAGTTAGAAGACTTCAATTGGAGATAAGATCTTTATCTTCCTAGCACCTGCTGTTCAAGAATAATTACCTTTAAGTTAGAAAATAATATTTTGAGGTATAAAATTACCACAATCGTAACAGAGGTAGACATATATTCAGTCACATGTAACTATGACATTAAATATTTATTCAGTAATGTAAAAAAAGACCCTTAAGACCCATTAGTGACTCAACTAAGATATCTAGAAATGCACACATTTAGGCAACTTTTCAGTGGGTACAGGTCAAGTTAGGTGGTTGGGCACTGCATTATTTGACTTGTTTTAAAATTGACTGTTCATGTTAAGTTCTGTAGGTGTTAATAGTTCAGCTGATATTTTTAGTTCATTTGCTTAATGCATATTCTCTTCATGCCTCTTCCACAATACTCTAAACACGAGTATTTTTTTTTGTCATTTGTGGATTATGTATTTTTAAAAAGGTGTACAATAGAGAGTATACAATGTGGCATATTTTTGTCAATATCAAGAATATTTACAGACAGAGCAGGAAGCATAGCTAATAAAACTGCATCACTTCCACTGTTGTGGAAACCTGATAAGAACAAGGACTTTTCAATTTTGTTTACAATGATATCCCAGCATCTGGAAAACAGCCTGACGTACAGAACAAGAGGCGCTTAATAGGTATTTGATAAAGAAAAAGAAGAACATAATATAGTACTCTTTGCCAAATAGAAAGGGTTGATAGAGCTGTCCTTAGTCCTTGCACCAGATTGTCTTTTATCCAGGGACCCTATGAAGCTTAGCAAAAGAGCATGTTTCAGACTTAAATATATCCAATTTAAATTCTAATACTAATGCTTATACTAACTCTATGACTGTGGGAAAGATACTTAAGCTTTTTAAGCCACACTTTTCTCATTTATAAAATCAGGATAATGCACTTACTTCTGAGGATGTAGAAATTATTGAATGAGTAACTTATTGAATTGTCTAAAGTAGCACTAGGTATAAAATAGCTCAATAAATCTTGTTATCATTCCTTTAATTGCAAAAGTATTATAGAAGTCATTATGATGTCATATGGGCCTATTATATTTGCTTTTATTGGGATATCTCCAAACCATTCTTTGCTGCTTTGATCTGGTCTGTGACAACTCTGGAAACTGATCTGATAAACTGACATCCAATTAACATAGTAATAGTAGACAATGGATAAAATCTTCAAGGGCAATTAGTTGTTTTTAGAGGGAATTCTTAAAGACTTAAAAGTCTTGCTGCCACAGAACAAAAATGCAATGATAAACTTTTAGATATCAAGTCAAAACAATGAGTAAGATAATTTCAAGTAAGAGCATGACCTTTCAAATGACAATATCATTTTATATAGCTAATTGTTGATTAGAATGAATGTTCTCAAACTTTCTGGGCTTTTTGTTTCTTACTTCAACCTTAATAATGAACTTGAGGCGCCTAAATACCTGAGTAGATAATAAGGTGGATTCATGGATAAGTATTGGCAGTCCTGCTTCTCTTTCTCTGGAATTTCAATACCTTATGGAGAAAGAATTAAAGCAAGAACTAAATGTATGGCCATAATACCAGTCGTGGAATGTTCTACTTAGGGCTGCGTATGTTTCTGGTAGATCATGGCTACCGGTTAGAAAAGCCTGATAATATCAGAATGTGACTTTTCACTGAATTCAGTCTTTTGTTTTGTCTGCTGTTTAATAATAGCAGATGTTTGATGGAGGAGATCAAGGAGTTCTAAGAGTCCCAGGAAAGATATGTGAGAATTCCATTGAAGAGACAACAAATTGCCTCTCAAAGATAACAACTACATCAATTCATAGACTTCTTATGCAGAAAACTTTAGAATCTGCATATTGTAGATCTTTGCTAATGATGATCATAGATATATAAAATATATCATAATAATGATAAAATTAGAATAATAAGACCATTTACTTCACGGAGTGATTCTGAGTTTCAATTAAGCTAATTAAATTAAATTAACATTGACTACAGAGTCTCTATCCTAGTCTGTTTCAATCTTAAAAGCATTATATGACTTGGTTCCAAGTTCTATTGTATAAGAAAAGATTTTTATCAAGGATATAACCTTGCTGCCCGAAGTTAGAGGAGGTCTTTGCTGGTATTTTGATACCTCAGGGAATGTCTTATTATTGGAGAATCTATGATCTCTAGAATGAAGACAAAAAACAGTTATGTGTGAAAATATCAATAGTTCACCAAAATCTCTAACTTCTGGTGCCAGTCAGTTATGAAATGTAATGTAATGAAATGCATATTGACAACCTACATTATTTGAGGTTCTCCAGAAGGCCCTGAGTATAGAAAGACGAACAAGAAAAACAGAGTTTTCTTAAAGTAAAATAGTTTTTGGAAATAATCAACCATAAAAATGTTATAAGAGCTATAAAATGAAAATGTTTATGGTGCTTTTCAAGAATATAGCAGAGAATATTGGCTTCTGCCCAGGAAGAAGAGAAGGGTCGTGAGATGTTTCAAAGTTTCATAAAAGATGAGTAAGTATTTTTACAAACACTAAGAAATAACAAGTTTACAGCGATCTGGTCTGTTCAGGAAGGATCGTAAAACATAGTATTTTTACAGTACAGGTTATATTGGGAGACAATGGTAAAGATATTTGGCTGGAAAAATAGCTAAAGCTTAGAGGATCTTGTGTGTTAAGGATTTAAGTCTTCATATTTTAAATCATAAAGAGCTTCAAAAATGTTGAGTGGGGAGAAAATGTGATTGGACTTGGATTTCATCAAAAGCACCCACAACAATGTGAAAAGCAATATATAAATAGGCAAGATAGGAGTCAGGAAAAACAGTTGGAAGTTTGCTGCATCAACTTGGTCCAGAAGTGATGAGGCTTGAATCGAAACTCTGAGAGTTCATATGGAAGAGGACCACCAGGAAATAGCGTCTGTTAGATGGAAAACGTGTCCAGCTAAAACGCAGGGTTTTGTTAAAGGAGAAAGGGGAGAAGGAATATTGGAGTAGGCAAGTAGCACTCCCTGCCATCATCAACAGGACCAGTCAATGACACCAAACGATTTTCCATCAATTCCTCCCACCATTCTGGCCTCTCCTAAGCTGATGGTCTGGCCCAATGTGACAACATTTACATTGGAGTGCTATACGACAGTAATTCCAATGTTTTTAAACTTTGGGTTTGAATGTTTGTCTTGGCATATTTCCCTCGTTTTGGGTTTGGTTTGTTTGGCTAGAGAGTGGCATATTCAGACAGGCTTAAATACCAACCCTAGCAAACACAATCTTAGGCTTTTCAGATTCTGTAGTTCAAGACACCAGTGATCCTAGGTAGACAGCCCTGGATTACACATATGACGTGCTGGCAAGATGTGGAAGTTAAGTAATGAATACGTACTCTCTGGCTGTCTCTCTGGCACAGGAATGGGAAGAAAACTACATCTGGAGTCTGGAATCTTGGTTCAAGCCTGACTCTGCCACTTGCTTATTTTATCCTCTTGGGGGAAATAGGTCAAATTAAGTTTTTGGATACATGACAACATAGTTCAATTTTACACAAACTTTCTATAAACAATCTCATAGCCATTCCTTCCTTATTTCTATTTCTTTAGCAAGAAAACTTTCACAGGCAAAGTGTGTTTCTGTTGTGTACCTATATCGACTTATCTTCTTGGTTTGGGTAAAACAGCCTTGTTGAGAATTTAAAATATAGTTCTGGATATTTATAAATATGTGGCATCACTGACTTAAAAAAAAACTATTACGGGCATTTGATAATTTAATGAATCTCTATTTTTCCTGGAACCAAGCACATCGATGCTGTAAGGGAAATGATTATAAATGTTTCATTAAAAGAAAATCCGGTAATCAAAGATAATCTAGAATAGAGAGTAGCGTATATGGCCTGGTAGACTGGAGGTTCATAATGTCATTCAGCAGAAAGCAATGTATTATAAAAGAAATAACCAGTAGTTATCACCTTGACAACTATTTGGTCCGGGGATGTCTACGTCTAATATATGGACTTGCTAATAGCTAGACCTCTATTGTCTCTAAGCTTGTGTAACTCATTCCCAAGCTGAGAAGAGCATTCACTTCATTTCACTGGGCTGTGAGGAGTAAGTAAAACAAAGTACTGTAATTAAAGGTGGATTGGGTATGTAAAGTAAAACACAAATGTTTATTATCATTATTTTTCTCATCACAGGAGGCAAAGATTTTCCATTAGTTAGAGGGCTCTAAAGAGGCTTCAGAAAGCTCTGCCATGAGACACAGTTTTCCAGACACACATAGAATTTGGGGCTTGACTCTTAGATGATACAAATGGGTAACCTTGTTTCAATTGCCCAAGGAAAGACATCTATCTCACTAAGGGAACTGGATAATGGTACCATAAAACATGCTTGTAGACGGGTCTAGTGAGAAATATGAAACTTAAAATGGACATGGAAAATTACCTATTGCTGCGTAAGATAGTTGCTTTAAAAATTGGCACAGAGGATATTGATCCAACCAAGATTGGCAAGAAAAATACTGTGGGTGTGTGTGTGCGTGTGTGTGTGTTTCCTCTTGTGGCAGAAGATAAAAATTAAAAAGGTAGTATACAGCAAACAAAATAATTCTGAATAAAAAATGTGATCCTACCAATAGACCAATGTTTTTATTAGGATAATTTAATTATGCTTTTGATGCTAGAAGTCATAATTTCATTTGATAGATGATCTACTATCCGTATCAAATCTAAATGTTTGATCATTATAATTAATCTTAGGAAGAGAATACAAAGTTTGTTTTGTTCATTTTTTCCCCCAGAAGTTTTTCACATACTTGGTAGGCACAAGTCAAGTACAGTTGACCTTTGAACAGCACAGGTTTACCATGTGCACTTCCACTTCTACACAGATTTTAAAAAATAAACACACTGAATATTTTTTTGGAAATCTGTGACAATTTGAAGAAACTGCCCCCCCCCCGAGATAACAAGACCAACCCTTTCTCTTCTTTCTCTTCTTCAATCTGTTCAATGTGACAATCACAAAAATAACTTTTATGATGATCCACTTTTACTTAAATGATAGAAAGTATATTCTATCTTTCTTATATTTTCTTAATACTATTTTGTTTTCTCTCTCTAGCTTACTTTGTTGTAAGAAAAAAGATACAGTCAGGCACAGTGCCTCAAGTCTGTAATCCCAGCACTTTGGGAGGCTGAGTTGAGAAGACTGCCTGAGTCCAGGGGTTCGAGACCAACTTGGGAAACTTGACGAGACCTTGTCTCTACAATAAATCAAAAAATTAGCTGGGTGTCGTGATGGGTGCCTGTGGTTCCAGAAACTTGGAAGGTTGAGGCAAATGGATCACCTGAGCCCAGCAGGTTGAGGCTACAGTGGCCGTAAGCATTCCACTGCACTCCAACCTGGGCAGAGTGAGAATCTTACTTAAAAAAAAAAAAAAGGAAAGAAAAAGAAAGAAAGAAAGAAAGAAAGAAAGAAAGAAAGAAAGAAAGAAAGAAAGAAAGAAAGAAAGAAAGAAAGAAAAAGAGTAAAGTACATAATACATAGAACATGTTTATGTTATCAGTAAGACTTCTGGTCAATAATAGGCTAATGGTAGTTAAGTTTTTGATGAGTCAAAAATTATATGTGAACTTTAAATTGTGTGTAGGGGGATTCCTACCTGTAATCCTAGCATTGTTCAAAGGTCGGTTGTATAAATATTGCATTTTTCTCTGGAAGTAACAAGTCTTTAAAAAAAAAGTATTCCAGGAAATATGCTAATTCCTTTATAAACATTATCTCATTTTATTCCCAAAAAGAACACTTAAAGTAGGTACAATTTTCATCCTCAGTTACAAGGTCAACTAAGTCTCAGACAATTAAAAAGTCATCCTTAATTACACTGCCTGTACATGGCCCACCCAGAATTGAACACAGATCTGTATGAGATCAATTCCCTTGTTCTTAGTAAATTTACATACTGATGTCAATGGGTTGTTATTTCAGAGAGACTTCCAAGATATCTGTGGGGAAGGGCCAAGTTTGTTTTTGTTTTTTAAAGTCTCCAGTCCATGGTGGACTCATATTTTTATAAAATAAAATGTTACAGAGATGTCAATTTGCTCTACAAGTTTGCAAATGCTTACTCTCATTTTCCACACATATTGTCATCTTTTCAAGCTTTGTTGAGGTACAACTGACAAATAGAAATTTTGCACGTTTAAGGTGTACAACTTGATATATATATATATATATATATATATATATATATGCATTTTTGTCTTAGTACATATTGTGTTGCAATAAAGATACCTAAGGCTGAGCAATTAATAAAGAAAAGGGGGCCGGAATCGGTGGCTCAGCTTGTAATCCCAGCCTTTGGGAGGTCAAGGTGAGAGGATTGCCGGAGCCCATGGGTTCGAGATCAGCCCGGGCCACCTCCTCTCTACAATAAATCAAAAATTAACCAGGCATGGTAGTGTGCACCTGTAGCTCTGACTCCTTGGAAGGCTGAGGCGAAAGAATCATGGGAGCCTAGCAGGTCAACACCAGGGTGGCGGTGAGTGTGCCACTGCACTCCAGCCTGGGTGATGGAGTGACACTCCAACTCAAAAAAAAAAAAAAGAAAGAAAGAAAAGAAAAGGAGTTTTCTTAGCGCATGGTTCTGCAAGATGTACAAGAAATATGTTGCCAGGCATCTGATTCTGGGGAAAACTTCAGGTTGCTTCCATTCATGGTAGAAATGAGGTGTGCAGGTGTGCAGAGACCTCATGAAGAGACAAAAGCAAGAGAGAGGGAAAAAGAAAGGTGGTTAGTAAGAGAGAGAGAGGAAGTGCCAATCAGTTCTTGTGGTAACCAAGAGAGCACAAACTCAGTTATTACTTCAGGGCTCACATCAAGTCATTCGTGAGAAATTCACTCTCATGACTCAAACACCTCCCATCAGGCCCGACCTCCAATGTTGGAGGTCCAATTTCTACACAGAACTTAGAGGAGACAAACACCCAAACAGAGTTCATTCTTAAAGGATTACCACAACCAAGCTAATTAACACAATCACTGTGTTAATCTCACAGTTACGTGTGTGTGTGTGTGTGTGTGTGTGTGTGTGTGTGTGTGTGTTTGTGTGTGTGTATGCTAAGTATGTTTAAGATCTATTCTCTTAAAAAAATTCAGGTAAATAACACTTTATTATTAACTATAGTCACCATGTTGTACGTTGTCTCAATAACTTACTCATCCTATCACTGCAAGTTTCTACCTTTTGAGCAAGATTTTCCAATTTCCTTCACACCATGAGCCCTGATAAACATTCTATTCTTTGTTTTTGTAAGTTTAACTTTTAAATTGAGGTTCCATATATAAGTGAGATTACTCACTATTTGTCATTTTGTGTCTTGCCCATTTTTTGTAGCATTACATTCTCCAAATTCATCCATGTTGTCACAAAGGCAGAATCTTTTCTTTTTTTTAAGGCTGAATAGTATTCCACTGTATAGTTGACCCTTGAACAATATGGGCATTAAGGTTACGAACTCCCTTGCAGTTAAAAATCTGCATTTAACTTTTGACTTTCCTAAAACTTAACTACTAATAGCCTACTGTTAACTGTAAGTCTTCCCAATAACATAAATAGTTGATTTATACATAAACACATTAGTATTTGCCTGTATTCTATGCATTCAGGACACAGTTAAATTTTTATTTTTTAAAATAGTTCTAGGTTGTAAAATTCATCTGCAAATTTTTTCAAATCATTGAAAATCTCAAAAAAAAGTCATATATATAACTGTCGATCCATTCAACCTGCTGATGAACACTTCAGATTGTTTCTGCATCTTGACTATTGTCATACTGTTTTCCATAATGACAGCCTCAGTTCACCTTTCTGCCAACAATGTATATGCATTCCCCTTTCTGCACATTCTTGTCTGCTCTTGTTATCTTTGGACTTTTCGATAATGGCTATTCTAACAGGTGTGAGGTGACATCATATTGTGGTTTTGATTTGCATTTTCCTGATTATTAGTGATGCTGAAAAATTTTTTTTATGTACCTGTTGGCCAATTATTGATCTTCTTTAGAGAAATGTCTGTTTAGGTTCCTTGCTCATTTAAAAAATTAGATTATATATATATTTATTTATTTTTGCTTTTAAAAAATTTTTAAATTTATTTATATTTATTCAAGGTATAAAAGGTTGCATAAAATCCAATCCGTTCTGAAATATAGGTGGCCTTTTCAGTACATAACATTTCAAATATCAAAGTATATGGCAAACATTCAAATAAGGAGGAGGTAATATGCCTCCTACGTACAGTACAGTATTTTAAATCATAGACTAAGCTCCATAAAGTACAACTGGCAAATGATTCACCATGCAGTTCGTACGTGGCTTATCAAAATTCTCACTTGAACAACTCAACTGCAACTTAACGGTTAATTTAATAATGTGGCCTTAAAATAACCAGATCAAATAAAATATATTTATTCAAAATAATTTTCTTTACTCAGATTTCCTTCTAAATTAAAGTTTTCTTCTCCTCCTTTGCGCTCGCCCCTGCCCCTTCCCATAACTCCCACCCTGGAAAGAAAGTTTCAAAGTGTACGTTGGGGCTATAAATATAAAATGCTACTTATGAAGCATTAAATTAAGATTCTTTTTCAAGTTTTTTCTTTTGCCTAACAATCTGTTAGGCTTCTGAACCAAGACCAAATATTTAAGTTCCTCTGTTGCATACTAACGTTATTCCACATAACAAAAAAATCTATCATTTCTGCTATTGAGTTATATGAGCTCCTTATATATTTTGGATATTAACTTTTTATCAGATATACAGTCGGCAAATATGTTCTCCCCTGCTAGAGGTTGTCTTTTCGTTTTGTTGATTTTTTCCCTTGCTGTACTGAAACTTTTTAGTTTGATGCAGTCTCAACTTGTTTATTTTTACTTTTGTTATCGGTGCTGGGTGACATATCAAAAAATTCACTGACAAGGCCAATGTCATGGATCCTCTTTCATATGTTATCTTCTAGGCAATTTATGGTCTCAGGTCATACGTTAAAGTCTTTAATCCATTTGGAGTTGATTTGTGTGTAAAGTGTAAGATAAGAATCCAATCTTATTTTATTTTTTGCATGTGAATAGAGAATTCTTCCAATAACAGTTATTGAAAAGACTATCATTTTATCATCATGCATTGCTGTTGCCTTTATCAAAGGCTAGTTGACTATATATATATGTGCAAGTTTATTTTTGAGCTCTCAATTCTGTACCATTAGTTTATGAGGCTATTTTAAGTTAGTACTGTGTCATTTTTATTACTATAGCTTTGTAATATAATTTGAAATTAGGAAGTATTATGCCCACTGCTTTGTTCTTCTTACACAAAATTGCTTTAGCTATCTTCTCATTTATTCGTGTCTTTTTCCATTTGTTTTGTCAGTGTTTTATAGTTTTTACAGTGTAGATCTTTCACATCCTTGGTTAAATTTATTCCTAAGAGTTTTATCATTTTTGATGCTACTGTAATTGTTATAGTTTTCCTATTTGAATAATTTTTTTGGATAGTTTATTGTTAATGTGTAAAAACACAACTGATTTTTGAGTGGTGATTTTGTATCTTACATCTTTACTGGATCTGTTTATTAGTTTTAGCAGTGCTTTGGTGGAGTCTGTTGGGTTTTTATATTTGAAAGATTGTGTCATCTGCAAACAGAGTCTGGCTATATATTTCTATCTGGTTTGGATAGCATTTATTTATTGATTGATTTGCTCAATTGCTCTCACTAGACCTTCTAGCACTATATTGAACAGAAGTGGTGATTGTTGACATCTATGTCTTGTTCCTGATATCAGAGAAAAATTATTCAACTTTTTCACTATTTAGATGATATTAGCTGTGAGTTTTCCATAGCTGGTCTTTTTTGTGTTGAAGTACATTCCATCTATGATTTGTTGAAAGTTTGTATCATAAAAGAACGTTGAACGTTGTCAAATGCTTTTCCTGCATCTAATGAGGTGATCACATGGTTTTTGTCCTTTATTCTGTTAATGTGGGGTATTAATAGATTTGTATACTTTGAGCCATCCTTGTATCCCTATGAGAGATCCCACTTGATCATATTGTGTGACTCTTTTAATGTGCTGTTAAACTCAGTTTTCTAGAATTTTTGCATTTATGTTTATTGAGAATATTGGCTATAATTTTCTTTCTATGTAGTGTCCGTGTTTGTCTTTGGTATCAGGGTAATAATGGCCTTATAAAATAAGCTTGCAAGTATTCCCTTCTCTTCAATTTTTTGGGGAAAATTTCGAATTAGTATTAATTTTTAAAAACATTTGGTAGAATTCACCAATGAAAGAATTTTCTTTGACATGATATTTTTATTACTGATTTAATTTTCTTATTGTTGACCTTTTCATATTTTTTTTTTTATGGTTTAGTTCTGATATGTTAGCCTTGTATGTTTCCATGAATATATTCATCTCTTCCAGGTTACCTAATTTGTTAGCTTATAATTTATACTAATTTCTCAACATCCTTTGGAATTTTGTGATATATCAGTTGGAAAATCTTCTGTTTCATTCCTGATCTTATTTATTTGAATTTTCTTTCTTTTTTAGGTAGTCACACTAAAGGTTTGTCAACTTTGTCTTCTTTTTCATAAAAAAAAAAAACTCGTGGTTTTGTTAATCTTTTATATTGATTTTCTACTTTCTATTTAATTTAATTCTTCTCTGGTCTTTGCTATGTCATTCCTTCTATTAGTTTTGAGTTTAAGTTGTTCTCGTTGTTCTAGTTGTTGAAGCATAAAGTTCAGTTGCTTACCTGACATTTTTCTTTATTTTATGTATTATTATAAAATTCCATCTTAGAACAGCTTATGCTGTATCTCATTAGTTTTAGTATACTGTGTTTACATTTTCTTTTGTCTCAAATCTTTTTGAAATTTCTTTTAATTTTTTCTGACCTATTGATTGTTCAAGAGCGTATTGTTTATTTTTCACTCATTTATTAATTTTCCAGGGTTTTTATACCTTTATTGTTGGAAACAATGTTCAGTATGACATCAGCCTTCTTAAATGTGTTAATACTTGTGTTGTGTCCTAACAACATATGGTCTATTCTGGAGAATGTTTTATGTTCACTTGAGAAGAATGTATATTCTGCAGCTATTGGATGAGATTGTCTGAATATGTCTGTTAGGTTCATTTGGTCTAAAATTTTCTTATTTGATACTTATTTAAAGAATCTTTATGAAGTCCAATGTTTACACTGATTTTTTATCTGGATGATCTATCCATTGTTGAAAGTGAGGGTATTAAGGTCCCCACTTACACTATATTGTTGTCTATTTCTCTTTTTAGATCTGTCACTACCTGTTTTATATAGTTAGGTGCTCTGATGTTGGGTGCATTCATATTTACAATTGCTATATTTTCTTAATAAATAGACTTGTTTATCACTAAATAACGACCTTCTTTGTCTCCTGTTACAGTTTCTAACTTAAAGTCTACTTTGGTATCAGTATAGCAAATTCTTAAAGCTAAGGCAAGTCTTTTTTAGGCAGCATGTAGTTGAATTTTTTTTTTTTTTTTTTGAGTTGGAGTCTCACTCAGTCGCCCAGACTGGAGTGCGGTGGCCGGGACCTCGACCCACTGGGCTCCGGCGATCCTTCCGCCTCAGTCCTCCAAGTAGCTGGAACTACAGGCGCGCGCTACAACGCCCGGCTAATTTTTTTGATTTATTGAAGAGATGAGGTCTCGCCAAGTTACCCAGGCGGGTCTCAAACCCACGGGCTTAGGCAATCCACTCATCTCAGCCTCCCAAAGCGCAGGATTACAGGCTGAGCCACTCAGCCTGGCTGAATTTTGGTTTTATTTAACTGTTCATCTACTCTTTGTCCTTTGATTAGAGAATTTAGTTTGTTTACATTTAAAATAATTATTCATAGATGGAAGCTTACTATTGCCACTTTGTTAACTGCGTTCTAACTATTTTGCAGTTCTTTTGTTCCTTCCTCTCTTGCGGTCTTCCCTTGAAATTTGATGATTTTATTTAGTGATTTTTTTTCCCCTCTCTTGTTCTCGGTTCTCTTTCTCTCTCTCTCTCTCTCTCTTTTTTTAGATAAATATCTAAAAAATACTGTTGGTTTTTACTTTGCAGTTACTCGTCTCACTTTTTGCTATTTTCTTATTGGAATTCTGTAATAAACTGTTTTCAAACAAGTTCCAATCTCCTTCCAGTAGCCTGAACATAAATTTCAATTGGAGGTTTCCTAGACTTCATTTTCTATAAGTTTACTGTGTCATTGAATTCAAGTTGCAGAAATAATTTTCTCCAAGAGTGTAATTATATTTATTATTTGTAATAGATAATATAAATGTCAGTTTGAGAGCGTCAGGAATTTGTGTTATCATGGCTCAAACAACAGCTCTTTCCCAGAAATTTTCTTGGTTATCTTTATAGATTGTATATTGTAAACATGGTAGTTTGTTTTTAAAACTTCATTTTTACTTTATTATGTTTTTGATTGTTATCCAAGGTGTTATGAGGTAGTTTTAGGGTTTATGGTATTACTTGTAATGAGAATAAGAATCAGTGCATTTTGTTTTATTTATGTTTCTTTTTTTGGCATTTAATTTTCCTTCAGATAACTTGATCAGTGTCTAAAGTTTGATACTGATTCCCTTTCATATGGCATGAACATTAAGAGTACTAGATATTTTAACCTAGTACTTATTTATTTATTTATTTATTTATTGAGTTGAAGTCTCACTCTGTCACCCAGACTGGAGTGTAGTGGCCGCTCCCGGCCACCGCAGCCTCGACCTGCTGGGCTCCGGCGATCCTTCCACCTCAGCCTTCCGTGTAGCCAGAATTACAGGCGTGTGCTACCACGCCCGACTAATTTTTTGATTTATTGTAGAGATGAGGTCTCACCTGCCCAGGCGGGTCTCGAACCCACGGGCTCAGGCAATCCACTCACCTCAGCCACCCAAAGGTGCGGGATTACAGGCTGAGCCACCGAGCCCGGCAATACTTTTTTATTTTTAAAGATATGAGTTCTGTTGCCCAGGCTGAAGTCTAACCCCTAAGTTCAATCAATTTTCCTGCATCAGCTTCTTGAGTAGTTGGGAATACAGAGAAATTGTACAGTTTTTAATAAAATATATTGACTAAGAAAAATTTATCATTTATCTAGCTATATCAGAGATGTAGCCTTATATGGTCACAGGAGACATGCAGGTAATTTAAATTGGTATAGCCATCAAAGGGGATTTTTTTCTTCTGTAATATTAAAACTAGTCTTTTCTTTTTTTTCTTCATTTTTAATTTTTGTTTTAAAGATGTGAGCTACAATTCAGGGTTGGATGTTTATTGAAGCATTATTCTCGACAGCAAAAACATGGAACCAACCGTGCTGCCCATTGAAAGTGGATTGCATGAAGAAAAAAAATGTTAAAGGATCCTATTAGGAAACCCCTTTGGCAAGTTGAAGAGCTCTACCCTGTATAAAGAGATTCACATTCAACATTGTAAACCTCTTCATGAGGCAAACAAAACCGGTGTCCAGGCAGATTTGGCTAATGACATTTCTATTTTCATCCTCTGCACACATCAGCAACATGAATTTTCAAGGCTTGAGAACACAAGAAAATCAAATTCTAAACCATTAAGTTTTATCTAATATAGAAGTGCTTTTAATTGTCTGACTTATAAGCTACTTATAAGAGTTTTCCCAACAAAATCCTCCCAGTTTTGAGCATCATAATGATGTAAGGGAGAAAATGGAAAATACGAAGCAGAATGTGAAAAATGTTTCAGACTAATTTGCAGAGTCAGGGCCAGACACCCCCTGGGCCAGAGAGTTGGTTTGGCATAGAAGTGAGGTGGGGGGGGGATTAGCTGGAGTGGGGGCTGACAAGGGAGACTGAAACTCAATTAAGGAAGTGCTTCTATTCACAGCTAACATTTAATGAATTCTTACCATGTGCCAAGCACTGAGCTAGACGTTTTCATTGGAGTGCTTTCAATGACCTAATGAACTAATTCTTCTCAATTTCTCATGATATTAGCTATGTTTTCTTAAGGAATGCTTAAGCATATGCAGTTGCTTTTTGCACATCTTTATTTACTATTTGTACATGCATAATTCACAACTTCTTATTGCAAATATCAAAGATGAAGGAAGTTATATCCATTTTAAATGCTCCTATTTGTTTAGATAATGACTTATTTTCTGTTTGTCCCTCTATTGATTTCGAGATCCTCAAGAGCAGGGAACATTCTTCCTTCTCTTTGGATTTTCTCCATGGTCCGCTAGTAAGCTTGATAAAGGTGAGGCATTTCCTGTCTAGTTCATTGATGCATTTCTCATGTCTAGAGTAGCATCAGCATCATAGCAGGGTATCAATACATATTTCCCAATGAGCAAATGAGCAGGTCTTTTTTCCCCATTTTACAGGTGAGGAATTGAAAAATTTAGTAGCCTGAGTTAGTGATACGTGACTCAGACAATCTGAGAAAAAGCCGTTTCTCCTAAGAATTTTCTTAACCTTTGTGCAACAAGAAGCTATTAATCAAAGTAATTATTTGTACAAATCTGACACTTAGGCAGATCATGCTGATGTCAATGAGGAACATAGTGATATGGGGGGAGGTGCGGGGCATGGTAGGAAATGAGCCTATGATGGATCCTTTGTAAAAAAAGAAGTCGGAGAGAGGCTTAAAGAGGCACTCACCAGGACACACTAACGGTGAGAGGTAAGAGAAGGGTAGTCACAGATGACTTGGAATGTTCTAGGACTGGAAACAGAATCTTCATGGGAGTGTCCAGCAATTCTTTAATCCTCGCCAACAGTCCAGATTCATCCATTTGAATGAATTACCCTCTATAGCAGGAATACCAATTAAGAAAGGAATAAAAGAATGACTTCTCCACCAGATCAACCGATCCAGCTGAGACAAGCCTAGGAATTTCAGAACTTGTCCAAGCTACATCTTCCTTATATATTTCCTTACATATAGTGTGAAATATGCAGGAGCAAGAAGAGAGAGAGAGAGAGAGAGAGAGAGAGAGAGAGAGAGAGAGAGAGAGAGAGAATCCAAATGAATAATTCCTCTTAGGGTTGTATAGAGCAAAGACATACCTTCCCAATTCCGCCCATGATAGCAAATACAACTTTCCCTCAGAAGAAATCTATTCTATTTACTTATAATCAGTTTACCTCTGAGGGTTAGTCTATGTGTCCTTAGCTTGCCTTTTTGGTTGATGATATTTTAAAGCATTTTATATATTTTAGCAGTTCTAGGAATATTGTCTTATAGTCTATGTTAAATGTATGCTTTAATTTTAAATGGATCATACACAATGAAAGAAGAAAGAACATATCCTTTATCTATTTATATCCCCTACAATTTAAAGTATAATCACTGTATGCTGTATGTGCTCAAATAATGTTGATACATCAGTAACAACTTGATCATTGAATACATTTTGAAGTCAGTGATTATAAACAGATAGATGATAGATAGTTTGACAGAGAGATTTGTGATAAATAAATAGATAGAGGACACATGGATAGATAGATCCTGGTCTGATTGTTCCCAGTTAATAACCCATACCCAGTAGAAAATCATCTACCTTAGAAAAATAATTTTTCTGTTTTTAGGATACCATTGCCAAAAAGGGTTACTTTGTTCTTGTTTCTTGAAAAACAATTCATCTTCTAATCATAGGCAATTTATTTTCAGGGATTGGTTTACCCAGGGGGAATATTAGACATGCAATAATCATCTATCAGTTGGTGTAGGACACTCAAAAAGACATGGTTTTAACTTTCTTAGAACCTGCATTTTGAAGAGTGCTTTAACCTACCTGAAATTCACCAGAGAACCTAATAAAGCAAATAATAAATATCCAGGAGTCAAACGTCGTGTAACAAGACTCCTACAGGATTCTTGAAAATCTTCCTCTCTCCCTCAAACAATTTTCTTCTGCTAAAGTAATGATTTAATGTCACAGGATCAGGGCTCTGTATTATACAGGAATACAATATATAATGAACCGTAATACCACAGGTAGCTTTTATCACAAACGCCTTATGGAGATTGAATTTAGGACAATTTATTGTAGAGATAATATAAGCTTGAAAGCATGATTATTTGCTAAAAACAATATAATTCTAAACTGAGTGACGCTTTATGCCAATTAATGATTTCAGGATTATTTACTAGGGCATTCCAAGTTCATGGAAAGTTTTAAAAGCACTGAAACTGTTTACCATACGATCATCTCGAAAGCAATAGAAATGAAAGCAAAGGGAAATGCTTCAACCACCTTCATTAAGAAGTTCGTTGAGCTGCTCATTTCAACAGCAGGATATAAACAGAGAAAACAGCCCTTTCAAATAAATATTAAAAGCTCATCTCCACAGACCTATAGGCGAGAACAGAGAACTAGCAACCTTTGATATAGCAATGGAGTCTGTTCCTCAGCTGGAAATGCACCGACAACAAGCTTTCCAAGAAAGAAATCTTTTTCTGAGAAAGAAACGGAAATTTTCTACAAACCCATTAAAACACTCAGTGTGAAATAATAGGAAAAATTAAAGGATGCATCATAAAATAATATAACCTAAGAAGCCAGCAGGTTATAACAGAAAAGAAAAGGAAAAAACTACCTCAGTCATGTTAATAAAATGAGAAGTGAAATTAAACACTATAAATAAGATTTCTTACAGTCTTTAAAAAGAAAATGGTTCTGAAGGAATCATTTTCAGAGGCTTAACTGTTTGAAATAATTTCCCTTTAAATCAAACAGTATCATTTCGAGTCTCAGAATGGTTTGGAGTCTTGGCATCTGGGTGCCGAGTCAGCAGGATTGAAACAACGGGGACTGGCAAAAAAATAAACAAACAAACAAATAAGTAAATTAACAAATAAATAACAGATACAAATGTTGGTTTTGTTTCACGTCATATGTCCTGAGACTGTTACATAGATATTCCATGATCATGGATCATCATCTGTCAAGTTGGGGATTGTGGATTTTGGTTGGTGTTTGAGAGCATGAGTTTTGGAGTCAGTCAGGCCTTAGTTGGGAATATTCCATTTACAATCCATGGGCCAACAAGAAATATGGGCTTTAGAAGTGTCTGTTTCTTAATCTGTAAGATGGGCACTAATATTATCTCACGATTGCCAGGGTTGAATAAGCAAATGAGAAGCATTTGGCTTAGCACCAGGCACATAGTAAGTGCACAGTGAACCAGGGTCAATATGATGCTGGTGATGGTACTAAGAAAGGTTAAATGATACCCTTGTAAACGCGGTAAGTGCCGGGTAAACAAGTATTCGCTTCTCCTTTCACACGATTTGCCACCAAAAGTAAGGTTTTTTGATGGGAAAGACCCACGGTTGCGATAATGCATATTTCCTATAGATATGCAATATTTGGTAAATTAGTGACTGATTGAATAAACACATACACACATATACACTCCTCAACCTACAATTATAGTGCCTTGGAGTGTACGAGTCATTGCTGTGTATATTACCTCATTTGCAAGGCACAGCATCCCTCTGAGGTACATATAGCATTGGCATAATTATCTTCATTTTCAAAAATGGTTAGGATTAAAAAAATGTAGCTAGTTGAGTAACTTTGCTGGTTAGTAGATTCAGTTCTTCTGTTACTTAATACGGTGTGTTTTTCATAATCATATACTATATTTGAGAATTTTGTACAGAGAAGTTGAAGCCCATATATATGCAAGCGTCTCATTAGGAACACACCCAAAGCTTCCCATGAATGAGAAATCTGAGCGATACCTGGCATCGATAACTCTGTATCCTAGTTCAGAGGTGATCCCAGGATCTTGTTGGCCTCAGACAGCTTCCAGGAGTTCTTTTCTCCAAAACTGTAGGCTCAACCAAGTATAATTCTGCTTCCTTCTCACTAAACAACACATCTTACAAAACAAGGAGAAAAAAGACATAGTCGACAGGGCTGTTCCTTTAATTAAAAGCCAAGACTAGGTTTTACACATGACTTCTAAGTCAGCAAAAGTAACGGACCTGGAAATGGATGAGCAAAGATGGAAGGAGGGTATGGAACAGAAACCCTCACATTTACTGAGAAGATATAACAGAAATTGAACCCAAATGAGCAAAGGACTCCAGGACAAGAATGTATCCCTCTTCTCCTCCCCTCTTCCTGCTCTTGCCATTAACCTCGTTCTTTTCAT
Organism: Cephalopachus bancanus; assembly: GCA_027257055.1. Classification (NCBI taxonomy): domain Eukaryota; kingdom Metazoa; phylum Chordata; class Mammalia; order Primates; family Tarsiidae; genus Cephalopachus; species Cephalopachus bancanus. The sequence continues at coordinate 9,493,433 of JAPVLO010000001.1, read as the reverse complement.
GTTAAGTCAATTTGTAAAATTCCTGTCTCCTGACCTCCCCCCCCCCTTCCTGTCTTAAGCTCTATGGATTAATGTTACCCAGCCGGTCAGATCTTGGCCACCAGCAACCACAGGTGGCTCTTGCTTGTAAACAGAAAGCTAAGGTGGTTTTATTGTTTATATGGAAGTCACTGGAAGATCAGTGGATGGATTAACTTGAAACCTCTTCTTCCTGGGAAAGGTCGAACTGGTTCAAATGGGAAGCGTTCCTTGCAGACTTGTTCCCACTGCTTGAAAAACACCACACAGGTCTGCCCTGGCACCTCCTAGGATATAGGTCATTAGTTTACTTTATTAAAGGTAGTTAATAATCATGCTGCACACTGACTGCCACTCAGATATTTTAAAAATGGAAACACTCAGGGAGGTACACTGGAACAAAAAGATCTCAGATTCAGATACATATGCGAGAAGAATCTTTAAATTAATTTAGAATCAGGCAATTACTGCCCTAAATAAACCGGTGCCGTCTAAAATACCGGTAACATTTTGCAGCTTCCTCCGAGATCCATTCTTTGAATAGAAAGCATAATTATTGTGAAAGTGGAGATGACAGAAGTCTGATTAAGGAAACTGAAAAACTGAGAATCCCTTTCTAGACTCAGCAGCAATTCAACTGCTTTTCAAGAGGCTTGTAGCACAGTCTGCGGAAGGTTGGCTTGAGCGAGTCACAGGCCCGGGTTAAAATAGGCTTCCCAAAAAGAAGGACAAATACACGGATTTCGCAGCAACTTGGATGGATATGGAGTCAATCATACTCAGTGATCTGGCCCGGAAACAAAGAACAGAGTACCATATATTCTCACTCATAAGCGAACCTTGAACAATTCTAATACTATAAGAAAGCGATTGGCAGTAACGGAAAACTGTCAGGGGATGGGGAGTGGGATTGGCAGCTGAGGGAAACTGCTAAGGGAGGGAGGGGTATATCTTATCAACAAGGATACCTGCATAATCAATGTTTGTATATCTAACCCTGAATTGCACCCCACATCTTTATAATTAAAACAATAAATAAATAATATATATTTTTAAAAATAGGCTTCCACGGAGGAAGATTGGCCCTGTGGTTTGACACAGTTTATTCACTCTCTCTCGCTTCCTCATAGGATTGCTGCATTTGCAAAAGCATCTGTGCCATTGCTCATAGTAAGTGTTCAGCAAATGGAAGCCCCTTTTTAAAAATACAGACACACTCTCTGATTCATAGTTCCTAATAACAGCATTGCTATTTAGCCATGGAAGAATAAGACGTGTCCAACTACTTGTTTCATCTGATTGTCCATGCCTAGCATATGCAGTCATGCAGTGAGTATGCTCTAGAATCCTTTTTCACTCGGAGCAGATGAGTCACTTACTGAGATCAACTGAACTCCAGGAAGCTTCCAATGGAGCTTAGTTCTGCTGCTCTCCTATAGAACTTATTTTATCCTGATCAGTATAAACAGTCAAAGATGATTTGGGCAACTTAGTTATATCATTTCTCTGTGGACCTTGATCCAATGAACTGGCTGATTGCCTCCTGTGACTGTGAGGTGGCGTGTAGATAATGATGACAATTATACAATGATGAAAACCTGAGATACTGAGTTAATAAAGGCTATATTAGTAATGCAAAGACTAAATAGCTAAGCATTAATGAGTAATAATGAGTACAATACATATTGAAATACTAATAAAGCATTTTATTAGACAAATAGACCAACTAGGGAGAAAAAGAAAAAAAATATTCGTATACATGTGTGAGCAGGGTGCATGAGAAACAGTGTGTGAAATAGGAGCTATCGGCTCTCAGCCATGACCCTGAGACTTGGTGGAAGGCAGAATTCCACAAAGAGTCTGTGTGCAGGGCGGCCCCAGACTGCCCGCCTCGGGATGGCAAGACACTGGCAACCAAACACACGGAGATCAAAGGACACCCAGTGATCAAATAAGGAGGCTTTTTGTTAGAGTCTGACTTCCTGGAGATGGGGAGTCTAAACACAGATAGTGGTCTTCACAAAAGCACTGCTATCCTTAGGACTTTGGAGATTCCAAGGAAAAGGAGTCCTCTGGAATTGAAACTTCTCGGGGGTATTACATCAAAAAAACTATCACTGAAATTCCTTCTTACTTCTCTCTCCATCATAGCAGACGGCTCTGAAAAGTAAACTATGAATTTTGTGTGCAAAAATCCCAGGTCTACAGTCATCTACCTGAAAACTTTCCTCTTAGATTCTCCCCGCCTGCCTCTCTTTGTTTCTCCCTAGGTCCTCAAGTTGCTAAGGAATTGTTAGTTAAACAGAAAATAATTCCAGCATTCTGTCTCTGCTCTGCTTCAGAAAAGGGCAGGGCTCTGGGTATTTTAGAGCCTGATTGATGCCTGAGTGCCAAGGTCTACCTCCACTCAAGGGAGGGGGGACCAAGTAGATAATCTGACTCCTTCCTTTAGGACTAAACTCGCCCTTGTGCTCTGCTTGTCAACTTGCTTGTCTCTTGCCAAGACCACTGTTGCTAAATAATTACAGTTTGAGATTTCTGGCTCCTATATGTCTTGTATCCCCAGATTTTCCAAAAACACTTCTGGACTTTCAAATTTCATGTAGCCACGATGCTCAAACTTAAAGAAATTGTTGTAATTGCTAATGTCCTAAGTCTAAGATTTCCATCATTATGATTCAGTGAGTCATCATGTGGCCTAGAAGTCTACATTTTAAATAAACATTTCAGGTGTCGGCGATGCAGTCTGTTTGCAGACCATGCATACAACAAAAAACAAAACTGCTCTAGGGAACTTGTCATAGCTGACCTCTGCAGTCTTAAACTCTTGCCTATCTGTGTTGACAGCATCTGATTTTTCCAGCCTGTGTTGTTTTTCAGAACCTGCAGTCTCAATAAACCAGCTTTCTCCAACTCTGTTGGATTTTTGCTTCCGGTCACATTTGAAGAACAAAGCTGTCTTATATCCCAGAACAAACAAATATTGATGTTTTTCAATATATTGATGTATATAGATAAGATAGCAAATAGGAAAAAGTAGAGAGTAATTTAGTTATTTTTTCTTCTTCCTGTCTCCCATCCTAATTAATAATATCTGAAAATATTTACCAAAGTACTTTAGAATAGTTCAGGATGATGAGATAACTCCACAGAATATAAATGAGAATTAGGAGGGCAGGGATAAAGGGAGAAATGATACATATTTGAAAGTAGTTCATATGGAAGGTCAATTTCTAGTTCCTTCAGAAATCGCCACACTGTCTTCCAAAGAGGTTGTATTAGTCTGCATTCCCACCAGCAGTGTAGAAGTGTTCCTTTTTCTCCACATCCTCACCAGCATCTCTTGTTGTTCGTTTTATTAATGGTGGCCATTCTTGCAGGGGTTAGGTGGTATTGCAATGTGGTTTTGATTTGCATTTCCCTAGTGATGAGTGAGGCTGAGCACTTTTTCATGTGTCTGTTGGCCGCCCGTATATCTACTTTTGAGAAGTGTCTATTCATGTCCTGCATGATCAATGTTTGTATACCTAGCCCTGAATTGTACCCCACATCTTTATAATAAGTAAATAAATAATTGTTTAAAAAAAGAAAGTAGTTCATAGACATTAAGTAGCCTGAGTTGATTCTTTCATAAATTCACAAATAGTTCACTAAGCTGTATTTCAACATCCCCTTTCTGTAGTCAACTGTAGCTGAATTCTTCTAATCCTCCCTTAAAGTTTTTATGGGTAGTTATCAAAGAGTGACACATTCCTTGTTTTTAGCTGTTTTATGCCTCTCTCCTTTAAGCAAGGAGATGGTTCTTGTGTCCTATTGGCTGAGATGGTTAAATCAGGTGGCCCCCTCCCCGGAATACCTGTAAGGCTGTCTGAGGCCTTCACAACTATTTTTCTTTTAAGATGAAGAATTATTTAATTTATAGAGCCCAAATATTTAATTTAATATTAATTGTGCAAATACTTGTGGGTAATAGTTATCTTATAAAGATAAGCACTACATATTTTAATATTTAGGAACTTAATGTTCTCTGTCATTGAATAATGATTAATTTATGTAAGATATAATTTATATATAATATAATTTATTTATAATTCACTGTACTGACTGATTTTAAATGACCTGTTCTTTCACCAAAACTGATACAAATTAGGATACTTAGGCTGCAAGAGCATTATTCAGACATCTTTTTTATTTGTATATTTTTGCCCAAGTTTGTATAACCCCAAAACTTTCCTATCAACTTCATGCTGCCTTCTGGACACTAAAGTCTAATATTGCATGAGATTATAAACTTTTATCCTTAGTATATATTCTTTTCTGTCTCACATTCCAAATTAACTAAGTTCCTTGCAATTTTTACTTCTTTGCCCAACAGCCATTAACTTCCGGTGAAGGTAGAGTCTAATAATTTTCCTGGATAGTACTTGCTTGTGTAACTGCAGTAGAACTCCTGTACGTTCCTTCTAGGTCTGTTTTCATTTTGACAGAGATTTCATAATGATCAATAATGCATAAAACCCATGTAGCTGAATTCTTCTAACACTCCCTTTTGTTTCAAATGATGATATTTCAGAAGTCGTAAACAACCAGGATAGTGAAAAATGTCAGATTACACCATGAGGACATCCACCTTGCTTGTTTGTGTGTAGAACTTTGTATACAACTGCAAACATATTGGCCTATAATATAGAGGTGGGCAGAATTATCTATTGGAGAGTGAATCCCTTGCAGTACAGGCTTTTCTCGCGAGGTAAATGTTCTTGGAACCCATTGGCATCAGTGTACCAACTAGCATTGTTGTGAGAAGTGGCATTAGGTTTCACTGAATTATTTTTGTGGAAAACAGGTAGTGACTGATTCTTCCACCATGACAACACACTTACCCACACCATGCTGAGTGTTCAGCAGTTTTTGACACAAAATGGCATCCTGTTTCCCATCCTCCCTATTCACCCAATCTTGCCCCAAGTGACTTTTTTTGGTTAGTTTCCCCAGACGAAAAATGATTTCTCAGGAAAATGTTTTGCCAGTGTGGAAGAGGTAAAACAAAAAATGTGGTAAAAGGCCTCAAGAGTGACGAACTCAAAAACTGTTTTAAGCGGTGGACAAAAGCGTCTCAATAGGTGTATTGCATCAAATGGAGAACACTTTGAAGGTGATAAAAGTTGAAACATCTAAGAATACACAACTTTTAATAGACAAATTCCAGGGTTTTTTGGGTCCCCCTCATACATAAAAAATTGTTGTACCCTTGTTAATTACATATTGGAGTATGGAAGACTACTTAAGTAATCTTTAGTTCAAACATTATCATCATTTTTCTTGTAAATACCTCAAAAAGAATAGTTTCTGTTCTTATTTTAAATGTCGGTAATAAGCCGGGCTCGGTGGCTCAGCCTGTAATCCCGCGCCTTTGGGAGGCTGAGGTGAGTGGATTGCCTGAGCCCACGGGTTCGAGACCCACCTGGGCAATGAGACCTCATCTCTACAATAAATAAAAAAAAAAAATCAGCCGGGTGTGGTAACGCATGCCTGTAATTCCGGCTACTTGGAAGGCTGAGACGGAAGGATCGCCGGAGCCCAACAGGTCAAAGCTGCAATGACCGGGAGTGGCCACTGCACTCCAGCCTGGGCGACAGTGTGAGACTCCAACTCAAAAAAAAAAAAAGTCATTAATAACAATGGGAGGACACTAGAATTACCCGTGTAATGAATTAGAGTTGAATACATTAGTAGGAACGTATATTTAGCATAATATAGGTTTAGATGGCATATATAGAAATATTTATAAATATCTGTATGCTTATAGATGTTAGTATACACACATACATGAGCACCCAGACCTTGGCTTCTAACACTATTTTCTAATAAGAGGATCCCAGGCTCCTTGGTGAAATAGATGATTCTAGGAATAGGATTCTAGGAATAGAATAGGAAAATACAAAATGATCCAGGAACAGCCAAAACATGTCAAAAAGTATGGAAGTCCTCAAAAGTGAAAAAAAATTGAAAAGAAAAGAAAAAAAAATTTCACACATTGATGGAGTATGCACTTCAAAAGGACACAAGAGCAAACGGGAAGGCACAAATGGCCCAAGTTGGAGTGATTCAAAGCAAAGAAGTATCTCTAAGAGTATTGGATTATAGCCCAACATATAAAATAAAGGTACTTGAGTCTACACTAATATAAATAAATGGGGAAGCAGACACCAATAATTCATTCAGAATTTCAAATAATTTGTGTAGGTTCTCTAATTCAAGGAAGGGAAGCCAAACTCCCATCACCTTGGGTATCAGCTACATGTAATGACTTCCTTCCACAAAGAATACCATGGAAAGGTGTTAAAAACAGCAACTGTACAACGAAGAAACCTGATAAACACTATCTCAGTCACGAGATCAAGGTCAGTATCAACACTGTTTGTTGACATAATATATCCTTAATATAATGTGATAATCCTGGTATAATTATAAAAGAAAATAATTAAACAATTCCTAATTCAGAGACAATCTATATTACATCTGACTAGTTCTCAGCAAAACGCTCAAGGACATAAAAAATAAGAGCAGTTAGAGAAACTGCCACAGTCAAGAGGAGTCCAGAGAGATATGGCAACTAAGTGTCATGTTGTATTCTGGATGGAATCCCAGAACAGAAAAAGACAGTAAGTAAAAATGTAGGAAATCTGCATAAAATATGCACTTTAGTTAAAAAATATGTAGAAATCTTGGTTCGTTATTTGTAATAAACACACTGCACTAATATAGCATGCTAATGATAGAATAAATTGGGTGTTCTGTATTTTCAGTTTTCCCATAAATCTATACTTTTTCGAAAAAATTTATTTGCAAGATGATAAAAATGAGTCATTGAAAATGTTGTTTAGTCCATTCATGTTCGGGCTGATTATTGAGATGTAAAAGTTTATCCCTGTCATGAGGCTCTTACCGTTGTTGATACTGTTTGCTTATTTGTTGATTTTCTTTTGATTGGAGGTTGACATATGTGTGTGTTTTCAATTTTCCAGACAGAAAGGAATATTACGCAACCATAAGAAAAGCAAAATTATGGACTTTGCAGCAACTTGGATGGATTTAGAGTCTATAATACTCCATGATTTATCACAGAAACAAAGATCTAAGTACTACATGTACTCACTCATAAGCAGACCCTGAATATTTATCATAACACTATAAGACAGGGATTGTCAGTAGTGGGACACTGCCCAGGGGCGAGGGGGTATGAATAACTTCAATAAGAGCACCCAAACTTTACCTGCAGGATGGTCACTTATGTACCTAACCCTTAATTGTACCCCACATCTTTAAATAAAATTAATCATCATAAAATAAAATGTTATAACTCTTTTTCTGGAATGACCATCAGAGCCATCGTCATATTACCCTCGATGTCCTAAATGTCATCATATGTCTTCCTTTCAATATTTCCTTTATCTTAAGGTAAAGAAAAAAGTTATTGGGGGTCAGATCAAATAAGTAAGGAGGGTGTTACAATACAGTTATTTGTACAGTGCTGCCAAAATAAGCACACAATGTCACCTTCATGAACTCAATTGTTAAACCTCAGGAAATAACGAGGACGGCTCTGATGGTTATTCCAGAGAAAAAGTTCCAAAATTGCTTTTATGGGTGCACTAGGTGCTGGCATCAGTGCTTGACTCCAAGGGGAGTGCCTTGAAGGTGAACTTAGTGGTACTCAACAATGAGGTACGTAGCACCTTTTCTAGGATGGTTCGCCAACCTAACTGTCAGACCTTGTGTATTTTTTTCCAGTAGAGAAGAATTAGACCACAACCTCATTAGACAATTTGCTTCCACAGACTCTTACCTCCAAATAAAGAATAATTAAATATTTTTTTCTTCTCCTGGACATTTCCCTTTATTTTTGCTCCTTTAATTACTTTGTTGTAAACTTTTAAAGCCAAATGTGAACCTCTGAATAGTGCACGTAATAGTTTAAGCTTCACCAATTAGATGTGGATTGAAATTTCATCTCCTAGTTGCACAGAGATAATTTAAGTGGCACAAATTATTTTAGTTCATTTAGGAAGCAAAGCATGATCATCTTCATAAAACAGAAGATTTGAGATTTCGTAGAACAGTGTAAAAGTTTAATCTTGCTATATTAGGCTAGTTTGCTAAAACTCACTTTGCTTTCACAGTAGAGACATTGCTTCTAAGAGAGACAAGTAAAAATGTTTTTAATAAACTAAACTTATTATGCATACGCTTAATGATTCTAGTCTCCAGTGTACATTTTTATATTATAAATGTTTTTCTATTAAAAAGTACAAAGCAGAGTTGAATTGTTTTTAATGTAGAATCGAGGGAATGTTTAAGAATCTATTTTTAGAAAAAACATGTTTATTTTATTATAAACTATTCATGTTATATATGAAGGATTAAAGTATTTGGTTTCTTCTTTATTAGTGTACCATATTAAATCTAGAGAAGAGATTGTGATTATTTGCTGATTACTCCCAGATCCCAATATCTAGTCTCAAACTCTGATTCAATTGTTCAAGACATTTCTATTTAGATATCTCATTATCACATCTATCTAACTGGATGATTTTGTAGATGGCAACCAATCCAACTTGCCTTCTTATTTCTATCAAGAGTAACATTCTGTTCATATTCTTTGTCATGATTCTTTTCTCCCAGAAAAGGTCATATGTTCATTACCAATGTGGAGACATCTGAGTTTGAGTTGCATATTTTTTGAGATTCCTTCTATCTTCCTTGAGTCCTGTTTATCTTTCAAGTCTTAAATGACAATACCCTCGAATCTTATTTAATTGTAGGCATGTTTTATCCAAAATGTGTTTTGGATCTGGATAATTCATCAACTATATACCAAATTCTAGCTCTCTGTATACTCTTCTGTGGAATTCTGCAAGACCTTCTACCTGGTTGTCTGTTCACACATTTTTTCAGATACAGAGGGTCAAGTCTCCCATTTGTCCTCTGGATTTTTGCCCTCCACCCTGTTCAATAACTTTGTTCTTTTAATGGCCTTCCTTTCCTTCTGAATCTTCCATCATTCCATCCATGCTAGATTATCCTCTGCAATATAATGAATTGCTCTAGCATCACCTCCTTTATAAAATTGTGTTCATACACTATATCCTTCTTATGTGGCCACCTTGTTCCTTTACTCACCGTCCACCACACAGTTTCTCGAGAGATGTGTTAAATATCACCATCTCTATTCCTCAATTCCCACTCATAACTGAATCACTTCACTCAGACTTTTGATTACCACTTTAATGAAATTATCTTGCTAAAATTGCCTGTGACCTCTATGTTGCCAAATTCAAAAGAATACTTCTATATCTCATTCTTACATTATTTAAGCCACATTTAACCAATTGACCAATGTTTTCTTCGCATATTTTTGCTTCACTTGCATTTATTCTCCTTATTTCATTTGTACTGTCTAATTTAACATTAGAGAATTGCCCAACCAGGAACACTCTACAATCCAGGCATGAAGTCCACTATTCTGGGCTCTGTTGTTTAAAGATATGTGACATAATGTCATTCTAAATCTAGTGCTCAGCCGTGATCCATGAGGACCTGTAAGCTAGGCCCACTCTGGTGACTGATAAAATTCGGGCTGTATGGAAACTCTTTTCCACATCTTTTGTATGTGCATTATGAAAACAACTATGTTTGGTGACCATGAAAGTCTGTGGGTCCTACCATGACCAATACAGAGACAGGCATATCTTTAGAATGTGGAGAAAGCTATCAAGTTCCAGTGGTGCTGGAAGTTATTTTCACACATCTATTTGTGTTCTAATTAATGACTCTGGAGGTGGACACTAGTTAGCATGGTATTGTGTGTGTGTGTGTGTGTGTGTGTGTGTGTGTGTGTTGGCATGAGGCAGCTAAGAATAGTTTAGACTTTTCTATAATCCTATTACTCAAATTTGATGCGACACTAAATGTAGATAAGTCTATATTAACTGGAGTGAGATGTGACACTGAATTCTAATACGGGCAAATAGATGTGCTTTAAATTCTAAAATATTACGTTCTTTTAAAAATATATTAAATTATTTTTAAAGTAAATAAAGTTTCATTTTCTTTAAATAATTTAATATATTTTGGTATCAATTAATTGTATTGTACTTTATTTTTATTTTTTGAAGACAATGCCTCATAGCTTCAAAGAAAGATCACTTTTAAAAATATGGAAAACATTACCATAATTTTAAAAAGTTTACATATACTCAAATTTACAATTTTGATGAAAATATGCTTTTAAATGTATATGTTTTGAGTAGTGTCAGGCTTAGAAATACCACGCATCTCTTCTGTTCACATCCCATTGAGTAACAACTCCAATATCCTGGCCACAGCTAGCTGTAGGGGACCCTGGAACATATAATCTACCCATGTGTCCAGTAGCAGAAGAAAACTGGATTTAGCTGAGAAAAGTCTCTCAAACAGTGAGTATGTCTTTATCCTCCAAAGTTCACTAAAGTAAATAACATTATTTTTAACATACAGGGGTTTTTTTGGTCTTAAGTTTTTAAAATATCCAGATGTTTAATAGTTAATATTCAGATGACTCAGGATTTGCTTTCCTCACTAACATGATGATTCTGTACATCTACACCCAAAATTTGCATGTCTCTGTTATTTTCTCTAACTGGAAACTTGATTCTCAACTCTATTTGACTAAAATAACTTCCTATAAAAAGATCTAGGAATTCCCACAAGTGCAGCTCTGTCAGAACCTTTATTTAGTCTTTAAAAGTGAAAAAGAAAATTAGGAAAATAGGAATTTCAGGAATACAACATGATATACAGCAAATGTAATTGAAACAAACAGATACGAGGGAAAACAAAAATATTAGTCTTCATGGAAAAGCCATGAAGAACATACAGAGTTCAATGTTATTGTCATCACTGGTGAGTAATTGCTATTAAGACACCAACAAACTTATATATTTATCTCATATAAGTCGCAGAACCAACAGCTTAATAATGAAACACATTGACTGTTTGACTTCTTAACAATCATGAGATGTGATTTCTTCAGATTTCTTGACATCCTCCTATTCTGCTGATCTTTCACTTCCCTTCTTTACCATCTCTGCCTATTTTTCTCTCCTTTTTGTTCCCTACAATAGACAAGTTTTTCTTCCTATACTCTTTAATTCACCAAGTCCTTCTTTATCTTTATCTTCACCTACTACTTCTATTAGATGATTCTTCTACTGATTTATTTCTGACTTGCCACCTCAGGTGTCCTTCTATTGCCTAAAACTAAAAAAAATGTCCCAAATCATGTCCTAAATAGTCCCCAGACAAAATCTATTTTTCATCTGTGAGGAAGGTCAAGAAACTTCAAGAGATACAACATGCTCTTAGCTTTTGAAATTCGAATTATTTTCTACAGCTTTATCTCACCATAATTCATCCCCAATCATGTTTGTGTACTTTTAATTCCATCTTAGTGATATCTCCTCAACTTATCTGTTTTAATCCTGAATACGCCTGAATAAGTGTTATAATCTCTCAACTAACATTTTTATCTCTAAATTTCATTCATGACCATTGTTCACTTATTTGCAAAATTAACCTAAATCATGAAATGATAATGTCTTCCTTATACTCAACAATCTACAGTAGCTTCTCTTTGTTCTAATGACATAAAAAATCTAGTAATTTTAACATAGCATGAAAACTTCATTCAAGTTTTGCCCAATTCTTTACTTTATGTTTTATTCTTGAAATATTACTAAGCTTTGACACCTGACGTAAGGAACTTTATTATGTATACATATTGTCTAGAGTTGATATATCCAGTACAAATATAATATTTCCAGGGCAAAAATTTGTGTATGCTACTTTTCATAACTCAAGATTACTTTATTTTTATCTTCTCACTTTCCTCAATGGCAAAAATTTTGAGTACACAAAATGGTCTCCATCTAATTCCCTGTCTTCCCTGGAATTTATCTACAATTCTAGATATGTATTAATAGTAATAATATAATATGGTGAATCTGGTCTACACTGGCATCCTCAGGGATGACACTGTTCTACTTGGCCCTTGTGAGCCCCCACTAGGATAAAAAATTTTACCCCATATGAAATCTGGCCACACTGTCATCTGCAAATACATTTCTTCACCCCAATCCTGTGGCTTCTCCAAGTCTTCTGTCCTTTTTTCTGCTAACATGCGTGTCCTTCTTGTGGACATAGGAAACAATGGCTACTTTGCTGATGTTTTCTGGATCTCCACTGAATTTTGTGATGCAACTTCCGGCCCTCGGTGTCGATGCACTGAGTGACTTTGGTATCATGCCATGGTTTTTAGAGAGCTCTGCAAGGCTGTCATCTTTGTTTTTTTCTTCCATGTCCAAATGGGAAGTAGGACACAGTTATTTTCTACCGTCACATTCATAAACTTATTTAGGTTTTGATCTCTCCACATGTGATTTCTGGCGATGGAAATGGAAGTAGAAAACAGGAAGACAACTGGACCCAAAGACTGAAAGATTCTTCTTACGGTCCCTTATGACTCTCTTTTACAGGCTCTCTGCAGCTCTTCAGTCCTAAAGAGAAACTGACTCTTATTTCACTGGGCATTGTCTTGGTTAGCTATAACAAAGTACCACAGACAGGGTGACGCAAACACCAAAAATTTGCTTCTCAACATTCTGGAGGCTGGGAAATCCAAGACCAAGGTGTCTGCATGGTTGCATTCTGGGGATGACTATCCTCCTGGTTTAGCAGATGATCACAACCTTACTGTGTCTCTTTTTCATATAAAGCACTAGTCTCACCATGAAGCCCTGCCTTCATGACCTCATCTAAACCAAATTACCTCCTAAAAGTCCCATCTTTAAATAATTATCACATTGAGAACTAGGGCTTCAATATATAAATTTTATAAGGTCATAAACATTCAGTCCTCAACGATCATTCTTCCTTATCTATAGCAAACTGCATAAGCATTATGCCGAGAGGTTTTCCCCCCTCCAAATCAACAGGCTATGATTTTGAAATCATTATTTCAAATTGTGCTTGAAATGAACCCTTTGCTTGGCAGATCATTTCTTCTCTGAACTAATAACTTTGCAAGGTCTAAGATTTTAGCTAAAATAGGGTGAAGGATCAGAAGAGGGAGGAAAAAATAAAAAATTGTAAATGAAAAACAACAATGTTAACATTTCCAAATACCTTCTTAAAAGTTTATAATACATATAGATCCAGATATGTAGATATAAACATATAGTTTTTGTTATCTTCATAGGCACTGACATAAGGACTTACAGATTTGAGAAATATTTTGAATTCAGAAAAAAATATAAAAACATATTTCTATATAGAATGGAATTTCTAACCAAGTTGGGTATAAGAATAATAAAAGCTAAGTTAATTGAGCAGTTACTTGGTTTTCTATTTTTATTTGGTAAATAAAGCAGTCACTAAAATATCATATTTTCAACACTGGCGGAAGTTTGCCATTTAATTTATTTCATTCACTTGTAAATGTTCACAAACCTATCAGTAGGTGCTGAAATTTCTATAGCTTATGTATAAAATGAAAGCTTTCAAAGTACTATTTTTCTCAGTGCCATATATTAAAGTCTTAAACGGCCAATTCTAAAGACACTTGAACATTGCTTACTGTTTTACAAATACTTTGGATAACATGTAAAAAATGACATTTATTAGCTCCCTGGTTACTTTTCTTTATGATTGTGAACAATGCAGCCCAGAAAGAGAAAAAAGGGTTTGGATCTGAATTCTGAAAAGGCTACACATAATTAACTTTAAAAAAAACAACCAATAGGAAGGAGAATGGAGAGGAATTTTTTAGAAATCAAATTAAACCTGGATAGAATGAGAGGTATAAAGTGTATTCAGCAAATAAAAGAATCACATTTCCTCTGTGATTGGTTATTCACATATCTTAGAGGTCTAAAAGTGCCATTTTAAAATTAAGAAAAAAATCCAAAGATTTGAGAATGTAACCTTAGAGAAGATTGAATTTTGTGATAAGGCTATTTAATTTTGTAGCAATCAATAATAGGAGTATATTAACATTTTTGTAAAAATAAGTGGCATGATAACAGTTATGCATTTTATTCTATTGTATCTATTCTCTGGCTATATAATTGCTGAACATCTAGTATGGTCATGACTCAGTTATTAGTCTTGCACAATTTTAAAATTACATAGTGGAGAAAGCGTAGCATTAGGAATAAGAAGGCATAGATTCAAGTTCAAATCTCTACTCTGTTTAGACAATATGAGCCTGGTCAAATTACTAAATCTTTCAACTGTTCTGTTTTATAACTTATAAAAATGGATGATTACAAGGATGATTTACTGATGTCATTTACCAAACTGATATGTACAACATTAAGTATGGTAATACATAAAAAGTGCTTTGTACGTTACTAATAAAAGTAAAATGTCATATATTTCACATCGTAGTCTAAAATTTTTTCCTTTCCACTTTAAATTTTACAAATTTTAATTTGAAAAAATACCTAGAGTGAACAGGAAATCGGTAGTATGTTAATGGGAATTATTATCAGTCTCAGGTTTTTTTTACCATTCCACCCACCAAGTTCATTGAAGTCATTTTCATTTGCTTTATTTCTGAAGTCTCTGATGCCATATGATATCTATCTACATCGAGTTGGATTGCACTTAGAAAATTATTTCTCTGTGCAACTCAAAGTGAGCTTGATATCATGTGAGGCAGGTATTACTGTAAGGCATTGTGACTCAGAAGAGAAGAAAACTGCTCATTATGTCAATTACATTTATGGGAAGCAGGAGAACCCAGTTTCCCATCCCTCTTGTGAATTCTTTCAGCAAATTAAATCATGAGCATGCAGACTTGTTTAATTAATGGAGTGCATTGTATCTTGGATTTGTATCGCCTGTGCACAAAGAAATCATCACATCACAGTCTCAGAGATATTTTCCACTTGCCCTTCCATCACGGATGGCTATTCACAGCACTCAGTCTTTGGAGGAAGAGGAACTCCCTATTGCCATGTTTCTATAAAAGAGCAATAATCTCTGAGTCTAGCACTTTGAATTGTGTTTGAATTAGAAGTAAATAGTCTACAAAATTATAGAGCATATTCATCGTACAAATCATTTTCCCAGTAATTTTGACCAACAAATATATGCTATGCATATAAAAATATGTCTGAGACACTGGAGTAGCTTTTACCTCCTTGGCATGCTTTGTTGGATGATTGAAGCTGATTGGATTAACAAGAAGAATATGAACAACTCTGAAATATTTCTGTTGCTAAGTGCCCAAAAATTCAATTTAGCAAATGTTTGCTGAGTTTATGTTTTATGCAAAGCACTTTCTTAGACATCCTTGTATATAAAACTGAGAAGACAACCTTGGCAAATCATGGTTAACTAACAGGGACTGAAATGTAAATATAAATGCCTGCAAATCTACGTGATCAGTACCTTGACAGGGATTTTTGCAACGTGCCATGGAAATGTGGATTCAAAAGCAATTACATCTACCAGAGAAAGTAGTGGGCTAGCAGAGACAAGGGCCAGGAAAACTATACAGTATAAATATTTCAGCTAAGGGAACAGCTTACACTAATCCACGGAAGTATAAAAAAATGAATCACATTTCTGGAAAAATTGAGCAGTTTAGTTTGGATTTTGATTAGAGAGGGAGCCACAAGGGGACACTGAGCTATGCTTAGAAATTCAAACATTTGTAAGTGCCACAAGCATAAACTGAATTGTGTTTAAATGAGAGTGATAACTTTATATCTGTTTCTGTCAAATCCGTTATCTTATCTGACTGGAGAATATTAGAGGGAGAAGACATTCTTGGCAGCAGAGTGGATGAACAAGAAAATGGTTTGAAGTGTTCCTCTAAAGGATGACAGATGTTTGGACAACTGCAGTGAGCATAGAGAAGACAGAGCAGGGGCTCATCTGTTGGATGTTGGCATCTATTTTCTTTCTTTGTAACAGGACCTCACCTGTTTTGTGACAATCTGTCTCTTCCTCTATGATCGGCTGTGTGGTTTGAAGAAGCTGACTTCTCCCTTTCTCCAACTAGAGAAACAGTAACAAAAGACAAACCAACTTGCGCATTTCACTATCAAGACACTTCCAAGGGATCAGGAGTAGATATGGACATCAGAATGAATCTCAAGGCATACTAGGAACCCAGACAACTGGATATGCATGATGAAAAAGACAAAGCTGAAAAGGTCTGATTGACCTAAATAGTATCAGGGGAGGGCTAGCACAGAACCTAGGCAAAGAAATGGAACACAGTCTTTCAGGTAAAGAAATAGAATAGACATTTCTATTTCTATTCTATTCTAAGTGTCCTGAAACTAAGAAAAAGTCTTGAATCTTTGCATATCCGTAGTTGACTCGCTTGGTTCTGAATGATGTTGACTGGGAAGACTCGTATGTATTGATAGATGACAGACGCCCAGGGAAGGAATCTTGGAGAACGATGGCATTCAGGAATCAGATTTGATATAAGGAGTAGATTATAGAGAATGCTTATCTTCTAATTTATAATTTTTGCAGTTGTATATTTTAAGAATTTAGCACATATTATATTTGTTATGAAAGTAGTTTCCTCCTAGGTCAGTAAAGAAAGAATAGCAAGAAAAAGTAGTGTCTTGGTTGGAAAAGTAGGAATACTTGGGAGATAGCAGTACAGAGAACACAAGTTTAGTGTGACCAAAGTTTCAAAGCAAAATTTACGGAAGGAGGGAGGTGATTTAAAAAAAAAAAAAAAAAGCAAGTTCCGTAAAGAAACCACTTGCAGATCAAGAAGAAGCTTGTCGTGAGTGGCAATATTTTAGAAATCTTTTGAAGGATAAATAGGATATTGACATTAGTAGAAGGGTGGGGAGGAGGAGGTGAACAAAGAAAATTTTCTGGTCCCTAATGTTCTTGGTAATAACTGAACACCATTCTGAAAATCTCCTGACTGGCCATCTGTGGTTCAGAATCTTGTTGAATCTTATCAAGCAGCGTGGAGAGAAAGCCACTTCAGACTCTAGTCTTGTAAACATATATTTATAGTTTATAAAAGCATGACTTGGATGGATCCAATTATAAGTCATCAACTGCTAACTACAGGATGCTAGCTCTGTCAGAGTTTAATAATCTGGAACTTTTGTTTTCATATAAAAGGCAATTACATCCTCTACTTGGATCCTGTAATAACTCAAGTCTAAAAATTTAACCTAAGAACATAATTATACATTTTCTATAAGAATGTTCATTGCAGGTTTGTTTATAGCAGGAAAACATATGAGCAAAATTCCCTGCATGGCCACAATAGGGTGATGGATTAAATGAATTACGATATAGTAATATAATGGACTTTGTACAAGTAAATAGAAACAATGTAGAAAAACTATGATGGTGTAAAAAATATCTTATATATTGTTTTATATTCTCAACTTACACAACTGTGTATGTATATGTATATATATGTCTGTGTAAGTACACACTCACGTAAACACATTTCTTTTTAAAACTCTTGAGATGCACAACAAAATGTTTACATTATATTGTTTCTGTTTGGATGAGCTTGAAGTGCTACTCTTTCTCTTGTCTATGTTTTCCAATCATTCTATAATGGAACTGTGAAACCTTAGTGAAAATATAACTTCGGTTTTATAAATCTGATTGTAACAATGCAGTACAAGCTTGGTCAATGTTGATACCTCTTCTGACTGTGAAATATAAGGAAAAATTACAAGACTGCTTCTCCATACCCCTGGAACTGGTCTAATGGAGAAATGGTACCCCTCATGTAATGAACACTTTTTATTCTTTAGGGTGCCCAGTATTTCAGCTCAGCTCTCTTTCTAAATCTACCTTAGTGGGGGAAAAAAGCAAGTATATATTTGCTTTCCAAGAACTTTATAGTTCTTCTAGTTCTGGTAAGGACAAGAGACCTAAGCAAGTCTTCACTTGGGTCTTCGCATATGTATGGGCAAGCAGGGACGTCTCATTCCACTGGAGTTGGTAGCATCCATGAACCAGAGATAGTGGTGTTCGTCTAGGGTTTGCAGCAACTGTATGCTCCCTGGTTGTCCCTGTGTGTGACTTTAATTTTTGTAACTGTTAGCCATCAGTCCAGACTTGGGTTCTTAAGTGTGATTGTGTAGGACTTCCCTGTGGATGCTTTGAGCTACCTGTATCCCTATGATGATTTTTTTTTCTGTTTCTGTTAACCAAGTTTATTTCTTTTGTTTCAAAGAATAGTCCGACCTGACAAAGTCCTGCCTGTTTGGCCTTGTGGGACAAGCATATTAAACTTGTGAATTTAGATTTCTCAGGAAAAACTAGACACAACTTTAGGGCCTTTCTAGAACAAGAAACTGAATAGGAATTTTTGTGACATATCTCATAGAATGGAAATGAATGATAGTTAGATTTCTGGAAAAGCAGATTTATAGAGTAACATATTTATTATCACTTTGGATCTAACTGTGTCCAGAGAATCATGTTCTATGAAGAAATAGCGTGAAAATCTTAGACTGAAAAAGTGTCTTATAAAACATACTACAGTTACAGTGTTATGTTAAATCCATCCCATATAAAATCATTTTATGTATATTTTTAAATCACAGAATTTTTAAAGCACTATTCCTTACTTGAAAGTACTTCCCTTGAATTTAAAGCATTTTCAGAATTTAGTATCCTTTTCATATTTCTTTCGAAATTTTACCGTTTCAGAATCTCAACGACTTCACAGGGACATCTGGAACAAGTCAATTATTGTATCTTTCTCATTCAATACATGAGCAAGCACCCGTAAAGAATGGCATCTGCTGCTTGGCTAATTGCACTAATATCTGAAAGAATATAAAATAATTTTTGGTCTTTGTTACTAATGTAACTCAAATAGAAATCTGGAATCATCCTCCTTTGCTTGCCTATTTACAGTGTACAGATAGTGAAGGAAAACTTTAGCATGATTGCTACTGATAGTAATTCTTATAAAAATAATTTTCTCACTATTTCACTTTGTTTACTTTTTCACTGAAATGCTGACAATCACCATTCAGCAGACAGAAAATTCTCACTCAGAAGCTGAATTTTCTTGAAGTTCAACAGATTTTTCTGAGAAGAAATGAATAATAAGTTGGAGTTTATCGTAAAAATTGTAATGTAACATAAATATAATTTCCTGAATATAATGATTACATTAGGTTCTGTCAATTGCATAGCTTTAGCGATAGATGTGTAGGCAACAGATAAATATTTAAAATAATTTTTACATTAAGAATTAATTTCTCCAACCAGAAAGGTAAAAGGAGAGAAAGTTCTGAGTAAACCTTGCTTAGTTTTTACTCTTGAGTCTTTTACACCAAGCAATATTAACGCTTTTTAAAATTACACGAAAAACCTTGTTAACTTGAAGCAATGATATCACAATTGCACTATTTATATATTTCAGGACTCTTCATAGGTAACCTAGAAGTAGGTAAGGGGGAGCTGTAAGAAGGTATCTTTCCATGGACTTGAATACAGTTGACTCTTGAAAAATGTAGGGGTGAAGGGTGCTGAGCTCTGCAGTCAATAATTTGTATATAATTTTGAGTCCCCCAAAACTTATTAGCTTACTGTTGACCAGAAACCTTATATAAACAGTCAGTTAACACGTATTTTGTATATTTTACTAGGGGGAACCCCCAAAATGGAATTATCTTTTGGAGGGTGGGCTCCTTGTAGCGCAGACTTTTCCTGCTAGATAAGTGTTCTAGGAACCCATCAGCATCAGTGTACATTGTCGTGAGAGGCTGTGGTAGACTTCAGTGAATTTTTTTCTTTTTGAGAGTCATTTTTGAACACATTTGTCCCATTTCATGTTGGGTGATTTACGATTTACAAGCATACCAACCTGCTCGGTGCTGAGTGTTCAGCAGTTTTTGACCAAAAACGGCATGACCCCTGTGCCCTACCCTCTTTAGTCACCTGATATCACCCCAAATGACTTTTTGTCTGTTTCCTGGAATGAAAAAAATTCTCAAAGGGAATCATTTTGCTGATAAGGAAGAGGTGAAACAAACAAAAAAAGGCAGAAGTACTGAAAGGCATCAAAGTCGACGGGTTCAAAAATGGTTTTGAGCAGTGGAAAAAGTATCTAGATAGGTGTATTGCATCCAACAGAGAGCACTTTGAAGGTGGCTGAGGTTGAAACATGAAAGAATAAATACACTATCCTTTAATAAATAAATCCCTGGTTTTGGGGGGATCCCCCTCCTATGTATTATATACTGTGTTCTTGAAATGAAGTAAGCTAGATAAAAGAAAATATTATTAAGACATTCGTGAGGAAGAGAAAATATGCTTACTCTTCATTAAGTGGAAGTGGATCATTGTAAGATTCTTCACCCTTGTGGTTTTCACTGAGTATCCTGAGGGAAGGAGGAGCTGATCTTCTTGTCTTGGTGGAAGGGGAGGTTCGTCTGTATTTTTTTTCAAATTACTGTAAATCTCCAAAAAAATTCCGATATATTTATGGAAAAAATTTGCATATAAGTAGACCTACACAGTTCAAATTTATGTTGTACAAGAATCAACTATTCTGTACTTTAACACAAGATTTCATTAAAAAAAAATAAAGCCTGAAAATTCTTACCTTAAACGTTGATATAAAGGTCGTTAAAAGAAAAAGAAATAATGAAAACAAAATTTAAAATCACATTTAATTTTAAAGAAATGGAATGTTTACTGTCGTATTTAAGGAATAGAGTGACTTAGAATTAAACTAGTGAGCGGCAGGGTCTTAGGGCAATAGTCAAACTGCAAAACAACGTTTCTGAAGGATAGCATCTCAGACAAATATGGCATTTGGTCTGTTCAATTCCTTTTAAATTAGGCTCATTACTCTTCATGATACATTTGATTGCTCTCAAATTCTCAGTAAATGTACCATGAGAGGATCAGAGCTATTACTTTGACCAGCAACCGAAGCTTCTTTGGGAATAACTCCAAGAGACTTCACTCATGTATGGGGCCCAGGGGGATGTCAGGAGAGGGCAGTTTTCAGAAGCTGCTGACCTTGAAAGAGCTCAGAGGCGGGCAGTGAATCAACTTACCAGAAGCAAAACAGGCCAACAGAACAAAAACTGGAACTAAATCTCATGCCAGGTCTCCTCAATCTTTGGAAAGTTTAGAACTTTAACTGAAAGAATGTAGTATTCTCATGTCTGCATTCCTTAGTTTCCCCTTTTTGTTTGTGTACACAAAAGTAAGGCTCAGGCCTTCTCCATCCCAGAAATATTGAACAATCTACTCTGAAGACACTTGTTTCCCAAACTGTAGGTTGCTGTGGCTAGGTGCTTCTTTTGTAAATCAATTTCTGTGATCACCACCCATGAGAAGCAGAGGAAAAATGGTGAAGGGTGTTTTGTAGAAGAAACAGTCAACTGATCATAGCTGATATTTAGACCAGATTTTGGATCATGATGTCAATTTTGGACATAGATTAAGCAATTCTGACGTCTTATAGTGGCTGTTGTGACTAGAGCTCGCTTTCCTGAGTTCTTCAAGCCAAGACTGGATTCTTTTGTTAGGTTGGAATTGGACTAGCCTTGTATTCCCAGCAGCGTGATGGGCTATTAAAAATACCTTAGAAACTGTTAAAATTACAGAATTACCATCAAAGATTTAGATCAAATGTGTTTAGGTAGGAGATTCTATCTATCTATCTATCTATATATCTATATATGTTGTATTTGGATAATTCTGATATTTAACATAAAAATCTATAAATCTTCCCATATTTAAGTTTATGTGGACATTATATATGTCACATATTTATATTCCCTATGTATATAGACATATATTGTGAATATGCAATATATCAATATGCTAGCTATCTAATCAAAAATCTGTGTAACTTTCTTTAGCTTTTCTTTACTAAAAGTAGCACCTCTCATTTCCTCAGGCTACCCATGCTGAATTTAGCACAGAAGATATGCAAGGACATAACTAATTTTTGCTCCTATGAGAAGGTTTAGAGAAATAATTACATTCTTCTGCAAAAGTAATTACTGTGTGCTTACTATGGCCATAGGACAGGTTTGATAAAATTATAAATCTGATGAAGTTACATTTTATGATAGACTGGTTTAAACCTTAAGCAGTAATTCTCTGTGTATACTTTTTATTCAACCAGATACTCAACCTAAAGTTAACCTTCAAAACTGAGAAAAGCTTTATGGTAACTACAGAAATCCCTGTAGAAGTAGGGTGTCTCTCATATAGGGACCAGTTCCGTGAATGTTAACTGCAGGTCAATACCCTTTCTCATAGCCACATAAACTGTTGACCCTTCTGGTGACCCTTTGATAGCCCTTTGAAGGAGGGAGATTGTCTTTTATTTTATCTCAAGAATGCAACCCTCCCTCATTTATTTGACTGAGAATCTAACATCTAAAATGTTTTTTCTAAATTTCTTCTCGGTTATGTTCTTGAACCCCCTCTGGTCATTCATTGAAGGTTTCCCTAGGCCACTGAATTTTTTCTCAGGCTTTAATAATATTCTGCTTCTTTTCTGAATCTATACATCCTCAAACATTCACTCAATTCATTACATTTCTGCCACCTAAATACCTGAAACATTTATCCCCTCATCACTAATATACATCTTTCCTTGGGAGCACACATGCATTATAATAGCACCTTGGAGGAACCCAGCTCAATCCCTCTTCTTCTAATTTAAAGCTCGTGATGCCTGGTTTATCTGATGACTTTGAGATATGCTGTTCTTACCACATTCTCAACTCAGGAAAATTTTCTTCTTGTTCATATCAACCTTCTTGTTGCTCTGTTAACTTGTAGCTCAGAGTTGCAAGGAAATTTTTGCCTGAGATTATTTGATTAGTAAGACAAGCACACTTGACACTCTGTTCTCAGTTTCATTGTGTAGACCACTATTTCTCAATATTATATGACCCTGGAACTGATGTTTTCACTTAAGATCACGCCTAAAGTTGCTGACACCATTACATGCAATCAAAATGGAGAAGGCGAAGTAGCTTAGCCCCAGCCACAACTCTTATTATACCTGTTGTTCTTCACACAGTCATGAATAAGGCTATTTACAAAGTTGACACACATGTCAGTGTCTATTTGACATTATCTATTATTAAATAAAGTATGCCATCTATGTATACTAAAATGACTTTAATTTCCCATTGTGTTCCACAGTGTGCAATCAGACAGAACACGTTTTTTCCCTCCTCAATGTGCAATAAGGAGACAAGATTTAACAAATATGAAACAACAGAATATCATAATATTTAATACAACATGAGCAGTTATGAAATGATGAGGAAGCAACTGAATTTGCAAGCAAGTTTAGTGGACAAGACAATCTGGGTAGACAGAAGGAGGCAAGAAAAGTCACCCAATCTGGGTGGACAGACGGAGGCAAAAAAGTCACACGGAAATGTGAAGAATGAGTTGAGTCTTATTGGAAAAATTTCTTGAGTTCTTATAATTTGGTGGAGATATTGCAAGGTGCAAATCTTTGGTGTAAATCTTTGTTTCCTATTTTTCATGGGTTTGCATTCATTTGCTTGCACATTTTTAATAACGCTAACATTATTTCAAGGCAGATGTCTCTGGCATTTCAATGATATCCCGCATTGGAAAAACTCTGGGAGAAGGAAGAATATCATGGACAAGTGCCCCTGGGAGTCTCTCCTTTGAGAAATTTCTATAGGTCTTCCTGATCCTTGTTCTTTTTTAAACAATGAGGCAGAAAAGAACTACCTGGGATATCGTTAGAATCAAGATCCACATCACAACCTCAGTTATTCTGATTTTTTGTGTCTTGGGTGAAATCTGAAAATCAGGACCTATAACAAACGTTCCAGGTGATTCTAATGCTGGAATCATGGTTTCTTGAAAAAGTACTATGCTAATAGAGACGTTTTAATCACCATATTCATTCCTAGTTAGTAATGTGCTTTATTTCCGTACTTCACCTTCAAGTCCCTCAAGGAATCTTCTTGTCATTATCTTTAAAGGTACATGTCCACACTATTTAGGGCTCTTTTAAATAGAGGACTAGAGAAATATTCTCTAAGTATGTTTCATATGCTTTGGCAACAGTGACTTTGGTGAGTGCTCTATAGAACAACATGAATTCTATCCTTAAATACGATTGGCAAATGGTGGATTAAATAGAGTAACCTGGCTCTTAGCTTGCAGATTACCTCAGAATAGGAATAATAACACATTTCGATATGATTAAGATTCTCCAGTAGGAACTTCCCCAAAGAAGCTTGAAAAATAAGAAAATGAACTTGGAGAATGATGTATTAGAATGAAGAAATTCAGATGTGAAAGATGCTATTGATGTTTTCCACTTTTACTGCTTTCATTTTGTATTCCCTTGTTTTTAAAAATATCAGTACTATTGAGAAAAGATTATCATAAACCCTACTGAAACACAGTTAGTGGCAGGGGATACTGGTTAAAGGTACAATTGTTAATAATTTAGGCTTTAAAGGAAGCCATAGACAGATAAATGACTTGGTGTGATGATCTTTCAATAAAATTTTCTTATAATACCACTCATAGGCTGTGATCTCTGGGTTGTAGTTTATTGACCTATGGTCTAGAGTTGGACAACCAATATCATGAGAAAACTGCTCTGATTTAACTTTATCCTGATAGTTTTTATTTCTCCTTAGAATAAAAGTAGAGAATAAGCTCTCTACAGTTATCATGGATTTATTAAAAGCATGTTGAAGGAAGTCCATGCATTCATTCATCCCCCAACAGTTTAATAAGCACCTACTATATGCTAGGTGTACTGACCTTTTCTCCCCCATTCGATTCTGGTTGATGTTTCTTACTAATTGCACTTTAACAGCTGAGTCTTATTTTGGGATGAAGACAGTGACATCCAAAGGGGGTTAGTATTAGGGACTTCGGCTTCTGCCACATTGTCACCTATCTTTACTTTGCAGCAGTTCTTTGTGAGTTTGAACATGCCAAGTAGATAACTTTTAAGCTAAAAGAAGAGCTTTAGCTTTGTTCATGGTACTTTTTCTTCGTTTGTTTCTCTTGGGTCAATAATTCAGAGGCTTTTCCACAGTTACCTACGTAACTATCTCACTCGGATTTTAAAGAAACTGTCTGATTTTTTCCTAATATCATTTACAATACCTTATATAGGGCATAGTTCATAGTAGTTCATCAATAAACATTTGAGGAATTGACTTATAATATATGCTTCTGTTCTACTGGGATGATCCCAAATTCAGTCTTTTAAGTAAAATTCGATCTACAGTCCACTTCGATAAGCATAACACTAGTTCTCATTTCTGAGGTAGTGTGTTTATTTCCATAGTTTTTGACACCTTATTCACTTTGCAAAAGATTTGGTTGGGGAAAAAAAGCTGTGAAATATTCTCTTGGCAGATCAAGAATAGGCCTAAGGGATATATTGATTTTTTTCATTAATCTCTAGTAAGGCAGACAAAAGGCATTTACTATCATTAACTACTCATAGAGACATGTGAACTGAAAAGGTAAAAATGTGGCATGTTAAGAAATTTAATGATTTGGAAGATATGTAATAGTTGATTCCATTTAAGTGTAGACAATTTCTATGCCTCTGTCTTATAATCCTTGTTATGGAGGTTGTCTTGTATGATATAGATAGTATTTTGTTTTTTATAGAACTGATCACTTGGCCAAGCAATTTATTTTCTAAAAATGAAATGAAATTTATTTAAAGATAAACAAATGTGAGGCCCAATCTCTATATTCTGCCTATAGGAATACAGATTGTTTAAAATAAAATGCTAAGAGGAAAATTTATAAAAGAACAAAAGTGATCATTGTTGATATAGAAAAATGAATAGATTGATGACCATATTTTTTTGTATGAGCACTATTCATAAACATTCCCATGCTCTTTTTTTCTCATTATTTTTCTTTCAAGAGATGGATGTCAAACCAATCTTCCACAAATCTCACCTGAGGTTGCGTTTAAGCAGGATTTATTCTTTGTAAGCTAAACAGTTTTTGATGGGTTTTTAAAAAGCCTTAATTTCCTTTTTAGATTTCCACCAGTAATTGGCAGAAATAACACATTCTTTTCCTAATTATATTTATATCTCTGTATTTCCTAAGTGGTATTTATTGTATTTCCTTTTCAGGAGAAATTTTTTTCCCTCTTAAATGCATTCAAACAATAGGTCAAAAGCTAGGGGCAATTACGAAGTCACACTTGGTATAATTTCCTATGTCAATGCTTCACTTTTCACACCTTCATCATTGTATTTACCAACGAGGATATAAGCAAAGAGGAATATGATTTCCTGTGACTTCTTCATTCACTGTCTTACAGAATAATTAAGGGCAAATGTACTGCAATTCAATGTGGATATGACTCATTTTACATCCATTTGTTAAAAGTCTACAGTGCTTTATTTCTTTTGTTGTTATAAAATGCACACATTTCCCAAATTGGTTTCAGAATCTGAGTGTCTATTTTTGTGGGGGGGCGGAGGGGAGGGTTGCTAGGCTTTGGTGATCATTCCTCCTCAACCCTCCAAGTAGCCAGAACCACAGGCACACGTTATCATGCCTGGCTAACTTTTTTTTTTTAATGTATTGTAGAGACAAGTTGCCCAGGCTGGTCTCAAACCCAAAGTGCTGAAATGACAGGCTGAGCCACCATGCCCTGCCTGAGTGTCTTTTTAAATAAGTGACTTGTCCTACTCAAGAACTCTGGAAAGTAGGAGCTCAGAGGCACTCTTCTATGTAATACATTCAGAAAAACTTTGAAGGAAAATTTGGCCAATTCATCAAAGTATACAATATGCATTCCTTTTCCCCTTGCAATTCCATCTCTAGGAATATATCTTACTGAGATATAGACACAAGTGGCAAAGATATATCAAGAAAGATGGACACTAAGGCATGTCAATAGCAATAATTGGAAACATGTCAATTCTACCTCAGTAGTAGAATGGTTCAATGATGGTAAATCCAAACCATGGTCTACTAGGCAGGTATTTCAGAAATGCAGGAAGCATGTGGAAAGGTAGTCCCTATTGAGAATTAAGTGAAAAAGAAAACAACTTAATAAAAAAGCACAAACTAAAAGTATTCCCAGGGGCCAGCCAGGTAACATCAGGCCAGATGTGACCTAGGACAACTGACACTTGTTGTCTCTTCTGCTTGGCACACGGAAGGACTGGAGTGAACTGAACAAAGCATCCTCACAGCACCCACAGATTGCTCCAGGGAGGAACCACTGCCCTATTTTGACAAATATTTAAATTTTTCAAGAGAAGGTGAACTAAATTCAGATATTAATGTATATTATTGGGTGTGTGTTTAATGTTTTCGTTTCATTTAAACGCTTTTAAATACAGTGTTAGCCAAACAAAACGTGTGTAGGCAAATGTTGGCCAAGACAGATTTGTTACCGCTGCTGTCTAGACACTGAAAAATGTAGAAAGTTATATATCTAATCACGGCAACAATAATTTCTGCAGTGTAGGTTTTGAAATTTGTTTATGGAGTGCTATTGTACTTTATACATTCCTGTATTGTTTGATCTTGTTTCACTGCACATACACAGTATATTTTCTGTGCTCATACTAGAAAATAAACCCCATAAAGTTCCATGATATAAGGAACAAAACAATGTTTCATATTGGCACCATTCCTATCTCTCGATTAGGCAATTTACTCTAACTTTCTAGAATTCAGTTTTCTTATTTGTGTAAGGGGAGTAAAAGGGCTTGCCTTACATGATGATAAGAATTATGTAAGATAATATTTACAAGTGCCCTATACATAGTACTTACCTTGTCAATATTCATTTGTTCCCCATGTTTGTCAAATCCATCATTATTTGGTGATGCCAGACAGCAAGTAAAGTGTAAGAAGAAACTGTCTTAAATTGAGATTTTAAAAATATGTCTTTGATTCAGCTGGTGATATATACCCAAAAGTGTGTATATCAAAATGTGTGTCTAAACTCCAGAAGAATGTGTCTATCTTAAAGATTAAATATTTAAATTTAAAAAAAATATATACTTAAGGATTTGGGAAATACTACTAATATTTTCATTTGTTTTTTTAGTACATAGTTATATTATCATTTTCTCTTTAAGAGGTTACCCCTGATTTTAATACTGGGTAAAAGCAATGTAGCATATATCATTCAAAATATTTTTACCTGCAGTTATGACCTTTGTCAGTTTTCTGTGTTCAGGGAGTAGAAGAAGATTTCTTTATTATGGAATCTGATCTTCTTAAACACTTTAATGTTTAACTGAGCTCTAAAAACACAGAAAGAGAAAATACAATTGGAAATTTCCTGTTACAAAAAGAAAAAACCTTATTTTGAATATAGACTTTTTTTCCCCTCAGTGAAACTAAAATTCAAGTTAAGGAATTCATATAATTATTTTTATAAGCAAAAATAACACTTTTTACCACTGCCTTCCAAATACTGCTTTAATCCAGAAAATATTCGAGAGAATTTTGTTTTCTATAATAACACCAATATTCATCTCAAGGGAAAAATAAAACAAAACAATTATATGTATTGCTGTCTGCAAAAACACAAGAACAAACTTAGGAAAGAGAAATTACACACACACACACACACACACACACACACACAGTCTCAAAAACAGAAATATACACATACACAAAAAGATAGTTAAGTGTGATTAACCAAGCTGGTATTTTTAAGACATCCAGTAAAATTCTAATAGTGAGAGGTTAAATTCATGTATATATCATGTAATAGGAGCCATCATTTTACCTGGACTAGAAGATGGTATGAACTTTCCCACACAAAAAATGTCATCTGCTTATTCATACTTGCTATGCTTTTGTGAAAGTTGTGAAATAGTGAAAATTGTCCCTAAGGCCCTTTAGGAAACATCCCAGTCCTCCAAGTGAGCGTTTTACAAAAGAAACTGCAAAGTGGTGCTGTTTCAGGGTCCTGGAGTTCCCTGGGTTGGAACCGGTGCCACTGGTTCTGTATGTTTGCTTAGACTGGGTCATGTTCCATCTGAGGCGAACCCTCGGTGGCCAAGCTTTACATCATAGTGAAACAAGCAAGGCTTTGAAACCAGAGCATCATGGGATCGCATCCCACTTCTTACTAGGTATGTGGTCTAAACAGCTGAGGGTTTTAACCTCCTAGACATCTACTTTCCTCATCTAGAGAACTGGCATAATAATTCCCACCTTTAAGGTTGTTTTTGAGTGTTAGAAAATATACACATATCAAGTCTCTGGTATGTGGTAGCTATTCAATATAAAGTGGTATTGTGACTCTTATTGTTGCTATAGTATACTCATACAAGACTAGTTTAAACCACACTCAATTCTTCTTTTGGACAAATAGTGCCGTTTTAAACACTATATTAATGTATTTTAAAATGTCAGTTGCTAAGTATTTAGGGCCAAGTAGGGCTATTAATATGCATAGAAGAGCAGAGGTTTATTGGGTTGAGACATTCATTGGAAGGATTCCAAAAACACTAAGTTTAAAGAGGAAAAAGAACCAGAAGAAGAGACCGTAAGCTCTTTCCACCACCTTAAAAATGACAAAGTAATAGCAACTAACAAGTATTTAAGCATTTTATGCTAGGCATAATTCTGCTTTGCAATATTAACTTATTTAATCATTACAATAATCCTATGCTGTAGATTTTTATCATTATGTATCAATTTTATCAATTTTACAGTTGAATCATATCAATTTTGCAGGTGAAAAAATTAGGCACAGAAAAGTTTATTTATTTATGCATAATGGAAAAGTAAAACGAAATTCCTAGTCTTGCAAAACTTTCATCATATTCAGACATAACGTCAACAAACACATGAATGAAAAGTAGTTATATAAAGCTTGGAAGAGCTAAGTTCAAGGAAGGAAAAGAAAGCAAAATAAGGTTTCAGAGAGTGATGAGAGTGCTGCAAAAACTCAGGTGACCAGTGAATGCTGTCCTTCTACTAGGACGATACTTGAATTAAACATGGAGTCATGTGAGGTGACAAGCTAAGCAGGTGCCTGGACAAAGATCACTGTGAGCAAAGAGGAGGGCAAGTGCAAAGACCTCAAGGCAGGAGTGTGTGTTTGAAGAGAGTGAGTATTTCACGTGCATGGAACAGAGTGAACAGGAAGTGTTAGCAAAGACTAAGATGAAAGCAGAAAAAAAGCATGGGAAGGATGTACCCTGAGGTAGAGTCTTAAGTTCACTGAAGAATTGGGAATGCGAATTCAGTGAGAGTGAGATGACGGGCCACTGAAGATTTAGGAAGAAGAAAGACTCAGTCAAACTTTGAAAAGATAATAGGTCAGCATGACACTGTAATGTTCAGTACGTGTCATTATATGTTTGCCAAAACCCACAGCATGTACCGCTCCAAGACTGAACTCTAATGTAAACTATGTACTTTGGGTGATAATGACAGCCAATGATTGTAACCAATGGACCCCTCTGGTTTGAGTAGGGGGTCGTATGTGTGGGAGTCAGGGACTTGTGAGAATGCTCTGTACTTTCTGCTGAATTTTGCTATGAAGCCAAAACGTCTCTAAAAGAAGGAAGTCTGTTTCAGAAAAGAGATCTAGAAGCTTTCAAGAATTAAACCTTAGGGGGGAAAATAGAATCAGGAAAAACTATTCAGGAGATTATAGCAATAAACCAGATGAGAAATGATAGTACCTCTTATAAGGTAGTAGGTATGGGGATTTTAAGAAAAATTAAATTGTGGACCTATTTGGAAAATGATAATATATAGAAATAGATAAAATAGAATAGAAAATAGAAAAAATGTATACATATAAATATATAAGTAGATTGAATATGTTGTATAAGAGAAAGTGAGGTGTCAAGATTGATCTCAAAGTTCCTGAAAGTCTTAAAGACTTGAAAAGCCATTCACCAAGACAGGAATGCTTGGGGGAAGATCAGTTTGGAAGAAGATGAAGAGTTTAGTTTTAGGTTTTTGGGGTTTTTTTTTTTTTTTAGATTAGAACATATAGTTTATTTAGAAATAAATTAGAGAGAGAGGAGATTTACCTCCCCAGGGTAAGGGAGAGGGTCAAAACTTAAGAAAACTTGGCCTGGCCATAGCTCAAAGAGTTCATGGCCACACCATAGCTCAGCAAGGCAATGGCCAAAGAGTTTAGTTTTGAGTTAAAGTTTGAGACCGGTCCACCTGTGAAGTGAAGGAAATCCCACCCCACACACACATACCCAATGTCACATGCGTTCATAAATAACAGAGCTAAGATTATGACCAGATAACATAAACACAAAATCTGATTCATAGTGCAAGGTTTATGTCTTAGTCACCTTTCAGCAGTACTCAGTATACATTTTCATATATAAAAGACACACAATAAATGTTTAGTGGCTGAAAGGAAAAAACACCATGAGGTCAATTACTGTGTGGGTTTCATTCACTGCTCTTTCCCTAACACCTAACATAGTGTCTGGCATGTATTCACAGGAATAAAAAGCGATTAAAGAAGATTATCTAATTCATAGATTTTTTTCAAAATGTAAAGTAGAAATCACTCAGGCATTCAAAAGTTGAACAATATATTTTATGTAATATTGAAGAATCTATAAAGTAACTGACTGTTTTGTGTGATTAACTCAGATATCTGAGAATACACTCCTACTAGAGAGAATTAAAACTTTAGTCAAGGACAAAACAATGAAAACTGTACACATTTTGCCAATAAACTAAAATTCTGGGTGAGTTATAAAGATTTAACAAGTTGTTAGAGAAAATCTTTTTCAACAAAAATATTAGAAGATTATTCTTTTGTTATAGATGGAGAAAACACAACTAGATAAACAAAGTACCAAGTAAGACATTAAATGCCAATCAATAAGCTTGAAACAAATAATTGTTCAAGGTCTGACCTCCTGGTGGTGGGCAGATTGATCAGTTTTGTAGAGTATGAGACCTTGAATGAGTCCTCCAGCTGACATACCACAGTCCAGCAAAAGTGATTTCAAATCTCTCTGGACAAAGATAGAACACCCTAAGACTCAATTGCTGGAACATGATCCAGAAAATCAAAATCTAAAAAATGACTAAAAGAAACCATTCAGCTAGACACTGGAAGAAAACTCTGGAAGACATTCTCTACAACCGAGCTTCTACCGCAGGGCATGATGTTATGTGAATGGACCCAATTCAATTCATTGCTCAGAGAAAAATGGACATGATTCAAAACCAGAAAGTGTAATTTACAAATCCTTATGAAAAATGTTTAATATTACTAATAATCAAAGAAAAACAAACTAGAGTCTTCATTCATTCAACATATGATTTTTGAATGTATGTGAAGGTACTGGGAGTATAGCGGTGAACAAAACCCATGGCCATCTCTGCCCTTATAAAACTCATATTTTTGTGGGAGATGAAAATTATACCAAATAAATAATATATTAGTTGATATTAGATAACATTCAATGGAATAGAGAAAGAGGAAAGGGGGCAGGTGCACAGGGAAGGAGCACTGTGGATGACAAGTGTTGCAATTCTAGGGAGGATAGAAATAAAAGAGTTTTAGGAATAGGCAACATAGGAGCAAAGACCTGAAATTGTGATTTATTGTATAGAGCTGGTGAAATGTACAAGAAACTCTGAGCTTGGTGTCTGATTGTGTTGCAGCCTACACCTCCCTGGGTACTGTGTTACAGTTTCCTCATTTATAGATTAGGGATAGGGACAATACCAATCTCTTCAGGTTTTTGTGAGGATTGAGATTTCAATTTTATACGCAGCAAATAAGGAAGTTTAGTTTTTATTATTTCTGTTAGGAAAATATTGCAGATTTTTTTGTTTGTTTAATGAGGAGAAGGGTAGAACAATATTTTGGTAAGAATAGGGCACAATTAGTACAATTAAGGATACATTTTTCTGTCGGTTAAGATGCTTTCAGTCCATACAACTGAAATCCAAATTTAAGCAATAGAGAACTTTAGAAACACAGGACAGAAAACCTGGAGTTAGGGTAGCCTTTGGGGCTGGTTTATGTAACAGTCACAGATGCACCGAAGGCTTACATTTTTAAAAAAATCCACTGCTTCTCTTTGTCATTCTTTGTGTTGCTCTTTCTGGAGACTTGAAGCATGATGGCAATCTAATATCCAGGCACGGCAATATCTAGAACCATGTTTTTTAATATGATGGGCACTAGTTACATAAAGCTATTTACATTTAAATTAATCAAAATTAAATAAAATTCGAAGTTCAATCCACATATTGCTGATAGGTCAATAGAATTGCTGTTCTTCTTTAAGTCTTTTTCCATTTTCTGGGTTTTTAATTTTTTTTAATTTGTGCTATAATCTCAGCGAAATAACCATTAAAAAAACATATCCACACATCACACACATACTTATATATATGCATGATATATATGTGTCATTGCAATTATGTCTTCTCAGCTAATATAATATGAAAAAATTATTCTTAATATGTGGAGAAAGATTACTGCATATTTGATATGATTACAACAAAGAAAAATATAGGAATAGAATAATATTAGAAAGAAACACATAGACATTTATCAGTGATACTGTTACTAGCAAAATAGTTGGTGAAAGTTTTTCCTATCATTCTTCTTCTTTTAAAATATGGATTACCTTTATGCTGGAAGTCTTATAAAATATATTTAAAAGGAAGCAAGCGAGGAAGAAACCTATGTCATTTTAGGAATACCACTTTTTACCAGTTCTAACCTCATATGAACAATTTCACAATTAGCCTCAAGTCAATTCATGTAGCGTGAAGAATAACAGAGGGACTTACTTCCTAAAAGACTGATACAACTTTTTGTATGTTATATATTATAATGGATAGACCATTTCATAACCAAATGTTTACTATCTTGCAAAACTTAATAATCTTTATAGTTTTGTGTTTAGCAAGGTTTAAAATTACTTGAGTTTTTAAAACCAAGCATAATAGAAGCCCAGGGTTTGCTAGAAAATACCCGTGAACCTCAGAGCGGGCCAGTCAGGCCAATTGGAGAGGGGAGTGGAGGGCTTTCCTTAAGCAGTGGTACGTCTATCTGCTGTCTTCTACATTGGATTGGTATGCAATTTTCTATTTAGAAGAAAATTATATCTCAATATGCAGAAAGTCACTGTTTTAAATGATAGAATGACTGTCCAATAATTGAATTTTTGTCTTGCAGAGGAACTGTTGACAGATGTATATGAGGGAATTCTGTAGCTCGTTACATTCAGAGTGGTATGAAGATTTCTTTTTTGCTTACCCACAAGACAATTCTTATTCATGTGGCTACTGGGTGTGCCAGCTATCATCATAAGGCAGTCCCACCCCTCAGAACCCACTACTGAATAAGTGAGGAAAGAGTATACCTGCTTCTGGGTTCTTTTAAATAAATTCTTACAGTGTAGGTGCTTAACATTGAAAGCTCTTTATTCAAATGAAGAATGAGGCATGAGTCGTAATGAAATAGCTCATACTTTATTCAGACTAAGGGTGAAGACTAATGGGTAGCATAAAATTAAGAGCTAATTTGCATTTGTTAAAATATTTTAAATAAGTGCAACCTAAATCCAAACATAAATGATAAAGAACTTTTTATAAATGCCTAACAAGGAATTGAAGTGAGAGTAGCCATCAAAGCTGGTTTTCTTAGAGGTTCAGTGATGCCCAGAAGATGTCAAATTTTTTCATTGATTCTTTCCGCCATCCTTAGAGACAGCTTCTTTTGCCATCTTATAGCATAATGATGACCTTATATACAAGCATAACACTATCTAGAACTATGCTCTTCAAAATGGTCACCGCAATGGCTATTCATATTTAATTATTTATTTTAAAGATGTGAGGTGCAAGTCAAGATTAGGCATACGAGTGGACATTGTGCAGGTAAAGTTTGGACCTCTCATTTAGCCTGGTTTGAGATCAGTACCCTTATTGATGTTGTGCTCCCTCCTCATCCCTGCAGAATCTCACTACTGCCAATCCCTTTCTTATAGTATTATGGTCAATGTTCAGGGTCCATTTATGAGTGAGAACATGTGGTACTCAGTTCTTTGTTTCTGTGATAGATCACTGAGTATTATAGACTCTAAATCAATCCGTGTTGCTGCGAAGTTTATATGCTTGTCCTTCTTTATGGCTGCAGAATATTCCATCTTGTACATTTATTGTAATTAAATACAGTTAAAGTTCAGTTCTCCAGTGGCACTAGCCACTTTTCAAAGCTCAAGAGTCACATGCGGCCACCATATTGGGCAACACAGATATAGAGGATTCACATCTTTTCAAGCACTGAATTTTAGCAAAAAGGGTTATCATCTTTCTGTAGCTCTTCCTTAAGAGCCAGACATTTTTCCAAAAGCATCTGAGTGAATTTATCTTTATGGTTTGTTGACCAGAATTGATTTTCATGTCCACTCTGAAGCAAAACTTGACAAGGCAATGGGATTATGGTGAACCCATCAACCTACCACAGATGTGGGAATGAAATTGATATGCCCCCAGTTACATGGTTGCATGTAACTGGGCCGGATCTGGCCCTCAGGTTATAGTTTGTACGCCCCTGGTTTAATTCACAAGTCTATAGTGTGAAACCTTTGGTTTTTATTTTGAAAATCAATAAATATGCTATTTTTATGTCTCTATCTTGTTATACACATTCAATCAGAATTTTAGGCTATGATTTTCAATTTAAAATCAGGGTAGATTTGAACCTGAGAGGATAAACATTTTTAAAATCAAACACAGGTTCTGGAAAGGGTATTCTAAAAATGAATTCTCAATGAGAAGTAAAATAAATAGCACACATAAGCATGATTTGGAAACATAAACATAGTATAAGAGTTATTTTATTGACCATTCCTCTAAATAACTGTTATTAAGAAAAATCATATAAAATCACCATTCTGTAAATATCGGCAATATCATAGGATACAGACTATTATTAATAATTTTACACCAACATTTTTATTTTATAATTCCTACATGCAAGTACTTAGAGAGATACACTGATTCCTGACTACACCACACTCTTTTATAGATGTGCACATAATTTTACTGCATCCAAGAGCGTCAGAGCTGGTCAATATCCCAAAATCGCTGAGAGAGATCAAGCTAGCTCTACTGAAAAACAAGCACACTCCATGCCCTCAGATTCTTTAGCTCTTTTTTTCTGGTTTGTTTTTTTATAGGAATATGTGTTTGCAGAGGAACCTCATAGGTATGAGGCGAGCAAAAGCTTTCATTCATTTAGGAAAAAGCTACAGAGAGAGCCAGCAAACGCCATGGCAGGTGGTGGGAAGAGGGTGCATTCATACATTCTCTGCAAACTTTGCAGCCAAAAGAACGATTTCTTTTTTTCAGTTTTTAAAAATAAAAGCAAAAAAGGAGTTGTGAAGCATGTCTACATAACATAAAATTGCAAATCATGACATGATATAATATAGCTCATCTTTTTTGTGGGGCAGATTGTGTGTAGCATGTTGCTATCCTAGAATATTTTTAGATTTCCTGAGAGTGACTAATTGTTCTCTAAAATTACATTTTTAGTTGCCTTCTCTGTATCCACAGCTCTAAGAAATGTTAGACACAAAACTGAGGCCTGTTGGCAAAAGTATCAATGAACTTCCATCTGTTGCTAGGGGTTTTATTACAAAACCATGTGTATCTCTAGAAAAAAAATGTTTTAGAAAGAAATAATTTCAGCTCCATGTCAATCGATAGCTTTACAAGTCACCCATCATAGTTTATTTTATAGAAGCTCAGCCTTTTCAGGAAAAAGAAATTCCTTGAAGCAATCTTACAAAAACTCTGCTAGGATATTATATGTATGAGAAGACTCTAAAAAAACAAGCCCATGAACTGAAGCTAATGAATTATCTATGGGTCCAAGTTCAGATTTCCTAGGTTTACTTGAGAAGATGAATATATTCAGAGAAATAAATGCCATTACTATTTCTTTGTCTGCTAGCAAATGGCATTATCAATAGATTTTACTGTATAAGATGTACACAAGCTTTATCTAGTGCAGTCGAGAAAATACTAACAGTCAGAAGTAATGTAAATTCCAGTAATGTATTTATAAAATATATTGATGCTGTCAGTCTTTATTTATTACATTGAGCTACAAAGTCTAGACAGAATAATAGAGCATTGTTTGTACAAGCATAGATTTCAAAAGTCATTGAAATTGCTTTAATGCCAGTTCCTGGGTCTCATTCATAAATTTTTTACAGTTGGTTTTACATTCTTACAGAGAAAAAATAATTAACAACACTTTTTTCTCTTTCAATTCAACTAGAATTTTGCCTTTAGTATTAACAAGTAACCTTTAATTTGACTGTTGAGTAATGGCATCATTTTTTTCTTGCCTGTTCTTCACATTTCAATTTATCACAAAAACACGAACAATTTCAAGTAGTTTCTAAGAACATTTCATAGAGATATAGCTTGTGCCACTATTAAAAACATCTATTTCCAATTCTAATTCATAGCAGATCCTCATCTAGTTGCTGAATAAAAACCGTACCTCCAACCCAAAATTTTATTGCCCATTAGCTTAAACCTGACCTGATTTTTAAAAATGTAAAAGCCATCACGAAGAAACCTGTGCGTAAGGAAAAACAGAGCTAATGCTTGACGAGTCTGAAAGGACTGACTGACAGAGAATGAGGAATCTATTAAATCTTCAAAGATCCAGTTTTCTGCAGTCTCAACCTCCTTTGCTCTAGGCAATTCAAAATATTCCGCATTAATCATGCATTCGTTCCTCCTGCTCCAGCTTCCTCTCTCATACCTCCTGAAATGCAGCGTGACATTTATCGTCATCCCTGAAACTGATTCAGTACCCACTACCACTCAGCAGAAGAATCTGTATTTAAATTATGGACCCTTCGATAGTTTAAACATGTTTATTTTCCTCTTGCCTTGCTCTTGGTCTTGTCCACAGGAAATTGATTTTTGCCTGACAGCTATCCATTTCTAAAAAGGTGCTTTGTACAAACTTCTTTATCTGCTTTGCTGATGGTCTTATTTTCTTTGTGGTCTATTTGTCAGTACTGATATTTTTCTGTGTGATAAGAAGGTTATCTACCAAATGGCCGTGGACTTACCGCCAGGAGTGGCAGCTGTTCAATTTTAGATGATCTTCTGAATCACGTTAACTTCCCCAGGGAAATGGCACAGCATATGTACATTCAATGTGATTATTTTAAAATTTGCTTATTCAAATATGCAATCAGAACGCTAGCTTTCCATCTCTGCTGCAGAGGAATGACTCTCCATAAAAAGTGGCTCTATATTTTTTTGATAATGTGCGTTCTCAAGGCAGGCTGACTCTTTTAAATTCCACCACCTCCACTTATTTAAGTTTAAAGTTTGGGCAGGATACTTAATTTCTGCATCCTCACCATCTGCATTCCCAAAGTGATGATATAAATGTTATCATTTTTGTAGTATGCTGGGAGGATTAAGTGAGTGTGAAGCTCTCAGTTTGGTGCCTGGCAGTTAGAAGCCACTCCATGAATGCTGGTCATTTTCATTATTGCAACAATAACTTTGTCTCAACTATTGTTAAGGATTCAACTGACTAGTGATCTTATCACAGAAGTCGAAGAGTAAGCAAGGAAAGTCTCCTCAACATTATTCAATAATGCTGAAGAACTATATCACCCTTTATAGTCGATTTCAACAACCAGGAAATTGTTGATTCCCATGCTTTTTCCCGTGTTGTTTTCCTGACTGGGCCTATGGCACAGAGCAATTGGTGCAACTGTATATCAGGGGAACAGGCTTTTCTCTATAACATTAAATCTGTGTATAGGAAGGCACAAATGTAAAAGCGATTATGATTGTATGTGTATGTGTTAGGAAGTATTCTGACAAATATTGAATTTTTCTTTTTTTTTGAGTTGGAGTCTCATTCTGTCACCCAGATTGGAGTGCAGTGGCCGCTCCCGGCCACCGCAGCCTCGACCTGCTGGGCTCCGACGATCCTTCCGCCTCAGCCTTCCGAGTAGCTGGAATTACAGGCGCGCCCTACCACGCCCGGCTGATTTTTTGATTTATTGTAGAGATGAGGTCTTGCTGCCCAGGCGGGTCTCGAGCACGCGGGCTCAGGCTATCCACTCACCTCAGCCTCCCAAAGGCGCGGGATTACAGGCTGAGCCAACGAGCCCGGCTAATATTGAATTTTTAAAAAATTTTTAGGCACAAAAACAAAGGAAGCCATTCTACACGTTCTGTGGGATGCATCCTGTCTTGAGATATAAAATTCTAGACAGGAAACTAACAACATGTTAATATCTGGAACAGGGGACCTGTCACTGACCTTTTACTGTTTAATTGATACACACCTTCAAACCTCAACATCAATACCATACCTTGCTCCTCTCCTTCCACCACCTCACCTTGCTACGTTCCCACTTGCTGTTCATTTAGCCCAGTTGGCTATACATATTAGGCGTCTCTTAAATTCATTCTCATTGATTACTCTCAAAAACGAGCCTCCGCCATCTTGAACTTGGACAACTGCAATGGTTTCCACACTGGTATCCAAATTCAGTCTCATCTAAAGCATAACCAGAGAAATCTTTTAATACCTATATTTGGAACATGACCCTTCCTAGATTCTTAAGCCTTGAATGACTCCCCATTGCCCGCCCAATGAAGTCTCCAATCTTTAGTTCAACTGGGGGCCCTTGTATACATCAGCCTTGACTCCTAGACAATCTTGTGTTGGGTCACTTCTTGCCTAGTTCACTTGGCCACCTTGGTCTTCTTCATGTCTTGGGATAAGGCTTACTCTTCATACTATTCACTTTTTTTTTTTTGAGTCGGAGTCTCACTCTGTCGCCCAGACTGGAGTGCAGTGGCCGCTCCCGGCCACCGCAGCCTCGACCTGCTGGGCTCGGCGATCCTTCCACCTCAGCCTTCCGGGTAGCCGGAATTACAGGCATGCGCTACCACGCCCGGCTGATTTTTTGATTTGTTGTTGAGATGAGGTCTCACTGCCCAGGCGGGTCTCGAACCCGCCGGCTCAGGCAATCCACTCACCTCAGCCTCCCAAAGGCGCGGGATTACAGGCTGAGCCACCGAGCCTGGCTACCATTCACTTTTTAATTGATACTCACTTTCAAACCTCAGCATCAACACCATTCCTTGCTACAGGCCTTCCCTCCATGCGCCAGTAACCTCATCACACACTTCGGCCATTTCTAATCATGCTGGCCTGTTTCTGCTTTTGAAATGTTCAACCCACCTTGACTACTTGTTGACATTTTCCCTATTAGGATGTGACCTCTGTGAGCCTGGGAAACATAACAAGATTCTATCACTACAAAAATTTAAAAATGAGTCAGGTGTGATGGTATGTGCCTGTATCCTAGCAATCTGGGATGCTGAGAAAGGAGAATCGCTTGAACTGGGTTTTGAGTCTACAGTGATCTGGGATCATGCCACTGCACTTCAGCCTGGGCAACAGAATGAAACCCTGTCTCTAAAACAGAACAAAATATAACAAAACGAAAAAATAAAATAAAAGAAGAAAAAGTATTTGCATTCTGTGGAGGCAGGCATTGTATTTGCCTCATGGCAGATGCTAGCCATGGATTGAGCAAAATATCTGACATATAATTTTCAATGCTTGTTGAATGCATAACAAAATTTAGAGAATGCCCAAGTGATTTCTTAATATGCAATTACTATATTTCTAAACGACTTGCAGAACTAGTTTAAATTTGGATCTGAATAATATCAGACTTACTCAAGTAAATGGAATTAAAAAGATTAATTAAGTTATTTGACTATTGAAGGGAAATACAATGGAGTTGTTAAAATCATTCCCACTATGGCTGGGATGCTGCATTCAAATTCTGTTTGTGCAACTTTGATATGTCCCTGGGATAATTTTGACTTCTCTCTATTACCTCTCCTTCCTCATCTGTCAGATAGTTGCAAGAATTAAATAAATAAAAATATCCAAACTATATAGATGGTTTCACAACTAGCATATTCAGCCTAATAGTTTAGACACAATCATGTAAAAGGAAACTCTCTCCTCCTGCCTGCCTGCCAATTGGCTGCTTCTTTAACTTTTTTATTTCCAAGTTAAATCATGGGATAATTTAGAGCTCTAAAATTGCATGAAGTAACACGTCTGGAAAACAAAATCTCCTATGACCTTTCCTTTGACCAAATAGCTAGATTGGTCTGGTCTGGACATGTGGTGTTTGAGGTATGCGACCATGCAGATCACAGGCACTCCACCCAGTTAGATGGAGGGGATGAATTTATATTGCTTTCATCAGCCAGAGCAGAGCATGTGCCCATCATGGGTTATTTTTGCACTCTCCTCTCTTGACTCACTGAGCTGAGTGGTGACAGTCTCTCAGACACCCCCAGACTGCACATGGCAGGAAATTTCCCACCAGGACAGGAATGGGTGGCCCTGTGAAGAGAGAAACCAAGCGCTTTGTCAGGATTCATAGTGAGCTAATACCATCAGAGCAGAGGTCCTTTTGTGCTAACAAACGTGTTTAGAACGTCTACCTTCATGTGTTTTTAGGTGATAAAGTTCTATTCTATCACATTGAGAGTTCAAAATAATCTTTCTTGGAAAGGTGACACATTTAACAAAAAACACAGTGAGTTCTAGTTTTCGGTTTTTATAAGAACGCAGCTTTATCAGGTCTTTAAGTATGTTTCAAGAACGTAAATCCACCGGGCTCGGTGGCCCAGCCCGTAATCCCACTCCTTGGGAGGCTGAGGTGAGTGGATTGCCTGAGCCCGCGGGTTCGAGACCCGCCTGGGAAACTTGGTGAGACGTCATCTCTACAATAAATCAAAAAATTAGCCGGGCGTGGTAGCACGCGCCTGTAGTTCCACCTACTTGGAAGGCTGAGGCAGAAGGATTGCGAGAGCCCAGCAGGTCGAGGCTGCGGTGGCCGGGAGTGGCCACTGCACTCCAGTCTGGGTGAAAAAACAAATAAAAATGTAAATCAAATGGAATCATTAATTCTCCTCCTTTCACCCACACTGGATTGCTTTACAGGAGATATAATCTAGTGTTAAGCTACTAAAGACAGGACATGTTTCCCCAGGCAAACTTGTTCTTAAGAAATGATGAGGTTGCTTGAATGAATTTTGAGGTCTATATTTGAAAGAAGCAGCACTTAAAGTACAAAATTATAATGACTATTTCTGTCAAACTAAAAAAAGACCTTGTCCCCATCAGTTAGTAATTTTAGATATATAGCAATTCAAAAAAATTCAACTCTTAAATGAAATACTAGCACATTTTGGTAATGAGTTTATTTTTCCTTTTTTTCCCAAAGATGCATTAAAAGAAATAAGCTTTTAAACAGACTTAATTAACAGCCAGAAATGACTTGATTTATTTGCATAAATTGTACATATGACCAAAATTTTTCCTGTGCCATATTTTTAATACACTAAAGATATTTTCTGAATTATAATGTTGTATAAAATTTTTCT
Organism: Cephalopachus bancanus; assembly: GCA_027257055.1. Classification (NCBI taxonomy): domain Eukaryota; kingdom Metazoa; phylum Chordata; class Mammalia; order Primates; family Tarsiidae; genus Cephalopachus; species Cephalopachus bancanus. The sequence continues at coordinate 9,450,842 of JAPVLO010000001.1, read as the reverse complement.
CAGCAGCTCTGGGGAATATAGTTACTATATCCTTAGGAAGATGAAATGGTCTTCATTCCTCTGGGAGCTTCACATTGTTGAAGAGGTTTATAAGCAGTAGAAAATGGAAGCTAAAACCGTTTACCTTAATTTTCTTTTGTGCGACTAATTAGGCATCATAAGAATGCAGGAAAAGCCGGGCTCGGTGGCTCAGCCTGTAATCCCGCGCCTTTGGGAGGCTGAGGTGAGTGGATTGCCTGAGCCCGCGGGTTCGAGACCCACCTGGGCAGCGAGACCCCATCTCTACAATAAATCAAAAAATCAGCCGGGCGTGGTAGCGCGCGTCTGTAATTCTGGCTACTTGGAAGGCCGAGGTGGAAGGATCGCCAGAGCCCAGCAGGTCAAGGCTGCGGTGGCCGGGAGCGGCCACTGCACTCCAGTCTGGGCGACCGAGTGAGACTCCAACTCAAAAAAAAAAAAAAATGCAGGAAAAAAGTAGACACAGGATGTAATAAATGTAAAAATATCGTGTAACTTCACAGCACTTGAAATGTATATTGACCAATTTTGCCTTCAGAGTAAATGAACTTGGGAAATCATTATATACATAATATATATACATATTAGATCTATAACTATATATTTACTTTTAGGATTGTTATATTGGGGGCTAATAAAGACTTTCTATTTCCCTGAATTACTGCTTCACACATTCTAAGACTAAACAAAGTAGATTTCCAAGTGAAGACATTTTAAAACAGGAACATTTTGATGATTTAGAGAAGTGAACCAAATTCTGAGACTCATCCGTTACCATGGTAACGTCAGGGTTCAGAAGTCTTCACTTGGAGGTAATCATTGGGTGCTCTCAAGTAAAGCAGATGATTCAGTCCTGTTTTTGTCAGAACTGTTACATGGATTGTATCGATAAATTGGAAATTAGGAAGACTTAGATATAACGTGCAGATAAGGTCCAATACTCATAAAAGCAGATATCATTAATGTTCATCTAGCATCAGTCTCTTCCCCAGTGGTTCAACTTGCTTCAGCCCAAGTGCAAGGGTTATTCCTACCATTTATGAGATGTTGTACTGCTAGCCTTCCAAAAATTAAAGGATACTAATTGAGTCCTTTATACAATTTTACAAATTATTCCTTGTTTATAACTTTTACTAATAAAGGGAAGTAAATTATCTACCTCCACATCCACCCCAAATATTCACGCATCAGAAAGGGGAAGAAAGGGACAAGTATCCGTGTTTGATTCTTCCCCTTGGAGGAAGGGGGTGGAGAGATGAAAGCAACACAAAACTAGATTGCTTTGATAAAGCTCCCAGGAAATTTTGTCAACCAAGTGCCATCACAGAATATGTCCTGTTTCTACTTCACTTGCGAATTCGGACATTTTGAGGAGAAAAATAAAATAAACCCTTAATATCTTCCCCCTTTTTAGGATTGCATTTGGGTTTTTTATAATAAGACACAAATATGTATAACTTGCAGATATCAAAGATGATGCCTATTGGTGGTAGTGGAAGGGAACAGAGACTTTACAAATAAATGTGTAGACTACTTTTAATTGTGCTGTATTTCAGCAGACCTTATCAAATAAGAGGTTTTGAGTAATTCTGTAACAGTGTGTGTAAAGTTTTCTTAGTAATTGCCACAGTCTGATTGGTTCTTCCTTATGTGTGTTATCTGCCCAATTGTTTTTATTTCTAAGTGAATCATCACCATCGTGTATACCAGCACATGTGCGGAGCTTACTTTCATAGACCAGAAAGAGAGATGATGGCTTACAAAACTTCTCCATTGTATCTACAGAAGACCAAGAAGGGATTTAGAAATGGGGTTATTGAGTTTGCCCTACTGACATTCGAGAAGACTCAAGATTTACCTTTTTCTATTTTACAGGTATCCTCTGAGAATCCACTGAGTACAGGTGCAAAGCAGATGCAAGAAAAAGCAAATGTCTCTGTCCCTCATTTAGAAGATATATGGTCATCCCATGCATAAGCATGCAAATAGTTCATTCCAATTATAAAGTGTCAAAAATGAAGTCTTCTACAGAAGCAAGGGATACTTGATTTGGGGAGTAAGGGAAGAAAAATATTATTTTTTAAAAATTGCTTAATCTGGCAAAACATAACTACCTACATCTTAAATAGAAATATAACAAGGCCTGGTTATTGTTATTTTTTTCATATTTTCACACAGGTTCTGTGAGTCAAGAGTGCAGGATCTCTTTCCTGTGCGTTCTACTCCATCAAAGTATCAACTGGGCTGTGTTCTCAAGTATAGGGAATTTGATTCTAATTTCATTTGGGTTTTTGGCAGAACTTATTTGTTTACAACCACTGAGAGCCCCAGTATTTTTTTTTAATTGGAGGCTCACTCTGTTGCCCAGACTACAGTGTGGTGGTTCTATCATGATTCACTGCAACCTCGACTGGCTGGGCTCAGGCGATCCTTCAGCTTCAGCCTCCCAAATAGCTCCAGGCTTTATACTTGTTGACTGATGCTAGTCCTTGTTATAGGATATTCCCAACATGACTTTTCACTGCATAAGGCAAGCAAAGAGAGCCTCTCTCTTCAGTCCAGCAAGATAGAGCCTTATGTATTGTAATAGAAAACTTAGCCTTTAGCATGACATCCCATGATCTTTGCCTTATTCTATTGGTAGGAAGTAAGTCAAAGGTCCCACTTACACTCAAGGGGAAGGGACATGTAGAGCATAAATATCAGGGCCACCCTGGTGTCTATCCATCACAATACCTACTATTCTCTTTACAGAAAATACTTCTGAAATAACTGCTTGCCAAAATTCCCATGTCAAAAGGCAAATCTGAATTCAAACTCTGGTCTCCTGGACTATCTTTACTATAACTCAACTCTCAAAAAAGTATAGAAGATGACCTTGAATCAGGACTCATTGAAAATAGCTAATGTCCTCCCAAATCATTGGACAATTCTTCACTCTTCAGAATTCTTCAAAATATAGATTATTGCGTCTGTGTTATCAATGCCTTGGAAACATTCAGTTTTTGAGGTCAGCTTTTTTTTTATTGCAATGAATTTGATTATATATGGATAAGTTTTCAGATGAAACTATAGCCAAAAAGGTAAAACTCCCTGTGGCTAAGAAAAAAAGATATTAGCATACAGAGAGTGGAAATGAGGTTGGCCACCTAGAAGTTTTCAAAATTGTGGCTGCCAACACCTTGCAATAAATAAAGGTTAGTAGAGTTCCAATATATAAAATAAGGAAGCATGATTCCTTATTCCTCTAGTTACTTAACAAATTTATTGAGAGACAACTTTGACAGGTGCTTCTGGGAAGCTAACTTTGAACATGATAAAGTC